>CM066989.1:103444430-106095680 GCA_033977485.1 Hydrangea macrophylla | reverse complement strand
AGAAAGAGAAAAGATATTGAAATATGACAGAAGAAGGGAAAAAAATGGAATCCACTAAGGCGAAAATAGAAAAAAATCAATAGGATGGTAGTTTTAATTTAATTTAAAGACCTAAAATTCTGAAAATGCATTGATAATCTGTATCGAAAGAGACTTTTAGGCTCTATTTGGTGCACATATTGAGGGATAGGAAAGAAAAAAAAAACACTCAGGAAAATATTTTCCTTTGTTCATGAGCTAAAAAGGGCCTAAGGGTGTCCATTAATTTGATAAAATTGAAATTTAAGTGTTGAATTTTAAGTACTGGAAATTTTAAGCAGTTGAATTTGCTGTACATAACACATGAGTATTTCAAGTATTGAAATAGACTGCAATTAGTGATTATTTCTAGTTGAATTTTTTCAATTAAGATATTCAATGGATTTTTGGCTGCATTTTCAATTAGAGTAATGCTAGAGTCACAAAGAGATGGTTACAAAAGGATATGGTATGCCATATGGCATAATTAAGTGTGGTGACTCTTTCAATTAAGTGGTACATAATCAAATGTATTGTACAAAAAATGTGCTTAAAATTTTATTTTACCACCTGATTGGCTATAATCACAAGCTAAATTTGTCTAGCTAACTTCTTATCTTTCTTGTGGAACTTAAACAATGATAACAATTCTACGAATTATTGCTAATAAAGAACAATAGCAACTTTTCATAAAGAAAAATACTCAATTAAGTTTTACATTCAATAATTATGTTGCTAAACGCATGGGTAAAATGGGAAGGGAATAGGACACATGTCAGCATGGTAGTGGTGGAAAAGCACGAGTGAGAAAAATGCACTCTATGTTAAATGGGTAACCAAATATTAAAGTGGTTGAAATTGAATCCTAAATTTCTTTGAATGCATATCTTACCTAGAATAGGTTCGATAGAAGTTACCTATATTATTGTTGGTATAGAATAAACAAAATCGTGAGTGACTCATTATAGAGCTCCAAAAAAGAAAAAAAGAAAAGAAGAAGAAGAATAAAACAAATCAAGATTCTTTAAAAAGAGTTATGTAATACTAAGAATTGATATCAGGAGTTGATGGGTATAGTTTTATGTCTGTGAAATTACTTCAGTACCCTTAATGAAAACTGAATCCAATAACTGTAAATAGAAGTCCCGTCATGAAAAGGGGACTGATGTTACTATAACTAAAAGTTTTTTTGTTTTCATTTTGACCATTAAGTTATTGAAAATATTACATTAATAGTAATGAGAATGAAATTTATAAGTAAGTTGAATGAATGAATAGAAGAGTAAGAAATAATAATTACTTTCAATGCAAAGCTTGAAAGTGCACACTTGTGTAAAGATCAATCGTGTTTAGTTCATCATAGCACATTATTAAGAGAACACGAAGAGTAGACTGTTTTGTGAATCTTAATTAAAGTGTAAAAAAAATGTCCAAAGCTATGGAGAACTTAGGAAGTAGAGACGTATAATAGAAATTAGATAATACCAGTAGGTTCTTTAATACTATCATTAGTCTTCTAGTCCAAAAAAAAAAAAAAAAGAAAAAAAAAAAAGAAAGGAGAGAGAGAGAGAGAGAGAGAGAGAGAGAGAGAGAGAGAACTAAAATAGTCTTAACAAATAGGGCCAAAAGTAAACCTGGGACTGAGAGGCTTGTGAATTCATGTTTTATTCTTCTACACGATTAATTTCTAGTACACAATTGCTTTATTTATTCCTAATACTTGATTTCCTTAATTATCTTAATTTAGATTGGACTTTGTTTCATCCAATGATCCAATACTCAATTAATCCATTCTGGTCCACTTTAATCAAATAAGCAAAAAATTGTTACACAATTACTCAAGGAACATACTTAGGTAAAGTTCTTTAGGTGTGATTTGTTAGGTTCCCTCTCACAACAGTGGGTCTAGGGATTAAAAAAAATAATGTTTAAAATTATTTAATTAATTAATTTATTTATTTTCTAGTTAATTAGGGTCTCACAATTGTGAGAGGAATCTAACAAACCATGTACAGCGAAGGAACTTTGCCCAAATGTGTTCAATTACTTTAGAGAATTGTTATTGCCACTCCATCATTGAACTAATGCACTCCATGGTACCACTCTCAGAGCATGTGGTATCGTGTATGCAATGCATGACATGTATGGTACCACATGTTTTAAGAATGGTACTATGGAGTGTCTTAGTTCAATGATGGAGTGGCAATATCATCACCCATTACTAAAATTCTTCTACTAATTAGCTATTGCTTAAATGTGAGCTTTTAGATGGATTAGCTCTCAAATATTTGTATTAATTGGAGGTTGAATGCAAGATTTATAATTGGAAGATAAAAATTTTAAACTTCGTGAGTGTAAAAAGAATCATATACTACTAAAAAATTGGTAATAGGAATTTAGTTAAGCTAAAATTCTTCATAGACATTTTTTATAACTCTTTAAGAGATATATACGTTACTAATCCATCATTCACGTAACCCACCGTGGAGTCCAAAAAAAGAAAAGAAAAGAGGGGTTATTACACTAACACCCCTTCAACTATGACCATTTTCAATTGCTCTCAACTATAAAACTCAACAAATTGACCCTATCAACTATTTTAAGTTTTCACTAACAGCCTTTCTGTTAGGTTGTAGTTAAAAAATTGATTACTTTTGTATCATGTTACCAATATAAAAGTGTTAACAACATAACATTTTTGTCTCTTCTTTGAGTAGTTGAAATTTTAAGAACAAAATTGCCTAAAATTTGGTATACAACAAAGGGCAATTATTGTGCAACAAAGGATATTTTTGTCATAAAATTTCCATTGGCTCCAAGGAAGGACAAATAGATATCATGTTGCTAATAGTTTGTATCACATGTTGCTCACATGATAATATAAAAAAAATATATAAATTTAAAAAAAAAAGAAAAAAAAGCGATTCTTTTTTGGGACAAAATTCTAATGAAAGGGGTTTTAAAAAAAAATGCAATAGTTGAGGGGAGTTAGTTTGTCAAGTTTTATAGTTTAGGGGAGTATTTAAAAAAGAGTTATATTTGAACTAAAGTGTGATTGACTTTTTTATTTTCCTTTTTCATTTTTATTTTTTATTTGTAAATTCCGATAGGAACTTGAGTTGTTTGGAAGGAGTGGTAATACACAATAAGATTAATGTCAAATACCATTAATATTAAGGAGTTGTAAAATTGTAGAGATTGTATATAACATGATATATCCAAAGCAAAAAAATAAAAAATTAGGATTATCATGGACGAACCCAAAAAAAAAAAAAAAATGGTATACTAAAGTTGTTAAAACTCTAAGAAAATTACTTAAGTGAAAGTGCACCGATTGATAAAAGTGTAAACCACTTATGGGCATCGGTAATTATCAGTTGCTTTATATCTAAAATACTAAAATCGTCTCACAAATGAATTTACCAAAATAACCACTACGATCTAGATTTGTAATATTTGTTGATTTATCTCTGCACATAAACATACACATAACAAACAAATATACATACGCATATAATATATACAAAAAGAGGTTAAAAAAAATGTCCAAGAAAAAGAAAAAAAAAAAAACCAATGGATTTAGTTTATTCTAGAGTCCAACAAAAAGAAAGTTGATCTATGAGGCACATAAACATACACATAACATACAAATATGTATACGTATATAACATATATACAAAAAGAGGTTTAAAAAAAAAAAAAAAAAAAGAGTTCAACAAAACGAAAAAAAAACCAATAGATTTAGTTTATTCTAGAGTCCAAAAAGAAAAAAACCAACCAAACACATAGATGTTGTTATTAAGTTGTAGGACTCTTATGACATGGACACACTACAAATAAAAAAAGTGGTATACTAAACTTTTAAAACTCTAAATTCTAAGGAAAATAGTTAAGTAAAAGTGCACCGATTGATAAAAGTGTAAAACACTTATGCACATTGGTACATTTATATATATTATAGATTATAGATATATATGGAGAATAAAATACGACCAAATTATAGGTAGAATGTTTTGAGGTCTAGTTACAATTTTTTAAGACCTAAACAAAATCATTATGGCCACGTTTGGATGCCTTGCTAGATTGGACAATGCATCCAAACGTGACCTTATGGTTTGAATAGTCCTGGGATTAAATAACATATCCCTTTGACCACATAATCGTAGATTGAGGACAGGACTAAGTGAGGTAGGATTAAGAGTCCATTTTAATTGAATAGACCGCTATTTGAATACGTTTAACTACGGGGGACTAATAGTCAAGTTTAACTAAATGGTCCCCCACATGAGGGACTATTTGATCCCAATAAGGAGTGTGGTATTTTTAGTCCCCTTAATAGTGAAGCGTATAGGTAATACCTCTTAATCCCGTCCACAAAACAAAAGTAGCGAAAGTTGGGGACTATCAATACCATATCCCCTTTCGGATTAAATAATTCCCCATATAAGAGAGTATTTAGTTAAAATTGACTAATAATCCCGAGTGAGATGGACAATCCAAATGGCCGACAAAATCAATTAAAATGAACTAATACACCAAATCCCCCAAATCCCTCCCCAAGTCCTGCTAACGTGGCCTATGAGTACAATGTTTTGAACCATGATTACAATTTTTTTTAAGACCTAAACCAAATCACTATAGGTAAAATATTTTTGACCTGGGTGCAATATTTTATGACGTGACAACTTTACATGTCACATCCTCTCAGCCACAAAAGTATTGTATTATAAAACCAAACCGCCTAGATCATATCATAGAATTCTCCCATATCTCTGATCTTTAAGGTTTGTATATAACGAAACCAACGAATAAAATCTTAATTAGGTCTTCTCCACTAGATTGATGGACCAGAGTACTGTGCATTTTGCTGTTCCTCTTATATATATATATATACACACAGATATATACACACATAAATCAACAATAAAGAGGATAAAGCTGGGGACTTCACCTTCATATTGCCAAGTTCTTGACCTGACGAGGATTAATTTCTTTGCAAATCTATACTAATATAGAAAGAGAAAGGGAGGGGTACCAAAAAATATTTAGCCCAGTTCAATAATTACAATAAAACTTACTAAATTTTTTAATTAAAATACTTTCATAATAATACTAAAATGTCATTTCAAAAAATTTAAATAAAATAATTTCTTTTAACTACTCACCCCACTTTATTTTTGCTAATTACACTCACTGTGTGAGTGTGGCACTCTACTAGTTAGATAGAATCTGAGAAAGCAACCAAATATTTAGCAATTAGAATGAGCAATGCACTTGAAATTTGTCACAAAGATTGTAGTTTGAAATAAAAAAAAAAAAGGTGAACTCAATCATAGAAAACCCTAACTGAGTCAAAGAGATCAACTCGAGATTCAAAATTAGAAAGTCAAATCAGGGTGTGGATGAATAGGTGTGAGATTTCAGTATGAGTGTAGCATTACCCGACTTTAAACAACAATTACCTGTGTATCCTTCGAATTATTTGATCAAGTCATTTTAACCAAATCAAGTGGATCATGGAACATCCGATCAAAAAAACCTATATCATGGAACAGGACGTCATAAAACATATGGCACAACTATTGTACCACACAAATATTGATATAATTGACTAAATTAAAATTCAAATTTGACAAGTATAACCAAGTATAGCATAAAACATGACGTTAGAATTTTCAATCCAACGGTCCAATTCTTACTCAAGTTATACAGGGCCAGACCGAGTAGTACAGGGACGCTGCCCGGGGTCCCAAATGTTTTTCATTTTTACTCTAACTTCTTAAGATAGGTCCCAAAAAATTTTAAGGGCCAAAATAAATTTTTTTTATATATATATAAAATATTTTAATCGAGTTCACCCAAATATTATACTCATTCTATTCTAAAATAAGTGTCCACTACCAATTTGCACATTGTTTGAGAAATATGTATTATATTTATTTTGTTGGTCCTTTATTTTTTTCACTTTTCCACTTTATCCTTGACGTGAAATTGATCGACTTTCTTTCTCATTTTCCTTTTTCTTACTCTCCTAGGAAATAATACTTGTTTTTATTGTGAGGATATTATAGGTAGTTTACACAAAAATTATAATTGACTTTCAAAATTGGTACGCCCAATTAAATACCAGCCGAATAAGTCATAATGAAGCAACTAGGAGTAAGGCCCAAGGGTTCAGCCCAGGCCCATGGACTCTGATGAAGTGGTGGTTGTATGCTAATTGGGCCTCACGAAATAATAAGAGTAGATAAAGAAGAAACCCCCAGGTCATGGAAGTGATTAACCGACAACCAACCTAAGCCCAGTAAGCCACGACATGGGGAGTGGCATACGTGAGGACGGGTATGGGGGTTCAACGTGGACAGAGGTGGAAAGACGATATATAATGGAGGCAGAGAATGGAAAGAGGTAGGCCATGATTTTTATTTTAAAAGTACTCCATACACTAAAAGAAAGGTAACTGACTTGACCATCGGAGGAGGCCCAGGGTTCCACACCCCCCTTTGTGGCCTTTCTTTTGTCTTTTTGCAGGTCGCTGTCTGGAAAGTTCCCTCCTTCCTGTGACCAAGATTGTTTCTTCCAACTGGAGGTTTGAATTGACGACTTTGGGTAGTATCAGTTGGCGCCGTCTGTGGGAACGACGTTGTAAGTTCTCGTATAAAAATTGTTTTCATTCATGGAGGAAGCAAATTCACAACCTGTTGTGGAGGAACAGAGGGAACATAGGAACTCAGAAGATCAGGACGTCCAGATAACTGATCATACCAGTGAAAACCACGTCGTACCTGATCAGATAGAAGCAATGATGCAGCGGATCAAGTCTCTTACGGAGACTGTAGAGATTTTGGCTAAACAACAAGCCAACCAAGTGCCGAAACGAACGGGATCAGAGATGAAGGGTCAGGATCAGAAAGAAGAAGGGACAGAGTCAAGTAATCCTACCAAAATAAACGTGAGGAGCGAGGCCACCCAGGAGGTAGACCAAGAATGGAGAATGGTCTTAGGATTGACAGAGCCTCCATTTGCTGACCACATCATGATGGAGCGGTTACCAAGGAAGATCACACTGCCTAAAGTGGAGTCGTATGATGGGAAGGCAGACCCCACCGAGCATTTGTGTCATTATCAACATGCCATGGCTCTCTACGACTGCAGTGAGTCCCTCTTATGCAGAGTGTTCTCCAACACCCTTACGGGAGCCGCCCTGTCGTGGTTCAGGAGATTGCCCCCAAAGTCAGTATCATCATTTGCCATGTTGGCAACAAAGTTTGTCAACCGTTTTATCACGAGCCGGAAGCTTAAGAAAGGTCCCGACCATCTCCTCAACATAAAGCAACAAAAGGGGGAATCATTGAGAGATTATATAACACGGTTTAATGCCGAACTCGTTAATGTTGATGGATGTGAAGGAGGATTTGCTATCGCAGCGCTGAGGGCAGGCCTTCAACCCGGCCTGTTTTGGAAGTCTATCACTAAGAAACCACCTATGGATAATTCAGACCTCCTAGTCCGAGCCCAGAAATACATAACCCTAGAAGACATGGACATAGCCCGAAGGGATAGTAAACTGTTGGCGGAACCAAAAGGGAGTTCTAGAGGAAGAAAGGAAGATTGGAAGAAGAGGAGATCCCCAGACCAGTCAGACAGAAGAACGGCTCGTGACAGAGAGAGATCCCCTAGATCTGTTCGTTATACGCCTCTCAACGCATCACTCTCTCAGATCCTGAGACAGGTCAGAGGCAGGGAGCATTTTAACTGGCCGGGAAAGTTGAAAGGCGAACCGGGAAATCGAGATCGAAGTAAATATTGTGATTTTCATAAGGATCACGGTCATACAACGGATGAGTGCCGGATTCTGAAGAGGGAGATTGAGGAGTTGATCCGAAGAGGACGCCTCAGGGAATATGTAGGAAGAAATGATAGAGTTGGGCCGGCGAAAGATCAAACGCACAAAGATCAGGCGAAAGACAAATCAGATCAACGCCAAGCGGATCAACCTCCCCGACCTAATGTTATTTACACCATCCATGGCAGCACCAGAGATTCTGGATACTCGAATCGAGCAAGGAAGCGGTTTTCTCGTGAAGTTAAGTGGGGACCAGCGCGAGTCCTCAGCATAGAGCAAAGGTTAAAAATCCCGACTCCAATTGTAACTTTTGGGGATGAGGACTTGATTGGGGTGCATGTACCTCATGCAGACGCTCTAGTGATAACATTGTCTATTGCACATTATGATGTAAGAAGGGTGCTTATTGACAACGGCAGTAACATCAATGTCATCTTCTTGCATGCTTTGGAGAAAATGGACATCGACCTCGGGCAGATGAGGGGATCAACCGGGAAGATCACCGGATTTAGTGGTGAAGTGGTGGAGCCCATGGGTGAAGTTAGATTACCCGTCACCATTGGAAAGGCTACCAATTACATATTGGGGGTGGATGAATTCTCAGTGATTAATGCACCCTCTCCTTACAACGCAATCATGGGCCGTCAATGGCTTCACGATGTGAAAATCATACCATCATCCTACCACCAGTGCATGAAGTTAGTTCTCAGAGGTGAAGTGGTATCTATCAGAGGCGATCAGAAGGTCTCCAGAGAATGCCACGCCACCTCATTCAAGTATGCTAGGGAGAAATAGCAATTACAGCGCCCGGCGTACCAGGAAAGACGAGGAAGCCGGGATGACGACGCTGATCTGGTGCCGCCTGGAGTTCGAGATGACCGACCTGAGTTTCTCAAACCTGGGGAAGAAGTAGAGGAAATCGTGCTCAACAAAAGGGATCAGGAAAAGAAAGTAAAAATTGGAGCCCGTCTCACGGGCATACTCAAGGAGGAGTTGATTCAGTTTTTAGCAGAGCATCAGCATGTCTTCGCATGGTCAACTGGAGACCTGATTGGAATTGATCCTGGAATAATATCACATCGGTTGGCGGTAGACCCAGAGCATCCACCAGTCCGACAGAAGAGAAGGAAGTTCGCTGCTGAAAGACATCAAGTCATTAACGCTGAAGTAGAAAAGTTGTTGGAGGCCGGACATATAAAAGAGGTTTTTTACCCCGAGTGGTTGGCTAACACAGTTGTGGTTCCTAAGAAAGGGGGGAAGTGGAGAGTTTGCGTAGATTATACGGACCTCAACCGAGCTTGCCCCAAAGACAGTTTCCCGATCCCGAAGATAGATCAGTTGGTTGATGTGACCGCTGGGAATGAAATGCTTTCCTTCATGGATGCGTATTCGGGGTATAACCAAATCAGGATGCATCCAGGAGACGAGGAGAAAACCTCTTTTATCACGGAGAGAGGTCTTTACTGTTATAGGGTCATGCCGTTCGGATTGAAAAACGCTGGAGCTACTTATCAGAGGCTTGTAAATGGGATGTTCCATCAACAATTGGGAAGAACGATGGAGATTTACATAGATGACATGCTAGTCAAGAGCAGAGATAAGTCAGATCATGTTAGGCACTTAAGGGAAGCATTCTCAGTTCTGGATAAATACAATTTAAAATTGAACCCAGCCAAATGTGCCTTTGGGATCTCGTCAGGAAAATTTCTAGGATTCATGGTGTCTGAAAGAGGCATAGAGGCAGATCCGGATCAAATCAAAGCACTCCTGGAAATGGTGTCACCTCGGAATAAGAAAGAAGTGCAAGCCCTCAATGGAAGGTTAGCAGCTCTCAACAGGTTTATCTCCAAAGCCTCTGATAAATGTTTGCCATTTTTTAGAATACTTAAAGGGAACAAGAATTTTGAGTGGACAGAACACTGTGAAGTGGCTTTCCAGAGCTTGAAGAGCTATCTGGGAAGTCCTATGATGCTAAGCACCCCGGTGCAAGGAGAGGAGCTCTACCTATATTTAGGGTCCTCAGATCATGCCGTTAGCTCAGCCCTCGTAAGGATAGATTCTGGAGTTCAGATGCCGATCTACTACACAAGTAAGACCCTCTTAGAGAACGAGCAAAGGTATCCTGAACTTGAAAAACTGGCTTTTGCTTTGTTAATTTCCGCTCGTAAATTACGACCTTATTTCTAAGCACACACAATAGTGGTGCCTACTGCACATCCGCTTAGGTCTGTGTTGCATAGGCCAGACACCTCTGGACGCCTTATGAAGTGGGCAATAGAACTGGGTGAATTTGATATCAAATTTGTCCCAAGGTCAGCAATTAAAGCGCAAGCTCTAGCAGATTTCATTGCAGAGTTCCAATCAAGGTCAGGGGTTGAGATACAATCTGAAACTTCACAAGGTCAAGAAAGTTGGCAACTGTACACTGATGGAGCATCAAGCCGGAAAGGAAGTGGAGCTGGCGTCGTATTGATTACCCCTGAACAGATCCAAATGGAAAGGGCAGTGGCTTTCTGTTTCAAAGCTTCCAATAACGAAGCTGAGTACGAAGCTTTGATCATAGGATTGCAAATGGCCAAGCTGTGTGGAGCTGATAATTTAATGGTTCACTGTGATTCTCAATTAGTCGTTGAGCAAATGAAGGGTGGTTTTGATCTCAAGGATAAAAGAATGCGGTCATACAACCAGATAGCCCAGAGGTTGGCTGATCAGTTCAACAATTTTGCAATAGTTAAAGTAGCTGGGGAAGACAATGGCCGAGCTGACGCCCTTGCAAAGTTAGCAGCAGCATGGGAAGTTGCGTGCAAAGGTGATATAAAGGTTGGGATTCAAGAGCTTCCCAGCATTTGTCAACTACCCAGAGTGTGTGTGTTGAATTCAGAAGAATACAAGGATACGTGGATCATGCCCATTTTCCTTTATCTAACAGAAGGGATACTCCCAGAGGACAAAGTATCAGCCCGGAAGTTAAGGATAAAATCAGCCCGGTATATTACGTATGAAGGGGTTGTGTATAGGAGATCGTTCACACAACCTCTGCTCCGTTGTCTGACACCATATCAAAGCGAATATGTGCTCAGAGAAATCCACGAAGGCATATGTGGCAACCATATGGGGTCGAGGTCAGTAGCCCAACGAGCGCTTACTCTGGGTTACTTCTGGCCCCATATGAAGGAGGACGCTCGACAACTAGTTCAGAAATGTGATAAGTGCCAAAGGTTTGCTAATTATACACACAGCCCAGGTCAGCCAATGACCCCAGTTACAAGCCCCTGGCCGTTCGTGCAGTGGGGGATTGACTTGGTGGGACCACTCCCCAGAGCAGAAGGAGGGAAAAAGTTCGTTGTGGTTGCAGTAGATTATTTCACAAAATGGGCTGAAGCTGAGGCCCTGCTTAAGATCGGCCAAAAAGAGATGAGGAATTTCGTATGGAAAAACATTGTGTGCAGGTTTGGGATCCCACAAATCATAATCACAGATAACGGCACTCAATTTGAAGGGGGAATGTTCCAGGATTTTTGCAAGGGGCTGAACATAGATCATCATTTTTCATCCCCTGGACACCCTCAAGGGAATGGGCAAGCCGAAGTGACTAATCGTTCAATTATAGATGCTATAAAGAAAAAGCTGGACCGAGCTAAGGGAAATTGGTTGTCCGAGCTACCCGGGATATTATGGGCATATAGAACTACCCAGAGGACTTCGACAGGGGAATCACCATTCACTTTGGCATATGGTACTGAGGCGGTACTCCCCGTTGAAATCGGTATGCCTTCGTCGAGAACAACATTTCGTAGTTTCGAACATAATGAGCAGGCTATACGGGAAAATCTAGATCTGTTGGAAGAAGTTAGAGACCAAGCCCTGGTGAAAATCGCAGCATATCAGCAAAGGATTAGAAGACGGTATGACCAAGGGGTCAAACCGAAACACTTTCAGTTGGGAGATCTAGTGCTGAGGAGGATTTTTCCTAATACAAAAGAGCCCGGAGCAGGAAAGCTGAACCCCAACTGGGAAGGACCTTATAAGATAATTAAGATTAACAGGCCAGGTACCTATTGGTTGGAGGATATGAGTGCGAAGCAAGTTCCAAGACCATGGAATGCAGAACACCTCAGAAAGTATTTCCATTAGTTAGTGTTCATTTTCCCGCAATTATTGTAAATATGCAAGTTTCCATTTCATGTAAATACGCAACTCATCTTTTTCTGCAAGTGTCCGAGGCAAATCTTTATAGGCAAGATTCCATTCAATTCGGTATGACGCAATGAGTGAACATAAGATCTCAGGTTAGACCTGAGTGTAAAGAGTTCACCAAAATTTAGGGATCATGAATCCCGAAGTGAACATAAGATCTCAGGTCAGACCTGAGTGTAAGCAGTTCACCAATATTTAGGGATCATGAATCCCGAAGTGAACATAAGATCTCAGGTCAGACCTGAGTGTAAGCAGTTCACCAATATTTAGGGATCATAAATCCCGAAGTGAACATAAGATCTCAGGTCAAACCTGAGTGTAAGCAGTTCACCAAAATTTAGGGATCATGAATCCCGAAGTGAACATAAGATCTCAGGTCAAACCTGAGTGTAAGCAGTTCACCAAAATTTAGGGATCATGAATCCCGAAGTGAACATAAGATCTCAGGTCAGACCTGAGTGTAAGCAGTTCACCAATATTTAGGGATCATGAATCCCGAAGTGAACATAAGATCTCAGGTCAGACCTGAGTGTAAGCAGTTCACCAATATTTAGGGATCATAAATCCCGAAGTGAACATAAGATCTCAGGTCAAACCTGAGTGTAAGCAGTTCACCAAAATTTAGGGATCATGAATCCCGAAGTGAACATAAGATCTCAGGTCAAACCTGAATGTAAGGAGTTCACCAAAAAACTAAGAGATCGCAAATTTGGAAGTGAACGTAAGATTTCAGATAAAATTTGAATATCATAAAGCATTTACAAGCATCTCACGCCAGATCCAAGCAACAAAGTATGTCAGATACGGTATACAATGCTAAGTCTAATGAGGTATGTCATTCATATCAGTCATTAACATGCCAATCAAAAATGTAAATCTTGTCAAAACACCACATTGTTCAAGCAAAATACACATAGAGATTGTACAGACAAGGAAAGAGAGGCAGCAGATAAGATAGGATCAAGTTTGAGGAACCGCTACATTAGCGTCAAGAGGGGAGGATGAGTGGGTATCAGCACTGTCTTGTGCGCCCGCTAAGGAAGCAGGCGTAGTTAAAGGATTGGTTTCTGGTGGAGCAGCTCCAGAGCTAGTTTCCCCCTGGGTGTCAGCACTGTCGTGTGCGCCCGCTAAGGAAGCAGGCGTAGTTAAAGGATCGGTTGCTGGTGGAGCAGCTCCAGAGCTATTTTCCCCCCCAAGGTTGGTGATAAATCCTGTCGTCACCTCCACATCAGGATCTAGCAGAGACGGATCAAGATCTGGGAAACGAGCCTTGAGATGCCCTAAGCGCTCCATGACTTTTGCCTTGCACTCTTCCCAACCTTTGTCAAACCCATCCTGAGCAAAGTCTATACCTTTGGCAACTAGCTCATCCAATTTTTCCTTGAAATAAGCTTCAGCAGCTTTCTTCTTCTCAACTTCAAGTTTGGCCAAGAAGGCAGCATGATCTTTTTGTCTTCCTTCTCTTTCTGCTAGAAGATCCGCACGCATCTTCTGGGCGTCACCTCGGGCTTCGTTCAGCAGAGAATCAGAGGTTGCTTTCTCCATGTTGGCTTCTTCCAAACTCTTTTGCAGCTTTTCGATTTGAGACAACAGCTCCGAATTTTTCACCACTTGCTCTTCCAATTGATTCTCGAGGTCAGCACCCTCGCAGTTCAATTTCCCCAGAGCCGACTGAAGATATAGCGCCTGGAAATCGAGAAGTAAGATGAAGATGAAAATTAAAAGCAAATACACCATTTGTCTAAATATGTGTAATAGGAAAGAATAATAACAAGAGACAAGACCCGAGAAGTGAACGAACACACCTTGGTCAGGTATTCAGTAATTTTAAGGGTCATCTCAGGAGCTTTCCTGGCCTCGATCTGGGCCGGGAACCTGTCAGCGGCTTGTTTCAGATAACCCTGGATATAATGATCCAGGCTCCCGGGGCCCCAAGGTAGCTGGGAAGCATCAGCTGTTTTTCCACTGCTCATCACATGACCGATGTCTAATCTGGTAGAGGTGTCCTGAGGGTGCAACCGAGGCGATTGTCGAATGGAAGGAGGTGTGATGATCACATGTTGAGGGAGGTCAGGTGATTCTGAGTCCGGAATTGAAGAGGAAGGAAGAAGAGTCTGAACGTTACCATCATCAGATTCGTCCACCAGCCTCAGTCTACGAGCGGCATGAATTTGAGCCTCGGAACTGTTTGGGTTGATCGTTTTCCTTTTCCGGCGAACTAATTGAGCTTCGGCCACTCTCGCACTGACTTCATCCATCGATATCAGGCCGGCTGAAAGAAGTGCTTCTTGTGTAATTATCTGATCTATAAGTCTGACCTCTGGTGCCAACCACGTTTTAAGTTTTTCACGGCGAGCCTCGGTGATGAGAGCCCGAGCTCTAGTCTCTGGAGCTGCAGAAATAATGACGACAGTTAAAGATAGGGCAAAAGAGATCGCGATGTTGACAGAACATATGAAAAATGATTATAATAATCTTACGGGGACTGCCCACTCTCCTGGGAACATTCCCAATATCACCCCTGATAAAGAAGAAAGTGTTTTTCCAGCCTTTGTGAGAGGTGGGAAGATCCTGTATTGCCTGAAATTTCTTCTCACCAGTAACATAGAATCCACTACCCTTTTTAGACTTAATCTGCATTACTGTCTTAAGGGTCCCTAAGTCTAGATCCACTCCATTACGATCGGCTAAAACTAAAGAACCAACTAACATTTGCCACCCGTTAGGAGCTAACTGAGAGGGACATAGGTGGTGAAACCTCAAGAAGTCACAGAAGAATGGGTGAAGAGGAATCCTAACCCCTAAACGGAAAACGTAAGCATAAAAAGCAATTTCCCCCTCTTGCGGTTTGTAGACTACCTCCCCAGGGTTAGGGGCCCTACAATCTAGGTCAGAAGGGATTGAGTATCTCTCCGTAAGTCGCTGCAGCGCCTGAGATGTTATATTAGATGAGTCAGAAGGCCCTGAGATTTCGATGGGGCGACGCTGGGAAGATTGAGCTTCCATCTCGCGACCTTCCACGGTCACGTTCCCCAGAGGGTGGCGGATATCAGCACTTTCGGTGCAAGATGATGACATAAAACTAAGAAGAAGATGATAAGGGAGAGAGGAATTACTGACCTAGGAGGTGAGGAAGGTTGAAAAGCCCTCTTTAGTCGCCCCGGTAGATAGAGAAAAGTAAAGAGAGCAAGCGAAAATCACACCAACCTGTGTATAAATGATCAGAGAGAATGATTGCAATGATGGAAGGATGTGACGTTCCGGTAGCAGGCCCCCAATTTCGAGACGTCCTTTGGGAGAAAAGGCGTCAGATTCAAATATCGATGAAATCACATCCTTCAATAGCCTCTATCCAACGGCTAAGGATAGAGGATTTTTGGGGGGAGCAGCTGGTACGCCCAATTAAATACCAGCCGAATAAGTCATAATGAAGCAACTAGGAGTAAGGCCCAAGGGTTCAGCCCAGGCCCATGGACTCTGATGAAGTGGTGGTTGTATGCTAATTGGGCCTCACGAAATAATAAGAGTAGATAAAGAAGAAACCCCCAGGTCATGGAAGTGATTAACCGACAACCAACCTAAGCCCAGTAAGCCACGACATGGGGAGTGGCATACGTGAGGACGGGTATGGGGGTTCAACGTGGACAGAGGTGGAAAGACGATATATAATGGAGGCAGAGAATGGAAAGAGGTAGGCCATGATTTTTATTTTAAAAGTACTCCATACACTAAAAGAAAGGTAACTGACTTGACCATCGGAGGAGGCCCAGGGTTCCACACCCCCCTTTGTGGCCTTTCTTTTGTCTTTTTGCAGGTCGCTGTCTGGAAAGTTCCCTCCTTCCTGTGACCAAGATTGTTTCTTCCAACTGGAGGTTTGAATTGACGACTTTGGGTAGTATAAAAAATAAACACTTTTTTTTGGAATAGAGGGAGTATATATATATATATATGCATGTGTGTGAGTAAATTGTTCGTACCATAATAATCTAGCCCATTGTAGATATCGGATCGAAAACTTTTCTTCACTTTCCATTTTACAAGACCCAAATTATATTACATCAATTCAAGCTTCACAAATTATGATCACAATCACCCTTTATTATTGGGAATTTTTTTTGGATAATATGAATACAGACGGAATTACAAAGGCACATGATAGGAAGTTCAAAATTCACTATCGGTAAAGATTGGGGCACCGATAAGATGCACCAAATGGCGCACCGAACAATCAGTGTCGTCCATTTCAGTAGGATCCACGTCCTGTATGTGTGGGACCACCGAAATGGACGGCACCAATCATTCGATGCACCATTTCAATGAACCTTGTCGGTGCCTCTAGCAGAATTCATTCACTAAATAATATTAATTACAAGCACTAAACATCTTATAACTCTAAAAATGGTCCAAAAAAACTCACATAGCATAGGACATCTACCTACAAATATTTTTAAACATGTAGAACTAAAATTAATGTCACAAAATTTCTTGCTTATTGTTACCGAAAGAACGAACTCTCCTGCAAGGGGCAGTAGTACGTGCCCCACAACTTTTAAAATTTATTCTTGTACACTATGTGTTTGAGATTAATTTTTTTTTTGCTTAATAACTAAAATTTCATTATTGAAAATCAAACCTTACAAAGAAAACCAAATAAGCAACAAAAAATAAAAGAAAAGAACAAGCAAAAGCAAAAGCAAAACAACCAAAGGAAGGTACAATAGATAAGGAATAGATAAGGAAGCAATAAAGCATAAGCGACTACAGAAAATACTCTATCAGCTGCATGAGGAATCCATCATTGCGCCACATGGACCGTCGCGTAGAGAGATCCGGAACCCATGACAACTTCAAAATTGTAGATGGAAAAGACCACCCAAAGAAAGAAGACGGCACAAAGCCAAGCTTGAACAAGTGAAGAAGCTTCACCAAAGGGGGCAACCGAAGTTGCTTGAAAAGCTTCCATGGTAGCAAAAGCTGCACTATAGAAAGCAACACAGTTGTAGAAGAGAACTCCAAAGCCACCAATCATAACCCAATGAAGACCAAAAAGCCAATCTACTGTTGCAAGACTGGTCTGGGCAACATCTACCATCTTGAACTCAAGGAGAAGCCATGCGAGAAAAGGAAAACAACCTCACAAATTAAGGAAGGGGAAAAGCTTCACAGAAGAAGGGATGAGCTAAATAGGCCCTTATGGGACAAAACATAAAGGAAGAGGGGGTGTGTGTATGTGTGTGTGTGTGTGTATGTGTGTGTGAGAGAGAGAGAGAGAGAGTGAGTGTGTGTGTGTGTGTGTGTGAGAGAGAGAGAGAGAGAGAGAGAAAGAGAGAAAGAGAGAAAGGGGGCAGAGAAGGGCTAGACCTGAGAATAGATGAGGGTGGGGTGGGGTGGGGAGGCGGCTACGACATCTCTACTCTCTGTCTAGAAAATCTGCAGAGATAAGCTATTATCACCTCATTCTCTGCGCCGAGAAGTATACTTGTTTGAGATTTTATTTAATTGTGCCCCCACTAAACATTTTAAATTGATTGTTTTGTCCTATATATTTTATACCTTGCCCATTGTCCTGAGCTAACATACTTCCTATAGAGTAGTTAGAGACCAATATATGTAATTTTAAGCACCTATCCTTCTTTAGAGGCATTAAGACTGGAGGGGTGGACAAGTATTGTTTTATTCCTTCAAAAGCTTGTTGATGGTTGTCTTCCCACTTGAACTCATCATCGGTCTTGATTTTAAGTAGTGGGATTCATACTTAGGTTTTCCCTATGCAATTGGAAATAAACCTCCTGAGCAAGCTTATCTGTCCGAGTAGCCTTTGCAATTCCTTCTTATTGGCTGGGGGCTTTGCTGCTCGGATAGCTCGAGCTTTATTTTTGTCAATCTCTATGCCCCTCTGATGCACTAGGAAACCTAAGAAGTCACCTACTGTTGCACCGAACGCACACTTGAGTGGAGTCATTTTTAAATTGTGAGCCTGCATTCTTTCAAATGCCTTCTCGAGATTACTAAAGTGCTCGACGTTATTACTAGACTTTACTACCACATCGTTAATGTACACTTCCATGAATTGCCCAATCATATCATGGAATATTGAGTTCATTGCCCGTTGATAAGTGGCCCTTGCATTCTTTAGTCCGAGCGGCATCACGATCCATTCAAAAGTCCCAATTGCCCTCGGGCACTGAAAAGTTGTCTTCGAGACATCTTCTTCGGCGATGTAGATCTGGTTGTAGCCTGAATGCCCGTCCATAAGGATAAAATCTTATGTTTGCCAGCCAAATCTATCAATTGATCAGCCATTGGCATCGGGTACTCATCTTTAGGGTTACTAGGTTCAAATTTCTGAAATCAAGATAGACCCGAAGCTTCCCATTTTTCTTTACCACTGGAACCACTTTGGAGACCCATTCCACATATATGGTAATCCGAATAAAACCCGCCCCTAAGAGTCTCTCTATTTCCTCTTTTACCTTCAGAGTAACTTTAGGCGACATACTCCTAGATAAATATTTAAACGGTCTGAACCCCGATTTGATTGGCAATCGGTGCTCCACTCGATCTTTGGACAGCTCTTGCATCTCGTCGTAGTCGCAGGCGAAACAGTCCTTACACTTTCTTGGAGGGCTATGACTTCGGCCTGGAAATGTGGTTCAAGCACCTGGTTCACATAAGTTGGCTTATGATCACCGTCACCCCCCAAGTTTACTTCTAACTGAGGATCTTGGACTTCGACCTTCAATTCATCTAACTTTGATGTGGCCGTTTCCAATTCCTCTATTTGAATTTCTTCTTCTTTTGGAAGATCTTCCTTGTAAATGCAATCGACTAAATTTACTTTATCGTTAGTCGTGCCGACCTCTACTCTTCTGTCAGCCAAAAATACACACCATCTGGCTATGTTGGCCCGCAGGGCCAGTTGTCTCTGAACTTCAATTGGTTGTGGACTCATTGATAAGATCTTTATCATTGATCTCAATTGGCCTAACTTCATCGGTCCGATTAAGATTATGGTAATGTGACTTCAGGCTTTGGGGCGATCTCTTGATGAAAGTAGTTGTATTCGGCTTGCCAAATTTGCTACAGCCCAAAAACTTGACTGGTTCGATATCATCTTCATATAGAACTGCATCGACCTTTCGCACTCGTGCTAAAAATGGTTTTGTATCTTCCCCCACCACTTCCACTTGATCTCCTTTCCAGAAGATTAACAATTGGTACAAGGTGGAAGGAATGCAATAATTAGGGACCCAATCTCGGCTTAACAGGGCATTGTATGTGGCCAATGTTTCTACTATAAAAAATATCGTCATAGTAGTCTTGCTCCCAACCCTCAACTCCAAAGGCAAGATACCCTTGGTTCTTGACGGCATTCCCGTGAAGCTTTGGACATTCATCTCGATCAGATCCAGTTTCGACTCGGACTTCTGTAGGATTCTCAACATAATTTGTGGCATAATGTTGATGGTAGACCCCCCATCGACTAGAATCCTATTTGTAAGTATCCCTTTGATATGTCCCTTAACATTCAATGGTTTCAGATATTGGGACATTTGATAAGTAGGTCTTTCAAAAACAACCTTAATGGGCCCTCTTGATTTTGGCCCTTCTGGTGTTTGCTGCTCTTTTGGCCTTAAGTTTGTTATCTTAGGTCGATCGGTCTACTGGTCAGTGGCATCCACATTTTTGCTTGTTGATTCCACTATCTCAGGTTTGACAGTTTTGCCACCATTCTAGAACAATTCTTTTATTATGGCTGACTCTGTCTGGCTTTCCACCACGTCTCCTTTTATGATCGTTGGCTGGTTTGGGTTTTCCATAAAAGTCATGAGTAATGTGAAGACAATGATGGGTGATTACCCCTTGGGAATGGATCTAAACTGAATCATTGAATCGTCCAAATATGAAAAATCATCAGTCTCCTCATCCTTTTTCGAGCTAGTACAGTGCTAGAGTCTTCCCTTTTCTGAGCTGTTTCTTTAGGCTCTCGGTGGCTTGCATTGCTCATTTGCCTGTCTTTTGGTCAAACACAAGTTCATTCTCTATTTTTTGTTATTTCAGAGAATCAGGTATATAGGGCTTTAGGAACCTTGGAGGATTATACGCCCGATCTTCCCAGTACTGTAGTTCCATTTCTGCTTGCCTTGCCCTTTGGAACCTCCTTATCTAAGACTTGGCATATTTGGGTTGTGCTGGGAACTTAGGATACTCAGCCCTATGCCATGTCCCTTATTGTACCCTCGGTGGAAACACCATTCATGAATGTACATCTGAAGAGGATGAAGCTACCACTGGTCTGTTCTACCTTGAAGGCGTCTGGTAACTCCTTTCTTGTGATCCGCTACCCTCTTTGGTGCCGATCCGCAGAGCTAACAATGGTTTTGGCATAGTGAGCCTATTGTGAACTGACCTCCTCGGACTCTGCTTGCATTGCTCACTCGATCTTGGCCTCTTGCTTGAGCCGGTTGTTTCTTTCTTCACTTTGGCCTTACATCTCGGAAATGATACTGTTCAATTAGGTCAAGTTGGCATTGCAGATCGGCGATTAGATTATCAGTATTTGATCGGCCGCTTCAATTTTAGATTTTTGTTCTAATTCTCTTCTCTCTTGGTATGTCCTCTGAAGTTCATGGATTTTCACCCTCGGCCTATCCGATGCTGAGGTAGCCACTTGATTGCCTTCTCTCTACCTCTGCCTTTCCTCCGATGTTTATGTCAGATCCACCTTTGGATTGGGTCGGGTTAACTTTGACAAATCAGGTGAAACCATGTTTGAACTTATAATCTGAGGAAAGGGGTTAGTATCAATCCCCATAGCTTTGTCTGAGAACTTGAGGATTCCCTTTTCTATGTTTTCCGGTATGACATTACGAAACACAACACAATTATTAGTAGAATATTTTTACAGGAGTTATGCCATTTACAGTATTCTTTATTTTTTATGTCATTGGTCTTGGGGACCTAATGACCATCGCTTAGCTTGATCAACTTTTCTACTAGGAGGACATCAAAAATTTGATCGGCCATTATGATGTCACACATATAATTCTTTCCAGTCTCGAACGCCATCTTTTTCACCACTGCGTTATGTACTGGTTTGTTCAAGGCATTACAAGGTATTGGCTGTTTACAAATCAGTTCGGCCATGTCTATCTCCCCCACTTCAAGGTCACAATTAGTCATGTAAAGCTCATAGTGAGGGTCTTTATAATATGTTTCTTTGGATGAATTCTTTATCTCCTGTTCATCCAAAAGGATACGTTCGTATCGGGCATCCCTCGTGGCTAGCTCAAATAAATCACAGAAATTGGTCCCTTCAAACCTCTTGCAAAATTTGAAAGTTAATCCCCCCTATAGCAATCTTAACATACTCTTCCTCAGGCAGGACAACCTTACACATGTACTTAGCCTTCCTGAAACGGGCTATGTAGGTTTCAACTATCTCACCCGCCAATTGTAGCATCCTTGAAAGATCTGCTAATGACATCTCATGCTTAGTCTTGTAGAACTGGCCATGAAATAACTCTTCCATCCCTTGCCAATTTCAGGCAGAGTTGGTAAGGAGGTTGACATACCACATGAAGGCTATTCCTGTAAGGGAATTAGGGAACAATCTCAATTTTAAGTGGTTAGTACCGCCCATGTGGCCGCATTTCACTATGAAATGGCCTATGTGTTCTACTATTGACTGTTCTCCTTTTCTTGAAAACAAGGTAAAGTTTGAAACTTTGTAACCCTGACAAAAAATTGGTTTGGTCTACTTCAGGTGGGTACAACCGTCTATATGTTGGCCTCTCCATCATTTTCTTGAGGGGGCCGTATTCTTCATGTATGGTCGCTACCAATTGTTCTCTATTGATAACCTATTGGACAAAGAGTTATGCTACCATAGGAGGTGCTAACGGATGTAGGACTCGATGCAGGTTATGATCGGTCTGATGAGTCTAGAAGGTTTCATTAACCCTTTGTCCCCATAGCGTGGGCATGGGGGCCAGTGCTGTAGACCGGGTCGGTGTTTCAGCCTCTGGACTGGATGATCAATGGTGTCGCCGATCCAGTGGGATCGGTGAGAACCGCACTCCCTGACCCTTCTGCGTGAGCATTAGAGCCCTTCTGTTTCCGGAGTTCTAGACAAACATAAACAGGTTCCTTTTTCTTATCATCCAAACTAGAATTGCCAACATGCTCTTTTGGGCTTCTAGGTTTCAGAGCACCAACAAGTACAGGAACTACTTTTATTAAGCCCTTTACATCTACGGCCAGATTGCCCAGTGTTGCATGGGTTTCTCTGACGGTCTCAACTTGTCACAGCCCGATCCCATAATAGCGGAACCGAAGCCCGTGGCACGCCACCGAGGCTAAACCAATTCATTAACATTCCCAAAAGATTTGTTTGAAGAACACACGCAGCGGAAAAAACAAAACATATTTTCAACAGCAGAGGTTCAGTCGACTGGCTCGGGACCTCAGTCGACTGAAGCAAGCAGAAACAAAAAGAACACATTAACCTACAGAGGTCCAGTCGACTGAGGCATGGCCCAATCGACTGCTTTTACCATAATAAGAAAAAAAAAAAAAAACTAAACTAAACTGTCCAGTCAACTGCCCCGTCGACTGCTCCGTCGACTGCTTTTACCATATTAAGAAGCAGTAGCTAAACTGCACTGTCTCGTCGACTGCCCCGTCGACTGCTCCCCTGGCAGCAGTCCATTCTACAGAATTTCAAGTTTTAAAAGCTTCCTAACTTACACCAATGATCAACCACTCAATCCAAAGTAATCCTAGCTGTATTAAAACATTTCTAAAGCAGGATTACAACATGTCACTAACTATTACAACGGTTTAAAATCCATTTTAACATACCAAATTAAACATGGGTTAAAACAACCAAATTCTTATTACAACATTTTTATTATCTCAAAACTACAAGATTAACATTCAAGTTGCCTTCTAAAAGAACTCCCAACCCACGTGCTCACTTCTGCGATTCCTCGCCAGCATTTACACCTGAAATGGTTATTTGAATAACCACACATATTCGATTTGTTTAAGCTAAAGCTTAGTGAATAAATCAACATATGTACATGAATGATAAACATGTCCGCATTCACATCTCTACATTTCATACTAGTCGCCGGAGACTCACGTGCCCGTCCATACTCCCAATCCGCGACTCCTCGCCAATAAGTCCACGCGAAAGGGTAAGATCCACGATTCTTCTCTTCAATCGTGCGACCTTAATGCCAATATCGGCTCCACAAAATGGCACGGTGACCACGTGCTCCTTCTGACCTAAATAAGCAACTTAACATGCTCAAATACATATCACCATACTCGCGGTAATCAAAACATATCACCGTGCTATTGAGCCTACTTATCAATATAATTGCCCAATATGAACTACACAATATATCTCTAAGAATTAATACATGATATTCACACAAAACATGAATACATGTCAAGAAATCATTCCAAACATAGTTGAATCACTCACCTCCGAATAACGCTCCTATAATTCAATTTGAAGAAAACCCGTGCACAAAGAACATGCAGAAGTCCGTCTAGTACAATTCCTATGGATCAAAGTTCCATTTATCAACTTTTATGAAAAATTCTAGAAAATAACTTTTCGGAAAACTTAGCCAAACAGGCCCTAATAGGTATCAAAACGAAGCTCTTACCTCGAGGAGCTCAAATATGAAATCTGGGAGAAAATAAACGGGCAGAAGTCCGTCGTTTGGCGTCGAGAAGCTCTAAGCTTCAAAATCTCCCTATGGCTCCTTTGAAGCTTATGAAGGAAGCTTGGTAAAAAAAATATCTCATCCATCTCTATCTATATATAGGCAAAACCTTTGGAAATTATGTTTACCTCCCCGTAAGTTTTCAGAACTCCTAAACAGTCTCTGAAACTTTCTACACAGCTAATTCATAGCTTTATAAGTGAAACTTCAAAATTATAAAAGTTTTCGACTAAGTTTCGTTTGGTCGCTTTTCGGTCGACTGGCCGATCAACCCTTTAAAAGCATCCATAAAGCCTAATAATGCATGGTAATCGTGCTTTATGGGCTCTAGGTTCCATCTCATAGCTTCTGAAAGTGCTTTCAGAGTCACAGCACTGTCTTGTGGAAAACGACCTATGCTTTCATCCTCTGGTGGATCAATGGTCAGGTCATCCTATCCATTTTTTCCAATTCTATTTTCCTTTTTAGGGGGCACATTCTAACACTAGGGTCTCACCGGGCGTGAAAAAAATGTTTGCTATTGTTTTGCGCAGGCGTGCCAGAACTAAAAGTGGCTCTGTTGTGCAAACTAATTTAACTGCCTGTGTGAGTGATACACAAGGCTTTAAGACCGGACTTCTAATAGGTGATTATGATAGACAAGTAGAAAAGTACCCTTAACCTGAGATTTCTAGACGGTACTAAAGCGCATAAGTCTAATAGTGATGAATTTACTAGGTAAACAATCACAAACAATTTATAAAATATGCAGATATTTTATTGAATGTGTTTGGAAAAATTAACAAAAACTGAGGAACAAGATCATAACAGGCTCTGATTGTTCAAGAAAGATTGAAAACGAAAAAGATAACAAAAAGGACAAACCTATTGCTACGGATGCAGAAAACAAAGAACGCTGGGTTGAATGCCTTTGAATGTTGTTTGAGTGCTATTTTTTGAGAATGACACAGAGTACTTTTCTGCTTGGCCTGCCTCCATATTTATAGTCAGATATGGCATGAAATCCTTGAATTGTGCCTCAAGCAAGATAAGGACACCCACAGTTTCCCTAATCTCAACTCCTCCCATCTTTATCCTGATTTGAGTCAATCCCGAAATCTTTCGGATTAGCTTTCCTTATCCGACTGGATTTGATTAGATCCATTCCTAAATAGACTATCTTTTCCTTGATACTAGGATGTTCCCTAACAGATAAGGAACGAGCCACGAGTTGCTGCTCCTCGTCTTTCACAATCTGGTTGCTTGCACTACCAGTCTGCCAGGATTCCTCCTCAGATTATAACCTTGAGCCCGATGATGGTGTTGTGCATGCCTCCGACCAATCGGGGTTATATCTGACACACTATCAATACTTATTCAAAATATGGTGCCCGATTGATGTATATCATATCCCTCTTACTCATTGGGCTCAATGTTTTTCCCTTCCATAGTTGGGTTCATGCCTTGGCCAATTCTGAACCATGGCCACTTGCCTCTCGAGCCCGATCGTCCCATCATCCATCTAGGCCTATTGTCCAAATCCAAGTCCAAACCCATGTTGTTCCTTCCATTCGGGCACCAAAACCTTGGCGGTTTTTGGGTACAAACAGAGTAACAATTTTTGGTTGGGATGCCTCTCTTTCAGTTACATAGGCATGGGTAAATTAGTAATTTCCTAATTTCTATGAGCGGTGTTAAAGAGAATCCTCGCTTTGATTGATTAGGAGGTTAATTTGTTCAATTTTTTTGTTTAGGGGGTATTAGTGACAATGGGTCATAGTTGAGGGGATCTTGATGTGATGATTTACTAAATATATATAGCTTGTTTGATTTTTTAAAATGCATTAATGCCTATCAAACACTTCCTTTGGCATGTTTCCCCTAGTAAGTTCACGCACATTTACCCAAGTATAGGGTCATAATTCTTCAACCATTGGTTCCTTTCCTTCTCTTTTTCATTGCCAGTGTAGCATTTCTCGAACATTGCTTAGTTTATGAATTGAGAAAAAGAAAGGAAAACGGAGGGGAAAAAAAGAAAGAAATACCACTTCCCTATTTTTTTTCTAAGCATAATTTATTTAGGAGCCTAAATGTCACGCCCCAGCGTAGCAAAATAAGAAAAAAAAAATTTCATTTCCGTTTTGAACCTGTAGGTCATGACAGGTGATGGATTGCTCGTCCTGTACTTAGCTTAACATGTACCAGAAAACAAAGTATATAAAGCAGCAAGAAAAAAATATAAATCAACATTCCAAACTTTAATAATATTACATTGTCTCAAATAAAAGTATTTCTTAAGGCATAGGATGCCTTATTCAATTAAAACATATCCTTATCCATGTTACAAGTTTATTCAACTAAAAAGTATCTTCGCATGCTTCTCTAGCTAGCATAATCATATCGCCCTGCATAATCATTTCCTGAACATTTTGGGTGTCCAGGACAAAATGAAGTCATCAGCTAATGAAAACCGAGTGAGCATAATGAACACACAACCAATGTATATAAAAGTTCATTTACAGTTATTGATGATGCCAAAATTTGGTAAGACAAACTAGAGCAGTTTATGGGGAGAAAGAGAATGAGAGACTGTTTTTTTGTATGAGGTTCGGCCCTGTTAATGAAGGAACCTACGTCCACGTGGGTGTCTAAGCACGTTCACTATACTGTAAAAAGTCGGGGACCTGTGGTGAACCAACAATAGTCTGGAGCTACCGTAGATCGGCCAGGCATGATGATGACTGCAATAGAGGTGCTAGATAGACTAAGAGTTGATCCCCTTCTATGGGGGTGAGTGGTCTCTTTTATAGATGCAAGAGACCTACTCATACAAGGAAAGTAGACAAATTTAAGCAATACAATCTGATTTAGGATTGATTGGCATCAATCAAAGGGGGTTTCCTAATTGGATTAGGAAACTTTATATACATGCCATTAGTCTTCTAACTTGAGTAGGAATCTGGCTGGAACGTTCTAGATCATGCCTCGGGGCCTGGGTGAGCTATCCCTACGACAGGTTGTGCCTGCATGGTCTGCTCGGCCTGTTGGTTGGGCCTCGTGCATATGTCGCTCGAGTAGTCCAGACCGCTCGAGATGGTGCCAATTCAAGTAGTTCATGACCTAGTCGGGATAGGGGCCGGTCATTGAATAGAACCGCTCGGTCATAGAGTAGAGCCAATTTTGGGCATACTAGTTGCCCCCCATTTCCAAGGTTGACTTGATATTATTGTTAGGGATGTATACTAAAAGTCATGCTTTATGTAGTTGATTTATTATTCATTTAATAAAATCAGTTATTCCATTCTTTATGAGAATCTGTGTGGGCAATATTTGTATTGTATTATTTATTTAATACTAGCTTCTAAACCCGTGCAGTGCACGGGAAAACATTTTTCTATTTTTATTTTTATTTTATATTTGATGGTTTAAAAAAGTGATTATTTTTCCGTTTCATTGGATGTAAATATTTACTTTAGGAATCAAAAAGAGGAAGAAAAAAAATCTAAAAAGTTGGCTTTAGAGAATATGCTAAAACATCAATCATAAGCGAACCATGACCCATGTGGCCGAGTGGTAAGCCTTTGGATGAGGTTTAGTGTTCGAATCATGGGGGAGTGACCACTGAGGATTTACCGGTTGTTCTCAATGCCTCATGGGATTAGTCGAGGTGCACGCAAACTGGCCCGGACACCCAAGGTCACCCAAAAAAAAAAAACAATCATAACGCGTGATGAGTACTGTCTTTGCAAAGGAAAACTATAATACCCGATGAATAAAAGTCTCTAGTCTCTCATGATAGTACTCCACAAGCTACAAAATCGTACCACTGGAGAAATAGAGAAAACCAACCCCATAGGTTAAACAACTTAAGATTAACTTGAAAAAAATGCAAAGGGACAGCCAAAATAAAAAATCAAAAGAAAAAAAATCATATCATATATACTAAGATCCCTTTAGAGATCCTTATTAAGACAAAAAAAAAAATAGAAGATAAAGCAAAACACACTTACATGTATATATGTTTACATAGATTAGCTCATAGATGTTATACCGGGGTAGAAGATCAATCTTTGCTTGTGTCCTCTATTGTGTTCTTCTCGAGAGAGAAATAGAGAGTTGGAGAGAAAGAATTGAAAAAATAGATTTGAAATAGAGAAAGACAAATAGTTTGTGCAAATTGTGGGGTTTCTATGGCGAAAAATGAAACATGAATAGAAGAAAGTATAAGAGATTAATTAATAAGTAAATTATATAATATTATTTAGTGAATTAATTGTATTTAATGGGGTTTGCACATGTGAGAGAAAAAAGTGTGTATTCCTTATTGTGTTGACATGTGGCACCAAAAGCTTCCATATTATAATAGTAGTATAAGTTTGGTGTTAGAGATGCAATTTTAGTTACGACCTAATAGATTCTGGCTAGAAACCATGTCCCAAATTATGGTTCCTCACTTTTTACAAAAAACCAAACAAACTTGAAGACAACATGCATGAGTTGCAAACAATTGGAATAAAAACCAAAACCATGGCCCAAAATTATGGTTCCACACTGTATAAAGAAACCAAAAACTTCATAAACAATCTTAAAGATAAGTTGTGCTCAAAATATAATGCGTTTACGTAATCAAGTATCTACTTTGGAATCACAAATTTCGATATTATCAATATAACTACTTAGAATTTATTAAACCCATCCTCAACATATGCACACGAAATGCATTCTCTTGTAGATATCCCATTAAAGCTCCTGCGTAGAAAACAATAATAAATATTTACAAACAAATAGATCAAAATGTTGCAATTTCCTACCATAGCAATTAAAAGATGAAAGAATTGTAGTTTTTACTTACTATTCAATGTGCAATTTTTTATTCATTCCTTCATACTCAGTATCTTTGCATGGTGTGGCTGATTTGGAGTAGTTGCCTTTGTCCTGTTGTGCCAATTCTAAAGTAGCCTCTGAAGGTCCCTGCTGGGTAAGGTCATGTTTTTAAAGATTGAGTAAGTTTTAGTGCATAAGGACAATTTCTTTAATATATGCACGGGTTCATCCATTTTTTCTGACCTGTTGGATGATATGCAACATTCTTTGAGATTCCAAGGGATATTCTAATGGAAGAATCTTTGTTGCGGTGTAGTTTTGCCTCCCTCTTGTGGTGTTGTAAGAGTTGAGTCTTGTCAGGAATATAAATGTACTTCCAATCAGCTTTTCCAGGATTTCTACTGCTTCTTCATGACCAGTGTTCTGTGAAAGAAATAGGCTTTTGTTTCTATTTTTTGTATGTGTATAAATTATGTTACTTTAGGTTGGACAATTTATTTCTTTACCTCTATTGAGCCTTGAATAAGCATTTGGACCGGTTGGCCAATGATTTTCTCAGCGATCTTATCAAACATGACAACTGTTATAGAACCACTATGGTCTGCAACTTCTGTTTGTAGCTTATACCTGCATTTAAAATCCAAAATAAATTTAATTTTTCTTCTTGAATTTGTTTTTTCGATTCACATGACATTGAGTACCTCGTTTGTGGATATTGAACCTCTCCTCCACATTGATCACACCAAAATGTTGTTTCATTTTGCATTAGTTTGTTTCGATGCTTAGGGCACGATATGTAGAACCAGCCAAAATTAGTTTCGATCTTCATTATCGTTGCTTTGATAGAGTACATTGATCCCTGCAATGTAATTATTAGGGTAATAACTTGCTTTCTACTAATGAGGATTGTAAGGGTTCACGTTTACCTCATTGTCATGTACAGAAGAAATCTTCAATAGTTCAGAGATGTTCAGTCTTTTTTTAAATATCAAGTCATGAATTTGGAGCTCCTTCTTCGTAGGGCTTTGTAATTCTCTAACTTGACAATCTTCTGATGTTACACTTCATTTTTTTGGGCAAATATAAATATCAAAAGTTGATATGATGTTCAAGAGAATTTAATTTTTCACAAGGGAATAAATGTACACACTATAGTATACCCACCTTTCAATTATCTCTGCGACCTCTGGAATTTGTAGATTTGTGTAGATCTTTGTAGCACTTGATGAGGATAGATATGTTTGGCATGTATAGCTATTAAATTACAAAGTTTCTACAATAAAGATAGCATGATAATTGACAGTTTTTTTTTCACGGTTGTATACCATTATATTGTTTGACGATGGTTGATGTGATTATCAAGACTGTAACAGATCCACTATTGAATGCTATTTCCTCATCGAATTTAAGAGCACAGCCCGCCCAAAGAGTAATTTGCACCTTGTTGTTGCTGTAATGTGGAAAATAATTTGCACATTAAAGTGAATAGTAATATGATAAGGTTTGAGTAGTTTATGAGCTCACCTTTTGTCCAGCAACTCAATATTTCTTCTCTTTAACATTGAATTTGTTGATTGAACTTCCTCTATCTTTGTTGCGGCTACAATTCTTCCAACAATATTTGTATAAAAAAATTGTATTTATATCATAGGACTCGTAGACTTATACGAAATAGTATTACTAAAGTTGTGGTAGTGGTTACCTATCAAGAATATGTTACTATCGTATCGCAATGGTATATCTTCAAATTTGACCAGCTCAAACTTGTGTAGTTGAATGTTCTCACTACCTTCCTCTATCTCCTTCACTGTAGTTGCGGTAGTGAAGTTTATTTTGTAAGTTTGGTCTACCAGCCTGTAGTAACCCTTGCTCTGGACAACTTTGAAAAACGATACCAAATAAACACGTCCTTCAAGAAGAAGTGGTCTAAACTTTGGCACTAAGGTTTTCCATATTGAGGCATGAATATGTTGTCCCTGCAATGTTTTGTATAACCATATTTATTATTTTTATTTCATATATGGCAATAGTCTACGTTAAATTTAGAGTACTACTTACATGTTCATCCAAGAGGATTAGATCTAAACTAAGGAGGTCATTGTTGTTCTTTGCATTTGCCGCATCCCAAATTCTTATTACTCTTACCTTAATCTTCCAATTTTCTCTTGTTGGAGAAAGTTGTTCCACGTAATTGAAGGATTTCATCTTTGAGTTATTACACCTGAAAAAAAAAATGCATAGTGCAAATATTATTTATTTGTGATTAAAGGTGTGAGTAATAAAGTCTTGCAATAACAAAAATCTGGATTACACTTTATTTTTATCCTTACCTTTTGGAAGATTTTCAAATATTTCTTCGAAGACTACGTTTTTTGTAGATCCTTGCATAGATCTATCAAGAACTAAAATTTTCAATCCTTCCCGAGATGTTACTCTTGATACAGCCACATAAAGCTGGCCATGACTGAAAACATGCCTTGGCAAGTATACGCCAACAGTCTTGAATGTTTGCCCTTGACTTTTGTTAATTGTCATAGCAAAACATATTTTAATTGGTAGTTGTCGCCGTCTCAAAATAAATGGCCATTTTGATTGATTAGGAGACATAACTATTCTTGGTATGGTAACCTTTGTTCCAACGTGGCTACTAGTAATTATCTCGGCCTCGATAACCCAATTTCCCAAATGTGTCACAATTAATCTTGAGCCATTACAAAGTCCAAGTGACTGGTTAATATTCCTCAAGAGTATTATCGGCACGCCTACTTTAAGCTCAAGTTCATGATTAGGTATGCCGGGGAATGAAAGTGTGTGTAGAAATTCAGGTGGATGTAATATCTCTTGGTCAGCCACTGCAGATGAAGATGGACATATTGTGTCGGAGCTGCGGTACTTTTCATATTCTCGAGGAATGAGCGAAAGTATGTGAGCATTAATATCATCGGCACAATCATTTGTCGGACATAATATTGCTCTCTCTCTTAGGTACACTTCTTCCTTGTAATGATTCAATAAATTTGGGTAAACAACATTGATTATTTCAGTTATTAGATCATTATCACATCGAACAGTGAGATCATCGGGAATTTTAATACAAGAAGGCTCATCTTCATCCTCGTTTGCAGTGGTAGTAAGCATTCAATCTCCGAGATCTAGTATCCATTTGCTAAATTTTGTCATTCTTTGCAAGTCTTCATAATCTAATGAACTTGTCCTTAGTCTCATATTTCTTGTTAGAATGAACAAATGACACTTTTTCTACAGGGCTGACTTGTTTATTGAGGCTTGTACGGTATCCCCTCTGTTGCCTCTAGATATTACTGGTAAAACCTGTCTAAAGTCACCTCCAAGTACAAATGTTTTCCCCCCAAATACTTTTGTGGATGAGTTTGGATCTTGAAAGTGCATTATATCCCTAAGTGTTTGGTCAACAGCCTCAAATGCATGCTTGTGTACCATTGGTGCTTCATCCTAAATGATCAGACTTGCTTTACAAATAAGCTCTGCCAGTTGGGTCCCTTGACTGATATCACAACATGATTCATTGTGAAGATTTAATGGTATCTTGAATCTTGAGTGTGCTGTTCGGCCACCTGGTAGTAGTAGTGCTACAATTCCAGAAGAGGCTACTGCTAGTACACTTTTTCCTTCTGACCGTAATTGAGATATAATTGTTTTCCACAAATACGTTTTTCATGTTCCTCCACTACCATACACAAAAAACAATTTTCCTTCATTGCTATATACAGATTGGAGGACAGATGCATAAACATCCTTTTGCTGTGAATTTAATCCTTCATATAATTCATGATGTTCATTTGAGAGTGCTTGTCTATCGTAATTCAATTCTTCAATTAGAAGCTTGTTGTTACTTTCCCTTATCAATGTTAGGTCAGGAAAAGGTAGGGATGGAAAATCCTTTAGGGTTCTATCATTCCTATTGAAGATTTGTTCGATTTCGTAAAGTGCATAATTCTAAAGCTGTGTATCATTGAGAGTGAGGGCTTCGATTCCAAACATTCTTCTTTGACGGAATAATATATCTCCCGAAAGATGTTTCCAATTTGCCTCCCAAAGATACAATGGATTTGAGACTTCACAAAATAGCTGCATGGTTATAAAAAGTTCCCTTAGTTGATGGCCACTTACCCATTGGCTTGCTTTGTCTATAGCTTCATGCCACTCATTATCACTTTCTAATAGGCCTATCGCATAGCAAGCTTCTCTAAAAGTAGGATGAATGACACCATTAACAATTCTGATTTCCTCATCAGAACGCTGTCCTCTTACTATGTTTAAAAGCATTCGAAGATAGAATCTCTCACCTGAGGTGGGGTGTGAAAAGAAGATGCGTCCTATACATTTTCCTTTTTGTCTCCTCTTCCAAACCATGTCCTTCTTTTGATGCCAAACCCATCTTGTTGGGAACTCAGCGTAAGTGAGTTCACGTGCATCTTCATACAATGCATTTGTACGCATCGATCCACTCAGTGAACATTGTTTTCGTAACGTTTGTTCTATTGGTGGCGTTCTCCAACTCGTCTTCATCTTCAAACTTTACTGTGTGTTCATTGGGAAGGTGGAATGATAATCTCTCAACACCTATATCTCTGTATTGTATGTCGAATTAAAATATTCGCCAACTTGCCTCAAATGCTGATAAGTAACGACAATCCAAGTACGTTTTAATTTCATCAATCTGTCGACCACTGGGATTTTCAGCACTCATTCCATTTGGTGGATTTTCTTCAATTAGCAATGTTGATCTATCAGGTCCTTTGTTTATATGTTTGAACAAATACTTTATTGACCTTCCTTGGTTACACCACTCCACATTAAATGTGCCTCATATTTCATAACCAAATCGAGATTATGAGGTATTACATACCTATTGTCGAGTTCAACATTGTTTTTCACTACAACATTTGTACTTGTTCACCTTCTATAAATTGGAAATCCATCTTCTGTGACTGTTGTTTAGCTGCAATATCTTTTTGGAAAATGTTTTGAACACTTGTTCTCAATCATACAAGATTACCTTAGATTTGATGAGCCACATGGTGTTAGGAAACTGCGTTCCCAGAATTCGTTGACAGTGCGTATAAGTTGGTACTGCAAAAAATTATGTGAAAACTACAATAACCCTACAAGGGCGGAACTAGGGTTACCTTAAACTGCTAAAACGGATTGCTGTAGTAGATGAATCGAGAACACGGGCTCGATAACAGCTCACGATCTTCTACCGTATTCCTTTGCTGCCAGAATATCGAACTGAGTGTGGGCTCTTTCGAAATCCTTTCTGTTTTCTGCTCTCCCTCTTTTTTGCTCTCTTTTCTATTTCGAGTTATAATTCTCTATATAGAAAAACGCTAACTGAGAAGAGAGCCAAAGCAGCATATATATAGGCTACGATAGGGACCATAAGAAGTCAATAAGGAATAGGCTTCCTTATGGAATTAGGAAACCCTAATTCGAACTGAATCAGATTCCTATTTCCATAAATTATAATTCATACCACTAAAGAATTATAATTGCACTCCTACCCTTATCTCAAAAATATATTTCGAGCTCCATGTTATTAAATGCTTATTATCTCCCCATGTTAAGTTTACAGATATCCATTAATTAAATATAATTACTGACAATCATATTTAATTAATTTCTTAAAATTCCTTGAGATCCTCTGCTTAACTTATCTAATATGTCGGATACAAAATCCACCTGCAGGGTTTGACATAATCAAAACTTATAAGCTTTCTCAAGGGGATATCATCAATCCCAAAATTGAGACATGGATTCCATCATTAATTAATATCCACCACACAATTAACATTGCCACCCAATCCAATGAGATATTGACCCACTTAAGGATCTCACCCTTTTAGGGATCAAAGTATAAATATCAAATGTACGTGTCTACAAATTAACTTAGGATTTAGAGCATAAGCACTCTCAATAGCCATGAGGTATTAATTATCTTATAAGTCAGTATAAAGATAATTACCCCAAGTCAGTCCCGTTTAATACACAAAGTGTACCAGCATAGTGAGTTGAAACTATACCATTTTCCGTAGTCAAGACAAACCTACTACAACACCATGCTGCAGTCCTACCGATGGTGTGTCCAATCCCATCTAAGACTGTAAACCAAAATCTTACATTCTATAATATCTGATGGCCTGATCTTCCGTGTGTAAGCCGAACTCTACACACCAAACCACCTACTATATAGAATGAAAGACACACATGCATAATATTAAAATATAATACAAACATTGCCCACACAGATTCTAAAAAAAATGGATTAACTGATTTTATTAAATGAATAATAAATCAACTACATAAAGCATGGCTTTTAGTATATATCCCTAACAATCTCCCACTTAGACTCAAAGCCATGATGCGACACACCTCACTCCTATCCCTTCTACATGACTGTCAAAATTCTTGGCCGGTAAGCTCTTGGTGAAAGGATCTGCCAGGTTATTTGCTGATGCTATCTTGGTCACTTCAACATCACCTCTTTGCACGATCTCTCGTATCAGGTGATACTTACGCTCAATGTGTTTTCCCTTCTTATGGGCCCTTGGTTCCTTTGAGTTAGCAACCGCTCCGCTATTATCGCAATAAAGGGTAATAGCCGATTGTACCGCAGGTACCACTCTTAGATCCATAAGGAAGTTTCTGAGCCAAACGGCCTCCTTAGCGGCTTTTGAAGCAGCCACATACTCGGCTTCCATGGTAGAATCAGCAATACATGACTGCTTGATACTCCTCCAAGTAATGGCTCCACCTCCTAGGGTAAACACATATCCTGAGGTAGACTTTCTGGAATCCCTATCTGACATAAAATCAGAATCTGTGTACCCAATGGGTACAAGACTGTCTGCTTGGTAAACTAACATATAGTCTCGAGTCCTTTTCAGGTACTTGAGAATTTTTTTCACCGCAGTCCAATGTTCTTGCCCTGGATTAGACTGATATCTACTAACCATGCCAACAGCAAAGCAGATGTCAGGTCTAGTACATAGCATAGCATACATTAGGCTTCCTACTGCCGAGGCATAAGGAACTGCCTTCATCTTCTCTATCTCATCAGGTGTCTTAGGACACTGATCCTTGGATAGAGTAATTCCGTGTCTGAAGGGAAGGAATCCCTTCTTGGAATCTTGCATGCTAAACCTTGCAAGAATATTGTCAATATAAGTGCCTTGTGACAAACCCAACATCCTATTCTTGCGATCTCGCATAAGCTTGATCCCTGGATATGACCGGCTTCTCCCAAGTCCTTCATATCGAATTGACTGGATAACCATACCCTTACAGAAGATAATACCCCCACATCGTTTCCGATTAGCAAGATATCATCCACATATAGTACTAAGAACACCACCACTCTTCCATCATGTTTCTTGTACACACAAGATTCATCCGCACATTGATCAAAACCAAAAGACTTGATTGCTTGATCAAAGCGGATATTCCAAGACCTAGATGCCTGCTTAAGTCCATAAATGGACTTCTTAAGCTTGCACAACATGTGTTCTTGGCCCTTCGCAATGAACCCGTCTGGTTGCATCATATAGATGCACTCGTCAAGATTCCCATTTAGAAATGCTGTCTTGACATCCATTTGCCAAATTTCATAATCGAAATGTGCAGCAATGGATAAGAGAATCCGGATAGACTTCAGCATTGCCACCGGTGAAAAAGTTTCCTCATAATCAATTCCTTCTTTTTGAGTGAACCCTTTCGCAACAAGCCTTGCTTTAAAGGTTTCCACCTTACCATCTGCTCCTCTCTTCTTCTTATAGATCCACTTACATCCAATGGGTTTTATTTCATTGGGTGGTTCTACAAGATCCCAGACTTGATTGGAGTACATGGACTCCATTTCAGACTTCATAGCCTTTTGCCAAAGATCTGCATCTTTATCTTGGAGTGCTTCATTGTAGTTACAGGGGTCAGTACCTTGTTCATCAGGGACCCGGTCATAAGACTCTCCCAAGAACATATACCGATCAGGTTGAATAATAACCCTCCCACTACGACGAGGCACAACCCGTGTCTGTGCATCACTGATACTTCGTTGTGAAGATTCTGACCCTAATATACCATTATCTACACGTTGTACTGGTTCAGGAACCTGCGTGTTAATGGTTGGTTCGGGATCTACACGAGTTTCGATAATCCTCCCACTACGATGTGATAATGGAATATCGATAACTCTTTCTTGTGGTGTTTCTTCTTGTACCGTTGGTATCGAAGAAGTATATGTCGGTGTCTTTCCTCTCATTTCCTCTAGAACAATACGGCTTCTGGGCTTGTGGTCCATAACATAGTCCTCTTCTAAGAATGTGGCATTGGTGCTAACAATAATCTTCTGATCCTTAGGACTATAAAACAGACCACCTTTAGTTCCTCTTGGATACCCAACAAAGAAACATACTTCTGTTCTTGATTCCAACTTTTCTGCGTTCCCTTTCAGTACATGTGCTGGACTACCCCAGATCCGAACATGCCGCAGACTAGGCTTTCGCCCAGTCCACAATTCCGTGGGAGTAGTAGGTACTGACTTAGATGGTACAAAGTTTAGAATGTATGCGACTGTCTCTAATGCGTGTCCCCAAAAAAAAATTGGTAAATCCGAATAACTCATCATTGATCTTACCATGTCCATAAGAGTCCTGTTCCTTCTTTCTGCCACACCGTTCTGCTGAGGCATACGGGGTGCAGACAATTGGGATGTAATCCCTTGCTCCAATAAGTATTCTCTAAACTCTCCCAAGAGGTACTCTCCACCACGATCAGATCGTAGTGTCTTGATACATTTACCTAGACGCTTCTCCGTTTCAGCCTTGAAGTCTTTGAATTTCTCAAAGCATTCAGACTTACGCCGCATCAAATAAATGTACCCATACCTTGAGTAATCATCGATGAAAGTGAGAAAGTACTCAAATCCCCCTCTTGCTTGGACAGTCATAGGACCACACAAATCAGAGTGAACCAGTTCCAACGGCTCTTTTGCTCTATAGCCCTTGGCCGAGAATGGCCTCTTGGTCATTTTACCTTCCAGGCAGGATTCACAAACTGGAAGTGCCTCCACTTCCAATGAGCCTAATGGCCCATTTTGAACCAGTCTTTGAATCCTTTTCAAATTAATATGACCAAGGCGTAAGTGCCAAAGATGCGTTTGGTTCATCCTCGAAGGTTCTTTTCTCTTAAATGGCAAACTATTTGTGTTATTCAATTCATTAAGTTGCAGTATAGGAGAGATAGGATTTATAATATAAAGATCATCCACCAATTGACCAGAACAAATAAAACGTTTATTTTCTTTAATAACCACTACTTTATTAAAATGAACTGAATATCCATTCTTTACTAAACTAGAAACTGAAACTAAATTCCTTCTAATAGAAGGTACATAAAAGCAATTTCTTAATATTAAATTCCTATCTCTACCAAAACTAAGATGTAGATCTCCTACTGCAACTACTGCTACTCTCGTAGCATTTCCCATATATAGATAAATCTCTCCATCACTGAGCTGCCTGGTTCCCTGGAACCCTTGCAAAGAATTGCATACATGATCAGTGGCTCCCGTATCTACACACCAGGTACCGGTAGATCGGACCGCTAAACACGATTCAACAACTAGTAAATGAGATTTACCTTGATTGTTCTATCTGGCGAGATAAACTGGACATTGCTTCTTCCAGTGTCCTGGCTGCTTGCAAACAAAACATTTGCCTTTAGGCTTTCCCGGTTGTCCTCGTGGCCTTTGGATTGGCGGAGGACCCGCGGCCTTCTTTTGAGTCTTTTTCATTTTCTTCTTGCCTTTCAGCTTTGAAGTAGAACCTTTCTCAAACACAAGAGCACTCCCTGACTTTCTGTTGAGACCCTCAGCTGCCTGAAGTTCTTTAAGCAGCTCCGCCAAGGTATATTTAAATTTATTCATGTTGTAATTGAGGCGGAATTGCTTAAAAGACTCTGGCAGTGACTGGAGTACGATATCAACCTGGGTTTCCCCGTCGATTTCAGCTCCAAGGATCTCTAGTTCATTAAGAAGAGATATCATCTTAAGAACATGATCCCTTACAGGCGTCCCCTCAGCCATGGTTGTGTTCATCAAGTCTTTCATAGCAACCTGCCTAGCAGCACGACTTTGATCCCCGAACATCTCTCGGAGGCTCTCCATCATGTCATAGGCACTGGTCATTGACTGATGCTAATGTTGCAGAACATTTGACATGGATGCCAAAATGTAACACCGCGCCATCTAATCAGCCTTGACCCATTTCTTGTGAGCCTGGGTTTCCTCAGCGGTTGCCCCCTCACCAGGTTGCTCAGGACATTCTTGAGTAAGCACAAACTTGTACTCTTCAGCAGTTAACACAATATCCAAATTCCTTTTCCAGTCTATATAGTTTGGTCCAGTAAGTTTGTTTTCTTTAAGTATAACAGCAAGTGGATTAAAAGTACCCATTTGAAAGCCTGAGAATCACATAACATAAATAATTACGTTTGGGCAAAATTTACTATGGATTCGAGTTGAAAATATTGGTTCCCTCTACCATATTTGAAAGGAATCCGCCAGCAACCTGATACACCGTGAATAGTATGACTCGATGGGAAGCCATATACTATCCATCATTTGTTCAGATAGACAATTGCCTTTTTAATTTTACTATCCAGGCAATGTACTTTGCCTAATAAAATTAAACTGCTGACTTGCTTTGGTCCTATAAATAATAACAGTGACTCAGATGGAGAGGATATTATTATTTATAGCTAAGTGTATACCATCACTTAATTCTAGGTCAAGAGTTCTGTGAGGAACACCTCTGATGGAGAGGTGACCCACACCAACAATCACCCAAAATATTCTTTTAAAGAAGTTTGTACTGATGATTCCATGATCAACTACATCCGATAGGGAGGATGACACTAGAGGCATCACACAAAATTAATCATATCATCTACAAACCAGTGATGGAGACCATGGGATTTATACTTGATAAATTCCCTCTCCCACTTAAAATTTTAAAAAAATTTGAGGGTTATAATTTTTTAAAAAAAACTTTTAATTTAATTAATAAAAAATGATGGAATACTTGACAAGGATTAATTCATCCTTACTTGTGAAACCCACATGTGTATATAATAAAATTATTCTATTCTCATGATTTTAGAAAATAAGTACTTATGTTTTCAAATTATGGAATTAGTTTTATTTATAAATACACATGTAGTTGTCCATCATTTTAAATTAATATAAATTAAAAATGCAGCTAGACATCTAAAATAGGTCTAGGAACAATTATCCATGTTGTCCTATTCATTAAACATGAAACAATAATAATCATTCAATCACACATAAATAAGGAAACCACAATAAAATAGGAATCCCACTATTATGGTCAAGCTGCAACTCTTGTGAAGAAATCTTCATTGAACCCGATTAGCTCTATGTCGCCACTACGCAACGGGGGTCGAGAACTGTTTCTGAAACAGTCTTCTGAACTGCCTTCTGAAACTGCTTCTAGGTCGCTTTCGAAAACTGCTTGTAAAACTGCTCTCACGAACCATCTTCACGGATTTACTTGAGATATATTACATAAATCCTATGCCTCCGTGAAGGAGTTCACATGCTATATATTTGCAGTAAATTAACCACGCATCAATCAAGCGTGGGATCCAATACATACAAATCCTATGCCTCCATAAAGGAGTTCACATGCTATATCAAAACAGAAAAATCAACCACGGATAAAACCATCGTGGGATCCAATCACACAAAATCAGTGACCATAATAGTGGAATAAGAACGCTGCAAAACAAGGGTTAGCACAGTTCTACGTTCTATCCATCCATCAAAACACGCATAAGATCTGTTTTATTGGACAACATGGTTGCGTCCAACCCATACGCAGAATCAACGTTGCTCTGATACCACTGTTAGGAAACTGCGTTCCCAGAATTCGTTGACAGCGCGTATAAGTTGGTACTGCAAAAAATTATGTGAAAACTATAATAACCCTACAAGGGCGGAACTAGGGTTACCTTAAACTGCTAAAACGGATTGCTGTAGTAGACGAATCGAGAACACGGGCTCGATAACAGCTCACGATCTTCTACCGTATTCCTTTGCTGCCAGAATATCGAACTGAGTGTGGGCTCTTTCGAAACCGTTTTCCGTAGTCAAGACAAACCTACTACAACACCATACTGCAGTCCTACCGATGGTGTGTCCAATCCCATCTAAGACTGTAAACCAAAATCTTACATTCTATAATATCTGATGGCCTGATCTTTCGTGTGTAAGCCGAACTCTACACACCAAACCACCTACTATATAGAATGAAAGACACACATGCATAATATTAAAATATAATACAAACATTGCCCACACAGATTCTAAAAAAAAATGGATTAACTGATTTTATTAAATGAATAATAAATCAACTACATAAAGCATGGCTTTGAGTATATATCCCAAACACATGGAACATGGATCATAAACTGAACTACTATTTCATATGCCACTTTATCGTTCTTATCAGGTAGCTCAACTGATATTATTCTATCAATATCGTATGGAGTTGGGTACTTGTTATCAGCATGTAGGAAAAGGAGAATATGAGCATGCGGAAGGCCCCTTTCTTGAAATTCAATTGTGTAAATTGTTGTGAAAGATAACGCATCATAATTAGTAAATTATTTTGATTGGTTCAAAAACTGCATTACATTTTTGGAATTAATGTTATTTAACGTACCTGCTTTAACTCTTCCAGAGTGATTTCCTTTCCTTAAGTCTTTCATAAGCTCGCCCAGTTTTATCTTAAAAACACGTACAACAATATCAGGCCTATCCTCCGGTTTTTATCCAGGAATCATTCGTAGATAACTTTGTATCTTCTGCCACTTAGGGTTGCAAGTGAAGGTGATGAACAAATCTGGTGGGCTTGCCCATCTACATATAGCCATTGCATCTTGATAGTTCTAAGCCATGTATCTAGGGCTTCCTTTGAAAGTTGATGGGAGAACTACTCTTCTTCCAACTGATGCAGGAGTTGTATCTCCTCTTACGACTACATCCCTCAGACCTTTGTAAAGTTCAGCTCTGAGTTTGGTTTGGTTGTTTCTAACCCATCGCAACCTTTCTTCTTCGATGTATGAATGTGCATCAACCAAGAATTGTTGAAATAGTCGATATCCTTGAAGTAATGTATGCCCTTCAATTCGGCGATGCTGAATTCTAAATGCGTAGTATTCTCTCATAGTGACATAAGCTCTATTAGTTTGGCGACTTGTTGGAGAAGTTCGATGCATGATGTTGGTTCTATATCCATCCTCAGCATATGGGAACAATATTGGGTATTGCATAGCCGTGAAGCTAGAATGTAATTCAGTGATCCTGTTTAAACCTGAAGTCCTATGCTTAATAATGACATCACGGTGCTCATCAATCTCATCAAAATCTCCAACAATTAGAGCAGCGACTTCTGAAGAATTTGGCAAATTATACTGTCTGCCATCTTTATTTCGAGTTGCGAGAAAGTCTAATCCGAACGGACGTCATATCTGTCTCTTGAAAACATTCTCTTGCCATTCTAAAGACTTTAGCAAGTACGTTATGTTCGTCAAACATCTTTATCAATCCCTCAACAATACCAGCATCCAAATTTCGATTCTCACTTCCTGAAGTAACCGCTCTTATCCTATTTGATACCTCATTTTGGCTGTCATTAGATATATAACTGAGCAAATCTAGGTATTCAGCCTGTTACTGGTAGCAATGACCCAATCAAGTGATGGTTTTGGCCGTTTATACGAAATGCGTATAGCGCTCTACCATTGTTTATAGTATTGTCAATGTTTGCTCCCATTGATGTGAATGCAAACATGGAATTGTATGCTCTTATGCTATCTCTAAACTTTTTTGATAGTGTGTCTTCAAAAGTCAATAGCATTTCTAAAAATTGTGGGCTTGTCTTGAGAATAGGCAACTCGACTTTTCCTTCTCCACAACATAACGAAAACTTTGGGTTAGATAGATTTTTAGACTTCACAGTTCGTTCCTCGTACCAAAGTATGGCTCCACAATGGTGACATTCTTCTTTTGGTTCTCCGAAGTTCCAAGATTCAGTGAATTTTCCTATTTTGATTAAAATGTTGACTTTAGCAATAGTTATTTAATCAATCATGGAAGTTTATGGGTCGTGAAATAACATACACTTACTTGTTTGGCCATGTTTAATTCTAGCAATTCTACTCCTTTCATTGTGTTTCTCTGTTAGTGACATATCTTCATCTTCTGTGTTGTATCCTGAGGTGTCTCTTGTTTATTAGATTCAATTTATTGTACTATATTATTACTTTGGCATTTATAGAATTAAAATACCTGAGTGAATGTAAGGGGTCCCTTCCCCATTAGGATCAAGAACTATTTCAGCATTTCGTTGACCATCAAACAACCTCCGCCTTTGTCTTACATATGAATGGTTGTTTTGTGGTTCCGTTCTTCATATTCAATTATTGTGTATGTTTAAAGGATTAGTTATATAATGATTATGTAGATTATTATGAATTACGTTAATAAAATCAAAGTCAATATACAAAACTATTCAAGTAACATATGACCTCGTCTATTATTCCTTAAAAGCTGCCCTACATTTGAGGAGTCCTCTCCTTCTTAAGAAATTTGCGGAGATCTTAAACCACTGGTTGGATTGGCAATTTGAGTTCTAGTTTCTATGGTCATGTCCACATTCACAATCGATCGGGAGTAAATAGCATTCACGACACTCGTGTCACGACAAAATGAGAAGCCAACCGATTTTGTATTGTTTCCATCTTGTGGTTTTAGATTTCGGGTACTATTTCTGTGTTGTGCTACTATAAATCTCCTCAATTGCCTAGCTTGTCTACCACGTTCAGCAGCGTCCATGTAGATCCAACTAATGTAAGAAAATATTCATTTAGGCTATAGGTTTAACTACCATATAAAGGACATCATCCAATCCACAAAAGTTGTATAAATTATTGATCAAGAGTCAATAAAATAAACATCATAATGTATTCAAAAGTCTATCACATTTATAATAAATTGGCAAGGCCAATATTGTTGGTTGCTAGTACATAGCGTACCTTTAGTTTAACCAAGTTGGAAAGAGATGCTAAAATAGAAGTTCCTATATTGGGAGGTAAAATATTGTTATGTACCATAATAAATTTCAAATAATAGAATTAACATGAATTTAAAAAAAAAGTTTTACTTTCATTAGAAAACCATAGCTAAATTACAAATATGGATATAATAATTTGAATCGTGTTATTCTTGTATGACAATTTTAGGGGGGGTATTTTATTGTAGAAGAACTTGAAGAGGCATTTTGGTAATACAGTAATTTGCAACCTATAGCCTTGTTTTATGTTATGGAAGGGAAATTAATCCTTCAATACAATGTTCAATGTTTAGTAGCTCAATGAATGTATGCCTAATTTAGATTAGGCATGCATGCATTTCTGTAATGAAAGTCTATATATGGTATTTATTCCAAATAGAGATAAGTGATTAAGTGTATTTCGTTGCCTAACTGTACTCAGGCAAGAACATTATTAAGCCAAGCATGTTACATCGTGATGTAAAAACCAAAATTCATAACTTCAATAACATTGCAATTCCAAAATCCATTACTTCAATAACATTGCAATTCCAACTTCAATAGTCATGTGTATTCGTTACACAATTATTTCGTAAATTCATTCAACAATTCATAAGGAAATTATACTGTTAATTAGAGGTTGATGAGCCTGTTCCTTCAATTCCCTTAAGGTTTTTCAACTCATTTTCTAGTTTTTTGTAATCCTTTAGAAGTTCTTCGTAGAGATGTTCTAAATCTTCAAAGTTTCCTTGTGCACGTTGAAACGCTTCAAAGTTCACATCATCAACATGAAAGTTATGTAGTTTTTTCAGTTCTTGAATTGCAATTCGTGCTGCATCTTCCTCAGCCTCATTCTTCTCTTTTCGATAGCGTCCAATGTACGTGACGGTTGCGTGATGAATGATGCCTTTGATATGCACGCTTGCAGAAAAAGTATTTTCACTTATTTGGCACAACGCGTACGTTGGAGGACGTATTCCTAATTATGGGGAAATTTCAGTAAGAATGGCTTTGAATGAAATCTTGAATACTTTCTCCTTATATTCCATTTTTTCTCTGCAACAAACAATTGTTTTGAAATAAACAAAAACAACAAATGAGATAAAATCCAAGGTCACCATATATATGATGGTAAAATCTTTGGCAATTTGTTACTTATTTATTCTCTATCTCTCATTGTTTTAGTTGATTAGATTTATTTCTAACTTCAATGGGATCAACTATGTAAGCCTCAAAAGAAAACAATTGAATATTAACATGCATCTAGTCGATAACCCGTGTCATGCGCGGGCTTTACGCTTACCTGAGCCCATTGCCAAATAGTATAACATCTCTTATCAACTAAACTTCGTAAAGCTAATTTTTGTGCCTCCAAAACCAAATTATTTTTCTAATTATTTTTTAATTTTCAAATACCAAACTTTTTCAATCAGCTTTTCTAAACTGTTGTAAAGCCAAACTATTTATCTTTTAGTGTCTAGAACAAAGCTGTTTTCAGCATTTATTTTGAAAAAAAATAACATTTTTCTTGTAAACCAGAAGAATAGAAACTACTTTAGTAAGGTTTTCTTTTTTATAATTTCAAAACATAGCTTAAAGGATGTATTTTAAAACAGAACTGATATTTCTTCAACAAAATCCAATTAATGTTCATAAAAGAACATCTAAAGAATAAAGAACTGTTTATCTAGTGTTGTCGGTTCAAATAGATTTAAACTATACATGAACACAATTACCACAAATGCCAAAAGATTAAAGACTGAAGTAAATATGTAGTATCTGATACGCCCAAAATATGACCGAGCGGTTCAAAATCAACAACCCGGCCGGGCCCACAGGCATGATCCCGATCATTACGGGCAGTTTCCTACTCAAGCTAGAAGACTAATGGAAAGTGCATCTATTTCCTAATCCAATTGGGAAACCCCCACAATTAATGTCAATCAATCCTAATACAATTAGGAAACTCACTTGATTGGTGTCAATCTATATCAATGTGATTATATTTCCTTATCCTTGTATGAGTAGGTCTCTTACATCTATAAAAGAGACCTCTCACCCCCCATGGAGGGGGCGGCCAATAATCTGTAGTCTACACAGCACCTCTACAAAATTCACCATTATACGCATGCACCCGGCCGGTATTACTGGTAGTGCCGCCCCTCTTTGTTGGCTCACCAGGCCCGCCGGTGATCTGCTAGTGAACGTGCTCAGACACACCCGTGGACGTAGGTACCTTCATTAACAGGGCCGAACCACATACAAAAAATAGCCTCTCTCTCTCTCCCCTAAATTGCTTTACTTTAATGTTACCAATTTTTGGCATCATCAGCTTGGCGCCGTCTGTGGGAAACGACAATTCTTCTCATCAAAAAATTCTTGACTGATCAATATGCCACCAAAGAAGGGTAAGAAGGCTGCGCAACAGTCCGACCGGGATGTTCCTTCGGCCCCGGCGTCGACTGTAGCAGTCCTGACATCTGAGCAAATCACCGCAACCCTCATACAACTCTTGGAGGGCCAGCGTCAAATCCAGCAACAGATCGAAGCACTGCTAGCCCAGCAAAGCAATCCTCTAGTGGCCGGGAAACGACCCGGGAACGTTGCGTACGGTCGAGAACGGATCTTGACCAGACAACGGGCCCGAGCCAACCCGTCCCGTGTTGAGGATGTCAAAGACGTCAGCAGTGGGTCTGCTGCCCGAGGGGAAAGGCAGGAGCATATGGCCCGGGAATCAGTCTTGGGTCACTCGGTCAAGAGCCGAGTCGTCCCTAAGAGAACGGTTACCCGGGGTCATAGCCGAGCCCGATCCCAGAGGACAGCACCCCGCCATGAAGAAAAAGCCTCTTCCACCAACCCGACCACCTCCTCAGATACCGGTCGGGAAGGAGTGGAAGCACGTATCAAGTACTTACAGAAGCAGATCGACGGAGTGGCCAAAAAGCTTGGTCAAAACTGTGTTCCGAATCAAGCCAATACCGAGACAGAGACACCGTTCTCCAGCCAGATCACGAGGTTCTCCATCCCGCGCAAATTCAAGCAGCCTCGCCTAGATCCCTATAACGGCTCGGGAAGCCCGGTCGACCACATCCGGACCTACAAGGTTCAGATGGCCCTAGCCACCAACTCCTATGAGCTACACTGCCTAGCCTTCCCCAGCACTTTGAAAGGCCCGGCCATGCAGTGGTTCTACTCCTTGGAGCCCCGATCGGTCTGCAGCTTCAAACAACTCAGCAAGCAGTTCATCAACCAGTTCGCCGGTATGCATGAGCGGCCAAAGCCAGACATGCAGCTACTGACAGTCAGACAACGGAGTAATGAGTCCCTCAAGGAGTTCACCGACCGGTTCAACCAACAGAAGCTCCAAATCCGCAATCTGGACGAGACAATCGCCATCATAGCCTTCTGTTCGGGAGTTCAACACACCAAGTGCGCCGCGTCGTTCCACAGAAACCGACCGGTAACCTTGGTCGAACTCACAGAGAGGGTTGGAAAATACATCGACACTGAGGAATTTCTAAAGATCAAAGACCCCGAGCAAGAAAGCAACAAGTCTTCTAGAAGCAAGCGAAAGCGAGATCAGCCCGGGAGTTCTGACAGTTCCTCCAGCTCACAGCAGACAGAGTCCGGCAGCCCCGACCCGACCTCCAGTTCACAGTGGTCTGAGTCCGGCCGCCCTGACACAACCTCCAGTTCACATCGGTCAAGATCAAGCAGTTCCGGCTTTGCCTCCAGTACAAAGAGATCTGGAGCCTGACGATCCTGATCCGACCTCCTGTCTCCATCATTCTAGATGAGCCCGACTACAGTGGTACTTGCCTGATCACCGCGTAAGGCTTCACCGATTGTCAGAGTTCATACAAAGTCCTCGGGCCTAACCCCGAGGCATCTACAAAGTCCTCGGGCATGACCCCGAGGCATCTACGAAGTCCTCGGGCCTAACCCCGAGGCATGCAAAGACCTCGGGCCTAACCCCGAGGCATCTCAAAAGACCTTGGGCTCCGAACCCAGGCACTCAAAAGACCTCGAGCTCCGAACTCAGGCACTAAAAGACCTCGGGCTCCGAACCCAGGCACCAAAGACCTCGGGGTCACGACCGAGGCACCGGCTTCGCTTAGGTCCAACCGACGATGGGGGCAAACCCCCTAGGTGGCCGACGATGGCAAGCTTCAAAAGACCCTGCAACCACCATGTTCCAGGTCGGTTACCTACAGATCATAGCCTCTTTAAGACCCTCGTCTTAGCGAAAGCTTGGGGGGCAAGATGGCGTAGTGAGCTAAACAGGTAATCACACCGGGTATTTACAGGCCTCGCGGATAACCAAGTCAAAATCTTGGACAACCCGAGCACCTACAGTACTCAGAGACATTAACTCCACTTAGGTCCAGACCGACGATAGAGGTGACTAAAATCTCTTAGGTTGGCCGACGATAGAGGAGCAAAAGGACCCTAAAGCACCGTGATTTAGGTCGGCTCCACCAACATGGTCAAGCTCTTCTCCCAACAGTCTTGACGAAGGCTAACTGGGCGGAAGACAACCATCCTGGGGAGTTAACAGTAAAAAGGACCCTAGAGCAATACGCTTTAGGTCGGCTTGTCCAACATGGTAAAATCCTTCTACCCACAGCCTTGACGAAGGTTTACGGGCAGAAGATAACCATCCTGGGAGCTAACTCAAGCAAAAAAGACTCCGAAGTAGACCGAGTCTCAACTCTCGGTCACTTCCCGAGCATTCAAAGACTCCGAATTAGGCCGGGTCTCAACTCCCGGTCAGTTCCCGAGCACCTAAAAGTCCCGAGCTAGGCAAGGACTCAACTCTCAGCCAGTTCCCGAGGACTCACCAGGCTCAGAAGCCCCGAGGCAGCTTCCACAGGCACTCAGACAGCGGCAAGTAACATCAAACTGATTTCCAAACTTGCCCCGATATAGCATCTGGCCAATCTTGGAAATGGGGGGCAGCTGATACGCCCAAAATATGACCGAGCGGTTCAAAATCAACAACCCGGCCGGGCCCACAGGCATGATCCCGATCATTACGGGCAGTTTCCTACTCAAGCTAGAAGACTAATGGAAAGTGCATCTATTTCCTAATCTAATTGGGAAACCCCCACAATTAATGTCAATCAATCCTAATACAATTAGGAAACTCACTTGATTGGTGTCAATCTATATCAATGTGATTATATTTCCTTATCCTTGTATGAGTAGGTCTCTTACATCTATAAAAGAGACCTCTCACCCCCCATGGAGGGGGCGGCCAATAATCTGTAGTCTACACAGCACCTCTACAAAATTCACCATTATACGCATGCACCCGGCCGGTATTACTGGTAGTGCCGCCCCTCTTTGTTGGCTCACCAGGCCCGCCGGTGATCTGCTAGTGAACGTGCTCAGACACACCCGTGGACGTAGGTACCTTCATTAACAGGGCCGAACCACATACAAAAAATAGCCTCTCTCTCTCTCCCCTAAATTGCTTTACTTTAATGTTACCAATTTTTGGCATCATCAGTATCTATTTGGAAAAAAACTTCAATTGTATTCAACCTATGAAAGAATCACTAAATGAGAAGGTATCTTACCTTTGTTGAGGATGCTCAAATCCCGAGTCCACAATAGCACGTAGAAGCTCTGGCTTCAAAAGGTAATCTCTCTGAATCCAGAACTGTGAATTCCAATATATATACCCCCTGAAAAAATAAAATGAAGGATGAACAAAAAAAGTCTCCTCCATTCACAACTGTAGTCCAATAGTTAAAAATAAAATTGTATGTTGATAACAAAAAATCAAGGAAAAACATCTTAACACAAAAGCTGGTGCCTAGCAACAAAACCATGTCCCAATTTTTTTTCTCCATATACATATACATATATACACACACACACACACACACATGAATATAAGAAAATAAGAAAATACAAACATACTACCTCATAGAAGTGCATTTTGAAACAGACCAAGAACTTTATGACAGCTAGTTAAGGATAGCAAGGTAGTATAATGGCAACCCATTAGATACATCATACATATATGTATGTGTAAAATGTAATTGTGGGTTTATCACAGACTACACATACCCATTAGCCACTACAACAAAATGCTCATATTGGGAACTTTGATGGTTGCCTTCCATCTCAACTTTAATTTGCAAAGCAAATAGTGCAAAGTATAAAGTATATGATTGGCTTGAAGGGTGTGATAACTGATAACCCCATAAGAAAAACCGCTTAAGCAGAGTACCAAAGATGCCATACCATAGACAGATGAATATTATGATTATATTTGAAACATACATGCATTTTGATACTTGATAGATCATCCTAAAAAAATTTATACACCTGATCAAATCAAAGGTCAAGCAGGAATATTTTCTAAGATTTCTCCATAAAAGACTAAAACTCAGCAACCTGAAATTGAACAAAATTTTTGTTATCTTAGGGCTGGCTCAAAACTCCATTCCGGCACAAGTTACTTTAGCCCAAACATGATACACAAACCGAAATATATGTTTTAATAATTTTAAGACTCAAGATTAAGAAACCACAAATTCATGTACATGGAAAGAGTACCGATATAACCCTCACAATTCGGAAACCCAAAATATATCCTCCCAAAAATTACCTTTAACTAAAGTAAAACAAAGAGAAGACATAACATCAAGACCCAATTGTGAATCTGTGATATAGACATAAATCATATATTTTTACATATATATAGATATATATATACAATTGTTGAAGGTAGGAAAAAACTTACAAAATGACTTGAGTGAACTCTGAAGGAGCAGATTGCAACAACGGTGTTGATTGAGGATGAATGAGTGACCCTTTATTGGGAATAATCTGAATCATTATTACCCAATATAGATTTGTTCTTCAATGCTTGAATGCTGTAATGGAGGCCTTTTCTTAGGTGTAACGTAAGAGAGAAGAGAAGAGAGAAATTGGGGCTTTTTCAATGTTTTTGCAATTAGGGCTATCTGTTAGGAAAGAAATATTATAGAGGAAAGATTTAGGACTTTGATTGGGAGAGAGAGGAATTGATCCTTGAGAGAGATATATGGAGATATATATTGATTGATTTGATGGAGGGTCTGTGTTCAAGGGAAGGGAGAAAATGTAATACAACTTTGCTTGGGGAGAGAGAAAGAGCTAGGCTACCCTCTTTGAGGCAGAGAAAGATCAATTGGGTTTTTGACCAACATGATGAGTTTTCAAATTTTACTAAAGTGGCTCTTTGTATGCCACATGTTATTTGGATTCTTCCGTATTATACTAATAGTATATAGATTATGCATGTGTGTCTTTCATTCTACATAGTAGGTGGTTTGATGTGTAGAGTTTGGCTTACACACGGAAGATCAGACCATCGGATCTTGTAGAATGTAAGATTTTGGTTTACAGTCTTAGATGGGTTTGGACACACCATCGGTAGGACTGCAGCATGGTGTTGTAGTAAGTTTGTCTTAACTACAGGAAATGGTATAGTTTCAACTCACTATGCTGGTACACTTTCTGTATTAAACAGGACCGACTTGGGGTAATTATCTTTATACTGACTTATAAGATAATTAATACCTCATGGCTATTATGAGTGCTTATGCTCTAAATCCTAAGTAAATTTATAGACACATACATTTGATATTTACACTTTGATCACTAAAAGGGTGAGATCCTTAAATGGGTCAATATCTCATTGGATTGGGTGACAATATTGATTATGTGGTGGATATAAATTAATGATGGAATCCATGTCTCAATTTTTGGGATTGATGATATCCCCTTGAGAAAGCTTATAAGTTTTGATTATGTCAAACCCTGCAGGTGGATTTTGTATCCGACATATCAAATAAGTTAAGTAGAGAATCTCAAGGAATTTTAAAAGATTAATTAAATATGATTGTCAGTAAATATATTTAATTAATAGATATTTGTAATCTTAACGTGGGGAGATAATAAACATTTAATAACATAGAGCTCGAAATATATTTTTGAGATAAGGTTAGGAGTGCAATTATAATTCTTTAGTGGTATGAATTATAATTTATGGAAATAGGAATCTGATTCAGTTCGAATTGGGGTTTCCTAATTCCATAAGGAAGCCTATTCCTTATTGACTTCTTATGGTCCCTATCATAGCCTATATATATGCTGCTTTGGCTCTCCTCAGTTTACGTTTTTCCATATAGAGTATTATAACTCAAAATAGAAAAGAGAGCGTAAAAAGGGAGAGCAGAAAACTAAAAGGATTTTGATAGAGCCCACACTCAGTTCGATATTCTGGCAGTAGAGGAATACGGTAGAAGATCGTGAGCTGTTATCGAGCCCGTGTTCTCAATTTGTCTACTACAATAATCTGTTTTTGCAGTTCAAGGTAACCCTAGTTCTGCCCTTGTAGGGTTATTGTAGCTTTCACGTAAATTTTTGCAGTACCAACTTATACGCACTGTTAACAGATTCTGGGAACGCAATTTCCTAACAATTATACCGAGTCGAGTTTGGAAATCTATTGACTGCTCGGGAAAGTTGTCTTAAAACTTCTGAGTCTTTTGAATTCTCGGGAATCGGCTAAGAGTTGAGACTTAGCCTAGTTCGGAGTCTTTAAGTGCTCGGGAATTGGCTAGGAGTTAAGACTTAGCCTAATTCGGAGTCTTTTGCTTGAATGGTTATCATCTGCCCGTTAACCTTTTTCAAGGTTTTGGGTAGAAGAATTTGACCATATTGGAAAAGCCGACCTAAAGCGTGTTGATTTAGGGTCCTTTTATGGTTAACTCCCCAGGATGGTTATCTTCCGCCCAGCCAGCCTTCGTCAAGGCTGTTGGGAGAAGAGCTTGACAATGTTGGTAGAGCCGACCTAAAGTGTGTTGCTTTAGGGTCTTTTTTCTCCTCTATCGTGGGCCAACCTAAGAGGTTTTGGTTACCTCTATCGTGGGTTTGGACCTAAGTGGAGACCCAAAAATGTATGAATTTTAAGGATTTCTTTCACTCCTCTATTGTGGGCCAACCTAAGAGGATTTCCTCTATCGTCGATTTGGACCTAAGTGGAGTCGGTGCCTCTGAGTATTGTAGGCGCTCGGGTTGTCTAATAGTTCGACTCAGTTAACCTCGAGGCTTGTAAATACCCGGTGTGACTTCCTATAGTCTTTATCTCCTCTTGTCCCTCTGTTGAGACGGGTGCTGCGGGAACAATTACTATAGGTAGTCAACCTAGAACGTTGGTAGTTCCAGGGTCTTTTGCTGCCTCGGGCGTGATCCCGAGGTCTTTTGATGGTGCCTCGAGTGTGATTCTGAGGCCTTTTGGTGCCTCGGATGTGACCCCGAGGTCTTTTGGGTGCCTCAGGTGTGATCCCGAGGTCTTTTGGGTGCCTCGGGTATGATCCCGAGGTCTTTGTAGGAGCTCTCTAACTGTTTGTGGAGTCTCATGCTATGATCGGGCAAGTACCACTGTAGTTGGACTCGTCTAGACTGTTAGAGACAGGAGGTCGGGTCGGGACCACCGGGCTCCTAGTTGCTCTGAGCTGGAGGCAAGGTCAGGATCACTGGATCTAGACTACTGCGAATTAGAAGTTGGGTCGGGGCTGCTAGACTCAGACTGTTGTGAACTAGAGGTCGGGTCGGGGTTGCTAGACTCAGACCACTGTGAACTGGAGGAGCTGCCAGAGCAACTGGACTCTTTTACGTAGTTCTTCCCTGGCTGTTCTCATTTTCGTTTACTTCTTATAGGCTCGTTGCTTTCTTGCCCAGGGTCTTTGGTCATTAGAAATTCTTTAGTGCCAATGTATTTTCCAACCCTCTTTGTGAGTTCAATAAAGGTTACCGGCCGATTTCTGTAGAACGACGTGGCGTACTTGGCGTGCTGAACTCCCGAGCAGAAGGCTGTAATGGTGACTGTCTCGTTCAGATTACAGACTTGAAGCTTCTGTTAGTTGAATCAATCGGTGTAACCCTTCAACGACTCTCCCCTCTGCTGTCTGACAGTGAGCATCTGAGTGTCAGGTTACGGCCGGTCAAGCATGCTTATGAACTGGCTAATGATTTATTTGCTAAGCTCCTTGAAGTTTTTGACCGATCGGGGCTTCAAGAGTAAAAACATTGTGCGGCCAAGCCTTTCAAAGTACTGGGGAAGACCAGGCAGTATAGTTCATCGGCGTTGGTGGCTAGGGCCATCTGAGCCTTATAGGTCCGAACATGGTCGACCGGGCTTTCCGAGCCATTGTAAGAATCTAGACGAGGTTGTTTAAATTTGCGCGGGAGGACAAACTACGTGATTCGGCTTGAGAATGGTGACTCTGTCTCAGTATTGATATGAGTAGCATCCCGGCCCAGGTCTTTGGCCATGCCGTCGATCTGTTTTTCCAAATTCTTTATACGAGCCACCACACCTTCTCGACCGATATCCGGGAAGCAGGTCGGGTTAGTGAAAGAGGCTTCCTTCTCCTGGTGGTGTGCTATCCCCTAGGATTGGGCTCAGCTATGACTCCAGCTGATTGTGTGCCTCAAATCACCTCGACTTTTGACCGAGTGACCCTGGACTAATTCTTGGGCCATACGCTCCTGCCTCTCCTCTCGAGCATCACGCCTACCGTTGTCTCTAGTGTCCTCGATGTGGGACGGGTTGGCTCGGTCACTTTGTTTGGTCAAGATCGGTTTACGACCATACGCAACATGCTCGGGTTGTTTCCCGGCCATTGGAGGATTGCTTTGTTGGGCCAACAGGGTTTCGATCTGCTGCTGAGTTTGACGCTGGACCTTCAAGAGCTGTGTAAGGTTCGCGGCGTTCTGCTCTGGTGTTAGGACTGCTATGGCCGGCGTCGGGGCCGGCGGAACATCTCGATTAGTCTACTGCACAGCCTTCTTACCCTTATTCGAAGGCATGATTATCAGCCAAGAGATTTATTTTTTGAGGAATCTGTCGACTCCCACAGACAGCGTCAAGCTGATTATGCCAAATTTGGTAAGATAAACTAGAGTAGTTTATGGGGAGAGAGAGAGAGAGTGAGAGACTGGTTTTTTGTATGTGGTTCGACCCTATTAATGAAGGAACCTACGTCCACGTGTGTGTCTAAGCACATTCACTATACTATAAAAAACTAGGGACCTGTGGTGAACCAACAATAGTCTGGAGCTACCGTAGGTCGGCCGGGCGTGATGATGATTGCTATAGAGGTGTTGTACAGACTAAGAGTTGATCCCCTTCTATGAGGGTGAATGGTCTCTTTTATAGATGCAAGAGACCTACTCATACAAGGAAAGTAGACAAATTAAAGTAATACAATCTAATTTAGGATTGATTGGCATCAATCAAAGGGGGCTTCCTAATTGGATTAGGAAACTTTCTATACATGCCATTAGTCTTCTAACTTGAGTAGGAATCTGGCTGGAATGTTCTAGAGCATGCCTCAGGGCCTGGGTGAGCTATCCTAGTGACGGGTCGCGCCTATATAGTCTACCCGACCTGTTCGTTGGGCCTCGTGCATATGCCGCTCAAGTAGTACAGACCGCTCGGGATGGTGACAATTCAAGTAGTTCATGACCTGGTCAGGATAGGGGCCGATCATTGAATAGAACTGCTCGGTCATAGAGGAGAGTCAATTTTGGGCGTATCAGTTATTATTATCATTGAGTAAGTTATAGTACGGTTAATCCTTTATTCTTATCGTCACATAATAACAATAGGTAAATAGTTTAAGTAATGAATTTTTAAGACCGTGCATGAACAATGTAACTATCTCACCTCACTGACTCTTTTACCTCAAACACAATCTCTCGACTCGTTCGGTTATCCTAGAACCATCTGGCACAATGCTGTTAATTTAGAAGGTCTTTCGATATGTCTGTTGTATCTAAGGTGGCCTGGACGTACCTAGACATTCAAGGTCAATAACCTGCTGAACACCCTTATTAGTATGCCGTATCCAAGTCGACCTGGACTAAGTTCAGAATATCCAACGATCGGTCTGTCCTATCTGATTAGCCTGGACACAATTAGATTGGCCTGCCATATCTGATTCGACCTAGGCTCAATCCTCTTAATGAATCTACCATATCCGAGTCGGCCTGGAATAATTAAGGCTATCACAAGACTCTAACTGGCCTGCCGTATCCGAGTCGGCCTAGGCTCAATCCTTCCTGATTAACCTGTCGTATCTAAGTCGGTCAGGGATAATTAAGGTTACCTATCCCAAGACATTCTCTCTTTACTCATTTCTCACAAACATACATACTGACCAAATGACCCCAAACATGTCATCTCGACTATGAAAATGTGTAGCTTACTCCCTTTCTTTTCTTATTCATAAAGGCATCAAAGTGATCGTACAGTTTATTCTTTCTTTTAGATTTCATACATGTCAAGGCATCCGAGTGATTTACGCTTCTCCTCTTATATGACCTTATACTTGTATCAGAGTGGTTAAAACTTTAATCTTTCTTTTCACACTATCCTCATAACTTCATAAAGGTACCAGAGCAGTTATACCTGTGATTATTATCGATTAAATCAATTTATCCAAATCTCACTTTAATAATATGTTTTCTTTTAATTTATTAATAAGGTACGATGTACATTAAATCATTGAGTTAACATCCCCGACCTACATTATCAAGTCATATATGAAACCACAGGTAAATTCATCAAAGAATACTTTAATACGCTTTTAAAGCTACCAGTACACAAGTGGGTCTACTTTGAAGCAATGCCCTCAAAATGAGTTATAATTTTTGTGGGTGAATTACATATCAGTCTTTGAGTCAAGTTTTCAATGCTTCGAACGGTGCGCGTTTTTGAGTTTTCTAGAGGAAGTTATGGTCGTTTTACTAATAGTCATCAGTGTTTAATGGCAATCGATTGGAAAAAAGGGCAATCAATTGGATGACATGGCAATCGATTGGAAGAGTTGGCAAATGATTGGTGGATGTGGCAATCAATTGGATGATGTAACAGTCGATTAGATGATGTGGCATCGATTGCCACTGCGTCTTCTTCCTCTAGACGTTGAAAAATCGAGTTTTTCTACCATTTTTCAAATTTAAACCAACCAGGTCATGTAATATACCGTTCTCTTCCTTTTTTTCATGTAGATTATGAACATATAAATTTTACATGTCAATTATTAACGTAGCTCAACATATAAATAAAAATCCGAGAGTCGCCGAAATTTCATTTTGACTGTACGTTGCAACCATTACAAATTAGTACATAATATTTGAAACAAAAGCTATTGGGGTTGAAATCTATAATTTCTAATTCACAGAATCGATTTTCGTTAAGATACACAAGACAACCATTTTCAAGATTCCATGGCTATATATATATATATATGTATCTATCTATATTCGATACCCCCGACTTGTGCGTAATGACTTGTACTACATTAAAAGTGAGTTCAAGAGATTCACCGGTCGTTGGTTTGGGCTGCTCGTCTCACTGAAGAATTCCGAGAAAACTGAAATATAAAAGCTTCAAGCTTTGGAATGCTATGGCTTCCCTTAAGATCACTGTGGTCTCTATTCTGTATTTTGTCTCCTTTGCTTTCAATTTCCAGAACTAATGTATGCTTGTGTGTGTATGGTGATTGAATGAGAAAGAGATAGAAATAGAAGTTGAGAGCTTAAGAACTTAGAATTTAAAATGTGTATCAGTGAGTGTGTATAGCTTTGTGTTTGCAAGTGAGAAAATGGTAAGGTTTCATTTGTGTGTCTGCCTACTGTATGTGTGTGTATTGACTTGCCTTTGCAAGTATATATCTGAAAGCAATGCTAATGCCTTGAGTTGCCAAGTGTGAATATATAGAATATCAATCAGTTTTGCAAGTTGCAAGCTCGATTATATGAAAGTGATGATGAGAAGAATATTAATAGCTAGGATATTGATTGATTGAGTCCCATCAATTCGGTCAAGTTAGTTTGGTTCAGTTTGATTAGTTAGTTTAGTTAGGTTGGTCTGGGTAGTCTAGAAAAATACCCCAACTTAATATTAGGGAAAAAATGTAAGCAACGTGATAAATATTTTATTAATAGTTTTAATCCCAAATTGTAGGGTAACTTAAGGGCGCAGTCATAAACATAATAATTCAATTAAAATTACTAAGAATCACAAAATAAAAGGTAATGTATTAATAACTAGTAATATCAGTACAATTTATTTATGGAAATAACGTCAAGATTAAAATAGTACATAGTAAATGGCATCGAGTTAACAATTAATAAGATGAGTATTATTATTCATTAAAAAATAATATTACTAGAAGAAATATTCAGTAGTAAAACTAAAAATGATAGTTTATTTATTTACTAAGGACATGAAAATACAAGTTGCTACTCTAAATAATCTAATAAGCTCTTAAAAAAATCCGATACATATACGTTAGTCTCTCTTTGTGAGTGTTCATACATGTACATTTCTTGCTCTATGCAAGAATTACAATGCTTCTTCCTCCAAAGAAAGTTGGTAGCTCATTACAAATTCTTATATATATATATAACAAAGAACCACCTTTAAGTGTTATTCAAAGATAGGTTTTGTCTCTTCAAACTTGCCGAGGTTATCAAGCTCCTCTTTTACTTCCTTCATAGTGGGCCTATTCTCACCTTTTTGATCTAAACATTTTCTTGCAAGCTCTGCAACCCCTTGAACTTGCTTTGTAGGTCTCTCTTTCTTTAGTTGATCCTCGAGAACATTAAATAAGCTATCCTTTTCCAGAGAAGAAATAAAATACATTGCTAGACCTCTATCAAATTCTGATCTTTTTGGACATACTACCTTCTCTCCGGTTAGTAGCTCTACGAGGATGACACCAAAGCTATAAACATCACTCTTCTCTGTTAAGTTCCCAGATCGAAAGTACTCTGGATCTATGTACCCAATCGTCCCTTTCACCATTGTGGACAAATGTGTTTTTTCAAAAGGAATAAATCTTGAAATTCCAAAGTCAGATACTTTCGCAATATATTCATCATTAAGTAAGATATTAGCAGATTTTACGTCTCTATGAATGATTTGGGTTGTAGATTGCATATGTGCAAGAGCATCTGCTGTTTCTGTTGCTATCTTTAGACGACGTTTCCATGGCATTGATGACGTGCTACCTTGATTGTGTAAATGGTGGTAGAGGGTGTTGTTGGTGATGAATTCATAGACTAGTAAAGGAACCGGTGACTCTAAGCAACAACCCAAGAGCTTTACAACATTTGGATGGTTTGTTTGGGAGAGAATGATCACTTCATTAACAAATTGTTCAATTTGATCTCTATCTATGACTTTCGACTTCTTGATTGCAACAGTAATGTTATTTGGTAAAGTTCCTCTATATACTGTCCCGTAACCTCCTTGACCGACAACATTGGCCTCATTGAAGTTATTGGTTGCCTTCTTGAGTACTTCTTCGGAGAAAATTTTGGCCATCTGCGCTGACTCTTTGTTTTCAGAAAGTAGTTTTTGTAACAATATCCCACCATTTTGCTTAAAGAAAATTTCTCTCTGCTTGCTTACATGTCTTTTAAATACTCCCCACTGTACAAGCACATTTATGAAAAATGCAAAGACAATGCCAATGCTGATTCCTGCATGAAAGTGATGATTTTTTATGTACTTACAAACTTTATTAGAAAAGTGAGAAGACCGATGCAAAAGGTTTTCTCCATTTGGGGGTCATGAAAGCAATCTTACCCCGCATGCATAGAGATTGTTTTCGAGTTTTGAACATGTGACCCTCAATTTATAATATGAACTTCTAAATGATTTTTATATGAACTTCTAATGAATGTATATCCTTACTTACCTACAATACTTTTTGTCTGAAATGAATGATCTTCATCTGAAATGCAACCTTGTTTGCCTTTTATGCCATCCCCGTGGTAACCTTTAGGGCAAAAACACTTATAACTTCCAACAATGTTGGTACAGTTGTGTGAGCACTCATTAAGTTGAGGACTTTCACACTCATTGATCTCTGAAATAAATGTAAAAAAAAAAAAAAAATCAGGCGATTCGTGTCACTACAATAATATTTTTCCAGATAGGAGTACAAAAAAGGAAAAAAAAAAAAGATATAGTGTTGAAGATATGGACATAGAAACAATAAGGATTACCCTTGCATCCGTTTGGGAGGTAAGGGTTTCCCCAGTAACCCTGAGAGCAATTGCAGCGATATCCTGGACCATTGTCGGCATTATAGCAGATACTATTCTCACGACAGGTGTAAGTAGTCATGTTCTTTTGAGCTTCTACACATCTATTTCCTCCAATATCCCAATCAAGCACTATCGGAAATTGATCTACGTCTCTCAACTTGTCAAGATCAATAGTAGAGAAACTATAGTGATTCTCTTCAACAATAAAAGCATAACTACACTTACTGAAGCTCCATACATCTTTATGCCCATAGAAGCTATCTAAAATAAGAGTACATTCCCCAACTTCTTTGGGTATTGATATTTGGCAACAACCAATCCCCGAGCATGACCCGTTGATCACATCGTTAATACGCGTGCATAGTGACATACACCCTGCTCTGTACCTGCGCGGTCTATGCACATTGATCATTGCAAGAGTGTCGCATCCAACTGCTATGAACTTGTTTTGCGTATTTGAGATGTGAAAATTGAAAAAATTGGTCCTAACATGATTTTCAAAGGTTCGGTTTCCATGCCCATCGTAGCAATAGTTACCCACCGGAGCCATAACTCGGAGGTGACCATCGAGTGATATATCAAGGACTTGTGTCTTGGTTTGCTGAAGATAAGGTTCGTTGGAGTTTCTACATGTTATGAGGTAGGTCTCATTTAGATAGCAACCTTCGGTTGTGCCAAACGGGTATGGAATGCTTAGATTGCCACATTTCTCTTGGCAGCCAGGCTTGACTCGAGGAGGTAAGTCTGCTGCTACCAATTCGCCTATTGTCGTACTTAAAAGCAAGAGTTGCATAAGAATTTTATGCAATTCCATTGCTAAATCTTATGCTGGTTCTCAAATTTGGTCATCATATTGTTACATAAAATCTTGGATAATACATACAAGCCCGCCAAAGTTTTCTTCTTCATTTCCAAGAGAAAAGTGACGCCATGATATTAACGCCAATATGGACCTTTATTTTTGTATTTTGGACTTTTTGTTCACAATAATCTGCCAAGATCATTGAAGTTTAAGACAATATTCTTGGAATAATTGTGGTGACAACCAATACATTTCCTGAAATACCACTTTGTAAAAATTGAAAATTAAAGCAAGAACATTTTGGTTAAGGTTGGGGTGGATTCCCATTGTTGGATTCATCGTTAAGTGTATACAAATATATACACAAAGCTATATCCTAATATAAATGTATATATATTATAACTAGCCTTTGCCACATGCTATCCACGAGATCTTAAAAAAAAATAAAAATAAAAATACATGTATAATTAGTACTTGTTTCAAGGAGTATACATTTTGGATTTTTGTGGAGATAGAGATAAATGTAGAGATGATATCAATGGGGACCAAAAATTTACAATTGTGTTGTGTTGGGATTGCAAGATTGAATGGACGTACATATAGTGACTCTTGTGAGGGAAATTCTTTTGGATTTATTTATACATAATTTTTTATAAGATTTTCGGTAAATCGCCTTTTTTTTATAACAAGTTTTGTGGTATACCAGACTAACGGATTAAATACCCATCGTGATGACCAATTTTTTTACTTTACCGCACCATATATGGTTCAAATGTTAACATCTAACCCCTTTAATTGTGACTGGATTTTTTTTTCTTTTTCTTTTTGATAAAATAAGAGAACATTTTTGCACACTCATTTTTGATCCACCATTGCTCATTCAGGCTTCACTGGATGACACGTGTCCCATTTCATTTTTATTTTGTCTCTATACTATCAACACAATTACTAAAATGAGACACATGTCACCCATTAAAGACATGGGTGAGCAAAAGTGGATATGGCTGATTTTTGGATAAAATGAATCGGAAATGACATTTGTTTTTTAAAAAAAAAATCAAAATTTTCGAAACACGGTTTGGCCTCCGATTCGGCTCCAAATTTTAAGAATTTCCATTTCTAATTTGAATTCTGAATTTTTGAAACATCAGAATTTTCATAATATTTTAGAATCAGGAATTTTTCAGATAATTCTCAGAATTTTTCTGAATAACAAAACTGCGTCCTAACAGTATCAAATCGATTTTCTTTTCAAAATTTGACATTTGTAAAAAGTTTTCAAAATTATTTTAAGACCCCCATTTTTAGTATGAGATAATTAATATAAAGTACAAGTTAGTGGACCTTTGTTAATATGGACCTTTGTGGCAATAGATCCAACCCAAAAATAAAATTTAGTCAGAAGTCTAAAAAAAGGTTGGACAACTATACCCCTCACATATATCCATTTACATACATATATATATATACTAGTTTAAACGCACGTGCGTTGCACGTGAACGGAGTCTGTCTAAAAACTAATTAGGAATAGTAAGCCAAAATAAAAAATAAAAATAAAAAAAAGATATAAAAAAAAAGATTAAAAAAACACTTAAATTAGGTATTAAAAAATAAAAAATAAAAAATAAAAAGAAGAAGAAGAAGAAGAAGAAGAATTCATGCAACTTCCACAATAAAAAAGATACACAAAGCACATACAACAATCAATTCATAGGGTAAATATAATAAAAACTGTTGAATTATTCTTCTTAGACCATTTGTTTATTTGTTCAATAATAATTTTTTTATGTTGCTATTTAATTGTTACCACATGTCCAAGCTAGAATTCTTTCTTACATCTTTAATATTTTGAATTTACTATTTTCTTTGATCATTACTTAATAATGACTATATATTTATTTATTGTATGACCACATATGTTAGTATTTCATTAATTTACCGTGTTTGTATAGTAATTTATTAAACTATAAAATTATTTCATATGTTCTAATTAGAATAAGTTACAAATCAATCATGATCTAGCTTTCTTAAATATTTTTTTATATACATTAAAATTTGATTCCTACAAAAAGGATTTAGGGAGCCCTCTACATTCAAGATGGTCAAATTTTTTGTGCTGTGTGGCTTGAAAATTCTTAAAATCTTCAACCAAAATTTTTCATAAAGTCTCTATTGCCAAATTACCAATATAATTGAAAGAATCACATAAGAAAAAATTTTATAATGGGAATTGGTATTAGAAAGTAATTGCTTATCCATGGAGTTCACCTAAAGAAAGAGAAAAGATATTGAAACATGACAGAAGAAGGGAAAAAAATGGAATCCACTAAGACCAAAATAGAAAAAACCAATAGGATGGTAGTTTTAATTTAATTTAAAGTCCTAAAATTTTGAAAATGTATTGATAATCTATATCGAAAGAGACTTTTAGGCTCTATTTGATGCACATATTGAGGGATAGGAAAGAAACGAAAACACTAAGGAAAATATTTTCCTTTGTTCATGAACTAAAAAGGGCCTAAGGGTGTCCATTAATTCGATAAAATTGAAAATTAAGTGTTGAATTTTAAGTACTGAAAATTTTAAGCAGTTGAATTTGATGTAAATAACACATGAGTATTTCAATTATTGAAATAGACTGCAATTAGTGATTATTTCTAGTCGAATTTTTTCAATTAAGATATTCAATGGATTTTTGGCTGTATTTTCAATTAGAGTAATGCTAGAGTCACAAAGAAATGCTTACAAAAGGATATGATATCCCATATGGCAGAATTAAGTGTGGTGACTCTTTCAATTAAGTGGTACATTATCAAATGTATTGTACAAAAAATGTGCTTAAAATTTTATTTTACCACTTAATTGGTTATAATCACAAGATAAATTTGTCTAGCTAACTTCCTATCTTTCTTGTGGAACTTAAACAATGATAACAATTCTACGAATTATTGCTAATAAAGATAACAATTGTAACTTTTCATAAAGAAAAATACTCAATTAAGTTTTACATTCAATAATTGTGTTGCAAAACGCATGGGTAAAATGGGAATGGAATAGGACACATGTCAACATGGTAGTGGTGGATAAGCAAGAGTGAGAAAAATGCACTCTATGTTAAATGGGTAACCAAATATTAAAGTGGTTGAAATTGAATCCTAAATTTTTTTGAATGCATATCTTACCTAGAATAGGTTCGATAGAAGTTACTTAGTTACCTATATTATTGTTGGTATAGAATAAACAAAATCGTGAGTGACTCATCATAGAGCTCCAAAAAAGAAAAAAGAAAAGAAGAAGAAGAATAAAACAAATCAAGATTCTTTAAAAAGAGTTATGTAATACTAAGAATTGATATCAGGAGTTGATGGGTATAGTTTTATGTCTGTGAAATTACTTCAGTACCCTTAATGAAAACTGAATCCAATAACTGTAAATAGAAGTCCCGTCATGAGAAGGGGACTGATGTTACTATAACAAATAATTTTTTTGTTTTCATTTTGACCATTAAGTTATTGAAAATATTACATTAAAAGTAATGAGAATGAAATTTATAAGTAAGTTGAATGAATAAATAGAAGAGTAAGGAATAGTAATTATATACCTTCAATGCAAAGCTTGAAAGTGCACACTTGTGTAAAGATCAATCGTGTTTAGTTCATCATAGCACATTATTAAGAGAACGAAGTGTAGACTGTTTTGTGAATCTTAATTAAAGTGTAAAAAAAATGTCCAAGGCTATGGAGAACTTGGGAAGTGGAGACGTATAATAGAAATTAGATAATACCAGTAGGTTCTTTAATACTATCATTAGTCTTCTAGTCCAAAAAAGAAAGAGTGAGAGAGAGAGAGAGAGAGAAAGAGAGAGAGAACTAAAATAATGTCTTAACAAATAGGGCCAAAAGTAAACCTGGGACTGAGAGGCTTGTGAATTAATGTTATTCTTCTACACGATTAATTTCTAGTACCCAATTCCTTTATTTATTCATAACACTTGATTTCCTTATTTATCCTAATTTAGATTGGACTTTGTTTCGTCCAATGATCCAATACTCAATTAATCCATTCTGGTCCACTTTAATTAAAGAAGCAAAAAATTGTTACACAATTACTCAAGGAACATACTTGGGTAAAGTTCTTTAGGTGTGGTTTGTTAGGTTCCCTCTCACAACAGTGAGTCTAGGGATTAAAAAAAATAATGTTTAAAATTATTTTATTTATTTTCTAGTTAATTAGGGTCTCACAATTGTGAGAGGAATCTAACAAACCATGTACAGCTAAAGAACTTTGTCCAAATATGTTCAATTACTAAAATTCTTCTATTAATTAGCTATTGATTAAATGTGAGCTTTTAGATGGATTAGCTCTCAAATATTTGTATTAATTGGAGGCTGAATGCAATATTTATAATTGGAAGGTAAAATTTTTAAACTTCGCGAGTGTAAAAAGAATCATATACTACTAAGAAATTGGTAATAGGAATTTAGTTAAGAGTCCTAAAATTCTTCATAGACATTTATTATAACTCTTTAAGAGATATATATGTTACTAATCCATCATTCACATAACCCACTGTGGAGTCCAAAAAAAGAAAAGAAAAGAGGGGTTATTACACTAACACCCCTTCAACTATGACCATTTTCAATTGCCCTCAACTATAAAACTCAACAAATTGACCCTATCAACTATTTTAACTTTTCACTAACAGCCCTTCTGTTAGGTTGTAGTTAAAAAATTGATTACTTTTGTATCATGTTACCAATATAAAAGTGTTAACAACATAATATTTTTGTCTCTTCTTTGAGTCGTTGAAATTTTAAGAACAAAATTGCCTAAAATTTGGTGTACAACACAGGGCAATTATTATGCAACAAATGATATTAATTTTGTCATAAAATTTCCAATGACTCCAAGGAGGGAGAAATAAATATCATGTTGCTAATAGTTTGTATCATATGTAGCTCACATGATAATAAAAAAAAAAAATATAAATTTAAAAAAAAAAAAAGAAGAAAAAAAAAAGCGTTCTTTTTTAGGACAGAATTCTAATAGAAGGGGTTTTAGAGAAAAATGCAATAGTTTAGGGGCGTATTTAAAAAAGAGTCATATTTGAACTAAAGTGTGATTGACTTTTTTCTTTTCTTTTTTTTCTTTTTATTTTTTATTTGTAAATTCCGATGGGAACTTGAGTAGTTTGGAAGGAGTTGTAATACACAATATGATTAATGTCGAATACCATTAATATTAAGGAGTTGTAAAATTGTAGGGATTGTATATAACATGATATATCCAAAGCAAAAAAATAAAAAAGTTAGGATTATCATGGACGGACCAAAAAAAAAAAATGGTATACTAAAGTTGTTAAAACTCTAAGAAAATTACTTAAGTGAAAGTGCACCGATTGATAAAAGTGTAAACCACTTATGGGCATCGGTAATTATCAATTGCTTTATATCTAAAATACTAAAACCATCCCACAAATGAATTTACCAAAATAACCACTACGATCTAGATTTGTAATATTTGTTGATCTATCTCTGCACATAAACATACACATAACAAACAAATATACATACGCATATAATATATACAAAAAGAGGTTATCAAAAAAAAAGTTCAAGAAAAAGAAAAAAAACCAATGGATTTAGTTTATTCTAGAGTCCAACAAAAAAAAGTTGATCTATGAGGCACATAAACATATACATAACATACAAATATGCATACGTATATAATATATATACAAAAAGAAGTTAAAAAAAAAAAAAGAGTTCAACAAAACAAAAACCAATAGATTTAGTTTATTCTAGAGTCCAAAAAGAAAAAACCAACCAAACACATAGATGTTATTAAGTTGTAGGACTCTTATGGCATGGACACACTACAAATAAAAAAGTGGTATACTAAACTTTTAAAATTCTAAATTCTAAGGAAAATAGTTAAGTAAAAGTGCACCGATTGATAAAAGTGTAAAACACTTATGCACATTGGTACATTTATATATACTAGGTTGCAAGCACGTGCGTTGCACGTGTCTTGTGCTTTCTTCATATCAGTTCTAGGGGTGCAATTCGGGTGGGCCAACCCGTGGTCAGCCCGGGCCCGGCCCAAAAATTACCGGGCTTGGGCCCGCGGTACTTTCACCATGGATTGGCTTGGGCAGAAAAATGCAAGCCTGAGTTCAATTCGGGCCGGGCTTGGGCAGAATTTTGCTAACCCTTGGAGCCCGAGCCTGAATTGTATTATATATTATTTTTGACATTACATTATAGTGTTTTTTAGTGATAAGAATACACTATTAGATATTATTCAAGTACTAAATTAATAGATGAATGTTTTTTCCCAAATCTAAAAAAAAAAAAAAAAAAAGATTTGACACTCTACATATTGTTGTTTACATATTAAAAATTAGTTTGCACAAAAATAAAAATTTACAATTCTGGCTCAGTTCGGGCTCGTGCTCGGATTGTAATACTAAATCACAAATTAACCGGATTCGGGTTGAAAAGTTTGAGTTATGTCGGGCTCGGGCTTGGGCAGATTGCTTGAATTCGGGCTTGGGCCTGGGCAGAGCCAAAACCCTTTGGGTCCCGCCCGAGTTACACCCCTAATCAGTTCGGTGTATTTGGTCCTGCATGGTTAATTTAAAAAGTCTCTACAAATAATAACACGCATAGTGAAATAAAATATTTCCAAGATATAGTGGAGTTTGAAGTTAAACTGTGAAATAAAAACATTTCCAAGAAAACTTAATGTAGTTTGAAATTAAACTATAGCCTAATAAAATAGTTCCAAGATAACTTAAGGTAGTTTGAATTATTTTTCTTTTTAATCTTCTTGTTGGTAACGGTTTTGTTGTTTCCACCATCTTTCTGTGATCTAGGTTTCTTGTTGTTTCCACCATCTTTCTCTGATCTAGGTTTCTTCTTGCTGTAAGTGCCGATTATTTCATAATCGTCAATTAGGATTGGTTCCTTGTCTTCAACAACTTCAATTGCTCGAACAACAACAGATCCTTTGGATGCATCCTCTGTGGTGGTGTTGTTAGTGATGATAAGGAACTTGTACTCCTTTAACTTAGACAAACACAACGCCCTATAAAACTTGGATCTTTCTTAGCTCTGATGTAACATTGAGGATACAAATGTATTTAGTAATGCTTCATATTCTTAATAAACTTTGAACTTGTGAAGAGGGGCATGAGACTATACCTCTGTATTGATTCAAAGTATTCTTAACCTAAGCAACCAATTAAGATTGTGGCTATTTCTTCAAATAACACCACCATGAGTTTGTTATTTCCTTCGATGACTTCTAGCCTTAAGAAAACCTTTGTATAATGAAGGGAAAAAATGTGTCAGCATTTGTTAAGTGTTAATGAGAACATCACGATTGTATGAATGCAATTTTTGTATTTTTTTTACCTTGGAATATGTTCCACATTTTTATCCTTGCATGTGGTGCATTTAGCTCCATATTCAGTTACATTTATCTTTTTGCTAAAAACTTTGCATGCATTATACCACGGCTGTTCATAATTCTCTATCCTTTCAATTGTTGCTTTGAAGCAGTATGTTGATTCCTGCAAAATTAAGTTTTGTTATGCAATGAGTGTTATTTTTTGTGACATTGCACAGAGAATTTACCTTTTTTTAAAGACAATGGGTCAAATAAAATGTCTTTCAGCTTTATTTCCTTTGCTTCCTTCATCAACTTTTTGAATGACGGTACTTCAAATTTTGTGATGTCTTTGGAAGAGTTCAACCTGCGTGTATTTTTAAAATATTAGAGCATTTACAAGTTCGATCGATACATTGTGTAGCTTAAAGTATTTGTTTTGTGTATATTACCAATTTCTAAGTTTTTGAATCTCTTTATTGGTGGGATCAATTTGTATTGTTGACCCGTAGGACGTTGAAAGTTAGAATTCACCTATATGGCAATAATAATAGATTATTGTTAAATTCTATTTTGTACGCATTTATCACCGTAAATATTGATATTGTATGAAAATACCTTTATAGACGCCTCCTTGTGCTCTTGAGATTGCTACTATAGGTCTTTGATCAACAATTGTTTACAGCAGTTGTCCCTCATTTATGGCCAAGTCCCTCCAAAGGTTCACCTTTACTAAATCAAGACTGCCGCATAAAAGATGTAATATATATGAGAAGGGTTTAATATAGATGAAATGATTATTGTTAAGTCGGAGAAAAAAATAGGGTACTATGATACTTACTCTTTGTTCAGCAAAACAATTTCTCGTTTATGAGATAGTTGTCTGTTCGCTTTTGTTACGACATAGCTTTGTTGGACTTTACTGACGAAGCCAAATATATCTAGTAGTTGTTACAAATTAAGAATTGTGAATTTTAGTACTTATTTGTCTAGTGCATGAATTGGGCAGCATATTAAACGAAAATTGACATACCTAGTGATTTCTGGTTTATGGATATTTTTTTTCAACTTCTTTAAATGGGACAAATTGTTATGCGATGTTCTCCCACTTCGAATTTGTTTTAACTTCCTCCACAAGTCTATTATTCTGTAACACCAATTCAATTTCTGGGTGTACGTTTTGGAATGATGGATTTCTTTTTTGTACTACCCCATCAGATATGTTATAAGTGTTACTATAGAGTAAGACTCCTTCGTATTTTGTAGCTACTTCATCGAACAGTAATACTTGGATTTTTGTGCCCTGCAATCATTAGTTAAATAATTAGTGTTAATCATTTTGGTATGAGAAACCATTATTTGGTAAATAAATCTGGTTGTTTACTTACTGAAGCATCAACAAGTATGAGTTTCCATAACTTAATTCCATTTTCCATTCTTATATGTTTTGATACTTCCTTGACGGAGAATCATCACTTTGATCATCCAAGTTCGTTGGCTGGTTTGTAGTGAGTTTATTGGAGTATTTCAGATGAGAAACTTTCACGAACAGACATTGTGACTGAAAGAAATAAAAATATTAGCACTCAATATAATTGAATTATTTTCTAAGATAGTGGATTATATTAGCACTCAATATGTACCAAGATGATAGATATGCTTGTGACTGCAAAGAAATACAAATATTAGCACTCAACATAATTGAATTAGTAGAAATCTCCTGATTTCTAGAAGTACTATTCTTTAACCTACTTGATTACCTCTAGTTTCACCAACTATTACAACATCTACAATTCCTTGATAAAGTTCAGATCTAATGTGTGATTGTCTCCTTCTGAAATAATCCAACCTAGTTGTTTCAAGCTTGATGTACATATCCACGGCAAATTGTTGCAGCAACCTTCCAGCTAGTAGAATAATGGATTTCTCAGAATCCATTGTGTGTAACTTGTAGCAGTAGTATTGTCGACATGATACCTTGCTATTATTTTCTTCACCAGCACCTGCGGAAGGATTTTAATGAAAATTGTGTTAATATAACACGTGTTTTCCACGTTAGTAGTGCACAAGAGGAGATATTAACAAATTGATGGATAAAAGTGGCTAACATGTAACTTGACTCGTACTAACAATGTGTACACTTCTTTTTGAAAAGAATCTAAATCTATATTAAATGGATATTCATTCTATAAATACAAGTAAACAAAAATATGCAATTATTTAATAATAGGAAGATTTATGAAGTGGTCTCAATTTCTGTACGAAGACTTTGAAAAGTTCAGAATCGGGACAAAGACATTGGAATCTCAAGCTTCACGGATTAAGCATTAGAAATTAAGAAAACCATGAATGGTAATAATTTGGAAGTGGATAATCACTGCAGAAGTTACTAATCAGGCAAAGCCCTAGACCAATCCCTAATAAGCCAATATCTAAAATTTAAACAATGACAAAAAAATTTCCTTTTGTGGTAGACAAAATTATTTTAAATAAAAATTTAGTTCTTTTTTTATTATAAATAAAACTCATTTTTAGTTTGTGTTGGTATTTTTTTTATTGCATCTAATGCATTAAGTACCATCTTCTAGATATTTAAGAAAACATTTTCTTATGTTTAGATTTAGGTGTCTTAGTGTGTTTCATAATTTAACATTGCAAAAACTTTGTTCCATGTGCAAAAAGTAATTCAACGGAGACTGCTAAGGTAAATCATTCATTTCGAAATTAGAAATTTACTTTTTTTTAATCTAAATGATCCTACAATAAATTTGTTCATAAAGGTGCATAAATTTTTTTTATTGAAAAAACCAAGAAAAAATTTATTCACCAAATCAATATTAGAACAACAATGCGACCCTAGTTTTGAAACAATTTACTATAAACAACTAATTATTCTTTTTTTTTTCTTTGTTGCTCTCGACCAAAGATATCTTCAGTAGATGTGAAACTCAGTATGCTGCACCTATTCTCCATAATAGCATTGCCATCATTAAGATCAGGAGCTCGTTTATGAATATTTGGGTGCCATCCAGTTTTTCTTTTTGCAAATAGTAGAGGATAATGTAACGGATCATAACAACTGTAATAATGTTTCATTCTATATCTGTGACCTGAATGAGTATGGACTACAATACTTAATTCGAATTGGGGATTTGGATTGTTGCCTTCTATCCATACTGCAGCAACTTGATCTACTGTTGGTACGTTATAAACTCGTTGATCCAATCGAACATCCTTTTTAATACAAATTTGGAAATCTTCACATAGAGGACGATCTTTCAAACTTCGAAAGAATTGTGCATATGGATTTTTTCCAAGATTTGTGATAAGCTTTTTCACAATTTCCTTATTCAAATTCGCACCTTCCAATTTCTTCATTCTATTCTGAATTTCATTATTAGTATCATAAAAATATAACTAAAAATAGCAAGGGCCCTTTTTTGTTGGAATCAAGGAAGGAATATCATGATAAATCTGTCCTTGTGCTCGAAAAGTATAAATTCCTCTTCTTGCTGATGCAAGCTCTTTATCCAAATTGACTCCAAAAGATGTAAAAGAGAAAATACTATTATATGCACGAATATTTCTTATAAACTCATCAATCTCTTCAATGTGAGTTGTGAATAAACCAGTGTTCTAAAAATCGGCCTAGGCGGCCGCCTAGGCGGCGCCTAGGCGCTAGGCGGTGCCCGGCCGCCGAAATTTTCCCTAGGCGTTTGCAAAAATCGGCCAGTGGATTAGTCGGCCCCTAGGCGGGGGCCTAGGCGGTGCTAGGCGGGCTAGGCGGGGCCTAGGCGGTGCCAGGCGGGCTAGGGTGAGAATGCTAGAAAGTCTTATTTGGGTCTTACTCTTTGGAAAAAAACACTCTAACATTAGTATATATATATATATATATATATACTTAAGGTTTAAGTTAATTATGGAGAGATCCCTAATAGTTTTTTAAATATTAAAACCTTCTAATAATCTTTACTTATTTCCAAAAAAACACCACATAACCTTTATATATATATACATATATATATATATATATATATATATATATATTATTTGAACCAGAAATCTATAATTATTTTAATTAACACCACATAACTTGTATATATATCTATTATATAAACAATTTTATTTATAAAAACAAATCCGCCTAGGCCCCGCCTAGGCGTCCGCCTAGGCCCCTAGGCGCTAGGCCCCCCTCCGCCGCCCGACTAGCGCCTAGCGATTTTTAGAACATTGGAATAAACTGTACAACTCATTTGGAATCTCTATAGTGGCTAGTTTTACTTCTCCATTCTGGCAACAAATGTTGGAGGCTCATAATCAAATTTCTTTGCACCTTAAAAGACACAGTTTGGTTTTGTCGTTAGCTCATGGTCTTCTGATCACATTGGATCACAAAAAATTTCTCCTGAAGATGGCAAAATTGTATAAGTGTGATTACATGTTTAAAGCATAACATAATTAATTAAGGAGTCATATTACACAAATCTTTAAACTTGTATTCCACTAATTGAGCTCTGAGTAACCAGCGGGGTTTTTGCCTTGTATCATTTACAGGATAATTATTTTCCCCTTCTGCTCATGAATCGTTAGGTGTTGTCTTTTTTTTTTTTCCCTTGCATCTCTAGTATTCTGAATATATAGATCTCTTTGCTTATCACTCAATACCTATTTCTTTTCTCACTCTGTGATTCCATTTGTCATGGAAGTTTTATGCTGAATTCACTAAATTAACATTAATGGTCTAAATAAGAATAGTATCATGATAAGAAAATACTTTGAGTTGTGTTCTAATGGTATGGGAGAAAGAAGAGAGCAGTAGTGGTAAAATGATTTAAGATGGATTGACATATTTAGTGAGAAGAAAGATTATTGGTCTAATTATTCAGTAACATTTCTTAGGTCCATTGCATTAGATTTCTCTCACAGTTTGAAAAAAAAAAGGGTTATAAAAAATACAATTTAATAAAAATAATTTAAAAACTATGAGAGAAACCTAATGAAATGTACCTAACTTTAATGAATTTTTGTTGAATGCATATGAAAAATGCAAATTTTAAGGTTAGGACTTTCACTATTGTTCTTAATGGGTTACTTAGAATTAGGAGATTTGGTATGGTTTTGAATTTGTTCGATGATACAAATATGCGGAGAGAGAGAGAGAGAGAGAGAGAGAGAGAGACTGTTGGACCATTAGAAGATTAGCGCAATTTTTTTGGTGCAGTCTCACCACCATTTAGCAAATCAACAGTTGATTCAGTAATCGACAATAAAAGTTAACGCATTGTGTATGTTATTTTATAGAATATATCTCTTACTTCTAATGTTATTTTAACTGGTTACACTTTTTTAATATAATATTTGAATTGGTCACATTTTTCTAATTTAAAATTCCGATCAAGTCTCAATTCACTTGATCCCACTTTTCTTACATCCACTGTCATAAAAATCAAAGAAAATAATCTAACTTCTTTGGAGAAATCAAAGAGGAATGGATCTCTAAAATCAGCACTATAAGTGAAGCAATAAAGCCTATTAGAACTACAAAAATGCTATACTCAGACTAAATTTCACACCTAACACATCTTGACCTATGATTCTTGTTCGTCCAGTATAGGACACATGTGAGACCTACATGGGGCTCACAGGAATGAAGGGCCGGAATTGTTGGTTGTGGAATTTTGTGTGGTTATAGCATTACTCTTAGAACTATAGAAGCCTATCTCAAATTTTGGTGTTTTCTTACACGTGGCAATGGGAACATATTTTATTGGAAGTTGTGCTCGCAAATAATAGAAGCAAACAAAATTAAACAAAAACCAAACTAATTAATGAAGCAAACTTCAAAAAAATAAGGGAATACATTTAAGACGGATGATCCGTCCAAGTTACTGTTTACGGAACAGAGAAAATAAATTATTCAGTGGAATTGTCACACTATGTCGTCAAGTTAATATAGTGTGATCATAAAATCTTAACCGTACATTATCCTCTATTTTTTGGGAGATTATGAGAAGTAGTTGGAGATTTATTAATTTGACATAGTTCTAATCAATTTGTCATGATCCCCTGAAAATAGGGGGTATATGTATGATTAAGATTGAGTAATCAATGTGATGATATGGTGTGACGGTATCACTGAATAATTTCTTGAAAAAGAAAAACCGAAAAATTGTGGGTTGGAGTATTTGAGAAATTTTGGGGTGTAAAATTATATACACATGTACCCTGTTTCTGCCAATTTCTATTGATAAAGAAGTGATATGGCAATTGTTAAGTGGAAATCCGTAAACAGTGCCTTTTCCAGTTGATTCGTTTATAATTTAATCTCAAAAAATAATAACACCCACATCTCTTCCAAATACTGTTATTTTTTACCAAAAAAAAGAAAGAAAAGAAAAGAAAACATGCCTTAAGTTCGTGGTCTGTAAGATGGCTATAAGCCAACTTGTTAAGAGTTGGTATTGCTAATTGGCAGTAAATATATTTTGGTGATTGATTAAAAGGTAAGAGTGATTAGATGCAGAGCACCCACCCACCTTTTAAAAGTATAAGAGAGAGAGTACCATTTACAGGGTCACTTAGAATTAGGCGAGACAAAGAGATGGCTAGCCCAATTTTGTTGGTTTTTCGTAGTCAGTGATTGGTTTTCGGGTCAGCACATTTTTTTTGGTTTTTCGTAGTCAGTGATTGGTTTTCGGTAATTAGTGATTGATGAGAATTATGATTACCAGTTGCTCTAAAATACTGAAACCGTAATGAATTTATCAAAATAACCACTATGATCTGAATAATGTGAGAAGACTTGTGCTTTAAATCAAATTGTGAGGAGGGGCATGAACACTCTACAAATAAAAAAGTGGTATACTATACTTTTAAAACTCTAAATTCTAAGGAAAATAGTTAAGTAAAAGTGCACCGATTGATAAAAGTGTAAAACACTTATGCACATTGGTACATTTATATATATTATAGATTATAGATATATGGGGGCTGTTATCCTACAATATGAAGGTTGTAGGATAGCATTATATACTAGCTTTTAGCGACCAACAAAATCATTTTTAACGACAAAAAACTTTTTAGCGACATATCTTTTTAAAATGTTTCATCGCTAAAGGTGAAAAAAAAATTGTCACTAAAAGTGAAAATTTTCGTCACTAAAAGAGTTTTTTGTCCGTCGCTAAAAGGGCTCTGTGTTAAGTTAGCATTCCTTATATATATAATGCCTCTTTCTGAAACACACACACACTCTTTCTCTCTCTCTCTCTCTCTCTCTCTCTCTCTCTCTCTCTCTCTCCATATGTATATATATACATATATTTTCCTTTTTTCTGAAACCATCTCTCTCCATGTGTACATATTTATATATATATATATATATGTATATATATATGCAGTCAGGCTCTAAAGAGGACGCCCTCTTTTTATTAAAGAGAGGGCCTCTGTTTTGGCCGTCGGATCGTATTTTCATTAATGGCAATTTTGTCATTTGCACAGTTTTTAAACACAATCGAACGGTCAAAACAAAGGCCCTCTGATCTTTAATAAAGAGAGGTGGTCATCTTTAGAGAATCCTTGTGTATATGTATATATATACACATTTATATGAACTTCATGGATCCAACAATGGCATTAGTGGCAGCGAGTGGTCGTGACACTAAGGAGATCTTCGACGTCTCCACCAAGCCCGGCGATCCTTACACGTTTAGCTACACACCCTCACATGGGTCTCAAGTCAAATCGGTCCAATGGAATCACACAAGTGAATCACAATAATTATAGATTATCTCTAAGTCAAAAAATTCTCATCTGAATGCGGGATTTCTCACTTATATGTGAAATATAATGATGTGGGTTTATCCATATGTACCTGGAGTTTCCTGCATTTACAAATCAAATCATCCCCATATTTAAGTGACAATGCAAAATTTTACACTCATTTGCATGTGTTAGTACTCGAGCATGTTTCCATTGGTTTTGTCTTTTTTAAGTTTCTAATGCGAAATTTCCCACTAAAAATAATGCACATTTGCGTGTGGATTTTCTCAATCGCAAGAGGGGATACCACTAGAGAATCAAGTTGTTGTTATATGCTCATATGACGATGACACTGTTGTCCGTAGGGTGACATAGATTATTAGGAGAGGGCCTCACATCAAAGAGAAAGATATGTCGCTAACATACAAACTACCCGGGCCATGTTATTATTCTTGTTCTATTTTAAATTTTTTTTTTGGAATAAATGTTCATACTTTTCATTGTTTTAATAGTTTGAAAGTTTACAATGTTGAATAAATGTATGAATTGCTTGTCTATTATAATGTAATAATGTGAAATGTCTCGCTCTTTTCATGGATTGGTATTGGTTATAATAATTATCAGATATTTGGGTATACTTCTCACCATAAATTAAAAAAAAAGTAAAGAATATTATTATTCAATAAAAAAGAGATTATTAGTATTTGATATTTAAAAATTATAGTCTAATAAAAAATAAAGATTACTTATCATTAATTTGTATAATAAAAAGTAAAGATTACATTTTACAGAATTGAAATTTTTTTTTTTTAAAAAAACCACTCACAGACACAGTTTATACTCATGCCGGGCTTCGGGCCTGGCTGGGCCACAACGGCTAGTTTATCCGGGCTTTGGGCCGGGCTAGCGGGTTAGCGGGCCGGGCCAGGTTCTGGGCAAAGGAGTGGGCCGGGCCGGGCCGGGCCGTGGACGGGACTAAGGGTGTCCACCCCGGACTGGGCAAAAGTGCATAGTGGGTCAGGCCTATGCCGGGCCGGGCCGGACTTTTAGCCCGGAAAAATCGGTCAGGCCAGGCCAGGCTAACCCGACCCGATTGACACCTCTAACGTGGGAGGTCTCTTTGTAACTTGCCTTCCGACTAGAGCCCACTTTTGAAGTCTCCACATGTGCTTCTAATCAAGATGCATGATACGCTTTGTAGATAAAGCCAAATCTGACGAAGCACACAAATTTTAAAAGTCCCCCGAGTCAAACGACTATATATTGTTGGGATTATATCACATATTGAATAATTCTATTAATTTAGGGATTGTGATTTGGCCAGATTTTTATTGTGATTTGGTTTCCTTGATAGAGTTGTATTACTTATCCAACAAGTAATGGATCATAAACTCTATATATAGGGATATTGTATAGAAATTTAGGTAAGCTCTTGGTGTACCAAGTTGGGGGTCTCCCCTCATAGGGGTGCATGGTCTAGGGTGAAAGAGTGATGGCGAGAGAGGGTGCTCTTTTGGGGCATGGGACATTAATCATTGGGGTTTTTGTGAGTGATGTTCACAACGTTATAGGGATATGAGATAGAGAGGGTATTTCTTTGTTTCTATGATTTTTCTATGTATTACAGTGATTATGTTAGGTTCTTTGGGGTATTGAGTGGAGAGTGTACAAGGTTTTTATATTTGGGTTATTGGATTTAATCCATGTTACTTGTACCATGTTTTACTCAATAGTGAAAGAATGGATCTCTCGGGTGTGTATGTAGGGGTGTTTGTCAAACCACGTAGAAATCTGTGTGTTTTCTTTGGTGTGTTTTCTTTGGTGTGCTTGTTTATTAGTGTTTATGTGTTTCTATGTGTTATTGGGGGAATTTGGCTTCCCGTGTTAAATTCCGAAAAAGTGGTATCAGAGCCAGGTTGGTTAGATCATGGTGACAAAGGCGCACGGTGACAATGGAGATTAGTAGCACGGTGGTTAAAAGATAACACAGGATGAAGAAAAAAAAATGAACATGTGAACATGTTAGTAACGTGGTGACGGTGGTCATGGTCGTGGTCTTGTGAGTGATAGGCTTCAGATTTATTTTTTGAAATTTGTCATGTTAAATTATTCCATGTGGCATGGTGTAGCAAAACTTGAATCATAATTGGTTGGAATTTCAAGGAGCTTGTAGAGAGAAGCTATGTTGCTTGGAATTTGGGTCAGAGATTTGGGTGTTGCATATTCATCTATTGGTACAAATTTATGACATCCTACACGGATTGGAATTTATTTTTCTTGGTGATAGATCCTATATATATAACATGACATCCTACACGGATTGGAATTTATTTTTCTTGGTGATAGATCCTATATATATAGCAGCAGGTTGGGATCTAGGGCCGAAAAATAATTTTGATGCTACTGTGATTTGTAACAGGTTGCATATGGTGGAGAGATTCTCACATTCCACTCATATGGGCATTTCTCTTGGGCTATTAGATTCCGGGTACGGTATGTGCTTCTGGAGAAAATAATTTGATGGGTTCCAAGAAGACGGGGGCAGACACAGGCGCAATTATCCAACAGAGGTAATTGTTAGGATACTGCACATAGGAACTTTGATCAAATATTTTTTGGAACAAGTTCACTATTTGAGTGGTGTGATATTAATCCCGAAGTTGCGGAGAAATCTAAATTGTTGCTGAAATCACATACGGCGGTTGAGAGAAGTGTGGATTTTTTGTGTCGTCTGGTTGGTCCTCGATGAAAAATTCTTATTAAAGTGAGTGCGTGGATGGTTTGTTCACGGTTCAGACGATGGTGATGGTAAATTTTGTTTTGGGAGAAGAAGAGGTCGATGCTTTTCTCTGGTGGAGTTAATGGGTATAATTTACTCAAGGCAGCTGCACATGTGTTGGCCGCGGTTTGACGAATCGGAAGTGTTAAGACCATATTGATTCGGGGTGTGCACATCAGCACAGAAAACGGTCAATGGCAAACGATTACAAAGTCGTCAGCTTTGTGGGTGCTCCGGTTGAGTGGTTGCTGATCATGTGTAATAGATTGATTAGACAATTTTCCCACAAGTGATAGAGGGGGTGATTGTTGGGATTATATCACATGTGGGATAATCCCATTAATTTAGGGATTATAATTTGGCCAAATTTCTATTGTGATTTGGTTTCCTTGATAGAGTTGTATTACTTATCCAACAAGTACTGGGTCATAAACTCGATCTAAATATAGGGATGTTGTATAGAAATTTAGGTAAGCCCTTGGTGTACCAAGTTGGGGGTCTCCCCTCATGGAGGTGCATGGTCTAGGGTGAGAGAGTGTTGACGAGAGAAGGTGCTCCTTTGGAGCATGGGACATTAATCATTGGGGTTTTTTGTGAGGCTGTTTACAGCGCTATAGGGATGTAAGGTAGAAAGGATATTTCTTTGTCTCTATGATTTATCTATGTATTACCGTGATTATGTCAAGTTCCTTGGGGTATTGAGTGGGGAGTGTACAAGATTCTTGTATTTGGGTTATGGGATTTAATCCATGTAACTTATACCATGTTTTACTCAATAGTGAAAGAATGGGTCTCTCGGATGTGGACGTAGGGGTGTTTGCCGAACTACGTAGAAATCTGTGTGTTTTCTTTAGTGTGTTTGTTTATTACTGTTTGTGTGTTTCTCTGTGTTATTGAGGGAATTTGATTCCGCATACTATGTTCCCAACATATATACAATACACACACATACATATGGAACAAAGTAGCAACAATCTTCGATTCCTGACAAAATAGTAAGGGGGTAATAAGAGGGCACACAATGAGTGGTAAGCTTCTTAGGTGTACCATGTACTACCCAAGAGGTTTAGTGTTCGAGTCATGGGGAGCGTGGCCACTAGGGAATTCACCCGGTAACTCCAAGGCCTGAGATGATTAGTCGAGGTGCGCGCAAGTCGGCCCAGACACCCCCCATTACCCAAAAAAAAAAACATAAGCGACATAATGGCATTCTGCACAGGAATACATAGCATCAGTTAGTCTTCTATGTTCCTCGCAAGCATCACAGTAAAATTCCCCACGATCATCTTCATCCTGGTGATCTTTAATGGGTGTATAGGTGAGGGTAAGGGGATGTAAGTGACACTTATGTTTGATAGCATAAGGTAAATCAGGGTAACATTGGAGATAGACACTAAAATGGCAATCCATGCAACAAAAAATGAGGGATATAACTTTGCAAAGACCATTCTCACTGGTGGTTGGCAACAACGAAGCACAACGAACAACAAGATTAAAATCACAGGACTCAAGAACATCAAAACACAAATCCCGAAACATAATTTCCACAGGCATGACAAATATGTTGACGATGTGGTCGAGAGTGAATAGTGAGAGGGTGTTCTGGGTGGGATGGATGGTGGATCTTTTGTGGCAATACAACACTTGATTGCACTCAAGACAAACATAGATCTTCTGACCCCTTGATGATGGGTATATTACAACAAGAGCATATATCATCAAACAACCCACAAGCACATTGAACGTCGACATCATATTCGCACTTTGAAAAATGGTACGTGAACCGGATCACGCAGCCACGAGCACCGCATTCAAATTCGCCCGCCCTAATTCGTAAGGCGGGTTAGCAAGGAGAGTGAGACTGTGTTGTGGGTGAAAAGGGCTTCTCACCTCTCAAGGCAATTCAGCACATGACATGGCCTATGGGTTTTAAAATTAGCGCATCGAGCACAATAATAGGCAAACCCTCTTATTTGAAATCCGCACACACTGCAGAGTTCATTTTCCCAGTGCATTAATTTTTTGAGTTCGATTCAGTCGGGGAGTATTTGTTTGCTGAACCAATTGCCAAGTTGCAGTGAAATTTAACCTCAGTTAATATACATCACATTACCCTTTTATCTTTTAAATGAATAATGTTAGGACACAAAAGGGTTCACAAAGATGCAACGGTTATTTTGCTAACGTGGTATAATAATCAAATCTGAATACTTTATTTATTTATCCATCTACACCCCCTATTTCCAGGGAAAATCTCATCCACATCAGCACAAATCCCATATCTGTCAGTATGTCATTTTGCTGACGTGGTATTCCCGTTGCATTGAATATTTACTCAACAAAGAGATGCTCACAAAAAGACGTGGCATCCCATGTGGTAGTAGGACCACCACACACTTAACTCAAAACCACCACACTTAACCCAATCAATGTGGCAGTAGGACCCATCACACTTAACTCAAAACCACCACACTTAACCCAATCAATGAGATGCCACATCTTTTTGTGAGTATCTCTTTGTGACCCTTTTGTATCCCTAACATTACCCTGGAGATGCTATTCGGACTTCTGACTTTGTAGCCTCATACTCCACCCCTATTACACTGGTATCCACTCTCTGTAAATAATTATTTATTTATTAACACACCAAACATAGTTAAATTGAAATTGTAATTAGACTCCATATCCCTGGCTCATAAATGTAATTGAGGACTATTTTTAAGAATATTGCTAGTGCCCTCATAGTCATGGCTGGACCATTGCAATCTTTGTATCTAGTTCAACAAGGGATTAGCAACAATTTTTCCAAGCTCTTTTGAAGAATCATCAATACCAGTTATGACCTAATCATCTCTTGTTCCAATTCTACTACCTAATGTGCTTGCAAGCTAGGGTGTCTAGAAGTTAATAAACCATCAACCAATCTCATAACTAATTGATGCGGGGCAGAATCCTAACAATCAACCACGATCCACAACTGACGTCCACGGCAGTCCTCGGTCCACCGCAGCCCATCCTCCCACCTGGGTGACTTCGCGAATCCTACCTTGGGTAGCAGCCTTCCCCAAGTCACCCAATCCGCAACGTGGTGCCGCATCCGTTAGTTATGAACCCACTAGGCGAACAACATCAAACAAATATGGGACCAACCTGCCTTTATGATGTCTTACTTGGAGCAGGAGCAGAAAACAACAAACCATTCTTTTTATCACAAAGTATCAATGGATGTGAGTGGCTACTAATTGGATGTTGGTAATCAATCTATTGTTGCCCACTGCCTTTGGCTGGCATTGCGCAACAATAGATTCTATCATGTTATAACAGGGAAAAGGCAATCAGAGTTAAGCATTTATAGACAGACGCAACAGCTGTGGGCATGATCATGTGCCAGTAAGCAAAAATTGAGGCCCTCGAGCAATATACTTGAAACCCAAATGTATACATGTACACTATATATTATACACAATTAGTACAAACAACAGGGTCCAATACAGGAAATTCATGAATTGAAGGGGAGCAGAGGAAAAGAGCAAAAATCAAAACAGACTATTCTAATCTCATAGGCTTCTCCTTCACAAATGCCACATCACCATTTGTTGTAGTCAGCAAATGATGATCCGGCTCCTCCTCTTCACTCGCTGCTGTAATAGATGACCCATCTGTATCTGACCCTTCATCTGTTTTGGCAGTGTTTGCATAGGAGAAGCAAAAATAATTTATAAAAAAAAAAAAAATTAAAATTAAAATGAAAATTAGAATTAATTTACAAGAAGTCAAAGTTTTTTTTCCTTTTTGTTTCTTTCATTCATTTTTATAAGAGAGGAAATCCTATAGGCTTTGTTTGGTTCACGGGTAAGGTGGAAAAACCCATTACCATTAGGCCACCATGGTATATTGTTTAGAAATTATATTAGAATTTGATATAATTTTATATTTTGTCTTCTGGGAGTCATGTTACCGTTCGTCACATGGGTTGGGCCTGTTGTGGCATGAGGTTTGCCGTTGTTTTGGCTATACTATTGTTGACTGGTAATCACTCTATAAGGACTATATAAAAATATATCAATATTTAGATATATTATTTATACAATATACCATGGGAGCCTATCATTTGAATATTCAAGAGAACATCCAAATCTGGACCTAGATCAACTTCAAGATCCAGTTCTAATATTGTTAATACAGAACTAGTTGTGTATTGACCAGACGCAACAGTTGAATGAATGGACAATTCCGTCCATATCTTCAAAACAAATTTATTAAAAAGGATATTTCAATTTTATATCCCAAGATCATGTTAAAACTGTAGAACAAGACATTGTTCTTGAAAATTTTGAGCAAACTCTTAAGACTACTAAGTCTTAGAGATATTGAGAAAAATTTGAATAAATACAAGCACATCCATATAGGATGTATACAAGTTGCTTTTAAACCTCACTTTAATTGGCTTAAATGCAAGTATTTTAGCTTATCTCAGAGATGCTAGATGTACAGACTTTGTACCATCTCTAATGGGTATTATCCAAACCAGCTTGTGTCATGGTCCAGTTTATTTTGATGTCTATCCAAACCTGACACTCTCTTAATGATAAAAATTTGTTTGAAGCTACTACTTTAAAGATTCAAACACAAGGTTATAATTATTTACCTGGAACTAGCACCATTAATATTACTTATATGATTTACTATAAAGTAATGAACACACTTTGTCCTAAAGTTGTGCTAAGAAGTGAACCAGAAAAGACAATTGTTATTGACAGCAAATGTCTAACTACTAATATTCCTATTCTTAGATTGATAAGTGGGATGAGATAAATTTCCCCACTGACTGGACTCTACCAAATGCAATTCCACCTGCTCCGGTTCTTCCAGCTATTGTTGATCAAATCACCCAATCTAAAGAATGTGATATAGAAGTTACTTTTACTCCTACCCATTCTAGTAAATTATCTTTGGAAAGCAGTGCTTCTTCAGGAGAATTTTTACAAGAAAAGGACCAAATAACAAGAAAAGAAAAGAATTATTATTACTTACTTGGAAACCAGATTTACAGGAGGGTTGGAGGTTATAGAAGAATGAGAAAAGAGAAGGAAGACGAGGGGGAAGAGAAAGATCCCTTATCACATGTTGGAGGTTATCTTTAAATAGAAAACGAATCCATCAGTCTAGAGACAGGTCACTGTGGATTAATAGTAAAAAGAAATAAAGACAAAACACGTGTCCTATAGTGGTGGAGTCGGTTCTTTTGCCTTTATTCTGTTGGTCAGTGGAGGAAACGTCATTGCATGGATCACTCTGGAGGAAACGTCATTGCATGCGTCACCTTGGTAATGACGTCATGGTTTACATCATTTTGTCCTTTCCACTAGTGGTGGGTTCCATGGGTTCCATTGGGTCTTGTCTCGCTTGAAGTCAATGATGGCGTCAAAGAAATCTTCCATCAATGGGGTCTAGCTGGCTATTGATGAAGATGTTCCCATATCATCTTCATAAGGGTCTTGAGCTTCTCCTGCTAAACAACCAAAGGTATTTGGCTGGGTAGACTGGTTCTGTTGTGATGCCAATTGTGAGGCCATGACAACAGTCTGAGCTGTTTGGGAAGCCATGAATTGCTCTTTGAGGGCTTCCATAACCTTGACATTCTGCTCTCTAAATGAGAGATTGGATACTTGTTCTTAATTGAATTAAGAAGTAAATTAAATAAATTTATCTTGGAAGAATGAGCAAGTTTATTCTCATTTAATTCTTCCTTTTCATCATGAATCTTGGAGGCCATGAAACCCACCACTAGTGGAAAGGACAAAATGACGTAAGCAATGACATCATTACCAAGGTGACGCATGCAATGACGTTTCCTCTAGAGTGACGCATGCAATGACGTTTCTTCTAGAGTGACGCATGCAATGGCGTTTCCTCCACTGACCAACAGAATAAAGGCAAAAGGATTGACTCCACCACTATAGGACACGTGTTTTGTCTTTATTTCTTTTTACTATTAATCCACAGTGACCTGTCTCTAGACTGATGGATTCGTTTTCTATTTAAAGATGACCTCCAACCTGTGGTAAAGCATCTTCCTCTTCCCCCTCTTCATTCTCTTTTCTCCTTCCTCTATAACCTCCAACCCTCTATAAATCTGGTTTCCAAGTAATAATATTTCTTTTCTTTTCTTATTATTTGGTCCTGTTCTTACTTGGTATCAGAGCCATCAGTGGCTAATTCTTAGGCCACCATGGTATATTGTTTAGAAATTATATTAAAATTTGATACAATTTTATATTTTGTCTTCTTGGAGTCATGTTGCCATGTTCATGGATTGGGCCTGTTACGGCATGAGGTTTGCCGTTGTTTTGGCTATACTATTGATGATTGGCAATCACTCTATAAAAACTATATAAAAATATATATCAAACTTTAGATATAATATTTATACAATATACCATGGGAGCCTATCATTTGAATGTTCAAGAGAACATCCAAATCTGGACCTGGATCAACTTCAAGATCCAATTCTAATATTGTTAATACAGAACTAGTTGCGTATGACCAAACGCAACAGTTAAATGAATGGACAATTCTGTCCATATCTTCAAAACAAATTTATAAAAAGGAATATTTCAATTTTATATCCCAAGATCATGTTAAAACCGTAGAACAAGACATAGTTCTTGAAAATTTTAAGCAAACTCTTAGACTACTAAGTCTTAGAGATATTGAGAAAAATTTGGATAAATACAAGTACATCCATATAGGATGTATACAGGTTGCTTTTAAACCTCTCACTTTAATTGGGGACTGCTTTGGTATGTTCAGTAGTCCATGGTAAAGAATTCTTTTGAAGCCTTTGATGTAAAAGCTTACAATCCTGAGCTAGATTCTTGTAATGATTGCCAATGTAATTAAGACTACCCAAGAATCTTTGCAGCTAATATTTATCTTTTAATTCATCAGGAAATTTAGAAGCAAATTCAATACTTCTATCAATAGGTAAAACTTGTCCTTTAAATATATTAAATCCCAAAAATCCAATTTTGACTAGTTTTCCTTCTTGCTTTCCTTTCCCCTCTTTTTTCCCTCATGAAATCCATGAACCAAACAAAGCCTAAGAGCAGGGAGCAGGGAATTCTAATTCTTGACACAAACGAACATGTCTAACAAATGAATTTCTACTACACGACCAAGAGACGTTTGGCAAAAAAATTGACTCCACTTCCTGTATCCGACAAAGGGGAGTAAGCAAAGTTAGACAAGACATGGCCAGCATGTTAGGATTCTCACTTTTTTCCAAATGGCAATTGCAACCACAAAAAGTGCAATTGACCAAAAGCAGCTTTGGGATGCTTCTTTCCAACCACAATTTTACCAAAAGCACAATTTGGCTTAGAAACCATGTTTTGGGTTCCATAAGTGGTGCCAAACGTAAGTACACTGTCCCACCAACAGTACAGGAAAACAGGTCTACTTTTGTCCTTCCATAGAATGCTTGAATTATTCTAATATCACCTTTAACGATACCTTTCCTTATATTGCTATTTGTAAAACAGTGACAAATGCTAGTTTAGTCATTCAAGCAAAGTGATTTAAGAATTAATCTGATCAATGGGTAACTAGTTGACACAACGATCTGATCAATGGTAACTAGTGGACACGATGATCAATGAGTATGGTACGGGTGGAAGGAGGACTTAGGCCGAATCTTGCCAAGAAAAAGATCTACATACCTTACATGAATTCATCCATGAGAATGAGCGAGCATGGGGAGATGGAACGTGGTAGGTAGATCCAAAGAGGTGAGCAAACATTGTTTTGGGTTAAAATGTATTGTATACCCTTGAACTGTACCCAATCAGCAGTTTGGACCCTCAATTTCAATTGTAGCAATGGTCCCTCGCCTTTTGGGCCAACTGTAATGTCAACCTTCCGTTAGCTTCCATTTGGAAAAAAATAATGGAAACTTGCTACTTGGTGACATGTGGTGCAATGTCAACCTTCCATTTGATGTACTAAGCTCACTTTTAAAAAGGGAAGCTAACAGAATGTTGAAAATGCAATTGGCCCAAAAGTTAAGGGACCAAATTGCTACAATTGATAGATCAGGAACCAAGCTGCAATGTTATATAGTTTACCCTTATTTTAATTAATAGACGTGTTTACATATGTTTTTTCCGTTAAGTTTTTTTCCTAAAGTCCACTATGACTAGTACTGTGTTTTAGAACTGCCATATTAGACAATTAAAAATCTCTTAGAAGAAAGAAGCGACAAATATGCAAGAACTAAAAAATTGATAAACTCAAATATGGATTTTAGTAAATATAAAATGACAATAACACTAACCAGAATAAGCTGGATGATTATCAATATGGATTTTAGTAAATATAAAATGACAATAACACTAACCAGAATAAGCTGGATGATCCGGTAGATGTCTAGCAGCAGTAACTTGAATATTTTCAGGTAGCAGACAGTTGCAGAAAGAACCTGAAACCCCAGACATATTGAATTAGTTATGGTGCAAATTAATCAAGTGGCCACAGGACCCGCATTCACATGACCAAGAAACAGATACAGACATATCCCAACCCTTCAAGACCTCTTTTGTAGCCATTTCTAGAAGGAAAATCAGTTATTACAGCTGGATCTGTGTCAAATATGCTCTGTTGTCAAAATCGTACGATTCGCGATACGAATCTTACGATTCGATACGATTCATCATGAAAACGATACGTATCGATGCACGAATCGAACATGTAAAAGAATCTAAGGTGAATCTTACGATTCGCAAGTGAATCTTACGATTCGATTCACGATTCTTACGATTCACTTGACTGCTAAGCACAAAACTTAATTGTTCCAATTTTTTTGTTTTTTTGTTTTTCAATTTTTTCTTAAAAAATTGATTACCAGTCCTCTTTCAAACCACTTAGGATATGTTTTATACAAGCCTAGAACAAAAAGGATATGTTTACACAAGCCTAGAAAAGAAAAGAATATGTTTATATGGTTTTTTTAATTTGTTACCGAATCTTACGATTCATGATTCGCGAATCCCGATTCCATTCACATGTATCATTTCGATTCACGATACGAATCCCGATTTGACAACTATGCAAATATGGCTTAAGAGTCAGGGACACTTCTACAATTTTGCAGACACCACTCGAAGAAAACAACTTATTCTAAGGGCATGTTTGGGAATGCTTAGAATAGTATCTTACTCAGTCCAGTTTCACTTTCTATCTAGTTTTAATGAGAACCAATACTATGTGGGTTTTACCAAATTAGCGGTTCTAAGAGAACTGTGCAATAAATGGAAATTCACCAAACACTCAAATTTATAGAATCGTTTCTCTTATGAGCCACACAACCAGTTCTTTGCTTCCCAAACAACCCCTAATAGTACAGGACTAAAATACACAGTACGAGGGTCGAACAAATCCGAAAATAGCTCTTGCCCACCGGCGAAGTAAGTTGTGCTCCAACAACTTACAGACTTATACACAACAGAAGACAAGCTAGCTTCATACCTTACCATGTAAGTAAGTAATGCGTAAAAAAAATTTAAATAATAAAATACAAACAGCAAATGTTCTTCTCACTTACCTAAACCGGCTAGCCGATTCACCCAACCAGGAATAGGCTTCCCAGTGAGATGCAGACAGACTTCATCAGTGAAATGGTTGCAATTCTTGGCAATCAAATGGTATGTATCCCCATGATATTTTGCAGATAGATGCTCCATGAATGACCGAAATTCTGAACGTGACATGTCAGTGCTGCCCAAAAGCACCGACCGTCTGAAGATAAAGCCAGGGCAACTTTTTGGTTCCACCTCAAACACCCCACTGGTTGGGTATTCATGGGCTCCGAATCCGTACTCCAACCCATGTACTGTTTACCAAAACCAAGCACAAAAACATTATGCTAGAGAGGGCACGCAATCAGCATTGAAGAATAGAAAAAGATGATGAGATCAAATTCACAAGACGACATACAGGAGTCTCATATAAAAACTAAAAATAAAAATGCAATAGCAGGCTTTGAAGCAGTTGAACTGTAGTGTGAAATGATAATCAAATTGCAAGAAAATGTCTTTAACTTTTGAACCACAAAGAACTAGATAACATTCCTCAACAAGACCCATTGGACAACTATAGTGTAAAACAATTATGAGCTTTATTTCTTGACATTTTTTTTTTTGAACCATTTTTTGACCGCCTTGAAATAGTTCACCCCGTTTTTTTTGGCATTTAGTAGTACTTTTACTTGCCAAGTAACAACAAATGTACTAAGCCATATCTACTAAACAAGTACATAGTCAAATTTTCTAAACCGAGTGGGTAATGTACTTACTCCTGATTGGGCTGGGTCATTATCAGTTAAGGGTTAAATATTCCCAGAGTTTTTTTCATTATCTTTATGCAATATAAGTGGTCTGTACAAGTAACGTAGACAAATAAACAAACATGTGGTCAAGCATGCACAGAAACACAGAAGAGCATCATGTGTGTTTTTAGCGGTAAGTGTGTGGTGAAAGGGCATGGGTTGTTATGGGCGAGAAATGCACATCCGAGTTTAAAGGGCAGTTACCCAGCAACAAGTCCATACATGAGTGAAATGCATTGACCAACATTAGTGTATCTCATCTCAGTTATTTGTATGGAAAGCTTATCTAATAACATCACTGAACGTAATGGAAAAATCACTTCCAACAATGAGTCAATGACACAAATTTCACCACCCTTAGCCAAATATCATCCCAGGAACTTACCCCTTTTGAGAGAGAGAGAGAGAGAGAGAGAGAGAGAGAGAGAGGAGTCTTTGAAAAAAAAAAGAGAAAGTAGGTATGAACATTTTCAAGTCGCCAACTTCGCAAATTCAAAGAAAGAAAAGTGTTGTGGCTTGGGTTAAGGTCCTATTCTCCCACCTCAACAATCCCTCTTTTACATCTCTAATCTAAATCCTAATATAAAAAGAAATACATGGTGCAGGCCCAGAGAGAGAGAGAGAGAGAGAAGCGTTCAACAAATGGATAATTTCAAAACATCCAGGACTTGCCGTAGTATGCAATCAAATGAGAAGGTTGCAAGATATAAACCAAACTAAATAAACCAGTATCAACTGTTCAAGTGTTGTTATATTGATCATAGCATATATTAGATGGCCGAACCTAACTTAGAAAGTTTTGGAGTGGGAAATACACCTAAGTCAAGTACTAAAGGGAGCTAGCATTACCGAACTAACTAAAGCCCCACCTAAAAGTGCCACATTCTAGCAGTGTTTAGTATTAGATCGATGTATAGAATTCTACACTATAAATCTAATGGCAAATGGGTCCAAAAATTGCGAGCATATATGAACTAGTTCCTCGATGAATCATTCTTCACCCACCCAAACAAAAAACACCCAAATTATACTTCATAAAAGTTGTGTAATGTGTAATAAAACAACTATCAATTATTTTAGTTAGATAAATACATATTCAATTGAGCTTGTCAATGTAATGTGGCATAGATGTATAAAAAGCACGGTGCCAAATAAACAACTAATAGAAGTGAGAACAAGGAAGTAGGAACCTTAGAAGTTCCAAATTGAGCACTTAAGGAATTTAAGCCAAATTAATGCACCTCGTTACCTGGCCATCTCAAGGGCTTTTACACAATAACCATCATTTGTCCTCTTTCTAAATAAAGCTTTAGGAGATTATCATTGCACTCTTGATTGTACTGCGTAACCGCATTAAACATTAATGGCCGTAACAATAATTCTGCAACCACCTTCATTTTGTTGGCACCTTACTAATAATTTAGTCACTACAGCTACTGAGATAACCAAAATCATTCATGTCAACAACAGTTCTCGACAACAATATCAAGTAGGAATCTTAGAAGAATAAAAGTCATCCCAAAATAAATTACATTACCCAAAAAAGATGATTGTTTATCCCAAAATAAATTACATTACCCATAAACTACATTCCAACAGAACACAATTACATAAAGCCGAAACGGCTGAAGACAAGTCCAAAAAACCAAATTAATAAAATTTACTTCAAATTCTTCAATGGAATTCACTAAGTATGTGCAAATAGATCGACAGTTTATCCAAGCAGTAATATATATATATATACACATATGTGTATATATATATATGGGGTTCTGGTAACCAAAAATGAAATTACAGTGACCTGAAAGAAACAAGCTGAAATTCCATCCGAAAGTTCAACAGCACAAATTTCGATATAATTCACCAATAAAAGCATATTTTGAGACTTAAGAATGCAACTTCTTTTACCTTCTATACCCGAGTGGAATATTCCGAGCCCAAACCAGTACAGATAGTTGTTTATAGGCGTGAGATCATAGATATTGAGATATACTAGAGCACAATCACTTCCACCATTACTCTGATCCTTTGACGAACTCGAGCTTGATGGAAACAACCGCATTGTATATAATCGCCTTCCCCTCAATTTTACAATATTATGAACACTTATAACTCAAGCCAAAAATCCGCATCAGAGAGGCAATAGAAACCCTAGAATTCCATAATCAATAGAGAAAAAAAATTAAATAAAAAAATAACCGGCTAAGGAACAGTTTTTAACCTCAATTTCAAAATTCGAACTACAATCTGAATTCAATTCAGTGAAACAACAACGGATCAAAGCTAGAAATGCTTTAAATTCGGAATGAGGTCAGAAAATGAAATGAAATCCAAATAAATTTAGATATATGGACAACCATACATTGTATATACAGAGTTTATAACTTAAGCTCAACATTCGATTCAGATATTCAGGAATATATATATATATATATATATATATTCAAAATAAATAAATAAAAGAATGAGCTAATGAAGAGCTTTTGATGAATATAACCTCAACTTTCTTTTCTTTTCTTTTTTTGTTGATAGAACAATAACCTCAATTTCAGAATTCGAATTAGGACAGGGAAACCCTAAAATTTAAACAGTGATTAGTAAATTTAAATTCGGTAGCATGCCAGAATCAATTATAGAAAACCCTAGATAATCAGGAAATGAAATGAAAGCCCTACAAAAATAGACAAATGCACAATCACACATTGTAGATACAGAGTGGGTATATATATATATATATATATATATAGAGAGAGAGAGAGAGAGAGAGAGAGAGAGAGAGAGAGATTACAGGGATCGGAATGGGATTTGCAGATGTTAGATTTGTGAGCGTTGTTATTTGTGGCGCGGAGCCCCGATCAAGAGCAAGAAAGCAAACCAAAGAAGAGAGTTTGGAGGCATTCACCACTTTCTAGCTAAGAAGCCAAGTCAGGGCTTGTTTGGTAAGTCTCACTTTCTGATTTAATTATAATTAAGAGTCTGCTTTAGTTAACTAATCCCAAAGAGATCTTAATAATATCAAAATTAATTCTGTTACTATTCCAAAAGGGCTGTTGGGGAATGCAAAGGAAACGATTCTATGATTCACAAAAAACGGGTTCGATAAAGTGAATGTCCAATTCTTGCACATGAGTGCCTAATATCTCTTAAAAATGGTTACCAAATTTGATTCTCAAATTCTTTAACAGTTGAATCATATGTTATTATAGTGGTTGATCGATGCTACCACATACCACAAAATGTGGTACCATTGACGAATCATTTAGTGAAGCAAATTTGGGGATTCTAACTTGGGAAGCATAGCATTATTCAACTTTTATTGGTTTAGTTCTTATGAAAGCCAACATTATTTAGAACCAATTCTTTTTTGAACCACATAACCAATTCTTGGTTACCCAAATAACCTCTTGGTTTTTATAAGGAACAAGAAGATACATAAAATGTTATTTCACGTGAGAAAAGGCTCTTAGTTTTTCATGATCAATGATAGAAGCAACCTTTGTTGGGTTTGTGAAGTCTGATCCACGCTGATACCGGGGGTTCGGGGGATGGGCCCCCCGAGTCGGACCAAGGGTATTTTAGTAATTTTCAGTGTAACCCTAGTGGGATATATTATCCCTTCTATGCGCAGCCGCAATGTGTTGAGAGCTGTGTTCTCTGAGAGAAACTCTGTAACATTTTTTTCTTGATTATAGTGAACTGGTGTGAGAGGCTGTGGACGTAGGCAATTTGACCGAACCACAGGGTATATCTTGTGTCGTGGTTTGTTTGTCTTTTTGTTTCTGTGTGCGTTTGCATTGTGTGTGTTACAAGTCATATTCGCAACAACCTTCACAAACCCGTGTTTTTTAATAGAGTAATGCTATACATTCTAACTTTGCATTTTAAATGTAGTTTCCAACGTGTGTCAGTGGATTTACTTGATTTTCATTGAAGTATGTTGAATTAATGTCGGCGCTATTGAAAAGTAGCCTCACTGTCATATGTTGTAATACCCTGTATTTTCAAATGTATATTTATAAATGAAATTCAGTTGTGCTGTCTTAAGCCTTGATAAATTGATCTTTTATCAATCCATTGCCTAATTTAGAGTACCAATCGATTGGACTCTTACCAATCGATTAGCAAGTGACCACCTCAACCCCAATCGATTGGACTTTCCCCAATCGATTGCTTTCATGAATATCTGACCCCAATCGATTGCCACTAGAGCCAATCGATTGGTCAGGAGCTGAACCTGGTCACTAAGCTTGCTTGGGGTGGTTACAGATGGCAATCTCTTTTGCTATATATATGGACGTATTTTGTGGTTGGGGTGTTTGTTCCACAGATTTTGGAGAGAGAAAGAGAAGATATTGTACATATACACACATATATACAGCCATATATATACACATACATACTGCTAGAGCAGAAGGAGGAGAAGAAGAGAAACAGAAGAAGAAGAAGAAGAAGAAGAAGAAGAAACAGAAGAGACAGAGAAAGAAGAAGGAAAAAGGAGAGATAGAGCTCAAGCTCCATAGCCACACACATCCACACATACTTTCAGTGAGTCCCAACAAAAGTGCGTCCCCAGACATTTAAGTTCTGGATTGCAAGTCTTTGTGAAGAAGACGTAATCCTAATTGATTGCCAAGCTTTGTACCACAATCAATTGGACTTTTACCCAATCGATTGGACTTTTACCCAATCGATTGACATTAAATGTTACCTAATCGATTGCCAAGTTTTGCAATCAATTGGTATTTTGTATTTTGTCACGTCTCATCCCGCTACGCGCGGAAATAGGATATGTGGCATGCCACCAAGGCTCATCCAATTCATTAAATAACTATAGCAGTGGGAAAGAAACTTAAAAACAACATTGAGTATTCAAAACTTTTGGAAACAATACCCTCTGAGTTATAAAATCCATATAAATTTGAAAACGTAATTCTATTTTGAATCGGATGAATTTATGTTAAAAGGGGTAAGTCCCAAAGGTACCCTAAGAAGTAGAAAAAGCAACCATGCAGGGGTCATTTCGATCGATCAAGATGCTTCGTTCGACCGGTCGAATGACCCTTTAGCAGAATTCATTCAGAATTTTGCTAAGGATCCATTCAACTTTAAGTACATAGATTAAGCATCACTACAACCATACTTGGCTCTAATCCTTCCAAACCATCTCAAAACTATAAGTACATAGATTAAGCTTGCTAACTTTGACAAGGCAAAGATAACTAAACAAGCTAAGGCTTGTTTGGCTTAAATATGAAAGTACTTAACATCCATTCAAAACACGAATTTGACGAGCTAAGATTCCAAAACATGAATCCATGAGTTCAGACATGTTATAACTTAACCAAAATGAGTTTTGTTACATATAACAACATTACTACTCTATCCTAAGATTCCAAGTTAAGAACATAGTCCTAGTTATCCGAAAACTCATTATTACAATATTGAAATGGAAATAGAAACATATACAAAAGGTGATCCCCGGCATTCCCACGGTCTTACTCTTCATGCTTCTTCTTTCCTTTCTTTTCATCACCTTGTGGATATTTGCAGTTTTACCCACGCTTTTCATTTGAAACTTTTCAAATTTCAAATTCAAATACGAGTTGTCACTTAAGTTTTTAAAGGAAAATTAGGAAACCAATTTAAAAGCAAACTGATATTTTGGAAACCAGAGATTTCTAAGTCCGGGGATTATGGAATGAGATGGGAAGGAGCCCAGCAGACTAAAACATTCCTTCTCATCCTATCTCGTGATAGGCCTCTACTCAACATCATTTTTAATCGAATTATTAATCTAAGTATGCCCTCAACTAATACATATGTATAAATATACATTACAAAAGCATGTCTAAAAGGGTGTAAGATTGTTAACGATAAAATAGCATTCAAAACCACATAATTCAATTAGCAAGCAATATGATGTGCAAATAGGGAACTAGGGAACTTACCCGGGGTCCAGCCGCGAATATTAAACGTGCAATGCATACAAATAAAAAATAAACCTAAGAAATGGTCTCTAATTCATATATACAAATAAAGCAAGACCTAGTTCTAAGGTGTCACACATAGAGTCGAAAATCAATTAAAATCAAAGAATAAAATGAAACTAGAGTGGGGTTGAGAAGTCGTACCTCGATAGCGCTACAAAACAAAAGGGTTAGTCCACATGCTTTGAACAATATATAACATCAAATCCTAAGTAACACGCTCCAAAGTTCTAACTTAAATCTATCAAGCATAGGAAGGGTTGACATAATTATGAATTCTAATTTATAAGTAATTGGAAATACAATAGTTCCATAGATATGCAAGTCTCAGCTAGGAGACAATGCAATGTCCATATGGAGATGGTATAATCCCAACTTGATCTTAAAGAACCCATAGTTATATTCAACCAGGTTCAATTTAAGTGCAACTTCAAGCTAAAGATTAATCCTAATCATAACATTAATATGTATGAATGGATGCATAGACATAAATAAGGATGAACTATGAATTCTTTATTGATTTGGATCACTTAGCCTCTGGATTTAAGCTTGATTATCATCATTTAAAGCATGGTTTGAATCCTAAGACACTAGGGGGTCATTTAGGTTAGAGTTAGCAAGATTTATCAAAAACTGTGATAGAATTAATAGAGTTAAAGAAATGATGAAAAACATATATTTCAATATTGAAGATATGAATATATAGTACAGAGTGTATAAGCTAACTAAGGAAAGAATATTAAGCTATCCTAATTTACATGAAGAGATTGATATGCTAGCTAAGCTAATTGATACTAATTGAAATGTACATGAAAGATGTACATAAATAGAAAATGACAACTAATAATGAGATCAAATCTCATCCTTATCTCTCTCATCCTTATCTCTTATATGCCCCCTCAAGACGGACGATCTTTCAGTGAGGCCGATCTTGGACAGAAGTAATTCAAGATGAGGACGAGATAACGGCTTAGTCAAAAAATCTACAAGTTGGTCACCAGTGGAAACATGAGTTACCCGTAATGTGCCATGTTGAACTTGTTCCCGAATGAAATAGTATGCTAGAGCTAAGTGTTTCATCTTGGAGTGGAAAACTGGATTCACACTTAGGTATGTGACTCCCAGGTTATCACAATATATCACTGGAGTATGTGTAACAGAAAAACCAAACTCACTGAGAAGATTTTGGACCCACATTAGTTCAGCAGTAGTCGATGCAACAGCTCTATACTCGGCTTCAGTGGAGGAGCGAGCTACATATTTTTGCTTTTTAGAGCTCCAAGTGATAGGATTTTGACCAAGAAAAACAACATGACCCATAGTAGAGGTATAGTCATCTTTGTTCCCTGCCCAGTCAGCGTCAGCAAAGGCGTAAAGTGTGAATGGAGAATCACGAACAATGTTGATCCCTTTATCCAATGTGCCACAAAGGTAGCGCATGAGACGCTTAACAGCTGCCCAATGTGTATTGCATGGTTTGTGCATGTATTGGGATAATTTGTTGATAGTAAACGCAACATCGGGCCTTGTAAGAGTGAGATATTGGAGACTTCCAACCGCTGCCCTGTAGTCAGTTGGATTATCCATGCTTTCTCCCCCCATTAAGGTAAGAGAGGGAGTAACAACCATAGGTGTGGAAGCGGGATTTGCGTGTTGCATATTGAAACGTTCAAGGAGGTCCATGATATACTTCTTTTGACTAAGAAATAGACCCTTCTGTGTAGGGGTAACTTCGACACCAAGAAAGTAAGACAAGGTGCCAAGATCTTTTAACGAGAACCTGTTGGCTAAACTTTTGAGAAAGGCATCAAGGTTAGTAGCATTTGGATCAGTGATAATGATATCATCCACATACACAATAAGATAAATGGGAGTTGTGGAGTGATGAAAAAGAAAAAGGGATGCATCGGCAACGGACCGTTTGAAGCCGGAGCCAAGGAGAAAATTTGTTAATTCAGTATACCATGCCCGAGGTGCTTGTTTAAGGCCATAGATAGCCTTGCGGAGTTTGCACACATGAGAAGGAAAATTGACATCGACAAAACCAGGCGGTTGGGACATGTATACTTCTTCATGAAGTATGCCATTGAGGAAGGCATTATTGATATCAAGTTGTCGGAGATGCCAATTGTTGGTCACTGCAAGACTAAGGAAGGTGCGGATGGTAGCGGGTTTGACAACGGGACTAAAAGTTTCGGTATAGTCAATTCCGGGTCGTTGTTGAAAACCTTTTGCAACTAGGCGAGCTCGGTATCGTTGAATACTACTATCAGGATTGTATTTAATTCGGAAGGGCATTTAACAAGATTGCGGTAATTTACGGGCGACACTAAATCCCAACTCCCAAGATTGTGCAAAGCGGCAATTTCTTCAAGCATAGCTTTCTTCCATAAAGGATCTTTGAGAGCTTGAGAAACACTGGTGGGTTCAACGGGTTTCGGTTGAAGAGTGGTATGGTGGATGTATTTGGGGTTGGGTTTCTGAATATTATTTTTGGCACGAGTGACAATGCCAGTGGGTGGAGGTGGAGGAGGGAGTGGGTCAGGCTGGGTGGATGGCGGGTTATGGGATGGTGAGGTGATGCGGATGAGCTGTTGGTCTGGGTCTGGGCTTGATGGTAGGCTGCTAGAGGCATCGCTGGAAGATGGGGTTGCGGGCTCGGTGGGTGTAGGTGGGGAGTGGGCCGTGAGTGTAGGGGAGAGTGGGCTGGCAGCATGGTCATGTATAGGAGATGGGTTTGGAAATATGGGAATTGACATGGCACACCATTGATCAGGGGAAGGTGTAGGTGGAATGCTCTTTTGAGCAGTAAGAGTAGCATACGGAAATTCGGTTTCAACAAATCGAACATGGCGGGAGGTATAGACCTTGTGTGTGAGAGGATCTAAGCAGTGGTAAGCACTTTGAGTTTTGGAATATCTGATGAAGAGACAAGGGGTGGATTTTGGGTCCATTTTATGTTGTGTATAAGGTCGCAACCAAGGATAGCAAAGACACCCAAAGCTACGGAGTTTGAGATAATTGGGAGGTGTCCCAAAGAGACGATGAAATGGGGATTGATTGGAGAGAGTAGGAGTGGGAAGTCTATTGATAAGATATGTGGCCGTAGTGAAAGCATGAGACCAAAACTCGAGAGGGAGATTAGCGTGAGCAAGAAGAGAAAGTCCCGTTTCGGCTATGTGACGATGCCGTCTTTCAGCATAGCCATTGTGCTCAGGAGTGTGGGGTGGAGAAGTAAGATGAGAGATACCATCAATTGTGAGGCATGTTTCTAAGGCTTGATATTCTCCCCCATTGTCGGAAAAAATTGTTTTGATGTTTTTCCCAAAGAAATTTTCAACTAAGGCTTTGAATCTAATGAACACCGATTTTGTGTCAGATTTGTTTTTAAGTGGATAGAACCACATGTACTTAGTAAAATGATCAACAAAAATGACATAATATTTATATCCATCATGAGAATAAACGGGGGATGTCCATAAATCAGTGTAAAGGAGATCAAGAGGTGCATGAGAATGTAAAGTATTTTGACCAAAAGGAAGCTTGTGACTTTTATTACATTGGCACGCATTGCAATTGAAAGAAAGATTGCTAGAGACATTAAGTTGAAAAGTAGAAATTAAAGTCTTAAAAATGGAGTGAGAGGGGTGTCCAAGACGATGGTGCCAATTTGTAGCGGATGCTTTGACGCTAGAAAGAGCTAGGATAAGTGTAGAGGACGGCCATTCATAGACTCCATGCTTAGTTGGACCCTTGAGAAGATGTGCCCCTGTAAGACGATCCTTGATAACAAAAGAATCAGAGGAAAGTTCAATTAGAAGGTTATTCTCAGAACATAATTTGGAAATTGAAATAATATTACGGGTCATAGAAGGAGCACATAAAACATTGGACAAAGATAAGGATTTGTATGAAGTAGGAACGGAAAGAGAACCAGTGTGAGTAATAGGAACTCCTACACCATTTCCGATGACAATTTCTTCCGAGCCATCATAAGGATGATGAAGGGCTAGATTTGCTAGGTCATGAGTGACATGGTGCGAGGCACCCGAGTCAAGTATCCAGGGAGAGGGGGGGTTAGAAGGGTCAGTAGTAGCGATATAGGCTTGAGGGGCGGGCTGGTTGGTGTTGGGCCTGGGAGGTGGGCGCACAGTGGGAAAACGCTCTTGAAAGGCCGGGCAGCGTTGAAGAGAGTGACCATGAGCATGGCACCATTGGCATTTGCCTTGGTACCCACTCGTGGTGGTGGTGTTGTTGCGTTTGTTATTATTTTTGTACGGTTGTTGGGGGCGATAGTTGGGGTTGGCTGGTGGAGTGTGATGATGGTTGGTGTTTGGTGGTGGGTAAGAGGGGCGAGTGGTGGTTGCGTGGACTGAAGCAGGGAGAGGAAGGGAGGTGGTTTGGGATTTTATAGTAAGCTCTCTGTTCAACAATTTTTCATGGAGTTCATCAAAACCAATAGGTGTATCACGAGCATGAACCGCATCAATCACTCCTTGATAGCTAGAGTCCAGATTGTCAAGGACTTTATCTGTAATGTCTTCGGGAGTCATGGGTTCACCAAGGATGGCTAGTTGATCCGTGCACATTTTTATGGCGTTCATGTATTCCGTGATTGATTGAGGGCCTTTGGTAATGGCCTTCAAATTGAGGCGCACAGATTTGAGATGGCCTCGTGATTGTTTGGCAAAAGTGTTGGCAAGTGTATCCCAAGCGGCTTTGCAAGTTTTGGAGCGGGATATGAGGGGAACAAGGGTGGGTTCCAAGGTGCCAATAAGGGCTCCAAAAAGGAGCTTGTCTTGCCGAAACCAAGTAGCATGGGCAGGATTCGTGGTAGTGGTTGATGCTGAGGTGACGGTAGGAGACGGTGCTGGGAAGGAACCATTCAAAAACTTGAAGAGGCCATATCCAATGAGGGTAGCTTCAATTTGAAGCTTCCACGATAAATAATTTGTTGTTGTGAGCTTGAGGATGTTGGTGAGGTTGACAACGACGAGCGGAGTTTTTGGGTCATCATCATTTAGGATGGTAGTGGAAGCCATTGAAGAGGTGGTGATACGACTGAAAAAAAAAATATTTTGAGGAGGATTAAACCTGCTCTGATACCATAATAGAGTTAAAGAAATGATGAAAAACATATATTTCAATATTGAAGATATGAATATATAGTACAGAGTGTATAAGCTAACTAAGGAAAGAATATTAAGCTATCCTAATTTACATGAAGAGATTGATATGCTAGCTAAGCTAATTGATACTAATTGAAACGTACATGAAAGATATACATAAATAGAAAATGACAACTAATAATGAGATCAAATCTCATCTTTATCTCTCTCATCCTTATCTCTTATAAGAATTACCAAAATTTCAGAGAGCAGACTAAACTTTCAAAAATAGAAAAATTATACTTTTAACAGTTGGATCTTAATGATTCTTGAATATGACATGCCTCTGTGAGTCTAGCTTCCAACCCAAAAAGGAAATTGAAAATCAAACGATTCAATCTCTAGGAAATGGGCAAAGACTATACATCACTCGCAAATTTCTAACTCTCTGTCCAGAGATTTTGTATGATTTTCTAAAAAATAGCAAATAAATCCGAATGGCTTCATTCTTTTTAGGGGACTTTCTCAACATATTAAACTTCTTAGAAAAAAATTATTTGTCACCAAGAAGGCTTAGTTAAGGTTCTAATATATTAAATTTAAAACAGACATACTGTTTTGAAATTTTGGACAGAGAATGGCTATGTCACAAACTATAAGACCAAACCATCCTAAGTATAAAATTCCTTCAAGCCAAAAATCCTAATGATGCATTTACAAGTTATGAAGAATCTCCAATTGATCTCACTCAATTCCCATGAACCATGATTTGATTAAAAATCTTTGATCTCAGTGGGTTCATGAGTTCATTGCACCAATATTGACTTGGTATTCATAAAAATTATTAAGTTGATCCCTCTCTCATAATTAACTAGTAATTGCCCGTGCCCACGGGCACGACGCAAACAAAAAAAGGGGAGGGAGGGGGGGGGTGGGGGGGATAAATGCCACTTCGGAATCAAACTCGTGTCAAGAAAGTAGGGTTCTCCAACATCAGCATACAAATTACAAAGGGGTAGATTAAAAAAAAGGGACACCCAAAGCAATGATAAAGAGTTTATAGGTATCGGAAAAATCAAGATTCTTAGACACGGTGAGATCATATGACAGAGGTCAAGGTGCATCCGAAAAATCAAGATTCTTAAACATAGCGAGATCGATGGACTGAGAGAGAGATAGACCTGAAATTCAGAACCTCATGTAACACCACACTTGCAAACACAATATTTATAGTAGTGTAATTTAAAGATAAAATTATCAAGCATAAAATAATCATTGACCAACTACTACTCATAACCTATGTTTCACCAAGCCATAAAGATAATCATATCAAGCATCAAAAATCATTGACAACCTACTACTCGTAACTTGTGTTTCACCAATCACTTTTTTCGGTAAATAAGTTTCACCATCTATTGTGGTAAACATTGTTTCAAGCCAAAAAAAAAAAAAGATATAAAAATAAAAATAAAAAATAAAAAATCGTAAGCATTGTATTCATATGGCACTTTTATACAATTTAAGGCCCTTGGCCCACTACAAATCCTGGCAACATGATCAGGGGGTGTGTGTGTGTATAAAAGCCTTGTAAGCCTTGACACTTGATAACTGTCCTCCTTTAATGCACAACTTCCTTGTACACCCCCTTACATCAATTGAGATTATTCATCCACAATAAAAGCACAATTAGCAGAACATGAGTGGAATAGCACTACTAAGGGAAAACGAATGAGTCCAAACTCTTCACAATTATTCTAATTTATTTGTTTAACAAAACAACAATTAACGAATAATGAATGAGTCCAAACTCTTCAAAATTCTATTTTTCTTTTTACTTGCAAAAAAAGGATTTGCTCAAGTGTTAATTACGCAATAAAATCTGTATTTAACTCTAATGATAACAAAAGCAATAACTCTTCATCATGCACAAAACTTTTATGGCACGCTCGCACTTCTCTCCACAAAAAAATGGATCACATGAACACAATCACTTTAAAAACTCTCCAACTCATAGCTTTTCAAAAACTCTTATTCCAAAGTGATTATTTTAGAAGCTACCCAAACGTGGTCTAAAAGTGCAGTGGGGCACCTAGCAGCAGATTGAGGTTGGTGAGAGTTGGAAATCTTCGAACTTCTAAATGATTATTTCAAATACCTTCGTTTTTTTCTTTTCTTCTTTTTTTTTTTTCTTTTTTTCCTGTGCAGTAAATCAATACATTGCCTAAACCAACGCAAGAGTTTCAATTACAGTTTTTAGGCAACAATACCAATGTTAACTACAGCCAATACAAAAGGCACAAAACCCAGATCGGAAATACTAACCTTTATGACAAAATCACACTTCAATCGGGTGAATTTCACGGGTAAGCCAAATAGAGAGACAGCGAGATCTGTATACATTAAAATATGAACTTATGGGGTAAAGGGAAAAAAAATAAGGATTTAAGCTTGATTATGAATGGATGCATAGACATAAATAAGGATGAACTATGAATTCTTTATTGATTTGGATCACTTAGCCTCTGGATTTAAGCTTGATTATCGTCATTTAAAGCATGGTTTGAATCCTAAGACACTAGGGGGTCATTTAGGTTAGAGTTAGCAAGATTTATCAAAAACTATGATAGAATTACCAAAATTTCAGAGAGCAGACTAAACTTTCAAAAATAGAAAAATTATACTTCTAACAGTTGGATCTTAATGATTTTTGAATATGACATGCCTCTGTGAGTCTAGCTTCCAACCCAAAAAGGAAATTGAAAATCAAACGGTTCAATCTCTAGGAAATGGGCAAAGACTATACATCACTCAAAAATTTCTAATTCTCTGTCCAGAGATTTTGTATGATTTTCTAAAAAATAGCAAATAAATCCGAATGGCTTCATTCTTTTTAGGGGACTTTCTCAACATATTAAACTTCTTAGAAAAAAATTATTTGACATCAAGAAGGCTTAGTTAAGGTTCTGATATATTAAATTTAAAACGGACTTACTGTTCTGAAATTTTGGACAGAGAATGGCTATGTCACATACTATAAGACCAAACCATCCTAAGTATAAATTTCCTTCAAGACAAAAATCCTAATGATGCATTTACAAGTTATGAACAATCTCCCATTGATCTCACTCAATTCCTATGAACCATGATTTGATTAAAAATCTTTGATCTCAGTGGGTTCATGAGTTCATTGCACCAATATTGACTTGGTATTCATAAAAATTATTAAGTTGATCCCTCTCTCATAATTAATGATCCTTATGGGATATGAGTTTAGTATATCCTATTCTCCTCTCAAATTAATGGTTCTTGGAGACTAAAACATAGCTAATCCACCTAAACCGCTATTGGAATATAGAAAGGATTCCATGAGATTCCTAGTTAGAAGATCCAAATCATAGACTAAGACTTGGATCTACCCACATATAAGCGAATATAACTACAATCAATCTTAATCCCCATATAATCATAGGATCATAAGGGACTAGATGATCAAATTCAAAAAGATCCGATGAGATATTGAAGATCTCATGGATTTCCAAAGAGAAAGAATCTAAGCAAGAGAAATGGAATCAAGGTTTATTTGAAACTTTAAGTCAAAAACTCCTTTAATCTTAAATCCAAAGCTCTATTTAGATCCAAATTAATGAAAGCAAACAAGGATTCAATCACAATTCTATGTGGTGTGTGATGAAATGGGGTAGGAAGAGAGTTTTTGAAAATGTGTAAAAATCCTAGATCTGTGAATTGTGATTGATTTCCAACCTAAATCTAAGTAAAATTAGAACGTTACCTCTAATAACCTCAGGGATTTCTTGTTGGATGAAGAGCTCTTCCAAGTTCTTCAAGTTCCTCTTCAATTTCTTCAAATTCTTCTTGATTTCTTCAAAGTTTTCTTCCAAAATCCTCTCAAATCTCTCTAAGTTTTCTTGTATATTTCTTGTATGTATGTGAAGATGGAAGAAGATCATGGATTCTTGTAATGGAGTTGAAAGCCTCCTTATATAGACCATTTTCAGTGGGGTTAAATTGGTAATTTTGGATGAAAACCCATGTGCAAGAATATTCCATACGTATTTGAGAAAAAACATTCTGTTACAGCGAGCGGCATTCACTGACTTATCTGCGGCAGTACTTAGTGAGTGTCAGTGCGGCACTACTGAGTTTCGCCGGCCATCCCGCGTGCCGCAGTTAATAGAATCTCCAACCTTTTATTTATTTTTTTCAAATATATTCTTAATACATACTTAATACTAGTATACTTTAGTAGATTATACTAGTATATACTTATACTTAATAGATCTTACATATATAGATTACTTATATATATCCCCTTTTTCTTCTTCTTCTTTTTTTTCTCTTTTCTTTTCTTTTCCTTTTCTTTTCCAAAAATCCTTTCTCCTCTCTCCCTTTTTATTTCCTTTCCGAAATTCTTTTATATTTATTCACTTTGAAATTAATTTTCAAACTGCCTTTTTCTCATACGTATTTCATATTCGGGTTTTCTCCGAACATCCAATTTCTCTCTTTTCCCTTTCTCTCTTTTTTGAAAACTTAATTGAAACTGAAGAATCTTCTGGAGAACTTGAATCACTTGGAAAATCTTCGTATTTTGCCGGACATTGTAATCATCGGTCTAGAGGTAACCGTTCCCTGAACTTGGCGGTCGGTCGAAATTGGGGTGTCTACACACCTACAATGGAGTAGAGCTCCACTGCTCAGCTATATGCTGAGTGCACAATTTCTAACATATGCATATATGACAAATCATGCTTCAATATCATCATTTACATGAATAGTCTCTAGGGAGAAAATACGCATTCTTCCAGTAGCGGCAAGTTCAAGTCTTAAACCGTGATGCCCACGGATAGTCCAAGCCTACAACCGTTGCACCCTCAAGTGCCCTGGCAAGTTCAATCCTTCAACCATGCACAGTAGTCGTCACTATTAGATTCTCAAACATCAAGAAGCTTACCCCGGCATGAATTTGTATAATACTCCCCTTTAACCCACATAGACACATAGTATACTCATATAAACAAATAGACATTCTTTTCACAATTTATTCGCGTGCATAATTAACGGACCTAAAACTAACACATGAATTTTGCCCAGATCACAATTTCACCATCGATAGTTTGAACATGAAAATTCCTGTATAACATAGGGTAGAAATTCATACCTCAAGCTATCGACTTAAGATTTCAGGAGGATCGTAAGAATACTTATACTAAGCTAGATCTCTGATTATACCCAAAACCTACAAGTATTTTCACATTTTTCCCAAATTTCTAGAATTATGATTTTATAAAAACTAAGACAAACAATGTCACGCATCGACGTAGCATAAATATGGAAAGCGTTTAATTTCCTTTATGGACCCGTAGGTCGCGATAATTTGAAGGATCAATTCCGTCCCAAACGTCGAACAACATAAAACCATAAATCAGAGTACTTTTCTAACTTAGTAAATATTACAGCACGGGATTAACTAAGGCACACTCTACCTGGAAACAAAATAATATATCTATTACAATCATCCTTATTATAATAACAGTTCATAACTTAAAAGATATAATCATAACTTCCTCTTCGGGTGCTCATTCTCAGTTCGCATAGTCATATTGTTCAGCCCAATCATAACCTGAAAAGCCTAGACACGAATTTCTAGGACGCATCAACGCCGTCAGCTTTAAGAAGCTGGTGAGTATTAAAAACATATGCTCGAATACAACACATACTCATTTACTATTTTCCATTTTACAGTTTTATAAATCAACAGGTTAACCATAGAAATAAACTCATTTTATAAAGCAGTAAGGATAATATCAAGAATCTTTAATTCATAAGACATGTGACTGTTCATGAGACCAATGCAAACATTCTCATCATACCGACTCTTTTCTCTCGACAACACCACACCCAACGCTCTCACTTCAGTATCTTTGAAACACTAAGATGACCACACTTTAGCACAGGGGTACCAGGGAGGGTCAAGTTTTCCTCACACTTTAGTACGGGGTACCGGGAGTGTCCAATGCCTCACACTTTATTACCTAATCCGCCTTGCAAATACCAGAGAAACCTCACGCAGTATCTAGACTCGGGTACCAGGGAGTGTCTGTAGGCCACACTTTAGCACTACCGTGGTTGCCAGGGAATGTATGTCCAAGTTCGGCGTCACACACTTTAGCGCTACCATGGGCGCTAGGGAGTGTCCAATTTTGTCACCGTCGATTTCAAAGATACTCTCACCGCAATCTCAAAACATCACACTTTGGTACACAATTACCAGGGAGTGTCCACAGCACATACTCTTTTCCGCACTGACCATCACTCACCATGCATGTACCACTAACTCCACATGAATGTCATGAAGCTTTATATAGAAAGTGTAAACAACTAAAAATAGGAACAACGTGCGTATTAAGTCGTAGTTTATCGCTTTTATAATCCAAACATAGTAAACATTATTCTGATTTAGTAAAAATTCCCAAACAGAACCTTAACTGCCTTTAAAAGTTATTCCAAATAGTCCTTTAGCAGAAAACAAACAAAAACTAAAGACTGTCAGGTCGCGCGCGCGGGCCGCTCGCGCGAGGGGTCACTCGCTCGGGCCGCTCACGCGATATGTCCATTTTTTGTTTTTCTTTAATAAAATTTCAAAACTTTCAAAAAGTTCCAGGGATCACGCGCACGGGCCGCTCACGCGAGGAATCGCTCGCACAGGCCGCTTTCACGACCCTTGCGCGCCCAAGTTCATGCAGTTGCTTCATCTTCTTTGCTGAAACTCCCTGTTTTCAGTTTAAGGGGGTCTTTTGACCCATTTTGCAAATCCGAAGTAATTAGGACAAGCAATATATGAATCTCTTCGGTTTTTTGTAAGAATTAAGAATTTATGATCAATATAACATGATTCAATCCCTAGCTCCCGGATTTTACTAAAAAATCAAAAGACGTCAAAACTTAATTTCTAATATACTTTTCCATATGAATAAATTGGGCTCTAAGACTTTACACATATCACCTATGATATGAAATCCTTCCTAAATATCCATAAAAGCAGATTTTGATTAAGTTTGGAAAAATTAAGATTTTCATGCCATGAAACTTCAAACATAACTTCATAAATGGTGATCACAAATTAAGCTACACAAACAGTAAATACAATATGAATTTCATTATGAGTGAGTTGATAATACTCACTGTGATAAGAATAGAAGAAGTTGTTGAGAAAGAGTAGCAAGATAAGGAAATCCCAATGAATCTTGTAAGCTATGGTGTTGATGTTCTTTGTCTCTCTCTCTCTACAAATTTTGCAAATCTCTCTTAAGCTCTCTCTTTTCTCTCTGTATATCTTCAGGTGATGTGAGTAATAAGAGGGAGTGTGTGAATATATAAGCTCTTAGAACTTGGAGGCCAAGTTTAGTGATCTACACTCAACAAATTCACTTGTTTTCTAATTCTGTTAAATCACAGTTAATGTGATAAACACATGTAGGATACATATATAGAGAGTTTAGCTCTACAGTTAATCAAAGGGTCAATTTAGATATGTAGGGATCAAGTAAGATGTTTGGGTAAACAACTCATGGTACTAAGTTAATACACATACAAAAATGCAATCCCAAACAAAGCCTAAACAATCATTAGTTTCCTTAAATGGGAATAAAGCATAAGTCATTTCATGCTGTATGTCCATTCCAAAATCTGTGGAAGTTCAATTACAGCGCGGACAATTTTCGCATATGGACTGGTATTTTCGCGGCGCAGTGGTCACCACAAAACTATAGAAATTCATTTTAACATAAGAAATACTTTCCCAGTTTTATAAAAAATGCAGTTTGAGTCAAAAGAAATTATTTCCACCGTTTTGAAATACTGATTTGGAATCCAACACAGGCGTTACTAAATTTATAAAATTGTAGTTTTGACCCCAAAAAGAATTCTGTTAAGGAAGTAAAACAAGAAATTAAAGTTTAAAACATGAGAATTGAATATGAAATCAACAATACAAGTTAAATATGGAAATATGAAATTAAAATAATTAAATGGAAATGCCACAAGGCCTAATGTAACACCCGTACCCGGGAAAAATGTTTAACTATCTCGTAATATGCATTAATTAATATTAATTAGTGTATAAGAATAGATTAAGGGGAGACTTGGACTCGCCCATGAAAAAGTCCCAGTGAGGACGAACAGGTTTGGAAGTGGGATCCAATGAAGGGACCGGATAAAATATAAATTAATTTGCATTTAAATTATTACATGCATTTTATATGACTACTTGGAATATGTTTAGTTGCTTTCATATCAAATTGTTAATATGTTACTAATTAACCCAATAAGGGAATTTTTGCAAAAAGGTGTATAATTCGTAGGTGCAATAGCAACTTTATAATATTTGGGACCACGTGTGGGACCAATACGTGACATAGACAAACACTCATTTAGGTTTGGGATAGTTTTAATAAGTTTCATAACTAACAGGGGTATAAACGCAAAACTAATAAAAGGTTGGGGAGGCCATAATAGAATAGACAACTTTGGATTTACATGGTGGAGACAAGTGTCTCATGACTCACCAAGAGTCATTGTCTCCTTCTTCATTACAACAAAAAGAATTACAGAAGAGGAAAAAACGAGGGAAGTTCAACGGAATCGACGTCGCCATTCACGACGCCGATTGACGCGCTTAACAACGACCAATTTCGAAACAGGCTACATATTCGGACTCCTGAAGGTGAGTCTAACACGATGGTACTAGTCTAATTGGTTTCTGAGACAGTTTTTTTGCGACCCAATTTGGGGATTTAGCTCATAACTTGTAAATTTTGTATAAGATTTATACCTGGATTATACTAGGATCTTAATTATACTAGTAGGAGCGAAAATCCAGAGGTGAGTGACTCTAATCCATGAGCTGAATGTATAATTGTGTTTGATGTTACAATTTATGATGTATTATGTTGATTATGATGTTAGCATATTGAATTATGTTGGTTAAAGCATGATAGTATAAAAATTGGAAGTTATTATGCTTAATTTGCAAGGATTGCTATGTTGAGATGATTATGTGATTATGTGTTATGTGGGTTGAAGAAAGCCTTATGTTGATTCACTGTGGATTTACTCCATAATAAGGAGACATGGAAAAACCCAATGGTATAAGGGTACTCACCACTTAACTGTGTAAAGGTGTGTGGGTGATGACCCAGCTGTGGAAGGGTATGTGAGATGGTGTGAATTAAAGGTGTTATACACGCAAAAGGAAAAAAAGGCAAGAGCGAGGACACGGTGAATTGATATTTGGTCTTTTGGAGACTAAGTAATGTGTTGATTGTTGATTTGTGCATTGAATATGACATACACTCATACATGTGATTAGCTTTACTCACTAAGCGAAAGCTTAAACAAATGTTATTTTCTGTTGTGCTTATTGAATAACCACCGCAGGTACGGCACAAGAGGAAGAAAGGAAATGATCATACGACCGGGTGAGCGTGGGGGTTATGAGATGTGTGTTGATATGTTCATAAATATAGATGTTTAAGTTTCCTAATGAAACTTATGGTTTAGCGAGGTATAGTTAACTCATTTTGGAAAACTTGTAATATGTAAGGTTCAATTTAGTGTTGGTTGTATCTTGTGGTGTGAGTTGTAATATGATGTCCATAAGTAGTGTGTATATGGGGAGAACTTTATGGATTATGTAACTTTAAAAGGCAAACTAGATTTGGGGTCTTTTGTTTGACAAGCTATACTCATGTTGGGGAAAATGAGGGTTTGATGCAAGTTTATGTTTCTAGTGAAGAATCAATGTGCTAAGAGTGTTAAAACTATTTTTCAAATGGTTTGAAATGTTTAGGAAACTCCTATGATGTTTGGTTGTTGTTTGGAAAACTTGGGAGTACTTTTAAAATAGTTTTGGAAATATTTTGGGTAAAAATCTTCATTGCTATGTAGTTTTGAGCAAGGAATGGATGTTATGGGTTCTTTTGACTCAAAAGAAGTTGTGTGTATGTTTTGAATGGGTTTTGATTGTAACTAAGTTGTATGTAATAGCTTAGTAATGTTGACCTCGACTCATGGAGTCGTTTTCACCTTCACTTTCAATTATGCTATACATGAGTTCAAAACTAGTTACAATGCTTGAATGGTTCTTGAAGTGATTAGGAGTAAAACCTTTCAACGGTTGTGTGTTTCAATGAGTTTGCGTTGCTTTCGAGCACTCTTTGGTGGTTCTGAAATGGTTGGGAAGTAGCCCCAAGTGTCTTGTGAGTTTGGGGACTTTTAAGGTGTTAAATGGGAGAAAATATGGTCCAGATGGTCCTTGGACCGGTCGAATTGACCCTCTCGACCGGTCAAATGCCCCTCTGCCCAAAACAGTTATTTCGAAAACATTTTCTGACGGCTTTTACGGAAACGGACATAACTCCTTCTAGAAAATTTGGATTCGCGCGCCATTTTTTGCATTGGAATCGGGACTCAAAGATCTATATTTTGGTGTGAAATTTTGATATACTTTATTAATGACCATTTTGCCCTTGGGGCTGTTTTGTCACAGCAAACCCTTTTATGTTGGTTCAAATCATGTTTTTCTTAATAATTAGCATGGTTTCTTCCTTATTAGTGTATTTTGGGTGCGTATAGTCCTGTTACACGTGTCCTACTCCACCGGCGGTGGATTGGGGTGTGACACCTAAGAACTATCAAAATGTAATTATTACCTCAAGGTGTCCAAAAATGAAATATGGTTGAAAAAAAAAGGCCAGAAGTCCGTCGATTAGCGTCGAGAAGCTCTAAGCCACAAATCTCCTTTCTTGATTTCCATTTAGGAAAAGTTATAATTTAAAAATATCTTGAGTTCCCTATTTATAGGCAACACTCTCAGAAATTATATTTACCTCCCCACGAGTTCTCTAATCTTCTAATTATTCTCCGAAACGTCTTACAGTCTAATTCATTGCTTCATGAGTGAAACTATAAATTATGAAAGTTTTCGTCTAAGTTCCGTTTGTCGCCGTAATTACTTTCCGAAAACTATTTTCGTGGAATTTTTAGATAACCCACCTTTTATGCAATGTATCATTTTCGCTATTACTACATCATTCAAAGTGATCTTAAACAAGATCAAAATTAACAGAAATTACACTACACATGCATATTCAATATTCACATATACCAGATAATATAAATAATATTAATCACATAAATGGCATTTAATCATGTCAATTCCTAATTGATTGTCCAAACTTCGTGTCCTCGATTAACACTCAATGCTGATTCACATCAACCACTTTCACAATTATTAATCAACATTAATAATTCTATTTAAAACATTTATGCATTCAAGACAAAAAGATTTTCCGGGACTGGTGTGACATTTTTACCCTAGCCGAACAATCGATTGTACCCTTGTATCAATCGATTGGAAGTTATAGATTATGAATATTCCCTGTTGATTATAGTATAAACTATTAAATTGTTTAAATGTTGTTATACGCTTTCCATATGCGACAATGTTTTAATTAAGAGATAATGCGATGATGTAACATAGTAACGTTAAAAGATAACTTGTGTAGTTTCATAACATTAGCGGACATAGTAGTCGCGAACCATTTAGGTTGTCATTCGTTTCATTCAAAGTAGTGATGCCACATGGGATTGTCATGTATCAATGTTAGAAGTGGAACGCTAAGTAGGTTCGCAAAGATTTGGGAATCTTGCGCGGATGGTCTTTGGTCATGATAAGTTCTTAAAAGTCAGTGAGCTGTACATATGTTCTTAAAAGGCGGTAAGCTGGACCAAGTAGCCCTAGGATAGACTAGGTGATCCATGATATGTTCTTAAAAGTAGGTAAGCTGTTAATATGTTCTTAAAAGGCGGTGAGCTGGACTAAGTAGCCCTAAGATAGACTAAGTGATCCATGATATGTTCTTAAAAGCATGTGAGATGTTAATTTCAGTTTCAGAATTTTCAAATAAAAATTAATCTTTCTCTTTTAGAACTGAAGTTGTGGTCAAAAGAAATGGTTCTTTTGTGTGTTCTGGTATTAAGTTAGCATGTGATTACTCTAATTATTTCTAAGGATTCTAATATAGAACTTAATAACTCAGTGGTAATTCTACCATCTAAAATAAAGGAACCTTCCACTAATCTAATAAGACTTTGGCATATGAGGCTTGGCCACATCAATCTAAATAGGATAAACAGACTAGTCAAAGAAGGGTATCATGCCCCATAACCACCCATATGGCTCTAGGACACGTGTCACGCCATCGAGGCAGACAAACCACTTCTTTAGGTTCATTATAAAACAAAAAATCAGAGTTATAAAAAGATTTTCCCATTTTAAACACTTATAAAACAAATCATTTTGGAACGGGGTAGTCTAGTCGATTGATTGGGACCCGGTTGAAATACCAAATCGCAGAGAGCAAATTTTTTAGAAACTCCATATTCGGTCGACTAATGGATCCGGTCGACTGAGATTTTAGAGGTCCGGTCGACTGAACCTTGGGTTTAGATGACTGATGACCCCATCTCTAGAATTTTGTATTATGTTACACGCTCCAGTCGACTGTACCAGACTCTTGGTCGACTGATTCATAGCAGCAGAACCCAATTCTGCAGCAACTCCTGTACAGTTCAAGCCTAACCAAAACACATACATCACCTGCTAAGATAATCAAACCTAACTTGATTAACTTGTATACACATTCCCACACGATAATACAACTTCCACGAGTTATCCAAGCGAAGTTATTACAAGTTCTAAGCTCGGACAAAAAACATATAATGCATAAAACAAGTTCTATAAATTTGAACATTAAACATGAAATAAAAGCAAGAACCCGTCTCAGCCCAAACCCGTCGCCTCACTTCTTCGGATCCTCTCTGCGTAAACCTACTGTAGACATCCCAATTTGCCAGGGCAGGTGACAAACATTGAATATTACACATTTATGTGCCAATATAATAGACATAATGCTCATTTAATCCCCCAAATCCCTAGTTTTATATGCATATTTAAATAAATATAATTTAATGGTGATGTCACTCAAATGCATGTTATTATGTGTTTTTCTTACATATTTTATATATTTAGGTGAAAATGAAGTGAAATAAAGGGAAGGAAAGAAGTAGCAATCACACTATAGTATTTCTAATACATTATGTTAGTCAAACATGTAAATAGTGAACAAACAGTAATTTTACTATTTGATAGATCTAAAAAAAAAAGCCCAACGAATTCAACATCCAAGCTATTGCTTGGATGTTGATAGTATAATATATATATATATATATATTGCTCTCTCTCTCTCTCTCTCTCTCTCTCTCTCTCGCAGGAATGAATTTCAACTAATGTCAGAGAAACTTTGACAAATTGTGCAAAAACTGAAGAAAAAAATGAGCCAAAGTTTCAAAATGATGAAGGCAGTGATGAAATTTTCCTCTCCTTTCATCTATAGAAGGAAGCAGAAGAGAGGCTCAAGAAAAAAAAAATCACAAGCTGCAACAGCTTCACAGCACACACTGCTGGGGAGAGAATAGTTTAGGGAGGTTATCATGTGAGCACTTCATATTGTCCATAGAAATAGGAAACTTTAGTTTTTCTTTGCCTTTTCTAGTTCTAGTAGTTGTAAAAATTTACTTTTATGTAATTGATGATTTCATGTTAAAAAATATGTAGCAAAACTTTGTGTACTGTATTTCTTAAATTAAAATATTTATTTTCTTGTAGGTCCTTTGTCAATTTGTAGTAGTAAAAATAGTCCTATTTAAAATTAGATTTAATATTTTTAGTCTAGTAATACTTGTAGTTGTCTCCTGAAATAGTTTAAAACCCCAAAATTTTCAGTTTTTATAGCAACATTTCCATTCACTAGAAGACATATTTTGCAAGTAAATGCCAGATTTCTTAGCCACGTAGTTGTTATAATCACCTACCAAAGCCCCAAGCACACCATACCCATATCTCACTCCCAAATTAGATTAGGATTTGGTTTGACCTTATTTGTGTTCTTGGAGTTCAACCACTGTGACCCCACAAGAATCCAAAGTCAAAGGTTTTGTATTTTATTATTAATTCAGTATTTCCATTTGTTTATGTTTTATTAGCCTAGTTGTACTAAACTTGTTATTTTGCAGATTCCACAAATTTAACCCCAATTCATGTTAAGTGGGGAAAAAAATATATTAATATTATATTTCACCCTTACCTTAGTTTTATAACTTTAATTTTAATTGGGCAGTCACTGTGTATATCTATTTAATCTTTCTTTAAATGATTATTTGGAAGACAGTTTCAATTTTAAAATGGTAGGCTAAAACTTTAATTGGGGATATATAATAAAAACTTAGAAAACACAGTTTCTGTGCACTAATCTTAAATGGACAAATTTATCTAGATGAGTTATTTTTCTATTTATGACCAAAAAAATATCTATGTATCTATAGTTTATGATCATTTAACATGTTTATAGACTATGGCTATATTGGGCGCAAGAGATTACATATTTGAAATAAGAATCTAATTATGTGGATTGTCAAACTATGTCTTTTGTCATAAAAAAAACACCTAGCGTACTCAAACAATTTATATGACAAAATTTATATTTTAAATATGTGTGTGTATATATATATATTTCTATCCATTAATGGACAGACAATTGTGTAGTGACAGAGTGGTGGGAACTGGGCGCCGAATAACCTACGTCCACGGCGGGTCACGGTTCGAACCTGGCTACTGCCCAATTGCCATTTTATTTTTCTTTAAACCAAACGACGTCGTTTCATATCAAACCTGACACACTTGATATGATTCTGACTAGTGAAAGTTTATTTTCAAATAAAGAATGACTATGCGGTCTTAAATGCCAAATCCTTTTCAAATGCACAAAAGTTGTGGGATCTAGTGTTGGTTTTGCATATTCTCAATTCCTTTAAATCATTTTTTCGTAGTTAATTAATATTTCTTGTTTTTAATAGCTTTGCTTAAATATTTGTATTATTTCCATCTTTCGCTATAATAATATCTATAAAGTCATTTGATGTAAATTTAGATTTTATTTATTTTTCTTCATTTTCTTACTAGTATCTTAGTTAATTTATTTTGCACTGTTAAAATATTTACCATAAACTGTTATTAAGAAAATAGCTTTTAATTAGTTTTATTGCAAAAAAAATAAAAACTAGTAGTTTAGTAAAACCCCACAAAAACTCCATCATCTTTTATTTTCTTTTTAGTGACAAAATAGTTATTGCCTATCTTTGTTTCCCATTCCCTGTGGGTTCAACCTGGACTTCCAGAACTTTTACTTGTAAGATCACATACGCTTGGGTATGATAAGAAAACGCGTCAATAGGATGTCATCAGCAAGCGCGATACCTACAATGGTTATTCAATAACCACTAAAATATATAAGATATATGCTTAGTGAATGACATCAATTGAAAGCATGGATTGACAAGTTTAAATCCATAGTATTACACAAAATTATAGTCGCCGAGAGTACAGTGTTGTCACCCACAACCCGGTTTGCGATTCCACCACTGAATCTCCCACGCAACCGGTAGGCACCCACATTTTTTTCTTTCAGACAGTAATACCCAATAGCCTCTGGCGGCTCAATATCCAACACACACGATGAACAGTACAAGTATCCCATTGACTCAAGTAGACAATTGAACATGCTCATATAAGTTCATCACAACATATTTTTCAACATACAATTGGGTCTTATTAACCACATGAGTTTGCCCAACATAAGCTAAGCAAAATAAATTAATAATTTAGAATGCTTTTCATACAAATGAACCCAAACAGGGTATCAATCCAGAAATTCCCAATTAATATCACCCACCTCGTAGAAGTCACTCCTAATTCCAGATTATAACTCCCCTAACCACCAGGTACAATTCATATATCAAAATTACAAATTATGAGCTAAACCCCCGAAATGGGTTGCAGAAAAACTATCACAGAACTTAACAAAATTAGTACCTACGCGTTAGACTAACCTCCAGGAGTCCAAATATACAGTCATAATTAAAATTGAACGTCAAACGGCGCAGCAATTGTCGCGCCCCGAATTTCACCCAACCCGGAGCGCGAGGGTCAACCGGTCAACACTCAAAATTGTGGTCCAACTTGGACACACAAATAAGACATGACAGTCTAATTTTTAAATAAATTTTAATAGTAAAAAAAAATTCCATTAATTTCATTTATAATAAAAGAAAATGAATTACAACCATTACTTTTTCCCACCATTAAATACAAGTACACCTATGCCATACTCTTAATCATGGATAGTTGATAAAAGGTCCAACTATGCTACCCGGCTCAACTACTGCTTCCTTCTCACCTAAAAAATATTAATAAAAATAACAATGAGACAGAAGCTCAGTGAGTAAAACACATTTTATATAAAAATAGATTTTTGATCTCAAATCTATGATATAATACTTTATTATATCATCCTCAGTAGTCCCAATTAATTAGTGTATGTAAATATATAATTTCTCAAATATTTTATATTTGCACCCAGTCGCTATCTGCAACTCAAATTACATATCACACATTTATTTCATTCACATACATATTAATTTTACACAGTCCAATGCGTGCATATGAAGTAATTTATGCATTAATCTTTTTTTTATATATTGATTCTTATCAAATTCACAATAGGTTACCAACACAATTGTATACACCAGCCTAGCTCGAAATGTATACAATCACATGGTCACAGCACCCCAGCCCAGCTCGAAAGGTGTATACTACCCACCAGCCCAGCTCGAAATAGGTAATATATTAGTGCACTAACTGTAGGACTATCTCAATCTCAGCCACCTCAACATGGACTACCTCAGTCCTTTAATTATCACACGGCCTTGACCTTAACCAGTATCACCATTAATATTATAATTAATGCATGCTTGCATATGGTATCACAATGCAATTAAAAGAGCGATATTAATTGTTTAATTCTAAAGTATATACGATACTGAATAATCAAAATTGGCTTTTGGATCATTTCTAACTAAAATAAATATTTGTAAAGATCCAACATAAGGGACATATTTAATGGAAAAATAAAATAGAAGAGATTTACTCACTTTTGTGATTATTCTAGCCAAGCCCAAAACTTGACTTCCTTCCCTTTATTTTCTTTCAATTTTTTTCCTTTCTCTTGGTCTCTCTTTCTCTCTGGGTTGTACCCTCTCTCTCTCTTCCTCTTTTATCTTATTTTATTTTCTCTCCCTCTGAGCCAGTAGATCTCTTCTCTCTTTTTCCCCTTAATATGTTCCTCTTCCTTTTTTTTTTTTGTCTCTTATGACCTCTCTCTGCTTGCACTCTCTAGATCTTTCAACCCCAAAACACACACACACACTCTCTCTCTACACGTTTATATGTGTATATGTGTCTCTATAGAAGCCTCTAATCCTTTATTTTATAACATAACTTAGCCTCCAAGTCCTTATATTCTTATCCAAATGGAGGATTGTCTCTTATACCCCTGTATGTATGAGATATTTGTATCTATCCGTTTTATCCTCTTCACTTAATTAGTGCATGGTTATCCTATTAATTTTTTTATTTCTTTTTGTTTTTCTAACTTGGACTCCAAGTCTATGTAGTCTATCCAAACTCGTATCTTCTTTTCACTCACACATCCTCTCACGTGTGCACGTTAAATTTTTCCAAAATTTCCTTATACATGCACACAATAGTTACCAAAATGAACATTTATCATATAATTATTTCTATAAGTTTTATTTCCTTATAGTTATCCAATTAGAGGAAAATATACAAGATTTGGATTTTCTATATTACAAAAGGTTACTAATTAAATATTAAAATTTGGTTAGTTTTTAATGTGAAGTTGTCACTATCAAGTGGCTCCCTAAAAAGATACCATCAAATGTCACTTTATCACTTTTACCAAATAATGACACCTTATTACAATTTGGGATCTAAAAAAAAATTGGATATATATATACCTAAAAGTATATAGTTGTAATGTATAATATTTATTAAATGAGCATTCATTTATTTGTTTATTTTTTTTATCAGGTCATTACATTCTACCCACCTTAAAGAGGATTTCGTCCTCGAAATCAATTGCCATATGATATGTACCATTTTCAAACAATATTATAGTGACTCTCTTGCGTCAGCAAAATGATATAGTCAAAACAATAATACTTAAGTAACTCACTAAAAATATGCTAGTACTGTGAGTAGAACCATGTAGTATCATCTTACCTTTATGACAATTAAATTTTTTATTTTTACTATAAAAAGAATATCTCTATTTCCAGTGTCATTTTAGATTTTAGAATACACTTCTCCATGATTAAGTCATTTGTAGAAAATTAATTAATAAAAAAAATTCGTAACGTTGTCAAAATAAACAAGTGAATTAACTATAGTTTCCTACACAAATAACCAAATTGCTCATAATAGATTGCACCTCACTTCTAATTAAGTTCTAACAATTAAATTAGCACACAAAATAAAACAACACATCAGGTGTATTGCATATAAGTTATGATCTAATAATAAAACGACCACCAAGTTCCTTCCCAAAGTTAAAGCTTTCTCTTTATACCATCATTATCTCATTTCCGTCATTTAATTAAAAAAATTTTTTTTAGCAAAACTACTAACTACACTTCTGTAGCACTCAGTATACATATATATCCATGGGCAAAAGCACATAAAGGACGGAAGTAAGTAAGTAAGGCTGGCTCAATTTGAAGTTAAACGTAATTACCCTTACCAAAAAACTTAGATGGTTAGTCCCACCAACAAAACCTATCTGAAGTTGATCTCATTTATCAAAGATATAACTAGGAATACATACAAGTTATTATTCTAATATTTTGTCATTTTATACGATTGTCAAAACAACACCAAAAAGGGCAGAAATGTTTTTTTTTTTTAATTTAATTTTTTTTTCCTTTGTCATAGGTCAAAACTATCACCAGGAGAATGAAGTCATCTTATTCTAATGGTGATATTATCTCGCACAGTTTATGGATGTCTTTCAATATTAAAATATTCTTTTCACAATTCATAATTACTTGATTATTGAAGATTTTTTTTTTTTTTAACAATGATCATATTTCTCTTAGGGCTCTTTAACATTTTTCCATGGGACCAATTTGGCTGTATAAGTTCAGTTGACATGAGCCAACAAAGGTCACTTAATTTCACCATGGCAAATTTTCAAACGCTAATTAACTTATGTCCTAAAGTTCTCTAGTCTACCAGAATAGTCACTTTAAACTCCAGAAATATTTCTATTCTTGTAAATTGATTCCCCATAATGTATTGGTAGACATAATTCAAGACAAATCTAAGAATGATAGTTTTCAACCTATCGCTCTGATTAAATAATCTACTAGTTGATCATTGACCTCTTGTCCAGAATCCTACAACCGAATCATATTCCACACAACTAGCTACAAATCACTTAATAAATAATGCCTTAAAGTATATTAGAAATAACTTACAACATAATTGAACTACGAACTTAACCCCCCAAAAGTTTTATATATCTCTATCCTATGTCACCTCTTTAAATCCTACAAGACATATTAGATTAGAAATTGGTGGGTACAAATAGATTAGCATGTACAACATAACATAGTCCTGTAAATTATGATTCAAAAATAAAATAACAACTAGACCTCCTCTCAAGTCCCTAGGTTCGAACTTTTGCTCTGATACCACTCTGTCGCTCCCCGAATTTCACCCAACCCGGAGTGCAAGGGTCAACCGGTCAACACTCAAAATTGTGGTCCAACTTGGACACACAAATAAGACATGACAGTCTAATTTTTAAAAAAATTATAACAGTAAAAAAAAATTCCATTAATTTCATTTATAATAAAAGAAAAGGAATTACAACTATTACTTTTTCACACCATTAAATACAAGTACACCTATGCCCCACTCTTAATCATGGATAGTTGATAAAAGGTCCAACTATGCTACCCGGCTCAACTGCTGCTTCCCTCTCACCTAAAAAATATTAATAAAAATAATAATGAGACAGAAGCTCAGTGAGTAAAACACATTTTATATAAAAATAGATTTTTGATCTCAAATCTATGATATAATACTTTATTATATCATCCTCAGTAGTCCCAATTAATTAGTGTATGTAAATATATAATTTCTCAAATATCTTATATTTGCACCCAGTCGCTATCTGCAGCACAAATTACATATCACACATTTATTTCATGCACATACATATTAATTTTACACAGTCCAATGCGTGCATATGAAGTAATTTATGCATTAATCTTTTTTTTTTATATTGATTCTTATCAAATTCACAATAGATTACCAACACAATTGTATACACCAGCCCAGCTCGAAATGTATACAATCACATGGTCACAGCACCCCAGCCCAGCTCAAAAGGTGTATACTACCCACCAGCCCAGCTTGAAATAGGTAATATATCAGTGCACTAACTGTAGGACTATCTCAATCCCAGCCACCTCAACATGGACTACCTCAGTCCTTTAATTATCACACGGCCTTGACCTTAACCAGTATCACCATTAATATTATAATTAATGCATGCTTGCATATGGTATCACAATGCAATTAAAAGAGCGATATTAATTGTTTAATTCTAAACTATATACGATACTGAATAATCAAAATTGGCTTTTGGATCATTTTTAACTAAAATAAATATTTGTAAAGATCCAACATAAGGGACATATTTAATGGAAAAATAAAATAGAAGAGATTTACTCACTTTTGTAATTATTCTAGCCAAGCCCAAAACTTGACTTCCTTCCCTTTATTTTCTTTCAATTTTTTTCCTTTCTCTTGGTCTCTCTTTCTCTCTGGGTTGTACCCTCTCTCTCTTCTTCTTTTATCTTATTTTATTTTCTCTCCCTCTGAGCCAGTGGATCTCTTATCTCTTTTTCCCCTTAATCTGTTCCTCTTCCTTTTATTTTTTTTTTGTCTCTTATGACCTCTCTCTGCTTGCACTCTCTAGATCTTTCAACCCCAAAACACACACACACACTCTCTCTCTCTACACGTTTATATGTGTATACGTGTCTCTATAGAAGCCTCTAATCCTTTATTTTATAACATAATTTAGCCTCCAAGTCCTTATATTCTTATCCAAATGGAGGATTGTCTCTTATACCCCTGTATGTATGAGATATTTGTATCTATCCGTTTTATCCTCTTCACTTAATTAGTGCATGGTTATCCTATTAATTTTTTTATTTCTTTTTGTTTTTCTAACTTGGACTCCAAGTCTATGTAGTCTATCCAAACTCGTATCTTCTTTTCACTCACACATCCTCTCACGTGTGCACGTTAAATTTTTCCAAAATTTCCTTGTACATGCACACAATAGTTACCAAAATGAACATTTATCATATAATTATTTCTATAAGTTTTATTTCCTTATAGTTATCCAATTAGAGGAAAATATACAAGATTTGGATTTTCTATAATACAAAAGGTTACTAATTAAATATTGAAATTTGGTTAGTTTTTAATGTGAAGTTGTCACTATCAAGTGGCTCCCTAAAAAGATACCATCAAATGTCACTTTATCACTTTTACCAAATAATGACACCTTATTACAATTTGGGATCTAAAAAAAAATTGGATATATATATACCTAAAAGTATATAGTTGTAATGTATAATATTTATTAAATGAGCATTCATTTATTTATTTTTTTTTATCAAGTCATTACAGCAATTGACGTCAAAAGCTCGCCAGAATTTCCGCCAAAAATATCGTATCCATTCTCTGTATTAGCCAAACTCCATGTCACCTAAAGACACATGTCATGCTACATGTAAACCCAATTTTGTCATATTGCGTTTACCTCTCCCAAGGGTTTAATGTAATTCAATTATACCCCTATAAGTTATGAATATGTAGTAAAACTATCGCATACTTAATTGAATGTTTGTCTATGTCACGTATAGGTCTCATAAGTGGTCCCATACAATATTATGAAGTTGCTAATTAGCCTACTAATTATGTAGCATGTTCAATTCGCACTCACAAAGGTACCCCAAAATGACCACATAAGTAGTCCCCACTAAACAACATGATAAAAAACATCATTACAATATTTCACATATGCCCGTAATAACCATGTAAGCACATAAGGTGTTTCCACATCACTGTCCTATCACACAGGGACTCTTTTAACACATGTCCCAATCAGGGACTGCCACATTGGCCACATCTGGGTTCCTAAAAGGATACCCAGAATCAACTCAATGGATCAAAACCCACATCACATATGTATTTCCAACATTATTATATAATTAATAATGCATACTAAATGTAATAATAATATTTGTGGGAACAGGTGTCACAAAGGGATCTTAGGCGATTTGGTTCTTAAAACAATAGAAGTCTGTAAATCTTGTTTAGAGGGTAAAATGACCAAAAGGCCCTTCCTGTAATGAGGAACATGACCAATGTATTGTTGGAATTAGTGTATACTGATGTGTGTAGACCAATAAATATTAGAGCTCAGAGTGGTTATGAGTATTTCATTACATTTACTGATGACCACTCTAGGTATGGATATATGTACCCAATACAGCACAAGTCTGAAGCCTTTGAAAAGTTCAAAGAGTTTAGGGCTGAAGTGGAGAAGCAATTAGACACACATATCAAGGTCATTCGATCTGATCGAGGTGACGAGTACCTCTCTAATAAGTTTATTGATCACCCCGTACAGAATGAGATTCTGTCACAATTGACTACACCTGGTACATCTCAACAGAACAGTGTAGCAGAGAGAAGGAATCTGTAGTAACCCGTATTTTCATTGACGATTTAGACTTCGTGTGCGATTTTAGCGAAAATTGGTCACAGGGGTATTTTGGTCATTTTTCCAATTTTGTAAGTCATGAACTGAAAATATAATTTTTTGGGAAAAGTTGCACGAGATCAAATGATTTAGTATTCGTGTTGGAAGTTAAGATTTTTTCGATTTCCGTTTAGAAGATATATCGGTTTCAGTACTTTTCACATTTAGTTGAATCTTAGCTAACCTAGTTCAAACCCAACCGACTTGGGAATCAAGCAAAATATTTTGTTGCTACCTAACCTAAATGATCTTGACCATCAAATAGGCTACCTAACCTAAATGATCTTGACCATCAAATAGACTACCTAACCTAAATGATCTTGACCACCAAATAGACTACCTAACCTAAGCTAACCAATTATGGCCATCCAATTCATTTTGGCCACCAAGAAGCTTAGCCTATAAATATGGATGCTATGCTTCATTACTTTTACACCAAATTTCATAGAGGTCAAAGAGAATTTCTAAGAGAAAGTTAGAGGAAGAAGAAGAAGAAGAAGAGAAATGTTTGGGAGTTGCTCAACATCATTTATAGGTACCAGATTGTGTACAATATGCTTTCTAAATTCTTCGGAGCATTTCTTTGTTATCTCTATTTGTACTCTTTTTTCAGTTATGTTGTGCTTTCATTTGGAATCAATGAGTATGTGTTTATTGCTAAGTGCTATGGGACTAAAGGGTCATGAGCAAGGAGCACCTACCAACAGTCCAACAGGCCTCAGGGATCGACGTACTGGAGACGGGTGAGGTGAGGTGAGGTGTTCTTGCTATGTGACCAAGAGGAACCTGATATGATGCTATTGGTATGAGCGTTTGGGTAGTGTGAGTAGTTGGGTTATGAGACTGGTCAATTGATTTCATGTCGTTCTATGTATTTGATTGTCATTATCCTTTTGAGCCTTTATTATTCATGTCATATTGTATACTTCCTGGTGTGATTTTTAGATGCAGGCAGTGCCGATAACCGAAGCCTGGAAGGGAGATAAGATTAAGGATGATATAGGATATCCGTGGAGAATATGGACCTGCTGGGAGTTTTAAAGAAATTTTGTATTTTTATTTTAAAGAATCAAGTGTAATTCATTCTATTTTTCAATGGAAATACGCTTTATTTTTGCGGGGCGTCACAGAATCAGACTCTTTTAGACATGTCTAGGTCTATGATAAGTTATTCCGAGTTGTCATAATTTTTTTGGGGTTATGATTTGGAAACCGCTATATACATACTAAATCTCGTTCCAAGCAAATCTGTTCCTAAAACACCACAGTAGATGTGGATTGGGTGCAAGCCTTCTCTACAACATCACCGGATATGGGAATTTCCAGCACATGTGCTGAAAGGAAAGATGACAAAGTTGGAGACTAGATCTGAAGTATTTTATTTTATAGGGTATCCGAAGGGTACTTATGGTTGGTATTTTTATGATCTGAGAGAACAGAAAGTGTTTCTTAGCACAAATGTTATTTTCCAGGAGGATAATTGTATCATGAACCATAAACCTAATGGAAGGATAGATCTGAAAGAGGTAGAAGGAGAGCCCTCAGTCCCACCCGTAGTTGAGAACAATGAAAGACAGGAAAATATCACATCTTCACCCATTTTTGCACTGGTACGTCGTCCTAGTGGGAGGATTGTCAGCCAATATGATAGATACATGTTCTTAGGAGAAGTTTTTTAAGTTGTTTCCTTAGAATCTGAATCTAATCCTACCACATACGAAGAAGCAATGGCTAATGTTGATTCAGCTCATTGGGTTAAAGCTATAAAGCTGAGATGGAATCTATGGACTCCAATCAGGTCTGGAATCTTGTTGAAACACCTGCCAATATTAAACCATTGGCTGTAAGTGGGTTTACATGAAGAAAAGAGGGTTTGATGGAAAGGTTGAGACCTTTAAGGCAAGGCTTGTGGCAAAGCGTTATACTCAAAGAGAGGGCATTGATTATGAGGAAACCTTCTCGCTAGTAACTATGCTCAAGTCCATCAGGATACTCTTATCCATTACGGCATATCTAGATTTTGATAGCTGGTAAATGGACATCAAGATTGCGTTCTTGAATGGCAATCTTGAGGAGGACATCTATGCAACAACTAGAAGGGTTCATAGCTGGCAGAAAAGGTAACTCGGTATGCAAGCTGTAAAAGTCCATTTATGAGCTTAAACAGGCATCCAGGAGTTGGAACATTCGATTTGACCAAGAAGTCAGGTTGTTCGGTTTCATACAGAATCCGGATGAACCTTGTGTATACAAGAAATGTGAAGATAAGGTGGTGGCTTTTCTTATGCTTTATGTTGACGACATTATACTTATTGGGAATGATGTAGCGGCGTTATCAACAATCAAAGTTTAGCTAACTAGTACTTTTGATATGAAGGATCTAGAAAAGACGAGCTATATCCTTGGGATAAAGCTCTTTCGAGATTATAAGTGATAGATAATGGGATTATCTCAAACTGGTTATATCGATAAGGTACTACCTAGGTTTTCCATGGATAATTTGAAGAAAGGTTTGTTACCTTTTAGGCATGATTAAGCGTTCTCCAAGGATCAGTGCCTGAATAGACTTGCATTTTGTGCTCTTTATTGTACAAAATACCATTCCCGGAGCTTCTAGGCACAACATTTATACGCTTTACCATGCATCCCGTGTTTTCATCTCTTACATCAATTTCATGGGCTTCTTGGTTCTTTTGTAGGTAAATAAAGGCATACTTGTGAAAAGGGAAGTCCTATTTTAAGACAAGTGCAAAAGCTTCAAATTCTATCCTAAATTGAGTGCCGAAGACCACAATTTGATAAGCTACTTCAATCAAAGTTAATGTAGATTGTCGAGTTTCACATGATCGCAAATTTCACGGCAATCCGAGGTTTGAGCTACAAGATATGGCGATTCTACGATCGGTGTGAAAGATAGTATTGAAGTCAAAGATGTGAACCAGCAGAGGGGCTTTCGACCGGTCGAAGGTGCCCGTTTCACTGGTCGAAATACCCCTATGACTCCCCATTTTGTTTTTACAAGTTTTCCATTGAGAGGCTATCACACCCCAACCCGCCCCGGCGGATTAGGACATGTTTAACAAGAATATACGCACCCAAAATACATTAATAAACACTAAACCTTGTTAGTTATTAAGGAAAACATGATCTAAACCATCAGAAGAGAGCTTACTGTGCCAAAAACAGACCCAAGGGTAAAATGGTCATTAATAAATTATATCAAATTTTATACCAAAAGATACATTTACGAGTCCCGATTCCAATGCAAAAAATGGCGCGCGAATCCGAATTTTCTAGAAAGAGTTATGCGCGTTTATGTAAAAGCGGACGTGCTGTGAAATTGCATGCGGATCGATCCGCGAAAAGGGCGGATCGATCCATCTTCTCATTTTTCTAGCAGAATGTCCCCAAAAAAGGCCGGATCGATCCCTTCATTAACCCGGATCGATCCGGGCTTCCCATAACTTGTTTTTGCTCCTAAAAACACTGTCAAAACCTATCCAATTCATACCCAAACCAAACCAAACTTCTTGGAACATTAAGGAACCATTTCAAATCCATTTCTAACCATGTTTTAACCATAAATCAAGCTTGCATCACATATCCACAACTAGAATTGGATCAATTAACTCATGAACACAACTCTTTTTGAATCAAAACAAGGATTCAACATTCACAAGACATACCATCTAGTACATTACAAGACTTGTAGATTTTTGGCTCAAACTACAACCAACATTATATCAACATATGGAGCTTGTCATAACACTTGTGACTCAACCCGCACTTGCCGGAATGGTCGAAGCTAACCACTTCTACATACTCAACCATAACATAGAAAATTTACATAGTTTTCCAAGTTAAACTTCAAAATCACCAAACATCAAGTTAGAAGAACTAAACCTCTTGATTACAAGCTAGGAACTAAACCACCATTTTAGAAACTAATAATTACAACATTTTACAAGTTAAACGAGAGATAATATACAAGAGTCCCAAATCTCCCCCATCTCTCCCATCTCTCTCATCTCTCCCATCTCTCCCATCCACAAGTCAAGACTTCAAGTCTCAAGTCAAGGACTTCAAGTCACTAGTTACACTATAACACAAGTTTAAAACATATTTATAAGTTCTAATTATCTTCCCCATTCCCGAGCGTGTCACCTTCTCTCCGGGTATTGCTCCGTACCTGCGGTGGTTGTTATTTACCACAACAGAAATAGAAAATGGTATTCTTAAGCATTACGCTTAGTGAGTAATCTAAACATGGCTGAATGTCTAACATGGTCAATGCAACAATTAATACATAAACCATATTTGTAATCGCCGAGTCACCGGTTCAATGATTCATTCAGACCCGAAGACCTCCCTTGGTCCCGTGGCCACTTCTATTCCTTGGCCGGACTTCCGTATTTCTCGGATTCTTCCTCTTCACCACCCTTATTACTCCCAACAATGAATCATTTTTCCGGTGCCCATTGAATACCACATAGACATATAATCACATAAACATGTAGGCACATATAAATTCCTAAATTGACATGCAATTTACATTTTAGCATCTCCATGTCTTCTAAACATGAATAATCAAAACAACAAGAACATTCTCTTGGCTAATAAGCATAAATTATCATCTCTAACATCATTGATGCTTTGAACATAGCTAAACACAACCATTCTTTAGTGTAGAAAACTCACCTTAGCAAAATCTACCCAAATTCAAGCTAGAGAAGTGTTGAATTTACCAATTCCTATCCCAATTTCTCTTCAAGGTGAATCCTACAAGAATTCGGTAGACGGCGTCTCACCGATTAGTGTGAGCTACCAAAATCTGACAATTAAAACATAAATTAAAGGTATAGAAACGATCGTCTCACCTCCACGAGTCCGAATACGGCTTTGGTTCGTGAATTGGACGTCGGACGGCGACGGAACGGCGAAATTACGGCGTCAGCGTCTCGTCTCCGTCTTCTCTCCCGAGTTCTCTCTTTCTTTTTCTTTGAATTTCTTTGGAGACTCCTTAGTCTCTTGACACACACACACATGCAATGCATGTTGTGTTGTCAATCTCTCACAATTCCTCTCTTTTCGTTTACACCCCCGGATTTTCTTAACTTCTTATTATGAAATCCCCCAAACATTCCATTAACTACCCAATTATTTAATGAGTGTTTGTATAAGTTCCGTATGGGTCCCAACGTGGGTCCCACATATTTTGTGAAATTGCTATCTCACCTACAAATTTTTAAATCTTTTTCATTTATACCCTGATTTGGGTGTCCAAGCTAATGCTAACACATATTAATATGATATTATGAAAGCAAATTAACAAATATCCATGTAAGCATATAAAATGCATTTAATCATTTAAAATGCAAATTACCAATTTACCCTTCGCTGGGTTCCATTTCAATACATATCCTACCTCACTGGGGACTTTTCCAACTAGTGTCCCTCTCTGAACACTTTTTACGTGGGCGAGTCCAAGCCTCCCCTTAATCCGTTTATACACTAATTATACTAATTAAGGCATATTAACACAATAATTCACCCGTTCTCCGGGTACGGGTGTTACATTTCTCCCTCCCTAAAAAGAAGTTTGGTCCCCAAACTTACTCTTACCTCAAGAATCAAAGAGATGTGGGTATTTGGCTCAGATTTCATCCTCCCGCTCCCAAGTTGCCTCCTCGACTGAATGGCTTCGCCATTGAACCATAACAAGTGGAATTACCTTGGTTCTCAATACTTGATCTTTCCTATCAAGGATTTGCACTGGATGCTCCACATAAGTTAAATCTTCCCGAATTTCTAATGGTTCTGGAATGATAACATGCTTTGAATCCGGCACATAACGTCGAAGCATTGACACGTGGAACACGTTGTAAACATTCTCCAACTCTCGTGGCGGCTCTAACCAATAAGCTAACGGCCCAACTCGGTTAAGAATCAAATATGGTCCAACATATCTCGGACTGAGCTTACCTCGCTTACCAAATCGCGCTATGCCTTTCGAAGGCGAAACTTTCAGAAACACATAGTCACCAACCTCAAACTCCAACGGTCTTCTACCCGCATCCGCATAACTTTTATAACGACTCTGAGCCGTTTGTAACCGCTGTTTAATCAATCGAATCTTATCAGTAGTGATTTGAACTATCTCCGGCCCCGAAAGTTGGTTTTCACCAACTTCTGTCCAACAAACTGGCGATCTACACTTTCTTCCATACAATGCCTCATAAGGCGCCATTCCAATGCTGGTTTGAAACTGTTATTGTAAGAGATTTCGATTAAAGGCAAATGGGTCTCCCGATCGGCCTTGAAATCCATAACACATACCCTCAACATATCTTCCAAAATCTGAATCACCCTCTCGGATTGACCATCAATCTGGGGATGAAAAGCAGTACTGAAATGTAAAGATGTTCCCATAGCCCTTTGCAAGCTCTCCCAAAATCTTGATACAAATCGGGTATCACGGTCCGACACTATCGAAACCGGTGCTCCATGAAGCCGTATAATCTCTTTGATATAAATCTCTGCAAGTTTTGATGGATCTTTGGTCTTGATAGGTAAGAAATGGGCTGACTTAGTCAACCGGTCGACAATAACCCAAATGCTATCATTCAACTTCGTAGATTTTGGAAATCCCGATACGAAATCCATCGTAATATGCTCCCACTTCCACTCCGGTATCTCTAGCGGGTGTAGTTCTCCTCCGGGTCGTTGATGTTCTAGTTTCACTTTTTGGCATGTCATACATTTGGACACAAATTCTGCGATTTCTCTCTTCATACCACTCCACCAGTAAATTTCTCACAAATCTCGGTACATTTTGGTACTTCCCGGATGTATCGAATATCTGGTATTATGAGCTTCTTCCATAACCCTATCTCTCAAATCACCAACTTTAGGTACACATAAACGATTTATATACTTTAAGACACCATCATGGAAACTAAATTCTGGCCTTTTACCTTCAGGTAATTCATCCACAATCCTCTTGAAATTTGGATCTAGTAGTTGATTAGACTTTATCTCACCAACAAAACTTGGATGTGCCATAATTGCAGCCATTAACCCACCTTTAATTCTGGGAACCACTTCAAGTTTTAGTTGTTCAAATTCTTTCACCAGTTTTCTTTGTCCCATCAAGGCATAAGCTAAGTTGTCCGACGACTTTCGGCTCAAGGCATCGGCCACTACATTAGCCCTTCCCGGGTGATATTGAATCTTCAAGTCATAGTCTTTCATTAGTTCCAACCACCTTCGTTGTCGCATGTTAAGATCTCTCTGAGTGAATAGATATTTCAAACTTTTGTGATCGGTGAAGATTTCACATGTTTCCCCGTATAGATAGTGCCTCCAAATCTTCAAGGCAAAAATAACCGCTGCTAATTCCAAGTCATATGTAGGGTAATTCTTCTCGTGAGATCTCAACTGTCGCGAAGCATAAGCTATCACCTTGTCATCCTGTGTCAAAACACATCCCAAGCCTTGGTGAGAAGCATCACTGTAAATTCTGAACTTCCCAGTACTTGTTGGAATCGAGAGTATCGGTGCCGTAGTTAACTTCTTTTTCAATGCTAGGAAACATTCATCACATTCCTTGTTCCATTCGAACGGTACATCTTTTCTCATTAACCTTGTCATCGGAGTCGCAATTCTAGAAAAATCCTTGACGAATCTTCTGTAGTATCCAGCTAATCCCAAGAAACTTCGAATCTCTGATACATTTGTCGACTTTGACCAATTCATAACGGCTTCAATCTTCTGCGGGTCTACTGAGATACCTTCCTTAGAGATCACATGTCCTAAAAACGTGACACATGTCAACCAAAACTCACTTTTCTTTAACTTTCCAAATAATTGCTTTTCCCGAAGTCGTTGTAAAACCAACCTCAGGTGTTGTTCATGCTCCTCCGGACTCTTTGAATAAATAAGGATGTCATCAATAAATACTATCACGAACTCATCCAAGTACGATTTGAATACCCGGTTCATCAAATCCATAAAGGCGGCAGGCGCATTAGTAACCCCAAACAGCATCACTAGAAATTCATAGTGCCCGTAGCGGGTCCTAAAGGCTGTCTTCTCTACATCCTCTCCTTTGACCTTCAATTGATGATACCCCGACCTCAAGTCAACCTTTGAAAATACCTGAGCCCCTTGAAGGTGATCAAATAGATCGTCGATACGTGGCAACGGGTACTTCTTCTTCACAAATAATACCGGTGCACCCCACGGAGACACACTTGGCCGAATAAAACCCTTGTCTAGCAATTCTTGCAATTGAATCTTTAACTCCTTCAACTCAACTGGCGCCATTCGATACAGTGCTCGTGAAATTGGTTGGGTTCCCGGCATAACATCAATACCAAATTCAATCTCTCGGTCAATTAATACACTAGGCAACTCTTCTGGAAATACATTTGGAAATTCTCTAACAATTGGAATATCTTCAAGTTTTAAATCAAGACCTTTAGTATCAAGAATACTACACAGAAACCCCTGACATCCCTTCTTTAACAAACAACAAGCTTCAATATCTGACACGATATACGGTGGTGATACAACACCCTTACCTTGAAAATAAAACTCATTTTGATTCGGAATACGGAATGCTACTCCTTTAGTGTTACAATCAATATTAGCATGATTAGCCGCTAACCAATCCATACCCAATATAACATCAAAGTGCTGAATAACTAACGGTACCAAATCAACGGTTAACTCTTTACCATTCACATTAATCTCACATTTTCTAAGCACACCTGAACTAACCAATGGAGCCCCCAACGGTATCGCGACAGATAAATCATAGCTTAGGAACTCTAATGGTCTATCTAGATGTTTAGCAAAGTGATGTGATACTAACGAATGTGTGGATCCCGAATCTATAAGTACATTTGCTAAGTGTGAGCAAATGGGAACCATACCTGAGACAACAGTGTCGGCAGAAGCGATATCTCCCGGTCTGAGTTGAAATGATCTTGCCTCTCGCTGCTCCCTCCTTGGAGGTTGAGTAGTTCTCGGTGTAATGGCACTAGATGCGTATGAACCGGAACCAGAAGCCCCTTGACGTTTGGTAGGACAATCTTTCGCTTGGTGCCCCAATTCCTTGCAAGTAAAGCCTTGGCCCCTCATGTCCATATTCTGATTCGGACAATTCCTAGCGATGTGGCCTGGTTGTCGACATATGTTACAAGTGATCGGATTTGGAAGTTGATTACATCGTCCCCAATGAAACTTCTGACAAGTTGAACACCTTGGTTTGTTTCCACTAGAACCACTGCCACTACTGGCCGACGAACCTCCTGGACTCTGCCTTTTTGCACTCCGTTGACTACTGAACTGACTTGACCCAACCCTTTTGTTTTGTTGACTCGGTGGTGGTGGCATGCTTGAAGTATACCCAAGGTCTCTCTCAGCAATAGAACCAATGTCCAATGCCTTAGCATAGGTCTCTGGCCGAAATACAGTTACTCGTCCTCGAATGTCGTTTCGAAGCCCTGCCACAAATTTTCTTGCTTTCACTTTTTCAGTTGTTATCACATCTCCCGCAAACCTTCCCAAACTCGTAAATTGTGTTAAGTACTCTCGGACTGATTTTCCCACTTGCACTAACTCCATAAACTCTTGAGCCTTTTGATCCCCAAACGATTCTGGAAAGTATTGTTCATTAAATATCTCCAGAAAATGATCCCATGTAGTCGGTTGACCCAACCCAACTTGGTACGCCACCAATATTGTGCTTCATACTTTAACGTATCGGCGGCAAATAGAACTTTTTGTTCCTACACCCTAAAGATTTTCTCCATATCAGAAACCCAAAAGTTTGCCTTCATTGGATCGGCTTCCCCACGGAATATGGTCGGCTTTTGTTTATGGAATTTAGAAATAGTGACGACTTTCTCCCTCGGGTTTGGATTCACTTGCACCGGCCTTTCTTCGACCACATGAGTTTCGACGACTCGTACCAACCCTTCGATTGCTCTTTCAACCCGTTCCATTAGGTTTGAGGTGTCACCTCCAGACATTATGCCTGGCACCCACATATAGTACACACATGCACGTTACTTTTAAGAAACACATGACATGCTAATCAATATTTAAAAACATGCTAAGTAAACGTGTATGCATGTTGATGCAACTACGTGTTGTTGTGTGCACACTACGCGTCGTATACGTCTCTCATCCCCAAAGGCTCTAGCCTAATGCTCTGATACCAACAATTGTCACACCCCAACCCGCCTCGGCAGATTAGGACACGTGTAACAAGAATATACGCACCCAAAATACATTAATAAACACAAAACCTTGTTAGTTATTAAGGAAAACATGATCTAAACCATCATAAAAGAGCTTACTGTGCCAAAAACAGACCGAAGGGTAAAATGGTTATTAATAAATTATATCAAATTTTATACCAAAAGATATATTTACGAGTCCCGGTTCCAACGCAAAAAAACAGCGCGCGAATTCGAATTTTCTAGAAAGAGTTATACGCATTTCCGTAAAAGCGGACGTGCTGTGAAATTGCATGCGGATCGATCCGCGAAAAGGGCGGATCGATCCATCTTCTCATTTTTCTAGCAGAATGTCCCCGAAAAAGGTCGGATCGATCCCTTCATTAACCCGGATCAATCCGGGCTTCCCAGAATTTGTTTTTGCTCCTAAAAACACTGTCAAAACCTATCCAACTCATACCCAAACCAAACCAAACTTCTTGGAACATTAAGGAACCATTTCAAATCCATTTCTAACCATGTTTTAACCATAAATCAAGCTGTTATCACATATCCACAACTAGAATTGGATCATTAACTCATGAACACAACTCTTTTTGAATCAAAACAAGGATTCAACATTCACAAGACATACCAACAAGTACATTACAAGACTTGTAGATTTTTGGCTCAAACTATAACCAACATTATATCAACATATGGAGCTTGTCAAAACACTTGCGACACACCCGCACTTGCCGGAATGGTCGAAGCTAACCGCTTCTACATACTCAACCAAAACATAGAAAATTTACATAGTTTTCCAAGTTAAACTTCAAAATCACCAAACATCAAGTTAGAAGAACTAAACCTCTTGATTACAAGCTAGGAACTAAACCACCATTTTAGAAACTAATAATTACAACATTTTACAATTTAAACGAGAGATAATATACAAGAGTCCCAAATCTCCCCCATCTCTCCCATCTCTCTCATCTCTCCCATCTCTCCCATCCACAAGTCAAGACTTCAAGTCACTAGTTACACTATAACACAAGTTTAAATCATATTTATAAGTTCTAATTCTCTCCCCCATTCCCGAGCGTGTCACCTTCTCTCCGGGTATTGCTCCGTACCTGCGGTGGTTGTTATTTACCACAACAGAAACAGAAAATGTTTTCTTAAGCATTACGCTTAGTGAGTAATCTAAACATGGCTGAATCTCTAACATGGTCAATGCAACAATTAATACATAAACCATATTTGTAATCGCCGAGTCACCGGTTCAATGATTCATTCAGACCCGAAGACCTCCCTTGGTCCCGTGGCCACTTCTATTCCTTGGCCGGACTTCCGTATTTCTCAGATTCTTCCTCTTCACCACCCTTATTACTCCCAACAATGAATCATTTTTCCAGTGCCCATTGAATACCACATAGACATATAATCACATAAACATGTAGGCACATATAAATTCCTAAATTGACATGCAATTTACATTTTAGCATCTCCATGTCTTCTAAACATGAATAATCAAAACAACAAGAACATTCTCTTGGTTAATAAGCATAAATTATCATCTCTAACATCATTGATGCTTTGAACATAGCTAAACACAACCATTCTTTAGTGTAGAAAACTCACCTTAGCAAGATCTACCCAAATTTAAGCTAGAGAAGTGCTGAATTTACCAATTCCTATCCCAATTTCTCTTCAAGGTGAATCCTACAAGATTTCGGTAGACGGCGTCTCACCGATTAGTGTGAGCTACCAAAATCTGGCAATTAAAACATAAATTAAAGATATAGAAACGATCGTCTCACCTCCAAGAGTCCGAATACGGCTTCGGTTCGCGAATTGGACATCGGACGGCGACGGAACGACGAAATTAGGGCGTCGGCGTCTCGTCTCCGTCTTCTCTCCCGAGTTCTCTCTTTCTTTTTCTTTGAATTTCTGTGGAGACTCCTTAGTTTCTTGACACACACACATGCAATGCATGTTGTGTTGTCAATCTCTCACAATTCCTCTCTTTTCGTTTACACCCCCGGATTTTCTTAACTTCTTATTATGAAATCCCCCAAACATTCCATTAACTACCCAATTATTTAATGAGTGTTTGTATAAGTTCCGTATGGGTCCCAACGTGGGTCCCACATATTTTGTGAAATTGCTATCGCACCTACAAATTTTAAATCTTTTTTCATTTATACCCTGATTTGGGTGTCCAAGCTAATGCTAACACATATTAATATGATATTATGAAAGCAACTTAACAAATATCTATGTAAGCATATAAAATGCATTTAATCATTTAAAATGCAAATTACCAATTTACCCTTCGCTGGGTTCCATTTCAATACATGTCCCACCTCACTGGGGACTTTTCCAACTAGTGTCCCTCCCTGAACACTTTTTACATGGGCGAGTCCAAGCCTCCCCTTAATTCGTTTATACACTAATTATACTAATTAAGGCATATTAACACAATAATTCACCCGTTCTCCGGGTACGGGTGTTACAGAGGCTTACTATATAAGTTGGTCTTAGGGTTTTTGGACATTTTTTAATCTAGTTTTTCAGTAGTTTTTCTTTTACCCTCTCTTCTCTCTCTTAGGTTTCTTAGTCCCATTTGCATTTACGCGTACCATCTACCTCCATTTAGGGTAGTTATTGTTAGAGAGAGAGAGAGAAGATTGATCTTGAAACTTGGATTTCTTGAAGCACATTGAAGTTTTTATGGCATTTATTGTTGGATTATTTGTGAGTTATTAATTTAATTGGGTAATTGATTTGATTGTGTTATAACATTTTTTGTTTGGACTTTTAATTTAAAACCAAGCAAAGTTTGTTTTAGGCCATGTGCCTTTTTATTTCAAAAAATTAAATCCAAGCTAAAAGATTGATGTAACATATATCCCACATTGCTTATTTACAAGACCTTTCAGCAACTTATATATGCTTTACTTTCATAAGCTAGTAAGCTTGTGTTGGAGAAATGCTCTCTCACGCGCACACAGGGGGGGGTTGCAAATCTTGGATTCGGAGCTTGAAAATCATAACGTACGCGGATGCGTCCTGCGGACACGAATGCAGTTCAATTTGTACTACCGCACATATGGGAGGTACTGTCACGTTTTGTTCCTTGTATTAATTTTTGTGACCGTTGGAGAGGTAATCACATGTGTTAAAAATGTTTTCATGCACATGTCTAAAAATTAGTTTAATGGACTTTAATCCCTTATTTTCATTTATTCATGTGGCTGTTGGGAGGGTACACTAATTTTCTATATATTTGTATTACTTTTGTTGTAAAAAAATAATCTCTTCTTCCAGAATACTTTCCTCTCTCTCTCTCTCTCTCTCTCTCTCTCTCTCTCTCTCTCTCTCTCTCTTATTCTAAAAGACTATTTCTGCAAATTCTTTTATCTATTCTAGCACTCATATACTCTTCCAATTCGAGTGCACGTTTGGAAGATTTGATTGTTGAATCCTAAAGAACATAGCACCATATTGAGACCTTCTCCATCGAGTCACTGAATCCAAGGGGGCGGAATTGTTCTTAAGGGCAGAACTAACTTAGCATGCCTCACTCAATTTCATGGCACTATCCTCGTATTTTTTGGTCATTTATTTATACATTATTGATAATGAGATAAATAGATAAGGAGAGATAAACATAAATGATTGAATTAACAAGGTATGGAGCAATTTGTAAACTAAATTCAGAATTTATATTTACAAACAAACACCAAACTTTTTAAAAAATTATATACACATCAGTTTAAAATATATATATATATATATATCTCTAAGAGGGAGGCAGGCATAACAATTTTGAAAATATTTAGGGGGGACGAGTGTATATACTTAACGTGTTTTTTCGAATAATGTTAGTATAATTAAGTGTCCCCCCCCCCCCCCTCCCTAAGATCCATCCTTGGTGGTTTTGATTTTCATTTTTTAGATTGATGTGCAAAATCCCGTCAACATCAGTTAAATATAAAAAGTTAGTCTGATGTATGTAGAATCAAGGGGCTACTACTAACAACTTGGGTTTAACCATTTTAAGAGCTAATGTGGCAGGCTGGTCAAGTAGTTGGGCTAGTGGACCACTTGGGGCGTTACCAATGGTAACAGAGTCAACCTTGATACCGTAAGGGCGTTGTAGGCGGTGTGGTAGAGAAGTAGAGGCTCCGGAGAGGGGTACAGACCTCGAGGTCGTATACATTGTACACGCCAATGGGCTGGTTTGTGGTGACTAATGATCTACTTCCACGTCGATCAAGCAATGGGAGAACTTGGCCAACGTGATGAGAACGCCGCATCTTTGAGTGGGGGAGATTGTGAGATCCCGTTCCACATCGGATAAATATAAAAATTAAGTTAGTCTAATATGTGTTGAATCAAGGGGGCTACTACTAAAAACTTGGGCTTAAAGTATTTTAGTGGCCAATGTGGCAGGCCCATCAAGTTTTTGGGTTGGACTATTTGGGGCATTACATGATGTCCGTCTCTAATTCAATACAAAAACTGAAAATCAAAAACCACAACATTATCATGCGAGCCTAAGCATTTCGTTTTGCACTGTTAATTCCATTTCCATTTCCTTGTATTTAGTTTAAGCAAAAAAAAATTAATAATAATAAATTGAAGTAAACTGTATGTTTACTGTTTGTAAGCTTCAAGTTCTTGTTCAATATACTGTATTTTCGAAACTATTTCTAATGTAACTAAGTCTACTTCAAATTAAATTCATGTCCAGTGACTTCGTTTTTCTCGTATGTCATTTTCATTCCAAAAAATTGCATTCACTTGATAGAATATTGAAGTCATTTATAATATATATATATATATATATATATTGAAGTGACATCACTATTTTCTAACAATTGTCTAATTATACTTACACCAAATTTAAAAATAATTTGACTATACATTTGAGTATTGGTATAAAGCACTACACACCCATGCAAATTTTTATTTTTTTATTTTTTTATTTTTTCTAAACACCAAGACTTATAGACTTCTCCAATTAGAGTAATACTTGGGGCACAACCAAAGCCACAACTTTTTGCCCACAACCTCTATTTTGTGTCTATCTCTCTCTTGATGGGTCTCACAATGCCAGTGGCCCCACAGTGCCCACTAGAAGAGAGATAGACACAAAAAAAAAATTGTGGATAAAAGATTATGACTTTGATTATGCCCTAAATATTACTCCTCCAATTAATCATTACCGCTATTTCTTGTCAAATGATAATTGGCAACACCAGTCAATTGTTTTAGTTGAAGTTAATGGGACCGACCACCCACGTGGTCATTTCCGATCCTATTCAATCCCGGTTTGCTTGGTCAAAATAATTAATGGTGAGAGGTACTGACCAGGTGCACTAAAATAGAATACCGATCCTAGGGTCAGTCTTAAGATTTTTAAAATTTTCTAAGAATTCATGGGAACTTTCAAATGTATGTCCCTTTATTAAATTTCATAAGCGCAAAAATTTTATAAGAGGACAAAGTAATTTTTATTAAAATGAGATAATAAGCACATAATTACATTCATGTTCATCAACTTAGTTTCAAACCATACAACAAATTAATAGATTCAGTAGTATTGAAATCGGTAGAAGATTAGAAGAAAATATAAGGGAAAAAAAGTTAGGGTTCAATAGTTCAATACTTGCCAATTTAATTACTATGAATCCATGATAATATGAGACCAAGGAGAAGGAAAATGACTGATGTTTCAATCAATAAATTCAATACTATTGAAATCATTGAAATCTGAATAAATTAGGAAGAAGAATAGAAAAAAATATAAGGGGGGAAAAAAAGAGTTAGGGTTCAATGGTTCAATAGTTCAATATTTACCAATTTAATTACCATGAATCCATGATAGTATGAGACCAAGGAGGGGAAAAAATGAGATTGCCTCATTGTCGGACTGGAGAAAGGGAGAGAGAGACGATCGGGAGACTGGAGAACTGCGAGAGATTGAAAGAGAGAGAGACGATCAAGAGATTAAAAAAGAGGGGGAAAAAAGGTCAAAGGCCCCTTGCACCTGGAGAAGAAAAAAGAAAAAAGAAAAAGAAAAAAAGGGCCTACAAAATGGTTGCAAAAGCACATTTTGATTGGAAAAAAAAATAAAAAAAATAGGCCCAATGCTATCGATTGATAGCATTCGATCATGGCTGGCCCTGACCAATCGATCGGTGTCATTTATTTTGGTAGGACCCACACTTTGATCGTGTGGGCCCACCAAATGGACGGCACCAATAGTTCGGTGCACCATTTCAGTATACCCCGTTGGTGCCTGTAACACGATTGAGTCAAAATAAATGTCTATAAGAATTTGATTTTTCATCAAATTGCAACTTTTCAAAAAGAATAATTCAAATAAAGGTAAGGTCAAAATAAAAAACATGAAGAATTTGATAAACAAACAAGCAACACAAATATTGTTGAGGAGTACCATTATATTGGCTCTTTTTAAATATAGGTCAAAATAGTGGAACATCTTCCGTGGTTTGCATAATCACATTGATGTCCCCTGAGATTCAAGATTGAGTTAACATTTTCTTCCTTTTATTAGTCAACGATCAGTTGACGACCGTTAATTTAATTGTAAATTTTTTTTGTTGATAGCAATCAATTTACCCTTATCAAAGGTCTAAGAGAACATTTTTCGCAAAGGTCAGATTCAATTGTAAAAAGCATGCATCAAACAATGTGGTGTCGTAAAAATTGGACTCATCATTTATTTTTAACTTTATTTGAAATTTAAGTTTTAAGAGAACATTTTCGCAATAGAAAGGAATACAATATGGATAGTTTGGACTTCCACAGATCTCAAATTAGTCTACATAGAATGATCCAATTATATGTCAACTTATTTTATGGTGTTTAGTTCTTGTCAACATTCACAAATTTCACTTTAATGTAGGCAACTCAAATAAGGTAGTGCTCTAATTCAATGTAGAGAAATTCACTTTTGGACACCTCTACATGGTGAAGGTATGGGGAGTCTCATCCTTTTTTCTCTCTAGTAATCAACATCTGTATACATACTCACACACATGTATACGGTTGGACTTAAGCTGGGTAAAGGTGTGAATTAGGCTTATTCAAAAACCAAATAATTAGTGGGGCGGCTGACCAAAGGTTCTTACGTTGGATCATAATGCATGGGGAAAAATCCCCACTTTTTTTTTTTTTTTGTGCCAAAGGTCCCTATGATTTTTAGTGGGCAAAAATGTCCTCTTTTCTTATGTTTAATAATTACACTACACATTTGCTACCTCATCCTATAATTTAAAGAAGTTAGTTATTTTTTGTTTTTCAAACTTTAAACTGTCATAACTTCTAAATTATAGTTATAATTTTTTTATAAAAATAATATATTCGTAATCTACAAAACAAGATCTATCAAACATAATTCATAGTACCCCTATAGAATTCTTCCAAAAATAAATGATGTCTTTAAGTGCTGCCTAAGTAAAAACAGTAACATGATACTATCGACAGTAAATTTCTTCAAATTGACCAAATAATTACAAAATTATGGTCACTTTATAAGATGATGCTGTATTTACAATACTTTCCAGTAAATACAGTAACAACTTATCAAAAACTAAATTTTTTTACAAAGATAGTAACATCATTATTGCAAAAGGTTGTAAAATTAGAGCCATTTAGTAGATGTTACTGTCTTTAAAAATATGCTCATGCAAAAAACAATAGTATGCCATTAAAGATTAGTAATAAGGTATTGAATAAATAAACAGTAACATGTCATCGACAATAATATTTCTTCAAATTGACCTAATAATCACAAAATTATGGCTAATTTTCTGATATTACTATCTAGTTAAAGACAACATATCATCAAATGCACGTACCAAACAAAAAAAACAAAAAAAGAAAAGAAAAGAAAATAAGAAAATAAAGAAGAAGAAGATTTAAAGGTAGTATCATGTCTCTATCATAAAAGAGACATTGACATTTCATTTGATAGATATTTTCTTCTAGATTACAAATCTATAAATTTTATTCAAAATAGAGTTGTGGTTTGAAAGTTATGGCATTTTAAAGTTTGAAAAAAAAAAAAAAAAACAAACAAACAAACAAACTTCCTTGAATAACGTGATGAGGTGGCAAAACAGAAAAGCATGTACGTGTAATGGGGGCAAATATGCCAATATCCTTATTTTCAGTTTAAAATAGACTTATGGCCATATAATTCAAAAACAATTATCCTTGTTCCATTAAATCCAAACCACTTGTACTTATCTTTTATTTCTTTCCAAAGCAGGGACTTCTATTTAATTTTCTAAAAAAAAAACACTTTTTTGAAGAACGTGATGATGTAGTAAAACAGAAACACATGTGTAACGAGGGCAAATCTGTCAATATCCTTATTTTCAATTTAAAAATAGATTTATGGCCATATAATTCAAAAACCATTGTCTTTATCCAATTAAATCCAAAACCCTTGGAGTTATCCTCTATTTCCTTTTAAAGCAGGGACTTCTATTTAATTTTCCCATAAATAACTTCCCTAAAAAAATCAACAAAATAATTTTACACACAAAAAAAAAGAAAAATTTAGTGGGAAATCCCATTCTACCAATGTTTGTTATAATAGACCCACCAATTGGTACTTCCCAATGAGAGACCCTATAATTGTGAATGTTGTTAGTGATTAGTCCACAATCCCCAATTATAGATAGTTTTGGTGACTTTTTTACCCCTATACATATACACAGGCATACATATATAGAAATATATATGGTAATAACTCTATTATCCCATTGATTTGCATATCAAATATATGGAAATAAAATCCCATAACTTTAGCCTTGTACATTATGGGTCTTTTGAATATTTCTAACGCCATTTTTATGTGGGTATCCCATTTTTGTATGTTCTACCAATAATCATCGATCACATAACATATTAATCTGTTACTATGCACCATACATTTATGCGAGTATTGAATTTTACACTGCAACTAGTTCGTTTTACACTGTAATTGGTTCATTAGTGTGAAATTTTACACTGCAACTGATTTGTTTTTACATTGCAACTAGTTCATTAGTATGAAAATTTTATACTGCAGTTGGTCAAACTCAATCCCATAATCTTGCATATATTTTGGGAAGTTACCAAACTTAAACTGCAATTGGTCAAACTCAATCCCATAATTTTGGGAAGTTACTAAATCTTGCATATATTTTAGGAATTAAGTTACTAAATGCCATAATTGTAGGGCTTTATACTTTAGAATCTGTTTAATATTACACATATCTTTTTTAATTTCGTATTTCACCATTCTTGGGTGATCTAACAGTCATTCATCACCATCACCCAAAAAAAATTGTGTTAAATTTCACACTAGAATGAATATAAGTGTTAAATTTCACACTCATATTCGAGTTATTCAACAAAATGAACACTGTCTTATCACAAATTCATTTGCACATTCATTTTTACACTGACTGCAATATTTCATTGACATCACATTTTTCATTCACATAGTATACAATTTCGCAGCATAACATGTGAAACCAAGAACATGAGTGTTAAATTTTACACTACAACCTTTTGGACCACAACCTTTAAACCACAACATAATATACAATCGGGTTTCATTGTATAGCTTGAGAGAGAGCAGATCCGGTATTGCCATTGTTGTTGAAACCCAGAAAGCTTCCAAGAATCATAAGTCAAAACATCAACCGGGTTCGAGACAATCACCAACATCGAATCGGGCGAGTACTTCGCAAGTTGGGGCACAATAATCAAGAACACCCTTGTTCCTCTGTATCAAGTTCAGCCTGGACTTGCCGGGGTTCTGCCTAGCGCCGGCGATGACGATACGGAGAGCGGATCCGACGATCATCTTGGTCCTCGAGTAGTCCCAGTCGGCCATGATCTTGGTCCCCGGGAGGAGCGCGGCGGCGTGTTTGAGACTGAGCATCTCGCCATGGAGTTTATCTGGCTTGCGTCGACTAGTGTGAGGTCGCCGGAGAGGTCCTGTGTGAGGATGATTTGAGCTATGGCCTGAGCTTTCTCTCTCTAAACAGGGAGAGAGAGAGAGAGAGAGAGAGAGAGAGAGAGAGAGAGAGAGAGATATGCATATATAATGTGATTTATTCTCATTTAGGTATTTGGGATTTAAATTTTGAAAACCCCTAAAATAGTTGGGTTTATTAATTACAGTTTTGAATGAGAAATGGAAAGGGTAGTTTGGTCCAAATTTTGTGGTGTGGACTTCAGACGAAATTGTTTCATACGTTGGGCCTATTGCAAGAAACCTAGAGTAAAATGGACATTATACTAATTAACTCAAAAAAAAAAACCCAACTAAATAATAATAAATTTCAATTAAGTTATTTGTGGATTTTCAAATTTAGAAGCAATTAATTTAAAATTGACAACTCATAAAATTGAACGTGGGACCAAATGCACCAAATTAATTGCTTGTGTGTGTAATAAATTTGAATTAAGTTCTTTGCGGATTTACAAATTTAGAAGCAATTAATTTAAAATAGAACACCTCATAAAAATTGAAATATTCGTGGGACCAAACACACCAAATTAAATGCATGTGTGTAACAAAAGGATATTCCATTTTTGGAAGACCTGATCAATATCGATCAATAAGGGCAATCACTTGAACGGTATGAAATGTTATGCATTTCTTTCCTATACTATTAATGTCAAGTCAATATTGCCGAGTGTATTATAGCTCAATTGGCATAGCGTTTCTTTTGTTAGTGAGAAGGTAGAGGGTTCAAATTTGCTCTTTAATTATTCTTCAATCGAAATGAGTGACATTTATTAGACTTTACCATAGACCGGTGTGCAGGGCCGGCCCAGAGGGGAAGCGGCACACGCGGTCGCGTAGGGCCTCCCTTTAGGCAGGGCCCACTCTAAAAAAATACTAATCCAAATTTATTATTTAAGTAATCAATAAGTAATATTTGTAATATTTATACTAATGTACAGAGGACCCCCATTTAAAAGTTCGAATAAAACCCTCAAAATCTCAGGACGGGCCCTGCCGATGTGAAACTTTTAGAGTGAAATTAGAACTGAAGTGTGCGTAAGAGGTGTATATCCAGTCCAATATCCAAGTTAAAAAAAAAAAAATTTGTCAAGTCAATATTACTAAGTCACAAGACATGGCTAATAAAATGGCCAAGTCAAACTCAAAACGTGATATTCAATTACATTGTAAGTCAAGTTTGTCAAACTAAATACGGAGTAATAAAGACCTTCAACGACCTTTCGTCATCAATTAAAGCACAATAATTCAGCTCTTTCTAGCTCCTTCCACCTCACAAAACTACAAAAAGTAAAACGGCACATGCATCGATGCACGTAATACATGCACATACACACATATTTTAATTTTTAAAATTTTTTTTTTGGTTTAATATACACATATATTTATACATGTATATAAATCATAGCAACAGTTGGTGACGGGTCCGGAAATTTTAATTTTTATCTACTGAAGGCAAAGTTTTTTTTTTTTTTTTTTTGGTAATAGGGGGTATTCGGGCCAGCTTGCGCGCACCTCGACTAATCCCCCGAGGCCTGGATGCGTCAGGTGAATACTCCAGTGGCAACGCCCCCCATGACTCAAACATTAAACCTCTTGGGTAGTACACCCAAGAAACTTACCACTCGACTACAAGAGACTTGATTACTGAAGGCAAAGTTGATAACTAAGAAAGATAATAAATAAATGGGTAAATTACACAAACCTCCCCTGAGGTTTGCCTTAATTACACGGACCTCCTCTCTTGTTTCAAAAATTACACAGACCTCCCTCGAGGTTTGAATTAGGTAACAAAACACCCCCTCCCCTAATGGTCTGTTAGATTTTTTACATTAGCCTCCCCTGAAAATTATAATTAGCCCCATAATATTATAAAATTGTCATACTAAAGTCCCCTTTCTCTTATATTTTTATGCTAATTATAAAATCCCTCCTCCCTCTTATGTTTTTGGGTTAATTTTTTAGTATTAATTTATATCTACACAAAATATACACAAAACATATATAAATAAGTCCAAATTTTTTTTTCCCCCGAACAAACCTCTATCAAACCCCCCCTGTATTAATTTTCTAGATCCGCCCCTGTCCCTATGCTTCAAAAGTGGACACTTAACCCCCTGTGATTGTGGACTAAAATAGAACTGTTATGATTTCACTCAAAGAGCGTTAACCCCAAAATTAACATCACAAAATGGGTTGATTATATTTTTAACCAATTTTAGAATTTTTGTCAGTTTTGAGTGAAATCATAACAATTCCATTTTAGTCCACAATCACAGGGGGTTAAGTGTCCACTTTTAAAGCATAGGGACAGGGGCGGATCAAGAAAATTAATACATGAGGAGACTTGATAGAGGTTTGTTCGGGGGAAAAAAAATTTGGACCTATTTATATATGTTTTGTGTATATTTTGTGTAGATGATATAAATTAATGCTAAAAAAATTAACCCAAAATCATAGGAGGGAGGAGGGATTTTATAATTAGCACAAAATATAAGAGAAATGGAGCTTTAGTATGACAATTTTATAATATTAGGGGGGCTAATTGTAATTTTCAGGGGAGGCTAATGTAAAAAAACTAACGGACCAATAGGGGAGGGGGCATTTTGTTACCTAATTCTAACCTCGAGGGAGGTCTGTGTAATTTTTAAAACAAGAGGGGAGGTCCGTGTAATTAAGGCAAACCTCAGGGGAGGTTTGTGTAATTTATCCTAAATAAATAAATAAATCTCAAAGTATTAAAATATAACAAAATTCAAAGCATTACATACCAATATCTAATATTTTCAACACAATAAAATGTCAAACTAACATGATAATTTGTTTACAATACTCTTCTTCGATACTTTTTATTTTAAAAACGTTGAATAACATTATAACGTTGAAGGAGGGTTAGGGTTTTTCGCACAAGGTAGGGAGGGTGTTAGTGTGAAGCCATGGAGCACTGCAACTATTGTTGTTGTTGTTGTTGTTGTCTGTTTTTTTTTATTTTTTTATATGTACATTATTATTTAGAAAATGGGGGTTAATTGTTAGAAGGGTTAATTGAAAGTTAACCGTATAAATGAAGAAAGTATTCAATGAACCCATCACATCACATCAGCATACTGATGTGGTGTGACATTCTAGTCTATGTCATATGCTTACCTCTATTTCTAAGGAATCATGACAAAATTGTTAGTGCAATTTTTCAAATTTGTCAAATACTTGTCATGATCCCCTTGAAAGCAAGGGCACAGCCGCACACATATTGTATGGATTAGAAGTTCACATCACATCAACATATTAACATGGTGTGACAATCTCATGGAATAACTTCTCGTACAAATGAGATCAACTTTTGTTACTTTTATTAAAGCTTTACAATTTTATATGTAAAAAAAATACGTAGTTAACAAATAGTTCACTCAAGTCCAATTTTTTTGCTTTTTTTTTTTATATATTATCATGTATACCCTTTTTTTTCTTTCCAAATATTAAGTGGTGGTTGCCGCCCACGCTCACCCCTTCAGTGGGTCTGCCACTGGCTACATCTTCAGCATTAGCAGTTTAATCATTTTAAATTAGCTTTTTATGAAAAGTTGACTGACATTGCTTTTTAGCTAATATATTGCTAATTTTTGTGGTTGTCAAATATTTTTGTGTGATTAAATTGCAAAAATTAGTCTGTCAAATAGCTTTATTTTAATTTTTAAGAGTTTTATAAGTTGTTGCCCAACAGGATGAGAGAGAGGGGGAGAGAGAGAGGACTTGATTGTTTATAGCGATTAGCGAGCAACTGAATGGTATGACTTTTCAACACTTTAATACGGATTGGGAATTCAAAAGTTTCTTCAAATGGGAACTTAATATTCATGAAGCATCCATAAGTTTGGATAAGCTTTCAGTAAAGTTGTTCCAATACATTTCTTTAGGTTTCTCTCATATAGATGCACAATTTTTAAAAAAATAATTAAAAAAAAATCTTAAAAAACCAATTTTAAAAAGAAAAATTTAGTGGGAAATTCCATTCTACCAATGTTTGTTATAATAGACCCACCAATTAGTACTTCCCAATGAGAGACCTTATAATTGTGAATGTTGTTAGAGATTAGTCCACAATCCCCAATTATAGATAGTTTTAGTGACTTTTTTACCCCTATACATATACACAGGCATACATATATAGAAATATATATATATATATATATATATATGGTAATAACTCTATTATCCCATTAATTTGCATATCAAATATATGGAAATAAAATCCCATAACTTTAGCCTTGTACATTATGGGTCTTTTGAATATTTCTAACGCCATTTTTATGTGGGTATCCCATTTTTGTATGTTCTACCAATAATCATTGATCACATAACATATTAATCTGTTACTATGCACCATACATTTATGCGAGTATTGAATTTTACACTGCAACTAGTTCGTTTTACACTGCAATTGGTTCATTAGTGTGAAATTTTACACTGCAACTGGTTTGTTTTTACATTGCAACTAGTTCATTAGTGTGAAATTTTTATACTGCAATTGGTCAAACTCAATCCCATAATCTTGCATATATTTTGGGAAGTTACCAAACTTATTTTATACTGCAATTGGTCAAACTCAATCCCATAATTTTGGGAAGTTACTAAATCTTGCATATATTTTAGGAATTAAGTCACTAAATGCCATAATTGTAGGGCTTTATACGTTAGAATCTGTTTAATATTACACATATCTATTTTAATTTCGTATTTCATCATTCTTGGGTGATCTAACAGTCATTCATCACCATCACCCAAAAAAAATTGTGTTAAATTTCACACTAGAATGAATATAAGTGTTAAATTTCACACTCATATTCGAGTTATTCAACAAAAGGAACACTGTCTTATCACAAATTCATTTGCACATTCATTTTTACACTGACTGCAATATTTCATTGACATCACATTTTTCATTCACATAGTATACAATTTCCCAGCATAACATGTGAAACCAAGAACATGAGTGTTAAATTTTACACTACAACCTTTTGGACCACAACCTTTGAACCACAACATAATATACAATCGGGTTCCATTGTATAGCTTGAGAGAGAGCAGATCCGGTATTGCCATTATTGTTGAAACCCAGAAAGCTTCCAAGAATCATAAGTCAAAACATCAACCGGGTTCGAAACAATCACCAACATCGAATCGGGCGAGTACTTCGCAAGTTGGGGCACAATAATCAAGAACACCCTTGTTCCTCTATATCAAGTTCAGCCTGGACTCGTAGGGGTTCTGCCTAGCGCTGGCGATGACGATACAGAGAGCGGATCCGACGATGATCTTGGTCCTCGAGTAGTCCAAGTCGGCCATGATCTTGGTCCCCGGGAAGAGCGCGGCGGCGTGTTTGAGACTGAGCATCTCGCCATGGAATTTATCTGGCTTGCGTCGACTAGCGTGAGGTCGCCGGAGAGGTCCTGTGTGAGGATGATTTGAGCTATGGCCTGAGCTTTCTCTCTCTAAATAGGAGAGAGAGAGAGAGAGAGAGAGAGAGAGAGAGAGAGAGATGCATATATAATGTGATTTATTATCATTTAGGTATTTGGGATTTGAATTTTGAAAACCCTTAAAATAGTTGGGGTTATTAATTGCAGTTTTGAATGAGAAATGGAAAGGGTAGTTTGGTCCAAATTTTGTGGTGTGGACTTCAGACGAAATTGTTTCATACGTTGAGCCTATTGCAAGAAATCTAGAGTAAAATGGACATTATACTAATTAACTCTTTTAAAAATTATAAGAGAAACCTAACGAAATGTATTGTAGCAACTTTGCTGAAGTCTTATCCCAAAAGTTTCTTCAAATGGGAACTCAATATTCAAGAAGCATTCAAAGTTTCTTCAAGGATATCTTCAATTTGGAGCTCCAAGCACAGTTGGGAACACCCCTGAATCAATGACATTCTAAATTATATGGAGTCAACCCCTTTTGAATTTTGAAATTGTATATTGTCAATTCAGTAATATTGGGGTGACAAACACTTTTTACAAACACTTACAAACACACTCTATCTCTCTCTTAGGTGGCACTGTAGAGTCCGGATAATTTCAGTAGATCCCACAGTGCCACCCAGGAGACATAGAGTGTGTTTGTAAGTGTTTGTAAAAAGTGTTTGTCACCCTAACATTAATGTCAAAATCTTAAACCATTAGTTAAGGTTTTGAGTTGGTAAGCAAGAGATATTTGTAAGTGAGCAAACTATGTAAGAGAAATTATCTCTTCTGATTATCATACTTTTTACTGTAATTTAATTACTCAATTGATCTCACAATAATATAAAGATCACAGTTGTAACTATATGGTGTGATAATCACAAACCGAAGCGATCCTAAGTAAAGACCAAGAAGGTCATTGCCCATCCCCAAAGGATCGTTTAAATTTTAGGCCCAAAATACCATTCATTGCTTTGTATCCGTACAAGTGATAGTCCAAAGGGTAATATTTGTGGACACACGAAAATACATAATTTTTGGAACACAATATTCATACAAAAAGACACAATTTTTAGAACACAACCGTATTTCTTGAGTTGTATGTGTCCCCCATCTTTACTCTAGTCGAAATATGTATATGGATGGACTTAGCCGGGTAAATGTGTGAATTAGACTATTCAAAAATAAATAAATAATAAGAAATTTGAATTAAGTTATTTGCAGATTTGCAAATTTAGAAGCAATTAATTTAAAATAGAATAACTCATAAAATTGACTATTCGTTGGACCAAGCGCACCAATTAAATGCTTATGTGTCTAACAAAGGATATTCCATTTCTGGAAGCCTTGATCAATATCAATATCACATTAAGTTTCAAGACGAGCAATCACATGAAGAATTGTGGATTTCTTTCCTATACTATTAATGTCAAGTCAATAATTTTTTTTTTTTTTGGAATACGAGGACAAATCTCCCACTTGTTCTTCATAACTTCGGGATCGATATCTATTGTCATTTTTATTAAAGTAGAACAAAGGACAATCCCCCGGGCACGTACACCGACCCACAACACAAGCACCAGAAAAATCATGGAGGGAAGCTAGCGGTAGGATCTGAACCTACACCAAACTGGATATTTTTTAAAGTCCATCTTGAAGTCCATCCATTCAACTATCTTCTACGGTCCCTGGGGGATTTTCGAATCCTTAGCCTTCTTAGGAGGCAAAGAATTCTGACCACAATCACTTTTGCCTGTATAGAATTTGACCCCTCAACCAAGCAGGGACAGTCTCGAGTATTTAGAGGCCCGGGACAAACTACTAAAAGGGAGGCTCTTATACGGAAGTTCGAGGGTACGTAGCGCCCCCGAGGCAATTTTTTTAGAGTCTATTTATATATAATTGACAAATTTTTTAGAGTTTACTTATACATAATTGGCGATTGTTTTGGAGTCTACTTCTAATATGAGTCTATTTGTAAAACTTAAACATTATATGCTATCTTTCAAAATTCTAAAGGGGTCTATTTCTGAAACTCATAAAATTCTTTCGCTAAAAGAGTAATTTTCAAAATTCTAGGACCTTTGCTTTTTGAGTTTTATATATATGTACATCAATATATATGTAGTTGATGACACTAAATTGGGGCATAGAGGAGGTCTAAATATAAAATACTAAAAGTCTCAAGATAAAAAATATAATTATAAAAATTTTATTGAAGACAGCTAAAAATTTTATAAACTTCAGTGACCACGGCGGTTACCATTTTTGTCCAATTTGGGCCGGGCATGCAACCAATTACGTTTCTAGGTGATCGTGGTTTGTCAAGGCAACATTACTAAGTCACAATACATGGCTAATAATTCATTACCATTGTAGTAGAAGTCAAGTTGGTCAAGCTAAACTAATAAAGACCTTTAATAACCTTACATCATCATTCATCAATTAAAGTACAATAATATAATCTCTTTCTAGTTCCTTCACGTCACTGCTACTCAGTCTACTCTTCACCCCAAAAACTCGGACAAAATTACAAAAAATAAACAGACACATGCACGTACGTAAGCGCCCATACATGCATATACACATATACATATATATATATATATACACACATATAATAGAGAAATTATCCATTGCCCGTCACATATTGGTGGACTCTATAGTAATCGACGGTCAACAATAGACTGTCACAACATACGACGGGTTCATAATATAATTTCATAGGGGCCTATTTTGCAACAGCTTCGGCTAATGAGGTCTTATCATTTTAAAAAACAACTTTTTATTAAAAGTTGTCTTAATTTGCTTTTTGGCTAATTGTAACTTTTTGCGGTTGGTCAACCAAAATTTTTTTTGCTTTAAATTTTGAATTACAAATTTTTGATTAGCCAAACAACTTCATTTGAATTTTTTTGGAGTTTTAAAACCATATGTGCCCTCCAAAAACTATTGCCAAACAGGAAGAGAGCGAGTAAGAAAGAATTAGTCATCCAGAGGAGACTTGTTTTGTTTATGGAGAGTAACGCAATGGTATGACTTTAACAATGTAATATGGATTGGGATTTCAAAAGCTTCTTCAAAAGGGAAGTCAATATTCAAGAAGCATCTAATGCATTCACATTATATTATTTGTTTAATTCCTAATATCATGGATGATATCTTCAATTTTGAGTTATATATGTTTAATTTTGAGTTCCAAGTATAGTTGGAACACCCCTGAAGCAATGATATTCTGAATTATATAGAGTCAACCCTTTTGAATTTGAAATTGTTTATTGTCAAAATCCTAAACTATATGTTAGTTAAGGTTTTGAATTAGTAAGTGAGAAAACAAAGAGAAATTATCTATACCTCTGAAGAAAAAAAAAAAAAAGAAATTCTCTTCCGACTATTACACTTTTTCCTGTAATTTGATTAATTATTCTTGATTTCACAATAATAGAGAGATCACAATTGTAATTACATGGTGTGATAATCACAAGCCGAGGCGGTCCTAAGTAAAAACTAAGAAGGCCATTGCTCGTAGTATAAAAAAAAAAAAAGGTCATTGCTCGCAGTATAAAAAAAAAAAAAGGCCATTGCTCGTACCCCAATGGGACGTTTAAATTTTAGGCCCAAAATACCATTCACTGCTTAGAATCTCAGTACATATGATAGTCCAAAGGCTAGTAACAGTGGCTATTATCAAAGCAAACTGATTATTTGTATTAGTTCCAATTTATCACATAACCAGTTTGTTTTAACAATAGCCGCTATCTCCAACCTAATCCAAATTAAGAACTTAATGTATTAATATAAAGATTGTCCCAGTTTTAAAAGTTTGCTTAAGACTCTCGAAAGTTAGCACCGACCCTGGTCACATAATGTGCATATGCAACATATGGATTTTAAGGAGGCAAAGCAATTGTGTTCCTTTTCTAGTAAACCTTTCTTTTTCTCTTTTTTTTTTTTTTTTTTTTTTTTCTTTTTTGTTTTTACCAATTCCTTTTCTAGTAAACCTTTCTTTTTTTCTTTTTTTCTTTTTTGTTTTTCTTTGGGTAAAAGTAGATATATATGCATGTAGTTGGATTCAGAACATTCATGCATGAGACAATGATTGGGCACCAGAGGTGGATTAGAAAATGAAAGCATTGGAACATTTAGTGACGATTGATGAACCTTACTAAAGGCATTATTTTCATTTTAAAGTGAATTCTTTCACACTAGTGACAATCATAAATTAATAAAAAATAAATAAAAATTACAATATTATCACGAGAGTCCTTAATAATTTATTTGTTTCTTTATTTATATTCTGTTGAGTGAGGCATAGAGTTACATGGAACAAATAAATAAATAAAATAAAATCAACAATACCAAGGCCCTCAAGAAATATTCATAATAAGATAAGTCTATTGTGAAAAGCTTCTCATATGAGAAGATGAGTTTTAACCGTTAGATGAGCATCTAGTAATACATGTATCTCCATATTCCTGGGAATCTTATGGCTAGATGCTCATCCAACGGTTAAAACTCGCCTTCTCATATAAGAAACTGCTCACTAAAAGCATTGCCCTTCAAAATATACTCCGTAGGAGTTATGATTGGTGAGATCTTTCAAAGACAAATTCTTGGGACACAACTTTCATGCAACTTTTACACAACATTTTTAAAAGATGTGTCTATCTCTCTTGTAATGTTACTAAACCCCACAAAAGTTCTAGTTTCATTGCAAAAGGATATACATATATATATATATATATATATATATATGAGCATGGCTTTTGACACTTTGATTCTTGATATGTGATTATCTGAGGGTCAATAATTGTTCTCAGTATTCACAATTTAATTAAATTTAAAATTTGAAAATTTATTATTTTCCCCACTTCTTGCACATTTCAGATTTCTCTCCCCTCTTTCTATACACCATTTTTCTCTTTGAACACTTTCATTCTCTATGAATCTTATACCTTATATTTAAATATTAATATTACAAAATTACTCTCAAAAAATATGATTAGTTTATGTTTGAACAAATTTATTTATTTATTTAATGCTCATATAACGAATCCATACTCGGATTGAACAACAACCTTCAAGAATTACATTAGTCCTTTTGGGTTTGTTGAAAGTTAAAAATTAAGTGGTAAAATGCAGATTTCGAGAGGAAAAAAAATAAGATAATTATTTTTAAAATGAATGTTTTTGGATAATTAGACACTTAAACAAATCAACTGAAAAAAGTAACTTGTTAAACAATCAGTTAATTTTACTTTTAATTTGTTAAAAGAGATAAATACCTTGCATGCCCTAAAGTTTTAAGGATGTTGAAAATTATTTATTTGTTGTCCGTTTTGGTCATTTTATTCGAATTGTTATTTTTTCAACTTGTTTGACAAACACTTTATTTTTTTTTAAATGATGAAATATTTCAACTAATTTAAATACCAAACAACTTAATATTCCATCACTTAGGCTTAGTTTGGCCCCTATTTTGGTACTTCTTTTTTTTTTAAAGCACAATTTCATGTTAATTCATTTGGTAACTAGTTTATGAGCTTTGCAAAAATTGAACTTTTAACTTTTTTGGAAAGAGTTTTTAAAAGCTTTTAAAACTCAAGGTTGCCTTTTGTTTTCATAATTTTTTTTTTTGAAGTGTAATGCATCACTTGTACAAAATTATCAAATAACTTAATAATAAATTTCATAAGCCACTTTTAAAAAAGCCGCGTGGGGGCCAAACTAAGCCTTAAAAAACAATCACTTAATATTTCAACTAACCCATACGGACTTTTACCAAAAAAAAAAAACGAACTTGCAAATCAGTATTGTTAAAGAGTTTCATCAATTCACTTGAAGATCAAAATAAATTTAAACTTAGTTGAATTGGTATTTTCTCACTTCTCTAATGAAATAAATTAAATTTATACAACATCCAAAGTTCATATTCTCAAATCACCGTGAGCTGAGATAACGGTGACAGCAGAGGGACGTTAAATATACCATTCGTTTTCTGATCCCAATCCCAAACGTTTGTCCAACTTGACGGCGTTAACGGTTGTTCATTTTGTGTCAACTTCTCTTTCTTCACTGGCTTACACTCTACTTCTACTTCTACATCAAACTGTCTCTGCCTTTTCCGGCCACCGTCCACGGTTGCGACGGCAGCGGCGCCAAAAGCTTTTCCGATCTCGAGTGGGAAGTTGAGAATCGCTTTGCTTCCGCGCATTTTGAAGGCGGCTCGATCGTAGGCTTTGGCGGCATCAATGGCGGTGTTGTATGTGCCGAGCCAAACCCTAGATCCACGGCGCTTCGGATCTCGGATCTCCGCCGCGAATTTGCCCCACGGTCGTCGCCGGACGCCTCGGTAGTGCGTCGTCTCCGCAGCGTTCTTCGAAGGTCTTTGCGATGGCTGATTCGAAACGGTACTGAACTCTAACCACTCGATTCTGTCGTTCACTTGAGGCAACTCGATCTTCAATGAAGGCTTACGACCACTGGAGCTCGAGTGAGAACTCGATTCAGATCTCGAATTTTGTTGTTTTTGTGTTGCGAGATCGATTGTTTGAGGCTTCGATTCGAATTCGTAGAAATCGTTATCGTATCTCAAATTTTGTGGTGTTTGTGTTGTGAGATCGATTGTTTGAGGCTTTGATTCGAATTCGAAGAACTCGTTCTCGTTTATCAAATTTTGTGTTGAGAGATCGATTGTTTGAGGCTTTGATTCGAATTCGTAGAACTCGTTCTCGAATCTCAAATTTTTTGGTTTCGGTGTTGAGAGATCGATAATTTGGGGCTTGGATTCGAATTCGAAGAATTCATTTTCATTTTGCTCGAAACTGATGGACTTGGTGAGGAAATCAAGTAAATCAGTGTCGTTAACTTCGTCTGAATTGAGAAAATCGGAGATTATGATCGGAGAGTCAGAGCTTGCAGTTTGTGAATCAGATTCAGAGCTTTGAGAGCTCGAAACTACAGATTTGGTGGAGTCGCTGAGGTTAGAGATTGAATTAAAGCTCGTAATTGGTGAGAATTCGCCGAGTAGGTGTTGTCTAATGAGTTCCAGAGCTGAGACTTCGTCTGGCGTCGCCATGACTGAGCTCAAATCTAGAGAGAGAGAGAGAGAGAGAGAGAGAGGAGTTGAGGAATTCTAGAGAGAGAAAGTGTGTGAATTGGGAAAAGCTTGAGAGTGGAAGAGAGAGTGGGAAACGTATTTATAGTGAGAGAAAGAAAAGGTTACTTTCAAGGAAATATCCTTCTTTTGGCAAAAACTTATGACGACTTTTTGATGAGGTGTCTGTGATCTTCACCGTTGGATGGATTCCCATATTTGAAAGTCAAAATGAGCCATGGACAGTTAGATCTTCACCGTTGGATTGCTTCGTCAGACGTCGTTTTTTTATTTATTTTTTTTGGTTTGACTAGAATATGGGTCTATCTATTTCCAGGGTACTTCGACATAGTATTAGGCATTATTTGTTTCGCAAGATTAAGGAGGGGAAGATGAGGAATTGGATTAATAGTCTCATTTAATTGAATAGTGCAGTATTTGGTAAGATCATTTTGCTCGGGATTCATTGTCCATTTTAAAATAATAGTCCCCCATATGGGAGACTAAGTTATACCATGGAGGAGGTGGTATTATTAGTCGCAGGATTATCAATTAAATGAGACTAATTGTCCAATCTCCCCTCTGTCATCCAAGCGTGGCCAAGGTCACGTTTAGGGTGTCATTTAGAATGGAAATTCTGATTCTGACCGATTCTGATCCGAAATTTTTTTATTTTGGCACCAAAAATTAAATTCCGAATCCCGAAAATTTTGAAAAAAATTGGAACGGAATCGGAATTGTTTTGAGAATTCCGATAATATTTCGAAAGTATGTTTTTCGAAAATTTTCTGAAAATATTTCCGAAAAAATCCAAATATTTTTCGAAAATTTGAAAGATTATGGACTTATTTGTCCCACATCGAATAAGAAGATAAATGAGTGAGTATGAGACTCTCTATAAAAGCATGACTTACCCTATCAATAGTATTTGTATTCCGAAAATTTTAAAAATTATGAAAATTTTTGATTCCAATTCCGAAAATTTTTGAAGAATTTCGATTCCGAAAATTCTGAAATTTCGAAATCGGAAAAGAAAAACGAAATTCTGAAAAAATTGGAACAGAAATTGGTACAGCTATTTAATATCCGAAATTTTTGGAATTTTTTTTTCTGAAAGAGGGTATTCCGATCCGTTCTGGCCGAAACACACCCCTGGTCACGTTTGTTTCGCAGGATTATGGGGGATAGAGGGGGATTGGACTAATAGTCTATTTTAATTTAATAGTCCGGTATTTTGCGCAGCCATACAGCTCGGGACTATTTGTCCATTTTAATTGAATAGTTCTCCATATGGGGGACAAAGTTATACCATGGGAGAGGTGGGTTTATTAGTCTCAGCCTCTCATGACTTTAAATTAAAATGGACTAATTGTCCAATCCCTTCCCTTGTCAACCAAACGTGGCCAAAATATAGATTTGGTATTGTAACAACCTGCATTTTCATGTAATTTTAATTTCATTTCCATATTTGATATGTATTCCCGGTGTTATTTTAAGTTGCAATTCTCATGTTTCGAATCTTATTACTGACTTTACTTCTTTATCGAAATTATTGTTGGGGTCAAACTGTAATTTTTGTAAACTTAGTAATACCTGTGTTGGATTTCAAAATATGTATTTCAAAACGGTGGAAATATTTATTTCTGACTCAAACTGTATTTTTAAAAAAATCGAAAATCATTTCTTACAATTAAATGAATTTTCTCTGTATATTTGTGGTGATCACCGCACCGTGAAAATACCAGTTTATGTTCAAAACTGTCAGCGTTGCGTTAAACTTCCACAGATTTTGGAATTAACATAAGGCTAGAAGTGACTTGTGCTTTATTTCAATTTACGGCAAGTAATCATTGGATAGGCCTTGTTTGGATAATGCTTTGATGTATGAGATATTGTTGTGCCACAAGCTATTCTGCCAAACACCCAAAGTGATTCCTAGGCAACTAGTTTGTGCCATGTTCGGCAACCCCATGCTAGTGTGTGTTAATTTGTAACCATAAGCTGAACTCCCAAACATCTTCATATTGACCCGTATGAAATTACTTGACCCCTACAATCTGTGGAGGGGTATATTTGTTATACATATTATCTGTATATAAATACGAGAGATGTATATGTGTATTTTGTGTATATAGGATTCATGTAAAACAATTAATTTGTTGAGTGATTAGCAAAGTTCTTGGCCTCCAAGTCTTCAAATTAGTTTTCTATAAATGTACACTATCTCTCACACATTCTGCACAATTTTAACAAACTGAAATTCAGATAATATAGTGAGAGTTTCAAAGAGTTTGATATAGGAATTTTAGAGAGACAGAAGGAGAGAGAGCTACTTCCACCATATATAGCCAAAGCTTGAAGTGGGTATTCTTATTTTGCTATCTTTCTCAACCAATTACTCCAACCTTCAATCTCAGTGAGTATTTTAAACTCACTTTGAATGCAATTCATGTCTCAACTTCTGTTTGTATTGTTAGAATTAGAAGTCACCATTGTTTAATTTTACGTTTGAACTCCATAGCTTAAAAATCAAGATTTTTCAACCTTAACCAAAATATGTTTTTAGAGATGATTTTGAAAGATATAGTTCATAGAAGCTCTGGTTAAAATCTTAGAGCTTAATTCATTCATATAGCGACATATATTAAGATTGAAATTTCGTCACCTCTCAGTTTTTCGTAAAATCCGAGAGCTACGTTTCGAATTAGTTAAATCTGATCACATATTCATAATCTTTGCAGAAAAATGGAGAGAACCATATATTACAAAACATGTTTGCATTCGAATTCCAAAATGGGTCAAAAATTAACCTTAAATTCGCAACAGGGGAGAAACTGCTGAAGAAGACGCAGTGGCAATCGATTGACATGTTTACCAATCGATTGGTATGTTTACCAATCGATTGGCATGTTTCAGCACTGACGACTTTTAGTAAAACGGTCATAACTTCCTCTAGAAAACTCGAAAATGCACACCGTTTGAAGCGTTGAAAACTAGACTCAAAGACCTTTATTTGATATGAAATTCATTCACAAAAGTATATCTCATTTTTAGGGCATTGCTTCAAAATAGACCCACTTGTGTTCTAATAGCGATAGAAGCATATTAAATTATTCTTTGATAAATTCACTGGTTGTTTCATATAAGATTTCATTTCTTCTCGTATATCCATGGTTATCGTTCCCAGTACTTTATAATTCTGTATTAAGTCACATGTCATTCATATGGAGTCAGTTGTACATGCATGGTGAGTGGTAGTCAGTGTGGAAAAGAGTATGTAGTTGAGATTGTGTGTGGACACTCCCTGGTATTGGTGTACCAAAATGTGATGTTACGATATTGCGGTTAGAGTGTCTTTGAAATGCGACGATGGCAAACCTGGACACTCCCTGGCGCCCATGGCAGCACTAAAGTGTGTGACACAGACTTGGACATTTCTTAACACCCATGGTAGTGCTAAAGTGTGGCCTACTGGATATTCCCTGACATGCGTGGTATGATCAAAGTGTGAGGCATTGGACATTCCATGGTACCCTGTACTAAAGTGTGATCCAAACTGGACACTCCTTGGTACCCATGTACTAAAGTGTAGTCATCTTAGTGTTTCAAAGATACTAGAGTGAGATAGTTGGGTGATGTGTTGTTGAGAGAAAAGAGTTAGTGAGATGAGAATGGTTGTATTGGTCTCATGCACGGTCACATGTTTCATGAATTATAATATCACCCTTACTGTTTCATAAGTGAATTCATTTCCATGTTATTAACATGTTGAATAATGGAACCGTGAAATGGAAAATAGTAATTGAGTATATTTTATATTCAAACATATGTTTTTAATACTCACCAGCTTCTTAAAGCTGACGGCGTTGATGCGCCCTGGACATTCGTGTCTAGGTTTTTCAGGTTATAACCAGTCAGAGCAGTATGACTACGCGAATTGATTATGACTATCGGAGAAGAAGAAACTGTTTTGTTACTACCTTATGCTTTTAAAATAAATTTGAAATAAGGATGACTGTAATAGATATTAGATATTATTTTATTTACTACCTTATGCTTTTAAAATAAATTTGAAATAAAGATGATTGTAATAGATATTATATATTAGATATTATTTTATTTGCAAGATGGGTTGTGCCTTTAGTAGATCGCGTGCTGTAATAATTATTAATTTGAAAAAAAAAATTATAAGCTTTGATTGCTCTTACTCTGTTTTAATTATTGTGATGTTCGACGTTTGGGATGGGATCGAACCTTCAAACTGTCGCGACCTACGGGTCCATAAAAGAAATTATATATTTTTCCATATTTATGCTACGTTGGGGCGTGAGAGTATGGGCAAAATGACATCTTGCATTGGAGATGCTCTAATTGCTCCCTATGAGATTGAGTGCAATTCTCTCTCATCATCAGTATTTTAAAATTGGATAACTCTTGGGGCACATATAAATCTCACAAAAACAAGACACATAAACCACAATGTGCCTATCTCTTTTCTAGTGGGATCCACTGACACTGAGTCCACAGAGGAGAGAGATAGACACATAAAATTTACGTATCTTGTTTTTGTGAGATTCTTATGTGCCCCAAGAGTTATCCTTTAACATTTGTCGCGTTCATCTCTAATTCAATGTCGACTAATGCTACGCTTTTCAAATATTGTATCTCAAATTTTTTTTTCAAATATATTTAACAATGAGATCATCTTCAATAATGGTGGGACTACTTCAATATTCTCCATTCAATATTCTCCAATCAATATTAGGTGGGCCCACTGCCATATGTATTTGAGAATCATTGCATTATTATTAAGATATTGTGTTGATAGATTAGGACAAAATGGGGATGGAATGGACATGTATCGGAAAAGTGTTAATGGGTTAGCAAAAATGCTCTCAATAAAATTTGAGTAATGCTATATTTACTAAATTTCTATCTCAAATGGTTCTCGAACGGCCGAACATATGTGGTAGTGGAACCACTAAATTTTGATTGAATGGTGTTAAAGTCGTCCTATCATTATTGAATGTAGTCCCATTAACGAATGTCTTTGAAAATTATTTGAGATACAAATTTTGAGAGTCGTAGCATTACACAATGTATCTTAGCTTGTAGCATTTTAAGTAGACAGAGTAATGGTTGCTCGAATGATTTGAAAGGTGGATCACATTTAATTGCAAATAAGACCCTTTATTTTTATTGAAAAGTTATTTTAAATGGTACAACTATCAAATTTTTAAAAATAAAATTTAAAATTTAAATTTAGAAACTATAGCATTATTCAACTGCATATGCTTTTTATAATCACTTCTAGAAAGGCATAAGATGCAATTGAGATTTGAGAAGCAAACATATGCTATTAGTACTTCAATTAAAAACCAAACATATGAAGAATGTGTAACACCATTCTTTTAACCCATTCCTTTGTTTTGTATACAATTGGGTCTGAAAAGTACAAATGAAATGAAACACAAAAAGCTAGATTTAATCGAATTTTGAAAACTCAACTTGAATTTGCTGCTGGTTGTGTATTGTTGAAGGATTGAATCATTCATGGGTTTGTGATTCCATTGAACATTAGACTAAGTCACCTCCCAAACAAAAAATAATCAAAATAATTAAACTGAGTCTTTGGTCTTATTATAGGTCTTAACCACTCTCAATTTTATAATCCTCTAACGCAATTATAGAAAGATTTGGTAATCACGACACCATTTTTCTTTTTTAAATTAAGCATACATTTCAGGTAGAAGTGATAACGATGTCTAATAGTTTTTCCGCGTCTTAACTACAGGTTAAACGTTTAATTAATTCAGATTGGAACAATAATAACAATTAAAAATATCTAAAATATTTTGGTTTTTGACTTATTAGAATATAATAGGTTAAATTTTATTCTGAGACTTACCAATAGACGTAAAGTAAAATCCTCTCACCATTTCATGTTCTCACTTGCCTAGTGCTCATGTTCTAGAACACTTATAAATTAAGAAAGAAATTAATGGGTGATATATGTGAATAATATAAAGTTTTGAGAAATTATTTGTGTGACCGTGACATGTTATTGTATTGATGCAGTGTGACGCATCAATTACATATGTGCATATGGGCTTTTGTTTGATTGCATATTAATTGAAGGAAAAGAAAAGAGAAAATAAAATAAGAAAGAAAACTATTTTTTTTTTCTTACCTTTTTATTTTTATTTTTATTTTTTAAAAATATACTTAAATAATATCATAACGTATGAAGTTCACAAATTTATAATATTGTTGTTACTTAAGAATAAGAGACGAAAGTGACTCACAAAATTCAAAACATTTTAATTTACTTTTCATCACATTTTTTTTCCTTTCTATTTTTCCACAATTTTATTTGTTAACTAAATAAGGAAAACATTTTTCCTGTCTAATCCATCACTAATCCATGAACCAAACCCTTAGGGGTATATCACTAAAATTAATTATTTCTAGAAGAAAAAGTGGGTAAAGCTTCCATACATGATCTTGATATATAGTAATATGACATGGTGTGACAGTTAGCTGAATATTTTCTTGAAATTATTATTGTAATTTTTTTAAGAAAATACTTTTACTCACCCAAAAAATGTTATAATGGTTTAATCCTAGGTCCCACTGCATTGGCCAATAAGATGCTTGGGTGAGTATTGATGTACTATTTTTTGGGTGAACAAAAATACTCTCTTTTTTTTTTTAACGGAAGTTGAATATCAACAAAATTTTGACTTGTGTCAGATTGAAAATTTTCATCCATTCTCACACATAATGAGTTTTTCAAATGAAACAGAATCAAGTTTCATCATCAGCAAAAGCAAATGTGAAACTTTAACTACTTTTAGGTTTGAATCCTTACCTGTATTGTAGAGTAGTCGTAGTAGAAAACTCTTATCATTTATTGCTTTTGTTGTCCTCTATGCTCATCCTCCTAGAATATTTAGAAAATTTTAAGAAATATGCCTCTGATTTATTCTTCAAAAGATTAAATGTAAGATAAAGTTTTGACCTGGTGCTATTGAAATTTTGAGCCATGTCAATATAGAATAAGACGTATGAATTTTTCAGAGGAATTAGACAGTTGCATTTATAGCAAAAGCAACTTGACTCCTTCTGTGTGTTAATTCTTATCGCTGTCGTGTGACCCTAAGATGAGGTCGTTTTGATAAGTAGGGAATGATGTGCCCTTAGAAATAAGGGGTGATGATTAATTGTCATATTACTTCGTTTTAATCCATGTTATTGGGTAATCACACCACATCAGCATGATGACATGGTGTGACGGACTCACTAAATAATTTCTCCTCCCCCGCCGTATAACTATCATCTTGACTTTGGCACATTTGGCAACAATTTCTATTTCTGAATTTTATTGGGAAAAAAAAACTCAATTTTTGGGTGAAATTAATATGTTCAATGTGATTTTAGCAAATTGCAAATGTGTGTGATTGACACATTCATATTGTAAAAAGCTAAGTTGGAGAAGAATCCATTCGAGGTTAAAAGGGCGATTATAACTCTGTCAATTATTAGTTCTATATTTGCGTGTCAATTTGCACTTTTGTATAACTATTAACTTGAATAGATATAAAATTAAAGTGAAAAAAATGTAAAAGTCATCAACAAAATGAAAATATCAACCTTTGATACTTTAAAACATGGAGTCCAATAATATTTGCATGGTGCATTCGCAAGGGAAAATAAAATTAGTGTTGTGTAATTTACAACTTACAACCAATGTTTACCCTTAACTACAAAAAAAAAAATAAAATAAAATAAAAAAAAATAAATAAATAAATAAAAATAATAATAATAATAATAATAATAATACAAACAATGTTGTGCTGAGTTGCTCCATATGTTGTGCAAGTTGCACCAGGGTTGCTGAAATTATACCTAATTCAAGTATAATTTGCACAACGTATGGAATATATTACTAAACACAATTTTGGTTATATCTCACATAACATTGATTTTATATTGTTTTACGCTATAAGAATACAGTTTTAAAGAATCAAAAGTTGATTTTTTATTTTTTATTTTGTTGTTGAGATTCCTTACTTCTTTTCACTATAAATTCACATATTTTTAATTTACAAAAACATAGAAACTAAAATATAAATATGATTAAATCCTAATTAACCGTTTTTTAAAGGGTAAGTCTATTGTGAGAAGTTTCTCATATGAGAAGACCGATTTTGACGTTGGATGGGAATCTAGCTATAAAATTCCTAAGAATCTGGAAATGTATTTATTGCCAGATTCTCATTCAACGGTTAAAATCAGCATTCTCATATGAGAACCTGCTCACTATAGACTTGCCCTTTTTTTTAAAATCTATTCTTTTTTGCAGTTTGCTAAGTTGCAATGCCATTCAACTTGTTGAATGCTACATTAGTTGTTTTTTTTTTTAAAATAAGATCACCAAATTTCTACCCAAAAGATTTTAAAAAATAATAATATTTAGCTTACCAATTTAAGTCAATTTTATATAGAGAGCATTTTTGCTCACCCATTTTTTGTCCACCATTGCTCACCCAAGCGTGACATGTGTCTCATTTAATTCTCATTTTACTCTGTACTATCAACATAATTACTGGAATGGGACACGTGTCACCGAGTGATAGTGTACCAAAAAGAGGTGAGCAAAAATGCTCTCTTTTAGACTTTTATATATGTTTATTCGTAGTTTCTAGACTTTTTCAAATATTTAAATCAACATAGGCTTTTGAATAAATCATACATCCGTTGCAAGAATTCCATAATTTTCATTATCAGTGCCATCATAAGACTTCCTTCTACAACAGAAAAAGTACCCCCCAAAAAAAAAAAAAAAAAAAGAAGAAGTCAATTTCAATTATTTTTGGAAACTTAGCAGTTATTAAAATCCTATATAACATGTGAAAAATTGCGTATAAAAGGAGTTTTGATCGGTTCCAAATGGGATTATAATAAGGCCAGAGTTTACTGAAACTCTCTTGAGCTCATTTGATACCTAAAAAATTGTTCCTAAGATCTACAACTTCAGGGAAAATTTAGGTACATACACCAAGTTGCTATCTAAACCTATCACTTAATAAATGTAAATTTATTACAATCTTATCTCTATACAAAAAGGACATGTAACGATAAGCATTAAAACAATTCCAGAAACTACAGATTTGTTCGTCTATTTTAAATATTATATATATTTTATAACGTCATGTATCGTCAAAAAATGACAATCCCCTAGTGGAGGTGGTGAAGTGGCACGACGTCACTCTCCCATAAGAGAGGTGGTGTGTTCGAATTTCCTCAGGAGGATTCTTTGTTATTGCCCGTGTGTGTACTTCAGTCGGAATGAGTGGCTCTTGTTGAGTTTTGCTATGAGCCATTGAAGAGTTTAGAGTTGGATTGGATTGGATTGGGCTGAAATGTGTGTGCGTGTGGGATGTGTCTATCTAGCTTGAATGATTGAATCCAAGTAAGGCTTAGTTTGGCCCCCATGTGGCTTTTTAAAAGGAGCTTATGAAATTTATTACTAAGTTTTTAGATAATTTTATATAAGTGACACACTACTCTTCAAAAAGACATCATGAAACCAAAAAAGCAACCTTGGGCTTTTAAAAGCTCCATTCTAGAGCTTTTAAAAGCTCCTTCCAAAAAAGCCCTAAGTTCAATTTTTGCAAAGCTCATAAACTAGTTACCAAATGAATTAATATTAAATTGTGCTTTAAAAAAGGAGAAGCACCATGTGGGGGCAAACTAAGCCTAAGAATAAAACAAAAAAAAAAAAAAATGGCAATCGCACTTGTGCGGACATAGTCACATAGTCAAACCAAATATTCTAAAATTATTGTGAAGTTTGGTCATTAGTGACTGGGTAGTCCAACAGTCCTCGTCCAACTGCAAAACCCTGTCTTCTATAGTCCAAATCTCATAAAATGTTTGACAAAACAACCACAAAATAAAAGTAAAGTAACCCACAAAACAAATTAAATTTTTAAAAAACATGTTTAATAATTCAAAAGAAGAGTGAAAAGAATGAAATATGGTGTTGAGAGAATGAAAGATTAAGATGGTGTCCATTAAACAAAAGAGAAGGCAAACAAAATCTTTTTTGTTTTTTTTTTTTTAAGTTCATAATGCAATGAGCAAAAAAAAATATGTAGTAAGTTTAGTACGTGTAAATGTTGTTTATCTTGTGAGTAATGCTATGTTTTTAAATTTGAATTTTAAATTTATTTCTCAAATATTTATCATATGTTGTGGCAGTAGTCGGTAGTGCCATATTTCATTGATGTCGTACGACTGATAAAGCATTTGAATATACAATTTGGAGTTCAAATTTGCAAAGAATAGCATTATTCTTATCAAGGCTAGAAGTTCAAGATGGCTGGGGTGGGCTACTAAAAATAAATTTTCTGTGGAGAAAAAAGTTTTTAAAATGTAACATGTGTTTATTAGCTCCTCCCAAATTTTGAATAAAATTAATTTGTGTGGAGTATATTGGCCCAATTATAATTAAACTTTACCTTAAATATTTGTCACACCATTTGATAATTTCTCAATTTAACTCAATTCAAATTGTATTACCATTAATCAAATTTTACAATTATCATACACAAATGCTAGGCACACAAAACATTTCACAACGGTCTTTAAATGCATATACTTTGTGCTATGTAAGTGGAGCATAGAAAAAGTGTGAAATTTTCAAAGAGCACAACGTACAACACATTTAAAACTCTGTTGTAAAATGTGTTGTGGCGATCAACCCTTATTATTGGAAAAAAAAAAAAAAGTGATGAGTAATATTTGGGGCACTAACAAATTCCACTAACATTCACACCCACACTCTAACTCTCCTAGTGGCACTTTAGGGTCCACAGTAGATTCAAAGTGCCACTAAGAGAGAGATAGAGTATGGATGTAAGTGTTAGTAAAATTTATTAGTGCCCCTAATATTGTTGAAAAGTGATATACCATAAAGCTTACCCAAATATATGAACAATGGGCCCAAAAAAGATTCGCTCTTATCTTTTGCTTGCCTTCAATTCTTGGATTAGTACATGACACAATGCATTGCTGTGCAAGTGCTTTGAACTTTTCTATGTAAATTGCGCCTTTTTTTTTTTTTTGCATAATTGGGTTAAATTGATTTATGAAAGGGAAACGTTAAGTACATCTAACAAAAGATACCTACATTGTTTATGGATCTGTTATTGTGTCAATAGTAATTGTAAAATAAAATCTAATTTTTAGCTCTTTTATTTTGCAAATAATAAAGAATTTAGCTATCCACATCAGCGGGTGTCTTTTTAAGTGTATCGAGCATTTTTTTTATTTTTTTTTTTGATAGCATTGTATATCTAGCATTACTCTTTATTAAATGTCATAAACTAACTTTTTATTTGTTGGTGTCAAATTATAAACTTAACTTAGGAGATTTGGCATTTATGTGCTTTCCATGGCACATGTTCTATAAATCCTAGCCTATAAATTTTAGGTCCGGCCCAGTTTGGGCTTGAACAGAGTGCACCAAAGATCGAACCGGACCTAAACAATGGGCCGGAGTGGTATAGTGTACTCAGTGTAGTAGGTTTGGTTCGTATTATCGTCATAATACTAGCTAGTAGTGCTTAAAACAGAATAAGTTCATTCTCATTCCCATATTTAATTGACTTTAATAAAAATCAGGTCTTGAGTTGTTGTGTAAGACGTAAAAGAACCAGTTCATGCCTTCATGGGATATTTTTAGTGTCTGTTTCGGAACCCTTAAAATAGGATTTGGTTTAGGCGCTCACTTTTTATTTGGTTTTGAGAGAACTACAGTTATGTAAGTTTGGCACATAACCAGTTTTAATGGAGTTATTAGGTTGATCACAGACTCCTGTCCAACAAATGGATACTTGTCAAATACTTAAATTTAGAGAACCGGTTCACTTGTGAACTACATAACTAGTTCTTTAATTACTTTCCCAAAAAGTAAATACACAAACACCAAACTACTAGAATTGAAAAGAAATTATCTTATGTGATCTTCATAATGTTTTTTTTTTGGTAATCGAGGGTGTCCGGGCCAGCTTGCGCGCACCTCGACTAATCCCCCGAGGCCTGGAGGCGCCGGGTGAATACTCCAGTGGCCACGCCCCCCATGACTCAAAGACTAAACCTCTTAGGTAGTACATCTAAGAAACTTACCACTCGACCACAAGAGACTTGGTTAGATCTTCATAATGTGATATCATGTAACCGACACTTTACTTTACTCGGACATAATGAGTATCACATAGATATAGTAATCCTATAAGGCTATAAGATATTTTCTCCGGCTTGAGGTTTAACTTGATGCATATATTATATATTTTGGTGCTGAATGGTTGTAGCATAATGCTCAATGGTTGTACTCCCTTCATCCTAATTTAAGAGTTTTATGTTTTTTTGTGAAGTCTCATATTAAGAATCACCTTTGAAAAGTCAATATACAAGTCAATATACGTTAACAAGACCTTTTTAAGTTTACTCTTAAAATGTATAAAATTTCATCACTTTTGATTTGAAGTGACATTGAAATTTCAAAAATTAAAAATAAATAAATAAATAAATGGAGCAAGTCTATAGTGTTGCAACTTATCATGTGAGAAGACGGGTTTTAACCGTTGAATGAGCATTTGACAATAAATGCATTTCTAGATTCTTGAAAATCTTATGGTCAGATGTTCATTCAATGGTTAAAATCCGATTCTCATATGAGAAGCTTCTCACAATAGACTTACCCATAAAAAATTGAAAATTTTCACAACTTTATAAAAAAAAAATTAAATGGTTGGAATTCCAAAAAGCATCACTTTGTTGGAGACAAAGGGCTACCATTTATAGGCTTACTAAGAACTAGTGATTTCCAAATTCCAAAAGGTACAACTGTGGTACATGCACAATTACCTGGCATAAAAGTGTCGCCAAATTATCATAACAATGACATGTATAACTAAATTGTTGTATTCTAACTTTCTCACTTTACGTGTCTATCTTTGAGAATCTAAATTTTTTTAAGTGCATAAAAATTTTCTCTTTTTAAATTCTCAAAGCAAAACAAAATCTTGGGATAACATAAACGAGAATAACAGACACATAAAATGAAATAGAGAAAGTAGGCTTAATTACAAAAGGCACCCTTAAAGTTTGGTCCTTGTCTCCGTTTAGTTCTCATAATTTCAATTACATTGATTTGATCCATGAAATTTTTAAATAAAAACAATGGTCAAAGATGTTCCATTCCATGAGAAAAAGTGACGAAAATCATGCACATGTTACACATTTACGTTGAAAAGGGGCAAGAGATTGGTGGTGTTCCATTTTGTTCCTGAATGTGACCAAACATTACACGTCGGTGTCTTTCATTAGTTATTCTCACATCATAGCAATTCTGGACCACATAGCTTCTTATTAAAATTTTTAAGGACCAAATTGACGCAATTAAAATTACAGGAACTAAAATGAGATAAAGACTAAACTTCAAGGATATATTCTGTAATTAAGTCGAGAAAGTATGATGTATCCTAGAAGATTCATACCAAATATGCATGAGTAGTAGGGGCGTAGCTGCATGGTACCCAGTGGATACTACCCACTCAACTTTTGAAGTTCGGGAAAAAAAAAATTTTAGTACATGTAATATTTTAGCTTAAATGTAGTCTAGTCTACCATAATAATAATTATAGTTAAATCCACCTAATATTTTTTTTTTTTTGATAACAAATCCACCTAATATTTGACACCATACATAATAGCCTATGTGATATTCTAGCCTAAGACCATCCTAATTTAAATATTATTATATTCATTCTCATTTTAGCCCAACCCAATTAATTTAACACCATACTGTGGTTTTTTTTTTTTGGATAGATGACATCATATCTTGTTTATTCAAATAGTTTGTATTTATGTCTCCTTATATATTTATTTCATTATTTTTTCTTGTCTCATTATAAAAAGAGTGCTATTATTTGGGTCACTAACAAATTTTACTAACAGTTACTAACACACTCTATCTCTCTCCTAGTGGCACTGTGAAGATTTGTTTGTGCCCCTAGCATTGTCACAGTGCCACTAGGAGAGAGATAGGGTGTGTTAATAAATTTTAGTAAGATTTGTTTATGCCCCTATCATTGCCCAAAAAAAAAACGTATGAACAGATCCAATTTTTTTTTTCAAAGACACCCATTACGTTAGTACGCACTCAATGAAATTTATGGTTAAGCCGTGATGCGTAGTAATACTAATTGACTAAGGGTGCGTTTGATAAAACTGAAAATTAAGTACTGAATATTAAGTGCTGAATTTTAAGTACTGAAAATTTTAAGCGCTTGAAGTTTTGTTCCTTAGAACAGTGTTTCAACTATTGAAGTAAAATGCATTCAGTGATTATTTTCAGTAGAAATTTTTCACTTAAAGTTTTCAGTGGTTTTGGAGCTACTTTTTCAATTAAGTGGTGTGTTATCAAACGCACTGAAAAAAAATAAGTACTGAATCTTTTCATTTTCAGCACTTAATAGGGTTATCAAACACACCCTAATTATCAATACATAAGACATGTTCGCCGCGTATCCTCAAGTTGTATTAATAATTTAATTTCGTTCTTTTTTATTTTTTTGGTCCATTGGTAATTTGGTATCATCTCGTCAATTTGAAAATAACGCCTCGAAAGTAGTAAAATAAAATAAAATAAAATAAGAAATCGGATTGGACACGACTCACTTTAGGGCTTGGGCTGCATTTGACATTGAACGCTTCACCCATTTCATGCTTTTGATTTCACACTATAGCTTGGCGAATCTCTAATTCTTGCTCAGTCTATGCTCAATTTAAGGGTAAATTATATTTTACACCGTTATAATTTGGGTATAATTTTATTTTGGTTTTTATAGTTTTAATTTTGTCTATTTATTCCTTACAGTTTCAATTTAGGTTCAATGCATTCTATTTATGAAAACTTCTTTTTTTTTTTTTTTATTTACAGAAATAGATTATGTGATGCACCCGTGAGATATTATTAGGGGCATAATGCCAAATTTACTTAGAAATAGCACACTTTGTACACCTATATTGAACCTAAAACTGTCAAAAATTGTAAAAAAAAAATTCATGAATGAACTACATTGAACTTAAACTGAAACTGTAAGGACAAAATTAACAAAATTGAAATTGTAGGGACTAGAATGAGATCACTCCAAAACTACAAGGGTGTAAAGAGTAATTTACTCTTAATTAATTTAAATTCAAAAAGCCGAACACACAAATTTCTTTCAATCCTAGGTTCAACAAATTCGTACTAAATTGCGTTGTACTTAAACTTAAAACCCAAATTGAGTTTTTTTTTTTTTTTTTATTCTTACCTGGATCCAAGCTGGACACGCACACACTCCACACACCCCAACCCAACCCCAAGCCCAACAAGAACCACTCATTCCGATTAAAGTACACACAGGAGGGGCAAGAACAAAGAATTTCCCTAAGGGGATTCGAACACACCACCTCCCCTCTGGAAAAGTGATGCCGTGCCACTTGACCACTAGGGGTCTTGGCAAAACCCAAATTGAGTTAATAGTATTTAACAATAACTATGGACGAAATTAAGAGGAAAAAATCCAAAAAAAACCTATCCTAAAACACAAAAGTGCCCAAAATAGCGTAAAGTTCAATTAATCTTTAAGGAAAAAAAAAAGTTTGTTTAATGGCTACAGATTGATTTTGTAGAGCACATTGAAACCTTTCAGATTTAAAGTTTTGAGCCCTTGTCCATGCTCAACTCCAAAACTGCACTAAAAAGGTGAGCCATATGGGCTTTCGATGCTCTCGGACTATCATACTGTCTACAACAATATGTACTGTAAGTCTGTAACAGATCAGGCATTAACAGGTGCGGAGGCAGTGTAGGGCCAGGGGGGGCCAGGCCCCCCTGAGATTTTGAAAATTAAAAATTTAGTCTAAATTTTTTTAGTATTTTATATTTAGGCTTTTAGAAATAGACCCCCTTAAAATTTTGAAAGACACTATATAATATTTACGTGTCACCGAATAGACTTATATTATAAGCATATCCCCAAAACATCACAATTATAGACAAATAGACCCTAAAAAAATTGTCAATTATGTATGAATAGATCCCAAAAAAAAAATTTCGGGAGAACCCCCGTATAGCCTAGGCCCCCCCTGGCCAAATTCCTGGCTCCGCCCCTGGGCATTAACATAAGAGTAAAATTACTCCATTGTGATAAGATAAATACAAATCAAAAGAAATAAAATGCTGTGCGGTGCTAGGTTGCAATAGCTAAAATCCTAAAGCACGTTTTCACATAATTTATGTCTTAAACAAATTATCACCCAGCGTACTTAATCATAAACACCAATTATTTTATTAAAAATGATTTAAATATATTTGAATGATTCTATAGAAAACGTAGCCAAAGATTTTGGCTTGGAATTTAGTTCAACAACTGGCAATTAAAAAATTGTACAGCTTTGATTGATATCCATGACTTTTATGAAAAACCAAGCCTAGAAAGCTCCCAAGCACACTCCTATTTAATCACGTGTGGCGGTTATTTGAATTTCTATCTTGTCAGTTTTATTTATTTGTGTCAAACGTGAATTTTTTTTTTTTTTTTGGTACATGGACACTCACACGCACAATCCACAAGGCAACTCGCATGGAGGGACTATGGACAAGGCCACACTGGAGAAGAACTGTGACCAGACCCATAAAGATAGCAAGGAAGGGGATTGTCCATCCTGCAAGGGCTCCCCACTTGGAGAGAGAGTGATGATATCACTTGGTCAACATGCCGTTGGTGTCAAACGTGAATTTACTATCAACAATCTTGGCAGAATCTATTATGGGCTCATTTAATAATAATTTCTACTTTTGCGATTCAATTGTAAAGAGGAAAAAAAAAGATTGCTTCTGTCTAAAATTGTTCACGATAGTTGTTTGCCAATTGAAAATTTCTACTATTGTCAATTGTTTTATTTTACCTGTTAGAGTTCTATAAACACTTATAGACTCTAAAAACATTTGCCAAACAAGGCCTATGTCCTTAGCCGTTTATTGTATGAAACTGGTCAAAAATTGGGATGATGCGCACGTGTTGACCTTGGCACGTAGGTTTTCCCCAAAATGGAAAGGTATTCGTCAAAAGTGAAATCAAAACAAATTGGTCAACTTTGTTTGAAACCTAAGCAAAATAATTATAGGTACAATGTTTGGTTGTGAAGAATTCTATGATTCGATTCGTATCATACAAGCAAACTATGGGTACAACATTGTTGAGATCCGATTACAATTTTTTTAGACCTAAATAAATTCACTATAGGTATAATGTTTTGAGACTCTGGTAGAATTTTCTGAGACATGCATAATCAAAACCACTCTCGGCATGACTGGATATGATTTTTTTGATTTGGGTGTAATGTTTAAGACTTGACAACCTATATATATTATTTACTCTCAGTCATAGATTTTGGTCATATGATACAACCAAACAATTAATTGGTTCTAATATAGAATTCTCCAACCTTTTCTATTTAATGTATTGTCCGATTTAAAAAAATAAAATAAAATCTAATATATATATATATATATATATATATGAAAACAAAGGATTTTACTTTTGCCAAGTGGCACATTCTATAAACTTTTCCTATTTTAGAATTTTCTTATTAATATTCAATGAATATGTCAAATTTATCCAATTCAAATTTTATTGGATGATAACCCCCCTCCATAACTCACTCACTTAATTCACCCCTAAACCCATTACCTCTATCTATGAGGAATAATTTTCTTTTTGCATATTAATCACATAAGATACAAAATATATATACATATTAATCAGATAAGATACAAATTAATTATATATACATATATAATAGTTGGATAAACTATAATGGATAACATATAGTATATGTTTAAGTTTCTTATTTTAAAAAAAAACATATGCTTAAGTTTATTCAAAAATCAAGTGGTGTTTTTTTTTAATTTTTATTTTAATACTAATCAAATGGTGTTTTTGAATTTTATTAAAAACTTACTTGAATGTGCCTATTAATCTTGGTAAGGTTTGAAACCGTTTCATATTTGAAATTTACAATTAATGATAACATATAGTCTTTCTAATATTGTTATACTTTGTAAAACTAGATATACGCATAACAAATTTTTTTATATTTAATAGCATAGATATTTTTATCCTTAAAGATTTTAATGTGAACCAATATTTATCATTGATTTATATATTCTTCATCTCCAATCCTCATCTTTAACCTCATCCATGTCCAACCATTATCTCTGACCATCTTATATATTTACAGTTTTGTGTTCCATTTCATTTCCACGCTTGGCTTGATATGTTCATGTTTGATAGGTTTTTATTTTTTCTTTATCGCCTACCATCTCATATATTTATAGCTTTTTTTTTTTTTTTACTTCCAAACTTGGCTTGATATATTCATGTTTGATAGTGTTTGTGTTTCTATTTACAGGGGCAGAAAGATGAACTATTTTCTTTTCTTCTTCTTTTTGGTAGCAAGAGCAAACTGCTTAATGAGACAAGAGGTGTAAACATAAAATGCAAGTTTATTTACTTTTATATTCTGTTTATGGAATAATCGTGTATTTGCATTACAATGTATACAATTCAATTTTTAAAAGGTCTAATGCTTTGATTTATATATGCATATATATATATATATATATATTAGATGAGTATATAAGACTGGTCACAACATTCTTTATAAGAATGTCATAACAAATTTTTGTTTGTGACTTATGAATATTGGGGGTGCAATTTATGTGGTTGTTAATAAAATCCGTTAAAAGATGGATGATACTTTTGAAATTTGAAATAAATAATATATTTACTCTTTTCAAACTTCAAATAGATCTTGCATTGATTCAAGCTTAGCTTATCTCTCTATATAAATCATACAAAAATAAATTATTTTGTACACAAGTATAAATATCTTTCCTTTAATCTTTTAAATTTGACTTTAATTAGTTTTCAGTTTTCTTTGAAGGAGGAGCTATGAAGATCAATTTGAAGAAGATTACAAGAGCAGGTGAAGATTGTTTATGAAGAAGGGTTCGTTATGATTATTTTTACTTTTTATTTTTTTATTGCATGGATTTGTAAAATTTAATATAATTTTATGAGACATTTACACACGTCATCAATATATGTATTTGATAAGACGTCATTAATAAATATACACATGTCATCAATATTGGCTTTTGAAAAAAAAGTAAAACGAAAAGAAAGTAAAATGAAAAGAATAAAGAAATGCTTTGTTGCTTTTTCCAAAAACAATAATGTGGAGCATGTAGTCATATTGGCTTCTTTTTTTTTTTTTTTCATACTTCTGAAGGAAAAAAGAAAAGAAAAATAGATTTAATTGGGTGACTTCACAAAAAATCATATTATTTAAATATTTTTAAACTTTTTAGTTGGACAAATATCTCTCTTTTATGAGACATTTACACACGTTATAAATAAATATACAATTTTTTTTTTGTTTTAAATCAGTTGCAATATCTTTCTTCTATTTTTTAATTTAAATCTTTTTTTCCTGTCCTGTGATACTTTATCTTGCTAACTCTCCCGTGCATTGCACGGGGTCATTACTAGTTTATCATGAAACACAAGTTTTTTTTTTTTTGTCAATTAGATATAAGGACATTCAATTGTAAATATGTTGGTTTAAGGACAATTTAAAAAAAAATATATGTTGATGTAAGTCCCTCAAATTATTTTTGGACAGAAAAACCCTTCTTAGCTACGAATTCTGCCCCATACGCCCACACCCTATCGTTTTTAAAAGGTAACTGTCTGAAAATGGCAGCCGCAAAACGCGGGCCACTTGCCCCACGCGCGCGCCACATCTTGCACAGCCACTCACATCATGTGAATGGCTGTATCTGATTAAACTTCATTTTAAAATTATTTTTTTAATCTACAACTATATTTTTTGCAAAATTTATACTGTTGAGCCTACAAATCCAGTACCATTGTTGATATGTTTTAAGCAAGAAAAAAAAATTTGCATACATTGACAGCCTTATTTTTGAATAGTGGTGAAATTTCACCACTGTTTCACCACATTTCAAAAGTTATGAAATTTCATCATTGTTTTGAGCACATTTTAAAATAGTAATATAATTTCATCACTGTTTCACCACATTTTAAAAGTGGTGAAATTTCATCAGTGTTTCACTATTGTTCTGAGCACATTTTAAAACAATGGTGAAATGTCACCACTTTTAATTTTGGATGTCAAAACTTGTAAAATTTGTAAAATTTCTCAACATTTAAAGTGGTGAAATTTTACCAGTTTTTTCAACAAGAAAGCTGTCAATGCATGTAAATTTTTTTTTACTCGCAACATATTAACAATGGTACTAGTTTTGTAGATCTTGTCGACACAATTCTAACGGTATAAAATTTGTAAAAATTCGAGTTGTAGATCAAAAGTTATGAAAGTTTAAAGTTTGAAAAACAATTTAAAATGAGAGTTGCTATTGTGTGTCACTCACACGGTGTGAGCGGGAATGGTGAGTGAGGCGCGTGTGAAGTGAAGCCAGTCGTGAGTGATTGGTTTGGGAATTTCTAGCGCGTCACGTATTAGTTGGCTGTGATTCCTTTTAGAATTTCTGGGGTGCATGTGATTGAGAGAGTAATGTTGGGTTTTTTATTTTATTTTGTCCTTTTATGTAGGATATTTATTTGGTAAGGGGCTTAAATCAAAGTGAAATAATAAATTGTACTTAAACCATTATATTTTACCTAACTAGGGATCCCATCTAATTTTTCCTTTTTTTTTTAACCTGTTTACATAACTTCTTGTTACCATTAGTATTTTCATGTGATACAGGTGAGACAATAAAAAGGTTACTTAATTTAATAACATTTTGTTCATCATCTTCTCACATTGGCTAATATAGTGGGGTCAAATAATTTACACCACTAATTAATTCTCATTTAATACTGGATCTCACTGCATTAACCTATGGGAGAGGAGGGTGAACAATTTTGGGGTGAGCGAAAATGTATTCTTAGATATGTATGGTGTTACATTTAGTCAAAAGTTCTTTAAAACAGATTATTTTAGTATTATGTCCAACCCATTTTTTTTTTTTTTAGAGAAAAATTAACATGTTATAAAAGTTATGTGAAATTTCACATAACTTTTAAAAACATAAGGATTTAATCTAAATAAATTTCACTAGTCGTGGAGTTTTGACCAAACTAAAAAACAGATTGTCCTTAAACTTAATAAGTCTAAAATGAGAGGACTGTTTACTAAATTTCTATTTTTTTTTTAATTACTAAGGTTTAAGCATTTAAAATGATAGGAGAGGATGTTATACCATGCAATATTTTGAGTACTTTTGAAGTTAAATTAAGTGAAACATAGAAAATGATTATTATAGTATTGATTATCACAAATCTCCCATAGAAATTAAAATTCATATCAAAACTAAAGGTTAGCTCCATTATTGGATATTTGTTATGACAAACACTGCCTGGTACCTTTTGATGTCAAATCTTTTGCGTATAGGATCTGGGATTCTAATCTGAGAATATACCAAACAACGAACCTACAGAAAATAATAAGAGGGCTGCACTTCAGTGCAATTAAAACTGTCCAGTTGGTGCTGTTTCTCACACAGGTGAACAGTAAAATTAAATAATTTTTTAAAAACTGTACAGGTGAACAGTAAAATTAAACAGTTTTTGCAAAAACAGTTTTACTGTTCAATTGTGAGGAGAACAGCACCAACTGGACTGTTTTTACTGTACTGAAGTGCTGTCCACAACAAGAAACGAAAACAACAATAAATAGCAGATAGCTAACAGGAGCTAACAAGGCCGGTTTTGAGGGAAACAAAATAAGCAATCGCTTGGGGCTCTCCCTCTCAAAGGGCTTCCAATTCTAATTGTGGATGGGACAAAAAATCAATTTACATATAATTATATATAAGTAAATTCAAAAAAATTCATTTCGAAAACACTATCCCATAACCCGTACATAGCCATAAGCCCCATATTTTAGAGTTCACTTAAAATCCCCAAAACTCAGCATCAAGATTAGTAGCCCACATTGGTAGCTAACCACAAGCACACAAAGTCACAAAGAACACAACGACACACGGTGGTTCAAATTTCAATCAACAACGGGAGCGTCCACTTTAAAGAAGATGACAAAGTTGCACTATAAATACTAGAAATTTACAATCATTCAACTTTCTTCTCAGAGCCCCTCTTCTTAACTTATTTCACCCACAAGTTTAGTTTGTCTCCCAATAAAGGTCAGACGCCCCTCTCTAGATTAATATAGATTCACATTCCAAGGGATACTTGTGAATTGTGAAATTGTGATACACCAAAAAGATCTTTCAAAAATGCTTTTATTTAGCACACACTCAGTTTGCCCACAAGAAATAAAATCCTTGTTTAAAGGAAACTAAATCTTCAAACTCGGCGCACCGTCCGAGTGCCTTGCGAACAATCGCGACTAGAATTTTTGAAATCCAAATTACCGTGTTCCCGTCTGAACAATCATTTGGATGTGTAATCCGCTATTCAGACGCATATAAGACAATCTTTCACATGACATCCTCTTTCAAACTCCAAATTCTTCAATCACCTCTCTAGATGCCTTGGGACCACCATTTTTTGAGGTCTGATCAATCGCTTCTCCACTGATTAATCCTTTCCACATCCAACCCCTTGCTCAGGTACCCTCGTGATTTTAAGCCACCCTTGTACAGACATGCCTCATCTTATAAGTTCGCCTACGACCGCAAAATAGTTAGGACCTTCCCTAATTAGTACTCCAACCCAATGTCACAAATTTACAGCGTTTTAGGCTTAGTTTGGCCCCCATGTGGCTTTTTAAAAGGAGCTTATGAAATTTACTACTAAGTTGTTTGATAATTTTGTACAAGTGACACACTACTCTTCAAAAATATATCATGAAATCAAAAAGCCACCTTGAGCTTTTAAAAGCTCCATTCTAGAGCTTTTAAAAGCTCCCCCAAAAAAGCCCTAAGTTCAATTTTTACAAAGCGCATAAACTAGTTACCAAATAAATTAACATGAAATTGTGCTTTAAAAAAGGAGAAGCACCAAAAGGGGGCCAAACTAAGCCTTAGCATAGAAAAGATTTAGGTACATGTTTATGTAACCCACAGTTGAAAAGAGTAATATTTGGGGTACTAACAAATTCCACTAACACTCATACCCACACTCTATCTCTCTCTTAGTGGCACTTTAGGACCGCAGTGGATCACACTGTGGCACTAGAAGAGAGATAGAGTGTGAATGTGAGTGTTAATAAAATTTGTTAGTGTCACTAACATTTTTGCAGTTGAAAATCCACAATATCTAAGTACAGGACGAAAAATTACTAAAGGATAACACCGAATTATTGTCATTTTAGTGAATTTATTTTTTTTTTTTTTTATCGTTTTTTTTTTTTGAGGAAATTTTTTTATCGTTGACAATTGTCTTTTTATGCAATTTGATCTTTTTTGTCGTTTAGCTAGACATACCAATCTTGGATTTAATAGAAATTTGACATTTCATGTCCAAAGGCATTTTAGCTAAGAAAGTAGGCTCCACGACAGCTCCAAATGGAGGCATATACTTTACGTAAAGTTATCTCATTAAAGAACATTTATTTATTTAAATTTGTTTTTATTGTCTAGAAGCAATGTTTCCGTATTGGCTCTGCGGGTTGTGTCCTTTTCGTCCTTTCACCTCGTCTGTCCATCAATTCTATAATGCATCCCCTTAGCCCTCATTTTCTTCCCATTTCCATTTTCTTTTCTTTTTTTCTTTGTTTTTTCATTGATTGGAAAGAATTTCAATATCTTATGGAAGACCAAAAAAATAAATAGTACTCCTTAGTTATAATAACACTTCTTTGAGAAGAAGGTGTAGGCTAAAATATATGAGGAGATTTATTCTCACTCTCCAACAGAAAAAATTGAACCGAATTCCCATTTCATTAAGGGCTTGGTGCATAAAGCTATTCAAATTATCAAATACTTTTCTATACCCTTTAGTTTCCTAAAAATCTTATTGGAGGTCCTGTATTTTTTATTTTTTTTTTGGTAATCAGGGGTGTCCGGGCCAGCTTGCGCGCACCTCGATTAATCCCTCGAGGCGCCGGGTGAATACTCCAGTGGCCACGCTCCCCATGACTCGAACACTAAACCTCTTGGGTAGTACACCCAAGAAACTTACCACTTGACCACAAGGGACTTGGTTGAGGTCCGGTATTATAATTTGCATTAGTTAAGGTCTTTAAAGACAATTAATTTCAGTTGAGCATTCAGCCATATCTGTAAAGGAATATTCACAATTGAAATCGATGTAAAAATCACGGACCTTATACATGGAATGTCTCAAGAAAAGACTTACTCAAGCAATGAATAAGCTCTTGTATTTCTTATGATATTCTCCAAATTTCGTTACCTTCTAAACACCACATTAAAACAACGTGAAACTATTTCCAAAATTCTGGATTCTTTTTTTTGGCGGCTGCCCAATTAAATCACCTATTGATCAATTTGATCTACTCATTATCCAATTTACACCAAATTAACCAAGTACAAAATTCCAATCACCATTGGAACCTTACATAATACTATTAATAATAATAATAATAAAGGGGAAAAAAAAAAAAAGAAGATGCTAGGATTCCCATCTTTGCCTAACCCATCAGTACCTATTTAATATGATGCCAATAAGTGATTATAAAACTTAGAATTGTAATGTACTCCCACCATCTCATTTTGAGAGTCCTTTTTTGAAATTTTTAACTTTTTAAAGGGTCAATCTTGATTGTTGTGATATTTGGCAACTTTCAATATTGTCGTTTATGAATTTCAAAGTTCGAGTGCCACATCGAAGAAAAAAGTGAGAAAATTTTATACATAGAAGAGTAAATTTGAAAAATGCGTTAAAATGGAACTTCAAAAAATAGAACTAAAAACTCTTAACCCCATTAAGTGCTGAAAATGAAAAGATTCAACACTTATTATTTTCAGTGCGTTTGATAACATACCACTTAATTGAAAAAGTAGCTCCAAAATTACTAAAAACTTTAAGTGAAAAATTTATACTGAAAATAATCACTGAATGCATTCTAATTCAATAATTAAAACACTATTTTAAAAAATAAAACTTCAAACACTTAAAATTTTTAGTACTTAAAATTCAACGCTTAATTTTCAGTACTTAATTTTTAATTTTATTTAACAAAAGAAAGAAAAGAAATATGGACAAATCGGCGAGCATACATAAAAACCTTTTTCAGAAGGCGACAAAGTAAAATTTCTGACGTAAGACAAGTGACGTCATCCCCCACACAATCCATCTCAAATTGCCCAAATCAATCACGTGTGGTTGAAAGAGAAAACATCACTCTTTCCCCAATTTGCATAAAAAAATAATAAAAAATTCAAAAAAAGTACTCCCAACCACATGTTTGAAAAAAGCTCTTGAAAAATTCAAGTTCATGAACCTCTGTCCCAAAACTAATTCCTATATAAACCCATCCACCTCCTCTGCCCCTAAAAGTCAAGACTGTTCCTTACAAAATCCAATACCTCTCTCTCTCTAAACAAACTCTGTCTCAATTTGGTAATACATTGATTCAATTTCAAGTTTTGGGTACCATCATGAATGACAATTATGATTTTCTTTCCAATTTTGCTTCAATTGATTCAATTCGTCACCACTTGCTAGATGATTGTGAACCTTGCTTTACTGACAATTGGGGCGCCCTGCCACTGATTGAAGACGATTCCGACGATACGCTGGTCCTCCGCTTTCTCGCTGATGCCGCCGACCTCGGGTGGTTTCCGGTGACCTCGGCTGCCACCACCGTCATTAAATCTGAATCGGACATTGAGACAGATATCGCAAAATTTCCGGCGGCGACGGTGGTGGTGGCGCCGCTGTCTGATACGGCGGCACCGGCGAAGGGGAAGCATTATAGAGGGGTGAGGCGGCGGCCGTGGGGGAGGTTCGCGGCGGAGATTAGGGATCCCGCGAGGAGTGGGGCCCGGGTTTGGCTCGGGACTTACGAAACAGCAGAGGATGCTGCTTTGGCCTATGACAGAGCGGCTTATCGCATGCGCGGTTCACGTGCTCTTTTGAACTTTCCGCTCCGAATCAACTCGGGTGAACCGGATCCGGTTCGGGTCACTTCGAAGAGGTCGTCGCCGGAGCCATCGTCTTCGTCATCATCATCGTCGTCGTGGAGCAGTGGGTCGCCGAAGCGTCGGAAAAAGGAGGTCTGTTAGGCGGAGCCAGTGGTGGTGCAAGGTGTACTTGAAATGGGGAGTGGTTGTTTGGAGGGGTTATTAAAGATGGTGTCTGTTCCACGTGGGCAACATTTAGTGGTCAATGAATGCTTGTCTGTATGAGCTTTTTGTAAATTAAAAGGTCTGTTAGGTTTTGTTGATATATTATTCAATTAGTCTTCTTTTCCAAAAATCTTGTTTGGTTTTTTTGTTTTTGTTTTTGTTTTTGTTTTTGTTCATTGGCATTTTTTATTTTTTACCATACCACCAACTGACTGAATTGGTAGTCCAAGATTGTACAACAATTTCTCAATATTTTTCGAACATAAAGTGTCCTTTGGAGGAGAAATTTTTATATATTTTTGGCCTTCAGGGTATCACATGACATGCATGTGTGGTACTCTATAGTTAGGGGTGAACACGAGCCGAACCGAACTTGCTCGCGAGCAATTTACCCTATCCAAAAAAGAAAAGAAAAAAGAAGCAATATAAATCGTGATTTACCCAATTGTTCCTAATTCCTTGGTATTAAGTTGGGTCTTAGATCCCTCCATTGTATAGATTGAATATTATAACAACACCCCGTCCCCTTGTATTGAAAAGAAGGAAAGAAGAAAAAAAAAAGGGGAAATATCATCTATCTTCCCTGAGGTTTGACACGATCACACTCGCCACCCCCTCAGGTTTTGAATCACACTTACCTCTCTTGTGATATATTGTAAGTATCACAAACCCCCCTTCGTTAAAGTGCCGTTATTAAGTCTATCGGCTAGAAGTTGAAGTTAGTCCTTTCGTTTCCTAAATGTCGAAATTGCCCCTCCTCACTCTATAAAACCAACCCAAATCTCCATTATTCATAACACAAAAAAGTACTTGCATCTATCTTCTCTCTCACTCGGCCACACAGTGGTGTCTCTCTCCCTCTATCACATAAAGGTACCCCCTTATACTTATTTCTCAATAAATTCTCTTTTAATTTATATTTAGATATGATAATTCCTCCTTAAATCAAAATAACTTCTTTCTCTAAAGATCTCCATAATACAAAATGAACAAAGCCCTAATTTGACAGAAATATGGGGCTTTCTTGCAAAAATTTAGGGTGAGGTTTGAATCACCATTTTAGGGCTTTGTTTCTCTAATCATCTCTCAAAGCCCAAATTTAACATAAATTTGGGGGCTTTATTGTAGAAATTTAGGGTTGTCTTTGAATCACCATTGTAGGACCTTTTTCTCTAATCAGCTCTCTCATTTTTTTTTTCTACAGTTGATAGTATGTCTACTTCAAGTTCAAAAATAAGTGCAAGTTTGGAGCTGAGATACAGAAACAGAGCATGCAAGTGTGGAAAAGTTGCAGCTATAAGGGTTGTTCAATTAGACAAGAATAAAGAGAAGTTGTATTACGTTTGTGACTCCGGGCAATGCAACTTTTGGAGTTGGTGTACCCCTCATTCTGGGATTCGTACAACCTCTGCATTTGATAACCAAATTCAATATCATCAATTACCCATACCAGACTGGCATGGTGAAGTTCCAGTGCTGACATCGAGGGTACAAATGTTGGAATGAAATGAGGCAATGGCGAAGTTAGCCTTGAATGTTTGTATGTGTTTGGCAATAGTTGCAATGCTAATGGCCTTGATGGCCTTAGTTAGAAAATGATAGGAGGGTTGAGTAGTGTTGGTCATGGATGGGTTAGATGTGTATGTTCAGTAGTTCAAATGGAGAATCTGTAGAAACAGAGTAAAATGTATTTGTTGACTCTATTTATGATAGTTAGAATGAATTTTGCAATTCCATTTTTTTTTTTTTTGCCTCAACAAACAAGGTTTTATAAAACAAAGAAGCCAAAAAGACCTCAAAAGTACCCCAAACAGGCACCCCAAAACTGCACAATTTCAGCACAAAAATCTGCACAAACAGACACAAAATCTGCACAATTTCTAACACAAAAATCTGCACAATTTCTAACACAAAAATCTGCACAACCACATACACAAAATCTGCACAAACAGACACCAAAAACTACACAGATTCTGCACCAATACTGCACTATCACAAAATCTGCACACAAATCTGCACAAACAGACACAATTTCTGCACAAAATATGCACAAATAGACACCAAAAACTGCACAGATTCTGCACCAATACTGCACTATCACAAAATCTGCACACAAATCTACACAAACAGACACAATTTCTGCACAAATTCTGCACCAATACTGCACGAACACAAAATTTGCACACAATTCTGCACAAAATTCAAAACAGCAGAGTCCACGTCAAGGAAATAATCAGTAAACATCACAGTTGTACACATATATGTTCCAAAAAACATCTTTTCATGTAAGATATATTACATTAACATACCATTTTACATACAAAAGACATTGAGTTGCAACCAACATACCATATTACATACAAAAGTCATTGCCACGCCCCGACGTAGCATAAATAAGGAAAGCGTTTAATTTCCTTTATGGACCCGTAGGTCGCGACAGTTGGAAGGATCGATTCCGTCCCAAACGTCGAACAACAATAAACAATAATCAGAGCAGAGCAATCAAGGCTTACAATTTTTTTTCTAACTTATTACATATTACAGCACGGGGTCTCTAAAGGCACAAACTGCCTTAAATCAAAACAATAACTTAGTGTCTATTACAGTCATCCTTATTACAAAATTAGTTCAACTTAAAACATGGAGTATAGATAACAGTCTTTCTTCCAAGTAGCCATTCTCAATTAGCATAATCATAATGTTCAGCATGATCATAACCTGAAAAACCTGAACACGAATGTCCAGGACACATCAACGTCGTCAGCTTCAAGAAGCTAGTGAGTATTAAAAACATATCTTCGAATGTAAAACATATTCATTTACCATTTTCCAATTCTCATTAAATCCACAAGTTTATATTAAAGTAAAGAGTTTGTTTTGGAAAGCAACCACAATATTATTTAAAAGATGCAATTCGCATATATGTGATCGTGTATGAGAACAATGCACCATCTCATCTTACCGACTATTTTCTCTCGACAAAATCCAATAACCCACCATCACACACCAGCATATTTGAAATACTCCGATAGCCACACTTTAGCACAGGGGTGCCAGGGAATGTCCAGTTTGCCTCACACTTTGATCCGGGGTACCAGGGAGTGTCCATTGCCTCACACTTTGACTACCTAATCCGCTATGCAAATACCGGAGGAACCCTCACGCAGTATCCAGACTCGGGTATCAGGGAGTGTCCGTAGGCCACATTTTAGCACTTCCATGGGCGCCAGGAAATGTCCAAGTTCGGCTTCACACACTTTGACGCTACCATGGTCGTCAGGGAGTGTCCAGTTTTGCCACCGTCGCATTTCAAAGACACCCTCGCCGCAATCTCAATCACAACACACTTTGGTACTCACTTACCAAGGAGTGTCCACAACATCATCTCAACCGCACTCACTATGCCACACTGACCATTACTCTTTTCCAAACTGACCAACATTCACACTCACCATACATGTACAACTGACTCCACGTGTATGTCATGAAACTTTAAAACATGAGGTAATTCACTGATTTATACAAACGACGCGCGCACGGGAATTGATAAGTCACAATACAACGTTTTAATCGTCCAAACATAACCAATTAAGATTCTGATTTAATAAATTTCCCAAACGGAGCTTTAACAGTTCATAAAATACCACCCAAATAGTTCCTTATCACAAAACAAGCAAAATTTGAAACTGCCAGAAGTCGCGCGCGCGGGCCGCTCGCGGGAGGGGTCGCTCGCGCGGGCCGCTCGCGCGACCTGTCCATTTTTCCTTTTTCTTATATAAACTTTTCTGTCTGCCTGGGGACGCAAGGATCGTGCGTGCGGTCCGCTCGCGCGATCTGCCTACTTTTCATTTTCTTTATAAAACACTTTTCTATCTGCCTGAATCCACGTGGCTCGCGCGCGCGGGTCGCTCGCGAGGTCCGCTCGCGCGATCGTGCGCGCGAGTCTTTGCAGAGTCTTCATCTTCCTCGTGAAACTGCTCTGTTTCAGTTTTGGGGTCTATTTTTGACCCAGATCAAATTCGGAAGTAAGTATGTCTTGCAATATATGATTCTCTTTGTTTTTCAACAAGGATTAAGAATCTACAATCAATTTTACATGAATCAAATTATAGTTCTCAAATTTTATGAAAAATTAAAAGTTTTCAAAACTTAATTTCTAATATACTTTTTCATATGAACAATTTAGGCCTCAATACTTTAAACATAGTCTAATTACACCATAATCTTTCATTATTATCTAAGAAAATAGATTTTGGTTGAGATTAAAAAATCTTGATTTCAAAGCTATGGAGTTTATACGTGAAATCAACCGTGGTGTTTCAAGATTCAAGCACACAAACAGTAATTGAACTATGAAATTACATTCTAAGTGAGTTTAAAATACTCACTGATAAGAAGATTAACAGATTGTTGAGAAACACTAAGCAAATAAGGATCCAACTCCAAGCTTTGGCTATGGAGTTAAGCTTCTCTCTCTACAAATTTTCTGAAATAAGAACTCTCAACTCTCTCTTTTCTTTCTGTTTCAGATTGTGTGTGCAATGAAAGGGAGGGAAGTGTATATATAGAAACCAAAAGAGAGAACTTGAGCTCCAAGTCCCTTAACCCATACTCTACAAATTGGTTGATTAACTTAAATTATAAATACACATAATACATAGCTCATATATGTGGATTCTACACTGATGATACATACGTATACACATTTTCATAGCTTTAAAAATGCAGTATAGACTAGTAGGGGTCACTAGATAGTTGTTTGGGAAATCAGCTTTTAGGCACAAGTATGACACGCACACTACAAGCATTACCAAACAAGGCACATCCAATGATTACTTGCCATAAATAGCAATAAAGCAAATGTCATGTCCTTGCTTTACATCACTTCCAAAATCTGTGGAAGTTTAGCACAGCGCGGACAGTTTTGGACATAAACTGGTATTCTCGTGGCGCGGTGTTCGTCACAAAAATATAGAAAATTCATCTTAATGTAGGAAATGATTTTCCGGTATTATAAAAATACAGTTTGAATTAAAAGAAAACATTTCGACTGTTTTGAAATACAGACTTTGAAATTCAACACAGGTATTGCTAAATTTTATAAAATCGCATTTTGACCCCAAAAGAATTAAAATGTACAATAAGATAGGCTATAAGGTTACAAAACATGACCATTGAAATAAAATGAACATAGATAATACAAATTAAATATGGAAATGCAAATTAAATTTACATGAAATGCAAGTTGTTACAGTCATTGAGTTGCAACTAATATGTAAGACTTACTACATTGATGGTACATACAAAAAATATGATGTTAGCTTTTGATATGTACGCCCATCTATACAAAAAAGCAGCCCCATCAACACCTAGTTTAAGATTTTAAGATTATCATCAGTTTTTGCTTGTGGCAGTAGGTACCACCCCACCACTTCCATCCCTAATAGACTCACTTCGAGTTGATATGCCTCTACCTCTGCCTCTTGTTGTGCCCTTTCTGGGAACTAAACCTTCACCTCTGCCTCTTGTTGTGCCCTTTTCCCTTGTTGCACCTCTGCCACTTGATGCATTGCCTCTTGTTGTGCCCATCTTCATCTCAGTTGTGCCACTACCACTAGGTGGAGCTCTAGGACAAGTTCTTGAATTGTGTCCAAGTACTTTACATGTCATACATCTAACACTGCAAGACCTTCTTGAGTCACTAACTCTTGCCGATTGTTCATCGATCCCCCTTCTTCTAGCAACTTTGGGTCTCACAGGCTACCTTCTACTATTATCTGGTGGCTGCACTACATCACCTGGGACTTCTTCCCACATGCTCTCATCATGTATTGGATGAATCATTCTACTATATGCCTTAATATATGTTTCCCTAGAGAAATACTCATCACATAAGTCCTCTATATTCCTTCTAGTTGCTGCACAACATGCAGATGCATGCTTGCAAGGGATCTCAGAAATATCCCATACTTTACAGCAGCAAGTTTTAGTCCTCAAATTGAGTACATAGGTTCGAGTCATTTCTAAAACCTATTACTCATCTCCACCAGAATATACAACCTTGCACTGCCTAGCTTCCATAATAACAACATTCAACTTCTGTCTGGTATTAGGAGCAATCCTATTTTGCCAATCAGAACTCTTCGCGTACCTTTTGTGCAGTTTGCCCATTAATTTTGTTCTAACTGAATCAACTAAAGTGAAAACAGGTTTGTCCCTTAGTTTGACAATCCAACTATTGAAAGCTTCAACTAGATTGTTTGTAATATAGTCATATTTAACCCTGCTATCATAAGTGTACCTAGCCCAATGATTTGAAGGATGTTGTTGGAGCCACGTGTGAGCTTCTTTTGAAATTACCTCAGTTTCCCTCATAGCCTCTTTGAATTTGATTTCTGTGTAAGCTCTAGCTGCAATCCAAAATTGTTTCCTCAACTTTAATCCTGGAAATTTCACCTTCATGTTGTTGAATATATGTCTGCAGCACCTTCTGTGAGTTACCCAAGGCATTACCTCGTGCATTGCAGCCTCAATGCCCTGAGTGAAATAAGATATAAACACATAAGTACAAGTAAAGTGCTGACCATAAGTACAAGTTAAGATTAAAATAAGTTGAATTGATTACCTTTTGCCTATCCGACATAATAGTCATGTAAGGCTTTGACTGACAAAAATCTCCAACAAATAAGACAAAAAAAAGATCCAACTATCCTTGCATTCAAATTCAACCACAACAATAGCCACCAGGAACAATCCATTATTTCCATCAAGAGTAATGGTAGCCAACAAAATCCCCTTAAAACCCTTCGAGTGACATCCATCAACACCTATAAAGGGTCTACACCCTTCCTTGAAACCTTTTTGAATTGCAGCCAAGCTCATGAACATCCTCTTGAAATTGGGAAGTTCTGGGTTGGGTAGAACCCTCTCAAATTGTATCTTCACCAAACTCCCAGGATTTATCTTCCTAAGTTCATGTGCATACTTTGGTAACTTACCATATGCCTTACCATGGTTTCCCTCAATTACATCCAAGGACTTTCTTTTTCCCCTATAAAGTTGCATCCTGCCTACTTCAACTCCATACGTCTCAACTAGGAAAGTATTGATACTAGCAGCAGTTGCATCAGGGTTGGATCTCAATTTCTCTACTAGCTTTTCACCAATCCACACAGAGTTTGCTTCAGGGTTTTTGGTTGACCTTATACATGTATGTTCTGCCTGTCTGGTCTTAATCTTATATGTAACCCCATCAGTCAATGGTGAGGCATGAATTCTCCAGGAACAACCTTGATTTTCGCAATGTGCTGATACCCTACTCTTCTTGTTCTTATCTTTCACAAGCTTGAACCCTTGTTGGATTGCAAATTCTTTCAAAACAGTCCAAAAAGTGTGTAACATCGACAAATAACAACCCCTGTTCTAGCACAATTTGTTGGCCATCCATCATTTCAAATAATCTCCCTCTCATGTACCTATGTAAATTTGATGTCCCAACACCTCCTTCATCACTTGAATAATGACCACCACTGTCATCAGAACCATAACTTGACATTTCAGCATCACTGTCACTCTCATTCATTCCACCCTCTAAATCCCCATCCATGCCTTCATAGCTATTGCATTCACTCTCTTCCTCACTTTGAAAGACTCATTCATCATCGAAACTGCTAAAACTTGCAACTGAGTCATTTGAATTATCAGATTTTGATTCGTCAAAATCATATAGATCAGGACCAATTGGTTTCCAGCTTCCAATGGTCTTCTTCCTAACTTGTTTCTTCACTATTGCTTTCACTCTCCTACCTCTCCCAACTCCAACATCCCTGCCTAATCCAACACCTCCACTCCCAGCACCAACACCCCTGCCTACTCCAATAACACCACTCCCAGCACTAACACCCCTGCCTATTCCAACAACACCACTCCCAGCATCAACACCCCTACCCACTCCAACACCTTCTCCACTACCCCTGCCCATTCCAACTCCACCAGTCCCAGCAAATTCAACTGTCTCTAAAAACACACAAATCTTCCTATATCCCTTATTGACTTCAAACATTTTTACCACATCACTTTCATTTTCTATGCTCTTTCTAGTTGTTGAACCAAGTACAGAATGGTGTAGACTCATTGCCACTTCTAATGTTGTAGGAACATCTCTAAAGGAGACTTCACATGCATTAGCAAGTAGTTCAAGATGACTGTACCTATTAGGGTTTACATCTGAGATGGTATGCACAGAACCACAATAATGAACCAGCAAATCATGCCTTGCATCTTCCATTGTCTGTGATAGTTAAAAGAGAAATTAGAAAGTTTAAAGTTACTAAGTTACAATTTTTTGAAGCTTCAACATACCCTAAACAATAATGTAAAAAAAAAAAATGCTTACCGTAGTGCTTCGACAATAGTCTGGACAAACAAAATGCTTGATTGTTCAGGGTTTGTGTGAATCGATAATCAAGATTTATGCTTCATGTGTGGCGAATCGATTTAGAATAGGTTTTCGTCGGCTCCATCGAAGCTTCTTCTATTTTAGGGTTGTTTAATTCAAATGATGCAAGCTGCAGGTCTTATTCATGCGAAAATCAAAGGGGGTAATCTAGTAATTTCACTAGGTTAACATTATTAAAAGTTAGATGGTGAGGTTATATTGGTCATTTGCCAATTTCTGTTAGCTCCGTTTCACTTCGTTAGTCAACAATGATTGACAAGGGAGGTAAGTGTGATATTCAAAACCTGAGGGGTGGCGAGTGTGATTGTGTCAAACCTCAGGGGAGGTAAATGATATTTACCCCAAAAAAATTATATAAAAAATATTGTGTTAAATAATGATCCAATGAGGTCATAACTGATACAATTGAGCAATGATTACTGGTATACATATACATGCATATACATATTATTTATATTGCATACAACTTGCATTTAATGCTTATCCATACCATAAGTGAGATCGATTGGGTTTGAGATTCTTTATGTAATTGAAAATTTTAGTTTACATTATAATACAAGATTGACTGTGTATGGTAGATGTGTTTTCAGTTTATTTATTTTATGGAAAATTATAGAGTTATTGTTAATTCTTTGTCATTGTAGAGATTTTAATCACATAAAACATGTTCCTATTTATTTTGTAGTATGAATGTGATTAAGTAAATAAATGACAATTTTAGAAATTACATATTAACTCCAATTAAGGGTTAGAGAATATTGTTGGTTAGTTTTATATTTGTAAGGTTTATTAATTTGGTAGTTACCAAAGTGACCTACGTTAGTGAGCCTTATGAATGTAAAGCTACATGAAAGACTAGTCAAATAAGGGTGACATAAAAGACAATTATATTAGGAGATTGGGGCTAACCCAAATGAGAGTTACTTTCAACTGACTATGAACTGGATAGGGTAATGTGATTTGTGTCATTTAGTAGTGCTAACAATAACAACATTAAAATATATATATATATATATGATGATGCCAAAAATTGGTAAGAATAAAGTAGAGCAGATTAAGGAGAGAGAGAGTGAGTGAGAGACTGGTTTTTGTATGTGGTTCGGCCCTGTTAATGAAGGAATCTACGTCCACGACTGTGTCTGAGCACGTTCACTATACTGTAAAAGAGCCGGGGGCCTGTGGTGAACCAACAAGTCTAGAGCTACCGTAGGCCGGCCGGGCATGTTGATGAATGCTATAGAGGTGTTGTATAGACTGAAAAGTCGGCCCCTTCAATGGGGGCGGTGAGAGGTCTCTTTTATGGATATAAGAGACCTACTCGTACATGGATAAGAAAATATTATCCAATTAGGATGTGATTGACACCAATCAAGTAAGTTTTCTATTTGTATTAGGATTGATTGACATTAATTGTGGGGGTTTCCTAATTGGATTAGGAAATAGTTTGCACTTTCCATTAGTCTTCTAGCTTGAGTAAGAAACTGCCCGTAATGCTCGGGATCATGCATGTGGGCCCGGATGAGTTGTTCCCGCGTGGGGATGCGCTTGTGCGGTCTTCCTAACCTGTTGGCCGGGTCGTGGGTGAACCGCTAGGGAGGCATCAGGTGGACCAAACCGCTCGGGATGATGCTTGTCAGTAGTTGCAGAATAGAACTGCCCGGGCATGGGCTGATTTTGGGTGTATCAATTGCCCCCTATTTCCAAGGTTGGCTGGATGCTATATCGGGGCAAGTTTGGAAATCTTCCTAATACCAGTCTGAGTGCTCGGGGAAGCTGCCTCGGGGCTTCTGAGCCTGGTGAGTCCTCAGGAACTGGCTGAGAGTTGAGACCCAGCCTAGCTCGGGACCTTTAAGTACTCGGGAACTGACCGAGAGTTGAGACCCGGCCTAATTCGGAGTCTTTTGCTTGAGTTAGCTCCCAGGATGGTTTTCTTCTACCCGTAAACCTTCATCAAGGTTGTGGGTAGAAGAATTTGACCATGTTGGAAAAGCCGACCTAAAGCGTATTGCTTTAGGGTCCTTTTATGTTAACTCCCCAGGATGGTTGTCTTCTGCCCAGCCAGCTTTCGTCAAGACTGTTGGGAGAAGAGCTTGACCATGTTGGTGGAGCCGACCTAGAGCGTGTCGCTGTAGGGTCCTTTTTGCTCCCCTATCGTGGGCCAACCTAAGAGATTTTAGTCACCTCTATCGTCGGTTTGGACCTAAGTGGAGTTAATGCCTCTGAGTACTGTAGGTACTCGGGTTGTCCAAGATTTTGAATTGGTTATCCGCGAGTCCTGTAGATACCCGGTGTGATTGCCTGTTTAGTTCATTACGCCGTCTTGCCCCCCAAGCTTTCGCTAAGATGAGGGTCTTATAGAGGCTATGATTGTAGGTAACCGACCTGGAACATGGTAGTTGCAGGGTCTTTTGAAGCTTGCCATCATCAGCCACCTAGGGGGTTTGCCCCCATCGTTGGTTGGACCTAAGCGAAGCTTGTGCCTCGGGGTTAGGCCCGAGGTCTTTGGATGCCTCAGGGTTAGGCTCGAGGTCTTTGGATGCCTCAAGGTTAGGTCCGAGGTCTTTGTATGCCTCAGGGTTAGGCCCGAGGTCTTTGTATGCTTCGGGGTTAGGCCCGAGGTCTTTGTAAGGGCTCTTTGACAATCGGTGGAGCCTCATATGGTGATCAGGTAAGTACCATTGTAGTCGGGCTCATCTAGACCGACGGAGACAGGGGGTCGAATTAGGATCATCAGGCTCCTAATTTCTTTGTGCCGGAGACAAAGTTGGAACTGCTTAATCTTGACCGATGTGAACTGGAGGTCGGGTCAGGGCTGCCGGACTCAGACCGTTGTGAACTGGAGGTCGGGTCGGGGCTGCCTGACCCGGACTGCTGTGAATTGGAAGAACTGTCAGAACTCCCGAGCTGATCTCGCTTTCGCTTACTTCTGGAAGACTCGTTGCTTTCTTGCCCGGGGTCTTTGATCTTTAGAAATTCTTCAGTGTCAATGTATTTTTCCACCCTCTCTGCGAGTTCAACCAAGGTTACCGGACGGTTTCTGTAAAACGACGTGGCGCACTTAGTGTGTTGAACTCCTAAGCAGAAGGCTATGATAGCGGCGGTTTCACCAAGATCATAGATGCTGAGCTTCTCTTGATTAAACCGGCCGGTGAACTCCTTGAGGGTCTCATTATTCCTTTGTATGATCGTTAGTAGATGTATGTCAGGCTTTGGCCGTTCATGCATACCGGCGAACTGGCTGATGAACTGATTGCTGAGTTGCTTGAAATTGCGGACCGATCGGGGCTCCAAGGAGTAGAACCATTGCACGGCCGGGCCTTTCAAAGTGCTGGGGAAGGCTAGGCAGTGTAGTTCGTCGGAGTTAGTGGCTAGGGCCATCAGAGCCTTGTAGGTCCGAACGTGGTCGACCGGGCTTCCCGAGCCGTTATAGGGATCTAGGCGAGGCTGCTTAAATTTGTGCGGGATGGCAAACCTCGTAATCTGGCTGGAGAACGGTGACTCTATCTCGGTATTGGCCTGATTCTGAGCGCGATTTTGATAAAGCTTTTTGGCCACTCCGTCAATCTGCTTCTGCAAGTCCTTGATTCGGGCTTCCTCTCCTTCCCGACCGGTATCTGAGGGGTTGGTCGGGTCGGTGGAAGAGGCTTCTTCTTCATGGCGGTGTACCGTCCTCTGAGATCGGGCTTGGCTATGACCTCGGTTCATCGTGTGCCCAGGGATAACTTGGCTCTTGACCGAGTGACCCTGGACTGATTCCCGGGCCATATGCTCCTGCCTTTCCTCTCGGGTAGTACGCCTACTGTTGATGTCTCTGGCATCCTCAACAGGGGACGGGTTGGCTCGGGCACGTTGTCTGGTCAAGATTGGTTCCCGACCGTGTGCAACTTTCCCGGGTCGTTTCCCAGCCACTGGAGGACTGCTTTGCTGGGCCAGCAGGGCTTCGATCTGTTGTTGGATTTGACGCTGGCCCTTCAAGAGTTGTGTGAGGGTCACGGTGATCTGCTCAGATGTCATGACTACCGCAGTCGGTGCCGGGACCGAAGGAACATCCCGGTTGGACTGCTGATCAGCCTTCTTATCCTTCTTCGGTGGCATGAGGATCAGTTATGAGATTTGTTGATGAGAAGACTTGTCGCTTCCCACAGACGGCGCCAAGCTGATGATGCCAAAAATTGATAAGAGTAAAGTAGAACAGATTAAGGAGAGAGAGAGAGAGAGTGAGAGACTGGTTTTTTGTATGTGTTTCGGCCCTGTTAATGAAGGAATCTACGTCCACGACTGTGTCTGAGCACGTTCACTATACTGTAAAAGAGCCGGGGGCCTGTGGTGAACCAACAAGTCTAGAGCTACCGTAGGCCGGCCGGGCATGTTGATGAATGCTATAGAGGTGTTGTATAGACTGAAAAGTCGGCCCCTTCAATGGGGGCGGTGAGAGGTCTCTTTTATGGATATAAGAGACCTACTCGTACATGGATAAGAAAATATTATCCAATTAGGATGTGATTGACACCAATCAAGTAAGTTTTCTATTTGTATTAGGATTGATTGACATTAATTGTGGGGGTTTCCTAATTGGATTAGGAAATAGTTTGCACTTTCCATTAGTCTTCTAGCTTGAGTAGGAAACTGCTCGTAATGCTCGGGATCATGCATGTGGACCCGGATGAGCTGTTCCCGCGTGGGGATGCGCCTGTGTGGTCTTCCCTACCTGTTGGCCGGGTCGTGGGTGAACCGTTTGGGAGGCATCAGGTGGACCAAACCGCTCGAGATGATCTTGTCAGTAGTTGCAGAATAGAACCGCCCGGACATGGGCTGATTTTGGGTGTATCAATATATATATATACAATTCATAAAATTAGCTGAGTTTAATAATAAGAAGTTATTACAAAAGCTAAAATAAATTAATTTAATGAAGTATTTTTTTCGATGACGAGGGCAAATTCCTCAATCTGTCCTACACGATTTGGGATCTCCGCAAGTATTACAAGCGATTTTACCTATTGTCGTTTTATTAAAGTAGAAAATTTAATAAAGGAGTTAATGCTATGCTTCCCAAATTTTGATAAAAAAATATATTTTTTAAATAATGTGACAGTAAAATTAGGTCTAATATGATAAAAATCAATTGAATTTTAATTAACAAGCATGCGAGCTGTTCATACATATATGAACGGAATCATACGTCACCACAAAGTCTTGCACACGTGTTGACATAAAGACAATAGAACAATCAATGTATTGAAATTATCTTATCCACAAATTAGTTAAAATTGACTTTGAATTTTGAATATTTGGTCTTGACTTTCACAATCTTAGTTTGACATTGCAGCCTTTGCTTCAAAGTCAAGAGAAGGAATTAGGAACAATTGGGTGTGCACTATTCTAACTTTGGTTTCACATTTGGCTTTAATTTTCTTCAAGATCTTAAAGCGGTTGTTTGCTTCCTGAATTTAAGTGAGTAAAAAGGAACGGCGGGGGGAGGGGGGAGAATACAGAAGAAAACATTTTTTTTGTTGGTTTAATCTAGAAAACGATGTGTTCAACCCCACCTCATCGCCTTTGTAATAAAAAATGGTTAATTTGGAAAGTTTGTTGTTAAATTATATTATCTTTTGAAATAGACTTTTAATTTTTGACAATGCTAGGGGCACTAATAAATTCTACTAATATTCATACTCACACTCTATCTCTCTCCTAGTGGCACTGTGGGTCTACTGTTAAATTATATTATCTTTCGAAGTAGACTTTTAATTTTCGACAATGCTAGAGGCACTAACAAATTCCACTAATAATCACACTCTATCTCTCTCCTAGTGGCACTGTGGGGTCCACAGTGCCACTAGGAGAGAGATAGACTGCGGGTGTGAGTGTTAGTGGAATTTGTTAGTGCCCCCAATATTACTCTTGCAGCGGACCCCACAGTGCCACTAGGAGAGAGATAGACTGCGGGTGTGAGTGTTAGTGGAATTTGTTAGTGCCCCCAATATTACTCTTTAATTTTGAGTATTCTAATAAATGGAAGAGAAGGTTTTTTTTTTTTTAAATGAGACATTGCAACCATATTAGTCTTTCTTTATCACATTATTTACTCAGTTTCATTATGAGATGGAATAGAAGTCTTTGAAAATGAGACATTGTAACCATATTAGTCTTTCTTTATCACATTATTTACTCGGTTTCATTTATGAAAAGTACAAGTGCATATATATATATATATATATATATTGGTGAACAAGCTCAAATGTACTCGATAATGAGAGGACTGGTCGTGACGAAAGCTCTAACATCCATGTCGAATCTATGGGTGAAAGTTGAAGACCGAACCGAGCGGTCTGGTCAATTTTTCAAAAAATTCACCAAATTACAAATCAAACCGAACCGAATAAAATCGACCGAAATCAACCATTCGATTGGTTTTTTAAAATGCTCAAAACCAAAGCCGACAGAATTTCACCCCGAGTCGAATCCCCACTTGAGAGTTGAGACGAAATCTCTAACAAGAGAAATGGTTGAGGTTTTTTTTATAGATGTTTGCAAAGGCAACAAGGCCCAGGTACCCACTCCGAGTAAATGCAGACTCCAGTGTAAGAGGTGATGCCAATGGGCTTGCCAATAATGGAAGCTGCAGCCTGCAGCCCAGTTTAAGAACTAACTGCTAGGCCCTGAGTTAGCCCAGTCCATAGGATTGGGACCTTGCTCAATAGGACATATCAAGAGATTGTGAGATACGTCTCATTAAGAGACTTAGTGTGGGAGCAACAAAAAAAAAAAAAAAAAAAAGAGACTAAGTGTGGCCCACATGATATGTGTATTACTTGTATATTATTTAATTTGTTTCATATATATAATATACATTAGTGTATATATTTATTTAAAGTTTAAACAGTAATACATTTGATTTGGTCATGATAAGATATATTTGATTGGGTCATGATAAGGGTAACAAATCAATAGCATAGCCTGCAATAAATTGGAGATAAATCAACTCCTTGATGGGAGGAATTGATTACAAATCTCTATAATATATTTTAGGGTCCCTAGTCTTGCCTATATATACAAGCATGTGTGTACCATCAAGTGATATATTAAAAAGGCTATATAGTAAGGCATAGGCTAGAAGACACCTAGAAAATTATTGTCTCTTCTTCTTTTCAAGCAACGTTCATTCAGGAGCAAGTAAAGGGGATTGGTGTGATTTAGAACTTTCTGATTTTCTTTCTCAAATACTTAATCAACATGGCTGTTATGTATACTTTGTACAGTATTATCAGTCTTACATTTGGTATCAGAGCCTTCTTCCATCCATGTTTTTTAGTATAAGGAAAATTATATATATATATATATATATACATATAAATGTCTGTTGATGTGATCAATAGATCTGTGATATATTGAAACATTAATGTTTATATATATATACTGTCTTTTATAATTGAAAGCATATCGATCGATTTTCTTGATCATGACTGATTGCTTTAATCAACTGATTATATATATTCCGATTGTTCGTATATTTGCTTGATTGTATTTTGGTATACATGAATTAAAAAAAAAAAAAAAAAAAAGCCGATCTTGGTCTTACTGTCAAGACCATCAAGGCATATAGATGATGGATGGAGAAATCAACTTAGTCATATTTATGGGTTGACCCCAATAGTTTTACTCAATCATTTATTTGACCTCAAATCTTATGGTAATTAGGATTTTATTGTGACATCATACTCTTTACTGTTTGATCAAGAACCATTTCACCGTGATTAAGTGTCTTGATTATTTTATGGACGTCTACTTGACCCCAATACTAGTATTATATGATTTAAACTCTAAATATATAAATATTTTTATAATGATTATGAGTTTAATTTTGGACTTTCAGATTATACTTCACATGAATGTTCATCTTTTATCCTTGGGACAGTTATGTAAACTTTGTGATATTTTTGTGAAAATCTTTGATGAATGTTTCCGCTTAAAGATTTGTTATCACAGTTCAGTGAACCTATTATGTATGAATGTTCACAATATGATTAATGCCATTCTTTAAGGGTAGTGATACCACATGACTTAGGAATAGCCACAGCATTTTAAGGCATGTTAAAGATCACTCAAAACTAAAATTTTAATTTTAGTTTATATAGTATAATGGCATTATAAAAGTTGTAAATTATCATTAAACTAATAACTTGGCCCCACATGGAAGTTGTTACTTTTAATGATCTAATTAGAATAAGATAGTAAATTGGGCATTACAAATAATTTTTCTATGCCCACAGGTGTGAAAAATTTTATTCATGGTGCTTACATTTACTAGTCTTATTAATAAAGTTAAAATGTAAATTCATTGCATGTTGCACCTCTACCCACAGGAAGGTTAGAATTTACTAGTACTAAATTGACATTGGTTGATTTAGAATTAAAGTTTATGATTCGTAGCATTAAGAATTTTCTTGGTTATTGCAGCTATTCCAACTACTTTTATTAATGATACATCTTGCACTCCAATGCTTAACGGTGATAATAACTATTCTGATTGGAAAGAGACTACTCTCTTTACTTTGGGCTGTCTGGACCTTGACTTGGCTCTCCGTGTTGACGAACCACCCGTTCTCCACGAAATCAAGCACGCCAAATGAGAAAGTTGCATATGAGCGATGGGAGAGATCCAATCGCTTGAGCTTATTGCACATTAAGTCTCATGTTTCCAAAAGCATTAGGGGTTCTATTCCCGAATGCTCAAAAGTTAAGGATTTTATGAAGGCCATTGAGGAACAGTTTGTAACCTCTGATATGGCACTGGCCAACACATTGATGAAAAAGCTGTCAGGCAAAGCTTTTGACAACTCTAAAAGTGTGCGTGAGCACATTATGGAGATGAGGGACATTGCTGCTCAACTTAAGTCCTTAAAAGTTGAAATCTCCGAGTCATTCCTTGTTCACTTCATTTTGAACTCTCTTCCTATGGAATATGGACCTTTCAAAATATCCTACAACATACATAAGGAAACATGATCAATTAATGAACTTTTGACTATGTGTGTTCAAGAGGAAGAGAGACTAAAGCATGAGAAGATTGAAACTGCTCATCTTGTTACTCATGCTAAGAGAAGTGTTAAGAAAGGTAGGAATGCCCCTAATGATAAGAAGATAGGAAAGCCACCAATGAAGTTCAATGGTGACAAAATTACTTGCTTCTTTTGTAAGAAAAAGGGGCATATGAAGAAGGACTGCCTAAGGTAAAAGTGGCTCGAGAAGAAAGGTAAACTCATATCTTTCGTGTGTCATGAATCTTTTTTCACTGATGCTCCTATTAATTCATGGTGGATTGACTCTGGTTCTTCAATCCATATTGTTAATACCATGCAGGACTTTCTCAGCCAAAGGAAGCCGAAGGGAAATGAACAATGCATCTATTCAGGCAATCGGATGAGCTCCGTGGTTGAAGCTGTGGGAACTTTTAGGCTTGTTTTGGAAACTGGTTTTGTTTTAGATTTGGAAAACACTTTTTATGTTCCATCGTTTTCTGGGAATTTAATAAGCGTAGATAGACTTGTTGGTTTTAATTTTAGTTTTTTGTTTAAAAATTCTACTTTTAGTATTTTCAAGAATAAAGATTTTGTTGGTGGTGGCTACTTGGTTGATTGTCTTTACAAAATTAAATTAGATCCCACTTATGAATGCAATTATTCAACCATGCATGTTAATATTGGCATAAAGAGGAGTCTCATAAATGAAAATTCCTCTATGTTGTGGCATAGGAGATTGGGACATATCTCCATAGAGAGAATTAAAAGATTAGTAAATGATGGAGTTTTAAAAACTCTTGATTTTACTGATTTTGGAACTTGTGTGGACTGTATTAAGGGAAAACAGACCAATAAGACCACTAAAGGTGCCAAGAGGAGTTCAGATATTTTAGAGATTATACACACTGATATTTGTGGACCATTTACTCCTTGCCTAAATGGTCAGAGATATTTTATCTCATTTATCGATGATCACACAAGGTTTATGTATCTCTATCTCTTATTTAATAAAACTGAGGCATTAGATGCCTTTAAGGTCTATAAGGCAGAGGTAGAGAAACAAAAGGAAAAGAAAATAAAAATTGTGAGGTCAGATAGAGGTGGGGAGTACTATGGTAGGTACACTGAAAAAGGACAAATGTCAGGCCCATTTGCTAAGTTCCTTGAACAAGAGGGTATTGTTGCTCAATATACAATGCCAGGCACACCACAACAAAATGGTGTTGCTGAAAGAAGGAACCGAACACTCATGGACATGGAAAGGAGCATGGTTAGTAACTCAAATCTTCCATTATCATTATGGAGTGAAGCCTTAAAAACTGCTGTGTATGTCTTAAATAGGGTTCCATCCAAGGATGTTCCCAAAACACCTTTTGAATTATGGAATGGATGGAAACCAAGTTTAAGTCATTTACACGTATGGGGTTGTCCTGTTGAAGTAAGGATTTATAATCCTCACATAAAGAATTTAGACCCAAGGACGACTAGTGGATTTTTTATAGGCTATGCAGTGAACTCCAAAGGATTTAGATTCTATTGTCCTTCACATTCTACTAGAGTTGTTGAGGCTAGAAATGCTAGATTTCTTGAGGATTTTGAGCCTAGTGGGAGTGAATTTCCTCGAAATGTGGATTTTGAGGAAATAAAAGAATCAAACATGTTGCCTATAAGTGGAAATCAATTGATTGCTTTTCAACGAGGTCAAAATGAAATCATTGAAGAGCAACCAATTCATGAGCAACTAATACAAGAACCACCCCACGAGGAGCAAGTTACTACTGAGCCAGTAGATTTAAGAAGATCCTCAAGAAACAGAAAATCTGCAATTTCTAGTGATTATGTTGTATACCTACAAGAGTCCGATTGTGACATTGGGCCTAAAGATGATCCAACTTTGTTTTCACAAGCTATAAATGGAGAAAATGCCTCATTGTGGTGTGATGCCATGAAAGAAGAGATGGAATTCGTGGCCAAAAATCAAGTCTGGGATCTTGTTGAATTACCATAAGGAGTTGTAGCCATTGGTTGTAGCCTTCGGGATATGTTTTCTTTCTCACTGAAGGAGCTATATCCTGGAGAAGTACTAAGCAAACAATTGTTGCTTCGTCTACCATGGAAGCAGAATTCATTGCATGCTATGAAGCAACAACACAGGCATTATGGTTCAGGAATTTTATCTCAGGGCTTAAGGTTGTCGATACTATAGCAAGGCCCTTGAAGATTTATTGTGATAATTCGGCTGCTGTTTTCTTCTCTAAGAACAATAAGAGTGGAAGCCGAAGCAAACATATTGACATTAAGTATCTCGTTGTCAGAGATAATGTCAAAAAGCATGAAGTGGTTATCGAACATATAGGTACATAGTTAATGATTGCAGACCCTATGACTAAAGGATTACCGGCAAAACAATATAAGGGTCATGTGGAGCATATGAGACTTATTAACTCATTCTTTATTTGATTTGTAACCTCTCGCTTTAAGACTTTATGATTTTTGTTTTGAGAATAAAGGATATTATGTAATTTGTGCACATAAGGCATAATATCTATATTATCCATTGGGATAATTGTGTTGGACCCGAATGGCTTATATGAAGTTCATTTATAAAGATTTAATTGCTCATAAAGCACTCACTTGGAGAAAACTATACATTGTAATACATGGAAGGAAATAATCAAGATAAGAGTATTACCGCCATGATTCATGTTATGGAATTCTTTATTTGAGTGGGAGCTTCTGTAACACCCGTACCCGGAGAACAGGTTAATTATTGTGTTAATATGTATTAATTAATATAATTAGTGTATAAAATGGATTAAGGGGAGGCTTGAACTCGCCCATGTAAAAAAGTGTTCAGAGAGGGACACTAGTTGGAAAAGTCCCCAGTGAGGTGAGACAGGTATTGAAATGGAACCCAGCGAAGGGTGAAATGGTAATTTGCATTTTAAATGATTAAATACATTTTATGTGTTTACATGCTTTCATATTACATGTTGATATATGTGTAGTATTGGCGTTATAAGGGTATAAATGAAAAAGATTTAAAATTAGTAGGTGCGATAGCAATTTCACAGAATATGTGGGACCCAAGTTGGGACCCATACGGAACTTAGACAAACACTCATTAAATAATTGGGTAGTTAATGGAATGTTTGGGGGATTTCATAATGAGAACTTAAGAATTTTGGGGGTATAAACGAAAAGAAAGGAAAAACTTTTGACACCTCACTTGCATGTGTGAGTATGTGTCATGTGAGGGAGAGAGTTTCTCATTTACAGCAAACAAATCAAAAGAAAAAGAAAGAGAGAGCTCGAGAGAAGGACGGAGACGAGACGCCGACGTCGTTTTTCCGCCGTTCCGTCACCGCCGTTCGTCGGATTCGCGAACCGAAGCCGTTTTCGGACTCATGGAGGTGAGACGAACGTTTCTATACCCTTAATTTACGATTTATTTGTCGGATTTTGGTAGCTCATATTTGACGGTGAGACGTCGTCTACCGAATTCTTGTAGGATTCTTGTTGGAGTAGAAATTGAGCTTCAATTTGGGGGAATTCTACATAATTTGGCTTAAGTTGGGTAAAATCTGTGAGTAAGGTGAGTTTTCTAGCCTAAAAATGATTGGGTTTTAAGGTGTTCAATGTTTGTATATATATATATTGTGTTGTTGAAGTTATGTTTAGAGGCTATGAGAGTTGATAACTTATGAGTTACATGTCAATTATATGAAAAATTGTTATGCTTATGTGCTTATATGCCTATATGCTTATGTGGTAGTCAATGAGCACCAGGGAAATGGTTCATTGTTGGGAGTAATAAGGGTGGTGTAGAGGAAGAATCCGATAAAACAACGGAAGTCCAAGGAATAGAAGTGGCCACGGGACCAAGGGAGGTCTTCGGGTCTGAATGAACCATATAACCGGTGACTCGACGACTACGATTGTGTTTCTATGTGTTAATTATAGCATTGCACGTGTTAAACATTCAGTCATGTTAGAATGCTCACTAAGCAAATTGCTTAAGAAAACCGTTTTCCTATTTCTGTTGTGGTACATAACAACCACCGTAGGTACGGAGCAATATCCGGAGAGGAAGTGACGTGCTCGGGAAGAGGGGAAAAAGGTTTTGGAACTTGTAGATATGTTTTAAACCTATATTACAGCGTAACTAGTGGCTTGGGGTCCTTGACTTGAGGCTTGAAGTCTTGACTTGTGGATGGGAGAAATGGGAGAGATGGGGGAGATTTGAGCCTCATGCTTGAGAACTTCTTTTGAACTTGTAAAATGATGTAAATTTATGGTTTCTTTTATGTTAATGTTCATACTTGGGTTGTTGGAAATGAATTTGGATCATAACTATGTATTTGGAAGTGAAAAGTAGAACCTATGTATAATCTCTTTTGTTTTGCTCAAATGGTGCAAGTTAGTAATTAAGACCATCTCGGCATGTTCGGATGTGTTGCAAGCGTCGTGGACAAGTTTGGTTGTGTAAATGGTGTTGGTTTTAGTTTGAGTTGATTCCCAATGAATCCCAAGTACTTTGGATGAGAATTGAGTTTCAAAGTTGAAAAGTTTGTTTTGGATCAAAGAAAATGAGTTTATGATTGATTTGATCAAATTGTGAATGTGTTTGTGTGATCCAAGCTTGACTTAAGTTTAAAAGTGTTTAGAAATGTGTTGGAATTGATTTCCCAAAGTTTCATAATGTTTCTATGTGGTTTGGTTGTGTTTTGGAAGTTAAAACTTGTTTTGACAGCAAAAACATTTAGCAGCAGAATTGTGAAGGGATCGATCCGCGATTTATGAAGGGATTGATCCGCCCTTTTAAGGGAACATTTTGCGAGAGACTCATATAAATGGATCGATCCGCGATTTATGAAGGGATCGATCCGCCTTGTAATTTTCACAGCATGCCCGCTTTTACGGAAACATGCATAACTTTTTTTAGAGAATTCGGATTCGCGCGCCGTTTGTTGCATTGGAACCGGGAATCATAAATCTAACTTCTGGTTTAAAAATTTTACATACTTTCTTAATGACCATTTTGCCCTTGGAGGCTGTTTTGGCACAATAGAATTCTTTAAAGTGATTTTATTCACTTTTTCTTCTAATTAGTGTATATTTTGGGTACGGTTACTCTTGTTACACGTGTCCTAATCCACCGAGGGTGCGTTGGGGTGTGACAATTTTTGGTATCAGAGCAATAGTTAGAGTCTTTGGGGACGAGAGACGTATACGATGCGTAGTGTGCACACAACAACACGTAGTTGCATCAACATGCATATACGTTTACCTAGCATGTTTTTAAATATTGATAAGCATGCCATGTGTTTATTTAAAAGTAACGTGCATGTGTGTACTATATGTGGGTGCCAGGCATCATGTCTGGAGGTGACACCTCAAATCGAATGGAACGTGATGAAAGGGCAATCGAAGGATTAGTTCGAGTCGCCGAAACTCATGTAGTAGAAGAAAGACCGGGACAACCGAATCCAAATCCGAGGGAGGAAGTGGTCACTTTTTCTAAATTTCATAAGCAGAAGCCGACCATATTCCGCGGGGAAGCCGATCCAATGAAGGCAAATTTTTGGATATTAGATATGGAGAAAATCTTCAGGGTATTACCGTGTACAGAGGAACAAAAGGTGTTGTTTGCAGCCGATACATTGAAGGATGAAGCGCAATATTGGTGGCATACCAAACTAGGTCTGGGTCAACCGACTACATGGGATCATTTTCTGGCGATATTTAATGAACAATACTTTCCAGAATCGTTTGGGGATCAAAAGGCTCAAGAGTTTATGGAGTTGGTGCAAGGGGGGAAATCAGTTCGAGAGTACTCAACACAATTTACAAGTTTGGCAAGGTTTGCCGGGGATATCGTAACAACCGAGAAAGTAAAGGCAAGAAAGTTTGTAGCGGGACTCCGGGGAGATATCCGAGGGCGAGTGACTGTATTTCGGCCAGAGACCTATGCTAAGGCACTGGATATAGCCTCTATTACTGAGAGAGACCTTGGGTATACTTCAAGCATGCCACCACCACCGAGTCAACAAAACAAAAGGGTTGGGTCGAGTCAGCTCAGTAGTCAAGGGAGTGCAAAGAGGCAGGGTCCAGGAGGTTCGTCGGCCAGTAGTGGCAGTGGTTCTAGTGGGAACAAACCAAGGTGTTCAACTTGTCAGAAGTTTCATTGGGGACGATGCAATCAACTTCCAAATCCAATCATTTGCAATGGTTGCCGACAACCGGGACACATTGCCAGAAATTGTCCAAATCAGAATTTGGACATGAGGGCCGATGCTTTACTTGCAAGGAATTGGGGCACCAAGCGAAAGATTGTCCTACCAAACGTCAAGGAGCTTCTGGTTCATACGCAGCTAGTGCCATTACACTGAGAACTACTCAACCTCCGAGGAGGGAGCAGCGAGAGGCAAGATCATTTCAACTCAGGCCGGGAGATACCGCTTCTGCCGACACTGTTGTCTCAGGTATGGTTCCCATTTGCTCACACCTAGCAAATGTACTTATAGATTCGTTATCCATACATTCGTTCATATCACATCACTTTGCTAAACATCTAGATAAACCATTAGAGTTCCTAAATTATGATTTATCTGTCGCGATACTGTTGGGGGCTCCGTTGGTTAGCTTTGGTATGTTTAGAAAGTGTGAGATTAATGCGAATGGTAAAGAGTTAACTGTTGATTTGGTACCGTTAGTTATCCATCATTTCGATGTTATATTGGGTATGGATTGGTTAGCAGCTAATCATGCTAATATTGATTGTAACACTAAAGGAGTAGCATTCCGTATTCCGAATCAAGATGAGTTTTATTTTTAAGGTAAGGGTGTTGTATCACCACCGTATATCGTGTCAGCTATTGAAGCTTATCGTTTGTTAAAGAAGGGATGTCGGAGGTTTTTGTGTAGTATTCTTGATACTAGAGGTCCTGATTTAAAACTTGAGGATATTCCGATAGTTAAAGAATTTTCGGATGTATTTCCAGAGGAGTTACCTAGTGTATTGATTGATCGAGAAATTGAATTTGGTATTGATGTTATGCCGGGAACCCAACCAATTTCACGAGCACCATATCAAATGGCACCAGTTGAGTTGAAAGAGTTAAAGATACAGTTACAAGAGTTGCTAGACAAGGGCTTTATCCAACCTAGTGTGTCTCCGTGGGGCGCACCGGTATTATTTGTGAAAAAAAAAGATGGTACAATGCGGATGTGCATTGATTACCGAGAAATTAACAAAGTAACAATCAAGAACAAGTACCCGTTTCCACGTATTGACGATCTATTCGATCAACTTCAAGGGGCTGAGGTATTTTCAAAGATTGACTTACGATCTGGGTACCATCAATTGAAAGTTAAAGCTAAGGATGTGGAGAAGACAGCCTTTAGGACTCGCAATGGGCACTATGAATTTCTAGTGATGCCATTTGGGGTTACTAATGCGCCTGCCGCCTTCATGGATTTGATGAACCGTGTATTCAAATCGTATTTGGATGAGTTCGTTATTGTATTCATTGATGATATTCTCATTTATTCTAAGATTCCAAAGGAGCATGAACAACACTTGAGGTTGGTTCTACAGCGATTACGGGAAAAACAATTATTTGGGAAATTGAAGAAAAGTGAATTTTGGTTGACAAGTGTCACTTTTCTGGGGCATGTGATCTCTAAAGAAGGTATTTCTGTAGACCCATAGAAGATTGAAGCTGTTATGAATTGGTCAAGGCCGACAAATGTATCCGAGATTTGAAGTTTCTTGGGGTTAGCCGGATATTATAGAAGATTTGTTAAAGACTCTCTAGAATCGCAACTCCAATGACGAAGCTGATGAGAAAAGATGTACCGTTTGAGTGGAACAAGGAATGTGAAGATTGTTTTGTAGCATTGAAGAAAAAGTTGACTACGGCACCAATACTTACAATTCCAACAGATACTGGGAATTTCAGAATTTACAGCGATGCTTCGCACCAAGGCTTGGGATGTGTACTAACACAAGATGACAAGGTAATAGCCTATGCTTCACGACAGTTGAGGTCTCGTGAAAAGAACTATCTAACTCACGATTTGGAATTAGCAGCGGTAATCTTCGCCCTGAAAATTTGGAGACATTATCTATACGGGAAAACTTGTTAAATCTTCACAGATCACAAAAGTTTGAAATATCTGTTCACTCAGAGAGATCTTAACATGCGACAACAAAGGTGGTTGGAACTAATGAAAGACTATGACTTGAAGATTCAATATCACCCGGGAAAGGCTAATGTAGTGGCCGATGCCTTGAGCCGAAAGTCGTCGGAAAACTTAGCTTATGCCTTGACGGGATAAGGAAAACTGGTGAAAGAATTTGAACAATTGAAGCTTGAAGTAGTTCCTAAAATTAGAGGTGGTTTAATAGCTGCGATCGTGGCACAGCCGAGTTTAATTGGTGAAATCAAAACTAATCAGCTCTTAGATCCAGAAGTCAAGAACATTGTGGATGAGTTACCTGAGGGTAGAAGGCCAGAATTCAGTTTCCAAGATGGTGTTCTGAAATACATCAATCGATTATGTGTTCCTAAAGTTGGTGATTTGAGAAACAGAGTTATGGAAGAGGCTCACAATACCAGATATTCAGTACATCCGGGTAGTACCAAAATGTACAGAGACTTGCGAGAAATTTATTGGTGGAGTGGTATGAAGCGAGAAGTCGCAGAATTTTTATCTAAATGTATGACGTGTCAGAGGGTGAAACTGGCACAGCAACGACCTGGAGGAGAGTTGCATCCTCTAGATATACCATAGTGGAAGTGGGAGCATATCACAATGGATTTTGTTTCGGGATTTCCAAAGTCTCAGAAGTCAATTGATAGCATTTGGGTCATTGTCGATCGATTGACTAAGTCAGCCCATTTTCTACCTATCAAGACCAAAGATCCATCGAAACTTGTAGAAATTTATATCAGAGAGATTATACGGCTTCATGGAGCACCAGTGTCGATAGTGTCAGATCGTGACACTCGATTCGTGTCAAGGTTTTGGGAGAGTTTACAGAGGTCTATGGGGACAACTCTACATTTTAGTACTGCATTCCATCCCCAGACTGATGGTCAGTTCGAGAGGGTGATCCAGATTTTAGAAGACATGTTGAGAGTATATGTTATGGATTTTAAAGCTGATTGGGAAACTCATTTGCTGTTGATAGAATTTTCATATAACAACAGCTTTCAAACTAGCATTGGAATGGCGCCTTATGAGGCACTGTATGGTAGAAAGTGTAGATCGCCGGTGTGTTGGACAGAAGTTGGAGAGAAACAACTTTTGGGACCAGAGATAATGCAAATTACTACTGACAAGATCAGATTGATTAAACAGCGATTACAAACGGCTTAGAGTTGTTATAAAAGCTATGCGGATACGGGTAGAAGATCGTTGGAATTTGAGGTGGGTGATTATGTGTTTTTGAAAGTATCGCCTTCAAGAGGCATTGAGTCCGAGATATGTTGGGCCGTATTTGATTCTTAATCGGGTGGGACCGTTAGCTTATCGGTTGGAATTACCACAAGAGTTAGAGAATGTTCATAATGTGTTCCACGTGTCAATGCTTCGACGTTATGTGCCAGATTCAAAACATGTTATCGTTCCAGAACCATTGGAGATTCGGGAAGATTTGACTTACATGGAACATCCAGTACAAATCCTTGATAGGAAGGATCAAGTGTTGAGGACCAAAGTGATTCCCTTGTTGATGGTTCAATGGCGAAGCTATTCAGTCGAGGAGGCAACCTGGGAGCGGGAGGATGAAATTCGAGCCAAATACCCGCATCTCTTTGATTCTTGAGGTAAGAGTAAGTTTGGGGACCAAACTCCTTTTTAGGGAGGGAGAAATGTAACACCCGTACCCGGAGAACGGGTTAATTATTGTGTTAATATGTATTAATTAATATAATTAGTGTATAAAATGGATTAAGGGGAGGCTTGAACTCGCCCATGTAAAAAAGTGTTTAGAGAGGGATACTAGTTGGAAAAGTCCCCAGTGAGGTGGGACAGGTATTGAAATGGAACCCAGAGAAGGGTGAAATGGTAATTTGCATTTTAAATGATTAAATGCATTTTATGTGTTTATATGAATATGTGTTTACATGCTTTCATATTACATGTTGATATATGTGTAGTATTGGCGTTATACGGGTATAAATGAAAAAGATTTAAAATTAGTAGGTGCGATAGCAATTTCACAGAATATGTGGGACCTAAGTTGGGACCCATACGGAACTTAGACAAACACTCATTAAATAATTGGGTAGTTAATGGAATGTTTGGGGGATTTCATAATGAGAACTTAAGAATTTTGGGGGTATAAACAAAAAGAAAGGAAAAACTTTTGACACCTCACTTGCATGTGTGAGTATGTGTCATGTGAGGGAGAGAGTTTCTCATTTACAGCAGAAAAATCAAAGAAAAAGAAAGAGAGAGCTCAGGAGAAAGACGGAGACGAGACGCCGACGTCGTTTTTCCGCCGTTCCGTCACCGTCGTTCGTCGGATTCGCGAACCGAAGCCGTTTTCGGACTCGTGGAGGTGAGACGAACGTTTCTATACCCTTAATTTACGTTTTATTTGTCGAATTTTGGTAGCTCATATTTGACGGTGAAACGTCGTCTACCGAATTCTTGTAGGATTCTTGTTGGAGTAGAAATTGAGCTTCAATTTGGGGGAATTCTGCATAATTTGGCTTAAGTTGGGTAAAATCTGTGAGTAAGGTGAGTTTTCTAGCCTAAAAATGATTGGGGTTTAAGGTGTTCAATGTTTGTATATATATATATTGTGTTGTTGAAGTTATGTTTAGAGGCTATGAGAGTTGATAACTTATGAGTTACATGTCAATTATATGAAAAATTGTTATGCTTATGTGCTTATAGGCCTATATGCTTATGTGGTAGTCAATGAGCACCGGGGAAATGGTTCATTGTTGGGAGTAATAAGGGTGGTGTAGAGGAAGAATCCGATAAAACAACGGAAGTCCAAGGAATAGAAGTGGCCACGGGACCAAGGGAGGTCTTCGGGTCTGAATGAACCATATAACCGGTGACTCGGCGACTACGATTGTGTTTCTATGTGTTAATTATAGCATTGCACGTGTTAAACATTCAGTCATGTTAGAATGCTCACTAAGCAAATTGCTTAAGAAAACCGTTTTCCTATTTCTGTTGTGGTACATAACAACCACCGTAGGTACGGAGCAATATCCGGAGAGGAAGTGACGTGCTCGGGAAGAGGGGGAAAAGGTTTTGGAACTTGTAGATATGTTTTAAACCTATATTACAGCGTAACTAGTGGCTTGGGGTCCTTGACTTGAGGCTTGAAGTCTTGACTTGTGGATGGGAGAGATGGGAGAGATGGGGGAGATTTGAGCCTCATGCTTGAGAACTTCTTTTGAACTTGTAAAATGATGTAAATTTATGGTTTCTTTTATGTTAATGTTCATACTTGGGTTGTTGGAAATGAATTTGGATCATAACTATGTATTTGGAAGTGAAAAGTAGAACCTATGTATAATCTATTTTGTTTTGCTCAAATGGTGCAAGTTAGTAATTAAGACCATCTCGGCATGTTCGGATGTGTTGCAAGCGTCGTGGACAAGTTTGGTTGTGTAAATGGTGTTGGTTTTAGTTTGAGTTGATTCCCAATGAATCCCAAGTACTTTGGATGAGAATTGAGTTTCAAAGTTTCAAAGTTTGTTTTGGATAAAAGAAAATGAGTTTATGATTGATTTGATCAAATTGTGAATGTGTTTGTGTGATCCAAGCTTGACTTAAGTTTAAAAGTGTTTAGAAATGTGTTGGAATTGATTTCCCAAAGTTTCATAATGTTTCCATGTGGTTTGGTTGTGTTTTGGAAGTTAAAACTTGTTTTGACAGCAAAAAAAATTAGCAGTAGAATTGTGAAGCGATCGATCTACGATTTATGAAGGGATCGATCCGCCCTTTTAAGGGAACATTCTGCGAGAGACTCATATAAATGGATCGATCTGCGATTTATGAAGGGATCGATCCGCCTTGTAATTTTCACAGCATGTCCGCTTTTACGGAAACATGCATAACTTTTTTTAGAGAATTCGGATTCGCACGCCGTTTGTTGCGTTGGAACCGAGACTCATAAATCTAACTTTTGGTTTAAAAATTTTACATACTTTATTAATGACCATTTTACCCTTGGAGGCTGTTTTGGCACAATAGAATTCTTTAAAGTGATTTTATTCACTTTTTCTTCTAATTAGTGTATATTTTGGGTGCGGTTACTCTTGTTACACGTATCCTAATCAACCGAGGGTGGGTTGGGGTGTGACAGCTTCCCATTGCTTAAATGATATGGGTAGTTACATTTTGTTACCATGACCATAATGTATCATATGGGCCAAGTGGGAGAATGTGAGATACGTCGCATTAAGAGACTAAGTGTGGCCCACATGATATGTGTATTACTTGTATATTATTTAATTTGTTTCATATATATAATATACATTAGTGTATATATTTATTTAAAGTTTAAACAGTAATACATTTGACTTGGTCATGATAAGATATATTTGATTGGGTCATGATAAGGGTAACAAATCAATAGCATATCCTGCAATAAATTGGAGATAAATCAACTCCTTGATGGGAGGAATTGATTACAAATCTCTATCATATATTTTAGGGTCCCTAGTCTTGCCTATATATACAAGCCTGTGTTTGCCATCAAGTGATATACTAAAAAGGCTATATAGTAGGGCATAGGCTAGATGACACCTAGAAAATTATTGTCTCTTCTTCTTTTCAAGCAACGTTCATTCAGGAGCAAGTAAAGGGGATTGGTGTGATTTAGAGCTTTCTGATTTTCTTTCTCAAATACTTAATCAACATGGCTGGTATGTATACTTTGTACAGTATTATCAGTCTTACAGAGATATGTATCATACAACTCTTTAGAGGGATGTTAATACAATGTGAGTCTGTGACACATTATTACGTCGACACAAACGTTGTACAAGTTGACTTAGATATGATGTTGTACGTGCTTTGTAAATAATGTCACCTAGTTTGACAAATGGTGCAATTATCAAGCAAAAAATGGCACATTAAGCTCCAGTTTATGGTAGGTTAATAAAGGGAATTGCTATTCTTACTCCAAAATTGAACTAATACACTTTATAGTATTATTGACATACCATGCAGTATCACGCAGTCAATACAGGTCATAGAATGCATTGATTCATCCACGGAGTGCGAATAGGGGTAGACACGAACAGAGCCGCTCAATAAGGGCTCGAAGCTCGGCTTGCTCATTTGAGCTTATGAACACGATCAATTAAGGCTCGCGAGCAAGCACGTGAAAAAGCTCGTTAATAGGTTTGATAAAGAGATTGTATAGTGACTTATGTATATATATATTTATTTATTATAAAACTATATAATTTTAGAGAAAATATGACAAACATTGTAAATATGTTTGATAAACGACTGATTTATCATTAAATTATAGTTTTAAATGACGCGTGGAAAACTCATTAAAAAGCTCGCGAGAAAGCTCGCAATCATTTGAAAGCTCGCGAGAAAGCTCGCAATCATTTGAAAGCTCGGCTCATTTGAGCTCGTGAAAAAGCTCTCGAGCAAGCTCGGCTCTGCTCGTGTGCACCCCTAAGTGCGAATAACAATTCCCTTAATAAATTGGTGAGCATTTTTGCTCACTAAAAAATGGTCACTCATTGCTCGGTCTGGCCTTAACTGAGTGACACATATCTCATTCAATTCTCATTTTACCCCTGTATCATTAACATAATTAATAAAATGCGACACATGTCACCCAATAAAAATATAAATATAATGGAAGACTATTTTTAGATGAGCAAACATGCTCTCAATAAATTGTGGCACAATATTGGTGAGTGAAATTGTGAATGGCAATTCATGTATTTTTTTCCCCTTTTTTAATCTAACAATTCATGTATTCAATGCTACAAATAATGTACCACAACTAGGCCACTGCCTACCAGGTAGTGCTATGGTACACTCCTAAGAAATAAATTTGTACTAATATTTTAAATGTGGATCTAAAAGTATTTCAAATCCGCTACTACTTCTTAATTGTAATTTTATAAATTTTACATAGGTTGGTATATTTCAAGTGATAAAAAATTTGGCATATATAAATTCCTTCTAATACATAGGTTCAGAGTTCGAACCACATCCCCCTCCCCCATTTCAAAAAAAGAAAGTAATTCTATAAATTTTCTTGTCTTAGTAAAATAGTTTCCAAACTCCGAACAAAAAAATAGTTTTAATTGTTGTTTGATCTCCAAAATTTTATTTTATTTATTTATATATATATATTTTATTATTTGATGTAATGGTCTCGTGTGGAGACAATTGTCAGGGCCGGGGGAGAGGGGCAAAGTTCAAACTCTAGTATGAGTGGAGCATGAAGAGCGTTTTCACAAACTAGGCTAATTCGTTGCTCATTTTTACAAACTAGGCCAACTATAATCCTTTTTAAAAAAAATGCAAAGCTAGATTTTGGGCAAATGCAACTTTTACATTTGCTATTATAATTTTTTTTTTTTGACAAAAGCTTTTCATACCCCAATTTTTCCAAAATAAGTGTCTACTACACTTTTGTACAAATTTTAAGAAATATGCATTATATTCATTTTTTGGTCAATTAAATGCCACTTTCCTCTATTACCCTTGATGTGATGGGTGTTTAACTTTCCTACTCATTTTTGGACCACATATGAATGCTATTTTATCTTTATTGTAAGGGTATTATAAGAAGTTTGTGTAAATATGCATTGGACATTTCAAAGTGGACACTTATTTTGGAACATCCAAAAAAGGAAAGCTGGACACTTATTTCGAAACGGAGGGAGTATTAACTTGGACGCGGGGACAAATCTCCCACTTGTCCTCTACTGTCATATTTTACCGTCATTTTTTAGAAGTTACTGACACCGTTATATCGAAGTAGGATAGATGGTAAATCCCGGATACGCACACCGGCTTCACAATCCACGAAGCAAGTAACTCAATGAGACAAGTGAACAGTAAGATTTAAAGTGGCCCAAACTGATCCAGATACAATTGTTCACCCACTTAAGATCTGCCCTTCTAACCCACTTATTATGTTCTCTAATTTTACTACAATAAAACCACAAAAGTTGGTAATTATTATCTCTTTTAAGGGCTGTCCGGAATTACACAAAATAAGACTAATTAAGTTCAATCCGACTCCCGATTCTTAAGAAAACAAACACAAGCTAGTTTGATGGAGAACCGATTTCAAAAAAATATTTTAAGTTAAATACATAGTCATTTTGTTTATTTTGTCTTTTTTTTCTTCCAAAAAATAGTTAAACGCGTAATCTCACGTACAAAAAGTAATCTCTAACAAACACTTATAAATAGGGGCGGAGTTAAGAATTTTGGTCAGGGGGGGACCTAGGCTATACGAGGGTTCGAGGCAGAGCCCTCGAAACGATTTTTTTGGAATCTATTTATATATAATTGTGAATTTTTTTATGGTCTATTTGTATAAAATTGTGATTTTTTTGAGATATGCTTCTAGTATGAGTCTATTTGGTGACACGTAAATATTGTATAGTGTCTTTAAAAATTCTAAGAGGGCCAATTTCTAAAACGTATAAAATTCTCACATTAAAAGTGTAATTTTCAAAATTATAGGCGTATTTTCTTTTGAGTTGGTGACACTAAATTCGGCCTTGAACCCCTTTAAAAAAACCTAAACATAAATTGAAGAGAAACTAAATATAAAATACAAAAAAAATTGTTGGACAGGGGGTTGAGCCACTCTTCGTCTCTTATCGCCTCCGTCCCTATTTATAAAACCAGTTTACTTGTGAACTAGAAAGCTGCTTTTTTCTGCCCCCGTAATGCCCCCTTTTTAACTCCAAAAAAATTGTTAAGCGTGGCATTTGTTTGAAACATAACAATTTGCACATGGCCCACCAATCATATTTATCTCTACCCTTTCTCGATTTCAGTCCTATAAATACACGTGTCAAGTAACAACACACTCTGTTTCATGCAAACTGATTACTATGCATTAGACTATTAGTCAACACAAAAGAGCAAACAACAAACACGTGACGCACCTCTCTCCTCACGTGACCCATCACTCATCCACTCCAACTCCCAACCCTTCTCTAAGTTCTCTTCGTATACAAAAAAAAAGTAACAAAACTTCCATATATCTAAAAATAAAAAATTAAAAAAAAAATCAAAATTCTCAAATCCAATGGCCCAAAATCAACATCCAAAGCCCCAATCGTCCCACCAGGTGGCCAAGACCACGACCGCCGTCGCCGTCGGCGGAGGCTCTGCCGTCCTCTCCAGCCTCACCCTGGCGGCGACCGTTCTGGGTCTGGTGGTGGCGACCCCGCTGATGGTCATTTTCAGCCCGGTTCTGGTCCCGGCGGCGATTGCCATGTTTCTGCTGGCGGCCGGGCTCTTAGTTTCCGGCGGGTTGGGGGCTACTGCGGTGGCCGTGCTTTACTGGGCGTACAAGTATGTGAGAGGAGAGAGACCCATGGGTGTTGACCAGCTCGAGCGTGCGCGAGAGAAGATTACAGGTGCGGCCATGAAAATGAGAGAGAAAGCAGAGCAGCAAGTTAAGAGTGGCCGCCGGAGTACTACTTAAGTAATTTTATACATATATGCGTATATATATATATATGTATGGGTGGTCCTTTCATGTTACTTAGTATGAAATATGGTGAAATCAATGTTGTGATTTTAAGGTAGACAGCGGTCGGAGGCTGTTTTTTTTTTCCATGAGTTTTATTTAGTTATAAATTTATAATTTCTTTTTTTTTTTTCCCTCTCTTTGTTGTGTGTGTGCACGCGAGCGAGTGTGGCACTTTGTTTTGGTGAGTTTAATATGTTCCTCATCTGTTGTTTATGGTATGACATTGGTTTTTCCTCTGGAATAGTGAGTTTCTTTCTAATTTTTAATTTTCAGCTATCTCAAACGAACTCTATAATTGTGCAGTTGACTCAATGTCATGCACAACAGATACTACAGTTCATCAATTTGGCGTCCATATATTCCGCAGGGCAATTCCAACCCATCGTCATTTCTCTAAATTTGGAGAAAATTAACTCCAAACACACTCTATAATTTGGAGAAATGGAGGTGGGATGAATAGTGTGCCTCCAAATTTGGAGGTTTTTAAGGCTTAGTTTGACCCGCACGTGGCTTTTTAAAAGGAGTTTATGAAATTTATTACTAAGTTGTTTGATAATTTTATACAACTGACACACTACTCTTTAAGAATGCATCATAAAATCAAAAAGCAACATTGAGCTTTCAAAAGCTCCATTTTAGAGCTTTTAAAAGCTCCAAAAAAAAAACTCTAAGTTCAATTTTTGCAAAGCTCATAAATTAGTTACCAAATAAATTAACATAAAATTGCGCTTTACAAAAGAGAAGCACCAAAATGGGAGCCAAACTAAGCCTAAAACATTTACAGTCCGTTTGGTATGCTACAAACTAGAAAAGAATTGATTTGCAATTCTTGTTTGTGGCAAATCATGTGTTTGGTTTGACACAAAAACTAGAAATGAAATGATTTCCATTTCTTGCCAATTCTTGAGAATTCAAGCTTTTAGGCCAAAGTGAAATCCGACCAAAATTGGTCGGATTTTGTGAGAATTCATTCTAAAATGGTGTTCTTCCCAAAATACCCTAACCTGATCTTCTTTGTCTTCCCTGATCTTCTTCGTCTTCTTCCTTTCACTTCATCTTCTTCTTCGTCTTCTTCCCTGATCTTCTTCCATGATCTTCTTCGTCTTCCCTGATCTTCTTCGTCTTCTTCCTTTCACTTCATCTTCTTCTTCTTCGTTCTCCTTCGCGGCTTCTTCTTCTTCTTAGTCTTTCTCCTTCACAGCTTCTTCTTCTTCTTCGTCTCCGTCGTTCTTCTGTTCGTCGTCTTCGTCTTCGTCTCTCTGGTATGTTTAGTTCTAGGGTCTGTTTGTGTAAGGTTTGTTTGGGTCTGTTAGTTTAGGGTCTGTTTGGGTCTGTTAGTTTAAGGTCTGGGGGTATTTTAGGAAATGACTACATTTCTTTTCAATTCTATTCTTTTCATTTCTGTTTAAACCAAACAAGAGAATTGGAATTGCAAATCAATTCTATTCTTTTCTTTTCTATTCTTTTCTGTTCAATTCAATTCTATTCTATTTTACAATCATACCAAACGGAGTGTTAGAGACTTGTATCTAAATCATTATTGATCCCCTAAAATACTACTTATGTCCCAATAAATTCATCCACTATTCATACCCTATTCATCCCCTAAAATGCTGTTTATGTCCCAACTCTTATATATGAATATCTACTTAATAATTTAATTTTTTTTTTAAAATCTACTTAATAATTTTAAAATATAATAAATCTTGTGAATTAAGTATTTTTTTTTTATGAATATCTACAATAAAAATTTTTGTTTTTACATAATATGCAATTAAATAACTTTAATAAATAATTTAATTTGCTATCTAAGATTTATTTAATTTTGGAATATTTCAATAGAATTAAATAAGTACATTTTAAAACATGATTGATTATATTCCACAATTAAAGATGTCATTGAAAAATATCGCCACATTTAATAATTTCATACATAACAACTACAACTTCCAAAAAAAAAAGGGAAAAAAAAAACACATGCACACAAGTTTGAATAAAAGTTTATTAGAAAATTAAATATTGTGAACAAAATGTAGTTAATCAAGTTTTTTTTGAACAAAAGAATAGTGATTTGGAGAATGAATAGTAAAATGGAGAAATGATAGATATTTGATGTTAAGTTTTCAAAAAAGTGGGGCTACTTCCTCCAAAAAAGGAGAAGATGCTAATTTAGAGACCAAAATGAAGACATTTGGGTTGGAGAAGTTCTCACTATGCACAGAAAAATGGAGTGAGAGAGAAGAAGAAGAAGTAGTAAAATAAGAAGAAGAAGAGAAACTTGAACTTCACCTTTACCACTGATTGCTTTAATTGTCGCCTCCCTGAAGAAAATATTTTTAATCCACACTTCACTAGAGTTATATCATAGTGTCTTAAATTCTTAATGAACTGTTTATGTATATTATAGTATACAGATCACACAATATGTATGCATGGATAATTAATTAAATCACTAACTCAACTTGACAATCTTTGAAATTCATATAACAAACTGTGGGTAGTTTTAATATCCTTCAATTAAAATTTAGTGGATCTACTGTCAGGGGCGGACCTATCTTGGGGCCAAGGGGGACCACGACCCCTGCATAATTTTAGTTTTTATTTTATTTTATTTATTTTTTATTTTTTTATTTTAAATATCTACATGAAATTTTCCAAAATATTTTGTACCTGTATGTAATTTTAAAAATTTATACTCTTGGCCCTACAAAATTTTGAAAAACTTTTGATCTGTACATGTAATTTTATACAACTATTCTAAACTTTTTGAAAATGTCAATATGACGTATATGTAATTTTATAAATATAGTCTCAAACATAAATTATTTTACCATTAGTCAGTTTTACAAATTGAAGCATGCGATTAATCACTATAGTAAAAAACCAAGTGATATGCTAAAAAATTTACCAAATATGAATAAATAGACCAAAAAAATTTCGCCTTGGGGACATGTCCATTCTCTCTTGGCCCCCGAAACCAAAATTCATGATCCGCCACTGCCCACTTCCTTGTGTATTTGAGAAGGATTTAAGATTCACTACCACATATATTTGAGAAGTATTTGAGATTCAAAATTTGGTAAGCATACCATCAGTAAGGTTCTAAAGTGTACTGGGTATGCGTACTGGGTATGCGTACTGATTTGCACCTAGGATTTTAAGCCTAAAAAAAGCACTGGTAAATGGGGTAGCGAATCAGCGGACCGCCCCGTAACTTTTTTAGACTTAAAATCTCAGTGCACAAATTCAATACATGTACCCAATGCGCTTTAAAACCTGACGGAGCAGACCATTACTCGGTAACAAATCTAAATTTTTGTCCGAGTCCAATTGGGCTTGAAATTTTCAGCTCACTCGTATTACCCATTCACAAAGTACATAAGGCTAGCCCAAATCCGGGCCAAACTTCGGGTTGGGCAAAAATCCGGATTCGGGTTAGCTCATCCAACTAATTCGGGTTGCCTGAAACCGACTTGAGTCCAGCGCAACTCCGAAGACCACTTGCTTCCTAAAATACAAAAAAGACAGCCTACACTCTACAGTCACTACTGTGAAGCCGCCCTCACCTTATCTTATCCCACTAGGGTTTTTAAGATTAGGTTTCGCTACTTCTCAAATCTGAAACGCTTTGGCCCCCATTTCACCATCTCTGTAGTACACACACACATACACACACACACACAGTCTCTCTCTCTCTCTCTCTCTCTCTCTCTCCTCATTTCTAAGTACTACTCTTATTATCAGATCTATCTATGGATTTAAACAAAAGCTAGGGTTTCCACAAAGTTTTGAGCTTTGTATCTTTGTATCTCTAACATCGGCCAAAGCTAATGGCATCCACAAACCCATTTGGTCTCCTGGGTGATGATGACAGCGACGACCCCAGTCAGCTCATCGCGGCTCAGCAGCAGAAGCTGCCGGCAGTGGCGGCGAAGAAATCTCCGGCTGCGGCTCAAGCCGCCACCGGTGGTGCTCAGCCAGCTAAGCCCGCCAAGTTGCCTTCCAAGCCCCTCCCTCCAGCTCCGGCTGGTAAACTCTTGTGCTATCATCTATTTCGTGTTCATGTATTAGTGTGTATGTATATACATATACAGTCCCCTTCTCATGAGGGAGTCTCACTTTGTATATATATATATATATATATATATCTCGATGCATATATCTTATGTTGGAATTGGTGAAAAAGGAAAATTTGAATGTCATTGTTTTTGTTAGAATTGGTGAAAGTATATGGGAAATGGAATGAAAGCTAAAACTTGACTGTTATTGATTTTGTAGTTTTCAATATGTGTCCATATATATATATATATATCAGAGTCCTTCTAATGAGGGATCCTCATTTTACGAAAGTGAGGACTTCTTTTCTCGGCCTTTGGATGATGTTTTCATTAAGGGTACTTCTGTGTCATTTCACTGGAGACGATCCAACGGCCACGATAGAAGTTCTTGCTTTCTTAAAAATGAGGGATACTCATTTGAAGGAGCTCGTATACTGCAGACAGCGAGATACTTTTGAGGTGGGGTGGAGGAACTGAAACACAACTAGCATTTGTAGTCTTTTCTCTTTTTCCATGTGTTTTTGGCCCCCTTTGGGTTATCTTCTATTTCATTGTATAGCCTTCTTCCCCGTTTCCCTGAAGTAACACTTGCGGAAATCGCTGCCACTGCATGTGGTACACCTATCAAAGCACTTAGGATTGAGATCTGAGATTCAAATTTACGCAGCACAGCATTACCTCTTTGCCAAGTTCTGTTAACAAATAGAGCATTTTATCTCTCTTCCTTGCATTGTTTGCTTCTACACGTTTTCTTGTTCCTGTGCTTTAATTGGATATTCTATGGTTTCCCCCTTCTATTATTGGTAAGTTGATCAAATTAAAGATTTAGCCTTAGTTTGGCCCCCACGTGGCTTTTTAAAAGGAGCTTATGAAATGTATTACTAAATTCTTTGATAATTTTATACAAGTGACACTACTCTTCAAAAAGTCATCATGAAACCAAAAAGCAACCTTGAGCTTTTAAAAGCTCCATTCTAGAGCTTTTAAAAGCTCCCTCCAAAAAAGTCCTAAGTTCAATTTTTGCAAAGCTCATAAACTAGTTGCCAAATGAATTAACATGAAATTGGGCTTTGAAAAAGGAGAAGCACCACATGGGGGCCAAACTAAGCCTTGGTTGGTACTTCGTTTAATGATCAACGTTCTAGATTTTTATTTTTCTTTCAATGGCGTTGATTAACTTGGAAATTTCTACATGTACTCTGGTTTCTTGAACTAGCTAGTTACTTGCATGTGCTTCATTTGTATACGCTCTGTCGCTGAATGGGAATTTTTCTGCAGTTCAGTTAGTTCAGATAAATCAGCATTGATTTTGTTGTTATGGCCCCTTTTGGTGTCTCAAGGAAATTGGATTTTCCCAAAATTTTACCTCCCATTTATGATATACCGCTCCAATTCATATACCTGCTTCAACAGCCATCTTGTTGGTCATCACAATTCTAAGTTCAGTGTGAATAGCAGATTTTGTTTCATGGAACAGTGTTATTTTTTTGCCAAGACTCCTCCAGGGAATATTTGTTGAGTGCTATATCTTCATTTCTTTGTCTCTGAGGTCTTCGGAGCAAGGATCAACCCCCTTTTCTCTCAACCAAATATCTTTCCCTTGGGACTATATCATTAATTTAAATTCCTCTTTGGGTAATCGATATCACATATTTACATCAAATTGGTTGTCCCCTGTTTTTGTTGCCATTACTCTTTCTGCTTTTGTAGCAGAAAGTGCACTCGTGGGATGGTATCCCTTTCTTAGTGTGTGTGTGTTTGTGTTATTTCTGTTTTTCTTTTTTTGCCCCTCCCCTCTTCCGTCCACTAATCCTCTACTCAATAATTATATTTTTGGGTACATGTGTGATTTCACATTCTTGTTTGTTTATGTTTCTGTAGTGAAGGAGGCAAGGAGTGAAGCTCCACGTGGAGGTCGTGGTGGGGGTCGAGGTTCGGGTCGTGGACGTGGGGGAGGTGGGTATAATCGAGATTCGGTTACCGGTGAAAACACGTTTGGCAGCAACACTGGATTTTCAGGAGGATACAGAGCACCCGAAGAAGGAGATTCTGGCAAGACTTCTGAAAGACATGGGTACGGTGGGCCCCGTACTGGTGGTTTCCGTGGCGGTCGCCGTGGTGGTTTCAACGACGGAGACGATGTAGAAGGGGAACGCCCTCGGAGGCCATTTGAGCGGCGTAGTGGAACTGGTCGTGGGTTTGTATTTTTTATTGGAACAATTATTTTCAAGGTTATAGTGGATTTCTTAAAATGTTTCGTTGGTCCATTGTTGGTTATACTGTACAGTACATTAATCTGAATTTGTATTTTATTCTTGCAAGATTGATTATTTGATTCTAAACTATAATGGTTTCCACCTTAATATTCTTCTTGTGCGGTTATGCAGGAATGAGACCAAGCGTGATGGTGCTGGACGTGGTAATTGGGGAACTCCTACTGATGAGATTGCTCCGTGAGTACTTTCCTTGGAAATCTTAACTTTGAGTTGGGACTTTGTGTTGTGTGGTTGTTTTTCTTGAAGGGCATGTTTGGAATCACTTCCCGAACGTGCTTCTCCAATACACACTTTAGAGACCTGGAAACACGTTTTGGCTGAAGTAGGTCCTGCAGCCAAAACGTGATGCAGGAATTGAATTTTGCGTCATTCCCATCGTGCCCTTGTAATTAGGTCTTCTACTGCCGTTTTTGTTTCTGTCTAAAAGCAAATTCCAAAGCCAATTCAAACTGGCTCTAATATGAATATAGCACCTCATGAAATGTATTTATTGAAAGAAACTATGCTTTTTTTTTTTGGCCTATTTCTAGTGAGACTGAAGCACCTGTTGATGGAAATGAGAAAACTGTTGATATTGAGAAGCAATCGGGGCAGGAAAATGCAGAAGATGCCAACAAGGAGATTCCTGTGAGTGAACCGAAAGAGGAGGAGCCTGAGGATAAGGTGAATATCTTGTCTGAACTTGTTAGAAATTTCTGAAGTGGAAGTTTTAATTAAACGTGTGCTTTATCTCCAAAGTTCTGTAAAAAGACGGTTATGTTCCCATACTTCCATATTCTTGGTCTACTGTTCTGTTTGGTACGAAAAGTAACCTCTTTTTTCCCCCCCTTCCCATACAATATATATCAATATTGACGTACTTGATGTAGAGAGGGAGATAAATATGAAAAAGGAGTAGAAAAGAAGGGAGAAACATTGTAGAGAGAGTTATTTGGTAAAGAAGCTAAGGAGCATGGGGTTTCTTTAACCCTCAAGTCATGTAATCATATGCATAACACCGTCTCTGACTTAAAGTGAAGGTGTGTCTTTGCTCAAACTGAGTTGCGATTATGCCAGTGCACTGTCGGCTACTATGGCTGGACTTGTACTTTTCATTATCTTTTACTAAAATTTCAATATCTAATACATACTTTAAGGTACCAGAAATTGCTTTTTGAATGGAATTATCATGTGGTCACTTCAGGCACAGTTGAACATGAAATTGTGGTTTCGGGTTTTTATATATTGATCACGTCATTTTTGGTTTAAAATAAGTACAATGAGTTTCGGTATGTTGTACTGTGTCAAGTAACTGCCTTTTAAACCTGTCACTTCATTTCAGCTTGGGTATAACTATGTGATGTAGCCCAATTAGAGAATCGGAAAGCTACAAGAGTGAAAGACTCGAATAATGATCGATCAATGTAGAAACTTGCAAATCTGATTTTAGAGAAGATTACTAGTCTCCAGCCATTATGGTGCTTGAATATGACAAACTCTGGTGCTCAAACCAATAGGACAGTGTGAATATGACAATATGACATATGACATAATGGAGAAACAAGGAAGTGATCAAATGAAGAACTGAGTTTTATTTCTCCAACAGTAGATTCCTGAAAAGAGTTATTGCACACACACACAACCTTGGTTACTTTTTTAGAAGTTCTGCGATGTTAAGCAAGGTCTAGTGAAGTGACAAGTGGCTAACACCATTTTTATAGCAAGCAGCTTACAAATATTTATGTTGATGACAAGTTGCTTATAAACCGCTTTGTAAGGATATTACTTAAACGCTAAGGATAAAAATTACAATATTGTATCATAAACTAAACCAATTTCAAATTAAAAACTGAAAGACGCCCCAAGGCATAATAAAAGACAGTTCGTAACCCATCAAATTCTTCTCTTCAGTTCCAATAAACAGTTGCTTTGACCTGACATATTTCTCCAACTCAATCACATCACTTTGCTAGGCATCACTTACTTTACTTTATGGCGACAAGCCGATAACCATGCACAAGTATGCTGTGGCAAGCACTCAAATTTTTTCCCAAGAAAAAATTGAGATCTGTGGCATGTACATCACTAAAATATATTGTATTATACAGAATCAATTCATTTAATAAACTTGATGCTTTTGTGCTATGTTTATGGTGAAAAATAAAAATTCGTATCTGAATGCATGTTGCTCCTGAACAGTCCCAAAAGATTCAGCGGGCAGAGTGCAATTTGATAGTTTCAACCATTAGCCTGTTAAGTCTTTTCCTGGTGTCATCTCATCTATCTGGCAATCTTAGGATATAGGGGTGGTGGTGGTAGTGTGTATGCGCGTGTAATATAATAATATTGTGTAGTTGGGGCCTTGGAGTGAAGTGTGGGCAGTTATTTTTATAGGACAATGTCTCAGAAATGGAATTTGTGGACGATAGGTTTCCCCAATGCTTAAAATATGAGGTATATGACATAATGGAGAAACAGGCAGTGTTATTAGATTTGGGAAGTTTGAGCATCCTGGTTCTGTCATCTTAAGACCCGTTTGGGTTTCCTTTTTGAATAATAACTTTTTGGATTAAGCTATGTTTTAAAAACCCCACAATTGGAGCTTTCTAGAAAAGTTGTTCTTTACCTTTAAAAAATGAATTAGATTTTTTAACAAGCTGTGAAAACACTAATCCACAACTTTTTAATCAATGCACCATTGGGCTATGAGGATTTTGATTGTAGTTTAATGGCATAGATGATAAGTATATTCCTTCTTTAGGTAATTGTATAATACTTGAGTCATATAATACGTATCATTTATGATTGTTCTTCTCAATGTCATAACAGGAGATGACTCTGGAAGAGTATGAGAAGGTACTCGAAGAGAAGAGGAAGGCTTTGCTAGCACTGAAAACGGAAGAGAGGAAGGTTGGCTTGGACAAAGAACTTGAATCAATGCAACTGATTTCAAGCAAGAAGGGCAATGATGAGATATTTGTTAAATTGGTGAAAACCCATCAACTCTTTTTATGATATTAACATTTATTGCTTTGCAAGTCAAAGAAGCTTATTTGGTTACTTGCTTGTCAGGGTTCTGAGAAGGACAAACGCAAAGAGGCTGCTGAGAAAGAAGAGAAGGCCAAAAAGGTGTGCTTTGTTCTAGGTTTTTTTCCCTTCCCAGTCTATCAATCTATCTATCTATTCTTATATCTAAAAGTGGAGGATAAAAGCATAAATCAATGTGAGCTTGATACTTGGCAGGGAGGAATAAACGTTTCTTTCTCCCAAGTCCCAACTGTGTATATACATATATCTATACACCTACATATCTCTCATTGCCTCTCTGTTAATGACCTACACTCTTTGCGAATTAAATGCTTAGTCTTGGCAGGGATTAATTGTCTTTAATATTTTTTTTTCTTTTCCGAGTCTTATGCTCCTTTCTCTCTCTTTGTTATTTTCCCTATTTACTTCTATCTCTAAATCCCGCCATTTATCTACCTCATTTACTCTCCCTCTCTCACTCTAAAATTCGACCATTTATCTTCCCCATTACCCTCTCTCTCTCTCTCTCTCTCTCTCTCTCTCTGAATCCACATGCACCTCTTATCTCTCTCTATTTAAAGCGTCTCTCTCATTCTTGGATTTTCATTTAATCATTGATGAATAACCATCCAGTAAAAATGAAGAAATTCTGGAGGTGCCTACCAGTTTGAAGAAAATAAAGTAGAAAATAGAAAATTAAGATCTAATTGAATATATTCGTTGCTATTATCTGTGGATGAAGCATGGAGGGTATGGTCTCTGCTTCTGCTACTGGGCAGTTTTTTAGCTATTGCTTTTGTATCCTGTCATCTTATCAATAATAATCCTTTTTTATGTTTAAAAAAAGAATTGCTTCTTACAAATTTTTTTTTTTTTTTTTAAAAATTGAGTTAAGTACTAACAACAATCAGTAGTATGATTACATCCAAAATAAAGTAGATTATTAGGATAGATTATGATATTATCTTGGGTGTCTGGTTGAAGAACATAGTCAGGTAAGTGCAGTATTGGACAAATCTATGCGAAAATCTATTCCGTAATACTTGAGGTTATGTTCAAGTTTATAGGTTTTTTTTTCCCTTCATTGTTTATCTCTTTTATATGCCAAAAACATATTAGTATGACGTAACCACTCATCTTATGCTATCTTTTCAAGGAATGTGCATTTTGTTTGTTCCTATGGTATTGTCAAGTTTCTGTGAAGTAGTTCAGTTTTTTAAGTACTACAAATGTATATGTATGCTTTTGTTTATAAAGTTTTTTAGTTTTGTTTTGATGGCATTGGCATGTTGTAACTGCTCATCTTATGCTATCTTTTCAAGGAATGTGTATTTTGTTCGTTCCTATGGTATTGTCAGGTTCCTGTGAAGTAGTTCAGTTTTTTAAGTACTACAAATGTATGTGTATGCTTTTGTTTATAAAGTTTTTCAGTTTTGTTTTGATGGCATTGGCATGTTGTGGAGTACTACGAATTACTTTTCATTTTAAAGTGTTTTGATAAACATTGTATGACAAACAGCGTACGGGTTATAGGCTAGTTAACAGAAAAAATCAAGCCCATTTAGTTCTTTACTCTTTTTCATCTCCATCTGATCCCACTACTTTATAGATGACATTGTCCATGTGGTGCATTTTGAATTCTCGGTGGATTACTTTTTTGTATTGTGGGTTGATTTTCTTTATCACTGCAAAAAGGAATTGAATAGAATTTTGAAGGGTAATGCCACCATTCTGGTTGTGCAATTCCAAGTTACCTTCTTGTGTTGCATCAAGTTTCTCATCTGTTATATTTTCCGCTAGTCTTGTTTGAAGTTGATTTTCTCCCCATCTACTTGACATATGCTTTTTTCTTGGAACTCACGAACTAAATTCATTGTGGATATCCAAACTTTTCATCATTTGAAAAGATGTTTTATGTCCATAACGAGCATTAAAATTGCCTCTTAACGAGTATACAATGTTTTGGTCTATGGTTCTATCCATGTACCCATGGCCAACTTCAAAAGGTTTCATTTTTTCCCCTTTTTTCAATTTTGCTAACTGCAAGATCACATCACAATTACTGTCCATGTGTTTTCAGATAAATTTCTAATTTTGTTAGGACCGCAATCATCAAGAGCTTGTTTCGTTCATGGATTTTGTGATGAAAAAGAAAAGAAATTACAAAGGAGAGCACTTCTCTTTGTTTGTGGTTAATAAGGACAATATAAATGAAAGGAAAATATTGCAAAAATTCAAGTATGAATTTTGAATTTTTGTGAGTAACTTCCCTTCCTTTTTCTCAAGTTACTATTTTGTGAAATTTTTTAAATTTCTGAAGTCATTCAAACCGTGGAGGAAATTTCAAGGGAAAGCACAATGGAAATAGTTTTCGTTGTTTTCTTTGCCTTTCCTTCTTTAATTCCGCTAACCAAATAGAGCCAAATTGTTATGATGTGTTGTTATGAGTGATACTCCTTGATTTCTAGTATGTTGCTCTTTTACCAAATCGAAATAAGAATAATCTTCTAGATGAAACTTCTTATTGCTTGTTCTATGTGCAGTCGGTGAGCATAAACGAGTTTCTGAAGCCCGCCGAAGGGGAAAGGTTCCCGGGTGGTGGTGGCCGTGGTTCAAGAGGAGGCCGTGGACGTGGTGGACGCGGTTCAAGAGGAGGATCCAGTGGGACTCAGGCGATGAACTATTCAGTGGAAGCACCTTCTATTTCGGATGCTACTCATTTCCCTTCATTGGGTGCTAAGTGAGAGAGTCTTTTATCTGTTTGCTTCATTTCTCAAATCTTTGGACATTTTTGTAGGAAAAATCATGTATTCTTGCAATTTAAGTTATCTTGGAATATTTGTCATTAAGAGTGTATATTTTTTTAGATGTTTTTCTGTGGTTTTTATCATCGACACTCTTTAGTCGAGTTAGGCGTAAGGTGCTATTTTTGTATCTTGATTTAATTTGAGACTTCAAGTGTGGGTATCATTTTTGATTAGGGTTCGCTTCGAGTACGAATTTCATTTTTCTTTTTTTATTTTCATGATTTGGTCGTTAATGGCAATTGTTGAGTGTGCCATGCTTTCTTTTCCTTTTTAACCTTCTTATTTTTGCCTCGACTGTGCCAGTATCAAGTTTGGCATTAGGTTCTAATTTTGTATCTTGGAATGTAGTTTTGGTGTCACTTTTGACTATTTGATGTCCTTGGATACTCTTCCCATCAAGTGAGGCCTTAAATGTGTGTGTGTGTGTGTGTGTGTGTTTTTTTTTTTTTTTTTGCATCGTTGATTAAATTTTGGTATCATTTTTGTTTCACATTCGATTTTTAGCAATTTTGATTACTTTGTGATTTTTTGGATTTTGAAGTTAATGGCATTTTTTTTTCCTTCGTAAATTTTCCCATATATTGGTATTGGTATGTCTTTATTTATTTATTTTGTTTTGGTGTAGTCCTCTCATGGACACCAATTGCCGGGCGAGAGAAAGTGGGAGTGGGTAGGGTTCAGAGTGGCCATTAAGCGGTTTTGTTACTTGTGCCATGTTTTTAGAGAACTTGTAATTTGCTTTAAGTTCAGTATAGTTAAGTGGGAGTGGTAGGGTTCAGAGTGACCCATATTTGACCAAAGTCATTTTAGATATCAAATATGACAATACAAATGACTTTTTCATTTTTTGGGTAGCCTCTTTGACTGTGCATTGGAGTGGGTGAAAGTTGAAGAGTTGTCATTTTATGACTTTGAAATTGTATTTGGTAGGTGGGTTGGAGTTGCTCTTAGTGCCTTTCATTTTATTTTTATTCTGGCAGGAGAATCAGATGATTATAAATTTGAGTAAAGATTTGGACACAAACACTCTACAAATAAGTTACATTAACACCAATAGGAGACTGTCATGTGACAGAGTTGTCTGCCACATTGGAGATAAAAATAAAGGTATCAACTCTGTCACATGGAAGTCTTCCATTAGTGTTAGTGTAATTTGTTTGTGCCCAAATCTTTACTCTATAAATTTTGTCACAAACTCTTACCATATTTTTGCTCACTTGAATTTGAATCCATTTAGATAAGTTGGAGACTTGTCATATTTCTTTGAAGAGTAATTCTTGGGACATAACTTTCATACAATTTTCATACAACCTCTTAAAAGATGTGTCAATCTCTCTTCTGTGTCACTCGGGGTCCAGTGACATCACGAGAGAGAGAGAGAGAGAGAGAGAGAGAGAGAGAGAGAGGTATCTTTTAAGAAAGTTGTGTGAAAGTTGTATCCCAAGAATTACTCTTCTTTGAATAATGTTATGCTTTCCTAATTTGAATCACAAATTTGAATCTCAAATGATTTTTGCAGTTGTATTGCATGTTGTGACAGTGATTGATGCTATCACATGCCATTGCATGTGATACAAATACCATTGCATGTGATATCGCGTTTAGAAAGCAAATTTTGAATTCAAATTTTAAGGGCCTATTTGGTTGTCCTTTTAAATTGAATGGTTCCATTCAAATTTTGTATAGAAGATAAAGGCAAAATTCATCACCATGAATGAATCCATTTACAAATATAGGAGATTTCACCATATTTCTTCTTATGAGGCAATTTGTTCATTTTTTTAGAATGCCAAAATTCATGATTGTAAGCCTCATTTTTGAGACGAGCATCCGTTTTCTAAATGAAACCATTCATGCTCTTCATATTTTTATATAAAATTGTGTACGAAAACATGAATGGAATTATTTCATTTAAGGACAACCAAACAGGCCCTTAATATACCTTCCAACTTGCAATATTAGAAACAGCTGGCAAGTTGCTTTAGCAAAAAGAGTGTTAAAATATTAATGTCATGTTGTGGGTCTTTTGTAATTATGTTAAAGTTATATCCCTTTTTTGGAAATTTGTCTATCATGTTATAGATATGTGCCAAGTGTATAGTTGTTATGTGATCGTTCTAGGGTATCCTTGTAAAAATTCTGCAGCTAAGAGAGCAATACAAAAAAAGCCCCTGTTTATTGTTCCTCACATTTTCATCATTTTCAACTTCCTCTCTTTGTTGCTTCACTAAATTGCTCACAAAAATGGACTTGGGTGTTAGAATCAAACCCAACAAAGTCTGTGAGAGGAAGCTGATTGAAGTTGACAATTACCAACAAAGAGCTGAGAGAGAGAAGGAGAGAGAGATGGTGATGCAACCTTGTAGCCATCAACTGGCACTTAAAAAATTGGAGGAGAGTAGTTCTAATTTTTCCTGCTCTTACTGCAAAAGAGAGATGGCGATCTTTGTGTGCAATCAATGTAATATCTTCCTTGGTGAATCATGTGCTAAATTGCCACACGAGATCCAACATCCCTTGCACCCATCCCACTTTCTCACACTAATAATCAAACCTCTGCGACAAATACCTATGGATCGAAAAAGATGTTATACTTGCGGAGAATGGTTGTTTAACTCTTTCTACGGGTGTCTCCAATGTGATTTTAAGCTTTGCCTTGTTTGCGATTCGTTGATACCAACAACCACCAATGATAAAACCAATCAATTGATTCAAAAGCAAGTCATTACTCACCCACATCCCTTGATTCAATGTTATAGAAGCGAATACTTTTGCTATGGTTGCTTCCTACCCTTGAAGGATGGGGGGAAAAATTCCATTTCTATTTATGTTTGTCTTGATTGTCAAATGTTGCTCTGCAAATCATGTGTCTGTTTGCCCCATAAAATTGAGCATCCTTTTCATCTGCCACACCCTCTTAGCCTTGCTGGTCATAACATACTTCGAACCATATCAGGAAGCGGAGCTACTAATCCTGAATGTGCCGTGTGTTTGCAGCCGATCTACCGTAGGGGTCGGGGCCTTTTTTACGAGTGTCGAAAGTGTATATTCAATTTACACATCAGATGTGCTTCGTTAATGCCCCACCTCATAAACTCTCAAATCCACCCGCAACATCCTCTTGCTTTATTGGATGTAGAAGTTTTTAATGTGCGTTGCGGTGTATGTAAACTGATTTGCCTGCTGGATTACCCTTTGTTTATTTGCATAGAGTGTCGTTTCATTTTTCATGTCCATTGTCTCCCGGATTTACCTACCCGCCTTAAGCATAAGTGTCACTTACATCCACTCACCCTTACCCATTCACCTATCAAAGACTATGAGGGTGAAGGCGATGACTCGGAATTTTTATGTGACGCTTGCGAGAAAGAAAGAAGACTATATGAGACTACTTATTACTGCGCAGAATGCCACTATGTTGCTCATGTTCACTGTGTCATCTCTGAGGTAAGTATTAATTACCCGAATTCTATTTGTAAAGTATTGGAGGATTGTTGTCGTCACTCATTTTCACGTCTTGAGTTAATTACTTAATTTTTTTTTCTAGATTGTACCTTGTCTGCAAAGAGAATCATCATTAGGTGTCAAATTGAAGTTGGAGTGTGATGCAGGGGAAGAGGAAGTGGAAGCAACTTGTCTAGGCGATGGAACAAAAGATGATCACGATCAAGTCTTAACTAGAGTTGATGATTTTTCAGTAGTATTGGCAACAGAAGAGCTCAAGAATATATGTATAGTTGGGGATTCTGTAGTTGATGAATTAGATATAGAGATGTTAGCACTCCAGACTGAAGTAGATAGAAGTAAAGCACAAGTGGAGGCACTAAAAAGGCAACTCGAGACAGAAATAACACAATTAGCTACACACACTATTAAGTTGGACCAACTCAAGGAGAGACGTGCTCAACATATTTTGCCTTTGCAACAGTGAGCTCAATTTAGGGATCCCCTTTATCTAGGAATAACTCTATTTTTTGTATTTGCTTGGAAGAATATAATTCTACTTAATTAGTGCTCCATCAATTTCATTTTATGTGTCATTTTTCTCATTTTTGGATGTCTCAAAACTATTGTTCCCTAAGAATATTTAATACTACTTTTATTATACTTTCCATGACTACACTTCTTGAATTTTAAAATACCCAACAAAAAGTACAAGATAAAAAGGTAAGAGAGGGCAATTTTGGAATTTTGCTTTAAGCTTTTTACATGTGGGATGTAATCATGATGTTCTCTTAAAAAGTTTGACTTTTCAAATGGGACACATAAAATAGGACGGAGGGAGTATATGAGTTTTTAATTGGGTTCTACTCAACATTTATTTGTCCTTTTAAAAGTTGGGGATTCAATTTAAATTAATAGAATTATGCAATTACTATTGGTGAATGCACTATGAAAATTTCCAAACACACCCTTAATCCATGCTTGTTTATCTCATTTACTTTAGTTGATTGAAAAAGATTCTAAAAAAATGACTAACTATGATTTTAGTGAGTCGAAAAAGTTGAGTTTTTGCTACCAAAACTCTGCAGGTAGTTCATTTTTTTTTTATTATATGGTTGATCTGCTTAGTGGTCAATACTGGTTAAGGACTTCAAAGAGTATGTTCAACGTTGTTGTTGGATATTTTAATGAGTACTACTATATATGATTCCCAAATTTAGAGTCCCAAATTTTGGTTACTAAATGCTTAGTCAGTTGTACACTCGCATAAGTGTATGATACCACCGATCATTGTCACAGCAAATGGTACGACTATTAAATAATTTGGGAACTAAATTTGGGATTCAAATTTGGGAAACATAGAATTATTCTATTTTAATTTATCAATTTTGTTGGGTATTGGTCCTTTATTTGTCCAGTCCAACGGGCCATTTGATGCAATACACCCAAAATTAAATTTAGTGTTTTTGAAACATTTTTAATGGTACTGTGATTTAAGCGATTTTCCTGGTTCAATCTTTGCCTTATTGACTTTTCTTACGAATCCACGTAGGATTTCTCATTGCTTCCGCGCTCTATGATTGGTCTACGTAGGATCGATCATTCGTTGCTATTCTTGTTATGTTTGACTCGCTCATCGAGTCCTCATGACATGGTTTTTGGGGGCGTTACAGAGATCCTAGAGGGAAGAGAAAGAAGCCATGACTGTGCTCTTCTTTTAATTCTTTACACCTAAATCATGAGACATTTCTCTCTCTAAAAATCCACAGCGGCATCGATTTCTCATTAAACATATTGGATGGGAGAGAAGTTCTTCTCTGTACATATTATGTGTATATACAGATTATGCATATGCACATTGAGAAATAATATTACCTGTTTCTTTTCTTTCCTTTTTTCTGTTTTTTTTTTAAATAAACAATTTGGGCTTTTCATCATAACAAAGGGTAGTTTAGGTATTTTAGATTGTTATTAAGTGATGTCACATTCCGTTAATTTTCTAACCGCTTATTCACGGAAGGGAGGTAAGTGTTAATAAAATTAAAAAAATAAGGGAGGTAAGTGTTAGTTCTGAAACAAGAAGGGAGATAAGTGTTATTAGGCCATACCTACTAGGTAAGTGTTGAGTTTTTCATATTCTGTGATTATTCATAACTTGACTGAAGTACGAATAATTTTTTTCATGTTTCAGATTTGGAGATATATTGCTGGCAACCAACATTGGATAGATTTTTATTATAATTATTAATTTTTTTTTTCAACAGCCAAGCAATAACTTTTATTAATAAGGAGAACCAGATACATAAGACCACCCCAAACAAATTAATCCTCACTTGCCAAGATCAAGAAAGTACAAACCATTCGATAAACACTATGCATACATGATACGCGCATCTTGCGCACACAACCCCTAAGCATACAACTAAAAGATGCAATCTGAGCAAAAAAAAAAAAAGTCTAAACGATACAAGAACAACCCCTAAGCTGAATTATTATTATTAGTTTAAAGACACCTGAATTTTAGTGACACATTTGAACAAATTTGTACTTATTGTTTGTATTAATTAGTATTCAGATGTTGGACTTGATTTTGAAAATGTTTGTGAATGGTTATTTTAGGTGCATCAGTTGTTTTTATGGATATATAGATTGATATTACAGCAGGTAAAAAATTGAAAAATGTAACAAAAAATAATAATAATTTGCAGATACTATTTGTTGCGCACAAATACTAATCCCAAAGTGCTAATATTTGTGACTCATGTGATTGAATCACAAATTCCACTATTTGCTACACATATTCTACGTCACTAATAATAATTTAAATGATTGTAGTAATTATTTGTTCCGCATAGTATACGTCACAAATGACTTCACACATTTTCACACATTAAAGTGAATATTAAACATTTGTGACTACAAGCGTGCCACAAATAGGTACTTTATTTCTTATGCGTTGATTGGGTCACAAAATACTTTTTTCAACCCTTGTGTATGCGACACGTCGAATGTGTCACAAATAAGTATTTTCGACGCTTCGCCTATTATTTGTGACGCGTTTGTGCATCATATATATACATATATATATAACAAAAACTGCACAGTATAGGCACACGAGTTCAGCCAAGCTCATTTATATTTGAGTTCGACTTCTTTATTACACGAACCGAAAATCAATTGCTTAAATTTGACTTGTGTATTAAATGAACTTGAAATTCAAACTTAATTTTAAATTTGGTCTTAAACTATAGTCGGTCCAATAACTTTATATCAAGGTTATATCAAGATTTGACCTTGACATTTTTAAACGAGTCAAACTCAAGTGTCTATAAAACTACATATATACTTTTATAATAGAGGTTTATATATAGTCAATATACTATACCTTGACAAGTCAAGAGCTCTATTGAACTGAGCACATATATGCTTGAGTTTGACTTGTTTATTAAATGTGTTGTACCAATTATTTATTGAACATATTCACGAGAGCTTATTGTGTTGTTAAGCTTGGATACACCCCTATACACATGTAAAAAATAGGAAACCCAACTCAGTGAACTCACCCCCTCTTTTCTTCTCCATTTCCTTCCATTTTCTTGCTCCAAACAAGCTAATTAAATAGATCTTATGGCTAACAAATTGCTTCTCAAGTCAAGTCAAGAAGAGATATATAACTATTGAATCAACTTGTAATATCAGGCACATTAATATTAATTAATTTGTTGTCTTATCTAATCCGTTGGATGGGTAAAAGACTAATAATAATTTAAATTATGTGGTAGTTGAGAACGCCATATATTCTTAGAAATAAATTTCTAAAACAGATAAATTAATGGGTGATAATTAATCAAGTCAAGTAAACCATATACTACTGTATGTGTCAGCTACACATAGTACCCCTGTGTGATCGATGAAGCCATACTATTTGTGCATGCCTGTATATATGGCTCTATGTGTAATTTAGAATCATTTTCACTACAAGCTTCTATAGTTTAAAAGTTGACACTTAAATTCCTTAATTGATTGTGATTAAAATGAAGGTATATATGTCATTTCAAATAAAATTTAACAGTGTTAGGTTTACACTTAACACACATGAACCACATGGGTGTTTTATCCTTTTGAACTACAAGGATAAAATGAAATTGAGACTAGGGGTAAAATGTATTTAACCATGTTCACCTATTAATTCAATGTTTTTATTAAGTATGTTATTTCATTGTCATTATCTTTTAAAAATGGGTAATAGGCCCAAGTAATTGTTGATAGAGATGATACCGAGGTTTGCTAGGCTACTTTAGAAATTTACGTCTAGTGTGAACACAAAGTTCATGATTTGGCCGGCCGATATCAATGTTCTACTTTAATTTGTTTTACGACAAAAGAACAGGGAATAAATAAATAAAAAAAATTTAAGGATTCCTCAAGTCATATTCTCATCTTGCAATTTTTTAATTCTTATATACATTCTTTAGAATTTGGGTAAAAATATCCACCATATTGGAAACAGCTTGGCAGGTTGGTTTAACAAATTAAAAATCTCTGTATGAATAAGCTGAGTGAAGTGGACAATTACCAACAAAGAGAGAGCCCACATTCCTACACTCAAATGCATTTGTAGAGGCAGAGAGAGAGAGAGGGAGAGAGAGATCGATGGAGTTTAAACATTTCAGTCACCGTCATCGACTGGTACTCGAAAATTTCAAGGACAGGGAAGTTAATCGTGGTTGTACGGCCTGCTTTTCAATGGGCTTCGAGTTTGCCTACCGCTGTATTAAGGACTGCAATTTCATATTGCACAAGTCATGCGCAGAACTGCCAAGAGAGACGGTACACCCCTTTCACCCACAACATATACTCACTCTCCTTGAAGAACCAGAGTGGATGTCCACTCCATGCAGTGTTTGTGATAGGGAGTATCGGAGCTTCAGCTACCATTGTTTTCATTGTGATTTTAACATGGACCTTGATTGTGCTTCTCTAATGCCTTTGTCCAAAGTTAATAAATCGCAAATTCTTCATAATCTCACCCACCCACATCCATTGATTATTTGTGATATACAGACAAATAGGAGTACTAATCTCAAATGTTTTTACTGCTACATTCCCATCATCAAGGGTCATCCCATCTTTGTTTGCCTTGAATGTAAAATCTTATTCGATGAATCATGTGTTCGCTTGCCACATGTGATCCAACATACCTTTCACACACCCCACCCTCTCACCCTCCTCAAGTCTCGCCCCTATATGAAAAAAACGTGTAATGCCTGCGGAGACAGGACGATGAAAAGATTTTCATTTCACTACTGCTGTTTAGAGTGTGATTTTTCTCTTCACATTTGTTGTGCTTCGCTGATTCCAATCACCGATAACAAAAGCAGTCAAGATGGTCGACAGATTCCAAAACAGGTCATATCTTCTCATCCACATCCCTTGATTCCCTGTCATAATAGTAGTCGTCAGACTAACTCTGTGTACCCTAGATACTGCTATGGGTGCTTTTTATCCTTGGAGAATGAGGATTCTATTTACGTTTGTCTCGATTGTAAAAAGTTGTTTCATGAATCATGCGCCTGCTTGCCTCGTGAAATGGAGCATCCCTTTCATCCGGAACACCCTCTCAGCCTTTTCGAAGGCATTAAATATCCTGTGAACACATACAATCTTTGTGTGGACAATGATTTCTATGATTTTTGTTGCAGTGCTTGTCAATTGGTTTCCTATTACCCATTCTTCCGTTGTGCGGTGTGCAATTTAAATATCCACGCCCATTGTCTCCCAAATTTACCTCATACTATTAAACATAAATGTCACTTACATCCCCTCACCCTCACCCATTCACTTATCAAAGACTATGAGGGTGAAGGTGATGACTCAGAATTTTTATGTGACGCTTGTGAGAAGGAAAGAGGACTATCTGAGACTACTTATTACTGTGCAGAATGCCACTATGTTGCTCATGTACATTGTGTCATCTTTGAGGTAAAAATTACCCAAATTCAATTTTTAATGTTTTAGAAGATCACTGTCACTCTTTTCACCTCTTTAGATAATATAACTTTTCTTTCAGGTCTTACGTTATCTGCAAAGAGAATTATCTTTAGGTGTCAAAGGTGGAAATATGAAGCTGGAAAGTGATGCAGGGGAGGAGGAAGTAGAAGTACTATTGGGAAACACTTCTTTACGTGATCGAACAAGAGATCACAATCAGGTCGTAACTAGAGCTGGTGATTTGTCACTAGCATTGGCAACAGAAGGGCTCAAGAATACATATATAGTTGGTTATTCTATACTTGATAAACTAGATATGGAGATTGTGAGACTCCAGACAAGAGTAGATAAAAGAAAAGCAAAAGTAGAGGAATTAGAGACAAAAATAAGACAATTAGATAAGGATATAATTAAGTTGGATAAACTCAAGGAGAGACGTGCTGAACATATTTTGTCTCTACAACAGTGAGCTTAAGTTGAAGTGTCTCCCCCATTGGAGAAAACTTAGGGATGTCCACATCGAATGGAATAACTCTACTTTTTGCTTTTGTTGGAAAAGGTAATTCTACATAATAAGTAGGTAGCTGGTAAGGGCAGGTGCATTTTTTAATTTGGGCACCTCTTTTTAAGTTAAAAAATCAAATTTTTATCTTTTACTGTAATTAGTAAGGGCACCTCACTTATTGTACTATATATATATATATATATATATATGGGTAAATTGCAAATTACACTCCACTAGTTTCGTAAATCAGTGTAGTTTTGTATTTATTTATTTATTCCTATTTTGTTTCTTTCTTAATTTCTTCCTTCTTCAGCTTATTATAAGTTTTAGTCCTCCTCTTTTTTTTTTTTTTTTTTGGGTTAATTAGGATTAGGTGCCACATTAGATACTTTTTACGTGATTGGGCTAACCCGTGAACTAGTTTAATGAAATGCCCAATGAAATTTAGTTGACCAAAATAGTCTTTTGTGTATTGTTAGCACGCGCACATGCACTATCCGACATTCTGCATTCAAAAGGAACGCATATGGACATGCATATGCCACGTGTATAGTTGGGTTTTTTTTTTTTTTTTTTAAGGAACACGTGTATAGAGAGAGAAAGAAAGAGAGACAGAGATCGCCATCGCCATCACCATCGGCGATGATCGCCGGCCAACACCACCATCGTCGTCGATTACCATCACCATCGCCGTCGTTGCCACCACCACCACCACTATTGCCATCGCGTCTCCACCACAACCGTGGATCGCCATCACTATTACCATCACTATCCCATAAATAACTTATAATCTTTTAAACAATCTGATACACTTAAAATTTATAATAATCTGATAATATCTTATAATCTTTTAAACCACATGATAATATCTTGTAATCTTTTAAATAATCTGATACATTTAAAGCTGGACACGCACTTGTACACTAATATCAAAGTGAAATTGATAAAAATAAATAAAAAAATTAAGCTTATAATACAAAACTTCCGTGAAAAAATTATGGGATAGATTATGGGGTCATTTTGGGCCAGAAATAATGTGATATTCCCATTGTACCCTTGCTTATTTTGTAATTGGGTGGATTTTGCACAATTTGAGGACTGGAAAGGGAGTAAATTGCCAAAATTGAAACTATAGGGACCAAACTGTCACAACCCTTAAACTATTGGAGTGTAATTTGCAATTTACCCATATATATATAGTACAATAAGTGAGGTGCCCTTACTAATTACAGTAAAAGATAAAAATTTGATTTTTTAACTTAAAAAGAGGTGCCCAAATTAAAAAATGCACCTGCCCTTACCAGCTACCTAATAAGTATGTGTTTTTAATTGGGTTCTATTCAGCACTACCTTTTGGCCTTTAAAAACTGGGGGTTCAATTTAAATTAGTAGGACTATGCAAAATAATTGGTGAATGCTTTATGAAAAACTCTAAACACTCCCTTAATCTCGTAGAAATATGAAAAGTCGGAGCTTTGTTGATAGAATTGTTGAGTTATAAGAGAGTCCCTTGTTAGACTTATATAGAAGATGATCATGCTACATTATGGAAGCGCGTATATAATATATGATTTTCTGAAGATAAAAATCATACATGTCCTTTAATATAACTAGCACATTTATATATGTTTAAATCATATATTTGATTCTAACGAGATACATCAATATGAATTAGTGTATCTCAATTACAATCCCTTCAATATTCTCTTATACTTTCCCTCAAACTCATGGAGAGATTTGAAAACTCTAAATGAATTTTTATTCATCTCATTTACTTTAGTTGATTGAAAAGGGTTTAAAAACAAAAAGGAACCCAACACACTCCGTCTTTAAGGCTTTAAGGCGAACCATATGGCGACTGGAAAGAAAGACGACCTCATGCACCGAACTCTAAGTGAGTGGCTTTTCTCTCGAGGTTTTCCAGAAATGAGTGTTAGATTCGGGCTTTGAATGGGAACTCAAGGGTATCATTAGGATCGCTATGGACCAGTTCAATGCTCAGGGAAAGGCTTGGAACACTTAGATCCAAGATTCTGGCAGATGGGTTTTCAACCGGTTGACAGGGTACCTTCGACCAGTCGACCGGGTCCCTTTGACTCGTCAACTGGGTCAACGAATATATTGTGTTTTGAACATATCATTCCAGAGAGGTGTTCGAACGGTCGACCGGACCCAGTTCGTGAAAAGTCTGATTTGTTCAAACTTGATCTGTTCTAATGGCTCCTAAACGTGTTTATATATACAGATATAAACATGGTTTATGGGTGTTGGGACACTACCCTTTGTGTAGAGAGGCATCTCTTACCCAATAGACACCACTATATGTACATAATAGTTAGTTATTTTGATAGATTTTTTTTCCAAATTTTTATCTCTTATTCTTCTCTTATTCTAAAGTCTTTTTGAGAGCTTTTACATATAGAAATTCTGTTACCTATAGAACATAATTGAGTTTGTTGCCTCAATTATATTCGATCGTAGTATCCTCAAGAACGAAGTGTCGTAGTCCGCAAACAACCATGTGTGGGACATAATTTCGTTTTTCAGACAACGCATAGCATGCTCGATCTAGTTACTATTTTTATTGAGTTTCTTATTGTAACACCCCAAAAACCTAGCCACATGGGCGAGGTCAACGAGTCAAACAATCCAAAGGAAAGCAAGGAATAGTCCTATGTGGACTAATCCAACAAGGCGGAAGCAAAGGGGAATCCTACGTAGATTCCAAAAAAAAGTCAAAAAGTCAAGAATTGACCCTCGAGGACTAAACAAGTTTATAAAGAAGTATAAAGAACCCCAAAGGGCAAAGAAACAAAGAATTGAGTTTTGTTTTAGAAATTTACTAAGGCGGGAACTTTAATAGATTTGCAACCAAATGACCCTTTAAAAATCAAAAGTACATTTTTTCCTTGATATATTATCCAAAGGCCAAGTGTAAACCAAATTAGTTTTAAAAAATATTTAAGTTATGGTCAAGATATAAAAGGTCTGGCAGGGGGTAGTTCAACCGGTCCAAAGTGTACCTTCAACCGGTCGAAGGTCACTCTGCTAGACAGGTATCTCGCAGTGTAACTTTTGTTGGGTTTGTGAAGTCTGATCCACTCCAATACCGAGGGTTCGGGGGTTGGGCTCCCCGAGTTGGATGAGCAGTGTAACCCTTCAGTGTAACTCTATTGGGATATCTATTCCCCTCTTAGTGCAGCCGCACTGGTAGAGAGCTGCGATTGAGAGAGAATTCTGTAACCCTTTTGTTCTTTGATCATATTGAACTGGTATGAGAGGCTATGGACGTTAGCAATTTGGCCGAACCATAGGGTATATCTTGTGTTGTGTTTTCTTTGTTTCTTGTTTCGGTGTGTTTGTATTGTGTGTGTTTCTGGTCCTTATCCACAACAGTTGGTATCAGAGTGATTCACAATGGCTGAGGAAGGGAAAGTTAAGATTAAGAAGTTCAATGGTTCAAACTTAATTTGCTTTCTAGAAGATGCAGATTGAAGATTTGCACTACAAGAAAAAAAAAATTCATTTTTATGACTTTTAAATTTTGACGTAATGACTATTTTTAAAAAATAGTCATAAAAGGTACTTTTTTCTAACATATGTGACTACTTTTGTATTTTTAGTCATAAGATTGGTAAGTTGTGTTTAATTTATGACTGTATTTTTGGGTAGTCATAAATTATTTTTTTACGACTCTTTTACTTTGTGTTATAGAATCAAACGTAAGTAGCTAGTGTTTTATTTATGACTACTTTCATATTTATAGTCATAAATTTGATTAGTGGTGTTTAATTTATGACTTCATATTTTGGTAGTCATAAATATTTTGACACATGAATTTGAATCAAGTCATTAGATAATGTACAAATTTAGAATAGACTAATTTAAAATTAACCAATTCATAAAATTACATTATTTGTACAACCAAATAGGCCCTAGCAAGTTCTAAAAAAAACAAAAAATAAAGGTTAATTACACTTTACACCCTTGTAGTTAAGCCCATTTTCACTTAACCCTCTATACTTCAAAAGTACTCAACCCCTTTAGTTTCGGACTAAAGTGAAACTGTTAAGATTTTCCTCAACACTGATCAAAATTCCAAAATTGGCCTAAAATATTAGCACTCAATCTCGTTTGTGAGGTTAATTTTGGGGTGAGACCATATGTGCCATTTAACCCACTTATGTGTGACTAATAATTAACACATAACCCCTTGTGGGACTAATTTTTTGATTAACTGCATATGTAGGTTTAATTTTGACACTTAAACTCTCCATTGTGAGACTAATTTTAACATTTAATCCCATATTGGGTTATTTTGGAAGAAATCCTAACAATTTCATTTTAGTCCAGAAAGTAAGAGGGCTAAGTGTGTGTTTTTGATTCACATGAGATAAAGTGAAATTGAGTCTAACCATAAGACATAAAATATAGGGTAAATTACACAAACCTCCCCTGAGGTTTGCCTTAATTACACGGACCTCCCCTCTTGTTTCAAAAATTACACAGACCTCCCTCGAGGTTTGCATTAGGTAACAAAACGCCCTTTCCCCTAATGGTCCGTTAGTTTTTTTTACATTAGCCTCCCCTGAAAATTACAATTAGTCCCCCTAATATTATAAAATTGTCATACTAAAGCCCCATTTCTCTTATATTTTTGTGCTAATTATAAAATCCCTCTTCCCTCCTATGTTTTTGGGTTAATTTTTTTAACATTAATTTATATCTACACAAAATATACACAAAACATATATAAATAGGTCCAAAACCCCCTGTATTAATTTTCTAGATCCGCCCCTGTCCCTATGCTTCAAAAGTGGACACTTAACCCCCTGTGATTGTGGATTAAAATGGAATTGTTATGATTTCACTCAAAACTGACAAAAATTCTAAAATTGGTTAAAAATATAAACACTTAATCCATTTTGTGATGTTAATTTTGGGGTTAACGCTCTTTGAGTGAAATCATAACAGTTCTATTTTAGTCCACAATCACAGGGGGTTAAGTGTCCACTTTTGAAGCATAGGGACATGGGCGGATCTAGAAAATTAATACAGGGGGCTTGATAGAGGTTTATTCGGGGGAAAAAAAATTTGGACCTATTTATATATGTTTTGTGTATATTTTGTAAAGATATAAATTAATGCTAAAAAAATTAACCCAAAAACATAGGAGGGAGGAGGGATTTTATAATTAGCACAAAAATAAAAGAGAAAGGGGACTTTAGTATGACAATTTTATAATATTAGGGGGACTAATTGTAATTTTCAGGGGAGACTAATGTAAAAAAACTAACGGACGGCGTTTTGTTACCTAATTCAAACCTCGAGGGAGCTCTGTGTAATTTTTGAAATAAGAGGGGAAGTCCGTGTAATTAAGGCAAACCTCAGATTTGTGTAATTTACCCAAAAGAGAAAGTAAAGCAAATAAAAACCCTAACCATCTAAAACTCACGGTCTCTCGTGTCTCTAAGCAGTCTCTAAGTTTTCGCCGGGTTGATTGTTTATCAGCAGCCAGTATCGCCGGTCTGTTGCGGGTTCAGTCGCCATCGTTGAGTAGACTCGTCGTCACTGTTTGTGGGTTCTTCGTAGCCTCTGGTTTCTGGTATGTCTCTAAACTTCTCTAGTTACTCTAGTTTACTCTTAACTGATTTATTTGGTTTCTATTAGTATATCTCACTCCTTTTGACCGTCTTTCACTAAAGGAGGCATTGGGAGGCCCCATGAACATGGTGTTTCTGACTAGATTTGCTGTTTTACAACTGATGTAGGCGGTATATCTGATTATTATATTTATAATTTTATTGGGATATGTGAACTTCATTGGGACTTGTGAATACTTAGTTTACGAATTAGATTTCTTTCGTGGGTATATTGGTATGTGTGACTGATTTGGGCGTGTCTTTATCTACAAGAAGGGTGATTGACTCATGAACCAAAGAATTTTAAGGGACCTTCGGTCATAGTTCATTCAAATAAAACTCTTCAAAATTAAAATTTATGGTATTTTTCTTTATCGTATTAGGTCTTTTTTATATTCAAATTGTTATAACTTTTGTTATACAAGTCCGTTTTTCGTAAAATTTGATATTTTAAAATCAGCAAAACGAGATCTATCAGTCAAGTTCAATGTTGATCATGAAATACTGGGACAAAAAAAACACTAAACATCAAACATATATGAAAAATTGCATTTTTTTCGCATACATATAATAAAAATATATTTCTTTCGTACAATTGGCACCATAGATGCATAGATCTTAAAAAAAATACACGAAATCAAAAAAAAAATCACCCAAAAAACCCAAGAATTGATAAAGTTATGGTAGTTTAAAGTTGTCGAATAATATTATCTGTTAGACACACAAATAATAGATAATATTATCTATAAGATAGATAAAACCTCAAAATTAGGCTGCAACTTGACTTTTTTCTTAAAATTTCCACGCCTATTGCGTAGATCTCAAAGAAATACATGAAATCAAAAAAAAATTATCCAAAAAGCCCAAGAATTGATAAAGTTATGGTGGTTTAAAGTTGACAAATAATATTATCTGGTAGTGTAAACAGATAATATTATCTGTTTGTGTCTGAAAGATAAAAATGAAAAACGAAGTTCTAATTTTTTTTTGTACAACTTTCAAGTCCGATGCGTAGATCTTAAAGAAATACATTAAATAAAAAAAAAAAAAAAAATCACCCAAAAAGCCCAAGAATTGATAAAATTATGGTGGTTTAAAGTTGACAAATAATATTATCTGTTAGTGTAAACAGATAATATTATATGTTTGTGTCTGAAAGATAAAAATGAAAAACGAAGCTCCAAATTATTTTTTTTTTGTACAACTTTCAAGTCCGATGCATAGATCTTAAAGAAATACATGAAATCAAAAAAAAAATCACCCAAAAAGTCCAAGAATTGATAAAGTTATGGTGGTTTAAAGTTGACAAATAATATTATCTGTGCGATGCATAGATATTAAAGAATTACATGAAATCAAAAAAAAAAAAAAAATCACCCAAAAAGCCCAAGAATTGATAAAGTTATGGTGGTTTAAAGTTGACAAATTATATTATCTGTTAGTGTAAACAAATAATATTATCTGTTTGTGTCTGAAAGATAAAAATGAAAAATGAAGTTCCAAATTGCTTTTTTTTGTACAACTTTCAAGTCCAATGCGTAGATCTCAAATAAATACATGAATTAAAAAAAAAAATCACCCAAAAAGCCCAAGAATTGATAAAGTTATGGTGGTTTAAAGTTGACAAATAATGATATCTGTTAGTGTAAACAGATAATATTATATATCTGAAAGATAAAAATGAAAAATGAAGTTCCAAATTACTTTTTTTTTGTACAACTTTCAAGTCTGATGCGTAGATCTCGAAAAAATACATGATATCATAAAAAAAAAAAAAAACACCCAAAAAGACCAAAAAACGAGTGAGTTATGATGATTTAAAGTTCACAGATAATATAACATAATCTGTGAGTGGAGGGGCTTTTCATCAAATACGAAAAGTCGCGAGGGGCTTTTCATAAAACTGCAAAAAACATGGGTTTTTTTTTTACTAAAACACATAATTTTAAGGGGTCTATGACCTAATATCCCGAATTTTAATTAATATAATTAAAGAAAATTTTTTTATATAATAAATAAAAGGGTTAGTTACACTCGCCTCCCCTGAGGTTTGCCTTAATACACGGACCTCTCTCGCATTTTGAGAAATTCCACGAACTTCCCTTGAGGTTTAGGTTGAGTTACACTCGCCTCCCCTCCATTAGTTGACCGTCTATCTCCTTAACAGAAACTGATGATGTAAGCAATTTTTGCTTACCTAATGCCAAAAATACCCTTGCTTCCATAGCACTCCTGGAAAATAAGAATAATTACACTACCTCTCCTGAGATATGGCCTAATTACACGAACCTCCCTCATAACAAAATTGTTTTTTCGTTAATTTTTTTTCAAATTCCTCTTCTTCCTCTCTTGTTCCGTCTCTCAACAAAAATTAATTTTTTTTCCAAAATTTAGAATCACCTCTCCTAATTTTAAGAATGACTATATTTTCCATATCATTTTTACAGTCCTTTCAATTTTACATGAAGTATAGAAAGTTCTTTCCAACAAACAAATTGAACATTGCCCATATTATTTGTCATATTTATTCCATAAATAGAAGAAACTAAAAGTAGAAGAAATAAAAAACCAAATCCAAGAAATTTAAATTATGAAATTGAAAAAAAAAATTATTGTTTTTTTTGTTTTTTGTTTTTTTTCTCTTCTTCTTCCTCCCTTGTTCCGTCACTCAACAAAAATTAATTTTGTCCAAAATTGATAATCGTATCTCTTGCTATTCAGAATGACTAAATTACACTTACCATTTTTCACAGTCCCTTCAAATTTTCACGAAACACAGGAAGTTCTTTCCAACAAACCAAATTGCAGATTGCCCAGATTCTATTGACCTAACCTATCCGTCATATTTATTCCATAAACATGAAAAACTAACAGGTGGAAGAAATAAAAAAATCAAACCCAAGAAATTTAAATTATGAAAGTGAAGAATTTGAAGAAAGGCCTTAAGAATTGTTAGAAAGAATTTTAAAAAATTGAAATATACACTTCTTAGTAGTATGAACAGTTTAACCTAAACCCTTTCTCATTGCAAAAGCAAATTTTATTTGTGGATATAATAATACATATGCACAAACTGTAATTATGGGTGATCAGAGAGGTCTGTGTAATTTTTTAAAATTCGAGGGACGTTGTGTAATTAGACCATAGTTCAGGGGAGGTTTGTGTAATTTAATGTAGGGCATTTTGGTACTTTCATTTAATTCGTCATACACGTTACTCAACCGTTAGCGAGAAGGGAGGTCTGTATAATTTCTCAAAATACGAGGGAGGTCCGTGTAATTACGACAAACCTCAGGAGAGGTGTGTGTAATTAACCCTAAATAAAATAATTAGTAGGTTTGGTTATATAATAAATTTTAAATTTTGTGCCTCCTATGTGCAACTAGATTCCAAAATAGGGTATTTTTTAAAAGCACTTTACTTTTGAAAAAGAGAAATGCTATGCTTCCCAAATAATAATCTTAGTGTTCCATCCCATGTTAGAGTTGATTTATATGCCTTTGAGCTTTTTTTGTATATCTTGGGGTATATGCCCCTTGTATCTTTTGTAGATGCTGTTTGGCTTTTCTTTTGGTTTGATTAGCCTTTTTTGTAGAAAAAATAAATCATAATATCAAATACTCATCCCAAATGATGTGGCAGTCAATGGGCCCATCGGCAATAATGATGGGGACCACTTCAATGTCATCCAATTAAAATTCAGTGGTTCCCTGCTACATCATTTGGGATGAGTATTTTGAATTAGAATTTGAGAAGCATACCATTACTCTTAAAAAAACAGAAAAAAAAAAGCAAAGTGGTTTTATTCAAATATAACTAGTGGCTTAGGTCCCAAGTTGTTACTCCCTCCGTTCCAAAGTAGTGTCCACATTTCCCTTTTTGGATGTTCCAAAATAAATGTTCACTTTTAGAAGTTTAAGTAGAAATTTTACATAAACTTCCTATAATACACTTACAATAAAGACAAATCAGATTTACGAGTGATCCAAAAATAAGTAGAAAAGTCAAACATCCATCACATCAAATGTAATATGAAAGTTGTTATCTATGAACCAACAAAAAGGATATAATATAGCTTTCTAGGTATCTTGACTTTGCCACAACTAGCAGAAAATTCCATCCAGCATTTCGTAGTTAGAATTGCGGCTTTTGGAATGGATAGATCTTGGATGTCCATGAATAGATTATCTGATGAATATGAAGAAGGGGTAAACCATTTTCTCGAATTTATTGAATGAAATACTAAAATCTGAATTCCATACGATGTCCGTGTTCTCATTGTCTCTAATTAATTTATATTTTTTAAGATTCCTGTACGAGAAATTTGAAATCAGTTGAGAGTTTGTCAAATTCGTCAACCCGGTCACTATAATTTTAAATCGTATGTTAAGATTTTCGCAATTTTGTCCTCTTGACCTGTAGGAAACGCAATCCTGCACACTTTTTGTTCTTTTAGCTTTGTCAAATTCCACACCGTTTGGGCAGAAAATGCTACGTTTCAGTAACAATTTAATTGGATTAATAATTTGAAAGTATGTGAATGAATATAGGGTGTATCATCATATTGACCTCTTTTTGTTTGTTAACCGAAATTTAGTTGACTACCTTAACTTATGATTGAATGCTGGATGCATATTCTTTATGGTGTTTAGGTATCTTGACTTTTTCACGACTAGCAGAAAATTCCATCCAGCATTTCTTAGTTAGAATTATGTCTTTAGGAATGGATAGATCTTGGATGTCCATGAATAGATTATTTGTTGAATATAAAGTAGGGTAAAGGTTTTTCTCGAATTTGCTGAACGAAATGCTTAAAATTTGGATTCCATACCATGTCTGTGTTCTCATTGAGGGAATTTCCTTAACTCTACAAGAAGTTAAAGGCCATCTATACATAAAAGGAATTGACCAAAGTTATCGTGTATGGATATGGCATGGGGAAGATGCTCCTAGTGCAGCTTCGCCAAATGGTAACACACAAAACTTCGACTATCACTGTGATGTGATGGAAAATCCAGAAGACATTATGGCCACAGTAGACAGGGTTCAAGTTGCACGTGAGGACTTTACCGGTAATTCTGGATCATTTTAAAAGTTGATTGAAGATGCTCATAAACCTTTGTACAAAGGTTGTAAGAAGTTTAACAAATTATCAACATTGTTGAATCTTTTCAATTTGAAAGCAAATAGTGGTTGGACAGATACAACCTTTTCAAAGTTGTTGGTGTTGTTTGCAGAAATGCTTCCAGAAGACAATGAATTTCCATTATCTATGCAAAAGGCTAGGAAGACATTGTCCGTGTTTGGGATGGAGTATGAGAAAATTCATGCATTTCGCAACGATTGTATACTTTATAGAAAGGAGTATAAAGATGCAACTATATGTCCTGCTTGTGGAACTTCGAGACATAAATTGAAGAAGAATTCGACTGAGAAAAAGTAGGTGTGCCTGCAAAGTTTTGTGGTACTTTTCGCCTATTCCAAGATTTAAAAGGTGGTATGCAATCTGTACAGTCTGCAAAAGATTTGACGTGGCACGCAAATGGATGAGAAGTTGATAAATCTCATCACCCCGCAGATTTCCCAGCATGGAAGTTGGTTGATGCTAAGTGGCCAGAGTTTGGAAAGGAAGCGAGAAATCTTAGGTTGACACTTTTGGCAAATGAAGTCAACCCGCATAGTACCCTTAGTAGTAGGTACAGTTGTTGGCCAATTATGTTGACAACCTACAACCTTCCGCCTTCTTTGAGCATGAAGAGAAATTTTTTGATGTTAACAATGTTAATATCCGATCCACAACAGCCAGGAAACGATGTTGACGTTTACTTGGCACCCTTGATTGAAGATTTGCAAACCTTGTGGGGCGATGAAATTCATTCTTACGACGCCTACTGCCAAGAATATTGTACTGTTGTGGACTATTAACGATTTTCCTGCCTGGTAATCTGAGCAGTTGTGTTGTGAAAGGGTATTATGATTGTCCAATTTGTGGTGAACAATCAAAATCATGTAGATTGCCACATTCTAAAAAGAATGTATACACATCGCATAGACTATTTTTCCACGAGATCATTTTTTTTAATATCAAAACAAGGCATTTAATGGTCATCAAGGTCTTGGAAAAAAATCCAGAGCCAATGAGTGGTGAACAAATATTACGTGAGGTCGAATGTGTTAAGAGTATCGTAGGGAAATAAGACACGTTCAAAAAAGACTACAAGATCGAAGAGGAAGAGAGATGACGATTATGTTGATGATATTGATGTGGGCAATGAGGCCTCCAAATATTGGAATAAAAAATCTTTTTTTTTTTTTTTTTTTTTTTTTTTTCGATTTGGAGTACTGGAAACATTTGCTTCTTCGACACAACTTGGATATCATGCACATTGTGAAAAATGTTTGTGATAACATGATTGGCACTTTACTCAACATTCCGGGAAAAACCAAAGATGGGGTTAAAAGATTATGTAAGGAATCTGAATCGTCCGGAAGGTTGTATTGCCCAATGTTATATTGCTGAAGAAGTAGTTGAATTTTGTTCAGAGTTCTTAGTTGATCTTGAGAGCCTTGGAGTTCCTTCTACTAGAAACACGACAACCAATGTTGGTGACAATGAAGTTTATGATGGTAAAACAATAGTGGGTGGTACTGTCTTGGAAGTAGATGATTTCACTTGGGAGCAAGCACATCGTTATGTCTTGCAGAACATAGACGAAGTCCAATCTTATATCGAGTCAGACGTCATTTTGATTTCATTTCAATAAGAAATAATATTTCTTCCTCTTATGAATAATTATGTATCTCTTATTATTAACTTGATAGGATGCATAAAGCAAGTTTAAGGAAAAAGCATCTCCGAAAGTCCAGAAACGAAAAGTTGTTACTAGATGAGCACAATAAAATCATAATTGGTTGACTTCGTGAAAGGGTATGATTAACATATCAAACATTAGTACATAAATGTATTTGATATATATGACTAACATTTACAAAAATCAGGTTGAACAAAAGCAAGGTGTCAGATTCGAGGTCCTCGTCGAGTCGTAATAAAATATTCTAGTTATTACACTAACGGTTGTTGTTTTCATACGAAGGACTGCGACAGTGAACTAGTCAACCAAAATAGTGGAGTAAGCATAGTGGCTACAACAATGCAGGTTGCTAGTGCAAAGGATAAGAACCCCGTGGTTTCTAATGTGTGTTTTTATGGTGTCATTACTGAAATATGGATGCTTGATTATATAACATTCAAGATTCCAGTTTTTAAATGCGATTGGGTTGACATCGGTAGTGGCGTAAAGGTGGATGAACTTGGCTTCATATTAGTTGAGCTTAGTAGAGTGGCCCACAAAAACGACTCTTTTATTTTAGCCTCTCAAGCCAAACAAGTTTTTTATATACCTGACCAACTTGATCCTAAATGATCAATCGCTCTAGTAACTCCACAAAAAGTGTATAATTATGATGAATATGAGGATGACTTTGTATTTGGAGGAATATATTATTGTATTTTTCCCAGAGCATTTCATGATGTCGAATCTTTGGACGAGGGTGATGAATCTCCATTGACATATGCGCGTGCTGATTGTGAAGGGACCTGGATCGACCATAAATGATAATTACAATTCCTTAAAGGGAGTAATATTAGAATCTAAATTTCACATATTTGTTCTATTTTTCTACTTTTTTGTATATGTTCTATTATTATTGAACTAGTGTTATTTTACATTTCATAATTTCATTATTGTAGTTAATGTTATGGCAGCATGAAAAATTAATTTGATAGCGTGAATCTTTATTACGTGTTGAAGTTATGTAGTATGTTGAAAATGTGGTGTAGACATGGATTTAGTAGAGGGATTTAATTCTTATAAGACAGAAAGTTTAGGGTCATCACATTAAAATTCTAGTAGTAAAATGAAGAAAGGAAGAGGTGTAGCAGTTTCAAAACGCTTGACTAAAACAAATGATGGTGAAAAGTCACAACTCATTTATAACTCATATGGGCAGCCGATTGGTAAATCAAGATCGGATTTTGCAAGTTATAAAGGACTTTTGGCGAAGACAATGGTTGCAATAAGTTATCAAACATGGCATCAAGTGCCAAAGCCTTTGAAAGAGAATTTATGGACTGCAATCTAGGTATTAACTAGCAAATCTTTGTATTTTTGTAATTTTTTTGTCATTATCTTTAATAAAACATAGTTGGATTTAGAACTAATAAACATTATTTTCCATCAACCGTAGGCTAAATTTCATGTAAATCAAACACAAAGAAGACTGTGATATCTGCTATAGGTTAAGTGTGGAAGAACTTCAAAGGGGAGCTAACTAAGAAATACATCAAGCCATTCAAAAATGATCCAGACCAACTTAATAAGCGCCCTGATATATATAAAAACTTTATTGAAATGAAGGATTGTGATGAATTCGTAAGGTCAAGACTCTCTAAAATTTTCAGGTATATTCAAAGTTTTATTTATGTTAATGATATCAAAGAAGATATGTTTTTTTATATTCTTAATGTATGATTGTTCAATTCATTTATAAGAGATTAAGTGATGTGCAAATAGCAAAACGTGCAAAGAATAAGTATACACATTACATTATCAAGTTGGCAAATGACTTCATAAGTATACACATTACACGGCTAAATTTCGTGTACACATTAAAGAATGAAGTCGTTTGCCAACTTGCTCATGTAATGTGTATACTTATTCTTTGCACGCTTTGCTACTTGCACATCACTTCTCTTGTAAATGAATTGAACAAGCATACATTAGTAATATAAATAATCATATCATTAGCATAAATAAAACTTCGAATATACTTGAAAATTTTAGAGAGTCTTGACCTTACGAATTCATCACAATCCTTCTGTTCAATAAACTTTTTTATATATTTCAGGGCGCTTAGTAAGTTGACCCGGATCATTTTTGAATGACTGGATGTATTTCTTAGTTAGCTCCCCTTTGAAGTTCTTCCACAAATAACCAATATCAGATATCACAGTTTTCTTTGTGTTTGGATTTACATGAAATTTAGCCTACGGTTGATGGAAAATAATGTTTATTAGTTCTAAATCCAACTATGTTTTATTAAAGATAATGACAAAAAAAATTACAAAAATACAAAGATTTGCTAGTTAATACCTAGATTGCAGTCCATAAATTCTCTTTCAAAGGCTTTGGCACCTGATGCCATGTTTGATAACTTATTGCAACCATTGTCTTCGCCAAAAGTCCTTTATAACTTGCAAAATTCGATCTTGATTTACCAATCGGCTGCCCATATGAGTTATAAATGAGTTGTGACTTTTCACCATCATTTGTTTTAGTCAAGCGTTTTGAAACTGCTACACCTCTTCCTTTCCTCATTTTACTACTAGAATTTTGCTGTGATGATCCTAAACTTTCTGTGTTATAAGAATTAAATTCCTTTGCTTGATCCATGTCTACACCACATTTTCATCATACCACATTAACTTCAACAAATAGTAAAGATTCACGTTATCAAATGAATTTTTCATGCTGCTATAACATTAGCTACAATAATGAAATGCAAAATAACACTATAATTCGAGAATCATAGAACATAGGGTTAATTACACGGACCTCCCCTCTATATTGAAAAATTACACAGACCTCCCTTGAGGTTTGGATTTGCATCTATGTAGCACGGATACGTGATACGGAGACGACACGGAGACGGCGATACGGCAAATTCCAAAAATGTTGGATATGGAGATGGCTAGGATACGTCGAATAAAAAAATATTTCTAAAAAATATAATTTAGTTTGAAGTAAAAGAAGAAGAAGAGAGGATTAAATATCTACATTACATATTCTGATATTCACCCATAGAAACTAGCCAAATACAAATAGCAACTTACAACATATACTCATTAAATGTTTACAAAACATAACAATTTAACAGGATACATACACAGTAGGATACAAGGATTAAATCATTATATCTCTGAATTAAATATACAATTTGTAGTTACATGTCCACTCATGTTTCCATAATTCTCAAATAAACCAATTGCTTATCCCCAGTTTTATAATATTAAGATTATTGCCTCAAAGTTTTTAAAACACATATCTAATGAGAGGCCACCATGCTGCAGTCACTTGTGTGTTCGGCCATGTCGGCTGCGTGTCCGACACGTGATCAAGGTATATCCGATGTTAAAATAGTTAAGACACGTTTTATAGCGTGTTTGACATGTGGTGACGCGTGTCCGACGAGTGTCGGTGTCTGACATGGACACGATACAGAGACGGCACCCAAAGTGAAGTGTTTGTGCTACATAGATTTGCATAACACACCTCCCCTCTAAATTGCAAAATTTACAGAGATCTCCCTTCTTAATTTGCTAATGTCGAAAATACCGTTAGTTGTGAAAAATCTCTCTCTCTCTCTCTCTCTCTCTCTCTCTCTCTCTCTTTCTCTACTGTATATACATATGTACATGCATACACACCATATATACGGACCATGTATGTATACATACATACATACATACACACCATAGATGTATACATATTTGTATACATATAGCCATTGAATACATATATACATAAATACTTGTATACATCTCTGAGGTGAGTTTGGTATTTTTGGTTTAGATCTTTAGTTTTTGGAACAAATTGATTTTGTGTTTAAATTTTAGGAACAAATTAGTTTTTGAAACAAATTGATTTTGGGTATAAATTTTTGATTTTTTGAACATATTGATATTCATATGTATATATATCTATGTCCATATATTATGTATGTACTTGTATATCTATATCTATATATACACACGCACACACAATAGATGAGAGAGAGAGAGAGAGAGAGAGAGAGAGAGAGAGAGAGAGATTTAGTAAAATGGTAAACAAAGTAAGGGTAAAATAGTAAATTCATGCCAGAGGGGAGGTCTGTGTAATTTTTTAATATAGAGGGGAGGTCTGTGTAATTTCTCAAAACCTCAAAGGAGGTCCGTGTAATTAACCCTAGAACATATACAACAAAGTAGAAAAACAGAACAAATGTGTGAAATTTAGATTCTAATATTACTCCTTTTAAGGAACTGTATTTATCATTTATAGTCGATCCAAGTCCCTTCACAATCTGCACGCGCATAAGTCAATGGAGATTCATCACCCTCGTCCAAAGATTCGACATCATGAAATGCTCTGGTACAAATACGATATTCTATTCCTCCAAATGCATCGTCATCATCATATTCATCATAATTATACACTTTTTGTGGAGTTACTAGAGCGATTAATCATTTAGGATTGAGTTGGTCAGGTACATAAAAAACTTGTTTGGCTTGAGAGGCTAAAATAAAAAAGTCGTTTTTGTGGCCCGCTAAACTAATGTGAAGTCAAGTTCATCCACCTTTACGCCACTACCGATGTCAACCCAATCACACTTAAAAACTGAAATCTTGAATGTTATATAATCAAGCATCCATATTTCAGTAATGACACCATAAAAACACACATTTGAAACCACAAGGTTCTTATCCTTTGCACTAGCAGCTTGCATTGTTGCAGCCTCTATGCTTACTCCACTATTTTGGTTGACTAGTTCATTATCGCAGTCCTTCGTATGAAAATGACAACCATTAGTATAATAACCAGAATATTTTATTACGACTCGACGAGGACCTCGAGATACCCATTTCAAAACGTCTGACACGTCATTGTTGGCGATTTGTTGCTCTTGTTCAACCGAATTTTTGTAAATGTTAGTCATATTTATCAAATACATTTATGTACTAATGTTTGATATGTTAATCATACCCACGAAGTCAACCAATTATGGTTTTATGGTGCTCGTCTAGTAACAACTTTATTTCGTATTGAAAATGAAATCAAAATGACGTTTTACTCGATATAAGGTTAGACATTGTCTGTGTTCTGCAAGACATAACGATGTAGTGCTTGCTCCCAAGAGAAATCATCTACTTCCAAGACAGTACCACTCCCTATTGTTTTACCATCATAAACTTCATTGTCGCCAACATTGGTTGTCGTGTTTCTAGTAGAAGGAACTCCAACGCTCTCAAGATCAACTAAGAACTCTGAACAAAATTCAATTGCTTCTTCAGCAATATAACATTGGGCATTACAACCTTCTGGATGATTCAGATTCCTTACATAACCTTTTAACACTTTTATGTTTTTGAAATAATTAAAAGGAACAAACGATATAAGAAATCTCCACTATTAGATTATTGATCAATTACATGATGTTTTGCATGTGCTAACCTTTCAAATCCCCTCATCGATCGAGCATAAATTGGAACTCAAAGTTTGACCTCCCTCGCAAGATGCACCATGATGTCAAAGAATGAAGGCGGAAAATACTTCTCCAACAAGCATAGTGTGATCACAACTTCATTCTGAAGTTTGTCCAATTTCTGCACATCCATTATTTTTTTGCAAATAGTATTGAAGAAGAAACAAACTCTAATAATTGCATAATGCACATGCGTAGGCAACACTGATGGTATTGTCATAGGAAGTATTTGCTGTATTAATATGTGACAATCGTGGGACTTCAGAACAACTAGTTTTAAATCTAGCATCAACACAGGCTTTCCAAAATTTGAAGAATATCCATCCAGTACCTTTACTTGATGTAATGTTCACAAACGCTTTTTTTTTTTTTTCTCTTTCTTGGATAATATATAACATGCTGGTGGTAACTAAGTCCGTTTTCCCTTAATCTATGGTGTCAATTCCTCCCTTAAGCCTATATCTACAAGGTCGAGACAACCCTTAACCCCATATTTGGTTTTTCCCGGAATGTTGAGTAAAGTGCCAATGATGTTATCACAGACATTTTTCACAATGTGCATGATGTCCAAGTTGTGTCGAAGAAGCAAATGTTTCCAGTACTCCAGATCTAAAAAAAATGTATTTTTTCTTCCAATATTTGGAGGCCTCATTACCCACATTGTTATCATCAACATAATCGTCATCTCTCTCCCTCTTCGATCTTGTAGTCTTTTTTGAACGTATCTTCTTTCCCCTTGATACTCTACACCTTCGACCTCACGTAATATTTGTTCACCACTCATTGGCTCTGGATTTGTTTTCAAGCTCTTGATGACCATTAAATGTGTTCTTTTGATATTGAAAAGAATGATCTCGTGGAAGAAATGTTCTATGTGATGTGTATACGTTCTTTTTAGAATGTGGCAATCTACATGATTTTGTTTGTTCACCACAAATTGGACAAGCATAATACCATTTCACACAACACAGCCGCTCAAATTATCGTAGGCAGGAAAATCGTTAATCGTCCACAACAGTACAACCCTTAATGTAAACTATTCTTGGAGGTAGGCGTCATGTATAAGCATAAACTCCATCGTCCCACGAGGTTTGCAAATCTGCAAATTAAATGCTTAGTCTTGGCAGGGATTAAATGTCTTTAATATTTACCCTCTTTCTTTTCCAAGTCATATGCACCTTTCTCTCTCTTTGGTATCTCCCCTATTTACTTCTATCTCCAAATTCCGCCATTTATCTGCCTCATTTACTCTCCCTTTCTCACTCTAAAATTCGACCATTTATCTTCCCCATTACCCTATCTCTCTTTCTCTCTCTGAATCTGCATACACCTCTTATCTCTCTCTATTTAAAGCGTCTCTCTATCTCTCTTGGATTTTGATTTAATCATTGATGAATAGCCAACCCGTAAAAATGAAGAAATTCTGGAGGTGCGTACCAGTTTGAAGAAAATAAAGTAGAAAATAGAAAATTAAGATCTAATTGAATATATTCGTTGCTATTATCTGAGGATGAAGACATGGATAGTATGGTCTCTGCTTCTGCTACTGGGGAGTTTTTTAGCTACAGTTTTTGTATCCTTTCATCTTATCAATATTAATCCTTTTTTATGTTTAAAAAACAAGAATTGCTTCTTACAATTTTTTTTATTGAGTTAAGTTCTAACAATAATCAGTAGTATGATTACATCCAAATAAAGTAAAATTTTAGGATTGATTATGATATTACCTTGGGTTTCTGATGGAAGAACATAGTCAGCTAAGTGTAGTATTGGACAAATCTATGCGAAAATCTATTCCATAATACTTGAGGTTATGTTCAAGTTTATAGTGTGTTTTTTTTCCCTCTTCATTGTTTAGCTCTTCTATATGCCAAAAATATATTAGTATGATGTAACCACCCATCTTATGCTATCTTTTCAAGGAATGAACATTTTGTTCGTTCCTGTGGTATTGTCAGGTTTCTGTAAAGTAGTTCAGTTTTTTAAGTACTACAAATGTATATGTATGCTTTTGTTTATAAAGTTTTTCAGTTTTGTTTAAATGGCATTGGGATGCTGTGGAGTACTTCTAATTACTTTTCATTTTAAAGTGTTTTGATAAACATTGTATGACAAACAGCGTACCCGCACATTGCGCGGGTTATAGGCTAGTTAACAGAAAAATCAAACCCATTTAGTTCTTTACCCCTTTTCATCTCCATCTGATACCACTACTTTATAGATGACATTGTCCATGTGGTGCATTTTGAAGTTACTCGGTGGATTACTTTTTTGTATTGTGGGTTGATTTTCTTTATCACTGCAAAGGAATTGAATAGAATTTTGAAGGGTAATGCCACCATTCTGATTGTGCAATTCCAAGTTAACTTCTTGTGTTGCATAAAGTTTCTCCTATTTGGCTCTCATCTGTTATATTTTCCGTTAGAGTTTTATTTGAAGTTGATTTTCTCCCCTTCTACTTGACATATGGAACCCACGAACTAAATTCATTGTGGATATCCAAACTTTTCATCATTTGAAAAGATGATTTATATCTATAACGAGCATTAAAATTGGCTCGTAAAGAGTATACAATGTATTGGTCTATGGTTCTATCCATGTACCCACGGCCAACATCAAAAGGTTTCATTTTTTCCCCTTTTATCAATTTTGTCAACTGCAAGATCACATCACTATTACTATCCATGTGTTGTTTTCAGATAAATTTCTAATTTTTGTTAGGACCTCAATCATCAAGAGCTTGTTTCGTTCATGGATTTTGTGATGAAAAAGAAAAGAAATTACGAAGGAGAGCACTGCTCTTTGTTTGTGGTTGATAAGGAAAATAGAAATGAAAGGAAAATATTGCAAAAATTAAAGTACGAATTTTGAATTTTCGTGAGTAGCTTCCCTTCCTTTTTCTCAAGTTACTATTTTGTGAAATTTTTTAAATTTCTCAAGTCCTTCAGAACATGGAGGAAATTTTAAGGGAAAGCAGAACGGAAATTGTTTTCCTTGTTTTCTTTCCTTTTCCTTCTTTAAATCCGCAAACCAAATAGAGCCAAATTGTTATGATGTGTTGTTATGAGTGATACTTCTTGATTTCTAGTATGTTGCTCTCTCACCAAATCGAAATAAGAATAATCTTCTGGATGAAACTTCTTATTGCTTGTTCTATGCGCAGTCGGTGAGCATAAACGAGTTTCTGAAGCCCGTCGAAGGGGAAAGGTTCCCGGGTGGTGGTGGCCGTAGTTCAAGAGGAGGCCAACGTGGTGGACTTGGTTCAAGAGGAGGAGGATCTAGTGGGAGCCAGGCGATGAACTATTCAGTGGAAGCTCCTTCCATTTCGGATGCTACTCATTTTCCTTCATTGGGTGCTAAGTGAGAGAGAGTCTTTTATCTCTTTGCTTCATTTCTCAAATCTTTGGATATTTTTGTAGGAAAAATCATGTATTCTTGCAATTTAAGTTATCTTGGAATATTTATGTCATTAAGAGTGTATATTTTTTTGATGTTTTTTCTGTGGTTTTCATCATCGATACTCTTTAGTCGAGTTAGGCATAAGGTGCTATATTTGGAGAAGTAGAACATACTTGTGGAGAAGTAGAAGCTATATTTGGAGAAGAATCCCCTACATTTGATCTAACTTTATTGTAATACTTCTCCATTACTATTTCTGAATTAATGAATAACAAATATTCAATCAAAATTTATTCACATATTCAATCAATATTCAATATTTCAAAAATAAAAAATAAAAAAATTGAAAAATATGAAATACCCAATCAATATTGAATAAAAAAATTGGCAAATATGCAATACCCAATCAATATTCAATACTCGATCAATGTTCTCAAATAGTAGAAGAAAACCCCCAAACTTACTCAATACTAGTAGAGTTGAGGAGTTACCTTTGATTGTGGAAGAAAAATCCCAAGTTTGTAGGCAAGCCCTAACTTTGTATAGATGCCCAAAATGAGGAACAAATGTACACCACCATTGATGAGTAGACCTTGGAGAGGAGAAGGAAAATCCATGAATAAACCACACCAAAACTTAAAGAGATGAGAGAAATAAAAAATAGCAACAAGAAGATGAGTTACCTTTGAGCTTCTTTGCCCCTCTGGAACGTGTGAAACAAGAGAAAGACAAAATGAACCTTTTTTTTTTTATAAAGACAGAGGTTGCCTTTTGGAAATCTGATGGGGACTTGGTGCCTTGAGTTTTGTTTAATTAGATTTTTAAATGGTCAATACATAAAGCTATATATATATATATATATATATAAATGAAAAGTCAAAGACTCAAAAGTGAAGTGCGTTTATTCAATTGGTGGGACAGTCCGAGAGTGAGTGGGTACAAGTAGTGAAGCTGCTGAAGCAAATGCAATTTGAAAGGTACAAGGGGGCTAAAGCCTAGAAGTGATATATAAAAAAAATTCAAAGGCAAAATTTCAGTGGGTACCAAAGTACCCACTTGTTCTTATATACATACGCCCCTGATCTGAAACTACTTATTACTGTGCAGAATGCACTATGTTGCTCATGTACATTGTGTCATCTTTGAGGTAAATATTACCCAAATTCAGGTTTTAATGTTTTAGAAGATCACTGTCACTCTTTTCACCTCTTTAGATAATATAACTTTTCTTTCAGGTCTTACGTTATCTGCAAAGAGAATTATCCTTAGGTGTCAAAGGTGGCAATATGAAGTTAGAAAGTGATGCAGGGGAGGAGGAAGTAGAAGTACTATTGGGAAACACTTCTTTACGTGATCGAGCAAGAGATCACAATCAGGTCGTAACTAGAGCCAGTGATTTGTCACTAGTATTGGCAACAGAAGGGCTCAAGAATACATATATATATAGTTGGTTATTCTATACTTGGTAAACTAGATATGGAGATTGTAAGACTCCAGACAAGGGTATAAAAGAAAAGCAAAAGTAGAGGAATTAGAGACAAAAATAAGACAATTAGATAAGGATATAATTAAGTTGGATAAACTCAAGGAAAGACGTGCTCAACATATTTTGTCTCTATAGGAAAAAACTTAGGGATGTCCACATTGATTGGAATAACTCTACTTTTTTGCTTTTGTTGGAAAAGGTAATTCTACATAATTAGTATGTGTGCTTTTAATTGGGTTTCTATTCAGCACTACCTTTTGGCCTTTAAAAACTGGGGGTTCAATTTGAATTAGTAGGACTATGCAAAATAATTGGTGAATGCTTTATGATAAATTCTAAAAACTCCCTTACACTTCATTTGGATTGAGAGAAATGGAGATAAGAGAAGAGAAAGAGTACCACGTCTTTCTCTCCAGGTATCCCATTTGGTAATTTAAGTGAGGAGAGAAGAGAAGAGAAGAGAAATAGAGCGAAAGTGGGGAGAAAGTTGAGAGAAAAGAGCCCACTTTGTTTCTCTCCAAATCGGAGAGATTCCGGAGAGAAAAGAAGAGAAACATAAATAAATAATGTGTAAAACACCAATACACTCCAATATATTATTATTATTTCATCTAGCATATATCTCTAATAGATGATAAAAAAGTAAATTGGTTATAAGTATTTTCTTTTCTTCCCTCTTATGAAAGTTAACCAAAAGGAGAATAAGTTATGTTTCTCTTCTTTTCACTTCTCTCCTCTATTGTCTATCCAAACATAATGGAAAAAACTCAACTTTGTTTTCTCTTCTCTTCTTTTTATTCTCTTGATATGTTTCTCTTCTCTTCTCTCCACTTCTCTCAATCCAAATGAAGTGTTAATCCCGTAGAAATATGAAAAGTGGGAGCTTTGTTGATGGAATTGTTGAGTTATAAGAGAGTCCTTGTTAGACTTATATAGAAGATGATCATGCTAAATTTTGGAAGTGCATATATAAATATATGATTTTCTAAAGATAAAAATCATACATGACCTTTAATATAAATAGCACACTTATATATGTTTAAATCATATATTTGATTCTAACGAGATACATCAATATTAATTGGTGTATCTCAGTTACAATCCCTTCAATATTCTCATGGAGAGATTTGAAAACTCTAAATGAATTTTATTCATCTCATTTACTTTAGTTGATTGAAAAGGGTTTAGAACAAAAATTAAGGAACCTAATACTCTCTGTCTTTAAGGCTTCAAGGCGAACCATATGGCGGCTGGCAAGAAAGACCACCTCACGCACCGAACTCTAAGCGAGTAGCTTTTCTCTCGAGGTTTTCCAGAAATGAGTGTTAGATTCAGGGTGTGAATGAGAACTCAAGGGGATCATTAGAATCACAATGGACTAGCTCAGTGGTCAGGGAAAGGCTTGGAACACTTAGATCCAAGATTCTGGCAGAGGGGTTTTCAACCGGTTGATCGGGTACCTTCGACCGGTAGACCGGGTCCCTTTGACTGGTCGACTGGGTCAACGAATATATTGTGTTTTGAACATATCATTCCAGAGGGCTGTTCGTGTTGAAAATATTACAGAAAATACAGCGGAAGGATTTCAAAAATTTTCTGGATCCTCATAGTGGTTGATTAATCAAGCGATTAAGTAAAATAATATAATTTTTATTCATTACCTCGAACTCTGAAGTTGAAGATGATACAGTATGTGGCCGTTGTCACCACCGGACCTTCACCGTTGTTCTCCAACCTTCAGATGCGCATGAAGATGGTAGGAATCTCCCAAGCCACTCAAAGCTCTCAATATGGTGTATGTAATATTTCAGAACGCTAGTTTTTTTCTAATAGATATGCCTATATATATAAGATACGAAAACAGAGATATAGTAACACTAAATCTCTTTTAAATTCAAATTAAAAATTAATTTAAATTTAATATATGAAAATATATACATATTTAATTATCTTTACAAAAAGATAAATTATCCATATACTCATATATACATACAATCTGTTATATATAAACACCATACACAGCTTTAGTATGCACCCTACGATTAGGAGGCAACGATGGGATCTGATAGCCACCTTTTTTCCTGGCTTCCAATCACATCTTAGCCAATCTGATCGATTCTTGATCTAACTAAAACTGATTAATTACAGACACACCCTACTACAATGTTGTAATTGCACTCCAAGAAAATGGAAATTATACTAAGGCCCAAGTCACTAAATTTATCCGCAAATATACCCCTCCACGTAAATAAGCAACACAAGGTAAAATATTAATTAACTGTCTACCTTTTTGGTCACCTAATATTTACCACTTTTCAGAAACTCTAGTTACCTACAATCGACCACGTATGGAAAGACTATACTACCCTTTTGCAAATAATTATTATTTAACTATAAATAATATATATATAAAAACTGGTTTAGGAAAAACCCAACTGAGTACTCAGATTTCTGTGATCAAATGAAACTATCCAAAAGTTATCCAACATGGATTCTATATTGAAGATACACGTTCACAGACCTCATATACTAATCACCCAACATACTGAGGTACTGATCATAAGATCTCACTATGTAGTATATCAAAGTAACTAGCATAAGAGTGCTGAGTCCATTTATCTCCTCAGGATTAAGAGTAATTTACAATTTAATGAACTAGATAAACAAACACTTAAGAGACAGTCATTTAGTGCAGTAATCTAGTTAGCGATCCTGTTCAACGCATCAACCACGTTAACATATAAGTTGTGAGTTCAACCACTCCAATGACAGAGTTAGGTCACCCCATCATGTAGCAACTATATGTTACAGTTGTCCATATGAATTGTCCCATATTCATACTAACTGTGAACCAAGTTTCAAGTTGAAAGGAATTGATGATCACAAACTCCCGTGTGTGAATCCTTTCCATACACCTAGATCATCTACAATTTAACTTGAGGACACATCAATACACTGCTCATGTATTGAAATGATACAAGTATACCCATAATATGTAATAACAATTAATAATAAATTCAATTTATTAATAATAAAATGTCTTGACGAGTGGCTTTAAGGGCATACAATCCCAACAGTTCGAACGGTCGACTGGACCCAGTTCATGAAAAGTCACAACTTTTCATGTTGTAACTTCTGATTTTCAAACTTGATTTGTTCTAATGGCTTCTAAACATATATATATATATACCGACATAAAATAGTTTATGGGTGTTGGGATACTACCCTTTGTGTAGAGAGGCATCTCTTACCCAATAGACACCACTATATGTACATAGTAGTTAGTTATTTTGATGACTTTTTTTTCCAGATTTTTATCCCTTCTTCTTCTCCTATTCTAAAGTCTTTTTGAGAGCTTTTACATACACAAATTCTGTAGAATATAACTGAGTTTGTTGCTTCAATTATATTAGATCGTAGTATCCTCAAGAACGAAGTGTCGTAGTCTGCAAGCAATCATGTGTGGGACGTAATTTCGTTTTTCAAACAATGCATAGCGCGCGTGCTCGAACTAGTTACTATTTTTATTGAGTTTCTTATTGTAACACCCCGAAAACCAAACCACATGGGCGAGGTCAACGAGTCAAACAATCCAAAGGAAGCAAGAAATAGTCCTATGTAGACTAATCAAATAAGGCGGAAGCAAAGGGTACATGGATTCCAAAGAAAAGTTAAAAAGTCAAGAATTGACCCTCGATGACTACACGGGTCAAATAGGGTCAATCAACTTAGTTTGGGTTTCTAAATGAGTTTATAAAGAAGTATAAACAACCCCAAAGGGCAAAGAAACAAAGATTTGAGTTTTGTCTTAGAAATTTACTAAGGCGAGAACTTTAATAGATTTGCAAGCAAATGACCCTTTAAAAATCAAAGTAGCATTTTTTCCTTGATATATTATCCAAATTCTAAGTATAAACCAAATTAGTTTTAAAAAATATTTAAGTTATGGTCAAGATATAAAAGGTCTGGCAGGGGGTAGTTTGATCGGTCCAAAGGATCCCTTCGACCGGTCGAATGTCCCTTTGCTGGACAGGTATCTCGCAGTGTACCTTTTGTTGGGTTTGTGAAGTCTGATCCACTCTAATACCGTGGGTTTGGGGGGGGGGGGGGGGGGGCTCCCCGAGTTGGACGAGCAGTGTAACCCTTCAGTGAAACTCTATTAGGATATCTATTCCCCTCTTTGTGCAGCCGCACTGGTAGAGAGCTGCGATTGAGAGAGAAATTATGTAACCCTTTTGTTCTTTGATCATAGTGAACTAGTGTGAGAGGCTGTGGACGTTGACAATTTGGCTGAACCACATGGTATATCTTGTGTCGTGTTTTCTTTGTTTCCTGTTTCTGTGTGTTTGCATTGTGTGTGTTTTAGGTCATTATCCACAACAGTTGGTATTAGAGCGAGGTTGACCAGTGATTTACAATGGCAGAGGAAGGGAAAGTTAAGATTGAGAAGTTCAATGGTTCAAACTTAATTTGCTTTCTGGAAGATGCAGATTGAAGATTTGCCACTATAAGAAAAAACCAGTTTTATGACTTTTTAAAATTTTGACCTAATGACTATTTTTAGAAAATAGTCATAAAAGTTACTTTTTTCTAACATATGTGACTACTTTTGCATTTTTAGTCATTAGATTGGTAAGTTGTGTTTAATTTATGACTATATTTTTAGGGTAGTCATAAATTAATTTTTTATGACTCTTTTTCTTTGAGTTATAGAATCAAACGTAAGTAGCTAGTGTTTTATTTATGATTACTTTTATATTTATAGTCATAAAATTGATAAGTGATGTTTAATTTATGACTTCATTTTTTGGTAGTCATAAATATTTTGACACATGAATTTGAATCAAGTCATTAGATAATGTACAAATTTAGAATAGACTAATTTAAATTAACCAATTCATAAAATTATATTATTTGTACAACCAAACAGACCCTAGCAAGTTCTAAAAAAAAAAAAGGTCAATTACAGTTTATTCCCTTATAGTTAAGCCCATTTTCACTTAACCCTCTATACTTCAAAAGTACTCAACCCCTTTAGTTTCGGACTAAAGTGAAACTGTTAAGATTTACTTCAAAACTGATTAAAATTCTAAAATTGGCCTAAAATATTAGCACTTAATCCCCTTTGAAAGGTTAATTTTTGGGGCTGCCATTTAACCCACTTATGTGTGACTAATAATTAACACATAACCCTTGTGGGACTAATTTTTTGATTAACTGCATATGTAGGTTTAATTTTGACACTTTAACTTTTCTATGTAAGTTTAATCCCCATATGAAGCTATTTTGAAAGAAATTTTAACAATTTTATTTTAGTCCAGAAACCACATAGTTAAGTGTCTATTTTTGATGCACATAAGATAAAGTGAAACTGTTCATAAAATATAATTAACCTAAAAAAAAAAAAAAAAAAGGGAAATAAAAACCCTAACCATCCTCTAAAACTCACGCTCTCTCAAGTCTCTAAGCAGTCTCTAAGTTTTTGCCAAGGTTGACTGTCTGTCAGCAGCCAGTATCGCCGGTCCGATGTCGTCGTTCAGTCGCCATCGTTGAGTAGACTCGTCACCACTGTTTGTGAGTTCTTCGTAGCCTCTGGTTTCTGGTATGTCTCTAAGCTTCTCTACTTAACTCAAATAATTTATTTGGTTTCTATTAGTATATCTCACTCCTCTTTTACCGTCTTTCACGGAAGGAGGCATTGGGAGGCCCCATGAACATGGTGTTTCTGATTAGCTTTGCTGTTTTACAACCGATGTGGGCGGTATTTCTGATTATTATATTTATAATTTTATTGGGATATGTGAACTTGATTGGGACCTGTGAGTACTTAGTTTTCGAATTAGATTTCTTTAGTGGGTATATTGGTATATGTGTGACTGATTTGGGCGTGTCTTCATCTACAAGAAGAGTGATTGACTCATGAACCAAAGAATTATAATTAAATTAAGGGAAAATTAGTGGAAAATTCTTTAAAGTGACTTTTAAGAGTTTAGGGTCCAAAAGATTTTTTAGTTTGTTAAAAAGTCTTTTAATTGAAACTTATGTTTAGCAAACATCTCTAGACTAAATATTTTCTCTCTCTGAGATCTGGGTCTGCCTCTACCACGGTCGATCTGCCGCCACCACCACAGAGCCACTGTCCTGTGCCACCACCACCACCACCACCACGATCGTGAGCCATCGCCAACCACCACCACTATCCCCAGGCGCCACCACCACTACCGCCATTGTTGCAGCCACCACATCCGGCCATCTTCGATGAGTTTGAACCTGATCCGGCAATATCCGACGAGCTTGAACCAGATCTGGCCATCTCCTACGAACTCGAACCAGATCCAGCTATTTCCACGTTAGTTGCATATTTTACAAATATTAAGTAAAATTTCACTTTTTATAGGAAATTTCACTTAACTTTGGCTATAACAAGTGAAATTTCACTTGTTTTTTTTAGTTGCCGGAGGTGGTGGGGTGGTCGCCGGAGATGGTGGGGGTGGTCGCCGGAGATGGTGGGGGTGGTTAGAGTTAGATGATGAAGATGAGGGCATTTTACTCTAAGAAATAGGGGAGGACTTATCCTTAATGATAGATTTAAGTTGTCCTTAATATTAAAAAATCTTGTGCATTAGTCCTTTCTACTAACTGCCCCTTAAATTAAAGAAATTTTTATGATATAATAAATAAAATAATTGTTAGGTTTGGTTATATAATAAATTTTAAATTTTGTGCCTCCTATGTGCAACCAGATTCCAAAATAGGGTATTTTTTAAAAGCACTTTACTTTTAAAAAAGAGAAATGCTATACTTCCCAAATCATAATCTCAGTGTTCCATCCCATATTAGAGTTGATTTATATGCCTTTGAGTTTTTTTGTATATCTTGGGGTATATGCCCCCTTGTATCTTTTGTAGATGCCATTTGGCTTTTCTTTTTATTTGATTAACCTTTTTTCAGAAAAATATAAATAATAATATCAAATACTTATCCCAAATGATGTGGCAGTCAGAAGCATAACATTACTCTTAAGAAAAAGAAAAAAAAAAAAAAAAAAACAAAGTGGTTTTTATTCAAATATAACTAGTGGCTTAGGTCCCATGTTGTTACTCCCTCCGTTCCAAAGTAGTGTCCACCTTTTCCTTTTTGGATGTTACAAAATAAATGTTCACTTTTAGAAGTTTAAGTAGAAATTTTACATAAACTTCCTATAATACACTTACAATAAAGACAAATCAGATCTACGTGTGATCCAAAAATAAGTAGAAAAGTCAAACATCCATCACATCAAATGTAAATATGAAAGTTGTTATCTATGAACCAAAAAAAAGGATATAATATAGCTTTCTAGGTATCTTGACTTTGCCACAACTAGCAGAAAATTCCATCCATCATTTCGTAGTTAGAATAGCGGCTTTTGTAATGGATAGATCTTGGATGTCCATGAATAGATTATCTGATGAATATGAAGAAGGGGTAAACCATTTTCTCGAATTTGTTGAACGAAATGCTAAAAATCTGGATTCCATACGATGTCCGTGTTCTCATTGTCTCTAATTAATTTGTATTTTTTAAGATTCCTGTACGAGAAATTTGAAATCAGTTGAGAGTTTGCCAAATTCGTAAACCCGGTCACTATAATTTTAAATCGTATGTTAAGATTTTCCCAATTCTGCCCTCTTGACCTGTAGGAAACGCAATTCAGCACACTTTTTGTTCTTTTAGCATTGTCAAATTTCACACCGCTTGAGCAGAAAATGCTACGTTTCAGTAACAATTTGATTGGATTAATAATTTGAAAGTATGTGAATGAATATATGGTGTTTCATCGTATTGACCTCTTTTTATTTGTGAACCAAAATTTAGTTGGCTACCTTAACATATGATTGAATGCTGGATGCATATTCTTTATGGTGTCTAGGTATCTTGGCTTTTTCACGACTAGCAGAAAATTTCATCTAGCATTCATAGTTAGAATTATGTCTTTAGGAATGGATAGATTTTGAATGTCCATGAATAGATTATTTGCTGAATATGAAGTAGGGTAAAGGTTTTTCTCGAATTTGCTAAACGAAATTCTAAAAATCTGGATTCCATACCATGTTTGTGTTCTCATTGTGGGAATTTCCTTTACTCTAGTTTACAAGAAGTTAAAGGCCATCTATACATAAAAGGAATTGACCAAAGTTATCGTGTATGGGTATGACATGGGGAAGATGCTCCTAGTGCAACTTTGCTAAATGGTAACACGCAAAACTTCGACTATCACTGTGATGTGATGGAAAATCCAGAAGACATTATGGCCACAATAGACATGGTTCAAGCTGCACGTGAGGACTTTACCGGTAATCCTGGATCATTTTAAAAAAGTTGATTGAGATGCTCATAAACCTTGTTACAAAGGTTGTAAGAAGTTTAACGAACTATCAACATTGTTGAATCTTTTCAATTCTAAAGCAAAGAGTGGTTGGATAGATACAACTTTTTCAAAGTTGTTGGTGTTGTTTGTAGAAATGCTTCCAGAAGACAATGAGCTTCCATTATCTATGCAAAAGGCTAGGAAGACATTGTTCGTGTTTGGGATGGGGTATGAGAAAATTCATGCTTGTCGCAACGATTGCATACTTTATAGAAAGGAGTATAAAGATGCAACTGTATGTCCTGCTTGGGGAACTTCGAGACATAAATTGAAGAAGAATGCGACTGAGAAAAAGTAGGTGTGCCTGCAAAATTTTTGTGGTACTTTCCGCTTATCCCAAGATTTAAAAGGTGGTATCAATCTGTACAGTCTGCAAAAGATTTGGCGTGGCACGCAAATGGAAGAGAAGCTTATAAATCTCATCAACCTGTAGATTCCCCAGCATGGAAGTCGATTGATGCTAAGTGGCCAGAGTTTGGAAAGGAAGCGAGAAATCTTAGGCTGACACTTTTGGCAGATGAAATCAACCCTCATAGAACCCTTAGTAGTAGGTACAATTGTTGGTCAATTATGGTGACAACCTACAACCTTCCGCCTTCTTTGAGCATGAAGAGAAAATTTTTAATGTTAACAATGTTAATATCCGATCCACAACAGCCAGGAAACGAAACGTTTACTTGGCACCCTTGATTGAAGATTTGCAAACCTTGTGGGGCGATGAAGCTCATGCTTATGATGCCTACTGCCAAGAATATTTTACATTAAGGGTTCTATTGTTGTGGATTATTAACGATTTTCCTGCCTGGTAATATGAGCGATTGTGTTGTGAAAGGGTATTATGATTGTCCAATTTGTGGTGAACAATCAAAATCATGTAGATTTCCACATTCTAAAAAGAATGTATACACATCGCATATAATATTTCTCCCACGAGATCTTTTTTTAATATCAAAACAAGGCATTTAATGGTCATCAAGATCTTGAAAAAAAGTCTAGAGCCAATGAGTGGTGAACAAATATTACGCGAGGTCGAATGTGTTAGAGTATCATAGGGAAAGAAGATACGTTCAAAAAAGACTTCAAGATTGAAGAGGAGGAGAGATGACGATTATGTTGATGATATTGATGTGGGCAATGAGGCCTCCAAATATTGGAATACAAAATCAAAATTATTTTTCTATCTAGATTACAGGAAACATTTGTTTCTTCGACACAACTTGGATATCGTGCACATTGTGAAAAATGTTTGTGATAACATGATTGGCACTTTACTCAACATTTCGGGAAAAACCAAAGATGGGGTTCAAAGGATATGTAAGGAATCTGAATCGTCCAGAAGGTTGTATTGCCCAATGTTATATTGCTGAAGAATCAGTTGAATTTTGTTCAGAGTTCTTAGTTGATCTTGAGAGCGTTGGAATTCCTTCTACTAGAAACACGACAACCAATGTTGGTGACAATGAAGTTTATGATGGTAATACAATAGTGGGTGGTAATGTCTTGGAAGTAGAGGATTTCACTTGGGAGCAAGCACATCGTTATGTCTTGCATAACATAGATGATGTCCAACCTTATATCATCAGACGTCATTTTGATTTCATTTGTCAATAAGAAATAATAATTCTTCCTCATATGAATAATTATGTATCTCTTATTATTAACTTGATAGGATGCATAAAGCAAGTTGAAGGAAAAAGCATCTCTGAAAGTTCAGAAACGAAAAGTTGTTACGAAATGAGCACAATAAAACCATAATTGGTTGACTTTGTGAAAGGGTATGATTAACATATCAAACATCAGTACATAACTGTATTTGATAAATATGACAAACATTTACAAAAATCAGGTTGAGCAAGAGCAACAAATCGCCAACAATGAGGTGTCACACGTTTTGAAATGAGTATCTCAAGGTCCTCGTCAAGCCGTAATAAAATATTCTAGTTCTTACACTAATGGTTGTCGTTTTCATACGAAGGACTGTGACAGTGAACTAGTCAACCAAAATAGTGGAGTAAGCATAGTGGCTACAACAATGCAGGTTGCTAGTGCAAAGGATAAGAACCTCGTGGTTTCTAATGTCTGTTTTTTTGGTGTCATTACTGAAATATGGATGCTTGATTATATAACATTCAAGATTCTAGTTTTTAAGTGCGATTGGGTTGACATCGGTAGTGGTGTAAAGGTGGATGAACTTGGCCTCACATTAGTTGAGCTAAGTAGACTGGGCCACAAAAACGACTCTTTTATTTTTGCCTCTCTAGCCAAACAAGTTTTTTATATACCTGACCAACTCGATTCTAAATGATCAATCGCTCTAGTAACTCCACAAAAGTGTATAATTATGATGAATATGACGATGACGATGTATTTGGAGGAATAGAATATCGTATCTGTCCTAGAGCATTTCACGATGTCGAATCTTTGGACGAGGGTGATGAATCTCCATTGACTTATGCGCGTGCAGATTGTGAAGGGACCTGGATCGACCATAAATGATAATTACAGTTCCTTAAAGGGAGTAATATTAGAATCTAAATTTCACATATTTGTTCTATTTTTCTACTTTTTTGTATATGTTCTATTATTATCGAATTATAGTGTTATTTTGCATTTCATAATTTCATTATTGTAGTTAATGTTATGGCAGCATGAAAAATTCATTTGATAGCTTGAATCTTTATTATGTGTTGAAGTTATGTTGTATGTTGAAGATGTGGTGTAGACATGAGAGATTTAATTCTTATAAGACAGAAAGTTTAGGGTCATCATAACAAAATTCTAGTAGTAAAATGAGCAAAGGAAGAGGTGTAGCAGTTTTCAAACATTTGACTAAAAAAAATGATGGTGAAAAGTCACAATTCATTTACAACTCATATGGGCAGCCGATTGGTAAATCAAGATCGGATTTTGCAAGTTATAAAGGACTTTTGGCAAAAGACAATGGTTGCAATAAATTATCAAACATGGCATTAAGTGCCAAAGCATTTGAAAGAAAACTTATGGACTGCTATCTAGGTATTAAAAACATGTTTTTTTTTCTTTCCTTTTTTGTCATTATCTTTAATAAAACATTGTTGTATTTAGAACTAATAAACCTTATTTTCCATCACTCGTAGGCTAAATTTCATGTAAATCCAAACACAAAGAAGAATGTGATATCTGCTATTGGTTATGTGTGGAAGAACTTCAAAGGGGAGATAACTAAGAAATACACCAAGCCATTCAAAAATGATCTAGACTAACTTAATATGCGCCTTGATATATATAAAAACTTTATTGAATAGAAGGATTGTGATGAATTATTAAGGTCAAGAATCTCTAAAATTTTCAGGTATATTCAAAGATTTATTTATGTTAATGATATGGTTATTTATATTCCTAATATATGCTTGTTCAATTCATTTGTAAGAGATTAAGAGATGTGCAAATAGCAAAACGTGTAAAGAATAAGTATACACATTACATGCCAAGTTGGCAAACGACTTCATAAGTATACACATTACAAGGCTAAATTTCGTATACACTTTAAAGAATGAAGTCGTTTGCCAACTTGCTCATGTAATGTGTATACTTATTCTTTGCACGCTTTGCTACTTGCACATTACTTAATCTCTTATAAATGAATTGAACAAGCATACATTAGTAATATAAATAACCATATCATTAACAAAAATAAAACTTCGAATATACCTGAAAATTTTAGAGAGTCTTGACCTTACAAATTCATCACAATCCTTCTGTTCAATAAACTTTATATATATATATATATATATATATATATCAGGGCGCTTAGTAAGTTGATTCGGATCATTTTTGAATGACTTGATGTATTTCTTAGTTAGCTCCCCTTTGAAGTTCTTCCACAAATAACCAATATCAGATATCACAGTCTTCTTTGTGTTTGGATTTACATGAAATTTAGCCTACGGTTGATGGAAAATAATGTTTATTAGTTTTAAATCCAACTATGTTTTATTAAAGATAATGACAAAAAAGTTATATAAAAAAAAAAAAATTTCAAAAATACAAAGATTTGCTAGTTAATACCTGGATTGCAGTCCATAAGTTCTCTTTCAAAGGCTTTGGCACTTGATGCCATGTTTGATAACTTATTGCAACCATTGTCTTCGCCAAAAGTCCTTTATAACTTGCAAAATCCGATCTTGATTTACCAATCGGCTGCTCATATGAGTTGTAAATGAGTTGCGACTTTTCACCATCATTTTTTTTAGTCAAACGTTTTGAAACTGCTACACCTCTTTCTTTCCTCATTTTACTCCTAGAATTTTGTTGTGATGACCCTAAACTTTCTGTGTTATAAGAATTAAATTCCTTTGCTTGATCCATGTCTACACCACATTTTCAACATACAACATAACATCAACAAATAGTAAAGATTCACGCTATCAAACGAAATTTTCATGCTGCCATAACATTAGCTACAATAATGAAATGCAAAATAACACTATAATTCGAGAATAATAGAACATACGGTTAATTATACGGACCTCCCCTGAGGTTTGGCGAAATTACACGGACCTCCCCTCTATATTGCAAAATTACATAGACCTCTCTTGAGGTTTGGATTTGCATTACACACACCTCCCCTCTAGATTGCAAAATTTACAAAGACCTCGCTTCTTAATTTGCTAATGTCTAAAATACCCTTAGTTATAAAAAATCACTCTCACTCTCTCTGTCTCTCTACTGTATATACATATATGCATGCATACACACCATATATACGGACCATGTATGCATGCATACATACATACATACATACATACATATACACCATATATACATACATATTTGTATACATATAGCCATTGAATACATATACACATAGATACTTGTATACATCTTTGAGGTGAGTTTGGTATTTTGGATTTCGATCTTTAGTTTTTGGAAACAATTGATTTGTGTTTAAATTTTAGGAACATATTAGTTTTTGAAACAAATTTATTTTGTGTTTAAATTTTAGGAACAAATTAGTTTTTGAAACAAATTGATTTTGGGTATAAATTTTTTATTCTTTTAAACATATTCAAGTTCATATGTGAAGGGGAGCCTTGGCGCAACGGTTTGAGTTGCCACCGTGTGACCAAAAGATTACGGGTTCGAGTCGTGGAAACAGCCTCTTGCAAATAAGCAGGGTAAGGCTGCGTACATTGACCCAATGTGGTCCGACCCTTCCCCGGACCCCGCACTGCAGGAGCTTCGTGCACCGGGCTGCCCTTTTTTTTATTCAAGTTCATATGTATATATATGTGTATGTCCATATATTATGTATGTACTTGTATATCTATATCAATATATATACACACACACAATAGATAAGAGAGAGAGAGAGAGAGAGAGAGAGAGAGAGAGAGAGAGAGAGAGAGAGAGAGATTTAGTAAAATGGTAAACAAAGTAAGGGTAAAACAGTAAAATCATGCTAGAGGGGAGGTCTGTGTAATTTTGCAATATAGATGGGAGGTCCGTGTAATTTCGCCAAACCTCAAGGGAGGTTTGTGTAATTAACCCTAGAACATATACAAAAAAGTAGAAAAACAGAACAAATATGTAAAATTTAGATTCTAATATTACTACTTTTAAGGAACTGTATTATCATTTATGGTTGATCCAGGTCCCTTCACAATCTGCAGGCGCATAAGTCAATGGAGATTCATCACCCTCGTCTAAAGATTCGACATCATGAAATGCTCTGGTACAAATACGATCTTCTATTCCTCCAAATACATCGTCATCGTCATATTCATCATAATTAAACACTTTTTGTGGAGTTACTAGAGTGATTGATCATTTAGGATTGAGTTGGTCAGGTACATAAAAATACTTGTTTGGCTTGAGAGGCTAAAATAAAAAGAGTCTTTTTTGTGGCCTGCTCAACTAATGTGAAGTCAAATTCATCCACCTTTACACCACTATCGATGTCAACCCAATCGCACTTAAAAACTGAAATCTTGAATGTTATAATCAAGCATCCATATTTCAGTAATGACACCAAAAAAACACACATTTGAAACCACAAGGTTCTTATCCTTTGCACTAGCAACCTACATTATTGTAGCCACAATGCTTACTTCACTATTTTGGTTGACTAGTTCATTGTCGCAGTCCTTCATATGAAAATGACAACCATTAGTATAATAACCAGAATATTTTATTACGACTCGACAAGGACCTTGAGATACCCATTTCAAAACGTATGGCACGTCATTGTTGGCGATTTGTTGCTTGTGTTCAACCTAATTTTTGTAAATGTTAGTCATATTTATCAAATATATTTATGTACTAATGTTTGATATGTTAATCATACCCTTTCACGAAGTCAACCAATTATGCTTTTATTGTGCTCATCAAGTAACAACTTTTCTTTTATGAACTTTCGGTGATGCTTTTTCCTTAAACTTGCTTTATGCATCCTAATCAAGTTTATAATAGGAGATGCATAATTATTCATACGAGGAATAAATATTATTTCGTATTGAAAATGAAATCAAAATGATGTCTTACTCGATATAAGGTTAGACATCGTCTGTGTTCTGCAAGACATAACGATGTGCTTGCTCCCAAGAGAAATCATCTGCTTCCAAGACAGTACCACCCCCTATTGTTTTACCATCATAAACTTCATTCTCGCCAACATTGATTGTCGTGTTTCTAGTAGAACGAACTCCAACGCTCTCAAGATAAGTGGTATCACAATCATCCATTGAGTATCGAACTCAGAATAGCATTTTCAAGTTGAACAACTCACTTTTTTGAGGGGTTTTTTTTTTTTTTTTTAAGAAAACAAGTATTAATTTCTTGGAATCAAAATGTGGGGGGTTTTAGAGGGGTTTTGAAATGGATGCTTTGAAATTATATTTTCAGCTCTTGGATGAAGATTCTAACCACTTGGAATATCTATTCCTAACTCATTTCAAGAATACCTTAATGCATTTGCAAAACATAGTTTTATTTGGAAACCAAACTGAAGAATCCATGGAAGTATGATACATGAGAGGATAGATGATATATGGTATGATACAATGTGCTAAGAGTGGTAAAGAATATGTTTATGTGATGTGGGTTCATTGATAAACATTGAATATTGTATATTTATGTGCCAATATAATAGACACAATACGCATTTAATCCCCCAAATTCCTAGTTTTACACGCATATTTGAATTAATATAATTTAACAGTGATGTCACTCAAATGCGTGTAATTATTTGTTTTTACACATTTTATATGTTTAGGTAAAAATGAAGTGAAATAAAGGGGAGGAAAGAAGTAGCAACCACACTATAATATATTCATTTTTTTTAGTCAAAGATAAATAGTAACCAAACAGTAATTGTACTGTTTGGTAGCTCAAAAAAAAAAAAAAAAAAAAAAAAAAAAACCGAAAAGCACTGCAAACATCCAAGCTTTGGATGTTTGTTATTTTTTTTTTATTATTATAATTTCCTTTCACTTTCATTCTCTCTCTCTCTCTCTCTCTCTTTTTTTTTCTTTCTTCTTTGGCTGCAGGATCAGGAACTGTCAGAAAACGAAGAAAAATTGGACGCAGCGAAGAAAATAGCAAATACGCTGATGAACGCAGTGACGATTACATAAAAATTTCATCTATAAAAACGAAGCCAACGAACAACACTGAAGACACCAATTCACAACAACAAGCAACAATCACTGTTAGGGAGAGAATAGTTTAGGGGAGGTTATTATGTGAGCACTTTATATTGTCTCTAGAAATAGGAAACTTTAATTTTTCTTTGCCTTTTCTAGTTCTAGTAGTTGTAAAATTTTACTTTTATGTAATTGATGATTTTATGTTCAAAAATATGTAGCAAAACTTTATGTACTGTATTTCTTAAATTTGAAATATTTGTTTTCTTGTATGACCTTTGTCAATTTGTAGTAGTAAAATATTCCTATTTAAAATTAGATCTAATATTTCTAGTCTAGTAGTACTTATAGTTGTCCCCTAAAATAGTTAGAAACCCCAAATTTTTAGTTTTTATAGCAATATTTTCATTCACTAAAAGACAGATTTTGCGATTAAATACCAGATTTCTTAGCCACGTAGTTGTTGTAATCACCTACCAAAGCCCCAAGCACACCATATTCATATATCACTCCAAAAGTATATTTGGATTTGGTTTGGCCTTATTTGTATTTTTGGAGTTCAACCACTGTGACCCCACAAGAATCCAAAGTCAAAGGTTTAGTATTTTATTTTTGGTTCAGTATTTCCATTTATGTATATTTTATTAGCCTAGTTGTACTAAACTTTGCTATTTTGCAGATTCCACAAATTCAACCCCAGCTCATGTTAAGTAAATAAAATAATATATAATATTAGTTTTCACCCTTACCTTGGTTTTACAACTTTAATTTTAATTGGACGGTGATTGCGTGCATCTATTTAATTTATCTTTTAATTTTATTTCGAAGACAGTTTCAATTCTAAAATGGTAGGCTAAAACTTTAATTGGGGATATGTAATAAAAACTTAGAAACCACAGCTTCTGTGCACTAATTTTAAATGGGCAAATTTATCTAGATGGGTTGTTTTTCCATTTATGGCCAAAAATATCTATGTATCTATAGTTTATGACCATTTAACATGTTTATATACTATGGCTATATTGAGTACATATTTGAAATAAAAAGCCTAATTATGTGGATTGTCAAACTATGCCTTTTGTCATAAAAAACACCTAGCATACTTTAACAACTCATATGACAAAGTTAATATTTCAAATATGTGTTTATATATATTTCTATCCAATAATGGATAGGCAATTGTGTAGTGGCAGAGTGGTGGGGACTGGACGCCGAATAACCCACGTCCGCGGCGGGGCACGGTTCGAACCTGGCTACTGCCCAATTGCCTCTTTATTTTTCTTTAAACCAAACGACGTCGTTTCATATCAAACCTGACACACTTGATATGACCCTGACTAGTGAAAGTTTATTTTTAAATAAAGAATGACTCTGCGGTCTTAAATGCCAAATGCTTTTTAAATGCACAAAAGTTGTGGGATCTAGTGTTGGTTTGCATATTCCCAATTCCTTTAAATCATTTCCCCTAGTTAATTAATATTTCCTGTTTTATAATAGTTTTGCTTAAATATCTGTATTATTTCCATCTTTCGCTATTGTTAAATCTAAAAAGTTTATCTTACAAAAATTTAGTTTATATATATTTTTCTTCCTTTTCTTACTAGTATGTTAGTTAATTTATTTTGCACTGTGAAAATCTTTACCATAAACTGTTAAGAAAAAAATAGCTTTAATTACTTTTATTGCAAACATATAAAAATTAGTAGTTTAGTAAAACCCCACAAAAATCCATCATCTTTTATTTTCTTTGTAGTGACAAAATAGTTATCTGCTTAACTTTATAAAATTTTATTCCGTTCCGTTCCCTGTGGGTTCGACCTGGACTTCCAGAACTTTATTACTTGTACGATCACCTACACTTGGGTGTGATAAGAAAACGCGTGTCACAAATCACTGATAAGCAGTTCTACCAATCACGATTAAGATCGCATAAGCATAAGCACAAACAAAGCTTTACAAATCCACAACCAAACGCCTATCTACCGACCACCAGATGGACACAAGTTCGTCCTTCCAGTTTTCTTAATGGTATGGCCACACGTGTCACAAATTGGTGTCTTCAAGCTCAAGCACTCCATCAATGTCACGAGTACTGATTTGTGAGCAATAAATTCTCTGTCGAGTCTGTCCCTTATTTTTGCGTCCAGAAACTTGGAATTCACCTCTCTCTCTCTCTCTTTAACATTTTTTCAAAACACAAAAAGGAATTCAGAAAAGGGTTTCAGACCAAAATTGCAGTAATGGCCGATTTGAATCGCAGCTAGCACAGTCCTTGTTACCGGACCTGGGGGTAGAACTGGTACACCACCTCTCCCTCTCTCTCTCTACATATATTTATGTATATATTATATGTATATGTATATGCAGAGTTAGGCTACAGTGCGCAGGGTGAACGCACTGGACTTTTAAGCCTAAAAAATCTGCGGAGCGCTCTACTGACCCACGCCCCATCCACCGCTCTGCTGACCTGCGAATTTTTTAAGATTAAAGTCCAGTACGTTCACCCAGTGTACTTATCCGGTGCGCACTGAAGCCTAACTCTGTATATGCATACATACGTACATTTAATTGGTTTTGTCTGCTGAAAGTGGTCAAGGTATTGTTTGAATGATTTGTATTTATTAGCCAAATTTTGTATTTATGTAGTACAATAGAAATGAAATTCGTAAACCTGATTGGACAACCAAACATTGCTGAACCAATTCAGAGCTGTCTCTTTTTAGTCCATATAAAGGGTGGGCGCGGATACAGAAATTCAAAGTTGGGGATTGACACGGATAAAATTAAGAAATTGCACTATAGAGAAGTCGAGTTTAGGGGTTTGGGGGCAGCCTCCGAGGTTAATTTTTTTTTTTTTTTTGGGTCTATTTATATGTATTCTTGTCTAAATTATATAAATTGATGTTATAAAAATCAACACAATAATTCAATTATACTAATAAAGCAGGGGATTTTCTATCAATTTTCATAGAAAAAATGGAGATAAACAAAATATGAAAAATGGTGGACCCCACATGCTCACCCAATGAAATGATTAGGTGAACAAAAATGCTATCAAATTTAAAAGTGTTAATTACTTTGCAGTTCATATGAAATTTTCAGTAAGTTTGGATTTTTTTTTTTAAACTTACATTTTTTTTTTCCTCGAAAAAACTAGATTTTTAAAATACTCGGATGAACCAGATTTGATTAAGTAGTTGAAAATAAAGTTCTCACTGAGTAGCTAGAAGTCATATTTAATCTTACCTTCTTTTCGTAGCACATTTTTATAATTTGTTAAAGGGCAATGCTAGGGGCACTAACAAAATTCACTAACACTTACTAATACACTCTATCTCTCTCCTAGTGGTATTGCGGGGTCCGTATATATTTTTTTCCCCCGAAAAAACTAGATTTTTAAAGGACAGCACTTAAGTGTTGTTAAAACAGTGCTGTTAGTGCTGTTCACTCACAAAATGAACAGTAAAACTGGGCAGATTTTGAAAAACTGCTTATGCAAAAGCAGTTTTACTGTTCATTTTGTGTGAATAGTTAAACTGGGCAGTTTTTGAAAAACTGCTTATGCAAAAGCAATTTTACTATTCATTTTGTGAGATGAACAACACAAACAACACTGTTTTAACAGCACAGAAGTGCTATCCATTTTTAAAATACTCTGATGAACCCGATTTGATTAAGTAGTTGAAAATAAAGTTCTCACGGGTAGCTAGAAGTCATATTTAATCTTACCTTCTTTTCGCACTAACAAAATTCACTAACACTTACTAAAACACTAGGAGAGAGATAGAGTGTTTTAGTAAGTGTTAGTGAATTTTGTTAGGGTACCACTAGGAGGGTACCACTAGGAGAGAGATAGAGTGTTTTAGTAAGTGTTAGTGAATTTTGTTAGGGTACCACTAGGAGAGAGATAGAGTGTTTTAGTAAGTGTTAGAGAATTTTGTTAGTGCCCCAAATATTACTCTTTGTTAAATACTTTAGATACAGGAAAAGAAACAAAAGATGAAAGAACGCCAAAGATGAAGATAGAAATATAAAAGAGGCTACAATGGACATACCACCCTATTTGGAATCACATCATGAACATCAATGTCTAAACAACAATGCTAAGGGCATTAACAATTTTTACTAACACTCACATCCACACTCTATCTCTCTCCTAGTGGCTTGCTTGCTATGAACCTATTAAATATGGTTCACTATTGCATGGCATAAACATATAATTTTCCACCATACCCCAAAATAAAATTATTTCATAAAACAAATCACATAAGGTGTGTTTGATAAAACAATTAAGTGCTGAAAATAAAAACTTTCAGCATTTAATTTTTAGTACATAATTTTTTTACTTTTATCAAACGGACCCTATAGTATCATTTTTTATGTTGAGAAATTTGTCCAAAATCCCAATTCACGGACTTCTGTGGTTAAAAGGTCCTACAGATTTCTTTTCCATTAAATAGCCTAAGCACTTCCGTTGGTAGACACTCAAATCAAATTTTTAGAAAATCTTCATGACTAATGTACCCATTGAATTGTTAAATACTCCATTAAGATTATAAGAAGTTGAGAAATTTGCTAGAAAATTCCTAATCCCATACTTATGTGGTTAAAGGACCTAGAGATTTCTTTCCCATTAAACAGTCCTTCATTAATAAAATGCACTTTCATTAATTAGTAGACATCACTCACACAAATTTTTAGAAAATCTTCATTACTAATATACTCCTTGATTGCTTGAAAGATATAAGAACACATATCTCTTAAATCACTAATTTTATAGGGAATTGCTATGTACACCCAAATTCCTTTATTCTAGTTATGTTTCTTCTAAAAATTCTCACTTTTGTAAAGTTAAGCGGTGTACATAGCAAAATTAACGGTTTACATAGCAATTCCAATTCAAATATCATGTTATTATCACATTAATACACAGAGTTTTAAATGAAATGCTGACCAATCAAGGACGAAGATTGTACTTCAGGTATCCAATCAACAACTGAAATGGCAGAGTCATGCAATTCAGTGTAGTTCATTTCAAAGATATCCACCACATATTCTCCGCTATTGCAAGCATCGAATTTCCATCTCTCGGTCCCTAGCTAGGGTTCTTCATTGATCTTGTAAGCAATTGTTTTGTTTTAATCCTAAAGCTATCATTTTTGTTTGTCTCTGTGTTCTTGAGCATTTGGGCGATATTGTTTCTGTTTAAAAAATTCAGGGACTAAATTAACACAATTAAAACTACAGAGACTAAAATTAGTCAGGGACCAAACTTCAGAAGTATATTTTGTAATTAAGCCTTAATTTTATCAAAACTTCGTTTATGAAATTTCACAAAACTTTTTTTTTCTAGAATTTCTCATCAATGTTACTTAGATGATCTATTGTTTTTCTCTGGAATGAAGGTGAATAGCAAAGGAGGGTTACGAATTTGAAAAATGAGGAAGAAGATTAAGAAACAAGCCCAAAACTTTTGCAAAATTCTACGAAAAATATCCATTTTTGCTATTTGAGTGTGATAAGGAATGTTTTTAGGGGATACGTCTCTCGATATTTTTTAGGTTTGAGGGGTATTTTAAACCTAAAAATACAAGAATGACTTTTCAATGGAACTGTTTTGGACAGTGACCTCTGATCAAACAAGTTCTAAAATTTGAACTTATAACTAAAAGACACATTTATTATTATGTCTATATTTATCAAACTCTTGGTCTTATTATTCTTAATTGTTTCAAATATTAGTTAAGAAATTATTGCTAGTAGAGAGGTTAGTGGAAGCAATAACAAAATCATACAATAGGTGGAAAACAGTGAGAAAAAAAAAAAATATATATATATATATATATATATAGAGAGAGAGAGAGAGAGAGAGAGAGAGAGAGAGAGAGAGAGAGAGAGAGAGAGCGAGCTTGATTACAGCTTTGTCTAAGTTCATTAACTTGTAGTGTTATTTTTTATTTTATTTTTAAACACAAGAATGAAATTCAGGTTTTTTTAATTCCCAAGCAAAAGTCAATGTTTCAGATTTTCTTGTACCACACAAAAGTTATTTCGTAACAAGAGAATAAAATGATCCTCAAAAAATGGTCTTCCCCTTTAGATTTTCGTTCAAATAAGCCGAAAAAAGGTTATAATTCAGTTGATTCTCAAAAATCAAGGTTATAAAAATAATTGATATGCTTTTTTACTTAAAAACAATTTCTTGGCTTTCATAAACATAAAACATCTATATATATACGTATATGGATTACTATATGTGACATGAGTAATGAATGATTCGTGCACATAAAGATCTGGACCATTAATTTCGGTGGGTGTCATGTATGCAGGCAAGGTTCCACCGAAATGAATGACCCAGATCTTTATGTGCACACTTTATGTGTACATTTTATGTGCACATAGTATTACCCATGTCACATACACACACGACACAAGGATCTATTCACACTGACCATAATTTAGCCCGAATTAATGTTGATTTATTAAAATGAAAATCCACTATTTTTTTTTTCTTCAGAAAAGTAAAATGTATAAAGGAATTCATGTTATATATTTGTGTGTGGTTGTGTGACTTTTGTGTATAAAAACATTAGGGAAAATTATGATTTCCTCTTAAGTTATCTGATAAAAACAAATATGATAAAAACAAGGACCTAATATGTACGTATTTAAAAAATTATACTACTGTTAAAAAAAAAAAAAAAAAAAAAAGGGGGGGTGGGGGGGGGGGGGGCGGGGTAATTTCTCAAGGAAATGCTCTCATGAGTCTCATTGGAGTTTGGAACCAACCACGCAAAGTGAAGAAATAGTGAAATACCACTAAACGCTTGGGTTATATCCAAATCGCGCGATTAGGCTCCCAGAAGCTGCAACCAAACAGCCACAGCCTTTGTGTTATATTGAAGTCTCTATTTTTAATATAATATAAATAATATAATCTATGTAGTGCTGCTCTTTCCTCCACAGTACCAACCATATGAACTATCTTTTCCAAACTTCCTTTTTTGCTATACACCAAAGGTGCGCTCTCTCTTTGTATATGTTTCTTTCTCTCTCTCTCATCATGTAGACATAATGCTGTGCACAGGTTAAAGAATAAAGAATATTAAAGGATGGATTCCGGGTGATTGCCTCCACAGATTTGAAAAGAAGCCGTCTATTTATACTAATATAGTTTATACATTTAATTTACGTATATAGAAACGCTACTTAATTTTTTTAAAAAAATATTATAAACTTGCCCCTTAAACTATATTCCTGAATCCAAATTATATATAATGCTTTGTGTGATCTGAAATCAAAATTTCGCAAGTATTAATTAAGAAATAATAAGTTGATGTTCTTTTTTAATTTTTTTGATACATTTATAATTTTTCACTTTAAGGTAATATATATATGTATATTTTCATTTTGAAAAACATGTGTATTGACACACAAAATTGACTGGATTTTGTTAACCATAATTCCAATTGTATGTGAGTCCTACATATTCTATGTAACGGTAATATCACTTCATTTATATTACATCACTAATACACACTGATATGATATTTATGTATTACTATCTTTTTTATGATCTTAGACATATGTTTGAACAATGAAATATTATTGGCAGATAATAACACATCATAAAAAATACTTCCTTTGTCTCATATTTAGAGTCTTTAATACTATTTTTTGATGTCCAATTTTAAGAGTCTTCTTTAAAAAGTCAAAATGCTTTAATACAAACTTTCCAAATTTGTTATTTATTATATCCAACTCTTCCCTCTTTTTTTTTTTTTTTGATGTGACACTATAATTTTGAATTTCAAAAAGGGCGATATTAAAAAGTTGAAAATCTCACCAAAAATCAAGGTTGTCCCCTTAATAAGTTGGAATTCCCAAAAGAGACTCTTAATATGGAACAGAGGGAGTAACAGTTTTATATTTTGGAGAATTAAAAATTAGTCAACAATTTGTCGACAATTTAAAAGTCTGAGCTTTTTGAAAGTAAATACACATCAACTCTTGTGTAAAATGTCAAAACTACCCTTCCCTTTTTGGTCTCTTCTCTCTCTTTCACCAGCCACCACCGCCACCTGCAGCCGCACAACCACCACCTGTCGCTGCCACCACCGCCACCCTCAAAGGATCACCACCACCACCACCCTCAACGGGCAACCACCACCACCACCACCACCAAACCCAAACCCCAACCTCTCTCTCTCTTTGATCTCCTCTCTCTCTCTCTAGGAGGAAGAGAAACTCATAGTCGGCCAGCACCACCACCACCACCCTTAAAGGCCAGCACCACCACCACCACCACCACCAAACCCAACCCAAACCCCAACCTCTTTCTATCTCTTCTCTCTCTTTGAACTCCTCTCTCTCTCTCTCTCTCTCTCTCTCTCTCTCTCTAAGAGGAAGAGAAAGTCCATAGCTGGCCACTACCACTACTAACCGCCGCCATTGTAGGAAAAAAAAAAGTTGCAGGTTTTGGAGCAACTGGCTAAACATAAGGAGCAACTCATCAAACATTATTGGGAGCAACTTTCCAAATGTAAGGGAACAACTCACCAAACGGTATCTGGAGCAACTTTCCAAACGTAAGAAACAACTCTCCACACGTTAGGAACAACTCACCAAACGTTATCGGGAGCAACTCACCAAACGGTATCGGAAGCAACAAACCAAACTGCATCTGGAGCAACTCCCCAAACCGTTTGGAGAGTTGCTCCTTATGTTTGGAAAGTTGCTCCCGATACCGTTTGGTGAGTTGCTTCTTACATTTGGATAGTTGCTCTCAATAACATTTGGTGAGGTGCTCCTTATGTTTGGCCAGTTGCTCCAAAACTTGCAACTTTTTTTTTTTTTCTACAATGGCGGTAGTCAGTGGTGGTGGTGGCCGTCTATATCTTTCTCTTCCTCTTAGAGAGAGAGAGAAAGAGAGAGGAGATCAACGAGAGAGAGAGAGAGAGAGAGAGAGAGAGAGAGAGGTTGGGGTTTGGTTTGGGTTTGGTGGTGGTGGTGGTGGTGGCCCTTTGAGGGTGGTGGTGGAGTTTGGGTTGTGTTTGGTGGTGGTGATGGCCCTTTAAGGGTAGTGGTGGTGGTGGCGGCGGTAGCAGGTGGTGGTGGCAGGAAGTGGTGGTGTTGGCAGGGGCGGACCGACAGTGGGGGCGAGCGGGGGCAGCCGCCCCCACTGAACTTTCGGGAAAAATTAGTTATATATGATAGTTTTAAAAAAAAAAATGTGAATTTTTTATTAAGATTTTCTGTTAATTCAGGGGCTTTTTGTAAAGAATAATGATATACTTCCCAAATTTCTATCCCAAAAGTGTTTCCCAAATGATGTGGCAGTGGGGTCAGGTCAAATACAGTGGGACCAGTTGAATTATGATTTGAAGTTAATTGTTTACCTCGCTCCACTTCTAGGTCATTTGGCAAGCACTATTGAAATAGAAATTTGGGAAGCTTACTTTTTTGTAAATTTAGAACTTTAAAGAACTTTGACATTGTTTTGATTGACAACTTGTTCCCACTCTTAACTTTATAGTATTATATATTATGTGTATGTGTATAAGTTACATAATAAAAGACCAAGAAGCAAAACAAAGACCACCTAGAGTCCCCTAGTGTCCCACAAGGCATTTCTAAAAAAATAAAAATAAAAAAATGTTCCCACGTAGATAAAGTTGAAGTTTCGCAAAAACCCTCGAAAGACTCAAAGACCCCATATCCACTATTAACCTCCTCTTGCTCTTGTTTAACGAAAAAAAAACTCCTCTTCTTGCTCCTTTTCCGTGAGATAGACAAAAAAACATACAGAATACTCCCTATATATACACGAAACTTATGCAAAAAATTAACATAAAATTATACTATTTCTACAAAAAAAAAAATCGGTCGGGGGCGCTGCCCCCGAACCCCCATAAAAATTTCGCCCCCACTGAATTAAAGTTCTGGGTCCGCCACTGGGTGTTGGGCCATGTGAGGAGAGAGAAGAGACCAAAAAGAGAGAGAGAGAGAGAGAGAGAGAGAGGGGTAGTTTAGACATTTTAGAAAAAAAGTTGACTGATTTCTAATTTATATACTTTAAATTATCAACAAATTATTGACTTATTTTTAATTTTTCCTATATATTTTCTCATTTTTCTTCTCTGTCTTCTCTTAGTTAAATGAACCAACCAACTAAAAACCAGGGATGAGGCAAGTGGGGCACAGCGGGGCACGTGCCCCCTCAATTTTTTTAATTTAGCTTTTTACCTTACAGATTTTATATTGTATGCATCTATGCCCCTCCCAAAGTTTTTAATTTCCCCTTTGTAACTCAAAAATCTCACTTTGGTCCTTAAAATTTTCTAATTTTCACTCAAATAAACATCTTAAGTAGTCATTTTGCCTCAAGTATTCAGCTCTATTTGGTTCATTGCGAAAAGAAAAGGGAAAGAAAAAAAAAAAAAAAAAAAAAGGAAAACTAGTCTCTTGGTGTTATCTGTCATGCTTAAATAACATTAAAATCTAATTTTTTTAAAATATGATTGTAAAATATGAATGAAGCAAGAGAAATGACTCTCAATATTCAAAATGTTTAATTTAATTATCATCTTATTCTATTTTCTTTTCTATTTTCGTCATTGCTTTGCTTATTAACCAAACAAAGGAAAAATATTTCCTCTACGGTATTTTTTTTTCTTCTTTTCTTCCACTAAATCTAATAACGAAACAAAGCCTTAAACCTTCTAGATATTCATTTCCACATATTAAGTAATCTTTGTTTTATAAGTCAAACTAAATATTATATATATATATATATATATATTTGAGTCTGGCTCCAGTGCGTACTAAGTGAACGTACTGGGTTTTTAAGCTTAAAAAAATCGCGGATCAGTGGGGCGGCGGGATGGGGCGTGGGTCAGTGGGGCAGCCCGTGATTTTTTAAGATTAAAAATGCAGTGCGTTCACCCAATGCGCACTGGAACCTGACTCATATATATTTATTTATAAAATGAAGAAATTAAGCATATGGACACAATTTATTTTGAAAGAGTTGAGGAAAGATTAGTGTATCATTGTATTTATAAAAAAGAAGAAATTAAGCATATGGACACAATTTATTTTGAAAGAGTTGAGGAAAGATTAGTGTATCATTGTATAATTATGTTAGATTAGTGTATCATTATATAATTATGTTTTAACCCTCACCCCACCATATGTGAAACTCACAAAATAACCACATAATTTTTAAAATCAAGAACTTATAGAACGGGGCGCAATTCGTAAACCCTATGTAAGTGTGTGCCCCAACTATTATTAAATCCCGTCTGCCCCGGCCCGAGTCAAAGAATGGATATAAGTATGTCGCAAGCAACATTCCCCCACCAGCGTACACAACCACTGCATGTATATAGGTACAAATATTGCAAGTATTTAGATTAACTTATTCGCTTCAAAAAAATCTAAATCAAGCATCCGTACTTCTAATATGGCATCATATTCTTCTTAAAGCTAACACAGAATTAGATTAATTTTGAGAAAGAGTCATGCGCTTCCTAAATCTTAATCTCAAATTCATATATCAAATGATGTGACAGTGGGATGCAATAATGATGGGATTACTTCAGCATCATCCAATTAAAATACAATGGGCTCACTATCACATCATTTGAAATGTAGATTAATTAGGATTAGAATTTGGGAAAAAGTGCATTACTTTTCTACAACAATCAGTTACTTTCACTATGACAGAAAGCTTATTTTATGACCAAAAAAATCTAAATCAAGCATCCGTACTTCTTTTTTCTTTTTTCTTTTTTTTTTTTCTTGTTTTAAAAACTAACGCAGAATTTTTTATTTTTGGGGGGTAAAACTAACACATTATTACATTAAGTCATTTCATGTTTTTTTTTTTGGCCAAGGATTATAATGTTATTTTATGAAACAATCGGTTACTTTCACTATGGCAGGAAGCTTATTTTATGACATTTGTATTTGTGTAATTATTTAAAGTGATTTAAAGAGTTAATTTAGTTATTTTTAATTACAATGCAACGGCCAACGAATATAAAGGGTGTGTTTGCAAAATTGGAAGAACGTCTTTCTGAATGCATTTTGGATCAATTGTAATTAAGTTATCCTCTTCATTTGTAAAATATTTTAAAGTTGCATACTCATACAATACAATTCTTTCTTACGCCTTTAAGGTAGACGATGCAGCACGAATGACTTCGGCTTATTACAAGCAGTTGGATAGAAAGGGTCACTTCTGACCTTTCCTACTAAAATAGCCATAACTTTCATTGCGGGTATCATAATTACTATTATAAATTTATAATATATTTTCGAAAAGCTAATACCTGAATCCGACGGCACGCAATTAAGTTTTAGGCCCCAAAAAAGATATTTTAACCCCTTTTAGACTAGTTTTCTATTTTTCCAGCACTTTTGGACTTTTGTGCTTTTTATTAATTCTTTATGTGATTTAGGGTTTGCAGCCTAGAAATAGTCTGTTTTGAGACTATTTCAGCATCTTTTTTTATATTAATAAAATTCATTGAGATTTCTCTAAATTTATCTTCGATTGTTTTTGGTATTTGTGTGAATCAACAAGACGCTAGGCCCTAGTTCCTGGCATCATCGTGTGATAATTACCGTTTCTGAGAAGGTTGCATTCCGCGTATTTTTTCCTCGCTATTTCGACGTTCTGCTGCATCAATAGAAATTGTATTGTATGTACAATGACTAAAAAAATAAGTTTATATCAAGTTTAATTTCTATCTCATCTAGATCTATCCTTCTAGATTTCTCTCTGTGTCTAAAGTATATTATTATTGGTACATTGTTACTGATTTACTTCGAAAACAAAGTTACTTCTGCTCCAGATATAACAAAAGTTATTCATCCGAAAGCAATTTAAAAAAAATCAAAATATTAGTGAGTGCTAAAATTAAAATGATAACAACGTTAATTGTTCGATTAATCCTTTATATTTGTATGTATTTTTGTTCTAATTTGATTCATGTAAATGCAGAGATTAAACAAAGAATTTTTGAGCAACTAAGCTAACTAGGACAGAATGTGGAAACTTAAGGTTGCAGAAGGACATGGACCTCGGTTGTATAGCACCAATAACTTTGTGGGTCGACAATTTTGGGAGTTCGACCCGGAAGCTGGTACACCCAAAGAGAGAGAAGAGGTTGAGAGAGCACAAGAGGAGTACAAGCTTAATAATGCTTCAAAAAGGTCTCGTGCTCGACCATGTGGTGACCTTCTAGTGCGTATGCAGGTAAACACAAAGTTAAATGTTGAGGAAATTAAAATACAGGATTTTAAAGATAATGATGTGTATTCTATGAGACCAAGGGATGGTCTAGTTTGTAAGGGCTTCCATCTCACGTGCAGGTGGTTGTGAGTTCGAGTCTCATGGGGTGGAGGGGTTTATTGTATGGGAGAACAGTCAAAGCACTACCTCCCCTGTTGTAGTGCATATCTTTAAACAACCCCCCTTGGGGGGTTCTAGTAGCTCACATGTCTTTTCTATTGACTGCAAAACTTCCCTACTTTTCTTGGGCTTGATGAATTTCTTCTATTTGGGATTAAGGCTGTGAATATCATCCTTGCATCCATCAAGAATTAAATCTAATGCTTTTATCCTCCCTCCCTTCCCGCTTCTTTAGCCTCGACTTCTTAATTTGCTCTCCAACATAATACTATTGCCCACTTTTTCCAACTCATTGTCCGTCTCCCACTCAGACGATCCAAAATTGGAATTAACCCCTTCGACTTCCGATGTCTCCCCATCCTTATACCTAACTGTTTCCCTTGTAGCATCATCGGTAATAGTTGAGTGGGTACTTATGTAATTTACGCTTATATGTATAAATATATCCAAAAAAATTTCCTTGAAGGAGGTGTCCTTGAACCTCCTCTGTAACTTCCTAATTCTTCCATTACAAAGCCCTCCAACTTCAAATTTCCTATATTCGTCCCTGTATACATACTAAAAATACACGCATACATACGCATATGTGTGTGCATATATTTATATAGGTACATATATATATATATTGGATCTGGTCTTGTCTGGTAAAGATTTGAAGCCGATAGATCTTCTAAGCAACTTGAACAACGAGACAATCCTTCCAAGGGAGGCGGATTTTTTAGGAATGAAATGACAGGGCATAGGGGAGGATTAAGAGGTGTCTGGGTAGCTTGTTCAGAGTTTGGAAGACTGGATCTTGAGGATCTGAGTCTTCTTCATGAGAGTAAAATAATTGCGCGGATTCATCAAATATATATATATACATATCTTGGAGTAGCCATTGAGGACCTCTGAATAAGATTTTGATTTTGGCCTACCTTCTTTGATGGTGCTTGAGGGTTGTGTTTGTGGATCTGCTAGGATGCATGCTCTCTATCATCTCAGTTCTTGAAAGAGTGAATACGTAAAATAATTACAGAGAAGATAAAAGGACGTATTAGGGCAGGAGGTTATAACTTATAAGTTTCAAATACTTATATATGAAAGGTTCAATTTGTCGGATAAAAAAGTTTAAGGTACTGAGTCAAAAACGGGTTATAGTTGAGGGGGCGTTATTTTGTTTATTGTACATATGTTTTGTGCATGTGATATAATTAATGCTATAAAAATTAAGGTAGCTGGTAAAGGCAGGTGCATTTTTTAATTTGGGCACCTCTTTTATGTAAAAAAAAAAATATTTACTGTTTTTTTTAAGGCACCTCCCATAAATTATATATTTAAGAAGTTTAGATTTTATTTTTTGGCTTTCTAAACGAGGCTGTCATTCCTCCCTAACGACCTATCTCTCTCTCGCATACCAAAATTGGTTTTCCCACGCCACAACAAGAAGGCCGGCGACCCAACGCCGGCGGTGAAGCCACCCAAGTTCTATACTGCGGATGATGTGAAGAAGCCCCTCATCAACAAGCGTACAAGTATATTTTCTGTATCTAGCTATGAAATTTTTGGGTGTTCCGTGTTTGTGTGTATATATATAATATATATGGGTTTTGAATCTTTCTATGGTGTTAGGATTACTGTATGTATTTTGAATAATCTGTCAATCCAAACCCACCAAGCTCAAATGTGTGTGTGTATACATATGTATATCTGTGAAATTTTGGGTGTTTGTGTGTGTATATATATCATATATAGGTTTCGGTTCTATCTATGGTGTTAGATTTACTGTATGCATTTTGGCTGATCTCTCAATCCAACCCACCAAGCTCGAGTATACATATGTATCTATCTGTGAGTTTTACGTGTTTGTGTGTGTATATAATATATGGGTTTGGGTTGTTTATATGTTGTTAGATTTAATTTTATGTATTTTGACTGATCTCTCATTACCAGACCCACCAAGCTCAAGTATACATCAATATCTATCCGTTAAATTTTTGGTGTTTGTATATATATATACAAAATATAATATATATATATATGTAGTATAAGTGAGGTGCCCTTACTAATTACAGTAAAAGATAAAATTTTTGATTTTTTAACTTAAAAAGAGGTGCCCAAATTAAAAAATGCATCTGCCCTTACCGGCTACCAAAAATTAAAGCAAAAACTCAAAATCCTAAAAAAAAAAATAGGTTTATTTGAACTTGTTTTTAAAGTCTGAGCCTTTCTCCGTCCATAGATCCCCTGATATCAGTGTGCACAAAGATGGAACAAAGGGTTTGTTTGGGAAGCTAAAAATAGGATTAAGTTCCGGTGAGGTCTCACTTTTCTCTCCATTATCATAAAACAACTCACTTTTCTCTCCATTGTCATAAAAACTCACTTTTCTCTCCATTTTCATAAAAACCAACATTTTTTTTTTCAGAATACGAGAACAAATATCTCCGTCTGCCCTCCCTGACTTTGAGGTTGATACCTTTTATCATTTTTATCGGAGTACAACAAGGGAAAAATCCCGGGCACGTGCATTGACCCCACAACAAATGCACCAGGTAAATCAAGGAGGCAAGCTAGCGTAGGATTTGAACCCATACCAAGCTGGACATTGTCCATCTTGAGGTCCATCCCTCCAACTAGCTTACACGACCCCTGGGGGTTTCAAACCCCTGACCCCCCTTTGGGAGGCAAAAGGCCCTAACCAAATCCCTAATATTTACCCATAGGAAGTTTTGAACACAAGACCAAGAGGGTAGAACATAGGGCCCCTGTTTTGGTCCGCCTCCTACTGGGCTACCAATGATTTGGTTCATAAAAAATTGTGTTGATTTAGTTAAAAAAAAAAAAAAAAAAGTTCTTAGAATTTTTTTAAGTCGGGCACGAAAACCTATGTACTCAAAAAGTAACAACAGAAAAACTAAACTATTGAGAAATTAGTTCTTTCCTAGACCACAGAATGACTTTGACCCACCAATTGTTGTCATGCCTCTAGTAGCATGAAAGTATGTTTTAGTACGATTATTTGAAGGATTAAGAGCAGATCGAAATTGTTTCTCATTAATTTGAGTACTTTGATCTTTCCATTTACAGCTCAAGAAGGAAAGTGGAATTGATCTGAGCATACCACCAGTGATAATTGGTGAAAATGAAGAATTAACCAATGAGAAGGTTACAACTGCTTTGAGGAAAGCTGTCAGATTAAATCGCGCAATCCAATCCAAGGATGGACACTGGCCTGCTGAAAATTCTGGTCCTATGTTTTTCACTCCTCCACTGGTAAGTTTTTCCTTAGATGCGAAAAAAATACAAGTATTTAGGCTCCGTTTGGTTTGGAGACATAAAGAAGAAAAATTTTAAAATTGGTACTTTAAATTAGTTAGAAAAGCATTTTTGGAGGGGAAAAAAAAAAACCATTTGGTTGTTCTAAGAAAAACTATTTTGGGGTTAAAATAATAATTTAAATGATTCTAAGCCCATTAATTCCTATGTTTTCTCGAGAACCAAACAGAAAGGTCCTCTAGCAATTGAACTAATAGTTGGAAATATAACAATTTGCAGCTCATAATCCTACACATCAGTGGAACTATATATTAACACTGTCCTAACACCAGAGCACAAAAAAGAGTTGATCCGCTACATGTACCTTCATCAAGTACTTATCAAAAACCCAATCTGATCATTCTTCTCTAGATCAAAAATGTTAAATCAGTGATCTAATCTTAGTACAATCAATGTGTTTTTTTTATATGTAGAATGACGATGGAGGATGGGGATTCTACATAGAAGGCCACAGCACCATGATCGGCTCCGTGCTTAGCTACATTGCGTTGCGTTTGCTCGGCGAAGGACCCGATGATGGACATGGAGTTATTGCAAGAGCCCGGAAATGGATACTTGATCATGGTGGTGCCACCGGGATACCCTCTTGGGGAAAGACATATCTTTCGGTAAAATTAACAAACTTCAAATTATTTATAAAATTTGCAAGAAAAGTAAATTTCAAAGTACTATCAGAACAATTTCTCATGAAATTAATGAATAGCAAATAATTAATTGGAAAGAAAGTTCAAGAAAAGTGCTTTTTCCAATGTGTCACAGTAATTCCTACTGAGTTTTTAATGTCATTTTCATTCTCCTTCAAAGAAGCAAATTAAGACGAACATCTCTTTTTTTTTTTTTGTGGGTTCTAGGAAGAAAAGTGCATAAGAATTCTCATATCCTTTGTCTTCTCTGCTGCCAAACATAGCAATTAAACAAATCTTGAAGATGATAATGAAAAATGCCCAAACACACTTTGAATTCCTTCGTACATATAAAAGTTGCAAACTCATCAATTCGTTTATTTCCAATAAATTTCAAGAAAATAAGAAAACTATGTTCCTGGTATTATCAAAAGAATTTCTCTCCTTCAAAAGAGCAACTTAAGTTGGAATTCTCTGATATATTTTATTTGGCTTCTAGCATGGGCGGACCCAAGTATAGGTCAGGGGTGGCACAGGCCCCCCTGAACTTTTGGAAATTACATAATTATATATAATATTTTACAAATTTTATAAATAGGCCCTCCTAAAATTCATACAGGCCCCTCCTGAACTTTTAAAAATTCTAGAGTTACATACAATATTTTATAGGTTTTAGACACAGGCCCCCCTGGACTTTTGAAAAATCTAGATTTAAATGTAATATATTACAGGTTTTAGAAATAGGCCCCCTGAAATTACATGATTTACCCCAAACTAGGGGTGTTAAACCAATTTTACAGTTTTACACATAATTGTGTGTAAGTACACCTAAAAAAATTCGTCTCGCGGGCGCTGCCCCCGAACCCCCATATAATTTAGGCCCCCCTGACCAAAAATCCTGAGTCCGCCCCTGGCTTCTAGGAAAGAAAAGGGGCATAAAATTAATCCAACACTCTATTTTCTCTAACAGCTAAATAGAGCAATTAAACAACAAACTAGAAGGTGATGATGGAAACTACTCTCAAACAGTCTTTTGGTTTTCTTCTTATCTCGTTTCTTCAGGTTCTTGGAGTGTATGAGTGGGCAGGGTGCAACCCATTGCCCCCAGAGTTCTGGCTTTTCCCTTCAATTTTTCCTTTTCATCCAGGTAAAATATCTATTAATTTTTGGTGTTTTGGTATGAATTTCTCACTCTCTCTATCTCTCTACTTGTGCAATGCAGCAAAAATGTGGTGTTACTGCCGCACAACTTACATGGCAATGTCGTACTTGTATGGGAAAAAATATCATGGACCAATCACTGATCTTGTTAAATCATTGAGACAAGAAATTCACACCAAACCATATGATGAGATAATCTGGAACAAAGCGCGACACGACTGTTGTCCGGTTAGTGAAATTTATCTAAACATGCCTTTCAATAATTTTCAAAGAAGAATTTCTTATTTTTGAACTATTAATACAGTGTTTTAAATGGAAGTCCGTTCTTGTACATGTCCAAGTTTAATTAAGCAAACTACATATATAAATTGCAGGAGGATGTTTACTACCCACATACCCTTGTACAAGATCTACTATGGAATACTCTTCATTACTTCAGCGAGCCAGTTATGACCCAATGGCCCTGCAACAAGATCAGAGAGAGAGCTCTTGACAAAGCAATCAAATACATGCGCTACGAAGCAGAGGAGACCAGATACATTACCATAGGATGTGTTGAAAAGGTTAGTTGAACAAACAAAATTAAATCTACATAACTGCATTTCCTAGGACAACTTATATATCTCGAATGAAATCTCAGAATCCATCGAGAACAATAAACAGTTCTCTGAATTTGAAAATTTTATATTATCAATAAGCTAAACTTTTAATACTTTTACATACCTTAGATAAGGAAGACACCTATTCTTCTTGAAATAAAGGTAACGAAACAAATAACAATCAAAACGGATATTCTTGCATAGGAAAAAAAAAGAAATTTTTTAGAGGCCTAGATAAGGGCATTTTTGCTCCCCCCACATTGTTTCTTATCAATCATGGGCTCTTCTGTTCCTTTCAGGCCTATTCGGTTTTGTCCCAAATACCTTTTCCACTTGTTTTACATCATTTTTTAGTTAATCCAAACACTTCAGGTTGTTGATTGCAAAAAAATAGTTCTAATAATGTCTTTTATGCAGAGTTTATCAATGATGGCTTTCTATGCACATGACCCGAACTGTGACGAGTTCAAGTACCACCTTGCCAGAGTTCCTGATTTCTTATGGATCGCTGAGGATGGAATGAAAATGCAGGTTTGTATTATGAGCTTACAATAAGCTACAACTTCGTCAAATTTGGGGGGTGGGCACGATAGAGGACTATAATTTTGAGCCTATTTATTCAATTGCAGAGTTTTGGAAGTCAGAATTGGGACAGTGCTTTTGCAACCCAAGCAATTATCGCAAGTAATATGGTTGATGAATATGGAGATTCTCTTAAAAAAGCACACTTTTATTTGAAAGAATCACAGGTTTCTACCGATTCCAAGAACATGATTTTCTTGATACCTAATTTGACAATTTATATTTCCAATAATTATGTACTTTTTTTTTTACTATATCTGTAGGTTAAAGAAAATCCGAGAGGGGATTACAAGGCTATGTATCGTCACTTTACTAAAGGAGGTTGGACTTTTTCGGATCAAGATCATGGTTGGCCTCTATCAGACTGCACAGCAGAGGCATTGAAGGTGATTTAAGCTTATACATTTCTGTATAATCATACTGCAAAATTACAATAAATTAAGAAATAAGATGTTAATATTAACCAAATACTCATTTCCTTCTGCAGTGCCTACTGTTATTGGAACAAATGCCCCAAGAAATTGTTGGAGAGAAACCACCGGTGGAGCGATTGTATGAGGCAGTGAACGCTCTTCTCTACTTACAGGTAAGAAATACATACCATCCTTCATTTTTTCACATTGAAAATCAAGTTATGAGACTTTTCTTATTACAGATATTTGACATTTCTTTTAAGTTTTTTTCTCTTAATCTAGAGTCCTTTAAGTGGTGGTTTTGCAATTTGGGAGCCACCAATTCCACAACAATATCTACAGGTAATCTGATTTTTTTTTTTCCTTTCCTTTATGGTGGGGGGAAGGGAAGATTCAATGGCCTGCACCATTATACATGTGCTTTGATTCCAAAGTTTTCCCAAACAAGCCCTATAACATATCATTTTTCCATATTTCTCAGGTGTTGAATCCATCAGAGATTTTTGCTGACATTGTTGTTGAGCAAGAGTAAGTTCTTTTCAAACTTCTCCTATTTCACTATCACTACAAAACCTCTGTACCATGGATCATCAATTCACACTGGCCATTTTTGGTGGTTTAAGGCATGTTGAAATCACTGGTTCTGTAATCCAAGCCCTTCTCTTGTTCAAGCGTTTACATCCGGGGCATAAGGAAAAAGAAATAGAGGTTTCGGTAGCAAAAGCATTAGGTTATCTTGAAGAGAAACAATGGCCAGATGGTTCATGGTAAGTAGGAATATACACAAATGTGTGTGTGAGTGAGTGTGTGTATGTGTGTGTGTGTTTGTGTGTGTAAGAGCTATGCAATATAACTTAATATATACGACGATATTTTGTAGGTATGGATTCTGGGGAATTTGCTTCATCTATGGCACATTTTTTGCGCTAAGAGGACTGGCTGCTGCTGAGCAGACATACAACAACAGCCCAGCAGTTCGCAAAGCTGTCCATTTTTTTCTTTCAGCACAAAATGAAGAAGGTGGTTGGGGAGAGGATCTTGAATCATGCCCAAGCATGGTTAGTTAACTACCCGAGTTCCATGTCAATACTAATTTGATTATTTTTCTCTAGACTTACTTTATATGTTTGTATGAAACAGAAATATACACCATTGGAAGGAAATCGAACAAATTTGGTACAAACATCATGGGCTATGCTAGGTTTAATTTATGGTGGACAGGTTAGAATCAATATCTTCCAGTTTTTGAGGCTAAACTAATTAAGAAATTGCTACTTGTATAATCTTAATTCCATAAACCAATTATTGATCTCTTTTAACTTTTTCTAATTACTAAGGCTGAGAGAGATCCAACACCATTACATAGAGGAGCTAAGTTATTGATTAACGCACAGTTGGATGATGGTGATTTTCCACAACAGGTAATTTTGATTTGATATTAAGCATTTTTGGGAAATGTTTTAAGTATGCTCTTGAGAGTTTCTTCTTTTGAGTCATTTTTCAAAAAACAAAATTCTAAAGATGTAATTACCATACAGGAAATTACTGCTGTCTTCTTCAAGAATTGTATGCTGCATTATGCTCACTATAGGAACAATTTCCCTTTGTGGGCACTTGGAGAATACCGGAAACATGTTCAGTTGCCTTCCAAAAAACCCTAAAGGTTAAGTTCAAGTCCCAAACGTAAGTATACAGTTCACCAATAATGTGTACGGTGCAAACACCAAGTTGTGTTAGAGATATATTGTACTAAGAAGCATCTCGAGTCCAATAATGTTATAGCAACAATAATCCTCTGCATTTTGAAGTTACATGATTTAATTCCTCGTGTATCGTTGAGAAACAGTAAGGAATAATATTATAGCAACGGAAATCCTCTATATTTTGAATTATGGGATCTAATTCCTCGTGTATCATTAAGAGATAGTAAAAAAAAAAAAAAAACCTTTTTTTTTTGCCTAATGACAACAAAAATGGGTCACAGGACTGAGAAATCATCCATAGCACTTGAAACTCAACTATATACTAAAGAACAAATTAATCTCGCACTCAGCAGAATTAAAAAAAAAAAATGAAAAAAGAGAAGCGGGGAAAAAAAAAACAATGACTGGTCTGCATAGTTAACTTAATGCCCTTACTGAATTGAATGAAAGTGGAACGGCAGTCTAGAAATTCAATCTTTGATAATAAAGCAAGCACCTATCATTCAAGCAAGGTAGAAATCTAACTTCGAAAATTCCCAAATTGGAATAAGGACTTCTAGCTTCAGCTGAAGCAGAAAGAGAATAGGACGGGATCAATGCGTGATAGCCATGTATTTATTATTTGAAGTACCTCCACTAACGTACTCTCACGGTAGAGTGTTCTCTTTCCAACCATAATCACACTAGTACCAAAAGTAATTTGAAGTTGAGCTAGTGATTTAAAATCTCTCCATTTTCTCCTGAATTTTGTTTTCTAGTAAAGTATCATCCAAAATATAGAGTAAGCGTAGCCTATAGAAGTTGAACTAGTGATGAGTGTGGTATGGCGCTTTCCTAAATCTTCACCTGGTAGTGTCTCCCTTATTGTACTTCAAGCCTTAATTTACAAGTTCCTCTTGAAATTTGTTTAAGAGAGCAAAACAAGATCAGAATAATTCGAAAGCATTCACATTTTGTAAAGTGTATAGGTGAATAACAAGGTTTAGTCCCTACAGATTAATTTGTTACCTGATTCCTCTACTGATCCTATGTTTGCGGTTTGAGACATTTGCTTTGATCTAGCTGGCACAATTTCCTTCCCTCTTTGTAAATATGCATCATACAAGCATATGGGTCGGGTATAGGACATACCTTGTGGAACAAACCCGACGGATAGTCTTTTTGGTGTTGTTACGAGCCCGACGTCTTTCCTACGAATTCTTGCACATTGGTGCTTCCATGTACGCTCCTATGCTCCAAACAGGTCATGAGAATGCCTACTAGAGACAACCCCTGTAACACTGGCTCCCGTGAGTTATATTTGATAGCTATTTAATAGCATTAGCATGGATTATTAATATTATATTAATAATGTGACTATATGTGTTAAGCAAGTTTTGACTCACTACGTTGATTAGGGGTGTCCAGTTGAGAACCTGAAATTAGCTAATGTGGCAGTCTCAGTTTAGGATAGTTATAAGAGGTCACCGTGTGATGGGATAGATATGTGAGATAATATTTATGTGATTAAATGTTTATTAAAGCTTGTGTGATTATTATATTATGTTATAATTTTAATAACATGTTAGTTGTTAGAAATCACTTCTATGGTCCGTTAGGGATACCTTTGTGAGAGTAAATTGGACACGTTGCATAATTAGTAGGTTAATTAGCAACTTCATAATATTATGTGAGACCATTTATGGGACCCATACGTGACGTAGACAAACACTCATTAAAGTTTGGGATAGTTTTTATAAGTTTTATAACTAGCAGGGGTATAAACGCAAAACTAGTAAAACTTGGGGAGGTTACCATTAAAACACAAATTTGGTGATTTGCGTGTTGCAAGACACCTGGCCATATGACTCACAGCCTTAGTCACCTTCTTCCTCACACAACCAAAACATTTACAGAGAAAAAGAATTGTACGAGAATTATGATGAACTTATGCCGATGCTCTCGACGCCAAACGACGCGTCGTTTGACATCGGATTTCAAAACAGGATACATATTCGGACTCCAGGAGGTGAGTCTAATGCGTAAGTACCTATCTTATTGACTTATGAGATAGTTTTTCTGCGATCCAATTTGGGAATTTAGCTCATAACTTGTAAATTTTGTATAGGAATTATATCTGGAACTTACTAGGGTATTAATTCGGCAAGTAGGAGCGAAAATCAAGAGGTGAGTGACAATAACTATAGAAATTGGATAATTCGATGTTTGAGATTATCGTTGTGATGTAAAGCACGTTTATATAGCTTACATTTACATATTTAGAGTAATTTTGATAGTTCATGAAAGACCAATGGGATTTTAACACATATCTAAGGTTGGGTAGTTAAAACATAAATAGTGTGATAAAATTTAACGAAGTTTAATAATGATATTTCAAGTCTTGATAGATGCCTAAAGAAGGTTGTAGGAACAAGGGGAATGCAAATCTTTTACTCCTGGTTTGCAAGTTACAGAAAAAATAGGATTTCAATTACTGACGTTTGAAAAAATTAAGTTTGGGGTTATGATGGGTAAAACGGTAAACCACCGATCCGAATGACACAAAATTGCACTCATACCTCACATACGCCTAAAGAAGGCTATAAAAATAAACGGAATGCAATCGAACTCCCAGTTTGTAAGTTACGCAAAAAAATTTGATTTCAATTACTTATATAGCTTGAAAAGAACTAAGCTTGTTAGGTTTTTTGCATTCCGTGATTATTCATAGATTGACTAAAGTGTAGTTTTTTTTTTCATATTTCAGATTGAGAGTTACATTGGCAACCAAAACTGGATGGATTTTTATAATTAGATTTAACGACACCTAAACTTTAGTGACACATTTGAACAAATTTATACTTATTGTTTGTATTAATTAGTATTCAGATGTTGGACTTGATTTTCTTAAATTATTTGTAAATGGTTATTTTAGGTGCATCACAACTTGTTTTATGAATATATAGATTGATACTATACAGCAGATATTCAACAACAAAAAAATTGAAAAATAAAAACAAAAAAATAAATAATCTACAGATACTATTCGTGGCGCACTTGACTATGTCACAAATACTAACCTCTACATGCTAATATTTGTGACTCACATGATTGCATCACAAATTCTACTATTTTCGATGCAAATTCCGTGTCACTAATAATATTTTAAACTACTGTAGTAATTATTTGCTATTGAATAATATGCCTCACATGACTACACATTAAAGTTAATATTAAGCATTTGTGACCATAAGCGCGTCACAAATAGGTTCTTTATTTGTGATGCGTTGTTGTGTCACAAAATACTTTTTTCGACCCTCGTGTATGCTACATGTTGAACGCATCACAAATAATTATTTTTGATGCTTCGCCTATTATTTGTGGCGCAATTGTGCATCACATATAAACAAAATTGTAGTATAGGTACACGAGCCGAGTCAGACTCATATATATTTGTGCTTGACTTTTTTATTAGACAAACTTGAAATCCATGCTTAACTTCAGTTGTTTATTAAACAAACTTAAAATTCAAGCTTGATCTGGACTTGTATAAACTATAGTACGGTTCAATAACCTTACATTTAGGTTTGACCTTGACATGTATAAACAAGTCGAGCTCATGTATTTATAAAACTACGTACATAGTTTTATAATAAACGTATATATTCAAGTCAATATACAAGTTATTGACAAGTCTGTTTACTAGCATTTTCACAAGCCTAGTTACAAGCTTTATTCAAACATGTTCAAGAGGTCTATTGAGTCAAACATATATACTTGAGCTTGACTTGTTCATTAAATGAGTGGTGTCAAATCTTTATTGAACCTATTCATGAGAGCTTATTGAGTGGTTGAGCTTGGATACACCCCTAAACACATGTAAAAAATAGGAAACCCAACTCAGTGAACTCACCCCCTCTTTTCTTCTCCATTTCCTTCCAGTTTCTTCCATCCAAACAACCTGTAATATCACATTAATATTTGTTGTCTTATCTAATCCGTTGGATGAACAAAAGACTAACGGATGAGCATCATGAAGACATGAACGACATTTAAATAATCATTAAGTGGTACGGTAAAATTATTTTACTTTTCTTCAACTTTAAATTATGTGGTAGTTGATATGCCATTCTTAGAAATTTCAAGTAACCATATACTACTGTATGTGTGTGATGGATGAAGCCATACTACCGTATATATGGCTCTATGTGGTTAGATTCATTTTCACCATACCCTTGTATAAAAATGGACACTTAAACTGTTAGTATTTAATTGATAAAACTATCATGCGGAAATAATATAATTGCCAAGATCTTGAATAAAGCACACCTTAAGAAATCAAATATAAATCTACATACCGTTATTCGCCATTGATATTGGTAGAGAAGGAATTGGAACCCCTTAGATTGTACTTTACTCAAGGCTTTTCTTCTTCTCTCTGTCTCTCAATTATGTACACCCTTATATTCTGTAATTGATTGAAGTTAACTTTCAAGGGGTAGAGTGTACCTTTTATAGAGGAGAGAAGAGGGCCTATTAATGACTGTCATAAAGACGGTCTTGGAATACGTAATGACTTTCATAAATATTTCCTTGAAATATGAAAAGTCTCTTATTTAATAACTGTTGAAAGATGAACCATTCAATCATCGGTTATCTCAACAATTAATAACGTATATCTTTTATATATATATATATTAATTGGGACAATCTTCTATTGGCTAAATAATTAGTCGAGTTCAACTAACATAGAAGGCTAGTGGGCCACATTTAATAGGACATAGGAATTTACATTCTCCCACTTGGTCCACTAGACCGATTATGATACTTGATTTAGTTGGATTCCACATATAAAACTTTAATGTGATCACAAATTTCCATAATTAGCCAATACACCCAAACTGTCATTTACTGTTATACTAAGATTAGCATAGACTATCAATGTGAGTCATAGCGGTTGTACAACATTTGTGTCGTATTCCCTTCCATGCACCACGCCATTAATAACCTGTACTAACCTTAGTCTATTATTCTGTAATGCCTATGTAATTTGTCTTGTTAAGACATTTCCTGTTTATCAAACAATAAAACATAAATCGTGCACACATAATTGAAAACAGGAAATAACAGAAACAAACTTTAATTGCGCATAAGTGTCAATAACACTACAACTGAAATATCCATCATTTACATTATTGATTACTCAAAAGACCCATCCTTACAACATGTTCCTTATATGTCTTTGGAGGTAATCCCTTAGTCAATGGATCAGCAATCATAAGAGTAGTGCTCAAATTTTCAATTGACACTTGTTGTTTCTGGACTCTTTCTCTAACAACCAAGTACTTAAGTTCCATGTGCTTGGAACCACTAGAATACTTTCCATTCTTAGAGAAGAAAACTGCTGCGGTATTGTCACAATAAATTTTCAGCGGCTTGGCAATAGAGTCAACAACACCAAGTCCTGAAATGTAATTCCACAACCATAAAGCATGACTCGTAGCCTCAAAACATGCCACAAACTCGGCCTCCATCGTGGATGAAGCAATAATGGACTGCTTCACACTTTTCCACGAGATTGCTCCACCAGCTAGCAGAAACACAAAACCTGATGTAGACTTTCTGCTATCTGAGCAACCACCAAAATCCGAGTCTGAGTACCCGATCACTTCTAACTGATCTGATCTCCTATATGTGAGCATATAATCCTTTGTCCCTTGAAGATATCGCATAACTTTCTTTGCTGCTTTCCAGTGTTCCATTCCTGGATTACTTTGATATCTACCTAACATTCCAACTGCAAAGCTAATATCCGGTCTGGTACAAGTCTGAGCATACATTAAGCTCCCCACAGCTGATGCATATGGAACTTTCTTCATTTGTTCCTTTTCTAAGTCATTCCTAGGACACTGACTTTCATTTAACTTGTCACCTTTCATGATTGGTGCATCACTGACTGAACACAGCTGCATATTGAATCTTTCCAAAACTCGATTGATATAACCTTTCTGAGACAGTCCCAGCAATCCTCGAGATCGATCCCTAAAGATCTCTATGCCAATGACATAGGATGCCTCACCCATATCAACCATCTTAAAGCACTTAGAAAGATACTCCTTGGTTTCGTGTAACAAACCAAGATCACTACTGGCTAACAAAATATCATCCACATATAAGACCAAAAAGATAAACTTACTCCCACTGATCTTTAGATAAATACACTGATCAACAGTGTTTTCCTTAAATCCAAAATCAGTAATGGTATCATTAAACTTTATATACCATTGCCTGGAAGCTTGTTTAAGACCGTAAATGGATTTCTTTAATTTGCAAGCCAAATGTTCTTTTCCTTTCTTTGTGAACCCTTCAGGTTGTTCCATGTAGATATCCTCATCCAAATTTCCATTTAAAAAGGCAGTTTTCACATCCATCTGATATAACTCTAGATCATAATGAGCTACAAGTGCCATGATAATTCTAAATGAGTCCTTCTTAGATACCGGAGAGAAGGTCTCACTATAATCAATGCCTTCTTTCTGAGTGAAACCTTTAGCCACAAGTCTGGCCTTATATCTCTCAATATTGCCTTTAGCATCGCGCTTGGTCTTAAAGACCCATTTACAGCCGACTTTCTTACAATTATTAGGCAATTCAACGAGATCCCAGACACCATTCTGGTTCATTGATTTCAGCTCTTCATTCATAGCATCGATCCATTTACTAGAATTATCACTTTCCATGGCTTGTGAAAATGAAACCGGATCCTTATTAATCCCAATATCAAAATCAGATTCTTGTAGATACACCACATAATCATCTGAAATGGCAGATTTTCTTTCCCTCTGAGATTTCCTCAGAACTGCCGGTTGTGGTGGTACTACATTATTTTCAATGGCAACATCTTTATGAAGTGGTGAATCATTTCCATTATGTTGTTCATTTCCCTCAACTGGTTGAATAGCTTGAGGAACAACAATTTCTCGAGGAGTTAAGGGTGGTGGGATATCCACTCTTAGTTCCTCAAGATTAACTTTTCTTGATTCATCACTCCCACTAACTTCGCCATTCTCTAAGAATCTGGCATTACCGGTTTCCACAATCCTCGTACTATGGTTAGGACAATAAAATTTGTACCCTTTGGACTTATCTGGATAGCCAATGAAATATCCAGATATGGTCCTTGAATCTAACTTTTTCTCATGTGGGTTGAAGATCCTTGCTTCTGCTGGACAACCCCAAACATGTAAATGTCTCAAACTAGGCTTCCTACCAGTCCACAATTCAAAAGGAGTTGTTGGGACAGCCTTACTAGGAACCCTATTCAAGATATACATTGCAGTCTTTAATGCTTCACCCCACAATGAATCAGGTACAGTTGAAAAACTCATCATACTCCTAACCATATTCAAAAGTGTACGATTACGCCTTTCAGCAACTCCATTCTGCTGTGGCATACCTGGCATTGTGTATTGAGCACAAATGCCATGTTTTTCAAGAAATTTGGCAAATGGGCCAGGATTTTGACCTGTCTCATCATATCTACCATAGAACTCACCACCTCGATCAGATCTCACTATTTTAACCTTTCTATCTAACTGCCTCTCGACCTCAGTAATGAACACTTCAAGGATGTCAACGGCCTGAGACTTTTCATGTATTAGATATACATAACCATAGCGAGAAAAATCATCTATAAAGGTGATAAAGTACTTTTCTCCAGCAAAACATGGAATGGAGAGTGGTCCACAAATATCTGTATGAATTATCTCAAGAAGCTTAGTACTTCTTGTGGCACCTTTCTTAGTGTGTTTGGTTTGCTTTCCCTTAATGCATTCCACACACACTTGAAAATCAGTGAAGTCTAGGTTATCCAAAATCCCAGTCTTCACCAATCTCTCAATTCTATCCCTGGAGATATGCCCCAGTCTTTTATGCCACAAGATTGAAGAGTTTTCATTAATTAGGCCACGTTTTGAACCAACATTCGAATGCAGGGCTATCAAAGATTGTGCAAACTCATGATTCAAAGAAATTTTATATAAACCATCACATAAAATTCCAGAACCAACCATAATAGAGTTAAACATTAAACTTAGTTTCGCACAACCAAATAAAACAGAATATCCAGCAACATCTAATCTGGATAGAGAAACCAAATTCCTAGAAATCGAAGGTACATAAAAAGTGTCCATAAGATCCATCTGATGACCCGTCTCCAAGAGTAGGCGGTAGGTTCCAACAAATACCACTTCCGCTTTGAGACGGTTCCCCATATAGATGAATCGTTCACTTTCCTTCGGGTTCCGGGTTGTAAGGAATCCCTGCATTGAATTTGTTATGTGAGTTGAGGCCCCAGAGTCAATCCACCAAGTATTAGAAGGAACTTCAGCAAGATTTGATTCATAACATACAAAAGAAAGATTGATACCTCTCTTTTCGAACCAAGCCTTACGCTTGCTGCAGTCCTTCTTCACATGACCTTTCTTGCCACAAAAATAACACGTGACAATAAACTTTCCATGGCCCTGACTACTTTTCCCAGGTCCATCTCCTTTCTTTGGTGGAATCCTCTTTCCTTTCACAAACTTTCCTTTCTTTTTAGCTTCATGAGTTACAACTAGGACAGAGTGGGGTCCTTCTTGCCTTAATCTCACTTCCTCTTGAATACACATACTAGTCAGCTCATTCAAATTCCATTTGTCTTTATGAGTATTATAGTGAATTTTGAATGGGCCGAACTGAGAAGGGAGTGAGTTGAGAATAAACTGTACTAAGAAGGATTCATCCACTTGCATTCCTAGTGCTCCTAATTTTGCAGCTTTGTCAGTCATATAGAGGATATGTTCCTGAACCCCTCTATTACCATCATATTTGACAGTAGTTAATTCTACCATAAGTGTGCCTGCTAGTGACTTATCTGCTGATTTAAAACGTTCTTTGACAGCAGTCAAAAGTTCCAATGCGCTATTAGTTTGAGGAAGAGAAGTCTTAATGTTATTAGCTATGGTCATCCTCAGAAACATAAGACTAAGTCTGTTCGATCTTTCCCAGGCTTTCATCATGTCAACCTGTACTGCAGTACTGTCAGCAGTAACTTCCTCAGGTTTATCAACCAACAATGCCATGTCAAGATCTAACACACCTAGTGTGAATTGGACTTGTTCATTCCATTCCGAAAAATTTGATCCATTAAGAGTTGGAATGCTAGATGCATGAGAGTGAAACGAAGTGGGAACAGTCACTGAAATAGGACAATGCTCACGTTAAGGCCTTGAGTCAATCTTTAATATAGAATTATAAATTCTAAACAGATGAACTATTGATATCACTATAGTTTCTCCTTTGGGCGAAACCGTAGCATATCTAGTGTCCACTCTATAGGTGCAAAATATTATCACCTATATAGGTCTAATGTAATTTATGTCACCTAATAGTTAGTCATGTTACCTTTGGGTATCCAATTCTAAACTACTCAGTAACACAAATTACATTACCCTATCCAGTTCATAGTTAGTTGAAAGTGACTCTCCTTTGGGCTAGCCCCAATCTCCCAACTATGACTGCCAATGAGAATATTATTGTATTTCATGTCACCCTTATTTGACTAATCTTTAATGTAGTTTTATATTCATAAGGCTCACTAACCTAGGTCACTTTGGCAACTACTAAGTTAGTAAACCATATGAAAATAAAACTAACCAATAATATGTTGGGTTTGTGCCCTCAAACCATTACTTTCTGTATGAGACATTGACATTTTAATATATGGATATCAGCTTTACATTTTATTGTGTATGTTCTTTTCATGAGATGATTGTTAATCCTTAAGTATTATAGTAAGTAATTCGTGTGTGTATGAGATGCACACAAGTGAGATACGAATTACTATTCTTTAATACTTAGAATGTGTCACAGTGGATGATGAGACTGGATACCTCATCAAGTCTACACTGTAGCATAATTAACTACCATTGGATGGAGTGATTAATCTCAATCACTAGAGTATAGCTCTTAGTTGATATGCTAGTGCTTATAGTGCATTGACGGACCTGAGTTTCCTATTGACGCTTAAGACTGTCCAACAGTCAATAGGAACTCATAACTTGTATAAGGTACGTGTTCTTAATCTTGAGACGATTATGAACACAGACTGTGGATATGGCTGCTTTGACTTACCAATCAGTGAGGTCTATAAAAGATCAACACCTGGGTATCTTGGGTATGTCATATTCATAGGGTTGTGAACATATATTGTCAAGATAGAATCTACCCTCTGTTTCAGAGTAAGCATTCCCTTGAGAATGTCACCAAGTCGATTACTGAGTACTGCAGTCTTGTTGATAAGAGTTATCAACATGTTTGGTAATCATGAAGGGTGAAGGCACTTCGATCGCTCGAAGTCTAGGTCGGTTCTGGGAATCTATAAATAGGGCAGCTGCGTTCTGGAAAAGGTTGTTCGTCGTTTTGAACGTCAGAAGCTGCAGAAACTGTTTTGGAGTCCCAAAACCTTCTCTATCCTCTCCATTAGGGTTCCCACCAACCCTAGTCTTTCTGGCAGGCATCCGCAGGAGTCATAAGGGTGAAGATCATCTAGTGGAGGCTGCTGGAAGCTGAAGATCAGAATTGGGTTCAAGACACTAAGGTATAACTCGTGTCCCCTCTTGTGCGCATCTGTAGAATTGACGAGTAGTAGATCCGGGCATGCCAATAAAGTTTCATAACTTGATTTTTCCGCTGCGTGTTTAAACTTTCCATTTAAACCTGTTTTTCCATTTGAACACTATTTTGATTTGCATGTTGACTTTAGAACTGCTTTCGAAACTGCATCGTCACAGATCTGTTTCTGCAGTGTTATCACAGCAGTATACAAATCTGTGATTGCATTGGATGCAAGATGGGTTCGATCGATCGAAGTAGTCTCGATCGATCGAACGCTCTGTACTCGAGCGATCGAACAGGTTTCGATCGATCGAAACCTTCTGTTGTTCGAGCGATCGAATGGAGTTCGATCGATCGACACAGACTCTTTGTCAGGTTTTCTGTTTCACAGTTTTAAAAGTATTTTGAAATTAAAAGTTTAATTTTAACGTATTCTGCAAAATTTTTAATCATTCTGTGAAATAGAATGTTCAAGCGATTGAACAGTGTTCAATCGATCGAAGGTTCGAGCGATCGAACGGTCTTCGATCGATCGAACTATGACAGAGAAGTTAGATGCTGTTTTGAGTTCTAATTCAGTATGTAAAGAGTTTATATACTGTGTGAATTAATTAAGGGTTCCAATAGTTATATTTTGTTATATATATGCGTGGATGTGTGTTCAACTAACCTTTTGCAGCAAAAGATTAGTCGCTATCTCCCATGGCGCCAAGAGCATTTAATTTTGTGTTTGAATGTTTTTAGATTGGTGTGTTATTTTAAGTTTGGTTTGGTTTTAAGGCATATGTAAAGGGCGCTGCGACTTCAATCCTACGAAAAGGAAAGTCGCACCGGTTTCCCTAGCCTTTTATTTTGTTGTTGCTATTTCTATTTCTAGATAAATTGTAAGCTTCAAAAGAGGCATAGGTTCAATGTAATAGAATTAGAATATCCATGAAGATGGAGCAAGGAGCCGTTGTCCATGAAGATGGAGCTGGAGGCGATCAAACCAAAAGCAGGTTCTATGGAGATAGAGCCATGGGAGATAGAGGCATCGTTTGGATGTCTTTTATTTCATTTTAGTTTTTTGTTTTATGTGCTTTGTTTGTGATTGGCGTACAATACATTGTTGCATGCACGCAAAACAAGTTTTCTAAAATAAAATTCAAAAACCGTTTTCAACACATTAGTAAACATTAGATGTTTATGGGAAGTGTGTAGAAACAGATTTTCTCAAAAAGCAAAATCCTTTTTTACTAAATCTAGTGGGAGAGGGTCTTATTAATTACACCCACGATCTTCCATTAACGGTTCACTGTAAGATGAGTGATGCATTCTGTGTCACCTCGCCAGGGGTGATCATTCCATACGGAGGATGCATTACTCATTGGTTACTAGATGTGAACTTCTTTTGATAAGGATCAATCAGACGTGTTAGAGGGTGACCACCATACGGAGGCGCTACTTGAGACGGTTGTGATTGGATCCTAGTTAATGGTACACACTAGCTAAGCTATGGATAAGGGATCCCACACGGGGCATTATTCAGAAACTTAGAGATCAAATAGGTTCGGAAGTCATAACTTGTTTTGCAAGAGTTGCATAGCGGATAAGTTATGATAAATTGAAAGATCGAACATTGACCACCACACGGAGGCTTTATTCTTTCGTTTCGATATTCCGGCGACTTAGTTTTAAAATAAGAGTTTTAAAAGGATTCTTTTATTTCAAACTGTCAAATTCTGATATCCATATTTATTTTGTTTTGATTTTTTCAGTAAATCATAATGTCTGGATCTGCATTTAGTCCACTTGCCACCATACTCACTCAAAACAAGTTAACTGGAAACAACTACACTGAATGGAAACGTAATCTTGACATCGTGTTAACTGCGGAGGATCACATATATGTCCTCACCACCCCATGCCCCGAAGAACCTGCTGCAAATGCTTCGGCTGCTGCTAGACGCGAGTTCGATAAATGGAAAAAGTCGAATGGGATGGCTCGTTGTTACATATTGGCTTCTATGGCTAATGTGTTACAACACCAATACCAGTCGAACAGTTCCGCCAGTGACATTATCGAATCCCTGAAAAAGATGTTTGGGGAGCATGGCAGGCCTGCCAGACAGGTAGCTATGCAGAAGATAATGAGTGCTAAGATGTCGGAAGGGACTCCAGTCAAAGAACATGTTTTGAAAATGATTGGTTATTTAAACGAGCTGGAGACCCTAGGTGCCAACATCGATGCACAGACCCAAGTTGATATGATCCTCAATACGCTGTCGCCATCATTCGCTCAATTTAAACTGAATTATAATATGAATAAAATGGATTTTTCAATGAGCGAATTGATGAGCTCTTTATTGGCAGCGGAAGGGGTGATCAAACCTGGGGGCAGCGTTTTAAACGTTGAGAAAAGTGCTTCCTCTTCCCGATCTATGCCAAAAGGAAAGAAAGGGAAGAAGAAGGCTAGCACTGGTGGTTCAAGTGTTGGACCAGTCCCTAAGATTGCAAAATCTAAGGGAAAAGGTAAGGGCAAAGGGAAGGTGGGTGGCCAAGGCAAAGGAAAGTGTTTCCAATGCGGTGAGAAGGGCCACTGGAAGAGGAACTGTCCAGAATTCTTAGCTACAAGAGTTCAAGGTATGATTGTATCACATGTGATTGAAGTAAGTTTTATAACGGATACTTCAAACACTTGGTGCATTGATTCTGGTGCGACTAACCATATCTGTAATTCATTGCAGGGGTTCAGATCAACCAGGAAGTGCAGTGATGGGGAAATCGTACTTACTCTAGGTTCTAGCGCAACCGTTTCTGCGGTTGCTATAGGAGTCGTAGTTTTAGAATTTCTAGACAATAAAGTTTTGGTTTTATCAGATGTACTTTACGTCCCTTCAATGAGACGTAATTTAATTTCAGTTTCTAATTTATCGAATAATGGTTATTCTTTTAATTTTGGAACTGAAGTTGTGATTAAAAGAAATAGTTCTTTTATATGTTCTGGTGTTAAATCAAATGGCTTGTATGTGATTACTCCCAATATTTCTAAAGATTCTTGTATGGAACTTAATAACTCAGTGGTAACTGTACCATCTAAAAGAAAGAGACCTTCCACTAATCCAACAAAGCTTTGGCATATGAGGCTTGGTCATATCAATCTAAATAGGATTGGCAGACTAGTCAAAGAAGGGATCTTAGGCGATTTGGTTCTCGAACCAATAGAAGTCTGCGAGTCTTGTTTAGAGGGCAAGATGACCAAAAGGCCCTTTCCTGCAAAGGGCAATAGAACCAATGCATTGTTGGAATTAGTTCATACTGATGTGTGTGGACCAATAAATATTAGAGCAAGGGGTGGTTATGAGTATTTCATAACATTTACTGATGACCACTCTAGGTATGGATATGTGTACCTAATGCAGCACAAGTCTGAAGCCTTTGAAAAGTTCAAAGAGTTTAGGGCTGAAGTGGAGAAGCAATTGGGCACACATATCAAGGCCATTCGATCTGATCGAGGTGGCGAGTACCTCTCTAATGAATTTATTGATCACCTCGTACAGAATGGGATTCTGTCACAGTTGACTGCACCTGGCACGCCTCAGCAAAATGGTGTAGCGGAGAGAAGGAATCGGACTCTTTTAGACATGACTAGGTCAATGATGAGTTATTCTGAGTTACCTTTATTTCTTTGGGGTTATGCTTTGGAAACCGCTGCTTACATACTAAATCTAGTACCAAGCAAATCTGTTCCCAGGACACCACGAGAGATGTGGATTGGGCGCAAGCCTTCTTTGCAACATCTCCGGATATGGGGATGTCCGGCACATGTGCTAAAAGGAAAGATGAGCAAGTTGGATTCTAGATCGGAAGTATGTTACTTCGTGGGGTATCCAAAGGGTACTTATGGATGGTATTTTTATGATCCAAGAGAACAGAAGGTGTTCGTCAGTACGAATGCTATTTTCTTGGAGGATGATTATATCATGAACCATAAACCTAAGGGAAGGATAGATCTTAGAGAGATAGAAGGAGAGCCCTCAGTCCAACCCGTAGTTAATAACGATGTAAATCAGGAAAACACCACTTCTTCACCTATTTCCGCACCAGTACCTCGTCGTAGTGGGAGGATTATCAGCCAGCCTGATAGATACATGTTCTTAGGAGAAGTTTTTGAAGCTGTCTCCATAGAATCTGAATCTGATCCTACCACATACGAAGAGGCAATGGCTGATGTTGATTCAGCTCATTGGGTTAAAGCTATGAAGGCTGAATTGGAATCTATGGATTCTAATCAGGTCTGGGATCTTGTAGAACTTCCAGCCAATATTAAACCCATTGGCTGTAAGTGGGTCTACAAGAGGAAAAGAGGATCTGATGGAAAGGTTGAGACCTTTAAGGCAAGGCTTGTTGCGAAAGGTTATACTCAGAGGGAGGGCATTGACTATGAGGAAACCTTCTCGCCGGTGGCCATGCTCAAGTCCATCAGAATACTCTTATCCGTTGCTGCATGCCTAGATTTTGAGATCTGGCAGATGGACGTCAAGACTGCATTCTTGAATGGCAATCTTGAGGAGGACATCTATATGCAACAACCAGAAGGGTTCATAGCTGGTCGGAAAGGTAACTTGGTATGCAAGTTGCAAAAGTCCATTTATGGGCTTAAGCAGGCATCCAGAAGTTGGAACATACGATTTGACCAAGCGGTCAAATCGTTTGGTTTCATACAGAATTTGGATGAACCTTGTGTATACAAGAAGAGTGAAGGGAAAGTGGTGGCTTTTCTTGTGCTTTACGTTGACGACATTCTACTCATTGGAAATGATGTAGCGGCATTGTCAACGGTCAAGGTTTGGCTAGCTAGTACTTTCGATATGAAGGATCTAGGAGAGGCGAGCTATATTCTTGGGATAAAGCTCTTTCGGGATCGCAAGCGAAAGATAATGGGATTATCTCAAGCTGGTTATATCGATAAGGTGCTAACTAGGTTTTCAATGGATAATTCGAAGAAAGGTTTGTTACCTTTCAGGCATGGTTTAGCGTTCTCCAAAGACCAGTGTCCAAAGACACAGGAGGAGAGGAATCGCATGACAGGAGTTCCCTATGCTTCTGCAGTGGGAAGTCTCATGTATGCGATGTTATGCACTAGACCAGATATCTGCTTTGCCGTTGGCATGGTTAGCAGATATCAGTCGAATCCGGGTCCAGAGCACTGGACAGCCGTTAAGCACATTCTTAAGTACTTGAGAAGAACTAAAGATTACATGCTTATGTACGGTGGTAGTGAGTTAATTCCAGTGGGATACACTGACTCGGACTTTATGTCAGATAAAGATTCGAGGAAGTCGACGTCCGGTCATCTCTTTACCTTGGGAGGTGGTGCTGTCAGTTGGAGGAGCATTAAGCAGAAATGCATTGCAGACTCAACTACAGAAGCTGAGTATGTGGCTGCTTGTGAAGCCGCAAAGGAAGCTGTTTGGCTCAAGAAGTTCCTTATGGAACTCGAGGTGGTACCAGCGTCGCTGTCGCCTATTACGCTTTATTGTGATAATAGTGGGGCAGTGGCTCAGTCCAAGGAGCCAAGGAACCACGGAAAGGGAAAGCACGTAGAGCGGAAATATCATCTTATCCGAGATATTGTTCAACGTGGAGATGTGACTGTCACCAAGATTGCCACAGCTGACAATCTTGCTGATCCGTTTACAAAGGCCTTGCCACAGAAGGTCTTTGATCGTCATCTAGATAGTCTAGGTCTTAGATGTAGTTCTGAATGGTTATGAGTGCAAGTGGGAGTTTGTTGGGTTTGTGCCCTCAAACCATTACTTTCTGTATGAGACATTGACATTTTAATATATGGATATCAGCTTTACATTTTATTGTGTATGTTCTTTTATGAGATGATTGTTAATCCTTAAGTATTATAGTAAGTAATTCGTGTGTGTATGAGATGCACACAAGTGAGATACGAATTACTATTCTTTAATACTTAAAATGTGTCACAGTGGATGATGAGACTGGATACCTCATCAAGTCTACACTGTAGCATAATTAACTACCATTGGATGGAGTGATTAATCTCAATCACTAGAGTATAGCTCTTAGTTGATATGCTAGTGCTTATAGTGCATTGACGGACCTGAGTTTCCTATTGACGCTTAAGACTGTCCAACAGTCAATAGGAACTCATAACTTGTATAAGGTACGTGTTCTTAATCTTGAGACGATTATGAACACAGACTGTGGATATGGCTGCTTTGACTTACCAATCAGTGAGGTCTATAAAAGATCAACACCTGGGTATCTTGGGTATGTCATATTCATAGGGTTGTGAACATATATTGTCAAGATAGAATCTACCCTCTGTTTCAGAGTAAGCATTCCCTTGAGAATGTCACCAAGTCGATTACTGAGTACTGCAGTCTTGTTGATAAGAGTTATCAACATGTTTGGTAATCATGAAGGGTGAATGGGACTCAAGGAATACAAGAAGTAATCATGATTCAGGTTGACAGTAACAGTTATCCGATTACCTGAATATGATTACGAATGCTGACGGTAGAGGGACATTAGTACAACATACAAGTCTAGTTATCGCTTCGGATATGTTCTTTTGCGTTGGAGTTCAGTTATCGTTTTATAGTGGAGTAAACTTTAACTGACCAGTTAGTTAGTTTGCTGATCAAAGAGTTTGGTCATGGTGATTAACAAACTGGTCTGAGCCAACAATAAAGAGCCTAGGAGGTCCCACTCTTAGCTCCGCCAGGATGCTTGGAAAGATGCTTGAGGATGATGTCCAGACAGGTTCGATCGATCGAAGATGTCTCGATCGATTGAAGTCTGAAGGTTCGATCGATCGAAGATGGTTCGATCGATCGAATGTTCGATCGATCGAAGGCACTTCGATCGCTCGAAGTCTAGGTCGGTTCTGGGAATCTATAAATAGGGCAGCTGCGTTCTGGAAAAGGTTGTTCGTCGTTTTGAACGTCAGAAGCTGCAGAAACTGTTTTGGAGTCCCAAAACCTTCTCTATCCTCTCCATTAGGGTTCCCACCAACCCTAGTCTTTCTGGCAGGCATCCGCAGGAGTCATAAGGGTGAAGATCATCTAGTGGAGGCTGCTGGAAGCTGAAGATCAGAATTGGGTTCAAGACACTAAGGTATAACTCGTGTCCCCTCTTGTGCGCATCTGTAGAATTGACGAGTAGTAGATCCGGGCATGCCAATAAAGTTTCATAACTTGATTTTTCCGCTGCGTGTTTAAACTTTCCATTTAAACCTGTTTTTCCAACATAATATTCTCTAACCTTTTATTAGAGTTATTTATTTAATTGCTAAAGTCATCATTTAATAATTCAATTACTAATTTAATAAAAATAACAGTAATTTCTAATTTTTTTTTTCTTTTATGTAATTGAATTTTCTATTCAATGATTACTTTAAGCAATAACTCTAAAATTGTATATTTTCTATCACTGTTATTAGAGTTATTATTTAATTGTTAAAATTTGTCATTTATTTACTTAATCACTTCCTTTATAAAATAATAAATTTTATTTTTCTTTTATGTGATTAAAAACTTTTCAATGACAAAAAATAGCAGTAACTCTAATTTCATAGTTAAAATAAACAAACATTAATTTATTTTAACTATATAATGTAACCATAAAATTTAATCATTTTCATTGACATGATTAAATTAATCTCCAAACAAGATTGAACCATACTACAAATTCCTTTGTATTCACGTTAGCCAAACAAGTAACTATATCCTTAATAATTAAATTTCACTCAGTGCCAAATAACCCCAAACAGTACATGATAACTTTTCAACATGCGTATGTACATGAATTTGGAAATCTACAAGTCAATAAAGGTGAATAGGCAAGAAACTTTCAGAATAGAATTTAACATACATTAAATATTATGTGCACCTTTTCCCTATGACCAGATGCTTCTACATGACTGATGGTCATCAAATGCACATGAAATCGTAAAAGTGAAGTTGCTGATACTATTATACAACTTTCACGAATATATATATACGATTATATATATATGCTAGTTGCTACACACGGAGACACATATACACATATATGTATATATATTATATTATGTGGATTCACAGCACATATCTAAACTGTTAATATATATTAAACGTCATTAGGAATGATTCGATACACAAAATTGTTATTCTAAGATGTGTATATTCAAAACGATGGCTCTGATACCAACTGTTAGTATTTAATTGATAAAACTATCATGCGGAAATAATATAATTGCCAAGATCTTGAATAAAGCACACCTTAAGAAATCAAATATAAATCTACATACCGTTATTCGCCATTGATATTGGTAGAGAAGGAATTGGAACCCCTTAGATTGTACTTTACTCAAGGCTTTTCTTCTTCTCTCTGTCTCTCAATTATGTACACCCTTATATTCTGTAATTGATTGAAGTTAACTTTCAAGGGGTAGAGTGTACCTTTTATAGAGGAGAGAAGAGGGCCTATTAATGACTGTCATAAAGACGGTCTTGGAATACGTAATGACTTTCATAAATATTTCCTTGAAATATGAAAAGTCTCTTATTTAATAACTGTTGAAAGATGAACCATTCAATCATCGGTTATCTCAACAATTAATAACGTATATCTTTTATATATATATATATATATATATATATTAATTGGGACAATCTTCTATTGGCTAAATAATTAGTGGAGTTCAACTAACATAGAAGGCTAGTGGGCCACATTTAATAGGACATAGGAATTTACATAAACTACTTGGTTGTGACTAAAACAAAAGGTATATATGTCGTTTCAAGTAAAAGTTCATACTGTTATTTTTACACTTTAACATACAACCACATGAGCATTAAGTATCAACTTTTGAACTAAGAGAGTTTAAAAAAAAAAAAAAATTGAGACTAGGGGTAAAATATATGTAACCATGTTTACTTATCAATTCAATGTTTTTATTAAGTTCGTTATTTCATTATTATTATCTTCAAAAAAAAAAAAATGGGTAGTAGGCCCAAGTAATTGTTTATAGAGATGATATACCGTGGACACAGTGTTCATGATTTGGCCGGCCGAGATAGCCCTTCTACTTGGGAATGTATCTATCATAGGCATTACTCTTCATTTTCAAGAAAACTTTTCTATTGTAACCCTACAAAATTATGCCACATACGTAAGGTGAAGAAAAGAAAAAACAAGCTTAAAATGTCTCTTATCCTTTCTTTTTTGTACTTTAACAATATTTTTCATCACTACAAATAGTCCACCTCTTTATTTCTCCGTCAACGAATTGTCTGTTAACAACTTAACATAGAGTTCTTCAAAAGAGAAAGGAGACACTGTAATTGAAGTTGGTTGTCTGTGTTTGTACTTATACTACATATAAAACAAGCATAATTTTTTTAGGCTTAAAATCCCAATGTGCATACCCAGTGCAATTTAGAGTCTGACTGTATATATATATATATATATATATATATATATAACGGGTTACCGTGGCTGTAGGTTAGCGCTTACACCAACTTTTAGTGACAAGAAAACACTTTTAGCGATGAAATGTTTTGCCGCTAAAAACCCATACTTTTAGGTAGCTGGTAAAGGCAGGTGCATTTTTTAATTTTGGCACCTCTTTTTAAGTTAAAAAATCTAATTTTTATCTTTTACTGTAATTAGTAAGGGCACCTCACTTATTATACTATATATATATGGGTAAATTGCAAATTACATTCCACTAGTTTCGTAAATCAGTGTAGTTTTGTATTTATTTATTTATTCCTATTTTGTTTCTTTCTTAATTTCTTCCTTCTTCAGCTTATTGTAAGTTTTAGTCCTCCTCTTTTTTTTTTTTCTTTTTTTCTTCTTTTTTTTTTTTGGGTTAATTAGGATTAGGTGCCACATTAGATACTTTTTACGTGATTGGGCTAACCCATGAACTAGTTTAATGAAATGCCCAACGAAATTTAGTTGACCAAAATAGTCTTTTGTGTATTGTTAGCACGCGCACATGCACTATCCGACATTCTGCATTCAAAAGGAACGCATATGGACATGCACATGCCACGTGTATAGTTAGGTTTTTTTTTTTTTTTTTTTTTTTTTTAAGGAACACGTGTAAAGAGAGAGAGAGAAAGAGAGAGAGACAGAGATAGCCATCGCCATCGCCATCACCATCGGCGATGATCGCCGGCCAGCACCACCATCGTCGTCGATTACCATCACCATCGCCGTCGTTGCCACCACCACCACCACTATTGCCATCGCGTCTCCACCATAACCGTGGATCGCCACCACTATTACCATCACTATCCCATAAATAACTTATAATCTTTTAAACAATCTGATACACTTAAAATTTATAATAATCTGATAATATCTTATAATCTTTTAAACCACATGATAATATCTTGTAATCTTTTAAATAATCTGATACACTTAAAGCTGGACACGCACTTGTACACTAATATCAAAGTGAAATTGATAAAAATAAATAAAAAAAAATTAAGCTTATAATACAAAACTTCCGTGAAAAAATTATGGGATAGATTATGGGGTCATTTTGGGCCAGAAATAATGTGATATTCCCATTGTACCCTTGCTTATTTTGTAATTGGGTGGATTTTGCACAATTTGAGGACTGGAAAAGGAGTAAATTGCCAAAATTGAAACTATAGGGACCAAACTGTCACAACCCTTAAACTATTGGAGTGTAATTTGCAATTTACCCATATATATATATATATATATAGTACAATAAGTGAGGTGCCCTTACTAATTACAGTAAAAGATAAAATTTTGATTTTTTAATTTAAAAAGAGGTGTCCAAATTAAAAAATGCACTTGCCCTTACCAGCTACCATACTTTTAGCAACAAAAGATTTTCGTCGCTAAAAGCGTTCTTTCGTTGCTAAAAAGACATCGTGTCGTAAGATAGAGCATTCCCTTATATATATATTATGAAAAATATATAGTGGAATGGGAAACTGCTTAGCAATGTGTTTTAGCAAATAGATCCCATAAGAAGAATTAGCTGATTGCAATTGACAATTACCAAACAAATAGTCCAGAGAGAGAGAGAGAGAGAGATGGAGATTCAACATTTCAGCCACCACCATCAACTGGTACTCAAAAATTTGAAGAACAAGAGAGAGGGTTTGTGTCCTGTGTGCTATTTATACATCTCAGAGTTGGCTTATGGCTGTGAAGATTGCAATTTCAAAATACACAAGTCATGCAGTGAACGGCCGAGAGAGATGGTACATCCCTTTCACCCACAACACACACTCACTCTACGTGCTAACCCACTTGATGGAAAATCACCCAGTTTGGAGTGCAGTGTTTGTAGGCATTCGTATCCTAAACTAATCTTCCAATGTTCAGATTGCGAATTTGGGATTGACCCTAATTGTGCTTCTCTTACGCCCACCAAGAAATTACGTAATAATAAAATGCAACAATCGATTCTTCATAGAAACCTCACCCACCCACATCAGTTGATTCCTTGTGACAAAAAGAAAAATGATTCAACTCTTCATGAGTGCTCTTGCTGCAATCAACCCATCATGCAGGGTCGTCTGATATATGTTTGCCTTGAGTATAACGTCTTTCTTGATGAATCATGTGCTCAATTGCTACAATTAGTGATCCAACAACATCCCTTTCACCCATCTCACCCTCTCACCCTAACACCGAAACGGCTAATGTCATGTGATGCTTGCGATAAGAACAAATTCTCATCTTTCTACTATTGTGTCCAATGTGATTTCCAACTTGACTTGGGTTGTGCTATGTTGACATCATCATCCACAAATCACATAATTAGCAATCAAGATGGCCATGACGGGATTAAAAAACATGTCATCACTACTACTACTACTCATCCACATCCCATGATTCCCTGTTACAAAACTAAGAATAATTACGGCCCTTACTTTTGCTCTGCGTGCGACCTACCCTTGAAGGATGAGGAGGGCAATCCTATTCGTATCTACGTTTGTCTTGAATGTAAAAACTTTCTCCACGAATCATGTGCCACCTTGCCCCGTGCACTGAAGCATCCCTTTCACCTACCACACCCTCTCAGCCTTGTTGATAATAAAATACCCCTTAATCGCTTAAGAGAAAGCTATGAATGTGCGGCGTGCATGAGGACATGGCCTGATGTTCATGGTTTTCTTTACATCTGTCGCGAGTGTAATGTCTATTTACACATCAAGTGTGCTAAATTAATTCCCCCCTTCATAAACTCTCAAGTCCACCCGGAACATCCTCTTGCGTTCTTGGACATAAAAGCTCGTCTGTGTAGCAGTGAGTGTAAATTGCCCTGTAATTACCCTTTGTTTCGTTGCATGAAGTGTCGTTTGGATTTTTGTGCCCATTCTCTCCCAGAATTACCTCTTATTGTTAAACATAAATGCCACTTACATCCCCTAACCCTCACCTGCTCGCTTATCAAAGACTATGAGGGCGAAGGTGATGACTCAGAATTTTTTTGTGACGCTTGCGAGACACACAGAAGATTGAAAGATCCTACTTATTACTGTGCAGAATGCCACTATGTTGCTCATGTCCATTGTGTGATCTCTGAGGTGAGTATTGCAGGATATTTGTCATTCTTTTACATGTCTTCAGTTAACCTATATATTTAACTATTTTTTAGGTTTTGCCTTACCTGCAAATAGAATCGTGGTCGTTGGGCGACAAACTTGGCACCATAAAATTGGACACAGCTTTGGATGTTGGTGAATACAATGCAGGGAAAAAGTTTTTTTTTGTCGAAGATGAGCTTGGAAATATAAATATAGTTGGTGACCCTGTACTCGATGAACTAGACACAAAAATTGCTGAACTCCGCACAGGGGTAGATGAACTGAAAGTAGAACAAGAGGCAGTAACAACACAACTAGAGGCACTAACAAGACAATTAGAGACAAAAATAACGGAGTTGGAACAATTGAAGGAGAGACGTGCCGAGTATAATTTGTCTCAACAACGGTGAGCTCAAGGCGGAGCACTTGAGGCTTGTGTGAATATGCATCTTGAGATCGAGATCGAGAGAGAGAAGAAAGAAAAAAAAAAAAAACCGCCCGTGTGTGATTCAAGAATAAATAATACAAATTTGATAAAGTCAACGTTTATTTTTAACTTTTGCCTGCCCAAAAAAAAATTATTTGTTTTAACTTCGTATTAATATCGCTTTGTCAATCAAAATTTAAAAGTTTTACTTTCCAGTAGCCAATAATTGTAGTAGAACTTTTGTTTGCTTGGAATAATCTTCGTTTTCAAGGCCATCATACCAACCACACTACTCAAAAGAATGCATTTTTCTCACCCAAATTTGCTTACCCATTGCTCACAGTGACATGTGTCTCATTCTATTCCTATTTTGTCTTTGCACTATCAATATAATTACTGGAATGGGACATATGTCACCCAGTAAATACCTGAGTGAGCAACTTTGGGTGAGCAAAAATGCTCTCATACTCAAAAATGAGCCTAGCGACCCTTACAACTCAATTTTATTTAGGGACCAATTAGAAACCATGGTTGTCAGTCTTTATCATTGCTTCATTCAATTGTGACGCAGCTATGGAAATTTTGAAGTAAAAAAAAAGAGCTATGAAAAACCTTCTCATCACCATATTGCATCTTTGCTTGTGCTTCAATATTCACCTTAATAGTTCAATCTATAGTTTTAAAGGTCTGTTTGGGAATACTGAAATAAAATCAGGTTCATATCAAGTTTCACTTTTATTGATCCTCGTAAAAACCAGTGTTATGTTTGTTTGATAAAGAACCAGTTCTTGAGTCATTTTTAGTCAGACACAGACTCCAATGGACCTAAAATCAGTTACACAAATAAAAAAACTGTTTAGAACTAGTTCTTCTCTGAACCACTGAACCAATTCTTATGTTACCCAAACGCTCTCTCATATTACTGGTTTAGTTTAGAATTTGAACATTGCCAATCCAATATATGGGTGTGTTTAGTTTAGAATTTGAAGCAGAAAAAGAAGAATGAAAGATAAGTTTCACCATAAATCGAGGTGTAATGTTATGGTTCTTAAATTTGGTTCTCAAATATTTGAGAGTAACCACAGACCACTACAGATGGTGCCACTCCTATAACATTGTGGACATCTCAAATTTGGGAATCATAACATTTCTCAAACTGAAGTGATCCCCCCTATCATTGAATGGAGTTATGACATGCTTCTCAAATTTGGTTCTTAAATGCTTTAATACTTCTAGTGGTATGTGGTACAATTGTTAAAGTATTTGAAAACTGAATTAAGGATTAAAATTTGGAAAACATAACATTATTCTAAATTCTAATAAACGTGGAATCTTACTCATTTAAAGGCATTGGGGCAACTGGAGCTAGTGATTCCTCTTCAATATTTGGAACTAAAGAACTCAGAAATACATGTGTAGTTGGTGACCCTATACTTGATAAACTAGATGCAGAGATTGCAATACTCCAGAGTGAAGAGTGAAGTACGCAGATGAAAGAAAATACAAGTAGAAGCATTAGCATGAAACAAGACAATTTGATACGCAAACAATTAAGTTGAACCAACTCAAGTAGAGACGTTATCAACATATGCTGTCTTTGCAATAATGAGCTCAAGTTGAAGTTGCCCTTGGCCATTGGAACCAAGTTACGTACGGATGTTGTACTTGAATATAAGGCAGGGGCAAAGTCAGAAAGGGGTGCAAGGAAAGAGGAAGTGGAACTAATTCTAGAGACTTGTTTAGGTACTGTACGTACTAAGAGATCATGATCAGGTCACTGCTAGAGCAGATGAGTCTTTAGAAAAAGGCAACAAAAGAGCTTTAAAATATAAGTACAGTTGGTGACCCTGTACTTGATGAGCTAGATGCATAGATTGCGACACTCGACAGAGGGATATATGAACTAAAAGCAGAAGAGGCACTAACAAAGACAAATAACAGACACAAACAACGAAGCTGGAACAAGAGACGTGCCCAGCATATGTGAATGCATGTCAAGATCGATCGAGAGAGAGAGACCCATGTAAGATTTATGAATAATTAATACAGATTTGGTGAAATCAACATCAACTTTTTTACTTAGGATTATTATCGCTTTGCTAATTAAACTTCAATATCGAATATTGCCAACAAAAGGACACAGGGAGTGGGAGCATAACAAAAGAAAATTCTACTAATCACCAATTAATATTCCTAGTTTGTACAAAAGATCGGTAGAACCAAATACATTGTAAAGAATGGAAAGTCTTTGACAAAAATGCTGAAAGAAAGGAAAGCAAATTATGAATAACTTTCTTCTTCATGTCAAAGAATTGACATAGAGAAGCAAACTAGTTTTACATAGCATGGAGAGACGTGTGAAATCATTGACTGGCCTAGACTTCTTCCCCTTCAAGAAGAGCAACAACCAGATTTCTGGTTGACGGGTTGTCCTCGGATCTGGACAGTTGGAGGCCTGGCATTGTTCATGGCTGGTTGGCTAGCCATCCTGTGTAAGACATGGACCGGATCAGGAAGATGGAAAAAAAATGGTATGAAAATTTAGCATAGTCATAGAGGGGCTGTTTCAATTGGCTGAAGCATTAGCTTTTAGACAAAACAAAAGCAGAAGAAACTGGTGCTTCTGCTTTAGAAGTGAATTTGTATTTGGAAACTATATTCAGAAGTGCTTTTAAAACATTATTTGTGGAGTTTGGGACCGGTTTGGGAATTTGAGATTTGTCTTTTGAAATCACAAGGTCACGGTGAGAATTAAGAAAAAATAGTTAAAATCTAAATAGTTAAAATCTCTAATCTGCTTCTTGCATCACGTTTGGGCTGAAGCTCCTCCAAACCTGCTTCCTAAAATTAATCCAAAATGCTAATATATGTATTTTGTGTCCCAGAATCAAGTTTGGGCTCCAAACAAGGCCCATTTAGTGTGTTGCATAGTTGTGTTCAAATGATTCAATCAACAAATACACCATTAAAATCACTAAATACCTGTTCTTAATCTCTGCAGCCATGGCCATGAAAGCTTGTTCGACATTCATAGCATTTTTCGCACTCGTCTCCATGAAAGGGATGCCGATTTCATCAGCAAATGCCTGAACAAGGAAAACATGAAGTCTACTGATTCAACCTTCTATGCTTCTTCATAGTAGACTTGCAAGAGGTCCATTATCAGCAAGAAGTACAAAATATAGACACGGTTTGAATTACCTTTCCTGTCTCATAGGATACAACCTTTTGTGCTGTGAGATCACACTTGTTTCCGACCAAAAGCTTGTTTACACTTTCGCTTGCGTAACGGTCGATTTCATTCAACCATTGCTTGACATTGTTGAAGCTCTCTTGATCTGTCACGTCATAAACAACCTGAAAAAAAAAATGGAATAAGAAAAATTCTCGCATAGAAAACGAACTCTGGGAGGGACTGCACACAAATAAAGGAGAACGGCACTACTTACAATAATGCCATGGGCCCCACGATAGTAGCTGCTGGTGATTGTCCTAAAACGTTCTTGTCCAGCAGTGTCCCACTGCATGTCCAGGCAAAAAGAAGACAGGGAGACATAAACTTGTTAGCAAAAAACAGTATCCAAAGAGAGGTGATAGATGACATATGTTCAAAAGACATCAAAACAAACTCCTGGCTCAGTAGAAAATTCAAGGAGCTGTTCAGGAAGGAAAACACTTAGAAGCACGAAGCGGGGGCGGGGGCGGGGGCGGGAGCGAGGAAGCGTTAAACTTTAAGAGGTTCAAAGGTTGGGAGCGTTTAAGAAGCGTCCAAATATTTGATTGATATATGTATATCTAATTATTGCATAGGAATTTTGATTAACATAATATATTTTGATTGTAAATTTTGTTTTTGAAAGTCTTAAGCCATATGTTCTGACATAAAAATATTTCTTCGGTAAAATATTTGAGTAAAATAAGAACTTGAGTCTATTTATAGGCTATTTTGAGACTTGGATGTGATGGGAGCGGGGTGGGATCGAGGTTCTAACATGAGGGGAGCGAGGTTCCGACAAGCTTCTTAGTAAGAAGCGCGGAATCGAGAGTCTGAGGAGGAAGCGTGACCAATTTAGAAGGTTCCTGCTTCTAAGGGAAAACAACAGGTTCCATGGTTCATAAAGGGGCCGGTTAAACAAATTCATATGTTTGGTGAATGTCGGACATTTCTTGCACAGGTGTCCACGCCCAGTCTAATTTGTGTGTTACAATTGGTTCTTTGTAAAACCAACATAACCTTGGTTCTCATAAAAACCAGATAGTAAGTGAGATTGGGACTGAGCCAGATCCAATTTTAATCATTCCCTAATCCAAAAGGAAAGACACAGAACAGGTCCAAACAACCATGTATCCCATAACTGGTGTAACTCCCACTTCTTTTAATGTATTTAGTTTAAAACCACTTCCTGGATATCAAAGAGAATTTGGTAACTTGGATTGTTGAGACGATTCAGATCACAAGCAACATTGATGCTAAAATATTGAGGCCATCCGAAAACTTACAATTTGGAGTTTAATGGTTTTCCCATCCTGTTCCACTGTCCGTATTTTCTACACAAGAAAGCATATGAACTATCAGCAATTATAAATCAATCTTGAAGAAATCTATGAAGCATGCAAGGGCGTGAAAATGATTGCTTACAAAGTCAACACCGATTGTGCTAATGTAACTCTCCAGATACGAATCATCCTGGAAAACGTAAACAAAGAATAGGGTTACATCTCCACAAAACTAATTTTACATTTACACCGCACCAAACTTTGCCTGTATAAACCTGAAAAACTTTGAAACACTGGTTTTTACATATTGTACCACACTAGAAGCCTAAGCACTAATCAAGAACATATTAAACCGTCAACTTCATTCAGACACCTCACCTGTCCATACCAACACCAAACTACTAAGAGGAAGTTGATATTAACACTGCCGATACAAAATCATACTTCGACGACTATATCAAATCAACCTCCAGTATTCATCACTAGAAATAAATTAGCTATAAGTGAAAGTAAGAAGCCTCTATCACTAATGGCTTATGCTAGGTCTTATCTTCAATGAATAAAACCATTAACCCTATGACAGATGAGTTGTCGGAGGAAAACAACGGCATCCATTTTATATCAGAAGTAGGCCAAGTAATAATGCATATAAGGATATTTTTTCTGATGGGAAACAACATAACACTAACATGCTAGGACAAGTGCCCACAGGTGATGCATCACTTTCCCGATAATCGCATTTAAGAGGAAGAATAAATTAAAAATATGATCTAGAATAGATTATCAAAGAAAAAGAATGATAAGATAATCTAAGAACTTACAGCAAACCTCAGGAGGAGACATGATTTGCCAACACCTGAATCTCCAATGAGCAAGAGTTTAAACAGGTAGTCACTGGAAAAAATAAAAGCACAAACTTTATGTACCAAGGTTGGATGTAACATCAGAAAAAGATTAAAGGTCTCAAACAAAATAAGCTATATTTTTCTTCATAAAAATTAAACCGATACACAGGACACATGGAGTAAACATTGTAAACTAATAATCTCTCAACAATAAAAAGGAGTCTGCTGTTTTCACAATCATAATGCATATACAACCCCCCATTCCTCACATTGCATATGCAGGAGTACCTCGCTCTCTCAGATCACATGTAGGACCTCGTTCTCTCAAATCACATGTAGGACCTCACTCTCTCAGATCACATACTTGGGTCCCATTCAAAAACATTCGACGACAATTGAGACAACCAAAAAAATTAACTAGTTATTCGTCAAATTGCATCTAGGATCAATAACACTAAAGCAATCAAAACATTATCCCAACAACAGTAAGCAAGAACATGACTTCACTTTCAATCCAAAAAATGCCTCCCTGTGCCTCTACTCTACTCATATACAGTTATCTCGGTCAAAGAAAGATATATCCTTGTTACCTTGTAACTACTTCATGTTGGAGAATCCAAATTAATTAAGTAGTATGGCAGTGAAGCAACAGCAATCTTTCGCTTGCAATTACTTAAGATGACATGATATAAGCCATAATCTGGTTGCCCTACTAACCACATTATCCAATTCTTTAACAAAATAATGCACTCAGCTGAGACATAAATGAGTCAAGCACAAAATTATATAGGCGTGCTTGCGATAATGTGCACCCCCAAATTTGTTGGCTTGCAGACTAGAACAGATGCAATCTATATATAAGAGCTAGCCGAACTCTATTTAGAGCATACATATGTTCCAACTTTAACGAGCAACAGGAGATATATTATGTCCTACGAAGGTCCACAGCATTACCACATAAGTAGGAAATGGCTCCTAGTGGTCTTACTTTTCATATAAGAAATGCAAAGGTGAAGATTCCTGATTCCTAGCCTCTCTCTTCTTTGACCTCTGGAACCTCAATTGAACAATCGACTTACACCTGCACTTATTCACCAATTTATGCGCACAAAAGGCGAATCCACGACTAACTGCTCTATGCACATTCGTGTGCATCTTCAACATTTGAAATTTAAGCTAAGACAACAAACTCCTCCACTTGATGGCAGCTATATAATAGAGTTAACTTCATACTTTGGAAGAAAAAAAAAAAAGCACCAATACACATGAAATTTCTTCTCCATCCTTTCCATCACTTCCTCAACAACCAAAACTAAGTGAAGAAACAGCTAATCTAGCATGCCTTGAAACTAATTATTGATCTTAGCAATTTCTGCAAGCTGTTTGTCCAATGCAACTGATAGCTCAAAATGCAAGATTGCAACTTCCCCAAATGCTGAACAGATCGCACCTTTCACACATCCCAAATGTAATTCATCTAAATTCCCCCAAACTACCTAAATTTAATGTCTTCATGCTTCACTATACTAGATTGTTTCAAAACAATTCAAAAAATGTGTACCTAAATTTAATATCTAGTCCTTGGCTATACTACATGGTTTAAAAACAATTTAAGATTTATGTTTCAACAATATTTACCATATTCAAAAGCAAAAGTCACAAACAACTAGATAGAAAGATCCAATTTTTTATAAAGCAAATGGATAATTGATTCACAGATTAACCTTTCCATAACCGGTCAATGGATCTGAAACTAAATTACAAGGATCTACACTATCAACCCAAATACATGATCTTCAAATTCATCAAAACAATTACACAATCCCAATGACGAAGAGAACTACATAGAGACGCAAATAACGAGCAAAATTCACAAGGTATCTATGAGAAATCGTCGCAGATCTAAACGAATTACATCTCAATATAAACAATTGGAACAAAATCAAGTAATCAACTAAAAATCGATTAATAGCTCAATCACGAACAGAGACAAATCCATATATATATATATATATATATGAAATATGCGACTTACTATTCTTGATTCATGGCTGTTTGATGTTGAGATCAATTTAATCGTGAGGAGATGATTGGGATCGCCGGAGACTTGTGAATTTTCCGGCGGGAATTTGACGGCGCGGGGAGAGAGAGAGAGAGAGAGAGAGAGAGAGAGAGTTAAAACGAAATAGAGAATGGAGAACTCCGAATTGTTTTAAGGAAGCTAAAATGTCGGAATTGTTGAAAGGTTGGGGGTGACGTAACAAATTACAACATTTGCTCTCAAACGCGTTCGAGAACAGCGTCTGCAATTACCAAAATGGGCTTTAATTTTTGCTACTACTACTATTTATTTATTTTATTTTTTTATTTTTTTTATATGACAGAAGGGATGAGATTCGAACTTTGAACATATGCATTGTAGGGAATTTATATATGCATAGCTCTTTGCCACTTGAACTATATGAACATATTCTTTGCAACTACTATTCTACATTTTATCTTGAACAGTTGAACTTCATAACCTAAATTTTGATAATCCAATTAAGTAATGAAGTAACAAAATTTAGCAGAAAAAATTAACAGGTTTAATTGTATTTTACCCTCTGGTTAAGCCACATTTCACTTTAGGCCCTTGTGGTTAAATGGGGGTACTTAACCCTTATAATTTCGGACTAAAGTGAAGCTGTTAAGATTTCTCTCAAAATTGATGAAAAATTTAAAATTGACCAAAAATATTAATATTTAACCCCCTTTTGTGAGGTTAATTTTGGAGTTAATCTATTATGTGCAATAATTTTTTCAAATACCCAATTCTATAAGGAGGAATTAGATTTTTCAAAATAGTTTTAATTTAGCTTTAAAGAGAAATTAGATTTTTTTTTTTTTTCAAAAATCAATGAAGCTAATCAAGACGGTCACAACCTTTTAAGTGATTGTTGGCCCGAAACAGCTATTCCAAACGAGCTCTAAACAAGTCCCCATAGAGAAAGAAATAGCAAATACAATAATTAAAAAGCTTAGTGGGGTTCGGGTGAAAAAAGTTCGGGTTGGTGGGGTATATATCGCAATCCAAATTGAAATATAATTCAGAAAAAAGATTCGCCTATTTTGGGTGATATTTTGGTTCAGGTTCGGTTTTAACATTTTGGGTTCTCTTTTTCTAGGCTATATTTCTGATTTGGTTCGGTTTGGTGGCATTATCCTATCCACCGATATTCAATTAATTCGGTTCAATTATTCGGGTGATATTTCAGATCGGAGTCGAGTTTGGATATTTGGGTTTCGGGTTCAATTGCCCACCCCTATCTATATGGGTCAAATTTTTAACACTTAACCCATTTTTAAGGTAAAATTTGAGATTAATTGTCTATGTGGAGTTAATTTTAAGACTTAATCCCCATATGGGGATATTTTGAAAAAAAAATAAACCTTACTCCCTCCGTCCCATTTTGTGAGTCCTGTATTCCATTTTGGGATATCCCAAAATTAGTGTCCACTTTCCTACATTGGTATATAATTTTTATTTACTTTTCAAAACTACCCTTCTTTAAAATCTACACCAAGACAAAATTAAAAAAGTTGTCATAATTAAGGGCACTTGTGGAAAGTAGATGTAGATTTTTTTTGTCCCCTTAATAAGTTGAGTTCTCAAAGATGGACCTCATAAAATGGGACGTACGGAGGGAATATTAGTTTCACTTTAGTATAAAACCACACGGGTGATCACTTTTGAACCATAGGGGTAAAGTGAAATAGGCTAATCACAGGAGTAAAATACAATTAATCCCTAACCACAACCCCATCCCCCCCCCCCCCCCCCCCCCCTAAAAAAAAAAAAAAAGAGCGGGTGTAGATGATAGAAAGGTGTTTTAGTAATTTGAGAAGAGAATTGTTTCTCACGCGCAGTTGCCTTTTGGCTTTGGTAGGAAGTATGAACTGCAGGTTGTTTCCTTCTAGCTGCCTTGTTTTACATTGTCCGCGTCCACAAAGATTCAAAGTAAGAAGAAACATATTCCTAGCCGACTTACAGCGCGTGATAATTTAGGGGTGGCAATCGGGTCGTGTCGGGTCATAATTGTGTCATTTTTAACCTGGCATAATCGTGTTGGGTCATATACGGAGCACCTGTTTAACCCGTTTAGGGTGTCATCTGTTCGGTTCGGCTCGATTTTTTATTTTTTTATTTTCGATTTCTTTTCATGTTTTGAAAACCAACCGAAGTGATCGGTTCGGTCGATTTTTTCGTCTTTTGGTCGATTTTGCCAATTTGGGTGGTCGGATTAATTTTTTAGTTGTAAGTAATTTTAAGAAAACCGAACGGTTAACTCAGTTCGGCTATTTGAAATGAGCGTACAACCCTACTAAGAACACAAACAAGTCTTCCATTAAATGTATCAATTATTAACGCGTACATCTTAATTACCAAAATACTACAAATATAATAATATCCAACTATTATAAACTTAACATCCAACCACATCCAAACAAAATGAATAAGAACAAATATTGTTTTTACTAACTGTATAAAGAATTTCTTCACTTGCCATTCATCAAGAATCAAGATTAACAGTTGTATTTGTCTAATTGACTAATTTGTCTCCCTTTTTTAATTTTTTTAATTTTTTTATTTTTTATGCAATGCTTGATGCATGAATACTTCTAGGCTCCAGCTTCCTCCCTCCCTAATTAGTTATTAATTATTTTTTTATTTTCATTAGTTATTAATTATTATATATAAAATTACTTGTTTGGTAAGTTGGTAAATACTCTCTTTTTTTGTGAGCAAAAAAAAAAAAAACAATCTTAGTTATATATATAGATATATTTAAATATATTTTTTTTAAATATACATTTTTTAAATTTTTTTATTTATTATCTATATTTTAGACTTCCAGATTATTAAAAATTACTTTTAGAACTAAAAAAAAAATGTCTCAACTGCACTTAAATACTTAATCGGGTCAAACGAGTTAGATGGATTGACCCGTTTCAACCCATTTATTAATCGTGTCAAACGGGTCGACTCGTTTATAACCCGTGCATTTTTGTGTCAGGTCGTGTCGGGTTGAAAATTGCCACCCCTACTGTGATCACAGGACGGTCATTTGACAACCAAGCTAACCAACTAATGAAGTTAAGGGTGGGTGGCCATGGGTTGAGATTAGGGTTGTACTCGAACCGAGCTTTTCGAACTCGAGCCGAATTTAAGCTGAGTTTTAAGAACTAGAATCCTGCTTAAGCTTGAGCTTGACTCGTTTATTATCGAACCAAGTCGATCCGAGCTGCTATCGAGTCGAGCCGCAAGCCCTTGTTGAACGACACCCTTAATAGCAAGTTTAAGTTGTCAACCAAAATCCACAGACCAAGTTCAATGCTTGACAGTTGGCATATATATATATACTAGGTATTGCCCGTGCCCGAGGGCACTACCAAAAAGGAAAAAAGATTTTAAGTTTTAAATGAGTAGTAAAAACTGATTTTTAACTCAAAACGTGTAAAAAAACGTTGTAAAAAAAAAAACAAAAAGACCAACTGAGTCACCTGCGTTGTTTCAATATTAGACCATGTCAAATTAATTAGGAATGCAGAACCCACAGGTACAGTGCCAAAAAAATTTAAAAATAATTAAATAAAGGAAGCTATTGTAAACAAAGAATTTGTTTTCAATTTCATAAATCATCTAACCATTTAATTATACCATTAATTATTTAAATATCAATGAGCAAAATGTCAAAAAACTAAAAAAAGAATGATAGTGGACAAATATGTCATAAAAAGTGATAACTCTTATTATATAGATTATTATTATTTTATTTTATTATATTGATGATACTATTACATCGCAATTCAACATGACAACACTAAATAAATAAGCTTTTGGCCCATCTTTGTGTTTCTTTTAATCACAACTCATTTTCAGTTAGTTTCTATCATCATTGAATTAGTATGAAACCTGCAAAACCAAAAGAGTACATTAAAAAAAAAAAAAAAAGGAAGACAATAGTAAAACTAAACTTACCAGTCATACTTCAACATAGTTAATTAGGCATCAAACAACATTAACAATGGGTAACCATCTTGATCTACAATCCAAATAATAGGATTAGAAGTACAACTGCATTAGCGCGAAACTCAGCTTAAAAAGATTCACTACAACCCACAAAGTTCAGTAAAAGAACTATCTTGTATCATACCAAATTCAAAATCTTATTCATTACCTGAAACCTATAACATGCTATGCATGTGTGCACCATCATTTTGAACCCGTGCCCATTTCCAAAAATAAACTATAGAGTTACCGATTTTGAATCTGCTTAGTGTGTGATCGATTTGATGCCCAATTCTTTGTATTTAGTAAGTAGCAAAAGAATGAACCAAGTAATAGATCCACAGCTTGAGATTAAAAGAATCTTGAAAAATTCCAGCTCTACCGAGGCATAATTCCTCGGATATGTGGTATGTGAAGTGTTCAAAAAGTTTCCAATGAATAGAATTGATAGCATAGAGATTGAAAACAACACTAACACAACAGAAACTGCCCAAAATAAAAAATAAAAAACCAGCATTACTATTATTATTATGTTTCCAGATCCAACTTTAAACCACCTCTCTTGTTAAGGAACCATAATATCAATGTATCAACATTTCTAAACTCGCCCAATAGGATCAAATCAAATTGGCAGGAAATGCACTAAGGTAAAAGGTTTTTATCGCCATTCTTCCCAGTCTGACCATCAACCAAACCCATTGTAATTGTTAGCATAACTAATCCCTCCTTAGTTCATACGTATAAATGCATACATCAACTCACCCTTTTAACCCAACAATTAAAAAAGACAAAAAAAAAATATATATATATATATATATATACACTAAAGCCATAAAGATCCAATCAATTTTTTTCAAAAAAATATTCTGGATTGAGTAAAACATACACTTCAGTGATGGCTAAAAAAAAAAACCCTAGTTCGCAAGAAATCAGAACAATGTAGATCAAAATGGATTAAAAAAATTACAAAACCAAATAGCACTTGAATGGAAAGAACAAAATATCAGTTAAACTGGGACAAAAACCATTGATTGCAAATGGGACACATACCTTGATATTCTTCAGTAAATGTAGGACACAAACCATTGATTGCGAATGGGACACACATACCGTGATCACTGCAATCAAAACTAAAAAAGCTAATCAGAATGTATAAATCATCAAATTTGGGGAAGAGGAAAGCAAAATCTTCAAGTCAATAGTACCATTTAGATTAATGGGTTTGCTCCAATGGCAAGCAAATTTTTACATGCCCTGATCAATAGCTAGAATACAACTGATAGAACATCATATTAATTTTCAAGGAAAAAAAAAAGCTGGGAATGAATTTTCACACATGAAGTGGCAAATCAAAAAAGTTGCAATCAAGTGTTCAAAAAGAGGTAAAACGGAGATTTAAAAATAACAACATCAGCAAATCTAAAGGACCAAAAAAATACCCCTTAAATCAAAGCATATAAACGCAAGTAGGCGATGTTGGGCTTGGTTGAGAGAGGTGTTTTCCCAATTACAAAGATTTCAACTCACTTTTTTTTTAATAGAAATAAGACTGAAAGTATTTTTAACAGGTCATTTAATGCTAGAATTTAAGTCATTTTGCTGTTAAAAGTAATTAGCATAATTACCAAAAGATTGGGAAATATGATAATGTTGGGCGGTCATTTAGTAGGTGGTTAATTGGAAAGAGAGGGAGAGAGAGAGAGTGAATAGGGAAAGAAAGAGAGAGAGACAAATCAGGGAAGGAAAGAGAGTGAGCGAGACGTGCAATTAGGGGAGGAGAGATTTTCGATTAGTGATTTAGTTTTTTTTTTTTTTTTTTTTTTTTTTTTTTTTTTTTCTGCGGGAGATTAGTGATTTAGTCATAGGTGGTCATTTTATTCTAGAATTTAAATTGTTTTGTTGTTAAGCGTAATTAGCATTAACTTATAGAGAGAGAGAGAGAGAGAGAGAGAGAGAGAGAGAGAGAGAGAGAGAGAGAGACGTGGATGAGGGAGAATAGATGAGATAGAGTTTTCTCTTCCCTAAATGAAACCCAAATCCCCTAAAGCATCTTATCTTCCTAGTCAATATCCTAGTCATCTTTTCCTACTAATAAAATTGGAAGACCAAATTGAAAGGACCCCAACTTTCACAATGTGCTATTGAAAGAAAGAAAGAAATGCCCAAACAAAAAAATTGGTGCTACTGAGACAATAAAACAGTAAAGCAAGGAAGAGACATGACCGCTAAACTAAAGGAGTCCTTTACCAAGTAAGCTACGCAACCGTCTTTACCAGCCTCAACCAATCTTAGCTCGGACATGCCAACAGCCAATACTGACTCCTTTCCCTGGGACAGCTAATCAAAACTAAGACGCAAAGGGCAATGTGTTGAATCTACCAATTTCTCTTCTACCTAGGAAAGCAAGGAAGGAAGGAAGAAAGAAAGGGGGAAAAAAAAAGAGGCAAAAAATAAACAATAAAATAAAATAAAAATTTAAAGGAACATTCAAAACAATCAAAACTGAATTTCAAGCAGAACAAAGAACAAAATATAAAATATGAAACATTAGCAGAAAGAACAAAGAACAAAATATAAACATTAGCACCCAAATCAAATACCCTTCCATTAGAATCAAATAAACAATTGATTGAAAAGTATTGATCCATTAGAATCAAATAAACAAAGATCCAGTTTTCAAGATGAACTCATTCAAACCCCTAAACCAATGCTTTTCTTAAAAAATAAATAAATTGAAAAGAATGATCTGGAACTCTTACTGATCTTGGACATGCACCGAAAAAAGAAAAACACTATTGATCCATTACAATCAAATAAACAATTGATTGAAAAAACTTACTGAACATGAGCCGACATGCAAAGTATTGATTGAAAAAAACTATTGATCCATTACAATCAAATAAACAATTGATTGAAAAGTATTGATCTTTTCTTAAAAAATAAATAAACTTACTGAACATGACATGCAAAGTATTGATCTTTTCTTATCGATCCATTACAATCAAATGATCTGGACATGCACCGAAGCTTCCGTTCTGTTCTTTACTTCGGTTCTTTACTTCGGCTGAAACCCAAGCTTCCGACCTTCGGGTCTTGAACCGACAATTTTTGGGACCTTTTTCCCGAGCTTCCGATCTGTGGCGAGGAGAGTGAGAGTGAGAGTGAGAGTGAGACGAAGGGTTCCGATCTGTGTCGAGGAGAGAGAGAGAGTGAGACGAAAGCCGTGGGAGGTGGTGGTGATGGGCGGAGATGGGACCTTTTTTTTCAATTTCCGCCTCAGTTTCTTCATTTTTTTCCGGATCTTCCGATCTGTGACGAGGAGAGAGAGTGAGATGAAGGGTTCCGAACGCCGAAGGAGGTGGTGGTGATGGGTGGAGAGAGAGAGAGACAGAGAGAGAGAGAAAGAAGAGAGAGCGGAGGGGGATGGGCGGCTGGGTAGACAGAATAGACAGAGAGTGAATATGAGAGGGAGAGGGGTCTGATTAGGGATTGAGAGCAAAATTGCTCTGGTTTGGGCAAAAAAAAAATTTCCCTTTCCTTTGGCCCACGTATAGTGAGTCAGCAAATACTTGGCCAATCAAAATTGAGTCAGTAAATATTTAACCAATCATAATAGTCCTAGTCATAAAACTCTTATCCTAGTCATAAGTTTTTAATGACAAACCGAGCTCCAATATTATATAGATATATACCTAAAACAATTGTTTAGCATGTGAATTTAGGACTATGCACATTATAATATGTCAATATTCTTTCAATTTTAAATACTTTACATTATACATATATTATTTTTATAATTATCATATATATATAATTAAACAAGCCGTTACCAAACCTATTAAAGAGATTTTTTACAAGCCTACTATACGAGCTTTAATCGAACTGTTCGCGAGCCTTATCGAGCCGCGCCCATGTGTGCTCAAATTTGGCTTGCTTATTAAATGAGCTTTGTATTCAAGCTCGAGCTTGACACGTTTATTATACGAGCCAAGCCGAGCTATTATTGAACCGAGTCGCGAGCTTTTATTGAGCGGCTCAGCTTGTGTACACCTCTAGTTGAGATGTTATATAGTGAACTGACACACCACATCAACATGCCAACGAGGTGTGACACTCCAATCATATAAGATCATATGTTCCTATCCATATTTACTGGAACACATGATTGTATATGATCGGGTCGCCACACACATTAACATGATAACGTGGTGCAAGCTCACTGAAATATTTCTCCTTAGATCCCTGGTCTGGGCCGTTTGAGTAACATAAGATTTGCATAATAGAATGCCACAATAGCGCCCACATGACACAAGCCCCATTATTGAATTGTTGTCCTTTTTACAACAAGGTGGAAATAGAATCCAACACTTTCCAATCGCAATTTGCTTTTATTGAATCTCGATTGCATTAAGTATTGAATCTCAATTGCTTACCCAAACACCTCATTCGGTATACAAGCAGTTTCCATCATTAACACATTCCTATTTTATACCAAAATTACAATGACCATCAAACAGTGTTTATCTATAGGAAAATTTTTCAATGAAATGTTTACAAAAGTCTCTTCTACATAATTAGACAAGAAAAGAACTGTTTACAAAGGCATATGCTTATACAACCTTTCCTTTTGAATAATGTAACATATAAGTTGGTCTGTAAATCTGTATACATCTTTTGACTGGTGTCTACTATAGAGGCTCGCACTGAAAATTAGTATGTTCCAACAAAGGTCCAAGCTGAACTACCTTTGGTATGACCACACTGTTCCTAACAGAACAAACCAATGGATTGTCCCATTGCAGAAGATTTCCCACAACATTTGCGCGAACCGTCAACGGAAAGACTCGAGCCCATCGTTCGCTCCCGTATGACCTGAGTGCACCTTCCACGGACTCAGGTCCGGACCCAAGTGCCCTCGCGAGCTTTCTAGCCAGGACTACAGCGTCCTCCAACGCGCAACAGGCACCTTGACCGAGATTGGGAGTCATCGGGTGCCACGCGTCACCGACCAGCACGACTCCGGCGGCTAATGATGCCGGAGGACTCGTGACCGGCCAGAGCCACCTGTCCACTAAGGGGGTTTTACTGATTGTGTCGTCTGGAGTGAGTTCTATTATGTTCAGGAGCTCTGAAGGCCAGTTTTGTAGTAGTTTTAAAGCTTGGTTCTTCAATATAGATGGATCTGTGACCTTTGGACCTGCAATAGGATATGTCTACAGCTGGTAAAAATAATTCACAGTAGAATTACAAGAGTACGGTACTAGATATCTGACACTTGTTACCCAAATCAGACACGTGGATTCTTCATATGCAATGATGAAAAAGATAGAAGTTCAAAAGAGCGAGCAAAGAAGAAGTGTAACTTGTCATATGAGAAGATTGACAAAAACTCCCAAGTTAAAACCAAATCAAGGAATATAACAATATGAGATAAAATTGATCGTTACAAGGAAGAATTACAAGTCGAGTCATCGAATCCTATATTTTCGAGTTTAGGGAAGTCAAAATCCTATATTCACACTCGCCCCCGTTATGCTTACCCAATATGATATAACATAGACTGGAAATGAATGGAAAGGCTAATTAAAATGGATCTAATAACTTCTATTATGTATAAAGGAGTTGAAGCTTGTTGACTATGTAGCATGGGTACGGACACGTGACACGGACACGACACGATACAGACACACCGACACGACAAATCCTGAAAATGCAGGATACGTACACAGCTAGGATACAACGAACAAATAATTATATCTTTGAGTTTAATATACAATTTGCAGTTTCATGTCATTCTAAAATAAACCAATTGCTTATCCCCAATTTTACTATATTACGACTAATGCCTAAAAACTTTAAAAGCATTTCTAATAAGAGGCCACCATGCCGTGTTCCCTCGCGTGTCCAGCCATGTCGGCCGCATGTCCGACACATGCTAGAGGTGTGTCCAATGTCAGAAAATTTAAGACACGTTTTTTAGCATGTCTGACACGTGGTGACGCGTGTCCGACAAGCGTCGGTGGCTGACACGGACACGATACGAAGACGGCACCCAAAGTGAAGTGTCTGTGCTACATAGCTTGTTAATATACATTGTTAGATCCATCCTATAACAGCTTTAAGTGTGTAGAGTAACTAGTGACTTAACATGGTATCAATGCCTTGTTTGTAGGAGGTCTACAGTTCGAGTCTCAATCTCCGTTGAGGTTTGCACATTTGCAGTTTGTTGTTTGTCTCCATTAGGATGGAGTTTCGTTTGCTGATTCTCCACGTCCAAGACAGGGTTGCACTTGAGGGAGGATGTCGAATCTTGATATATACATTGTTAGCCCATTCTCTAAAAACTTAAGCTTTTAGAGCAGCTGGTGCGTCGGAGACTATACAAAGAGAACCGGTTCAATACATTCAAGTGTTTGGTCCAACTCTTTGTTTACATAGAGGTCCGTGTCAGATTGAAAATTACTCGTAAAACAAATTCTTTGTCAAGTCAACATGACACTGGTTTTCGTAGACACCACAGAGAAATGATAGCGAGTCTGAATCTAATCCTGCCTTTTGCATTCCCAGGCAAGCCTTCGAAGTCACTTTTTCTTCAATAGCAATGAATCGAAGTTCATCTAAAACAACTCAAGCATAGTATTGGGTAAAACAAACCTGGTGATTCGCTGTTGAAGCAGACAAACCAGTACACTTTCGTTGGAGAAACGGGAACGAACCCGGCACGTACTCCCCTTCCATAGATGTAGTTCACTTTTGGGTCAAATGGCTGTCCATTGGGATAAAAACCTAGCCCACGATAGGCACAATGCCCTACGTACTTGGGCTCTGAAAAGCCCATCCACTTTGCCACTGGAGAGCGAATACCATCACACCCTATCACAAGCTGTTGATGAACGGAAATCTTAGTACCGTGTTAGACAGTTTGAGTATATACAAATACTAGCACATATATGTGTATATGGCACAAATGTCTATATATGCATTAAAGTACACAGTAATATGCAAGCAAGTTTATTAAATAGACATTTCACTTTATAAGTATTGTTCTGAAAAATGATTTTAACATAAATTCTGTGTAGATCATATTCAGCATTTTAAGAGGCTCAACAGAATAGCCAGCTAGCCAAAACGTACTATTTGAGCTCCAGTAGACTAGCTACCCCACTGGATAAATGTGGACATTCATTTTTCACTCTCCAAATCTCAACCATTAGATTCTATCTCGTATCAACAGGCAGAAATCTCAACCATCGAAAAAATAAAAATATAAAATAAATAAAAAATAAGTGGCTATTGAAAATGGAGAGCATTATCGAAGTTCACTATCAAAACCGACGAGCTAGAAAAAGAAAGTGGGATTTTTAGCTAAATTTTAGAGCCAAAGCAATGCTGGAGATGCTCTAAGCTACTTTTATTTCACTGAAAATCTTCTTAAACCACCAAAACACCGGAAATTTCCAAAACTTTTTTTAAGTAAAAACAAACTGAGCAAATATCTCAGTAATAAAACTCTACGAGATAGGGGAAGTTACCTTTGCAGATAATCGCGTCTCATCAACAAGTTCAAGCGAAGTTTCACCCGATTCAGTTCTTCCAATATTTGCCAGCTTTGAGGAAAAACGGATTGTATCTGGTGGAAGTTGATTGGCAAGAGTTTCCAGAAGTATTCTCCTCTCCACAGCACGAACCTCTTGGCTGTGCCATCGCAGCTCATCACATAAGCAATTTAGAAAAGAAAAATAATAATAATTCAATTCAATTACGTGGAATCAAGAACATGGAGATTACTTGAGAAGTTGAGATTATTACCTTTCATCCTCATCTTTGAACCTGAAGGAGCGCAGCTCCTTTCCATCTTCTGATTTTACTACCATCCTGCACAGCTGATACCATGAAAAAGTTCAGTAGAGAAGATATGTATATATGGCAACTATGGTCCTACACATCGATTTTTCATAAACTTCCTCAGTGGAAGACGAGAAATTTCAACAATTTAGAGATCAGAGTGAAACCTGAACACTAAGATCAGAACCTGGTATACAAGTCAAGTCACAGAATAACTATACCCTTACTATTTAACTCGTCATTATCTGGATACAAGCATTTAAATCAACCAGTTCAAGAATCAATAGCAGAAATAAAACTTAATATAATCAGAGCAACTAACGATCATACTTCACCCATTTAAAGAGATTACTTGTAATCCTTGAAACCCTTTTCAAGATCACATACATTAAATTGAATCATACCATTACCATAACTGCAACTTCTCTGGTCCAGAATTTGTAATTATATTGTTTAACTAACGTTGCCGGTATATAGAGAAGCTTTACGCAAATTGGCCATTCCAGTAAATTCACAAGTCAAATCAAATTCAGAATCATTATACCCCAGCACTGGTTGTGCTCTTTCAAAATTTCTGTTTTCTATTCAATCTAGTCAGTGAGAATTTAATCACGATAATTTCCAGACAATTCCCTATAGGCGTCATATAAAAATAAGATATTCAATTAGATATTTGTGTAACAACTTAATAGTTATACATTCCCATCACCCATCACGGGTAGAACTCAAAGACTTGTATCCATTGAACTTAAGTACTATTATTTGGAGGTAGCATTTTTATTACTACTATGTGGGTGATTTGCAAGCTTGTTAAAAATATTTGACAAGAAACTGTCACATTGACTAAATTATGAAGTATTCTTAACACAAGTGCCATCCTAACTGTTACAGATTATGAATCTCTTTTACTGGAATCAATTATTTACAATGTTACACGAGGGGCTTTTATATAGGCTATTGGCAGCAATCTTCTACATTAATTCTAGCATATCATATCATAAATTTTATATATATTATGTTAATGTATTACATTATCTAATACAGTAATACACTTTGTTACGAGACGATATATACATTTACACTAACGACTAACAAACTGAATTCACTATGTGTAGCCTAGGAAACGTTCAATAAGGGTTTCCAGCCTTCTAAAGAATCCACGTGGGACACATTGGGGGCAAATGCCCCACTCACTTCTTTAGAAAAATCCAACTAATATATATTGCTAAGTCACTGGTTACTCCAAAAGCTTAACTGTTAGCGAATGGCCAAACAATGTATTCCAATTTCCAAGCTTCAACACCCTCCCTCACATGCGACCCCATCTAGCATGTGGAGAGCTAACAAACTAAACTCCATCGCAGTGGAGACAAATAACAAACTAGTGCAAATATGAACACCAAACCGGGGATCGAGATTCGAACCCAAGACCTCCCACAAACAAGGCTCTAATACCATGTTGAGTTACCAGTTGCTCCAAAAGCTTAAGTTGTTAGAGATTGGGCCAACAATGTATATCAAGTTTCAATATACCCTATATTGAATCCCACTATCCAACCAAGGAAAGAAATGAGTGGTGAATTATGAAGCTATTAAGAGCCATTTGGGATAGCTTTTTCACGCCAACAATTGATAAGAGGTTGTTCAAAAAGTTGTGCTCGTCTGGATTAGCTTTTTCACAGCTTTTCAGATCACCATTTCCTTTTTAAAACTAAAAAAACTGGGGTTTATATATATATATATATACCTACAAATTGGATCTTAAAAAAAAAAACAAAAACAAAACTGTTTTTTAGCTCTAGAAAGGAATTGGATTTTGGAAAAAGCTATGAAAAAGCTAATCCAAACTAACACTAAATTTTAAACAACCTCTTATTCAAAAACATGGTTATACAACTTATACTATAACTTAATGCAAATGGGCTCTAAGTACATCGATTTCTAGACAGCACTTCTTTTTCTTTAAAGATTTTATGTTCCGTGAAAGAACTTTCTGAGTTGTGATGAAGATTTTGGTATAAAATTAGATCAAGTATCTTTTCAATTCAATAGCAAGTCTACATCGAGAGAGGTACTACACAGGGTTCATTGGTAGAGCTTCTGCTTCTGTGATTTAATTCCAAAACAATTGTTTCGGGCCAAAAGCTATCCAAGGTAGCTTTTGGGCAATCACAAATTTCTCCGATTGACTCACATTTTTTTTTTGGGCAATAGAATTGCATAATTTGGTTTGCCAAAGAGTTTCATAACACAAATTTTCTCCGATTGACTCACATTTTTTTTTTTTGGGCAATAGAATTGCATAAATTTGGTTTGCCAAAGAGTTTCATATTAGCTTTTGGAGTTCCATAATTACTTATGAACTCGCCTTATTGTTTTGATTAAAAAACAAAAAAAAAAAACAAAAAAAAAAAAATTACTTATGAACTCCAAAAGTTGTCACCAAATGAGGCCATAATGTTGAATTACAAACCACACACACAGAAAGAGGATAATGTCGAATAGGATAAAGGTAAAGAATACTGGTATAATTGGCAAATTTAAATATCAAATTTGGTTCTTGTACCACATACAGTGGCAGTGGCCAATGTTTTAAAAGGCAAAGGCGTTAGGCGAGGCATTTCACCACCCTTGAGACGAGGCGTAAGCCTTAAAACGTGAGGCGTAAGCCTTTTGATCTTTTAATTTTATGATTAAAAGAAGTAAAAATAAATAGAAAAAACTGAATTAACAACTAAAAAAACGAAGACAAAATATTTAACACTATAAACAGAACAAAAATGTATCAAGTTAACCAACCAAGATAGTAAAATTCTTGAAGGCCATTTTTGAGGCAAGTTAAAATATCAAATAACAAAGGAAAAATATAAGCAAATCACATTAAGTCTTCCTCATTCAAATTCAATTATTGAATGATGCATTTAAATCCCTAAAGAAATGTAAAGTCAGAAATATTTTGGCAATGACAAAAGCGGCAGCCTCAGCTAAAAAGACATAAAAGCCTCACCTTTAGACTATAATCTATGACTCAGAGTCCGGGAAAAGGTGACCGCCTTGTAGGACTGATGCTAAAATTTTAGAGGCTTGAGCCTTGAGGTGTTTTTGCCTCGCCTCGCCACGAGGCGAGCCCCAAGGCGCAGAAGGCACGCCTTATAAAACACTAGCAGTGGTTGGTAGTACTACATAGCACTATATGTAGTACAACTGGTAAAGCACTTGGAAACGAAATTTGGGAAGCATAGCATTACTCAAAGGTAGGGGTGTACACGAGCTGAGCCGCACAAAAAAGGGCTCGCGGCTCGGCTCGGCTCGTATAATAAACAAGCCAAGCTCGAGTTTGAATACAAAGCTCGTTTAATAAACAAGCCAAGCTTGAGCACACATGGGCTCGGCTCGATAAAGCTAAGGAGCAGTTTGATTAAGGCTCGTATAGCAGACTCGTGAAAAATATCTTTCATAGGTTTGATAAGGACTTGTTTAATTATATATATATAATATATGATACTTATAAAATAATATATATATATATATTGCAAAGTATTTAAAATTGAAATGAGATTATATATATGATAATTATAAAAATATAATATATGTATAATACAAAGCATTTTAAATTGAAAGAATATTGGCAAGTCTTAAATTCACGTGCCAAGCAAATGTTTTAGGTAATATATATGTCAATTGTCAAGCATTGAGCTTGGTCCGTGAGTTTTGGTTGGCAACTTAAACTTCCTACTAAGGGGTGTACGCGAGTTGAGCCGCTCAATAAGGGCTCGAGTCGGCTCGAGGCTCGACTCGATAACAGCTCGGCTCGGCTCGGCTCAATAATAAATGAGTCAAGCTCAAGCTTGAACATGATATCAACTCTTAAAGCTCGGCTCGAGTTCAAAAAGCTCCGCTCGAGTACAGCCCTACTCAAAGGTGAAATAACTCTTACAAATTACAAGTCATTTTGACAAAAGAAAATGCTGGAGTGACACTGTTGGTGTATTGAAAAAGGGTACTACTATTGTCAGAGCAACAGTTGCTAATACCAAAGCAACTTGGCTTGAATGGGCAAAATAGCCCCTCTTAGCAACTCCACTTTCACTAGAGCGGCTATTTTGTCCATTCAAGCCAAGTTGCTTTGGCATTAACCATTGTTGCCATGGTTCGTAGTCTCGGCCGATACCGAGTCAACTCGGTTTCGCTGGGTAACGAAACGAGATTCAGAGACGAGTCAAAAAATAATCAAAACGACGTCGAATCGGTTACCATCTCGGTCGTACCGCCATGTCTCGGACGATATGGTGTCGTCTCGCACGAGATCTTGGACGAGACGACGAGATGAAGATCAAAGCTACAGATTTGAGGGGAAAAAAAGGGCAAATCGTACCTGAGTGAGGACAGTCCATACATGTTTGATTCTCTCTCCATCTTGCTCGCATAGATCAAAAAAAAAAACCAGATAACTTTTGTGGTTCGTCTCCCTCTCTCTCTGTTCGATCTCGATCTGAGATCTCCTTTCTCCCTCTCTGTGGTTCGTCTCCCTCTCTCTCTGTTCGAGATCGGAGTTCGCTCTCTCAGGTCGCAATCTGCTGGAGTACTCTCCCTCTCTCTGCCCGCGATCTGCTCGCGATCTGCTGGAGCCTCCTGGGTCTCATCGTCTCATCGTCTCTCTCTCTCTGGGTCGCAGCTTCAAGAAGAAGAGAGGTTAGGGTTTTTTGTGTTTGGGTTTTTTTTTTATTTAGTTGTGTGAGCACGCCTACTGACTAACAAATTGTGGCTGTGTTGGACTTAAGTAATGCTTAGTTAACACTTGTATTTTTTTTTTTTTTTTTATCAAAGTTAACACTTGTATTTGGTTGTGTATTATATTATAATTATAGTATATTATGCTTAACACTTAAGTGATTTATTAAATACTATCACATTATATTACACAACACTATAATACACCAAATTATAATTATATGTTACCACATTATATTAATATTAAATTATTAATTATAATTACATACTACCACAGTATTTAATAATTATAACTTATTATTTTAAAAAATAAATTAAAATTGAAATACTCCCTCCGTTCCATTTTTTGAGTCCTATGTTTCATTTTAGGATGTCCCAAAATTAGTGCCCACTTTTCTAAATTGGTATATAATTTTTATCCACTTTCCAAAACTATCCTTCCTTGAAATCTACACCAAGACAAAATTTAAAAAATTACTGTAATGATTAGGGGCAATTGTGGAAAGTAGGTGTAGATTCGTTTTGTCCCCTTAATAAGTTGAGTTCCCAAAGGTGGACTAAAAAAATGGGACGGAGGGAGTAAGAAACTTATTATTAATAAATAATTATTACTAAACAAAAAACTTAATTATTAATAAATAAATCACTTATTATTTCTTGCTAAATTAAATTTGAAATTACAAATACACATTCGATTTATTTGTCACATTTGAAAATAAGTTTACTGTTTATTCAAGACTAAGTCTGTGTTTTTATTTACATTTGTTAGAATGCCTCCAAAATAAGATATCGGTTGGGATCATGGAAAACCGGTTGGAGGGAGTAAACGAATAACCATGTGTAATTATTGTGGAAAGATTGTGCATGGCGGTATCGATTGAAGCAACACGTGGGTAGAGTATCGGGAGAGGTGAATCCGTGTCCTAAAGCCCCAGAGGAAGTATCAAAACTCTTAAAACAACATCTTACTGAAACTGCTAGTGCAAGGGAACTTCAGAAGAGAAAAAAAGAAAAACTTATTGCCAGTCTCCGAGAGGATACCTTGTACGATGAAGAGGAGAATATTGATGAAGGTGATGATCATGATAACGAGGACGAGGAGGACTTTGGAGGAATGTCCCGGCTTGAAAGACGGCATTTCAAACAAGCAATAAAAGAGAGTAGGAATATGGCGTACATGGACGAGGATAGACGTAGGCACTCTGTTTCCGAAGGTGTACATCAAACTAAAATCTCCCAATTTGCCACTGGATGTCAGATAGCTTCTGGATCAAAACGTGCACCACCACCTCGAAGGGATTTCAGAGTGAGAGAAAATGATGAGATGGCCAAATCAGGTACTGACCCTTATATGTTTAGGCCAAAGTCTGGATTTCAAAAAAGGGTGAAGGACATGTTTAAGACCGAAAATGTGAAGAAAGTAGGGAAAGCTATTTCCAAGTTTTTCTATTACAATGGGATTTCATTCAATGCAGCTGATATTGGGCCATACCACCAGTCGATGATTGATATCATTGCTGATTCTGGACCTGGTATTAAGGGACCTTCCAGTTATCAAATTGGCAATGTATACTTGGACGAAGAGGTAAACGAGCTAGAAACATACATTGTGTCGTTGAAACAAAAATGGCCCGAGTATGGATGCACGATCATGTGTGATGGGTGGAGTTCAAAAACTAACAATCCTATCATAAACTTTATAGTTTATTGTGATAGAAATATGTTGTACCATACATCGATTGATACTACAAACAAGTCAAAGACTGCATCCTACATTTTTTTCACTTATGGATAAAGTTGTGGAAGAGGTTGGTGAGGCCAACGTTGTCCAAGTTGTTACAGATAATGAGCCAAGCTATAAAGCGGCTGGATAATTGTTGATGGAGAAGAGGAAGAATTTGTTTTGGACTCCATGTGCCGCACATTGTATTGATTTAATGCTAGAAGATATTGGTAATATGTCATCTGTGAAACATACACTTGACCAAGCAAAAAAAATAACGAGTTTTATTTATAACAGTCTAAAAGTGGTGAATCTTATGAGGACATATACCAATGGTAGAGACTTGTTGAGGCCAGGGATGACTAGATTTGCAACCGAATTCATTGCGATTGAAAGTCTTCTACGCTATCAAGTTGATTTGAAGAAAATGTACACATCTAGTGAATGGAGTGACTTCAATCGTGAAAAAAGGAGAAGAAATATTGCATCCCAAGTGTCTGATCTAATTTTGACGGATCGGTTTTGGAAGAAGGCAACAGTTGTTAAATCAATAATGGAACCACTTGTTAGGGTTCTAAAAATAGTTGATCAAGACAAGAAGCCTACAATGTCTATTATTTACGAGGCAGTAGATAGAGCTAAGCTAGCAATAAAGGCGTCAATCAAAGATTTTCAGAAGTATTGGGATGTCATTGACTACCGATGGGAGAGTCAATTACATAGGCACCTTCATGCAGCAGGTACGTTGTGTGATTCAAATGATGTTTTAATAGCTGTGCGAATTAATACTAAAAAAAACTGATAAATTATTGTCTATCTGACCTACAAACAACTTATTTTTTAAACCCTGCATTTTGGTATTCCCAAAATTTTTCTGATCATCCGGAGGTGCGATATGGTTTGAAGGAAGTAATTAAGAGGTTAGAGCCAGACATAACAAACCAAGCGAAAGCTATGAGTGATGTATGTAATTTTTGGAATGAGACTATTGGTAATATAAAAAGTTAAAAACAACTCATAAAAAAATAAATCATATTTTGAATTGTAGATAAAAATTTATGTGGATGCAAAAGGAGAGTTTGGACAACCTCTAACAAAGAAAGCAAGGACAACAGATCTCCCAGGTTCTTGTTTATTTTAGGAAGCATTACCTTATGTAATGTATATTTAAAAAGTATATAAGTTTATGATTATGCTTTCTTGCAGCTGAATGGTGGTATAACTATGGCGAGAAAGCTCCACATCTTAGGCGAATTGCAATTAAAGTCCTCAGCCAAACGTGCTCTTCTTTGGGTTGTGAGAAAAATTGGAGCACGTGGTCAATAATTCACACCAAACTACGCAATCGCTTGGCAATGCAGAAGTTGCATAAACTAGTTTTTGTGCACTACAATTTGCGATTGCGCGTCAAAAATATGATGTACTTGACAAATGATGAGGATTATTATAATCCAATTGATCTTAATCATATTTTTGAAGATGATGACATATTATCTGATTGGATTAGGGAGACTGAACCTTCTGATCTTGGAGATGATGATACGTGGTTGAACGAAGCTCTTCAAAACAATGACGAAGGTCAAAGAGTAAGAGATGAAGAACAAGAGGAAGACGATACTCCTATTCCTTCACGGTCGAAGCAATCATTAATCAACAAAAAAGGGAAGGGTGTTGCACAAAGTAGTAAATCAATTTTGCCTAGTTCCAGTTCTAGTAGTGATGATGATGATGGTGATGATGACACTGAAAGGGGAGGTGGTGGCGATTATGGCGGCGGTGGTGGAGATGGTGGTGGGGGTGGTCATTCTAACTTTCCTGCTGGCATGTCATGGGCACAAGGAGATGATTACTATAATGCCACACAAGACACTGACCATGGATATAGGCCAGGAATAGATGCACAGCGTCAACATTTGGCTAGGGTGTGTGAGTTTTCTAGTAGTGACGATTATTCTAGTGGACACAATGCTAGTATAGGTATTGATGATCAGTTACGTAATATGGGGATAGGATTTAAGGATTATGGAGGATACAGGCAACCCCATCATGCCATTACAGGATATGGATATGGATATGGTTCTCAGGGTGATCTTGGATATTCAAGTAGTACCACTAATGGTATGGGTCACCTACCACCTGTACGACAGCTTGAAAGATCTACTAGTACAAGTAGTGGTGGGTATTATGATCGTGCTCGTAGGAGGTACCGAGATACATCAGCTAGCACTGCCACCGGTGGTGGAGGAGGCTATAGTGGCCGCCATCATGATGGATCATCGAGTAGCAGCGTTGAGTATCGAGGAGCTGGATACTATCATCAACCTGTCAATTCTTCTCAGCCACAGAACCCATATTATGGATCATCAAGCCAGTCATCTCAACATGCACCTTCAGATTATGGTTCTATATTGTTTGGGGGCCTTCAATTTCCATATCCACCGAATGCATTCAATAATCAGGGAAATAACGACTATGATGATTTTCAGCCCCCACGACACTCCATGTGGCATTGATTTGGTAGTTATTGATGAAGGTGATCCTAATTATGTATGTAGTGTTATCAAATACTCAATCCGCAGCGTGTGTATTGGATATTATGTGACATTGTAATGGGTATATTGTGTATTGTGACAATCTATTAGGCCAAATTTGTTATTCAAATGATTTTAGAATTTTTCATTATTTTTCCAGATTTTTTTAAACCTTAAATCTAGCGTATCTTTGCATATCGCCCGATACCAGTCCGCGGCGCCGCGGCCGAGTTGTCTCCGCGACCTCAGCGACCGCAACCGATACCGCGACCTTGAACCATGATTGTTGCTTTGACAATATTAGCACCCAAAAAAGAAAAGTCAAATTTGAATAAATAGAAGAAAACGTACCCCTGAATTTCAAGAAATTGGGACCTGAGATCATTTCCAACCCCAATTGCATCCAACACCCTCCATCCATTCTTGAAAAGTGTGAGTGAGGTCCCACCCTTCCTGAGCGACTCTGCCTGCTCCAACACCATTGATCGAACCCCGAGCCTTCAACAACAAACTACTAACAATGATTCCAAAGAACTTGTAAATTATATTTATGTACATATCTGTGTGTATACGGATAGGCACACTATATATGTAAGTCAGACGGTGGGACTTGATTGCAAGCCCAGCCTTCAAATTTGTAGTTAATTTAATAGCCCTTTAAGTCCAACTTTGATACCCATGTTTCCATATGTTTATACACGCAAAACAAAACCAAATTCTCTTAAACTCCAATCTAACCCAAGTTCAAAGGGTCCTTATCTTACATTTTAAAAAATTACAAAGCTTAGCCAAAAAAACCCAACAACAAGGGAAAAAATACATACATAAAAACAATAACTATAAACTGGATTCTAGAGTTCAGCCTCCGTCTCTTTCATTCTTGAACCACCAAGCACCCACTACCACCAGACCAACTCACCGCTAAAGCACCACATCGTGCAGTAGTTGGGTCATTTCTTTTTAGTTTTTTGGCTTTAGCTTTTGTTTAGTATTTTTTTTTTCCCCTTCTTGTACACTGGATTTTGTTGCATTAATCAGCAACAAGAGAGATTTTAACTTTATGAATTCATGTAGTGTTGTTTTTCTTATTCTATTTGAGAATTTTTATAACTAATTTGATAATGTTAACATAGTGCTAGCCAAAAAAAAAAAAAAAAATTTACTTGCAAGTACTCAAGAAATTTAAAAAATAATTGGAATGTGTAGGAGCCCTTGTAAGAGTTCGCTTCGGGCCCAAGAAACTCAGGCTGACCCTGCTTGATTGCATCTCAACTTATAATTATATCTTGGTTTTGGTTCAATCCACGTCTCACTTTCTATCTGGGCACAGAGTCCTAAGTAAGAAATTGACACTTACTAAACATTTGAATTTGTAAAACCCATTTACTTATAAACCACAAAACCGGCTCTTTGCTATCGCATACAAGAACTTAATTATTTAGACTGAAAGTCGATACTCTAGGGCCTGTTTGGGAATACCCAAAATAGAATCTGGTTCACTCCTTTATCTAAGTGTTGGTTGGTTTGACATAGAACCTGCTTTAATAAATTTAGGGTAATGATATAGTAAGCACATTCTCATGTAAGAAAGCAGCTTTTAACGACGGGACGAAGATTAGACCTCGAGATAGTAAGCAAAAATATTATTAAATAATTACAAAATCTTCATCCATCCAATGATTAAAAGCTACTTTCTCACATAAGAAAGTGCTTATATATCATTATCCATATATTTATTAAGCTAGGCACAAACACCTGTGTAAGAAATAGACACTCGCCAAACTAGGTTCTCAAATAGTTGGACTTGGACAGTTGAACTAAATCAGATCATGTTTTTAGCTTTCCCAAACAGTCCCTAAATTGAAAACCATAAAGGTAAAAGCAGGTGAATCTGACCTGTGAAGTGAAACTGCAGTGGCAAGGCCGGCAATACCAGCGCCCACAATAACGATATCCTCCTCTCGAACATCGGGTCGGGCATTGACGATGGATAGACTAACCGATCTGGATCTGGATCTGGGTCTGGGTCTGGGTCTGGTTTGAATTCGAACTAAAAATTGAGTCCGTGGATGAGTAGAAATGGAGAGAGGAGAGTTCAGAAGCAGAAAAGCTGAGGAGGAGTTCATGGCTAGGAGTGGTGTGTATGGTGCTGAGATGTGGTGAAGATACAGTAGTGTGAGGATGGGATGAGAGAGAAAGTGAGAGATTGGGGGCCATGGAAACAAGTGGTGGACGTTTGAACAAGTTAGGCAATGAATCTGCCATTTACAAGAATTTGATTTGTAATTTTTGTTTGTGACAAGTGTTTATGTATGGAACTTTATGATGGGTCTAATATAATAATTTTATGTTTTGCCAAATTTCTCGCTTAACCTGTGATTTGAGATTAAAAAATGAGATAAAAGAAGAGAAAGGTCGAGAAAATACCTTACTTTTTCTTGATTTCTTCCAATTGTGAATTTTAATAAGGAGAGAAAATTAGTCCCACTTTCTTTTAATTTTTATTTTTTCAAATTGGGAAGAAAATGAGAGAAAAGAAAGTGGGGGATTAATTAATATTTCTTAATACCCACTATACTCTTCTAGTTTAGTTTTACTTGATTATAATTCCATCTAAGTGGGGGTAGAATGGTAAATTTATTTTCTTTTCTTTTCTTTTCTTCTCAACTTGCAATCAAGGGGAAAGAAAGTTACTTTCTCTTCTCTCTTCAACTCCCAATCAAAATGAAAGAAAAAACCATCATTTCTCTTCTCTTCTTTTCTCTCCTTACTTATGACTTTCTCTTCTTTTCTTTTCTCTCCTAAACTCCCAATCATAGCGTAAAAGTATTTTTTAAATATTGTAGCATTGAGATCAGATCTAATACAGTGAGATCAGTTAAATTTTGATTAGAAGCTATTTATTTGGTCATGCTACCTCATCATTTGAGAAAAACTTTTGGGATAAAAATTTAGGAAACATAGCATTACTACTTCTTTTATGCCCTAATTTTGATGGTCTAATTTTTTTTTTTTCCGAGTCATTTGATAAGGTGTCTCTTCACTGAAAAATTAGTCAAAAATTTAATAGAAACTTTAAATAGGAAAGTTTTATTGAAAAAATTCATTGAATGCGCTATTTCAATACTTGAAAACACTGTTTTAAGAATTGTAAATGCAATGACTTCTAATTTTTAGTTTTATTGAATAATGCCTTGGTGTTGGGTACATGATTTGTTATTAGGGTTAAATACATTTTACCTATGTCTTATCCATTTTTTTTTTTACTTGTGGTTCAAAATTTGACACATAGTTTTCTTTGGTTGTGATTGAAGTTAAACCTTAAGGGTATGCTTGTGCGTCCACGAATTCAAAAATCAAAATGCAATCATCTATAAGCAAGGGTGGACTCAGGATTTTGTACTAGGGTGGGCTGAAAATGTATATAATGGAGGGCCCACACGAAGGTTCTGAGGCAGCGATCCAATTTTTTTTATTTTTTTTTGGTGTATTTATACAAACTTTCAGATAGGAAGGGTTGATGGTTGTTTCTAATTTGCAAAGCTTTGGGTGATGATAAAAATATTTGTTGGGCTATACTATGAAGTGAAAGAAAAATGTGTTGGGACCAAATTTTTAAGGAAAAAAAGTGTTGGGTTGAATATTTAGAATGGATTGTATTACAATTTGGCAATATATCACATATAACTTTTCTTTTTCTTTTTTAAATTTGGATTGAACTAAACTAAAAAAATAGAAGAAAATGCTTTGAAATAAACAAATAGAGTCGAATGGTGAGAGTATGTTATAGGGTGGCTTAAAGTAGGTGGGCTTGTGAAGGAATAAGCTAAATCAATGCCTACAAATTTTTTTCTTCCCAAATACACCCTGGGGTCCGCCTTTGTGTATGAGATCATCATAATCATCTTGAACGATATCATTTACAAACATAGAAACTCAATGCATTTCTCCATATGTGTTCATTCATAGGATTCCTTACGATGATATCATTTATGAGTTTAAGCACAACTTTTTGACATAACTACCATTTTCCTAAATGACCTCTTCAAGATGATAGATTTCAGTACCGAAACTCTTTGTAGATCGTGAATTGATCATTTCATTCAAAATTGTGGATACTCAAACAAGCCTTTAAGTTTTTCGTTAAAATTAATATATTAAATACATTATATCTCATGTGGTTGGATCCATTTTTACTTTACTCCCTATCAGTGGCGGATCCAGGAATATAAACTTGGGGGGGAGGGGGAGTTTACTGGCCTACGGCCCCTGGAAAACATTGCTGCCTACGCAAATTTTATTTTTATTTTATTTTTATTTTTTTTTTTTGCATCTATTTATACATATTTTAAGACATAATTTTGTGTGTTAAAAAAATTAAAGTTTTGCTTGTGCGATTTTCTAGCCATTTTGGGAGTTGATCAAGAGATTTGGTGCTTTGTCTGCGTATTTATCACTTTTTTCCTCAAAATCATGAGTGGCGATTGCTGATTGTAAGTAGGAAACCTTGGATTATGGTAAAATAATTGACATTTTTGCTCACCCCATTTTGGTCACTCATTGCTCCCTCAGGCCTTTACTGTGTGACATGTGTCCAATTCCAGTAATTATGTTGATAGTATAGAGACAAAATGGAAATGAAATGGGACACATGTCACACAATGGAGGTCTGAGTGAACAATGGAGTGAACAAAAATACTCTCAAAATAATTTGGGTCAGGCGAAATTGAGAATTGGGATGAAAAAATATTGGGCAAAATAATTTATGGTGAGATTGATTATAACTACGCCAAATATACTTCAACTAGCTGCTCTTTATATAAAATCAATGACTTGTTTGATGGTTTGGGGAAAAGTGGATTCCAATTAGCATCGTAATGAGTCTATCCACCTACATGTCTTGCTATTACTGCTATATCGGAAGTTATTTCACGTACTGTTTAACGAAAAACAGATAGTGGATTTGTTTCTGTCTTTTCATAGTAGCCTCATTAGACCGTATATCTTCTTGATATATCCAGATATTAGGTAGAGCATAAACTGAAACATTCTGGAGCTACAAGGATAGTTATAAAATCGTTCACTGCGTTCAGTGGAATAATTTCTTAGATGTATTACCTATTTATCCTATCTTACTTTCTTCTTCTTTTTTCGGTCGCAGTTCAAAATCCGTTATCTTTCTGATTCACTCTATTCTTAATGGATCTGATAGGAAATGTTTTTTCTCTTTGATTTTTTAGGAGTGCAGTTTTGCTCACCCAAAATTGCTCACATTTTGCTCACACTCCTTTTCCATTGGCTAATGCAGTGAGGCCCAGTACTTTAAACCATTAATTAACTCTCATTTAATCTTGAGTTCCACTACATTAGCCGATGGAAGAGGAGGGAGAGCAAAGATTAACAATTTTAGGGTGAGCAAAGATGAGCAATTTTAGTGTGAGCAAAAAAATATTCTTTTTTTTAGTACTTAACCCCTTCCATGGATTCCATTGTTCAAAAAAAGTAGAATTCAAAAAATACAGTTGTGAAGTGTATAATATAAGAAGGGTGTACTTATTAAACACGTGCATATATCGCTATTAGAATTCTCGTAGAAAATGGCAGGATATATCATATTACCACCAAAGGCGCGTACGATTCAATTAAGTTCAGGAATTTTATCCTCTTGTTTAATGTAAATTAATATGAACCACTTTATAAATGTTAAATTTTTTGCAGGTGCAATATGTAAATTAATTTCAGTTTTGTACAATTATAAACACATACTCAATATTTTTCAAAAAATTTACTAGTGCCACAACATGTAACATCTACATATTTCAAAGTTTTATGGACAAAAGTAATTTTAGGAAATTTTGGGAGGGTGGTCTCTACATGGGTCCGCCATTGCTCCCTATGATTCAAAAGTTGACACTTAACCGAATGGTTTGAAAGCTAGTAAAAGGTATAACATATGATACATTCAAAACCACTTGGAGCTAGGTATCATAGAATTATCCTTGTGGAAACATAGCATTACTCATTTTGGTGAGGTTAGTACGTACTTATTATATTCCTTCCAGTTCAGCCATCCATATCTTCTTCATAGCCTACTAGTCTCTCTCAAATCTCAAATTTCTTTATTACCAACCCTTAGAGCGAGATTCCATCAAATTACCAAGCCACTACATAAACTTTTCGTGCAAATTCAAGTAGAAAAGTAGCTTAGAGGCTGTTTAAGAAGGTGCAGACTGCAGAATGGGTTTTGTGATTTATAAGGGAACTTGTTCTATAAATTCAAGTATTTCTAGAGGCTTTTTATTTGTATGAGAATCCTTGTTCAACCTAAAATCACGTTAAAGGTGATTCTTTATAAATAAAATAAAATAACTGGATAGAAATAGGAGTGAGACTAAACCTAGTCAGGTTTTGTGCATTCCCAAATAGCCCTTACATAATAAGGAAAGAAAGAAAAACATCACTGAGTTGGTTCTGGCTCAATTATAATCAAGGTCTTTCCTTGTCCAGTTTAAGTACCATCACTGTTTGTAAAGATGGCTCAGTGGATGGGTTGAAAATGTTGCAGAAATGCAAAGGGTGGAGTAATGTGACAATTTAAAGGCTAAAATTACACTGACAAGTCTAACAACAAATTTGTTTATCTACACATTGGCTTTTGGGGAGACACTGGGGCTTCACTCCCCCAGAGCCCCCTTTTTTTGGTTCTTGTGAACAGTGTATTCACATTCATGCAGAAAATAATTTTAGTCTCAATATACTGGGGGAGTATCCCACTTCCATTTGAACTACTATTCTTTCTCACCTAATGAAGACATAGGAAGACAATAGCATTTCTTAAGAACCAATATCCCAAAGTAAAGAAGATCTTTTTTGAAGGCTACACTTGGGACATGTTAGAAAATGCTTGAGATAGAATCAAGTTCTGTCCAATTTTCACTTTCTATCTGATTTTTTGAAAACTAATAATTTATTGAAGTAACAAAGAACCCGATTGAAGAGATTTAAGACCAGGCAAACTCCTATACAAGAAATGGACAATCACCAAACAATATAATTATAGAACCAATTGAGTTTTGAACCACAAAACTCTTTCTTTGCCTTTTGAAGCAACCCCTTAGAACCAGAAAAAGGAATAATAGTACCCACAACAACAATCTTCTGAAGTTGTATTATTCTTGATCTTCCAGTTGGAGCTCTTTAACCGTTCACTCCAAAGAGTTGAATGAATATAATTGTTCAAGCTCATAAACTAGCGTAGATCATCATTTCAGGAAAGTTTTAGGGTGTTTGATTATGTATATTGCATAATACACGAGGTTCAATATATATCAAGGACTTGGCATCAGGAGAGAACCAAGGCAGAGGATCGGGAACCTTGTCAAAGAATCATCTTACTAGTGTTAGAGAATCATCTTACTAGCACTAAAAGGCAGATGTTAGAACCTGTTTGGGAAACACAAATAGGACCAAGTTCAGTCCCACTCCTATTAAGAGGAATTACATTTTTCAAAATACTTTTTAATTTAGCTTTAAAGAGGAATTATATTTTTTTTCAAAAATCAATGAAGCTAATCAAGACGGTCACAACCTTTTACGTGATTGTTGGCCCCGAAACAGCTATCCCAAACAAGCTCTAAACATGTCCCCAGAGAGAAAGAAATAACAAATACAATGACTTGAAAAGCTTAGTGAAGAAAAGTTTTACATATTGCTTATCTGTTTAGTACATTACAGACAAATCGACTGTTTTAGGTATAAACCTCATATGTAGCAGTAAAAGTTTCACACCAACTCACATGTTTAGTATATTTGCAGACATATCAACTATTTTCAGTATAAACCACATATCTGGCAGTAAAAATCTACCAACAAACACCACTAAATTTGTTACTCTGCACATTTATTCTACCGCTTGCCTGTTCAGTAATTGTTCCCAATGTTCTCCATAATATGGTGCTTCCAGAGACCATAGCTGAGTGTGTCACCGTTGGTCTTTTAGCAGGGATTCAGTAATTTCATTTCCAGAGGCTGCAAGAGAAAATAAAATTTTCATAAGTCCAAAAAAGCAATGAAAGGAAAAGCAGTTTGAAATGATGCAAGATGCCTCAATTGTCTCTGCACCACATTATTAATCAACTACCACGGTAATGTATTCATCAAAAACAAAAGCTGAAGAAAAAATATATACTAGGGAAGTAGTTTTCCTCAACATTTTCACTCCCTTTAACTTTTTCTTCTCCAATCCACAAACCAAACGGAGCCTAAATGATGAGTTTCACTCTAATGTATGGGAATCAGAATTAACTGGTGGTGTCGTGAGATAAATCACAAGCCTTTTTGTTTCTTTCTTTTTAGAGCCCGTTTGGGATAACTTTATCGGGGTCTGACTGTTTAGATTAGCTTTTTCACAGGGTTATTTTTTTTAACAAAACTGATTTTACTTTAAAGCTAAGTTTTTTTTTTTTTTTTTTTGGTAAAGAACTTTAAAGCTAAGTTTAAAAGTAGCTTTTTCAAGAATTTCTTATGCCAAAAGTGATTTGTAAAGGCGTAGAATGCCTACCTTTCCTCTCAACACTTAATACGGGCACCACATTACGTGCAGGGGGGAGATCCCCACTTGGTAAAGGCGTAGTATGCCTACCTTTCCTCTCATCACATTCATTTCCAACCAAACAAAGTAAAGGAAGAATAGCAATAGAATCAGCAACCATAAGCATAAAAAAAACCGCATTCCATCCCTTAGTCAAAAGATAACCAGTAAGAAGAGGGCTAAAAGCTGCCCCAATAGACCCTGCTCCATCAATAATGGAAGTCACTGTTGAGAGTGCTCGAGCATTCCCTCGGAGAGACCTGTGTGTACCAAGATTTGCAGAGACTGCAGTGGTGATAAGTGCACAGGGTGCGTTTACAAACAATCCAGCAACCATCATGAGTAAAATGTTAAGAGCCATCGAAATATTCCCAAAAGCTCGGTAAAGAGGCATAGCAACAAGCGCTGCTGCACCCATGAAGATGGCTGCGGTAGTAGCCGGAGCACTGAATTTATCAGAGAAGTAACCAGCTAGAATACCACCAGCAATGCCCCCTACATCGAAAAGAGTTGAAAGATTTCCAGCTTTTTTCACAGATACATGCTTTCCACCAATAGCTGCAAGAATATGAAAAGTACAAAATGAGAAACTTGATAGGAAGTCACTGCAAAGATCTAAACACATTTTAGCATATTCTTAAGTGGCCTTGTGCCTATCAAAATCTACTACCTGTGCAACACTATACTTTTAGGAATTCCTATATGCTTGCGAAGAAAAAAAAAACTAATTGTAAGGAGCAAACTAAATAAACTACAAAATAACTCGACCAGATGATAGGTTTCTATCACCCCCAACCCCAAATCCCAATGCAGATATGCACCTCAAACATTTATATTATGCTTCGTTTGGTACATAAGTACTTTTGTTCTTCCCTTGTTCATGTACCATAGTGAAATATTTCACATAGAGAAGGAAAAAAAAAAAAACCAAAAATGAGATAACAATGGAGAAAGAAATATTTTTTATAGTGAGTTATTGCAATAGAAGTTGAGGAGCATGGTCCCTTAACTCCTCATGTCCTCATGTGTAAAATACCATTTCCTACTTTAAAAAAATAAAAAATAAAAAAAAAGAAAGAAAAAGAAGAAGAAGAAGAAGAAGAAGAAGAAGAAGAAAAAGCATAAGCATGACTTGATTTTGTGAAAAATTAAGATTGTATTCAGTGGCGGAGGGGGGAAATGGTCCCCCCAAGATTTTTGAAAATTGCACTTTTGCCTGCATAATTTTTGAAGCTTTCAAATTTTATAAAGCTTGGCCCCCTCAAAAAAGTATGTTTATTACATAGCCCCTCCAAAAATATTGATTAGGTTTAAAAAAAAAAATTTTGTTTAGTATGTGGGCCCAGATGTAATCCAACCACCCAAAAATTGAAAACAAAAATTTAATGTGTAGTGTATTGGTCTCATTGTAATCTAAAATATTCTGAATGTGTGGACAAATCCTCTTTATTCGCACTTACCATCTGAACCCAACCCAAATTGTTTTACCATAATTACAAACTTTACAAATTACAATCAGTAATCAGAACTTAACATCGAAATGAGTAATAATACGCACACAATGGCTGTAATACAAATGAGCCCAAAAAATTTCGCCTCAAGGGCACTGCCCATACAACCGTGTGATTCTTAGCTCCTATATTACGGCCCCCCTAGCCGGTATTCCTGGATCCACCGGTATTCCTGGATCCACCACTGATTATATTAGAATGCATCTTTTAAGTAACTTGATAATGAAAAGGACAATCTAATAATAATTGGTGAGGAAGCATTCCGAAGTTGGCGTTCCACCACACCCTTGCTGTTTTTTTTTTTTTTTTTTTTTTGTGTTTTTAGGTTGCCTTGATATGACTTTCTATGATGATAATTTATAACGGATCTAATGTAATAGCAAAGCTTCAAGTTTAGTCTAAGTCACAACCTCTCTGCTGAGAACTGTGGTATAGCATACTTGCATTCAAGCAAATGCAAGCATCACGCTGTTAGAGATAAGTTACTGCAGGCGAGTCAGATACTAAATTCAAAAACAGGAACAGCCATGGTTATACACTTTGTAACATCGAACAATTACTGCAACCTCTTAAAGATCACTCATGAACCATAATTAAAACAGCACATACCAAGAATAAAAATCAAAATCTACATGAAAAACCAATTCACAAGATTAAATGAGAGAGTAATTACGTTTTCAAAAACAATTACTTAGGGCTCGCATGGTTACGTTGTGGTTTTTGGTTTTCATTTTTTGCATTGGTGGTCGACTGTGATCAGTTCAAAAAATGAAAACCAAAACCGAAAACCAAAAACCACAACGTTACCATGCCAGGCCTTAGATTCTCATCCTTGGCTAGTTGCAGAAATTGGAAGGAAGAATTACCTGTCTGACTCAAATAAAATGGTAACCAGTAAAGAAATGTATATGACACAAGCTTTGAGAAGAGAAGGCACAACGTGAATTGTATAACTCCTGGTATTTGAATAGCTTTGCAAAATCCAACACTTCTTTTACCCTCTGATCCATTTTGAGTTAGAGAGTTACCTTCATCTTCCACAACATCTCCTTCGCTTCGAGGAAGAGAGTTACCTTCATCTTCCACAATATCTCCTTCGCTTCCTAGAGATTCCTCAGTGTTGTCCTCTTTTTTGTGATCTATGACCAAAGCATTTGGGGAAGGAAACCCAATATCTTCAGGATAAGGAGCCAAGAACAGACTTACCATTATACCTACCAGAATGATTAAAAAACCGGGAGCTATAAAAGACCAGCCCCAACCATATTTAAGAACACTAGCAGCAAGAAGGGACCCAACAATATTCCCCAGAGATGTATGAGCATTCCAAACCCCCATTATCAATCCTCTATTCTCCCTACCAAACCAATTTCCAATAACAGCCACCACCGAAGGCCATCCCGTGGATTGTAACAAACCAGACGCCACTTGCGTTCCTACATAGAACCAAATCATATGAACATTCCTAAAGTAACCCATACCGAAAAGTGAAACAAAAATGCCACTCCCGATCATCCCAATGCTCAAAATTAACCGGAGGTCATACGAATCACCTAGCCAGCCCGAAAAAAATGTTCCAATCAAATAACTCACAAGAAAAGCAACATCAAGTTCACCCAATTTCCATGCCCAGTCAGTGCCATTAAATGGCTCCCAACCCTTCTTGCTAAATCTATCAACCTCAGTCCCTAAATTTTCTCTTTCAATGAATACCTGACCGATTGGCCACGGATACAAGCCAGTGACATTGTTCAGTTCTGGACCCAAAACACTCTTCACTATGGTAATTGGTTCCCTAGAAGCATGGTAACAAGCATATGCTATGAATGTAGTAAACAAAACAACACCTCTGTATGTGTTTATGCTCCAATCCTGGCCTCTAATCCTTGTAATAAGCCGAATTCCGGGTGGAGGCCTTCTTACTGTAACAGTTCTCGTAGACATCTTTACAAATTACAAGAACAAGCCCTAAAATTCACAATCAATCCGTCCAAGTTCATATCAGAATCATATGCTCAAGATAGAATCAAATTCCAATTCAACTATAACTTGTAATTCATATAGATAAATTCTAAACAATGCTAATGAAGAAATAGAGAGAGTTTGGCGAAACTGACATATAGATATGCTAATTGGCTTCCCAGAAGCATGGCAACAAGTATATGCTATGAATGTAGTTATGAAAACAACACATCTGTATGTTTTTAGGCTCCAATTATTGCCTCTAGTCCGTCTGATAAGCGAAATTCCTGGTGGAGCACCTTTCACTGAATCAACACTAGTAGACGAATTTACAAATTACAATAAATAAGCCCTAAAATTCACAAACAAACAATTTCATATCAGAATCATATACTGATGATCTAATCGGATTCAATTTCAACTATAGCTTGTAATTCATACAGCTAAGTCTAATCAATGCCAAAGAAGAAATTAACAGGAGAAGCCCGGAAATTAACAATTGTGATCCAAATTCATATCATAATCATATTTTCAGGATCAAATCCAATTCCAATTCAACTATAGCTTGTAATTAATACATCGAAGTGTGAGCAATGCCAATGAAGAAATTTACAGGATAGAGTTTGAAGAATCTAATGACTACTGGATTGAAATTGATCTGCAATCCGGTCAGTCTGAAACAATTTCAAGTTCTAAAGGTCAATTTCATGCTTCTATATCCAAAAAACTGATCAATTTTGTGAGGAAACTCTTCTAAATTGTGTGATATGATTGAATTTACTACGGTGATAGCCATGATCAGAGACAGAAACAATTGTAATCCAAGTTCATATCACAATCATATTCTCAGGATCAAATCAAATTCCATTTTCAACTATACCTCGTAATTCATACAACTGAAGTCTAAACAACGCCGATGAAGAAATTAACAGAAGAGAATTTGGAGAAACTAACAATTACCGGACTGAAATTTATCTACAAAGCTCAGTCTGATGTAATTTCAAGCTCTAAAGTTTAATTTCGTGCTTCTGAATCAAAAAAACCGATCAAATTTGTAATTCATAGAGTTGTGTTTCCCTAAAATTGACAATCAATCAATTTTTCCGCCACAATATTGATTCAAGTTCATATCAAAATCATAATTCTCAGGATCCAATCAAATTCAATATCAACTGTAGCTTGTAATTCATACAAATGAAGTCTAAACAATGGCAGTGAACAAATTAATGGAATAGAGTTTGGAGAAACTAACAACTACTGGATTGAAATTTGATCCACAACGCTCAGTCTGATGTAATTCAAGCTCCGAAGATCAATTTCGTGCTTCTGAATCCCACCAAAAAAAAATGATCAAATTTGCGAAGAGACTCTTCTAAATTGTTTGATTTAATTCATAGTGCTGTGTTTCCCTAGAATTGACAACCAATCAAATTTTCCGCCACAATATTGTTTCAAGTTCGAATCAAATTCAATATCAACTGTAGCTTGTAATTCATACAAATGAAGTCTAAACAATGGCAGTGAACAAATTAACGGAATAGAGTTCAGAGAAACTAACAGCTACTGGATTGAAATTTGATCTACAACCCTCAGTCCGATGTAATTCAAGCTCCGAAGATCAATTTCGAGCTTCTGAATCCAAAAAAATGATCAAATTCGCGAGGAAACTCTTCTAACTTGCGTGATTTGATTGCATTCACTACGAGTGATAGTCATGATCAGAGAGAGAGAGAAACACATAGTAGCTACCAGAGAGAGAGAGAGAGAGAGAGAGAGAGAGAGAATGAGTTGAAATCTGAGGAGAGAGAAAACAGTAGAGAGAGAGAGACAGAGAAGAGGGCGAGTGACATTGGCGGGAAAATGGAGATGACGTCATCGAGCAAGTTGGTTTTCAAACCGTTTTCTGTTTTGGGCTTGAGTGGCACGCAACGATATGGAAATGTAGTTACGGAGAGATTATGATATGCAATGGGGATATGGTGATGCGATGGTCCTGGCTAATAGGGCGTTGCCATGTGGATCAATGATTTGATGAATGAAGATAAACAGTCTGCATTTGATCACATGTCAGGCTTTCTATTTTGCATATGTTACAGGACCATAGAATAACTTCTTGTGGTTAAGAGTTAGTTTTGTGTACCGACTTAGCTTTGGAAAAAGGAGAAGAAATTGGAAAATGAGTAGTAACACTGTTTTCTCATACTTTAAAAGGCTTTAATTACAAAATAGACCATTGAAGTATAGTCTCTATTTTATTTTAGTCTTTATAATTTTAATTGCATTAATTTGGTCCATAAAGTTTTAAATAGAATCAACTTGATCCAAATGCCCCATTCTGTGAGAAAATGTGACGAAATTTATCCACTGCTATGTGCAATACGCTGATAAGCGTATTGGGAGATTCGTGGTGTTCCAATTTTGCCCCTAAAAAGTGTGACAGCGCATAGTATATCAGTAAATTCTATCAATTTTTCTCATAAAATTGGACATTTGAATCAAAGTACTCCCATTTAAAACTTTAAGGACCATTTTTTTTGGGTCAATTAGATAAAAGGACAATTTAATGTAAATATGTTGATTTAAGAATAACTTCAAAAAATATGTTGATTTAACTCCGTCCATTTTTTCTTGGACGAACATACCTCAATTTTTTTCCTCCAAATTCTCTCTCATCTGGGCCTCTCCGCCCACTGTGTCTTCCACACGACCATTCCGTCGATCTCTTCCCTGACCTCCTCATCACCTCCGTTGATCCCGACGACTTCTCCACCGTCGATGCCATCTGCGGTGGGACAATTCGAGGTCGGACTTGACCTTGTTCTTCAGATCGGAGTCCATCGCCACCATTCGGATCGTCGCCGAAATGGTTAACGGCGCTGATATCCATCGTCCGTTCCTCTGCTGTTCGGTCGTTGCGTTGATGTACAATCGAACTTATATCTGATTGATAACATAAAAAATCGTGAGAATGTATTGAAGGCACAGACAGAGAGAGTTTGGGGGGGTGATGAACTCAAACGTGAATTCATGGATTAGAACATGTGGATGATACCATGAGAATTTAGAGGGATTGTCTGTGGGGCCTATTTAAATGGCAGTGTTTGAACGTTTGAAGACAGCGATGGCCTGTAGCTGGCATCCGACATAAACAGGTCAAAGATATAGATATATATATATATATATATATTTGCATCCCTAATAATTTGGACCTTTAACTGCTGTATTTCTAATACTCGGTAATATTTTGTTTAATTTTCTTATCTTCAAATAAACTCGTTGGTGTTCTGTTTGGTAAATTGGTTCATTACTAATAAAAATTTCACAGTTTTTCAAAACTTGGTGAAATTTCACCACTTTGAATAGGGGTACAGTCGTCATAAATGAAAAAAAAAAATTCACCACTTTTTAAATGAACATCACATGTCAAAACTTGATGAAATTTAACCACTCCTCAAAACTAGGTGAAATTTCACATCTTTGAACAGGGGTATAATTATCTTAAACGGGGAAAAAAAATCATTACTGATAAAAATTTCACAACTTTTTAAAATGTCACCCCTCTTCAAAACTTGGTGAAATTTCACCACTTTGAACAGGGGTATAACCGTCTTAAATGAAGGAAAAAATAATTACTGATAAAAATTTCACTACTTTTTAAAATGTCATCACTCTTCAAAACTGGTTGAAATTTCACCACTTTGAACATAGGCATAATCATCTAAAATGAAGAAAAAAAATCATTACTGATAAAATGTCAAACTTTTTAAAATGTCGCCTCTCTTCAAAACTTGGTGAAATTTGAAGGATGCCATGGGTGATTTTGTTGTGATAAAGTTGTGATCTTTGGAATGTGCAGCTTTAATTGGCGCATGTTTTGAAGGATGTCATGGGTGATTTTGTTCAAGTTCCAAGATGAAGCGTTTTGGCTTATTAATTGCTTTGGGTATTTGATTTGTCTAAGGTGTAGTTTGGTATCATGGTGTTTTTACATTGTTTTGTGAGTAGGTCAAGCATGGGCTTTCTATACTATGAATTCAATACTACGAAATTCAAATATAGATGTTGAAACTTCACTTAATTGTGGTCACCGCTATGAGGTAAACAAAAATAGAACCATGACTTGTAAACAAGTTGAAATTTCATGGTAAATTTCACCACTCTATTGAACACCTTTTAAAACAGTGGTGAAGTTTTACGACTTCTAATTCTGGATGTCAAAACTTGTGAATTTCTTTACCACAACCATAATTTCACCATTTCAAGGTTTGTGAAATTTCACCACTACTTTGACACCTTTTGTGGTGTTTTATGAAAGTAGTGAAATTTTACCACAACCCCCCCCCCCCCCCCCTTCTCATAACTATGAACTCTCCACTGTCTCCCTAATCTGCCAGCAACTCTCTCAACTCTCTCTTGCTCTCTCTTTCCCACAGCTTATATCTATATATATATATACATATATGTAGATATATATACTGATAGTTGCATATTTGTTGGGAGTAATTAAATTCAAGCTTGAGTCATCAAATTGTGATTGGAATTCTTCTTACTATCTATCTCTTTGAAATTCATTTGGTAGGCTTTTAATCGATTATATATGCATATATATATTGATTTCAGTTTACAAGCTTTGTGGATATAGGTAGATATATATAGAATTTCATATATATCTCATAAAAGGGTCCGAAAATAGCGAGCAGAAAAACTGTAACAAAAATTTGATTTCTTTATACCAAATGAAAGGTCTCGACCCCATGAGGCTCTATTTCGAATTTCAAAAGCTAATTCGCAACGGTTCGACGAACGGTCGATTTAAAGTTTTGTCGTCATTCGGTTTTTCAATAAAATTAAGAGCTGTGTTTTGATTCATGAAAAATCAATTTCATATTTGGAATCCACGCTGAAAAAGGAAGAGATTCATATATTAGAAGTCCTGTTTTGGTTAAGTTTTCAAAATGGGTAAAAATCAGTCTTTAATTTCAAAACAGGGGAAGAAAAGAGGAAGAAGACGATTTTGTGACATCTCGCGCGCGTGACCCGCGCGAGCAAGGAATCACGCGAGCAGCCCACGCGCGCGACCAGGTTATTTTTTGAAAAACTGTTTTAAATAACCACGTGGCCTTTCTAAGCATAACTTGCCCGAGCGGCCCGCGCGAGCGAGGTCCTGCTCGAGCGAGCTGAGGCAGTTTGATAAAAACTTCTGTTTTGTTGTACTTGAGCCAGAACTGAGCTAAAGGACCTTGTACCCTAAGCTTTAAGAATTGTACTTTACTTTAATAGTAGTTGTACTTGTGCTTAGAGGTGTTGTACCTCACTGATATACGCGTATTATTGTATATCGAGATTTGTAACAGATTGAGCAGTTCCGGTTTCTGTTCTGAGTTATTTATTCAGTCTATCCTCGGTGAACGGTAGTTCCGTATAACCCTCAATAAAGTTGTATAATATGTTAATAGTGTACTTACATGTTTACTTGATCTGTGATGTTTTAAGTGTTTAGTTAAGCTGTTATGCTTTAAGTGGTTACTTGAGTTCTTATGTGTTTACCTGGGTGATTTCAGCATGTCTATTGTGTTGTTTTAATTGATAGCATGCTCTGATAATCTGTCTTATGAAATATTGAATATGTCTGGATACTTAGAGCTCGCATATGTCATAGCATTTCATAAGCATGAGCATGAACATGAACATGAAAATCACGAAATAATTTTGGGATGAAAGACCTTAGAGGCTTTCGATTTTTGAAAAAAGATCTTAAAGACTTCTAGGTTTTTAGAAGGGAAGACCTTAGAGGCTTCCGTGCATAAAACCCTCTAGGAGGGATTTTGTTTTGAAAAGATAGAAATCTCGGATTTGTGGGTAGGCGTGTGAGGTGAGTACCACTAGGAACTCGAATTGCGGGATGTGCTGCAAGAAACCCCCGTAACGTTGAAGGCTAGGCCTCCATGTAATTCGTAAGGCCTAAAGTCCCGCACGTTTGAGGCTAGGCTTACGTGGACGGGAAGCCCATGGTCTGGGTAATGATATTGACGATCGAGGGTGAGTGTTTGAAAAGGCATAAAAAAATTGTTTTTCATACATAACATTGACATTCATTGCACTCACGCATGCTATATAACAAATGTTATTGTACGATTATATGACTATACGAGCCTTTTGGCTTATGGACTATTAAACCTTTCTTTCAGGTGATATAGATAAGGGTAAGACCCCGAGATTTGATGAACTTCCGCTTTATTTGAAGGTCGAGTTTATGGGATTTTAATTTAAATGATGATTCAAAGAGCATGTTATGATTCAATTGGACAAGTGTTAGTCCACTCACTTTTAAATAGCATGATAACTTAACTCTGATTTTTTTGTTGCTTATCTTGAAAACGATTTGTTTCAAGAAAGGATAGTTTTCAAATGAAAACCTGATTTCTGTTTTATTAATGTTTTCCCAATGATGAACATATTTTTCAAGCCCGGAGTAGAGTTTACTCGTGAAGATCCCGTTTAGGGAAGAAATTGTGAGATCATGATTCTTTGTATTGATTTCAGAACATTAATAAAAACCTTGGGTTTTTATTTTAAGAGTTTCTAAAGATTGAAAAAAAGGAAGTAAATCATGCATTGTATTACTTTTCGATATGTGAAACCAAGTTTGAGTTTCTATTTAAAAGTTGTTTTATAAAGCTGGTGAAGAAGTCTGATGAATGTTTATCAGATCTGTATATTTTTTGCTGCACTGTTGTTCATTGGATGAACCGATAAAGAGTTTCTGTTAATATCTTTTAAATTGACAAGCAAAGCTTTTCAAAAGACTAGTTCTCATTTTACTTAGATCCGTGAGTCCTTAAAGATTTTGATTTTCCATTAAAGAGTTTTGAAAGGCTATTCTATGCTTCTGCAGTAACCGTCGGAGTCTAGGACTCGGGACTTTGTAAAATGGTATCAAAGTTTTGAGGTTTGAACGTTTAAATGTTTCAAAGCTTTGGAGTTTAAATGATTTTAAAAGTTTAAACGTTTGTTTTTCTAAAGAGAAGTTTTCTGGTAAGCTTCGGGTCTTGGACTCGGAGCATTACTAGTATGTTTAGTCCTTCCGCTCTTGGTTATTATTTTTATTTTAGTTAGCGCCCCCTCGCGCTGCGGGACTCGTGTTGTGGCGGAGAGGGGCGGGGCGCTACAGATGGTATCAGAGCATAATCGGGTCGAATACTTTGGACGCTGGGTTATGTGCTCGCTTGTATAAGTTTTGTCGACATGTTAGATATGTTAGTTGTAAACGACATATGATTTGATGTGTGTTAACTTGTTACTTGATAACTTGTGATATACTGTTTAAAGTTTTAACTGCACGTATACATCTTTGAGAAGATGAATTGAGCATGTTTACTTGCCTGCGGGACTATATGATATAACATGCTACGTTGTTTAAGATGCTTATATACATACATGTTTAGTTAAGCGACAAGCATGCTAGAAACATGTCTTTCTATGAATAAATCAGTGTCGTCATGCATACCCATGAAACGTGTACACGATTGTGTTATACCCTTGAGTGCGGCTTGAATTGGATTCTTGTGTGGAATGAGAAGTGAAGGCATTTGTGTAGTTCCTATGCCCCTTGTTTTGAGAGTTCAACTATAAGTAACTTCTTGACTTTTTGGAGTAGTCTCTCCTTTGGTTAAGACCCCGGTACTCCTTATTCCTTGGGAATTTTTGTGAACCATTGAATTCACTCCTTTATGAGTTGGGTGTCTTTGCCTTTACGGATCCTTGCCATTTGATTTTGATGACTGGTTATGTCAGTGGAGCTTCTTGGTATGACTATCTTTCTATGCAAGTTCACGCATTTTTCTAGAAAGAACGTATCATTCTGTGATCATGTCACTCTATGGAATCTTTGAGGAATTTGATACAATATGTGAGGTGGAGCATAAAGTGCAATTGTTATTTTACCAGAACTTGGTCCTGGTAAGTATTTTGTGGTTCACTCATTGGGAACATTAGTCTCTGTTTTGAACATGGGTTATGCGATGTGATGTGAGTACTTCGGGATATGAGTTGAGTATATTGGGAACCGACGATAGCACCGTTGGAGATATTAATCATTTGAAATTAGTGTATTTCTATGGATATTGGACGGTTGAGGAATTTTTCAACCTATCTTAAAGTATACCTTACGGTATTATTGTACGACATGATATTGCGGTATTTCTTTATGATTTCATTTACGGTTTATGGTGTATAGATAAGGAATCTCTCATCTTATATTACGGTGTATTCTAATACAATGTATATGGATGGTTGAGGAATCTCTCAACCTATTGACGGTATTATCTCAAGACGTATTCTATTACGGTGTATATGGGAGGTTGAGGAATCTCTCAATCTTTTTACGGTGTTATCATATTACAGTATATAGAAGCGGTTGAGGAATCTCTCAACCTGTATTACAGTAGATGTTAGACTCTGAGAATTGAATCTCCTTTGGAATTTCGAGGAATGCTATTTGAGAATAGGATACTAAGCTTTTGAGAAAGTTACTTCAGGGGGAGATGAAGTGTTATGACCTACTTTGCATAAGTTTCTTGCGATTCGATATTTCAGAATGCTAATAAATGAATATTCGTGTTGTAAGACGGAGTGTGAAACATCCCTTGACCTGCATTGCGATTACCTTGTTATCAGATTACCTTACTTGAATTTCGCGGACGAAATTCTTTTAAGGGGGGTAGAGTGTAGTGACCCGAAAAATATTAAAATTTATTAGTTCCTTTTTGTCAAAAAAAAAAAATTACCAGTTTTGAAATTTTAGCTGTATAAGTTTTACCTACGTGTGTGTATCATTGCGTGAGCTCAACACACATGATTATTTCTCATGTGTAACTTGGAGCCCAAAACAATAGTTTGGACAGTGTGTTTGTGCGTGTGATTTAGTGTGTGTTTGAGTGTGTGTTTGGTGGCTAAGCAAAATTAAGTTATAAAAATACACACAACACCCCCCCCGCATAACTATGAACTCTAGCTCCACTGTCTCCTTAATCTCCTAGCAACTATCTCAACTCTCTCTTGCCCATAGCTTTTATCTATATATATATATATATATATGTAGATATGTTATGAACTCTAGCTCCACTGTCTCCCTAATCTCCTAGCAACTCTCTCATGCTCTCTCTTTCCCATAGCTTATATCTATATATATATATATATGTAGATATATATATATACAAATAGTTGCATATTTGTTGGTAGAAATTAAATTCAAGCTTGGGTCATCAAATTGTGATTAGAATCCTTCTTACTATCTATCTCTCTGAAATTCACTTGGTAAGCTTTTAATAAATTATATACATATATATTGATTTCAGGACCCCAAACCCCCTTATAGTTTTGCTACTGCATGCACACCCCTCCAATCCCTGTCCTCCCTAATAAATAAATCGTGACTCTGCCCTTGCTTTGAAAGCCTTATTACCACACTTTGGGAACTAGTCTGTCATGCCCCGCAATAGCAAAAATAGAAAAAATAAATTTCTTTTTAGACCCGTAGGCCATGACAGTTGAAAGTCACCATATTGTCCATGAATAAAGTCTAACCAGCAGAGTCATGGATTAAATCACGTATTTGGGATATCTAAAGTTGATATATAAAATCAGAGTTCATTACTAAACTATTACAAAACATAAGTAACAATGGAAACGTAATTAAAGTATCACGACACCTACGCCGATTATAAACTATAGCTATTACAGAAGTTAGTTGAACATAAACATAAACTATCTACAGCGAAGCTCCAGGTCTTCGGCTCGCATAGTAGTCCTCTCCAACATAGCCTCCATCATAGTAGGCTTCCTCCTCATAGCCTCGGGTAACATACTCCTCCCCTGTATACTCATAGTCCTGGCCTGCTGGACGTAGACTATCTAGTGGCATAAAACGTCGTTAGCTACGAAAGCTAAGTGGATGCAAATATTAACAGAACATCTATGGATATGCAGTATATAAAACATCATTAACAATCCTATCGTCTTACGTATTCATGTATGCACCAACTCAATATATATATATATATCAACGGACGTCGTCCCAACCAATCCCAAACATAACATAGATTCTTAGATCCACATTTCGCACGTAGCCTTTCACCTCACCTTACTCAACTCGTTTATCGAACAATCCCTTGCTATCCTAGCACATAGCCCAATACCTGATAACTTAATACACCTGACACAAAGTCTAAATTCTCTTATACATAAATCAGACACGTAGTCTAATATTTACGGCCAAATCACCCTGATATGTTACGGCCAACACGTCCTTTGATACATTACGGCCAACATGCCCTTTGATACAATACGTCCAACATGCCCTTTGATACATTATGGCCAACACACCTTTTGATATATTACGGCCAACACACCCTTTGATATATTACTGCCAACACGCCCTTTAATACATTACGGCCTGTTAGCCCCAAGGGTTTTAACCTAAGTAATTTTGATGATTAACAAACTATCAAGTTGAGTACTTATGATTTCATCTAGTGTGTTGTCCAAACAGAGCTCAATAATGATAATGGATGTTCTATGGAAGTCTTGTAGAAGAGTATTTGCTTCATGTCTTGTTCTTATAAGAATTAATGTAAATTTGGTTAGATTGAATCTCAAAAACAAGGGCTTAAAATTGAATAATTCCTTCAAAACAAGTAAAGAAAAATAGTCGACTGAACATTCTATCAGTCGACTGGACCCTATATTTTTCAGTCGACTGGAACTGACCTTCAGTCGACTGGTTTCTGCATCAAAAACAAGCATTCTACTTAAAACATTTCAGTTGACTGGACCACCTTTTCTTCGACTGTTTTTATGGCGCAAACATTATGTTCAAAATTCCAGTCGACTGAACCGCGAGCCCATTCGACTGGATTACTGCGCAAAAACAGTAACGGCTCTTTTCCTTTGTTTTGCTTTATGCATTTAATGCTCCCACCTACCTAAAACGTTCAGATTTTCTTGAGAGAGTATATATACTCAATTCAAATTGGTTGTTGGTACATCAATTACTTCCATTGAATACTCACTTATTGCAATCAAAGATTCAAAGCCCTAATTTTTTAGATTCAAGCTTCTAGCTCTAGATTTGATTTTATAATCCCTTGAGTGCTATTATTGTGAGCTTTTATTATTTCCATCTACTCTACAAAGAGAGTGTTATTCAGTTGTAATCAAACATCTTTTAAATCCTTGAAGTTGTAAGAGGGTTGGTGTAACCCTTGCTCCAAGTGAAGGGGTTCTTCATTGGAGGTGTAACAAAGAGTTCAAGAAGAACTTGTAAGGAGTGGTTTTAATCTTCACCCAAAGAAGATTGGTCAGTGGAATCCTCAAGAGGTGTTCTTGAGAGGTGGACATTGAGCGCGGGTTGCGGATTGCCGTACCACTTGAAAAACTTGGTTTGCAAGTGTTCTTCTCATTCTCTCTTTAATTATTGTTATAATTGTTTTTGCATTTGCTTTAGTTTTTAATTTGTCATTAATTGCTAGTAATCATATTCACCCCTGACAAACATTGAATATTGCACATTTATATGCCAATATAATAGACATAATGCTCATTTAATCCCCCAAATCCCTAGTTTTACATGCATATTTGAATTAATATAATTTAATAGTGATGTCACTCAAATGCGTGTAAAAATGTGTTTTTACATATTTTATATCTTTAGATAAAAAATGAAGTGAAATAAAGGGAAGGAAAGAAGTAGCAATCACACTGTAGTATCTCCCATAGTTAGTCAAACAGTAAATAGTAATGAATACTAATGAACAGTAATGAATAGTAATTTTACTATTTTAAAAAAAAAAAGAAGAAGAAAAAGCTCGTGAAAAGAAATCAACATCCAAACAGTGTTTGGATGTTGACACATTGCATATAACAATTTCCTTCTTTGCAGTTTTGTCAATGAAGATGTCAGAATGCCGAAGACAATCGAGGCGCATGAAGAAAAAATGGCAAAGCTCGTGCTCAAACGTGTCGAACGCGGTGATGAATTTTCATCGCAGTTCGTCTATAAAAGGAAAGGAGAAGACAGAGAAAAAAACACAACACACCAAGCAGCTACACAACACACAATTCACAACAGTTTATAATCACTGTTAGGGAGAGAATAGTTTATGGGAGGTTATCATGTGAGCACTTTATATTGTCCCTAGAAATAGGAAACTTTAGTTTTTCTTTGCCTTTTCTAGTTCTAGTAGTTGTAAAATTTTACTTTTATGTAATTGATGATTTTATGTTCAAAAATATGTAGCAAAACTTTGTGTACTGTATTTCTTAAATTTAAAATATTTGTTTTCTTGTACAACCTTTGTCACTTTGTAGTAGTAAAAATAGTCCTATTTAAAATTATATTTAATATTTCTAGTCTAATAGTACTTATAGTTGTCCCCTAAAATAGTTTGAAACTCCAAATTTCTAATTTTTATAGCAATATTTTCATTCACTAAAAGACAGATTTCGCGATTAAATGTCAGATTTATTAGCCACGTAGTTGTTGTAATCACCTACCAAAGCCCCAAGCACATCATATTCATATCTCACTCCAAAACTATATTTGGATTTGGTTTGGCCTTATTTGTGTTCTTGGAGTTCAACCACTGTGACCCCACAAGAATCCAAAGTCAAAGGTTTAGTAGTATTTTATTTTTGGTTCAGTATTTCCATTTATGTATATTTTATTAGCCTAGTTGTACTAAATTTTGCTATTTTGCAGATTCCACAAATTCAACCCCAGCACATGTTAAGTAAAGAAAATAATATAATAATATTAGTTTTCACCTTTACCTTGGTTTTATAGCTTTAGTTTTAATTGAGCAGTCACTGTTTACACCTATTTAATTTATCTTTAAATTTTATTTGGAAGACAGTTTCAATTCCAAAATGGTAGGCTAAAACTTTAATTGGGGATATGTAATAAAAACTTAGAAACCACAGCTTCTGTGCACTAATCTTAAATGGGCAAATTTATCTAGATGGGTTGTTTTTCTATTTATGGCCAAAAATATCTATATATCTATAGTTTATGACCATTTAACATGTTTATATACTATGGTTATATTGGGCTCAAAAGAGTACATATTTGAAATAAAAAACCTAATTATGTGGATTGTTAAACTATGTCTTTTGTCATAAAAAACATCTAGCATACTCAAACAACTCATATGACAAAGTTAATATTTCAAATATGTGTTTATATATATTTCTATCCAATAATGGATAGGCAATTGTGTAGTGGCAGAGTGGTGGGGACTGAACGCCGAATAACCCACGTCCGCGGCGGGGCACGGTTCGAACCTGACTACTGCCCAATTGCCTCTTTATTTTTCTTTAAACCAAACGACGTCGTTTCATATCAAACCTGACACACTTGATATGACCCTAACTAGTGAAAGTTTATTTTTAAAGAAAGAATGACTCTGCGGTCTTAAATGCCAAATGCTTTTCAAATGCACAAAAGTTGTGGGATCTAGTGTTGGTTTGCATATTCCCAATTCCTTTAAATCATTTCCCCTAGTTAATTAATATTTCATGTTTTATAATAGTTTTGCTTAAATATCTGTCTTATTTCCATCTTTTGCTATTATTAAATCTAAAAAGTTCATCTCACAAAAATTTAGCTTTTATTTATTTTTCTTCATTTTCTTACTAATATGTTAGTCAATTTATTTTGCACTGTTAAAATCTTTACCATAAACTGTTAAGAAAAAAATAACTTTAATTACTTTTATTGCAAAACTATAAAAATTAGTAGTTTAGTAAAACCCCACAAAAATCCATCATCTTTTATTTTCTTTTTAGTGACAAAATAGTTATCTTATAAAATTTTATTCCGTTCCCTGTGGGTTCGACCTGGACTTCCAGAACTTTATCACTTGTACGATCACCTACACTTGGGTGTGATAAGAAAACGCGTCAATAGGATGTCGTCAAGTTTTTGGCGCCGCTGCCGGAGATCAGTTAATAAAAAAATAAATAAATAAATAAGTTAGGTTTAAAACTATTTTTCCTATTATATCTATATCTATATCTATATCTATATCTATATCTATACTTATTCTACCTTATAAATAATCTAGTTTTCTTTTTAAGAAAAAAATGATAACATAAAAAAAAAATTAATATTAAATTAAAAAAAACTATGTATAATATTTCCTTGTGAAATATATATAAATATATATTTATATATATGTACTTGTGCATCTTCTAAAAAAAAAAAAGCATTGATATACATATGTAAGTCTATCTTCTAAAAAAATAAATATATAAAAAATATAAAATAAAAAAAAGAGTTTTATTTTTACTTAACTAATAATAATAATAATAATCATAATAATATTATTATCAGTTAGTTTTCACTTACTTCTTATGTCCTTAGATACTACTGAGGCTTTATATCAAGTACCACATAATTCTAATATTTCTACTGATTCATTTAGTATAACATTTTCCTATAATTATGACTGAAATAGAAGGCATGGAAGATGGAAGGAATAACTGATGATACTCATAATGATCATGGTAATAATATACCACAACCTGTTTTATCAGAACGTGAGCGATGGTCTTTACGTGGTATATTTATGCCAGAACAAATCATTACTCCTTCTTGCATCACACTACCTAGACACATAGGAAATTTTCATTTTAAATATAACATGTTACCATGCTTACCAACTTACCACGGAATTAAGAAAGAATATGCTTATCTTCATATTCGTGAATTTGAAGAAGTTTGTGAAACGTTTGCTGATCAAACTTGTCCTATTGAGATAATGTATCTCAAGCTTTTTCCTTTTTCTTTAAAAGATGAAGCTGAATCTTGGCTTTTATCTCTCCACCCTGGATCTATAACTTCATGGCCAGATATGAATCCAGCATTTCTAAATAAATTCTATCAAATGAATTTAACTTATTGCTTGATGCGAGAATATAAACTTTTCACTGAAAAAGAGAAGGAACCATGCATTAAAGACTGTGAATTTTTTGTAGATTTCCTACAAACCTGTCCACATCATGGATTTAAAAAATGGCGTATAATTAATTACTTCTATGAAACATTAGATCCAGAGTCAAGGGAAATAATTGAAGCCATGTATCAAGGTGAATTTTTTAAAAATTCTGACGAAGCTGAATCATATTTTGATTGGCTTAGCAAAGACGCTCCACAAAGGGAAAAAGAAGAAAATGCTAGGAAAGAAAAGGCTAAAAAATCACAGCAATCACAAACTGAAGATGAATTAGTCATAAAAATTGAAGAATTAACTCGCAAGCTAATATCTGTTAAACTGGAGAAAACTAATCCTCCTCTATCTAAAAATAAATTAGAACTTTGCAGTACATGTCATATGATGGGGTACTCTACAGAAAAATGTCTTAATACTCCTGTTTATCAAAGATTTACCCCCGCGCAAAAAGTTCTATTATATAACTCAAAACTGCATCTTATTAAAAGAAAAATGAAATCTCGATGGACTGGTCCATATATTGTAAAAAAATATTTATCCTTATGGAACTATCGTGATTGAAGACCCTAAAGATGGAAATACATTTAAAGTTAGTAGGCATAAATTAAAACCATTCTTAGGAGATTTTGAAACTAAATTGGAGTCCTTTCCTTTGGAGGACCCCAACTGTGATACCTCTTAAATTCATAAGTCGTGATTAGAATTGTACATAGTAGGAATTTTATTTTTATTTTTTTCTTACTATTTAATATTTTTCAGGAATTATAACATATTATCTGATGTTACAGGTAACAAAGAGATATGAACCCATCTAATCATCGCAGAACTGCAAGGATGAGTATAAACCATGCCAGTTCGTCTAACAATAACAACTATCCTCCAGAGGATAGAACTTCGTCAAATGATGATACACCCCCAAGATTTGAATATCTCATGGACTCTGACGAGGATGAAATGTTCTACGCTAGGTGTGTCGATAGAATTTACGACACTGATGAAGAAATTGATTATTTAGTGGAACCTGACCAACCTAGGGAGTGGGATGGTGAGCCAATATTTGATGGATTAGATGACTGGCAGAACATTAGCACAAACTACGATGAATGGGAACAAGCTCAATATGAGGTGTTCTAAGAACTATATCATGAATATGAAAAAAAATGAATGGGAGCGATGCTTAACATCCCTAGTACAATTCCCCATTTATGATGACAATGACAATATTTTTGGATGGGGACGTTTGTTAACTAGAGTTGTTAACGGGGAAATGTTAAGGTACGCCTTTCAAAGGGATTGGTTCTTTTTCCTACTCGAATGGGGGACATCTCTAATCCCTGTCTTCATTGAACAATTCATGCTTGAAAGAGTCATTTTCAGATATGATATATTCATGGAAATAACACTCTATGATGATCCCGAAAGATATAGCTCTGACACCTATTTAAGGTTTCGAGTCTATTGTCCTAGACCTCGAAATGATCATCTTTCATGAGCAATAATCCCAGTCAACGTCTAGATATGTTAAAATAAAATTCCTGTCTTTATTTTTATTGTAATTGTACTTTTCTTTTATATATAAATAAAAAAAAATCATCACTGTGTTTTTAGTATCAGAATCACTTGCACTTATTATTTTATGAGTTCTGATTTTTATCAAGTCTTACAAATCTCAAGTATTGCTATCTAATAATTGTACTAAACTGTATGTTTAAACTATCCCATTACAGTCCAAACTAAAAAGGCATACCAGAAGTATTGCTGGTTTAAAAATCATGTTACTGAAACTGCTAGATAGCAAAATTTGAATACAAGATCGATCCTTTGAAACTGCAGTTCAAAAGATCAATTGTACAGTAATTCTTGATAACTTTATCTCAAAACAGTGATAGTACTTTTACTTTATATATATATAAGTTAATTTTGTCATTATTATTATCTTTTCTTTGTGTATTTCTCTTTTTAGTACAGGTGTTATCCTTAGCTTCTTTTTCTCATCTCACTCATTGAGGACAATGTCAAACTCAGTTGGGGGGGCGGTTTCACGATTAACACTTGTTTATTTATTTTATCTTTATTTCATAAAAAAAAATATTTAGTTTCTCTAGAGAGAGATACACTAAAAAAGAAAAAATGACTTTATATAGGACTTTGAACCCTAAAAACTTTTCCCTATCTCTCTTTTTCCTTTCTTTTTCTTCTTCCTCTCACTCTCTCGCCGTGATCTCTCTCTCACTCTCTGCAACTCTCTCACTCTCTCGACCCGATCTGCCTCTCTCATTTTCTTTTCATTTTTTTTAATTTTCTTCGATCCAAAATCAAGATCCACTCTACTGATCACTAAAGGTAAGATCTATAATCCAGAGAAAAGCTTGATTTTGATTTTATTCTCTATTTTTTCAATTTCAGCTTAGTTTTTATTTTAGATTTTTATTTTCTCTCTTTTCCATTATTTAACTGCATAAGTTGTAGATACTCCCTCATCAAAGAAGCTTGGAAATATCACTCAATCCACGACCCTACCAGGTTTTTAGATTTTCAAGTGACAGGTGATATTTTTCCATTTCTTTGTATAAAAAAAAAAGAGAGAGAAAAATGTAGTTTCTAGTTTTCTGCTTTATTTATATATATATATATATAGGAAAATGTAGTTTTTCTTTTTGTGTGTTTTAAGTTTTTTGTTAAAAATATATATATATATATATATATATTTTCTTTTTAGTTTATGAATGTATATATTTTTCTTAATATAAATATTCTTAGTTTTTAAATAAAATTCCCACCCACCCTCTCTAAGCTCTCTTTAATTAGATCTTAGTTGATAGTTGGAAGGAGTGGAGGGCTAAGTCTAGCCTCTCTTGTTGGCTGAGAGTATAAAAAATGGATCCAATAGTCGATGACCAGACGTTAATGGGTCGCTCACTTGTTTCTGAGCAGAAGAAACCATTTGCTGGCACTAGCCTTTATGCCATCAAAAGGAAAGCTAAAAGGTTAGGATGGTGTTTGAATTGTTATAGAGAAGAATGTCCTGGTTTAGTTGCTCATAATGGCACATCTTTTAAAGTTTACTACTGTTACAAAAAACAATTCAAATCAAAACAAAAGAAAATTTTGATTGAGAAAGAGGACTGGATCCTTTGATACCCAAATAAATTTTGTTTTCCCATCCCTCATTTATTTTTATTTTTAGTTTTTGTACAGTCAATAATTTTCAGTCAGGTCAAACTCTAAAATGATCCTACGTGTACATCTGGCTTTCATTAGCTGGTTCGATAGGAGTAATTTGCATGATCCAAGCATCACCAGATATGTCTAGTGCGGTGAATGTCCCTAGAGGTAGCGAAAAACTAAGTAAAGCCAGAGTTATCTCTTAGCCTCTTACTGATGTTCTTAGCTTGCTAGTGGTTCTAGACTCATCTCTTTTAGTAGAGGTAGATGGGTAATCATGACAACTTGGACGCTCCGGATTGCGTAGCCTCTTTTGTATAGGTGTAGAGGATACTAGTCGCACCATATATGTATCCAACTTAGTGGATATGCGTAGGAATTTTTCAGAAGTTTTTCTTTTACTCTATATAAGATAAATTTGACACATTAATGTTATTTTGGGTATGTTAATAGCATACAATACATTGTCACATGTTTTACTATTTTCAAATGCTAGAAACTCTTTAAACTTTAAACACTTTTGAAACAGTGTGAAAATATTTACTGAATCTAAATGGATGAGTAAACATATACTATGCAGTTTAAAGACAAGTAGTGGAAACTAATTAATCCATGTGAGCTTTTGTGCCAATCTTTCTTTATGAGGGTTACTATTCTTTTCAGTCTCAGTTTATTCTCTTTACCATATCACTCGTTGAAAGTCTCATTATTTTTTCTTTGACTGATCATTAGAAGAGAACGTTCAGGATTTACCATTAGAACGTCCAAATTGCTTAAATGAACAAAGTCAATCTATTTTAAAAATGATTTAGGCCATCTTTTCTTTCAAGTGCACCCCCCTTAACCTTATATTACCTTATTCTCAGTTCTATCCAAATCATGCCTTGCTCCACCTGGGAGTACAAATCTCACTTCTATATCCAGGTATGTGATTGGACTGTATTAATATTGCAAGAAGTGGTAAAGAAAGAAAGGAGTTGATTTCAAAAAAAGAAAAAAAAAAAGAAAAAAAATGAGAAACTAAAAAAAAATGTATAGATGATAAAAAGGAGAAGAAAAATAAGAGGTTGGAATGAATTGCGCAAACACTCCAATCACATGCTTAGAACAAATACACCCCAAATCTCCTACTCATCTTAATTTCTAACCTACCAGTCAAAGTCCTAATGATTTAAAAGAAATTGATTTTTAAATTTAAGTGATAAGGATGTTCTCCACGGTAGATCACTCTTCTAATGCTAAGTATCCTTTCATGAGACTTATTGTACTCCAAATGCATATATATTGAGTCATCAAAAAATGGAAGCAATTCCTCCATCTTTGCTTCCCTACCAAGTGAGATGTTCTCTACACCGATTTCTGAGAGTTTCTCCTTAAAAGAGTGAAATCCTAGTGAGATTTGAGTTAAAACTACAAGTTTTATGATTGCTATTGACTATGTAAACTTTGAAGTTAAGATCAGTTGCTTGACTTTTCAAGTACACACGGTAAGTTTAAAGAATATAAAAAATGCTTCCATTGACAAACTGTGAGTATATGTGTTGCATTATTATTACATACTTGGAAATTTCATTTTATTGCCAAATTTAATCTTATCTGTTATAAAAGAAGAAAATCTACCTTGATTTTTATTTTACTTTATTTTTACATTTAAAAAAAAAAAAAATTCTTTGAATTTTGTGGGTATATTCACTACAAACCCTCACGAGACAACACTCGTCCACTAGGGGTAACCTAGGGGTTTAACGACTTGTTGTATACGCTAAATGCAATCGCGATTCCTGCGACAGTGAGTTAGGTATTTTTATTTTCCTTAGTTTATTCCTATTTTTTTAATAAAACTTCTAGAACAATCTCTTTTCACTTCATTGCTAGGGACTAGTAATAAGTTAGTTGAGGGGTGTGACAAACATTGAATATTGCACATTTATGTGCCAATATAATAGACATAATGCTCATTTAATCCCCCAAATTCCTAGTTTTACATGCATATTTGAATTAATATAATTTAATAGTGATATCACTCAAATGCGTGTAAAAATGTGTTTTTACATATTTTATATCTTTAGGTAAAAATGAAGTGAAATAAAGGGAAGGAAAGAAGTAGCAATCACACTGTAGTATCTCCCATAGTTAGTCAAACAGTAAATAGTAATGAATAGTAATAAACAGTAATGAATAGTAATTTTACTATTTAAAAAAATAAAAAAAAAGAAGCTAGAAAAGAAATCAACATCCAAACAGTGTTTGGATGTTGACACATTACATATAACGATTTCCTTCTTTGCAGTTTTGTCAATGAAGATGTCAGAATACCGAAGACAATCGAGGCGCATGAAGAAAAAATGGCAAAGTTCGTGCTCAAACGTGACGAACGCGGTGATGAATTTTCATCGCAGTTCGTCTATAAAAGGAAAGGAGAAGACAGAGAAAAAAACACAACACACCAAGCAGCTACACAACACACAATTCACAACAGTTTATAATCACTGTTAGGGAGAGAATAGTTTAGGGGAGGTTATCATGTGAGCACTTTATATTGTCCCTAGAAATAGGAAACTTTAGTTTTTCTTTGCCTTTTCTAGTTCTAGTAGTTGTAAAATTTTACTTTTATGTAATTGATGATTTTATGTTCAAAAATATGTAGCAAAACTTTGTGTACTGTATTTCTTAAATTTAAAATATTTGTTGTCTTGTACAACCTTTGTCACTTTGTAGTAGTAAAAATAGTCCTATTTAAAATTATATTTAATATTTCTAGTCTAATAGTACTTATAGTTGTCCCCTAAAATAGTTTGAAACTCCAAATTTCTAATTTTTATAGCAATATTTTCATTCACTAAAAGACAGATTTCACGATTAAATGTCAGATTTATTAGCCACGTAGTTGTTGTAATCACCTACCAAAGCCCCAAGCACATCATATTCATATCTCACTTCAAAAGTATATTTGGATTTGGTTTGGTCTTATTTGTGTTCTTGGAGTTCAACCACTATGACCCCACAAGAATTCAAAGTCAAAGGTTTAGTATTTTATTTTTGGTTCAGTTTTTCCATTTATGTATATTTTATTAGCCTAGTTGTACTAAACTTTGCTATTTTGCAGATTCCACAAATTCAACCTCAGCTCATGTTAAGTAAAGAAAATAATATAATAATATTAGTTTTCACTTTTACCTTGGTTTTATAGTTTTAGTTTTAATTGAGCAGTCACTGTTTACACCTATTTAATTTATCTTTAAATTTTATTTGGAAGACAGTTTCAATTCCAAAATGGTAGGCTAAAACTTTAATTGGGGATATGTAATAAAAACTTAGAAACCACAGCTTCTGTGCACTAATCTTAAATGAGCAAATTTATCTAGATGGGTTGTTTTTCCATTTATGGCAAAAAATATCTATGTATCTATAGTTTATGACCATTTAACATGTTTATATACTATGGCTATATTGGGCTCAAAAGAGTACATATTTGAAATAAAAAGCCTAATTATGTGGATTGTCAAACTATGCCTTTTGTCATAAAAAACACCTAGCATACTCAAATAACTCATATGACAAAGTTAATATTTCAAATATGTGTTTATATATATTTCTATCCAATAATGGATAGGCAATTGTGTAGTGGCAGAGTGGTGGGGACTGGACGCCGAATAACTCACGTCCGCGGCGGGGCACGGTTCGAACCTGACTACTGCCCAATTGCCTCTTTATTTTTCTTTAAACCAAACGACGTCGTTTCATATCAAACCTGACACACTTGATATGACCCTGACTAGTGAAAGTTTATTTTTAAATAAAGAATGACTCTGCGGTCTTAAATGCCAAATGCTTTTCAAATGCACAAAAGTTGTGGGATCTAGTGTTGGTTTTCATATTCCCAATTCCTTTAAATCATTTCCCCCTAGTTAATTAATATTTCATGTTTTATAATAGTTTTGCTTAAATATCTGTCTTATTTCCATCTTTTGCTATTATTAAATCTAAAAAGTTCATCTCACAAAAATTTAGCTTTTATTTATTTTTCTTCCTTTTCTTACTAATATGTTAGTCAATTTATTTTGCACTGTTAAAATCTTTACCATAAACTGTTAAGAAAAAAATAACTTTAATTACTTTTATTGCAAAACTATAAAAATTAGTAGTTTAGTAAAACCCCACAAAAATCCATCATCTTTTATTTTCTTTTTAGTGACAAAATAGTTATCTTATAAAATTTTATTCCGTTCCCTGTAGGTTCGACCTGGACTTCCAGAACTTTATTACTTGTACGATCACCTACACTTGGGTGTGATAAGAAAACACGTCAATAGGATGTCGTCACCCCCCTCTAAGGATTACATTTGGGCCAACAATTGGTATCAGAGCGAGGGCTCTAGTAATGATTTCACGTATCTTAGAGTTAAGATCACATGGCAACCATAAGTACCAATATCATTTATAGTGAGGGACAATCATCGCAAAGACCTCCATGCTTTAATGAAACTAACTATGCTTATTGGAAAAATAGGATGAGAATTTACATTATTGCTCAGGACTTCGATTTATGGCAAATCGTCGTCAAAGGATCTCATGTTCCCACTAAGATCATAGGCACCGAAACCGTTGCTAAAACGGAAGATGAATATAATGATGGTGACAAGAAACTTATTAAAATGAATGCTATGTCTATGAATCTTCTATATTGTGACTTAGACCCTAATGAGTACAATAGAATCTCTTCATGTAAATCGGCTAAAGAAATTTGGGACAAATTAGAGGTCACTCTTGAAGGAACTAATCAAGTTAAGAAGTCTAAGATTAGTTTACTTGTTGAATCATATGAAATGTTCAAAATGCTCCCAAATAAAACTATTAGTGAAATGTCTACTCGCTTTACTACTATTACTAATAGTTTGAAAAATCTTGGTAGAGTTTATCCTAACGAAGAGATGATTGAGTAAGTGCTTAGGTTTCTACCAAAGCATTGGAAACCAAAGGTCACAGCGGTCCGAGAAGCAAAGGAACTCTCAAGGCTCTCTATTGAACAACTCATGGGATCTCTCATCACTCATGAAATGGAATTGGCCGTCTTCGACAATGAAGATAAAAAGAAGAACTTGGGTCTAAAAGCCTCAAATGACCAAGACGATGATAGTGATGAAGATGATGAAATGGCCATGATCACACGCAAGTTCAAGAGGTTCTTGAGAAGAGACAAATCCTTTGAAAGAAAAGGACAAAAGGAAAGTGAAGCCAAGAAAGATCCAATCATTTGCTTCAAGTGCAAAAAGCCCGGACACATCAAAGTTGATTGCCCATTGCTAAAGAAGAACTTCAAGCAAAAGGCGAAAAAGGCAATGAAGGCAACAACTTGGGATGATTCCGAGAATGAGACATCCGAAGATGAATCAAGTGATGATAAAGTTGCAAATATTTGTCTTATGGAACACGAAAGTGATGAGGTAAACTCAAACTATGACTCTTGTAATGAATCTCATAACTATGATGAGCTACAAAATGCATTTAATGAATTGCATGAAAAATTGGAAAGCTTGGAAACCAATATCTAGCTCTCAAAAAGAACTTTTCCATTCTCTCAAATGAACTTAGTGAATTGAAGTCACAAAATGAATCTTTGAGAAAAGAAAATGAAGCGCTCGCTTCAAAGAGCATTCCTTCAAATGTCTTTGAAAAGAAAAACATTAAGTTGAAGAAACAAGCTGAAGATTTGACAAAAACTTTAGCTAAATTCACTCATGGAGAGCAAAATTTAAATATGCTTTTAGGAAAACAAAGATGCATTTTTGATGAAGCCGGATTGGGTTTCAACCCTACCTACAACGAAAAGAAGTACAATAATTTCTTTTCAAGTGATACATCTACTAGTTCTAGTTCTTCAAACAAATCTCATCAAAGCATTTTTACAAAAGGATCTAGTTCAAGCAACTTCAATCCTTATGTGACTTGTCATTATTGCATGAGAAAAGGGCATGTGAACTATAAATGCCCAAATATGAGAAAAACCACTATGGTTTGGATTGAGAAGGGAACCATACCTCCCTTTGCTAACAAAAATGGACCCAACAAATATTAGGTACCAAAGAGGAATGCTTAAGCTTGTTTTATAGGTATGTTTGAAAACCTCAAGCAAGGAAAGATATATCTTGGATAGTGGATGCTCTAGACACATGACCGCAGACAAATCAAAGTTCTCATCTCTCTCTCCCAAGGATGGTGGAAACGTCACCTTCAGAGACAACTCCAAGGGAAAAATCATCGGCATAGGTAAAATTTGTAAGAACTCCTCTTTAACTATTGAGAATGTATTACTTGTTGATGGACTTAAACATAATTTGTTGAGCATTAGTCAATTAAGTGATAAAGGCTTTAAAGTTGTCTTTGAATCAAATTATTGCATGATTATGAATGCTAAAGATGATAAAGTGTTATTTATTGCTTATCGTGATGAAAATGTTTATACCATTGACTTTGATGATATTTCCTCTCAAGATGTTAAATGCTTTGTCGTGTTGAGTGAAACTAGTTGGCTTTGGCATAAACGATTAGGACATGCTAGTATGGACTTCTTTCAAATTTATCAAAGAACGATTTAGTCAAAAGTTTACCAAAAACAAAATTTGTTAAGGACAAAATTTGTGATGCTTGTCAACTTGGAAAACAAACAAAAACCTCTTTCAAAAAGAAAAATGAGATCTCTACTAGTAGACCTCTTGAATTGCTTCATATGGATTTATTTGGTCCTAATCATGTAGCAATTATGAGTGGCAAAGTGTGTGTATTTGTAATTGTTGATGACTACTCAAGATTTACATGGGTTATTTTTCTTGCTCATAAAGATGAGGCTTACCCAAATTTTGTAAAATTTTGTAAAGAGTTCAAAATGAAAAAGGGTATGCTATCAACAATTTTAGAAGTGATAGAGGAAGAGAATTTGACAATAAAGATATTTCAAATTTTTGTGATGAAAATGGTTTTGGACATAATTTTTCTGCACCAAGAACTCCTCAACAAAATGGTGTTGTTGAAAGGAAAAATAGACCACTTCAAGAGATGGCAAGAACTTTATTGAATGAACACTCTTTGCCACAATACTTTTGGGCCGAAGCAACTAGCACTTCTTGTTATGTTATTAATCGTGTTGTTAAAAATAATCTTGATAAGACTCCTTATGACCTTTGGAAGGGTAGAAAACCTAACATCGGTTATTTTAGAGTTTTCGGTTGTAAGTGCTTCATCTTGAACAATAAGGATAACTTATGTAAGTTTGACGCTAAATCGGATGAGGGTATCTTCTTAGGTTATTCACAAATTAGCAAGGCATATAGAGTTTTTAATAAGAAGACCTTAGTTGTAGAAGAGTCCATGCATGTAGTCTTTGATGAGGAAAATCCCTTTAGAAGAAAGGATGATGATGATGTTGTTGTTATAGAAAGCCTAGATGGAGCTAGTACTTCAACCTCCGTTCCTTTAGAAAAGCATAAGGAAGGTTCCCCTATATCTCTAGAACATTCTAAGGATAACATTATAAATGACCTCCCTAAAGATTGGAAGACCATTCTTAGTCACCCCATAGATCAAATCATAGGTGATCCCGGTCAAGGCATAGCTACTAGATCCTCTCTTAGAAACATTTGCAACAACCTAGCTTTCCTTTCTCAAATAGAACCTAAAAACATAGAGGAAGCGGAGCAAGATGATAGTTGGATTATGGCTATGCAAGAAGAATTGAACCAATTTGAAAGAAACCAAGTTTGAACTTTAGTTTCTAGACCCAATGATCATTCAATCATAGGAACCAAATGGGTGTTTAGGAATAAGAAGGATGAATCCGGAGTTGTGGTTAGAAACAAGGCTAGATTGGTAGCCCAAGGGTATAACCAAGAAGAAGGAATAGACTATGAGGAAACCTATGCTCCCGTAGCAAGGTTAGAAGCCATTAGAATGTTACTTGCGTTTGTTTGCCACAAAAATTTCAATTTTTTTAAAATGGATGTTAAAAGTGCCTTTTTAAATGGTTTCATAGCGGAAGAAGTTTATGTCAAGCAACCTCCCGGATTTGAAAGTTCAAAATTTCCCAATCACGTTTTTAAACTTTCAAAGGCTCTATATGGTTTAAAACAAGCTCCTCGTGCTTGGTATGATCGTCTTAGCAAATATTTGCTTGATCTTGGATTCACTTGAGGAAAAATAGACACCACACTTTTTATTAAACATACACACAATGATATATTGCTTGTTCAAATCTATGTGGATGATATCATCTTTGGTGCTACAAATGAGAAAATGTGTGAGGAATTTGCAAAATGCACGCAAGATGAATTTGAAATGAGTATGATGGGAGAACTAAATTTCTTTCTTGGTTTACAAATCAAACAACACAAAGATGGTATTTTCATAAACCAATTCAAGTACATTAAAGACTTATTGAAAAGATTTGGTTTTGAAAATTGCAAACCTATTGCAACTCCCATGAGTTCTTCTCTCAAGCTTGACAAAGATGAATTCGGAAAACTTGTTGATACTAAAAATTTTTGTTGCATGATAGGTAGCTTGTTATATCTCACCACTAGTAGACCGGATATTATGTTTAGTGTGTGTCTTTGTGCTAGATTTCAATCCTCACCTAGAGAGTCGCATGTTGTAGCAGTTAAGCGCATTTTTAGGTACTTGGTAGGCACAATTGACTTAGGGTTATGGTATCCTAAGAACACTCCCTTTGACTTAGTTAGCTCTTCGGATGCGGACTTTACCGGTTGCAAAGTGGATCGCAAGAGCACGAGTGGCACGTGTCACTTTTTAGGACACTCCCTAGTCTCTTGGTTTAGTAAGAAACAAAACTCCGTAGCTTTATCCATGACAAAAGTAGAATATATAGCCGCCGGTAGTTGTTGTGCTCAAGTTCTCTATATGAAACAACAATTAGAAGACTTTGGACTTCTTTTTTATCACATCCCACTTAGATGCGATAACACTAGTGTGATTAGTCTCTCTAAGAATCCCATTCAACAATCTAGAACTAAGTACATTGAGATTAGACACCATTTCATTAGAGATCATTTTCAAAAGGGTGATGTCGAACTCGTTTTCATCGATACAAATCATCAATGGGCGGATATTTTCACTAAACCTCTTCAAGAAGATCGTTTTTGTATCATTCGTCGCGAATTGGGAATGGCTAGTCAAGCCGATGTTGTGTAATTCAGTGTTTTGGATCCCTTTTCCTTCAATTCTGAATTTTTGTTCTTCTGATCCAAAACAGTCGACTGAATATTTGATCAATCGACTGGACGCTATTTTGTTTCGTCGACTGGGCAGTTTTTTAGTCGACCGATTTCCGTCGTGAAATCCACCATTCTGCTTCACTCATTCCAGTCAACTGAATATGCTCTACAGTCGACTGAACGGTAAATCAGTCGACTGACTTCCCATCTCAGTTGAATGAATGCCTGGTTATATATACATATATATATATATATATCTTTGTGATTTAAAAAAAAAAACTAAACCCTCTTTCCTCTTCAGGCGACTGAACCCTTCAACTCCCCTGTTCCTTTTCTCTGTCTTCTTTACTTTAGCCACCATTGGTATCACCTCCTATGTTCCTTTTCTTCTTACTCACTCTCAGCCTCTCCATCTTTCCTCTCCCTCTCGCTGAGATGCCTCACAAGACCAACAAACGCAAGACACCAGAGGGCTCCTCTACTCCGGCATCTATTCTACCCACTACTCCTCTACCAACTCCTGCCACTGTGCCTCCTCCTCCTCGTCTACCCGCACGCTTTATGGATACTGAGCGCAGGGATAACTTTATTGCTTCTTTTGTCCATCGCAAGATTGTCATAGGTAAATCTCTTCACCCTGATTTCTCTACTTCTTATGGCCTGCGCATTGGCGCTCTATTTGACGCCTTAGGATGGACTAATTTTTTATCCATCTCTCAGCCCTATTACCCTACTCTTGTGCGTGAATTTACACTAATCTACACCCCTCACCACAATATATTTCATTCAATTCCTTTGTTCGCAGAGTAAAATTTACCGTCACTCCCAACACTGTCATTCAGATTTTTGGGTTTCCAATGGGTAATATTCGTCGTTACGAGGACAATAAGTGGAATACATGCTATGGGTTTGACCCATTGAATGCCTTTCGTCTCATTTGTGGGAACCCCTCCCAACTTACTTTTGAATGCCATTTACTTCACCACATTATTACATATGCTATCATTCCTCGCACCGGTGGTCGTGATTATGTTTCTTATCATGACGTATTCATTCTTTGATGTATACTTGAGGGCAAGAAATTTAACTTATCTTATCTCTTTTGCAAACATATTTGTGAAACACAAAAGAAATCTAAGTCTAGCTCTCCCCCCTTTGGTATGGCTCTCACATCCATCTTCTGTCATTTCAAAGTTCCTCTTGATGATGGAGATCGCCACGAGCCCACAATCCATGAGGTTTACTCCACCACTACTCTATCTCTCATGGGTTATAAGCTTAAGGATGATCGTTTTGTCCCCAAAACCCCCTGCCCCACCATTGCTCCTCTCTATTCTGATACACCCACCACTACTACCAACACCACTAATCCCATTGGTATACTTGCCCCACATTCTGATGCTCCCCTCCCCTTCCACCTCCACTCCTCCTCCCACCGACATTCTATCTTCTTCAGCTCCTCCTCCTGCTGCTGACCTCTTAGAGCAGTTCTCCATTATCACTGCCTCTATCGAGTCTCTCTCCACCACTGTCACTTTCCTTCACTCTTCTCTCTCTTTTAGTGTATCCACACTATTGTCTACAGTGGCCTATCAATGTGACACTCTTCGCTCCGACATTTTAGAGATTGGCACTACTGTTGACGTGCTTCGCACCACCTCTCTTGCCACTCAGGAGCTAGTGGATCGACGCTTGTTCGAGATGCAGTCTAGTCTTAACGATATTCGAGACGCCATTCGGGTGATTCGAAGTCATGTTGGGTTATGACACCCTTCTTGATCTCTTTTGGATTTAGGCCTTTTGTGTAAGCTTCACTGAACTTCTAGATAGATAGTTTTGGGTTTTTGTGGTTGGTACATGCTTTCTTTTCTCTTTGTATCTATATAATCTCTTTTGTGTTTTTAACTATTTCTATGGATATTATCATAAATTGTCTCTTTTTGTTATATGCAGTTCCATTTGACATTTATGCTTATCTATGTACTCATGCTTGTATGATGATTGTATATGCTATTGCTTCTCATGATATTAGTATACCTGTCTGTTTGTGTACTAACCGTGGGAAGATGATGTGACTTTTTGTGAAGTGATTCCCACTCCCCCCCCCCCCCCCCCCCCCCCCACCTCATCCCGTCCATCAACTCACTGAAAGAGGGGGAGTTTCTCTCCGCTCTAAGTGGTTTTTGTTGATGACAAAAGGGGGAGAAACATCTTGTTGCTTATCCACATTGAATTGATTCAAATTTCCTCTTTGTTTAACATGTGACATTGAATTAATTCTCACTTCTTTTTGCCTTAACTATTCACATGTCCTTCAAAGTAAATGCATCATTTATCACTATTGGACAATTACTTGCTATTTATTTATCTTGGGCAACTAGTAGTTTGTCATCATCAAAAAGGGGGAGATTGTTAGCCCCAAGGGTTTTAACCTAAGTAATTTTGATGATTAACAAACTATCAAGTTGAGTACTTATGATTTTCATCTAGTGTGTTGTCCAAACAGAGATCAATAATGATAATAGATGTTCTATGGAAGTCTTGTGGAAGAGTATTTGCTTCATGTATTGTTCTTATAGGAATTAATGTAAAGTTGGTTAGATTGCATCTAAAAAACAAGGGCTTAAAATTGAACAATTCCTTCAAAACAAGCAAATTGTTTTTCTTTAGGAAAATAATCGATTGAACATTCTATCAGTCGACTGGACCTTGTATTTTTCAGTCGACTGGAACTGACCTTTAGTTGACTGGTTTCTGTATCAAAAACAAGTATTCTACTTGAAACATTTCAGTCGACTGGACCACCTTTTCGTCGACTGTTTTTATGGCGCAAACATTATGTTCAAAATTCCAATCGACTGAACCGCGAGCCCAGTCGACTGGATTACTGCGCAAAAATAGTAACGGCTCTTTTCCTCTGTTTTGCTTTATGCATTTAATGCTCCCACCTACCTTAAACGTTCAAATTTTCTTGAGAGAGTATATACTCAATTCAAATTGGTTGTTGGTACATCAATTACTTCCATTAAATACTCACTTATTGCAATCAAAGATTCAAAGCCCTAATTTTTTAGATTCAAGCTTCTAGCTCTAGATTTGATTTTGTAATCCCTTGAGTGCTATTATTGTGAGCTTTTATTATTTCCATCTACTCTACAAAGAGAGTGTTATTCAGTTGTAATCAAACATCTTTTAAATCCTTGAAGTTGTAAAAGGGTTGGTGTAACCCTTGCTCCAAGTGAAGGGGTTCTTCATTGGAGGTATAACAAAGAGTTCAAGAAGAACTCGTAAGGAGTGGTTTTAATCTTCACCCAAAGAAGATTGGTTAGTGGAATCCTCAAGAGGTGTTCTTGAGAGGTGGACGTAGGCCGTGGGTTGTGGATTGCCGAACCACTTGAAAAACTTGGTTTGCAAGTGTTCTTCTCATTCTCTCTTTAATTACTGTTATAATTGTTTTTGCATTTGCTTTAGTTTTTAATTTGCCATTAATTGCTAGTAATCTTATTCACCCCCCCCCCTCCTATAAGGATTACATTTGGGCCAACACGGCCAACACGCCCTTTAATTGTCCGCCCTTTGATATATTACAGCCAACACGCCCTTTGATAGATTACGGCCAACACGCCCTTTGATAGATTACGGCCAACACACCCTTTGATCCATTACGGCCAACACGCCTTTTAATACATTACGGCCAACATGCCCTTTGATATATTACGGTGTTTCAGCCTAATACTTAGTCCTAGCTCACATCACCCATGCCTAACATGTAGTCCCAGCTCATCCAGTACCACACATAAAATCATACGATCTACATGATTGCATTCCCACATACAAATATAAATAGCATCGACCTCTGAGGTCGATAGACCCAGTAGAATGCACGTCGGCTTCTTAATCGAGTTAACAACATTTTAATCTTATCATACACACGGTTCCACTGTATAATGCATTCAACGTGTGTATTATTCCAATACAGCATCACATCATCCCTTCCTACCCTATAGTCACATCACGGAAGTTCGGATCGATAATCGAACAATCAAACCCTTATATAATAATTCAAAGAAACAATATATGTTCTGCAATTGCCAATCGATTGGGACAGGGTCCAATCGATTGGGGTAAACCAAGTAACAATTGATTCAGAAACTTGGCAATCAATTAGATCCAAAATAATGTCAACCGATTGCAAACTTTAGCAATCGATTGGGAAACTACCAATGGTAATCGATTAAAAAACTATCCAATCGATTGGGTCCAGGCTGATGGCAATCGATTGGGATAAAAGCCAATTGATTGGGACTTCGTCTTCTCCAGTGAGAAAATAGTCCAGCATATATAACGTCCTTAGGACGTATTAACTACATCTAATCTCCACTAAAACTTATAAAAATATCATATAAAGGTAACCAAGTGAGTTGGACTCACCAAGGGTGTGTTTGACTTGCGTAGAGCTTATGGAGCTCAAAGCTTCCTCTCTCCTCTCTCTTCTCGTTCTCTCTGTCTCAGTCTATCCTCTCTGTTTTTCTTTCTGTTCTTCTCCTTCTTCTTCTTCTTCTTCTTCTTCTTCTTCTTCTTCTTCTTCTTCTTCTTCTGTCTTGCCTTAACAATGTGTGTGTGGGTGTTTGTATATATGTATGTATGTATGTATATATGTGTGTATGAGTATATATATATACTCACACTCTCTCAAGCTCAAAACTGTTAAATAGACCCCAAGGCACGAAATGGGCTTTTATATATAGAGGGTGAGAGTGCCACATGTCAAGATCTCTTGCAAAATTGATAACAAAGATCTGCAGATGTCAATTAATTGGGCTCAGAGGCAATCGATTGGCTTCATATATTTCATGGAAATCGATTGGATACAAGGGCAATCGATTAAGATAGTGCCACGTAATGAATTCAGGTTTTGTAGCATGGCAATCGATTGGTAAAGATGGCAATCGATTGGTATAAATGCCAATCGATTGGGACCTAAAATTCAACAAAGACAAGAATGAATCAAAGGGTCTTTATTTATATATACAGAAATACCAAAGTACAATGAAATTACAGGGTATTACATAGTCACATGTTTTGGGGACCCAACTACACATTTGAAATTGAAATCCACAAACTGGTTTGCCAAACTGTTTCGTTTGAAACTGATAATTCTTCTTAACCAGTGTAGAAATTTATGACTAATATAGTTTTTCACTAGGCAAAACAAAATCTGAAATTTAAAATGTGCCGAGTACCACCACCTAATAAGAAATGAGTAAAGATTGAGACACACCCAATGACAGCTTTTGGGACACAACCCAAAAGATGTGTCTATATCTCTCATATGATGTCACTGGACCCCACAGTGACACATAAGAGAGATAGACATATCTCTTGGGTTGTGTCCTAAAAGTTGTGTCTTTGGATGTGTCCCAAGTATTACCCATAAGAAATAGTTGGTAAGGTTTAATTATTGCTGCCAATTTTCCTGAAGCTTCCTCTTAACCTTTTTTATTAGATAAAAACACCTAATTATATGCCTAAGCAATACTTACTGACTTCCCTTGGGGTAAGATTAAAGTACAGAGACCACACTAGTTGATAATGCCAGATTTTGGTGCTCGGATCGGATTGGATATTCGATATGTAGTAAATATGAGAGAGAAAGAGACAAGGTTTGTATGTGGTTCGGCACTTGAGAGTGTGTGTCTATGCTTCCACTATAAAAAGCTACTTACAAGAGTGGTGTAGGAGGTCAATGTATGATCCAACAATAGAATTGGAATTATCGAGAATCTTCTCTACATAGATGCTCTTAATGATCTAAGGGAGCTTTTATTGGCTAGGGTTAGTAGCCTCAAGAAGAGGACACCGAGCAAGAGAGATTTTCGGATAAGGCGATGTGAATTCCATCTCCTTCCTAGGGGAGAAAGACCCTTTTTATAGAACAAGGGGTTTCCTTTTACAAGTTTGGTAACCTAGCCAATCTAGGAGACTGAATGGATCATTTCGATCTTATCTTGGTGGCTTGGATAAGGTTGCTAATCATCATTCACTGACTCAGCAACCACCGAGTCCATGAAGCGCAGGTCTCCTTACTAAATTCAGCTAAGCTAGGGTTGGATTCTTTTGCTGATGAGATTCACCCGAGCATCACCACCCCTAGGTCGGTCGGGTTGGCGGTCAATTACTATTGGCTCCATGATCAATGCAAATATATCAGTTGCCCCCCCATTTCCATGCCTTAGTTTGGGGAATTGTCTGGGTAAGCTTGGAAATCTTCTACTTGCCCTGAGAGCAATTGTCTTTTACTCGGATCTGTATGCCTGGTGTAGCCCAATTTACTAGGCCTGGTCTGGTACCATGGTGGGTGATATGAATGGGCCGGACTCGTTAGAGCTGAACCAGAATGGTTGATAGAGGACAACGTGGGACGGTGCACGTATTTAATGCTTTATGATTGATAGGATCTCGCCCGTTTTTTTCAACTGGCCTTGAGGATAGTGGTTTAGGCAGGAACTCTTCCCAGCCATCGAATCTGTGCCAATTTGAGCCGTTAACCCTTTTATAAATACGGACCCTAGGCCTCCCCTCCTTCACCAGTGTTTGCAAAGCTTTCACGAGAGAGAGATACCAGGTAGCCGGAGAGAACTCAAACATCCCGATCATCCTCCTGACTTTCTAACCCCCTTTCCGGCTCCAAGATCTCCGTGGCCCACCAGTACGACTTCACCATTGCCGAAGATTTGGCCGAGTTTTGCAGACTGTGCGAGATTCCGGACGATGTCGACATCTATCTAGTTATAAGCATTAGGAATGAATGCTCAAGAATCAAACTCTGATCCGTTATAAGCGTTATGCATGTGTTCTTTATCACACGAACTGAAAACACTTGGCTAATTTTCTAAAGGCTTAATTACAAAATTTAGTCGTGAAGTTTGATCTCATTTCACTCCCAGTAATTTTATTTACATCAATTTCATCTATGAAGTTTTTAACTAGAAGCAATATGGTCAAAATATCACATTTTGTTAAAAAATTTGACAAAATTCATCCATTACTATGCACAATTACGCGAATAAGCTAGTGCATAAATTAATAGTGTTCAATTTTTGCCCTTAGAAAGCATAACATAATTCTCCCTTTTCTAAATTTTCTTGATATTTGTCTTTAACGAGCTTCATTTCATTTACAGAAAATGCTACACCCACACAAGATTTCACACAAAGGGCATCTCAGCAAAATTTTAAAATTAGTGTGGGACCCACAGAAATAAAAACACCACCTCTCTTATCTTTCACTCTTTCCCTTCTGTTACAAAGAAACCGAAATCCCCATTGAGACATTGACCAAAATCCCTATTGAGAAAATGAGAATCCCAGCAAACCCAATAATTTCTCAATCTCAATCTCTCTCTCTCTCTCTCTCTCCCTCTTTCTCTCATTTATCAAATAAACATTCCCAAATTGAACCCAAATCAAAACTAATGCAGCGAAAAGGACCTATGTCAATCCAACAATCTTAAATTCATAGCTTTCATTCAAACTCCCTATAGAAAAGACCATCAATTTCCTCAGCATGCCAACGAGACCTCAACCAGCAACAAATTTGCAGTACTGCAAATCTTAAGTACTGGATTAAGTGCTGAATTTTAAATACTGAAAATTAAGTGCTGAATTTTAAGTATTAAATATTTTAAGTGATTGAATTTACAGTAATAAAAATAGCATTTCAAGAGATGCAATAGATTGCATTCAATGATTTTTTTTAGTAGAAATTTTTCACTTAAAGATTTTAGTGAATTTTTGACTGTTTTTTTAATCAAGTGGTATATTATCAAATGCACTGAAAAGAAATAAGTGCTGAAACTTTTCATTTTCAGCATTATCAAACACTTATTTCAGTGGGTCTCTCACTAATTTTAAAAATTTGCTTGAGATGCCCATTGTGTGGGTATAGCATTTCTAATTCATTTAAAATAAAACAAAAAAGAATTAGTGGGACATGCATATGGTGACATGGCATACTCTAATTGGCTACACCACGTGGTCGCCACAATAAGAAACTTAATTCCAAGTCCTATCAGAAATTTTGCTTGGCAGGAAAGCGATGTATATATTCCGTTTAAATTTTATTCTCCAATTTCTAATTTTCTGTTTTTATTAGTCAAGTCAACCAATGAATTTGTCATCAGTGACCTAGAATTTTCCAGAATGCCATTTTTATTTCCCAAACTGCCCCTGAAAAATTGCAGAACCCTGACTTACATCTGAAGCGGGTTTGGGTCGAGTCGGAGGTCTGAGGAACAAAAAAAGTTAGACTAGAATTTGTATTATAGCAATTCCAATCACATTACTTATAGTTATTTTTTTAGCTATTTTGAGGAATCAAATTGCATTTTTGGAGCTCCAACAAATTCTCCAAATAATTCTCTATTTTGGGAAATCACTTTTTGATTCTCCACATTTGAGGAAGGAGAGTGTGAATATGAGTAATTACCCATAAGTAAAATAATTAGAAATAATGCAAACTATGTTTATTTAAGGAGAGAGAATATATTAAAATTTTCAACTTTTGTATAAAAAATTACTACATGAAAACCTCCTTATATTAGGGAACATGATTGGAGTTGGGGGTTTAAAAGTGATTAGCTAAAATAGTTTTTTGACTATTTTGACTAAAAAAATAAAGAAATTTTAGGTAATGTGGTTGAAGATACTTTCAACCTTAATTTCAATTCCATGAATTTAGAAAATTAAATTTGGGCATATATTTCCACCGGCAATGAAATGCAATGTATTAGTTTATTATTAGCTAAAATTTGATTGTTTAAATGGTTTATAATAATTTTCTTTGAATTATTCAATAACACCTGAATCCATTATCCATGTTTTTTTTAGTATTACGTAAATCAAATTTCTATTAAAAAAAATTACATTTAATGGGATGAAACTAGATTTCTCCCTCTTCCTTTCATTCTTTTTAGAAGAGAATAGAAATGTACAAAAAATGACCAAGTTTAGTCTCATTCTCATTTATGTTTAGCGTCAATGAAAACCAATATCTTAATAAAGAACCAATTTTTAAAGGTATTTGAGGTTGAGAAGGAATTTCTATGTAAGCAAAAAGACCTGTAACTAATACTTAAATTCATAGAATCAATTCACTTATGAACCGTAAAAAACCAGTTCTACACCTACTCAAACGGGTCTCAAATATTCCGTCACATTTAGCCTCCTGGGCACAAACGATGGACCTGGACCCGAGTCATGATTTCTTGCTCAAGGATATAAGGTTAGACTCGTAATTAAAGGACAAAAGCTGGGCATAGTAACAAACAAAAATAAATAAAATAAAAAAAAGTGTGATGATAATGACGCGTTTTGGGCCTTTTGGCCGTCTGGTAACTTTCTCAGAAACTATCGCCACGGTTGTGTATATATATACCTATATATACATACACACATATACATATACCCAAGTTTTTGTTATATTCGTGAAATTGCTGTCTCTTTCTCTCTCATAAAATTTTTTTTGGTGAAAATTTGTGTGTGAAACTTTCTCTCTCTAGATTGAAGCAATGGAGGCGTTCTCAACTTTCTTCGAATCGCAATCGGGCTCTCGTAACAGTTGGAGTTACAATTCTCTCAAGAACTTCCGCCAGATCTCTCCTGCCGTACAAAACCATCTCAAGCAGGTTCAATCTCTCTCTCTCTCTCTCTTCGTTTGGTTTCTGAGATCCAGAAGGAAATCAACAGAGACTATGAAATAGAAAAGAAAATTTGTTTAAAATCGACAAATTCGCCTTGACAAAGCCTAATTCGAAGGGATTTTTAGGGTTTTTGTAGTTTTTTTTTTTTTAAATTGTCCCTTTGAAATTGTTTAGGGTTTTCGATAAAATTGAAATTAAATTTGAGAGTCTCGGCCTTCATGTTGGATTTTTAAATGTTCTAAAAAATTCTACGAATTGGCGTTGACTAAATCAAGTTGTGTTTTCAGCAATTCGAAGGGAATTTAGGATTTTCGTGATTTTAACATTAGCCCCTTCGATTTTTTTTTTTTAATTCAATTTCGTTTTTTCTCAAACCTTTTCCTGGTAAACAAACCGATCTTGATCTTCAGTGATTTGTTTTTATTAATGGAATTGTTTGATTAATATTTTTCTCCAAATTTTTTTTTTTCATTTTCTTGTATTGTTGTATGATTTCTTGGAATTACTCTTCTGTCGCTCCAATTTCTTGTATTTCTATGATTTCTTAGATTCTACTCTTCTGTATGCGAGTGGATTTGGTTTGCAAGTCTGAAAACTAGGTTTTAGATGTGAATTTATTCTTCTAATATTTTGCTGCAATTGGGTTCTGCCTTCTTGATTTGTGTATGATTTCTGTGAGTCTACAATGGATTGTAGGGTTTACTATTCTGATATGAGAGTATTGATTTTTTCCTTTCGACATCTCATTAATTGTTTCTTATTTAGGTCTACACTTAAACTAGATATGTTGATTATTGAGTCCTTTGTACATAGACCTTCTTATGATTATTGAGTATTTCTCCATTCTAGTTATGTTATGTTAAAATTTAACTCCATTTTGTAGGTTTATCTAGCGCTATGTTGTGCTGTGCTTGCTTCCGCTGTTGGAGCATATATCCACATCCTATGGAACATCGGTGGCCTTCTCACGACAATTGGGTGCATGGGATGCATTGTTTGGCTTCTCTCCACACCCACATATGAAGAGGTAGATTGTTTCTTACATATATATATGTATGTGTGTACCATTTACCCTCTAGTTTGTCTTTTACATCCTCATACTTTTATTAATGTCTTTATCTTAATGTTGATTTGCAGCAAAAAAGGATTGCACTTCTTATGGCTTCTGCTCTTTTCCAAGGTGCCTCCATTGGTCCTCTTATTGACATGGCAATTGAGTTTGACCCGAGGTACTTGTTCATACATTAGTAGTATATATGCTCTTTTTTTTTTGTGGATTTTGTTATTGTTCATTTATTTATTGTAGTTTTTGGTGTGGGTTTTTTTCTTCTTCTTCTTCTTCTTCTTCTTCTTCTTCTTCTGTTTGAGTAATCCGTTTGGCATTTCTGATTTTCTGCCATCTAACATGTTACTGATTGGCAAATTGGTGGGAACACCCTTTCACTCCATCCTTGCTAAAATTTATATGTTCAAAATTGTTGCAACATTACAAAATTTACCTTGATAATAGGTTTAGTGATATTTATATTAATTTTGCAAATGTTTTATGCATTTTTGGGCAATGAATCAACGTTGATTTTTTGATTGGTCGATTAAAATGTTGCATACAAAGCTTAATGATCTATTTTAGCAGATGTTATGCATTAAGCCTTTGTCGTCGACCATAATTGCCACACTTGGCTATTAAGACGTGATCGTACATCGTAACCTTTCAATGTTTAAAAGCAAAAATTAATTGAGGATTGCTTTTCCTATTGTATTGGCAGCCTTCAAAGATAGGAAAAAAATGAAGTCCTATCTAATTTATATAATCAACAATGAGCATTGTAGTGGGACGGAATTCTGGTTCCCATATATTGTGGCACTACTACCGCATAAACTTTAGTCTATTCACTCCAGCTAATTTCCATTGTTGTGAAAGCATTGTCTGAAAGATACAAGCCATTGCTACACATGAACATGCATGTGAACGAGAATTGTATCACTTGGGAGTTGGGATGGGACGGTCACTCATTTGAGTGACCCATTTTCTTCTAGGAACTGTACCACTTGGGATGTGACTGCCACTCATTTGAGCGGCCCATTTTCTGCTTTCTCGCCTTACTGAATTCTTCTATGATTGGGAATTATCGTGTGAAGTGTGGTATATTTGTGAACATTTAACACTCCTGCGCTTGATTTCGGAGGTGTGGTGTCCTCATATCAACTTATTTATTGTTGTATCAAATAATTTAATGATGCTACATTGAGTCTGCATCTTTTTTTCTCTTTTATATATGTTCTATTATACTCTTGTCAGCTTGTGCTTGAGATATTTACTTTTAAATCGCTTAAGGGTGTTATTGATGAAATAAGTTTGTTGACATATTTAATGTTTTATTTCTATGGCAGCATTCTGATCAGTGCGTTCGTGGGAACTGCTGTGGCTTTCGGTTGTTTCTCAGTTGCAGCCATGTTGGCAAGACGTAGAGAGTACCTTTACTTGGGCGGCCTTCTCTCCTCTGGTCTCTCCATCCTTTTCTGGTTGCACTTTGCTTCCTCCATCTTTGGGGGCTCTACAGCGATCTACAAGTTTGAGGTATAAGAAAAGTTTCACTTTTTGTCATATCTGGCCTCTATTTGGTACGTAGAACAAATTAAAAGGTTCTTATGAATGTGTTTTCCTGATAACCATTTTGCAGTTGTATTTTGGACTTCTTGTGTTTGTGGGCTACATGGTAGTGGACACCCAGGAGATAATTGAGAAGGCACACCTTGGTGATCTGGACTATGTGAAGCATGCCCTAACCCTTTTCACTGACTTCGCTGCTGTTTTTGTCCGAATTCTTATCATCATGGTGAGGATTTTAAAAAATATTTTAGGGATTGAGAGTTATGTAGCACAGGAACTTCAATTTGTGTCCGTTCGGACAAGCATAAAAAGGTGTCGTAAATTTTTTTTAACATTGGATACACCCCATACACGGTCAACAGCGCCTGACAGGGGAGCACACAATATGTGAGAATGTTATAAAAATTTTGAGGTAAAAAGTGTTAATAAATAATAAAATGGGCTGCTAGTGATGGGATTTAAAGGAAAATTCAGGAAACGGGTGTGGACAAGGCTGGATATATTGTATAATCATTAGAAATATTACATATTTTCTCTGCTGCATCCGTGTTGTGTTGCATCGAATCTGTGTCCCACGTCTGTATCTATGATCTATGAAGCACGGACACACCGACACGACACGACACAGACACACCGACACGACAAAATTCTAAAAAAATTGCACGTCAACACTCGAAGAAAAGCGTGCGGAGTGTCGTGTCCGTGTGTCCGATACGCCACGCGACACGTTCCCTTCTTAGAAGTGTCGTGCTTCCTAGTCTATGATACAGTGGTTTTGACTGATTATTTTGAAGCATTTGCCAAAGTGAATGCTGACCCGTATTTTGAATTTTGTTGTACAGTTGAAGAACTCATCTGAGAGGGAAGAGAAGAAGCGGAAGAGGAGGACCTGAATGTGGCTGGGCAACAAAGATATGCTTGTCTGACACTGGACTATGCCTGTGAACTTTAGTTTATTTTCCTTTCCATTGCAAGCTTTTAACAGATGTTAATAGTTTGAATTCTTAGGTTATTTTTGGGTACTTTGCTTGTGTGTGTGTGAGATCTTATGGGTGATGGTACATATGTGTTTTTTTTTTTTGGGCCCTTGGAAGAATGGGATATTGAGTTTCACCTTTCTGTAATATGAATACTCCATATGTGCTGCAACTTTGCCCCAATCTCTCTCTCTCTCTCTCTCTCTCTCTCCCCCCCCCCCCCCCCCCCCCCCCCCTCTCTCTCTCTCTCTCTCTCTCTCTCTCTCTCTCAGGTGGGGTGTTATGTTACAATATTAGTGCAATTAGTGACTTCTGGGTTCAGTGGATACCTGTTTTTGCCAGGAGGATACGTGGGTTTTTTAAGAATTGGGTGTGGTTTAGAGAAAAAAAACCCAATTGCAAGTAGTTTCAATGTTAATTGTGTTTTGATAACATTGAAGCCCGTGTCTGGCTTGGAAGTAATCCGAAAATTAGTTCTTTGTCAAACCTCAACTCCTTGATTTTTAGTGGACTGCGTTTTAGCGGGTTGTGTTTTGACAACATAATATTGCTTTTCTTGGTCTGAATTTGATCCAACATTATTCTCTAAGAGTCCTAGAAAGTGGGATACTAAAGTTGTTTTCTAGGGCGATGTAATTTTGGTGTTTCATAGATTGTTGTCTGCTAGGTGGGTTGTAAACGAGCTGAGCTGTTCAATAAGGGTTTGAATTTCGGTGTGATCGAGGTTAGGCTTAGCTTGCTCACATGAGCTTGTAAACACGAACGATTAAGGTTCGTGAAAAAAGTCATTTAATAGGTTTGATAAAGAACTTGTATAGCATATTATAAAATTATATTAGAGAAAATATGACATCCTGTAAATAAGTTTAATAAATGATTATTTTATCATTAAACTATATAGTTTAAAAGAGGGGGGCAAAAAAGCTTGCAAGAAAGCTCGCAAGCTCGGATCATTTGTACTCGTGAGCAAAATCGCAAGCAGGTTCGACTCAGCTCGTATGCATCCCTCCTGATAGAGCTTGACAATATTTTGCATACATGTTCTCCTAAACATGTCTCAGTGGAAGTGGCGGGGATCGAACACTTGACCTATACAGTTCAAAGGTCGAACACTTGACCTATACAGTTCAAAGACAAATGAGCTATACTCACTTTTTCAATGCCTCAATTCAATCAAGTTTTGCTGCAATTTTAATAAACAACAATTTTTCTTAAAAATATTTAGATTAGCGTTTGTTAAAAGGAATGCACAATATTCACTCAGTTTTCATTTTGATTTTTAAGAAGTATTTTTTTGCTTGAAAAGAACCATTTAGAGTAGGATCACAAATAGCTTAAGGTTTTGATTGAAATCACTTTACAAATGTACATTTGGACTCAAACGTGCTTTAGCACTCAAATAGTCAAAACATATACATTTTATGTTTGAATATATTGTAGAAAGCAGAGTTCCAACGAGAAGTTATTCAGTGAGCCCGTCACGCCACGTCAGCATGATGACGTGGTATGACATATCCAATAAAAAAGAGTCATGTGCCCACTAACACTAAGAGGTTATGACATGTGGGGAAAATGCTTCAGTGTAGTTAGCACAGTGCAATTCGCAGTGCAATTCGCACTGTGCTACTCACAGTTTATATAGTAAAACTGTCCAGTTTTTAAAAACTGCTTTTGCAAAAGCAGTTTTACTGTACAAGCTGTGAGTAGAACAATGCGAACTGCACTGTGCTAACTACAATGAAGCATTTTCCGATATGTGGTAAGCTGTGTTTTTTTAAAAAAAAATTTGATAACCACATGGCATGATCCCGTAGAAGTAGGGGGTATATGTGTGATGTGTGATTGAGATTGAGAGGTCACACCATATTATCATACTGACGTGGCGTGACGGGTTCACTGAATAATTCTCAATTCGAAGAGAACGTCCAAATATGCTTCAGCCTTAGCGTGAAGCATATTGGTTTTTTTTTTTTGATATGGAGGAGAGGGGATTAGGTTTGAACCTTAAACCTATTCATTGGAGGGGACTTATAAATGCCAAAGTCTTTGCCATTTGTGCTATGCCAACGTATGTGAAGCAGATTGGGTTTCTAATTATTTTTGTTTCTTTTTTCATCTTATCCTTGTGATTAGTATTTCTCCTTCTACTTCTATAGAAAAGCCGAAGTCACATTGACATTAGGGGAGTATTTGTTGCAGCTTATAAGCTGACTTTTTCAGCTTATAGATTATTATAAATTTAAGTTGCACTAAATAGGGTTTAGCTTATAACTTATTTTAAATAAAAAATAACTTAAAAGTGAGAAATAAGTTAACTTATCAAAAACAGGGTTTTTAGATACTTTTGAAATTAAAACTTCTCAGCTTATTTTAAGCTACAACAAACATGGCCTAGGTCCCATTTGACAACAACTTCTGCTTCTGCAAGTCAATTGCAAAAATTTGTAATTAACTCCTATAATTCTTACGATTGCTTAATAGTTTCATTTTAACTTTTAGATCCATATAGACTTCAAAAGATGTTGCAAAACAAGACCTTTTCAGAAAGTTTTTCTGTTTTATTTCTCACAATGAAAAATTATACCATTGACCACACTGGTTTTTGCTTGGAGTAACCCGACCCGACTATTGCAAAACCATAAAAGGTCCAACTGTTGAGTCCCTGAGGGTGACGATAACTTATGATGGTCCTTTCGATAAAACTAAAAAATTAAGTATCGCAAATTACGCACTTTTTGCTGAAAATTTAAAATAATGGAATTTACAGAATTAACGTTAATGTTTCAAGTATTAAAATAGACTAGATTTAGTGATTATTTTTAATAGAATTTGGTTACTTAAAGTTTTTAGTAAGTTTTTAACTGCTTTTTCAATTATAGTATATTATCAAACACACTAAAAAAAAATTAACTACTGAAACTTTTCATACTCGATACTTACATTATGTTTGGTAGCTTGGTAGAAAGAATGAAAAATAGATAATAGGGAAGGGAGGAGGGATGGAAGAAGTAACCTAGGGAAATGAATGAGCTCTTCCCCTATTGCGTTTTGTTAAATAAGCACAAAATGGGAAGAAAAATAATGAAATATCAGGCATTCACTAATTATTATTATACCCTTAAAATAAGAGTATTATTTTCATCTTATGGCAACAGTGCCATAATCCGTCGACTTTTGAATGTATTAAAATTTGTGGGCTCAGAGGGAGGAGTCAATTCTCGCCTCTTCATCTCTCTCATCTCTTCTAAGTTCTATCCTATCAAACAAGAAATTTCATTCTCTTCCTTGCTCTCTTTCCCTCTTCCCTCGTACCAAACATAACATTACTTGGGTTATCAGACCCACCCTTCATTAAAAATGAAAAATTTGTAGGGTGAAATGGGTTTCTATTTAAAATACAGATTGTGTTTGTTTTTTAGCAGATAAATTGAATTTTAATTTCCATAATCAGTACTTTGAATGACTGATTTATAGATTTGAGTGGTATTGAAGAAATGGAAAAGGTATTGAAGTTTGGAAGGAAAACTCTGTTGTACGTTAGGCTACTTTCTGGGTACGAACAGCGAAGCATTCGATCTTACAGATTGCAGCTCCAAAAGCGCCTCCAACAGGTTTCTTCTGCTCAATTTAACCTCAATTTTGGTTTTTTCAAATTCGTTGTTCTTGCTCTTTTCTCACTCTATATATATATATACAATTATTCGTATGTATAAAAGATCATCTCCAGTCATATTATCTATCATAGCTTTCTAGCTAATTCATTTTATTTGTTGACGCTTGATAGTTGATATAAATATTGTTAGGCTTATCATTTAACAGCTTAAGCTTTTCGAGTAACTGGTAACTTATCGAGCTTTAACAAACTTTCTAGCTATTTTAGAGAACAAAGATGCTTTTTTGAGCTCCAATGGGGTTCTCCATTATTGGGAGACTCTTTTGGTTAGTCAAATGAGAGAGAGAGAGAGAGAGAGAGAGAGAGAGAGAGAGAGAGAGAGAGAGAGAGAGAGAGAGAGAGAGAGAGAGAGAGAGAGAGAGAGAGAGAGAGAGTAATTTGGGGTAATTGCCTAAGATTAATAATCAAAAGTAACTCATATAGGACCCATTTGAGTAGAGTACATTGAAGTTCTCAACTTTTGTCTAAAAGTTAGTATAAAAATGCAAACCTTTCTATTATAGGGAACAATGTTGAAGTTTAAATGTGATTAGCTAAAACAACTTTTTATCCAGTTTAGCTCAATGGTAAGGAAAGTTTAGGGAGTATGGTTGGAGATGGTATTATGCGCGAGCGTGCAAACACACATACATGTAATTCGGGATCCTTGTATTTACTTTGTTGTCTTCTTTATTGTACCCTTGCAGCTTTTCTGGGTTGATTAAACAACTGAATGTGAAAAAAAAATTATGTAGCGCTTTTTTTTTGTTTTAATTTGGGATTTCAATGGGCATTAGTGTGTTTGTTGGAGTATTTTGTGATCATAATTACATGCAATGTAGTGTGTAAGTTGAGTATAAGAACTATCTTGACACCTACAAGCTGGTGCTACTAGTGCTTTGTTTGGACAAAAGGAAATCATGTGACCAATTGTTGAATGCTAGGAGTAATTATGAGCGAACTTACTATCGTAGAGTGGGACAGTGTGATATCTTTTCAGAATAAGTATCATACTTTACCATACAACTACTCCTAGTTTTCATTTTTTTGGTTGAATTTTTTCCAGCATTCGGTATGTCAATGAGCAGGGTCCCCTTCATTACAATCGTTGGGGCACCAAACTCTTCATACGATTATTAAGAAAATTCGATTTCGTTCATTCTATATGCAAGAACTTCTACTCTCATTGATTGAGGTACCCCCTCCAGTTGCCAGTCGGACAGCTCCTTCACTTCCGAAGAAAGATCGATTTCGTTTTCATGATTCGCTGATCTCAGTCGTGGTCAGTATTGCATATGTAGCTAGGGATGGATGGCTGGCCCCTTTCCTATACTTAGAAGTGGATCCCTGTTGCCCACACATGGCTCTTGCTAGGGCTGGGTGGATTGCAGCTGGGTTAATCAGCCGGGATCGGGGCAAGGGAATAGAATGACATAATATAATTCAATCCTGTTTAGGAAGATTGCGGCCATAAAGGGGAAGTTCTTATCTTGACGGAATTAGTTTAAATAAGAAGAATAGCTAGAAGGGAGGAATGAGGGATCACCTAGTAAATGGAATTTATCGAATGAGAATCAGATGCTCGTAGTCCTCGATTAAATTCTTTCTTTCATCCTTGGAGATTAGAAATCTTTCCCCAAACTTAGCAACGAAATTTTTATACTCAAAGCAAAGAAAAGAATCCTGATGCAGACATGAAATCCAATGAGTTAACAATTAAAGATTTCAGTGGATTATGTTAGAGAAACTTTGTTTTAACCAAGTTACTTTGGGCCTAATTTCGAGTGGGTCCCACATGCTATTTAGGGTGGGACCACGGTCCACATTGGAATGTGTTCTCCTCCGTGAGGAGATTAGCGTCGTATGTCACTTGTTCAAAACCGTTAATGATTGAATAAGAAATTCGCATCAAAGTGTCCCATTTGAGATGGAATAGATTGGTAAAAAAAGGCTTGCCTCAGATCACGTTGGATATGTACAACAACTTTGTGAGTTAGTACACTCCTTCCTTCCTTTCTTGAAGGGGTGGGTTTACTACAGTCCTTCCTTCCTTCCTATTGTCCTTATCAACATTCAACCAAACGAAGAAAAGTGTTTTCCTTCCCCTCACTAATTCCATGAACCAAACAGGGCCTTATTGTTCAATTCCTGACTCCTCTTTGCCTTTTCCCAGGCACAAAAAAGGAAGACAGCCCTGAAAGGATCCCCTAACAGGTTTTCTATCCGAGGTTCAGCGTATGGTTGGAAGAGATGCAAGCTTTAAACAGGAAGCTAGAAGAAACTGTAAGTTTTCACTTCCCTCGGTAGTGCTTCCTTAATACGAGAAGTAGAACCACAGCAGAGCCGACTTTTACTTACGTAGTAATAAATAATAATATCTTTGATATATAATATACGTTGGCATATACGATACGCCAATACTACTAGAAGCAAATGAGAATAAAAATGACTGCCTTTGGGTTACTTTAAACATGCATTTAAGAACCACTTTGGTTGGTTGTCCTGATTGTTTACCATAATAAGGTTGTCTTCACCAGACTCTACGTCATTGGGAATCCTTAAAATAGGATATGGTTCAGCTGGTTGTTGTGAGAACAAACAAAGAACCAATTTTAAATGATTTATTAGACTGGGCACGGAATCCTGTGCAAGAAATGAAAACTTATCCAAACACTTTAATCTATAGAACCGGTTTGTATATGAACCATAGAAGTGGCTTTGCTTTCCCAAACAGCTCAACGATGGAGAGATATAAAGAATTGCTGTGCTAGGTATGTTTCACTATTGCATGCCAGAGTAAAACGAGAAGAAAATCCATTGGCAGGCCACTTTTGGGCTGCGATGAAGGATTTAGAGGGTCTATTTTTGTAATTTTATGCTATTACTTCGACAGAATTGCTTATGATGAAATCAATTTTAGTCTTGATGGGCACCTAGTTTTTATTGCCAAGAGTTGCTTATGTGTTTTTCACATGTAATACTATTTTTTTTTTTGGTGAATGGGATTCCTCTTTGAACATTTTTTTGGGGTTCTAATGTTTGTTGATGAGTATAGTCACAGCCATCAAGATGCAATTATATATGGGAGATTCATAATTTTTATAGATGTATATTTTTGGTTTACTCTCACCAGCTAGGAAGCATATGGACATTTCTAAGAAGGCAAAATGTCATGCGTCGAGTCATGTCCACTGTCCAACACACTGACACAACACTTCGTCGACACTTTTCTTGCAGTGTTTACGTGCTTATTTATTATTATTATTTTTTAAAAAAATAAAAAATTCTTCGTGTCAGCGTGCCCGTGTCTGTGCTTCAATCTTCATAGCACCAGGCTTGGGTTCTAAGTGGCAGGGTTAGTCACCTTGTGAGCTGTTCCTCCCATTTGGGCTTTCTGTTTCGCAACTGCTTTTTTTTTTTTAGTCATTTCTTTTAATTGATTGAAATTTTTTTTTGAGAGCAACCGTATTACTTTATGCCTTCCTCTAGTTGTTTACGTTGCTATGATCAAACCTATGCAACACGGACACTCCAAAAAGGTCGCCGCACCCGCACTTAGTGCTCACCCAGTGCAGGTGCGGCGGGTGCTTCGTGAGTTCTTCTGCAGTTTTGGGTGCGGGCGGGTGCAGGAGGGACTCTTTTGGGGTGCAGCTGGGGTGCTATGTTTTTATTTTTCCATTTTTTATTTTTTAAAATTTTTTTTTTATAGAATTATTATTATTATTATTTTTTAAATGGGTGATTTTGTGACGTTAATTACTTACCTATGTAGCCTACTAGCCTTTTATGTTTATGATTTTTATTTTGCTTGTTAACTGTTATTTGTGGCTTAATTGGGACAAAAGTGAAAACTAGAGGATGAAGTGGCAGAATAATTCATATATAGTAATATATAAAATATTTTTTTTAAATTTTGTAACAGTACCTCGATCGGCGCATCCCTGCACCCGCATCACCACACCCGCACAGGTGCTTCCGAGGTTCAAACAAATATTGAAGAGGGTGTTGCATAACCTGAACTGAATTCCTCTAGCTAGGAACTTAAAAGTTTCACTTGTATGTTTTTTAGTATTACCAATTCAAAATTGATACTCAACTAAGCCTTTGTCCCAAATTATTTGGGGTCTGCTACATGAATCGTGTTTCTCTATTCCGCTTGGTCAGTGACCATAGCCTCAGTTAACCAACACATTATCCAGTCTTTCTACCCATGTCAACTTCGATCCTATCTCAATTTGTTGCTATTGGATTGTAATTTTGATGATGTCTTTTTATTTTCTTTTCTTTTTGCTAAAAATTTTTCTTTGGAAGATATCTTTTGTTTTTGACGTTAGAAATTTTTTTTTCCGCTTCCGATCTTGGCTTTCTTGATTTCAAGTTCTTGGTTTTACCACTCTTGGATGTGTTATTTGCAGGAGGCTACCATAGAGGAGTATTTCAAGCCGGCTGAGATTATAATGAATATGCAGCTTGAAGGAGAGGAAAATACAATAAAGGTGATGATGAAAGCCATGGAAAAAACAGGCTTTTCTTGCGAAAGCCGAAGCAGAGAAACTTCCAAATTCCACCACCATTGCCAGATCGAAGCACCCACCACCACCACCACCACCACCACTTCTTATGTTGAAACAAGATGATTCTTTGGAGCATCCACAATGATAGATTCAGAGTTTTTTATATGGAAGAGTTCATCTTCTCTTTTAGCTGTTGCATTGGATCTTTATTGAGATTTAATATGATATTCTCAATGCGAAAAGCTGAGAATCTACATTGGCCAGCTTGGATGACAAAGGGGACAATTGGTTAGTATGGCTTTGCCTGGTCCTTGGATATAATGAGGAAAAAGGAAAGAAAACATGAGGAAATCTCTTTTCTTTGTTTGTTTAATAAGGAAAACGGCAACTTTTGTTAGTGTTATTCAAGCTTGGAAGGAGACAGTAGGTAGTTTTCCTTTTTTCTTCTCTAAATTTGCAAACCAAACAGAGTTTACCGCTTTGTCTAACAAGAGAATTTTGTCGGGTATTTTTTTTTTGGTCTCTACATGTGCCACACAAAAGCATTTACCCAGATGATGTAAACGAGTTTTTCGTGTTGTGAAATGCTAAAGGGTTCGCATGGTAACGTCACGGTTTTTGGTTGTCAGTTTTTGTTTTCAAATTTCTTATTTATGATTGACTCAACTATGAGAGGAATCCACTCAAAATTGAAAGCAAAAACTGAAAACAACAATGCGAACGCTTTTCATTATGTTCTTGACTGAATGAAAAAGCTCCATACTAGACCAGGGCTATGGTTCTCAAACTGTCTGAATTGTTTGAATGGTGGAGAGAGTTTGGGGTGAATGAATTGTGTTTAATAGATCAGATTGGAATACAAATAACCAATAATGAATAGGGAATAGAGTAACATTTGTTTTTTCTTTTTTCTTTGCTCTTTGCTCTTTTTTGGTTGATAACATGCCTATTAACCAAAAAGGATAGGAATACATTTTTGTTCACCCCAAAATTGCTCACCCCAACTTATCCTCTTCTCCCATTGGCTAATACAATAGAACCTATTATTAAATGAGAATTAATTAATGATGCAAAATACTGGACCTCACTATAATAGCCAATGGGCGAGGAGGGTGAACAAATAGTGAGTAATTTTGGGATGAGCAAAACTGCACTCAAAATGATAATGACAACTAGAGACAAACAAAAGATTGGGAAAAACAAAAGAAAGAAGGTAAAGGGAAATGAGGCTAAAAATTAGCATATCTCAAAAGTTAGCCTCTTATGTGATTTTTGTCAAGATTATTGCACTATTAGAATCCAAAAACATGAATGTGCGTGTGTGTGTGTGTGTGTGTGAGAGAGAGAGAGAGAGAGAGAGAGAGAGAGAGAGAGAGAGAGAGAGAGAGAGAGAGAGAGAGAGAGAGAGGTCAAAGAGGGTGGGGGAGATTAGGATGTGTTTAATTATAAAGGAGGAAAAAGGAAGATTAGTTGGGTTGGACATGTCCTTTGTTGGATTGTCTGTATTTGCACACCGAAAGGTTTGGGTAGTATTTGGAAAAAGGTCTACTGTCAGGAAATTCGTCCTGCATTGCCACTCATAGAAACCTTTTATAATTTAGAGTCTGTTTGGTTCATGGATTGATGAGGGAACATCAAGGAAAATATATATTTTTTATTTGGTTACCAAGGAAAATAAAGAGGAAAAAAAAAGTGGTATAGTTGGAAATAAAATGAAATTTTTTGAATTATATGAGTCAATTTCCTCTTCCTTGAGTTACAATAATATTTTGTGAATTTTTAACTTAGTATAAAGAGAACACAAGGGAACTAGTAACACAAGGAAACTAGTTTTCCTTCTAAATTTTTTTTCCTCTCTTCAAGACACTTTTCTCCATGAGAAATGCAATTAATAAAGGAATAAAGTTACCTACCTTAGGCTTGTAAAAGTAGTTTAGACCAATTGTATGTTTGCACATTTGAGTGTGTCTATACACAAAAGTTTCTTATGTATTTGTGGGTGGACAATCAACAATGTTTTAGGGCGTGTTTGGAAAGCCTAAAACAGGACTTGGTTCAGTCCAAGTTCAACTTTTATCTGGTTCTTGTGAGAACCTGGTGAATGTATACTTCTCACATAGGTGTTCATGCCCTATCTAATAAAATCCTTAAAACAGATTTCATGTCATTCCAAGTTTCCAACCTACACTTGGTTCTCACAAGAACTAGATAAAAAAAATTAGATTTTGGGTTTTGGACTATTTTGAATATTCTCAAACAGGCCCTTAGGACTTAAACTTCGCTTTGAAACTTAATTGTATAACTAAATCATCCTCATTGTAAACTGAATTGCATAAGGCCAATGTCATCTAAACTAAACAAATCATTGGGGTTTTAATTAATTTTCAAAAATAAATAAAAATGGTTGTTATTTTAGCATAGTGGTGTAAGTGATTCTTAAAAAATTACTGTAATCAATGAAATCCACCTTCCTAATAACCCCAATTTTGTTATATTGTTTTTTTTTTTTAATGATTATTGGTGAATTGAGATCTTTCTGGTAATAATCATATATGAGGGGAAAAAAAGAGTAATGATACTTGAGAAAATGCAATAATATTGAAAGAGATTAACATAATAGAGATAAAACTGAGGAGTGCCACATTTCAGTGCTTAAATTAATGAACTCCAGCTACTTATGACCCATGGCATTGGTGACAAAATCAAGGCCCCACGAGAGAGAATGAATGTGTATCCCTTATGAATTACATCTGAGACAAAGTCCAATGTATGGACTCTATCAACAATTATTTTTTCCTCCTGATTGACTGACTGAGTATTTAATTGTTTAAATATCTCAAGGGATAGGAATGAGAAGCATAATATTATTATGCTTCTAAAATTTGGAGTAAATTTGTATTTTAAATTTAATTTTTTTATTGATGTGACAGTAGGATCTCTTATAAATTTAGAATAGTGGGATCACATGAGTTTTCATTAAAAGCAATTTTAAGTGGTCCCATAACTCTATCAACAATTGTTTTTTTCCTTTTAATTGACTGAGCAAGTAATTAATTGTTTAAAGATCTCAATGGGGATATGATGAAAAGAACATAAATAATGTTACAGTTCCAAAATTTGGGATAAGTTTGTATTATAAATTTGGTTTTCAATTATTGTGACAGTGTGATCTCCTATAATTATAGTGGGATTACTTGAATTTTCATATGACATAATTTTAAGTTATCCCATTGCTATATCAATTAAAAATTAAATATAAAATAAGTTTTTTAAAACCATAACACTAGAATGGTCAATCTACCTTATAAAACCATCTTGCCTCTTGTGGAGGGGGAATTGAATGAATAAAACAAATGAATAGAAATATGTAAGTCATGAATGAGACCATATAAATTTACAAGTTATGAATGATTTCATTTAGTCTATACTTTGGTAGGAGGGATGAAAAAATAGAAGGACTGGAAGGGAAGAAGGTTGATAACCCTAGGGGAAAAAAAAGAAAAAAAAAATAGAAGAAGTAGAAGAGAATCTTCCCTTATTGTTTTTGGTAAAGAAGGATCATAAGAATAAAAAAGAGAATATTGTATATTTACTTATTAATTACACTCTACCTTTTGTCAAAAAAAAAAAAAAAAAAAGGTATTAACATTGTTAAGTATTACTTTCACTGCGTGGCAAAAATGTCAAAAGATGAAAGAAGACACTTCAAAAATTGTGAGCTCGACCAATCAGGCAAAAAAGAAAAGAAAAGAAAAAAAAATGTGGGCTCTAAGAGAAGACACCCCCTCCCCGATTCTATCATATGAAACAAGCAATTACCCTCTTTCTTCACCCTCTCCTCTTCTTTCCCATCTTCGCTCGTGTCAAACATAGACAAATAGGCCGAAAATGCATACAAATTTTCAAATCATTATATTACTAAGAGTAATGTATAATTTCCAAATTCTCTATCCTAAAAGTGAAGATGGAAAATTTGAGAAGCAACATTTATCCTCCAACTTATGGGAAGAGGAACTAATATCTTAAGAGGAACAAATTTTTTTTCTTAATTAACTTTTGTAGTTAAATTCACAAAACTATAACAGAGATTTTGTAGCAACATAGTGAAATATAGAAATGTTAACTTTTTTTTCCTTAAAAAAAACAAAAGGATATCCAAATCATGCCTGATTATACCTTCAATATATATATATATATATATATTTTATGCCTTATTACAAAAGTTAGTGCATTAACCTTAACCTTTGCCTTTTCTGTTTATAGAATACTAGCAATCTTAGCACATTCTTTGGTCCCCTGTAACATATGTCTCATCAATTTGCAATCCTGTCAGCTTCCACCACTCTTTTGGCTTGTTCTATTTTCAACCTCCCTCACACACAAAAATATAGATATAATCAATGGCTCTATAAATGCCTTTATCATTAGAGTCAGCCACAGCATTTTGGCTTAATATGGGTTGTTGTTGTCCTTTTTTTTTTTTTTTTTTTTTTTATAGCACTGCTACACTCTCTCACTTTTCCGCACTCAGCTTTAAATGCATGTATCATGTTAGGCTAAAACAACCCATATTAGGCCAAAACAACCCATTTTCTTTTCGTTTTTTCTTTTTTTTAGTTTTTCCACCCTTTAACTTTATATAGTTCTTATAGTCTAAATATTGTCAATCAAGTCGTCAAATTTTATAAGTGTTTAAATTTGATCTAACAACAAATAATTCATCGTAAAAAGTTGTCTTTTGCTACAAAATGTTTGCTATTAGATTAAATTTAAACACTTATCGAAATTCGGAGAATAAATTGAGGAAATTAAGAATATAGAGACTTAATTGAAATCTGCTTCCCACCCATTTTTTCCCCATTAAAGAATATACTGCTAATTATAATGCATTGATAAGGTTATTTTGGAGCTATATAGTACAACCCCTTCTGACCAAAAAAAACTGTACAACCCTTCATGTGCTCCAATTTTTTTTTTCTTCCTTCATAAATCTAGTAAAATTAGCAAGTATAGAGATAACTAGATAACCTAGGAAGTACCGATACTTCATATGGAGTGACGTAATTATGTATGACATCGACGCGCTGGTGACATGCCTCTGACAGGTGTCGGGTGCACCAAAAAAGTATCTAGAACTTTATGCTTTATTTTTGAAATTGGGCATGACACTAACACGGTACCGACAGTACTTAGTCGACTCTTTTTTTATTTTATTTTATTATTATTAGTTTTTATTTAATTTATTGTTTCAGACAAGTCTTAAATTTTGTGGCGAAAGCCCTAATATGTGGAATAAATCAATAAGATTACAAAGAGAGATTTATTTTGAAAAGTTAAAACATTTTATGGTAAATTCAAGGAATACTAGCAAATTAAAGGACTTTATGATAAGGCGTGATAGTATTGTTATGATATTTTCATCTTGTATTGTTGTTTGGAGAAAATTTACTTACATCTTAGTTATTTAATTAAATTAACATTTTCTGTGTCGCCTCCGTAGCCTGTCGGGTTTTTTTTTTTTAGGATTTATCGTATCGCCATTTCGTGTCGTGTCATGTCGCTGTATTCGTGTCGGTACTTCTTAGCAGGTAATGCATGCATATATATATATATACACAACTATGCAAAGAAAAAGTAAAATAATGAAAACTCGGATCTACACGACTTAGCACGTTTCCAGTTTTCACTTTTTTAAATTATGAATACAGTAATTAGTTTTTTTTCTTCTTCTATAAAAATGTTGAAAACTAAAAATCACTTTTTGTTTTTCATATTCTGGTCCAATTCATTTTTGGAGTTTTCGACAAAATTAAGAAAAGAAAACTAAAACGATTACGAAACATATTTTCGGTTTTTTCATTTTACAATTTAAAAAAAAAAAAAAAAAAAAGAAGAAGAAGAAATGACTACCCTGTACATTTTCAGTTTTGATAATTAAAACCAACAGAAAATTGAAAAATGCAACGTCCTCAAACAAACCCTTAGCTTACAAAGAACATGATTTTCCTGTTGGCATAGCCTTGGATTATACATAACTTTATTACTAGTATCTTATTTTTTTCAGGAAAACATTGGTGTTCCTGTCCATGTTGATTGATGGTTGAACTGGCATGTACCATGCAACATGACACTGTCTACTGGAATCTTTAGGCCCGTTTGGTTTTGACATGGAAACAAGAAGGTTCTTATTATTTTTTTTTTCCTTTTCATAGAGTTGGAAAAAGTGGCAAAATTTTTCTTTGATTTAAGTTCTTTCTTCTACTTTAAGGTGGATTTACTTCGGAAAAGTTGTGGAAAAGTTTTTGTCAAACTCACCGAAATCTCGCAATGATATTGCATAATTGATTATTGTTGGATCCATATAAACTAGTTTAAACAGACTCCTAGTCAGTTGCAGTGGGCGGTATCAGCCCAAAGGATTTGCGAGAGTGGTACGTCTATGTTAAGAGTTCAGAAGCATAATAAATTATGTATTCGTATTTTCACCATCTCACGTAAATCCCTAGACTCACTGTTCGCTATTTTACTTGATATTGAAAATTATTATTTTGTAGTAAGAGTGCATTTTTGCTCATCCATTTAAGGGTTGGGTTAGCATAACCCAAGCATCTCATTGGGTCTCAGTGCATTGGCCATTAGGATGTTTGGGTTATGCTCACCCAGGGTGAGCAAATGTGAACTCTTTGTAGTAAATGGTAGAAACATTTTAGCGCCAAAATCGCTAATCATGATGTATCCTAAATTATCCACTAGGGTGTATCATAAATTTGTTTGGGATATAGAAGTGTACAGTAGTTATTTATTATTTAAAAAAGAAGAAGAAGAAAAATAAAAGAGAAAAAGTGGGAGGAATCTTGTGGTTCTATCAGATCTAATAGAACCCCCAGTATGTGACCAATGAGAACCCTCCACTTTTAAATACTTTTTGTGGTTGAAATTTTTTTTGATATTGATTTGGGTCAAGCACTCATGCATGAATATGACCTTAGTCTGGACCTAAAAGTTATCAAGATAAGTTGAGTCACGAGCATAGAAAAAAAAAAGTGAAAGAGTGAGGATTGGTAAGGGCAATTAGGGAAAATAGAAGACCAGCAAGGTTATTAGATTTTGATAATTGCCCTAATTTTAAGAATAATATTAATTTGTTGATTGTGGGTTGATGTAGTAGTAGTAAATTATTAAACAAAAATTTAAGCAAAAATCCGTAAAAGTAACTATTAAAAGTTTAAAGTCCAATTTTATTCTTAGTTTGTCAAGAAGTACTCTTTGAAAGGGACAATTTCACCTAAGATTCATATAAGGTCCAGTTAAATTTTACTTAATATTTATGTACGGAAGACCTTTGCCTAAACAGAATCTTAATTATCCTTAGCTCTACAGTAAATGACACAATAGACTTATTATTAAATTAACAAGCAAAATGCATTCTACACCTTATAATACTATGTAAATGGAGAAATTTTTCTACTATAAAGCGACTATTAAATTTTATTATTATTATTATTATTAATTATTAATTTTTTTTTTTGGGTTAACAGGAATGAGGCTATTACTATAATGCTCAAATTGTACTGAACATCACACCCATACGATGGTTAAGTTAATTTCTTGTGTAAATAGGACCACTACTTGATAATTGTTCTATTTATTTATTTATTTTTATATTGAAAGTAATGATATGCGTCATTTTTTCTATGCATGATGATAAAATCTTCAAACAAAATTAATAAAAAAAAAAAAATAAAAAAAATTCACTCACAATTGTCTCTCAATATCATCCCACATATAGGAATTTTGTTTATGTAAATCTGTATACGTTTGACTCTCAAATTTATTCCTCAACACAGTCTAAATTATTTTGATATCATTATTACTAAAACATTTCCACACAAAACCCACTAAACCCCATATAATTTAACTTCTCACAAAAGTGGTAGAATTTAGTCACACTTTTATATAGTGATGAAAAAGAAATAAATGCCATTTCTTTGTGCAGGTCCTAATTCTAAATTTCTAAATTGAAAATGCTCATAATGTTCTAAAGAGGGGTCTAATCTATCAATCATGTGAGCACTAAACATACTTAGACATCATTAACAATTTTGTAGAATCTTTTTTTCACTCTTTTCCATATATCAATAATAGATTTGAATATAAGCATACACATAAATAATATATTACAAGGATTGGTGACAATACCCATGATCCTTTGAGCCACTAGACTATAGACCAATCATAATGTAGACCCAAGGTTTAATTTTTAAGAATTAAGAGAAACTAAATCAAATGAGACCAAAACAAACTGGAGTACCAAATAAATCTAACATCATACAAAGCACTTCCATTGTTAATATAACACAAGTATTTTTGAGGACTTTCTTTAGGAATATAACTCTCCCACAAATCTTTCACCATGCTAAATAATCTCATGGTGGCTGTATCACATGAAGTCCTCCTCAATGTCCTCATTGTCTCATGAAACCTGCCATAACACCTACACACATCCACTTGGCCTTGTTTGTTGGTTGAAAACATCAAATCTTCATGGGATAGAACAACGATTTGAAGTTACTAATTGCATTCACCTAATTACTTTACATTCACCAAGATGTTTTAAGGAGTTGTATAGGTTCTCTTAATATGTTAACAAGCTTGTATCTGCACATTTTTTGAATTTTTTTTTAAAGCTTGTTAACATGTGCCTTAAGACACATGTTAAGATTTTTCATAATTTATCAACAGTAGTTGTTTAGGTAAATGTGAAGAGTAATTACACGTGTATTTAGTAGCTCCCTACTCATTAGCCTTATATATCAATTCAACTAGTTTTAAAGCTATGTAATGCACTCCGATAAAAAAAAATAATAATAATAATAAATAAATAAAAATAAAAATAAAAATAAAAATTGTTGGAAAATAGTGAAAATAAATTTATTAAAATACCAAAAGAAAGGAAAGTATAATGTACCATTAGCTAAAATTTCTCTATTTTTTTTAGCTTCAAACCCCCAACTCCAACCATGTTCTCCAGGGAGATTGTATTGTTATATTAATTTTTTTTAGACAAAAGTTAAAAATTTTAATGCACTCTCTCCTTAAAAATTAATAAGATATGTATTATTTTTCATTATTTTACTTATGAGTAATTACTCATATTCACACTCTCTCTTCTTAAATGTAGAGAACCAAAAAGGGATTTCTCAAAATGGAAAACCATTTGGGGAACCTGTTAGAGCCCCAAAAATACAATTTGATTCCCCAAAATAACTAGAAATTAATTATGAGTAATGTAGTTGGAGTTGCTCTTACACACTTGAAAAAGACAATGGAATGGAGAGAAAAATAAAAGGTAAAATTAATCATGTCATTAAATCAGTTGTATGTTTTCAATTTAGGAAAATATTATTGCTTTTAGAAGAAAAAAAAATCCAAATTTTAATTTTTTTTCGGGTGTCCTCCAATTTCTGGAAAGCACAATATATAAACATTTAGATAATACATTTAAGGCTTAAAAATATTTTAGTACCCTGTACTTTACCCAAATTTCACTTTGGGCCCTACATTTTTGATTGCAACACTTTGGGCCCTCTATTTTCAGTCTCGTTTCAATTAAGGACAATCGATCACGCCGTTAGCTGAAATGGACGGAAATCATCACGTGGAGGCCACGTGCATGCTTTTTTGCATCACCTCACATGATTTTTCCCCTTTATCCCTTAAAACTTAACATATCTAAGTAGATATTGAGAAAATCCATTACAGAGAGCTTGAAGAAACAGAGGAGAAATGGTAGGTTTTAAGGGAGAAAGCTTGAAGAAACAGAGGAGAAATGTTAGGTTTTAAGGGAGAAATGAGAAAAATCACGTGAGGTGATGCAAAAAAGCATGCACATGGCCCCCACGTGATGATTTCCGTCCATTTTAGCTAACGGCGTGATCGATTGTCCTTAATTGAAATGAAACTGAAAATTGAGGGCCCAAAGTGTTGCAATCGAAAGTGCAAGGCCCAAAGTGAAATTTCAGTATAAGTGCAGGGTACTAAAGTGTTTTTAAGCCTACATTTAATAGTTCCAATTTAGTAGAAGTCTTCTATTGTGGGCTAGTTGGTGAAGAGATAATTTAGGAAACTCAGTAAACTATGAATAGGGGTATTTTAGACATTTTAAATGCTTAGATATGTCCATTACATGTAATAAAATGATAGCACTTTTGTTTACCCAAATTTAGTTCACTATTGCTCATTTATATCTTTATTGACTGACATGTGCCTCATACATGGACAAAATGAAAATAAAAGGGACACATGTCACACAGTGAAAGACATAAGCGAACAATGATAAACCAAATTTTAGTGAGCAAAAGTGTTTTCTAATAAAATATGTATAAAATTGTCATTTGTCCATTGGTTGTACCGGTGATTAGGTGTATGCCGTCCTAATAAAGACGGCTTCAATTTGATTTATTGTATTAACACAACATTTATTTCCTATGTCTACAACACTTGAGCCCACTCGTGAATCCAAGCTCTTTGCCTTACACGTGGCAAATGATAATACATCAGCATGATGGAGCCACAAGATCTATCTGATCTTAGGAAATACAATAATGCTAGGTATACACACTTATCTACACACTTTTTGACACACTATGCTTTAAATGCATGTACCTTGTGCTGTTTGAAATTTTCACACTTTTCTGTGCACCACTTACACAACACAGAGTACATGCATTTAAAACTATGTGTCAAAAAGTGTGTAGAAAAATGTGTATGTCTAGCACTACTCTAGCAAATAATATGATACCCCATGTGTGGCATTATGATCAATTGAAAAGCTTATGCCACGTTTGGTTGCCAAGGAGCAGGTACTGGATTATTAGTGCATTTTGGCTACGTTTATTTCGCATACGAACGGCATGACTGTAGACACCCAATTTTGACCACACTGATAGGATTTAGGGTGGACAACGTCTTGGAGGATTCGATGATGAAAAGTACCCCGTGGAAGGTACTGGATTCCACACAATCAGAAGATCGGACTTCGGAAGGTGACTTCAAGCTCAGAAAAGCCCTTTTCCATGGATAAATCCCGGTTTTGTCAAAATCATCTCTCAGAATTCATATTCTCTCAGGGTTATATGAACATTAAGTGTTCTAAACGCAGTATTCTAGGTATCCAGAGATTCAATTTTAAAGAAAAGTTCGAAATCGACGCACATTTGAAAGCAATTTTGGAAAAGACGTCATTTGATTTCAAAAAGACGACGAAAGTTCCGGAGGACTTCCGGACTTCAATTGGACTTCAATTCTCATTATAAAACCTCTGGAAATATTTTTATACTGAAATTCAACCTGACAGCTTTCCAACGGTACGTAAACGGACGATTTCGGACACCAAAAAGCATTTTTACAAAAATCTGGAAAAGCAGTGCACGTGATTTTTGAAACAGGGTTTGTGGGTGACCAGAGGAGCAAGAATAGTAAGTGGCGGTTTTGGGTATGGGGGTGGCGGGTCCCACCATAACCGCCACTTCCATTTGTGTCCTCCACGGAGCTTTTTGAGTTCCAGACCCTTCTAGAAGCTTCCCACTGCGAGGAAATTGCCTGGAAATTGCGTTTAGGCTCCGAAATGGCCATTTTAACCCTCTTTTAAGCTCTAAAAATCCTGTTTTAACCCTGAAACTTAAGAGCTAAGTCTTCAAAACTCTATATAAGATCTCATACATCTCATATGAGATCACATCTTAACACACTAGACACTTGGAAGAGATACACTTGAATATACTTAGAGATACAAACACACATAGAAGCACATACAAGAGAGATAAGTATACTTTGAATATACTTTCAATTTAGGTGAATTCTAGAGAGAGAAAATTATGAATTGAATTTAGATTAACTTAGGCTAATTAGACCACAATTTGAACATCAATTGCCTCCCTCAACTTCCATGGATGAGTGCTTGAAGAACACTTGAATAACACTTGAAGAAGAAGATCTTCAAATCAATTTTGGTCTTGTAATTGAGAATCCTCCAAGAGGTAAACACTATAGTTCATCTCTAATTCCTACTTTGTATATATAGATCTATAAGATTTGGATCTAACTTAGTTCTATTTCTACTTATTAGAACACTCATCTTCTTCCTCTCATGTTCTTCACACACTCACATAGTTAGATCCAAATCTCTTTGATTTTTATTGATAATTTACAATTAGAGATTGTTTTTTCACTTTGATTTTCAATTTTGGTTTCATTCTTCAATTTTAGTTTAGATTCATGCATACATGATTATATATATATACATATATCTATTTTGAATTCCATGATGGTTTGGAAATATGATCTATGAGAAGGATGATTTCTATGTTCATACCTATCTCTTGATTATTCCTATTACCTAGGATTCCTATTGAATTTCATCTCCAACATGATATTTATAAGTCCCTTTGATCCTTGATCTAAAAGTTCTTCATAGAACTTGAGGGCTAAATTGATTGGGAATCATGATAATTAAGTTGATCTATGAGTTTGATCTCTCTAATAAGCTTCAACTATCACTAAAATGTTTTCCTCACACTTTAAAATGAACTAGATAAAAATTCAGCAAAGCAGATTGGTTTTGTCCATTAGATTTGGTCCATCAAAACCCATAGTTTGATGGATTTCAAATTTTCTGGGTAAACTTTGATGAATTAGCTTTCATCCGGTCCGTTTTGAGAGCTTTTAGGATTCATATACTATTTTTAGAAATTGTTGAGAAATCGGTTGACAGATTTGAACATCGTCTCTTTGTGCTTGAATTTCAGAAAATCTATAATAGTTATCGACGTTCCGCTTTTTGGGGATGATTCCTAACTCATATATCTATATGCCGATGTAAAATCGTGAGCATACGATCGAGTTAGGATCGTTTTCTAAGCGTTTAAAGTTGATACAACTATTCTGGAATTTTCTAAGTTTAATTACAAATATGATTATGTATACAAAATGGTCATACCTTGATCACTCAACAACAATTGATGAATAAAACTTGGTTTAGAAATCACCTAGGATAAATGGATGAGAGATCAAAAGCTTAAATCAACTTGGTTAACATGATTCATGAACTTCTATTATACTTCTATTATGTTTTGCATTCATTTGTCAAATGATACCAAATTTCCAGAATTACAGAGTCTGTTTAAAACACTTTTTCAGAAACCTTGTGATTACAGAATGTCCATGGGTTTATTTTTATCATATACTACAATGAAATAGCTTTCTTTTGACACCAAATAGAGCTTCATATGATTTTTGTAGATTTAATTATGATTTTTACAAGAACAATGGACAGTCCTGATCCACTGTTCCCAAAACATTTATTTCTCAAACAATAAAATTGATATTGAGGTCCCACTTTTTGGAGAAGTTCCCTAAGACATGTATCTAACTTTCTGTAAAAGGGTTTTTATCCAGCTCATGTTTAAGACCACTTTTGATAGGATTCATTAGAGGTTGCTGAATCTGGAAATTTGATTGATGACATGTTTTCTTTGTTTATCATGCATATCATTTGTTTGCTTGTATTTTTGCAATGCTTGGGTATTCTTTGGTGTATTAGTGCAGAGAATTAAGTGCCTCGGACCCGGACTTCGATTTGTGGTTTGCCTCGTCTACATGTGGCTTAGTGCCCATGTATCGTGTACTATCTCTATCCTTTCTCTTAGAATTTTTCTAGGTTTACAACTTTGATTTCAACGACACATTTCCTTTAGGATAAGTCTCCGTTTATATGATTATTTGTTAGAGACATCTTATCTAGGATTGTTGCATGATTGCATTGCACGTTTCCATTCTTTTTGCTTTCGCGACTCCGCTTGAGTCAACCAATGTAAGTCTTCTCGTTCCCTTTGCATATCATGACATGTTTACTTTATTTGCATCGGTCCCGGGCGGGACTAGCCACTGTGAGTATACTTCTCCCTTGTATTGCATGAGCATCCGCTTTCTACTTGATTTAGTCTCTTGAAATGATTTTCATTAGATGTTTCTTTTTGCCATGTATATATCTATCTAGTATGTTTGAGGAAACAACATCTATTATGAATTAATAACAAGGATATTTGAATCAAGGCCTACCATTCGGTAGGGCGAGGAGGGGGTGCTTTAGTCCTGCTTGGGCTCCTTCCCCTCTCGTACCAAGACCCCCGAACCTTGTTTCTGGTAATGAAGGGCGAGTAACCTTATTCAATTTTGGGCGAGTCAAACTTGGGTTTCCTAATTCCCGATAAAAATTAGGTGGCGACTCTTTGTCTCTAGGATCGCGTGAGGAAGTCCTAGTTTTCCCTGAAGTGTGCTCCTTGGGATCCGTCCCGGGACACTATCGAGGGAGAGCGTCAGGACCTCCTCATTCGCAGTGGTCCACAATCTGGCGACTCTGCTGGGGATTTGAACATGAAACCGATGGTTTCTTGTTCTTCGAGGGTTTGACTTGAACCAATGAATATCCTTGTTATTAATTCAATAATCATGTTGTTTCTGCCTGCATTTGCACTTGCATTGTTCTTTCACCGCGACTGCTTGAGATCATTGCCTTGAAGATAGAAGGTCCTCTTTCCTCTATTTGTCAAGAGTTTTGGTAGCATGTAGTCACCGTTAGCCTTGTACCGCGTGCGGTATATAGAGCCTATGTGTGAACGGCACGCCCTCGGGGAGGCGGTCAACCACACCGCTGAGCTTGCTAATGGACCCTTTATGAGACTAAAACCCGGCCTTTGCATATAGTTTCTATAGAACCCTTCAATTAGGATCTTGATTATCATCTTTGATTAGGACAATGTGATGAATTACTTGCGCTTGCCCGTAAGGGATTATGTGGATGATGAGGACGTGTATGCGAAGGCATCATCAAACCTTGTATGGTGGATTCCTCTAGGATAGTATGGTCTTTATCCGAACATCCAATCATTATTTGAGGACAATTTTGAAATTTTTTGAAATTATAAGCACTTCTTTGAAAATCCCAAGTCTTTTGAAAATTCCGGGAATATCCCTTTTGAAAACTCGCTTTGAAATTCACTTTCAAATTCTCCTAGATTTTTAGAGAAATCCAAAATTCCTACTTTGATGATTCAATTTCAAATTCTCCTCTCAAAATTCAGAATTTCAAATTTCCTACCTCGATTTTCAAAAATCATGATTTCTCACCACAAGCATTGATGGTTCAAAAATTCTTTTGAAAATTACAAATCTCCCCATCTCTTTCAAAGATTTTCATGAAAAATTTCAATTTTGAAAACATGAACCATCAAGAATTTCAAAACTCAAAATCCTTGGATAATGATTGGATTAGTAGGGTGATTAGCATACTCAAGGAATCTTATGTGCTTATGTGCTGATGTGCTAGGTCTAAGCTAGATTAAGGTGCATTGCATTTAGATTAGATTGCATTTCATCTGCATTTGCATGCACTACACGAGCATTGCATATACGACTCACGAGTGCGACGCCTCTAATATACTTTTAAAAAAAAAGAAAAGTTTTGTTTTCCTCAGAATTTTGAAACTTGAAAAGGTTTCTTCAAGAAAAATGTTTTTGAAAAATGAAAAAGATTTTCCATCTTTGATTTTCTTTTTTTGATTTTCATCCACTTTTTTATAAGATACCTGATTATTTGAAAAGCCTTAATAAATCAGAGTAGAAGGATTGAACTCCCTGAATTTGAGCAGAAAGAAGTAACATTGCGAACAAGATGGCTCCTCTTGATCCTCAGGCTTTGTTTTCATGGATGGATGAGGTCACCGGTATTGATCATCTACATTTCAGATATTTTGGCCTTAGTACTCTCTTTCAGCTGAGGAATGTGAAATTTGAAGAAGATATTATGCGTGCCGCCATTCGATGTTGGGATCCAGAATTCCATGTATTTCGATTTGGACATCAAGAGATCTCACCACTATTTGAAGAATTCAGTGCCATTCTCGATTTCAGCCCTTACTCCGATCTGATCCTTCCCACTATTCAGGCTGGATATGTAAAGAACCTATCATCACTTCTTGGTTGTTCTCCTTCTGTTGCTCGGTCCATGATTTCTGATCAGGAGGTTGATTTTCCCCGATTATTTGCTCGCTATTGTACTACCATGGGAGGACATTTTGATCATTCTGTATCTGGATGGGGTGCCTTGACATTGGCTATGATTTCGTACTTCCTGTTTTCTTCCTCATCTCATGCCCTCATACCAGTTGCTTGTGGACTCCGTTCCCGACAAAACCCTATGATTTTGGTCTTAGCAGAAACTCTAATGGGTTTAGATCAGGCACATACTGATGGGACAGTACTGCTTTCTGGTGCCCCTTTAGTGCTACAAACTTGGCTTCTTGAGCGACTCAGTTTATTAGTGTATCCTCGCGGTCTTTGCAGGATCCCTTCTTTAGATCAGAGGAAGGTACGAAGATTTTTCAGCAACTCTGAGGTTTGGTTTGTTTGGCTAAGCGGTCTCACCACTGAGGACATCCGTTGGGTCTGCGCCCGTTGGGATTATTGTTCAGTTACTGTTAGATTTCCAGGAAGGAGCGGGATATGGCTTCTTGGTTTACATGCTACCACTTTTTCCATCCCATACAGAGTAGCCAGGCAGTATGGCTGTAGACAGGACACTTCTGAGGATGCCATCGGGGTTATAAGAGATTCAATTCTGCGGTCTTCATTGATTACTGCTTTCACTACTGCATGGCATGAGCGGATTGCGGCACCTTTTCCACGAATTCCCGCCTCCATCCAATTATCAATTGAGTATTTCCTAGAGATCCAGAGGGTGATTGAAAGGCAGAGCCAGATTCAGCAAAGACATTAGAAAAGGCACTTTAGAAGGTTTGAGGATTGGGTGATGATGTTTGGAATAGCTGTTTGTTGAAACCAAATGGATGTTTAAAAAAGGAAAAAGCAAGTCACTGTGACGCTCCACTTGAGATCGAGTTGAGTTCAGTCGAGTCTATTGTTTTGAGTCTTGTTGTCGAGTCTGTCCATCGTCAAGTTGTGTTTGAGTTTATGTCGAGTACTGTAATCCTTCTATTTCTAGTAATGAAATGAAAACTTGATTTGCTTGATTTAATGCGCCTAGTCATGAATGAATGAATCACTAAGCTGAAAGTGTAATTTCTCTGACTATTGTGGAAAAATACTCTGTTGATCAATTTTTGCATTGAAAAGAATCCTGAAAGGATCAAAGTTGATTTTGCGCTAATGCCAAAGAAAGCTAAGAATTGATTAGTTTTACTTTAAGAATCTTGAGATGCTTTTGCTCAAATCTTGAAAAGATATGCTTGATAGTAACTCGGGACTAGCTTAACTCCCTTTTCTCCCCACTTCAAAAATCTTGAGCCCAGAAAAATGGGTCATTCAAACCTGTCTAAACTGCAAGCCATGTACTCTTTGTCCTTGATGGTAGCCAAACATTTCAAATAAACTACTTCTCTCAAAAAGAAAAAATAAGCTCGCTGGGATGAAAACCCGAAAGGGCACCTAGACAAAAGTTAGAGCACAAAAAAAAAAAAAAAAAAAAAAAAAGAAGCTCGCTAGGATGAAAACCCGAAAGGGCGCCTAGGCAAAAGTTAGAGCATAGAAGAAAAGAAAATTTTGCGCGTTGTTTTCAAGAACTTGATCCTAGCCAATCAAGACTTTAGAGAGAAAAGAAAAGAAAGAAGAGAAGAAGAAAAAAAAAAGAAGAATGAAGAAGATTAAGAAATCGGGAACATAAATTGTCCCAAAACTTTGATTTGTAAATTCTTTGAGTAAGCCTAAAAGATTTGAAGGGCTAATCCTGCTGTATGATGAGTGATGTAAAATTGACTGGCTAGTGAAAAGGTGAAAAGAATCAACCGTCAAAGAAAAAGAAAGAAGAAAAAAAAAAAAAAAAAAAAAAAAAAAGGGGAGAGGTAGTTTAGTTTCTTTCAACGCTACCAAAAGTGACCTACTTCAAAAAATCTGTCTGATGACATGGCTTGAAAAGCCCCCAATTCTTGAAATCCTTGCTCTTTTAAAACCTCCAGCCTTCGAGGAACTACGCTTGACCTGATTCCCACTTGGGGATACGTAGGCAACCTACTCGGTTCGGTCACTGCTCCTGAAACACTCAGCCACATCTCAAATACCTTCTTTCAAGACTTAGCCGAACTACTTTGGACCTGATTCCCACTTGGGGATAAGTAGGCGAGCTTCCCTGGTTCTCGGTCCCTGAACCTTGCAAACTAGGGGCAAACTTTCAAAGTTTGCCCAGAACCTCAAGATATCACTACCACACTAGGGGCAAACTGCGTTTGCCCAAGCTTTCATTTATCCCTGTCAACTAGGGGCAAACATCGTTTGCCAATACCCTTTCTACATTATAAGCGAATCCCAAGCCGTCAAGTATATCTTTGAAAACATTTGAAATGAATTGTCTCTTATTCTATAAGCTAAAGGCACTAATTCGAAGCACCTTTTGGTAAAAGCAAAGGATTGATTGAGATCCATATGGAATATTTTCAAAGCATTATTTTATCAACTGAGTATTATCACAATAAAATGAGAAGAGCACATGAAAGCAAAGAGATACGTCAAACATGACAAATGCGCATTATGTAAATGGCAAAGTTGAGTTGTCTCCTCCAAACTTCTATTTCAGTGTCAAGTGTGTCATCTTCCTGTGTCAATGTTTGTCGTGGTCAAGTCTGTCGTCGTCTAGTCTGTGATCTCGAGTGTGTGGGTCCGAAGTGATCTATAATTGTAAAATTTTCAAAGCATCCGAAGGTGGATACAAGTAGAAGTTCCAAACATTGTTATTGCATCAATTAAACCTAGTCGAGATGAAGTGTCGATCAGAAGACCGGCCTTGGATGTTGAGTTGAGCTGTTATTGAGACAAGATCTGTATGCATTACATGAATATCTGCTAAAATTGATTTATGAAGCACGTCAAAGTCATCAGGTCTTTTGAGTACCTATCAGTCACGGATCAGAATTGAGATATCAGGAGACTTGAACAGCCTAAGAGTTAGGATTTGAGTTTTGCTTTAAGATTGGGATCTAGATGTATGAATTGCCAAGAAGGCCTGCCTCGTCAAGAAAGTTGGATTTAGATCAAACACTAATCATGCTCTGCATTTGACATGCACTTCAGCAGCATTTTCCGCATATTATTTGTGCCTTTGTTAAACCAGCTCTACTCTCTGCAAATTGACCCCACAATTTATTTTGACCACAAATTGGTCCAATCTTGATGCATAAAGAGTGCTCGAAACTTGTTGGAATTGGTCTAAAGGACCCATGGGAATTTGAATTTTGGTAAAAATCCATTCAAGAATTGAAAAAAGTCCCCCAGATGAGAAGAATCAAAGGCACCGCAGCCTGAAAGTGGCCGAGAAACGGCAAACTCCCGTCGTTTTGGGATTGATTATGAGTTGTCTTAGAAAATGGACATTTGAGTCTACTGTCGCTTGAGAATTACATCCAGAAAGGACTTTCAGAAGATGGGTCAGAATGCGAGATGTTCAGAAAGGGTTAGAGTAAGCCTGACGTGTTGCAAGAATGATTGCGTTGGTCGAAGCACCAATATGAGTCTCAGAAAGAATCAGCAGGGCCTCCAGAATATGTGCTCGCGTCCCAGAAACCTCAGATATCTCCTCAAGCAGAGAATTTCCAGATATTGTCAAGGTATACAGAATTCGTGCATCTCTCAGAATCATAGGATCTCCCCAGTAGAGAACTTTCAGAATTAAGTTTCTCGCAAGCATCATGTATCCACGGGTTGCCTCCAGATAAAGGGTATCTCTCAGAATTTGAGCATCAAAATCGCCTCCAGAATACAAGGTTTATGCCAAGTATCATGTATCCAGGGTTGCCTCCAGAATGTAGGGTTTCTCTCAGAATCGTGGGTTGCCTCCAGAATGTAGGGTTTCTCTCAGAATCAGAATCGTGGGTTGCCTCCAGAATGTAGGGTTTCTCTCAAAATCAGAATCGTGTATCCGTGGGTTGCTCTCAGAAGAAGGGTCATCTCTCAGAATTTGTGTATCTCTCAGAATCCGTGCATCAGAACAGAAGATTTGTCCTCAGAAGAAGGGCCTGTTTCAGAAGAACAGAGGATTTGTCTCCGGCAGAGAGACCTGTTTCAGAAGATTTGTTTCTAGACCTGCCACAGAAGATTTGTCCTCGGAAAAAGGGCCTGTTTCAGAAGAACAGAAGATTTGTCTCCGGCAGAGAGACCTGTTTCAGAAGACTTGTTTCCAGACCTGTTACAGAAGATTTGTCTAGAAGAAGGACCTGTTTCAGAAGAGCAGAAGATTTGTCTCCGGCAGAGAGACCTGTTTCAGAAGATTTGTCCCCAGCAAAAGGACTCTACATCAGCAATCGTCCCCAGCAAAAGGACTCTACATCAGCAATCGTCCCCAGCAGAAGGACTCTACATCAGCAATCGTCCCCAGCAAAAGGACTCTACATCAGCAATCGTCCCCAGCAGAAGGACTCTACATCAGCAATCGTCCCCAGCAAAAGGACTCTACATCAGCAATCGTCCCCAGCAGAAGGACTCTACATCAGCAATCGTCCCCAGCAAAAGGACTCTACATCAGCAATCCGAGTTTAAGATCATGTCGAGATTAGATCGAGTTTAAGATCATGTCGAGTTTTAGATCGAGTTTAAGATCATGTCGAGATTAGATCGAGATTAAGATCATGTCGAGTTTTAGATCGAGTTTAAGATCATGTCGAGATTAGATCGAGATTAAGATCATGTCGAGATTAGATCGAGTTTAAGATCATGTCGAGTTTTAGATCGAGTTTAAGATCATGTCGAGATTAGATCGAGATTAAGATCATGTCGAGTTTTAGATCGAGTTTAAGATCATGTTAAGATTAGATCGAGTTTAAGATCATGTTAAGATTAGATCGAGTTTAAGATCATGTCGAGTTTTAGATCGAGTTTAAGATCATGTCAAGATTAGATCGAGATTAAGATCATGTCGAGTTTTAGATCGAGTTTAAGATCATGTCGAGTTTTAGATCGAGTTTAAGATCATGTCGAGATTAGATCGAGATTAAGATCATGTCGAGTTTTAGATCGAGTTTAAGATCATGTCGAGATTAGATCGAGATTAAGATCATGTCGAGATTAGATCGAGTTTAAGATCATGTCGAGTTTTAGATCGAGTTTAAGATCATGTCGAGATTAGATCGAGATTAAGATCATGTCGAGTTTTAGATCGAGTTTAAGATCATGTTAAGATTAGATCGAGTTTAAGATCATGTTAAGATTAGATCGAGTTTAAGATCATGTCGAGTTTTAGATCGAGTTTAAGATCATGTCGAGATTAGATCGAGATTAAGATCATGTCGAGTTTTAGATCGAGTTTAAGATCATGTCGAGTTTTAGATCGAGTTTAAGATCATGTCGAGATTAGATCGAGATTAAGATCATGTCGAGTTTTAGATCGAGTTTAAGATCATGTTAAGATTAGATCGAGTTTAAGATCATGTTAAGATTAGATCGAGTTTAAGATCATGTCGAGTTTTAGATCGAGTTTAAGATCATGTCGAGATTAGATCGAGATTAAGATCATGTCGAGTTTTAGATCGAGTTTAAGATCATGTCGAGATTAGATCGAGTTTAAGATCATGTCGAGATTAGATCGAGATTAAGATCATGTCGAGTTTTAGATCGAGTTTAAGATCATGTCGAGATTAGATCGAGATTAAGATCATGTCGAGATTAGATCGAGATTAAGATCATGTCGAGTTTTAGATCGAGTTTAAGATCATGTCGAGATTAGATCGAGATTAAGATCATGTCGAGTTTTAGATCGAGTTTAAGATCATGTTAAGATTAGATCGAGTTTAAGATCATGTTAAGATTAGATCGAGTTTAAGATCATGTCGAGTTTTAAATCGAGTTTAAGATCATGTTAAGATTAGATCGAGTTTAAGATCATGTTGAGTTTTAGATCGAGTTTAAGATCATGTCAAGATTAGATCGAGTTTAAGATCATGTTGAGTTTTAGATCGAGTTTAAGATCATGTCGAGTTTTAGATCGAGTGTAAGATCATAGGTTGAGTTTATGACCACACCCAAGTATAGAATTGTTTTGAGTTTAAGAATAGGTCGAATTTAAGACCACGTCGTGTCTAGATCTAAGATGAGGAGAAGACTTGTCTAAAACCCACTTCATTAAGAAACCTAAATCAATAGGAAGGATTGTGTCAAAAAAAAAAAAAAAAAAAAAAAAAAAAAAAAAAATTTCGACTGTGAGAGAGAGTCATTACATCCCTTGCATTAGATTTTGCATCCAGGGAACCCTTGAGGATGATTCCTCCAGCACTTGCACATTCACGTTTTCATACTGCACCAGCATCCTAGGATAGGAGCATTTCATCCGCATTGTTGTTGTTTGTTTTCCGTTTTCCCGCGCGCTTGAACTACGCCCTGGTCTGATTCCTGGAAAGGATACGTAGGCAGCTCCAGCGGAGCACGACCAGCATCAGCTTCAACTTAGCCGCCTCTACCCAGCATTGCATTGCATTCTTGCATTCGTAATTTCTTGATTTTCTCTGATTTTGAATTTCTTGATTTTGCGAATTTTTTGTTTTTCCTAAAACCTCTCAGTATGGTTATTTGGGTGCCTTCAAGGCTTTGGCACTCACTTGCAGTTCACGTTGTTCACAACAAGCTCTGCCAAAGAGGGGCAAACTGTAGACACCCAATTTTGACCACACTGATAGGATTTAGGGTGGACAACGTCTTGGAGGATTCGATGATGAAAAGTACCCCGTGGAAGGTACTGGATTCCACACAATCAGAAGATCGGACTTCGGAAGGTGACTTCAAGCTCAGAAAAGCCCTTTTCCATGGATAAATCCCGGTTTTGTCAAAATCATCTCTCAGAATTCATATTCTCTCAGGGTTATATGAACATTAAGTGTTCTAAACGCAGTATTCTAGGTATCCAGAGATTCAATTTTAAAGAAAAGTTCGAAATCGACGCACATTTGAAAGCAATTTTGGAAAAGACGTCATTTGATTTCAAAAAGACGACGAAAGTTCCGGAGGACTTCCGGACTTCAATTGGACTTCAATTCTCATTATAAAACCTCTGGAAATATTTTTATACTGAAATTCAACCTGACAGCTTTCCAACGGTACGTAAACGGACGATTTCGGACACCAAAAAGCATTTTTACAAAAATCTGGAAAAGCAGTGCACGTGATTTTTGAAACAGGGTTTGTGGGTGACCAGAGGAGCAAGAATAGTAAGTGGCGGTTTTGGGTATGGGGGTGGCGGGTCCCACCATAACCGCCACTTCCATTTGTGTCCTCCACGGAGCTTTTTGAGTTCCAGACCCTTCTAGAAGCTTCCCACTGCGAGGAAATTGCCTGGAAATTGCGTTTAGGCTCCGAAATGGCCATTTTAACCCTCTTTTAAGCTCTAAAAATCCTGTTTTAACCCTGAAACTTAAGAGCTAAGTCTTCAAAACTCTATATAAGATCTCATACATCTCATATGAGATCACATCTTAACACACTAGACACTTGGAAGAGATACACTTGAATATACTTAGAGATACAAACACACATAGAAGCACATACAAGAGAGATAAGTATACTTTGAATATACTTTCAATTTAGGTGAATTCTAGAGAGAGAAAATTATGAATTGAATTTAGATTAACTTAGGCTAATTAGACCACAATTTGAACATCAATTGCCTCCCTCAACTTCCATGGATGAGTGCTTGAAGAACACTTGAATAACACTTGAAGAAGAAGATCTTCAAATCAATTTTGGTCTTGTAATTGAGAATCCTCCAAGAGGTAAACACTATAGTTCATCTCTAATTCCTACTTTGTATATATAGATCTATAAGATTTGGATCTAACTTAGTTCTATTTCTACTTATTAGAACACTCATCTTCTTCCTCTCATGTTCTTCACACACTCACATAGTTAGATCCAAATCTCTTTGATTTTTATTGATAATTTACAATTAGAGATTGTTTTTTCACTTTGATTTTCAATTTTGGTTTCATTCTTCAATTTTAGTTTAGATTCATGCATACATGATTATATATATATATACATATATCTATTTTGAATTCCATGATGGTTTGGAAATATGATCTATGAGAAGGATGATTTCTATGTTCATACCTATCTCTTGATTATTCCTATTACCTAGGATTCCTATTGAATTTCATCTCCAACATGATATTTATAAGTCCCTTTGATCCTTGATCTAAAAGTTCTTCATAGAACTTGAGGGCTAAATTGATTGGGAATCATGATAATTAAGTTGATCTATGAGTTTGATCTCTCTAATAAGCTTCAACTATCACTAAAATGTTTTCCTCACACTTTAAAATGAACTAGATAAAAATTCAGCAAAGCAGATTGGTTTTGTCCATTAGATTTGGTCCATCAAAACCCATAGTTTGATGGATTTCAAATTTTCTGGGTAAACTTTGATGAATTAGCTTTCATCCGGTCCGTTTTGAGAGCTTTTAGGATTCATATACTATTTTTAGAAATTGTTGAGAAATCGGTTGACAGATTTGAACATCGTCTCTTTGTGCTTGAATTTCAGAAAATCTATAATAGTTATCGACGTTCCGCTTTTTGGGGATGATTCCTAACTCATATATCTATATGCCGATGTAAAATCGTGAGCATACGATCGAGTTAGGATCGTTTTCTAAGCGTTTAAAGTTGATACAACTATTCTGGAATTTTCTAAGTTTAATTACAAATATGATTATGTATACAAAATGGTCATACCTTGATCACTCAACAACAATTGATGAATAAAACTTGGTTTAGAAATCACCTAGGATAAATGGATGAGAGATCAAAAGCTTAAATCAACTTGGTTAACATGATTCATGAACTTCTATTATACTTCTATTATGTTTTGCATTCATTTGTCAAATGATACCAAATTTCCAGAATTACAGAGTCTGTTTAAAACACTTTTTCAGAAACCTTGTGATTACAGAATGTCCATGGGTTTATTTTTATCATATACTACAATGAAATAGCTTTCTTTTGACACCAAATAGAGCTTCATATGATTTTTGTAGATTTAATTATGATTTTTACAAGAACAATGGACAGTCCTGATCCACTGTTCCCAAAACATTTATTTCTCAAACAATAAAATTGATATTGAGGTCCCACTTTTTGGAGAAGTTCCCTAAGACATGTATCTAACTTTCTGTAAAAGGGTTTTTATCCAGCTCATGTTTAAGACCACTTTTGATAGGATTCATTAGAGGTTGCTGAATCTGGAAATTTGATTGATGACATGTTTTCTTTGTTTATCATGCATATCATTTGTTTGCTTGTATTTTTGCAATGCTTGGGTATTCTTTGGTGTATTAGTGCAGAGAATTAAGTGCCTCGGACCCGGACTTCGATTTGTGGTTTGCCTCGTCTACATGTGGCTTAGTGCCCATGTATCGTGTACTATCTCTATCCTTTCTCTTAGAATTTTTCTAGGTTTACAACTTTGATTTCAACGACACATTTCCTTTAGGATAAGTCTCCGTTTATATGATTATTTGTTAGAGACATCTTATCTAGGATTGTTGCATGATTGCATTGCACGTTTCCATTCTTTTTGCTTTCGCGACTCCGCTTGAGTCAACCAATGTAAGTCTTCTCGTTCCCTTTGCATATCATGACATGTTTACTTTATTTGCATCGGTCCCGGGCGGGACTAGCCACTGTGAGTATACTTCTCCCTTGTATTGCATGAGCATCCGCTTTCTACTTGATTTAGTCTCTTGAAATGATTTTCATTAGATGTTTCTTTTTGCCATGTATATATCTATCTAGTATGTTTGAGGAAACAACATCTATTATGAATTAATAACAAGGATATTTGAATCAAGGCCTACCATTCGGTAGGGCGAGGAGGGGGTGCTTTAGTCCTGCTTGGGCTCCTTCCCCTCTCGTACCAAGACCCCCGAACCTTGTTTCTGGTAATGAAGGGCGAGTAACCTTATTCAATTTTGGGCGAGTCAAACTTGGGTTTCCTAATTCCCGATAAAAATTAGGTGGCGACTCTTTGTCTCTAGGATCGCGTGAGGAAGTCCTAGTTTTCCCTGAAGTGTGCTCCTTGGGATCCGTCCCGGGACACTATCGAGGGAGAGCGTCAGGACCTCCTCATTCGCAGTGGTCCACAATGACTAGGTGAGATTGGACTGTATTAATTTTAATTAAATAATCCACTGTTGGTTATGTGTAACTACAAGGGACTAATAGTCAATGAGTAAAGGGTAAAGGTTATTCCCCTCAATCCTGTCCACAAAACAAACGTGGCCAAATTTATTGAATACTTCGTGGCTATTAATATCACACCCTAAATTAAATAGTCAGACATATGATAGATTATTTATTTAGAGAACAGTTTTTTAAAATTGGGATCCACTTATGGGAGAATGAACATCAAAAGAACCTAAAAAAATGTATAGAATGCTAGAAGCATTATCCTTAGTTTAAATAGACTACTACGTTTGGATACAAAAGAATGGATTGGACAATTTAGTTAATTTTAATTGGACTAAACAAGGGATTAGTAAGCCTACTCTCATGGTCATGGGTTAGTAAGTGACCCAATTTCTGGACTATTTAGTTAAAAGGAATTAATAATTTGGTACCATATATTAGCGACCCAAACACTAAACTATTTCAATTAAATTGGACTAATAGTCTCCGGCTTCTCATATTGCCAGAGCAATTTTCTTTAATGCCAGAGCAATCCACAATTTTTCTAACAGATTTTTAGCATTACTAACCGATTTTTTCGTTACAAATAAAAAAGTGTTAGAATTTGCTCTGATATTAAAGAAAACTGTTCTGACATTATGATTTCCCACAGTCTCCTTTAATACTGCACTACAAACATGACGTAAGCATATCTAAATAGCGGATTGTTCAATTAATTACAATAAACTATTGTCCAGTCCTTAATAACTTAGTCTTTATAACATCTGAGTCTTCACAGAAAGGAGAGGATGAGAAGAAGAAATAGTCTAGCTAGTACAACAATTATGACTTATTTCTTCGGACCCACCAACGAGTCTGACTAGACTAATATACAATTATACATGTATATTAGTATATATATATATATAGAATTGCAAGTTACACTCTATGGATGAACCAATATATTGTATATAATACCATAGAATGTATTGACTTAATTTTGAAGTGGGAATAGCAATTCTCTATATATATAATAGTAATTGTCTGTGCCCGGGCATGGTGCCAAAAAATACGGTAATTGAATAATTTGAGTGCTTTCGGCACTAACTCCGCGTGTCTTTGGCTCTAATATCCAAACAACCCTTAAGCCAATTTTTTTTTAAAGACCAAAAAAATAATTTTCAAAGAGGATAGGTACATAAGTCCAACAATTAAATCAATTGGAACCATTAGATAAAAGACTTGGGCTGGATTTATTTGGGTTGGGCTGAGTTTGTTTGGGTTAGATTTTTTTGGACCATTGAAGAGAGAGCGAGATAGAAAGCGTTGAGTGATTGCCAACCCTTGAATTAAGATCCAAGGACTGAAAATGTCTCTCCATAAAGGTATTCTTCCTTTAATTGAATATATATATATATATATATGTGTGTGTGTATGTGCGCGCGCGCTCAAGCGCATAAAAAATGCTAGTCTACTACATATTTAAACATAAACACATTTTTTTGGACCAAAAATTTCATGTCACCTCTGAAATAATTTTGCAAGTGAGCTAACTTAAGTTACTCTAGGAGATATAGCTGTTAAATGCACTCATTAAATTTATCTCTATACCCATATTATGCAATGAGAAGAAATGCGCTCAACATCTTCTGTTGTATATATGAATGTATCTATTCATGGGTATATTGAGTAACGGGAGCTACTAATTACACTCATTTAATACATTTCTACACATATCTGAATGCATTGAGGTGGTGTACATTCAGTATCACTAGTTATCGATATAGGAGTAGAGAGAAATTAGGTGCGTATTTAGTAACTTTTAGATCCCTAATTATAAAATGACCTTTATACTCTCATTTTAATTAGATTATTTATTGTCAATTTAAATTCAACACAAAAAATTGACCAATTTTTTGAAGCTTAACCAGACAGATTATAAGGTTTAGCTTTTAAGACTATATCTTTTAGAACTCAAAATAAGTTGTGAATTTGTTTCATGTAGCTTTACAAGAAGCAGGAATTAGGTTATAATGGTATTTGATTGTGTAATACCCTGTATTTTGATATATAAATAAGACCTGGTATTCATTTCTATATACTTGTATAACATTTACCCTTCATTTGGTAAATTTAGATATCAATCGATTGCCTTTGTTTCCCAATCGATTACCACTTTTTAGATACCAGTTGATTGCCATCTTTTCCAATTGATTGCTATTCTGCTGACTTGAATTCATTACGTGGCAATATACCAAATGATTGCCTTCAAATATCTGTAACCAATGGATTGCCATAAGTCCTAATCGATTGGCATAAGCAGAGACAAGTTTTCTTCTTTGCTTGAACTTTGGACGTGTGGTACTCTCATTTCCTATATATATACCTTCATTTTCAAGCCTTGGGTCTGTTTGGTTCAGTTGAGTTTGAGAGAGTGATATATATTTATATACACACAAACTTAGATATATATATATATATATATATTCATATATATACATCCACACATACACACACACTGCCTTAGGCAGAGAAAGAAGAAGGAGAAGAGAAAGAAGATAGAAGAAAAGCGAAGGAAGAGAAAGAGGAGGCAGAGAGATAGAGAGCAGACAGAGAAAGAGAGGAGGAAAAGAGGAGAGAGAAAGCTTGAAGATTCACAAGCCAAACACACCCTAGGTGGGTTGTAACTCACTTGGTCCCTCTATTTAATGATGTTAATACTAGTTGTCATGAAGTTTAGACGTATTAAACACATCCTTACGACGTTTATATATGATGTTTTATAAATCTGCTGGAGAAGACGAAGTGACAATCGATAGGAATGATTCCCAATCGATTGCCATCAGTCTGGTCCCAAGCGATTGGATAGAATCCCAATTGATTGACATCCCAATCGATTGAGTTTCCTCAGTCGGTTTTTATGACTTTTATCCTAATCGATTGGACCCTTGTCCCAATCGATTGGCATTGGCAGAACATGGATTCCTTTGCCTATGCATTATCGATTGCCATCAGTCTGGTCCCAAGCGATTGGATAGAATCCCAATCGATTGACATCCCAATCGATTGAGTTTTCTCAGTCGGTTTTTATGACTTTTATCCTAATCGATTGGACCCTTGTCCCAATCGATTGGCATTGGCAAAACATGGATTCCTTTGCCTATGCATTATATAAGAGGTTCGATTATTCGACTATCAATTTGGACTTCCGTTATGTGATTATGGGTTAAGCAGGGACAATGTGACACCAAATAATTATAGGTTTTTGATAAATGAAAGAATATGGCGATGTGGATGATGTGTTGATTCTTGGATGAGTTTGATATCCATTTCTTTATTCAGAGTAGTCAGGCTACATTGGGAATTGTCATGTGTCGATGTTAGAACGGAACTTAGGTAGGTTTGGTAAATTCTGGGAACGGTACGTGGATAGACGTTTGGTCATGATATGCTCTTAAAAGCGGTGAACTATGCATATATACTTAAAAGCGGTGAGTTGGACCAAGTAGTCCTAAGACAGACTAGATGATCTATGATATGCTCTTAAAAGCGGTGAGCTGGGTCACTGGTAGATGACGTTGAGTTGTGGCAATAGACTAATATGCCTTATTGGAAACGTTGTGTCCCTGTAAAGGGTTGAGCTGTGCATATGCTCTTAAAAGCTAGGGGACGGACTGGCATGGAGTCAATGACCTGCGGTGAGCTGTGAATATGCTCTTAAAAGTGGTGGATGGAATGAGGATGTATCCTTAGAGTTAAACGATTGAGTATGTTCATTCAGTCAGAGTATGTTGAATATCGATTTTTGAGTAACAACACGACAAGGGTTGGTTAACAATGTTGAGTAAAGGAGAAAGATATTATTATAGTAGAATTTAACTCATGTCTTCATAAACTTGTTATTACTTCAGATAACTGGTACCTTGTTAGTTTATATTCACTCAGCTCTCAATAAGCTGATAACCTTTATTGCCTGAACTTTCCCTGTCCAGACTATCCTGTACCTTATCCTACAGGTGTCGGAGCCTACGGCAATGGCTACTATCCGGGAGAAGAATACGCAGAGGGTAGCCCCACTGATGACACCTATGCCAGGAAGGATTACTACTGTCACGCCCCCCAGTAGCAAAATAGAGAAAATAAATTTCTTTTGGACCCGTAGGCCATGAAAGTTGAAAGTCTCCATATTGTCCACAACCCAAGTCAACCATCAGAGTAATGATTCAAACCACGCATTGGAAAGTTCTAAGGTTGATAGATGAAACTGAAGTTCAATACTAAACTATTACAAAACCACAAGTATCTGCAGAAACGTAAATAAAGTATTATGGCAACATATGCCAATTACAACCTTAATTATTACAACAGTCTTTAAAACATAAGCATAAACTATCAATAGCAAGCTCCAAGTCTTCAGCTCGCGTAATAGTCATCTCCAGCGTAGCCTCCGTCATCGTTGACTCCATCCTCATAGCCCCTATCCATGTATGCATCTCCTGCATGCTCATAACCCTGGCCAACTGGACGTCAAATATCCAGCGGCATAAACGTCGTCAGCAACGGAAGCCGAGTGAATGCAAACACCAACAGAATGTCTATAGATTACAGCATGTAAGCAATAACATCATTAAAAGGATCAATATCATCGTTCGTATGCATGTATGCACCAACTCAATATACCTCGACGGATATTGTCCCAATCTCACGGACATCGTCTCAATATAGACTCCTGGAACCACATTAATCAGGCACGTAGTCCTCACTCTCTAGCCAACCCGACTCGATTTATTCTGGCCAATCCGCCATTGGTATGTCCTAGCCAATATGCCCAGTCAATACGCTCGATACATTACGGCCAATACGCCCAGCCAATACGCTCGATACATTACGGCCAACACGCCAAGCCAATACGCTCTATACATTATGGCCAACACGCCCAACCAGTACGCTCGATACATTACGGCCAACATGCCCAGCCAGTACGCTCGATACATTACGGCCAACATGCCCAGCCAGTACGCTCGATACATTATTGCCACCACGTCCAACCAATACGTTCGATACATTACGGCCAACACGCTCAGCCAGTACGCTCGATACATTACGGCCAACACGTCCAACCAATACGCTCGATACATTACAACCAACATGCCCAGCCAGTACGCTCGATACATTACAACCAACACACCCAGCCAATACGCTCGATACATTACGGCCAACACGCCCAGCCAATACACTCTGGTCACCGCGCCCCAACTTAACTAACTTGACACGAAGTCCTACATCACATACTTTTCCCAAATTTGACACGCAGTCTAACTTTATCAGACGTAAACCTGACACGCAGTCCAACACTATCATACTTCACCCTGACATGTAGTCCAAATCCTATCCCTGCACCTTGGAATTCTACATCCGTCATTATATGATCTTAGCGACCATATTCATACGTACGAATATAAATAGTATCGGCTTCCGCGGTCGATAGACCCACTACTATGCACATCGACCTATCATTCTGCTTACAACATTATATCCTTATTATACAATTGGTTTCACTTGTTCAATGCATTAGTCAATCATTCAACATGTATTATTTCAATACTGTATCACATTATCCCTTACTATCCCGTAGTTGCATAATAGAAATGGGAAATAATTTCGGAACAAACAAACCCTTATTATAATAAATAAAAGGAACTATCCATTGTCACGCCCCGACGTAGCATAAATATGGAAAGCGTTTAATTTCCTTTATGGACCCGTAGGTCGCGACAGTTTGAAGGATCGATTCCGTCCCAAACGTCGAACAACAAAAACATAATAATCAGAGTAGAGCACACAAGGCTTATAAAATTTTTCTAACTTATTACAAATTACAGCACGGGGTCTCTAAAGGCACAAACCGCCTTAAAACAAACCAATAGCTTAATGTCTATTACAGTCATCCTTATTACACAACGGTTCATAACTTAAAGCATATAATATTGATAACAGTTTCTCTTCGAAGCCGCCGTTCTCAATTAGCATAATCGTACTGTTCAGCCTGATCATAACCTGAAAAGCCTGAACACGAATGTCCAGGATGCATCAACGTCGTCAGCTTCAAGAAGCTGGTGAGTATTAAAAACATAACTTTGAATGTAAAACATACTCATTTACCTCTTTACATTTCTCATTTAATTCAATATTAAAGCAAAGAGTTCATTTTATGAAACAAACACAATATTATTTAAAAGATAGAATTCTCGTATATGTGACCGTGTATGAGAACAATGCACCATCTCATCTTACCGACTCTTTTCTCTCGACAAAACCCAACAACCCACCACACACCGGTATCTTTGAAACGCTAAGATAGCCACACTTTAGCACAGGGGTGCCAGGGAATGTCCAGTTTGCTTCACACTTTGGTCCAGGGTACCAGGGAGTGTCCATTGCCTCACACTTTGACTACCTAATCCGCCATGAAAATACCGGAGGCACCCTCACGCAGTATCCAGACTCGGGTATCAGGGAGTGTCCATAGGCCACACTTTAGCACTTCCATGGGTGCCAGGGAATGTCCAAGTTCGGCTTCACACACTTTGACGCTACCATAGTCGTCAGGGAGTGTCCAGTTTTGCCACCATTGCATTTCAAAGACACCCTCGTCGCAATCTCAATCACAACACACTTTGGTACTCACTTACCAGGGAGTGTCCACATCACATTCTCAACCGCACTCACTATGCCACACTGACCATTACTCTTTTCCACACTGACCAACATTCACACTCACCATGCATGTATAAATGACACCACATGTATGTCATGAAACTTTAAAACATTAGGCAATTAACTGAATTATATAATCGACGTGCGTACGAGGATTGATAAGTCACAATTCATTGTTTTAATCGTTCAAACATATCCAAATAGGATTCTGATTTAATAAATTTCCCAAATAGTGCTTTAACAGTTCATAAAATACCACCCAAACAGTTCCTTATCACAAAACAAGCAAAAATTAGAAACTGCCAGAAGTCGCGCGCGAGGGGTCGCTCGCGCGACCTGCCTATTTTTCATTTTTTTTTTATATATAAACTCTTCTGTCTGCCTGGGAATGCAAGGATCGCACGCGCGGATCGTTCGTGCGAGAGGTCGCTCGCGCGGTCCGCTCGCGCGAGATGAAGCAGAGGCTTCGTCTTCTTCGTCAGAACTGCTCTGTTTCAGCAATTCAGGGGTCTTTTGACCCATTACCAATTCTGCAACTATATATGTTATACAATATATGAATCTCTTTGGTTTTTCGCAAGGATTAAGAATATGAAATCAATTTTGCATGAATCAATCTATGACTCTAAGATTTTATGAAAAACTAAAAGTTAACAAAATTTGATTTCTTATATACTTTCTCCTATGAACAAATTAGGCCTCATTACTTTAAGCCTAGTCCATATATACCATAATCTTTCATTATTATCTAAGAAAACAGATTTTGGTTGAGATTGAAAAATCTTGATTTCAAAGCTATGGTGTTCATACGTGAAATCAACCATGGTGTTTTATGATTCAAGCACACAAACAGTAATTGAACTATGAAATTACATTCTAGGTGAGTTTAAAATACTCACTGTGATTGAGAAGATTGGAATAGATGTTGAGAAAGAAACAAGATAAGAATTCCAAATAGCAAGTTTGTAGGTTATGGAGGAGAAGTTCTTCCTCTCTCTATAATTTTCTGTAGAACTCTTTCAAGCTCTCTGAAACTCTCTATGTTTAGTGTTGCAATCTCCAGATTGTGAGATATGTGTGTGAGAGTGTTTGTTAAATAGCAACTTCCTCAACTTGGAGCCCAAGTTGATTCCAATTCACTCAACAAAATGATTTACATACATAAATACATCATATACATAATATACAGCACACACACATCTACGTATTTACATATATGCACTGATTATGTATGGTATACATACACTCCAACAAGTTTAGAAGCTGATAGAAATTCCTAGGGGTCATGTAGAGTACTAGGGGGCAAATCCACAAGTGTTTGGCAACTACAAGCTTCTAAGCACAAAATTAACACACACACAAGCAATGGCCAAACAAGGCTTTACTCAATGATTAGTAACATTAAATAGATATGAAGCAATTGTCATTTCATGATTTATGTCCAATCCAAATCTGTGCCAGTTTAACGCGGCGCGGACAGTTTTGAAAGTAAACTGGTATTTTCGCAGCGTGGTGTCCGTCACAAAAATACAGAAAATTCATTTTAATGTAAGAAATGATTTCCCGGTTTTATGAAAGTACTGATTGAGTTAAGAGAAAATATTTTCATCATTTTGAAATACAGTTTTGAAATCCCACACAGGTATTACTAATTTTGTAAAATTGCAGTTTGGCCCCAATAAGAATTTTAAATATGAATTTAAGCGAGAAATAAATTCTACATATAAGAATTGTAATTTAAAATAAGAGTAAACAATAAAATTGAATTTAAATATGAAATGAAAATGCAGGTTATTACATCCATGATCTACAACTTCCAATCGATTGGGATAAAGGTTCAATCGATTGGGATAAAAATCATAACAATCGATTGGGAAACATGGCAATCGATTGGATCCAAAACAATGCCAATCGATTGCAAACTTTAGCAATCGATTGGGTTACTACAATTGGCAATCAATTGGAAAACATACCAATCGATTAGGTCCAGACTGATGGCAATCGATTGGAAAATATACCAATCGATTGGGACTTCATCTTCTCCAGCAGAATTTCAGTCTAGCATATATAACGTAATTAGGACGTAAAAACTACGTCTAAACTTCACAAAAATGTATATAAACATCATATAAGGGTAACCAAGTGAGTTGGACTCACCTAAGGGTGTGTTTGGGTGTGTGTTTGGATTATGGAGTTTGAAACCTCAAGGTTTCTCTTCCTTTCTCCTTTTCTACCTCTGTCTCTCTTTTCTTCTCTTCTCCTCTTCTTTCTCTTCTCTTTTTTATTTACTCTACCTCAGCAGTGTGTGTGTGTGTGTGTGTGTGTGGGGGGGGGGGGTGTGTATATAGGTATATATATGTGTTTGAGTGTATATATAATAAAGATCTCCCTCTCTCCCTAGACTGTAAAAACAGTCCCAAGGGATGAAATGAACCAATATATATAGAGAGGGAAGAGTGCCACATGTCAAAACATGAAGCAAAGAAGAAAACTTGTCTTTGTTGGTGCCAATCGATTGGGTCCAGAGGTAATCGATTAGACACAGATATTTTATGTCAATCGATTGGATAAAAAGGCAATCGATTGGGATAGTGCCACATAATGAATTCAGGTCGGCAGTATTCCAATCCATTAGAAAGATGGCAATCGATTGGTGTTCAAAAGATGGCAATCGATTGGTATAAAGGCCAATCGATTGGGACTAGAAATTCAACAAAGACAAGAAATAAAACAAAGGGTCTTATTTACATATACAGAAATACAAAAATACAATAAAATTACAAGGTATTACATCATCCCCCACTAAATGAAGATTTTGTCCCCGAAATCCGAACTAAGCGTCGTTGAACAACTCTGGATACTTCTCACGCATCTCAGATTCCAATTCCTATGAAGCTTCTCCTTCATCGTGAAACTTCCACTGGATCTTTACCAATGGAATTTCTTTGTTTCTTAGCTTCTTAATTCCTCGATCCAAAATTCGCACTGGTCTTAGATGAAATAATACATTATTGTTAACTTCGATGTCTTCAAAGTCGATCTCGTAACTCGAATTATGAGCACACTTCCTCAACATGGTAATGTGAAACACGTTGTGTACTCCCGACATCTTAGGCGGTAACGCGAGTCTGTAGGCAACCTTTCCAACACGTTCGAGTATCTCAAATGGTCCAATGAAACATGGTGTCAGCTTTCCTCTCTTCTGTTCAAATCTGACAATTCCTCGCACCGGAGATACTTTAAGTAGTACATGATCTCCATCACTAAATTCTAAACTCCTGCGACATTTATCGATGTAACTCTTGTGTCTACTCTGTGCCATACGCATCCTTTCTTTCACGATCTGGATCTTCTCGTTAGTTTCTCGAACTAAGTCAGGTCCATGTAGTTGATTGTTTCCAACCTCTGCCCAGTACAAAGGTGATCGACACGGTCTTCCATGCAATGCCTCAAAGGGTTCCATTCCGATGCTCGAATGGTGACTGTTGTTGTACGCAAATTCTATCAGTGGTAAATGAGTCTCCCATAAATTCTCAAAATCAATAACACAAGCTCGCAGCATGTTCTCCATCACTTGGTTAACTCGTTCAGTCTGTCCATTAGTTTGTGGATGAAAGGCTGCACTCAAACTTAATAAGTTCCCAAAGCTGACTGTAGACTTTTCCAAAACTCTGCAGTAAATTGTGAGTCGCGGTTGGACACAATAGAGATTGGTACACCGTGTAGTTGCACAATTTGTTGTATATACATACGGCTCAAACGTTCGACTGGATACGACATACTATAAGCTATAAAATGCGCCGATTTGGTAAGTCGATCCACAACTACCTAAATAGCGTCATGGTTTTGCCGAGATCTTGGCAAACCTACCACGAAATCCATAGTTATATGTTCCCACTTCAATCCGGGCACTGGTAATGGTTGTAGAATTCCTATAGGCTTCTGATGTTACACTTTCACTTGCTTACACGTAAGACATTGAGATACGTGCTCAACAACTTCTCGCTTCATTCCTTCCCACCAGAAGTTTCTCTTCAAATCCTTGTACATCTTTGTACCTCCCGGGTGGATAGTCATTCGTGACTTGTGAGCTTCTTTCAAGATATCCTTTCTAAAATCACCTTCATTTGGCACACAAAGTTTGCCTCTGCATCTGAGTGCTCCATCTAAACCAATACTCCAATTCTCTAGTTCTTTCACCGCGTTGCTTGCGAACCATTCCTAAAGTCCTTCATTCCTCTTCTGTGCCTCCAAAATATGACTGATGAGACATCTAAAGTGTTACCCTTCACTTGAATCTGAGGCTTGAATACTGAATTCAGCCAAAATTTCCAATGCTTGCCACTCTGTGACCATAAGAGAAGCTACTGCCATCCTACGAGGTTTCCGGTTCAACATATCGGCTACTACATTTGCTTTTCCAGGGTGATACAATAGTGTGAAATCGTAGTCTTTTAACAATTCCATCCAACGTCGTTGTCTCATGTTCAACTCTCTTTAAGAGAACAAATATCTTAGACTCTTGTGATCTAAAAACAGATCAAACTTCTTGCCGTAGAGATTATGTCTCCAAATCTTGAGAGAAAAAATATTCACGGCTAGCTCGAGATTGTGCGTCAGATAATTCAACTCATGAGTTTTTAACTATCGTGATCCATATGCGATTACCTTCCCATGTTGCATCAAAACACATCCAAGTCCTTGGTGTGATGCGTCGCTATACACGGTGAACTGTTCACCGCTATTGGGTATTGCAAGTACTGGTGCAGTGGTCAATCTTTCCTTCAATTCCTAGATTGCACGTTTATGCTTGTTATTCCATTCAAACTTCAAATCCTTCTTCGTTAGTCCGTTAAGAGGAGCTGCGATCTTAGAACATTCTTCCACAAATCTCTGATAGTATCTAGCCAAACCAATTCTGACTTCTGTTGTGGTGGTTAGTACATTCCAATCCAACAATGCGTCTGTCTTTGACGAGTCTACGGTTATTCCATCCTGCGAGACGACATGCCCTAGAAACTTGACTTCCTTTAGCCAAAATTCACACTTACTGAACTTCGCATACAATTGATTATCTCGGAGGGTTTGTAGTGCGATCCTTACATGTTTATCATATTCTTCCTTGTTCTTTGAGTAGATCAGAATATCATCTATGAACACGATAATGAATTGAACCAAGTAGGGCCTAAATACTCTATTCATTAGGTTCATAAATACCACTGGAGCGTTGGTTAATCCAAAAGACATAACCAAAAATTCATAATGCCCGTACCTCGTCCTAAAAGTAGTCTTAGAAATATCCTCTGGTCGAACCAACAATTGGTAATATCCGAATTGTAGATCGATCTTTGAGAAAGTCATCGCTCATTACAACTGATCAAACAGATCGTCAATTCTAGGGATTGGGTACTTATTCTTAATCGTGACCTTGGTGAGCTCCCTATAGTCGATATAAAGTCGCTGAGTTCCGTCCTTCTTCTTAGCGAACAACACTGCCGCTCCCCAAGGTGACGTGTTGGGTCGAACAAACTTGATATCTTATAACTCCTGTACTTGTTTCTTCAGTTCTTGCATCTCCGTTGGTGCCATTCGATAAGGAGCCTTTGATTGTGATAAAGTACTAGGTACTAACTCAATACAGAAGTCAATCTCCCGCTTAGGTGGTAATCCTATAATATTCTGAAACACATCCTCAAAGTTTCGGACTACAAGAATCTATGCCACAGTGAGTTCCGAACTCGAGCTCTCGATAGCTGCTAGACGGCTAGTGAGAAAAGCATCACTAGAGAGGTTGTATTAAAAATCAAATAGCTGACTTCCTGGTACCAAAAAGGTAATTATCCTATTTGCACAATCCAACTTGGCACGATACCTCGTAAGCCAATCAAATCCTAATATGATGTCAAATCATTTCATTGACAACACGATTAGATCTGTAGGAAGAATTCTATCCTCAAGGGTCAAAGTACAATCCTTACACACTTTTCCTAATCTTACGGTTACTCCCAAAGGTGATACCGCATTCAGGGCTACATCAAGCACCTGGGGTACTAAATCCAAAAGTTTAACAATCCCGATAGCAATAAACAAATTCGAATACCAGTATCAAATAGAACTTTAACTCAAGTACTGAATAACGTAAGAGTACCTTCCATGTTCTACTGTTCAGTCTCATCAAATCCCGTGTTCTTGGGGATGATAGCATTCAAACGAGCCTGTTCGACTTGGCCCTAAGCAACTAGTCCATTACATGCCCTACGGGGTGCTCTGCAGTCCTTGCTAATATGGCCATGCTTGTTGTAGTTATAACAGAGAATGCTCGCCCTATTATAGTTCTTGGATGCTCGGCAGTCCTTAGCCAAATGACCAGGTTTTTTGCAGTTAAAACATCCACCAGTATTGCCTCTAGTAGTAGCAGAGAGTCCTTACGGATAAGGTGCTTGGGGTGAAGCATAGCGATTCTGGAAAAATGCAGGTTGTGGCTTCCTCTTTCTAGCCCAGTTACGCTTGTTCCCTTGGAATCACATCGAAGGTTTCTGTCCTTGGTTACCCCTGGGTGGTGGTAGATTCCCAAAACGTCTTTGCTCTCGACCATTAATATCCTCATGACCGATTGCCATTCCTACCATGGCCTTAAAAGTCTGACCCTAATGATTCAATGTCATCCATTGTAGTAGCAGGGAAAGAACCTGATGATACTGTCGATTCTTTTTCTCTGGGGTATCGATCATATACAGGGCAAATTGAGACAACTGTTCAAATTGCACCGTATATTCTCTTACGGTCTGGTTCCCTTGTCTTTGCTCAATAAATTATCTCTCCTTCCTATTCCTCTACGTCTAAGGAAAGCAATTCTCCAAAAATAGCCCTTTGAATGTGATCCAGGGCATCCTTCTAGTCGTGTCCTCTCCTACTGTCGCCTTCTCCGATTCCCACCAATCGGCAGCCGCATCAGTCAACTAGAATGTTGCCAGTCGACGCTTCTCTAACTCATTACATCCCAAGGTATCAATGATTGCTTCCATCTCTCGGAGCCACTATTCCGCTTGCCACGACTCAGTATTCCTGTCACACTTCTTCGGACGAAAATGACAGAAATACTCTACTATGCGATCCTCAGCTGGCCTCGGGGGTGGTCCACGGTTATTTCCGTTGTGCATGTTAGGATTGTTGATCCGTTCCATTCTACGCACAAAGTCTTCAAATAGTCCAGTTGGATCAACAGCTTGGGGTGCCTTGGGGACATCTTCAATCTGAGCAGGACAATTCTGAGAAAGAATTCTTGCCATCGATGCAGTAAGGTTAGGTACCTATACAGACATCTATCGATTAGTTGTCAACCCCAAAATAGTAATAGAAAGTAATTCGAAACTAAACATAATAGTTATAATTATTATCCTACAGGTGTCGGAGCCTACGGCAATGACTACTATCCGGGAGAAGAATACGCAGAGGGTAGCCCCACTGATAAAACCTATGCCAGGAAGGATTACTACTGTCACGCCCCCCAGTAGCAAAATAGAGAAAATAAATTTCTTTTGGACCCGTAGGCCATGAAAGTTGAAAGTCTCCATATTGTCCACAACCCAAGTCAACCATCAGAGTAATGATTCAAACCACGCATTGGAAAGTTCTAAGGTTGATAGATGAAACTGAAGTTCAATACTAAACTATTACAAAACCACAAGTATCTGCAGAAACGTAAATAAAGTATTATGGCAACATATGCCAATTACAACCTTAATTATTACAACAGTCTTTAAAACATAAGCATAAACTATCAACAGCAAGCTCCAAGTCTTCAGCTCGCGTAGTAGTCATCTCCAGTATAGCCTCCGTCATCGTAGACTCCATCCTCGTAGCCCCTATCTATGTATGCATCTCCTATATGCTCATAACCCTGGCCAACTAGAGGTTGAATATCTAGCGGCATAAACGCCATCAGCTATAAAAGCTGAGTAAATGTAAACACTAATAGAGTATCTATAAATTGCAACATGTAAACAATAACATCATTAAAAGGATCAATATCATCGTTCATATGCATGTATGCACCAACTCAATATACCTCGACGGATATCGTCCCAATCTCACGGACATCGTCTCAATCTTATCCCAAACATAACATAGACTCCTGGGTCCACATTAATCAGACACGTAGTCCTCACTCTCTGGCCAACCCGCCTTGATTTATTCTGGCCAATCCACCCTTAGTACGTCCTAGCCAACACACCCAGTCAATACGCTTGATACATTACGACCAATTATGGCCAATATGCTCGATACATTACGGCCAACACACTTAGCCAGTACGCTCGATACATTACGGCCAACATGCCCAACCAATATGCTCAATACATTACGGCCAACACGCCCAACCAGTACGCTCGATACATTACAGCCAACATGCCCATCCAATACGCTTGATACATTACGGCCAACACACCCAGCCAATACGCTCGATACATTACAGGCAATACGCCTAGCCAATACGCTCTAGCCACCACGCCCCAACTTAACCAACTTGACACGAAGTCCTACATCATATAACTTTCCCAAATCCGATACGCAGTCTAACTTTATCAGACGTAAACCTGACATGTAGTCCAACACTATCATACTTCACCCTGACACGTAGTCCAATTCCTATCCCCGCACCTTGGAATTCTACATTCATCATCATATGATCTTAGCAACCATATTCATATGTATGAGTATAAATAGTATCGACCACCGCGGTTGACAGACCCACTACTATGCATGTCAACTTATCATTCTGATTACAACATTATATCCTTATTATATAATTGGTTTCACTTGTTCAATGCATTAGTCAATTATTCAACGTGTGTATTATTCCAGTACTATATCACATTATCCCTTACTATTATGTAGTTGTATAACATAAATGGGAAACAATTTCGGAACAAACAAACCCTTATTGTAATAAACAAGAGGAACTATCCATGATTTGTAACTTCCAATTGATTGGGATAAAGGTTCAATCGATTGGGATATAATTTATAACAATCGATTGGGAAATATGGCAATCGATTGGATCCAAAACAATGCCAATCAATTACAAACTTTGGCAATCGATTAGGTTACTACAATTGGCAATCAATTAGAAAATATACCAATCGATTGGGTTCAGACTGATGGCAATCGATTGGAAAATATACCAATCAATTGGGACTTCATCTTCTCCAGCAAAATTTTAGTCCAGCATATATAACATAATTAGGACGTAAAAACTACGTCTAAACTTCACTAAAATGTATATAAACATCATGTAAGGGTAACCAAGTGAGTTAGACTCACCTAAGGGAGCGTTTGGATGCGTGTTTGGCTTGTGGAGCTTGAAACCTCAAGGTTTCTCTTCCTCTCTCCTTTTTTGCCTCAGTCTTTCGTATATTCTCTTTTCCTCTTCTTTATGATCTTTTCTTTCTCTTTTTTTTTCCTCTACCTCAACAGTGTGTGTATGTATGGGTATGTATATATGTATATATATATGTTTGAGTGTGTATATATAAAATAAAGATCTCCCTCTCTCCCTAGACTATAAAAACAGTCCTAAGGGACGAAATGAACCAGTATATATCGAGAGGGAAGAGTGCCACACGTTAAAACATGAAGCAAAGAAGAAAACTTTTCTCTGTTGGTGCCAATAGAGTGGGTCCAAAGACAATCGATTGGACACAGATATTTTATGGCTATCGATTAGATAAAAAGGCAATCAATTAGGATAGTGCCACGTAATGAATTCAGGTCGGTAGCATTCCAATCGATTGGAAAGATGGCAATCGATTGGTGTTCAAAAGATGGCAATCGATTGGTATAAAGGCCAATTGATTGGGACCAGAAATTCAACAAAGACAAGAAATAAAACAAAGGGTCTTATTTATATATATAGAAATACAAAAATACAATAAAATTATAGGATATTACAACTACGCTGATGTTTACGCTAGCTGAAGATTTGGAGATAGTTATTATTTTATTATTTCTGTTTAGACTGCTTGTTATATTTGGTACTTTGGCATATGTTGCTTCCAAACCTTATATACTTTCGCTGTAGCTCTATTGTTGTAATAACTCTGATGTTGGTAATATACTAAGTTTTCTTTATATTACTGTGGGTTGTTCTTTCTGTTAACTTGAACTGCGTGGTGTGGACAATTAGTGACATTCACCCATCATTCCCTATGGACCCTAAAAAGAAAATTTTTTTCTCGATTTTTGCTGCTCTGGGGCGTGGTAGGATTTTTGGTATCAGAGCTCTAGATTATGATACTTTCGGTCACTAACGATTCTACACCATCTGGTCATAGTATTTTAAGATCCCTGAGATGAGATATTAGTTTAAGATAAGTTCGTCCTTCTGACGATAGATAGTTTCCTTTGCAGGTTAGCATGGATCTAGACTTCCACCTATTTATGGATGATTCTTTTGGCGGACATGTTATTCATGGTGATACCGTGGAACCAGCCATACTAGAGATATACCAGAGTCACATTCGCCAGACAGCTAGTCGATACTTGGAGGAGAGGATGTGGACTTCTCTCTATGTTGTAGGTACGATAAACCCGACAGAGATACACATGGATGCGTATCACTATGCTATGACCCGAGCAGCCATATACCAGGAGATGACTAGGTTGATCTAGAGTAAGCCAAAGGTGGACGAGATTGAGTTGCGAGCGATTATAGCCAAGCCTGTTCCACCAGAGCCTACAGTTGCACCAGCTCCAGTAGCCCTACCATCACCGGTACCTAATATACCAGTATCAGAGCCTAACCCGATTCAGGGTGAAGAGGATCCAAAGCTAGAGGATGAACATCCTGATGAAGATATCGACAGGGATGAAGAGGAAGAGCCTATGGACGATGAGGACCCAGCAGAGGAGGAACATGCAGACGATGACGATGATGATGAGTAGGAGGATGACCCGGTCGAGCCATAGTATGTTCCCGATGAGAAGCTAGAGCCAGAGCTTGACCCAAAGGACCCAATAGAAGGAGATGTGATCATGGAGGTAGTAGAGGAGGATATTTTAAATGAGGAGGTAGTTGTGCCGGAGATGCCCATTATGCATGAGTTACCAAGCAGACCCATAGTACATATGGCAGCCATGACTGATATGGCAGTAGGATAGATAGCTGAGATGGTCGCTCAACCAGTTGGATTCATTATGGGTCAGGCTGTATTAGCAGTAGTATTGGACACAACTGACGAATTTGCTGTTGTGGCTATTGACATCGCTAATCAGGCAATGAAGGTAGAGGATGTAGTTGAGGATTGGGATATCAAAGTGGTAGTCGGAGATCTTGCTGCACCAGTTGAGGATGCATCCCTTGAGGAGATGGATATCACTTCAGAGGATGAGGCACCACCAGTAGAATCAGACACTGACGATTTTGAGTCAGGATCTAGAGGAGGTTTAGTTTTTGTTAGTTTTATTAGGATAGGTTGTCCACATGATATTTGGGAGCTTAAGAGATAGCTATTTGACCATAGCTTTTGTATAGATATTATTAGCAGTAGTATTGTAAATAGCTGACCTTAGTACTGTTTCAGCCTATATCCTATGTAGTACTCAGTTTGACTAGTGTGTACTATACGATACATCTTTTGATATATATATATATGTACAAGTAGTACTTTTTGATATTGATTGTATGTTTGAGTGAGGATACGCTGATTAGTAGAACTGTTAGTTCTTGTTATTTTTTTGCCCTATATTGATTTCGTTTCTATGAGAAGACTTTCAGCTAATCAATAGGTCTTTTGTAGGTACACGATACACATTATCACTATGGTAAGATCGAGAAATCAAGCACGATTAGGAGCCTCTATTCCGGAAGGTATGGACCCAACGGGAGTTTTTGAAGCCTTCATGCAAAGAATGGAACATGTGAGAGATACCTATAACCACTCTACTCACCATAGACCTGCAGCACCACTGCCACCAAGACAGACTGGCGATAAGCTACTCAAACATTTTCGTGGATTACGCCCAGAGAAATTTGATGGATTAATGGAGTCATGGAAGGCAGAGCAGTGGATACGGGAAATGGAACTGATTATTGAAGTTTTGGAATGTGCTGAACAAGATAAGCGTCGTCTTGCCACATTTCAGTTAACTTACAGCACCACAGATTGGTAGGAAGCCAAAAGAGCTACAATAGGAGCTGCACGGAGAATGCCTTGGGTGATATTTCAGAAAAGATTTCTGGAAAAGTATTTCCCAGAAGATGAGAGAGATAAGCAGGAGAAGAACTTTCTCAATTTGGTTCAAGAAGGATGGACTGTGCGGAAATACACAACATAGTTTGAGCGTCTATCTCGATTTGCTCAACATATGATAGACACCCCACAGAAGAAGGTAGAGAGATCTCACCAAGGATCGAACCCCCATCTCAGACATATGATGGTTGGCCACTTAAACCAGTCATTTGAGGCGTCTATCTCGATTTGATCAATATATAATAGACACCCCACAGAAGAAGGTGAAGAGATCTCACCAAGGATTGAACCCCCATCTCAGACATATGATGGTTGGCCACTTAAACCAGTCGTTTGAGGGGATTGTCAGATTTTCTGACGGATTGAAAAAGGATGCCTATCCAGTACAGCGATAACAGATGAATTGACCCCAGCCGCCGAAGAACTTCCAGAACCAACCGCCAAGAAATACCCAAGGGTGGAGACGTCAGGGAAATTTTCAAGGAAATAAGAGAACCTGGGAAGGAACCAGGAAACCCCAGCAGGGTTATCTTCGACCCCAGTAATATCAACAGCGAGGACCGCAACCTCAGGCACTACTTATAGCTTCGCCACCAAATGATGGAGGATATTTTAACTGTGGAAAGTCGGGATATATTGCCAGAAACTGCATCGCCCCTAGAATGAATCACAGGCCAGACATTGTTTGTCGTAACTACAACAAGCCGGGACACTTGAGTAGGGATTGTCGTGCACCACGAGGAGGACACTATGGGGCCTCAGTTCAAAGAATCCAAGGACCCCCATATCAGACTCGGGTAAATGCTATAATCCCAGGGGAAACATGCTTTAACACCGATGAACAAAAACATTTGGAAGGTACGCTTATGCACTTTTATAGTCAAGTTAAAGCTTTATTCGATACTGGAGCTACACATTCATATATTATTGTTAAGATTGTGCGTCAGTTGGGTTTAGAACCCCAGACACTTGAGCCAACACTTAATGCTGTGTCACCGGTTGGAGTGACTATTAAGCTGGGTAATGTGTGTAAAGATTGCCCATTGACTCTAGATGATCAGAATCTTCCTGCAAACTTAGTGGTTCTGTCGATGTCAGAGTTTGACATTATCCTAGGGATGGATTGGTTGACTAGGTATGAAGCCAATTTCAATTGCCCTACTAGGACAATTGTATTTCCAATACCAGGATGACCAATGATCAGATTTCAGTGTCAGTCAACAAATGACATGTTTCTAACAAGTGGTTTAGCTGCAATCGGGAGTGCGAGTACCAAACTTACGATGGATCAGATTCCTACTATACAAGACTTTCAAGGTGTATTCCAGGATATTCAAGGACTACCACCAAAAAGAGAAATAGACTTTTGTATGGATCTAATACCTGGTACGTTGTCAATATCATAAATTCCATAAAGGATGGCACCAACTGAGATGTTGGAATTGAAGAAATAAGTTCAGGAACTTGAAGATTTGGGATTTGTTCGCCTAAGTACGTCACCTTGGGGAGCACCAGTGTTATTCGTAAAGAAGAAGGAAGGGACACTTCGACTCTATATAGACTACAGGGAGTTAAACAAGGTTACGATCAAGAATAGGTATCCACTACCTCGGATAGATGATCTATTCAATCAGTTGTAGGGATCAAAGATCTTCTCAAAGATTGATTTACATTCAGGATATCATCAGTTGTTAGTTCGACTAGAGGATGTATCAAAGACTGCATTTCGGACAAGATATGGGCATTATGGGTTTCTAGTTATGCCTTTTGGTCTAACTAATGCGCCAGCAATATTCATGGACTTGATGAATAGAGTATTCAGACCATATCTAGATCAATTCATTATAGTGTTCATCAACGACATATTGATCTACTCAAAGATGAAGGAGGATCACAAGAAACATTCACAAATTGCTTTACAGACACTTCGAGATAGTAAACTGTATGCAAAATTCAGCAAGTGCAATTTTTTGCTACAAGAGATCAAGATCTTGGGACATGTTATTGTTAGGGATATATACTAAAAGCCATGCTCTATGTAGTTAATTTATTATTCATTTAATAAATTCAGTTATTCCATTTTTATGAGAATTTGTGTGGGCAATATTTGTATTGTATTATTTATTTAATATTATGCATATGTGTCTCTCATTCTACATAGTAGGTGGTTTGGTGTGTAGAGTTCAGCTTACACACGGAAGATCAGACCATCAGATCTTGTAGAATGTAAGATTTTAGTTTACAGTCTTAGATGGAATTGAACACACCATCGGTAGGACTGCAACATAGTGTTGTAGTAGGTTTTTCTTGACTGCGAAAAATGGTACAATTTCAACTCACTATGCTGGTACACTTTCTGTATTAAACAGGACCGGCTTGGGGTAATTATCTTCATACTGACTTATGAGATAATTAATACCTCATGGCTATTATGAGTGCTCATGCTCTAAATCCTAAGTTAATTTATAGACACGTACATTTGATATTTATACTTTGATCCCTAAAAGGGTGAGATCCTTAAATGGGTCAATATCTCATTGGATTGGGTGACAATATTAATTGTGTGGTGGATATAAATTAATGATGGAATCCATGTCTCAATTTTGGGATTGATGATATCCCCTTGAGAAAGCTTATATGTTTTGATTATGTCAAACCTTACAGGTGGATTTTGTATCCGACATATCAGATAAGTTAAGCAGAGGATCTTAAGGAATTTTAAGAGATTGATTAAATATGATTGTCAGTAATTATATTTAATTAATGGATATCTGTAATCTTATCGTGGGGAGATAATAAGCATTTAATAACATAGAGCTTGAAAAATATTTTTGAGATAAGGGTAGGAGTGCAATTATAATTCTTTAGTGGTATGAATTATAATTTATGAAAATAGGAATCTGATTCAGTTCGAATTGGGATTTCCTAATTCCATAAGGAAGCCCATTCCTTATTGACTTCTTATGGTCCCTATCGTAGCCTATATATATGCTGCTTGGGCTCTCCTCTCAGTTTGTGGTTTTCCATAAAGAGTATTATAACTCAGAATAGAAAAGAGAGCGTAGAAAGATAGAGCAGAAAACAGAAAGGATTTCGATAGAGCCCACACTCAGGTCATTATTCTAGCAGCGGAGGAATACGGTAGAAGATTGTGAGCTGTTATCGAGCCCGTGTTCTCGATTCGTCTACTATAGCAATCCGTTTTTGCAGTTCAAGGTAACCCTAATTCCGCCCTTGTAGGGTTACTGTAGCTTTCACATAATTTTTTGCAGTACCAACTTATACGCACTGTCAACGGATTCTGGAAACGCAGTTTCCTAACAATTATATCTCAGGACGGCATCTCTGTGGACTCATCTAAGGTTGATGCAGTCTTAAGCTGGAATAGACCAACCAATAAGATAGAGGTCGGAAGTTTTCTCGGCCTAGCAGGATATTATCGGAGATTTGTCGAAGGATTTTTCAAGATAGCAGGACCTTTGATGAGTTTGACGAGAAAGGAGATGAAGTGCGAATTGATAGACAAATATGAGAATGCATTTCAGGAATTAAAGGAAAGATTCACTTCTGCACCAGTACTCACAATACCTAGGAGTGGAGAAAGGTATATAATCTATAGTGGTGCATAGCACCAATGACTTGGTTGTGTGCTTTTGCAAGACGGGAATGTCATTGCATATGGATCTAGATAGTTAAAGGTACATGAGAAGAATTATCCGACGCATGATCTGGAATTGGCAGCAATAGTGGTTGCATTAAAGATTTGGAGACACTATCTCTATGGAGAAAAGTTTGCTCTATTTTCCGATCATAAGAGCTTGAAGTATCTGTTCTCTTAGAAGGAGTTGAACATGCGACAACGAAGATGGATGGAGTTACTCAAAGACTATGACTTTTCATTACAATACCATCTGGGTAAAGCAAATGTCATAACAGACGCTTTGAGTTGTAAACCTCGACTAGTGATCGCTGTATTACTAATTTGAGAATGGAAAGCATTTGAAGTTTTAGCCGAATTCAATCTCCAGCCAGTGGAACCAATGGAAGGACAACATTTTAGATGTCTTATGGTACAACCAACATTGATCAGCCGTATCATAGAAACTCAACAGATGATGGAAGATTTAAAGTTGTGGTTCTCCAAGATTTCAGCAAAAGAACAAGAGGTTTGGAGCATTTGTACAGACGAAAACTTGCAATGTAAAGGTAGACTTTATATACCTGACGAAGAAAATCTCAGGAAAGAAATATTGGATGTACAAGGATCTGAAGAGGAATTTCTGGTGGAAAGGAATGAAGTAAGAAGTAGCTCAATATATAGCTCAGTATCTTACTTGTAAATAAGTAGAGGCAGGACATCATAAACCACCTGGACTTCTACAGCGGTTACCAATTTTTCAATGGAAATGGGAACACATAACCATGGATTTCGTGGTAGGTTTGCCAAAGTCACAGCAGAACCACGATGCTATTTGGGTAATCGTGGATTGACTTACAAAGACGGCACATTTTATTGCCTACAGTATGATGTATCTAGTCAAATGTTTGAGCCAGATGTACCTATAACACGTTGTACGGTTACACGATTACCCGTGTCAATTGTGTTAGATCGAGATTCACATTTTATTATAAAATATTGAAAGAGTCTCCAAACAGTGATGGGAACAAGACTGAACTTGAGTTCAGCCTTTCATCCTCAGACCGATGGGCAGACGGAATGAGTTAATCAAGCGATGGAAGATATGCTACGCGCTTGCGTTATAGATTTTGAGAGTTCTTGGGAGATATATTTACCATTAATCGAGTTCGCCTACAGCAACAGTTACCATACAAGCATAAGGATGGCGCCGTTTGAAGCTCTATACGGAAGACCTTGGCGATCACCGTTATGTTGGGCCAAAGTCGGAGATACTCAACTTCTTGGCCCAGAAATGGTATGAGAAACTAGCGAGAAGATTCAGATTGTACATGAGAAGATGCATACAGCTCAGACCCGACACAAGAGTTATGTTGACAAGCGATGCAAAGATTTGGAGTTTGCAGTTGGAGACCACATGCTACTCAAAGTTTTAGCTATTTGAGGCATCATCATATTTGGTCAGAACAGAGGCAAGCTATTGCCGCGATTCATCGGACTATTTGAGATTCTAGAACGTGTTAGAAAGGTTGCTTATCGACTAGCATTACCGCCAAAGATGTCAGGAGTGCACAACGTTTTCCACATTAGTATGCTGAAGAAGTGTGCTTACAACCCAACTCATGAGATCAACTTTGAAGATATTGAAGTCAACGACAATGTAACATTCAACGAAAGACCGGTTTGCATCCTGGATCGAGGGATCAAGAAACTAAAAAACAAGGAGATTTCGTTGGTGAAGATTCAGTGGAAGCATCATGATGAAGTAGAAGTTTCATGGGAGCTAGAGTCAGAGATGCGAGAGAAGTTTTTATTTTTGTTTTAGACCTTGGTTATTTTGATTTCGGGGATGAAATCCTGAATGAGTGGTGGATGATGTAATACCCTGTATTTTGATATATAAATAAGACCTGGTATTCATTTTTATATACTTGTATAACCTTTACCCTTCATTTGGTAAATTTAGATACCAATCAATTACTTATGTTTCCCAATCGATTACCACTTTTTAGATACCAATCGATTGCCATCTTTTCTAATCGATTGCTATTCTGTCGACCTAAATTCATTACGTGGCAATATACCAATCGATTGCCATCTTTTTCAATCGATTGCCTTCAAATATTTGTAACCAATCGATTGCCATAAGTCTCAATCGCTTGGCATAAGCAAAGACAAGTTTTCTTCTTTGCTTGAGCTTTGGACTTGTGGCACTCTCATTTCCTATATATACACACCTTCATTTCAGGCCTTAGGTCTGTTTGGTTTAGTTGAGTTTGAGAGAGAGTGATATATATTTATATATACACAATCTTATATATATATATTTATATACATATATATACATCCACACATACACACACACTGCCTTGGGTAGAGAAAGAAGAAGGAGAAGAGAAAGAAGACAGAAGAAAGAAGAAAAGAGAAGGAAAAGAAAGAGGAAGAAGAGAGATAAAGAGAGGAGGAAAAGAGGAGAGATAAAGCTTGAAGATTCACAAGCCAAACATACCCTAGGTGAGTTGTAACTTACTTGGTCCCTCTATTTGATGTTTATACTAGATGTCATAAAGTTTAGACGTATTAAACATATCCTTACAATGTTTATATATGTTGTTTTATAAATCTACTGGAGTAGATAAAGTGCCAATTGATTGGATGATTCCCAATCGATTGGATAGAATCCCAATTGATTGACATCCTAATCGATTGCCAGTTTTCTCAATCGATTGTTATGACTTTTATCCCAATCGATTGGACCCTTGTCCCAATCGATTGGAATTGGCAGAACATGGATTCATTTGCCTATGCATTATAAAAGAGGTTCGATTATTCGACTGTCGATTCGGACTTCCGTTATGTGACTATAGGTTAGGTAGGGTAATGTGACACCAAAGAATAATGGGTTTTTGATAAACGAAAGAATATGACGACGTGGGTGACGTGTTGATTCTTGTATGAGTTTGATATTCGTTTCTTTATTTAGAATAGTCAGGCCACATTGGGAATTATCATGTGTTGATGTTCGAACGAAACTTAGGTAGGTTTGGTAAGTTCTGGGAATAGTACATGGATGGACGTTTGGTCATGATATGCTCTTAAAAGCGGTGAGCTATGCATATGCTCTTAAAACCGGTGAGCTGGACCAAGTAGTCCTAAGACGGACTAGATGATCTATGATATGCTCTTAAAAGTGGTGCGGTGAGCTGGGATCATTGGTAGATGACGTTGAGTCGTGGTAATAGACTGATATGCCTTATTGGAAACGTTGTGTCCCTGTAAAGGGGTGAGCTATGTACATGCTCTTAAAAGCTAGGGGACGGACTGACGTGGAGTCCATGACCTGCGGTGAGCTGTGAATATGCTTTTAAAAGCAGTCGATTGAATGAGGATGTATCCCTAGAGTTAAACAAATGAGTTTGTTCATTCAGTCAAAGTATGTTGAATATTGGTCTTCGAGTAACCAGACAACAAGGGTTGGCTAACGATGCTGAGTAAAGGAGAATGATATTATTATAGTAGAATTTAACTCGTGTCTTCATAAACTTGTTATTACTTCAGATAACTAGTACCTTGTTAGTTTATATTCACTCAGCTCTCAGTAAGCTGATGGCCTTTATTGTCTGGACTTTTCCCATCCAGACTATCTTGTACCTTATTCTACAAGTGACGGAGCCTATGACGATGGCTACTATCTGGGAGGGGAATACGTAGAGGGTAGCCCTACTGATGACGCCTATGCCAGGGAGGATTACTATGCTGATGTTTATGCTAGCTGAAGATCTGGAGATAGTTGTTAGTTTATTGTTCCTGTTTAGACTGCTTGTTATATTTGGTACTTGGGCATATGTTGCTTCCAAACCTTATATACTTCCGATGTAGCTCTATTGTTGTAATAACTCTGATGTTGGTAATATACTAAGTTTTCGTTATATTACTGTGGGTTTGCTCTTTCTGTTAACTAGAACTGCGTGGTGTGGACAATTAGTGATATTCACCCGTCATTCCCTATGGACCTAAAAAGAAAATTTATTTTTCTCTATTTTTGCTGCTCTGGGGTATGGCAGATTATATAAGCTGTCAAACAACTTATTTATTGTCTATCCCTTCTCTCTAACTTTTGTGCTATCTTTGCGGCTACCCCTTAAGGCTTCTCCCATCCACCATGGGAGAGTCTTAACCATTTTCTTTGCCTTTTTGTTTCTTTCAATAATATGATACTCCTACATCTATATATATAAACATTGGTTTATCAAGAATACGCATGAAAAGGCACCTGATTTCACTGCGTCTTATGAACCTGTGGACTGGCCTCCACCAATCGAAGTTTTGCCTCTCTTGTGAGGGGGTTTATCCCTCTTTGTTGGGGGTTCTGTCGCTCTTTATTGGGGGGTTTTGTCCCTCTTTGTTGAGAGTTTGTTTTGTTTTTGTTTGGTTTGGTTGATTGATACAACTAGATCTCTTTGTTTCCATATTCTATGGTTGGATCTAGCCCTGTTCCACATAGATTTGTGTTAGATCTATTATTTGTTCGGGCCCTCTTCACAATCACAGTGATTTTGAAGCTCAGATCTTTGTTGTGGTTTCTGGCTAAGTTCGCGATATCATAGTTTTGAAGATTACAGTACAAACCAGACGATTACAGTGATCTGTTTTAAATTTGTTCCTTGTGAACTTGCCTTTTGTGAAGTGGAATTTTCATGCTTTGTGATTAAAAAAAAAACAACTTATTCACTGTATAATTTTCCAAACTACCCTTAAGTTGTATTGGTGTTTTGGGCAAGTGAGGAGTACAGTTCACTTGAACATTGTTGATGCCAATAGATAGTGTCTCGCCCCGGAGCAGCAAAAATAGAGAAAAATAAATTTTCTTTTTGGGTTTATAGGGAATTACGGGTGAAAGTCACTAAATTATCCACACCATACGGTACCAGCCACCAACAGTAACAAGAGTTGTAATAAAACAAATTAGAGATATATTACAAAAGTTTTAGTTATTACAATAATCAGAATCCGCAACAGCTGGAAATATAAAAAGTTTGGAAGCAACATATACCCAAGTACCAATTATAACAAGGTCTAACAGAAATATGAAAACTAAATATCTATATTCGGCTCTTTAGCTGGTGTAGACGTAGTCGTCAGTGCAGTTGTCTTCCCTAGCATATCCAGCATCAATTGGGCCACCCTCTGCATATTCCCCTGTTGGGTAGTAGCCATCCTCATTGCTCCATCACCTACATTATTAGGGACGGGGTAGTCTGGACGGGGAATGTCCTGGCAATAATGGCCGTCAGCTTACTGAGAGCTGAGTGAATAGAAACTAACAAGGTACCAATTATCTGAAATATAAACAAGTTATGAAGCGGTATAAGTTAAGTTAAAATACATAGTATCTTCTCTTTATTCCATCTTGTCGTAACTAACAATTACCGTCTTGTTATCCTAAGACTGATAACCAACATACTTTGACTAAAAGATCAGACTCAATCGTTTAACTCATAGAGATACACCATCATTGTGTCCACTGCTTTTAAGAGCATATTCACAGCTCACCACATGTCATGGACTCCACGTCAGTCCGTCCCTAGCTTTTAAGAATATATTCACAGCTCTCCGCAATACAGGGACACAACGTTTCGAATAACAACATATCATTCGATTGCCAAGACTTAGCAATGTCTACCAATAATCCCAGCTCACTGCCTTTTAAGAGGATATTAACAGCTCACCAGCTTTTAAGAACATATCATGGATCACATGGCTATCTTAGGAGTACTTGGTCCAGCTCACCACCTTTTAAGAGCATATGCACAGCTTACCGGCTTTTAAGAACATATCATGACAAAACGTCCGCCCCTGTAAAGTTCCCAGAACCTAGCAAACCTGTATATGTTCCGTACTAGTACTGATACATGACATTCCATCGTGGCCTAACTACTTTGATTGAAATGAAACGGATAGTGAACTCATAATGAATGACATAATGTCTAATGTCGTCATATTAATCCATTATTCATAATCATACTATCTTTGGTATTATAATATCCCTTATTACCTCATAGTCGCATATAGAAAGCATGTATTGATATCTGGATAGCTAACAATGTATATTATAACTAACAGGAAAACAATCATGTTCTGAAATGTTCAATCAGTTTAACCCATTTTAAATTGATTGAAGAAAATAAAGTTTGATCGATTGAGGAATCTTCAAGCGATCGAAAGTTGTGTGTTTCGATCGATTGAACTAAGTTCGATCGATCGAAAGTCGTCTTCTTCATCAGATTGGACAATGAATATCCAGAATGGTTAGGGCGTGTTGGTGTCCATTGTTTTACATTAAAAACTTGTAAAAAAATTACAAATATGCTACCGAGTGAGTTTAGAACTCACTGAATGTCGTAAGGGCGTGTTTGGAAAAACTTGAACCTTCAATGGCTTATCTCTCTCTCTCTCTCTCACTCACTCTCTCTCTCTCCTCCACTTCTCCCTGTCAATGTCTCCTCTCTGTCTCTCTTTATGATCTTCTCCTTCTTTTCCTTCTTCAGCTCATCTTCTTCTTCTCTTTCTCTCTCTAACTGATTCTGTACGTGTTTCGTCTAATGGTGTTTTCCCGATTCTGCACCGTTTCGGCAGAAAATTCATACTACAGTAGTAATAAATGTCAACTCCGAATTTTGAATTTAAGTTTATGAAAATTGTTAGAGAAGTTTCTTTGTGCGGAATTATTATGAGAAACAATTTTAGCCCAGGTTGGTCTTGGGGCTGTTTAATATAAGGGTCTATTTGGGACTATTTTAAATAGTACTATTGAGTGCTGATTTTAAATGCTGTGTGTTGACACCAAATTATGTTATGTGCAGTATAAAATGATGATTATGGAAATATTATGTTAGAGACGTAAATAGATCGGATAATGATAATCCATGGAATGAATGATAAATTCCCGAAGTGCTTAATGATGTGATTAAACCCTCATGAATGGGTACTTATGTGAATTAACGTAGATGATAAAAAATGGGGAAAAAAACCCTTAGTGTTCACCACATCCCATTGTATTATTTTTGGTAGCTCGACTTGCTGAGTGTACCTTTTTTCCAGTGGCTTCATGATCAAGCCGGCCTAAGCCTTATGCTTGGCTTAATTTATAGACGTCTAGGCATATTGACCAGCCTTCCATTGTGTATACCTGGTTTGGTTGATACCCTAGCCAAACTGACACTGAAGTTGATGTTGGTAGTATGTCCGGGCACACATGGGATATATGTGTGGGCTGTACCATGGAGGGTGACCAAGTGGTGAAGCTAGGAAATTGAATAATGATTCACTCATAAAAAGCAAGTCGACCATGAATAGGGTGACCATGGTGGTGAACCTAGGGCAAGAAAAAAAAATCGACAGTGATTGTAGAGCGCTAAATGCAAATGGATAAACTGTTGTGAAACATGAAATTGAAAACTTGAAATGGTTACCGTGGTGTAATGCGAAGGAAATTGATAAAATGATTTGAAATGGAGAATTGCTTATTATGATACTAAGGAGTTGTGCTAACTCTCTAGTTGCAGGATGGTGGGCCCATCAACCATTGTATGCAGGCTTTAGCTCACCATGTTATTTAAGAGTAGTGTTTCTTTTACTTTGTGGGTGGAACAAAACTGCCGCCATGACTTGGGTAAACTACCGCTTGTCCTCATTCACGTATGGAACTACAATTCTGCCTACAACTCTGTATGTGTTTGTGGTCAAGAAAGGGAGGGAGCCCAGTGGATTCCCAACCTCAGGGAAATTTATTAGGTATTATTATGTTAATTGATTATTGTTGCGTTGGAGTCGAGGGGACCACGAGTGATCTCTAAGACTGGGGCGTGTTGACTCATACCAGTGTTGTTATACAATACTGACCCGTGTGATGTTTTTCATACGGGGGTGTTTCTCGGGAAACACAGCCGTTTTGCAGATTGAGGAGTAGGCTGGTGTGACTGTTGGATTGCATGGATTTGGTTGAAGGCTTGAAGACCTTTACTGTTCATTTGTTATTTTCATTTATTTGGCATTGTGGGTCATTATTGTAGTTGGTATTGGTAGGGGTGGGCACACTTCGGGCCAACCCGAAGTTTTGATCCGAACCCGAAATTTTAGGACCATTTGGTTCGGATAAAAACCAAACTGAAATTAGTTCAGTTCGAAACCAAACTGATTAAATAATTTTGGTTCGGTTTTCAGAATGAAAAATAAGTTCGGTTCGAAACCGAAAAACCGAACTTTTATTACAAAAATTTACTCGCCTAGGGTTTTTACTTTTTTTCACTTTAGGATTATTTTCTCCAAACTTTTCTCTCTCTCTCTCTCTCTCTCAATCTCAACAGGCGGCTGAAACAGCCCACCCTTAACGCACACACACACTCTCTCTAAGTTTCTCAATCTCACTCTGGCGGCGGCAAGACTCCCTCTCTTTCTTACTCCGGCGATGGCGAGACTCTCACTCTCTCAGTCTCTCCCTCTGTCCGGCAACTCAAGGGATGAGGTATGTGTGTGTGAGTCATGTGAATGTTGTGTATCTATATGTATATATATATATATATATATCAATCTCTGTGTGTGTGTCTATGAGTCATGTGACTGTGTCACTATGTATCTGTATATATATATATATGTGTGTGTGTGTGTGTGTCGATGTATGTGTGTGACTGTGAGTGTGTGCGTGAGTATATATATGTATAACAGTATAAGTGTATATGTATGTAACAGTGTGTGAAAGTCTTAGACATTGAGCCGTGAGTCAAGGACTCAAGTGGGTTTTGTGACTTTTGAGTTTGTCTATTGATTCAAAATTTCTACTCATTTATCTTCTAGATCTTGATTTGAAGATTTCCCCAATTTGAACTTCGGTTGAATCGGTTCGAACCGAACCCGAACCTTTTTTTCAGAGCCTAAACTGTATTTTCAAAATTTACTACAGTTCGGATATCGGTACCATAATCCCCAACCCGAACCCGAATAACCCGACCCGAACTTCACAGTTCGAACCCGAACCGACCGATTGCCCACCCCTAGGTATTGGGACGTTTATAAGCTCTGACCAGAGTTTGTAACAGAGGTTATTCTTTCAAAGCTTTAATTCTAAATAAAAAAATTCTTATTATTAATGAGAATTTAGAAATACTTATTCAGCTTTCGCTTTTCAATTTAAGTGATTTAGCTTTAATCAAATGGATTTGAGAATTTTTGGAACCGAGTGAGTTGTTTTTGTTTTTTTGAAATGGAAATATGGTGGTTTTTATTTTAAAAAGGAATGGAGATTTATTACAAATGCTTTAATCAAATTTTTAAGAATGGATCTATTTTTATTAAAACGTTTTAATAGGATGGCCTTTGTGGTATTCACTCCGATAGTTGGACAGTCGAATAGTAGTTTAGATTTAGTTCTAGGCTAATTTTTGGCTTTCCAAAAATTGGAGTGTGACACTTCCTGTTGCTATGAAATCCTCAAACATTGAGGAGCTTACCCCCGGATGAAATTGTACCAATCTTCTTTTTGACCCACATAGATACATAGCATGCTCACATAATCATATGTACATGCTTTTCTTGCATATTCACGTGCATAATTAACAGGCCTAATTAATACACGAATTTTGCCCGGATTCAAAATATTAAACTGGATATTTAAAACATGAAAATTTCCTTTAAAATATAGGTTTAGAATTCATACCTCGTGCTACGCTCCTATAACTTTAAGAGAAGTACTACGAGTCTGATTCTACGCCAAATCTCAAATTACAAGTAATTCCTACAAGTTTTACATAGTTTTTCTCAAAATTTCCAAAATTAGATTTTCGTAAATCTTAGCCAAACAAGGCCTAATAGTTATCAAAACGAAACTTTTACCTCAAGGAATCCAAATATGTAATTTGGTCGAGAACCAACGGATGTAAAGTTGTCGATTGGCGTCGTGAAGTCTGAAGATCCAAAATCTCCTTTTCCCCCTAAGCCCCCCCAAATGGTTTGAGATATTTTTAAATGAAAAATATCTTGAGCTTGCTATGTATAGACACGAGTCTCGGAAATTATGTTTAACTCTCCACGAATTCTCAAAACTTCCAATTATTCCCCGAAATGTCTTTCACGACTAAGTTATCACCTCACGAGTGAAATCTCTAATTCATAAAAGATTTCATCAAAGTTCTGTTTGGGTCCGTAATTACGTTCCGAAAACTATTTTTGTGGAATTTCTATATAGGGTAATACTTGAGACACACCCAAAGACACAACTTTTTGAGACACAACCCAAGAAATGTGTCTATCTCTCTCCTGTATCACTATGGGGTCCAGTGACATCACAGGAGAGATATAGACACATCTCTTGGATTGTGTCCCAAAAGTTGTGTCTTTGGGTGTGTCCCAATCTTGACTCTTCTATATAACTTACCTTTTATGTAACGTATTACTTACGTTCTCACTATAACATTCAAAGTAATCTAAATCAAGATCAAAATTATCAGAATGTACACTACACAGACAAAATTACTATTCACAATACCAGATAATTCAAATAATATTTAATCCATATAAATGCCATTTAATCATGTCAATCTCCTCATGAATTACTAAGTTCCCGTGTCCTCAATTGACACCGATTATTGACCACAGTCAACTTCATTCACAATTATTAATCGACATTAATAATTCTCAGAAATCACATATGTATTTAAAATAATTGGATTTTCCGGGACGGGCGTGACAGAAGATGTATATCGTGTATGTCTCTATGCTCTTCTTCGTCCTCTTCTTCTTCTTCTTATCTCCGGCAGGGGCACCGCCTTCCTTGGGGAGTTTCTTCCCGGCCTTTGGCTTCTTCTCCGTCGGAGCTTTCTTGGCGACGACGGTCTTCGTTTCCTGTACCGGTTTCTTCTCTATTGGCTTTCTTCTTTGCCTTTGGTGCCATCAGAGTTTTCTAGAGAGAGTATGAAATTGACGAAATTGACAAAATTGGAGGAGATGAGATATATATATATATGTATATATGATATGTATATATGGTGTTTAAAATTTAAACCCCTTGATTTTGGGTGTTTTCAAATTAAATAAATGTGTTTGAAAGAGAATGACTCATCTGATGGGGTATAAGGGTAGTTTGGCCACTAAATAAAAATATGGACCTATCACCAAAATATTTTATGGACTGGGTCTATTATAACAAACTTTACAATAGATTGGATTTAATACTAATTAATCCATTACATATAGACAGTTATGCTTTAAAGAGAGCCTCTGTTTTGGCCGTTGGATCGTATTTAACGTATTAAGGCCAGTGTTGTCATTTCACAGTTTTTAAACACGATCCGACTGCCAAAACAGAGGCGCTCTCTTTAATAAAGAGAGGGCGTCATCTTTAGAGAATTTTCGTGTATATATATATATATATATATTAGATGAAATTAACTATTATTTTTGCGAAAGTTATTCAGGAATTTAAAAAAATGTGAATGACCATAAAGCGTGGCATGATATGACAAATCTAGCCAGTTCCTATACAGATTAAATATTATTTTGTGAGAATTATCTTTGATCTCCTCCATATTTTATATCATCAACAATGTATATACCCTTTTTTTGGGGGGGGTTGGGGAAGGTAAAAATGTTTATTCCTAACACATGGACAGGAGAAATAATTCTGTGATCCAGAGCACCAACTCATCCCTTGGCTTGATGATTCAAATTAATGAAAAAGAGCCATGTGTGTCAAAAAGTCTAGGCATGTTTGCGCGTGCACAAATTTGAACGAAATTATTCATGATTTATCAAGTATTTTGGAAAAAAAAAATCACCATTATGAATGAGTTCATTTAGGAAAACAAAGAACCTTGATAAATTTCTCCATATGCAGTCAATATTTCTAGGCTCCCTTCCGATAATAACATTTAGGAGTTTGAGCACAACTTTTTAACATATTTATTATTTTCTTAAAGAGTAATGCTAGATACACTTAAAAAAGACACTTAAATAAAGCACATGTTGATGTAATGGCCAAAGTTCTTTTATAATTACAAAACAAATGAACATAAAAGTAGATTTTTTTTCTTCTCAAAATTGGCATGGACACAGTAACAGTAACAGGTAAACAATCTAGGTGTGTACCAAATAGGTGACCTCATTTAAAAATGATGGATTTCTATATTAAAGTGCTTTGTAGATCATGAACAATTTCATTCAAATTCATGAACGTACAAACAAGCCTTTAACAAATTGTTTCATTAACACAACATGAAAAAAATTAACAAAATCAAAAGGCTACTTTTTTTGTTATATAATAAAAAAATACATTGTTAAGATAGCCATTCAAGATAATACTTGATTGTATTTCTATAACAAGTCTCCTGTAATTAGCATTGTAATTAGCATTTCTATAATTAGTTTCCTGTAATTTAGGTAAGAGGTTTCTTGTCCTCTACTCATGTATTGTTGTATATATATTCCTCATATTGAGAAGAATAAGAACATACAAATCATTGAATCCTAAATTCATCTTGGTATCAGAGCTGCAAGGTCAAAACTCTATACCACAGCCGTATCAAACTAACACCAATCATCATACCATCAAAGCTAAAACTGTTACAGACTCACCAAACATTTAAGACTCACCATTCATCATTACAAACCCACTAGAAACCCACTAGCATTCTCAGCCCATTGAAACCATATCACATCATCATTAACCCCACCATGACCAAAGATAAACTCGAATCCTCATCCATGACCACACCAATTATACATGTTCAATCTGAAGGTTCTGTCTTCAATGCCGGAATCATCCTTACCGAATCTAACTATGATATGTGGTCCCAAATCATGGAAATGCATATTGCAGGACGTGAAAAACTTGAGTATATTTCTGGCAAAAAATCTCAACCTGCGACTACCGATGATTCTTATACCAAGTGGTATGCAGAAAATCAAAAGGTCAAAGGATGGTTGCTGACTTCTATGTCGCCTGAGATTATGAAGCGCTACCTTCGATTGCGCACCGCACATGAAATCTGGAATGCTCTCGCCAAGGCCTTCTATGATGGGTCTGACGAGTCACAAATCTTTGCACTGAATCAGCGATCGTTTTCCACCAAGCAGGATGGTCGACCGCTCTCAACTTATTATGGTGATCTGGTAGAAATTTTTCAGGAGTTGGATCATCGCGATAAAATTGTAATGAAGGATCCAGATGATGTTGCCGCATATAAAAAATCCGTTGAACGTCTTCGTGTACACATCTTCCTAAATGGACTTGATGCAGAATTTGAACAGATCCAAGGAGAAATTCTTAGAAAGGATCCAGTACTAGATTTTGAAGAATCCTATGCCTATGTCCGACGTGATGCAATTCGCAGGACTATGTTGAATGGAGAATCCAAACACCCAGAGTCATCCGTCATGATGACACGTCGGTCCAAGCCTTCACAATGGCGACCCAATCCGAAACCGGATCGTGAATCTGGTCTATTGAACAATAATGCAGATCCACCCCGCTCATCTGGATCACAGAGTCGCAAACATGAAACAGGAGCCGACCAGCCAGAACGATTATGTACGCATTGTGGGGAAAAAGGGCATACCAAGTCACGGTGCTATGAGCTAATTGGATATCCTGAGTGGTGGGATCCTGCCAAGGCACCTAGAAAACGGAACTCAAAACCCAATCATAGTGCTTCAGTTGCTGTGGCTGAACATCCTCCCGAGGAGGCCTCGGCATTGATTGCTACTTCAGGTAACCCTGGTAAGGCTCTTCATGTTTCTACACCTAATAGTAATAGTACATGGATTATTGATTCTGGTGCTACAGATCACATGACCTTTGAATCGACCCATATTCAGTCTATAAAGTCATCCAAACAACCTATAGTGTCCACAGCGAATGGTACTCCCTCTCCTGTAATTGGAGAAGGTTCTATTACACTCACTAAAAATTTGAATTTGGACTCTGTTCTTGTTGTTCCTTCCCTCAATTATAACCTTTTGTCTGTTGCTCAAATAACCTGCGCTTTGCATTGTATTGTGATTTTTTGGCCTAACCGTTGTGTTTTCAAGGACATCCGGACTCAGAGGACAATTGGTTATGGTACTAGAAGGGGGAAGCTTTATCATCTCGATCTGACAGGGACGAGTTCAAATCAATTGGCCCAAGCTTTTTCCGTTGACAGAACAATACTTCGACAAAATTCAGAAATTTGGTTGTGGCATCGGCGCTTAGGTCATGCTTCTTTTGGATATTTAAAAAAATTGTTTCCAAAGTTGTTTTTACACTTGAATGTTTCTGATTTTAAGTGTGATGTTTGTGAACTGGCTAAAAGTCATCGTGTTCCGTTTCCAATAAGTATGAATAAGAGTTCAGTCCCGTTTATGGTTATTCATTCTGATGTATGGGGCCCATCGAGGATTCCCACTTTGAATGGTGCACGATGGTTTGTTTCATTTATTGACGATTGTACTCGTATGACTTGGATCTGTTTAATGAAATCTAAAAGTGAAGTAAGTTCCCTCTTTCAAAAATTTCACAAGACAATAGCTACTCAGTATCAATCTCACATACAGGCCATTCGAACTGATAATGGAAGGGAATTCGTTAATCAGGACTTGGAACATTTTTTAAACTTTCATGGCATGGCTCATCAAACGACTTGCGTCGACACCCCTCAACAAAATGGGGTTGCCGAGCGTAAGAATCGTCACCTTCTTGAAGTTGTCCGTGCTTCCTTGTTTGGGGCTCATATGCCCATCAGCTACTGGGGTGAAGCTGTTACTGCTGCAGCCTACCTAATCAACCGTGTGCCCTCTAGTACACTCCAATTTCAAACCCCCTTTCAAGCTTTACATGATGCTATCAGTGCTCCTGCCATGCCGAATTTGCCCCCTAAAGTATTTGGGTGTGTAGCCTTTGTACATCTTCACAAATCACTGCGAAGTAAGTTGGAACCCCGAGCTATCCGGTGTGTCTTTGTTGGCTATGCTTCGAATCAAAAAGGGTATCGATGCTATCACCCCCCCTCTCGAAAGCTCTATGTCACACTTGATGTTACCTTTCATGAGACTGTAATGTATTACTCTGCCTCTGAGTCTGGACTTCAGGGGAAGAGTAACAATGAAGTACAGACTCTGAATTACTTCCTTGATACTTTGGAGGATGACACTTTGGAGGAACCTATAAGTGGTGAGAATTCGGGTATAAGTGAAGAATACCCCAATGGGGAGAATGGTCAGGTTCACCCGAGAGTTCACCAGGAACCATTATCATATGAACCGTCATCGGACTCAATATCTTCATCACCAGAACCAACATCTCCATCGCCATATATGTCAGCTTTTCCCGTGCAATCTACATCACAATCTGTACCATTCTTTGACCAATTGTCTTCTGAAGCCGAATCTCCTGAAGCCGAATCCACCTCTGAGTCCCAGGTCAGACCTGAACCTTATACAAAGTTGCTACCCAATCGAGTCACAAGAGGTATACCTAGAGTACAGTATGAACCTGATCCCAAGTCCAAAACTAGATATCCCTTGAGTAACTTTGTGTCTTACCATAGGCTATCAAAGGAATGTGAATCATTTGTGAATCAATTATCTGCTGTATCTATTCCTAATAGTGTGCAGGATGCATTAAGAGACCCCAAGTGGAAGGAAGCAATGAATGAAGAAATGAAGGCTCTCCAAAAGAACTCGACATGGGAAGTTGTTGATTTACCTGAAGGGAAGAAACCCGTGGGATGCAGATGGGTTTACACCATTAAACACAAAGCTAATGGAACTGTCGAACGATTCAAATCCAGACTGGTTGCCAAAGGGTACACACAAACTTACGGAATTGACTATATGGAGACATTCGCACCAGTGGCCAAGATTAATACAGTTCGTATCTTGCTATCTCTGGCTGTGAACCTTGACTGGCCACTTCACCAGTTCGACGTAAAGAATGCATTCCTGCATGGAGATCTCAAAGAAGAAGTATATATGGAGTTGCCTCCTGGATGCAATATGCAAACGAAGAAAACCCAACAGGTTTGTAAACTTAAGAAGTCCTTGTATGGTTTAAAGCAATCCCCTAGAGCTTGGTTTGGAAGATTCACGAATTCTATGAAAGCATTTGGATACAAACAAAGTAACTCAGACCATACTCTTTTCTTGAAGCATAATAAAGAAAAAATTACTGCTCTTATTGTGTACGTTGATGATATGATAGTGACTGGGAATGATCTAGAAGAAAAGAAAGCATTGCAGGATTATCTAGCCCGGGAATTTGAAATGAAGGATCTTGGTCCATTGAAGTACTTTCTTGGAATTGAAGTTGTAAGGTCAAAAAAAGGTATTTTTCTATCTCAGCGGAAATATGCCATAGATTTATTAAATGAAACTGGTATGTCAGCTTGTAGTCCGATTAACACTCCTATGGAAGAAAATCTGAAACTGGGGATGTATCCAAATGAAGTCCCTGCCAACAAAGAACGTTATCAGAGACTAGTGGGACGATTGATGTATCTTGCGCATACTAGACCTGATTTGGCTTACGGACTGAGTGTTGTCAGTCAGTTCATGCACTCCCCTAGTGAAGAGCATATGCATGCTGTAATTCGTATATTGCGCTACTTGAAGTCGTCTCCAGGGAAGGGAATTATGTTTACAAAAGGAGACAATTTGAATATCGAAGGTTATACTGATGCCGATTGGGCTGGGTCCATTGATGATAGACGTTCTACTTCTGGGTATTTCACATTTGTAGGAGGGAATTTGGTTACTTGGCGAAGTAAAAAGCAAGAAGTTGTAGCCAGATCCAGTGCAGAGGCCGAATACCGGGGAATGGCTAAAGGAGTATGTGAACTATTGTGGATCAGAAACCTAATGCAAGACTTAGGTATTGAATCGGCCAGTCCAATGAAGTTATATTGTGATAACAAGGCAGCATGTGACATTGCACGTAATCCAGTTCAACATGACCGGACGAAACATGTTGAGGTGGATAGGCACTTTATCAAAGAAAAACTAGAAGCAAAGATCATTGAAGTTCCCCATGTTCGATCTGAAGACCAGCTTGCTGATGTACTTACTAAGGCGGTTTCAAGTCAAGCATTTCATAGCTATCTTGACAAGTTGGGCATGAGCGACATATACGCACCAACTTGAGGGGAAGTGTTAAGATAGCCATTCAAGATAATACTTGATTGTATTTCTATAACAAGTCTCCTGTAATTAGCATTGTAATTAGCATTTCTATAATTAGTTTCCTGTAATTTAGGTAAGAGGTTTCTTGTCCTCTACTCATGTATTGTTGTATATATATTCCTCATATTGAGAAGAATAAGAACATACAAATCATTGAATCCTAAATTCATCTTACATGACTCTCTTTTTGGTCTAGATGATCTTCTCCCATACAAGAATTTCTCCACGGTTAATGGAAAAAGGTTTGCGATCAGATGGCTCTAACTGTTGGATCACTGAGATTTTAGTGAGTGGGGCAGTAGATTCCTAATTGAATGAACGGTCCAGATACAATGATTTAATTGATGGATTAAAAAAGAATGTGAATGCACAAAAAAGCACAAAATAGTGAAAGTCATGTTAATTGTCATGACTTTTTGGCCTCATGAGTATTGACCCATCAACAATCTCTCTATCTCTAACAAAATAATAATGAAGAGACCTCTCTAGACATGAACCTCCAACTTTTGTTAAGAAGGAAAGTAGTCTAATCCAATGGCCACAAAGCTCCTCGTCATGGTAATTGTAGTGCTGCAGTTTGACAAAAGAATGGACCAATCACCAAAGAGATTGTGAGAATAATGCCACGTGGTATCACAAGATGATATATCCAAAATATTTAGGGTATGTTTGATAATCCCATTAAGTGCTGAAAATAAAAAGATTCAGTACTTATTAATTTTCATTGCATTTGATAATATACCACTTAATTGAAAAAGTAGCTCCAAAATCACTGAAATTTTTAAGTGAAAAATTTCTACTGAAAATAATCACTAAATGCATTCTACTTCAATAGTTGAAACACTGTTTTAAGGAATAAAACTTCAAGCGCTTAAAATTTTCAATACTTAAAATTCAGCACTTAATTTTCAACACTTAATTTTCAGTTTTATCAAACGCACCCTTTACATTTCCTTTTCCTAGGTTTTCCTCCTTTCCAAAAAAGAAAGTAGTAAATTTTTATTTTAGGAAATAATTTTATGGAATATCATTATTAAGATGTTTGGAAATGCAAAGAAATAGCTATGTGCTTGGAAAATCTTGTTGAATGTCTGACACATGAGTTTGTGCCAATCTAATATCTTTATGAAAATTACAATATTTTTTTAAAACCAACATAACTTTCATGAGATTTCTGCCATAGCCCCTTCAAATAAAACTCTTCTAAGCTTAAACTTATGCTACTAATTTTCTTAACTCATTATGTTATTTTATGTCTAAACAACTTTAAATTGCTATAATTTTTGTTTTACAAGTCTATTTTTTGTAAAATTTAATGTTTTGAAAGCAGTAAAATGAGATTTATCAAACGAGATCAATATTGACCATGAAATACTAGGAAAAAAACTAAAAACTAAACAAATATAGAAAACTGAGTTTTTTTCGGATTAATATAATAAAAATATATTCCTTTCGTAAAACTTGCACCATAAATGCATAGATCTTGAAAAAAAATTAAAAATAAAAAAATCCAAAAAGCTCAAAAATTGAGAAAGTTATGATGATTTAAAGTTGATAGATAATAATTTCTATCTACAAACAGATAATATTATCTATTAGATAGATAAAATCTCATAATTAGACTGTAACTTATATTTTTTATTTTTATATTTTTTTTCCGTAAAATTTTCAAGTCAAATGGGTAGATCTCAAATAAACACATAAAATAAAAAAGTAAAAAAAAGAATCGCAAAAGACCAAAAAATAAGAAAATTATGATTATTTCCGTGAATATTATCTTTTGGTAAACAGATAATATTATCTGTTTTATCTTTTAGAGGGGCTTTTCGTTGAAAAAAAAAAATTAGCGATGGGCTTTTTAAAAATGGCCGAATCATGTGGGTTTTTGGCTAATAAACTTAATTTTTAGGGGTCTATGACCTAATATCCCAACTTTCATTATTATCAAATTAGATAGAAAGTGATACTTGGATTGAAAAGATCATATTTTAATAATTTCTAAACAGACCCTTAAATTCAACTGTTTGATTGCCATTTTAGTGTATAGAAATTTATGCCAGATCGAAAGTTATTCTCATAATAAATTCTTGGTTGAACCAATATGATATTGATTTTCGTAATAAACCAGATTGAAAAGGAGAGTGAGACTTGAAATAATTTTATGTGCTAGATCTAAAATTTTCAGCATGATTTCTTGGTCGGATCAATATGATATTGATTTTCATAATAAACCCGATAGGAAAGGAAACTTAGAGCTGATCTTATGCTATACATCCTTAATTCATGGTGTGGAATGTGGCAGTGACAACAAATGGGGCACAGACTTTTGTGACTCTAGACCAATTCCTTTTTACAAAGACCCACTAAATAAATATATATTTTCAACATCATGGCATAGGAATATGTATTACATACATATATCTATTTTTTTGTAAACAAAAAGAAGCTAGAGAGTACTGGAAAAGAAAAGAAAGAAATTATTTCTCCTTTTTTTCCTCTTTGGCTAATATCCACTCCTCTTCTTTTGCTTATTTTTCAATATCTTTTGTTTTTCAAACCATAATCAAGTTTCTCTTTTCTCGGGTTTTTGAAGAATTATGATTATATAATTGTAAGTTTATAAAATATATATATATTATAATTGTATACATATACTAGCAGAAGAAGTCTATAATGCAACAGCCTCCACCCCTTAGGCCACGTTTGGCTGTCAAGGAAGACTAGACTATTTGTTTTAGTTTTAGTTTTTGTTGTTTTTATTTATTTATATTTTTATTTTTTAAAATCATTAGGTGTAGTCCTGTGCAACGACATAAGTGACAGGGTCCAGGGGAGATGGGCAATGTTCGAACCCTGGTATGAGCTTGGCATAAAGAACTTTTTTTCCAATTAGACGATGTCGTTGCTCAACTATTTGTTTATTTAATACCACACTCTTGTGAATTATATGAGAGACTATTTAGTTAAACTGCACTTATAATCTCCCCTATTCAAGCATACCCAAACAATATTGAATTAAAATGGACCCATTTATCGGCAAAAAAAAAAAAAGAAGAAGTTAAAATGGACTATTGGTCCAATTCCACCCTCATAAGCCATTTAAGAAAGCAAAGAACTAATTCTGTTATTCAAAACTGAACTGGTTCTATAAATTGTCTTATTTGGTAATTTTCAACTTCTTGCATAAGAGTCCGTGCACAGTCCAACAAATTTTTAAAACTGATTATTTGTCAAACTAAGGACATGTTTGGGAAAGTCTAAAACAAGACCAGGTTCAGTCCAAGTCCAACTTTTATCTTGTTCTTGTGAGATTAAACGTTGGTGAGTATCTATGTATTGCGTAGGAGTTCGTGCCTAATCTAATAAATTTCTTCAAATATGTTTTATATCAAATTAACCTTAATTCTCACAAGAACTAGATAAAAGTAGGAGTTGGATTGAACCACATCCTATCTTGGATATTCCCAAACAGGTCCTAAGGTCCTGTTTGGGAAAGCATAAAATAAGATGTAGTTCAGTTCAAGTCCAATTTTTATCTAGTTCTTATGAAAATCTAATTTGTTGAAAATTTATTTCTTAAAATAGGTTCTATATTCTCGCAGTAATCATATAAAAAAAGAAAAGAGACTTAGACTGAATCATATCCTATTTTAAATAAATAGTGAGACTTTAATTGAACCTATTTTCTTTTAGATTTTTCCAAACAAAACAAAGTTGCCCAAGTCTAATAATGGCTTCAAAAGAATATTACACATGTATATTATAGAAATACAATAACAAGGAATTGAAAGATTTCAATAATCAAAATAAAGCAATAGAAAGCTGAAACATTTACTTCATATACAATACAAAACAAGAGGTCATACACAAACACAACCCCCCTTCCCATTTCACCTTCCTTTCCCAACCATTTCTTAGATTCCTGCCAATGGACTTTTCTTTTTCCCAAGGTTTTGTATAGATTTGCAGCTGAAAAAACACATCTCAATCCCTTTGTTTCTAGTTGGTTTTCAATTTTTGTTGCTATTTACAGTGATTTTTCTGAGACTTTAAGTCACAAACTCTTCTGGGTCTGCTTGAGTTTTTTATTTTTTTTTTCTGCAGAACTTTCTCTGGGTTTCTTGCAGGAAATCCTTTCGTACCCAGTAGCATATATGTATATGTAATTAAAGGGTTGAAGAGAATAATTAAATTTTTATAATTTTCCATTTTTGTTTTTACTTTTTCTCAAGGAAAACTAGTTTATTTCCCTTTTCCTTTGGAATTTTTTTTTCTTTGAAACTAAGGAATAGAAAGCAATAGAGAGAGAGATGGGCAAGCACGGACCTTGCTATCACTGTGGTGTTACAAGTGAGTTTTTTGTTTCTTCAATTTTTGGTTTTCATAAACTTTAATATTCAGGAAATGGGTTCCTTTTTTTGCTCTTTATTTCCAATTAATTCCAATATTATGTAATTTTAATTGTATATATTGGTCTGTTCACTCATGGAAGTGAAACCCAGATGCTGGTTTATTTCTAAAAGGAATTTATTACCTGGACAAGGAGGAAAAACTATATATATATATATATATATGTGCTCTTATGTTTATGTTTGTTTTATTGAGTTGTGACAGAAGCAGAAGCGCTCTTGAATCTCTGAATATCAATATTGGTTCTAGTTTGAGATTGTCAATTGAATTGGGGGTTTTTGGTTGGTTTTTCACCCATTTTAGTGAAATTGAGCTTAGAGTCCTTGGAGAACCTTGCAATTTCAGAAATTATATATCTCATTTCCTTTTTTTTTTTCTCCCAATTGTGTCTGGTATTTCTACTTGAGATGAACCCTACTACCAAGTCAAACCACAATTCTTCATTGCTTCAGTTCTAAATTCATGATTCAAATGTTTACGGCTTATCGTGTCGCCGTTTAAGTTCTTTCCTGTGTTAAGTTGCTTCTTCCTAAATTTCTTGCTGCTATTCTTCTTATTTGGACTAAACTCTGGGTAAGAACAACTTCTAAAGAATGCCTCAGCTCTTTGTTCTAGTCCATTTTTTCAATCTCTATAGATAGGGAGTGTTTGTGCTGGTTCATATTTTAATTATTCACAGCTTCTGATTCAGTTGAGACTTGAGAAGTACTTCCAAACATGTCTTCGTTTTCAACTTATTTTATAGATGCATTATAATATGCGCTTTACATTTTCAAAAGAGCAAGTCTTACTTCTTCCGCTTTTAAGTTGGAGATGCGTACTTGGTTTCTGTTTCACACTCTATCATGTTTCTATTATCTGTACCCCTCTTTAGTTTCTGTTTCTCTGTCTATATCCAAAATATATCTCAATTGATAAATGTACTTTGGAAGAAAAGTTACTTCCTTCCAAACGCAGCATAATTCTCCGTTTGGTGTACTTTGAAAGTGCTGCATTCTAAAAATCCTCAATCTCTCTTGACAGTGAATTTTCTACAGCTTCCTCTTTTCATTCGTTCATTTTTAATTTCTGTTTTAGGATTTGTGTAGAACCTCAACGTTTTTTATTCTGAGCATCCTTGTCTTTATGACATTACCTTCTTCGTTCTAACATAATTTGATTTGTTAATCTAATCCTTTGTCAGCAATTCACTTGCTGAATCCCCCTCATTGTAGTTACTATCTATGTGTCGCTTTCTCTACTTCAACAACTTGCCTCAAGTGAAAAAAAAAAACCCGTAAACCTCATTGCTTGCATTCATGTAGGCAGTTCCTTTTGTGACAACTTTCTATGGTTGCTCGATTTTAAGAGTTATTTCTATAGTTACATTATGAGTTGAGCTAAGAAGCGAAGATAAGCTTTTGGTTTGCTAGTTATCTTATAGTTTGCTTGTGCAAGAGCTCAAAAATCAAGAATGTGGCTAAGATTCGAAAAAAAAAACCTAATCGGATTTGGGTTATCTATCGTTGTAGAAGGCACCCTAATGGTCTATTTGTTGAAGGTTGATATACATTGATGGGTCATGGGTCCATAGCTTAAGCTTTTGGGGCAATTGGTAACTTAACATGGTATCAAAGCCTTGTTTGTGGGAGGTCTTGGTTTCGAGTCGTTCCTGTTTGCATGTTGCATTTGTTCTGGTTGTTGCCTCTCCACATGCGAGATGAGGCCGGCAGAGTGGAGGGTGATGGAGCTTGATATACATTGTTGGTCCATTCTCTAACAACTTAAGCTTTGGGAGCAATTGGTAACTTGACATGTTTGGGAGTATTTTGTATTTGAACAGCCGCGTGCGCAATTTGTATCACATTTTTAGACTAGAGTTAATCCTCTTAGATGAGATAGTTTATAGAAATTGTAAACTTCATCACGTTTCTTCAATGTGGCCTAATTGTTGATCTTGGGCATTGTTTTGGGATAACTACTAATTTTCGAAAAGATTCATTCAAGAGAATGAATTTCTATTTTGAAATGCTATGTAGAAACTTTTGGTGTCATAATAATTGTTGAGAAGAAAAACGAAAGCAAGAATTGCATCATTGTACCCACATAACCAACTTTCTAATTGCCTCATTCTAGAGAAAGTTTTTGAATACTACCGAATACTATGAAATAAGATTTTATAGCATACTTTGCAGTTACGTTATACTTGTTTAGTAGATACTACTGATTTTGACTCTTTTTTTATTCTGCCCAGTATGACACTTTCTCTGATGATTCCTATGGCAATTCACTAACATATATTTATTGGAAGATAAGCTCATTTACTCCCAGGTTTGAGCTCAGTGCATAATTTGTCTATTGCTCTCTGACAATCGAGTTTCTTTAGGCACTCCTCTTTGGCGTAATGGGCCTCCGGAGAAGCCAGTACTTTGCAATGCATGTGGGTCCCGGTGGAGAACCAAAGGAACACTTGCCAACTATACTCCTCTACACGCGAGGGCCGAACCCGACGGGTTTGAAGATTATAGAGTTTCAAGAGTCAAGAGCATATCAATTAAGAACAAAGAAGCAAAGGTGCCTAAAAGAAAGCAAAACCATGAAAATTCAGAGGCTAGAATGGTTGTGCCTGATTATAACCCGGGTTTTCGAAAGGGTCTTGATGAAGACATAAGTAATAGATCAAGTTCTGGCTCGGCCATATCTAACTCTGAGAGCTGTGCACAATTCGGCAGTACCGATGCCAGTGATTTGACAGGTTTCTAGTTAATACATCCTCATTATTTCTTATACATATATGTATATATACAATGTCCAAGCTACTGTTGTCCATCACCATCCTCTTCATCAAATAAATCATTAGTGAACTGAACTTTTGATTATAAAAGTGAAGGGATAGTACGAGAAGCTACATAGCATTGGCTATTGTATTTTATATAAATAGAGAAAGTGAAATTCTATTCAAATATGGAATTTCCAATCAAATCATGTAAAGGCAGTGATTAGTACAGGGAAAAAGTGGTTTTCGGAATTTGTTTGAGCCTGTATGGTACTGCTGTGGGAATAAGAGATTTTTGAAAGAAAAAAAAAAAGAGAGAAGCAAATTGTTGCTTCTGTTTTAAGCTATTTTTCTCTTGGATTCGATTTTTGAAGAAGCTGTCAAAAAGGTTTTGCCAAACGGACTCAAATCTCTAAATAACCCCAAATAAGTGATTGTTGGTCCCAGATAAGCTAATCCAACGGGCTTGTCTTAAACGCTCAATATTTTACAGTCTACGTGGCTAGAGACAATTTGTTTTGAGTTAGTGGCAAACTATATACATTCGAGTAAAGATTTGGGCACAAACACTCCACAAACAAATTACACTAACACCAGTGGGAGATTGCCGTGTGGCAGAATTGATACATTTTTGTCCCCTGTGTGGCAGACAACTCTGCCATGTGGCAATCTCCCACTAGTGTTAGTGTAATTTGTTTGTGCCCAAATCTTTACTTTAGCCTTTAGTGTTGCCACTTTGAAGTTGTTGTTTGGACTCTTTTCTGCTCCGTCTCTAACCATGATATGTATATACTATATAGATGTATATTAGTATGTTGCACCAACATTATGTGAAAGCTCATTTGACGCGTGACGCCTACGTTTAGGATATTGAGTTCAAAGGCAGTGAAAACGTGCTTTTTATTCTCTTTTCGTCTCAATTTATAGTTTTCAGGTTTGTGAATTCTTTTTCTTTCTTTCTGTTTTTTGACTAATCCCAGCATGAAGGAAGATTCATGCTTTGAGATTGATTCAAACAGTGAATCTATAGTTGGTTGAGTATTCTTGATTACTTATTTTTATTTATACTCGCAGGCCCGGCCCACTCTACTGTGTGGGAGACAGTTGTACCTTCGAGGAAGAGGAGTGATGTACATCGCCCTAAGGCATCTTCAGTTGAGAAGCTTACTAAAGACTTATGTACAATTTGGCATGAACAACAATCTTCGTGCTTATCGGGATCATCTGAAGAGAATTTGCTTCTTGAAAGTGACACCCCAATGGTCTCTGTTGAGATTGTACATGGAAGTGTTCTTATTAGACATCCGAGCTCGATTGCTCGAGAAGAGGAATCCGAAGCTAGTTCCCTTTCGTTTGACAATAAACAATATATGCCAAACGAGGCTTACTCACAATTGACTACCCCTCGTGTACATAATGATTACAGGGGAGTCAATTTTTCAAGTATGGGAAATGGGAAAATCAAGAAGCCTAATGGACAAGGGTTGCACCAAGAGCAAACAAAAAGGTATTTCTTTTACCGGACAAGGGCATGTTTAGGATTGCACAAAATAGGATCTAGTTCAGTGTCTCACTTTTTATGTGGTTATTATGAGACCTAAGGATATGTTGGTTTGACAAAAAATCAGTTTTAAAAGAGTTGTTTGAATATTGTGCAAGAACTGTGCATTTACCGATCACGTGAATTTGTAGAATGGCTTCACTTTTGAACCACAGAAAGAACCGGATCTTTGCCTTGTAAAACTACCCCTTAACTTTGAATAAGTGCAGAAGTTATAATCATGCCTTGCAATGGCTTGTTGCCAGTTGGTTAGCAAAGTAACATTGATAGGAGGTGTTTAACATAGTTGTCCCAAATTTACTTGTCAAAAAAAGAAAGAAAGAAAAGCATCGATATTTTCATATGATTTGAGATGCTTTATAGTTATGAATTTAAACGTTGTGCCCTGCATAGATACAGTCTCACACACTGCACACGTCAAAAAATTGAACTGCCTATGTTCTGTACTTTGCTAGGAATGGTGGAGAATCGGTTATATTATGGCTTACGAGTTGTGGTCCTAATGTTCTTATATGGTTTACAAGAAGACTCTTCTTGTAGGTTATAGTAAGGGGTTAATAATCCATGCGCCTGTTGGCTTGGACTCAAAGTGAACACTTGGGCAATGGGTTGAATTCGGTGTGAGATTCAAATTCGAATCAGATTATGTAATGTGATATCTGATGTAGAATTTGAGTCTGCAAATACTATGTAAAGTAAACCAAACTCAAATTCACCAAAAGATTGTAGTACCTAAATCCGATCTAGATTTCGAGTAAAAAGTTAAAAAAAAAAAAAAAGAAATATGATTTATACCATACAATAATTACAATTATGTTCATTATCACGAAATGAGGGTGAGCCTCGACGCAAAGGTTAGGTTGTTCCATTGTGATATGGAGGTCATGGATCGCACGTGGGGCAAGGCTGCATATATCTAACCCTCGGGCACTGGGTTTACCCTTTGTGTTATAAAAAAATGTGTAATATTTTATATGACGTACTCTATTTGGATATCGAACCGGCAGCATAATCCCAATCTTGGTTGGCGCGAATTCGGATATTTATCCTACCTGTTGACATCCCTAGACAAACCGATCTAGAGATTTAACTCGTCATGTTTATTACTATCCATTTTCTCATTTTTGTCGTTGGAACTGCAGGTACAAGTCTCCACCTGAGAAACCACATTTTCTGCTAAACCACAATTCACCACTATGTTACATAGATCTGGAAGTAAGTTTTGTGTCTATACTTATACTCTAATGTTATGCTTCATATTCGCTCTCTTGGAACTTTTTTTAGTGAAATAGAAAGAAAATGCGGAGGGAAACACTTGTCTTTGTTTGGTTAACAAGGAAAACAGTGAGGAAAACAATAAGGAAAAGAAAAATACAGTGAAAAGTAAATTAGATCTTAAGTTTGTGAGTCACTTACATTCTATTTTCTCCTCAGGTTTCTATTACATTTTGAAAATGTATAGTTTGGAATTTAAGCATGTAAAACACGAGAAAAAACACTAGGAAAATGATTTGTCGTTTCCTATTCCTTTTCCTTACTCTGAATCCACTAACCAAACAGAATGCAGTAAACATAAGCATCATATTTGCTGATAGATCCTCAGAGTTACTTTATTATAAAGGTTGTGTTTTCTGAAATCTTGAGTGCTTTTGTGATCACTATTTACACATGGGACAGGATGTTCTTAACTTCGACGAATTTACGGATCATTTGACATATGAAGAGCAGCAGCAATTCCTGAAGTATCTGCCTTCAGTTGATACTGCCAGGCTTCCCGATAGGTTTGTACTTTTGTTCGTCGTGTATGCTTGTAAATATTTGTTATGATTAGATACAGAGAATAATATTAATACAAATTTCAATTACTATCGTATATGCCATACTTGCAACTCATAGACATCGTTCATGTTGTATATATGTTATATTTGCTTGGGAGGTGTCCAGGATCTGCACGAGAATGGCGGTGCCCATTTTATTTTATGTAGCACTTGGTCGCACCAACCACTTATAAAAATGAATTCTAAAAGTCCTTATAAAAATCCAGTTCTACATAAAAAGCGCATGAAGACTGAAATAACATATTTTCGAAATCTTGAAGTCAGGGCCCGTTTGGGTTGGCTTCGACTTCTGCGTTTAGGCAGAAGCATAAGTGGAAGTCCTAATCAGAAGGGCGCAGTGGGAATTATGAAAATTCATTAAAACCTCAATCTACTTCCTTTGTCACTTTTGGGTTGAAGAACCTCTTCACTTGCTTCAGCCAAAACGTGCTTCGGGGATCTATAGTGCTTCCTAAAATTAATCCAAACATGCTAGTATATGCATTTTGCGCCTCACAAGCACCTTTGGGGTCCAAAGGTGCCTTTAGGAGGTGATTACCGTGATTAATTACAACCAAGCCCTTAATATGCTTTAAATGGCTTATCTCAAATGCTATTTAATCCTTATGAGATATTTTGTTTTTCATTAACTTCTTGTAGGTGATTACAACCAAGCCCTTAATATGCTTTAAATGGCTCATCTCAAATGATATGTGTTGGAATGTCCCACATCGCCCATTTATAGTCTCTCTGTGCAGTTTATAAGGCTTTAGTTCCCCTCTCCTTAACACCTGGGTTTTAAGGAGTAGAATGGGCTGGGCCTTACAAGTGGTATCAGAGCTTGGTTGGTCTTGTCTTCCAGCGTGCCGAGTGTCCGGCTGCTGTGGTCCAGGGTATGCCGAGTGTCCGGCTCCTGTGGTTCAGGGGGTGTGTTGGAATGTCCCACATCGCCCATTTATAGCCTCTCTGTGCGGTTTATAAGGCTTTAGTTCCCCTCTCCTTAACACCTGGGTTTTAAGGAGTTGAATGGGCTGGCCTTACAAGTATATGTAATCCTTATGAGATATTTTGTTTTTCATTAACTTCTTGTTCCTTTCACGGTTTAAATGTTCCCTCAATGGCATAGCATCATTGTTCATAGTTCCAGTTTCTTTGGTTTTCTTTCCCTTTTATAAATCTGATCCATTCTTTTATAATGCTTGTTTCTCGTAATCGTCTTGAAGAAATGATTTTTTATACTGCGTACACACACACAGAGATATATATATATATGTGTGTGTGTGTGTGTGTGTGTGTGACTAAGAATGAATTTTAAGAAGTTAATGGATGGTCTAGCACTGACCATGATCTTTGTTATTGCATCTACAGCCTTATGGGCATGTTTGAAAGCCCTCAATTCAAAGAGAACCTATCATCTTTTCAGAAACTTCTTGCAGAAGGGGTTTTTGATCTCTCTTTCTTGGGAGTGAAATCTGAAGATTGTATGACTTTGAAGACGCTTGCATTATGCGATGTGGCGAAATGCAAGTGGGTGGAGCAATATAATCTACTCAAGGTTTGAACCAATTATTTACAAATGAATGTCATATCAAGAAAGAATTTGGGTAGTTTTTCTGGATAGGGTCAAATACACTTCCGCTGTGCTTTCCCCATAACTCCATTTTAGGCCATGTATTATTATCACTTAAGGCTGATTATTTTTTAACTTGATTTAGATTGAGCACAGTTGAGAACAATCAGTTTTAAGCAAGGACAATTATGCACGTTATTTGAGACACAATCGTAATGTTCGTGAACGATTAGGCCCAAAAGTGAAATCTCGGGAAAAATAAAGATGTTGAAGTTTATTTGACCCTTTTGTAAGTGAATGGAAAGTCATATTGATCCTAATTCTGTTTTGGCGGTAGGATGTAAAGTACAAAAGTAGTAATGTGGCATCTGTAGTGGCTGGGGAACTTCATGCTGTTGCTTCTGGTAACTCGGTGAATTTAAAGAGGTCGCGAGATGGGCAACAGCAAAATTATCCAGGTGAGATATGTTTTTGTTGTGTGAATGTGTTATTAGAGTTTATTTAGGAATGTTGTTGAACTTTGTTAAAAATGTTGGGCCCACTCTCATGCAGCTTAAGCTTTTGGAACAATTGGTGAAATTAACAATTTTTTTTTCGAAGGCGAGATATACGTTGTTGGACCATTCTCTAATAGCTTAAGCTCGTTGATCAACGGGTGACTTAGGCTTAGTTTGGCCCCCACGTAGCTTTTTAAAAGTAGCTTATGAAATTTATTATTCAAAGTTATTTGATAATTATGTACAAGTGACACATTACTCTTCAAAAAAACATCATGAAACCAAAAAGCAACCTTGAGCTTTTCAAAGCTCCCACCAAAAAAGCCCTTAAGTTCAATTTTTGCATAGCTCATAAACTAGTTACCAAATGAATTAACATGAAATTGTGCTTTAAAAATGGAGAAGCACCAAAATGGGGGCCAAACTAAGCCTTAATGAAGGGATAGTTAAAACATTATAGATATAACATGTAAAGAGAAAAGGGATGGTTGCAACATGATGGATACAACAAGTATGGAAAGAAATAATAGTATATAGTTGATTCATTTGTTTGTGGGTGCACGAGTGAAGCTCCAAGTGTGGAGTTTAAGTTTGAAGTAATAACCTGAAATTAAATGGTGTTTTGAACAGTTAAGGAAAATTTTCAGTAGACTGAAAAAGAAGGCAACTTTAATAAGTTGTTCAAAGTTGCGGTTTCAGAGAGTGTCTCAGGAGGCTCCAAGAGGACTTGGTCAAGACATCTCGTTGTGGTATTGAATGATACACAACGATATGCTAGAATTGAGTTTCAAAGAATCTCTCATGATTTTTTTTTTAAAAAAAAAAAAGAAAAGAAAATAAGAACAGTTGGTCCATTAAATAAACAAAATACACCGTCAAGCACAAATAACATTACCTAGTTCTTTCTTGAGTTGTGAATTTTCAAAGAACTATCCAAAAATAGACAACACTATCCTCTCAGGCAAGATAAACGAGAATCTCTCAATACATGGGAAGTCGACATTGTCTAGCTAAATCTCTGTAACAGGTCACGGTCTCGCTTTGGGCGTTTCATCTGGTCTAGGCCGATACTTTGAACTGTTCAACATGACTTGTCTTCTTGTTAATTCTTTCGATTAAGCACTAAAAGGTACCATTCATGTTCCAGGAGCAAATATGACAATGAAGATCCCAAAAAGAGTGGTGGTGAAGAATAGCTATGAACATAAAGAACACATAGACAACGAAGGCTCGTGCTTCAGTCCCAGAAGCCTATTTGCCTTGCCTCCCGATAATAGCTCCCTCATGCTCGACTCTTTACAGTATGCCGATGAAAGTCTCGATCACGATTTGCTTCTTGAAGTTCCATCCAATAGCTCGTTCCCACAGGCAGAGCTTCTTCTCCCAAACTCATATTTCGGTGTCCAGGCAAGTGCTAGTAGTAGTTCCGTATGCCCACATCTCCGACCCTAATTAAGAATGTCCAAACACAACTTTAGTCATTAGGGCTGTTAAGGTACGACTTCTGCCCAAATCGGTTATTGGGCTCCCCATATTTTGTGTGCCAAAGATACAAAATCTATGTGAATGAGATTCAATGGTTGATTTTTTATTTTATTTTATTTTTTGCGATTTTCTTTTCCTGACCTATATTAAACTTGGAATGCTGAAGGATGAATGTGGGTTGGCTTCTTATTGTATAGGTAGAAAAGATTGTAATATATAGCTCAAAAAATGCTCAAGGGGTGGAGTTTTTGTATGCAGCTGTTTAGTTGTTTGAGTTGCATTATAACTTTGAGAAACCCTTATGTCTTCTGGTTTTTGTGGTCAAGAAATTTGCTCTTTTGGTTTTTTACCTGTCAATTGAGGTTGAAAAATAAATTTATTTACCTTTTTGTGGAGATGGAAGTTAGAAATTCATCACTCATTTTCTGCCTTTTGGAGTCCTTTTACACACATGCTGGTTGACTGGATCACACTTAGAATGTGTTACTCTACGAGCCAAAATGAGATGTTTAGGACCCATTTGGTAATGTTGCAGTTTTCACCTTTTTTTTAAAAAAAAAAATTTAATTTTAATTTTAATTTTTTTCATTTTTTTAAAAAACAAAATTTAAAAACGTGTTTGTTTCTCTCTATGGTAATCTTTCTTTTGAAAACGATTTTCAAAACGACAATGAAATTGGGCCCTAAAAAAAAGTGATTTTTAGTTTTGGTTCATATAAAAAGAAAACAAAAACAACTGTTTTCAGAATTTAGAAAACTGAAAATGTTACCATACGCCCTTATAAAAGGACAAACTCAATATATGAAAAACCACTACTTGTCGAGTGTGGAATTAGTTTGATGGGTAGCCTTACTTGCATGCAGAGAGACTGCTTCTGAATTCTACAAGTACGTTTGAGCCAACTTAACGGATCCAAGTCAACTTCAAAATGTCTCAAAATCAAGATCAGGAATCTTGATGATTTGTTGAGTGAAAAATTATGAAAGCCATTGCATACTTCTGATCAAGTGATCAATAAGAGGACTAGAAAACTAGAATATCTTGATGATGTGAGGACCGAGTACAATCACTTCCAAAGAGTTATGAGCTTGAGTGGTGGTTAATACAACATAATCTGCATACTACAAATTGGTTTATCCGTAAGCATAAAAATGGGATAAATATGCCAGAAACTGAATCAAAACTGGATCATATTACCGCCGGTACCACACCAAACTCCATTTTACAAAGGGAAAAGTCTTAGGTGCTTTTCGTACTATTTTGTAAAGTGGGTGTCTACGTGGCACACATGTGTATTAATAGTATCTTAGGACATGACATAAAGTACCTTAGAAAAAGTACAAAAAAATATTGTCCTTTACACAGGGTAGTCAACAATTCAGGGTAAGTATGCCATTGTTTGTTGTGGGAGCAATTTAAGATTTTAATCCCATACCAATGAATCATTGACTATCGGTAAAGAATGCCAACAAACCCTTCCATTATGATGGCCCTAGAAGGGTCTAAAAAAGCAATTTATATATAATGTACATAAATATTGGCCCAAATTTGAATCTCATGTCAGCTTCCGAACACATGACAGTGGTGGGAAATACGGAAGTTTTAGATGGTCCCACTACCTCATGTATTGGAAACCAAATTTGGATTTTGAACTTAAAAATTATAGCATTACTCTTAAGAATAACGAGTAATACTATAGTTCTCAAATTTGAATCTCAAGTCACCTTCCCAAATAATGTGGCAGGGCACCATCTAAAACAACTTTTTATAAAAATTCGCTCCCATTATCATGTTTTCAAATGTTTGTAGGCCAAAAGATCCCAAGTACTGCCAATCAAATGAAGGTCTCCGATGTACATTTCCACTTTGATGTTGGATAGAAAAGAAATAACTTTGTTTTAGCTCTCCTTTTGCCATCACATTTTCTTGGCAATCCAAAACTGAGAACCAAAGCATCAAATAAACATGTCTTATCTAATCAAACGGGACCAAATGCATGATCTTCAAATTCTGGTTTCAAAAAGATTAGCAAATGAAGAAAAATGGAACATCCTTGTTTACTGAAATAACTATTCCTGGAGAGTTTAATCGTATTTCTTTTTCAAACTCGAATTAATGTATGTATAAACTAAAAGCTTATGAAAGGTTTGGCAAGTTGAGGCAAATTCATTTATATGGCTTCAAACATGAAAGTGATATAGGAAATCTTTACAATGCACATACTTCTTCATTTCCATTACCATCTAGTGCTACCTAACACTTGATAAAGCCAAATAGCCTTTATATGCCATAGAGCCATCGATTATTTAGAATGCAATGTACACTTGTTATTATGCCCAAAATACACAAAACAGAACCATGTTCAATTCCACTCGTATTAAATCTTCGTTCTTTCAAAAACCAACCTCATGTTGGTTTGATTAATAAGTAGTTTCAGGAATGATTTTAGGTTGAGCACCGGCTTCCACGGACACAAAAGAGTAACTACCAAGCAATTGACTTTATAGAACCAGTTTACTTGTGAACCACATAATTGGTTCTACACCATCTCAAACCACCCCTATCTATATGCACTTGTAAAGGGCAATACTAGCTGCCAAACATCTCCTGTCACCGCTGTCTCCGAAACAAAGGCCATTAAGAAATAAAATTTATTTCTATAAGACAATGAAAGGGTCAAGGCTTCAGTGCTTGTCCTTGGGTATTTTTCTTACTATTCTAAGATTCTATTGGTCCATGTGTTTGCCAAATATGTGCCACATAGACTTACTTGTACATATAAACCAATCAAACATCAATACGCTAGGATAAGTACCTCACGGAAAAGTACCTAAGTCTTTTCTTATACAAAGAACCAAAAAAAAGTCCTCTGAAAAGAAAAAAAAACATATATACATACATATCTTTAGCATAAACTAAGCATGCATAGTTTCTACCATACCCATTTTTTTTTCTCACCAAAACTATATTCACAAACACATTCTGTAAGTGTCACCAAATTAAACTTCATTAACTATACTATTTAACAAGCTCTAAAATTTTAGCATACCTCTTCCCAGACTGGCTTCACCGCTTCAACATAAGCATCCAACACCAAGAAATGTAGTCAACTAAGTCCAAATCCTCATAGAATTTCATCAAAACTTTCAGAACCCAACATTATACCTAAAACCAGAAATATACCCTTTTCAATTCACAAACTAATCACCAAACCCCTCAGGCGGCCACCACCTAGGTCGAGGGAAAGTCATGCCTCTCCTCTTGGCAGTCTCTAGAAAATCCAAATCCTCAGAAACACCATCAAACTGCCCTGCCACCATTTTCAAAGCATCCAAAAGGTTCTTCAACAAGTGACCCTTAGCTGACAAATGGTCCGCATCCAGTTCCACCGCTACATTTCTCACTTGCCCAATGATCGAAGCCGGCAATTCACGCTTCCCCATAGCATCTTCGCCCTTCCCACCTTCCATATTCTTGCTAGAACTTTCATATTTGAACTTCTCAATATCATCTATATTATTTCTAGCTGAAACATCCTCACAATGCCTATTAACACCACTAGAACTTACATATTTGAACTTATCAAGATCATCTATACTCTTACTAGCTGAACCATCCTCACCATTTTTTCGCATTTTATCGGGCTTATTAAGCTTCAGAATTTCAATGGTTTCTCTCAGCGGCATTTCCACAAACACTGTATCCTCACTAAGCCCCAAAACTTCACAAGTTTTTCCAGATTCCAAGTCAACAACTTCAGTATCACCATGTTCATCTATGTTGGGTTCAACAATCATTGGTTCAATATTACCCAAAATATCATCTGGGAATTCCATACCCAAACCCACATTTTTTTCACAAGTTTTTTGTCTTTTCGCCACAGATTCGTAAGCTTCACTCTCCAAATTCTCTAATTTCTTCAATCCAAACTCAGAAACCTTACTTGTACCAGTTTCATGAGCAACACAAGAAAAATCAAACCCAGAAACACAATCACCACCGTCGATCACCTGGGTCAATTTCACGCCCGAAAACCCTAGATTATCCAAGTCCTTACCCAAATCAGCAATCTCATCAATGGGAATAGTCTCACCAACATCGCCACTGTTGATTCGCTGACTTGTATCAACATCAACGGCCTCGATTGGTCTCTGTTCTTCAGAGCTTACCAACAGATACTCTTCAGGTGGGGTCTGAAAGTCGTCATGGGGGGTACTATCGTCATTCGAACTCTCCGATAAAGAGACCATCACAATTCCAGTGGGCTCCACTTGGGTTTCGGTGGGACCCATTGACGGCTCCTCGTCGTCGTCGTCCGAGAAGCGCTCTGATTCGCGGGCGAAAGGGCATGTCTCGAGACGGCGTTCTTGGGACGATGTGGGTCGGCACTGATTGGCGATGAATTGAAATGGGTCGTCGTCCATTTTTGAGGATGGGTTGTGGGTTTTGATGAATCAGAGAGTGGTTTGGATTTGGAAATGGTGAAAAAACAGAGTGAGAGAGAGAGAGAGGTTTTTAGGGTTTTGTTTGAAGAGTGTTTGTTGGGATTCGCGCCAATTTCTATTTCTTTGATTGTGGGCATTCCCGCCTCTTTAACGGTATATATCGTACGAATTCTTTGAATGTACGACGCCGTTTTTTTCTTGGGGTATAGGTGTGAAGCTCATCTTTGTAACGAGAAATGCTACACACACATTCCAAACTACACCCCAAACCACACCCCTTGTTTTAAATGCATGTACTTTGTGCTGTTTGAATTTTCACACTTTTCTGTGCACCACTTACACAGCACATGGTACATGCATTTAAAGCAAGGGTGTGGTTTGAGGTGTGGTTTGGGATGTGTGTGTAGCATTTCTCCTTTGTAACATCATGTTTTGGCAATTCCGATAAAATCTATATAATAAATGAGAAGGGTTGATTTGATGGGTATATGTGAGTGATAAAGGATTGTACGGTTGGAATTGTGTCTTGGAATCAATCGGATGGCCAAGATTAATCCCCAAATTTCACTGCCACTCTCTCTCCACCTTTTCCATCTCCCTTTCTACGCCTCTGTGACAAATTTCACTGCGCCTCTCTCTCTCACTCTTCTCACGCAACCTCAACAGTTTTTTTTTTTTTTTTTTTGAATTTCAAAAACAATTTTGGGGAATAAACCCTCTCTCTCTCTCTCTCTCTCATTTTCACACGTTTCTCTACAAAAAATGAACCCCTCCCTCTCTCTCCCTCCCTCCCTCCCTCCCTCCCTCCGGCTCTAACTTGCAGCAAGAGGCAAATCAAGAAACCCTATACTGGCCGGAACATCACATCCGTGAACTCCACCACCACAGCTGGAAAGGTACTTATGCTCTTTCTTTTTGGGGTGATTTTGCCTTTGTTTATTTGGGTTGAAGTGCTTTCTATTTGATATTGTAAACTGGGTGTTTGTCTTTAGGGTGTAAATGTTACATTTTTTGTGTTATTCATTGTCAGGTGCCATCACCTATTTTGGTACTGTGCGTGTGTTATTCATTGTCAGGTGCCATCACCTATTTTAGTTTCATAGTTTTAAAGAGCAAACCCTATAATGGCTATGCTTTATTGTGCAAAGGTGTTATTCATTGTCAGGTGCCATCACCTATTTTGGTACTGGAATTTGCTGCCTCATTTTTTCCTATAGTCGATTCTTATTCAAAGGTGTAAACTTGAACAGCTAATTTTTCATTGGCAGTTATGAATGTGAAGACATTGCCGTATATGCATTGCGAATAATGCCCTTTCCAATAGTACGCTAGCATTACTCCCTCAACATTAATGTGCTTTTCTTTGGTTATTTTAAAAAAAAAAAAAACATTTTAAATTTTATTGTGCATTTTTCCTTTGCTTGACTGTAGCTTATCAGTAACTATTGCTAACATGTAATGCTACTGGTAGAACAAACTTTTGATTTTTAGCATTGAAATTCTCTGTGCACATATCAAAGTACGAAATGTACATCTTTCAAGTTTTTATAGTTAGTCATTGGCTTAAGGTGGACGGCCAGTGGCGAACAAACTATAAAATATATATATTTTTCCAAGAACCAAAACATCGAAAAATTGTTTACAATACTTTTTTTTTAAAGTAACTTCATTAAAAAAACAGGGCAATCACTGAAGGTACAAAATACATCCATAGATCAACCCATGTTAGGAAGCACCTATCTAAAGCCCCACATGTTAGGAAGCACCTAACAAACAGTTTCAGACTTTCAGTAATCTCACTAAAAATCAGCCCATAATTGTTTACAATACTTTGCGAATAAATTGTTTACAATACTTTTTTTTTTTAAAAGTAACTTCATTAAAAAAAACAGGGCAATCACTGAAGGTACAAAATACACCCATAGATCAACCCATGTTAGGAAGCACCTATCTAAAGCCCCACATGTTTGGAAGCACCTAACAAACAGTTTCAGTAATCTCACTAAAAATCAGCCCATAATAATCAACAATAAGAGAAAAGTGCAGAGGATCGGAATAGGCAAAAGGGAAAAGTGCAGATGAATCTGCCCATAATCGTTGAATATAATTTATACTAATTTATGAGGCTCTGTGTAGATACAAAAAAAAAAATAATAAATAAATAATAAATCCCAGAAAAATAAAAGAAAAAGGAAAATCTCCACAAGAAAGAGATGGTACATATGAACTTTAATGAATCTATTGAATATTATAGACTACAAAGTTCAAAGTGGTCAAAGTCCTGATAATTGTTTAAGAAAGAGAAATAAATCAGTGAATCAAAGTCCTGATAGTTGTTTAAAAATTCCACTAGAAAGGAAGAGAAATAAAATGCAAGTACTTAGTCATTATACAATTATCAATTAGTGAATCATCCAAGTTCCTAAGAATAGCCAAAAGAAATCACAAAATCCAAGTTCCAAGTGGGTTGTTGTTTGTTTATTTATTTATTTATTTTTTTTATTAATGGAACAGTGTTGTTGTTTTCAATTCATGGTTTATTTGAGTATGTTCCCTGCTTTTAACCATTCCAACCTGAACTCAAAATTTTAGTATGTTCCCTGCTTTTACGAGTTTTCCAACCTGAACTCAAAGTCATGGGTCAATTGATTCTTTTCCTTTTCTTCTCTTTATTTTTTCTTTCTTTCCATAGCAGTGAGTCAGTGCTTTGGAGTTAGTCTCTAAATTTTGTTAAATTTAGAGTCTTTGTCATAGGCTTTGTGTTTATAGGTTGTCTTTCCATAGCCCATGCTTTGTTGAGTTCACTTTAATTTTTTGCTAACTTTTACCATTAATTTGTTCATTTTGGTCTCAGGAACACTGTGTATAATTTGCTCAAGTGGCCTGGAGGTATAATTTTTTCAAGAAGAGCATCTGAGGTAATTTCTCAGGAACATTGTTTTATGTATTTTCGAAGACATTGTCATTTCTGCTATTCTTTTCATGTATTTTTTTTCTCTGTTATGCCTACATTCTTTTCACGAGGTGAAGAAAGCTAGGACTCCATCGGAAGAGACTACTAAAACTACTGGTAAGAAGAGCTTTGCCTACTCTCATTAGCTACTCTTTTAATGTGATGGAGGTAACTTTTGCCATGCAGTTCTACATACCTTATGGCTAAACCCGTCATCAAGAATATTAATCAAGAATATAAATGTTCCTTTACCATTAGTAGTTACCCAAACCTCAACTACCAATTTCCCAAGAATAGAAATCAAATTAAGACACCAACAGCAGATCATAAATGCTAGAGTTTCCTAAATGCTGACACTGGGTGATTTGGTTTCAATGGGTCCTTTTCTTTCCTACAAAATGAAAAAAAGAAAATCAGCTTGAGAGAGTGAGAGATGATTCATAAATAAGGAGGATGAAATGAGGGCAAGTAAAATACAAAGCACCACCACCAATCAATGCCACCTACCATCTAGAAATAAACAACGGTCCATATTGACTTTAATTCAAAAATCAAAAACCCACCCAGTGGTTGTCTCTCTCGCTCTCTCTCTCTCTCTCTCTCTCTCTCTCTCCCTCTCTCTCTCTCTCTCCCTCTTCTCACGAACAAAGAACAAAACCTAAAAATGAAACCTCTTCTCACTTTCACTTCCCCAGTCCCCCTTCTCTCTCTCTCTCTCTCTCTCTCTCCGCTGAACCGCCACAACTATCGAACCACCACCACTACCACCACAGCTACCGAACCACCGTGTTCATTCTTCTTCGCTCATGGCCACCAACATCTCGCCGTCGGTAAGCTCCATATCCTTGCCGGTAAGTTCTATTTTCCTAATCCATCTCCTACAACCTTATTGGGCTCCAACCTCCAGATCTGTGTGATTGGGTTTGGTCTTCTATCTCTCTGATCCGCGCGCGCGCGCACACACACACACAGACGAACAGATCTAAAATCTGATGGGTCAAGGGTTTCTGTAGATGATAGAAGTTCACAGAATCAAAGACCCATTCATACATCTGAAATCTAATTATTATTTTTTTCTAAAGAACCGTTTGAATGCACCATTTTGTTTATTCATGTTTATTTTTTTTAGTTTTTTTTTCCCAATTTTCTTCTTTGCTAAAATTTTCCTCTTATTAACAAATAGTTTTTTTTTTCCTTTTCTGAATCTGCAATCCATGGGATAGCTCTCAACAATGGTAATAAAGGTATATCTAGAAGAAAATGGCTTATGCCTTTATTAATTGTTATTTTGATCTTTTTGTTCAATTTATATTTTGGCAGGAAGACAACGAGAGACTTGAAGTGTATGATTGTGCGTCACTCCTTTGGTGCTCTCTCTCTCTCTCTCTCTCTCTCTCTCTCTCTCTCTCTGCATGTGGTAATTTCTATTGATCTAATTTAGTTTTGCTGACGGTTGGCTGATAACACTTAAATCATGGTATGAGGCTTTTTGTTGTTCTCCATTGTGATGGTTGTCTTTACCATTCTAAGTTTGTTACAGGCCATTGCATTTTATGATAAAGCACATGAAGTACATCATTCACCATACTTTTAATTTTTTTTCTTCTCTCTTTTTCTATCTAATTTTTTTTCTCTGTTATGCCTAGATCCTTTTCACGAGCTGATGGAGGTAACTTTTGGCGTGCAGTTCTATGCATAAATTACATTTACATACGTTAAGGCTACCTGTGATTTTGTTTTTCCTTGGCCCAGAGTGTTTTTTTGTTAGGTTTTGTGAATCTGTGTTTTTCTGTGAATATATGATTTTTGTTAGATTAAACTATAATTTTTGTAGGGCATGATGGTCTCCGTGGTTTTGGTGCTGCCCCACAGGTCCTTTTTCATTTTGTAAGCTCTTTTTTTTTTTTTTCTGGTATATGACTTTTTGTTTAATTGTAGATTGTGAATACTTTAGTGCTCCATTTGGCTTGCAAATTTCAGTGAGGTAAAGCAAAGAAATCTGAGAGGGAGTGAATTTTCTATCTAATCATATTTAAATCAAGAGAGGAAATGCAAAGGGAAAACACCTTTACTCTCTCTTATCTGGCGCATGCATGCTCTCTCTGTCTTTCTATTTCCCATGTATCCCACAGTTTCCCCAACTCACTTCCTAAAGTTCCTAAAGTGATTTTGAAATCCCTAAACTTCCATGATCCATCTCTCTCACCAAATTCTGAAATCCCTTTATTCCTCAACTAAACAGCATCAAAATTTTTAAGATCTCTGTTTTCTTTATCTTTTACCTCAGCTTTCTCGGCAGCCAAGCATAGCTTGACTCAAATAAAGCATAGCTTGATGTTACCAAGGAAGAAAATGATTTTTTTTTTTAAAGTTGGGTTTGTTTCTTTTTGGCGCTTAATCAATGAAATTAAATTTTCTCTTTTTTTTTTCTTCAGCTGAACAGATTGTTTCTCATTATAGTTAATTTAATTACTTAATTTGGTTTTTGTTCACTCTACAACTAATCTCTTTCTTATAGTAATTGAATTTGGGTTTCTATGCAGCAATTTTAAAGATATCTTTAGTTTTGGGTTTTCTTGAGTTAAAATTATGTTTTGAAAAAAATCATATTTTCTCATGTTTGATAAACATTGGGAACTGGGAAGTAGTTAAAGTGTCAGCTATAGCATTAGGGTAATAGTTCCTCTTTTCTTCCTTAACATCACGAGTCAAACGGAGACTTAGTGTCTGAGAGTTGTTGAGGAGACCACCACTTAGAACTGTGAGCTAATATTTTGTTGGTGGAAATTAAACCTAGATTTGTATTTTTGTCCAAATAAAGGGCCAATTTGAGTCTGTCTGTTGGGCATGATTATCCTTAAATACACTTTGATCTTTTTACTATTTCATCAAATTACATTTGAATCATCCAAATTAGTAGTTACAATTTTCTCTTTTCATTTTGCTGGAAGAAAAAGACCTATTGAATTCAAAACCCAATTTTCAGCATTCTTGATGTTCGTGATATAGAGAGGAGCAACTTTGTTTGCAGAGAACAATAATTTTTGAGGTAAATGAGACTTTTTTTTCTAGATAAGCTTAATTTACTCTCTCTCTCTCTCTCTCTCTCTCTCTCTCTCTCTCTCCTCTCCTCTCTCTCTCTCTCTCTTTGTGCTACAATTGGTAATGTTGAGCTTTGCAGAAGTACCATATGGTGTGCTCTGAACATCATACCGATGTCTAAAGCAAAACAGGGAGATGGGGAGGTGGGTTCTATGCTTTTGGTCCCCATATGTGTTGGTACGCAATTGCGGAAATATGGGTTCCATTTGATGTTATTAGATTTGCATTTTTTGCTTTTGGTTGTTTTTGAGTCATTAGATTATATTTATGCTGTTCTAATGTGTAGTTTTTACGGATTTTGTTTGAGACAGAACATGTGAATAAAGTGGGCTTTGAAGTTTGGGGGAATACAATCAGCTTCAGTTTGGGTTGGGATTGATGATTATTTGGGTTTTTTTTTTGGGTTGTGCAGTTGATTATTTATTTGGGCTTCTAAGAAATTGGTTTTTTTTTTTTTTTTTTTGTCTTTTCAAGTCTGCCTTCAGATTCTCTTACTTCATTGAGTCACTCAATTTTTTGCACTATTTTTTTTTATTAATATTGTGTTGTGGACCATTTATTTGGGATTCTGGTTGAATTTGGAAATATGAAATGACAAATTTTGGGAAAGTCTATGTGCATTATCTCTTAGTTGAAGTTACTTTTGCACAACTCTTTGCATCTGTGGAAATTGGCTCTAAATACTGCTATTGGGTTTCAAAAGTCGCACTATAGTATCATTTTTCTGCTTATATGTAAAGTTTATGATTTAATTAGTAATGGACAGCAGACCACCATTGCTTCTGCATTCGCTTCCTCATAAATGACCACTTTGGCTTTCTATGTTTAGAAAATAAAAGTAGTTCTATTTGTTGTTAAAAAACACATGGAATTGTATCAAGTGCCGAAGGCACGTAAAGTTAGTTGTTGGTTTAAGGTATATATGGTTAGAATTGTTCGGTAGTGGCTTTAGCCACGGGTTATACCTAGTTGTCGAATAAGATAGGATAAGACATGATCGAAAAGGATAAGTAATTTTATTGGGTAAGCTTATATCATGTTTGACGTTGTGTTAATAAGTTTTAGCAAAAAAAAAAGAATAACTTAATAAGAGTTTTAGATATTATTAATATTTAAATATTAACTATATTTTTTTTATTAATGATTTTTAAAAATTTTCTTCTACGTTTAAAATATTTTTTGGTGTTTGAAAATAATTTTTATAAATATTAATTGTTTTGTTTTATTTTTTATTTTCAAATAGTACTTTTATTATTTTTAGATATATCATGATCTTTAGTAATTAAATGGTTGGAAACTTAATTTTTAATATATTATTTTACTCATTTTCCTTGTTCCACTACTCCTTATGTGTCCCTCCCCCTATGGTGTAATTTTGTCTCGTGAGTGTAGGATAAAAATGAAGTTTCGTATTTCTTTCTTCAGCGATAGACTATGCGCGCCAAACACATGATAAGATAAGGTTTATCCTATCCTGAGCACCAAACATGTTCTAGGGGTTTAATCTTGATGTTTTAGGAGCATGTGAGAGTTTGATACTCTATGGTTATAATTCTACAGAGTGAGCCGGGGGACTCGTTTGGATGTTACTGTCATATGAACTTAAATGGTCATATTTCAGATTCCTTTATTGTTATTGAAGTCCTAAAAAGTAAACAAAATGAACAATGTCATGCCTTTTTTTTCCTACGTTATTTTTCTCTTAAGTTCTCTTGACTTGATATGTTTGGAGATGCTTATAATTGGATCTGGTTCAGATTTAATCTTACCAATTTAAAACATAGAATGGATGCCTGTGTAAGAAAGAGACATTCCCGAGACAATTGAACTTATAAAACATATCCCCATATATATATGGATCACAGAAAGAGGTTATTGAGTACAATACATACCCAAATAACAAACTGCTAGGTGGATTTAGGGGTGAAAGTCGGTCAGCTAGGTCGGTATTTTTTTTTTCTTCTTTCAGTTTTTTCAAGTTTCAAAACCGACGAATGGGCTCGGTTCGGTCAGTTTTTCAATTTTATTCGCTTTTTTTTTTCGATTCGATCGATTTTTAGGTTACGTGTATTTTCTTGAAAACTGACCGCATCGGACTGGATCGATTGATTCGGTTAGTCAATTGGTTTCCTTACACCAGTAGGTGGATTATCCAAAATGCAAACTGCTCCATAGTACTATATGTAAGGTGATTGAAACATCTCAATTTTAGAAGACAACCAAACATACACTTAATGTATTGTTTGCTTGCGTATTTGAAGAAGAACACATACACTTGTGCTTTCCAAAATGATAAAAAACATTACATTAGAAAAATGTTTTGGATGCTGAACCCCTTAAAAAACTTGTCAAACCTCCACCATTATATAGGGTTTGGGTTGGATATGATAATAGGCTTTCTAAATCTGCTCCACCCATTGGTGGACCCAACGAGGGGCAACAGGGCTCAAGCTCCCTCAAGTCTTGAAATTTTTTTTGGTGTACCTAGGGGTGCAACTGGGGGTGATCATCCAAGCCCGATGACCCGACTCACCCGACCTATCCGAAGGGTTTTTTCGGTTTTCACAATTCATGGGTTGAGTCACGGGTTTGATACTTTTTTTTTTTTTTCGGATGTCGGTTTGCGTTTCTCTCAACCCGAAAAAACCTACCCGACCCCAGAAACTAATATATATATATATTTCGAGATATGATATATAGAGCATATATTGAACATTAACCAAACAAACCCTAAAAACATCTCACTTCTCTTCATTGCCTCACACCTCTCACCCAAAACTACCGTTACTACCACCCTTTCCATGCGCAGATGTTGCCAGTGTCGCTAGAGATAGATGGATGTCAAGCACTTACCGCCTTAAGCACTTACCGCCGTCGGAATATCTCAAGCCCTCTTATTCTTTCTCCTTTCACCAGCCGGAATTTCTCAAGTCCTCTTATTCTTTCTCATAGAGTCGGACATGTTTGTCCCTTCCTGGCCCATAGAAGCAGCCATGAAACTTCCATAAGCCGTGATAGGTTTGTAAGAGATAGCCCCATCTTTGACAGATTCATGTTGAGGGTAGGCAAAACTAGTCGCGACTAAGTCAAGGCCGGGCACGACTTCTGGCCCATGAGGGTAGAGCCCGAGCAAGTATATAATGCCTTTGATGGTTGGTCCCATTGGCCAACAACAAAAAGGAACCCGTTACAGGATGTTGACCAAAATAGTAGGGCTAAGAAGAAAAGTGATCGGTCTATCTCTACTTTAGACCGACTAAGCATAATGGCATCGTAAATGCCCATCTGTTTCCAGAGTTCGGCCTTGGAGGCCGAAACCCTTGTTACCCATTTATCCCAATTTGCAGCAGGTATAGGCCAACCCCTGATTGGATGGGTGGCTGTCCAGACCTTATTCCAGTTGGCTGGGAGTTAAAGAAATGACTCGTTGGTCACCAGTAAAAAATAGGGGTTGAAGGCAAAGGGGGGTCACCGCAAAACACCATACCCAGACAAGGCGCCGCCGAGGAGCCGTCAAAAGTGCTGTACTTGGTAAAACAGTCGGTAAAAATGTCAGAAGCAAGGTTCTTGGCCAGTTGCCAAACCTCTCTGCATCGATTTTGTGGAGGAGGAGCATCCAAAAATGATTTATTAGCCTTGGACGGCGTTGTCGGAACTGTTTTAGGGGCCATGTCAGGGAGGAAGATGATTAGGCTCACCAGAAAAGATGAAGTTTAGAGAGAGCAGCTCTATTTTTAGAGAGAGAAGCAGAGGACTTGAAGATGCTTTGGGAAAGTAAAGATTTTTGCAAACGACTCATATATACATTGGGTATTAAATGAAAAATGAACGGCGCGCGTACCGAGAATCGCCAATTCCTGCGTGAGAGACGCGTGGTAATTTTTGAAATTCAAAAGATCACATCAATGAATGTAGGACATTTGACTTGACCTTTTGGGGGGCAATTGTTTGAACCCAAAATTAGCCAAGGATTTTGGTGCCCAATAACATAAAGGATGGGATGACCCACGGTACTCATGGGGTCTAGCATTGGTTATCGGGCTCGAGAAATGGGGAGAGTGAATAGTGGCCAAGGCATTTGTCACGCCCCGGAGTAGCAAAAATAGAGAAAAAATAAATTTCCATTTTCGATCCATAGGGAATGACAAGTGAAAGTCACTAATTATCCACACCACACGGTACTTGTCCACAAGATAAACAGGAATAGTAACATAAACAACTGAATATAAAAACAGTGTCACTATTACAAACATCAGAGTGTGGTCCTTAGGATCACCACAGGTCTGGAGACAACATGTGCTCAAGTACCAGTCAAACTAGAACAAAACACAGTTCGACAGAATATAAACTAGATATAACTATCTTCAGATCTTCAGCTGGCGTAAGGGTAGTTGTCAGCGTAATAGCCTTCTCCGGCATAACCATCACGAATGGGCCGCCCTCTGCATAATCCAACTCCGGGTAGTAGTCATCACTATAAGTTCCATCACCTGCATTATTTTTGGATGGGGAATGTCTAGGCAATAAAGGCCATCAGCTTACTGAAAGCTGAGTAAGAACTAACGAACACAATCTCAGAGAAATAAAGTAATTACTAGTCATGAATGGTATATAGCAGTGATATTAATGATATCTTTTTCCTCTTTTATTCATACATCACAAATCAATTCTCATCATCTTTCAACTCCAAAATTGACTATACTAAAACCTGACTGACTATCTCAAACTGATTATATCATCACGACATATTAGTGCTCCTGTTCACCGCCTTTAAGAACTCTTACTGTACACCACTTTTAAGAATTCTTATGAGCACCATACATCGTTCTCATGTAACGACTAGTCTATGGACGCACCAACACTCTTGTTCACCGCTTTTAAGAACTCTTACTGTTCACCGCTTTTAAGAACGCTTGCGAGTATCGTCCGTTCATAATCCCTATGCATCAGTACTTCTTGCTAGCACAATACATAATGCTCACATCCCACGCAGATGTTCACGACCAACTCATGATACCGACATACTTGTACTGACGGTTACCACAACCCTACTAACTCAATCACCAGGATTAACCAATGTTACCCACCACTATAACTCAAACCTTATCTCATTATTGCGTCGTAATGTTACTATCATTCTGAACTCGACTGTGTTACTCACCATGTTATCTTAATCTCATTATCGTATCCCATTATCTTCATAATCCATAATATTGCATAATAGGAACATGGAACATAAACGAACTAAGCATTATGAAATATAAACTAAAAGGAAACATCCTTGTTCTGCTATGGTTCGATCGATTGAAGTAATCTCAATCGCTTAAAGGAAGTGATGTTCGATCGATTGAAGTGTTCTCTATCAATTGAAGTGAAGATGGTCTCGATCGATTGCAGTCATTTCGATCGATTGAGACTCAGGGTTGTTTGATCGATTGAACCTAGTTCGATAGCTCAAGCTTTGTCTTCTACAGGTTCTGGCAATGAACGTCTAGAATCTGTTAGGGCTGTTTGGGTTATTATTAAACGTCCAAAAACATGTAAAACATTATAACTAAGCTACTGAGTGAGTTTGGAACTCACTAAAACGTTATAAGGGCGTGTTTGGCTTGAACTCCAACCTTGAGCTTTAATGGCCTTTCTCTCTCTTTCTCTCTCTCTCCCTCTCTCTCTCTTCTGTCTCTGCCTCCTTTTCTCTATCTCCTCTTGTTCTTCTTCTTCTCCTTCTTATATTCTTCTGTCTCTCTCTCCTCTGACTAAATATATATATCTATATGTGGATGTGTGTGTATAATTTAGATGTATGTGCGTATATATATATATATATCAAACACAAGCACACACTCTCTCAAACTCTATAAGGTTCAACAAACCTCACACACATACACACGAGCACAAGGTTTATATAGAGGGAAAGGGTGGGTAGGTGGCCATATTTGCGAGAAACCTGGAAATCCTGATAATTACACGTTCGATTGATTAAGCAAGGCTCGATCGATCGAAAGCAGATCGGTCAGGTTTGATCGATTGAAAAGGGTGGGTTTGATTGATTGAAGTGGGGACCACATCATAAATTTATGTTAGTATGGTTTCGATTGATTGAACAGGATTTGATCGCTTGAACTTTAGAATGTTCGATCGCTCGAAATGACTTCGATCGATCGAAGGTTAAATTTCAAGTATGAACAAGGGAAGTATAAAGAATCTTCCTGGATTAAGTAACTATTGAAAATACAGGGTATTACATCATCCACCACTCATTAAAAGATTTTATCCTCGAAATCAGAGGCATATAGAGTTAAAATAAAAATGGAAATTTCTCACGCATCTCCGACTCTAGCTCCCATGAAGCTTCTCCCTCATCATGATGCTTCCACTGAATCTTTACCAATGGGATTTCCTTGTTCCTAAGCTTCTTGATCCCACGATCTAGGGTGCAAAATGGTCCCTCGTTGAATGTAACATTGTCGTTGACTTTAATATCTTGAAGTTGACCTCATGCGCTGGGTTGTGAGCACACTTCCTCAGTATACTGATATGGAACACATTGTGCATTCCTGACATCTTTCGCGGTAATGCAAGGCGATAAGCAACCTTCCCAACATGTTCAAAATCTTGAACAGTCTGATGAAATGCGGCGATAGCTTGCCTATCTTCTGATTAAATCTTACGATACCTCGAACAGGTGAAAACCTTAAGCAGCACGTGATCTCTAACTACAAATTCCAAGTCTTTGCGTCTCTTGTCAGCATAACTCTTGTGTCAGGTCTGATCTGTCTTCATCTTCTCACTTACGATCTGAATCTTTTCGCTAGTCTCCCGTACTATCTCTGGACCAAGAAGTTGAGTATTTTCGACTTCGGCCCAACAAAGCGGTGATCGACAAGGTTTTCTGTACAAAGCTTCAAATGGCACCATTCTAATGCTCGTATAACAACTGTTGTTGTAGGCGAACTTGATCAAAGGTAAGTGCGTCTCCTAAGAACTCTCAAAATCTATAACGCAATCGCGTAGCATATCTTCCAACACTTGATTGACCCGTTCAGTCTGCCTATCGATCTGCAGATGAAAGGCTGAACTCAAGTTTAGTGTAGTTCCTATTGCTGTTTGGAGACTCTTCCAAAATTCTGCAGTAAAGTGCGAATCTCTATCTGACATGATAGACACAAGTACTCTGTGTAACCGTATAACGTGTTGTGGATACATTTGGCTCAAATGTTCTACTGGATACGTCATGCTGTAGGCTATAAAATGTGCCATCTTTATAAGTTGATCCACGATTACCCAAATAGCGTCGTGGTTCTACTGTGACTTCGGCGATCCTACCACAAAATCTATAGTAATGTATTCCCATTTCCATTAGGGAATAGGCAATGGGTGTAGAAGTCCATGTGGATTCTAATGTTCTGCCTTTACTTATTTACAAGTAAGACACTAAGATGCATAATCAGTTACTTCTCGCTTCATTCCTTCCCACCAGAAATTCCTCTTTAGATCCTTGTACATCTTCATACCTCCAGGGTAAACAGTCATTCGTGACTTATGTGCTTCATCCAATATTTCCTTCCAGAGATTTTCTTCATCAAGTACACAGAGTCTACCTTTACATTGTAAGGCTCCGTCTATACCGATACTCCAGACTTTTGGTTCCTTGGCTGACATCTTGGCGAACCATAGCTTCAAATCTTTTGTTGTTTATTGAGCTTTTATGATACGACTGATCAAAGTTGGTTGTACCATAAGACATCCAAAATGTAGTCCTTCCATTGGTTCCACTGGCTGAAGATCGAATTCAGCTAAAACTTCTAATGCTTTCCATTCTCGAATTAATAATGCAGCGATCACTAGTCGAGGTATATGACTCAAAGCATCTACTACATTATTTGCTTTACCCGGATGGCATTGCAATGAAAAGTCGTAATCCTTAAGTAACTCCATCCATGTTCGTTGTCGCATGTTCAACTCCTTCTGAGAGAACAAATACTTCAAGCTCTTATGATCGAAAAATAGGTCAAACTTCTCTTCATAGAGATAGTGTCTCCAAATCTTTAATGCAAACACTATTGCTGCGAAATCTAGATCATGAGTTGGATAATTCTTCTCATGTACCTTCAATTGTCTTGATCCGTATGCAATCACGTTCCTGTTTTTCATAAGCACACATCTAAGTCCTTAGTACGATGCATCACATACCTTTCTCCACTCTTAGGTATCGTGAGTACTGGTGCAGAAGTCAATCTTTCTTTTAACTCTTGAAATGCACCATCATGCTTGTTTGTCCATTCGTACTTCATCTCTTTCTTGGTCAAATTCGTCATAGATCCTGCAATCTTAGAGAATCCTTCGATAAATCTCCGATAATATCTAGCTAGACCAAGAAAACTCCTAACCTCTGTCGCATTGGTTGGTCTGTTCCAATATAAGAATGCATCGATCTTGGATGAGTCCAAAGAAATACCATCTTGAGATATAACATGTCCCAAGAATTTGACCTCCATTAGCCAAATTTTGCACTTACTGAACTTTGCATACAGTTTACTATCTCTGTGTGTCTGTAAAGTAATCTACAAGTGTTCCTTGTGATCATTTTCTGTCTTTGAGTATATCAAGATGTCGTCGATGAACACTATAATGAATTTATCTAGATATGGTCTGAATACTCTATTCATTAAGTTCATGAATACTGCTGGCACATTCGCCAATCCAAAAGGCATAACTAGAAACTCATAATGCCAGTATCTCATCCTAAACGCAGTCTTCGACACATTCTCCGGTTGAACTAATAGTTGATGATATCCCGAACGTAGATCGATCTTTGAAAATATCCTTGATCCTTGTAACTGGTCAAATAGATCATCTATCCGAGGAAGTGGATATCTATTCTTGATCATAACCTTGTTCAACTCCCAGTAGTCTATACAAAGTCGAAGTGTTTAGTCCTTCTTCTTCACAAACAGAACTCGTGCTCCCTAAGGTGACGTACTCAGATGCACAAATTCCAAATCTTCAAGTTCCTGAACTTGTTTCTTCAATTCCAACATCTCAGTTGGTGCCATCCTATATGGAGTCTTAGATATCGGTAAGGTACCAGGTATTAATTCCATGCAGAAATATATTTCTCTTTTTGGTTAAAATCCTTTAATATCTTGGAATACATCCTAAAAGTCTTATACGGTAGGAATCTGCTCCATTGTAGGTTTCATACTCGTACTCTCGATTACAGTTATACAACTTGTGAGAAACATGCCGCTCATTGGCTGACACTGAAATTTGATCGTCGGACATCCTTGTATCAGAAATATAATCGTCCTAGTAGGGGCAGTCCAAATTGGCCTCATACTTGGTCAACCAATCCATCCCTAAGATAACGTCAAACTCTAACATCGACAGAACTACTAAGTCTGCTAAAAAATTCCTATATGCTAATATCAATGGGTAATCTTTACACACTTTACCCAACTTAGCAGTCACTCCCAATGGTGACACAACATTAAGTGCTGGCTCGAGTGTCTGGGGATCTAAACCCGACTGACACACAATCTTAACAACAGTAAATGAACGTGTGGCTCCAATATCGAATAAAGCTTTAACTAGACTATGAAAGAGTACAAGTGTACTTTCCAAATGTTGCTGCTCATCAGTGTTAAAGCATGCTTCTGCTGGGATGATAGCATTCATCCTTATCTGATCTAGAGGTCCTTAGATTCCTTGAATTGATGCCCCATAGTATCCTCCTCGTGGTGCACGACAATCCCTGCTTAAATGTCCTGGTTTGTTGCAATTCCGACAGTTAGCACCCATCCGGTGGTTAACCCTGGTAGCTGTGCAGAACTTAGCAATGTGCCCTGGCTTTCCACAATTAAAACATCCTCTATTGTTGGTTGGCGGGGCTGTTAGTATCACCTGAGGTTGTGATCCTCGCTATCGATATTACTGGGGTCGAGGATAGCTTGACTGAGGCTTCCTAGTTCCATCCCATGTCCTTTTGTTCCCTTAAAAATTTCCCTAGCTCTGGGTATTTCTTGGTGGTTGGTTCTGGAAATTTTGCGATTGAAAACTTCTCAACGACTGGGGTCGATTTGTCTATTGTCGCTGTGCTGGATAAGCATCATTTTCCAATCCTGCAGCAAATATAACAATCTCCTCAAATGACTGATTCAGATGGCCAACCATCATATGTTTGAGGTAAGGGTTCAATCCTTGGTGAAATCTCTTCACCTTCTTCTGTGGGGTGTCGATCATATGTTGAGCGAATCGAGACAGACGCTCGAACTGTGTTGTATATTCTCGCACAGCCCATCCTCCTTGGACTAGATTGAGAAAATTCCTCTCCTGTTGATCTCTCTCATCTTCTGGAAGTACTTCTCCAGAAATCTTCCTTTGAATGTTTCCCAAGGCATCGCCCTTGCAATATTTATCCAAATAGTAGCTCTTTTAGCTTTCCACCAATCCGCAGCGGCATAGGTGAGCTGAATCTAGCAAGACGACATTTCTCTGGTTCACTGCATTCTAAGGCTTCAAAGATCAACTCCATTTCTCTTATCCATTGCTCAGCCTTCCATGGTTTTATTAGTCCATCAAACTTCTCAGGACATAACCCACGAAAGTTTGCTAGTAGTTTATCTCTAGTTTGTCTTTGCTAAAATGGTACAACTAGAGGTTGAACATGTTATTGATTTTAGCGTGGTTGTAGGTGTCGCCTACATGTTCCATCCTTTGCATAACGGCTTCGAAGACTCCGGATGGGTCCATTCCTTTTGAAATAGATGCTCTAATTCATGCTTGTTGATTCCTCAAGGATCCCACCATAGTATTAACTAGTGTCACCTACAAGAGGCCCATGATTAGTTGAAAGACTTCTCGCAAAAACGAAAGCAAGATAGAGCGAGAAGCAGCAAGAACTAACAGTTCTATGAATCAACATATAGCAATCAAACGTACAATCAAAATTACAAGTACTGCTCATATATAGATATCAAAATATGTACCGCATAGTACACACTAGTCAAAATGTGTACTATATAGGACATAAGCCAAAATAGCACTAAGGTTAGTTAAATACTATACTACTACTACTACTAATAATCTCTATACAATGCTATGGTCAAATAGCTATCTCTCAAGCTCCCAAAAATATGTGGACAACATGTCCTGATATAAGACTAACAACAACTAAACCCTGCAGATCCTGACTCAAAAATAGTCAGCGTCTGATCCTGCTGCTGGTGCCTCATCCTCTGGTGCAATGTCCATCTCCACAGTTGGATCGGCCTTCGTTGGCTCAGCAAGTCCTCCAACTACTACTCCTATATCCCAATCCTCAACGATCATCTCGTCAACTTCCATATCCTCAACACCAAATGCTGGCTTGGTGATGTCGGTGATTAACTTAGCAAAATCCCCAACTAGGGCCATAGCCTCTGCTAATGCAGCCTATCCTATCGGAAGTCCAGCTGGTTGTGTAACCATCGCTGCTACCCACTCGGCTGCCATATTGGCAATAGCTGCCATATGTAATACAGGCCCTGCTGGTAAATCGAACACAACAGGTATCACTGGTACGACTACCTCCTCCTCAGGAACATCCTCTCCTACTATCTCTAAAATCTCATCTCTTCCTATCTTCGCGTCATCCTCCCTGGCCATAACATCCTCCTCAACTAACTCTGGGTCCTCCTCTTGCTCCTTGTTATCATCGATGGGTTCAATATCCTCTGTGGGATGCTCTTCTGGGTCAGCATCTACTATTGGCTCTGCCTCTGGCGACTCTGGCTCCTCGGGTTCTAGAATGGGTACATCGGGTACCAATGATGGTGGTGCTACTGCATGTGCTGACTCAATAGGTCCTACAAGTATAGCTCAGAGCTCTATAGCGTCCATCTTCAGCTTACTCTGGATCAATCGTAAAATCTCCTAAAAAAATGTTCTTACCAATCCTTGTAGAATGACAAGCATCCATACGTATCTCTGTAGGGTGGGTCTTTCCAGTCACATAGAGAGCCTTCCACATAAAGGCCATCAACTTACTGAAAGCTGAGTGAGAACTAACGACACAGTTTCATAAAAATAAAGTAATTACTAGTCATGAATGGTATTTAGCAGTGATATTAATGATATCTTTTTCCTCTTTTATTCAAACACATCACAAATCAATTCTCATCATCTTCCAACTCCAAAACTGACTATACTGAAACCTGACTGACTATCTCGAACTAATTATATCATCATGGCATACTAGTGCTGCTATTCATCGCCTTTAAGAACTCTTACTGTACACCACTATTAAGAACTCTTATGAGCACCATACATTGTTCCATCAAAAAAAAAAAAATGAGCACCATACATTGTTCTCATATAACGACTAGTCTATGGACGCACCAATACTCTTGTTCACCGCTTGTAAGAACTCTTACTGTTCATTGCTTTTAAGAATGCTTGCGAGTATCACCCTTTCATAATCCATATGCATTAGTACTTCTTGCTAGCACAATACATAATGCTCACATCTCACGCAGATGTATTCACGACAAACTCCTGATACCAGCATACTTGTATTGATGGTCACCAAAACCCTACTGACTCAATCACCAAGATTAACCAATGTTACCCACCACTATAACTCAAACCTTATCTCGTTATCGCGCCGTAATGTTGCTACCGTTCTGAACTCTACTGCGTTACTCACCATGTTATCTCAATCTCATTATCGTATCCCACTACCTCCGTAATCCATAATATCGCATAATAGGAACATGGAACATCAATGAACAACTAAGCATTATGCAGGAAGTGGTGACGATCGATTGAAGTGTTCTTGATCGATTGAAGTCATTTCGATCGAATTGAGACTCAGGGTTGTTTAATCAATTGAACTTAGTTCAATCGCTCGAACTTCGTCTTCTGCAGGTTTTGGCAGTGAATGTCCAGAATTTGTTAGGGCATCTTTGGGTTATTATTAAACAACCAAAAACATGTAAAGCATTATAACTAAGCTACTGAGTGAGTTTGGAACTCATCGAAATGTTGCAAGGGCGTGTTTAGCTTGAATTCCAACCTTGAGCTTTAATGGCCTCTCTCTCTCTCTCTCTCTCTCTCTCTCTCTCTCTCTCTCTCACTCCTCTGTCTCTGCCTCCTTTCTCTATGTCTCCTCTTGTTCTTCTTCTCCTTCTTCTATTCTTCTGTCTCTCTCTCTCTCTCTCTCTCTCCTCTGACTGAATATAGTTATGTATATGTGGATGTGTGTGTATAATATATATATATATATGTATGTGTGTATATATATATCAAACACAAGCGCACACCCTCTCAAACCTTCTAAGGTTCAACAAACCTTCTAAGGTTCAGCAAACCTCACATACACACGAGTACAAGGTTTATATAGAGGGAAAGGGATGGGCAGGTGGACATGTTTGTGGGAAACTTGGAAATCCTGATAATTACACATTCGATCGATTGAGCAACGTTCGATCGATCGAAAGCAGATCGGTCAGGTTTAATCGATTAAAAATGGTTTGATCGATTGAAGTGGGGATCACGTCATAAATTTATGTTGTTAGGGTTTCGATCGATTGAAAAGGGTTTGATCGCTTGAACTTTAGAATGTTTGATTGCTCAAAAAGACTTTGATCGGTCGAAGGTTAAATTTCAAGTATGAACAAGGGAAGTATATAGAATCTCCCTGGATTAAATAACTATTGAAAATACAGGGTATTATAGTGTTGACCCAGTCATGGGGATGAGAATGTAGAGGCCGATGGATGAAGAGGTTGAGGAGTCAGCACGATCGAGCATCTTATCTTTAAAAGGTATGAAAGACTGGGATTCTAGCCTGGTTGGTTGAAGGCATATGTATTGCCATCATCAGGCTCGGTATTACACCTGAATAGGAAGCCTGGCAGAATGAAAGCATGCAAGCTAGATGACAGGAGAGACAGCAGAAAGGTGTAGCTTGTTTCCTTTTGTGTTAAGGCTATGATTGGGGAAGAATTAGAGTCTGAGAAGGAAACAATAATTAAAATCTAGTTGGATATGGAAGGCTATCCCAAGAATTTAGGGATTAATTCAAATCTGGATGAAGAAAGGAAAGAGTTGGGATAAGGAAGGATTCTACAGGTCCTTATCTTGCTTGAGGGGCAATCCAAGGAGTCCTTACCATACTTGGACTAGTAATGGCCACGATAAATAGGGAAGCAGACCTCGAAAATAGCATTCAAACTGCATTCAAAGCACTCAACCTTGTGTTCTTAAGCTCTCAGTGTCCGTAGCAATAAGTCTGTTCCTCTTGTTATTTTCTTTACTGTTATCGATCTTTTTCTTGAACAATCAGAGCCTGTTCTGATCCTATTCGTTAATTCTTTTGTGGTTATTTTTTAGACGTTTAATAAAATATATGCATGTCTTATTACTTGTTTGTGATTGTTTACCTGGTAAACTCGTCATCATTAGACTTGTGCGCTTCAGTACTGTGACTACTGTCTAGGGACCTTTAGGTAAGGGTACGTTCCTACTTATCTTTCACAATCACCCTAATAGAAGTCAGATCTCAAAGCCCTGTGTATCACTGACACAAGAAATTTAGGAAATTAGTTTGCACAAACTGTGCCCGTTTAGCTCTGGCACACCTGCACATAAACTACAACAAACAATTTGTCCCAAATCGGTTAAAAAGAAAGCAAGATAAGGAAGATGAGTATCTAAATTAGTTCCTAGTTAACACAATATTAGTCCCAAGCTAGTAGCTTACATTGAAAATTTTCAAAAAATTCCAAAAAAATCCAAAATTTTTCGAATTATTCCGATAATTCCGAAAATTCGGAACATGAATGGAAAATGAAAATTCTAAATTTTCGGAATCGGAATTGGAATCGGAATCGGAACATATTTTGGAATTTTGAAATTTTCAGATTTTTTTAGGATGCACTGTTTTCCGTTCTGCTCTGACCGCAACACACCCCTAGGTGTACCCTAAAAAAAATGTACACTTAAGTCCCCTCTAAATTTCAGAAAAGCCCCCTATTTTGTGAACAATTGAATTTTTGTGTTAGTTTTATAGAGTTTATAATTTCAAGCCCACCCCACTTTTGTAAAATTGTGTACAGGGTTAGATTATAATACACATATTACAACACAATCCAACCCATCTTACATATTGAGTCATGTCATAATTCCAAACAAAGAGCGTCTGAACTAATGTTAACGCAATTTTAACCCAAATCATCATAGATATATGACCAAATACATTTTTCTTCTGACATCTTAAATAAAGCTGACTCAAACTGATTTAATATCATTTCAATATTTATAGAAATTTCAACACGAAAATGTGTATTAATAGAACAAAAATGATCGCCTCAGGGCGGTGCCCCCAAACCGCCGTAAACTTACCCCAACATGCCACCTTTAGGCTCTACCGCTGCCAAGTGCCCCTAATCCCCTGTAAACTTAGTCCCCCAAGTTTCATTTTTAGGCTCAACCCCCAATATCAAATTTTTGCATCTGCCCCGAACTCACCCTGATTATGAGATTATTTTACTAGTGTACCAATTGATGGTTTTTTTTTTTTTTTTTTTTTTTTCAATTTTTTTATTTATTTATGTATGTATATTCGTCTAGCCTTCCATTATATGTACATTATGTTAACCATTTTTAAACTTATGTTATGAAAATTTTTGTTCGGGTCATTGTATGTCGGTTTAGATCATCGAAAACCTTTTTCTATAATCGGATATGAAAGGAAAACAATCCTTAAATAGGTTGAACGGGGATGGAGGGTGGGAGTTGCTGATAATAAATAGAGTAGGAGTTGGTATAACTTATTAAACGGGACATGATGAACTCTGAGTAGGTTTACATTTATGTATAATGGAGTTGGTAGATGGAGACTCTAACCCAATCCCTCCCGTTACCATTCTTAAATGCACCACTTATATTTGATCACCTGTTTTTAGTATCTCAAATTTTAAGATATGCTCCATCAAAAAAATAAATAATAATAATAATAATAATAATAATAATTTTAAGGTACACCCTCCATGCGATTTTTAATTATGCTAAAAATGTTACTCCTTCTGTCCCATTTTATTTGTCCTACTTTTCTTTTTTGGTCGTTACAAAACTATTCCACTTAATTATTTAATGACCAGTTTTGAAGTTAAATTACCAAGACTACCCTTGTTGACTTAAAATATCAAAAACGATTGAGGCACCGACGAGGTGCACCGAACGGTCGGTGTCGTCCATCTCAGAGGGACCCACACCCTGATCGCGTGGAGTCCACCGAGATGAACGACACCAATCGTTCGATGCACCATTTCGGTGCACCCTTCGACGCCTCTAGCAAGATCCTTAAAATATATAAGTACTTTGCAAAGTAAGGAAGGACAATTTTAGAAAAAAATTCAATTATAATCATTAATCTGACTGTATTTATCAATGTTTCCTTAAAAGTCAGGTTCCCCAATAAAGACTAACAAAATGAGATAGAGGGAGCAATTAATAAATAAGTAATATATGGACAACAAAGATTTGTACATCATACTATGCTTGCATGGTAATGTAAATATCACGTCAAAATTTTAATGTGAATAACAGATGAGCCTATCACATCTTGAAACCAACTACATCATTTTTGTTCTAAGATGTAATAAAACACATGAATGCTATAGTTTAATAAGTTTGAATTTCAAATTTGGTTCTTAAATATGATGAGTGTGGTACCACTATCAAAATATTTGGGATATCCTCAAAGCATTACACAAGGAATATCTTGAGTAATGCTATCTTTCTCAAATTTCTATAAATTTGATTCCTAATGCATGTAGTAGGGTGTTCATTCAAAACAACTGAATCTCAAAGTTCTTAAGAGTGGTAGCATATAATGTGACAGGAATGTATAATATCAAATACCAGTGCAAATCATTTGTAATAGATTCATATTTGCCCCTCATGAATTAGAGGTGTAAAATGGGCTGGGCTGGGCTGGGTTGGCTTGGCATGGCACGACACAGCCCAGCCTGGGAAAAAGGTTTAACCCATCCCATCCTAGACTGCCAAAACCCAGCCTACATAACCCACCTCTCCAGGGTGGGCCAGTTCACATTTTCTAGCCCATCGACCCAGCTCGGCCTACCTACCACAACCTATAACCCAGCCCTATCCAACCCACCAACCCAGTCCAAAATGCGGTCCACCCAACCCACTACCCAGCCCACGAATTTTTAGAAAAATAGTTGTAAATTATGAGATGTAAGTTATAAATAATGTACTTTTTAAGTATAAGTACTAATACGTAATAAACTATTCATTATATTAAGTTATAAATTATAAGTTATGAGTCTTAATTACATAACTTATACCCAAACCTAACTCGACCCACGAACCCAGCCCACCAATCTGTACATAGCCCAACACACCAACCCATGCCAACTCAGCCCCCTTGGGCAGTGTCAAGTGGGTCGGGCTGGATCCACCTAAATAACCTTCAAACCCAGTCCGACCCTACTCGCATGGCTTGCTGGCCTAGCCTACAGCTCGGGTGGGTCCATTTTTTTTTTTTTTTTTTGTATGTAATATGAACCACATTTGAGATATAAATCCCAAATTTGGGTAGCACATCATTACTCAAAAATTTAAGTGCTTCTCATCAGCCACTTACGTTGGAAACTATTGCTATTCCCAAATAGCTCCTTATTCTTGGCACTTCACAAAAGACACTTGGTACGACTAGGGGTGTATGCGGTCAGTTTCGGTCGATTTTTTTGTGTACTTTAGAACCGACCAATAGGTTTGGTTTCGGTCGGTTTTGCGGTTTGGTCAGTTTTTCGGTCGATTTTAGCTTCTACATTCATTTTATAAACTGACCAATCGATTTTTTGGTCGGTCAATTTTGGTTGATTTTCAATTTTTTTATTTTTCGATTTTTTTGTTCACCCCTATGTACGACCAACTCACTCTCCATTCTTCTTAGCAAAAGACCTCACTCTCCATTCTCCAAATAATTTGCTGCCACGTTGTAGAACTGAGAATACATAAAACATCGAGGGCATAGCTGCAAAAACCTAAACTTATTAGTTTGGCCCCAATGTGACTTTCTAAAAGTAGCTTATGAAATTTATTGCTAAGTTATTTGATAATTTTATACAAGTGACAAACTACTCTTTAAAAAGACATCATAATATTAAAAAGCAAGCTTGAACTTTTAAAAGCTCTCCCATAATAGCACTAATTTCAATTTACAAAGTTCACAAATTAATTACCAAATAGATTAGCATGAAATTGCGTTGCGTTTTAAAACAAGGGAAGCACCGAAATGACGGCCAAACTCCTCAATCCGCTTGATAAACCCCATTCTTGTCTTTAACAATTTCTTACTTCACCCCAACATTTTCGGATGACCGTTGCAGAGACAAGCTCGCGATTCCACCCCCATGAATTACCCAAATTTTCAGTCACATCCACTCTTCGTCTCCGAAACCTGAAAATCAGCATCTAGTTCTCTCAATAACCACTCACAACTGACAAGTCTGAACTATTAAATCTCCATTCAGGTACTCATTCATTTTCTGATTCATTACTCCAAACCCTAAAGTTCTTCGATTCATGTAAAAAACGATTTGGGTATGTTTCCTTCTCTAATTTCGTCGTTTTCTGTTGATTAATTTGATTCTGTAGCTTGATTTTTGTTTTTCTGTTTTGGGTTTTATTTTATTTATTTTATTTTTATTTATTTTACTTTTTCCTCCTTTTTTTCTCAGCAACCAAACAGTGAATTTTGTTGTTTGCTTATAGTTCTAATCGATTCATGTATATTAGCGATTTGGGTATGTTTCCTTTTCTAGTTTCGACGTTTTCTGCTGATTCATTTGATTCTGTAGCTTAATTTTGTTTTCTGTTTTGGGCTTTTTTTTTATTTTACTTTTTCCTCCTTTTTTCTCAGCAACCAAACGGTGAATTTTGTTTGATTGCTTATAGTTCTAATCGATTCATGTAAACTAGCGAGTTGGGTATTTTACCTTTTCTAGTTCCGGCGTGTTCGTATAGGATTCGTTTGATCCTGTAGCTTAATTTTGATTTTCGTAATATTTCTTACATTTTCCTCCGTTTTTTTCCAGCAACCAAAAGGTGAATTTTGTTGTTTGCTAAGGTTCTAATCGGTACATGTAAATGAATGATTTGCGTGTGTTTCCTTCTCTAATTTCGACCTATGTATGTGATTCGTTTGATTATGTAGTTTAAGTTTTGATTTTCTGCATATTTCTTACATTTTCCACCCTTTTCTCAGCAAACGAAAGGTGAATTTTCTTGTTCGCTTTGAGAATGGTGCCATTCTCCAGCAATGGGTTATCTAGTCCTCTCAATAGCCACTTACAACTGACAAGTCATAACTATTAGTCTATTAGATCTCCATTCAGGTACACATTCATTGTCATTTTTTGTTCATTACACAAAACCCTAAAGTTCTAAGCGATGCATGTAAATTAATGATTTGGGTATGTTTCCTTCTCTAATTTCGACGTTCGTTCATGATTCCTTTGATTCTGTAGCTTAATTTTGATTTTCGGAAATTTTCTTACATTTTCCTCCGTTTTCTCAGCAACCAAACGGTGAATTTTCTTGTTCATTTTGAACATGGTTTCGTTATCCAGCAATGGGTTATCGGATAGGAATTCGAGCAAGCAGCCATATGAGAATGGACATTGCTCGACTTCTGGTGCTCCGCTCAAGTATAAGCGCCGGAGGGTTTCGGCAATTCGGGATTTTCCGCCGGGGTGTGGTCGGAACGCACCACTGATTAATCGGAAGTCTCAGGAAAATTTGGTGGTTGGGGATAAGGAAAAGTTGGTGGGTGGGGATGAGGAAAATTTGGTGGTGGGTGGTGAGAAGGCGGCTGATCTTGTGGATGCTGATTGCACTAAAGCTACGGAAGCTGGGGTTGAGTTTCAGTCCGAAGAAGTAGCGAAAAGTCCGGTGAACCAGGAAATAGGTGAATCGTTAGATGATTTGGTGACTAAGGTTGTGACTGCGGCAATGGAGGTTGATCGGGTGGACAAATTGCCTGCATATTTGGAGCCTCCGGCAACGGAGGTACCAAAAGATTTAGAAGATAATGAACAAGAATCATCGAAGGAGTCACATGCATTAGAAGTAGAGGCCTTGGTGAAGAGTGTAGAGTCTATAGAGGTGCCCGAGAACAAAACAATGCTTGAAATTGGTGATTTGAGCAGTAATGTGGTTCCGGTGGCTAGTGAGAAATCATGGCATCCGCCGAAGTGGCCTATAACTGTAAGTAATGAAAATGATTTGGAGGAGACTGCTCCGAAGAAGAAGTATACTCGGAGAACAGTTTCGGCCACTCGTGATTTCCCTCCATTTTGCGGAAGGAATGCTCGGTGCCCTACTGAGGAAGAGCGCTTGAGGATTGTGTCTAAGAAGAATGATCTGGGTGGTGTGGAGAAGACTGCGAACGCTGTTGTAGAAGAAGGTAGTTTGAGAGAGACAGTGAGGGCTAGTGTCGAAGAATTTGAAAAAGATGTTCAAGTTGGAAATGTCCAGAAGAATGAATTGAAAGGAATTGAGCCTGAACGAAGGAAAAAGATTGAAAAAGAAAGTAAAGATGTAGCAAGTGGTTCAAAGGGAAAAGTGGGGAAGGAAATTGTGCTTTACTCACATGAAAAAAGTCTTAAGACAAGTGCTTTGGATGATCATGTTAGTTTGGGTAGTGAAGTAGACAGAGTGGTCGTTCAAGGTCTTATGGCTGCACCAAATTGTCCATGGAGGCATGGGAAAGGGGCTTTAATAACTAGGCCGTTTGGTGATATGAGTGGAAAGAAAAAGAAGCACGAATTGACAATGCAAAAGAAGTCTAAACCCGTTAATAGGACGAGTAATAAAGCAGATTCTTCCAAAGGAAAATCATTGAAGAGAAAACCAATGTCTGCCGGGAAGGAAACTTTTGGAGATATAGATGACCGTATCGTCGTGTACGATGATAATGATTCTGCTGCAAATGGTGAAGAGGAGCCTAAACCCGTTAGTAGGACAAACAATAAAGCAGATTCTTCCAAAGGAAAATCTTTGAAGAGAAAAGCAATGTCCAAGGAAACTTATGGAGATATAGATGACTGTATCATCGGGGACGATGATGATGATTCTGTTGCAAATGGTGATGAGGAGCCTATAAATTCTCCTGTGGGTATGAGGCGACAAGATTTTGATGTTAGCCTCCCTCCTTTTGGCCCCAATAGTTCAAGTCTCGGTGATGCCCGTAACAAAGTTCGGGAGACTCTGCGTCTTTTCCAAGCTATTTGCCGAAAGCTCTTGCAAGGAGAGGAATCTAAGTTGAGGAAAGGAGAACAAGCAAAGTCGAAGCAACAAGAAAAGCTAATTAAGAGGATTGATCTTGTAGCGGCAAAGATAGTGATAGATAAAGGAAAGGAAGTTAACACGGGAAAACTACTACTCGGAGCAGTCCCAGGAGTTGAAGTAGGAGACGAGTTTCAGTACAGAGTCGAGCTTGCTCTTGTGGGCGTTCATCGTCTCTACCAAGGTGGTATAGATTATATGAAATTAGGTAAAGAAATTGTTGCCGTTAGTATTGTCGCTTCAGGGGGTTATGCTGATGATCTAGACAATGCCGATGTGTTAATATATTCTGGACAAGGTGGGATTGCAACGGGTAAGGGTAATAAGCAACCCGAAGATCAGAAGCTCGAAAGAGGAAACTTGGCTTTGAAGAATAGTATATCAGCAGAGAATCCTGTGAGGGTGATCCGTGGATCTAAAGAGACTAAGGCCTCTGAATCCTCTGATACAAGAGCGAAGGTAGTTATTACTTATACTTACGATGGGCTATATATGGTAACGAGGTATTGGCAGGAACCAGGACCGCACGGTAAGCTTGTTTTTAAGTTTGAGCTGAAGCGAATCCCAGGCCAACCAGAGCTTGCTTGGAAAGAAGTGAAGAAGTCAACAAAATTCAAAGTACGGGAGGGTCTTTGTGTTGATGATATATCGGGTGGAAAAGAGCTATTTCCCATTTGTGCGGTGAACACTATAGACGATGAGAAACCCCCGAAGTTTACTTACATAACAAAGATCATGTATCCCGATTGGTTCCACTCGATTCTACCCCCTAGTTGTCACTGTAAAGGTGGATGCTCGGATTCCCAGAAATGCTCGTGTGTGGTCATGAATGGGGGTGAGATTCCATATAACCATAACGGAGCTATTGTGGAAGTAAAACCCATTGTCTATGAGTGTGGTCCTTCTTGCAAGTGCCCACGTTCTTGCTATAACCGAGTCACCCAACATGGTATCAAAATTCAGCTCGAAATCTTCAAAACAGAGTCAAGAGGTTGGGGTGTTAGATCTTTAACTTCTATTACGTCCGGTACTTTTATATGCGAGTATGTCGGGCAGCTTCTAGAAGACAAGGAAGCTGAAAAAAGAACTGGGAACGACGAGTATCTCTTTGATATCGGGCAAAACTACAATGACTGTTCTGCCCCTGACGGGTCTCCTCCTGACAAGCTTGATGAGACTTTGGAGGATAGTGGGTACACCATTGATGCAGCAGAATATGGAAATGTGGGGAGGTTTATAAACCATAGTTGCTCTCCGAATCTTTATGCTCAGAATGTGTTATATGATCATGAAGATAAGAGAATGCCCCATATAATGTTTTTCGCAGCAGAGAATATTCCACCATTGAAGGAGCTGACTTACCACTATAATTATTTGGTAGATCAGGTCCGTGATTCTAATGGAAATATCAAGATGAAGAGCTGTTATTGTGGTTCTACGGAGTGTACTGGAAGGATGTATTGAGCCATATATTGGCAGAAAAAGTATGGATCCTTGTGAAGCTGGAGTTCTTTGTGTATGTAAGTTCATTCTTGATTTCTTCGCATAATTCCAGATTTTGTTATTGGTCTTTATTGTATAACTTTTAACTATTATTCTGTCATTTGCTGTGTTATAATCATCCTAAAAGGGAAACAATCCCCAAGAAAACTTACTTCCTTTCCCAGCCTATGACTGACTGAAGCTAGGTTTCTTATATTCTTACGGCATATGTCTAGTATTGCTGGAATGTTGTCCCACAATCGCCCATATATGCCCCCTCTGTGCGGTTTATAAGGATTTAGTTCCCCTCCCCTTAACACCTAGGTATTAAGGAGTTTAATGGGCTGGGCCTTACAAATGGTATCAGAGCAGGTTATTGTTGGGCCCAATTTGTCCACGTGTGCTCCATGTCACCCTATCTCAGTAATCCACGTATTTGGCTCTCAGTCATGCCACACGTGTGGGGGCGTGTTGAGATTGTCCCACATGGTGGTAGACCATCTAATTATTATCGCGACTGACTTTTGACATCTTTTGATGCTTTGTGTTTTCCTTTATTAATAATTGTAGCACAACTCTAAACTCAACGTGTTAGCAGGAGTCTCATTCAATTCTGCAACTTTTGCTTCCACACTCGGACAGAGAATCTGCTATGTGAATTCAGATGTGAATCAATTCTCTCATGCTAAATTAGAATGCCAATGCTGACCTCTTGCTCATCTTATAAACTCTATTTTAGTTATTGGAATTTGTTTTTTGTCTTTCAACCGTCTTGATCTTATTGTATGCTATGCTTTTTCACATATTTGAACTGATTTTGGTCACAAGTTACTACACACTTTCTATAGCTGATTGAGCTAGCTACTCACACTGGCATGCATTTAACGACTTGCCGTGTGTGGGAGCTTTCTTTTTCTTCTGTTTAATCTAATATGATAATGGAGAAACTTTGCCAATGTGTTTTAAGAACATCGGTTTCTATTGATTATCGACAATTTGATTAATATTGGTAAACAGTTCCATAGAAGTATAAGTGGTACATTGGTGAGTATCAAATTTGATCATTTTGTCAAAGATCAAATTGTTATCAGGATTCAGATTCACATTATCTTAGACAAAAGATTTGAGTGGAGGATAAATTCAGAAAAATACAGCCTGCATCCGAATAATTGACGGAAGACAAATTACATTGTATACTGACAATTACAGATCTCCATGCATGTAAATTCCTGGCTAACATTGGAGCACCTCTACAAACGTTTGATCTAATGTTTTGATGCTATGATTGTTGTGTCAAGTGGAATATATTTAGCAAGAGTATTACCATGGCATATATATAAATACTAATACACGTAGACTTGAGGTTATGTGTAATAAGTTGAAGTACTTGTGTCGGATACTTTACACTCAGATGAAGGTAATGGGATCTGAGTCCGACACTTCTGGTTGGACACTCACCAAAAAGCAAGTAAGCTACTTGTATCATAGTATATTTAAGCCTCTAATATACCTTCTGCGACGAAGTTCATTCGAAATGGAGGAAATGCTCATATTAGAGTTTTATTATTACGGAAACACTATTTTTTCATAGAAATATAAGAAATGTACAGATATGTTTTCATGTCCCCGTGTCATAAGATGAATGAACTTGCAAAATCTGACGCTCGGACATGTACCTGCATCCAACACTTGTACCCAATGTTCTAAAAATCGCTAGGCGCTAGTCGGGCGGCGGAGGGGGGCCTAGCGCCTAGGGGCCTAGCGCCTAGGGGCCTAGGCGGATTTTTTTTTTATAAATAAAATTAATTATATAATAGATATATATATATATATATATATACAAGTTATGTGGTGTTAATTAAAATAATTATAGATTTGTGGTTCAAATAATATATATATATATAAAGGTTATGTGGTGTTTTTTTGGAAATAAGTCAAGATTATTAGAAGGTTTTAATATTTAAAAAACTATTAGGGATCTCTCCATAATTAACTTAAACCTTAAGTATATATATATACTAATGTTAGAGTTTTTTTTTCCAAAGAGTCAGACCCAAATAAGACTTTCTAGCATTCTCACCCTAGTCCGCCTAGCACCGCCTAGGCCCCGCCTAGAGGCCGACTAATCCATTGGCCGATTTTCGCAAACACCTAGGGAAAATTTCGGCGGCCGGGCGCCGCCTAGGCCGATTTTTAGAACACTGCTTGTACCTGTGTCCACATAAAGAAACAGGATAGAGGCATGTGGAAAAATGACTTCAAGCCTTTCATCTTTGAGTAGTAAGTGAGCCAGTGAGGAAGGACAAAGGTTTCCAGTTAGGATCTCCTTCCTCTCAAAAACACACACACACACACACACACACACACACACACACACACACACACACACTTGCATGAGCGCATGCACCCACACACAATGGGAATCAGTGAAAATAAAAATTAGCTTGCAACACAATTTGACGAACAATGCTTGTAAGTATATAAAGAAATTTGTTCACGTCTTAAATGATGGAGAATCTGACGTGCCTTTACATCCGCGACTAATGTGTATTTGTTTTTTATATGGTGCTTTACTTGATTGGTGTTTCAGGAACTTGACATCTAACTCCAGAACTTGGAAAATCCATGTCTTCTTGTTTGGATGGAACACTAGAATCAGAGAATATCAGAGTTGGTAGCTCAGACCTATGTCACAGAAGTGTTGTTAAGGTGGTTTCTCAAATTGCTCTTTCTAAAGTTTGCTTTGAGATTAGTTACTTGGTAGTAAGAAATAAGCTACTAAGAGCTGGTTGATGAATCTGCTGTTAAGAACCAGGTGGATGATTACCACCCTTCCATCGTTGGAATCATTTTTTGGGGAAGGAAACCCAAGTTGGTTTTATTTAGGATCTCCTCGGAACACTAAGGGTCTGTTTGGGAATGCATAGAATAGGATCGAGTTCAATCCCATTTTGTTTCTATCTAGTTTTTTACTTCTTTATAAAAAAGCATCACGTGGGTTTGACAAAGAACCTATTTTAAGAGTGATATTAAACTGGACACGGACTCCTGTGCAATGTAATGACTTTTAGCAATCACTTGAGTATATAGAACCGGTTCACTTATGAGCCATACGACTGATTCTAAGCCTTCCAAAACACCCCATGTGGCTGAAGATTTTGGCCATATTTTCACATGGTACTTTATTTGAGAGGAGGAAAAGGGGAAAGACGAGAAATACAAAAAAATTGTTTCCTCTGTGTGTGTGTGTGTGTGTGTGTGTGTGTGTGTGGAAGTTTGTATAAATTGATCTCCTGCCATGAGCAGCTGGTTGTTTCTATGTGTTTTTCGTTGTTCTGTTAATGTCTTTGGTTGAAGGAATTGTCTTAGTCATAGGTGAATCTATAAATGCTATTCAATTTTTCTCTCATATTGTTATTTTGTATAGGATTGTCCGTGGTACTTTTAGCAGGTTCAATTGTGTATGGTGAGCACTACCATACAATCAAGTGGTTTGGTTCCTGTTTTAAATCAATCCACTTGGGTCAAAGCAGTCAAATCAAGGAACAAACATTTTAAAAGTACGAACATTTCTTTCCAAGGAACAAAATAAACATTTTCTATCATGAAACAAACACGTCTTAATAGGTACAAATATTTCTTTAGGAGTAGAAACATTTTTAATCAAGGAACAAACATGCCTTACCAAACAAGTCTTGAACAATGTTGCATATATAATAAAGATACAACCTCTTTGATGCTTTGCTTTGCAACAAAATTCTATGCAACAAACATTTTTTTTCAAGCAACAAACCAATTGGTTGTATGGAAGAATGGAAGAATTCTCCATTCTTTAGAGCACTGGAAAGATTGGAAATGATGTGTTCATAGAGTAAAAATAAGATGAGTCAGTTGTAGAGTGGTTTTGGTATATTGTCACATCGTGATATACCTTCTTACAAAAAAGGAAATTTTAGGGCATATTTGGGAATATGTTAAATAGAATTTCAAACTCTCTTTTTTATCTGGTTCCTGTGAAAACTAATTATATGTTATTTTGATGAAGAACTTGTTTTAATAGTGGTTTAGGAACATACACAATTTCTGCATGATAAAGGGAGTCTACCTAGCACTTTTATATGTAATATCTGTTCACTTTAGGACTATGTAGCACCGGTTCTGTCTTTCCAAATAGCCCATCAAGCCAACTAACTATGTTTTCATGAGAGTGTTTCACAGGGAAGGGATGTGATAAAACTAGAAAATATAGAATTAGAAATGAATCTATTCCCTAAAAAAAAAAAAAGAAGGTAAAAGTAGCATTTGAAAGGTTCACAAGGAGAAGGTATTGAGAAAAACACTTTTATTTGTTTGGTTAATAAGAAAAATAAGAAGGATAATAGAACAGGGAGAAAAACAGAATTTTTTTTTGAAATTCAGAGTCACTTCCCCTTCCTATTTTCTCGAGTTTCAATCATTTTTAAAAAAATATGAATTTTAGAATTTATTTATGCACGGAGAAAAATGTAAGAGAACTAATTTTGCTTCTTGTTTTCCTTTTCGTTTATTTTTCTTTTCTTTCTCTACACCTGGAAACCAAACAAAGCTTATTTCCCAAGCCTAAAGTTCAGTGGCATTTTTCTATGACAAGAATCCCCAATCATGTACCTTGAATCATGTATAGCTTATTCATGTTATCATTCTTAATCTTTCTAATGAAAGTGGAGGTCTCACTGAGTACAATTGCAATATAATACTGAAGTTGATTGCAACAAATGGTATCTCTCCAAAATTAAGAGCCTAGATTAGAATGTGCCCCTGATAGCCTACCAACCTGAAGTCAGCAAAAGCACAAATGCAACATGCAATACAAATATATATATATATATATATGAGAGAGAGAGAGAGAGAGAGAGAGAGAGAGAGAGAGAGAGAGAGAGAGAGAGAGAGAGAGAGAGAGAGAGAGATTAGTGCTATTCAACAATAGCCAAATGATCTGCATAAACTCAACTTTAGTCTTATTCACTCAATAAGCAAAGTACACAATCCATTTCTTTATTCAGCAAAGCTAAGAGCACTAGCTCTAATATTCAGTATACAAACACAACTCAATTAATGCTTCCTTAACTTCCTAAGCTATATATATATATATATATGTATTTAGATATTGGAAGTTTATGGAGCTTAATGGAGCTGAATGGCTGTATCATAAGTAGCCCCAGCTTTCCAATAACTAGGAATCACATTTCTCAGCTGCACCCAATTCACCCCATTACTGCCACTCACTTGGAACCTCAAGTTAAGAGCTGCTTTTGGTGGGTTGGAAATGTCCCATACAGCGCCATAGGCCTTGCGCATGCACCTCCATTCCTGGTATTCCTCCTGCATCAAAAACAAATACATACACACACATATTTATACGCGTATATACAAGAAAATGCTAATCTGTTAATGTCTAAAAGTAGCCATTCTTAAATGGACAATCTAGTCCATCTCGTCTCATAAAAATGACGGACTAAACAATTTTTGCTAAAGACGTACCTATAATAAAATAGCATTGCTCATAAAAAATTTTGAATACAAATTTGGGAAGAAATAGCATTGCTCATAGTAGGATAGAATTAAAAACACATACACACACCATACCTGAATTTCAACAGCCACGATCTCATCCATACCAGCTTGGTACAACATGACTAACGCAAGGTACTCAGGATATCTGCTGTTTTCATGGACCTTGAAAAGGAGGTTATAACCCGGGTATTGACAAGGGATTCTTTTGTATTCTATGTCAACGATGCCGTATGCAAGAAGCTCTACGGCCGTGTTTGGACGAGCCAGTTTCGAGAATGCACGTACGCTTAGAACGAAGTCAGTGTGGTCACCTTCACCATGGTCAGTGATCACTATCTTAGCCCCATCATCATTGCAGTATTGGGGGATCTTGCACCTAACCTGAAATTTTTATTTTAAAAAAAAATATTACTTAAAAATTATTTGGACATAAAAAGCAAAAATAGCCACTTCTTGTGAATTAGTTTTAACATTATCATTGATTATGAGGCTTATAAGAATCATAAAGGCGCGTATTACGGTGTACGTAACTTCAATAGAATAATAGAAATTTAGTGAAAATTCCCTCATTTTAGATTAATTAGTTTAAAGGACAACTCGTTTTTTATTTTGGTTAAAACTCCATGACTAATGAAGCTTAATCGGATCAAGTCCCTATATGTTTTAGAAGTTATGTGAAATTCACATAATTTTTTTATGTGAAATTTCAAATAATAGTTTAATTTTTCACAAAAGTTACTTGAATTTCACATAACTTTTATAACTTGTAGACTTTTCACTAAAATAAAAAACGAGTTGAATCGGATACATAATATTTTAGAGCACTTTCGACTAAAATTCCCATAGAACATTAATGCCTTCCAACCCCAACCTAAAATTAGTTAGCGCTTGTGATTTCTAACACGAATGACGAATCTGTCCCAGTTTGAATTTGAATTGGGTCTGAGTTATTCGCCCACGTTGCAGTCCTAGTGTGAGATTGTTGCATAATTAACCATATTAGCCAATACTATTTGGTCTACTTCAAATTGGTCTTTGCAACTCTGACATTTTTTTTTGCCCATACACGCCCTTAAAAAGTCTCCATCACATAACTTTTTGGTCACTTTCAAACGACTCAAGTGGCTTAAATCTTACCTGATAGCATGCACCACAGCCTGTTCCATTCTTGTATAGTCTAGAGGCTCCAGATACCTCACCACCATTGACAGTTCTTCCATATTCACCAAATCCACAAGCTCCGCCTGATTTAACATCACAAAACCAAGTAAAATCAATGATCCCAAAAAGTAGTACTATGTATGCAATTTTATTTTATTCAACTAGACATACAAAGACATACACACTAATCCATAGATACATGGTATATCCTAGGAAGCATCAGTGCGGACACGAAGATTTGAACGCAGATACTAGAGATTCATCAAATTGTCAAAACTTTTGGTTGTAGTTAGGTGTGGAGTATTTGAATAAAATATTATAAAAAACTTTATAAAATATTCTACTTTATGTAGTTAGACATGAATAACAAGTATAAAGGCTAGATAATTAGCAATATTAGCCTTTTGAAGTGTATTCCAATTTCCAGAATTCTTAAATTTAGCCAGAATTTTTTAAAAGAATTTAGAGACCTCGTTTTTGTTTAAAAAATAAAAAATTGAATTGACACTCTATTGCACTCAAGAAGAATCCACCCAAAGTATGAATGCCACTGCACATCCGCTGCAGATTCTTTGACCTTTTAAAAAAATTCGTGATTCCTTGAATATGTATATAGGAGAAAGAATACGTACTTGGAGTCCCTAAGCAATCAGGGCTACCATAAAAGGTGGCTCTTGAGTACAGATAATTGTCTTGAGAGTAACATAGTGTAGGCAAAAGCACCATGACACAAAGAAGTGAGATATAGAAGTGTAGAAATGCAAAATCCATATCTTGCTAAAATACTACAACACAATGGAATGATAGTTAAAAGATAGAGTTCAATAACTCAGATATATAGTGTGAGAAGAAGATGAATGGTAGGTTGTGATATGGGAAGTTCACAAATCCAAAGGCCATATTTATAGTTGAGGTTACAAGGGGGAGGCCATAGTGGAGAATAGCCACCTATTCCTCCACTAAGTACGTGGTACTAATAAGACCACGGTTATTGACTCCTTCAGATCATTTAACACATTCATATATAAACACATTATTTATATTTAGATTCATTAACAAAGATTATATATGACACAAATTGAGTCTTGCCTAACTTTTCAAATATCTAACTTTTTGCAATTTTTTGTCCTCTTTGACGCACACTTTATTTTAAGAGGACATTAAGGCTGCAAGAGATGTAATTAGAAATATCCACTACTCCTTGGATAGATTTCTTTTCCCAAGTAGAATGGAGAAAACCATTCATGCAGCTAATTATCCGAAATAACAAAGTTTAGCGCCTTTTGAGATTGTCGTTTGATAACTAATTTTTTTATAATTTATTTGTAAATTAGATTTTTCAAAAAGCAAAAAAAAATGATAAATATATATATATTTTTTAAAGTTGAAAAATCTCTAATTCACAAATCATTACAAAACACTAATATATATTTAAAAAAAAAAAATCTCTTATCCCTACATAGATCCCAAACTGGTCTTTGTTGAGTTGCATTCAGTTATTGCTAAAAGTTATGCTTATGTGATTGTACTTTTAGGACTAGTTTCTGCTTAGTTATCTGTCATTACTTTTAAGACTAAAATTGGCAATTTCACTTGGAAAAATTTTATGCTACGTCCTAGTGGTTTTGTAGCTATAAAAATGGTGCATGTCTTGCCTAAATGTTCAAATATCTCATTTTTATGAACTTTTTGGCCACTTTGGGCCTTTGGCGCGCACACTTTTATTTTTACAGGAAAGAAAGGCTGCAAGATATGTAATTAGAAATATTCACTCTTTGGATAAATTTTCTTTTATCAAGCATAATTGAGAAAACTAGGGGTGGTCATAAAAGCCGAAAAATTGAAAATCGACTGAAATCAAATTGACCAAAATACCGATTGATCAGTTTTTTTTAAGGAAATGCACAAGCTTAAACTTACTACCTAACACTGCCTAAAATCGATCTACTGAAATCAAATGATCGGTTTTAAAACCACTAAAAAATCGAAAAAATCGTCCAAGAGCACCCCTTGAGAAACCGATTCATGTGTGGAGTTCAAATAACGAAGTTTAGTGTCCGTTTGAGATTGTTGAAAGAGTTGGGTCCATTTGGTAACCAAGGTTTTACAAATTTATTTAAAAATCAGATTTTTTAAAAAACAAAAAATGTAAGTTTTTGTTTTATTTTATTTACTTAAAAAAACCTGAAAAATCTCTACTTCACACGTCAATATCAACCGCTAAATAACATTTTAAAAAACCTCTTATGCCTACATAGATAACAAAAGGGTTCTTAGTTGAGTTGAATTCAGTTATTACTAAAACTTGATGCTTATGTGATTGTACTTTCAAGACTAGTTTCTGCTTATGTGATTGTACTTTTAGGATCTAAACTGGCCATTTTGATTTTGAAAAAATTCTATGATACGTTCTAGTGGTTTTGGAGTTAAATGGTGTACTTCGGTGTTAAAATATTGTACTCCCTCCGTCCCAAAATGAGTGTTCACATTTCGTTTTTTGGATGTCCCAAAATAAGCGTCCCATTTTATGTGTCCATATTTCTTTTTTGGGATGTCCCAAAATTATTGTCCACTTTCCTAAATTAGTATGCAAAATTTATTTAGTTTCTCTAACTACCCTTCTTTATAATTAACACCAAAACAAAACAAAAAAAGAAAGTGCAATGATTATGGGCAATTGTGAAAAGTAAGTGTAGATTCTTTTTGTCTCTTAAATAGTTGGATTCCCCAAGATGGGGACATAAAATGGGACGGAGTGAAGAATTTTTACTTGCTTTACAAAATTAAAAGGTCAAACATCTATCACATCAAAGGGTAAAATTGAAAAGTGACTCTTTAATGAACCAAAAAAAAAAAAATAATACAACTTACTTAAATAATGTGCAAAATAAAAATAGACACTTATTTTAAGACGGAATGCTTACCATTTAGAGCTAACTAATGGTTTTGTCAAAAGTAAGATAGTTTTGAAAGTTACATTGACATCAATTTTAATTTTATTTAATGTTGTAACTTGGATGTACAGTATGATACATCTTAAACTACGAAAATGTATAGTAGAAGTTCCCAAGGACGAATAGACGGCTGAGTTGGACTATAACGAGGATTTTCAATTCTATTTGAATTGGTCTTTGGGAGTCAAAACCTAAAGCTATGGGCTATTAGCAACTAGATTAACATGCAGGGATCTTCTATAATACATACTAGTGGTTTCTGTTGATCATATAGTGTAATTTGGTGTCAAAATATGGTAATTTTATACCAAAATGTTACAAGTTCGTCCCAATATGCAGTAACTTTAAAATTTACATTAGTTTTTAAATCTCAATTATGACCAAGTTACATCATTTTAAAACCAAACTTACCAAGTTGTATGATACTTCTAAAAGTTATTATAAAATCTTTCTCTAACATGTAATATTTGGTTAAAACGCACTAATTAAGCACTGTGCAACCAGGTTACACGGTAGTGCGTAGAGGCAAAGTCAATCCAACCCAGATAAGCTATCCCATGTGTTACAATGCATGTATGAGTAGAAATTATCCGCGGTTAGGGGCAAAAGCACTCATTAACTCCGTCCAACTAAAGTCTGTATGTACACGTGTGAGACCACATGTGTGGATATGTATATATATATATTTTAGTTTACTATTAAAAATTTTGGATAATTGTTTTGGCACAACTTTTCTATAAGTACTTTTTGCTCATAACCTCACTATCTTTCTACTCATGGGTCTCACAGTTTCAATGACCGCCACAGTGCCTACTAGGAGAGAGATAGTGATCAAAAAGTTATGAGAAAGTTGTGTCCCAAGAATTACTCTTGAAATTTTAACTTTTTGGTCACAACCTTACCATCTCTCCCTATCTCTCTTCTAGTAGCCACTAACACTGTGTGATTCATGAGGAGAGAGATAGTGAGGTTGTGAGCAAATTATTGTAAGAAGGTTGTGGCCAAAAAATTACCTTAATTGAAAAGTATGGGTACTTTTTCGTAGTAATTTTCTGCGTCAAGTTTGGTTCACTTGTAAAGTATAAGTCTGGAAAGAAATCTGATTCGGTGAAATCACTTTTCTATGTCAATTTGGTGTGCTTATCTAGATACGTAATGTAATTTCGAATAGAATAAGATTTTCCTTAATATCAAGGAATCACAATCTCCATAAAGAAGTTGCATTTTGATTCATTTTCTCTAAGAAACAATATTATCTCATTCATTTAACAAATTAATCGTGATTTAAATTTATATGAACTTGTGGTATGAATTTAAATTAACTAATCTTATGATTAAATGGTTCTTTAAATTTCAAATTATTGTCTTGCAAATCTCATCATACAATGATATATAGAATACATGCAAATATAAATTATCATTTTGTAATTAAAATTTTATCATGCTTTCAATTGTCTCAAAATGAACTTACCATTTAAAGAAGATAAATGGTATTTCCAATATTATTCGTAGGTTTATCCAAACCCCATAATGGAAAATTATTTAACATCATTTTTCTTGGAATTGAATTATTTAGAATTGGTTTTATTTTTCTACTATTTTGAAGAAGTGGGAATAATCCACTTGTACAAATGTATGTGATAAACAAATAGACTAATATACAACACCCTAAAACATGATGAAAAGTACTACGGCCACGTTTGGCTGTCAAGCTCAGGACTGGATAAATAGTCCATTTTAATTGTTAGCCTTGGGACTATTTATACCACACCTCCCTTGGGATTAGACAGTCCCCCATATGAGGGACTGTTTAGTTAAAAATGATTATTAGTCCCTTCCTTTTAAGCGCACCCAAATACCTGATTATTCAATTAAATTGAACTATTAGTCCAATCCCTCCTAATCTTACCCTCAATCCCGTGAAACAAATGTGGCCTAAAAGAATTGCTATCTTAAATTAGTCCATGTCTAATTCCATGACTAGAGTGGATGTTGTAGAGCCAATATGTCACTTTTTTTTAAGGTAGGTGTTTTCTTGTCCGAACCATCCACTGGGCACTCTCATAGTGTAAATAATAATGCTGCACCCACTCCTCTAATCACATTACAAATTATACTCTTGCTTTAAATATATGTATCATATACTGCATGTGTAAGTGGTGCACAAAAAAATATGAAAAATTTAAACAGCATAAAGTACATGCATTTAAAACAACGAGTAGGATTTGAGATGTGATTGGAAGAGTAGGTATAGCATTTGTCGTATGTAAATCCTTTTAGCTGCATGACAGTTGTTAAAGAAAAGCCCCGGAAACCCGTAGCTTTGTGTCAATTTGATAGGCAGGTAAACTCTCTTGCCCACCAATTTTACAGCTCAAGTGCTCAACCATGGGAGCATTTTTGCTAATTATCTGTGTTCATTCATGTATTTATTGGGTAATATCTGTCATATTCTATTCCTATCTCAGTTCTATATTATTAACATAATAATTGGAATGAGGCACATATTAGTAGGGACAGATCTACGAATTTGGAGTTGGGGAGACTTAGTAGGGTGAAAGGAGTAGTGAGTTTACGAAGGTTCGGGAGTAGCACCGCCGAGCGATTTTTTTTGGGTCTATTCATATTTTTTTTTTAGACAGATGAATGAATCAGAAAAGTTAATATTGATAGGCACCAAAGGTACAAAAAAATGACTCCTTATTACTACAAATTGAGACCAAGAAGTTGAGTGTTTCATACATGAGAGAGGGGCTTAAGTGTAAAATAGAGAATTTTTTAGTTTAGGAGGGGGGCTTAAGTGTAAAAATATACTTTTTTAGGGTGTATATAAATGGTATTTTTTAAAAATCAAGAGGGGACTTGAGTTCCCCCTTGCCCCTAGTTGTGTCTGTCCTGCATATGAGTCAATAGAGACATAGGCGAGTAAAGAGTGAGCAAAAAGGGACGAGCAAAAATACTCAATTACAAAAGACCCTATGGCCGCGTTTGGTAGGCCGGCTAAAACTGTCGGATTGGATTGGATTGGATAAGGCATGATCAGACTGAATTAGTAATCATATCGAATAAGCTGTTATGATGTCCTGTATTTAGAAAGTGCTGGATAAATTTGTCGGATAAGCTGTTATACTTATATCCTAATCCTGTGTTTGGTCATACCCGGATACAAGTTTTGGATAGTAACTAAATTATTATTTTTTAACACACACACAACCCCCCCCCCCCCCCCCCCCCCCCCCCTCCCCCCCCACCCCCCCCCCCCCAAAAAAAAAAAAAAAAAAAAGAGGGGGGAGGGGGGAATGATCTGAAAGTGTTTAAAAAAGAAAAGCAAATCTTAAATAAAGTAAAAGCAAATTTGGAAAGGAAAGAAAATCTGAAAATAAAATAAAAAAGAAGATCTAGGGGAGAAAAAAAAAACAGAAGCAACTTTGTGGGAAAAATAAAAAAAAAACAAATTTGGAAAGGAACAAGAAAACCAAATCTAGGGTATTTGAAAGTTTTTTTATTTTTAAAAGCAGATCTTTAAAAAAAAAAAAAAAGTTCTGAAAGCAAAATAAAAAAAATAAAAAAAAAAAGATCTGGGAAAAAAAGAAGCAAATTTGGGGGGGAAAAAAAAGAAGAGATTTGAAAAAAAAAAAAAAAAGGGAGTCCCAAGAGCTATCCCAAACTCCCTTATCCCACCTTATACCATCCCCTTTGTTATTGCGTTATCCCAAACTGATTGGGATAAAATGAGAGCTTGGGATAAAATGAGTGCTTGGGATAAAATAGTCCTATCTAGTGTACGCCCCAAACACTAGATTAGATAAGAGTTATCCAATCCAACCCCCTTATCCAGCTTGCCAAACATGGCCTATAAGTATTAAGTAATGCTCATATGTTGTGTAAATCAAATTCCGATCCAAATGAGTTAACTAAAACCAAGCATTTAAGCATTATTACTGAGTAGATATAAAGAGCTAGGAAGCATCAATACGGGTGCGGATGAAGGGAATTTGTCAATTTTCTAACTAGTTAGGATGCAAGTGTGGAATTATACTTGTATAAAATAATGGATAATTGGGGTTTAGTCCATTTTAAAGTACTTTTTAAGCGTTAATAGGTCCACAAGAATTTTTATTTTATTTTTTAATGAAATATTCTTCACATATAAAACTGGACAAAAATGTCATGAGTTGGTGAAATTTCACTTAAAAAATGCTAATTTTCTTCCTTTTTGCCCTTTTCTTTTCTTTCATTCTCTAAATTTGCACACCAAACAGTGCCTAAAGAGGGGTTATATAACACTCAAGATAGGCAATTGCATCCCCTTAACCTTAAAGTATGCCTAGTACTCATAAGTTCTAATCCCTCACTAGGGATGCAACGTTTTGGGGGCCAATAGCCTTAGATTAATCTGTTTCAGGGAGCTGACATTACATAAATCCAAACTTCACCACGTCAGGATGTCCAATGTAACATCATCGCAATTAATTATTCTATAAAAATAATAAAAAATTTTGAGATTGACCTCGTAGCATTTGAGGCTATGTTAAATACCATACAAGGGCGCCGGAGCCATTGGTAGACTAAAGCCCCCATTTTTTGAGAATTTTCTTTATATGGTAATTTTTTTTATTTGTTATACAATAAATAAATATGTGTAATTAATCGATCCCAAATTTTGTAAAAACAATTTTATGTAGGATACATTGGCTTAATTGTAGTTCAACTCACCTTAAATATTTGTCCCATCACATTTATTATTACTTGTTAATTTAATTCAATTCAAATTATTATTTTACCATCAGTCAAGTCTTACAAATTAATTTAGGTGACAAACTCTTATTATTTAAAAAAAAAAAAGTGATATACAAATGGTCTTACCCAAAATGAATTAACATAGGACCCAAAAACATCAATTCGAACCCCGTGAATCTCATATCTTAACTAAAAATCCTGGCTTCGTAACTCTTATTATTTAAAAAAAAAAATGTGATATACAAAAGGTCTTACCCAAAATGAATTAGCAAAGGAGCCAAAAACTTCGATTCGAACCCCGTAAATATCATATCCTAACTAAAAATCCTCGTGGAGTAAAATGGTACTGCTCACCACATCTTAGAAAGCAACAAGCTGAGGAAGGCCAACCCAATCCAAGCAACATTGTTACAGGTTGACGCAAAAGTACATCTGATAGGTTACTACTTACTAGCCAGCTAATACACTACTAATTGGATAATGTTTGAGCGTGTATATGTGTGAGAGAGGGAGAAGCTCCACGGGTCATTGTTTCACTTAATGGGTTTTAGCCTTTAGCCACTGACCAAAAACAAAAAAAAAGGATAGGAAAAAATTGAACAGTTCGAAATGGGTATCAAAGTAGGTGTTTGGTTCACATATTCAACACTGTTAGGGCCTGTTTGGTTGTCTTTGAATGAAATAATTTTATTCATGTTTTCATACACAATTTTATATAAAAAGTTGACGAGCTTGAATGGTTTCATTTAGAAAACGGATGCTCGTCTAAAAAATGATGCTTCCAATTATGAATTTTGGCATTCTAGAAAAATAAATAAATTGCCTCATAAGAAGAAATATGGTGTAATCTCCCATATTTGTAAATGGATTCATTCATGGTGATGAATTTTGCCTTTAACTTTTATACAAAATTAATTTAAATGGAACCATTCAATTTGAAGGAACAACCAAACAGGCCCTTTCTCATCAACATCTCATGCCTACACCTGTTAAATTGGGATGAAAGAGGGACAAATATGCATAAGGTGAATTAGTGGGGTGAGGGCGGGGGGACCAAAACAAATTAGTGGGGGAACAAAAATTGCAACTACCATGCTTGTTTATAATGATGAAAACAAATTCAGGTTTAAATCAAGTCTTAATTTTATTAGTTTCTATGAAATCAGTGTTAGGTTAGTTTGAAAAAAAAAAAAATCAACTTTTTTTAACGTAAAAAAAAAAAAAAAAAAAAAATAGCAATGCAATACATAAACTACTTAGAACCGAACCACTGAATCGATTTTTATGTTATCCAACCACACGTCAGCCTATATATGCAACAAATGGTATGACCATCTTACCAACCAACTATGCCTATTCTCGGCCACTCTAATTAGTCTCAATCTCAACTCAACAATTTTAAGAGAACAACTCAGAAAAAGGAAAAGTGCAAGGAGTGACACAAAAAATACCCTCAATTCAAATTATCTAGCTCACTCCTTTCCAGATGTCTCTTTGTTTCAGCTGTTGGAGGGGTGAGTAGAGAGACAGAGAGAGCAATTATGGTAAAGATGATGTGAGCTTGAAAAGAACAAGCATTTACTTTTCTAGAATCCACATATGCACACTGCAATGGACCTGTAAAGCAGAAAATTGGTATCTTGAAGGAAAACATCAGGAGGCAAGTTGTTGATTTTTTGTTTGTTTGTTTTTGTCTGTGAGTGGTGAGCCCACCAGTTAGCTCCCACCACTACAAAATGTCAAAGGGCATAGTCGAACACTGGACCTTTGGTAGGGATTTAAGAAGTCTTACCATATGGCAATACCTTGTGGTGGCATTATTGTTGGGGTTATATCACATGTGGGATAATCCCATTAATTTAGGGATTGTGATTTGGCTAGATTCCTATTGTGTTTTGATTTCCTTTATGATAGAGTTGTATTACTTGTCCAATAAGTAATGGGTTGTAAGCTCTATATATAGGAATGTTGTATAGGAATTTATGTAAGCCCTTGGTGTACCAAGTTAGGGGTCTCCCCTCATGGGGGTGCATGGTTTAGGGTGAGAGAGATTAATCATTGGGATTTTCTGTGAGGGGTGTTCACAACGTTATAGAGATGTGAGGTAGGGATGGATATTTCTTTATCGATCTCTGTGATTTCTCTATGTTACAGTGATTAATTGTGTCAGGTTCTTTGGGGTATTGAGTGGGGAGAGTACAAGGGTTTTGTATTTGGGTTATGAGATTTAATTCATGTAACTTGTACCATGTTTTACTCAATAGTGAAGAATGGATCTCTCAGGTGTGGACGTAGGCAGGTGTTTGGCCGAACCACGTAAAAATCTGTGTGTCTTTTCTTTGGTGTGCATGTTTAATTACTGCTCATGTGTATGTGTTTATTTGGGGGAATTTGGTTCCGCATGTTAAATTCCCAACAATTATTGATTCTTCATGATTGGGAAGTTAAAGCAGTTCGACTATTGGAGTTGGCTTGAACTCCTACCCTGCCTACAGGAGAGCAAGGGTTCGAAACCTCCAAGGGTAGACGTAAGTAAGCTGGAAGGATAAATCTAAAGTGGCTAGACGAACCGTATCCAGAGCTTGGCGCAAGTTTAAATCCTCCCTGACTTACCTGGTGCGTGCGCGTGCACGTGTCCGGGGGATTGCACTTTGTTTTTCTCCGATAAATTGGTGTCGGTAACTCTGTCTGAAAAATGACGGTAAAATTCGGACCGTAGAGCATCAATGGAGAGATTTATCCTTGTCTCCCAAAATGATTAAGAAAAGATAACTAATTTTTGGCTTTAATTTTGGCAAAGCATTCTTTTCTTCCTATGGAGCCAATTGAATTGGTCGTGGCATTTACGCTTAGGCAGAATAAGAAGCCACCTGTGCACAAGTGTACAGTACAGATTAATGAAGTTCATTAAAGCCCTCAGTCTGCTTCTTACATCATAATTGGATTGATGTATATGTGCTTCCCAAACTACAAGAAATCAAGGATATAACGGCGTTTGATAAAGTGCCAAGAAAGAGTAATGCTATACTTCCCAAATTCTAATCTTAAATTCTAATCTTAAATAATGTGACAGTTGGCCCACTGAATTTTGATTGGATGATGTTGAAGTGGTCCCCATCATTATTGTCAATGTGCTATATTATTTGGGATGAGGATTTGAGATTAGAATTTAGGAAACATAGCATTACTCGCTGGGAAATGCAAAAAAAGTGCCAGAAAAAGAAAATCCGGCATTTTTTTGTCGAAAATTTCCCCATGCTTGGATGAAATGCCGCAAAATAATTACACAAGGGCCCTTAGTTTTAATCTTTTCCCAGCGCTTGTTGAATCACCGGTATTTGTTTTCTAGCTAATTTTACTACACCATATTTTCCAGCATTTTGTATGAAGGACATTTCCCTAATCAAGAGTCTTAATTGTACTTAATTTTTAAAAATCTTATTAGAATGTCATATTCACTAATTGTCCCTAATTTATACCATTAGCTTTTGCCTAGGGGTGTGTTTTGGCCAGAACGGATCAGAATACCCTCTTTCGGAAAAAATTCCAAAAATCAATTAAGTGTTCCGATTTCCATTCCGATTTTTTTTGGAATTTCATTTTCCTTTCCGATTTTGGAATTTTCGGAATTGGAATTCTTCGGAATTGGAATCGGAAATTTTTATAATTTTTGGAATTTTCAGAATACTAATAATATTGAAAGAGTAAGTCATGCTTTTATAGAGAGTCTCCTACTCTATCCTTTATCTTCTTATTCGAAGTGGAACAAACAAGTCCACATTCTTCCAAATTTTCGGAAAATGTTCGAAATTTTTCTTAAATATTTTTGAAAATTTTTTGTAAAACATATTTTTGGAATCTTAGGAATTCTCAAAATAATTCCGATTCTGATATGATTTTTTTTTCCTCTGAATTTTTGGAATTCGAAATTACGAAATTCGGAATTCAATTTTTGGTGCTAAAATCGAAAATTTTCGAATCGAAATCGGTCGGAATCGGAATTTCCGTTCCAAATGACACCCCTACTTTTGCCTTTTATCATCTATGCAAAAGATATATATAAATAGACTCAAGAATATTTTCCTCGGGAACGCTACCCCCTAACCCCACAAGCTCAACTATTCCTAGTTACACCCCCACCAAACTCCCCACTGTTGAAGTACATCACAAAAAAAAAAAAAAACCCTTCTAATCAAGAGACTTGGAGTTGAAAAATTGCAATCTGTCGGGAGATTTTCCTGTATGCTTTGAGTAGAGATTAACCTTCCAATATAGAGGCTGTTTGTCATTGCTTATTTGTCCATTTTAAGAAGTTCTGATGGACCAAACTGCTTGTTGATCTGTTTGTTTCAGCAAAAATATAAGCAGATTTGATCCAAAAAGCAGTTTGACAATAAGCAGGTGGGGGGGTGCTTTTCAAGATTATCTCTATGATTAATCAATTCACAGCATATTAACCAAACACCCAAACCATAATAAGCAGTTCTACTTTTAAGCAGTTCTACCAATCATGATCAAGATCGCATAAGCATAAGCACAGACAAACATGCTCATAAACAAAAGAAAGGAAAAACAAAAAGGAGTGTGAGAGAAGCTATAATATATACATACATAATCCTTCTAATGAGAGATCCCTCCTTTTAATAAAGTGAGAACTTCTGTTCTTGACCGTTGGATTGTGTTTTCATTAAGGGTACTTCTATCATTTAACTGGTGTGACCTGGATTAAATGACGATCCAGCGGCCGAACAGAAGTCATCACTTTATTATAAAATGAGGGTTTTGTATATATATATATATATATATACGGTTATGCTCTAGAGTGAACAGGGTAGAGTGAACAAACCCAGTGAACAATTTTTTTGCCTTAAAAAATAGGTGGGCTGCCCCACTAACCCGCGCGTGCCCCACTGACCTGCGGGTTTTTTTCAGGCAAAAAAAAAAATGTTCACTGGGTATGTTCACTCTACCCTATTCACTCTAGAGCCTGACCGTATATATATATATATATGTATTTATGACATGAGAGAGGGGAGGTTCAAACTTCGAACCAATATCCTAGGAGAACTAAACGCCAAATTCTTTGATACTTGACCTATTCCTCACTTGGTAGAAGCAATAATATTTACGTGTTAAAATATTTAAGCTAAGGGTACAATAGTACTCATCAAGTAAATTATTTTAGATGAAAAGTAAATTTCATTCAATGATTTTTAGAATAAATTTCTTCATTTTCAGCACTTAATTTTATAATCACGCACACCCTAAAAATTCTTTTCTCTCTTTCTCTTTTTAGATTTCTGATTTGACAACACTGTCTATTTATAGCTAGCCACAATTAGTAATGTTATTCGTTCCAAATGGTTCATAAATATATTTAATAGTGAGACCACAATGGGATCACCACTTCAACATCCTCCAATCAAAATTCAGTGAGTTCACTATCACATATGTTTGAAAAACAAAGTTTTGTATCCCAAATGCTTCCCCAACACGTGTGATAGTAGACCACATCTAATAAAGATGGGAACACTTCAACATCCGTCAAACAAAATCAAGTGGGCCCACTGCTACATATATTTGTGAACAGGGACGGATGCACAGAAGGGCAATGGGGGCTCAAGCCCCCCCCCCCCCCCCCCCCCAAGTAAAACCCTGAGCCTTAGGGGATAAGTATATATATATGATATATATACATGAGATAATAGACAACACATATATATATCTCTCTCTTTCTCTCCCTTGGGTTCGTTTCTCTTCCTAGCTTCAATCACGAAGTTTGGGATTTAGTACGTGGATACAAAGGGGTGTCTTTAGTAGGCATTCTCACGACCCGTACATAGAGGTATTATAGTCACAGTAGTTCGTGAAGTCGTAGTCTGGTTCGTAACATTAATGCCGCCAAATAGATCTGTCGGGTTGATTCCGCTAGGTACGTCCTATACTTGACCCGTATCCTTTCTTGTTGCATTATTTCTATTGGTATCAGAGCCTTAGATAGTCGATTCGCCCCGAGTATATTACCCAAAACAAATATGCCATTGTTAAGTTTTGAAGGTTTTTGAAAATTATCAAAACCTGATTTTCAAAGTGGGGCTACGTAGATCCCTTTAATATTTTTACAAATTTTTGTGTTGGATCTTTTCTAATACATCATAAGAGTTCTCCAATGAAGTATCACGCGTTAGTTATCTCCGTGGAGCAAGAAAATAAAAATACCTAATTTTTGGAATTTAATAATCAAGTTTTTCCGAAACTTTGAGCCATTTTTTTTCAAAAAATTCAGACATGCAATGACACAATTTTATTGCTTAATCTTCATCTATGCCGTGAGAGCTTTCCAACGGTATAAAATTCATCAATTTTGGATAAGTAACGAAGCGGCAACGAGTCCGCAAACATGGCCCCCTAGGCAGCCAAGATTTGTTTGTTTGTTTTTTTTTTTTTTTTTTTTTTTTTTTTTTTTTTTTTTTTTCAAGGAAGAAGATGAACCAGTCCCCGGCCACCCCCACTTGCGCCGGTGGTGGTGTGGGCCGTTCCTCGATAAATTTTTTAATAATTTTTTCTGGAAAAGTTATTTATTTATTATATAATTCAAATAGTTTATGCAACTAAAATAAATATGTTTTTAATGTTTTAATTGCTTTAATTCTGGAAAATTAAAAAAATTTATTTTTTATTTTTTTTGTATTGAGGACACTGTGTGGGACTAGAAATAATTTATAAGTAAAATATTTAATTGTTTTCGATTTTTAGAGCATTAAAGATGTATTTTATACGTGTTTTTAATTACTTAAAATATCCAAAATAGATCGAATATTGAATCATGGGATTAGTATATGGTAATTAATACACTGTGAGGGGATATGAGAATTTTTTTTTATAATTATCTCACATATTTATGATGTTTTAGAGCATAAAAATTATATTTATGGTATTATTTTAATTGCTTAAAATATCTAAATATTATTGTTATTTTTTGCAATTAATACAGGAGTAATGTGTTTCGTACACTGTTTAGGCCATATGAAACTTAAGGGAGATTCTAATTCCTTCAAATGTTGTTGTTGTTTTTTTTTTTTTTTTGGGAATTTTCACCTTTTAGTTAATTTGTTTAACAAACAGTTTAATTAGTTAAATTGATTTAATTTTTTCTTTGTAGCCATTAATTCTAAAATTTTTTGCTCATAAAAATAAAAAAAGAAAATCAGTTTTTCAATTATGTAAAAATTTTCCATTTGGTTTTAATTATTCTTATTAATTTATAAGCCATTGATTTAATTGGTTTAAAATAAGTTTAAAACCTTAAAATTGCTTTAATACTTGATAGAAAAATCTACATTTTTTCCTTAGCTTATGGGAGCTAACCGGGTTGTTTCATTTATTATTGCAATTTAATTTAGAGTCTCATTGCATTTATGGTCATGTTTAAATTATGTTGTTTGTGATTGGATGACCCCGAGATCTCTAATCCTCCTCCTTAAATAGAGTGATGGATTAGTCCATACATTTTCTTAATAGATCACACATGACTGCTTGGTGTATGTGATTAATGTTTTAATCTGGACTAGTTCCTTGCCCTGGGAGTCTCTTTGGAGAAGAAGACTCCGACAAGTAAATGAATGGACATTTAATTGACAATTTATAGAGCTTGTGTTGTCATTGTTGTATGTTTCAGGTTGTTCTTGTATATGTTTATGAACAAAACATCCCTATTTTTTTTTTTTTTGCTATAAATGGAGGATGAGTGTTTTATTTCTTGTATTGGAAAAGCCTGTTTATAAAGGAATAGTTTTTGTTGATCATATTTCATAATATGAGCTCTAAGTGGTCAATTTAGACTCACGTGGGATCCATGCGCATTTATGTGTGTATGGCGCATTTATATTTTATCATTGTGGATGATGTTATATTAGTAATGACCTATCTATACATGTTTGTTTAGAAAAATTAATTTTGAAATATTTTCTTAAATTACATAAGTAAAGTGATGACTAATAGCATAGTAGATTTTCGATCTTGAAATTATAATAAGAGGAAATGATTTTATAATTGGATTTAAAATAATATTTTTGGAAATGTGCAATATAATAATGTCAAAATATTGTGCATGTTTTGTAATGTAGTAATGACCACTAATCAATTAGTTGCTGAACTTACAAAAGATAACAAACAAAATGAGCTTAACTATGACCTATGGAAGATCAAAGTGTGTTTCTTATTGAAAGATCAGGAGCTATTGCAACACATTGAGACTTCAATGGTCGAACCTGTTATGCTAGAAGATGGGCCTATGGCCCAACATCGCCGAGATCTCGAGGCCTGCAATACTTGGCATAAAAGGGATAGTCGTGCACGCATCATTTTGTTGAGTAGCATGAACGACGATATCATGGTAGAGTATCAACACTACCAAATTACTAAAGAATTGTGGAATCAATTGAAATTTGCTTTTGGAGAGACATCAACAACTAGGCTTAGGAGCCTGGTGTTGACGTTCGAGGAGTACCGGAAAGATCCTAAGCACTCGATGATTGAGCATCTAAGGATGATGTCTAGTATGATTTGTGACCTTAGGACTGCTGGTAGCACCCTCACGGATGAACAACAGATTCAAGCTGTGATTCATTCATTGCCTGAATTCTGGGTCCACATGAAGCATATTTTAACCCACAATGAGAGTATCAAGAAATTTTCAGATATCGCTCGACATGTGGAGTTGGAGGCGGAGCACCAAGAGGCGAACTACATCACTGCATTCATGGCTAGAACTTCCATTAGTGGAAGTAACTGCAAGGCTAATGGGCATAAGGGGAAAGCCAAAGGTTAAAAGGCACCGAGACAGGGTGAGGCCAATAAGTTGGCTCCAAAGGCTGATAAGATAAAGAAGCGCAAAGGAAAGTGTCTTGGTAAAAAAGACGCATCCAAGCTGAAATGCTTCAACTACGGTGAAAAGGGACACTTCGCTCGTGGCTGCATTGAGCAGAAGAAGGTAACTTTTCAACCGCCATTGAAGGAGCTGACTTACCACTATAATTATTTGGTAGATCAGGTCCGTGATTCTAATGGAAATATCAAGATGAAGAGCTGTTATTGTGGTTCTACGAAGTGTACTGGAAGGATGTATTGAGGCATATATTGGCCGAAAAAGTACGGATCCTTGTGAAGCTAGAGTTCTTTGTGTCTGTAAGTTCATTCTTGATTTCTTCGCATAATTCCAGATTTTGTTATTGGTCTTTATTGTATAACTTTTAACTATTATTCTATCATTTGCTGTGTTATAATCATCCTAACAGGAAACAATCTCCATGAAAACAATCTCCATGAAAACCAGCCTATGCCTGACTGAAGCTAAATTTTTTACATTCATACGGCATTGTAGACACCCCATTTTGTCGGCTAACAGATTTAGGAGGCCACAAGCATATCAAACCTCGATGATTAGAAAGATCGGATTTTCAGAGATTGCCTCTAACTCTCATGAAGTCAAAGAATTAGCAGAAATGACCAAAACGCCCATGAAATCCCAAAACTCTTCGAATTGGCCCAGAATCTCAAAAATCATTTGATGTCATTCAAAATAAATAGAAAAGTATTTTAAAAGAGAAGCGATTGAAAACATCAGCTCCCAAAGGCTCCCGGAAGATCCGGAAGTTCTCGTTTGACCGTTTTAACCAAGGTTTGACCTCAGTTTGACCAAAATCATCCGAATTTGCCCAAAAGTTTCAAGATTATCCTAGATCATGTGAAAGGTACTAAAATATGTTTCTTAAAAAATCGGATGAAAATGTTAGTCTCCGGAGGCTCCCAGAACTTCTCGGAATTTCCTGGAAGTGCATTGTTTGATTGATTTGACCGCATGTTTGCCAAAAGTCAAAGTCATCTTTACGGCGTCAAAATATTTTTATCAATTAATAGAGGTCAATATATTTCAAACGGTATATCGCACGTGATTTCTAGACTTAAATTGAATTTATTATGAATTTTCGAAGGTGAAAAAGGCGATTAAATCAACTTTTATCTCGAATACCACAAAAACATTCCAAGATGACCCAACTCCAAAGCATTTATTCATTTAATTTTTTTTTTTTTTTATGGAAAGTAGCCTTCAATACATTTTCAGTGGTATATCAAAAGCTTGATTTGGAGTTTGTATGAATGTTCTGTGAATTTTGGACAAAATAGGGCTGTTTCGCGAATTGGAGTTCTGGGGAGCCAAAATGTAAATTCTGGTCAACAGGGGGGTTAACTGCCTCGGCGGCACTGGCCCAATGCCGTAGCAGCAGTGGCCGAGTGCCACAGCGGCACTTTGAGTCATTTTTTTTTTATTTTTTTTGTAATTTTATTTATTTATTGGGTTCTAAATCAAATTTCCAACAAACAAAACGACATAGTTTTAATTATTCCGGGATTTTGGACCAATTAGAGACTTTTTAAAATCCAACTTACCTCCCCAAATTGGCCTATAAATGAGACCCATTTGCTTCCATTTGAGGACGACATGGAAGCTCCATTAGAGAGATATAGAGAGTTAGGGAGAAATAGAGAGAGGAATAGAGATTTTCTTCTTCAAAATCCAATCCAAATGTGAGTTTCAATTAGTTTTCTCAAAACTAAACTTGTCACGCCCCGACGTAGTATAAATAGGGAAAGCATTTAATTTCTTTTATGGACCTGTAGATTGCGACAATTTGAAGGATCGATTCCGTCCCAAATGTCAAACAATTAAATCAGAGAAAGAACAATTAAGGCTTACAAAATTTTTTCCAAATTAATAATTATTACAGCACGTGATCGATTAAAGGCACAACCCACCTCGTAACAAAATAATATCTATCACAGTAATCCTTAATACAAGTTCCAATCATAATTTAAAATCAGAATTCCAATCTCTTTCCATATGCGATAGTTCTCAATTGGCATAATCATATGTTCCAGCCTGGTCATAATCTGAAAAGCCTAGACATGAATGTCCAGGGCGCATCAACGTCGTTAGCTTCATGAAACTAGTGAGTATTTAAAACATATGCTTGAAATGTAAAACATACTCACTTACCATTTTCATTTCACAGGTTCATTGTTTCACATATTAGAAATATAGTAATGATTTTAAATTGTAAAACAGTAAAAAAAATGTCATAATCTTCAAATAAATAAAAAATATAATCGTGCATGAAACTATGCAACCTTCTTATCCGACTCTTTTCTCTTGACCATACATCATTCAACTCTCTCGTTCTAGTATATTGAAATACTAAGGTGACCACACTATAGTACAGGGGTACCAGGGAATGTCCAGTATGCCTCACACTTTAGTATATGAGTACCAGGGAGTGTCCAATTTACCTCACACTTTAGCCATACCACATATGCCAGGGAGTGTCCAGTAGGCCACACACTTTAGCATTACCACGATGCCAGGGATTGTCCAAGTCAGCATCACACACTTTAGCACTACAACGGGCGCCAGGAAGTGTCCAATTTGTCACAATCCCATTTCACAGATACTTTAAACCATATCCTCAAAACATCACACTATAGTACACAAGTACCAGGGAATGTCCAAAACACAATCTCATCCAATTACTCTTTTCCACTAACCCTCACTCACCATGCATGTAAATTGGACTCACATGTATGCCACATAACTTCATATCAAAAAAAAAAAGAGAGTAAATTACTGACAAATAATAACAACGTACGTGCAAGGATAATCAAGCCTTTTAATCCTTCCTTTTTAACAAGACATTACAAATAGGATTCAGTTTTTGTATAATTCCCAAACAGTGCTTTAAAAACTTTCTAACCTTCTTCCAAACAGTTCCTTATAAGAAAACAGACAGAAATACAACAAGGGCCAAGTCGCTTGCGCGGGCCGCTCGCTCAATATGATCATTTTTCGATTTTCTTTTAACAACTTTCAAACCGTCAAAAATTACACAGTTCGCGTGCGCGTGTCGCTTGTGCGGGCCGTTGGTGCGAGGCTCGCTCGTGCGGGTCGCTCGCACGAGTTATCACAATGTCTTCATCTTTTTCGTTTTCTCCCCTGTTTCAGTTTTAATGGTCATTTTTGACCCATTTTGAAATTTGAATATGACCAATCCTTGTAATATATGGTTCTCTTTGCTTTTCCTCAAGGATTACAAATATATAATCGGATTAACATAAATCAAAACGTAGCTCTCAAATTTTACGAAAAACCGAGAGGTGACGAAACTTCATTCTTAATATACTTTCTTATATGAATGAATTAGGCTCTAATACTTTAACCACAACTTCTATAAACTAAGATCTTTCATAATCATCTCTAAAAACGAATCGTGGTTAAGTTAGAAAAATCATGTTTTCAAGCTTTGAACTCCATGGATAAAATCAAAAATAGTGTTTTACAAATTAAGCTATAACAACAGTAAACAAAACATATATTACATTCTAAGTAAGTTTGAAATACTCACTATGATAGGTGATTGAAGCATGTGTTGAAACAGAATAGCAAAATAAGTACACCTACTTCAAGCTTTGGCTACGGAGGAGAGCTTTCTTTCTCTATAAAATTCTGTATAAACTCTCTGTACTCTCTCTTCTCTCTGTTTGTAAAACTCCAGCAATGTGTGTGTGTGAGTGTGGTATATATAAAAAATCAAATGGACTACTTGGAGCCCAAGTTCATTCACCAATACTCTACAAACTAAATGATTAACCAATTTTCTAAATCTATATTATACATATACGTATATGATATCCATATATACAGATTATATAATCTGTAGATTTGAGATTATAGGGGTCATGTAATAGAACTAGGGGCCAAGTGTAGTTGTTTGGGAATTGTAGCTTATGGCACAAATGTCACGACCCAAGTCTCCCCTAGTAAGATATTGTCTGCTTTAGGCCCAACCTACACGGATTTTTCCTGGTACAGGCCTACAAACCCACCCAAAACGTGTCTTACTAGGTTCTACTATGGCCCTCCATATATAGCACATTACCCTTCTTTCCCCAGGCGATGTGGGACTAACTCCCTCTATAACACTCAGCACCAGGGTCATTACATTCCACCACCATTAGGGCCCAACATCCCTGTTGGCACACTTCCGGCTGGGTTAGGTTCTGATACCATTCTGTCACGACCCAAGTCTCCCCTAGTAAGATATTGTCCGCTTTGGACCCAACCCGCACGGATTTTTCCTGGCCAAGGCCCACAAACCTGCCCAAAACGCTTCTTACTAGGTTCCATTATGGCCCTCCATATATAGCACATTACCCTTCCTTTCCCAGACGATGTGGGACGAACCCTGGTGCTGAGTACTGTAGGGGGAGTTCATCCCACATCGCATGGGGAAGGAAGGGTAATGTGCTATATATGTGTGCTTTTAAGTCTCCCTAGTAAGAGGCCTTTTGGGTAGTGGCCCGAGAACAAATTCGTGCGGGTTTGGGCCCAAAGCGGACAATATCTTACTGAGCGAGACTTGGGTCGTGACAGAATGGTATCAGAACCTGACCCAGCCGAAAGTGTGCCAATAGGGACGTTGGGCCTCACGGGGGGTGGAATGTAACAACCCTGGTGCTGAGTGCTGTAGGGGGAGTTCGTCCTACATCGCCTGGGGAAGGAAGGGTAATGTGCTATATATGTGTGTATTCAAGTCTCCCTAGTAAGAGGCCTTTTGGATAGAGGCCCAAGAACAAATCCATGCGGGTTTGGGCCCAAAGCGGACAATATCTTACTGAGCGAGACTTGGGTTGTGACAACAAACTAATACACAAATATAAAGCATTGCCAAACAAGGCACAAGCAAGTTGCCTAGGAATCTATTAAGGTATTTGGCAAAATAGCTTATGGTACAAAGTTAACACATAAACTAAAAGCATTCCCAAACAACCCTAACCAATGATTGCTATCATTAAATGATCATAAAGCAAGTGTCAAATCTGAATTGGTGGAGATTCCCAAACTGTGGGAGTCCAACGTGGCGCGGACAATTTTCGTTCATTAACTGGTATTTTCGCGGTGCAGTGATCACCACAAAAATACAGAAAAATATATTAACATAGGGACTTACTTCCCATTTATATAAAAATACAGTTTGAGTCGAAAGCAAATATTTTCGCCGTTTTGGAAAATACAATTTTGAAATTCATCTCAGGTATTCCTGAATTTATAAAAATATTACCGTTTGACCCCAATTAATGAATTTCTATTAAAATAAAAGCATGTAATACAAATTAAAGTATGAGAATTGAAATTAATAAATGAATGAAAATGCAGGTTGTTACACCCTTCCTCCCTTAAACAGGATTTCGCCCCGAAATCTAGACTAACTAATCATGGAACAACTTCGGGTACTTTTTCCTCATATCAGCGTTGACTTCCCACGAGGCTTCATTCTCGTCATGGTGATTCCACTGAACCTTCACTAACGAAATATCCTTATTTCTCAACTTCTTAATACTCTAATCCAGAATTTTCATGGGCATATCTTTATAGGAAACATTATGACTTGTCTCAATATCATCAAAACTAACCACATGTGAGGGATCTCGTATGTATTTTCTCAACATACTAACATGAAACACATTGTGAACCCCAGACATCTTTGGTGGCAATGCGAGTCGATAAACCACTTTCCTGACACGATCCAATATCTCGAACGGTCTGATGAAACGCGGGACTAACTTTCCTCTCTTGAGACCAAAATGCACCACTCCCAGGGTCGGTGAAACCTAAGAAGTACGTGATCTCCAACACTGAATTCCAAATCCTTCCGACGTCGATCATCATAACTCTTGTACCTGCTCTGTGCGGTTCTCATCCTTTCCTTAACCAGAGAAACCTTCTCGTTGGTCTCTCTAACCAAATCTGGTCCCAACAACTTTGTGTCTCCGACCTCTGCCCAACACAATGGAGAATGACATGGTCATCCGTATAATGCTTCAAACGGAGCCATCCCAATAGTCATGTGGTAGCTATTGTTATACGCAAATTCAACCAAAGGCAAGTGGGTCTCCCAAGATTCCTCAAAATCGATAACACAAGCCCCAAGCATATCCCCCATGATCAACTGATTAACATGCTCTATTTTTCTTTCTTTCTGAGAATGAAAAGTAGTACTCATCTTAAGCGACGTTCCCATAGCTTCTTGTAGACTTTCCCAAAATCTAGAAGTGAAACGTGCATCGCGGTCAGACACAATTGACACAGGTACATCATGAAGTCACACAACTTATTATATGTACATCCGGCTCATCCTTTTGACCGGGTATGTCATACTATAGGCAATGAACTGAGCAGACTTTGTCAATCGATCCACAATTACCCAAAGGCGTCATGATTCTACTGCGATCGGGGCAATCCAAGTACAAAATACATGGTTATGTGTTCCCATTTCCAACCTAGAACAGGTAGCGGTTGTAACAATCCCAAGGGTCTTTGATGTTCGACTTTGATTTGTTGACATGTCAAACACTTAGATACGAATTCGGCTACGTCCTTCTTCATACCTTCCTACCAGAAATTTCTTTTCAAGTCCTTGTACATTTTTGTTCCTCCCGGGTGAACTGTGAATCTTGACTTATGTGCTTCTTCCAGGATATCCTTTCTGAAATCCCCAAAGTCTATTACACATAATCTGTCTCTGCATTTGTATCCTCCATCACTCCTCACTCTCCATTCTGTCGGATCCTTTTCTGGCATCTTCACAAACCATGTCTAAAATTTATCGTCCCCTTTCTGTGATATCATAATACTGTCAATCAGAGTAGGCTGTAGGATAAGACATCCAAAAAGGTTTCCTTCTCCTTCTTTAGCACTCTGCACCTCAAACTCAGTCAATGTCTCCAATGTCCGCCATTCTCTAACCATTAAAGAGGCAATTATCTCACGAGTTTGCCTACTTAAAGCATCAGCGACCACATTAGCTTTACCAGGGTGGTATTCGAACGTGAAATCATAATATTTAATCAACTCCATCCATCTGCGTTGCCTCATGTTCAACTCTTTCTACGTGAACAAATATTTTAGACTCTTGTGATCAGAGAACAAATCAAAGTTCTCACCATAGAGATAGTGTCTCCAAATCTTGAGTGCAAATACCACTACAGCCAATTCCAAATCATGGGTGGGGTAGTTCAACTCATTCAGCTTCAGCTGTCTAGATCTATAGGCAATAACTCTATCATCTTGCATAAGTCCACACCCCAATCCTTGATATGACGCATCACTAAAAATAGTGAACTTCTCATTAGGCGTAGGTATAGTTAGTACCGCTTCGGTGGTGAGTCTCTCTTTCAACAACAAAAAGGCGCGCTCATGCTTCTCTGTCTACTCAAATTTTTGAGCTTTCTTAGTCAGTCCGGTCAATGGTGCTGCTATCTTGGAAAATCCCTCAACAAATCTCCGGTAGTAACTCGCGAGTCCAAGAAAACTCCTAACCTCCATAGGGTTGGTCGGCCTAACATAGTTTGACACAGCATCTGTCTTGGATGAATCAATAGAAATTCCTTGAGATGATACTTTGTGTCCTTAAAATTTCACTTCTTGTAACCAGAACTCGCACTTACTGAATTTGGCATACAAGCGATGATCCTTGAGCATCTGTATCGTAATTTGTAGATGTTGTTCATGCTCTTCTTTTGACTTAAAATCTATCAAAATGCCATCTATGAAGACGATGACAAACTGATTCAAATAAGGCTTGAACACTCTGTTCATCAGATCCATAAACACTGCCAGGGCAATCGTCATTCCAAACGGCAACCAAAACTTGTAGTGACCATATCGGGTTCTGAAAGCAGTCTTAAGTATGTCTTCCTTCCGTACCCTCAACTGATGATATCCCGACCGTAGATTTATCTTGGAGAATATTGTAGCTCCCTATAGTTGATCAAACAAATCATCGATCCGGGGTAAGGGATACTTATTCTTGATAGTCACTCGGTTCAATTCTCTATAGTCGATACACAGCCAAAGTGTTCTATCCTTCTTCCTCACAAATAACACTAGTGCTCCCCAAGATGATGTACTCGGACGTACAAAACCCAAATTCTCAAGTTCTTGAACTTGTTATTTTAATTTTAATAGTTCAACAGGGGCCATTCTGTAGGGAACTTTAGTGATCAGTGCGGTGCTTGGTATAAGTTCGATGCAGAACTCTATACTTCTCTCGGGCGGTAAACCAGAAATATCTTGAAATACTTCCTCGAAGTCCTTGAATACTGGTATAGATGACACTGTCATTTCTGTACTGATGACTTCAATGTTCGCTAATCATCTTGTGAGGAACATATCTCCCTAAGGGTTACACTAGAAGTCAAAAGATTGATTCTCATTGTCGGAGAATATAATTATCTTCCTCGCACAATCCAACTTTACTTGATTCTGAGCAAGCCAATCATCCCTAGGATTATGTCAAACTCTTTCATCGATAGAATGATCAACCTTGCTGGGATCTCACGGTCTCCTAGTCGTAGGGGGAAATCCTTATACATATGTCCTAATTTGACTATGGCTCCTAATGGTGAGGTAGCCTTCAAAGCCTTTTCTAAACGGTGAGGTAGAATACCCAATTTTTGAATACTCTTAACAAATATAAATGAAAGTGCAGCACCCGTTATGTGTGGATCAATATTATAGGATAGTACAATAATAAGCATTATTATTTTCTAGAGATGTGATTTATTTCATCTCCCTTTACTTTGCAAACACTTATCTTTCTTTCTTTCTTTTTTTTTTTTATAAAAAAAATGGGCATATGTTAAAATATGTAATGCCATGTTTTGGGGTTTTTAGTAATTAGGTTCAAGTGTATGTCTTTTATGGTCTTTGTTATCATAGTTACATGTTTAGATGTGTGCCAAGTGTATGGATGTAATGTAATCCTTCTATAGGAAGTTTGTTTCTAGATATATCTCCTTTACAAATTTGTACACTAAGAAGAAATCGAAAACATCCCTTGTTTTTGTTCTACAATCCTTCTCATCACTTTGAACCTCTTTCACTTGTTACTTCTCCCAATCAACCACAAAATTAGTTTGGGTGTTTGAATCCAAACCCAACAAAGTGGTATCAGAGCTAAGTTTGATCAAGCACAGTTGGGAGTAAATCAATCAAAGGAAAACAAACCCTAGAAAGAAGAAGAAGAACAACAACAACAATGGCTAGCAACACAAGTGGTAATAAAAATCCTTCATTTCCTATCTTTGATGGTGAAAACTATGTTTTTTAGTGTGTAAAGATGAAAACCCTCTTTTTTTCATATGATCTTTGAGAATATGTTGAGGAAGGGTATGTTGAACTAGCGGATGGTGAAATCTGGGCAAATGTTCAAAGACTACTCAAGGATCATAGAAAGAAAGATACAAAAGCCCTTAGTATGATTCAACAAGGAGTTTCCGATTCAATTTTTTCGAGAGTCATAGCTTTGGCATAGAAGGCTTGGGCACTTGAATTTTCAAAGCTCTTGAAGAATCTACAACAAAAGAACATGGTGCATGGTTTGCCAAATATACAAGAAGTTTGTGAAGGATGTGTTCTTGGCAAGCATCACCGAGAGTCATTTCCCAAGGAGAAGGCATAGAGAGCTAAAGCTCCTTTAGAGCTTGTTCATACCGACATTTGCGTACCAATGACAACTCCAACTCATGTCGGTAACAAGTACTTCTTAATCTTTGTTGATGATTTTACTCACATGACATGGGTATATTTTATGAGACAATTAAATATCCGATGTTTTCTCAATTTTCAAAAAGTTTCAAAATCTTGTTGAAAGACAAAATGGATACCTCATGAAAGTTTTGAGGAGTGATAGAGGTGGAGAATACAACTCCAATGAATTCAATAATTTTTGTGACGATATTGGATTGGATAGGCAATTGACTATTGGGCACACTCCACAACAAAATGGAGTGGCGGAAAGAAAGATTAGAATAATTGAAGAAGAAGTATTTATTGAACAACCACAAGGCTTTATAGCAAAAGGAGAAGAAGAAAATGTGTACAAATTGAAGAAGGCCTTGTATGGCCTAAAACAAGCACCACATGCATAGTATAGAGAGATTGATGCTTACTTCAACAAAAGTGGCTTTCAAAGAAGCAAAAGTAAGCCAACCTTGTACATCAAAACACAAGGTACTACCGATATCCTTATTGTCTCTCTTTATGTTGATGATTTGGTGTTTACTGGTAGTAATGAAAAAATGATTCAAGACTTTAAAAGAGACATGATGAAACAATATGAAATGAGTGATTTGGGATTGTTGCATGATTTCTTAGGCATTGAAATTAACCAAAAAGATGATAGTATTTTTATTTGCCAAAAGAAATATGCAAAAACTCTTCTTGAAAGATTTAGAATAGGAAATTGCAAATCGGTGGCTACACCTTAGTGGTGAATGGAAAATTGTAGACAGAAGATGGTAGCAATGAGATTGATGCATCTCTTTATAGAAGCTTGGTTAGAAGCTTATTGTACTTGATAGCTACGAGGCCGAACATCATGTTTACTACTAGTTTATCGTCTCAGTTTATGCACAAGCCAAGTCAAACACACTTTGGAGCGGCAAAAAAGAGTCTTGAGATACATTCAAGGAACTCTTGACCTTGGTATTGTGTATGAGAGATAGGTGTCCACGGGTCGGGTGAGTCGGGTTTACCCCCACCGATTCATCCATTCGAACAAGATCGGGTTGGCTACCTGCCACCCGTCATCCACCCACTGTGTCGGGTGAAACTGGCTCATCGGGTTCTGATGGTTTCGGGTCGGGCTCGGGTGAAACCCGACTGACAGAGACTGAAAAAAAACACACAATAACATATACGGAGTATTCAGTAACATAAGAGTCAGATCCAAATCATTTTGAGAAATTATTCAACAAAAATTATGAGGCAAATATTACTTTCAAACAAAAAATACTTCAGAAATAAAATTAGTTTAAAAAATCATTTAGAGATCAAACCAAAATTATGAAGATTAGAGTTAGATATTACATAAAAATTTCTCATTAGTTTAAGAACGAGGCCAAGGGGCTACTTAATACTACTCACAAAGACATGAGATGTTTCTAAGGGTGGTTGCCCCTCTCTGTGAAACCCTTTTTAGCCAATGGTTTCGAAATCAAAAATCAAAAGCCCTTTGATTTCCATGCCTGTTTTTTTTCTTTTCTTTTCCATGGATGCAAGTATAGAATCATATCTACATAGATATGACTACTTAGAATCAGATCTATATATATATGATATCTAATCAATAAGGGTCAGATCTACCATATAGATGATGAGATCTACAAGATTCAAGAGTTAAAAAAAGAGGGGAGAGAATCGAATCTATAAATACAAGATCTAGATCTATAAAATTTTAAGAGAGAACAAGAGGGGATAGATCATAAAAGAAGATGATGAAGAAGAGGAACTGAACAAATTGGCGAAGGGAGTCGAAGTTTCGTGTGGGGTTGATGGAAACGGCAACTTGGCGGCGACTCCAGCGGGTTGACTGCGACTGCGACTGCGACGGCGTAAGGGATGACCTGATCTTTTGGGTTTCTTCGATGAGAGACTCTCTCTCTAGAAAATCTCAATCTTCTAGAATTGAGTAAATGTATGATGTATCAGGTATGCAATGTAAATAAGGTAGTCATATGGGTCGGGTCGGGTCGGGTGTATTCAGGTGTGTCATAGGAAGAATCGATATCCGAACCAAATGGTGTCAGGTGTGTCTTGTGAAACCCGTGACTCCATCCACCACCCGCCAAATTTGACTCACAGCCTTCAGGTTCGTCAGGTTTCACGGGTCTCGGGTGAAGTTAGACAGCCCTAATGAGAGAAATGTTGAAACAAAATTGATTGGATTTTGTGATAGTGATTGGGCCGGATGTAGTGATGATATGAGAAGTACCTCGGGTAATGCTTTCTCTCTTGGTTTTGACGTGTTTTCTCGGGCATCAAAGAAACAACAAACTGTGGCACAATCTACCGTCGAGGTCGAGTATGTGTCGGCATCAATGGCAACCTCACAAGAAATTTAGCTTAGAAAGATATTGGAAGATGTTGGTGAGAAGCAAGGAGAAGCCACTCCAATTTTATATGACAACAAATCCGCAATAGCAATGACAAGGAATCCCGTCTACCATAGCCGGACAAAGCACATATCCATCAAGCATCACTTCATTTGAGAAGCCATGGAAGATGATGAGATTGAAATCAAATATTGCAATATCGAAGGTCAAGTGGCGAATATCTTCACCAAGGCTCTTCCAATAGATAAGTTTGAATATTTTTGAGAAATGTTAGGTGTCACAACAAGGCATTAAGGGGGAGTGTTAAAATATGTAATGCCATGTTTTGGAGTCTTTAGTAATTATGTTCAAGTGTATGTCTTTTATGGTCTTTTGCTATCCTAGTATTATGTTTAGATGTGTGCCAAGTCTATGGATGTAATGTAATCCTTTTAGAGGTTGCTTGTTTTTTGATATAGCTCCATTGTAATGAAAAAAATCTACACACTAAGAAGAAATAGAAAGCAACCCCTATTTTTGTTCTATACTCTTCTCATCACTTTGAACCTCTTTCACTTGTTGCTTCTCCAAATCAACATAAAATTAGTTTGGGTGTTTGAATCCAAACCCAACAGCATATGCCCGGTGCACCTACATTTCTTGGCTTCCTTCTTATGTCATCAACGATTTGTGGCTTAAAATATTTTATGGTAGATTACACTGACACCCCCTGAGTTTTGGCGCTTTGTAACTTACACCCATTATGGTTTCTGACATTACACTAACACCCCTTGTCAGCTTAATTTGCTTAACACCGTTAATGTTGATTGTCAAATGACGTTGTTACCCTTTTTTGGTTGCAAACAAAATGCGAATGACTAGCATACCCTTCACATATTCTCGATCAAAAATGGCCAAAAAAATGGTGTTTGACACACAAAAGCTCATCGAAGTTATCATTTCTGGTTCGATTGAAGTGTGTGAATCCATCAAGGTGTTTGATCAGTTAGGGTAAGTTTCCTTTTGTCAAAAGTGGAAGGGTTAGTTAGGGCTTTGCAATTTAGGTTTGTTTTAGGGATTTTCATTCTATGTCCTTCACGATTTTTGAGTTCTAGTGTTTCTTTACCCTATTTTTTTAATTCCTTCGTGATTCTTGTATATTATGATTTCATTTTAAGGTTTTCTAACCATTGATTTTCTTCAAATTTTATAGCCACGGCTCCATTGAATTTCTATGACCTAGTTGTTCATAATAGTACATCTGTTCATAAGATTTCTAATGTAGATCCAGATGGATAATGCTTTCTAGATCTGATGAATGATGCTTGTAAGTTGTCTTTTTCTTACCTTCCAACAAATATTGATTTGTCATTTACAGTTGAGTGTGACATGCCTGGTTAGGACAAAAAGATGACTATGTTGGGTGATTAAAAGGTGTTTAGGATGTTTGAAATCCATAAAACCAGATAAATACATCTATATGTTGAGCCACATGCAGACTACACACCAGAAAATCATGATAATGGGCCAACTAGTATAGACTTGAATCTACCGATCATAGGTGTGAGGACTTCAATGTAGATCCAAATGGGTACCAGGACTTCAATGTAGATCCAACTGGTGTGGAGGACTTCAATGTGTGTACAGTTGGTATGGAGGACTTCAATGTAGATGTCGAGGTGGAAAATAATGTTAAAAATGGCTCCAGTTTAGATGAAGAGGTACATTACTTCACCTCAAATGAGGAGTGAAAAGTTGATAGTGGTGATGAAAATCATGGTAGCAGCAGCGGTGATGATGAGTTAGTAGAGGAAGATAATTTTAGTTTTGATGATGAACTAGAGGATTATTCTTCAAATGATGAGGCTGGGATTGATACTAGTAGTGATGAAGAAGATGTGCAAGAAAGAGGTCAGGGAATGCCTTTGATAAATATTGTTTTGGTATTGAATTTAAGATGGATGAAAGCAACAAAATTAAGTTAGGACAAGGTGGAATGTTATTCATTTCAGACAAGTGTTAAAGGACTTTACAGTTCAAGAAGGCTTTAAGCTAGTTAGAGATAAGAATGGAAGTACAAGAGTGACTTGTCATTATGCTGCTGAAGGCTGTAAGTGGAGAATCCATGCATCTCCACTTGTAAATGGGATCACTTTCAAGATTCAGACTTACACACCCAAGTATACATGTGTGAGGATATTTAAAAATGTTGAGGCCATCTCAACTTGGATTGCATAGAAGTTAAGTAGACAGTTAAGAGCAAATCCAGATATGAAGTTGGAGGCAATGCATACAGAGTTACAAGAAACTTATGGAATTGAGGCCAATATGATGACTTTGTATAGGGTAAGAAAGAAGGCTTCTCTTGATATAGATAGCACTTATGGTCAATCATATACCATGTTGAGGCAGTATGCTAGAGAGATAATGTTGAGTAATCCTGGTAGTGTTGTAATTATCCAATGTGGCAGGCATGATTTAAGTATCAATCCTAAATTTGAGAGGATTTTTATGTCATTTGCTGCATTGAGATAGGGCTTTAAGTCTGGATGTAGACCAATAGGTATTGATGGTTATCATCTGAAGGGGCCATTCGGTGGTGTCTTACTATGTGTTGTGGCTTTAGATGGCAATAGTGGACTATTTCCACTAAATGTTGATGTGGTTGAGTGTGAAAGGAAAGATAGGTGGGCATTCTTTCTAGGCCATTTAAGGAGCACAATTGAGCCAAATCCTGATGGGAGGCCTCTAACATTCATTCTAGGTATACAAAAGGTAAAATAATCTAACTTTTTTAAGGCTTTGTTGTTGCAATTATCTTTCTACTAATCTGTTTTTATGAATTTTATAGGGCTTAATCTTGTTATTCCCGCTGTATTTCCTGAAGCAAACCATAGACGTTGTTGTAGGCATCTATTTAACAACTTCAAGGGGAAGTTTCCAGAAATATTGCTAAGGCAATAATTTTGGAAGGCTGCTAGGGCATATAATGAGGTAGAGTTTAAGCATGCCATGGAACTGCTTAAATGTATATCACCCGATGGACATATATGGCTTTTTAATGTTTCTGTTAAGACATGAGCAAGGCATGCCTTTGATGAAAAGCTTAAGAGTGACCATATAACTAACAACTTAGCTGAGTCATTTAATAATTGGTTTGGTATCTTGAGAAGCATACCAATTATTGTCCTCTTGGATGGAATTCGATCAAAACTAATGAGCAGGATTCAAAAGAGATTTCGAAAGGGATGCAGAATGGAAGGTTTGGTAACTCCATACACTAAGAAGAAGCTGAACAAAGATAATTGAGAAGGCAAGGCAACATGAATACTCTTTGCTCGAGGAAATGAGTTTGAGGTACTTGATAACGTTGGTGTGAGATATATAATGGATCTTATGGCACAAAAGTGATGTTGTAGTCGTTGGCAAATACCATGTATTCCATGTAGTCATGTAGTTCCAGCTCTTGCCCCCAACAGGGACAACATTAAGGCCTATTTTGATGTTGCATTCACAAAGGCAAGGTACATGGTTGCTCATGGTGGGATGATATACCCAATTCTTGATCAATCAATGTGGGCAAAGGTTGAGGGTGACCCTGTAGACCCTCCATGCCTTTGTCGACTACCTGGTAGGCGTTCGAGGGATAGAAGAAGAGAGGCTGATGAACCTGCACGTTGGACAAGTGCTTCGAGAAGATCCCAAACATTAACATGTTCAATATGTGGTGAGAGGTAGAGGTGATGTTGGTATGAGTGGCAGAGGTGATGGTGTGGTGAGGGATAAGGGTGCAGTTGTGGTGAGGAGTGTGAGTGGTAGAGGAGCTGGTGTGGTGAGAGGCAGAGGTGATATTGGTGTGAGTAGAAGAGGTAATGGTGTGGTGAGAGGCAGAGGTGATGTTTGCGTAAGTGGCATAGGTGATGGTGTGGTGAGGGTAGGGGTGCAGGTGTGGTAAGGGGTATGAGTGGTAGAGGTACTGGTATGATAAGGGGTAGAGGTGATGTGGTGAGTGGCAGAGGTATTGGTGTTGTGAGGGGCATCGGTGATGTTGGTGTGAGTGGCAGAGGTGCTGGTGTAGATTTGTAGATCATAGATAGGCATATAGATTTGTAGAACATACATAGGCATATATTACACAAACTAGATAATCTGCAGAACATACATCCATTAGAAACAAGATATGCAGAACATAATTAGGCATATATTAATTTCACAAAATACATCCATTAGTTTCATACAACTTACTTCTTGTTTGGCTTACATTTTTAGTAATGCTGCTAATGCCACTAATATAGCATATCCTGCCATTATGAAGCTTCCCATAGCCAACATTTTTACCATCCTTAGTTGTACTTGAATACCATGGAGCCCTGAAGACACCGCTTTAAGTTCATGTCTGCATTTAGCTAATTCATCTTTCCATGCGACTTCACTTTCATGTGCTCTTCGCTGTGTAGATGTTGCATCAACATATGCCACGGATCCCATTGAATTACACCACTCCTAAAATCCACAACTTCTACTCTCATAAACGTAGTATGATCTACCTCTGCTGTTTCTCTCGTTTGACTCTGTTGCTCTACTCGCAGCTCTTTTTCTGCATTTGCATAACTTGTTTTTGAATTTTGCTATACCATATGAACGTTGCTCAGTGCTTGATGAAGACAATTTTCTAAGTAGAAAGGAATGAGTGTAGTGTGTGAGAGAGAGAGAGAGAGAGAGAGAGAGAGAGAGAGAGAGAGAAAGAGAGAGAGAGAGAGAGAGAAAGAGTATGTATGTGTGTGTGTATATGTGTCGGCTGTGATGTAGGGTTAATTGAGAGAGTGTAGAGGTGTTGTATATATAGTCCTCCATTAAGACTAAAGGGTATTATGGGGTTATGTTGGTTTAAATGGATGACATAAGTATTCTCCATCCACTCTCTTCATGGTTACTAATGGCAGGGGGTGCCAGTGCAAGTGGATATGTAACCTCAAGAGGTGTCAGTGTAATGTCAAAAACCACAGGAGGTATGAGTGACACAAAGCCAAACCTTAAGGGGTGTCAGTGTAATTTATCCAATATTTTATTGTTGGGCTATTTAAATTCCCATTAAGCATCATGTACCTCTAAAGTTCTTTTTTTTTTCCCCAAGTGCCAACTCTTTTAAACATTGTTTGGACCTTGGATTGAGCGAGGAAAAAGAAAAGAAAACACAGAGGCAAATGTTCTCCATTGTTTGGTTAGTAAGGAAATGATGAGAAAAATTGGATAGCATATTTAATGTTTTGAATGTTGCGAGTTATTTCCCTTCTTTTATTCATGCTAGTCGATAACCTGTGCTACGCACGGGCTATACAACGCAATGTGTGGACAATTTCCTTGTCCTGCATAGATGAATCACCGCATAAAAAAAAGGGTTATCTACACCAAGAACTGGCCATTTCTACAATTACGTACATTTTTAGTTCAATGAAGTGCATGTACATCTCTACAAAACATGTATCCAAATTTTCATATACAAGGCAATGGCTAAATAAATCAATTTGATTGGACAACCAAACATGGCGTTAAGTGGTCGGTCTAGAAAGCCTAAACAATGATACATCAGTACATGGAATGTGAAGGTGACAGCTAAATAGGAATTATGAAATAAAAACTGTTTTTCTGCTGCATAAACAAGGGTAGTTTAGTATTCTGTCCTTTACATACACCCAATCTAGTAATAGGCCCAACAAATAAGCCCAATTAGAAATTAGTCCTCCTAAAAATTAGTGGACAAAAATACCCTGCTTTCATAAATTGGCGCCCATATAGTAGTCTTAACGGTTATAGTATAGTTTTAAAACTGCTCATAAAAGTGCTGAAATTACTCCCATATCAAACCACAAACAATCAGGGATTCAAAATTTGAAACTTAAATTACTCCAACGATCATGCAATTACCATAAAAGAGAGAGAGAGATCTAGAATTTCAAGATTCATTTCTCACCCAAAACTGCTTCGTCGTGAAACCGATATCAGAGCAAGCTTTGAAGAGAACAATGGTGGACGACGTATAAGGACACTATCAGGGTTCCGATCAAACTTCGAAGATGGCTAAAAAAGGTGAAAAATTCCATCGATGGTAACTATACAGTGAAAGAACCAAATAATTAGGTTAATTGCATATTACTTGGCATCAACTTTCTTGTCAGACATTTCAAGTAATAGAGGAAACGTTGATGTCTTATACTGCAAATTAGGGTTTACAAAAGTTATCACTTTGAAAGATTATTTCTACAATATCATAAATCAAAAAGTCTTTCAACTATCTATCCCATACAAATTGATATATTTACCTATCTTTAAATGATTTGCGATTATGGTGTGTAATTTGTTCATCCAATATATATATATATATATATAACAAACAAACCCTTGATGCAAATTTGGGGTTCTTAGATTTTGCAAATTATGACTTAACGATTTCTTGAACATCCTCAAAAAACCATCTGAGTATCTTAAAACTCCATCTAATCATATTAAGGTGTCAAATTTGGGGATTATCTCTAATCATCCAGTTAAACCATAATTATCGAAATATAGATACTCAGTTTTTAAGTGTATAAGTTTAAGAAACAACAGGAATCATCCCGACCCACCCAAAAGTGTTGACAAGTAATTACACACAAGAGAAGGTGATAAATTTTGGGCAAACCTACAGAAAGCTCACATTTTACATTTAGTGTATTGTATATTATGCGTATATCAGGTCCATAACAAATTAATCACATACAAAATGATTAGATTCCTTGAGAAATTTAAATTACACAATTTTAAACAGGTACTTCTGTCGAATATAGGCAATATAGAACTCAACCATTATCTTTATATTCATGAATAACTCACTCAATTTAAAGAAAACATATGCACATAACTAATATATGGTTATCTTGTAAAGCTGGATCAAGCAAAAGGAAAAGACCTGGCCATTCATGTCGTGGGAAAAATTTCGATGTAGCTTCGTAGCTTTTGGAAAGGTAATGGACGAGATATGACTAAGACTAGAACATATCAACGAGCTGCAACGTACTCCATTTTGGAATCTTTTCGAGGCATTCATAACAAGACGGGTGCAATATCGTAGGAAGTACGAGAAAGTTACAAAGCAGATGATTCCGCTCTGCAATGCAAAAAATAGATCCTTTTCAGTTGGAGGTCAAGTTATCAAGCTCGAAACAACAGATATTGCGTTGATATTTGGGATCGTAAACGGAAGTACGAATATTGACCTTACATACTGCCCGAAAGTCCATTCAGATTTCGTAAGAAGATACTTCTCAGATGAAGGAGAAGTCCATATATCAGTAATCAAGAGAGAAATCAGAGAAACAACTGCTGACATGTCTCAAGATTCCATTGAAGACATAGTGAGATTGTTGTGTCTTCTACAATGCTCAACAGTATTATTCCCAACAGGAGGCGATCGAGTTAGATGGGGTTTGGTACACTACACTGGGGATATAGATGTTATGCGTGAATACAACTGGTGTAGAGCAATACAAGACGAATTGTTCACTTCCATTGGCAAATCCAACAAAGATGCGTCAAAAGTGACAGGCTACACAATGCTCTTACAGGTATTCTACATAAACATATCATAATATTAAGCCTCAATTACTAAAATTTCATATTATGCATTTCTTGACAATAATGTTTATATATTGCAGCCGTGGCTATGTGAACATCTTAGGTTAATGAATGATGCTGAAGATAAACTGAAAGAGAAGCACTCTAAGCCAGACTACCAGGATATTCCCCGCTTCATAAAATAGGATTTGGTGAAGCTTCAAAGAAGACTAAGGAATAAAGATCTAGAGAATCTAGGACATATTGAGGTAATGCCCTTAAAGTTGGTTATAAGCCAAGTACAGATACTATGATGTAGTCCACCTATGATTTACCAGATTCCGATGAGGAATTTCATTATGTTAAAGATGAATGAATTGTTTTTAGAATGGTAAGAGAATGAAAAAGGAAGAAACATTAATTTATAGCACTGCAAATTAGGCAACGATAAATTACTCACATACCCAATCCCTTAGAACATATAATTAGGTATGTAATCGGTGGCAACTGAATGTTAGAAAATATACAATGTGCGTTAAACCCTGTTTATAATTAAATTTCTATATTCAATGGCGAAAAAAAAACAAATTGAATTACTCACCCTTGCTTGTTACCAGGTAAATGAAATGGAGATTGTGGAAACATTATCCGAAACATTCATCTACGAACCTTATAGAATGAGGATCGAGGATGCAACATTCACTGTTCCACCCTTCAATGCATACGTAGATGGTGTAAGGAAATCAAGTAGCATGAACCAGCAACAACATGAGGACAAATCAGCAGATGTGAATAAGACAACCATCGTAGCACCATACAGCAAAGAATCATTGTCTACCACATGCAAACAACACATGAGTATAAATATGGCAGTTGAAAGGTCTGACACGAAACACCAAAAAATAGCAAATTAATCAGAGCATGTTCCAGGTGTGTGCTACAAGGCTACGACTGATGGATCTGTGAAAGCGGCTAGCGTTAAGAATTCAGGCATAGTACTACGCAGTGCAGTAACCAATGAACGAATTCTTAGTGACATATCATTAACAAAGGATGGAATGCAACAATCTACACAGATCATGCTACAAGAAATGTGGAAGCCACACCAGTTCTACAGTCCAGAGACAACCAGTAAAGGCATTTGCGAGGCACAAACACCCATTACAGAACGGGTTGCAAAACATCTAACATTCGATGAAGATGAGCTCAAAACACCATTGCATACAGATGTTGGAAACCCCGTACAGATCGATAAATCCCCTCCAAGTGATGGAACAGGTCGAACATTCTTTGAATCAAAGGAAGTTGATAACTCTGACCCACAAAGCGTGATAAAGAGCCTTGTTCGTGATAATGAATTCTATTCAATTGTTACTATGAGCCTGGAGAAGGAAGTGAAGAAGCTCAATGATAGCCTAGAACAAAAAAATGCAGAATATAATGAGCTGTTTGGATACATACAAGATGGAGCTTGCAATGACATTGTGCCACAATATGTTGGCAATATAGGAGTCGCTTTGCGTATCAAACTTCTCACTGATCAACTTGAAAGGGTGAAGAGGAGAGAAAAGGGATGTGTCGAGGAAATGAAAACAATACTGGAACAGAAAGATGAAGAAATCGAGAGCTTGAAAACTGAGTTGAACAAAGAGAAATCCACAGTAAGACAACTCTTGGCAACAATTTCAAGTAACAAGAAAAAGGTAAGGTTTAATTAGCTTCAATACTTGTGTAGGTTGATCGCGTACAAGTAACTAAATATCATCTTCCATAATTACACAAACCAAATATTTTCTGTTTCAAACTTGATAATTACTCACTATCCTAATATGTTTCACACAGGGCAAAGTAACTAGAAAGTCATACAAGACACCACAAAGGGTTAAAGAGCCAAATACTATCCGGGTAACACTCACATTGGTTAGAAATATCAGGAAAAAGAAAAGAAAAGCTGCAGTCAGGCCAGAATTTGTATACCCAAATTGGAGAAGACCAAAAAAACAGCACACAGATAAAGAAATACCTGCAAACCAGAATAAGGGAAAGCAGAAGGAAGTACCCCCAAAAGGGATGGAGGAAGATCCAATTGATGTCGATCAAGAACACTTAGACAAGCTAAAGGACATAAAAGTGTTGCTACCAGTGTTGAAGAAGTCAGAAGTATTCAAGACCCTTCCAAATTCCAGCAAAAATCAGATCACTGAGATGCTAAACACATATGGAACACTGTAAGTTGAACTAAACATGTTTCAAACACCCACATCACATTTTCCCACACTGATGTAATCAAACATTTGAAACAACAGGACAACAGTCTACCCCAAGACTGATGGCAAGGATGATATAACAGCTTCTGATATATGTTCAATTATCTTAATGAAGTCGATATCAACAAATGTGAGTGATAACTTTGATTGTCCATGTTTCCAAAAGAGAACATGCTCAACATTTTCTATAATTCATTTACTGACAATATCACATATACGTATCTTTGAATAGATGGTCGACTGTTTTGTTGATATATTAATGACACGCCAATCACACGGCGAATTTGATTCAATCACCACAAACAATGTTGGACGATGCTACGTTTTCCATAGTTTAAGCTTGGTATCTTTCATACACAACACCGAACATTCATATATTATACATCTCATCCAAGTTTGTTCTAATATTAATCTACGCACAGGTATGGCTACAGAAGGGTGATACCACTTCACTGAAAAAACTTGTCGATCCGCGTATTATAGATGCTAAAGGGGAATACAGGTACAAGATCTTTTCGCTGCTCTCTAGAGCGCACCATATGGGGGCTGAACATTGGACCCTGGCTGTGTTTGACACATTGAACCATACATGGAAATTCTACAACTCCCTCAGGCCCAGAACTACGGGCACCAAGGATCCATATATACAAGGCCTTCTACATATGGTAACCACATCATACACCAATTAGACACAAATTAACACACTTACAATATATGACATATAAGTCTGTTTTTGCAGAAAAACTATGTATCGAAGGTGGCACCTAATGACAGAGTTCCGAAAGTATTTGATGTGGTTGGCTCACAACAGCAACCCTCTGGATCTTTAGACTGTGGTGTTATAATCTGCGATCTGATTGCAAAATTCTTCCAACATAATGAAGATAACCTCAAGTGTGACACAATAGAAGCTAGGACTGGATTGGTACACGTGTTTCTTAACACATATAGTCAATCTTGGGGAACTGAAAGCAAGATGGATTCTTTGAAAGATTGACCACTGGACGCAAAAAGCTGCATTTAAAAAGGCTGAATGAAGGGATTAACTACTGTGACTATAATATTATTATCAGAAACATAATTGACATATTTTGTGTTTTTTTTTTTGTGGGTATTTTGGTTTATGCAGTGTATTTTTTATATGCACTTATTGTGCATGATGGTGGAAAACTGTTTTGTTTTTGGTACTTTGGTTTATGATGTGTATTTTTGATATGAACTTAAGGTGCATGATGGTGGCAAACAGACTGTATCTACATTCTATGCAAATAAAATTTCATTTTTTGGAAATCAACAAAGATATCACTTGTGAGCACTAGTAAATCACACTTTATTAGCAAACATGTTTGTCCATACTCTTATATGTGAGAAATAGAATCGGATTTGTCTATTCTCTCCAAAATGATCACTTTGTTTATTCTATAAACATTCTCCACGAATTGAATCACCGACTCCAATGTTGTTTTTCTCTGTATATGATCCAACATATTCCCTAAATCTACATCCATGAACTACAACATCAGGGTAAATATACTCGAGATAAGCTCGAAATGTAACACCACACCATAATTCCCAACCAACATCTTTTACAAACTATTTAATAACAGGTTCTGTATTGTATGAGTAGAATGACCATATGTATAACACAACTTAATATTTGTACAATATAATCAGACTTTTCAGTACAAAACAATCTAAATCCAATTTATTTATCACCCGGAGATATTTGATATCCCAGAGTTTGGTATGTTAAAGTAACATACTAAATGATCACCGTAAATCTCTCAATTTTTTAACACCATTCGATACATTTTAGTAACCGTACAATACTATGCACAAATAATTATTTACAAAGTACAAAGGCATAAGGTGTTCATAGAAAGCTAGTATACATCCAAATTCAATATTTATCACCTTTTATCAAACACTAAATGTAAAACACATGTTTTGACACGAAATATTACCAACATTGTTATTTTCATCAATCTGTAGATTACTCACGAAATCCAATCAGTAACAAAATCAATTACAAATCACTTCCCTACATGACTTCCTATCGTGACGTCCTTTCTTACCACATCTACCACACCTGACAGCACGTACAAACTCACCCCTAGATGGGATCCTCTTCTTCTTCGGCCTTCCAGGTTGCTTCTTCGTAATAGATGGCATAATTCCTATATAATTAGGATCGATCGCTGGCTTACCAAAAGTAACGGTGGGGTGGATTGGCTCAGCAACAGATAATTCGTAGTATCTCTTATAGAAGTACGGCTCAATATAATCATACAAACCTTTTCCAATCTGCTCACTACTGCAGTTAAGAACAGTAACAACATGCTCACAAGGAAACCCATGATTTTGCCAATTGCCACAAGAACACATCTGTTGTCCAACATTGACAAGCATCGACGGCTCACAGTGAACCTCATACAAGTACTCACTTGCTGAACTTACCCTCCAAGTACGACTAATATCCAATGCATCTTGTAAACGATGTTGAAACTCAGGACATAATAGACCATCCCATTTTTTACACTTCAACTTCATTTTTGACATTTCCTTCATACTCTTAACACGAATACTATCAATCATGCTCGTTATGGGCATATGGCGTGCTTCATTGATCATTTTATTCCACGACTCAGCCAAACTAGAGGACATCTCCCCATATCGCTGTCCCCTAAAAAAGGCATTACACTAGTGTTCAACAAGTATGTTACTCAAACAATCACTAACACGTTGTCCACCTTCCTTCAGCAACAACTGCAACTTCTGTTGGTACGTATCAAAGTCTGGTGCATAAGCACACTCTGACATCATGTAAACTAAACGATTACGAAAACCAGATTTAAGCCCTCGAAGCTTGTCCAGTAAGTTAAACTTCAAGTGAAACAAGCAAAATCCATGGAAATCATTAGGGAAAATCTCTTTAATTTCATCAATGATTCCAGGGTGCCTATCAGAGATAAATGTAATCTTCCGAAAAGGATCCAATATAGACCTCAATTCTTTTAGAAACTGTCATGCCCGTTCCAGAATTTCATAGTTTAATCATGCATGATATAAAATTTTATGAATTATCATTGATATATGATAATTGAGGATAAGTGGTTGACTGTGGTCAACGGTGAGGTGTCAGTGAGGACACGGGAATATGGAAGTTCATATTGCATGATCATGAATAAATGACATTTATGTGATTTAAATGTTATTTGGTTTTATCTGGTATTTTGTGAATAGTAATTATACCTGTGTAGTATAATTCTGGTAATCTTTGATATTGTTATATCATTTTGAGAACTGTGGTGAGAACGTTAGTGATACGTTAATTTAAAAGATAGGCTGTGTAGAGATTCCACAGAATATAGTTTTCGGACGTTAATTTTGGACCCAAACGAAACTTAGTTGAAAACTTTTGGAAGTTATAATTTTCACTCGTAAAGGCATAAAATGGACGTGTACGAAGTTTCATGGGTTAATTAGGAGTTTGAGAAACTTGCGGGGAGGTAAACGTAATTCCCAAAGAGTTTTTCTATATATAGATGAGGATGAGATTGAAATCTCATCCAAACTCACAAATATCTAGAGAGAGAGGAGAGAGAAAGGAGATTTGGTTGCCACGAGCTTGCCGGCGACATACGACGACCGTTCGTCCGTCAGATTTTCTCCAGATTTCAGATTTGAACTCGTGGAGGTAAGATCTACGTTTTGATACCACTTAGGCCGTGTTTGGCCAAGTTTTGTAAAAATCTTAATTTTGGACTTTTGGGAAAAACAGGTATAAACATGTAGGAATTCCCTCAAATTCGAAATCCGACGTTTATTTAGCCCCCTAGACGATCCTTCAAAGTTTGAAGAGAATCGCACGAGGTATGAAGTCCTAACTTGTGAAATATAGAGAAATACATGTTTTATATTTCGACGACGAAATTGAGATCCGGGCAAAATCCATGTGTTAATTTTAGGCCCGTTAATTATGCACGCGCTGAATTGTGAAAAGCATGTCTAAATTTACGCGAGCACGTTGAGTTGTCTATGTGGGTCAAAGGGGAGTCTTATACAAATTTATGCCGGAGTAAGCTTCTCGATGTTTGAGAATTTGAGTAGCGACGGCTACTGTGCATGGTTGATAGACTTGGACTTGCCATGGCACTTGTGGATACAATGGTTGATAGACTTGGACTTGCCATTGGTATCGCGGTTTAAGGCTTGGACTTGCCGCTACCGGATGAATGCGTATTTTTCTCCCTAGAGACTATTGCTATGATTTATGAGAGTAAAAAATGTTTATCATATATTGCATATGTTAGACTTGTACGCTCAGCATATAGCTGAGCAGTGGAGATGTACTCCATTGCAGGTAAAAAGAAAGACAAGAAGAAGTGTGTGGAGTGAGGCCGATGAACGCCGGGGGAAATCACCTTTGTAAATGTTTTTGTTTTAAATCCCAAAACTTGTATAAGGATTTGAATATTGTAGTATGTTGTAATAGAACATGGATTAGTTTCACAGTATGGAAATCTTGTAATTGAACGTCTGTAATTGCGTTTTAATATGTTGGAATCAGTTATGGTTGTGTTATTGTTGTTGGTAATGAGTAGTAGGACTTGTTAAATTTTCAACACAGGCTGCTAGTAAGGGAGCAGTCGACTGGACCATGGGTCAGTTGACTGGATCTCGTGTGTTGGAGACACTGTAAGTATATTATAGAAAAGCAGTCGACTGGACCCCTTGGACAGTCGACTGAACACTGTTGATTTTGGCCACTGCTTCTTATAATTGAAAAGCAGTCGACTGGGTTCCCAGATCAGTCGACTGGATTCCTTTTGATATGTTACATTTTGGGTTCTGGATAACACAGTCGACGGAGCAGTCGACTGGACCCTAGTGCAGTCGACGGGGCAGTCGACTGAACCTCTGTTTTTAAAACTATTTTCTTTTGAATGTGTTTTCACATGGCCAAAACTTTTTATGACTCTAATTTCAATGTATTTTACAACTCAGAGGGGAATGTTTCCTAAGTTTTAAACTACCAGGGTTGTTTTAAAGAATTTCTTTCCGCTGCGTAATATTAGATGATGTTTGGATGAGCCTTGGTGGCGTGCCACGTGTCCTATTTCCACGCGTAGTGGGATGGGTCGTGACATTTATTGGTATCAGAGCTATAGGTAACAAAACTTTGGGAACGTTCGACGACGAGTGGAGTGCTGAGGGATTGGTCACATGCTTTCAATTGCATTCATGCATATTAGAGATGTTTGATGTTTATGGTATGTTGTTATACATACATGATTATGTTATTGTCATACATGCATAGTGTTTATGCATTGAGAACTACAGGATTTAATCATGAGTGACGAAGAACGAGATTTATCGCCACATACACGACGTATGAATGAAATGGCAGAAATGATGGGGAATATGGGGGAGATGATCCTCAATATAGCAGAACAGTTGCCTCCAATAGCTCCATTGGAGCCAGAGCCGATAGTAGTAGTTCATGCGCCTGAGAATAGGGGTATGAGATCGATATCTGAACAGTTTACGAGGAAGAAACCAATGGAATTTCATGGGACGCCTGATACAACATTGGCAGAACATTGGGTCATGGACATGGAGCGAATTTTCAGATCTATTCCGATGTCAGATACAGAGAAGATTGAGAACGCAAGTGATGTACTGCGGGGTGAAGCCCAGAACTGGTGGGTGAATGTACTAGATCAAGGGGCACCGATTACGTGGGAAGGGTTTAAGGCAGAATTCAATCGCCGATTCTTTCCGCGAGCCGCCTACAATGCAAAGAAGAGAGAGTTTGATAACTTGAAGCAGGGAGATATGACTGTAACTGACTATACTTCCAAGTACAACGCTTTGTTGAGATTTGGAAAGGGTTCTGTACCAGAAGAGGAAGATAGGGCAAGAAAATTTGAAGAGGGTTTAAGGGATAATATCCGGTTGAGAGTAAAGACCTATGAGCATTCAACTGTTGCCGCAGTACAACAAACGGCGCTAGTGGCCGAGAGTGGAATGGAAAGGTCGAGGCAAAATCAATCCGGTAAATGAAGCAATGAGAGTGGGGATAGGAACCAAGGCGGATTCTTCAAGAAGCCGTTTCAAAGAGTCTCTGGTTCTAGTTTCAGTGATTCCAGGAGAACGCCAAGTAACATACCATTGTGTTCACTTTGCAACCGACCACACACAGGCCGATGTTTCATGACCAAACCCCAAAATAGAAACCAAGGAGGGGGTAGTACTAATTCAACACCCGACATGAGAGGCAAGTGTTACGATTGTGGAGTATTTGGGCACCAAGCCAGGGATTACCCGAGGAAGTATCCTCAGCAAGGAGCTAGTTCTATGGTTTCCAGTGGATCGAAGCCTAAACAATCCAATGACGGGGGACAAAGGACGGAACAACGTCAAGGAAGAGCATATCAGATGAACCCAGGAGATATGACTGCTTCCGAGACAGTAGTCTCAGGTATGGTGCTTGTATGTTCGCACTTAGCACGCATACTTGTTGACTCGGGATCTACGCATTCATTTGTATCGCATGCTTTTGTTGAACATCTGAATGTTAAATCGGCACCGTTAGGGTATGAATTGTCTATTGCTGTGCCACTTAGTAAAGCGATAATGACATCTACTGTATATAAGAACTGTGAGATCAAATTAGGAGAGAAGTTAATGACAGTAGACCTTATACCTATTGTGGTGAACCATTTTGATGTAATACTGGGAATGGATTGGTTAGCTCTTAACCAAGCTACGATAGATTGTGAACGGAAAGAAGTTAATTTTCGATCACCGGTGTATGGGAACTTTTGTTTTCAAGGGAGTGGGGTTACACCGCCACCGTACTTGATTTCAGCTATACGAGCGGGAAAGTTATTGAAAAAGGGATGTCAAGGATTCCTATGTTCAGTGACTGATGTCTCAGCGACCGAATCAAATGTAGAAGACATTCCAATAGTGCGAGAATATTCAGATGTATTTCCCGATGACCTACCAGACGTCCTGATTGAGAGGGAAATTGAATTCACTATTGAAGTAATGCCAGATTCAAGGCCAGTATCCAAAGCACCGTATAGAATGGCACCAGTAGAATTGAAGGAACTGAAAGTTCAACTACAAGAGTTACTTGATAAAGGTTTCATCCGACCAAGTGGATCACCGTGGGGAGCTCCAGTATTATTTGTAAAGAAGAAGGATGGCTCGATGCGCATGTGTGTTGATTACCGGGAACTGAACAAGTTGACAATCAAGAACAAGTATCCGTTACCCAGAATTGATGACTTATTTGATCAACTTCGTGGGGCACAAGTATTCTCCAAGATAGATCTGAGATCGGGTTATCATCAATTGAAAGTGAAGGCCGAAGATGTTGAGAAAATAGCTTTCAGAACGCGTTATGGACACTATGAGTTCTTAGTTATGCCATTTGGGGTTACTAATGCACCAGCCGCGTTCATGGATCTTATGAACCGAGTCTTCAAGGACTACTTGGATGATTTTGTGATCGTATTTATCGACGACATTCTTATCTATTCGCCGAGTGAAATACAGCACGAGAATCATTTGAGATTAATACTTCAGAGATTGCGGGAGAAACAATTGTTTGGTAAACTCAAGAAATGTGAATTCTGGTTACCTAACATTACTTTTCTTGGTCATGTGATTGACAAGAATGGGGTTTCAGTTGATCCTCACAAGGTAGAAGCTGTATCAAATTGGCAGAGGCCGACATCTGTATCTGAAATTCGAAGTTTCTTAGGATTAGCGGGATACTACCGCCGTTTTATTGAACATTTCTCGAAGATTTCATTACCCATGACAAAGTTAATGAGAAAGGGTGTTAGTTTTGAATGGAGTCAGGAATGCGAAAACAGTTTTCAGGAGTTGAAGTCAAGGTTGACGAGAGCACCTATTCTGACAATACTATCCGGAACCGAGGGGTTTGTGATCTATAGTGATGCGTCGCATCAAGGGTTGGGATGCGTGTTGATGCAAGGTGGTAAAGTGATTGCTTATGCTTCTATACAGTTGAAGATACACGAGATTAATTATCCGACTCACGATCTCGAATTGGCCGCGGTAATTCATGCTTTGAAAATTTGGAGACATTACCTGTACGGAGAAAAGTGTGAGATATTCACGGACCACAAGAGTTTGAAATATATTTTTACCCAACGAGACTTGAATATGAGACAGCGAAGATGGTTGGAGTTGATGAAGGATTATGATCTTTCGATTGAGTACCATCCGGGGAAGGCGAATGTAGTAGCCGATGCATTAAGCCGGAAGACGTCGAGGAATTTAGCCGAAGAGCTAACACAACAAAAAGAATTGGTAAGGGAGATGGAGCGATTAGAATTGGATGTGATTCCAGGGACTAGTGGTGGTTTAATGATGGCGATCATTGCACACCCTGATATTATTGATGAGATTCAGAAAGAACAATTTAACGATGTCTATTTGTGCAAAATGAGAGATGAGATATCTTTGGGAAAACGACCTGGTTTGGTATTAGAACAAGGAATTCTGAAGATGGAGAACCGATTATGTGTACCGAATGTGAAAGACCTGAAGGAACGACTTTTGGAAGAAGCTCATAGTACGAAATATTCAGTACACCCGGGAAGTAATAAGATGTACAGAAACTTGCGAGAAAACTTTTGGTGGAAGGGTATGAAGCGTGAAGTCGCTAAGTTTGTATCCGAATGTTCGGCATGTCAACAGGTCAAAGCAGAGAGACAAGTACCCGCGGGGTTACTACAACCATTGCCAGTGTCGGAGTGGAAATGGGATGAGATTACGATGGATTTTGTATCCGGATTTCCGCGATCGCCTAACAAGAACGACAAAATTTGGGTTATAGTTGACAGATTGACGAAATCAGCTCATTTTCTTCCAATTAGGACGACTAAGCCATCCAAGTTAGCAGAGTTGTATGTGAAAGAGATTGTAAGACTACATGGAGTTCCAGCAGTGATTGTATCAGATCGCGATAGTAGTTTTACATCAAGGTTTTGGGGAAGTTTTCAAAAAGCTATGGGTACGAAGTTGAGTTTCAGTACCGCATTTCATCCTCAGACCGACGGACAGTCAGAGCGTATGATTCAGACCTTGGAAGATATGTTGAGATTGTGTGTGTTAGACTTTGGGAATGATTGGGAACACCATTTGCCGTTAATTGAATTTGCGTATAACAACGGATTTCAGTCCAGTATTGGTATGGCACCATATGAAGCTCTGTATGGCCGTAAGTGTCGATCACCGATTTGTTGGACCGAGGTTGGAGAAAGGAAGTTATTAGGACCTGAGTTAATACAGGTGACTACTGAGAAAGTGAAGTTGATTCAAGAGCGACTCAAGGTAGCTCAGAGCCGATATAAGAGTTATGCAGACTCTAAACGACGACCGATGAATTTTGAAGTTGGAGATTTTGTATACTTGCGAGTATCGCCTTCAAAAGGCATTGTACGATTTGGAAAGAGAGGAAAGCTCAATCCGAGATTCATAGGACCTTTTGAAATCCTAGAGAGGGTTGGTCCAGTAGCTTACCGATTGGCATTGTCGTCAGAGTTGGAACATGTGCACAATGTGTTTCACGTATCAATGTTGAGAAGGTGTATGACTGATATGAGTAAAGTCATTGTACCTGAACCGCTACAAATTCAGGGGGACTTGACTTATGTGGAACAACCGGTAGAGATTCTAGATCGCAAAGAACAAGTTTTGAGAACCAGGACTATTTCAATGGTGAAAGTACTATGGCGTAGTCACACTATTGAAGAGGCTACGTGGGAAAATGAGGAAGACATGCGGAATGAGTATCCGTACCTGTTCGACGTATGAGGTATAAGTTTGGGGACAAACTTCCTTTTTGGAGGGGAGAGTTGTCATGCCCGTTCCAGAATTTCATAGTTTAATCATGCATGATATAAAATTTTATGAATTATCATTGATATATGATAATTGAGGATAAGTGGTTGACTGTGGTCAACGGTGAGGTGTCAGTGAGGACACGGGAATATGGAAGTTCATATTGCATGATCATGAATAAATGACATTTATGTGATTTAAATGTTATTTGGTTTTATCTGGTATTTTGTGAATAGTAATTATACCTGTGTAGTATAATTCTGGTAATCTTTGATATTGTTATATCATTTTGAGAACTGTGGTGAGAACGTTAGTGATACGTTAATTTAAAAGATATGCTGTGTAGAGATTCCACAGAATATAGTTTTCGGACGTTAATTTTGGACCCAAACGAAACTTAGTTGAAAACTTTTGGAAGTTATAATTTTCACTCGTAAAGGCATAAAATGGACGTGTACGAAGTTTCATGGGTTAATTAGGAGTTTGAGAAACTTGCGGGGAGGTAAACGTAATTCCCAAAGAGTTTTTCGATATATAGATGAGGATGAGATTGAAATCTCATCCAAACTCACAAATATCTAGAGAGAGAGGAGAGAGAAAGGAGATTTGGTTGCCACGAGCTTGCCGGCGACATACGACGACCGTTCGTCTGTCAGATTTTCTCCAGATTTCAGATTTGAACTTGTGGAGGTAAGATCTACGTTTTGATACCACTTAGGCCGTGTTTGGCCAAGTTTTGTAAAAATCTTAATTTTGGACTTTTGGGAAAAACAGGTATAAACTTGTAGGAATTCCCTCAAATTCGAAATTCGACGTTTATTTAGCCCCCTAGACGATCCTTCAAAGTTTGAAGAGAATCGCACGAGGTATGAAGTCCTAACTTGTGAAATATAGAGAAATACATGTTTTATATTTCGACGACGAAATTGAGATCCGGGCAAAATCCATGTGTTAATTTTAGGCCCGTTAATTATGCACGCGCTGAATTGTGAAAAGCATGTCTAAATTTACGCGAGCACGTTGAGTTGTCTATGTGGGTCAAAGGGGAGTCTTATACAAATTTATGCCGGAGTAAGCTTCTCGATGTTTGAGAATTTGAGTAGCGACGGCTACTGTGCATGGTTGATAGACTTGGACTTGCCATGGCACTTGTGGATACAATGGTTGATAGACTTGGACTTGCTATTGGTATCGCGGTTTAAGGCTTGGACTTGCCGCTACCGGATGAATGCGTATTTTTCTCCCTAGAGACTATTGCTATGATTTATGAGAGTAAAGCATGTTTATCATATATTGCATATGTTAGACTTGTACGCTCAGCATATAGCTGAGCAGTGGAGATGTACTCCATTGCAGGTAAAAAGAAAGACAAGAAGAAGTGTGTGGAGTGAGGCCGATGAACGCCGGGGGAAATCACCTTTGTAAATGTTTTTGTTTTAAATCCCAAAACTTGTATAATGATTTGAATATTGTAGTATGTTGTAATAGAACATGGATTAGTTTCACAGTATGGAAATCTTGTAATTGAACGTCTGTAATTGCGTTTTAATATGTTGGAATCAGTTATGGTTGTGTTATTGTTGTTGGTAATGAGTAGTAGGACTTGTTAAATTTTCAACACAGGCTGCTAGTAAGGGAGCAGTCGACTGGACCATGGGTCAGTCGACTGGATCTCGTGTGTTGGAGACACTGTAAGTATATTATAGAAAAGCAGTCGACTGGACCCCTTGGACAGTCGACTGAACACTGTTGATTTTGGCCACTGCTTCTTATAATTGAAAAGCAGTCGACTGGGTTCCCAGATCAGTCGACTGGATTCCTTTTGATATGTTACATTTTGGGTTCTGGATAACACAGTCGACGGAGCAGTCGACTAGACCCTAGTGCAGTCGACGGGGCAGTCGACTGAACCTCTGTTTTTAAAACTTTTTTCTTTTGAATGTGTTTTCACTTGGCCAAAACTTTTTATGACTCTAATTTCAATGTATTTTACAACTCAGAGGGGAATGTTTCCTAAGTTTTAAACTACCAGGGTTGTTTTAAAGAATTTCTTTCCGCTGCGTAATATTAGATGATGTTTGGATGAGCCTTGGTGGCGTGCCACGTGTCCTATTTCCACGCGTAGTGGGATGGGTCGTGACAGAAACCACAACCAATTTTCCTAATCTTCAGATCCAACGACGGCAAAAGCAATGTTGAAGACTTCTGAAAAAAAAAATTAAACACAAAAAAAAACTTTAAAACATAACCATACAACAATGCTACAATATCTCACTCAATAACAAAATTACTCACTAATAGTTAACATATGAAATTATTTAATAAAGACATTGTAAATAATAAAATTGAAAACAAAAAGATGCGTTCAATTAAAAAATGCAACAAACAAATGTACTCTTACAATATACACACTCATTGCTAAATATATTAATTGCTCGAAGACTAATACAAATAATAAAATCAACTACATTAAATACATTTATATATTTATTTCATTATAACTCTCTCCAAACATAACCAACAAAAATAAATACAAGATAAAAAAGTTTGAGCAAACTATATTACTAACCTTGATTGCATGTTTTCCCACAAGCACCCAATACAACACCTTTGTGCCTGCCTTTCAAGAAAGTCCCATCCAAAAAAATCAATGGCCTAATGTAATTGAATCCGTTAATGCACGCAACAAATGAAATAAAACAACGCCTAAACCTTCTCGTATACTGATCCACATCAATTACCATATGACTACCAGGGTTGACCCTCACTGTTTGATCAAAATACCATCTGAGTTGGTCAAACGAATGTGAATGATCGCCGTATATACCTCTCCTAGCATTCTCAACACCATACCAAGCATGATGGTAATTGATGTCAAGACCATATCTATCCTTAATTTCCCCAATTACTTTTATAGGCTGAAACAATGGCTCATTCCTAATTTTGTCTTCAATCAAATCTCCTACCAACTTGGAAGTTACACGAGGGTGTTTGGACATCCTAACAACTGCACCACAAGTATGCGACTTTTCAAATGTGCGTATGTAGAAGAAACCATTAACATACTCCCTAGATGCATGAATGCGCCATTTACACCCCTTCTCATCCCGATATTTACAAACAGCAGTCACTCTTTGTTTATCATTCTTCACAAACCTGAATTGGAACCCAACCTCTATTGAGAACTTACATATGGCCTTACGAAACTCAACTGCACCACCTTCAAACTTCTTCCCAACATCTTGTATACAATTACTCCAACCTGAACCCATTAAAATTTGCTCACGATGTGCGTAAAAGCTGGGCTCACACACATAGTTGTCAATAACCTGCAAGCTACCACTACCATAATCATGTAATTCCTCATCGGAATCAGTTAAGTCATTATCAGACTCCATCACTGTAACATGTACGTCAACCCAAAAAATATTCATTTGCTTACACATGACAACCAATTTCCTAACATCCTCATCACCCTCTAACAAACAATCATTGTATCCCCGAATCCTATATGTCAAGGTAAATAAATCTTCATTGATACTTGGCCAGCTTTTTGAAACAAATGATACTAAATCATCAAAACCCGTATTATCCATCACACTTGTAACAAAAACTTCACCTCCATATGAACACAACAGTGTAATTTGCGAATCCATTCTAAAGCAACCAATCTGCAAACAAAACAACACAATTTACTTAACGTGAATGCTTAAGAAAGCATCCCACATTCTAAGGTGATAAAACGAAGTAACAATAATCAATCTTTTAATATCTAATAACGGAAAATATCTCTAATCAGCCTGTTAAACTGCTATAATTGAACATTAAAATTTCTCACATTTTAAGGGTATTATTTCAAAAAAAAAAGTCTAATCATCCTGATCAACCCGAAAACATTGACAATGATATTACTACCATGATAAGGTGCTAAATTTGACTACACATTTTTAGATGATAAACATACAAATAGCAATATTCAACCGATTAACTTTATTAAGAAAATAATCCAAAATCTATAAGATAGCTCTTGGCTAATCAAATTACTCAACTTATTTAGGTGATAACTTTACAAAATAACAATAATCAGCCAGTTAATCCATGAAACTTTATGAAGAAACTAAACGAGAATCTAGAAAAAAGCTCTTGTCTAATCAAATTACTCACCTGATTTAGGTGATAAATTTACATAATTACAATAATCAGCCTGTTAAACCTGGAAACTTTATTAAGAAAAAAAACCCGAATGTATAAGATAGCTCTTGGCTAATCAAATTACTCACATTTTTAAGGTGATATATTTACAAACTAATCAAATTACTCACCTTCTTAGGTGATAAATTTACAAAATAACAATAAACAGCCTGTTAAACCTGGAAACTTTATCAATAAAATAATCCCGAATGTATAATCACGAATGTATAAGATAGCTCATGGCTAATCAAATTACTCACATTTTGTAGGTGATATATTTACAAAATAACAATAATCGGGCTGTTAAACCAGGAAACATTATCAACAATCAATTCAGAATCTAAAGATAACCCTTTACTAATCAACTTACTCACCTTTTAGGGTGACAAATTTGGGAAATAACTCTATTCATCCAGTTAAACCAGAATAATTGAAATAAAATTACTCACATTTTAATTGTATAAATACATGAAATAACAGTAAGCATCATCACATTTTAAGGTGCTACAATTGGAAAATAACTCTAATCATCAAGAAAACCAGAAATTTTTACTAGGAAATTCAGACATTATAATGGGGTAAAATTTAACAACAGAACTATTAAGCCTGTAAACCATTAAACTTTATCAAGTGATAATGAGATAAACTTAATTATCGAGGAACATGCATGATTTACTCACCTCGTGATACTGCCTTCAGATGATATACTGCACCACCAAAGCATGCACATCCAGGATCTCTGTAGTTTGGAAAATAAACCCAATCTTCCGGTGATATACTACACTTTCACGGTATCAAAATTTGAATAGAACACCAAAGACACGACCTCCATTACATTGCTGAATTCAAGTTTGAATATTAAATTCAAACATAAATGTTGTTGACTCCACTAGCCTAAATTTTAGGAATAATTCTGATTTACACAATTAACTATTACTGACGTCTTCAATAACGAGGCAGTGACACAGCCAAAAGGGGAAAGATTTTAATTTTATACTCCCTCCGTCCCATTTTGAGAGTCCATTATTCCATTTTGGGATGTCCCAAAATAGTGTCCACTTTCCTGAAATTGATGTACAATTTTTACTTACTTTCCAAAATTATCCCTCCTTGAAATCTACACCAAGACAAAACTAAAAAAGTTGTTGTAATGATTAGGGGCAATTGTGGAAAGTAGGTGTAGATTCTTTTTGTCCCCTTAATAAGTTGAGTTCCCAAAGATGGACTCTCAAAATGGGACGGAGGGAGTATATAAATTGATAATAATATAAATGCAAGGGTATTCATGTCAAAAAATAATACAATAATATTGGGGAAATGACCAATTTCAAAATTATCCTTTGATTCAGGGGTATAATTTCATACACATCAAACCAATAGGACCAACCTTATTATATCTGCATATTCAAGGACCATTACTAATATTTCTACATAAACAATGCATTTATGTCAATAGAAAGACAACTCGGTAACAAATCGTAGTAATAGAGGAAAATAAAAATCAAAGCAAATCAAATGATCGGATCATACAAATGAATACAAACATATATATATTTGGGTCTAATTAAGCCTTTTTCCGGAAAAAAAAAAAGGAATACAAACATATACATAAGTCAATGTGGAGGCCATGCATGAACCACACATAAGCAAAATGTTTTTGGATTTGTGAAATGCTCATTGAAGTTAGCTATTGAATTGAAGGCCAATTGTCATCAAACATTGACCCAAACAGAGTATAGTTGCAGTTGGCCGTCGCATGGATTGTCACCATGGTTTCAAATATTTGCATCACTTCAATCTCACTCTTTTGAGACTCTAATGATTCAACGTCATTGAAATTGGGCATACCCACATGCAAAATTGGTGATGATAACTGATCGAGAGAGAACAAATCCTATTTATACGCCTTAACGAGCATTTGTTAGTACCTTTTTATCCTGTTTTTGTATATTTTTACTTCGTTTTCTATTTTCTGACAGGTTTTGGAAGAAATCAAGTATACCAGGCTAAACAGGGTGAAAAAGCAGAAGAAAAGAAGCTGAAAAAGCCAAGTCGCGCGCGCGAAAATCCGAGAATTGCTCGCGCGATCCGCTCGCGCGAGAATCCAGAAATCGCTCGCGCGATCCGCGCGCGCGAAGTGCCAAAAGTCGCGCTCGCGCGGCCCGCTCGCGCGATATATGTGAAAACCAAAGTTGCGTATTTCAGTATACTGAAGACTCCTGTGCAAACGAGATGTCCTAACTGTGTCCAGATTGTAAAATATATCAGTTTCAGTTCGTCTCGAGTTAGAAAGGCTTCCAAAAACTTCTTGTAATTCTATATATACCCTATTTTACTTCAATTAAAGGGTTAGACATTGTTAGCAATTATAATATATACATACTTCCAGCCATTGAAGGGAGGAAAGCAAGGAGAAGAAGAAGAAGACCAAGGGTTTCCATGGCCTCCTCCATCAACTACTTGCCATCCATCACTTCCATGGACGGTTAGATCATAGATCTAGGGTTTCAATGAAGCCCTAGACGAATAATTGGGTTTTATTTATGTTTTTATTTCAGTTTTGTTATGTATGGATGACAGTCACATGTTCCGAGGATTTTTATAAATAAATCGTACTTCTAGTGATTAAATCATTGCTTTCAAAGTTTATTCTTGTCTTAGATCTATTTTGACTGTGATGTGCTCAATGATCTATTCTCGCTGTGCTTGTTTAGATTGTTTATATGTGATGGTGCTTTATTGATTTGTGCTATCAAGTATCCGAATAGTCCATGCCTAGGTTAGACGGATTAGATCGCAACCCTAGTTCAGTGTGGGATAATTCGTGCTAACCGCAGATGGATTATGTTGGTGCTTGAACCATGATTATCTTCTTGTCGGAGGAATTGGGCTTGTAGCTACAATTCCCCATTATCATCCAACGTAATAAGCTAAAGTAATTCATAAATATTCCTATTATAAAGCTAGTGGTGGATTTGCAATCCTAGGTTCCCTTAAACATTATTTAAAACAACTATTTAAATTGCTTTCATAATTTAGAGTTATTTTTATGTTCTTAGTTTAATTCAAATTAAAATCAAATTCGTTCTCTTAATTAACTAAATTTAGGTTTTAAAATTAAGTCATTGTAGTTAACCAATCCCTGTGGGTTCGACCTTTACTTTCACACTACAAATCCTTAGAAAAGTAAAGCATAAATAAAAGCATACTTTTTATATCTTGATATTGACAACATCAATAACCAAGATGAACATGGCTACTGCATCAAATTCAAAGAAGAAACACAAAACTACATTTAAATTAATCAAAGAATACAATACATTTTGAATATAGAGAGTAGGAATTTTGGACTAGTTACATGGGTTATAATGGCTTTGGAGAGAGAGAGAAGGTATGTTGCAGTTTGAGTATACATATATATATATATATATAAATAGAGAGATAAAGAGAGAGAGAGAGAGAGAGAGAGAGAGAGAGAGAGAGAGAGAGAGAGAGAGAGAGAGAGAGAGAGAGAGAGAGAGAGATTAATGGTATTAGTTAATAGGATTGGTATGAAAGGGTATATATGTTGCATCTCTAGGCAGAGTAAAAGATAGAATTAGGATTTAGGTTGAGGGAAAAGCCTCCCCCATGAGTTGAACGAACCAGGCCATCAACTACACTTGGTCAAAGGGTTTTGTGTTTCCAAGAAAGGTTAGGGATTGGTTGCAAATAGAGTACAAAGGAAAGGTTAGGTACATTGGTTTAATTATTATGGGGGAAGACAAATTAAAGGGGAAGAAAGAGGGACTGTTACTTTTATTTTTTCTATGTGGAAAAATGACATGGCAAAAAAGGGGGAAAAATGTAGAAATGACATGGCAAAAAGAAAAAAATATAAAATACCAAGTGGTACATTGTGGGAAGAGAAAATAGTTTTGTTTTTAATTATAGTAATAGATAGATAGATAGTAGAATTATATTTTAGAATTTTTATTTTTATTTTTTTTAAGCATGAAAGAAAACAGAAGAGAAAATACGAGGGAATTAGTTTTCCTTTAACTTTTCTTTTCCCTCACGGAATCCATGAACCAAATAGAACCTTACTGATAAAGTGTTCATCAGACTATGTTTTCATAAGCAATAATGCTACAGGCACCGAAAATGTGCATCTAAAAGGAGCACCGAATGATCGGTGTCCTCCATTTCAGTGGACCTCACGCGTATAGGACGTGAGTCCCATCAAAATAGAGGGCACCGATCATTCGGTGCACCTTTTCGGTGCCCCAAAACTCACTCTTTTAATAAGTTGATTCATGTTGTAGGAATCCGATGAGCGTCGTACAGAGTTTAGTACAACTGAAACCTAGCTTGCATCAACAAGGTAGCTTTTACTACTTGACTTTCTTTCTCCAATAATGTCTCTTTGGGTTTAGTGGATGTCATGTTGGATATGGATGCTCAGAACTATTTTTAAGTGCCTTAATATGATATCCCACCCATGTTTTCAATTCGCCCCATGAATTGTTTTACAGACTTAAAATGGTACTTAAGGATTTTGGGGTGAATCCCAAATTTCCAATATCCATTTAGTCTACACTTAGAAATTATAGTGTGGCATATATACATTCTCCAATGTTACATTTCATAACTAACACTATTTTTTTAGCACAAACTATTGTTTTTTTTTTTTTTGGGAAAAAGGGTGCACAAACTATTGTTTCACTTGTCAACTAACCACTCTTGCGCCATATTGCATTGGAAAACTGGAAAACAGCTTCTAATTCATCTTTATTTCAAAATTTGATAGTGGAAATCTGACGTGTAATAATGAATATACCATTTCTTGAGCTACATTTGGCAAAAAAAATGTCAAAGTTAAATTATGGCATGCGAAATAGCATGGCCTTTGAGAGTTTGCTTGGTTAGTATGCTATCTTCCAGCGAACTCTGAATTTGGAAAGCAGAATTGATTCCACATTGCTTTACTAGGTACACTAGCTAATTTGAAGATCAAACTACTAAAATTTAAACATCAATAATGCTAGATCCGCACAATATTCTACACAAAATTCCACGCAAAACAATCCTCACCCTTGATTCCAGCGGTCTCCATATGGGAAAGCCACCACATGTATTGTGTCCTTGCAACCAAAACTACTTTCACTTGGCTAAAACAATCAAAATACCAAAATGATTGCAAAATGGGAGACAAAAACCAAAAATGCCCCAAAACATATCTATCACTATATACCTTCAAAAGAGATATTATCTCATTCCCAAATAGTGCAGAAAATCAGCTAAGCTTCCGAATGCAAGTTACCAACTTGAGCTGCGAACCAATAAAATGGCTTGGAACTAGAAGAAAAATCTTTTGAGGATGGTTTTCAACCCACCTTGGAATCTTCTCTGTGAAAGATTCCATTCTGACTGTGTTACCCGCAATTCTTTTAGCTCTAAGATCATAAGCAAAGTTCATATCTATTGAGCTTGGTGCAATACAATTAACACTGACCGCATTACCGAGTGGTGAAACTCTGTTATTGAGGATAAAAACTACATCTTCATTCCGCTCCTGAAGAATAGCGTACTTACAATCCGCCTCTAACGAAATGGAAAAGCGGCAGTTGAAGGAGAACTGCTTGGCTTGATGGCAACGAAAGTGTGTGTACAAACGCTGGGAGTCACTAACAAAGTCGCAGCCAGGAATAGGGCAGAAACATGGTGCATAGAGACATGTTCTCTCATGGTCTTGTTGCTTACAATAGCTTACTGGATCTATGCATCCATTACTATAGTTCTTGCATAAAACTTTGATTGATTCAAGAAGCTTCTCAAAATCCGGACACCGGTTATAACCAATCGAAGAGCAAGATGGACACTTCTTCTTAATCTTGTTGCAACACGAACCGCATACTCTATGCCCCTTCTTACACTGTAATGTTGATATTTAAAAAATGAATCAAGTGTCAAGGAATGTAATGTATGCTCGTTCTTGCACTGAATTGCCAGTCAAATAATGAAACACGTATCAGGTTGATGGTTTATAGAACATTAATTAAAAAAAATGGTAAATTACTAAAAACGTACTCGTTATTATCCAGTCGTGCACGCAGAAAATATTAGTAACCAAAAGGGCATTTATAATTTATACATATGCATGGATCGATAGACATATGGAAAAAAAGGGATTGGATCGATGAGAAGAAATTTTTAGTGACAATTCGAGGGTACCATCATAGAGCTGGTGGCATGCCAATGTGGTGGTACCTCCAACCAAAGGGAGTGCGTCTTTTTTCCATACCCCAACATAATCTCAGTTTTAGATGTGTGGGGGCTCCACTCCCATTAGTTGGAGGTATACCAGAGTATCACGTAGTGATACCTCGAGCTACTTACCGAATAAAACTTCTCCAGGATGAGAGAGAACAGACCTGAAAGATGGGAGTGGTTAAGATTTCAAAGCAGATTGGGCAATCCAACAATTCCGGGTCAGTTATAATCACGTTGATGGAACCATCTTCGTTGGCGTAGGGTTCGACCGAACCATCTTTCTTAACCTTGTCTGCTTCCTTCTCTGCTTCATCTACATTTGCTTCACCTTCAACTTCTTCTTGCTCGTGTTCTTGTTCTTCAGTTTTGGCAGTTTTTTGTTTCTTACGACTACTACGTGCTTCTCTGTCATCTTTTCTACTTAGATAATCAACTTTCTTATTCATTTTCTCCTACTGTAACTTTTTTTTTTCTCTGTTTTTAATGTTAATCCACAGTAGCAACCGGCCGGTTAAATATTGAAAATTATGTGGAATACGAGGAGTTTTCCTTAAAAAAAATAAATAAAAAAATGATGTGCGTCTACGGAAATAAATGGACGTCGAATGAACTGCCCCACAGTGCCTGTTAGCCGAATACTAAGAGTCACTGGAACAAATTGGATCTGCATTGTTAATCTCATTGTTTAATGCGTGTTGACTCACTTAAACAACATTTTTTTACCGTGTCATTTTAAAAAGTTGGAAGGCACATGCCTAAAAATTACAAACTTGAATTTAATATTAAGAATTTAGGGAATAAGTAGACTCTTAATTATTTACATTGAAACAACCATATGTTTTAGGGTATGTTTGATAATCAAATTATGTGGTAAAAATAAAACTTTCAGTACTTTATTTTTTCTCCAATGCGTTTGATAACATATCACTCAATTGAAAAAAGCAACAAAAAAAATCACTGAAAATTTTAAGTGAAAAATTTCTACTGAAAATAATCACTGAATGTAGTCTATTTCAGTACTTGAAAATTTATTTTTAGTATTGCAAATTCACTAGCTTAAAATTTTCAGTACTTAAAATTCAGCTCTTAATTTTTAGTACTTAATTTTTAATTTTATCAAACGGAGCCTTAGATTTATGTGCAAGTCTTTTTATTTTAAGGAGTTAAAAATAGCCAGAAATAGAAATAAATGAGCGAGATTCACACCTACCTTTTCATCAGTATGTATTCTCCATGCAATTTTCAGGGATAACTACTCCGACTTTCCCCGAGTTTATGTCTAATTACACGGACCTCCCCTGTGGTTTTGCATTCAACCATTTTCCGTTTAAGTTTGTTATTTTTTTAAAAAAAATTTATCCAAATATGAAGTGGAAAAGGAAAGAACAGAGAGAGAGAGAGAGAGAGAGAGAGAGAGAGAGAGAGAGAGAGAGAGAGAGAGAGAGAGAGAGAGAGAGAGAGAGAGAGAGAATGGCTAAAAAAAAAAAAGAAGTGAAAATACGAAGGAAAGATTCGGGGGAAAAAAAAGAGGAGAAGAAGAAGAAGAAGTAAAAGAAAATAAGATAAGATAAAACATGCCAAGAAAAGAAAAAAAATATTATTAAAGCTAGTAATGCGAAGTATCACACTTTAAATCAGTCATGTTAAAGTGATTATGATTATATTTGTACACACATACACATATGTGTATATGTGTACAAATATGCGTGCAATGATAAATTAGAACACGCTTTTTTATTTTTATCTTATTTCTTTTATTATTATTCTTGTTTTATACTACTAGCATGTTTTTTTTTTTGGGTCAAAGACTAGCATGGTACTGAAATTTTTAGATACATGCACAAAATGTAGGATGAACTAGCATACCAGAATCAAGAAACCACTATTCTCACAAAAACAATGTTTGTATATGTGAGATACTTTATTATTATAATTGTCAACATCGATTGTCGTTCAATAAAAATAAAATTCTTTTAAAAAAAATGCCTAATTCTATTTCTACACAATTGTACTTCATTTTGTTTAAAAAACCTGATGATGCTAAAATTTGGTAAGGGTAAATTAGAGCAGTTTAAGGAGAGAGGGAGAGTGAGAGACATGTTTTTTATATGTGGTTCGGCCCTGTTAATGAAGGAACCTACGTCCACATGTGTGTCTGAGCACGTTCACTATACTATAAAAAGCCGAGGACCTGTGGTAAACCAACAACAGTCTGGAGCTATCGTAGGTCGGCCGGGCATGTTGATGACTGCTATAGAGGTGCTGTAGAGACTGAAAAGTTTGTCCCTCTTTATGGGGATGAGTGGTCTCTTTTATAGATGCAAGAGACATACTCGTACAAGGATAAGGAAATATAATCCAATTAAGATTAATTGGCATTAATTGTGGGGGTTTTCTAATTGGATTAGGAAAAAAATGTTCTTTCCATTAGTCTTCTAGTTTGAATAGGAAACTGTCTGGAATATTCTGGGGCGTGCCTCGCGGGCCTGACTGGACTGTGCCTGTACGGACCGTGCCTGCGTGATCTTCCAGACCTGTTGGTCGGGTCGTGGATGAACTGCTCGGGAGGCCTCGAGCTGACCAAACCGCTCGGGCTGATGCTCATCCAAGGAACTGTGCATGATTTGACCGGGACAGGGACAGGGACCGGCTGCTGAGTTGAACCACTCGACCATAGGATAGGGCCAATTTTGGGTGTATCAGCTGCCCCCTATTTCCAAGGTTGGCTTGATGCCATATCGGGGCAAGTTTGGAAATATGTTAGATGCCACTTGCCACTGTCTGAGTGCTCGGGGAAGCTGCCTTGGAGCTTCTGAGTCTTGTGAGTTCTCGGGAACTGGCTAAGAGTTGAGAGTTAGCCTAGCTTGAAATCTTTTAAGTGCTCGGGAATCGGCTGGCCAGGAGGCCTGATTCGGAGTCTTTTGCTTGAGTTAGCTCCCAGGATGGTTATCTTCTACTCGTAAACCTTCGTCAAGGTTGTGGGCAAAAAAGAATTTGACCATGTTGGAAGAGCCGACCTAAAGCATATTGCTTTAGGGTCCTTTTATGTCAACTCCCCAGGATGGTTATCTTCCGCCCAGCCAGCCTTCGTCAAGACTGTTGCGAGAAGAGCTTGACCATGTTGGCAGAGCCGACCTAAAGCGTGTTGCTTTGGGGTCTTTTTTGCTCCTCTATTATGGGCCAACCTAAGAGGTTTTAGTCACCTCTATCATCGATTTGGACCTAAGTAGAGTTACTACCTCTGAGTACTGTAGGCACCCGAGTTGTCTAAGTGTTTTTACTCAGTTAACCTCAGGACCTGTAAATACCCGGTGTGATTGCCTGTTTAGTTCATTGTGCCTTCCTGCCCCCCAAGCTTTCGCTAAGACGAGGGTCTATAGAGGCTATGACTGTAGGTAACCGACCTGGAACATGGGTGGTTGTAGGGTCTTTTGCAGCTTGCCATCATCAGCCACCTAGGAGGATTTGCCCCCATCGTAGGTTGGGCCTAAGCAAAGCCGATGCCTCGGGCGTGACCCCGATGTCTTTTATGCCATAGGTGTGATCCCGAGGTCTTTTGATGCCTCGGGTGTGACCCTGAGGTCTTTTGCCAACTGCGTAATAGTGGTCTTTGGTTGCCTCGGGGTTGAGTCTGAGGTCTTTTAATGTGCCTTGGGTATGGCCCAAGGTCTTTTGAGGCGCCTGCTCTTGAGGTCTTTGCAAGAGCTCTCTGACAGTCTGTGGAGCCTCATGTGATGATCGGGCAAGTACCACTGTAGTCGGGCTCATCTAGACTGATGAAGACGGGAGGTCGGGTCATGATCACTGGGCTCCTAAGTGCTCTGAGCTGGAGGCAAAGTCGGGATCACTGGATGCTGACTGCTGCAAACTGGAGGCTGGGTCGGGGCTGCCAGACTCGGACCATTATGAACTGGAGGTCGGGTCTGGGCTGCCGGACTCAGACCGTTGTGAACTGAACGAACTGCCAGAACTATCAGGCCTCTTTGCGTATGTGTGTGTGTGTGTGTGTGTGTGTGTGTGTGTGTGTGTGTGGTAGTGATAGTGGTGGTGCTTGGAGGTAGTGATGTGGTATATGGTTAGGAGGGTTGGAGGTGGTGGTGTCAGGCCCGGCCCTTGGCATGTGCAACATATATAGGCCATTGCCTAGGGCCTTTGTTACAAGGCAGGTTGTGCCTTTAGTTGATCACGTGCTGTAATAATTATTAATTTGGAAAAATTTTATGAGCCTTGATTGCTCTTTCTTTGATTTAATTGTTCGACGTTTGGGACGGAATCGATCCTTTAAACTGTCGTGACCTACGGGTCTATAAAGTAAATTAAATTCATTCCTTATTTATGCTACGTCAGGGCGTGGCAGGATTTAGTGGTATCAGAGCCAGGTTATCTTACAATAGTTTAGCCAGGTTAGGGTTTACCAGTATAGACCCGATTCCACATTCTGCTAGCTTAAGGCGATGATACGACAGGAGGACAAACCTGGAACCCAAATGCCTAAGATTATCTCTTTCAAGATTAGCTAGTCCAGATATAAGTTAGTGTCTTTTTGTCAGGTATGGATCCGGTTCCGCCGCAATTTGTACCAGACTTGTTTGGAAGATATTAGGTTACGTTGGGTGCGGTAGTTCCGGCTTCTGCTATACTATATCACACCGCGATCGAGCAACGGGCGGCGGCAGCACTGGAGCTAGAGTTATGGCACCAGGTTCATATAGTAGTGGTTGATTTGCCTCGCGTTCGTTTGGAGCTTTTGTACTTCACAGAGGCTCAGTGTTTGGTGTTGTTAGAGGTGGTCCGATTGGTTAATAGCGATGCCTTCTATATCCCTCTAGAGATTCTGATCGTGCATTCTCACCATGCATAGCTAGATATGCCCCACCGGTTGTTCCAACGGAGGAGCCGGTAGTTCCTATCGCTGAGGATATTGATGATGGAGTCGTTCATTTGGCTCCTTTTGTTATGGACGCTGATGATAAGGAGGAGGAGGAGGAGGAGGCGGAGGATGGTATAGGTTTAGACGACTTTGCTGCTGACCTTGAGGAGGAGCTGGCACTTGTGCTAGTTTTGCCCGAGGAGATGTTGGTCGAGGCGGATGCTCCGGAGCATGCTCCATCGCCAGCCTCAGAGCAGTGATTTTGATATGGTAGGGCCATGCCAGGTGCAGCGGCTTCGTCCCGTTGACTCTCTAGATTTGTTGATGGCTGCTTATGGGGATGATGGATGATCGAGACATAGCCTTGTAAATATTAACTATATTGACTCAAAACCCTATCTCTTTTGGCAACTGTAATTACATGCATCTGAGTATAGGACAATGACCCCAATTTTGGCATTAACTCTTGCATGGACGATGTACGTCCTGACTCATACAGATAGGGTAGGCATTGAACTGATCATATCTTTTTGTATCTACTTGACGAGAAGTTATATATATGGAAATGCCCCTTTTATGATATTGTCGTTACCTGAACTAATTTATATTATTGTGTTGATTCGTGATTCTCATTTGGTTATCATTATGATGTGTAAAGAATGCCTGGGAGACCAAGGAAGAATAGAAACCTGATCGAGGAGGCACATTTGGCTGCTGATCCCATGGGAATGTTTGAGGCATTTGTCAGAAGTCTTGAGAGGATTGGAAATCCGAATGAAAACCGATGTGATCGCCAATTAGGGGACAAATTGCTGGAAAGATTCTGTGTACTGAGGCCAGAACAGTTTGCAGGAATCGCAGAACCCTGGAAAGCTAAAGAGTGCTTGAGACAGATGGACCGTATATTCGAAGCAGTTCACTGTAATGAATTGGATAAAAGGAGGTTGGCTACCTTTCAACTAACCGATGCCGCTGCAGATTGGTGAGACTCAGTGATAGCCACTGTTGGGAATGAAACTGCTATGGGGATGTCTTGGACTAGGTTCAAAGGAAGATTTTTGGAGAAGTACTTCCCGTCTATCGAGAGGCACAGAAGGGAGAAGGAATTTATGGACCTGGCTCAGGGGAATCAATCGGTGCAAGAGTACACTACATACGTAGTTTGAAAGGCTATCTTGATTCGCTCCTCATATGATTGATACAGAAGAGAAGAAGATACGCAAGTACAATCAAGGGCTGACACTGCAGATTCGTTGCCTGATTCTCGGTTACATGGATAAGTCTTTTGAAGGACTAGTTTTCTTGGCCACCGATATGGAAGAGGACGCTAGGGTGAACCATAAACAATTTGATTTCCGGCCGCTTCAGAGAGGTAATTTTAGGAATAAGCCACCGATGTATCGTGAACAAGGGCAAAAGAGGAATTTTGATGGAAGTAATAAACCCCAAGTTAATACTTATCCGACTCAGCCCCGAGTAGGAGAGGGTAGTAGTATTGGGAAATGCTTTAACTGTGGCAACCCTGGTCATTTGGCTCGAGACTGCAAGGTACCTAAGCGTGCCACCCATCAGAATATAGTCTGTTATAACTATGGTGAGCCTGGTCACATCAGCAAGTACTACACTGCTCCTAAGCAGGTGACTTATGGTCAACAGGGTAGGCTCGTTTGAATGCTATTATTCCTGATGCTGGTGGTTATGATGAAACTGTTTATGAAGGGGGGGACTATGGAGAAGAACAACCTGAATAGCAAGCGGTGGAAGGTACATTAACTTTGTTTAACTCCCATGTTAAAGTTTTATCTCCTCATATTTTTAGGGTCCCCAATTTTCTATATATACTTCTAGTATTAGTCTAGCCCAAAACCATTCCCAGCCCAACTGAAAAAGGCCCAAAGCTAATTACAAACTAAAGGAGCTAAACTCTCCTAAGCACAAAATATATACGTATACCTACCTGATACCCAAATTTTCATTCCCAAAAAGAAACTTAAAAGTAAAACCACCAGCCCTTCCTCTCTCTCTCTCTCTCTCTCTCTCTCTCTCATTTTAACTTTGAAGAATAATCCAATTGTTTGTGGGGCTTCATAATTTCATTAGATGATTTGTGCATTTGAATAATTAATTTTTTTTATTTATTTTTTGATTTTTTATGTTTGAGAAGAATTTTTTGAGTTATGAAGTTATGGTTGTTTGAACTAGTTTTGGGATGAATTTTTTTTCCCTTATAATACATTAGGTTTAGTTAGTTTTTTTTTTGTGCATCTCAACTATTTGTTCTAATATCTAGCTTTAGCTTATAGTTATTTAGGTTAGCTTGTGGTTTCTAAACTTCAGTATTGGGGTTGTTCTAATTTCCATTTGGGTTGATATATTAGTGATTAATATTTTTTATTTTGGTGAGTTACAGTGGTTTAAAATACTTATTTGATGTTAAAGAAAAATATGTAAAATCAATTCTATACATAACTAGTAGACCTCAAAAAAATTGTTTAGGAGTGCTGCCCCGAACCCCCATATAATCTTGGAGCCCCCTTTTTAGACTTCGCCTTGGGCCCCTAAAACCTCAGGGCTGGCCCTGGGTGTTGTGAGAGGAAGGGCTGCTGGAGGTTATGGTGGGCCAGAGGTGGGGGCTGCTGGAGGTGGCCGGAGGGGGTAGGGGGCGGCTGGAGGAGGAGGAGGAGGAGGAAGGCCCCCCTTTGTGTTTTCTATTTTTTCTTTCTTTTCTTTCTCCTTCTTCTTCTTTTTTTTTTTTCTTCTTTTTTTTTCTCTCTCTTTCCTCTTGCCTTTTCTTTTCTTTTCTTGACCCCTCTCTCGCTTTCCCTCCCTTTTGATCTCTCTTTCTGTATATCTATCTAGTATGTATATCTTATCGTACCCTACTATAAGAGCCTTAAAACTGACGCACATGGTTTACTGTTCATTCATTCTGAGTTGAATTATGATTTCACCCTTCTTCTTCCCAATTTCTGTGGCTTTTATAAGGGTAGATTTGTAACTCCACAAAAAAAACACCCAAATACACCCATTTACACACATACCCGTAAATTTCTTCACTCTCCCTTTCGTTTTCTTTCTTCTCTGGCCTCTTTCCCTGCACTCACTTACTCAGACTCTCTCTCTCTCTCTCTCTCTCTCTCTCCTCCTCACCATGACCGAACACCATCACCAATACCACCACCGCCGGTCTTCGCGGATCTTCAAAACCCTAACTCTTCTTCTCTAAATTCGCAGCTACATACTGGCATCTATACTACTATAGAAAGCCAAAGGGAGTGGTACCTTTCCTTCTTTTACTAACAAAAATTTTTCCAAAAAAACTAATATACTTTGGTTCACAAAAATAAAGTTGGAGAGTACTAAAGGGTAATTACATAACAACATATATGATTTATCAGAAAATGAAAGAGATAAAATCGGCCAACTACGCGCCTCCCACACCTCTTTCTTCTCAGTCTCTCTCTCTCTCTCTCTCTCTCTCTCTCTCTAAAAAAACAGTTCCATAATTTCTTTTGGATGAGCCGTCTTTCTATAATTAATCACGTTTAGTTCCAACGAAGGGAAAAAAAACTCATTCTCTTCCTATCTATTCACGTCTTTCCAGTTTTCACTTTTAAAAAACCAACACTGACATCTTTCACAAACCTTCATATTCAAAACTTTCTACACCATTCTCCTCTCTATTCTCTCCTCTTCTGAAATTTTGAAAACTGAACAGCTGACAATGGTTGTTTGCAACATCGTTTTGGTGGAATTGTTAAGGACCAAAGGCCTATAATAGACAAATATTCTACTGTAACGGGCGGCCATAGTAAGGTTGTACTTAGAGAGGCAACGAGTGGGATTCACAGATTGGAGTTCACCATGACTAATACTACTACCGGCAGACACAACATATGGTGAACCATACACTTTCAATTAAATGTTGTTATTAATGTTAATTTTTGGTTAATTATTAATGGAATGTCATATTTTGCACGGATCCCCTAGGTAAGAATTGGTCAATGATTTCCCTCTTAGAGTCAAGTTCTTGAAGGACTTCAATATATAGATGCCATATGGAAACTTGATATGGGTTTAATAGTGTTTAGTTTGGTTTGGGAAGTGAGGGAAAAGTCTATAACAAAACCAAGTATTTTTTTATTGTATGATCCAACTAATTCTTTTGGTCTGAAATTGTAGTATGAAAGCAGTAATTTTTTTAAGATAGAATTTGATTATAACAATTGTCATTTGGTAATAACTTTTAGGTGTCATTTGTTATTAATTTTGTATAGAGTAATATAACTTGGGTATATATATATCATACAACCAACTTGGTATATATCCACATGAACATACAATCATTTGTACTGGTATGTATCCCCGTGACATACAATCATAAATGAAAATAATTTCTCATTGACAAATCTATTTGCTTATGTTATTTCTAATTTCTAAATTCTGAACCCACCATTTTGATTTACACCATACACAACGAGTTACACACGCATCGCGTGTGCCCGACTGCTAGTACTAAGAAGACGAAGAGCAAGATTTGAAGATTCGAAGGTAATCACCTTCATGACGATGACGACGACAATGATATTATAGTAATCCTTATTACAAGTTCAAATCATAATTTAAAATTAGAATGTCCAATCTCTTTACATATGCGGTATTTCTCAATTGGCATAATCATATGTTCCAGCTTGGTCATAGCCTGAAAAGCCTAGACACGAATGTAAAGGGTGAATCAACGACATTAGCTTCATGAAGCTGGTAAGTATTAAAAACATATACTCGAAATGTAAAACATACTCACTTACCATTTTCATTTCTCAGGTTCATTGTTTCACATATTAGAAATATAGCAATGATTTTAAATTGTAAAATAGTAAAGAAGAAGTCATAATCTTCAAATAAATAAAATATGTAACCGTGCATGAAACTATGCAACCTTCTCATTCGACTCTTTTCTCTTGACCACATATCATCCAACTCTCTAGTTCCAGTATCTTGCAATACTAGGTGACCACACTATAGTATAAGGGTACCAAGGAATGTCCAGTTTGCTTCACACTTTAGTACACGAGGACTAGGGAGTGCCTGTTTTCCTCACACTTTAGCCATACCACATATGCCAGGGAGTGTCCAGTAGGACTTACACTTTAGCATTACCACGATGCCAGGGAGTGTCCAAGTCGGCATTATACACTTTAGCACTACCACGGTGCCAGGGAGTGTCCAATTTGTCACCGTTGCATTTCACAGATACTCTAAGTCATATCCTCAAAACATCACACTATAGTACACAAGTACTAGGGAGTGTCCAAAACACAATCTCATCCATTTACTCTTTTCCACTGACCCTTACTCACCATGCATGTAAACTGGAGTCGCATGTATGCCACATAACTTCATATAAAAAAAAAAAGTAAATTACTGACAAATAATAATAACGTACGTGCAAGGATAATCAAGCCTTTTAATCCTTCCTTTTTAACAAGACATTACAAACAGGATTCTGTTTTAGTATAACTCCCAAACAATACTTTAAAAACTTTCAAACATTCTTCCAAAGAATTCCTTTTAAGGAAACAGACAGAAATACAAAAAGGACTAAGTCGCTCGCGTGGGCCGCTCGCGTAATATGTTCATTTTTTGATTTTCTTTTAAAAATGTCCAAACTGTCAGAAATTACACAGGTTGCGAGCGCGGGTCGCTCGCACGATGTGTCGCTCCCGCCGACCATTCGCATGAGGTCGCTCGCGCGAGTTATCATTGTGTCTTTATCTTCTTCGTTTTCTCCCCTGTTTCAATTTTAAGGTTCATTTTTGACCCATTTTGAAATCCGAATATGACCAAGCCTTATAATATATGGTTATCTTCGTTTTTCCGCAAGGATTACAAATATACAATCGGATTAACATGAATCAAAACGTAGCTCTCGAATTTTACGAAAAAGCGAAAGGTGACAAAACTTCAGTCTTAATATACTTTCTCATATGAATGAATTAGGCTCTAATACTTTAACCATCTGTAAAAACGAATTGTGGTTAAGTTTGGAAAAATCATGTTTTCAAGCTTTGAACTCCATGGATGAAATCAACAATGGTATTTTACAAATTAAGCTATACCAACAGTAAACAAAGCATATATTACATTCTAAGTGAATTTGAAATACTCACTATGATAGGTGATTGAAGTATGTGTTGAGAAAGAATAGCAAAATAAGTACACCCACTTCAAGCTTTGGCTATGGAGGAGAGCTTTCTCTCTCTATAAAATTCTGTATAAACTCTCTGTTTGTAAAACTCCAGCAGTGTGTGTGTATGAGTGTGGTATATATAGAAAATTAAATGGACTACTTGGAGCACAAGTTCATTCACCAACACTCTACAAACTAATTGATTAACTAATTTTCTAAATCTATATTATACATATACGTATATGATATACATATGTAGATTATACAATCTGTAGAAATGGGATTGTAGGGGTCATGTAATAGAACTAGGGGTCAAGTGTAGTTATTTGGGAATTGTAGCTTATAGGCACAAGTTAATACACACATATAAAGCATTGCCAAACAAGGCACTAGCAAGTTGCCTAGGAATCTATTAAGGTGTTTGGCAAAATAGCTTATGGCACAAAGTTAACACAAAAACTAAAAGCATTCCCAAGAAAACCTAACCAATGATTGCTATATATCATTAAATGATCATAAAGCAAGTGTCAAATATGGATTGGTAGAGATTCCCAAACTGTGGGAGTCCAACACGGCGCGAATAGTTTCTGTTCATTAACTGGTATTTTCGCAGCGCGGTGATTACCACAAAAATATATAAAAATTATATTAACATAGGGACTTAGTTTTTCGGTTATATGAAAATACAGTTTGAGTCGAAAGCAAGCATTTTTGCCGTTTTGAAAATATAGTTTTGAAATTCATCTCAGGTATTCCTGAATTTATAAAAATATTACCGTTTAACCCCAATTAATGAATTTCTATTAAAATAAAAGTAAGTAATACAAATTAAAATATGAGAATTGCAATTAATAAATGAATGAAAATGCAGGTTGTTACAAAACTTGTATTTGCAAGATTTTAATTCATTTTCTTCATCTTCTTTGAGTTTCCAATTAGTTAGAGAGCAATCTACACCCACATACAAACAAATATGAGAGATTGAATGCTTGTGGTTCCACCATTGATGAATCATTGATTATCTACTTGTTCTTCTTTCCCAATCCCATTTCTATTTTTGTTTTTCTTTATCATACTTGCATTCCCTTCTCAACCTTATTTCTATTTTGATTTCTTTACATTCTTGCATAATTTCTTCTCAACCTCCATTTTTATTTTGGTTCTTTTTCATTTGCATAATCTATCCCTCATCTCATTTCTATTTTGATTTCTTTGTCATTTGCATCATCTCTTCCTCACCTCATTTCTATTTTGAATTCTTCTTCTTCCAAGTTCTTGAGGTTTCAAGTGTTAAGAGGATGTTCTAAATGGTTGCTTCATCTTCTCAAGTGTTGAGGTTCATGGTTTGAGCATCTATTTCAAATCCCCAATAAAAAACCCAAACTCTTTTCCAAAAACCAAATGGATTTTCTTAACAGTGATGTAAAACAGTGAGTTACAGAGGTTCAAACATTTGTATTGAATTAAATGCTTGCGATATGATGATGAAACTATTTGGAAAACCTTCTTAATACATCATAGTACACCCCTATTTTGTTTCATCAATTTTAGAAATGTAGAAACATGTTTTTGGATTTTAGAAGTTCATGTTAACAATCTGTCTTTTCTCTCACAGATTGTAGTCTGACTTTTTATACTTATTTCGGATGTTTTTCATCATATAACATAGTGTTTTCCATTTTTTTTATTTGAACTTCAATGTGTTATGAAGCGTTCTGTATCTTTTTAGCATCATAAGAGTTGTTTTACTATTTATAAAAAAATCATACAAAATCAGTCAACAATGCAATTCCTGTTTCTGAGTCATGTGCATTCTTTGATTTAATTCTCTCATTCTATAATAGCTATTGTAGTTTTGATTTTTCCATAGTTTAATAGACAAATTAAGGGTTATCCATGATTTTTCTCACTTTTACTAGAGCTTTTGAAGTATTTTTGGTGGATTTGACAAAATCAGTTCAATGTTCTGGACATTATTCACAAATTGTTGATTTTGATTCTTATGTCTTGATAAGATATTCTCATGCCTCATTTGTCATGCATACAAATAACATCTTTTTTTAATGATTAGTAACATCTTATACTCTCATATGTACCATGTGCATCATCCATCCTCTCATGTGTCATACTTCCATTGATTCTTGAGTTTGATTTCCCAATGAAAACCTTGTTTTGCAAATAACCTTGGGAGGTTCTTAATATGAATTTGATGTTGATATTCCAAGTGGTAATAATCTCTAATTAGTGATGGAAATATACTCTCAAAACCCCGAATTCAAAACCCCTCTCCAAACCCCCATTTTGATTTCAAGAAATAAAATGTGTTTTCTTCTCAAAAAACATCAAAACAGTGATTTCTTCAACTTTAAAATGTCATTTTGAGTTCAATACTCAATGGGTGAATACAAGGCCACTTGGAAAGTCTTCCTAACTCATTAAAGAACACCCATGATTTTTGGTTTGATTTAAAAACACTTAGAAGGGTTCCATTTTGACCCAAACATTCCATCTAGACTTTATGTTTTCTCTCTCACAGCAGCTTAGTTGACTTGCAACTTGTTTTCCAGAAATCTTTTCCAAAAATAGTGGTCCCAACTCATTTTTCCCTTGAACGTCAGTGTCTTAGGGAACGTTCTATAAAATGTGGGCTTCCAAATGTTTTGTTTTCATTTTCCAAGATTTTTCTACATTCCAGTTGACAGTACGGATTCTGTTTCCGCCCAACCTCTCTTGTTCATATGATTTCTCTCAATACGTAACTTCAATAGTGATTTGGCTTTTTGATATGTCTTCTAGACACAACAAGGATGATCTCCATAGAAAATTATGAATTAAAAACATTTCTAACCTCACGTTTCCATTTTTACAAAATTAACTCACTGTTCTGTCCACTATTTACAGCAAGCATGTTTCAACTTTTATTCTTTGATTAGTTGTTTACAGGCGATTCACATTAGCTCATCTCTTAGAAAGTTGTTCATACTACTTTTGTATATATCCTACAATAACATTCTCCATGTATTCATGCATATTTTAGATTTCTAAATCACTTTAGCAAACTCATGAACACAAACACACTACTACCTTGCACATCCCAGGTTCATACATTGCATCCATGCAAGATTTGGAGTTTTTGTGACTCCCAATCTAAGAAGATTATAAGGAATGAACTTGATCACACTTTTATGTTCCGCCTCGGTCACATCTTCCTTTCTCATCCATCCCAGGGATTGACAGGTATTCTTTTCTCAAAGATTAACATGCATCATACTAACTTGCTAAGCATATTTTTGATTTCTTTGATTATTTGTTTCAAGAACAATTCATGACCCCCTTTAGATTAGGAAAACTTGATTACTTAATATGTGATTAGATGAATTTTCCTAAGTTTGTTTGTGTGATCTTTCACTTTTGCATTGTGTGATACTTGGCTTAGATCTTCTGAATGATATCTTATCTTTTGATCTTCCATTTCAAGATTCTTTTGAGATGTAATATACTATCATAGTATTAATTGTCGAACTAAATATAGTATAAGATGATTATTTGGATACTAATTGAGGCCCGTCAAGAGACGGGGCGAGTTGAGAGTGTTTTAGTCATGACAAAGTCTCCTTCCTCTCTCGTACCAAAACCTCAATCCAAGTTCTTTGGTTATGAAGGGCCGGTGCCCTTTATCCATTTGGGTGAGTCAAAATTAGGTTTCTTGGTTCCTTAAAGACCAAGTGGCGATTCTGTATCTGTTTTCACAGACTTTTTATTTCTTTTTTTTAAACTTTTTAAAAGGAAAATCAATTCCGAAACCCCGGAAAAGAACAGCGGTGGGCTCCCGGAGGCCGCGTGTCCACAGGCATATGTCTAGGCAGGGTAACACGCTCACGCTCTCTCTCTTTCTCTCTCTCTCTCCAACCCGTCAATGTTTATGGTCTCACCTATTGGATTTAACAGGCTTCCTAAGAAATGGAGCTATTGTACGAAATGCACGTCTGCCCAATCTTGTAGTTTGTGTGGTGGCAGTGGAAGGCTAAGCATCTAGTTTCTTTCAAGTATTTCAATGCTCGGTGCTCCTATTTTGAGTAAAAGCTTCATTGTAAATTCTTATTTATTACTGATGTATGGCATAGATTTTTTTTGTGACACTATATGTTCTCTTCAAAATCACACAACAATAAATTCTTTTAGGAATCAATTAGGTGCTTCTAGTGCTCATGGAGCTCTTTTTTTTGGTGCTTTCTTCCACATAATCATGTCTCACTTGATAATATGTTCAAAGTTGAATTGGTTGGGGCTCTTCGATATTAGAGCTATAAATCATTTAAGTAGAAAGCTAGAGACTGAGATTTGCGAATCCTGGAACGTAAATAATCTGAAGATTCTGAACGAGTAAGACTCCGAGGCATCTTAGGAAGAAGAGACTAGGGGATATTTTGTTAGTTTCAATAAGAGATTGAAGGGTCCTTTTGGATTGGTGATTTGTATCGAGCTTGAATAATAGTGTCTCAGTTCTTACAGAAAATCTCTTTGTAATTTCTCTAAGACGTCATGCATTCACCATTGCTAATTTCTTTTAATAGTCGGGCTATATGGGTGTAATGCCTTCTAGTAGAGTATGTACCGTGAAGATACATTCTGATATAGCTACTATACGTAGAAGATTTTTTGAGCAAAAGTTTCATGGTCAAAAGTGTTATCTTGCAGGTTGCCGATGCTTTTTACTACAACGCATCTTGGACACTCAACATATTGCCAAAGCTTGGTGTTGCTACAGAAATTTTTAACCTTTGGTTCCAGATGTATCAGCAAACGAAAAAGAGTGGGGTGTGGGTTAATTTCATAAGGTGGCTTTTTATTCATGTTTCTATAGAGTGCACGTTGAATCCTGTCCCCTTCCCCTTTGTTCTGTATGTCATGCATTTCAAATTGGTTTGTAGGGAACATGATAAGAAAGTTTGCTACTTGGGATTGACATCACTACTTCCTCTTCCTTCCGACCAATTGCCTGGAGAAGCTTTAGGGCGTGTTTTTAGGGCTACACTCGATCTACTTGTTGCTTACAAAGATCAAGTCGCAGGTTGCTCTACATTCTTAATTCTTCTTCCCCTCTACAGTCCATGAAAAGAGTGCTTGCTACAAGCACTGTATGGGTTGTTATTTCTATTATTCTTCTAGTTTTTGTTGTCCTCTAAGTTTATGTTTATTTTGATCAAATCTGGATAGAAGCTGCAAGGGAAGAAGAGTTTGAAGAAGATGACGATATGGATGGTTTTCAAACTAATGATGAGGATGATGTTGGTGATGGGTCTGACAAGGAAATGGGACTTGAGGCTGAAAATGGAGATGAAGGTGACAGCATAAGGCTTCAGAAATTAGCTGCATAGGCATGTAATAATTATCTGATCAACTTCTCGAAATGAATCGTTTATTGCAAAGTTTTATGAAAATGGAATCATTCTGTTTCATTGAAGCTACCTTGAACAAAGCTTCTTTTTTATCTTAGAGAAAACTAGAAAGGACTACCAAAATTTTGTTAGATTTCTTATTTTTAAATTCCTTTCGAGCCTTAATTTCCAAAACCATCTCTCCCTGTGTGCGTCTCACCGTCTATGCATATTTCATATAGTCGATTGATTAAGCGATTGATAGGAAATGACCCCTACCAAAAAAGAAATGAAAAGAGGATAGATAGTAGAACAAAAGGAGGGAAAAGGGTGCATTAATGTACTACCTTTGAATGTTGGAAATGTTCATTGATTTTGAAATGTCTATCCCAAATATAGCTAAATATGATGTTGGGGCTGCTAATTGGGTAGCGAAGTGCTATATTGCGGCATTTTGTTCCATGGAAAGATTGTTTATGATAATTTTATCTTAATTGGTACTCCTTACTCCTTAGAGTTCCCGCTTCCTTTGCACATTATTTTTTTGTATAGATAAAAATTCATTGAAAAGCACCAAAGTGGATTAACGATTTATTGTCTTAAAAGGAAACTTGTACGTACTTTTATTTATGTAATGTGCTTCCATTCTACATTATAGAGTCATCAGCTTCATGGAGAACATATTCTCACAAAAGAATATCCTCAACTTTTTTGGTCTTCTTTCTACTCATTCAATATTGGATCACAAACTTTCTAGTGTTATGTATCCAAATGCCATGAAACCTTAATTCCTTGCACCTCAAACAGGGCTAAAGAAACTTGTGGGAATAAATGGAATGCATAACCGAATCACGGTTCACAATTTCATCACTTAGGCTTGAAAAAACTTAGTTTTTGAGGTTTTGAGTAGTGAAACTGTAAACCGCTTATCCGAAAGCCAAAAAACCTTACTTGTACCTCAAACATGCCTCATGAAACGTGTGGGAACTAACAGAATGCATAATGGAATCACGGTTCACAAATAATGCAAAAAAAAAAAAGACTTTTTCATCACTTAGGCTTAAAAACCCTTCATTTTTGAGGTTTTAAGTAGTGAAACTGTACACACCTTATCCGAACGCCAAGAAACCTTACTCGCACCTCAAACATGACTAAAAAAACTTGTGAGAACTAACAGAATGCATAACAGAATCACGATTAACAATTAATGCAAAAAAAAAAAATGACTTTTTCATCACTTAAACTTGAAAAAAACTTAGTTTTTGAGGTTTTGAGTAATGAAACGGTAAAGCGTGTATCCGAATGCTACAAAACCTTAATCGTACCTCAAACATGCCTAAATAAACTTGTGGGAACTAACGGAATGCGTAACGGAATCGCAGTTAACAAATAATGCAAAAAAATGACTTTTTCATCACTTAGACTTGAAAAAAACTTAGTTTTTGAGGTTTTGAGTAGTGAAACGGTAAAGCGTGTATCCGAATGCTATGAAACCTTACTCGCACCTCAAACATTCCTAATAAAATTTTGGGAACTAACGGAATGCACAACGGAATCACGGTTCACAAATAATGCGAAAAAAATGACTTCTTCATCACTTAGGCTTGAAAAATCTTAGTTTTTGAGGTTTTGAGTAGTGAAATAATAAATCGCTTATCCAAATGTCACGATACCTTACTCGTACCTCAAACATGCTTAAAGAAACTTGTGGGAACTAACAGAATGCATAACGGAATCATGGTTAACAAATAATGCAAAAAAAATGATTTATTCATCACTTACACTTTAAAAAAACTTAGTTTTTGAGGTTTTGAGTAGTGGATGGTAAAGCATGTATCCGAATGCTACGAAACCTTACTCATACCTCAAACATGCCTAAAGAAACTTGTGGGAACTAGCAGAATGTATAACGGAATCACGGTTCACAAATAATGCAAATAAAAATGACATTTTCATTACTTAGGATTGAAAAACCTTAGTTTTTGAGGTTTTGAGTAGTGAAACTGTAAACCGCTTATCCGAACGCCACAAAACCTTACTCGCACCTCAAAAATGCCTAAAGAAACTTGTAAGAACTATCGGAATGCATAATGGAATCACGGTTAACAAATAATGCGCAAAATGACTTTTTCATCACTTTGACTTGAAAAAGAACTTGGTTTTTGAGGTTTTGAGTAGTGAAACGGTAAAACGTGCATCCAAATGCCACGAAACCATACTCCCACCTCTAACATGCCTATTGAAACTTGTGGGAACTAACAGTATGCATAAAGGAATCACAGTTCACAAATAATGCGAAAAAAATGATTTTTTTCATCACTTAGCCTTGAAAAAACTTAGTTTTTGAGGTTTTGAGTATTGAAATTGTTAACCGCTTATCCGAATGCCACGAAACCTTACTTGCACCTCAAACATGCCTAAAGAAACTTGTGAGAGTGCATGTGAAGCTTAACATAATTTATTTATATCTCAAATCATCTGTGGTTTATTTGTGTTGTCAAGAGTGTGATCCATAGTTGAACTATTATTTTGAATAACAGCACATTAAAGAACAAGGCTCCAAATGCCATACTGGAGATCAGAAAATTTGCACAAAAATCCATTGGTTGCGATAAAGGATGTAAGAGTGCATATGAAGGTTAACAAGTACATTTGGAGCAAGGGTATCTGTAGTGTCCCAAGGCAAGTAAGAGTTTGCATTGCTCATCAGAGGAATGATGATGAAGATGCGAAAGAAGCTCTACAAGAGCTCAAGGGCCTACGCACCAAGGTTGTTGAAGATGATGATTGATTGGTCAATTCCTTCTAGCACCATATGTGATATTCGGAGGAATGATACATGAGAATTTTTGTTTTCTAAGTGTTGAGTGTTATGAGATTCTAAGTGTTGAGTGTTATGGAAAATTTTCTTGGTACGATTAAAATAGAATAATTTTGTTGTGTTCGATCTAGATTGAGCTTGTTATTTTTGTGTTTGGTAGGAATTAATATGATTGTTAATTAGGTGCAATTAAAAATTTGGAAGCATATAAATTAATTACACTTTTTTATTTGAAATTAAAATTTGTAATGGGAATATCCGTTACAAAATTCATTACTAATTTTATGCATTTTGGAAATTAGTAACGGATATAACCGTTACTAATCCGTTACAAACCATTAGTAATTTTTTCAAAAAAAAAAAAAAAGTAGGATAGCTATCCGTTACAAAACATATTCCTAACAGATATATTCGTTACTAAAATTATATTAGTAACGGGTATATCCGTTACAAATATCCATTAATAATTAGCAACGCCAAAATTGTAACGAGTATATCCGTTACAAATATTTTTTGTAATGGATATTCCCGTTACAAATCGAGCCATATGGTGTAGTGAAAGAACCGGGGGTGGGCTCCCAGAGGCCATGTCCACAATCTAGCGACCCTGCTGGGGATTTTATTGTTAAAACAAAATAATACAGAGGTTTGACTCATAAGAAGCATCCTAAAAATCATCTTTTTACTGTGTCTGGCTCACCGCATTATACTTCTGCATTTTCCCCTCCGACTGTGTTTGAAACGCGGCATTGACATTATTCAGGTCTTATTGTGCCAGGACACAAGTCACCGTTGATACTGTACCTTCCAAGGTATATCAAAAAGAGTAAAAACTTCCGTATTGTCTCTCTGACGGTATATTGGAAGTCTCGTCAGCGGACCCTCTTTGACTAAACCCAGCCTTTGCATATAGATTCTTGTAGAACCTTTCATAGGACTGTTGATTTATCTTTATAGATAGGACAATGTGATATAACTACTGTATGCCCTAGTGGGATTACCTGTGCGATGTAGACGCTTAGGTGGCATAGAACAGAACCTCTTTCTTATGATTCCCAAGGCAATCACTCACACGTGGTTACATTGATGAGTTGACCTGCCTAGGCACTATGATAAGGATGTCTGTTCTATGTTCACAAAGATATGCACCGTAAACCTTGTTTGTTGGTCCAAAGTCATAGGAGTATGAAAACTTTCTAGACAGTATGATCACCATCATCACATGTTATTGTCGTATACACCTGTTTCTCCCCATATTACCCAGAAATCTCAGTTTCTCCCAAAAACTCCAATATGCTTGTTTTTCCCAGAAACTCTGTCCGAATCACACAGATATTCCTACTTCCCCCAGAAACCCTGTTCGAACTCCTCAGGTATCCTTGTTACACCCAAAATTCCAGAAAATCCATATTCTCCTCGAACTCCTACCAAAATCTCCCAAAAATCCTTGCTTCCCTAAGAGTCTGCTAAATTTCACATGCTTCCTTGACACTCTACCAAGATCTCTGTCCTGCAGAAACCCTGCCAAAGTTCACCCAGATTTCCCAGAAATCCTTATTTCCTATAAACTTTGCCAAAGTCCACCAGATTTCCCAGAAATCCCTGTTTCTTAGAAATTCTGTCCAAATCACCTAGATTTCCTAGAAAATACCTGTTTCTCTCAGAAACTCAGTCCAAATCTCCTAGATTTCCCCAAAGTCCCAGCAACTCCGTCCAAACTTCCCAGAAATGCCCAGATTTACCTTGTTTTTCCCAAAAACTATGATTCCTAGTTTTCCCCAGAAACTTTGCCCAACTCACCCGGAAATACCTGTTTCTTCCAAAAACTCCAGATTTCCCAAAAATCCATGTGTCTCCCATAAGCTCCTTCCTAATCTCAAGAATATCCCAGAAACTCCATATTTATTCCAAAAAATTCCAATTCTCTCCTACTAGTGATCGTACTAAAACGAAAGGTTTGCACACTCTGTATGACTAGGACCTTACTTGGTTAACTACTATGTGTTTGAAGCAGGAGCATTATATAGATTAGGGCTTACATCAGCATGCTTGTCTCATATGTATACACAATTCATTTAAGTCTACATACATGCACATCTTGTCAATCTCACATGTGTCAGTCTCTACATATGAAATGCATACGTATCATCATCCTCACCCATCTCAATCATTGAATAGAAGTCATATACATACTGCAACCGTCATCGGTTCACATCGATAAATCCTTCAAAATTCCTGATCATCTCTCCCCACTAGGAGTCCATAAGAAGTATTTTGTGCCTCTGCCGGTTTGGGCTTTTACTTCTATCGTAGTCCCGGGTAAGGATACTTTTGTAGCTCACTGGATTCATTGTATTGTTCATGGGCTAGCCCAGACAGTCATAAACCCACCAAGGCCCAGGCCATGACAACGACAGCCGCGTACGCCTTCTCCATGATATCTAAGACCTCATCGGTCAAAAAATCATCGAGCCATCACCCGTCCAACCCTATGTCAACCAAAGTGTCTGCTTCATTGAACCTAAAGCCCCTGGCTTACCTGTTCAGATGATCCCTTCACTAAGGCCCATGAATGTTGAACCTGTGCAAGTGAAGTAATGGTGTTTGGGACCTTTGCTAGCAAAACGAATGAGCATGCCCCTTAAAAAAAGATTAAAAAAAAGAAAAAAAATAAGAATAAGTGAGTCATCGTGACACTCCATTTGAGACCAGGTCGAGTCTAGTCGAGTCTGTTCTATGTTTTGAGTCTATTTTAAATTTAGTCTTGTGGTCGAGTCTGTTTGTCATCGAGTTGTTGTGAATCTGTGTCGAGTAATGTAATCTTTCTCTTTTGACGGGATGAAATCTCGTTTTGCTTAACTTTATGTGTCTAGTCATAAATGCATGAATCACTGAACCGAAAGTGTTATTTTTTAAATTACCATGGATATTACTCTGCTAATAAATTTTTGCAAAAAAAAATTCCTGAAAAGTCGAAATCGATTTCGCGCTAACCCCGAAGAAAAGCCGAGAATTGATTAGTCTCTTCATGTCACCCTATTTCAGTAATCCACGTGTTTGGCTCTCAGGCATGCCACACGTGCGGAGGCATGTTGAGATTGCCCCACATGGGGACTTATAACCTAGTAGCTACTCAATATATAAGTTCAAGGGGCTACTCCACCCATTTCCTATTGGTTTTAGGTTGGATGCTATAATTTAATCGGGTATCAGAGCATGTTATTGTTGGGCCCAATTTGTTCACGTGTGCTCCATATCACCCTATCTTAGTAGTCCACGTATTTGTCTCTTAGTCATGCCACACGTTTAGGGGCGTGTTGAGATTGTCACACATCCGGGACTTATATAACCTTGATATTTAACACCTGGGTTTTAAGTAGATGAATGGGATGGGCCTTACAAGAAGTATATATATATATATAGTTTATATAATCGGGCTTGGTTGGGGTGCCTTGGCTTCTTGCTTGATTCCTCTGCTGAAACCCAGGCTAAAATTAGGCCAGGCTTGTGATTTCTAGCCGAGGTCCATCATGAAGTTTATAAAAGGTTGATTAAGCCAGATCAAAATTTGGCCTGGCTCGGGCTAGCCAGTCTAAGTTGCAGTTCTAGCCTTGAGATCCCTTTTATGAATGAGTGAACATTAGTATTTTTTGTCTTCCTCTCCTCCCCTTTGCCCCAATCACTGAGTATCTTTTTCAAAGGTTAAACAAAGTAAATTTGAGCAGCCTTTTTTCTATAAATGCCCTTTCCTTAAGAATCCTAGATTTAACCCAAGAATATCACAAGGCTTCAATTTGATACATTTGCACTAAGAAGACTAACGATCTGTAAGGTTGCACGATATATAATTTAAGGTCACACTCTATTTGTTTCTTATGGTAGACCATCTAATTTTTATCGGGACTGACTTTTGACATCTTTTGATGCTTTGTGTCTTCCTTTATTAATAATTGTAGCACAACTCTAAACTTAACATGTTAGTGTTGGGATTCTATCACATGTGGGTCAATCCTAATAATTTAGTGATTGTGATTTGGCTAAATTCCTATTGTGATTTGGTTTCCTTGATAGAGTGGCATTACTTGTCTAACAAGTAATGAGTCATAAACTCTATATATAGGGATATTGTAAAGGAATTTAGGAAGCTCTTGGTGTACCAAGTTGGGGGCCTCTCCTCATGGGGGTGCATGGTCTAGGGTGAGAGAGTTGTGATGAGAGAGGGTGCCCCTTTGGGGAATGAGACATTAATCATTGGGGTTTTCTGTGAGGGGTGTTCACAGCGTTATAGGGATGTGAGGTAGAGAGAGTCTTTCTTTGTCTCTATGATTTCTCTATGTATTACAGTGATTATGTCAAGTTTTTAGGGTATTGAGTGGGGAGTGTACAAGGATATTGTATTTGGGTTTTGGGATTTAATCCATATAACTTGTACCATGTTTTACTCAATAGTGAAAGCATGGATCTCTCGGGTGTGGACATAGGCAGGTGTTTGGCCGAACCACGTAGAAATCTGTGTGTCTTTTCTTTGGTGTGCATGTTTAATTACAGCTCATGTGTGTGTGTTTATTTGGGAAAATTTGGTTCTGCGTATGAAATTCCCGACAAGTGGTATCAGAGTCATGGTGGTGAGATCTATGGTAGGCAGAGCACATGGTGACAGTGGAATAGGGCACGATGGAAAAAGAAAAATAGATTTTGGAAAAACAAAAAAAAAATTTAATCGAATGATGCAGCGATGACGATGAAGATGGTCGTACGTGTTGAACATGAAGATGTGCAGATTCCTTGTGGATTTAAAGACTTGGATAGAACAATTATCCAGTGTGGCAAGGTGGATGGTAGTCATGGATCATGATTGGTCAGAATTTCAAAAACTTATGGGATAAGCTATGTTGTTTGGAATTCAGGTCAAAGTTGATTCTCATGCTTTTCGGGTGCTGTAGATTCATTGGTCGGTATGGATTTGCGACATTCTGCTGGATTGGAATTTATTTTTCTTGGTGATAATTCCTACATATATTACAGCAGGTTGGGATCTAGCTAGGGCATAAAAATAATTTTGATACTACTGTGATTGTAGCAGGTTGCGTATGGTGGAGAGGTTCTCACATTCAACTCATACGGGCATTTCTCTTGGGCTGTTAGATTCCGAGTACGGTAAGTATGTGCTTTCGGAGAAAAGAATTTGATGGGTTCCAAGAAGACAGGGGCAGAAACAAGCGCAATTATCCGACAGAGGTAATTGTTAGGATACTACACGTAGGAACGTTAATCAAATATTTTTGGAGCAGGTTCACTATTTGGGTGGTGTGATATTGATCCTAAAGTTGCGGAGGAATCTAATATTGTTGCTGAAATCACACTAATATTGTTATTGAAATCACACACAGTGGTTGAGAGAAGTGTGGATAGTTTGTGTCGTCTGGTTGGTAGAGTTGTACTCCCAAGTCCTCGGTGGAAAATTCTTGCAAGTGTGTGGATGGTTTATTCACGGCTCAGACAATGGTGAGGAAAAATCCTGCTAGAGAGGAAGAGGGATCGAGGCTCTTCTCTGGAGTTAAATCGGTATAATTAACTCGGGCCTGTACATGTATTGGCTGATCGAATCGGAGGTGTTGAGACCGTGTTGATTCGAGAGTGTGCAGAATGGTATGGTGATGGCCAATGGGTTCGTTTGAGGTTTGGCAAGCGGTTTGGTTTGTGGGCGCTCTAGTTGAGGGGTGCTGGTCATGTGTGATAGAATGGTTGGATAGTTTCTCCACAAGTGATAGAGGGGGAGATTGTTGGGATTCTACCACATGTGGGTCAATCCCAATAATTTAGGGATTGTGAATTGGCTAGACCGCTATTGTGGTTTGGTTTACTTGATAGAGTTGCATTACTATAGATTTGGGCTTTCTGTATGGTTTACTTATTGTTTACCTATACGAAAAGAAAACTGGGAAAGGAAATAAAAATAGATAGAAAGTCTTTCTTTTTTAAGATGATAAGAGAGAAATAGAAAATAAGAGATACATAGACCCCATTAGCTAGTCCTGTGGCTCACTGGAGAGTGTAGACACAGACCACTTGTACATTCAAAATGACACTTTTTGGACCAAACATTGGCCAATCAAGATAGCTTAAAATATTTATTCAAGGCACTATTCCTAGATAAGCTAATAGTCTAGTGGGTTGCAACTGTCACTAAAAAAAAAGCTCAATTTAATTACCAAGTCTGTGGCTTAATAATAATATTAGTCAAATGATTCAACAAGTATACTTGTCTAACAAGTAATGAGTCATAAACTCTATATGTAGGGATATTGTATAGTAATTCAGGAAGCGCTTGGTGTACCAAGTTGGGGGTCTCTTCTCATGGGGGTGTATGGTCTAGGGTTAGAGAGTGGTGATGAGAGAGGGTGCCTCTTTGGGGCATGAGACATTAATCATTGGGGTTTTCTGTGAGGGGTGTTCATAGCGTTGTAGGGATATGAGGTAGAGAAGGTATTTCTTTGTCTCTAAGATTTCTCTATGTATTACAGTGATTATGTTAGGTTCTTTAGGGTATTGAGTGGGGAGTGTACAAGGGTCTTGTATTTGGGTTATGAGATTTAATCCATGTAACTTGTACCATGTTTTACTGAATAGTGAAAGAATGGATCACTCGGGTGTGGACGTAGGTAGGTGTTTGGCCGAATCACATAGAAATCTGTGTGTCTTTTCTTTGGTGTGCATGTTTAATTACTGCTAATGTGTGTGTGTTTATTTGGGAGAATTTAATTCCACGTGTTAAATTCCCAACAGTTAGCAGAAGACTCATTCAATTCTGCAACTTTTGCTTCCACACTCGGATAGAGAATCTGCTATGTGAATTCAGATGTGAATCAATTCTCTCATGCTAAATTAGAATGCCAATGTTGACATCTTGCTCATCTTATAGACTCTATTTTAGTTATTGGAATTTGTTTTCTGTCTTTTAACCATCTTGATCTTATTGGATGTTATGCTTTTTTCACATATTTGAACTGATTTTGGTCACAATTAAGTTACTACGCACTTTCCATAGCTTATTAAGCTAGCTACTCATACTAGCATGCATTTAACGACTTGCCGTGGGTGCGAACTTTCTTTTTCTTTCGTCTAATCTAATATGATTATGGAGGAACTTTGCCAATGTGTTTTAAGAACATCGGTTTCTATTGATTATCGACAATTGATTAATATTGGTAAACAATTCCATAGAAGTATAAGTGGTACATTGGTGAGAATCAAATTTTATCATTTTGTCAAAGATCAAATTGTTATCCGAATTCATATTCACAGTATCTTAGACAAGAGATTTGAGTGGAGGATAAATTCAGAAAAAAAACTGCTTGCATCTGAAAATTTTAATTATTCGGAAGAGAAATTACATTGTATACTGACAATTATAGATCTCCATGCATATAAATTCCTGGCTAACATTGGAGCACCTCTACAAACGTTTGATCTAATGTTTTGATGCTATGATTGTTGTGTCAAGTGGAATATATTTAGCAAGAGTGTTACCATGGCATATATATAAATACTAATACACGTAGACTTGAGGTTATGTGTAATAAGTTGAAGTACTTGTGTCGGATACTTTACACTCAGATGAAGGTAATGGGATCTGGGTCCGACACTTCTAGTTGGATAGTCACCAAAAACCAAGTTAGCTACTAGTATCATAGAATATTTAAGCCTCTAACATACCTTTTGCGACAAAGTTCATTCGAAATGGAGGAAATGCTCGTGGTAGAGTTTTATTATTACAAAAACACTATTTTTTCATAGAAGTCTAAGAAATGTACAGATTTGTTTTCATGTCCCCATGCCATAAGAATAATGAACTTGCAAAATCTGACGCTCAGACATGTACTTGCAGTCAACACTTGTACCTGAGTCTACATAAAGAAATAGGATAGAGGCGTGTGAATAGAGTGATTTGATTGACTTGTGATATTGTGTCATCATATAACTGTTATAATGAGTAGTTTCTCCCCTTAGAGTGACAAAAATGACTTCAAGTCTTTTATCTTTTAGTAGTAAGCGAGGAAGGACAAGGTTTCCAGTTAGATCCCCTTCCTCTCAAATACACGCCCGCGCACACACACACACACACACTTGCAAGAGTGCATGCACCATACACAATGGGAATCAATGACATAAAAAAGAATCCTTAGAATTAGCATGCAACACAATTTGACGAAAAATGTTTGCATGTATGTAAAGAAATTTGTTCACGTCTTAAATGATGGAATCTGACATGCCTTTACATTCGCGACTACTGTGTATTTGTTTTTATATGGTGCATTCCTTGATTGGTGTTTCAGGAACTTGACATCTGACTCCAGAACTTTGAAAATCTATATCTTCTTCTTTGGATGGAACACTAGAGAATCAGAGAAGATCAGAGTTGATAGCTCAGACCTATGTCACAGAAGTGTTGTTAAGGTGGTTTCTCAAATTGCTCTTTCTAAAGTTCACTTTGTGATGATTAGATAAGTGCTTGGTAGTAAGAAATTAGCTACTAAGAAATTAAGAACCGGTGGATGATTACCACCCTTCCATGGTTGGAATCATTTTTTTGGGAAGGAAACCCAAATTGGTTTTAATTAGGATATCCTCGGAACACTTAGGGTTTGTTTGGGAATGCATAGAATAGGATCGGGTTCAATCCCATTTTGTTTCTATCTTGATTTTTTACTTCTTTATAAAAAAAGCATCATGTGGGTTTGACAAAGAACCTATTTTAAGAGTGGTATTAGAATGGACACGGACTCCTGGGCGATGTAATGACATTTAGCAACCACTTGAGTATATAGAACCGGGTCACTTATGAACCGTACGACTGATTCTAAGCCTTCCAAAACAACCCCATATAGCTGAAGATTTGGTCATATTTGCACCTGGTACTTATTTGTCAGGAGGAAAAAGGGGAAAGAAAAAAGAAGTAAATTCTCTCTCTCTCTCTCTCTCTCTCTCTCTCTCTCTCTCGTAATATGTACTCGACCTTCATTGGTTAATCATCTTGGTGATTTGTATAAAGGGAAATGTTTGTCACACTATGCTTTAAATATATCTTGATACATGCATTTAAAGCTAGGTGTCAAAAAGCGTGTGTAGCACTATTCTTGTATAAATTGATCTCCTGCCACGAGTAGCTGGTCGTTTCTACATGTTTTTCGTTGTTCTGTTAATGTTCTTTGGGTGAAGGAAATGTCAAAATCACATCGGATGAATCTATAAATGCTATTCAATTATTCTTCTCATATTTTTATTTTGTATAGGATTGTCCATCGTACTTTTAGGTTCAAATATTTAAGGTGCGGACTATTTGGTTGTATGGTACCGTACAACCAAATCACCATAGCCCTTTGATGAATCCAAAAATAATCCTAGCCATCAATCTTTTTAAACCAAATCACCATAGCCCTTTGTCAAGAGTGTGATCAATAGTTGAACTATTATTTTGAAAAATTGCACATTCAAGAAAAAGGCTCCAAATGCCATACTGGAGATCAGAAAATTTGAACAAAAATCCATTGGTTGCGACAAAGGATGTAAGAGTGCATATGAAGGTTAACAAGTACATTTGGAGCAAGGGTATCTGTAGTATCCCAAGGCGAGTAAGAGTTTGCATTACTCATCAGAGGAATGATGATAAAGATGCGAAAGAAGCTCTACAAGAGCTCAAGGGCCTACGCACCAAGGTTGTTGAAGATGATGATTGATTGGTCAATTCCTTCTAGCACCATATGTGATATTGGGAACAATGATACATGAGAATTTTTGTTTTCTAAGTGTTGAGTGTTATGAGATTCTAAGTGTTGAGTGTTATGGAAAATTTTCTTGGTACGATTAAAATAGAATAATTTTGTTGTGTTCGATCAAGATTGAGCTTGTTATTTTTGTGTTTGGTATGAGTTAATATGCTTGTTAATTAGGTGCAATTAAAAATTTCGAAGCATATAAATTTATTATACTTTTTTTTTTGTAATTAAATTTTGTAATGGGAATATCCGTTACAAAATCCGTTACTAATTTTATGCATTTTGGAAATTAGTAACGGATATAACCGTTACTAATCCGTTACAAACCGTTAGTAATTTTTTCAAAAAATAAAAAAAAGGTGGATAGCTATTCGTTACTAAACATGTTCCTAACAGATATATCCGTTACTAAAATTGTATTAGTAACGGGTATATCCGTTACAAATATCCGTTACCAATTAGCAATGCCAAAATTGTAATGGGTATATCTGTTACAAATATTTTTTAACGGATATTCCTGTTACAAATCGAGCCATATGGTGTAGTGAAAGAACCGGGGGTGGGCTCCTGGAGGCCGCGTGTCCACAATCTGGTGACTCTGCTGGGGATTTTATTTTAAAAACAAAATAATACAGAGGTTTGACTCATAAGAAGCATCCTAAAAATCATCTTTTTAATGTGTCTGGCTCACCGCATTACACTTCTGCATTTTTTCCTCCGACTGTGTCTGTAACGCGACACTGACATTGTTCAGGTCGTACTGTGCCAGGACACAAGTCACCGTTGATACTGTACCTTCTAAGGTATATCAAAAAGAGTAAAATCTTCCGTATTGTCTCTCTGACGGTATATTGGAACTCTCGTCAGCGGACCCTCCTTGACTAAACCCAGCCTTTGCATATAGATTCCTGTAGAACCTTTTATAGGACTGTTGATTTATCTTTTTAGATAGGACAATGTGATATAACTGCTGTATGCCCTAGTGGGATTAACTGCGTGGTGTAGACGCTTATGTGGCATAGAACATAACCTTTTTTTTATGATTCCCAAGGCAATCACTCACATGTGGTCACATTGAGTTGACCTGCCTAGGCACTATGATAAGGATGTCTGCTCCATGTTCACAAAGATATGCATCGTAAACCTTGTTTGTTGGTCCAAAGTCATCGGAGTATGAAAACTTTCTAGACAGTATGATCACCATCATCACATGCGATTGTCGTATACACCTGTTTCTCCCCAGATTACCCAAAAATCTCAGTTTCTCCCTAAAACTTTGTTCGAATCACCTAGATATTCCTGCTTCCCCCAGAAACCCTGTTCAAACTCCCCAGGTATCCTTGTTTTACCTAAAATTCCAGAAAATCCATGTTCTCCTCGAACTCCTACCACAATCTCCCAAAAATCCTTGCTTCCCTAAGAGTCTGCTAAATTTCACATGCTTCCTTGAAACTCTACCAAGATCTTTGTCCCCCAGAAACCTTGCCAAAGTTCACCCAGATTTCCCAGAAATCCTTATTTCCTAGAAACTTTACCAAAGTCCACCAGATTTCCCAGAAATCCCTGTTTCCTAGAAACCCTATCCAAATCACCCAGATTTTCTAGAAAATACCTGTTTCTCTCAGAAACTCTGTCCAAATCTCTTAGATTTCCCAAAAGTCCCAGCAACTCCGTCCAAACTTCCCAGAAATGTCCAGATTTACCTTGTTTCTCCCAGAAACTATGATTTCCTAGTTTTTCCCAGAAACTTTGTCCAACTCACTTGGAAATACCTTTTTCTTCCAAAAACTCTCGATTTTCCAAAAATCCATGTGTCTCCCATAAGCTCCTTCCTAATCTCAAGAATATCCCAAAAACTCCATATTTCTTCCAAAATATTCCAATTCTCTCCTACTAGTGACCATACTAAAAAGAAAGGTTAGCACACTCTATATGACTAGGACCTTACTTGCTTAACTACTATGTGTTAGAAGTAGGGGCATTATATAGATTAGGGTTTACATCAGCATACTTGTCTCATATGCATACACAATTCGTTTCAGTCTACATGCATGCACATCTCGTCAATCTCACATTTGTCAAAATCTACACATGAAATGCATACGTATCATCAACGTCACCCATCTCAATCATTGTATAGAAGTCAGATACATACTGCAACTGTCATCGGTTCACATCGATAAATCCTTCAAAATTCCTGATCATCTCTCCCCACTAGGAGTCCATAAGAAGTCTTTCGTGCCTCTGCCGGTTTGGGCTTTTACTTCTATTGTAGTCCCAGGTAAGGACACTTTTGTAGCTCATTGGATTCATTGTCTTGTTGATGGGGCTAGCCCAGACCGTCATAAACCCACCAAGGCCCAGGCCATGACACCGACAGTCGCATACGCCTTCTCCATGATATCTAAGACCTCATCGGTCGGAAAATCATCGAGCCATCACCCATCCAACCCTATGTCAACCAAAGTGTCTTCTTCGTCGAACCTAAAGCCCCTGACTTACTTGTTCAGATCATCCCCTTCACTGAGGCCCATGAATGTTGAACCTGTGCAAGTGAAGTAATGGTGTTTGGGACCTTTGCTAGCAAAACGAATGAGGATGCCCCTTCGAAAAAAAAAGAAAAAAAAAGAATAAGTGAGTCATTGTGACACTCCATTTGAGACCAGGTCGAGTCTAGTCGAGTCTGTTCTATGTTTTGAGTTTATTTTAAGTTTAGTCTTGTGGTCGAGTCTGTCTATCATCGAGTTGTTGTGAGTCTGTGTCGAGTAATATAATCTTTCTCTTTTGACGTGATGAAATCTCATTTTGCTTAACCTGATGTGTCTAGTCATAAATGCATGAATCATTGTACCGAAAGTGTTACTTTTCAAATTACCATGGATATTATTCTGCTAATAAATTTTTGCAAAAAAAAATTCCTGAAAAGTCGAAATCGATTTCGCGCTAACCCCGAAGAAAAGCCGAGAATTGATTAGTCTCTCCATGTCACCCTATTTCAGTAATCCACGTGTTTGGCTCTCAGTCATGCCACACGTGCGGGGGCGTGTTGAGATTGCCCCCATATGGGGACTTATAACCTAGTAGCTACTCAATATATAAGTTCAAGGGGCTACTCCACCCATTTCCTATTGGTTTTGGGTTGGATGCTCTAATTTAACAGGGTATCAGAGCATGTTATTGTTGGGCCCAATTTGTTCACGTGTGCTCCATGTCACCCTATCTCAGTAACCCACGTATTTGTCTCTCACTCATGCCACACATTTAGGAGTGTGTTGAGATTGTCTCACATCGGGGACTTATAACCTTGCTATTTAACACCTGGGTTTTAAGTAGTTGAATGGGATGGGCCTTACAAGAAATATATATATATATAGTTTATGTAATCTGGCTTGGTTGGGGTGCCTTCTTGACTTCTTGCTTGATTCCTCTGCCGAAACCCAGGCCGAAATCAGGCCAGGTTTGTGATTTCTAGCCGAGGTCTGTCATGAAGTTTATAAAAGGTTGATTAAGCCAGATCAAAAATCGGGCTGGCTCGGGCTAGCCAGTCTAAGTTGCAGTCCTAGCCTTGAGATCCCTTTTACGAATGAGTGAACATTAGTATTTTTAGTCTTCCTCTCCTCCCCTTTGCCCCAATCGCTGAGTATCTTTGTCAAAGGTCAAACAAAGTAAATTTGAGCAGCCATTTTTTTCTTTCTATAAATGCCCTTTCCTTAAGAATCCTAGATTCACCCCAAGAATATCACAAGGCTTCAATTTGATACATTTGCACTAAGAAGACTAACGATATGTAAGGTTGCACGATATAAAATTCAAGGTCACACTCTATTTGTTTCTGATGGTAGACCATCTAATTGTTATCGGGACTGACTTTTGACATCTTTTGATGCTTTGTGTCTTCCTTTATTAATAATTATAGCACAACTCTAAACTCAACATGTTAGTGTTGGGATTCTATCACATGTGGGTCAATCCCAATAATTTAGGGATTGTGATTTGGCTAAATTCCTATTATGATTTGGTTTCCTTGATAGAGTGGCCTTGTCTAACAAGTAATGAGTCATAAACTCTATATATAGGGATGTTATAAAGGAATTTAGGAAGCTCTTGGTGTACCAAGTTGGGGGCCTCTCCTCATGGGGGGTGCATGGTCTAGGGTGAGAAAGTGGTGATGAGAGAGGGTGCCCCTTTGGGGAATGAGACATTAATCATTAGGGTTTTCTGTGAGGGGTGTTCATAGCATTATAGGGATGTGAGGTAGAGAGAGTCTTTCTTTGTCTCTATGATTTCTCTATGTATTACAGTGATTATGTTTGGCTCTTTGGGGTATTGAGTGGGGAGTGTACAAGGATATTGTATTTGGGTTATGGGATTTAATCCATATAACTTGTACCATGTTATACTTAATAGTGAAAGCATGGATCTCTCGGGTGTAGACGTAGGCAGGTGTTTGGCTGAACCACGTAGAAATCTGTGTCTTTTCTTTGGTGTGCATGTTTAATTACTGCTCATGTGTGTGTTTATTTGGGAAAATTTGGTTCCGCATATTAAATTCCCAACAAGTGGTATCCGAGCCATGGTGGTGAGATCTATGGTGGGCAGAGCACATGGTGACAGTGGAATAGGGCACGGTGGAAAAAGAAAAATAGATTTAGAAAAAAATAAAAAATTTAATCTAATGATGCAGCGATGATGATGAAGATGGTCGTACGTGTCGAAGATGAAGATGTGCAGGTTCCTTATGGATTTAAAGAGTTGGATAGAACAATTATCCAGTGTGGCAAGGTGGATGGTAGTCATGGATCATGATTGGTCAGAATTTCAAGAAGCTTGTGGGATAAGCTATATTGTTTGGAATTCGGGTTAGAGTTGATTCTCATGGTTTTCGGGTGCTGCGGATTCATTGGTTGCTGCGGATTTGCGACATTCTGCAGGATTGGAATTTATTTTTCTTGGTGATAGATCCTATATATATTACAGCAGGTTGGGATCTAGGGCATAAAAATAATTTTGTTGCTACTGTGATTGTAGCAGGTTGAGTATGGTGGAGAGGTTCTCACATTCCACTCATACGGGCATTTCTTTTGGGCTGTTAGATTCCGAGTACGGTAAGTATGTGCTTCTGGAGAAAAGAATTTGATGGGTTCTAAGAAGACGAGGGCAGAAACAAGCGCAATTATCCGACGGAGGTAATTGTTAGGATACTACACGTAGGAACGTTAATCAAATATTTTTGGAGCAGGTTCACTATTTGGGTGGTATGATATTGATCCTAAAGTTGCAGAGGAATCTAATATTGTTGTTGAAATCACACACAGTGGTTGAGAGAAGTACTGTGGATAGTTTGTGTCGTCTGGTTGGTAGAGTTGTACTCCCAAGTCCTCGGAGGAAAATTCTTGCAAATGTGTGGATGGTTTATTCACAGTTCAGACGATGGTGAGGGGAAATCCTACTAGAGAGAAAGAGGGATCGAGGCTCTTCTCTAGAGTTAATGGGTATAATTAACTCGGGCCTGTACATGTATTGGCTGATTGAATCGGAGGTGTCGAGACCGTGTTGATTCGAGAGTGTGCAGATTGGTATGGTGATGGCCAATGGATTCGTTTGCGGTTTGGCAAGCGGTTTGCTTTGTGGGCGCTCCAGTTGAGGGGTGCTGGTCATGTGTGATAGAATGGTTGGATAGTTTCCCCACAAGTGATAGAGGGGGTGATTGTTGGGATTCTATCACATGTGGGTCAATCCCAATAATTTAGGGATTGTGGTTTGGTTTTCTTGATAGAGTTGCATTACTTGTCTAACAAGTAATGGGTCATAAACTCTATATGTAGGGATGTTGTATAGGAATTTAGGAAGCGCTTGGTGTACCAAGTTGGGGTCTCTTCTCATAGGGGTGCATGGTCTAGGATGAGAGAGTGGTGACGAGAGAGGGTGCTCCTTTGGGGCATGAGACATTAATCATTGGGGTTTTCTGTGAGGGGTGTTCATAGCGTTATAGGGATGTGAGGTAGAGAAGGATTTTTTTTGTCTCTATGATTTCTCTATGTATTACAGTGATTATGTCAGGTTCTTTGGGGTATTGAGTGGGGAGTGTACAAGGGTCTTGTATTTGGGTTATGGGATTTAATCCATGTAACTTGTACCATGTTTTACTTAATAGTGAAAGAATGGATCTCTCGGGTGTGGATGTAGGCAGGTGTTTGGCCGAATCACGTAGAAATCTGTGTGTCTTTTCTTTGGTGTGCATGTTTAATTACTGCTAATGTGTGTGTGTGTGTTTATTTGGGAGAATTTGATTCCACGTGTTAAATTCCCAACAGTTAGTTGAAGACTCATTCAATTCTGCAACTTTTGCTTCCACACTCGATAGAGAATCTGCTATGTGAATTCAGATGTGAATCAATTCTCTCATGCTAAATTAGAATGCCAATGCTGACCTCTTGCTCATCTTATAGGCTCTATTTTAGTTATTTGGAATTTGTTTTCTCTCTTTCAACAATCTTGATCTTATTGGATGCTGTGCTTTTTTCACTTATTTGAACTGATTTTGGTCACAAGTTACTACGCACTTTCCATAGCTTATTAAGCTAGCTACTCATACTGGTATGCATTTAACGACTTGCCGTGGGTGGGAACTTTCTTTTTCTTCTGTTTAATCTAATATACTCCCTCCGGCCCATTTTATGTGTCAATCTTTCCTTTTTGGGATGTCTCAAAATTGTTGTCCACTTTTCTAAATTAATATATAAATTTTACTTAGTTTCCCCAACTACCCTTGCAATCAATACCAAAATAAAAATAATAATAAAAAAAGTGCAATGATTATGGGCAATTGTGGAAAGTAGGTGTAGATTATTTTTGTCTCCTTAAATAGTTGGACTCCCCAAGATGGACACATAAAATGGGACGGAGGGAGTATTATGGAGGAACTTTGCCAATGTGTTTTAAGAACATCGGTTTCTAGTGATTATCAACAATTTGATTAATTTTGGTAAACAGTTCCATAGAAGTATAAGTGGTACATTGGTGAGAATCAAATTTTATCATTTTGTCAAAGATCAAATTGTTATCCAGATTCATATTCACATTATCTTAGACAAAAGATTTGAGTGGAGGATAAATTCAGAAAAAAAAAAAAAAAACTGCTTGCATCCGAAAATTTCAATTATTCGGAAGACAAATTACATTGGATACTGACAATTACAGATCTCCATGCATATAAATTCCTGGCTAACATTGGAGCACCTCTACAAACGTTTGATCTAATGTTTTGATGCTATGATTGTTGTGTCAAGTGGAATATATTTAGCAAGAGTGTTACCATGGCATATATATAAATATTAATACACTTAGACTTGAGGTTATATGTAATAAGTTGAAGTACTTGTGTCGGATGCTTTACACTCAGATGAAGGTAATGCGATCTGGGTCCGACACTTTTATAGTTGGACAGTCACCAAAAACCAAGTTAGCTACTAGTATCATAGAATATTTAAGCCTCTAACATACCTTTTGCGACAAAGTTCATTCGAAATGGAGGAAATGCTCGTGTTAGAGTTTTATTATTACGGAAACACTATTTTTTCAGAGAAATATAAGAAATGTACAGATTTGTTTTCATGTCCCCATACCATAAGAATAATGAACTTGTAAAATCTGACGCTAGGACATGTACCTGCAGTCAACACTTGTACCTGAGTCCGCATAAAGAAACAGGATAGAGGCGTGTGAATAGAGAGATTTGATTGACTTGTGATATCGTGTCATCATATAACTGTTATAATGAGTAGTTTCTCCCCTTAGAGTGACAGAAATGACTTCAAGTCTTTCATCTTTTAGTAGTAAGCGAGGAAGGACAAGGTTTCCAATTAGGATCCACTTCCTCTTAAATACACGAGCGCACGCGCACACATACACACACACTCACTTGCATGAGCGCATGTACCACACACAATGGGAATCAGTGAAATAAAAAAGAGTCCTTAGAATTAGCATGCAACACAATTTGAAGTGTTTGCATGTATATAAAGAAAATTGTTCATGTCTTAAACGATGACCGTCCAACTGATTCTAAGCTAGATACATATATCTTGATACATGCATTTAAAGCTAGGTGTCAAAAAGCGTGTGTAGCACTATTCTTGTATAAATTGATCTCCTGCCATGAGCAGCTGGTTGTTTCTACATGTTTTTCGTTGTTCTGTTAATGTTCTTTGGGGTGAAGGAAATGTCAAAATCACATAGGATGAATCTATAAATGCTATTCAATTATTCTTCTTATATTTTTAGTTTGTATAGGATTGTCCGTGGTACTTTTAGGTTCAAATATTTATGGTGCGGACTATTTGGTTGTATGGTACCGTACAACCAAAACACCATAGCCCTTTGATGAACCCAAAGATAAATCCTAACCGTCAATCTTTTTTAAACGAAAATCACTTGGGTCAAGCTCCCAAATCAAGGAACAAACATTTTAAGGGTACAAACATTTCTTACCATGGAATAAAACAAACATTTTCTATCATGAAACAAATGTCTTACCAGGTACAAACATTTTTTATCAGAGTGCAAACAGATTTAATAAAGGAACAAACATGCCTTGCCAACCAAACTTGAGCAATGTTACATACATAAGGTACAACCTCTTTGATGCTTTACACAAAAAATTTTAAACAAGTACAAATATTTCTTTTCAAGCAACAAGCCACTTGGTTGCACGGAAGAATTGTCCATTGTTTAGAGCAGGGCAAGATTGGAGATGATGTGTTCATAGAGTTAAAATACGATGAGTCAGAGTAGTTGAGTGGTTTTGGTATATTGTCACATTCTGATATACCTTATAACTAAAAAGGAAATTTTAGGGCATGTTTGGGAACATGTTAAATATATCTCCAACATTTTTTTTTCTAGTTCTTGTAAAAAATAATTATATGTTACTTTATTTTGACAAAGAACTTGTTTTAAGAGTGGTTTAGGAATATACACAAACTCCGTACAATAAAAGGGAGTCTACCAAGCATTTGTATTTGTAAAATCTGTTCACTTTTGGACCATAGAACCGGTTCCGTGTCTTTTCAAATAGCCCATCAGGCCAACTAACTATGTTTCATGATACAGAGTGTTTGACAACAAATAAACAAAGTCGGGTGTGTGATAATACTAGAAAATATAGAAATAGAAATGAATCTATTCCTATGAAAAAAAAAATGGTAAATGTAGCATTTGAAAGGTTCGCTAGAGTATGCTAGACTAGGCTAGAGTACTATCTTTTTTTGGGTGACAAAGAACGTAACCCTTCCAAGCATATGTCCTTTAGACGCATGATTACAAGGTATTAATGCTTAGGTTCTGCTTGGTTTGTGGATTTGATGAGGGAAAGAAAAGTAGGTATTGCGAAAAACACTTTTATTTGTTTGGTTAATAAGAACAATAAGAAGGAAAAGAGAACTGGGAGAAAAATATATAAAAATTTTGAAATTCGGAGTCACTTCCCCTTCCTATACTCTCGAGTTTCTATCACATTTTAAAATTTTAAATTTTAGAATTTATTTAAGCACGGAGAAAAATAGAAGAGAACTAATTTTATTTCTTGCTTTTCTTTTCATTCATTTTTCTTTTCTTTCTCTAAACCTGGAAACCAAACAGAGCTTTTGCCCCAAGCCTGAAGTTCAGCAGCATTTTTCTATGGGCAGAATCCCCAATCATGTATCTTGAATCATGTAGCTTATTCATGTTATCATTCTTAATCTTTCTAATGAAAGTGGAGGTCTCATAGAGTACAATTGCAATATAATACTGAAGTTGATTGCAACAAAATTAAGAGCCTAGATTAGAATGTGCCCCTGATAGCCTACCAAACTGAAGTCAGCAAAGCACAAATGCAACATGCAATTCAAATATATATATATATATGAGAGAGAGAGAGAGAGAGAGAGAGAGAGAGAGAGAGAGAGAGAGAGAGAGAGAGAGATTAGTGCTATTAAACAATAGCCAAATGATTTGCATAAACTCAACTTTAGTCTTATTCACTCAATAAGCAAAGTACACAATCTATTTCTTTATTCAGCAAAGCTAAGAGCACTAGCTCTAATATGTAGAATACAAACACAACTCTATTAATGCTTCCTTAACTTCCTATGCTATATATATATAGATATATCTATTTAGATATGGGTAATATTTGGGTCATACCTAAAGACACAACTTTTGGGACATAACCCAAGAGATGTGTCTATCTCTCTCCTGTGTCATTGTGGGGTCCAGTGACATCACTAGAGACATATAGACACATCGTTTGAGTTGTGTTCCAAAAGTTGTGTATTTGGGTGTGTCCCAATCTTTACTCTTTAGATATTAGAAGTTTATGGAGCTTAATTGAGCTGAATGGCTGTATCATAAGTAGCCCCAGCTTTCCAATAACTAGGAATCACATTTCTCAGCTGCACCCAATTCAACCCATTACGGCCACTCACTTGGAACCTCAAGTTAAGAGCTGCTTTTGGTGGGTTGGAAATGTCCCATACAGCGCCATAGGCCTTGCGCATGCACCTCCATTCCTGGTATTCCTCCTGCATCAAAAACAAATACATACACATATTTATACGTGTATATACAAGAAAATGCTAATCTGTTAATGTCTAAAAGTAGCCATTCTTAAATGGACAATCTAATCCATCTCGTGTCTTAAAAATGACGGACTAAACAATTTTTGCTAGAGACCTATAATAAAATTAGGGAGCTACTATTATATTACACCCATCTCGAAGAAGTGTACATTTGGCGTCATTAACGGTCTAAATGTGTGTAGAGAGCAATTTGGTGTTTGTATTTAGTAACTCCCTTAAATTACTTTAGTGCCTTTGTCCTACTTTAAATTGGAGTAGAAAAGCTGGCTAGATCGACAACACACATGAAATGCTAACCTACTAGTATATAAACCTTTAAAAGTACTTAAATGGACAAGAGGACACTAAGGTAATATTATAAATGATTGTAAGTAAATTTACTTTAGTGTAAAGTGTAAAATTACTTTAGTGTTTTAACATGTCCATTTAGAAAAGAATAGAAAACTCTCCTACTACATATGGGCATACTACGATATGAATAAGGTATGTTTCTCAAGTTCAAATTCTAAATTTGATTTTCAAATGGTTTAACAGTTACGCTATACTCTGACGTCAGTGTTCGGTGGTACCGTATGCCACTGCATGTGGTACAAGTAATAAAGCATTTGGGAAACGCAAAAAATTTTGAATACAAACTTGGGAAGAAATAGCATTGCACATAGTAGGATAGAATTAAACACACATACAGCATACCTGAATTTCAACAGCCACGATCTCATCCATACCGGCTTGGTACAACATGACTAACGCAAGGTACTCAGGATATCTGCTGTTTTCATGGACCTTGAAAAGGAGGTTATAACCCGGGTATTGACAAGGGATTCTTTTGTACTCTATGTCAACGACGCCGTATGCAAGAAGCTCTACGGCCGTGTTTGGACGAGCCAGTTTCGAGAATGCACGTACGCTTAGAATGAAGTCAGTGTGGTCACCTTCACCATGGTCAGTGATCACTATCTTGGCCCCATCATCACTGCAGTATTGGGGGATCTTGCACCTAACCTGAAAATTTTATTTTAAAAAAATAGTTAAAAATTATTTGGACATAAAAGCAAAATAGCCACTTGTTGTGTAATTAATCATTGATTATGAGATTTAAAAGAATCGTAAAGGTATGGTGTAACTTCAATAGATATAATAGAAATTTAGTGAAAAAGTTCCCTCATTTTAGATTAATTTAGTGTAACTCTTTTTTATTTTGATTAAAACTCCATCACTAATGAAACTTAATTGGATCAAGTCTCTATGTTTTAAAAGTTATATGAAAAAATTCACATGATTTTTTTTTTTATGTGCAATTTCAAATAACTAATTTAATTTCTCACAAAAGTTATGTGAATTTCTCATAACTTTTATAAATTAAACTAAAATAAAAACCGAGTTGGACGTGATACATGAGCAATATTTTAGAGCACTTTGGACTAAAATTCCCATAGAATATTAATGGCTTCCAGCCCCAACCTAAAATTAGTTAGCGCTTGTGAAATTGTTGCATAATTAACCAGATTAGCCAATACTATTTGGTCCATTTCAAATTGGTGTTTACAACTCTGACTTTTTCTTTTTCTTCATTTTTTCTTTGTGCCCAAACACGACCTTAAAATGTCTCCATCACTTAACTTTTTGGTCACTTTCAAACTCCTCTAGTGGGTTAAAGCTTACCTGATAGCATGCACCACAGCCTGTTCCGTTCTTGTATAGTCTAGAGGCTCCAGACACCTCACCACCATTGACAGTTCTTCCATATTCACCAAATCCACAAGCTCCGCCTGATTTAACATCACAAAACCAAGTAAAATTAATGATCCCAAAAAGTAGTACCACATATGCATTTATATTTTATTCAACTAGATATGTGTAATGAACCAAATGAGGGTAATATGTACTTTAATAATGTTCACAAAACCAAGTAAAATTAATAATCCATAGATACGTGGTATATCCCAGGAAGCATTAGAGCGAGCACGATGGTTTGAATGTAGATGTTAGAGATTCTTTAAATTAAAAAAAAAAAAATTGGTTGTAGCGTAGGCGTGGAGTACTTGAATAAAATATTATAAAAGGCTTTAATTGTAAATTATTCAACAGCTATATTGTCTTAATTACTTTATGTAGTTAGATATGAATAACAAGTATACAGGCTAGATAATTAGCAAATATTAGCCTTTTGAAGTGTACTCCAATTTCCAGCATTCTTAAATTTAGCCAGAATTTTTCTAAAGCATTTAGAGACCTCCTTTTTGTTTTAAAGAAAAATTGAATTAACATGACACTCTATTGCACTCAAGAAGAATCCACACAAATTACGAATGCAACTACACATCCACGGCAGATTCTTCGACTTTTTAATTAAAGAATTCGTGATTCCTTGAGTATGTCTATAAGAGAAAGAATACATACTTGGAGTCCCTAAGCAATCAGGGCTACCATAAAAGGTGGCTCTTGAGTACAAATAATTGTCTTGAGAGTAACATAGTGTAGGCAAAAGCACCATGACACAAAGAAGTGATATATAGAAGTGTAGAAATGCAAAATCCATATCTTGATAAAATACTACAACACTATGGAATGATAATTAAAAGATGGAGTTCAATAACTCAGATATATAGAGTGAGAATTAAGAAGATGAATTGTAGATTGTGATATGGGAAGTTCACAAATCCAAAGGCCATATTTATAGTTGAGGTTAGAAGGGGGAGGCCATAGTGGAGAATAGCCACCTATTCCTCCACTAAGTACTACGTACTAATAAGACCACGGTTATTGACTCCTTTAGATCATTTCACACATTCATAAACACATTATTTATATTAAGATTCAATAACAAAGAATATTATATATGAGACAAATTGAGTCTTGCCTAACTTTTCAAATATCTAACTTTTTGCACTTTTTGGCCTCTTTGACGCACAGTTTTATTTTAACAGGACAATAAGGCGGCAAGAGGTGTAATTAGAAATATCCACTACTCCTTGGATAGATTTCTTTTACCAAGCAGAATGGAGAAAACTATACATGCAGATGCAGCTAACCCGAAATAGCAAAGTTTAGCGCCCGTTTGAGATTGTTAAAAGCATCAGATCTGATTGATAACTAATTTTTTTTTTATAATTTAATTGAAAATCAGATTTTTCAAAAAGCTAAAAAATGAATTTTTTTTTTTTTTTTTTAAAGTTGAAAAATCTATAATTCACATATCAATACAAAACACTAATACACACACACACACACACACATATATATATATATATATATGCATATTTGGAAAAAAAATCTCGTATCCCTGGATAGATCCCAAACTGGTCTTAGTTGAGTTGCATTCAATTATTGCTAAAAGTTATGCTTATGTGATTGTACTTTTAGGACTAGTTTTTGCTTAATTATCTGTCAATACTTTTAAGACTGAAATTGGCAATTTCATTTGGAAAATTTTTATGATACATCCTAGTGGTTTTGTAGCTAATAAAATGGTGGACTTTTTTTTTTCTTCTTTTTTTTTTTTTCAGGAAAGCAAAAGGCTGTACGAGATGTGATTAGAAATATGAGTTATATTTGGGGCACTAACAATATCCACTAACACTTACTAACACACTCTATCTCTCTCCTAGTGGTACTGCGGGGTCCACTGCGGACCCCGCAGTACCACTAGGAGAGAGATAGAGTGTGTTAGTAAGTGTTAGTGGATTTTGTTAGTGCCCCTAGTATTGCCCTAGAAATATTTACTCGTTGGATAAATTTTATTTTCTCAAGCATAATATAGAAAATTAGGAATGTTCATAAAAACCGAAAAATTAAAAACCGACTAAAAAACCGATCAAACACCAATTGGTCGGTTTTTTTTTTTTTTTTTTTATAAGAAAGTGCATAAGTTTAAATTGACTAACACCACCTAAAATTGATCTACTGAAACCAAATGATTGGTTTTAAAATTACTAAAAAGTTGAAAAAATCGACCGCGAGCATCTCTAGAGAAAACTGATTCATGCAGTTGAGCTCAAATAACAAAGTTTAGTGTCCGTTTGAGATTATTGAAAGCGTTGGGTCCGTTTGGTAACCAAGTTTTTACAAAATTACTTAAAAAAAAGTAAGGCTTTTTTTTATTGTATTTTATTTACTTATAAAAAAACTAAAAAATCTTTGATTCACACGTCAATATCAACTGCTAAATAACATTTTAAAAAATCTCTTATCCCTACATAGATACCAAACGGGTACTTAGTTGAGTTGAATTCAGTGATTGCTAAAACTTTGATGCTTATGCATGTGATTGTACTTTCAAGACTAGTTTCTGTTTATGTGATTGTACTTTTAGGATCTAAACTGGCCATTTTGATTTCGAAAAATTTTATGATGCATTCTAATGGTTTTGGAGTTAAATGGTATACTTCGGTGCTAAAATATTGTACCATTTAGAGCTAGCTAGTGGTTTTGTCAAAAGTAAGGTGGTTTTGAAAGTTAACAATAATTTTGCATCAATTTTAATTTTATTGAATGTTGTAACTTGAATGTACAGTATGATATATCTTAAACTAAGAGAATGTATAGTAGAAGTTCCTAAATCCAAAGGACGAATAGACGTCGGCTAAGTTCGACCATAATGATCAGGAATTTCAATTCTTTTTGAATTGGTCTTTGGGAGTCAAACCTAAAGCAATGGGCTATTAACAACTAGATTAACATGCAGGGACCTTCTATAATAAATACTGGTGGTTTCGGTTGATCATACAGTGTAATTTGGTATCAACAAATGGCAATTTGGTACCAAAATGTAACAAGTTCGTCTCAATATGCAGTAACTTTGAAGGATAATGCTATTGTCAGAGCAGAAATGGTTAATGCCAGATCAAAAAGTGTCGCTAAAAATTTTAGGGACAAAAAAAAAAGTTTCTTTAGTGACACTTTTTTACTTTGACATTAGTCATTGCTTCTCTGACAATAGGGCTAGCCAACTTTGAAAACCACATTAATTTTTGGGTAAATTGCAAATTACACCCCTGTAGTTTGAGGATTGTGCAAATTACACCCAATGGTGTTTCAATTTTGGCAATTTACACCCTACAGTTTGAAAATTGTGTAAAATCTACCCAATTACAAAAAAATCAAGCGCACAATGGGAATATCACATTATTTCCAGCCCAAAATAACCCCATGTGCAGGGGCGGACCCTGGAGTATAGTTCAGTGGGAGCAAAAGCTTATACAGGGGTTCAGGGGCAGCGCCCCGACCCGATTTATTTTATTTTATTTTATCATCATTTATTTATTTTTTTGTTAAAAAAAAATTTGAATAGAAATAGTATAATTCTATTTGTTATTTTTTTGGTATAAAGTAATCTATCAATTAATTCTTTCACGAAATTTTGTATCATATGCTAAATTAGTTATTTATTATACTTATCAATTTTATTGTCCCAGAACTCTGTATAGGCTTTTGCTTCCATTGAACTACACTCCTAGGTGTGCCCCTGTACATGAGGTCATTTTGGGCTGAAAATAATGTGACATTCCCATTGTGCCATTGCTTTTTTGTTATTGGGTAGATTTTGCACAATTTTCAAACTGTATGATATAAATTACCAAAATTAAAACCACAGGATGTAATTTACACAACACTCAAACTACTAGGATATAACTTGCAATTTACCCTTAATTTTTAAATCGAAGTAATTTTCAAAGTTACTAGTTCAAGTTGGAACAAATTTATAGGCATTTTGGAACCAAACTTACCAGATTGTATTATATTACCAAAACCATTGAGGGTTATCATAGACTTTTCCTAACATGTAATATTTGGTTATAACGCACTAATTAAGCACTGTGCAATCATGTTACCAGGTAGTGCGCAGAGGCAAAGTCAATCCAATCCAGATAAGCTATCCCATGTGTTACAATGCATGTATGAGTAGAAATTATATGCGGTTAGGGGCAAAAGCACTCATTTACTCCGTCTCAACTGAAGCCTGTATGTACACGTGTGAGGCCACGAATACATATATATATAGGATAATTTTTTTGTGACAACTTTCATACAACTTTCATACAATTTCTTAAAAAGGTGTGTCTATCTCTCTCCTATGACAGTGATCCCACAGTGACACAGGAGAGAGATAGACACATCTTTTAAGAAGTTATATGAAAGTTGTCACCAAAGAATTACTCACACTGTCAGTGCCTACTAGGAGAGAGAGATAGTGAGATTGTGAGCTAAAAGTGGTGGGAAGGTTGTGCTCCAAGAATTACTCTTGAAATTTTTGAGTAATTCTTGGGGCACAAGAGTGCAGAACCTTCGCATAACTTTTTGCTCACAACCTCACTATCTCTCTGTATCTCTCTTTTAGTAGGCACTGTGGGAGCCACTGACACTGTGGTACCCATGAGGAGAAAGATTGAGAGAAATAGTTAAGTTATGAGCAAAAAGTTGTGGGGTTGTGCTCAAAGAATTACCCTAATTGCAGAGCCCGTCCTGAGATGACAAAAATTGTCCGAGCCCTCAAGCGAACTTTCAAAGGGGCCTAAAAATGAGGCCTTTATACTAAGTTTCATAGAAATTAGGAAGAAGTTAGAAGAAAATTGGCCTTAAATGATAAGTTTTATAGAAATTAAGAAGAAATTAGAAGAAAACATACCTAAACAGATAAGTTTCATAAAAATTAAGAAAAAAAAAAAAAAAAAAATAGGCCGTAAGTGAAGACCCATACGGTCGCCTCCGGACATGGCCTCAAGTCAACCTTGCCTATTAAAAGTGTGGGTGCTTTTTTTTAGTAATTTTCAGCGCCAAGTTTGGTTCACTTGTAAAGTATAAGTCTAGAAAGAAATCTCATTCGGTGAAACCACTTTTCTATGTTAATTAATTTGGTGTGCTTAACTAGATACGTAATGTAATTTCAAATAGACTTAGATTTTTCTAAAAATCAAGAAATCACAATCTCTAATGTTTTAAAAACCGGACCGGACCGGCCGGTTGGACCGGTTGGACCGTCGACCGGTCGGTTTTCCGGTCCGGTTTGACTCGATAGTCGTTATTGGAGCAAGAACCGGTCAAAACCGGTGGGTGGACCGGTTGAACCGGATAACCAGAGAACCGGTGACGGTTTTTGTGGATGAACCGGGTTTGTGAAAGCTTAAAAAATGGCTTGTGTCCACCAAAATAGGTCCCTCCAAAGTCCATCCTTCACCTCCGTCGTCCTCTAGCGAATGGACCTCTATCTTGTCGCCATCATCTAGCCTGGTCGGAGTAACTCTGGTTGTCGCTGCGCCTCACAGTGCCGTCTATTTCCTGGCTTTCAAATAACATGTGGTTTTGTTTACTCTAGCAACCTCTCTCTCTCTCTAGATTGCATTTGATATATGTTACACCACTTACGCTATTCTTGGTTTTGAGTCTTATTGGGAAGTGAAATTGATCATTATGGTAGGTGGTAGGTTGTAAGTAATATTAGAGCTTTTAATGTTCACTTTTTACTTTTTAGTCTTGGTAGTTGTTAAAAGAATGGGTTGGTTGTAATTAATTTGTAGGCCAATGGTATGGTTATCATATTTTGAATTTTAAATTAGTTCTCAAATTATTTGTTAGTTGTATCATATGTAGGGATATGAAAATGTGAAGTAAAAAATTTACAATTTATCTCTATTTCATACTTAATTATATATTATTGTACTCCTATATATTTAAATAAATACATTTATTACATAATTATGACGTCACGGTTTGACTCCGGTTCACCCGACGGTTGAACCATTTGTAAATTCCTATGTAACTTTTATAAGTCCTATTAAATGTGGTCCACTAGCCTTCTATGTTAGTTGAACGCCACTAACTATTTAGCCAATAGAATATTGTCCCAATTAATATATATGTATGTATATATATATAAAAGATATACGTTATTAATTGTTGAGAGAACTGATGATTGAAAGGTTCATCTTTCAACAATTATTAAATAAGGGACTTTTCATATTTCAAGGAAATATTTATGAAAGTCATTACGTATTCCAAGACCGTCTTTATGACAGTCATTAATAGGCCCTCTTCTCTCCTCTATAAAAGGTACACCCTACCCCTTGAAAGTTAACCTCAATCAATTACAGAAATAAGGGTGTGCATAATTGAGAGACAGAGAGAAGAAGTGAAGCCTTGAATAAAGTACAATCTAAGGGGTTCCAATTCTGTCTTTGCCAATTTCAATGTTGAATAATGGTATGTAAATTTATATTTGATTTCTTAAGGTGTGTTTTATTCAAGATCTTGGCAATTATATTATTTCCGCATGATAGTTTTATCAATTAAATTCTTACATTTTGTATCAGAGCGCAAGTTTTGAATATACACATCTTAGAATAAAGGATTAAATTTTGTCTCTTTTGGGAACGTAGATAAGGGTTAGTATATGTTCACCAATTTTGTTTCCATGAGAATGATGTTTGATCAGTTTGTGAAAAACTTTATTATTTGTTTATAACGTTAATGTTTCAGACGTATTAGAGTTTGATTTTACATGAAGTTGTTGTGGGAAAGTGTAATTGATTACAATTCCATTGTGATAAACTTTGACAACCGTGTATGAATATGCATCAAAGTATTGACATGAACTGATTAAAAAATATATATATATATATATATTGCACACGGTTGTACTATGTTAAGTAGTGTATCTTCTAAAATCTTTGACTTTATATATGGAGATACAATAAGACAAGTACATAATTTTATGGCTGAATAGTATACAAGTCATGAATGTTTTATATTGTGTTGCAATTTATAAACTGGCCAAGAATTATAGATTTTTTGTAGAGAGAGTTATTGCTACTTTTGTCATTGAAAAGTTTTAATCACATAAAAGAAAATTTATTTTTATTATGAAAGTGATTAAGTAAATAAATGACAACTTAGCAATTAAATAAATAACTCTTATAAAAGTGATAGAAAATATACAATTTTAGAGTTATTGTTTAAAGTAATCATTGAATAGAAAATTCAATTACATAAAAAAAAAATTAGAAAAATTTTATTATTAAATTAGTAATTGAATTATTAAATGATGACTTTAGCAATTAAATAAATAACTCTAATAAAAGGTTAGAGAATATTATTGGTTAGTTTTATTTTCATATGGTTTATTAACTTAGTAGTTGCCAAAGTGACCTAGGTTAGTGAGCCTTATGAATATATAACTACATTAAAGATTAGTCAATAAGGGTGACATAAAAGACAATAATATTCTCATTGGCAGTCATAGTTGGGAGATTGGGACTAGCCCAAAGGAGAGTCACTTTCAACTAACTATGAACTGGATAGGGTAATGTAATTTATGTTACTGAGTAGTTTAGAATTGGATACCCAAAGGTAACATGACTAACTATTAGGTGACATAAATTATATTAGACCTATATACGTGATAATATTTTGTACCTATAGAGTGGACACTAGATATGCTACGGTTTCGCCCAAAGGAGAAACTGTAGTGATGTCAATAGTTCATCTGTTTAGAATTTATAATTCTATATTAAAGATAGACTCAAGGCCTTAACGTGAGCATTGTCCTATTTCAGTGACCGTTCCCACTTCGTTGCACTCTCATGCATCTAGCATTCCAACTCTTAATGGGTCAAACTTTTCGGAATGGTATGAACAAGTCCAATTCACACTAGGTGTGTTAGATCTTGACATGGCACTGTTGGTTGAAAAACCTGAGGAAGTTACTGCTGACAGTACTGCAGTACAGGTTGACATTATGAAAGCCTGGGAAAGATCGAACAGACTTAGTCTTATGTTTTTGAGGATGACCATAGCTAATAATATTAAGACTTCTCTTCGTCAAACTAATAGCGAATTGGAACTATTGACTGCTGTCAAAGAACGTTTTAAATCAGCAGATAAGTCACTAGCAGGCACACTTATGGCAGAATTGACTACTGTCAAATATGATGGTAATAGAGTAGTTCAGGAACATATCCTCTATATGACTGACAAAACTGCAAAATTAGGAGCACTAGGAATGCAAGTGGATGAATCCTTCTTAGTACAGTTTATTCTCAACTCACTCCATTCTCAGTTCGGCCCATTTAAAATTCACTATAATACTCATAAAGACAAATGGAATTTGAATGAGCTGACTAGTATGTGTGTTTAAGAGGAAGTGAGATTAAGGCAAGAAGGACCCCACTCTGTGCTAGTTGTAACTCATGAAGCTAAAAAGAAAGGAAAGTTTGTGAAAGAAAAGAGGATTCCACCAAAGAAAGGTGATGGACCTGGGAAAAGTAGCCAGGGCCATGGAAAGTTTATTGCCACGTGTTATTTTTGTGGCAAGAAAGGACATGTGAAGAAGGACTGCAGCAAGCATAAGGCTTGGTTCGAAAAGAGAGGTACCAATCTTTCTTTTGTATGTTATGAATCAAATCTTGCTGAAGTTCCTTCTAATACTTGGTGGATTGACTCTGGGGCCTCAACTCACATAATAAATTCAATGCAGGGATTCCTTACAACTCGGAACCCGAAGGAAAGTGAACGATTCATCTTTATGGGGAACCGTCTCAAAGCAGAAGTGGTATTTGTTGGAACCTACCGCCTACTCTTGGAGACGGGTCATCAGATGGATCTTATGGACACTTTTTATGTACCTTCGATTTCTAGGAATTTGGTTTCTCTATCCAGATTAGATGTTGCTGGATATTCTGTTTTGTTTGGTTGTGCGAAACTAAGTTTAATGTTTAACTCTATTATGGTTGGTTCTGGAATTTTATGTGATGGTTTATATAAAATTTCTTTGAATCATGAGTTTGCACAATCTCTGATAGCCCTGCATTCGAATGTTGGTTCAAAACGTGGCCTAATTAATGAAAACTCTTCAATCTTGTGGCATAAAAGACTGGGGCATATCTCTAGGGATAGAATTGAGAGATTGGTGAAGACTGGGATTTTGGATAACCTGGACTTCACTGATTTTCAAGTGTGTGTGGAATGCATTAAGGGAAAGCAAACCAAACACACTAAGAAAGGTGCCACAAGAAGTACTAAGCTTCTTGAGATAATTCATACTGATATTTGTGGACCACTCTCCGTTCCATGTTTTGCTGGAGAAAAGTACTTTATCACCTTTATAGATGATTTTTCTCGCTATGGTTATGTATATCTAATACATGAAAAGTCTCAGGCCGTTGACATCCTTGAGGTGTTCATTACTGAGGTCGAGAGGCAGTTAGATAGAAAGGTTAAAATAGTGAGATCTGATCGAGGTGGTGAGTTCTATGGTAGATATGATGAGACAGGTCAAAATCCTGGTCCATTTGCCAAATTTCTTGAAAAGCATGGCATTTGTGCTCAATACACAATGCCAGGTATGCCACAGCAGAATGGAGTTGCTGAAAGGCGTAATCGTACACTTTTGGATATGGTTAGGAGTATGATGAGTTTTTCAATTGTACCTGATTCATTGTGGGGTGAAGCATTAACGACTGCAATGTATATCTTGAATAGGGTTCCTAATAAGGCTGTCCCAACAACACCTTTTGAGTTGTGGACTGGTAGGAAGCCTAGTTTGAGACATTTACATGTTTGGGGTTGTCCAGCAAAAGCAAGGATCTTCAACCCACATGAGAAAAAGTTAGATTCAAGGACCATATCTGGATATTTCATTGGTTATCCAGATAAGTCCAAAGGGTACAAATTTTATTGTCCTAACCATAGTACGAGGATTGTGGAACCGGTAATGCCAGATTCTTAGAGAATGGCGAAGTTAGTGGGAGTGATGAATCAAGAAAAGTTAATCTTGAGGAACTAAGAGTGGATATCCCACCACCCTTTCCTCCTCGAGAAATTGTTGTTCCTCAAGCTATTCAATCAGTTGAGGGAAATGAACAACATAATGGAAATGATTCACCACTTCATAAGGATGTTGCCATTGAAAATAATGTAGTATCACCACAACCGGCAGTTCTGAGGAAATCTCAGAGGGAAAGAAAACCTGCCATTTCAGATGATTCTAGTAAACCGGATCCTTATTAATCCGGTTTCATTTTCACAAGCCATGGAAAGTGATGATTCTAGTAAATGGATCGATGCTATGAATGAAGAGTTGAAATCGATGGACCAGAACGGTGTCTGGGATCTCGTTGAATTGCCTAATAGTTGTAAGAAAGTCGGCTGTAAATGGGTCTTTAAGACCAAGCGCGACGCTAAAGGCAATATTGAGAGATATAAGGCCAGACTTGTGACTAAGGGTTTCACTCAGAAAAAAGGCATTGATTATAATGAGACCTTCTCTCCGATATCTAAGAAGGACTCATTTAGAATTATCATGGTACTTGTAGCTCATTATGATCTAGAGTTACATCAGATGGATGTGAAAACTGCTTTTTTAAATGGAAATTTGGATGAGGATATCTATATGGAACAACCTGAAGGGTTCACAAAGAAAGGAAAAGAACATTTGGCTTGCAAATTAAAGAAATCCATTTACGGTCTTAAACAAGCTTCCAGGCAATGGTATATAAAGTTTAATGATACCATTACTGATTTTGGGTTTAAGGAAAACACTATTGATCAGTGTATTTATCTAAAGATCAGTGGGAGCAAGTTTATCTTTTTGGTTCTGTATGTGGATGATATTTTGTTAGCTAGTAGTGATCTTGGTTTGTTACACGAAACCAAGGAGTATCTTTCTAAGTGCTTTAAGATGGTTGATATGGGTGAGGCATCCTATGTCATTGGCATAGAGATCTTTAGGGATCGATCTCGAGGATTGTTAGGACTGTCTTAGAAAGGTTATATCAATCGAGTCTTGGAAAGATTCAATATGCAGTTGTGTTCAGTCAGTGATGCACCAATCATGAAAGGTGACAAGTTAAATGAAAGTCAGTGCCCTAGGAATGACTTAGAAAAGGAACAAACGAAGAAAGTTCCATATGCATCAGCTGTGGGGAACTTAATGTATGCTCAGACTTGTACCAGACCGGATATTAGCTTTGCAGTTGGATTGTTAGGTAGATATCAAAGTAATCCAGGAATGGAACACTGGAAAGCAGCAAAGAAAGTTATGCGATATCTTCAAGGGACAAAGGATTATATGCTCACATATAGGAGATCAGATCAGTTAGAAGTGATCGGGTACTCAGACTCGAATTTTGGTGGTTGCTTAGATAGCAGAAAGTCCACATCAGGTTTTGTGTTTCTGCTAGCTGGTGGAGCAGTCTCATGGAAAAGTGTGAAGCAGTCCATTATTGCTTCATCCACGATGGAGGCCGAGTTTGTGGTATGTTTTGAGGCTACGAGTCATGCTTTATGGTTGCAGAATTACATTTCAGGACTTGGTGTTGTTGACTCTATTGCCAAGCCGCTGAAAATTTATTGTGACAATACCGCAGCAGTTTTCTTCTCTAAGAATGGAAAGTATTCTAGTGGTTCCAAGCACATGGAACTTAAGTACTTGGTTGTTAGAGAAAGAGTCCAGAAACAGCAAGTGTCAATTGAAAATCTGAGCACTACTCTTATGATTGCTGATCCATTGACTAAGGGATTATCTCCAAAGACATATAAGGAACATGTTATAAGGATGGGTCTTTTGAGTAATCAATGATGTAAATGATGGATATTTCAGTTGTAGTGTAATTGACACTTATGCGCAATTAAAGTTTGTTTCTGTTATTTCCTGTTTTCAATTATGTGTGCACAATTTATGTTTTATTGTTTGATAAACAGGAAATGTCTTAACAAGACACATTACATGGACATTACAGAATAATAGACTAAGGTTAGTACAGGTTTTTAATGGCGTGGTGCATGGAAGGGAATATGACACAAATGTTGTACAACCGCTATGACTCACATTGATAGTCTATGCTAATCTTAGTATAACAGTAAATGGCAGTTTGGGTGTATTGGCTAATTATGGAAATTTGTGATCACATTAAAGTTTTATATGTGGAATCCAACTAAATCAAGTATCATAATCGGTCTAGTGGACCAAGTGGGAGAATGTAAATTCCTATGTGACTTTTATAAGTCCTATTAAATGTGGTCCACTAGCCTTCTATGTTAGTTGAACGCCATTAACTATTTAGCCAATAGAAGATTGTCCCAATTAATATATATGTATGTATATATATATAAAAGATATACGTTATTAATTGTTGAGAGAACCGATGATTGAATGGTTCATCTTTCAACAATTATTAAATAAGGGACTTTTCATATTTCAAGGAAATATTTATGAGAGTCATTACGTATTCCAAGACCGTCTTTATGACAGTCATTAATAGGCCCTCTTCTATCCTCTATAAAAGGTACACCCTACCCCTTGAAAGTTAACCTCAATCAATTACAGAAATAAGGGTGTGCATAATTGAGAGACAGAGAGAAGAAGTGAAGCCTTGAATAAAGTGCAATCTAAGGGGTTCCAATTCTGTCTTTGCCAATTTCAATGTTGAATAATGGTATGTAAATTTATATTTGATTTCTTAAGGTGTGTTTTATTCAAGATCTTGGCAATTATATTATTTTCGCATGATAGTTTTATCAATTAAATTCTTACACCATTAACCCGTGACCCGATCATTTTTCCGGTTCGATGAACGGTCCGATTCTCTATAAAGAAGTGGCATTTTGATTCATTTTCTCCAGGAAACAATATCATCTCATTCATTTAACAAATTAATAGTGATTTAAATTTTAATTAACTAATGGTTTGAAATTAAATTAACTAATCATATGATTAAATAGTTGTTAAAATTTTAAATTATTGTGCTGCAACTCTCATCATACAACGATATATAGAATACAAATATAAATAATTTTTTTGTAATTAAAATTTTAGTATGCTTCTTGCTGTTTTAAAATGAATTTACCATTTAAAGAAGATAAATAGTATTTTCAATATTATTCGTAGGTTTATCCAAACCCCATAATGGAAATTAATTTAACATCATTTTTCTTGGAATTGAATTATTTAGAATTTGTTTCATTTTCCTACTGTTTTGAAGTGGGAATAGTCCACTAGTACAAATGTATGTGATACACAAGTAGACAAATAATATCCTAAAAAGTACATAAAGAATTTCTATCTTAAATTAGTCCATGTCTAATTCCTTGACTAGAGTGGTTGTTAGAGCAGATCCAACGCCTCCATCAAATTCGCTGTCAAAGTCAAAAATTAGTAGCTAGCTCATCACATACCAAAAAATGACAAAGTCATTTGTATTGTCAAATATGAGAGCTCAAATGACTTTTGTCAAATTAGTGGGCCCCATGCCAACTGCCACCCAAACAAAGCCAACGGTTATCTTTTTTTCCTTTTTGCAGGAGCTAGCGAGAGGGCCCATGCCAACTACCACTTTCAAAATGCCAACGGCTATTTTTTTTTTCCTTTCTTTTCGCAGGAGGCAACGTATATATTTTGTGCTTTTACTTTTATATCATTTCAAATGTCTATAAATATAAAACTTGAACCCAATTTTTATATTGTGTTCTCTTGTCCAACACTGTGTCATTTTTTTTTTAAGGTAGCTGATTTCTTGTCCGAACAATCCACTTGGCCCTTTCAATGCTCTCATAGTGTAAATCCTTTTAGCTTTTGGTTATAAAGAAACGCGTAGCTTTCCGTCAATTTGATTGGTAGGCTAACTCTCTGGCTTCACCAGTTTTAAGGCTCAAAGATGAGAGTATTTTTGCTTACTCTTTGTTAAGTCATGCATGCATTGGGCAACATGTGTCTTATTATATTTTTATTTACTGGAATGAGATAAATGTCAGTCAATGAAGACATAAGTGTGAAAAAAATGAGCAAAAATAATTTAACAAAAATGCTCTCAACGAAAAACCCTATAAGTATTAAGTTCTGTTCATCTTTTGGTCAAATCAAATTTCAAATGAGTTAACGAAAACCAAGCATTTAAGCATTATTACTGAGTAGCTATAAAGAGCTAGAAAGCATATCAATACGGGTGCGGGATGAGGGGAATTTGCCATTTTCTAACAAGTTCGGATGCAAGTGTGGGGTTATAACTTGGATAAAAATGGGCAATTTGGGTTTAGTCCTTTTTAAAGTACTTTTTAAGCATTAGATCCACAAGAATTTTATTTATTTTTAATGAAATGTTCTTCACATATAAAAATATGACAAAAATCTCATGAGTTGGTGAAATTTCACATAAAAAACTTTCATAATAGTTTAGTGAAGTTTCATTAAACTTTTTTTAAAGTTTAGTAAAATTTGACATCTCGTTGGGATTTTTGAACAAAAAGCTTGGGTTGAGGGATTTTTTACCAAGAAAGTTTTTATTATGTTCTTTAACTTTCACTAACGGAGGATTTAACACTAAATTTCTATAAAAATTTTTGAGAAAATGCAATCTTATATAATTATACAGACAACACCACTACTATATTTTATTTATTTTTTAATATTATTTTTAATTTTTTATATAATGAAGACATAAATAACAAACACAAAAGTTACATAAGTAACGCTAGCGTTTTAACGCATAATTAACCCAACTCACAATATTCATATTAACCCCAAAGTTTTAAATTTATGTTACAACCATGTTTTTCAACCCATAAAAAAAAATAAATAAATAAAACAAAACAAGTATCCTAAAGCATCTAGAAGAATCCATGCTATAGCGCAAACACAAATGCGAATTCTTCAATCTTTGAGGAGAATTTATACTTCCTTGGTAAAGAGTAATTAGAGTGGCATACTTTTATGTAAAGTTCTCACTATGAACTACGATATGATATGGTGTCCACTACCATAGTGCATCATTAATCTGACAATTGGCAACTGCACGCAAATGATCCAAAGTTTGTGTGAATTTGCAAGTTTGCAATTGTTGTTGATATCAGCAATTTTGGGGAAGAGCTTTGTTGAGACGTAGATTTTGTTTACTTCACTAATTTAGTGTGGAAAAAGAATAGAAAACATAGAGAAACTCGAGGAAAATCGCAAAAATGCTAATTTTCTTCTTTTTTTGCCCTTTTCTTTTCTTTTAATCTCTAAATCTGCACACCAAAGAACGCCCAAGGAGGGGCTAGAATAACACTCAAGATAGGCAATTGCACCCCGTAAACCTTAAAGTATGCCTAGTATCCATAAGTTCGAATCCCTCGTTAGGCATGTAACGTCTTGGGGCCAACAACCTTAGATTAATCTCCTGTTTAGGGGAGCTGACACTGCATAAACCCAAACTTCCCCACGTCAGGACATTCAATGTGACATCATTGCAATCAATTATTTTTTTAAAAATAATAAAAAATTTTGAGATTGACCTCATAGCATTTGAGGCTATGTTAAATACCATACACAAGGGCGGAGCCATTGGTAGACTAAAGCCTCTATTTTTTGAGAATTTTCTTTTATACGGCAATTTTTTTTTATTTGTCATACAATAAATAAATATGTGTAATTAGCCGTTCCCAAATTTTGTAAAAACAATTTTATATTATGTATGATATATTGACTCAATTATAATTCAGCTCACCTTAAATATTTGTCCCATCTCTTATCACTTTTTAATTTAATTCAACTCAAATTATTATTTTACCATTAGTCAAGTCTTACAAATCAATTTAGGTGATCAACTCTTATTATTTAAAAAAACACAAAAAAAAGTGATGTACAAAAGGTCAAACCCAAATGAATTAACAAAGGACCCAAAAACCTCTATTCGAACCCCGTATTCAATCTCATATCCTAACTAAAAATCCTGGCTCAGATAATTAAATTGTACTGCTCACCACATCTTAGAAAGCAAGAACTAAGCTGAGGAAGGCCAACCCAATCGAAGCAAGAGTACATCTGATAGGTTACTAGCCAGCTATAATACACTACTAATTGGATAATATTTGAATGTGTATGTGTGAGAGAGGGAGAAGCTCCACGAGTCATTGTTTCACTTAATGGGTTTTAGCCACTCACCAAAAAAAAAAAAAGATAGGAAGCAATTGAACTATTCGAAATGGGTATCAAAGTAGGTGTTTGGTTCACATATTCAACACTGTTAATTACTCATCAACATCTCATTCCTACACCTGTTAAGTTGGAATGAAAGGGGGACAAAATGCATAAGATGAATTAGTGGGGTGACCGTGGGGGGTACCAAAACAAATTAGTGGAGGAACAAAAATTGCAACTATGCTTGTTTAAAACGATGAAAACAAATTTAGGTTTAAATCAAGTCTCAATTTTATTAGTTTCTATGAAATTAGTGTTAGGTTACTTTGAAAAAAAATAAAATTTTGTTTTTAGTACATCTTTAAATCCGACATGGATTTAAATATACAAAAAAAAAAAAAAAAATAGCAACGCAATACATAAACTACTTAGAACCGATACTTAGCCCTTTACGCTTGCTATGAGTAAGGCACACGCTAGTGTAGAATGGTTTTATTTGCGGAGGCTGGGGAACCACTGAATCGATTTTTATGTTATCCAACCACACGTCAGCCTATCTATGCAACAAATGGTATGACCATCTTACCAACCACAACCAACTATGCCTATTCTCGACCACTCTAATTAGTCTCAATCTCAACTCAACAATAATAAGAGAACAACTCAAAAAAGACAAGTGCAAGGAGTGACACAAAAAATACCCTCAAGTTCACTCCTTTCCAGATGTCTCTTTGTTTCAGCTGTTGGGAGGGGTGAGTAGAGCGACAGAGAGAGCAATTATGGTAAAGATGATGTGAGCTTGAAAAGAACAAGCATTTACTTTTCTAGAATCCACATATGCACACTGCAATGGACCTGTAAAGCAGAAAAATGGTATCTTGAAGGAAAATGTCATGAGGCAAGTTGTTGATTTTTTGTTTGTTTGTTTGTTTGTTTGTTTTTGTTCGTGAGTGGTGAGTCCACCAGTTAGCTTCCACCACTACGAAATGTCAAAGGGCATAGTTGAACACTGGACCTTTGGTAGGGATCCAAGCAGTCTTACCATGTGGCCACACCTTGTGGTGGCATTATTGATTCTTCAAGATTGGGAAGTTAAGTAGTTCGACTATTGGAGTTGGCCTGAACTCCTACCCTGAGTATAGAGAACAAGGGTTCGAAACCTCCAAGGGTAGAGGTAAGTAAGCTGGAAGGATAAATCTGAAGTGGCTAGACCGTATCCAGAGCTTGGCACGAGTTTAAATCCTACTACTCACTTGCCTCATTGACTTATCTGGTGCGTGCACGTGTCTGGGGGATTGCCCTTTGTTTTACTCCGATAAATTGGTCTGGGTAACTCTGTCTGAAAAATAACGGTAAAACTCGGGCCATAGAGCACCAATGGAGAGATTTATCCTTGTCTCCCAAAATGATTAAGAAAAGATAACTAATTTTTGGCTTTATTCTGGCGAAGCATTCTTTTATGGCATTCGAATTGGCCGTGGCATTTACGCTTAGGAAGAATAAGAACCGCCTGTGCACAAGTGTATAGTACGGATTAATAAAGTTCATTAAAGCCCTTAGTCTGCTTCTTCCATCATAATTGGATTGAAGTATATGGGCTGCCCAAACTACAAGAAATCAAGGATATAGCGGCTTTTGATAGTGCCGAGAAAGAGTATTGCTTATATATTTCTTAAATTCTAATTTTAAATTCTCATTCCAAATGATGTGACAGTTGGCCCACTGAATTTTAATTGGATGATATTAAAGTAGTCTCCATTTTTATTGTCAGTGTGCCCATTGGCATATCATTTAGGATAAGAATTTGAGACTAGAATTTAGGAAGCATAGGATTACTTGCCGGGAAATGCAAATAAAGTGCCGAAGAAAGAAAATTCGGCATTTTTCTATCGAAAATTTTCCCGGTGTGCAAAATAATTACACTAGGGCCCTTAGTTTTAATCCTTCCCCTAGCTAATTTTACTATACCATATTTTCCAAAGTGTCGTGGTATAAGGTTTTACGAGCAAATTTTTCAAATTTTACCAAAATATTATACTGTATTGAATTAACAACTTCTCTCTCCTAAAGAGGGTGTAACACCCTATATTTCTTTTCTTTTAATAAATGAGCATTTCATTTTAATTTCTATTTCTATTATTTTTATTTTGGGTCAAACCGTAATTTCCATAAATATAGAAATGCTTTCTATGATTTTGAAAATTGGTATCTGTACTTTTGTACAACTCGGAATTTATTCCTACGCTAATATTTTTTTCCTGTAATTTATTTTTTTAAAACGTAAAACACCAATTTATGTTTTAATCTACGTCCTTACCGTGTTTGGGTGTGGGAGCACGTGAGCTCAACCACACCGGAGAAATTCTTTGTCTTGCTTGGAGCCCAAAACAAATCCACACACACATATATATATATATATATATATATTTGTATCTCTCACGCAGACTCTCATTCTCTCAATTCACTGTCTCTCTTTTCCTCCTCAATTCTCTCTAATCTCTTGGACTCTCAAGACCAACACACTACACAATCAGTTTACATACATGTTATACTCATACACACATACATAGTTTCATATATATATATATATATACATAATCAAGAACGGGGGAGTATAAATTCATTGTCGACGGATTATTTCGGTGGAATTCTCGATCTCAAATTCCTTGTACTAGCACCCTCTGTGAGTAATTTAAACTCACTCACCATGTTTATTTAAGTGCATTTCAGTTTATATATGTGTGTATATATAGATACACCATTAAAGCTTGAAAGTTGGAGTTTTATTAAACTTAACCAAAATGAAATCCGTGAATTGGGAATGAAAGATCTTAGTCCCAATAAGCTACAATTCAAATTCTACGGGTTAATTTATTCATATAGTGACGTATCGTTGATTTAAAGTTTTGTCACAATAACTTTAAATCACAAAAATCGAGAGATACAATCCGTATTAGTTTAAATTGATCACATATTCGTAATCTACGCAGAAAACCAGAGAAATCCATATATGGCATGATATGGTTGAAACAGAATTTGAAAATGGGTATGTAACAGTTTGGAAAATTGAAAAAAACGAAAAAACGAAGAAGATTAGGTTCTGCAACAACTCGCGCGCGCGACCCGCTCGCGCGAGGCTCGCTTGCGTAGTCTGCTCGCGCGAGGTGTGTATTTCTGGGTAGAAAAGGGAATTTTAACAAATCTTTCGGAAAAAGCCTAATCGCGCATGTGACCCCCCCCCCCCCCCTCGCTTGCACGGTCCGCTCGCGCGACCTGGGCGTTTTGAGCAGTTTTTGTATTTTTGCATAAGAGACTATTTGGAAAAAGTTTTGAAAGTTTTTTTTAAAGAACTGTTTGACAGATATACTATTTTAAAGGCTCACTGTTACGAATTGGACTTATAAGAAAGATTAAGACGGAGATTTATGTTGAACGAATATCCAGCTTTGAGATTAATAACGGTTGCTACAATTTATGAACATTGACATACATATTAGGGTCAAGGTTGTGTCGACATGCATGTGTGTGAGAAAGCGTAAAAAGAGTAAAGAGTGGCAGTCTGGTGTGCAACCTCAATATCGATCGGATATTATTCCTGGTATTGGAGCGACAGTGTTGTGTACGACTTAGATATCGATCGGATATTATTCCTGGTATCTAAGGCGCGCGTTTCGGATATCGATCGGATATTATTCCTAGTATCCGAAGCGATGGTGTTCATGATCGACCCAGATATCGATCGGATATTATTCCTAGTATCTGAGGCGATAGCGAGTTGTGCGACCTCAATATCGATTGGATATTATTCCAGGTATTGGAGGCGACAGTGTTGTGTACTACTTAGATATCGATCGGATATTATTCCTGGTATCTAAGGCGCGCGTTTCGGATATCGATCGGATATTATTCCTAGTATCCGAAGTGATGGTATGGTGTGCGGTTTGGATATCGATCGGATATTATTCCTGGTATCCAAGGCGACGATGTGTTGTGCGACCTAGGTACTCAGCGGATATTATTCCTGGTACCTGAGGTAATGATTCGGTTGAGTCGAGTTTTGTTGAGAGAAAAGAGTCAGGAAGATGAGATGTTACATTGTTCATGCACGGTCGCATATTTATTGCTCATTATTATCCCCCGTGACTTATGTTGAAGTTGGAACCTTGAATCTATTGTTCTATCAGTTTATATTATACTGTGGTTATATATGCTTATATATACATTGCGAGCACTTGTTTATTTAGCTCACCACCTTTCGTAAGCTGACGGCGTTGCTGCGTCCTGGACTCTATGTCCAGATTTTCAGGGTCAGGAGCAGTCAGGGTATTTCGACTATGTTAGTTAGAGGCAGGGGACTTTCCAGGAGGCTGCTTTATATTTCCTATGCCTTTTTAATTCGGGTTGTAATAAACTAGTTTTAGACATTTAAATAAGGGCATTTGTGCCTAAGACCTGGACATATGTAATAGTTAGTAAGTTTTTAATTTTTGGAGTTTATGTTTATTAGTATCCTTTGTTTTAGAAATGCTGTTAAGTTATTTGTTGCAGGGACAATTGGTCATAATCACTTGTCATGACCTACGAGTCCATAAAGGAAATTAAATTCTTTCCTGTATTATGCTACGTCGGGGCGTGATAGGCTTTTTGGTATCAAAGCCAGGTTATGGCTCGACCAATTGTCCAAGACACATAGGATCTTCCGTTAAGATAGAATTAAGATAAGATAGTTCGACTTCATTCCGTATTTAGTCACTTTCTATCGTTGAGAATTTTCTTTCTTCTCGAGAGATTGAACGAATTCTTGTTGATCAATGGATAGGTACCGTTCTCTCGATTATATGGCTGGAAGAAATCTCAAGATCGTCTCGCTATTGAAGCTGCACCCCCGGTAGTAGATCCAACCGGAATGTTTGAGGCTTTTGTAAGGAGGTTGGAGAGGGTTAGCGATCAGAACACAATGAACAATAATCAGAATGGGAATCATAACGGGAATGGGAGACAAGCCCATCAGACTGGAGACAAGCTTCTCAAGGAGTTTCGCGCTCTGCGACCTGAGCATTTTGCTGGGACTGATGAACCCTGGCAAGCGGAATAGTGGCTATGCCAGATGGAACGTATCTTTGAGACCATAAAGTGCACTGATCTGGAGAAGAAGCGTTTGGCTATCTTTCAGCTGTCATATGCAGTGGCTGATTGGTGGGATGCTGAAAAGGCGACCATAGGGGAAGAAGCTGCAAGGAGAATGTCGTGGGTGGTGTTCAAGGAAAGATTTCTTGAAAAGTATTTTCCTGAAGAAGAGAAGGACAAGAGAGAGAAAGAGTTTATGGAATTGACTCAAGGGAATCTGACTGTCCGTGAGTACACTACTCGATTTGAGCGTCTGTCTCGCTTTGCTCCACATATGGTGGATACTCCGAAGAAGAAAATCAAGAAGTATCACTGGGGTCTCAACTTGTCTCTCCGACATTTGACTATGGGACATTTGGGTCAGTCATTTGAAGTTCTGGTGGGATTGGCTACGGGGTTGGAGAATGATGGTTGTCTAAATCCGAAGCCATTTGGAAATCGACCTCCGTAGAAGGGTTATCCCGGACAGAAACTAGGGTACCCTCAGGGACAGAAAATGACTTGGGATGGAGGGAAGAAACCTCAACAGACACAAGCAGTACAACAGTATCCGCCTCGAGCAATAGGAGGGAACAACAACAATAACTGCTTCAATTGTGGTATTCCCGGTCACCGAGCTAAAGATTGCAGAGTAACTAGGCGTGCTGATCGTCCGGGAGTTATGTGCTATAATTGTGGCATGCCAGGTCATATAAGTCCGGACTGCAAGGCTCCTAGAAGAGGTAATCATGGTCATCAAGGATAGGCCCGTCTGAATGCTGTTATACCCAAGGCTGCTGGTTACGAAGAAATAGGGCACGAAGAAGGTGTTTATGAGGAGGAATTGCCTGAGCAACGAGCAGTGGAAGGTACTCTAACCTTGTTTAACTCTCATGTTAAAGCTTTATTTGACACGGGTGCTACACATTCCTTTATATCTGTTAAGATTGTTCGGATGTTGGGTATAGTACTGCAACGTTTAGGGGAAGCTCTGAGTGCTGTCTCCCCACTAGGGACCACTGTCAAATTAGCTCATGTATGTAAGAATTGCCCTCTACGGTTAGGAGGCCATGAACTTTTGGCGAGGCTGGTGGTTCTGTCAATGAAAGAATTTGATATAATCCTGGGAAGAATCATGCGAAGTTGGATTGTGCAAGGAAGAGGATCACATTCGCAGACAATGGGAATCGACCCTTCAATTTCCAATGTAACCCTTCGGGTGATATGTTCCTCACCAGATGCCTAGCAAACATTGAGGTTGTTAGTGCAGAGGTGACAGTGTCATCAATACCGGTGATCAAAGAGTTCGAGGAAGTATTTAGAGATATTTCTGGATTACCACCTGAGAGGGACATAGAATTCTGTGTGGAACTGGTACCAGACACTCGACCTATAACCAAGGTTCCCTACAGGATGGCCCCTGCAGAGTTATTGGAGCTGAAGGAACAAGTTCAAGAACTTGAGAAGTTGGGTTTTGTTCGTCCAAGTACTTCACCCTAGCGAGCACCAGTGTTATTCGAGAAGAAGAAGGATGTGACAATGCGGTTGTGTATTGACTACTGCGAATTGAATAAGGTTACTATCAAGAATAAGTATCCTTTACCTCGGATAGATGTTCTATTTGATCAGTTGCAAGGAGCCACGACCTTTTCTAAGATTGATCTACGATCAGGGTATCACCAGTTGAGGGTGCGGAAGGAAGACATACCTAAGACTGCTTTCAGGACAAGGTACGGACACTATGAGTTCTTAGTGATGCCGTTTGGGATGACAAATGCTCCGGCGGTGTTTATGGACTTAATGAACAGAGTATTCAAGCCCTACTTGGATCAATTTGTTATTGTCTTTATTGACGATATTTTGATCTATTCTAAGTCAGAGGAAGAGCATGAACATCATCTACGGATTGCGATGCAGACTCTCAAAGATCACCGCTTGTGTGTTAAATTCAGCAAGTGTGAATTCTGGCTTCAGGAAGTTAAGTTCCTCGGGCATGTGATCTCAAAACAAGGAATCACGGTTGACTCCTCAAAGACTGATGCAGTGGCGAATTGGACTCGGCCAACCAATGCTACAGAAGTCAGAAGTTTTCTGGGACTCGCCGGTTACTATCGGAGATTTGTAGAGGGTTTCTCAAAGATAGCGGCCCCATTAACTGGTTTAACTAAGAAAGATTTAAAGTTTGAATGGAATGATAAGCATGAACGCGCTTTTCTGGAATTGAAAGAGAGATTGACAACAGCGCAAGTACTTGCGACACCAAAGGATGGTAAGAAGTTCACTATTTTTAGTGACGCCTCTTACCAAGGGCTGGGATGTGTCCTAATGCAAGACGGAAAGGTTATCGCATATGGTTCACGATAGTTGAAGCCGAATGAATTGAATTACCCAACTCATGACTTGGAACTGGCAGCAGTTGTGTTCGCGTTTAAGATCTGGAGACAATACCTTTATGGGGAGAAGTTTGATTTGTTCTCGGACCACAAGAGCCTCAAGTATTTGTTTACTCAGAAAGAGTTGAACATGAGGCAACGCCGGTGGATGGAACTGATCAAGGACTATGACTTTACATTAGAGTACCACCCTGGTAAGGCTAATGTAGTCGCTGACGCCCTAAGTCGGAAACCTCAAGGAACGATTGCTTCATTGATGATGAGGGAATGGAAAGCTTTAGAGACAATCGCAGAATTTGATATGCAGATTTATGAGGGAAGTGTCGCACAACACTTTGGATGCCTCATGGTACAACCAACACTTGTGAGTTAAATTATCGAGGCCCAAAAGAAAGACAAGAAGTTTCAAGTATGGTTCGCCAAGATGTCAAAAAAGGACCCTACAGAATGGAAGGTTGGGGCCGATGGAGGGTACAGATGTCGAGACATATTGTGTATGCCAGATTTAAGAGACTTGATAAAAGATATTCTTGAAGAAGCATATAAATCGAGACTGACAGTACACCCAGGAGGAACAAAGATGTATAAAGATTTGAAGAGAAACTTCTGGTGGGAAGGGATGAAGTTTGTATCTAAATGTTTGACTTGTCAATAAGTGAAGGCCGAACATCAGAGACCCCTCGGGATTGTTGCAACCCTTACCCGTTCCAGGATGGAAGTGGGAACACATAACTATGGATTTCGTGGTTGGACTACCCCGGTCACAACAAAACCATGACGCGATTTGGGTAATTGTGGATCGTCTGACGAAGTCCGCACACTTCATCGCGTACAATATGACTTACCCAGTAGAAAGGATGAGTCGAATGTACCTACAGCAAGTGGTGCTACTGCACGGTGCGCTTGTGTCGATTGTATCAGACCACGATGCACGTTTTACCTCAGGATTTTGGGAAAGTCTGCACAAGGCTATGGGAACTTCGCTCAAGATGAGTACTGCTTTCCATCCTCAGACCGATGGACAGACCGAGCGTGTTAATAAGATTATGGAAGATATGCTGAGAGCTTGTGCAATCGATTTTAAAGGATCTTGGGAGACGCACTTACCGTTGGTCGAATTTGCGTATAACAACAGCTATCACTCGAGTATTTGGATGGCACCGTTCGAAGCCTTATACAGACGGCCATGTCGATCTCCGTTGTGTTGGGCTAAAGTGGGAGACACAGAATTGTTGGGACCAGAGTTGGTGAGAGAGACTAATGAGAAGATTTCACTGGTCAGGGAAAGAATGAAAACTGCACAGAGTAGACACAAGAGTTATGCGGATCGACGTCGAAAGAATTTGGAGTTCAGTATCGGTGATCACGTCCTCCTTAAAGTTTCACCTATTCGGGGAGTAGTACGTTTTGGTCAGAAAAGAGGGAAGTTGGCACCTCGTTTCATCGGACCATTCGAGGTTTTGGAGCGTGTTGGAAAAGTGGCTTATCGACTCGTGTTGCCACCAAAGATGTCTGGTGTTCATAACATATTCCATGTCAGTATGTTAAGGAAATACATACGGGATCTTTCACATGTAGTAAATTTTGATGAAATTGAGACGAGTCAGAATGTTGTCTACAAGGATAGACCCGTAAGAATTCTTGACCAGAGTATCAAGAGGCTGAGAAGAAGAGACGTTCCTTTAGTTAAGGTTCAGTGGAGGCATCATGACGAGGGAAAAGCGTCATGGGAGTTAAAGTCAGACATGAGGGCTAGATACCCCGAGTTGTTTCAGGATTAGTTAGCTCAGATTTCGGGGCGAAATCTCTGTTAAGGTGGGTAGAGTGTAACACCCTATATTTCTTTTCTTTTAATAAATGAGCATTTCATTTTAATTTCTATTTCTATTATTTTTTTTTGGGGTCAAATCGTAATTTCCATAAATATAGAAATGCTTTCTATGATTTTGAAAATTGGTATCTGTACTTTTGTACAACTCAAAATTTATTCCTACGCTAATATTATTTTCCTGTAATTTATTTTTTTTAAATGTAAAACACCAATTTATGTTTTAATTTGCGTCCTTACCGTGTTTGGGTGTGGGAGCACGTGAGCTCAACCACACCGGAGAAATTCTTTGTCTTGCTTGGAGCCCAAAACAAATCCACATATATATATATATATTTGTATCTCTCACGCAGACTCTCATTCTCTCAATTCAGTCTCTCTTTTCCTCCTCAATTCTCTCTAATCTCTTGGACTCGCAAGACCAACACACTACACAATCAGTTTACATACATGTTATACTCATACACACATACATTGTTTCATATATATACATAAGCAAGAACAGGGGAGTACAAATTCATTGTCGACGGATTATTTCGGCAGAATTCTCGGTCTCAAATTCCTTGTACTAGCACCCTCTGTGAGTAATTTAAACTCACTCACCATGTTTATATAAGTGTATTTTAGTTTAAATATGTGTGTATATGTGTGTATATATAGATGCACCATTAAAGCTTGAAAGTTTGAGTTTTATGAAACTTAACTAAAATGAAATGCGCGAATTGGGAATGAAAGATCTTAGTCCCAATAAGCTACAGTTCAAATCCTACGGATTAATTCATTCATATAGTGACGTATCGTTGATTTAAAATTTTGTCACTCTAACTTTAAATCACAAAAATCGAGAGATACAATCCGCATTAGTTTAAATTCATCACATATTCGTAATTTACGCGAAAAACCAGAGAAATCCATATATGGCATGATATGGTTGAAACACAATTTGAAAATGGATATGTAACAATTTGAAAACAGGGGAAAAACGAAGAAGATGAGGTTCTGCAACAACTCGCGCGCGCAACCCGCTCGCGCGGTCCGCTCGCGCGAGGTGTGTATTTCTGGGCAGAAAAGGGAATTTTAACAGATCTTTCCGAAAAAGACTAATCGCGCGCGCAACCCGCACGCGCGACCCCCCCACCGCTCGCGCGACCTGGGCGTTTTGAGCAGTTTTTGTATTTTTTTTATAAGGGACTGTTTAGAAAAAGTTTTGAAAGTTTTTTTAAAGAACTGTTTGACAGATATACTGTTTTAAAGGCTCACTGTTAGGAATTGGACTTATAAGAACGATTAAGACGGAGATTTATGTTGAACGAATATCCAGCTTTGAGATTAATAACGGTTGCTACAATTTATGAACATTGACACACGTATTAGGGTCAAGGTTGTGTCGACATGCATGTGTGTGAGAAAGCGTAAAAAGAGTAAAGAGTGGCGGTCCGGTGTGCAACCTCAATATCGATCGGATATTATTCCTGGTATTTGAGGCGACAGTGTTGTGTACGACTTAGATATCGATCAGATATTATTCCTGGTATCTAAGGCGTGCGTTTCGGATATCGATCGGATATTATTCCTGATATCCGAAGCGATGGTTGGTTGTTATCGACCCAGATATCGATCGGATATTATTCCTGGTATCTGAAGCGATAGCGTGGTATGCGACCTCAATATCGATCGGATATTATTCCTGGTATTGGAGGAAACAGTGTTGTGTACTACTTAGATATCGATCGGATATTATTCCTGGTATCTAAGGCGCGCGTTTTGGATATCGATCGGATATTATTCCTGGTATCCGAAGTGATGGTATGGTGTGCGGTTTGGATATTGATCAGATATTATTCCTGGTATCCAAGGCGACGATGTGTTGTGCGACATAGGTACTGAGTGGATATTATTCATGGTATCTGAGGTAATGGTTTGGTTGAGTCGAGTTTTGTTGAGAGAAAAGAGTCAGGAAGATGAGATGTTACATTGTTCATGCACGGTCGCATATTTATTGCTCATTATTATCCCCCGTAACTTATGTTGAAGTTGGAACCTTGAATCTATTGTTCTATCAGTTTATGTTACACTGTGGTTATATATGCTTATATATACATTGCGAGCACTTGTTTATTTTGCTCACCACCTTTCGTAAGCTGACGGCGTTGCTACGTCCTGGACTCTATGTCCAGATTTTCAGGGTCAGGAGCAGCTAGGGTATTTCGACTATGCTAGTTAGAGGCAGGGGACTTTCCAGGTGGCTGCTTTATATTTCCTATGTCTTTTTAATTCGGGTTGTAATAAACTAATTTTAGACATTTGAATAAGGGCGTTTGTGCCTAAGACCTGGACTTATGTAATAGTTAGTAAGTTTTTAATTTTTGGAGTATGTTTATTAGTATCATTTCCTTTAGAAATGATGTTAAGTTATTTGTTGCAGGGACAATTGGTCATAATCACTTGTCACGACCTACGAGTCTATAAAGGAAATTAAATGCTTTCATGTATTATGCTACGTCGGGACGTGACAGAGGGCCTAAACTAATTTCTTGAGTTTTTGTACTAATTTTTACAGAAATTCAGGAAAAAGTCTCTAGAAGTAACTGTCAAGAGTTAAAAGTTCATTTTGATTCTTAATTTGTTAAAAAGTCACTCAAAGGTTGAGTTAAGTGAAATTTCACTTAATATTCACGTACGGGTTCAGTGAAATTTCACTTAATATTCATGTATGCCCAGTGAAATTTTATTTAATAGTTTTGTGTGGTGGACATTTCCCTAATCAAGAGTTTTTTGTCCTTAATTTTGACAAATCTTATTAGAATGTCATTCACTAATTGTCCCTAATTTTAGACCATTAGCTTTTGCCTAGGGGTGTGTTTCGGCCGGAACGGATCAGTTTACCCTCTTTCAGGAAAAAAAATTTTCAAAAATTAAATAGGTGTTTTGATTTCCATTCCAATTTTTTCGGAATTTCATTTTCCTTTCAAATTTCGGAATTTTCAGAATCAGAATTCTTCGAAAAATTTCAGAATTTTCAGAATTGGAGTCGGACATTTTCATAATTTTTGGAATTTTCAGAATACTAATACTATTGAAAGGGTAAGTCATAGCAGAAGCATTGTCAAGTCTCGGGGACCATGCCCTTATCTATTTCACCTGAAAAAAAAAAAGATTTTATAGTTCATAAGCCATAAAGACTCATACAGTCATTTCACCACACAATAATATTTGTGGTATAATATGCTTGAGTGTAATGAATGCCAATGTTATGTAAGAAAATCATTTTCATGCCCTTTTCAAACACTCACTCTCGATCATCAATATAATTACCCAGACAATGGGCTTCCAGTCCACGGAGGCCTAGCCTTCGACGTACGGGACTTTGGGCCTTACGAATACCTCGGTCAAAGAGTCCTCAGAGTCACCTCACGGAGGCCTAGCCTTCAACGTGTGGGATCGGAATTCGAGTTCCTAGTGGTACCAATCTCACACGCCTACCCACAAATCCGGGATTTCTATCTTTTCAAATCAAAATCCCTCCAAGAGGGTTTTATGCACAGAAGCCTCTAAGGTCTTCCCTTTTCAAAACCTGGAAGTCTCTAAGATCTTCCTTTTCAAAATCGAAAGCCTCCAAGGTCTTTCATCCCAAAACCAATTTTGTAATTTTTGGTGTTCATGCTCATGCGCATGCTTATGAAATGTTATGACAGATGTAAGCTCTAAGCATCAGGACATATTCAATATTTCACAAGTCATATATCAAGACATGCTATCGATTTAAAGCTACACAATAAGCATGCTGAAATCAACCAAGTAAACACATAAAACACATGATTAATTTATATAAACATGTAAGCACACTGTTTACATATTATACAATTTTATTGAGGGTTATATAGAACTGCCGTTCACCAAAGACTGAAAAAGTACTCAGAACAAAAATCGGAACTGCTCAATCTATTACGACTATCGTCAACAGTAATACCCAAATTAGTGAGGTAAAACATCTCTAACATATCTACAACTACTATTAAAGTAAAGTACAACTCTTAAAGCTTAGGGTACAAGGTCCCTTAGCTCAGTACAGACCTAAGTACAAGAAAACAAGAGCTTTTACCAAACTGCCTCTGGTCGCTCGGGCGAACTTCATACAGAAAGGCCACGTGGACATTATAAAACAGTTTTCAAAATATGCCAGGTCGCGCGCGCGGGCTGCTCCTTACGACCCTTGCTCGCGATAATTGCTCGTTATAGACACCCCGATTTTGACCAACCGTCGAATTCAGGGGAGTGTTACCTCCAAGTCCGATGATGACAATTTCCGACTAATCTAGGTTTTCCAAAGGTAATTCAAGCTCTTCAAAAGGCTCTTCAATTTCAAAATAAATTTATTATTAAAGGGAAAAAGGAAGGGAGGAAAAGGGTAGAATAGCAGAAAATGGCACACGGTAGAGTTGTCTGTGACACTCACGTAGTACTGCAACGGCCATTACTAGGTACCACATCGGCAGTCCCTGATAATCGCACCGGCATTCACTGAATGTCGCGGACAACTCGCCAATCGTCGCACAAATAGAAGCAGTTTTGAAAGCAAGAAAAAGAAATTGAAATTGAAAACAAGGCAAAATAAGAAGCACAAAAAGACAGTAGTCCACGAGTCGTCTGCGACATTCCTTGAGTGCCGCTGCGGCAATCGATGAATGCCATTGCAGTAATTGGTGAGTGCCGTTACGGCAGTCACGGAGTGCCGCAGACAACTCCACCGAGTGGTGCATTTTTTGAAAATATGCTTTTTGAAATAGTACATTTTGTACCATCAAAAGTACACCCCGAAATTAGGATTTTTACCTTAAAATTACTGAAATATCCTTCAGGAATTTGCCTATGTAAAGGGATGAATATCCTCATTACAAAAGGATCTTGATCTTGGGCTTGAGTCTAAAAACCTTGAATCTCTTAGGTCTTGATTAGGAGAATCTTAGAGAAAAATTAAAAGAGTTAAGGAGTAAGTCATTGCATGAGCTAGAAGAAGAGCTTGAATAACCCTTGGAAGTCCTTCAAATCACAAAGTAGTTGAAGATAATTGGAGGTAAACTCTAAACTGGTTAGTCCTCAATTTAAGTTCAATCACAATTCATAGAATTGCTTAGGGTCTTTTACACATTTTTCAAAAGTCTCTTCCCACCTCATTTCATCACATACTACTAGAATTGTGATTGAATTTTTATTTGTTTTTACTTGATTTGGATCTAAATAGCCTTGGGTTTAAGTCCAATAAGTCATAAAGAGAAGTCCAACTTGGAATATTATTTGAACTTTGATTTCATTTCTTTTGTTGTGTTCTTCTCTTGGGACCCATGAGATTCTTAATATCTCATAGGACTCCCTTTGAGTTGGTCTCTTAACCTCTCTATGAACTTATGGTTCAAAATGAGAATTGCCATATCCATGCATAATTAGTAGGTCCAAGTCTTAATCCATGACTTAGGTCCTCTAATTTGAAGCCTTATGGAATCCTTTCCATATTCCATTGAGGCTCACATGGATTAGTCATATTTTATCTCCAATGACCACCAACGGGAAGGAGAATTAGTCTTAGGATGAGTCCACCTCTATGGTGTACGTGGTTGATAGATTTAGCCAAAAAAATGATGAACTCAACAAAGGTGCAGTGAATTCATAAACCTATTTTGATCAAGGATTTTTAATTAAATCACAATCCAATTGAATTGAATGAGACCAATTGGAGAGTGTTCATAACACAAAAATATACCACTGAAATTTTTGCTTTGATGAGATCCCATGTTTAAGATGGTTTGATCTCAGAATTTGCAAAACTAACTACTTTCTGTCCAAAATTTCAGAATTGTAAGTCAGTTTTGATTCGAATGTACTAGTGCCTTAACCAAACATTTTTTACCTTAAATAAAATTTTCTATGAAGATTAATGTTTTAATAAAATCCCTTAAAAAGATTAGAGTCATTTGGATTTGTTTGCTATTTTTAGAAAATCACACAAAATTTCTGGACAAAAAGTTGTAAATTTCTGAGTGATGTCTGGTTTTTATCCAATTCCCAAATATTGAACCGTTTAATCTTTGATTTTCTTTGGTTAGAAATTAGACTCACAGAGGCACTTGGTGTCCAAAAATCATTAAGATCAAACCACGGAAAATATGCTTTTTCTATTTTTAAAGTTCTGGTCTGCTCCTTGTAATTCCTGGAATTCTGTCATAGATTTAATAAACCTTGTATATAATGGCCCAAATGACTTTTTCATGACCCAAGGTTTAAGCCATGTTTTAATAATGATTAATTGAGCTTAAATCCAGAGGCTGAATGATCCAAATCAATGAATAATTCATAGCTCATTCTTGTTTATGTCCATGCATTCATCCATGTACGCTGATACTTATGATTAGGACCAATTCTTGGTTTAAGTTGCATTTGATTGAACCTAGTTGAAACATAACTATGGGTTCCTTATGATCATGTTGGGATTATATCATCTCTATATGGACAATACATTGGCTCCTAGTTGAGACTTGTATATTATAGAGGTGTTGTGTTTCCAACTACTTATAAGGAATTCATAATTATGTCAACCCTTTTCATGCTTGATAGTTCTAAGCTAGAAGTTTGGATAAGTTATTTAGCATTTCATATTATATCTTGATCAAAGAATGTGGACTAACCTTTGTTTTGTAGCACTTTTGAGGTACGATTTATTGTTTCTTCTCTAGTTTATTTTATTTCTTGATTTTTACGGATTTTGGATTCCATGCGCGACACCTTAGAATTATGATTTGCCTTATGTGCATATATGTGCATTATAGACCCTGATCGGGAGAAAACAAATCCTAATTATACGCCTTAATTCACATTTGTTAGTCGTTTTTATCCCGTTTTTAAATAATTTTACTTCATTTTTCATTTTCTGTCAGGATTTAGAAGAAAGCAAGGATTCCAGGCTAAATGGGGTGAAAAAGCATAGAGAAAAAAGCAGAAAAAGCTACATCGCGCGAGAGGCCAGCTTGCACGACAATCCAGCATATCGCTCGCGCGGCCCGCTGGCGCGACCTCCAAATTACGCGCTCGCACAGTCCACTCGCGCGATCCAGACAAAAAACCTAAAACGCATATGTTTAAGTGCTGAAGACCCTTACATTTACGTCCATAAAGCAAATTACAGCAGTTTCAGTCAGATTAGGTTTACAAAAGCCTTCCTAATTTCTCTACAACTATATATATCTCATTCTAAAGCTATTGAGGGGTTGCACATCTTTATATACATCAACTTCGAAGGCAAGAGGAAGGGAAGATCTAACTTGAAGGTCTCTAATGGCAACCATCATCTCAATCTTCATGTTTTCATCAACCATGTGCAACTAAACTTCTATTCTAGGGTTTCAATGAAACCCTAGCTATGTAAAGGGGGAATTCTATGCTTTCTTATTTTAGGATTTTATGTATTGGATAGTAATTGTATGTTTGAGGATTATTCATATATAATCGGTTTTTAATGATAATAATCAAGAGTATTTTGGATCGATTCTTGTCTTAGATTTTTCCTTATACTTATTGAACTCAATATTCCTTGATTTCTGTGATTGATAGGAGTATTTACATACAATAGTGCTTATGTGATTGCGATGTTTATGTCTTTTATAATTCACGCTAACGAAAGATGAGTTATGCTACACCCTAGTTATAGGTAGATAATTCATGTAAACCGAAGATGAGTTATACTTAGATTAAACTAGTGATATCTTATTGTTGATACTATTGGGCTTGTAGCTACGATAGATCGTGATTATCCAATCATAGAACTTAAAGTAGAAAGTATAGACCTCCGATGCATAGTTAGTGGTGGATTTGCAATCCTAGATCTCATCCACTCATACTTAAAACAATCTCAAATTTTGCAATCGTTTACTCAGATTTAATCTTAATATTTTATTTCCATAAATTCAAAGTTTAATTTCTTAGTTTAATCAATAGTAGGATTTAAATCAACAACCAATCAAAATTCCGTTTTGCTATAGCTAAATAGATTTAGGTTTTCTAAATTAAAGGACAAAAATAATCAATCTATGTGGGTTCGACCTTTACTTCTACACTACAAATCTTTAGAAAGTAAAGCATACGTCGATCTGGTTCGGGGCAATCTATACGTTGATCTCATATGCCCCGACAGATATGGTTTATCGACCACGTCTTCAAACGCAACCTTTACACCCTTGGTCACGAGCAAGAGAGAACCAAAGAAATCCACCATACCATCAACGCAGTTTACCGCGGAGACTAGTTTCACCCAGGCCTCGTGATTATGGAGGGCATGCGTCTCACCAGCCAGGCCATTGACCACTCCGCCGACTCTAAGCTCCTTCTGCCTTACCCTCGCACCATCACCGCGATTCTCCGAGCCAAGGTCTTTCCTATACCTACCGACGAGCCCGTAGATAGACGTATCCTGGAGTTCGCTTCCGCCAATTGGAAGTTGAGCCTGGATCTTCTAGATTTAGAGGTTAGGAGGGGCCGGGAGCAGGCCTAGGCCTGTAGGGAGTGGGAGGTACAGCGTCCACCTCTGCCGGAGGACACCCCTTTTGCTTGGACTTATGGGGACGTGAGTGCTTTTCGCGGTGAGACCCTCTATCTTCAATCATACATACGATCCTTTTTCCAGCTCGCTTATCCCGATCAGTTGGAGGAGATCCTTGCTCAGGGTGAGGCTGCATACCAGTCGACATTTCCGGGACCGGCACAGCAGGTGGCTAAGGAGGCAGGCGAGGAAGAGGAGGCTGGAGGTAATGATGATGATGCGGGTGATGGGAGCGATGGCGATGGAGATGGAGCTGGTGATACTGGCCAGGGGAGCACAGGGTTGGAACTTGCATTGGTGGAGGGAGAGGATGATTGATGTTGGTTTTGGTTGGGTGTTATACACACATTTTTTTTTTGGTTTTCTTGCATTTGGTTGGGTGGATTTAGACATTTTCAGATATTGGCATGTATATTATTTTTTGTTTATGCTTTTCTGTTTCAGTTTCTTTTGGTTATTGTTAGGATATTGATGTACCCGGCTGCGGCCGGTTTATTTATTAGCTTTTATGTCGTTCTTTTCATTTTGGGCTTGTAATATTCTATGTCCTGCACTTTTTCTTTTATGGTTTGTTTATTCCTGAAACTTATGTTAGGCGCACAATTAATGTCACTAGTGTTTGGTTATGCTTCCCCATTCATAGTTAGCTATATAATGTGTTGAATTATTCACTTATTCAATTGTCGTAGAAATTATTAATACAGAGCAATTCCAACCCAATTGCACTATATATGAATCTCTTAGGTTCAGGTTTGGGGGAAATTATGCCCAAATTTTTGAAGGAATTCAAAACTAAATTGCATAAGTTAAAATTTAACTCATTCATGCGACACATTCTAGTAACCAATAACGTTAATTCTATTTCTTATTCTAATAACTCAAACTAATAAAGTTTCAATTGTGATTTTCTTTTGATTTCAGGTTTTTAGTTTCCACATATCCATATAGCGTACCTCGATCCTCGTATCTTATTTTCATCATGATACTATGGACCATCCTGTATCACCGCCTTCTTCACCCGATAGGTCTCTGAGTCCGTCGAGTAGTTATTCCGACTCTAGTTCATCCTCCGATGTCACTATACCGAGTCCTAGGGTAGCCAAACATTACGGTCCAATCGGTCATCCCAGTTGGTGTCGTCGTCGTCCTCATAATCCCCTTACTAGTTGTTCTTATTCTTCGGACGGGGACGATCTATTTGGCGATGACCCTACTGTTATCGATGGCCCTTATGGCGCTCCACCTACATCCTCTGAGTCTTCTTTTTCATCGGATTCAGCCGATTACTCGACCAATGACGATGAGACCGAGGTTGATGAGGGACTTATTCCGAGTCTAGATGCCATTTCTTTGAGTGATCCTATATCGACCGTTGTACCTACACCCGAGGTTACCTATCCATATAGGGACCTCCCTGATTACATGCCGGACGTTGTTCGACAACGTCCGGGTCACCCTGACTGGTCTCCTGAGGACATAGCCTCGATCTTTGCACCTTATGCCGATCCTGTGGATGATGCAGTTTATTTGGGACCTGGTGTCGCTGAGGAGGATGAGGTAGCTATGGGTCCGACGTTTCCCGTTGAGGATGAGGATAAGGATGAGGGGATTATGCAGCCGTTCGATCCTACTGAGCATCTGGAATGGGAGTTGATCGATTGGTATATCCGATCTGACGTGCCACCACCTTCAGACCCTTTTCTTGGAGTGGACGTTCTGGTTGTCTTCTATGAGGATTGCATCCATGTCATTGTCATGTTCCCACCTGCATAGGGACATGCGGTGACTAGGTTTGGGGGAGTATATGAATTTTTATTTATTTTAGTTGTAATCTTTTATTTTGTTTGTTTTGTTATTTTCAGTTGTTATATTCAAGTGTTAATAGTGTTAGTACTGTTTAGTTATTTCGTTTTACTTGTCGCATTTTATTTCTTCCATTCGTTATTTCTTTCATTCGTTGTATAAAAAAAAATCAAATAATGGAAAATTGAAAAGAACTTCATTCTAGTAGTCGTTATACTAAAATAAAATACGTTTTCTTATATGTTTTCTTAATATTATTCAATGTTGCATTATTTCTTGTTCGACTAGATTTCATTTGAAATTTGAGATTAAAAGAGTATGTAATCCAATGTCCACGGATGTTTTGAAGGTATGTCTTGAAATTATCTATCATTAGAATCATTGCTTTATATCTTATACTTACGTACTTAGTTTTGCACAGCACGTAGTCATGCGGATACATGTTGATATTGAATTATAATCTAACTTGGATTTCTACATAGCAATAGTGTGGAGACTAAATCGGTGAGCTTTAGAGCCTTTCGTCCTTTTTGAGGGTTTTAAATTTACTGTTATCGAATTTTTCAAACAAAGCGCAATAATTTGTTGATTAGTCTCAATATTTCTTAATCTTGATTGAAAGTCGAGTTAGTATTGTCATTACCATGTTTAAGAAAAAATCTATTTCCATTGATATCGTAACATTAAAGAATCATGTGACTCTAGAAAATGATATTAGACCATCTGTCTTTATAAACTCGTTTTGGCCCTTTGACTTACCCAATAAAATATTTTTATATCCTTTGTTAACCCTTTGAGCCTTTAAATAAACCATTCTTTGTTCACTTATTATCCTACCCACTCCGATATGGAGTTCGCCTCTATAAAAATTTTACCTAACCCATGTCCAAGAGTAGTTAAAGAATAATTTTTCATAAAGAAATCGGGCTAATAACGACTCATATAAAGTAAAGTATTGAATAAAAGATATGTATAGAAAAAATGATAGGAAAAAAAAATAAAAATAGATATTGAAAAGAGGATATGAAGAAGAAAATAAAAAAAAATTCAAAAGAACGGAATCTCTTGAAAAAAAAAAATATATATATGTATGAAAAAAAAAAAGAAGAAATAAGTAGTCGTTGTAGTAAAGCCCTTGTGTTACACATTAATGGCCTGTTTGGTTGTTCCTTTAAATTGAATGGTTCCATTCAAATTTTGTATAGAAGTTAAAGGCAAAACTCATCACCATGAATGAATCCATTTACAAATGTGGGAGATTTCACCATATTTCTTCTTATGAGGCAATTTGTTCATTTTTCTAGAATGCCAAAATTCATGATTGCAAGCATCATTTTTGAGACGAGCATCCGTTATTTAAATGAAACCATTCATGCTATTCATCTTTTTATATAAAATTGTGTACGAAAACATGAATGAAATAATTTCATTCAATGACAACCAAACAGGCCCTAAGGCTATTCCTATCTACTCAAGGACTTTTTGAACCCTTCTACCTTTCTTTTCTTAGCTATAACCTTTGACCAACATTACAACCCTTGTAAAGTCCTATTTGATTCTAGGGAAACGTGATTTGAATATGGAACCGATCAAAAAAGGGAATAAAAGCATGGTAGTAATAATATTTACTTGACGATCGCTATCTATTCATGAGACTATTTTTTCTATCGTGTCATACGTTGTTCTGTGTCATATGCGAGATTTATTTGCTCTACATGTATTTATGTCCCTCGCATATAATCGAGTGATTACACCTATTTCCAAGTGATTTCATTTTAGAGTGTAATTAACAACGTGAGATTTGTAGTCAAGGCATCGCTATATAATTATCCGAGTTATATTCCAAGTTCATAGTCACCTTGTATCCACTTAATTACTATTCACACACGTGCAAGTCTTCGATATGTTCTATTGATTCTGTTGATCTATGTTTTCGAATTATTCTTATAATGTCGGTAGACGTACGAGTATTTTACTTTTGATAATTTAAAGTTTTATTTGAATTCAATTTTCTCAAGGAAGAATGTCGATGTTGAAATATTAAAATTTTAAATAAAATTTTCTTTTACAAGTTAATAAAGATGGTTGTGGGTGACTTGTCGACGAGAACCCTCACGAGACTTCACTCGTCCTACTAGGGACACCTAGAGGTTTAAAAGGCTTGTTGCACAGGGTAAGTGCAATCGTTATCCATGCAAAAAATGGAGTAGGAATTCCATTATAAGTTTTATTTTTTCTATTTATTTTGCTCATGGACTAGCAAAATGTTTATTTGGGAGTGTGATCGGGAGAGAACAAATCCTGATTATACACCTTAATTCACATTTGTTAGCTATTTTTATCCTGTTTTTGTATAATTTTACTTCGTTTTCCATTTTTTGTCAGGATTTAGAAGAAAGCAAGGATTCCAGGCTAAATGGGGGTGAAAAAGCAGAAAGAAAGAAGCAGAAAAAGCTACATCGCATGAGCGGCCCGCTCGCGCGACAATCCAGCACATCGCTCGCGCGGCCCGCACGCGCGATCCGTATAAAAAACATAAAACACGTATGTTTAAGTGCTGAAGACCCCTACATGGACGAAATTGCCTAATTACGTCCATAAAGCAAATTACAGCAGTTTCAGTCGGATTAGATTTACGAAAGCCTTCCTAATCTCTCTACAACTATATATATCTCATTCTAAAGCTATTGAGGGGTTGCACATCTTTACATAGATCAACTTTGAAGGCAAGAGGAAGGGAAGAGATCTAACTTGAAGGTCTCTAATGGCAACCATCATCTCAATCTTCATGTTTTCATCAACCATGTGCAACTAAAATTCTATTCTAGGGTTTCAATGAAACCCTAGCTATGTAAAGGGGGAATTCTATCCTTTCTTATTTTAGGATTTTATGTATTTGATAGTAATTGTATGTTTGAGGATTATTCATATATAATCGATTTTTAATGATAATAATCAAGAGTATTTTGGATCTATTCTTATCTTAGATTTTTCCTTATGCTTATTGAACTCAATATTCCTTGATTTCTATGATTAGTAGGAGTATTTACATACAATAGTGCTTATGTGATTGCGATGTTTATGTCTTTTATGATTCATGCTAAGGAAAGATGAGTTATGTCACACCCTAGTTATAGGTAGATAATTCATGTGAACCGAAGATGAGTTATGCTTAGATTAAACTAGTGATATATTCTTATTGATACTATTGGGCTTGTAGCTATGATAGATCGTGACTATCCAATCATAGAATTTAAAGTAGAAAGTATAGACCTCCAATGCATAGTTAGTGGTGGATTTGCAATCCTAGATCTCATCCACTCATACTTAAAACAATCTCAAATTTTGCAATCGTTTACCTATTTAATCTTAGTATTTTATTTCCATAAATAGAAAGTTTAATTTATTAGTTTAATTAATAGTAGGATTTAAATCAACAACCAATCAAAATTCCATCTTTCTATAGCTAAATAGATATAGGTTTTCTAAAATGAAGGACAAAAATAATCAATCTCTGTGGGTTCGACCTTTACTTCCATATTACAAATCTTTAGAAAGTAAACCATACTTATATCTTGATTTTGACGAGATCAGACCCTTTTCTAGGTATTATTACTATTTTTATTTTTATTTTTATTTTTATTTTTTTTATTTATTTGTATCATTGCACGTTTAATATCCGCAGCTGGATCCTAGGTAAGTTCTCTCGTCCTCTATTGCATATCATTCTCTTGCTAGGTGAATTCACTTGATTTTGTATGCCTTTTATCATTAGCAATCTTACACCCTTTTTAACATGCTTGTGGAATGTATATTTATATCTATGTATTAGTTGAGGGCACACTTAGATTAATAATTCGATTAAAAAAGATGTTGAGTAGAGACATATCATGAGATAGGATGAGAAGGGGTGTTTTAGTCCGTTAGGCTCCTTCCCTTATCATTTTATAATCCCCGGACCTAGAAATATTCTCTGGTTTTCAAAAGATCAGTTTGCTTTTAAAATAGTTTCTTAATTTTCCTTAAAAAAAATCAATTTTCCTTGAAATGCAACTCGCATTTCAATTTTTTAATTTGAAAAAGTTTTTAACAGCATAGTTAGCCTGCGATATCCACACTCGCGCGAGTTGCGAACTAGAAGCCATTGTTGTCTTCTTCAAACTCTGTTATATACATCATTTTTCAAACTTAACCAAAACAGCATTTCCAATATATGAAACTCTTCGTTTTTCCGCATAGATTCCAAAAACATAATTAGATTTTCATGAATCAAAACACAGCTCTCGAATTAATCAAAAAATCGAACGGCGACAAAACTTTAAATCGACCGTTCGTCGTGACCATAATGTTTTAGTTTCTAAAATTTGAAATAGAGCCTCGTGGGGTCAAGACCTTTCATTTGACATAAAGAAATCGAGTTTTCGTTACAGTTTTTCTACTCGCTATTTTCGGACCCTTAATGATATATATATATATCAAAAATTCTATGGAGATGGGCTTTATTTTGGCCGTCAGATCGTGTTTAAAAACTGTAAAGTGACAAAACTGCCCTTAATGAAAACACGATCTGACGGTCAAAACATAGGCCCTGTCTTTATTAAAGGTAGGGCGCCCTCTCCATAGCCTAACTAATATATATATATATATATATTTATCTCAGCAGCTCTATAATAAACTGAAATCAATATATCACAATTGATAACTTACCCAATTTGATTTCTGACACGAATACAAAGAATAATAAAGATCCAAGCTTGATTTTAACCTCTTAGAATGTATGTATGTTTGTGTGTGTGTATATATAGCCGAGAGAGAGAGAGAGAGAGAGAGAAAGAGAGAGAGAGAGAGGGACTGAGAGTGAGTTGCTGGGAGATGAGAGTTTGAGAGAAGGGAGGTGTGTGTATATATAATTGTAATTTGCTTGGCCACCGGGTGGCTTGAAGCATACTCACACCCACGATTTACACGCACACAATGTGCACAAACTGATTAATTGGGCTCCAAGCTCAACACAAAAATAATCGTATGTGTTAAGCTCATGCGGTGATACACACACATAGGTACAGATTATATGGTACAAATCTCAAATTTGGTAATTTTTATTGTCAAAAGGATATTATAGGCAAGCACAATTATTTATGAGCCAAGAAGGCCAACCGCCAAAGCTTCCAGAAGAAACTTGAAAATGGAAAGAACCCCCAAAGAGGAACAGAGATCAAAAACAAAACAAATCCAAAATTAAGCTAGTACTTTATTCATTTGAGGATAGGCCTCGAATCTCTCAATTAGTATTTTATTCACTTATACCCGTCGCATTTGACGGTGGTGATGACCAGAGGCACTTTTATAAATGGGAGACACAAGGACACATAGTGCTCCATACAGTACTACACATAAACATATACCGAGAATCCAACAGCCAGTAGTTGGTGGTGCTGCAACTATCAGTAATACGCCATAGCTGATAATTAGGCAAATTAGAGGACCATGTAGCATCGCAGTGTAATCGCGAAATTCGAGGACCAATAACATCACTAGAATTGAAGCACCAAATGATAATGTGTTCAAAAGCATAAAATAATCAAAAGCCCATGCTTGCATCACTGATTTTGCGACCAAATGTGTGGGTTGTGGGCGGTCCATATGGGCAGTCGTAGTGGCGTTGGCTTGAAAAAATCCACCGGGAGGGGTGAGGGCACTTTGGTAAGTGGCAGTGGCAATTAGTACAGCGACCACTAGTACCATATTGCGCCTTTCAGTTGACAAGTCCCTTCGGAAATCACCTAGACGAAAATACAATTTGTCTACAAAACTCACTTTAGAGGATAAAAACCCAGAAAGACTCTGGAAGGTAGGAATTGATGAACCTCTTTGAGCTCTTTTGCGGTTTAGAATGGCCAAGATTTCACTATTATCCTCGGTCTCCTCACTTGAAAGTCCTAAGACAATGTCAAGAGAAGTCAAACCCTCCGAATTCTTGGCATTCATGTTTACCTTATGATCAAGTAACAACTTCACAACCTGCACAATGTGTAGATTAATCACTAATTAATGGATGTTTGTGATATTGCGCACCTACATTTTGGCTCTGTTAGGTTCATCGACTTCATGAGAGAAAAAAAAAAGGAAAATAAGAAGAAAAACTAGTTTTCTTGTGTTTCCCTTATGTTTCCTTCATGCTATGAATAAAGAAAGGGAATTGACTCACAACATTCAAATTGCTAATTTATTTATCAACTTATTCCATTTTCTTTCTTACTTTTTTTCATCATTTTCCATACTAACCAAACAAAGAAAAATAACTTTTTCTATATTTTCTTTTAGTTTCCCTCACTAAATCCAAGAACCAAACTGAGCTTGGGTGTTCGAAACTAGCTAGAGCCCTCACACCATTTTGTTGCATAATGAATCCCTAGATACAGAACAAAGGCTAGGGTAAATGGTCATTTCACACAACTATTCTTCCAACGTGCGAACTAATGGTCCATTTGGAATGCCATTTGCATAATGCATTCTCACTAATTACAATTACATTGTCATTTTCATTTTTCAATTTATTACAAGATGCATTCTAATACTCCCTCCGTCCCAAATTGCTAGGCACTCTTTCTATTTTGGGCTGTCCCATAATGTTAGTCCATGTTGAAAAGTCAACACAATAAATTTTGAATTTTTACTATTCTGTCATTTCTTTTTTCACACCTCTAACTAATCTAAATGCATTTATGAGGGGTAAACTTAGAAAGTTGGAGTGTATTAGTTTGACAAAAGTGTAATCGTTGTGTTCCCTTAAAAAGTTGGATTTCCCAAAAGTACCAAGCAATTTGGGACGAAGGGTATAGAGTTTTTGCTTTTTGAAAAAAGTAAGTATTACTTGTTTTTGCTTTTAAATTCAAATATGTGTCTCTCATATAAAGACATGTGTTGGGGGTTGGAACCCCATGCTCTTTCACTTTTATAACAAAGAACTGTCACTATACAGTGTTTCCATCCTCATGTCTACCCTTATTTTATCTCCCTCTCTCTCTATATATATATATACATATATATCTAAACTACATATAAATTATTCATATGATGTGAAAAAAGTTACTTCTATACGAAATGGAGCATAATACAACCGATGAAATATGAAGTGAGGAGAAGTATGATTAACATCTCATGTTGTGAAAAAAAGTTACTTCTATACGAAATGGAGCATAATACAACCCATGAAATATGAAGTGAGGAGAAGTATGATTAACATCTCATGTTGTATATGTGCGTGTATAAAAATATTTGGTAGCTAAATAAAGGGAATTGCTAAATATAATCGCCAAAATTCTGTCCAGACTGCATGTACTCCTAAATATAGTACGTATATGAGCAGCGTAAATGATATGGAAGGCCAAAGTAACCCAGTATGGGTAAACTACTTCTCTAATGGTCGGTTGGCAAGGCCTTTGGGTGTTATACCCAGAAGTCTCAAGTTCGAATCTCAAGGTGGTGGCCACAGGTGGCCTCGTAGGATTATTCGAGGTGCCCGCAAGCTGGCCCGAACACCCACGATTGAAAAAAAAAAAAAAAAAAAAACCAGCATGGGTAACCTTATATGGTTTTAATCAAATGCCTACCAATACTGGTGGCTCGTGGGCCCGTGGCCTATAAGTAGTTGCCAGTATTAGGGGATTATGCTGCATGGTTGGAAACTTTAACCAACAGAGTTCCCACTTCATGATCAAAATATAAATACTTATTAATATACACATATATGTAAGTGTATTTGGGGAAAGATGGCCTGCCTGGGGTTGATTCATAGATGCTGCAATATGCAGCAAAGTATCACCATTCTCATCTGCCGAGTTTATTAGCACCTTTCCTCTACCAGTTTTACAGATCCATCCCAACATGACTTTGATTGCTCCAAGCTCTTTCTTTCTCACAGAAACATGTAGTGCACTCTCACACCTAATATTCAAATCCTCAATAGACTTGGGACAAGCACATAGAAACTCAGCCAATAGATCGACATTTCCCATCTCAGCTGCACAATGCAAAGCAGTAGACCCCTCCTTTCCTCGGACACGAATAAGCTCACTGTCAATAGAAATGAGCCGTTTCACCGTTTCAGTGTGCCCATTAAGCATAGCCAAATGGATAGCACTATGTCCGTCTGGATTAAGCTTTTTACCAAACGATGGCCACAAGCTCGCAACTTCCACTGCAAAATGCGTGCGTCCTAAAGCTGCAGCTATGTGCAGAGGAGTGTCAACAAAAGGGGTCTCATCTACAATCTTCATAAGATATGGGTTTTCGCGTATTAACGCGTACAAGGCATTGGTGTCTCCAGCTTGAGCAGCCTCTATCAACCTCTGTTCCATTATTTCTGCCGTTTTTTGGACAAGGATATTATTTCTGCCTTCGAAAGTTAATTTTCCGAAATGTGTGGGTAAGTATTTATAGTCGATGAATGATCAATGATGAGAGTCTATGAAGTTTCGTAGAAATAAAGCTAAGACTAGAAAAATAAAGCAAGTACGAATATGTTGAAAATAAAGCAAGTATGAATATGTTGACAAATAAAGCAAGTACAAATATGTTGAAAAATAAAGCAAGTATGAACCTTTTTTTTTATTGTTAGTGGGAGTTAACTACACCACCTCGACATCATAGAAATAAGACAAGAAAAATAAAGCAAGTGCGAATATGTTGAAAATTTGCTCTGATACCATAATTAGTTGAGTAAAGTTATGCTTTTTAAATCTTAATTTTATATTCACTTTTTAAATGATGTGGTAATGATGTGGCAGTAGACCACTTTCAATAATAATGGGACCTCTTTAACATATCTAATCAAAATCTAGTAGGTCCACTACCACATCATTAGGGAAATAAATTTAGAATTAGGATTTAGAAAACATATAACATTACTTTAATTAGTGGGAATTGAACATGTTGTTTTGACCAAATTTTTTATTTTTTTGGGCAATTGATCATTTGATCGATCTGTGTTTACAATGATGTTAGTGGGAATTGAACCTAACAACATCTGTCATAGAAATAATGGTAATTGATCAGCAAAGACAAGAAAAATAAAGCAAGTATGAACATGTTTTTTTTTTTTTTTTTTTTTTTGTGCCAATTGATTTGTAGTTACAATGATGTTAGTCGGAGTTGAACCAACAACCTCTCCCAGGCCCTCGCCAATTTGGCTAAGGCCGGTTGGGCCAGACTTTGAATGTCGCACTTTTTTTTAGATGGAGTTACATAAAGAGTTATTGCCCTTGATTGAAGTGCTACACTCCTAAGATCTGCTAGCAAAGAGCTAGTGACCCCAAGTAGTGGTTCATATAAATAAACAGAATGAGCCGATTGTCTTAATTCTAAGTTCGCTAAATATCCACACATTTGTTTCCTTCCTTTAACGTACGCATGGGACAAAACACCGATCCACGTCTACCACGGTAAATCTTGCAAACTTCTAATAGGCCCTTCAATGGTTGTGTCTCTTCCTTACGAGGGGTGGATCTACTTGAAGACAAAGAGGGCTGAACCCGTCTAATGTTTTGAAAATTTTGGAATATATCTTTTTTTTTTTTTTGCTAGTAGTCAAAGCACTTACAGGTGCCACACACACAAGGGGGGGGGGGCACAGACCCACAACCCCACAAGCCTCAAAGGGCAACTCCCCGAAAAAAGTGACTCCCATAGGAGTCGAACCCTGGCCTCCCCCGTGGGAGAAGCCAGGAATGCCAACTGAGACACAAGGTAACAAAATGTACTCTTAACCTCCCTGCTCTATGAGTTTGTGTTATTTCTTATAGCACTACCTTTTATATTGGACAAAATATAATCCCATGCCTACCCTACTGTGAAAAATTATTTTTATTGATTTGGACCCTAGTATACATATTTCAATAATAATTGAAATCCAACCCATAATGTCACACGTGCCACCAGAAGTGATGTGAATATAATAAATAATTGCGTACAAATACGAGTTATCACATTCTACCCTCCTTAAAAGAATTTCGTCCCTGAAATTCAACAAGCCCCTTCCCAAACCATGCATGTGTCAATTAGGACATGACAGTCTACTAAAACAATATACTATATTCCAATGAATAAAAATATAGTACTATCTTCTCTAGCCAGTACAATTTCATTATGGTTAGTTGATAGAAAGGCCACGCTACCCAACTCAACTATCTTTGTCTTTCACGTGAAAAAAATATTAATACCTTAATGGGGAGCCACATGCTCAGTGGCAAACTCTATTTAGTCAAAAGTCTTATATTTGTCATCAGTTGCTATTTACACCAAAAATAACATCTCATGCACATCAGCTTATACTGAAATTTTACATTGTCCAATACATGTATATGCCATAATTCATTTATGAATATTTCTTTTTCATAGGCTATCAACCGATCATTAACATATTATCATCACTATTGTACATACCAGACCAGCTCGAAATATGTACAATCACAACATGGCCACAGCACCTCAGCCCAACTAGAAAAGTATACGCTATCCACCAGCCCTGCTCGCAATGGATTAATATATTAGTGCACTAACTGTAGAACTATCTTAGTTCTAGTCATCAAGTGACCACAGCACCCCAGCTTCACTCAAAAGGTGTATACTATTCACCAGCCCAGCTCGAAATGGAAGAGTATATTAGCGCGCTAACTGCATGACTATCTTAGTCCCAGCCATCTCAACATACCATAGTTTTTGTTTTTTTTTCTAAAACAGCTGAAGGACTTGACATTCTCGAATGTATTATGCAGATGAATTCAATATTATGCATCCATTAGATTATAACATCTGCATAGATAATATATGCTATGTACATGCAAAGACCACATGTAATACTTGTCACTGTGAACAAACCACTTTGGTGCTTGGTCCATCACGAACCTGTGCCCACACTCATGGTTTCAAAATTGACCAACTCAGTCCCTTAATTATCACTAAGCATCAGCCCTAACCTGTGTCAACTTTTAATTAAGCAATTAATATGCATGCTTGCATAACCAACTTATACATGTGTATATAGCACATGACAATAATAGCACCAGTACCTTCTGATAAAATAAAGTATGATATGGTAATAGCCACCTCTACACCTCACCCTTTAGCGAGCCACAGCGGATCCCTCACAAAGTATTGGCTATTAGCAAGTGCTGCCTGTCCATGTACTCATAAGTTCCATGGCAATTAGCCAAAATAATTTCTTAGCAACATATTTACCAGAAATTCATGGATTCCAATAAAAGAATAAAATAATTCAAAGAGAGCATAAATGGGGATGACCAATGAAATATTCCGAAAAGTTAGAGCGTAGTGTAGACAATCATGTACCTAAAAATGATGGTGAACAATCACGAAGTATAGCCTTGGTCTTTCCTAGTCAAGCACTTTCTTTGTTATTAACCCAAAGCCAAACGTGGCCTTGATTGGGCTTCACAGAATTGTTGCATAAAAGAATATTTAACCCACGAGACCAGTAAAAAACCTCACCCTATATTCGGCCGTGCCTATCTCTCCCCATAGTCCTCTAATATGAATTCAAATATTATGTGTATAAGATCAACCCATCCATATCTCATTGCTGAGTCACTAAGGTAGGTGCGTCAAAAAAAAAAAAACTAACCATCGTATGGTCTTACCAAGTGTCTAATGAGTCAATGACTCAGCACTTCCTCTTTTTTTTGGTATAAACTTTATGATATACCCACATATATATGGTATATAAATAGATAAATATAGATAATCAAAGAGTACAAGGGTGTGTTTGGGTATCTCCCAAAACCAGGGTTGTCATAAACTACTCGGCTTAAAAGAATTTTGTACTCAAAATTAAAATATAAATCATTTGGTAAACAACTTCAAATATTTGTAACATATATATTTTTTTAAATATTAGAACAAATCCAGTACTAAATAAATACCTTCACTGGGTCCCCCATGCAAAGTGGAACTAAGCAATGTACCAATTTGTATTACCAACTTTATTTGTCACACCCTATACTCAGTCCCACAACTCTGGCTGGGGACAGACTCTGATACCATTTTGTCACACGTGTTACCACAAGTGATGTGAATATAATAAATGGTTGCGTACAAATACGGGTCATCACAGATACTATATCATGAGCCAAGTCATAGATTTGAAATAAAGGGCAACCGAACAAATTGACGTAATTAGAATCCAACCTATCCTAAGTATTGGGTCCAATAAACCTTCCTTTTTTTCTTATTAACGTATCCTAATCCAAGTTCATTTTTCTGCATCCATCCCTATTCTTGACTACCATCGAGTAGGTTAATAGCACATTCAGAGTCTATCTCACAGGTGGGGCCCCTAATTCCTTATTCAACAATGGTTTTCAAGTCCCATCTCATGCTTCTCAAATCTGCCACAATACTCAAACAAAGTTATGCTTTTTAAATTTGGTTTGTAAATGTTATAATAGTCATACCACATGCTATATATATATCGCTACATTAGGTATAGTGGACAAAATTAACATTTGAACTTCAAGATTAGGAAGTAGGGGTGTTCTAGAAAATTGAAAAATCAAAAATTGACTAAAACCAAACCGACCAAACGCCGATTAGTTGATTTTTTAAAGTATTGCATGAACAAAAATTGACCGAAAATCGACCAATACCGCCTAAAACTGACCTACCGAAACCGAATGGTTGGTTTTGAAAGCACTAAAAAACCAAAAAAAAAAAAACCAACCGCAAATTAGATGTAGTTCCAACTCAATGGTTAGGGTAAGGGTATTTGTAAGTCTCATCTGGTGAGGGTTCAATCCTCACGACCCCCAAATCCCTCCTAACAAACTAATCTAAGTTATATATGATTTGTAATCTCTCCCAACTGAGTGTCTGCCCGAGCGACGATGGGAAATTCTAGCAGTGAGATTTAGAAAGTTATATACGATTTGGATTCCTAATTTGGTTGGCTTATTGGAATAGGAAATATGTACAGCCCTATATAATACTACAACAAATCTTTTTTTTTTTGTGACACATAAAATTTGTGGCGTACAAACGTGTCACAAATGAACATTATTTGTGACACGTATTTCGTATTTGTGACACACTTACAGATGTCAAAAAAAAATTGGTTGATCAATTAATGGACCGTATTTGTGATGCATATACGCGTCACAACTAAACAATTGATTATTTGTGACGCATCTGGTCCGCCACAACTAAAGTCCTTGCTATTTGTGACACACATAGTGCACCACAAATATAAATCTCTATGCATCTAGTGCACTACAAACAAAATCCCTACTATTTGTGACACATATAGTGCGCCACAAATAAAATCTCTACCATTTCTAACGCATTTGGTGCGCCACAAATAATATAAGGACTGTGGCTCATTAGGATCTCTATTTGTTAGCCTCTTGGTTTGTGAGGTTTTGTTTTTGAGAGATCGTTCGTTTGCTTTGGTGAGAGTGTGTACTCTCTTTGGGTACTATAATCATCCGTTTGATAGAGGATTTGTTCATTGGCTCCGGTATACGGACGTAGGAATAATTGGGTGAACCACAAGTGAAATCTTGTGTTCTTGTGTGTGATTGGTTTTCACCGTTTTCTCTCCTTTGTTTGTGTTTGTTTATTGTCTTTGTGGGTGCTTCTGCACAACAAAGCGGTATCAGAGCTCCATGGTACTTGAGACCGTGCATATGGAAAAAGAACCGGGCATATGGAAAAAGACGGATCTGTTTAAATGAAGACGAGTGAATTTGGTTTAATGGCTTCTCGGTTTGGCACACTAGGTACGAAGATGTTTGTTCAAGCGCGAGGCTTGAAGTTGATTTTTTCTTTTTGATGAAATAATTAATTAATTTTGGGGTGTTGCATTGTGAAAAGAATTTGTCTTTCTTGCAGAGGTAATTCAGTTGGAAGTGGTGACATGACTAGAAATTTGTGCGCTCTTCTGCAGCACTCAATTGTAGGTGTGATTGTGCAAGCAGGGCAGGTCCCAAGTTCGGGGGCAGCGCTCCCAAAGGCAATTTTTTTAGGGTCTTCTAATACATAATTGGCAATTTTTTGGGGGTCTATTTATACATAATTGGCGATTTGTTTTGGGTCTACTTATAATATGAGTCTAAACATAAGTTGAGGAGGAGCCTAAACATAATTGAGAGGGGCCTAAATGTAAAATACTAAAAAATCTCAAGGTAAAAAATGTAATTATAAAAATTTCATGGGGACCCTAAAAAATTAATGAAGTTTGGTGGCCCAGGGCGGTAACCCTTCTCGTCCCTCCCCCGCCCTGCGTACAAGTAATATATTTCAGTTAAGACCACGTCGAAACCAAGGGAAGGAACAGGGAGAGTCTCCACCAAGGAAAAGATGAATTATCGAGAGTAGGTACTAACGAATCCTGATTAATTAAATCAACTAACTAAAGACAGAAATTAAATGAGCAATTAACATAACTAAATAACACCAATAAAATTAAGGATGTTGGGAACAGGTGAATCTACATCAATCATAACCATCTACCATATTATCATTAAAGCTCAATGGAGTAGTTTCCTCTTCAGCATTCCCTACTTTTAAAAGATTTTTAGTTGGTTTTTTTAAATATCTCACTTTTTGCACTTTTTTGCCTCTTCGGAGCGCACTTTTATTTTAACAGGAGAGTAAGGTTGCAAGAGATGCAATTAGAAATATCCACTCCTTGGATAGATTGCCTTTTCTCAAACAGAATGGAGAAAACTGATTAATATAGCTAACTCGAAACAACAAAGTTTAGTGCCCGATTCAGATTGTTGAAAGCGTCTATTTGATAACTAATTTTTTGTAATTTATTTGAAAATCAGATTTTTATAATGCTAATAAATTATTTATTTTAAAACAAAGTTGAAAAATCTTTAATTCACACATCAATACCAAACACTAATAGTTTTTTAATTTTATTTTAAAATCTCCTATCCCTACATAGATCCCAAACTGGTCTTAGTTGATTTGAATTCAGTTATTGCTAAAAGTTATGATGATGTGATTGTAAATGTAGGACTAGTTTCTGCTTAATTATGTGTCTGTAATTTATGACTTAAATTGGCAATTTCATTTGGACAAATTTTATGATACATTCTAGTGATTTTGTAGCGGGTAGACTTGAGTGCTAAAATTAATAGTGATTTTCGAGCCAAAATGGTGTCATAGAATGGAGTCTTGTACCTTTCAAATACTCACTTTTCTGAACTTTTTGACGACTTCGGGCCTTTGGCACACACTTATATCCTTGGATAGATTTTCTTTTCTCAAGCATAATAGGGAAAAAAAAAAAAAAAAAAAAAAACCTGATTCAATCAGTTGACCTCAAATAACAAAGTTTAGAGTCCGTTTGAGATTGTTGAAAAAGTGTTGGGTCCGTTTGTAACCAAATCTTTACAACCTTATTTAAAAATTAGGCTTTTTTTACAAACTTATGTAAAAGTTTTTTTATTATTTATTTATGTACTATTTATTTATTTATAAAAAAAACTGAAAAATTTGTAATTCACGCGTCAATATCAAATGCTAAATAACATTTTAAAAAATCTCTTACATAGATACAAAACCGGTTCTTAGTTGAGTTGAATTCAGTTATTGCTAAAACTTGATGCTTATGTGATTGTACTTTGAAGACTAGTGCTTGCTTGTGTGATTGTACTTTTATGATCTAAAATGGCCATTTCATTTCAGAAAATTCTATGATACGTTCTAGTGGTTTTGGAATTATATATATGGTGTACGAGTTTAGTGCTAAAATATTGTACCATTTAGAGTTAGCTAGTGGTTTTCTCAAAAGTTATATATGTATATATACTACTCCCTCCGTCCCATATTAAGAGTCTCTTTTGGGAATTCCAACTTATTAAGGGGACAATCTTGCTTTTGGTGAGATTTTCAACTTTCCAACATTGCCCTTTAAATTCAAAATTATAGTGTCACATCACAAAAAAGAGAGGGAAGAGTTGGACGTAATAAATGACAAATTTGGAAAGTATGTATAAAGTACTTTGACTTTTTAAAGAGGACTCTTAAATTGAGACATAAAAAAATAACATCAAAGACTCTTAATATGAGACAGAGGGAGTACAAGAAATGAGGCATTTAGTGACAACTTTATTAGTTGTGACTAAATTCTAATCACTAAAATATGCATTTTGTGGCATAAAAATGGCTTGTTACAAAACCCACAAAGTACAACTTTTTATCACAAAAAATAGCACTGTAATTATATAGTTGTGACTAAATTGTTGGTGGGAATTTTATTTTGGTTGGCGCCTAACGGAGGGAAGTTTTTTTGTGATAAGATGAAGCAAGTTGCGGATAAAAGTTTTAAAAAATTAGTGACCTGTTTGGTATCGTAACAAAATCCTACCGAAATGCTTTTTTTTATGTCAACCTTACTGTTTGAACAAAAAATTAAAGCTTATTTTGTGCTAAAAAGAGCCAAAACGTTGTCGTTTCAGCCGCATCCATATAATTGGGAGCTTTTAATAATCCTCTGGAATTCACCCTCTCACTTTGAAGTTGAAATCAGAGTGTTAGGATTGTGCCTAAAATTCCATTAGTAGAATGATTTCCTAATTATGATTGGATTCCTTATTTGGTGGTTTGCTTATCAAATAAGGATTCTTTTGATGGTAGAAGTTCCTAGATTATATAGGAATGTGTGTAAGAGTATTCTTTGTTGTATAAGACTTACTATAGGGGTAAATCCTACAACAACTAGGATTAGGACTATACAATCTCTATAAATATAGGGCTTACTCAAGGGATTGATAAGATTGGTTGGAAATCTTCTACATACACAAGAGAGGGCTGCAAACTAGTGAGGGAGAGATTAGTTTCTAGCAATTGTGTGTGTCATATAACTTGGTTGGAGAGTTATACACGTGAGGTCTTGAGTGCTTGTAATCTTCATATTAATCGTAGTGATCACCTTTGCATGTGGACGTAGGCATTGTTGGGCCGAACCACATTTAAATCTTGTTGTATTGGTTTGCTTGATTTTCTTTCGTAGTTGTGTCGTTCTTGTTCTGTTTATCTCCATCTTTGTGAGTGTGGTTTCTTGTTGTGAGTGTGCGCCCATTCCCAACACAGAGAACCCTACATAGCACTCCCTCTCTCTCTTTGTAGTTCTTTTTCGCGTCACAGACCCAAAATCGCCCATGATTATCTATGTGCCTCTTCATCAAATCACTTTGAAGTAGCCAACTGAACCCAAATCCAGTAAGTTTCTTGTAATTGTTCAAAACATCTGGAGATTAGTTTAGTTTGTTGTTTATTTTCAATTTGATAAGTTTTAGTTTTAGGTTTTAGCCAAAGAAGATAGGAAAAAAAAATTAACTGTTCGAAAAGGGGACCAAAGTAGGTGTTTGGTTCACATATTCAACATTGTTACTCATCAACATCTCATTCCTACACCTGTTAAGTTGGGATGAAAAAGGGAGAAAAATACACAAGGTGAATTGATGGGGTGAAGGGGGAACCAAAAAAATTAGCGGGGGAAGAAAAATTGCAACTATGGTTGTTTAGTAACGATGAAAACAAATTCAGGTTTAAATCAAGTCTCGTTTTTAATAGTTCTTATGAAATCAATTGATTTGACAAAGAATTGATTTTTGTTAGTATAAATTTAAACTCGACAGGGATTTGTATATACTAAAATAACTACACAACATAAACTATTTAGAACTAAACCACAACCGTTTCTTATGTTATCAAACCAAACAGCCTATATGCAACAAAAGGTATGGCTATTCTCGACCACTCTAGCTAAGTCTCAATTTCAACACAACAATTATACAGAACTCAAAAAAGCAAGTGAAAGGTGTGACACAAAATACCCTCAAGTCAAATCAACTAGTTCACTCCTTTCCAGATGTCTCTTTACTTCAGCTGTTGGAATGGTGAGGAGAGAGAGAGAGAGAGAGAGCAATTATGGTAACGTTAATGTGCGCTTGAAAAGAACAAGCATTTACTTTTCAAGAATCCACATTTGCATGCTGCAATGGACCTGTAAAGCAATGGTATCTTGGAGAGAAATAGCATGAGGCAAAATATTGATTCTTCAAGATTGGTAAATTAACAACTCGATCAAGTTGACCAGAGTTCTTGATCTTTGTAAGGGAGGAATGGATTCAAAACCCGTGGTAGAAATAAGTGAGTTGGAAGAATAAATCTATGATTGGATGATCTGTATCCAGAGTTTTGCATGTGTGGGTCTAATTCCTACAGCTCACTTGCTTCCCTTTCTCTCCTGGTGCGTGTGTTGTTGATCAGTGCAAGTGCCTGAGGTTAATTTGCCATCTGTTCTACTCCGACGCGGTAACTCTGTCTGAAAAATGATTGTAAAATCTAGGCCGCAGAGGACAGATGAAGAGATTGATTCTCGTCTCCCAAAAAGATTGGGAAATTAATTAAAGTTGGAAACTAATTTTTGGCATTAATTCTGACAAATTATTCCGTTGTTCCTGTGGAGCCGTTAGAATTGGCTGTGGCATTTACGTTTAGGTAGAACAGGAAGAAGCCAGTGCACAAGGGTACAATGGAGATTATTAAGCATTCATTGAAGCCCTTAATCTGCTTTCTATATCACAATTGGATTGAAGTATCTGTGCTTCCAAAACATATGTGGGTTAAAATGCATTTGAACCTGCTTCAGTCAAAGTACTCTTTGGATCAAAAGACATTGACTTGAAAGCACAATCTCTCAGGTTATTATTATTAATTAATTATTTATTTATTTATTTTTTGTGGAGCCACCCACAAAGAAATACAAAATCCAAGCAAGAAAAATGGAATAAACGAACACATACAAGAACACAAGATTTAATGTGTGAGTCGGCGTAAAGCCTCTGTTCACACCCGGACCAAAGGTGCAATTCCACTAATTCAAACGGATGATTACAGTGTACCAAAGAGAGTTCACAAACCCTCACCAAAAGCTCTCTCAAAGAACTCACTAAAAAAGTCTCACAAAACCACTCCAAAAGGCTAAATAACGAGATCCTAATGACCCCAAGGTTCTCCACATGACCAAGAACAATAAACATCACAATTCACAAGGTCTAAATTAAAGTGATATTCAATGACCCAAATGAGTCCTTATGTAGGATCTCTCATGTTCCCTATTCCATATGTGCAAAGGTTTTGCTTCTAAATCCCCAATTAGGAATTTAAATCATATTAGAACCCACATTGTCGTCAAAAATAGCATTTCGCTCTAGCGGATTGCTGCAAGCGAAATTACAATGTCCAACGATGACACCCTAGCCCGAATGGCTTGCTCGAGCGAGATTCTAGATTTCAAATTCCTAAATTGAGCCACAAAGCTCGAAAACTAACAATTTTCCTGTACACTTTGAGTAGAGTTTAACCTTCAAATATAAACACAAGAAAGATAAACCAAAAGAAGAAGAAGGGAGAAGCTATAATATGAAATCGTTCATGCATGTTGATGCAAAAAGAGAAAAGGATAGATTAAGGGGAGAGAAAGGGGAAGACAGAGAGCCTTGGTTGCACAAGACTATATAATTATTTTCATTACACTTTTTTTTTTTTTGAAGTAAGCACTACACAAGGGAATGTAGTGCTCTTCCAACCCATAAACCTCATACCCTATTAGACTCTAATTACCCACAACCACCTGTAGGTGGGTCAATATTTCATGATATCTTAAGGCTTTGTTTTGTTTTCCACCTCCTTTGGTTTAACTAATTTTTTAGAGAATAAAAGAAAAAAGAAAAGAAAAGTAAGTTGGATAATTATACCTCTTCTGCTTTCCACCATACTTTAAATATTGTCACTAATTAAAGGTTAAAATTTTTCAATGTATGCCTATAACTTACGGAAAAAAAAAAAAAAGGAGAGAAGTGACGCACAAAATTCAAAACTTATCTTCTAGGAAATAGGGCTCACTCGGGAGTTTTTGCCCCCAACAAATTTTTTTTTTGATCTATATCTATTTTTTTGGGTAGATTTTCTGCATCAAAATTTAAAATTATAATGATGCTTTGTAAGATTTTTTTGGGAGTTAAGATGTGTGGTGCTTCTAATATTCTTTACGTATGTTTACACTCAAATTATGTATTTTTACAAAATATGACCAATTATTTGGCTGGTAAATTATGACCAAATCCTTAATTAAAGCAAACAAAAGTTTAAAGGAGCCATTTTTTTTAGAATTTGTCAAAAGTCCCTCTCATAAGCACGTGGCCAAACATTGCCCCAAACATTCGAGCCACTCACACCGTGTGACTGGATGTACAATAGTTTCCTCAATTCAAAAAATATTTGAAAACTTTAACCCTCCATAACTTTTGATCTACAACTCTATTTTTTACAAATTTTATACCGCTGTAATCGTGTCGACGAGAGCTACAAAACTAGTACCATTGTTGATATGTTTTGAGCAATTTTTTTTTTTTCAATTTGAAGAAATTTTGGAAAAAATAGAGTTTTGTGAAGTTTCACAAAACTATTTCACAAAAGTAGTTTTGTGAAACTTCACAAAAGTAGTTTTGTGAAATTTTCAGTCACACAAGGCATGTAAGATTTTGATTTTTTTTTTGCTCAAAATATATCAACAATGGTACTAGTTTTGTAGCTATCGTCGACACAATTGCAACGGTATAAAATTTGAGAAAAATGGAGTTGTATGTCAAAAGTTATGGAGATTTAAAGTTGCAAAATATTTTTTGAAGTTAGAATATCGTACGGTACAATACTCATAACGTATGAGCGGCTGCAAAAGCATTGCGCGTGAAAAGTTGGGCGGAAGTGGGGAAACGTGGGAAATGTTTGGGTGGATGTCAATTTTGTCCTTTTGTCAAAGAACATGGACTTTTGATTAAATACAAATATTGAAGGCACTTTTTGTTAAATTTTTAGCTGACAAGGGATATATCTCTAACTGTCCCGTTTATTGGTTTGATAGGATCTGCCCCCAGGTAAAAATTTTTAGGATTTATTTATACATATTTTTTGAAGTTAGAATATCGTACGGTACAATACTCATAACGTATGAGCGGCTGCAAAAGCATTGCGCGTGAAAAGTTGGGCGGAAGTGGGGAAATGTGGGAAATGTTTGGGTGGATGTCAATTTTGTCCTTTTGTCAAAGAACATGGACTTTTGATTAAATACAAATATTGAAGGCATTTTTTGTTAAATTTTTAGCTGACAAGGGATATATCTCTAACTGTCCCGTTTATTGGTTTGATAGGATCTGCCCCCAGGTAAAATTTTTAGGATTTATTTATACATATTTTTTGAAGTTAGAATATCGTACGGTACAATACTCATAACGTATGAGCGGCTGCAAAAGCATTGCGCGTGAAAAGTTGGGCGGAAGTGGGGAAATGTGGGAAATGTTTGGGTGGATGTCAATTTTGTCCTTTTGTCAAAGAACATGGACTTTTGATTAAATACAAATATTGAAGGCACTTTTTGTTAAATTTTTAGCTGACAAGGGATATATCTCTAACTGTCCCGTTTATTGGTTTGATAGGATCTGCCCCCATGTAAAAATTTTTAGGATTTATTTATACATATTTTTTAAATTTATATATACATATTTTTGGGGTCCCCCTTTTTTTAAAAAAAAAATTTGTGAAGACAAGCACTCCTTATCTAGCTAGTTACAAATTAGCCCAAATCCATTTAAATTAAAATCCAGGCTACCTAGTTAGCCAACATTCTAAGATACTCCAATTAGGCAAACCAAACACCAAGCCCAGCCCACTACTCAAGCCTAGCCCAACCACCATCTCATTCCTCCTGTCGCTTAATTTGAGAGAGAGAGAGAGAGAGAGAGAGAGAGAGAGAGAGAGAGAGTGAGCTCATCGATGTGCACTATTGAAGATCTCACACTTCGATGAGAGTGCAGTCTCTTTTAGTGAAATTTATACTTACATGTATATGTATACGTATATGATGATGCCGAAAATTGGTATCCGTAATTCTTGGACAAGAAATAAAGTCAGAGAAGATTTGTATGTGGTTCGGTCCCGTTAACGAGGTGACCTACGTCCACGGTTGCGTCTGTGCGATTCTCACTAGCAGATCACTGGCGGGCCTGGTGAGCCGACAAGATGGGCAGCACTCCCAGTAATACCGGCCGGGTGTACGCGTGAAAGTGGTGAGTTCTCTAATACGTGCTTGTGTGTATAGAGAATTGATTTTCGGATCCCTCTAGGGAGGATAGGTGGGCTCTTTTATAGATGTAAGAGTCCACCCTTACATGGTAAGTTTATTGGATTAGGAAGCCTAATCTAATCACAATAGATTTGCACAACGTTAGGGGAGTTTCCTAAGTAGTTTAGGAAACCATTGATTCTTTCTTGATAGAGTCATGGCCGTATAAGGAAATTAAAGGAGACTCCATCTACTCCGTGCCTACCGGGGAGTCACTACACCCCGTGTCCCGGGCGTCCGAGTATCCCGGACGGTTACAGCTGAACACCTCGGAGGTGTGGGCTCCATGCTCCCATTCCGGACTATCCGCTGACCACGTGGTGGTTGGACTGTTACAGAATATTTCTGGACGTATCAGCTGCCCCCCATTTTCAAAGTTGAGATGACGCCTTGCCAGATGAAATTTGAAAATTAGGAATGTCTTCCAGATACCAACCGGGAAAAGACCGGGACCCCCGTCGGAACAGGGCCGGTTTGTAACGACCCATCGGCATATCGACCGAGCGGTGACCCTGCAGGACCGGGCTCCCCGGCGCCACGTGTCCACTAGTTACTGGTCTGGTTCGGACCCAAAGCTGCCAGTTTGGAAGTAACCGAATCGTCCAGGCAGCAACCGAACCATCACGTCGTGCATTCAATGCTCACGCTTTTTGAGACGACGCCCCACGTGCCCAAAACGACAGTTTCGGTGGGAGAGCATGTGAGCCATCCGATCAAGTTTGATCCCAACAGTTCGCGATGCCTATATAAGGAGCACTTGTTCAATCCGCTTCTCATTCCAAATCATCAACTAAATCGTCCGAGCAAAACACTCCGAGCTCCTTCTTCTCTGCTGTTCTCATTTCCCAAACTTCCCTCACATGGCCTCACATATTGATCTGTCAACTGATGAAGGGCTTAGAGCCTTTCGAGAGGACGGCCGCATTCCGGACGATGTTGAAGTCCGTCCATACATTGAGGGGGAGGAAGTAGCCTTCCCTTTCGTCCTCATCAGCAGCGATCTGCTGCTTATTATGGGACTACGCTTCCCCCTCCCGGTTTCCTTCTGTGACCTGCTTGAAGGGTTGCGCATCCCGCTCTACAAGTGCCGCCCGAACGTCGCCCGCCTCCTCTGGGGAATATCAGTGCTGAACGAGCGACTTGGGTTGTTCCTCCGCTCCGTCGACGTCGCCAGGTGTTACATCCTGAGCATCGACCACGAGGGTCCTTACTTGCGCCCCAGAGCCGAGGGGAGGGACCTTGTCCAAGGTCTGGACTTCCCGAACAAAAACTGGAGGCGGTACCCTTGGGTCGTGGTCTCCGGCAACTGGCTGGAGGACTCCATTCTCTACCCTCCTGTAGTTTTTGATCCCGACCTCTGCAAACAATCTTTTGCTGCCTTCCGCGGCGCGGCCCCGACTGCTGATGATACAGAGGCGATTGACCGAGCCATCGAGGCCGGCCTGTCGTTCTCTGATTTGGTCGGGGGGTCTGCGAATGATGTAGGCGCCAGACCTTCCTCCGCAGCTCCTGCTGCCGCGACTTCTGGGTCGCGCCGCTATACTCAATCCATGGCCACCGGCCCGCGCGCCGCCGGTAGGACTGGACCACCCGAGGGGCCATTTTCTCTATCCACCAGTAGCGACTCTACCTCGTCCGGGGATGCAAGCCCGCCACCGGGGCCTTCCAGGAAGGGAAAGGAGAAAGCGGCCGGGGAGGGATCTCCTCCAAAAAAGAAGAGTCGGATGGAAGACTCGGCCGTCCCCCACGTGCCCCTCTCTTGGACCGGCCTCTCCCTTGCTAACCTGGAAGGTCGTCTTCAGGAGGTGGAAAGGCAGACCGCTCACCTGCAGACGGGCTCTGTTATGCAGGAAGTGGACACTCACACCCTCGAGCTCACTGTACAGCAGTTGGTGGCGAGGGTGACGTCCTTGGAAGAGGAGGTCAAGGTGATGAAAAGCAAAGGAACTTGAAGGCCCCTCGTTCTTTTTTTATTTTTTATTTTTTATTTTTTTTAAACCGGGAAGGCTATTATAAATGCCCCCGATCTCTGTACAGTTCACCCTCCATAGCAATAAAAAGGTCCTCGAGGCCACCTCTTTCTTTCACTATGCTCCTTTAACCGTTCATTAACTCCGTACTACACTGGGCAGTTAATACCCGGCCGGTGTAAGAATGTGCCTGGGTTGCAGCAACTCGGGCCCGGATCACCGCTGCTTTGTACCAACCAATCGTTAGTCAGGTTAGAACCTAACAATGGTGACGTGGTCGTAACCGAACGTTTGCTGGCTAACTGAACCGTCTCGTCACGCAATTAATGCGCGCGCCTTTTGAGGCGACTCTTCACGTGACCGAAGCGACAGTTTGGGCGGGAAATCTCTTGGACCGCTGGATCCGTTCTGATCTTGGCCGTTCAGGTCCTTTATATAAGGAGTATTTGCCTCATTTCTTACGTCCCTTCCTGATCTTCTATTTTCCGCTTTCTTCCCTCTCCCCCCCCCGTCCTTTTTCATTTCGGAGTGAGGCTGGAGAGAACGAATCTTGTGAGGTTCGAGCGGGAGTGGGATTTCTTCTTCCTCAGATTCTGTGCATTTTTTGAGTCGGGTGGAACTTTGATTCATCTGAACCAAGCGGGTGTTTCTTGAGCTATTTTGGGAGAGTGTTACCTGGTGGTGAGGAGTGTCTACTCGTTACCATTCAGGTTAGTGACTCTACCCCCCTGTATATCAGGCTTAGGGTTCTCGATCCATACGCAGGTCGTAGTTTGTGTCCGTTTCTTTCCGTTGGAGTGCCAGAGATGGAACACTCCGGCTTCAACTCTGCGTCAAGATCGGAGAATGAACAGTATTGGTCAGGATCCCCCGGTGCCAATCTGGACCGACTTCCTGAGTCCCTGACCGATCATCAAAGTGGGGCCAGGATTTCCGTTCGTCTGTCCGACAGTGAATCTACCCAGGAGGCCCTTGTTGCCTCCGTCTCGAGGGGTTCGGGCGACGAGTTGCCCAGGGGGACTGATCGTGTAGTTTTCGCTTGTGAGTCCACTTCCTCTGTACTGCGCTCCCAAGACCTTCTCCGGATCAGGGAGAGATATTCTCTTCCTGATGGTTGCGCCCTAGCCGTAAACCTCGGCGGTGCGCACCTCTATCAGTCGGGGTTTGTCACCTTGTTCGAGGACGCTTTAACGGCGGGCCTTCGTCTACCCCTTCACCCTGTAGCCCGGGATATCCTGATCTATCTTGATATCGCTCCTGGGCAGTTGGCCCCCAACGGGTGGAGGTTCCTGATGGGGTGTATATCACTGTGACCTCATGTGTTTGGGTATGAACTTACCCTCCAGGAGTTTCTTTGGGCCCACCGACCATTCCCTGTGCACCGGGAAGTGGGGTTTTTCTCATTTTCTGCCCGTCCGGGTAGGAAAATTATTGACAATTGCCCTAGCAACAACAAAGGGTGGAAGGGAAAATTCTTCCAGGTGTCTACCCTTCGCCTTTGCGACAGGGCTCCGGGGACCCAGCTGAGGACATCCTGGGCTGGGGAGTTGAGGGGTAAGGCCGCCCATCCGACCTCGTTTTCTATTCTGGTTTTTAGGAGTGCGGTGGATTACTAACCGATTTCATTCTTCTGCAGCTGGCTCGACAGAACCACCCAAAATCCCCGAGTCGTGCCAGGCCAGGATCTGGGGCTTAGCAGATCTGCCCACCAGCGTTTGGAACGTGCTGTCCTGAACAGGGGATTTCGTCGAGACCTACTCCCTTCAGGAGCCCGTTCCAGCCCCCAGCTTTACATCCATCATTCCTGGTAAGTTTCCAAGTTGCCTTATACGTTAACCATGCACTTGCCTTTGTTGCTTTTTACACTTCTGACCGTGCGGGCTTACTTTTTACAGAAATGGCCCCCAAGCGCAATTTGGATCAGCTGCGGGAGAGACAGGCTGCTGCCGCCGCCGTTGCTGCCGCTCGGGTGGCAATCACCCAAGGGAAGAGGCCAGCCACCGAGGCCCTGGGCGGCGAGCGCCTGCTCAGGCGTATCCGCCACGGGACGACTAACCGTCCAGACCCTGCGGGGACATCGGCTCCCCATAGGCCGGCTGTTGAGGAGCCCGTGCCCAGGGCTGATATTCTGTCAGGTCTGCCCCTGGGCGAGCCTGACGAGGTCTGGGAGAGGCTGAAGTCCGTCCTTGTCCCAAGCCAGGTAGAAGCATGCGTCGGGCTATCTTCCCAGGGCTTCCAAGGGTTGCTATATAGTATATCTCATCTGGTAAGTGTTCTGTCTTCCTTTAAATATTGACTCGCCCCATACTTATTTGCTTAACTGGTCTTCATCCTCTCGCCGCAGGTTGGTTGTATGGCTGCGGGATCCGAGTCCGTCCTGTCTTCTCTGGCCGAGAAGGTCAGCATCGCTGAAACTGCCCTCTCGAAAGAGAGGGCAGAATTGCAGGTAGCGAAAGCCACCTTGGCCATCGAGACGAGCAAGACGAAGTCGCTGGCCTTGAGCTTGGGCATAGCTCAAGCGGATCTGGCAGCTGCCTTGGCCGATTTGGAGATTTCTCGGGCCCTTACAGCGACAGCCGAAGCCCGGGCGAAAGCTGCGACCGAGACGCCCGCTGCAGGGGCCTTGGAGGGTGCGTTTGACGACGGCTTCTTCCAAGGGTATGACGATCTGAAGCGGCGAGTAGCTCAGGATCACCCCGAATGGGTCCTTTCGGCTTATAAGGGGATTGACTAGGATTACTGGGATATTGGTGAAGACCCTGCAGCCGGTGAAGCTCCCGGGGTCGGTGAAGATCCTGCAGCCATTATTGAGGTCGCTGAGCTCGCCCCGGGCGGAGATGTGGGGACCGGAGAGCTGGCAGCAGCACCAGGGGAGCAGACCGGGGAAACCGAGGACGTGGTCAATGTGGATGACTGAATTCCCGGTCCCGCCTTGTAATTTTTATTTTTATTTTTGGGGAGGCTACTACAACTGCCCCCCAGGCTTTGTACATTTGTTTTAATTAATGAAAAGGCCCCTGAGGTCGGATTTTTCCCTTTCATTAACTATTTTTCCTTTTCTACACTTTGCCTTTTTGCTAGTATCCGTTCGGTTTTTGGCCGACCTAACATCTGCCTTAGCAAATGCTTTAGGACCGTAACCCACAGAACACCTAGTCGAACGATGTAATTCCCTGTTTTGGCCTTAGTATTTCCCTTTGTCCCCTGCCCCCCAAGCATTTTGCTAAGGCGGGAGTGCGGGAGTACGAGATTAAATGGCCGCAGGAAATCGACCTGGAACATGGGTGGTTGCAGGAGCATTTGAAGCTTGCCATCGTTGGCCGCCTAGGGGATCGGCCCCATCGTTGGCTGGGCCTAGGCGAAGCTTTAGTTAATTTCCTGTTTAGGTCTAGAACCCTCTTGCCCCCGAGATCCCTGTTAAGGCGGGGGCGTGCTGGGGACCGACCATAAGAAACTGACCTGGAACATGGGTGGTTGCAGGGTCCTTTAGCGCCTAGGTTCGGAGCCCGAGGTCCTTTCTGCCTCGGGGTGTTGCCCGAGGTCTTTTCTGCCTCGGGGTTAGGCCCGAGGTCTTTTTAGTGCCTAGGCTCGGAGCCCGAGGTCTTTGTTGCCCCGGGGTTAGGCCCGAGGTCTTTCGTGCTTTGCACGGTGTATTGACCGGGGTAAATTCTCGAAGCCAACTTTATCAATTTTATTTGAAAAATAACAATCTGTAATAGTTTCCCAATCAGGGCTACACGAAAAGAACTTGTCCTATAGTACTAGATTCCCGTAGCCAGATGCTACTGATAATACTTGCGGAGGTGTTGCACGTTCCAGGGATGACTGAGATCGTGCCCGTCCATGTTCTGTAGCCAGTAGGTTCCCGGTCGGTTGACCCAAGTCACTATATACGGTCCTTCCCAGTTTGATCCCAACTTCCCATGGCTTGGAACTCAGGTAGACTGGTTCACTGCCTTAAGGACGAGGTCCCCGACTTGAAAGCTACGATGCTTCACCTTGCTATTATAATACCGTGAGACCCTTTGCTTGTAAGCTGCCACCTTGAGATAGGCCTGGTCTTTTTTTTCTTCTACCAGGTCTAGTTCTGTCCTGAGGGCTTCTTCATTGTCTGGGTCATTGAAGGTAGCCACCCGGTATGAGGGCAGCCTGAGCTCTGTGGGGACTACCGCCTCAAAACCATAAGTTAGGGAAAATGGGTTTTCGCCTGTAGCTGCCCGGGGTGTGATGCGGTAGGCCCACAGGAGGGCTGGTAATTCTTCAGCTCACAGGCCTTTGGCACTTTCAAGCCTTGTCTTAATCGACTGCAAAATTGTGCGGTTGGTCACCTCGGCCTGACCATTAGCTTGTAGATGCTCGGGAGAAGAGTAATGATTTAGTATCCCATAGCCCGAGCAGAACTGTCTAAAGATGGGTGTATCAAATTGTCTTCCATTGTCGCTGATCAGGACTCGTGGGATACCGAACCTGCTGAGGATATTTCTTTCCACAAAGTGTTCCATTTTCCGCTCGGTTATCGTTGCCAGGGGCTCGGCCTCCGCCCATTTGGTGAAGTAGTCAACAGCTATCACGGCAAACTTAACCTGCCCTTTACCTGTCGGTAATGGACCGACGATGTCAATTCCCCATTGGGCGAATGGCCAGGGACTGCGGACCGGCGTTTGGAGCTCTCCCGGTCTGTTGAACATGGGAGAGTATCGCTGGCACTTGTCACACCTTCGGACATATTCTTGTGAATCTCGGGCCATGGTTGGCCAATAGTAGCCTTGTAAGAGGGCCTTTCTGGAGAGTGCCTGACCTCCTACGTGGTTCCTGCACACTCCTTCATGAATTTCGAACAGTATCGCTTGAACTTGCGTAGGGTGGACGCAGCGGAGGTACGGGATAGTGAACCCCCTCTTGTAGAGGACACCGTCAAGGATATGGTATCGTGCCGCCCGGTACTTGACCCGCCTTGCTTCCTCTTTGTGGTCCGGCAGCCTTCCTGTTGTCAAAAATGTCACGATTGGATCCATCCAACTAGGTCCCGGAGTGACCGGGTCGACCTCCATGCCCTCTGAATTGATCACACTGGGCTCGGGTAGGAATTGTATCCTTATCCCAGGCAAGTCTGATTCAAATGACGAGGCGAGGCGAGCCAGCCGGTCAGCTCGGGTGTTTTCTTCTCTAGGTATCCGAGTGATGGAGAATCCTTGGAGTTGATTGGAAATCGTCCGGACGAGGGCCAAGTAGGCTATCATGCTGTCCTCCCGCGCTTCGTATTCTTGGTTTACCTGATTAACCACGAGCTGGGAGTCACTGTAGCTCTGGATTTGTTGGTCACTCATTGAGATGGCCAACTGTAACCCGACCAAGAGGGCTTCATACTCGGCCTCGTTGTTGGAGGCACGAAACCCAAACCTCAGAGCATATTCAAGCTGGATGCCATCGGGGGTAGTCAGGATAATCCCGGCCCCACTACCTTGCTGGTTGGAAGAGCCGTCAACATGTAGCACCCAAGTTGGGATGCCGGAATGTAATCCGGGTGGTAAGGCCGAGGGCTCGGGTTCTTCGACCGGGTCTTCTGGATATGTAAACTCGACCAGGAAATCAGCGATGGCTTGTCCCTTGATGGCTGTCCGTGGTCGGTAAGTTACTTCAAACTCTTCCAATTCCAATGCCCACTTGACGAGCCTCCCGGATGTGTCCGGCCGAGATAGAATTTTGCGGAGAGGCTGATCGGTCAACACTACGATGGCATGGGCCTGGAAGTATGGGCGGAACCTTCGGGCTGAGGTGATGAGGGCGAAAGCCAACTTCTCGATACGGGAGTATCGGCTTTCCGCACCTTGCAATGCCCGGCTGGTGTAATACACTGGGAACTGTATCCCGTGTTCTTCCCGGATAAGTGCCGAGCTAACCGCCGACGGTGACACCGCCAGGTATAGGAACTGTTCCTCTTCGGATGCCGGTGTCAACAGTAGAGGAGGTGAGGCCAGGTATTTCTTGAGTTCCTGGAATGCCTCCTCACACTCTTCGGACCACTGAAAAGCTTTGCGGAGGATTTTGAAGAACGGCAAGCACCGATCGGTAGCTCGGGACACGAATCTATTAAGTGCGGCCACCCGTCCGGCTAGGCTTTGAACTTCTTTTGTTGATTTAGGTGACCGCATGTTGATGATAGCTTGGATTTTATCGGGGTTTGCTTCAATTCCCTGCCTGCTGACTAGATGACCGAGGAACTTGCCGGACGAGACACCAAAGGTGCATTTGGCCGGGTTCAACCTCATCTTGAAATTTCTCAAAATGCTGAAGGCCCCTGCTAGATGCTCAAGGTGGTCGGGCTCGTCCCGGCTCTTGACCAGGAGATCGTCCACGTACACTTCCATGGACTTTCCGATGAGGTCTTTGAACATGAAATTGACCAGGCGCTGATATGTAGCCCCGGCGTTCTTAAGGCCGAAGGGCATGACTCTGTAACAGTACGTGCCTTGGTCGGTGATGAACGCCATCTTCTCTTCGTCCCCGGGGTACAAGCTGATCTGATTATACCCCGAGTAGGCGTCCATGAATGAGAGGAGTGAGTGGCCCGCTGTCGAGTCGACGAGGAGGTCTATCCTGGGCAGCGGATAATAGTCCTTGGGATAGGCCTTGTTGAGGTCGGTGAAGTCTACGTACATTCTCCACTTCCCATTGCTCTTTTTGACCAGGACAACATTAGCCAACCAATCGGGATAGTAGACCTCCCGGATAGAGTTCGCCTTTAGGAGCTTCTCGACCTCCTCGCTCACTGCCGTTTGTCTCTCGGGGGCCATGCCCCTCCGTTTCTGCTTCACCGGGCGACAGTCCGGGCTGACGTTGAGACGATGGGACATCACTCGGGGATCAATCCCGGGCATATCCTCATGACTCCAAGCGAAAACGTCCTAGTTTTGCCTCAGGAACTGGGTCAACTTTTCCTTCAGGGCAGGCTCCAGTAGTGCGCCTATGTTGACCGTGCGACCTGGGTGTTCTGGATCCAGCACAACTTGCTCCAACTCCTCCATAGGTCCTATTACGTCCCTCTGGTCCCGGGGGTCCATTTCTTGGACGTTCAGTGTTTCGGTGATTGCCGCCCGGCGCAACGAGCTAACATAACAACTTCGAACCATGGTCTGGTCTCCTCGCAAACATCCGGGTCCCTGGGGAGTTGGGAATTTCACGGTTAAGCTGTATGTGGAGACAACTGCTCGGGCCCTGTTGAGGGTCGGCCTTCCGAGGATGACGTTGTAAGCCTAGGGGGCCTCCACTATCACAAAATTAGTCAGCACGAAAACCTACTGCGGGTAGGTACCCATGAGAACCGGGAGCTCGATCGTACCGAGCGGTTGAGTGCTGGAGCCATTGAATCCGACCAGGGGAGTAGCAACCGGTCGGAGCTGATCCCGGGCGATCCCGAGTTGGTCGAATGCCGCTGTAAACATTATGTCGGACGAGCTGCCTGTGTCGACCAGTACCCTCTGGACCATATAGTTATCTATTGAAAGCGTCACTACTAGCGGGTCGTCATGGGGGCAGTGGAGGCCCTGTACATCGTCGGACGAGAACGTCAGTACGTCAGTCGGTGAGGAGCCGGTGGATTGGACTTGCCATACATCCGCTCGGGATGCTCGGGCATGCCTCTTCCGTGCCGACTGAGAATCACCTCCGCCAGATGTTCCTTCGGAGATCACGTTAATGTGGCCGAGCGGTGGAGGGGGCTGACCGGGAGCTTGCGCATCCTGTCGGGGCCGTCTGTCCGTTGTGACAAACTCGGCAAGATGTCCCTGCTCGATCAGCTTCTCGATTGCTATCTTCAATTTGAAGCTATCCTCCGTTTCGTGGCCGTGATCCCTGTGATAACGGCAAAACTTCTCCCGGTTTCTCTTACCGGGTGGGGCTCTGAGCTTAGCTGGCTGCGGAAGCAGCCTATGTGCCTCTGCGGCGGCCAACACCTCATGTATAGGTCGGGAAAGGGGTGTAAAAGCCGTTGGGGGCTGGCCTCTAGCATCTCTCTGATCTTGCTTCGGCTTCTTTCCTGGACCCTTCTCGAATCCCTCGCGCTTGCGCTTGGCTTTTGGGGATTCGTCTTCCGCCTGACTGGCGCATTTTGCCTTCAAAAACTCCTCGGTATCTATATACTTTCCAACTCTTTCCGAGAGTTCCACCAGAGTTTTCGGTCGGTTGCGATGAAAAGACGTGGCCACCTTGGTGTATTGAACTCCTGAACAGAAGGCCATGATTGCGGCCGTCTCGTTGAGGTTGCGGATCAGGAGCCTCTGCTGGTTGAAACGATCCACATACTCCCTTAAAGATTCGCCCTTCTGCTGCTTGACAGTTAACAGCTGGGTGTCCGATTGCGATCGGTCTAGCATCCCGACAAACTGGCTGATGAAGAGTTTGCCGAGGGTTTTGAAGTTGTCAACCGTCCGGGGCTTCAAGGCATGGAACCACTGTGCGGTTGATCCCTTTAGGGTGCTGGGGAAATCCAGGCACAGCAGCTCGTCTGTCGTGGTGACCAGTGCCATCTGCGCCTTATAGGTGCGGATGTGGTCCACCGGACTCCCCGTGCCGTCGTATGAGCTAAGGTGCGGGGGTTTGAATTTCCGCGGTATGGGAAACTGTGTCACCCGGGTGGTGTAGGACGACTCTGTTTCTATATTCGTGAGGTCATGACCGGACTTGCGGTTCAACCTCTCAATCTGCTGCTGTAACTCCTCGACCTGGGCTTTCACGTCAGTACGTCCGGTCCTCCTTTTTGTGTTCGAGTGATAGGTGGGGTCGGACGATGAGGCCTCATCCTAAAAGCGCGTCGACCTCGGGGATAGCACTCGGCTGTGGGTTTCGGGATAGCCTGTGCCTAAGATCCCCCTGGCTCAGGACGGGTGGATCATCGACCGATTCCCGGGCTTTTCGTCCGGACGCTTCTCCCCTTGCAGCTCGCCGCCGCTCAATGATGATCCTGGCGTCCTCCACTCAGCGCGCTCAGCGAGGAATGTACCGAGGTCCTTTCTGCGAGCGCTTAGGAGCCTGGCTACGTTCTTCCTCTGCATGACGCTCTCGATCTGGTTGGGGCGCTGGAGCGGAGCGGGTCTTTCCGTGCGTCCGGGCGGGCCTTCGGCTAGGAACGCTCTTTTTAGACCGCTTCTCCGACGAAGGGCCTTTCTCGTGGTCCCCGACCACCTTTTCGTGCTGGGCCATGAGCGCCTCTATCTGCTGTTGTGTCCGGAGCTGGCCCTCCAAGAGTTGTTCCAGCGCCGCCGTGACCTGTTCAGTGGTCATGGAGGTAGCCCGTGGCTCGATCTGTAGGTCCTCCTGACCAGTTGAATCGGTGGTTTTCTTACCTCTCTTTGGCGGCATGTTGATCACTCAAAGATTTTAGTTGATGATAAAACTGTGTCGTTTCCCACAGACGACGCCAAACTGATGATGCCGAAAATTGGTATCCGTAATTCTTGGACAAGAAATAAAGTTAGAGAAGATTTGTATGTGGTTCGGTCCCATTAACGAGGTGACCTACGTCCACGGTTGCGTCTGTGCACTTCTCACTAGCAGATCACCGGCGGGCCTGGTGAGCCGACAAGATGGGCAGCACTCCCAGTAATACCGGCCAGGTGTATGCGTGAAAGTGGTGAGTTCTCTAATACGTGCTTGTGTGTATAGAGAATTGATTTTCGGATCCCTCTAGGGAGGATAGGTGGGCTCTTTTTTTAGATGTAAGAGTCCACCCTTACATGCTAAGTTTATTGGATTAGGAAGCCTAATCTAATCACAATAGATTTGCACAACGTTAGGGGAGTTTTCTAAGTAGTTTAGGAAACCATTGATTCTTTCTTGATAGAGTCATGGCCGTATAAGGAAATTAAAGGAGACTCCATCTACTCCGTGCCTACCGGGGAGTCACTACGCCCCGTGTCCCGGGCGTCCGAGTATCCCGGACGGTTACAGCTGAACACCTCGGAGGTGTGGGCTCCATGCTCCCATTTCGGACTATCCGCTGACCACGTGGTGGTTGGACTGTTACAGAATATTTCTGGACGTATCAGTATATATATATATATATACTAGTTTTAAAGCACGTGCTTTGCACGTGATTGGTGCACAAAAAGGTAGATAATGACAAATAGAAGGAGTAAACTGGCTAAACACTTGACTTGTGCAAGCAATTTCTTAACATCCTTTTGAATTTTGAAAAGTAATAAAAGCTAGGAGAATCATATCAGACACCTAATATTAAATTAATTAGATTATAAAATATATTTCAAGTGCTGAAGTGAAGTACTGAAACACTTCTAATTGTTTGCTTTGATTTATGTCAATTTTTTTGTTTTTTGGAAAAAATTCTAACAATTTTAACTATGTTCCGTTATTGCTAATTATGTGGCCATATGGATGTAAAGGTGGAACAGAAATTCTGAAATCAATTTAGAAGACTACGATTATAGAATTGTAAAATTAATTCTGAATTGCAATAATCAAAAACTTGAAAATTAAAAAAATATATAAATAAATTAATGATAATAAACGTATTCGAATCAAAATGGTTATGGAAACTTTTAAATTTAAATTCCAAAATATTATAAACAACTTCCAACCAGAGAATTCTGGCATAAATTAATATATGCCTTTATATATATTAATTATTTTCAATACTTATGACATGAAAGGTTTTAATTTAAAATTCCAATAAAAAAATCTGATTTCCACACCTTTGCAATAAAATTCCAAAATTTTGGAATCCGCTTGAAATTTTAAAGTTTCAGAATGAGAATGAGTTTCTCTATTCCGAAAATTATGAAATATTTTTTAAATACATCAATTCTAATTTGATCCACCCGAAAATCCGCGCTACGTGTTTATACTTTTATAGATGATATGTTGAGGGAAAAGTAATGTTTTTTTTCATTCTTAATTAGGTTCTAGAGATGAATAAATATATAGTAAATACTTTTTGATGAGCATAATTTTAGTTGCGATATCATGAAGAAGGGATTTGTTAAATACTTATTTTAGAAAATGATGAAAATTGTTTTATAGTTTCTACTTTGAAAAAATTAAAAACTAAATCTACTTTCATTAGCCCACAAAGGACAATAGAGATAAATTAAGTTTGTCTAAAGTTTATTTTTTAACTACAAATCTTTTTATTTACAGAATTTTCTTGTATTATATTGATACTGACGCATACACACACATATAAATGACCGTATTGATAAGAAAATGATGGAAATTGTTTTATAGTTTCTACTTCGAAAAAATAAAAAACTAAATCTACTTTCATTAGCCAACAAAGGACAATAGAGATAAATTAATTTCGTCTAAAGTTCATTTTTTTAACTACAAATCTTTTTAATTACAGATTTTTCCTGTAACATACTGATACTGACGCATACACACACATATAAATGACCGTATTAATCACATGTCTCAAAAATCATGAAAATAAAAGGTTTCCTAAATTAATGGAAGTTAAACTAATGGATTCTAGTGGTCTAAAATAGTTAGACTTTTGAAAACTTAATGTTCCCAATACCTATCATGTTTTCTAAGTAGTCGTAAAAATATAAAGTAGCAACAAGTAATATGACGCAAGAGAGTGTTGATTATTTGGCAAAACAATGAAAAACAAATCCAATGAGCTAAGATTCAGGAAGTATATATAGGACACAGGAAATATAGAAGTAATTAATGAATAATAAAAACTATACAAACGTGGTGCTTTAATTAAAATATTATCCTCACAAAAGAAATAATATAAGATATTGGTTTATTTGGTGAAATAAGAGAATTTTACTTATCTGTAATCTTTCTATGTTTTAGTTTTAGTGTAATTCGAGTCTTCTAATTGTTGCCATTAAAAAAACACAAAGAGTCTTCTAATTGTAAGGCTATACAAGTACCCATAAATTACACTAAAATTTTATTGTGGACCTTGTATTATTAATTAAAACACTTAAGGCCCCCAGTTCACCAACACTTATCATTTAAGGACAATCTTTAAGAACGATACGATTATGTGGATGTTTTCGTATCCAATTACTCAATTATATCACTGTCTTTAACAAAGACCGTACCTTATTCAATATATTCTTAAAATAGCTGAAAATATAAACAAAGAATAACTAACACAGAGTAATTAAATATCATGTATGATCTATGATGTATAAATTACCAATTTAGATTTCATTAGCTTGTTGCAGATCATTATCTTTGCCTAAAAAACAGTTTACAAAATTCGTAGTTTTTTCACGTATTTCATACAAAAATGATTCTAAATCTCTCCTTCAGACGACTTTTACACACTTTCGGCTCATTCAAACTTTTTGAATCACAAAATGACTTGACTACGTAGTGAAGAATATCGCCATAAATGATGGTAATGTGATGCATATGCGGTTTAGTCTTCGTCAATTACAATCAAAATACTTCCTAACTCCAACATTTAAAAACGTTTATAACTTGAAATTTACTGTAAATGACAATCTTTCTAAATATGCTCATATACAACCTGAGCATATTGTGTACCCCATTTGAAATTTGAAAATTGAATTTTAAGAAATACCTTTCAAACACTGGTGAAAGTCTCATCAATAATAAGAGATACACTATATGAATTGAACTAAATTCTTTAAGTTTGAAGTCTCGTCAACGTTTTCTTTTTCTGCCAATGAGCTAAAGGTTACATTTATTCTTCCATCTAAACATTCAAGGGGCACACTAATTTCGTTGAAATAAATTTTTTTTAGAAATTTAATTTTTTGATAATAACCAATGTACCCTTACCAACATTTGTCATAATTATTTACACCTTTTAGCCATTGCAAATTTTTAGATAACAAATTCTTTGTTGCTTAAGCAATTGTCCATTGTTGTTCACAAATTGTTTTTGTTTTAAAATTTTCGACGACTCAAAGGAGGGGCAAAACGGTCATATTGTTAATACTTCTATATCAAATGGTGGTCACAAAATTCAGAAGCATCGACATCCTCACTAAAGGTGTGTACTAAAAAGCATGTAGTAGTTGAGGATGCCAAGGTGTTAGCATTTTAGGGATATTTAAAAAATGGTCATAGTTGAGGCAGGTTGGTGTAATTTCTCAGGGTAAAAAAACAACTTTATAGAGTAGTTGAAGCGGAATATATTGCGGAGGGAAAATTCTATAAAACGACCAAGTGGTTTGGTCATACCATACTACCAATCCCTGGAATAATGTTTTGTTAGCTTGGGTACAATGTTTTGTGACCCTTGGCACAACATTTTGTTACCGAAACAAAACCACTATAGAACTATCTGGTATAATATAAACTATCATTAAATCTAATTGACCCTATTTTATTATTCTGGGTACAACACATTGTTACCTAAGCCAAATAACTATAAAAACCATCATAAAATATTGTACTCGCGCGGTATCAAAAAATATTGTACTCAGGTGATTTCTGTAGAAGTTTTGCTTAAATAACAAATATTGTACCAGGTGTAACAAAACATTGTACTCTATGTAACAAAATGTTGTACCCGGTTTTTTCTTTTCTTTTCTTTTCTTTTTTCAAAAAATAAATTTGTACTCGATTTTAATCATATCATATAACCAAACTTTCAATAATTACAAAAATTGATATTACTAATCCAGAATAATTACATTATAATTATACATGCATTTCCTCAAATCAATAAGTGTGCTTCAAATGTTGACCTGAATTTTTATCATGAAAAGGGTGGGGTCAAATAACATGGAACGTGTTCCCTGTATCAGCAAATGAACCATCTTCACACATTCTATTCAACTACAATATGAATCAATTAGGTGGAAGAGAAAAAAAAAATAAAAGAAATTAAAATGTGTAGGTCTTTTGATTGTAGGTTTAGATAGAATCCGTAGAGGACTTGATTTCACAAAAGACAAAAAAATATTATAATCAAACCGTGGCATATGAACATAATAAGGATGATATATCCAAAAAAAAAAAAAAAAAACAATTAGGACTTTCATGGACTTTTAGATAGAATCATTGTAGGGCTTTATTCCATAGGAAGAAAACAAAATATGAAACGTGGCATATGAACATAATAAATTTTATATAGATAAAAAAAAACAATTAGGATTCTCATGGACACATCCAAAAAAAAAGTGGCATACTAAGGTTATTAAAACTCTAAGAAAATACTTAAGCAAAACTGCATCGATTGATAAAAGTGTAAAACACTTACTGGCATTGGTACATTTATATATATATATATATATATGTATATATATATAGTTTACTCGCACTTGCGTTGCACGTGATTGATCGACTTTAAACAAATCATACCATTGATATTTTTAGGTGTTTATTTCAATGATGAAGTAAACCATAAACACGTTGTTATGCTTTCATCAAGTATCTTCTTGTCATATAAAAAAAAAAGTATCTTCAGCTTGCATATAACACTAATGTTCAATCCTAATAAAGTACTCCCTTCGTCCCATATTTTGAGTCTTGTATTTCATTTTGGGATGTCCTAAAATTATGTCCATCATTGAAAAGTCAATGCACTTTTTGCACTACTTTTTCAATTTAACCGTCATTCATTTAGGGGATAGAGAGTTGGAAGGAGTTTTAGATATTGTAAGGGGTAAATTTGGAAGATTAAGCATTTATTGTGTACAATGATGATGTTCGCTTAATCAGTTGGATTGCCAAATATGGAATCTAAATATGGGACGGAGGGAGTAGGAGACAATCAACGGCGGAAAGAGGGTAAGGTTGGGGTACCCCCTTCTTTTGGAAAATAAAAAATTTAAGTGAAAAAAAAACTTTTTTTTAATGTGTAATTACCCCCTTCCAATTTTTGCAAAAGATCAAAACTAGGTGTAATATATTGGCCCAATTACAAACCAATCCACCTTAAATATTTGATCATCGTTTTTTTTTTTTTTATGATATAGGAGGGGGGGTTTCAAACATCGAACCGATACCATGGAGGGGACTTAAATGTCAAGCTCTTTGCTATTTGAGTTATGCCTCACTTGGTATCTCTAGTCAAGCTTTACAAATTAAATAAGCAATCAAACTCTTATCTCGACCCTTTAATAAAATTTTTTGGCTCCACTCTTGGAGACAATACTTGATTTTGAATTTGTAACTTAAATTTATTAATTTGTTTAACCCAATGTACCAAAATAATGAATAGACATGGAACTTATATATGAAAAGCTAATTAAGGTATGCTGTTATTCATGAATAATTAGTCGATATACCTTTTTCAATAATTTTTAGATTTATTAGTTTATGGATTCTAGTATGTAATATGTTATTATTGATTTTTTACAATCATATTCATATAAAATTTTATACAATAACACTCCAAATATTTTTTTTGACATTATACGCAATTTTTTTCAAACTATGTTTGTTGATTCTAGTAAATACAGTGTAAGACAAAAGTTCTACATAACAATTATTAGTGAAAACTTAATTGCTTTATATTTTTTTCCTTCAAAACCACTAACTCACTCTAAACTCTTTACATCCCACACTTTTAGTCGCATGACGTGTTTTTAAAAACACCATTTTATGTTTTTTTTTTCCTTCCAACACCCCTTGAGTTTCACTTTTGTTTATCTCATAGTTATTTTGTAAGAAAATAAAATTAATCATAGAACATAAAAGAAAGTTTGGTGTCTAAATATCAATGAATCTTATGCTTATAATGGATTAATTTTTAATTTAGCTAATCCATGGAGTTTAAAAAAAATATAAATAAAAAATTAATTTCTTAGAAAAGAAAAGAAAAGAATGGAACGAATCTAAGCTTTATTACCCCCCAAAAAAATTAATAATTAACTTTTTTTTTATACAGCCCATTCCATTTAGTGGAAAATTCAAGAAAATGTATAGTATTGTACTATAAAAAATTATTTATGGTATATTGGCCCATAAATATTGTCTCATCACCTTTTCTTATCACTTATTAATTAAGTCCAACTCGTATTATTTTACTTTTGGTTATAAGTCAAGCTTTACAGAGTGAAAAAGCGATCAACTCATATTCTTGTAATACAATATATGCAGAGAATACAACCATAATATGAATAAATTGACCCAAAAAAGTTTCATTGGGGCACCGTCCTCGAACCTCGACATGTAGTGCCGCTGGAGGGAGGGGGGCAAGCGGGGGCCACGACCCCCCAAATTTTGTTAAAATTCCACTTTATATATTTAATTTATAAAAATAAATACATTTTATTAAGATTGGCCCCCTAAAAATTAGTGTTATTATTTCAGAGCCCCAAAATGATATTGGCTATGATTATTAAAAAAAATATTCAGAAATTGATAAAAGTTATATTACCCCAATTATAATCAAACACATCCTTAATATTTACTCTTTCTTCTCCCTTACCATTTGAACTTTTTCAATATGTTCTATATAGTATATTATCCTAATTGTAATCAAACACATCCTAAAATTAAATATTTAGACCAATGCTCTTTCTTCTCGCTTACCATTTAAACTCAATTCAAATTATTTGACCATAATTGCAAATTTTACACATTACAATCAGTAATTAGCACTTAATATTGGAAAAAGTTTTAGTCTACCCCCAATGGAGAAATTTCAAATAAACACAAAATTTTTGCCACGAGTTGGGGGTGTGATTCTAAGCCAATGTACATGGGTCCCCTACCCATAATTTATAAATCCACCACTACCCTACATAGGTCCATCATTATATGCATGTACATCAAAGCCCAACCCTCCCTCATTAAAAACCCTGGCTCCGCCTTCACTAACATTGGTTACAAAAAGAATAATGCTATACTTTCTAAATTTTGTAATCCAAATCCTTCCCAAATGTATGTGGCAGTGGAGCCACCTTCAATAATAATGGGACCACTTCAACATCCCACCACTTCAAACTCTAGTAGGCCTTGGTGAGCCTGAGCTCAGTCCCGAATAGATATATTAAGTCTTGAACCTGAACACGGCCCGTTTAATGACACAATCTCAAGCCCGAGCTCAACTCAATGTGCTAGAGTGGGCTTCGGGCCGGCCCGAATTAAGACTTTGGCTACTTATTTGATGCTTTATTTAAGTGTATAAAAGCATGAAACTATGAACTCACAATAGCTTTTAGCCACCAAAAAAAAAAGAAAATCATTTGGTTTTCTTAACACAATATAGTTGTAAGTCACTAAGTTTTTGTTAAGTTAAATTACAAATAAGGAAAAATAATAGGTATTTACACTAAGTTATATGTGCCAGGCTTATAATTGACCGATCTTATACAAGACTGAGCTAAATCAATTTGGGCTTAAAATTTTGTCTTAGTTCGTTCCCATATAAAACTCGGCCAAAAATTTAGCTGGCCAAACAAGCCGGCTTTTAGCTTGCCCAACCCAATTGACAGTCCTAGTCATATATGAGTCCTATTCGCTCAAGTAAAAATGCATTGATTGGTAAAAGTGTTAAATAATTAAGGCCATCGGTGAAAAAAAGTGGCATACCAAACTTATTAAAACTCTAAGAAAAATCACTTAAGCAAAAGTGCAACGATTGATGAAAGTGTAAAACACTTAAGGTCATCGGTGCACTTATATAGAATTATAGATATAGATATAGTTCGATTATAGATAGATGATAGATATATATACATACATCACAGATAGATATAGATATATGATAAAATAAACGGCAATGCTATTCGTACTCCATTGATTATTAAATGCACTCCATGGACTGCATTGAGTGCACGGTACAATAGGTTGTCAGAGGATACCATGGAGTGCATTAATACATTTTTGGGGTGCTAATAGTAATTCTCAAAATAAATAGTACATGAGAATTGTTTGTAGATTGAAAGTAAAGGACTGTCCAAATATTGTACAACAGGTTGTCAGAGGGTACCATGGAGTGCATTAATACATTTTTGGAGTGCTAATAGTAATTCTCAAAATAAATATTACATGAGAATTGTTTGTAGCCTGAAAGTAAAGGACTGTCCAAACATTGTAGGACGTAGTAATTTTATGTAGCTTTTTATAGTTTTTTTATAAGTTTTTTAGAACATATCATTATTGTCATGTACATTTGTATGGAAATAAAAGCTGGCCTAAAATGTGAATCTGTCTAGCTTGGTTATCAAAAAAAAAACCTGGCCAAAAATTGAAGTAAATTAATTGAGTCGAAAATTACAAAGTGACCAAAACAATAGTATTAGAATTAATTTAGAACTACTTGTACCGTTTTCCAAGGAAAAAAAACATTTAAACAAATGTTTGTAGCGTGAGAATTAAATAGAAGAAGTAATAAATGTAGGACTTATTTGTAGCTTTTTTGTAGGACGTATTTGTAGCGTGAGTTAATTTGGTTTCATCCAATTAAAAGTCTCATAATTTATTAGGACTCATTATGTTTGTTATTATGGATAATTAGAAATCATAGAACATACAAAACAAAAATAAAGTAGGACTCTTATGGATGAACCAAAAAAAAAGTGGCATACCAAACTTATAAAAACTCTAAGAAAAATAGTTAAGTAAAAGTGCACCGATTGATAAAAGTGTAAAACACTTATGCACATTGGTACATTTATATATATTATAGATTATAGATATATATATCTGCATATGCAGAGAGAGCGCGCCTTTGTTCCAAAGACTAAAACAGAAGCATAAAAATTAGTAAATCACTCTCAGCTTAACGTTTAAATTTATGTTTTCTTTGATTAGTGATTACTATTAGTATTTAAGTATCATTTACCAACCATGATTGAACAACTTATCAAGCAACCAAAGTGAAAAGGCCGTTTAAATTTTGCTATGGAACTCACAATTCTTTCCTGTATTAGTCCCATAACTTTGCTCATTAGTCATTAATTGATTTAATGGCTAGCAAGTTGAGATTCGGACTATCGACAAGTTAGGTATTATGTTACCAATTGCTCCAAAAAGTTTAAGTGGTTAGAGACTTGGCCAACAATGTATATCAAGTTTTAAAAACCTTTCTTAACGTGCGGCGCCGTCTCACACGTGAAGAGCCAAAAACCAAACAATATTGGAGAATAATAACCGACTGCAAATATGCACGCTAAAAATCCCTTTTGTTCTGATGCATTCTAAGGCTCATGTATGACAATTGTTAGGGTTTTAACCCTGTCTAGGATCACGGGAGCCAAGACTTTGCCGTAGTAGGGACCAAACTAAAAGAGAGAGAGTATAAATTTATTTGGTAAAATATGAAAAGACATTTTTTTTATACTTACTTGGATTATGGCAAGACATATACGCACACACACACACCCAATCCCACCCCACCCCACCCCAACCCAACCTAACCCAACCTCAAAGTCCCACAACAGAGTCCTGCAAGGGCCACTTATCCCGACTGATGAACAACAGGGGGCAAACAAAGGGATCTCCCTAAAGGGATTTGAACCGTCAATATCCCCACTGGGAAGAGAGATATTATACCAATTGTGCTAGAACAGATTAGCCTTACAAAAAAGAAGCAGCAATATTTATACCTCTAGGTTGTCAATAGTTCACCCTTAATTCATGGCTTCATTAATTGTGTATTATTTGCTGATGTTTGGTAACAACTTCAGTAAATATAGGATTTCATCCTAAAGATATTCATAGATGAGATATTAATGTACATGTGTGTTGATACATATATATATACAAGTATATGTATATATAGATTGAAAGCAATTTTTTCTGCCAATGATCTTATTCTTTAAAACATAAACGTACAATGTTCATGCCTTTAGAGAAAATCGAACCTTACAATAAAGAATAGATTAATTTGAAATCATATGTACACTGTGACGCCCCGCCCCGCCACGGTTCCCGGCGACGGGGTGTCAACTGACGGAAGCACAATAATAATCAATAACAGTAGTAGGCTTTGACACCATTCCGTAACTCCCCGAGTCCTAGACTCCGAGGGTTACTTGAAATATATGTTTATCCTTTGGAAAGCATTTATAAATCAGAAATCTGGTTTTCATTTTAAATATTCTTTCTTGAAACAAAACGTTCAATATAAGCAACGGAAAATCAGAGTTTAGTTATCTCTTTATTTAAAAGCGGGTGGACTAACATTTGTCCAATTTAAACATAATAGGTTCTTTGAAATCAAAGTTTTATTACATTAACTAAATGATAATCCCCACACACGGGTCTTCAAACTATAGCGGAAGCATTATCAAGTCTCGGGGCCTTGCCCTTATGTATATCACCTGAAAAAAAAGGTTTAATAGTCCATAAGCCAAAAAGGCTCGTATAGTCATATAACCGCACAATAGCATCTGTTATATAACATGCGTGAGTGCAATGAATGCCAATGTCAATGCATGAAGACCATTTTCATGTCATTTCAAACACTCACCCTCGATCGTCAATATCAGTACCCGGACCATGGGCTTCTCGTCCACGTAGGCCTAACCTCAAACGTGCGGGACTTTGGGCCTTACGAATTACACAGAGGCCTAGCCTTTACCGTTACGGGGGTTTCTTGCAGCACATCCCGCAATTCGAGTTCCTAGTGATACCCATCTCACACGCCTACCCACAAATCCGGGATTTCTAGCTTTTCAAAACAAAATCCCTCCTAGAGGGTTTTATGCATGGAAGCCTCTAAGGTCTTCCCTTTTTAAAACCTGGAAGCCTCTAAGGTCTTCCCTTTTCAAAAATTGAAAGCCTCTAAGGTCTTTCACCCAAAAATCATTTTCGTGATTTTCGTGTTCATGCTCATGCTTATGAAATAATATGACATATGCGAGCTCTAAGCATTCAGACATATTCAATATTTCATAAGACAGATTATTAATGCATGCTATCAATTCCAAGCAACACAATAGACATGCTGAAATTATCCAGGTAAACACATAAGGCATAGCAACTCAAGTAACCACTTAAGGCATAGCAGCTCAAGTAAACATGTAAGTACACTATTAACATGTTATACAACTTTATTGAGGGTTATACGGAACTACCGTTCACCGAGGATAGACTGAATAATTAATCAGAATAGAAACCGGAACTGCTCAATCTATTACAAATCTCAATATACAATAATGCGCGTATATTAGTGAGGTACAACACCTCGAAGCATGAGTACAACTACTATTAAAGTAAAGTACAACTCTTAAAGCATATGGTACAAGGCCCCTTAGCTTATAACAGACTTAAGTATAACAAAATAGAAGATTTTATTAAACTGCCCGAGGTCGCGCGCGCGGGACCTCGCTCGCGCGAGGCCTCACTCGCGCGGTTCGCTCGCGCGGAATGTGTTCAATAAGGCCACGTGGCCATTTAAAAATAGTTTTTGAAAAATGCCTGGTTGCGCGCGAGATGTCACAATGTCGTCTTCTTCTTTCTTTTTCCCCTGTTTTGAAATCAAAGGTTGGTTTTGACCCATTTTGAAAATGTAATTAAAAATAGACTTCAAATATATGAATCTCTTCCTTTTTCCGTGTAGATTCCAAATATGGAATCGGATTTTTATGAATCAAACCACAACTCTTGATTTTATTGAAAAACCGAACGACGATAAAACTTTCATTCGACCGTTCGTCGCAACCGTTGCGAATTATCTTTTAAAATTCGAAAGGGAGCCTCGTGGGATCGAGACATTTCATTTGATATAAAGAAATCACATTTCTGAGACAGTTTTTCTGCTCGCTATTTTTGGACCCTTAACAATATACATATGAAATATATATATATATGTATCTATAGTCACAGTTTATATAAATTGAAATCAAAACAAAAGCTTAACAAACTCTAAAGTTTGAATTTAACACTTGAATTTCAATCACCTTGAAATTATATCCATGAATCTGACTTTCTATATATATACCTACACTTAACAGTTTAACTAAACTTAAATTACAAATTACAATTGTAAACTTACCCAATTACAAAATCCAAAGCTTGGATTGAAACTCCTTGAATCTGTGTATATGTATATGAATCTACTATATATTTATGTGTGTATGTGTGTGTAATAATATGTGTGTGTGTATAAACAATATATGAGGGTGTGTGTGTACCCGAGAGAGAGGGACAGTTGAGAGATAGAGAGTCTGTTGAGAGGAGTTGTTGAAGAGAATGGTTGGGGGTATACATATATATAAGTTAAAAATGATTGGGCACCAAGCATAACACAATACATATTACCATATTGTACACATGCACACACTGTGCACAAGTTGCTTAATTGGGCTCCAAGTTCTAATGAGGAATTCTCATGTGTGTTGAGCTCACGCTATGATACACACACACTGGTATAATTAATACAGAACAAATCTCTAAACTGGTATAATTGCGTATCAAAACATGAGAATAAATAACAGGGTATTACATACACGATATATATATTATGTTTAATCTGCAAGTTCGTGCACTATAACTTCTTGATAATTTCATACTTTCGCTTATAAATGACATCGAACTTATCAATAAAGAAGGTGAAGATATCTAACATTAATAAATACTAGCATGTATCCCGCACAATGCACGGGTACGCTCTTTGTCATACAAATCATAGCATAATTCAAATCCAAAAAAAAATAGAGAAAAAGAAAATCATACTTCACAAAATATTTCTTTTCCATTAAAACAGAAAGGAGAAATCTTATACATAATGGGAGCAAAGTCTAACAAAGAGAAACATTTACTATGAATGTTATTCTCATTCAAGCAAGTGAAGTCAAGAATAATCACATGCAACAATTCTCAATTGGACATAGCTATCTCATATATATATACTGTTAGAATGATTTATTCCCATATTTATGGTTATTCTATATCTTACCACTTTGTAGTCTAGGTTCACTTTGTACTACCCTGTACTACACCCTTGTACTATCTCTCTTAAGCCTATATAAAGGCTGGACTATGTACAGTTTAATACATCAATACAATATACAGTATTTCCTCTCTTTATTCTTTCATGGTATCAGAGCCAAGGTTCTCCTGTTGACCCACTCTCCTATCACGGCATCAACCTCACCAAATCATCCAACTCCTTCAAATTGCATCACCAATTCCGCCAACATCATCACCGAGTCCACAGCATCAGCATCAAAACAAATTTACATCAACAACTTAACAATTCTGTAGCAAGATCATCATCATCAAAGTCAACATCAATTCTGCCGCAAGTCAAACACCACCATCATCAGTTATTCTGCTACATAATCAAACTACCACTCAACACCAATTGTTCTCATCACACCAACTACACCAACACCAAAACCGACCACCACTCAGCACCAATCTGTTGCAACACCCACCACTACCACCATCAATATATAACCACCAAATTACATCACCTTCATCACAAATCTGTACCCACCATCACCACTGCCGCACACAAGACCATCGACCACAACTACCAATCCCCACCAATCACCCAAGTCTGCCAGACCCACTCATCCTCATCAGTCCCATTCCTCCTAATCCCCTTCCTCTCTAACCCACTGCACATTCCCTTCCTAAACCCTAACAAAAAAAGAACCATTTTTTGATCCGACCCAGCTCCAACCCACACAACCAATACCCGACCACTTACGACCACCAAATTACTCCCCACCATCGCCTACCTCAGTATTTTCCCTCTACCAAACCAAAGCCCATCTCAGCTTAAGCCCACCAACCTCTTGATTCATAACCCAAGCCCAAATTTTGGCCAACCCAACCCGTATTCAACCTAAGTCCAACCCAACCCAACCCAATCCAACCCAACCCAACCCACTCCTTCCCCTTCTTATGGAGTGCAACGATGCTTCCCAACCTATTTCCACCACTATGGATGGCACAAACTATGTCATCTGGGCACAAGAAATGTCTAGTTTTTTGCGAGGACGGAAACTTTGGCGCATCGTCACTGGTGATATCACCGAACCCAAACAGAACGAAGGAGAAGATAAGGCCAAATTTGCTGATCGGCTTGAGGATTGGGATAGTAAAAATCATCAAATCATAACTTGGGTCCGTAACACCTGTGCTAATTCTATCAGTCTCCAATTTGGCCGATTCACCACTGCTAAATCTCTTTGGGATTTTTTAGCCACACGTTACACCACAGCTGATCTGGCCCATCAATATCAGCTCTTAAGCGCTATTCACTGCATGAAACAACAACCCGGGCAGACAATCAATAGCTTTCTCTCTGAGATACACTATATATGGGATCAACTCACGTCTTCTGAACCAGAGTTTATCGATGCCACCAATGCCGAGATATTCTCCTCATATCGCGATCGTCAGTGCCTAGTTCTCTTCTTGATGGCCCTTACTAATGATTTTGAGCATGTTCGCGCATCTCTCCTCCATCAAAGTCCTTTACCGACTCTCGATCAAGCAGTCACTGAACTTCTCTTTGAGGAAACTCGCCTTGGCCCTCGCAAAACTCCGGCTAACGATAGTGTTCTTGTCACTCCTAAAGGACCTCCTGCTGACACTGTCCTTGCTACTCATCGGGGGTATCCATCCAAGAATCGTTCTCAATCCAATTATCAGTCCAAGAATATTTTTCAATCCAAACATCCCTACCCTCCTACCTCTGATTCCTCCAAACCATGGTGCAATTACTGCAAAATAGGTGGACATACTCTCTTAGACTGTCGTGTTCGCACTTACAAATAGTGTCAAAAGAAAGGTCCAGGCCATCTTCAGTATGACTGCTCACAACACCCCGCCAAATAATACTCCATGCCTCAGGACGGTTCCTCCAAATCTGCTGCTATTATAGCCGATCATTCATCATCCAATGCTTTTGTCGAAGGGCTTACTGCTTCTCATGTGGAAGATATTGCCAAACAAATTCTTGCTCAATCTGGTAAATCCACTCCTTCTGTTCATCTTCGTGATTATGTTGCTTTTTCTACAATACTTTCTCATCATGAACCACAGTCTCATCGTGAGGCAAGCTCTAATCCTCTTTGGCAGAAAGCAATGGATGATGAATTACAGGCACTTGAGCACAATCACACATGAGATTTGGTAGATTTACCAAGTGACAAAAATGCTATGGGATGCAAATGGGTTTACAAAATCAAAACTCACTCCGACGGATCCATTGATCGATACAAAGCTCGTCTTGTAGCCAAAGGTTTTACCCAGGAGTATGGGATTGATTATGAGGAAACATTTGCCCCAGTTGCCCCCGTCTTACTTCTGTTCGCAGCCTCATTGTCGTTGCTACAATCCGCCGCTGGGATTTATTCCAAATGGACGTTAAAAATGCTTTTCTAAATGGTAATCTCACTAAAGAAGTCTATATGCGTCATCCTCCTGGTTATCCTCATCATTCCCACCAAGTCTGCAAACTCCGCAAAGCTCTGTATGGCCTCAAACAAGCTCCACGAGCATGGTTTGCAAAATTCAGCACAATTGTTGAGCACTTCGATTTCACAGCCAGCTCTTATGATTCGGCTCTATTCATTCGCTGAACTGACCAGGGCATTATACTTCTTCTCCTCTACGTAGATGACATGATTATCACTAAAGTTGATACATCAGGAATCTTGGGTCTCAAAACTTACCTAAGCCAACATGTTGAAATGAAAGATCTCGGCAAGCTAAACTATTTTCTGGGACTTGAGATTACTTCCAATTCTGACGGTTACTACCTTTCTCAAGCCAAGTACTCCTCTGATCTTCTTACTCGTGTAGGACTTACAGACAACAAGACCAGTCCTACCCCTCTTGAGCTCAATTCTAAGCTCACTCCTATGGATGGTACTCTTCTAGAGGATCCTACTCTTTATCGTCAGATAGTTGGGAGTCTTGTCTATCTCACAGTTACTCGACCTGACATTGCCTATGCAGTTCATATTGTCAGCCAATTTCTCTCTGCCCCTCGATCGTCTCACTATGCTGTAGTTCTTCGCATTTTTCGCTATATCAAAGGAACAATGTTTCACGGCTTACACTTTTCTGCTCATTCCTCCCTCGAGCTCCGTGCTTATTCAGATGCAGATTGGGCAGGAGACCTCACTGATCGACGATCCACTACAGGCTATTGCTTTTTTCTTTGAGATTCTCTTATTTCGTGGCACAGTAAAAAGCAAACGGTTGTTGCTCGTTCAAGTACAGAAGCAGAGTATCGATCCCTAGCCGATGCTACTCAAGAACTACTCTGGCTCCGTTGGTTACTTGAAGACTTGGGTGTTACTCATTCCAATGCCACTATTATCCACTGTGACAATCAGAGTGCTATTCAGATTGCGCATAACGATGTTTTTCACGAACACACTAAACACATTTAGATCGACTGTCATTTTGTGCACCATCATCTCACTAGTGGCACCATTCAACTCGTCTCGGTTTCTTCTGCTGATCAGACTGTTGATATCTTCACCAAAACTCATCATCCAGGACGTCTTCAGGATTTAGTTTCTAAGCTCAAGATGATCTCGATCATACCACCTTGAGTTTGAGGGGGGCTGTTAGAATGATTTATTCCCATATTTATGGTTATTTTGTATCTTACCACTTTGTAGTCTAGGTTCACTTTGTACTACCCTGTACTACACCCTTGTACTACACCCTTATACTATCTCTCTTAAGCCTATATAAAGGCTGGACTATGTACAGTTTAATACATCAATACAATATACAGTATTTCCTCTCTTTGTTCTTTCATATATATGTATATACCCCTAATATGACTATGATCACCATATGCATATTTATTATTTTGACATCATAATAATAATAAACTTCTCCAGTCTCACAGATATGCCAATGAAAAAAAAATGGCATTTCCATGGATCTCGCCATCAGTGCTATCAAGGCAACTTGGAAAACCTGTGAATTTAAATCCTGCCACATCAACTCTCTCTATGCGGAGAACAAAAGAAAAAAAGAAAGAAGAGGTGGTTGTATAGGGTTGAGCTGATTGAAAATTGTCACATAAATCAAACCTATGCTATGGCAACAGTAGATATGAAATCAGTAACTCGCTCTTGAAAATTGTAGTCAAATAGGAAATCATCATCCTTGAAAAAAATAATAAATTGATAAATGAATGAGAAAAGGTCCTAGCCGAAAGACTAATTAAATTAGGAATTTACATGATTAGGAGGAGACTATTATTCTCCTTAACCGATGAACCATCTATAAACACCCTTCACAAGAATAGTAACCCAAGAACTTATTACCTTTTTGCCGGAAGAATAGTTCACTACTTGTAAATCACCCTTCACAAAAAAAAAAAAAAAGAAAAGAAAAGAAAAGAAAGAAACTTTGCCATTAAATCCAAACAATTAATGCTGGTATTCACAAAGTGCTTATATAATCCAAGCCCAACTAATATACTCCAAACTTCTGAAACAATTTCTTACGAAATAGTAGTTAGCAATTAAGTGAAACCCAACTCCAATCCCTAGTGATTAAAAGAATTTCTGCATAATGCACAAACAATGACATTGTCTAAACTATAGGAACTCTATGACCAGGTTTCAAGCAACAAATTAAAAAGAGAACAAAACATAAAACAGTTTTAGAAAATTACACTTCCAAAATTATGCTATGATTCCCAAATTTGCAAACCCAAATTTTGTTCCAAAACACTTCGATAGTTGATTGTACTACCTAAAACAATTTCCAATGAAAATTCAATAGTAATTGTGGGAGCCAAATTTGAGAACCATAGCATTGCATTTTCTTTTTCTTAGCTTATTTTCTAGAAATTGCCCGGCCCTTTCCCGTGGGCACAACACACAGAATAAAAAATGCGTTATATGTGTTAATTGTTATAACTCTTTGAGGGATATATGATACAAATGAACATATTCTGGAAGTCCTAACTTCCATGGAATGAATTAAGAACATCAAAGTAGGACCACAGTGGTGCACCATCGTCAGAAGAAAAGCTTGTCATTTCTGTGTGCTGCAAACTACTACCTTTTCCATGTTCTTAACATCTAAACAATCATACCACAGCCTAACAAATCATAGGCATTCAACATTGAATCAACAACCATAACTGACCAAATCACATAGGGCCTGTTTGGAATTGTAATCGTCATTTTTAAATAATTTTTTTTAAACAACGAAAACGTGTTTGGTAATCGTCTTCGTGTTTCTTTATGTTGAAAATACAACAAGATTGGGCCAGAAAACAAAAACAAAATAGAAATTGATTTTCATTTCCAGAATTTAAACTAAAACCTAAAAACTTTACAATACGGGCCTTAAAAATCTATATACACCCAAATCATAGATCCATAGAAGAGAGCACAAACCTTATACTTATTGCTAGATTACTTAGTTCTCTATCACCAAAACGAAGTCGATATCAAAAGCTTGGTGTATATTTTCAAATTTGCAATGTAATTAAATATTTGCCCTGTTGGTATTAAAAAAATATATTTGCCATGTTTTACTAGGGGAACAAAACACCATAAGCTTATGTAATTCTCAGCGAAAACACAAAAGCTTATATAAGACTAAGAAACCACGAAAAACCATAATGGAAGGAACATGCAATGACTATCTACTGCATCTAAATAGTAAACTAATTTGAGACAAAAAGGGTGGGAGGATTGGAAAAACTGGTTATCAATCATCCCAGACCATTTAAAAAAAACTTCTAAGATGCACAAAGGCTACGTATTCAGTCAATAGCACAAACATCTAATGTGTAGGGATGGCAATTTTCAACCCGACACGGCAACCTGACACAACCGACACGAAAATAAACGGATTTAGGTGACTCATATAAGGGCACGAGTCATAAACGAGTCGACCCATTTGATACGATTAATAAACGTGTTGAATCACATTTTAAGTGGGTCAACCGTCTAATCCGTTTTGAACCGATTATTACTTTTTTTTTGGCCTCTATTTAATCTACACTTTATAGTATATATATTGTTGGAAAATTTGTATTTTAAAATTGGAGGGAAAGTTTGAGGGAAAACTTTTGAAAATTGGTTTTGAGTTTTGTCTTATTCACAAACCAACCCAAATGTTATTTTACTTGTCCCACATAGGAAAATTAGAGGAAGTGGAAATGACATATATAAGTGGACGTTGGAGTAAGGGTTGGGCCCCTTGGGGGTACCAAGTTTTGTGAAGGGGGAGAACCTAGGCCCAATTGGGTTTACCACAAAATACACACACGCGCGCGCCGCCGATGCTCCGCTCCGTTCCATTCCGGGCTTGGGCTTGGGTGTGGATGTGGTCCTACTCCTATATATATCTTTTTATACAAAATATATTTGGAAAATAGATATTTTATAAGCTAAAGAGTTTTATTTGGATTAAATCAGTTGGAGACCAAGTCTCTCTAAAACTCTTCCACGCTTTTTACTCCAGAATTTTTCTCCAAAGTTCCCAATTTTTCTGTCCATGTTCTGCAACGTTATATTTTCCAACGTTCAGAATATATTTTATATATACAGAAAACTGCTTTAAAAAAAACATACAATTTGACAGAGAGCAAAAAAGAGTTACAGAAATATTTCTATACACAGTTTCCTTTACAGTTTCTGAGCAACAATTTCTGAAAGGGTGTGGGTTTTCTGATCTTCCTCCGTGCAAGGATTTTTGAGACAGGGGCGATTCTGGGCTGCTTTATCTTGGGACGTCGTGGCCTTTATCCGAACTGCTTGCACAACTTGGGCAGAGCCGCGAAGCGTCTTAAAGAGAGCGACTAAGTCCGCAACTCATCCCAAGAAAAACGTCAAAGGCTACTGTTATTGGTAAAATTGTTCCTTTTAGTTTCTGCAGTAACAATTTAAGACGTTTTTTTCATCTGCCATGGAATCTTCAATGTTCTCTACTACCCCTGACTTCAAAATTTGAGGGCCTTCACTTTAAACGGTAGAGGATAAAAATGATGTTTTTCTTAACTACGAAAAAATTACAATCTTTTTGTCTTTCTGAAAAACCTACTGTTTTTGAAAATCCCACTGTTGCTCAAATTAGAGAGTCTGACATTTGGAATGAAAATGATTTTCGTTGCAAAAATTATATTTTGAATGGACTCTGACAGTCTTTATGATTATTATGCAAACTGTGATTCTGCAAAAAAAAGTTTGGGATGCCCTTCAGAAAAAATATGACACTGAAGAAACTGGAGTAAAGAACTTTGCAGTCAGCCGTTATTTGAAATATCAAATGACGGATGACAAATCTGTTGAAGCTCAATCCCATGAGCTGCAACAAATTGCTCATGAGATAATTTCTGAGGGCATGGATTTAAATGATCAGTTTCAAGTTGCTGTCATTATTGACAAGCTTCCCCCAAGTTGGAAAGATTTCAAAAATATTTTGAAACACAAACCAAAGAATTTTCATTGGAAAGTTTGATAACTCGCCTTCGTATTGAGGAGGAGGCAAGAAAACAACATTTAAAAGAACAGGTTCTTGTTGTTTCCAACAACAAGAAACCTCAAAATTTTTCTAAAAACAAAACCTCTGTTGTTCTGAAACCACCTACAAAAAACATGACGTTTCAAAATCAGAATAAGAACAAGAACCGCAACAACAACAAGAATCAGAATTCGAAGCCAAATCAGAATAGGAACATACCCCCCTCAGGAATAAATGAAGCTGGACTGTTTGTTTGCTACAATTGTGATAAGCTAGGTCATATGGCTCGAAACTGTAGGAATCAACGAAGAATTGTTCCCCAAGCAAATATTGCCGAAGAGCAGCTCGTTGCTATGATTTCTGAGGTTAATATTGTTGGTGGATCCGAGGGGTGGTGGGTAGACACTGGTGCCTCTCGCCATGTTTGCTATGACCGTGACATGTTCAAATCCTATTCTGAAGCTAAGGACAAGAAAGTGATGTTGGGTGATTCCCACACCACTACTGTTGCTGGCATTGGGGAGGTTGAATTGAAGTTTACTTCTGGAAAGACTGTTGTTTTGAAGGATGTCTTGCACACTCCAGAAATGAGGAAAAATCTTATTTCGGGCTATCTTCTCAATAAGGCTGGCTTTACTCAAACTATTGGGGCTGATCTTTTGACTTTAACTAAGAGTGGTGTGTTTGTTGGAAAGGGTTATGCAACTGAGGGCATGTTTAAGTTAAAATGTTGATTTTAATAAAATTTCTTCTTCTGCTTACATGTGTTCTTTTAATATTTGGCATGCTAGATTATGTCATGTGAATAAAAGACTTGTGAAAAATATGAGTAGTCTAGGATATATTCCACAATTGTCTTTAAATGAATTTGACAAATGTGAATTTTGTAGCCAAGCTAAAATCATTAAAACACCATATAAATCTGTCACTAGGGAATCTGAACCTCTTGAATTAATTCATTCAGATATTTGTGAATATGAAGGAATTTTTACTAGAAATGGCAAAAAAGGTATTTTATTACTTTTATTGATGATAGCTTAAATTATTCATTTGTTTATCTTATGAAAAATAAAAGTAAAGCTATTGACATGTTCAAAATTTTCCTAAATGAGATTGAAAATCAATTTAATAGGAAAATTAAAAAGATTTCGTAGTGACAGAGGTCATGAATATGATTCTGATGAATTTATTGCTTTATATAAAATTCATGGAATCATTCATGAGAAATCTGCCCCTTATTCCCCTGAAATTGATGGAAAAGCTGAAAGAAAAAATAGGACTTTTACTGAATTAGTAGTTGCTATTTTATTAAATTCAGGGGCAGCTTCTCATTGGTGGGGGGAAATATTATTAACTGTTTGTCATGTATTAAATAGATTTCCTAACTCTAAAACTAATATTTCCCCTTACGAAATTTAGAAAAGAAGAAAACCAAATGTGGATTATTTTTTAACATGGGGTTGTTTGGCATATGTTAGAATTCCGGACCCTAAAAGGTCCAAATTAGCTAGTAGAGCTTATGAATGTGTTTTTATTGGCTACGCTATTAATAGTAAGGCTTATAGATTTTATGACTTAAAGGATCATGTTATAATTGAATCTAGTGATGTTGATTTTTTTGAAAATAAATTTCCTTTTAAATTTAAATATAGTGGGGGTTCAACATCATATGACATACCTAGATTAGTAGAATCAAATGAATATGAACTTGAACCTAGAAAAAGTAAAAGAGCCCGAATCGCGAAAGATTTTGGGACCGACTTTTATACTTACAACTTAGAGGAGGATCCTAACACCTTCCAAGAAGCCTTGACTTCTATAGATGCTGATTTATGGAAAGAAGCTATAAATGATGAAATGGAATCTTTGGAATCAAATAAGACTTGGCACTTAGTAGATCTTCCACCTGGTTGTAAGACAATAGGTTGCAAATGGATTCTTAAAAAGAAATTGAAACCCGATGGCACGATAGATAAATATAAGGCACGTCTTGTAGCTAAGGGTTATAGACAAAGAGAAAATATTGATTTCTTTGATACTTATTCACCTGTCACAAGAATTACTTCTATCCGTGTACTATTTGCTTTAGCTGCTATTCATGATTTAGTAGTACACCAAATGGATGTTAATACAGCCTTTTTAAATAGTGAATTAGAATAAGAGATTTATATGGACCAACCTGAAGGTTTTATTATTTTTGGTCAAGAAAATAAAGTTTGCAAATTAGATAAATCTCTTTATGGTTTGAAACAAGCTCCTAAACAATGGCATGATAAATTTGATAGTTTAGTCATCTCAAATGGTTTTAAAATAAATGAAAATGACAAATGTATTTATTACAAATTTGAAAACAACACATGCACTATTATTTGTTTATATGTGGATGACTTACTTATTTTTGGATCAAATATTCATGTCATTAATGAAGTTAAATCTTTCTTATGTGCCAATTTTAATATGAAAGATTTAGGAGAAGCTAGTGTAATTCTTGGAATTAATATTACTAGGTCCGAAAAGGGATTTTCTTTAGATCAATCTCACTGCATTGAGAAGATTCTAAAGAAATACATTTACTTTAACTGTAAACCAGCATGTACTCCATATGACCCTAGTGTAAAATTGTTCAAGAACACTGGTGACAGTGTTAGACAAACTGAGTATGCGAGCATCATTGGTAGCCTCCGTTATGCTACTGATTGCTCTAGGCCAGATATAGCTTGTACTGTTGGAGTACTATGTATGTTTACTAGTAGACCTAGTATGGAGCATTGGCATGCTATTGAAAGGGTCATGCGTTACCTAAAAAGGACGATGAACCTAAAATTACACTATCAGAAGTTTCCCGTTGTACTTGAAGGATATAGCGATGCTGATTGGAATACCCTATCAAATGACTCTAAGGCCACTAGTGGATACATATTTTGTATTGATGGAGGCATAGTTTCATGGATGTCTAAGAAGCATACTATTTTAGCTCAGTCCACCATGGAGTCAGAGATGATAGCACTAGCTACAGCTAGTGAGGAGGCAGGTTGGCTGAGAAATCTGCTATCAGATACCCATTTATGGGAGAGACCGATACTAGCTATCCTAATCCACTGTGATAGTACCGCGGCTATTGCAAAAGTTGATAACCGTTACTGTAATGGCAAGAAGCGACAAATACGTCGCAAGCACAACACTATTAGAGAGTTTCTCTCTTCTGGAGCTGTAAGAGTGGATTATGTACGGTCTGAGAAGAACTTGGCTGATCCTTTGACGAAAGGACTAGCACGAGAGAAGGTTTGTAGAACCTCGAAAGGGATGGGACTAAAGCCCTTAAATAGTTGAGTAACTTGTGATAGCAACCCAACCTATAGACTGGAGATCCCAAGAAATAGGTTCAAAGGGTAAGAACAAGTCATGAAGTGATATGAGTGGAATCATGCTATTATCTATATATGGGGGTAATACTCCAAGTCCATCCCTACGAAGCATGACATCCTGAAGGACAGAAGGTTTAGTTATTTATCACTCTTAATGAGATCTAAACTCCATTTGGACTCACCTAGGCGAATGTGGAAGTGAGGCCGCTTCCTATGAAATTTTGGGCAAATTCTCTAGATCATTCGCTATACTGGGATATAAGCACACGGCCGTAAAATACTGGTTTTTGAACTTCACCCTAGTAGGACTGTGTGTGTGGTGTTGTCTGAGATAGAGTTCAAAACTACGGTTACTCTAGTATAATCGGAAGCACTATCACTACGTAAAGGTTCAAGTAGAAAAACACCTTTACTTATGCACAGTCTTATGATACATTGCTCGATGATCTTAAATCAATTTGAAAATACAAGTGGGGGATTGTTGGAAAAAATGTATTTTCAAATTGGAGGGAAAACTTTTGAAAATTGGTTTTGAGTTTTGTCTTATTCACAAACCAACCCAAATGTTATTTTACTTGTCCCACATAGGAAAATTAGAGGAAGTGGGAAGGACATATATAAGTGGAGGTTGGAGTAAGGGTTGGGCCCCTTGGGGGTACCAAGTTTTGTGAAAGGGGAGGACCTAGGCCCAATTGGGTTTACCACAAAACACACACGCGCGCGCGCCGCCGCTGCCCTGCCCCGCCCCGCTCCGTTCCGGGCCAGGCCGGACTTGGGCTTGGGTGTGGATGTGGTCCTACTCCTATATTTATATATTTTTTTTATACAAAATTTATTTGGAAAATAGATATTTTATAAGCTTAAGAGTTTTATTTGGATTAAATCAGTTAGAGACCAAGTCTCCCTAAACTCCTCCACATTTTTTACTCCAGAATTTTTCTCCAACGTTCCCAGTTTTTCTCTTCACGTTCTGCAACGTAATATTTTCCAACGTTCAGAAAATATTTTATATATACAGAAAACTGCTTTAAAAAAAACATGCAATTTGATAGAGAGCAAAAAAGAGTTACAGAAATATTTCTATACACAGTTTCCTTTACAGTTTTTGAGCAACAATTTCTGAAAGGGTGTGGGTTTTTTGATCTTCCTCCGTGCAAGGATTTTTGAGACAGAGGTGATTTCTGGGCTGCTTTATCTTGGGGACGTCGTGATCTTCATCCGAACTGCTTGCACAACTTGGGCAGAGCCGCGAAGCGTCTTAAAGAGAGTGATTAAGTCCGCGACTCATCCCAAGAAAAACGTCAAAGGCTACTGTTATTAGTAACATTGTTCCTTTTAGTTTCTGCAATAACATATATATATATATATATATATAGATATGTGTGTGTGTGTGTATTTTGCATAGATATTCCTTCATTTCCTTTGTTGAGAGCCTATTCGCACCATGTCCTTAGAATTAGGAAGAGTAATCACTTATCAATTTTATATTGCAAAGACAAACATATATCAAAACATGCATACATACATGTGTGTATATATACAGGCAAATAAATGGGTGTAGAGGGATGGTGCATGGGTTAGAGAGATGAAGATTAGAGTTATTTGGGGATCAATGGTAGAAGTGAAGAGTAAATGGTTTTAAGTTAATTAGACTAAATTAAATAGTGGGTGTAAAGAGTAAGTGAGTGCATGTAGAGAGTAAATATGTGGGTGCCAATAGAATTACTCTTTTTTACCACCACCTTCCATCAATTTGGTATCATAGGTTGGTTCTTCAGCCTGACCGCCTATTAGGTTTATTCTATGAGTATTGGATATACATAAAAAGTAGAATCTGATGATCTAAATAATACAACGATATTACAAATCATAAAGAATAGAACAACAAATTAATAAAAATATAAAAAGAATTAATAAAAATCTTAAAAAGTATCAATTAAAAATTGTTAACGAAGTTAGACGTCTATAAAATATTGTGCAGCAAAAATGAAAACAACTAGTAATTAGGTTTAATAAGAGAAGATCCCCCAGAACAACATTTTGAATAAGTAATTCATGGGAAAAAAAAACTAGAAATATAAATGATTCTTAGTAACTAAGTGCTGGAACAATAAGAAAAAATATTAGTAACTATATGCTCTACCCTATATAAACAATTAGGTTTAATAAGTCTTGAGGAAGTGAAGCACATTCCTCTTGAAGAATTGAGAAACAATAATAGAATGCTAGAAAATAATGAAACTAATAATGTAGAAACTATAGTAATAAAAGAAGATCGAAGGAAGATCAAGTCAATAAAATAATTTCCCGGCCAATAATTTTAGGAGAGAACAAATGGAAGAAGCACCAAGAGATTATGACCACAGAAGAAGAGGAAGATCAGGAAAAATTATAACTTTTTAAATAGAGAAAAATCCAAGGTTTAGGGGAACTCATTATAGATTATTATATCAGAACAAAACAATACATGAATAAAACCATTAAAAGGACTTAAAAAACAAATTCTTGAAAACCTGATTGATGGAATGTGGTGATAAAAATTAGATATTCAAAGAACTGAGAAAATATTGAATTTAAGAAAAATTTTCGGGAGTTTAGTACAATTCTTTGATGAACTACTAGAGTTCTAAGTTTATTAATTATAAAAGACCTGATTGACCTAATTGTCACACTTGTGAAATTCCAAGGTCTAAAATGTCCAAATTAAAAGTACATGGACTAAACTATCACAACCTTTAAACTACAATGTGAAAGTGAAATTTACACTCCCCCCCCAAAAAAAAAAAAAAAAAAAAAAGAAGAAGAAGAAGAAGAAGAAGAAGAAATGCTGTTATCAAACACACAAGTGCTCTATCAAAATTAAACTAGTTTTCTTTTTTGATCGGCGAGCACGGTTTAGTAGTGAGCCAAGAAGGCGAACTGAGTTATAACCGCTAAAGCGAGTCCAAAAGAAACTGGAAAGAACGCCCAAAGAGGAACAAAGATCAAAACAAAACTAATCTCATTTCAGAATAGGCCTCCAATCTCTCCTTATACCTAGCATCTGTGGTATTGGACCGTGGTGATGATCAGAGGCATCCCTGTCTTCTGTTGTAGTCTTGTAGAAAGAAACCACTTGCAACCTAGAAATGCAATATATTCAAAAGGCGTTTCAAATTCAACTCCCAATCCCAGTAATGTGGTATAGCATCACACTGTAAGTGTGTAAATAGGCAAAATAAGGAAACATGTAGCATCACACTGTAAATGTGTAATTCGAGGGCCAGTACCATCACAGCATCACTGCAATTGACGTACAAAATGATAATGTGTTCAGAATCGCAAAGGGATCGAAAAAATTAATTACAGAAGGTGGGACCATGGGGGCAGCAGTACTAGCGATATTGGTGGCATTATAATCGGTACTGTCGGCTTGAAAAAATCCACTTGCAGGGGTGAGGGCTGTTTGGTAAGTGGCGGTGGCAATTAGTACAGCGACGACTAGTACCATATTGCGCCTTTCAATTCACAGCTCCCTTCGTAAATCACCTAGAAGGAAATGCAAATTGTCTACAAAATTCACTTTAGAGGATAAAATCCAGCAAGACTTTGGAAGGTAGGAATTGATGAACCTCTTTGAGCTTTTTGTGCGGTTTAGAATGGCCAAGTTTCTCTATATGAAAGAGTATGAAAACAATGTGTATATATCTCAATGTCTAAGAAACTGCCCCAAATGTTATTTGGCCATGTTAAGCGTGACATGCCTATTCTTATTTATTTAAATTTTTTACAGATAATTTATTGTTTCTTTAGCTGATCAATGTAAACAATTATAAAATGGAGAAGGGTTTTTAGGTATTGACACAAGCTTGGTCAGTAGAGTATTGAGATATTAAATCAATATAACATAGGAAATAAATCAAAAGAAGATCAACGATGTATATACAAGAATAGTGTGAAGTAAAAAATTAAGAGAATTAAGGTAACTTGATTCAATTTGTATTTTAATTTTTACTCTTGTAAATACCATTTTTTTTTTTTTTGGAAAGAATCAATATATGTACACATTAGGAATACTAGTTTAAAAGCACGTGCGTTGCACGTGAACGGCGTCTATCTAAAAACTAATTAGGAATAGTAAGTCAAAATAAAAAAATAAAAAAAGATTAAAAAAAACCACTTAAATTAGGTATAAAAAAAATAAAAAATAAATAAAAAGATGAAGAAGAAGAAGAAGAAGAAGAAGAAGAAGAAGAATTCATGCAACTTTCACAATAAAAAAGATACACAAAGCACATACAACAATCAATTCATAGGGTAAAAATAATAAAAACTGTTGAATTATTCTTCTTAGACCATTTGTTTATTTGTTCAATAATAATTTTTTTATGTTGCTATTTAATTGTTACCACATGTCCTAGCTAGAATTCTTTCTTACATCTTTAATATGTTGAATTTACTATTTTCTTTGCTCATTACTTAATAATGACTATATATTTATTTATTGTATGACCACATATGTTAGTATTTCATTAATTTACCGTGTTTGTATAGTAATTTATTAAACTATAAAATTATTTCATATGTTCTAATTAGAATAAGTTACAAATCAATCATGATCTAGCTTTCTTAAATATTTTTTTATATACATTAAAAGTTGATTCCTACAAAAAGGATTTAGGGAACCCTCTACGTTCAAGATGGTCAAACTTTTTGTGCTGTGTGGCTTGAAAATTCTTAAAATCTTCAACCAAAATTTTTCATAAAGTCTCTATTGTCAAATTGCCAATATAATTGAAAGAATCACATAAGCAAAAATTTTATAACGGGAATTGATATTAGAAAGTAATTGCTTATCCATGGAGTTCACCTAAAGAAAGAGAAAAGATATTGAAACATGACAGAAGAAGAGGAAAAAAATGAAATCCACTAAGACCAAAATAGAAAAAAACCAATAGGATGGTAGTTTTAATTTAATTTAAAGTCCTAAAATTATGAAAATGTATTGATAATCTATATCGAAAGAGACTTTTAGGCTCTATTTGGTGCACATATTGAAGGATAGGAAAGAAACGAAAACACTAAGGAAAATATTTTTCTTTGTTCATGAGTTAAAAAGGGCCTAAGGGTGTCCATTAATTTGATAAAATTGAAAATTAAGTGTTGAATTTTAGTACTGGAAATTTTAAGCAGTTGAATTTGCTGTACATAGCACATGAGTATTTCAAGTATTGAAATAGACTGCAATTAGTGATTATTTCTAGTCGATTTTTTTCAATTAAGATAATCAATGGATTTTAGGCTGCATTTTCAATTAGAGTAATGCTAGAGTTACAAAGAGATACTTACAAAAGGATATGGTATGCCATATGGCATAATTAAGTGTGGTGACTCTTTCAATTAAGTGGTACATTATCAAATTTATAGTACAAAAAATGTGCGTAAAATTTTATTTTACCACCTAATTGGTTATAATCACAAGCTAAATTTGTCTAGCTAACTTCCTATCTTTCTTGTGGAACTTAAACAATGATAACAATTCTACGAATTATTGCTAATAAAGATAACAATAGTAACTTTTCATAAAGAAAAATATTCAATTAAGTTTTACATTCAATAATTGTGTTGCTAAACGCATGGGTAAAATGGGAATGGAATAGGACACATGTCAGCATGGTAGTGGTGGATAAGCAAGAGTGAGAAAAATGCACTCTATGTTAAATGGGTAACCAAATATTAAAGTGGTTGAAATTGAATCCTAAAATTTTTTGAATGCATATCTTACCTAGAATAGGTTCGATAGAAGTTACCTATATTATTGTTGGTATAGAATAAACAAAATCGTAAGTGACTCATCATAGAGCTCCAAAAAAGAAAGAAGAAGAAGAAGAAGAAGAAGAAAACAAATCAAGATTCTTTAAAAAGAGTTATGTAATACTAAGAATTGATATCAGGAGTTGATGGGTATAGTTTTATGTCTGTGAAATTACTTCAGTACCCTTAATGAAAACTGAATCCAATAACTGTAAAATAGAAGTCCCGTCATGAGAAGGGGACTGATGTTACTATAACTAATAGTTTTTTTGTTTTCATTTTGACCATTAAGTTATTGAAAATATTACATTAATAGTAATGAGAATGAAATTTATAAGTTGAATGAATGAATAGAAGAGTAAGGAATAATAATTACCTTCAATGCAAAGCTTGAAAGTGCACACTTGTGTAAAGATCAATCGTGTTTAGTTCATCATAGCACATTATTAAGAGAACACGAAGAGTAGACTGTTTTGTGAATCTTAATTAAAGTGTAAAAAAAAATGTCTAAAGCTATGGAGAACTTGGGAAGTAGAGACGTATAATAGAAATTAGATAATACCAATAGGTTCTTTAATACTATCATTAGTCTTCTAGTCCAAAAAAGAAGAAAGGAGAGAGAGAGAGAGAGAGAGAGAGAGAGAGAGAGAGAGAGAGAGAACTAAAATAATATCTTAACAAATAGGGCCAAAAGTAAACCTGGGACTGAGAGGCTTGTGAATTCATGTTATTCTTCTACACGATTAATTTCTAGTACATAATTCCGTTATTTATTCCTAATACTTGATTTCCTTATTTATCTTAATTTAGATTGGACTTTGTTTCATCCAATGATCCAATACTCAATTAATCAATTCTGGTCCACTTTAATCAAAGAAGCAAAAAATTGTTACACAATTACTCAAGGAACATACTTAGGTAAAGTTCTTTAGGTGTGGTTTGTTAGGTTCCCTCTCACAACAGTAGGTCTAGGGATTAAAAAAAATAATGTTTAAAATTATTTCATTTATATATTTATTTATTTTCTAGTTAATTAGGGTCTCACAGTTGTGAGAGGAATCTAACAAACCATGTACAGCTAAGGAACTTTGCCCAAATGTGTTCAATTACTAAAATTCTTCTATTAATTAACTATTGATTAAATGTGAGCTTTTAGATGGATTAGCTCTCAAATATTTGTATTAATTGGAGGCTGAATGCAAGATTTATAATTGGAAGGTAAAATTTTTAAACTTCGCGAGTGTAAAATGAATCATATACTACTAAGAAATTGGTAATAGGAATTTAGTTAAGAGTCCTAAAATTCTTCATAGACATTTATTATAACTCTTTAAGAGATATATATGTTACTAATCCATCATTCACGTAACCCACCGTGGAGTCCAAAAAAAAAAAAAAAGAAAAGAGGGGTTATTACACTAACACCCCTTCAACTATGACCATTTTTAATTGCCCTCAACTATAAAACTCAACAAATTGAACCTATCAACTATTTTTACTTTTCACAAACAGCCCTTCTGTTAGGTTGTAGTTAAAAAATTGATTACTTTTATATCATGTTACCAATATAAAAGTGTTAACAACATAACATTTTTGTCTCTTCTTTGAGTCGTTGAAATTTTAAGAACAAAATTGTCTAAAATTTGGTGTACAACAAAGGGCAATTATTATGCAACAAAGGATATTTTTGTCATAAAATTTTCAATTGCTCCAAGGAGGGACAAATAGATATCATGTTGCTAATAGTTAGTATCATATGGTGCTCACATGATAATAAAAAAATTAAATTTAAATTTAAAAAAAAAAAAAAGAAAAAAAAAAGCGTTCTTTTTTGGGACAGAATTCTAATGGAAGGGGTTTTAGAGAAAAATGCAATGTTGAGGGGAGTTAGTTTGTCAAGTTTTATAGTTAAGGGGCGTATTTAAAAAAGAGTCATATATGAACTAAAGTGTGATTGACTTTTTTCTTTTTTTTTTTTATTTTTTATTTTTTATTTGTAAAATACGATGGGAACTTGAGTTGTTTGGAAGGAGTTGTAATACACAATAGGATTAATGTAGAATACCATTAATAATAAGGAGTTGTAAAATTGTAGGGATTGTATATAACATGATATATCCAAAGCAAAAAAATCAAAAGTTAGACGGACCCAAAAAAAAAAAATAAATGGTATACTAAAGTTGTTAAAACTCTAAGAAAATTACTTAAGTGAAAGTACACCGATTGATAAAACTGTAAACCACTTATGGGCATCGGTAATTATCAGTTGCTTTATATCTAAAATACTAAAACCATCCCACAAATGAATTTACCAAAATAACCACTACGATCTAGATTTGTAATATTTGTTGATCTATCTCTGCACATAAACATATACATAACAAACAAATTTACATACGCATATAATATATACAAAAAGAGGTTATAAAAAAAAAAGTCCAAGAAAAAGAAAAAAAAACAAACCAATGGATTTAGTTTATTCTAGAGTCCAATAAAACGAAAGTTGATCTATGAGGCATATAAACATACACATAACATACAAATATGCATACGTATAAATAAAAAAAAAAAAGTTCAACAAAACGAAAAAAAAAACCAATAAATTTAGTTTATTCTAGAGTCCAAAAAGAAAAAAACCAACCAAACACATAGATGTTGTTATTAAGTTGTAGGACTCTTATGTCATGGACACACTACAAATAAAAAAGTGGTATACTAAACTTTTAAAACTCTAAATTCTAAGAAAAATAATTAGGTAAAAGTGCACCGTAAAACACTTATGCACATTGGTACATTTATATATACTAGTCATACAACACGTGCGTTGCACGTGGTTGGTGCACATTTATAAATATCTTTAACCTTGAGAATAGTTTGTTATGAGAACTTCACGACCTAACAAATTTACAATGTTAGTTGTCATAACTCATAAGTATTATACAATGCAAGATATCAAAGACAAACATTGAGAAGCACATATTATTACTCTATTAATATTCTTAGTGCAAAACTCATAAAAGATGCAGAATAAAATAAACAATCTTTAAAATGGCAAATGTCAAATGAGATAATAAGATGTCTTCACTATTATGTGATGACCAAACACTTTATAAGTTGTAGAATATGTTAATGTTGTAGTGTTTGATGGTACCACGTAATATTGCATGTTGTATAACTGGCAAAGCATTTTAAAAGTTAAATTTAAAACTCAAATTTGAGAAGCATAGCATTATTCTAAAGAAAGATTAAAAAAATATCTCATTCCCATATTCTTAGTGTTGTTTATGGAATAACAAATCATACTCATTGATTACTCACACCATTAACTGAGATTTAATTTCTTAGAAAACATGACGCATGTTGGTTACTATTTTCATAATTTTGTGAGCTTGAGTAAGAGACTAAGGTTGTGTTTGATAACTAAATTAAGTGGCAAAAATGAAATTTTTTGCGCGATTGATAATGTACCACTTAATTGAAAAGGCAGCCAAAAACACACTAAAAGCTTTAAGTGAAAAAATTGTATTGAAAATAATCATTCAATGCAATTCATTTTAATACTTGAAACATTGTTTTCATTATTGCAAATTCAGACACTTCAAAAATTTTCAGTACTTAATAATCAACACTTTATTTTAAGCATTGTTTTAAAAATCGGACTGGACCGGCCGGTTGAACCGTCGACCGGTTCAAGAAACGGTCCGGTTTGAACAGGATAACTGGAAAAAAAAAAAAAAAACGGTCTATTTTGTAAAAATCGAGAAACCCAGCGGTTGAACCGGTAAAATCAGCAATTGAACCAGAAACCCGGAAATTTTTTATTTTTGATTTTTATGTTTTTATATTTTGTATTATTATTAATATTTATTACATAATTATGACGTCACGGTTCAATTCCAGTTGACCCAATGGTTGAACCAGTCACCCGTGACCCAGTCATTTTTCCGGTTCAATGACCGGTTCTGTTTTCAAAACAATGATTTTAAGTACTTCATTTTTAGTTATCAGACAGACCATAAATGTATACAAACCAAAAAAAAAAAAAAAAAAAAAATTCTCTTGAAAGCATAGAGATGGCCAACCATGTCATTTCGTTAAAGTTATTGCTTACACTGTGCACTTAAACAAATATATGGTTGTCTCTAGCTCAAGTTGAATTAACGTTTAGTTAAACATACTTATTAAATTTATTAAGTATATCAAAACATCATAACTACCCAATTCTATTCTAACCATAATCTATTATGACAAAAGCAATCACAAAGCAATGGTAATCGCAAAGCACAAACTACACTGATCAGGCCCTATATTGATCTTCTTGATGTTTGGCTTTGTAAAAGAAAATCCTACAAGATTGTCAGACATTATTGTATGAGTTACCATGGATCCTAGGTAGAGAAAAATGGCAATCCAACGATTCTTGTTTTCTAGGTTTAGACATTCACACTTCATTGGGTAATGTTATGAGTCTTCAATCTGATTTTCAAATACTCTAACACTTATAGCACATGCTATGGCTGATGACTAATAAAGATCTTAACTAAATAAATACTTTCTTTGGATAGATAAAGGGTTAACTACATTTTACGCTCTGTGGTTAGGCCCAATTTTCACTTTACCCTCATGTGCTTCAAAAGTGACACTTTATAACCCAAGTGTTTTTTATGAAAGTGAAACTGTTAATATTTCACTCAAAACTGATGAAAAATAATTTTATAAAATGGTCCATATAAATAACATATTACAGTTAAAATAATCGAAGACTCAAATAGTAATTAAAACCTATACAAATTTGAGTGATAAAAGAAAGGGTAAATATCACCTAGACCCCCTGAGGTTTGCCCCGATCACAGGCTCTACCCCTCATGTTTGACATATCACACCTACCACCCTTGTCGTTTAACAGACTTAAACGGAGCTAATGGAAAATGCCAGATGGCCAACATAACCTTACTCCAAAATAGGATAAATATCACCTAGACCCCCCTTGAATTATTATCACTGTTCATCTTCTTCTTCCTCCTTTTATTTTTTTCCAATTATATATATATATGTATATATATATATGTGTGTGTGTGTGTGTGAATGTATATGTCACACACGAAATCATCACTACCATAAAATCTCATATTGAAACCCTAAACCCCAAATTTAAATGTTCGAAACAAATATAATGGGAATGATGAAACTCTAACTCTACCATCTTCTAGTTCAAAACCCACACAAATTTAGACCCAATTAGGCCCCCAATTGAACCCTAAATCCCCTTTCGGGTCTCTATTTGGATCAAAGAGCAAGGACACGGTCCTCTAACACCCAACCACCTATCAAATTGCTTTAATGAACACAAATGGTGGCTTCGAATTGTTACTGGCGATAGTGTGTTAGGGATGAAATTGCACTTACAAAGAGATTTTTAATGGGGTTCTGAAAAACCCAATTTATAGCACTATATATGCACACATACATATATAGGTATATGTATATCTACACATATATGTATGTATAACCTATGCATTTTCTGTTTCCTTCTCTATACTCATGGACTATGGTGGGAGGAGGAAGAAAAACAGTGTAAAGGGGAAGAACTTGAGGGTAGTTTTGGCATTAAATATTTTTTTTAAGTGAGGTCAACAAAAATCTGTTAGTCAAACTAACAACACTTTAATGGAGGGGAGGTATCTGATACTTACAATCTCTAATAAGGGAGGTCGATGTGATATTCTAAAAGTGAGGGGTGGCGTCTGTGATCAGGACAAACCTCAGGGGGTGATATTTTACCCTAAAAGAAAAGAAAAAAGGTACATTTTTCGTACTAAAGTGAAACTGGATGAAAAATTTTAAATTGGCCAAAAACATTAGCCTTGAATGAATTCAATGAAGGCGAGTCTAAGTGAAAATGTCACGCTTTGAATTTCCAACATAACATATTGGCTACTCTAAATTATTAACTTTGTAAAAGATGGTTCCAAAGAAGGCAAACCTAAATCAAAATGTCACGTTGTTTGAATTTCCAAGATAACATATTGGCTGCTCTAAATTACTAACTCTATATAATGATCCGTATAAATAATGCATTACAGTTAAAACTATAGAAACCTCAAATAGCAATTAAAACATATACAAATTTGAGTGATAAAAGTGAAGGAAAAATGTACCTTTGCCTAGCCGATGGAAGAAATTACCTTGATTTCAGCTATTAGTGAGGGTGAACATTCATTCAAAGCCGAGATCGATAGACCCTTGATCTCACGCTTAGAAGGAAAAAAAATAGTTGTGTGAAAGGAAGAAACAATAAGTTGACAATATATAAAATGTACAAATGTAGATATGTACATAGGTAGATGTACTATCACGTTAGTTCTTTTATTTGCATATTGAATATAAGTGAAAATATTTTTCTTCGCCATAATATTTTTCGTCAGCATTTCCTCAGTTTTTTTCCCTCTCACTAAATCAATAAATCAAACATACCCTGAACTAAAAACAATATTATAATTCGGTGAGAACAGGATGATTCATCGATGGCTATTTGTGATCCCAACACACTTTCATCAAGAATAATGATAAAAAAAAAGTGAATTGAATCAAAGGGAACCATACCTTGTACTTTCAATGGCATATGATGACTAAAAATTTCAAGAACATGAACGCAATAAACAAAATAAATAAATAAAGTATTTGAGTAAGTAGTCTTGTAATGGTGGCATTGGATTCTTTGCTTAAGCGTATTAGTGGGCCAAGCAAAGTTCTTATCAAGGAAGGGGCCAAGGTGAGAGTTATAATATCTCTGAAAAGCAAAATACCAAAGATTTTAATATACAAAAGAGATATAATTTAAAACTCACCTTAAAGTTTTACATGTGTGTGGTGACTTTTTTTTTTATTTTTTTTTATTTGGTGATATTGAGCTATTTTTAAATAGGGGCTTCAGCCACAGTCCCCCCAAATAAAACATGACCAAGCTAAAACTGAAGGTACTTTTTTTTAACTAAAGAAAACTCAAATAGCAAGTAAAACCTATTCAAATTTGAGTGATAAAAGAAAAGGAAAAAGGTACCTTTGCCTTACCGATAGAAGAATTTACCGCGAATTAAGCTATTAGTGAGGGTTAATATTCATTTAAAGCCAAGAGATCGATAGACTCTTGATCTCACGCTTAGAAGGGGAAAAAAAATTAGTTGTGTGAAAGGAAGAAACAATAAGTTGACAATATTAGAATTAGCTATTAGAATTAGTTTTAATAGCTGTAGGGTAGTTTAGTCTTCTACTTTATATTAGGGCAATACTGTATACCTAGATATATTATTATTGTCTCTTCTTTTCTATTGTATTCATTCATTCAGTTTTCATGTTATGAGAAAACTCTAGCTCTCTTTTCTCTTTTCCTTTTGTTGTTTTCTTGATTATTTGATATATTCACGGACAAAATATATATAATGTACAAATGTAAATATGTACAAAGGTAGATGTACTATCATGTTAGGTCATTTATTGACATATTGAATATAAGTGAATTCTTCGTCTTAATATTTTTCTTAAGCATTTTCTCAGTTTTTTTCCATCTCACTAAATCAATAAATCAAACATACCTGGAACTAAAAAACAATATTATAATTCGGTGAGAAAACATGATGATTCATCGACGGTTGCTTGTGATCCTAACACACTTTCATCAAGAAAAATGTTTAAAAAAAAATGTGAATTGAATCAAAAGAAACCATACCTTGTACTTTCAATGGAATATGATGATTACAAATCTCAAGAACATGAACGCAACAAACAGAAAAATAAAAAAAGATAGCATTTGAGTAAGAAGTCTTGTAATGGTGGCGTTGAATTCTTTGCTTAAGCGTATTAGTGGGCCAAACAAAGTTCTTGTCAAGGAGGTAATGAGAAGGCCAAGGTGAGAGTTACAATATCTCTGAAAAGCAAAATTCTAAAGATTTTAACATACAAAAAGAGATATACATTTAAAACTAACCTTATAGTTTTACATTCGTGTGGTGAGTTTTTCTATTTATTTGATGATATTGAGCTATTTTTAAATGAAGCCACATCCTCCTCAAATAAAACTTGACCAAACTAAAATCCAAGCTACTTTTCTCTAACTATAGAAAACTCAAATAGCAATTAAAATCTATACAAATTTGAGTGATAAAAGAAAAGGAAAAAGGTACATTTGCCTAGCTGATGGAAGAATTTACCATGAATTCAGCTATTAGTGAGGGTTAACATTCATTCAAAGCCAAGAGATCGATAGACTCTTGATCCCACGCTCAGAAGAAAAAAAAATAGTTGTGTGAAAGGAAGAAACAATAAGTTGACAAAATATATATAATGTACAAATGTAGATATGTACATAGGTAGATGCATATACTATCACGTTAGGTTTTTTATTGACATATAGAATATAAATGAAGATATTTTTCATCGCCTTAAATTTTTTCTTAAGCATTTTCTCAGTTTTGTTCCCTCTCACTAAATCAATAAATCAAACATACCCTGAACTAAAAATAATATTATAATTCGGTGAGAAAACAGGATGATTCATCGACGGTTGTTTGTGATCCCAACATAATTTCATTAAGAAGAGCGATCCAAAAAGTTAATTGAATCAAAGGGAACCATACCTTGTACTTTAAATGGCATATGATGACTAAAAATCTCAAGAACATGACAGGAAAAAAAAAAAAAAAGAAGAAGAAGAAGAAGAAGAAGAAGAAGAAGAAGAAGAAAGTATTTGAGCAAGAAGTCTTGTAATGGTGGTGTTGGTGCGTATTAGTGGGCCAAACAAAGTTCATGTCAAGGAGGGGGCCAATGTGAGAGTTATAATATTTCCGAAAAGCAAAATACTAAAGATTTAACAAACAAAAAGAGATATACATTTAAAACTCACCTTATAGTTTTACATGTGTGTGGTGACTTTTTTTTTTTATAAATATTTATTTAATGTTATTGAGCTATTTTTAAATAGGGGCTTCAGCCACAGTCCCTCAAATAAAACATGACCAAGCTAAAACTCAAGGTACTTTTCTTTGATAATAGAAAACTCAAATAGCAATTAAAACCTACATAAATTTGAGTGATAAAAGAAAAGGAAAAAGGTACCTTTGCCTAGCCGATGGAAGAATTTACCCTGAATTCAACTATTAGTGAGGGTTAACATTCATTTAAAGCCAAGAGATCGATAAACTCTTGATCTCACACTTAGAAGGAAAAAAAAATAGTTGTGTGAAAGGAAGAAACCATAAATTGACAAAATATATATATAATGTACAAATGTAGATATATAGAGGTAGATGTCGTAATATTTTTCTTAAGCATTTTCTTAGTTTTTTTCCCGCTCACTAAATCAATAAATCAAACATACCCTGAAGTAAAAATAATATTACAATTCGGTGAGAAAACATGATGATTCATCGACGGTTATTTGTGATCCCAACAGACTTTCATCGAGAAGAATGATAAAAAAAATAAAAAAATAAAAAATTAAAATAAAAAAAAGTGAATTGAATCAAAGGGAACCATACCTGTACTTTCAATGGCATATGATGATTATAAATCTCAAGAACATGAACGCAACAAACAAAAAATAAAAAAGAAAGTATTTGAGTAAGAAGTCTTATAATGATGATGTTGGATTCTTTGTTTAAGCGTATTAGTGGGCCAAGCAAAGTTCTTATCAAGGAGGGGGCCAAGGTGAGAGTTATAATATCTCTGAAAAGTAAAATACTAAAGTTTTTAGGTTTTTAACATACAGAAAGATGTATACATTTAAAACTCACCTTATAGTTTTGCATGTGTGTGGTGTATTTATTTATTTATTTATTTATTTATTTATTTATTTATATGATGATATTGAGCTATTTTCAAATAGGGGCTTCAGCCACAATCCCCTCAAATAAAACATGACCAAGCTAAAACCTAAGCTATTTTTCTTTAACTTATTATGCCATTTTGTTATTGTACGTTTTGGTCAAAAATGCCCTTTTATGCCTAAAAAACTTCAAATTTCTATTAAAGACATATTTCTTTAGTAAAATTGGCATTGTAAGTGCATAGATCTCGAAAAAATACATGAGATAAAAAAAAAAATAAAAAATAAAACACACACACACACACACAATAATTTCAAAAAATGATATAATTATCTACTTGTAAACAGATAAAATATCAAAATGAGGCTGTAAATTACCTATTTTGGTAGAGTTTCCAAAGAAGTGATTATAATTCATCCTTGTTATTTTTTAGTTAGGACTTACTTTTAAACACCAAGTAAAATGAAATTAGTAATTATTAGATGTAACGGACCAGGAGGAAGACAAACGTGGTGATTTAATGTTGACAGATAATATTGTGTTTGCCATTTTTTTTGCTCAGAAACAAGGGGCTTTTTGCTGAATTACAAAATTAGCGAGGGTTTTTTTACCAAATTAAAAAAGTAGCGAGGGACTTATTAAAAATTGGCCAAATCGTATGGGTTTTTTTGGCTAATATACCTAATATTGAGGGGTTTATCACCTAATGTCCTTTTTTTTTTTAAAATCCAATTAAAGTCTATATCTTATAGGTGATCAAAAAAATATTAAAATAAGTCTATATCTTATATATAGGACTCGTTAGTTCATCATTAGGACTAAGATGAAAGTGCATTGTATCATCAAGTTTCAATGACATTAGGATTCAAGATGACCCACGCTTAATTAACATAAATATCCAATTAAAACATAATTTTTGTTTTATTAGGACTCTTTAATTCCTAGAAACATGATAGGACTCAAATTTAAAATAAGTTATAATGGCAAACATTGTAACTCACGGTTAGTAATATTTTTTAAGGGAGAATGGGGGTTGGTACACTTATATTGTTCATTATATCCAATATTAGAACTCTTATGGACGGACCAAAAAAAAAATGACATACCAAACTTATTAAAACTCTAAGAAAAATAATTTAAGTAAAAGTGTACCGATTGATAAAAGTTCAAAACACTTAAGGGAATCGGTGCACTTATATATATTATAGATATAGATATACAAAAAGAGGTTTAAAAAAAAAAAAAAGTTCAACAAAACGAAAAAAAAAAAAAAAAAAAAACCAATAGATTTAGTTTATTCTAGAGTCCAAAAAGAAAAAAACCAACCAAACACATAGACGTTGTTATTAAGTTGTAGGACTCTTATGGCATGGACACACTACAAATAAAAAAGTGGTATACTAAACTTTTAAAACTCTAAATTCTAAGGAAAATAGTTAAGTTAAATGCACCGATTGATAAAAGTGTAAAACACTTATGCACATTGGTACATTTATATATATTATAGATTATTATAGATTATAGATATAGATATAGATTAGTTGTGTATTATAGATAATAGATATAGATATAGATTGTAGATTATAGATAGATAGATATAGATAGATAGATAGATAGATAGATATTAATTATACACAGATATGTATGTGTAATTGGGGAAGATTACCTGTCTGGGGTTGATTCATAGATGCTGCAATATGCATCAAAGTTGAGAGGAAATAAATCAGTTTCTCACACCAGGATGGCTTTCTAGAAGAAACCTATTTAAGACATGATTTCCAAGTATGCATGTTAAAATGAGCAAAAACCAAATTCTAATTCAAAAACAAAAAGTATCTGACATTGCTTGTGTGTAATCTCAGCATCCGAATATGAATTAGCAACCTCTTAATCATACACATCAGGCAAGATGTGGAATTTAGTGCCCACATTCTGCAGTTATGTACATTATAGATCTTCAAAGGCACCTAGTAGATGCAAAATAATCCATATTGAACAAAAATCCTCCATGCATGGTTCACAAGTTTTATACAAAATAACAAAATGAGTATAGTCATATGCGTTCAAGAACATCTAACACAAAGTAAGTTCTTAAAATAAGATAAAAAAAAAATCAAAAATAGCCCATCTCACAATCTAAATATTTAGAATGGTCGCAACATTCACGATATATCGCAAGCCAAAACAGTGTGCTTGAACCACTTGGAAAGGGTCTCGAGAATTATCTGTCACCTGAAAGAGGGCTTTGGATCAGTGTCTATGTGGTTTGACAACTGGTTTAGTGAAAGCCAGCAGCTATGAGATCCCTTTTGACTGTTGGAATGTCCCACATCGCCCATTTATAGCCTCTCTGTGCGGTTTATAAGGCTTTAGTTCCCCTCTCCTTTACACCTGGGTTTTAAGGAATTGAATGGGCTGGGCCTTACAAGTGGTATCAGAGCTTGGTTGGTCTTGTCTTCCGGCGTGCCGAGTGTCCGGCTGCTGTGGTCCAGGGTATGCCGAGTGTCCGGCTCCTGTGGTTCAGGGGGTGTGTTGGAATGTCCCACATCGCCCATTTATAGCCTCTCTGTGCGGTTTATAAGGCACCCCAGTATTCACTTTCATCATCTCAAACAGTGAATTATTTTTTTCATATTATTATTTGGTTTTCTTTTGCCACATTTGGAGAGAAGTTTTAAGACGCTGCTAGTTTTTAGATAAGAGCTTTATGCTAAAATTGGTAGTTACTGAAACACAAGCACGGATGGGCATTAGAGGGATCCTAGGATCAGACACAGATGAGACAAAGGTTTTAGCTGCATCCATCATTCATGAAACAGTTTGAAGGGTTAATTGATCACTTTCATTATAGAGATATGAAAACACATATATAGAGATCTAATTGAAGATTTGTATAGAGCTCTTACAGGAAATCCTAAGAAGTACTGTAATATCCAGCAAACCTCCCATAAGGGAACAAATCTTCTGAACTAATTATGTCCACTCCAACAGCGAGGGGCTCCCTATCATGGAAGACCTTCCTGGTCCTTTCCTATCTAAAAAAGAATTCCGTTGATGGAGTGCTTGGTAACATAGCCTAAAGATGACCACCTATAGGATAGGTAGGAAGAGGGATAAAATACTGGGACTTCAAGAAATATACATTTCAGAAGATAGAGAGAGACTCTTGCTATCATTGTTTCATAGCTTAGGGAGGGTGGTCAGACTTTATGTTACATTGAACGGCATGTATATCGGGTTCCATTATGTGTCTTAACCTTGGATTTGCCAAATCCTAAACACAAACACATCTGCATTAGGGTGGCTTGGAACAAAGTTTGTTGGGGGAAGAAATATTCTAGACTCAATGCTTGTTGCGGAAGAAATGGTGGACACATTGAGAAAACGGGTAGAAGGGGGTTGATTATTCAAAGTGGACTTCTAGAAAGCGTATAATTCAGTCCATTGGGATTTTTGATGTTTGTTTTAGCAAAAATGGGATTTGGGGCCAAACGGAGAGCCTGGATTGAGGAATGCATTTCAACAGTATCCATGTCAATACTAGTCAATGGCTCGCTGACAAGAGAATTTCGAATACGCACACTTTTCCCTTTCTTATTCAACATTGTGACGGAGGGAATAAGTTTCTTGATCTCGAAGGCAGAGGAGCAATGCTTAATTGAAGGTATTCCAATCACGGCCGGAGACTTCACTATTTCATAATTACAATATGCGGATGATACTCTCCTTTTCTGTAAAGACAATCTAGCACAAATCCTGGCTCTCAAAAGGATTTTGAGATGCTTTGAGTTGATTTCCGGGCTGCGGATCAATCTTGCTAAAAGCATGATTGTGGGCTGCAAAGTAGACGAGTCTAGGTTGGCGGAATGGGCTTCAACAGTCAAATGCAAGTGTGGAGTGTAACCAATTAAATATTTTGGCTTCCAGCTGGGGGCAAACCCAAATAGAGTGGCTACGTGGGTTCTGGTGGTGAACTCCATAAGGCGGAAATTGTCTTCTTGAAAACAAAAATTTCTCTCAAGCGGCGGGAGATTGACTCTTATTAAATCTGTCTTGTCAAGCATGCCCCTTTATTTCCTATCTATGTTTCTTGTTCCAAAACCGATAGCGGCCAAGATTGAAAGTCTGCAGAGGCAATTTTTGTGGGAAAGATTAGTTGGGTGGCTTGGAACAAAGTTTGCAAAAGCAGATCTAGAGGTGGTCTTGGAATTGTTAGAATACTCGATAAGAAAAGAGCTTTGGTCTCTAAATGGCTTTGGAAATTTGGTGTCACGCCGGCTTCAACACTTTGGAAAGATTGTGCACTAAATATGGCCTGAATCCCAATAGTAATCTACTCAGACTACATAATAGTAGGGGACTTTTACCTTTCGCAAAATATTTGTACTCGTTAACTTGTGGGATTGACGGTCATGCGAGACTCGTTCGAGAAGGTTTCAAGATGCTGGTTGGCAATGGAAAAACTATTGATTTTTGGAAGGATGTATGGGCGGAGGAAGGCCAACTAAAAGTATTATTTCCTCGAGTATTCACCTTATCGACACATAAATCGGGACCAATAAATGAGTTTGGAAATTGGGTGAATGGCGGTTGGGTTTGGGATATTTCTCTAAGGTGTCTCCCATTGAACTGGGAAATAGGTCAATGGAATATTTTTATGGCTCTTCTCAATAAAGTGGTCCTGAATATCTCACGAGACGATCGGTTGTGTTGGCAATTTGAAGCTAACAGAGTCTTCTCGGTTAAATCCTTCTGTCAAGAGATGGAAAATAGGAGACTTGAAACTGGGAGTTGTCACGAGCGCATTTGAGGATACGGTGTTCCTCCCAAAGTTGAGTTATTCAGATGGCAGGTATTGCAAGGTAGAATTGCAGTGAAACAAAATCTAAATCAAATGGGGTGCCTTCAACAAAATGATTTGAGTTGCAGCTTTTGAGGAGTCCATATCAAAACAGTTGATCATCTCTTTCTTAATTGTTCCTTGACATGGGCAATCTGGGGTGAGTGTGTCAACCTTTGGGGAGTGAAAGCGTGCTGTCCTCTAATGTTGGTAGACTGGTAGAATCAATGGGGAGGCCTTGGTGTTGGTCAACAATCAAAGATGGTCTAGAAGATGCTCTTTTTCGCATTCATTTGGTCAATTTGGCTAACAAGAAACAATGTCGTCTTCAAAGGGGAGGTGCTCAACCAGTCAGAAACTTTGGAGATGGTCAAACTTATACTGTGCTGGTGGTTTAAATCAAAAGCAAGATAGGCAAATCTGTCCATTAACGATATGCTGCACAACATTGACGTGGCATGTGTCCGCAGCAGACCAGGGGCTGCTCTGAGGTCTCACTCTTGGTCAGCTCCTCCATTGGGTGCCTTTAAATTTAATGTCGATGGAGCGACCAGGGGGAAACAGGGTTCGGTAGGTATCGGCAGAATCCTCAGGAACCATGAGGGCATTGTCAAATGTGTTTTCTCGAGACTGGTGGGAGGGACCTACTCAAATGTGGCAGGATATTTGGCCATCTTAGAGGCTGTTAGATTATGGCCCCCTATTTGGCGCAGTTCTCATTCACTAATCATTGAGAGTGACTCTATGGTAGCCATTTCATGGGCAACGAGCACTGAATGTTGGAATTGGAAGTACATCTATTTTATTAATGAGTTACAAAACCTCTTGGCTGATAGAGACTCTCAAAACTCAATCTGTTTCAAGCATGTAAATAGGGAGCAAAATTCTTTTGCAGACATCCTGGCTAAATCGACGATTGATAGAGATGTTCCGTTCTTGGCATGGATCTAATTGGCTGTCAGGGGTGTTTGTTGTGTTTGGGGAACTCTCAATCGTGGCTTGGAGCTCTCAATATCGTTCTGGAGCTGTGGGTGTGTGTTCTCCATGAAGTTTTACTTGGGTTATATACATATTTTCATTCTGGGTATTTTCTTTTGATTTGGGGGTATGCGCTGGCTCCTCTTTATGAAACTCCCAATGGTGTTTGTTTCAATGTGGGAACCCATTTATTGCTGCTGCTGCTGGTATCTGTTGTGGGATGCTGGTGCTGCTATTCTGGGGTGTATAGTGAAATTTTTGTAATGCCTTTTGGCAAATGTGATTACAGTTTTAATGAAAAACAACTGCATTGATGTTAAAAAAAAAAGAGGAATAGGTTGAAATTCACAATTTCAGTTTAACAAATTCAAAACTTTTCACTATAGAAAATTGAAAAATTATAAAAAAGATCTATCCCCAATTACACATGCATGACTTTGATTGCTCCAGCTCTTCCTTTCTCACAGAAGCATGTAGTGCACTCTCACACCTAATATTCAAATCCACAATAAACATGGGACAAGCACATAGAAACTTAGCCAATAGATCGACATTCCCCTTCTCAGCTGCACAATGCAAATGAGTACTACTAGAATTTTATTCATTTCGAATATCTCCTTATATCTAGTATCCGTCGCATTTGACGGCGGTGATGATCAGAGGCACCCTCATAAGTGGGAGATCTCTCTTCTATAAAATAAAGATGACACTTGCAATAATAGATAAGGGTACCTAATGGTACATACACTAAACATAAACAAATATGGAAAGACAACCTGCCACTACTTCGTGCTGATGAAACTATCAGTAATACGCAATAGCTAGTAAATAGGTAAAGTAAAGAAATATGCAGCAACGCAGTGTAAGTGCGGAATTTGAGGACCAGTAAAATCACTGTAATTGAAGCACCAAATGACAATGTGTTCAGAAACATAAAGCCTTCTCGTGCTCTCATCACTGATTTTCCGGCCAACATGGGGGCAGCAGTACCAGTGGTGTTGTCGGCTTGAAAAATTCCATTTGGAGGGGTGAGGACACTTTGGTAAGTGGCGGTGGCAATGAGTACTGCGACGACTAGTACCATATTGCGCTTTTCAATTGACAACTCCCTTCGTAAATCACCTAAACGGAAACCCATTTTGTCTTCAAAACTTTCTTTAGAGGATAAAAACCCAGCAAGACTCTGGAAGGTAGGAACTGATGAACCTCTTGGAGCTCTTTTGCAGTTTAGAATGGCCAAGATTTCTCTATTGCCATTTTTCAATACAATGTCAAGAGCAGTCAAACCCTCCAAATTCTTGACGTTTTTGTTTACCTTATGATCAAGTAACAACTTCACAACCTGCATGCACAATGCGTAGATGTACCAATTAATGTATGTCGGTGATTGCGCCCATACGACGAACATACAAGTAGCAAGGTCTAAGTCTCTTCCCAACTACATTTTGGCTCTATTTGGTTTATCGACTTTGTGAGGGAAAAGAAAGGAAAATAAGAAAGAAAACTAGTTTTCTTGTATTTTCGCTTATGTTTCCTTAATGCTATGAATGAAGAAAGGGAATAAATGACTCACAACATTCAAATTGCTTAATTTCTTTATCAACTTATTCTAATTTCTTACCTATTTTCTTCATCCTTTTCCTTACTAACCAACAAAGGAAAATGATTTTCTCTATGTTTTCTTCATGCCCAGCAATATTGGTGGCCCATGGCCTATAAGTAGTTGCAAGTATTAGGGGATTAATATACAAAGATATGTATGTGTGTAATTGGGGAAAGATCGCTTGCCTGGGGTTGATTCGTAGATGCAGCAATGTGCAACAAAGTATCGCCATTTTCATCTGTCGAATTTAGCACCTTTCCTCTGCCAGTTTTACGAGTCCATCCCAACATGACTTTGAGAGCTCCAAGCTCTCCCACTCTCATAGAAACATGTAGTGCAGTCTCACACCTAATATTCAAATCCTCAATAGACTCGGGACAAGCACATAGAAACTCAGCCAATAGATCGACATTTCCCATCTCAGCTGCACAATGCAAAGGAGTAGTCCTCTCCTTTCCTCGGACACGAATAAGCTCACCGTCAATAGAAATGAGCCGTTTCACCGTCTCAGTGTGCCCATTCTGCACAGCCAAATGGATAGCACTAAGCCCGTTTGGACTAAGCTTTTTACCAAATGACGGCCACAAGCTCGCAACTTCCACTGCAAAATGCGTGTGTCCTAAAGCTGCAGCTATGTGCAGAGGAGTGTCAACAAAGGGGATCTCATCTATATTCTTCAGAAGATTTGGGTTTTCGCGTATGGAGTTGTATAAACCATTGATATCTCCAACTTGAGCGGCCACTATCAACGTGTATAAGCCACTGATATTTCCAGTTTCAGCAGCCACTGTCAACCTCTGTTCCATTCTTTCTGCCGTTTTTCGGACAAGGATATTATTTCTGCCTTAGAAAGTTAATTTTTGGAAATGTCGATGAATGATGAGAGTGTGAAGTTTCATAGAAATAAAGCTAAGACTAGAAAAGTATGAGTAAAGCAAGTATGAAAATGGTTTTTTTGAGCAAATTTAGTTATTTATTTATTTAATTATTTTTGAGCAAGTATGAAAAATAAGGCAATTGACCTGTGGTTACATTGATTGTTAGTGGGAGTTTGACTCAACCACCACTTTCATACAAATGATCCTAACTGATCAACAACGGCAAGAAAAATAAAGCAAGTTTGAATATCTTGAAAATTTGCTCTGATACATGTTAGTTTTTGGGTGGTCTGAACTCTATTTTTTTTTTGTTGATAGATTTGGGAATATGAGGTTGAGTATACGTCTTGATAGTGTAGATGTAATTGGACTTTTCTAAACGCAAGTCTTTGTTTTCACATTGTGATTAACTAGTATAGGAGATATCGGGAGGCACAATTTACTCTCTCATGGAGAAGCCCAAAAATTGGCACGTAAATGAGGACGACAAAATGAAAAGAGAGGACTTGGGAGCTGTTTGAGATTATTTAAAAAAAAAAAAAAAAATTAGAATTTTAGGGGCTGTTTGGGATTATTAAAAAATAAAAAAACAGAATCTTAGGAGTTAAATGAGACCTAGACTAAACCACACATTGAAAGTGAAATTAGATGTCAGTTTATTTTTTTTTCTTATTTCTAATAATCCCAAATAGCCCTTACGATTCTTTTTTTTTTTAGATTTATAATCCCAAACAGCTTTTAAGTCCTCTCTTTTTATTTTGTCCATTTGAACCAGACAGCCAAGACAATTTTGGTATTCACAAGAACCAAACATAAAATGGGAGTCAAATGGGAATAAATTGTGAGTAAAATGAGACGTGGACTGAACTTAAGATTCTGTTTTTTTTTTCTATATATAATCCCACATTTTTTTTTTTTATAATCCTAAACAACCCCTAAAATTCTATTTTTTATTTTTATTTTAATAATCTCAAACAGCCCCTAAATCTTCGCTTTTTATTTTGTCCTCATCATCCACGAGGCAGTTTTTGGCTCACGCTCCGTGAAAGAGCCTTGAGACTCTTGCCGTGACCAAATTCACTCCCTGAGATATTAACATCCCACCACATGATATATGAACTGACTTTGACTTTATAATAGACCATCATTAATGATACACACATAATTTTACATACTTTTCTATATCACACAATCCTAGTCATTAATTTTAGTGAACCCTACATAAATATCACATGAATCTCATGCGGAAGCACATGGGAACAATTGGAATCAATGAAAATTGTGTGGTGTAGAAAAATGTACAAAATTATGCATGTATCATTACTTATAGACAATTCATAGTCCTGTCATTTCTAGAAAACTCCAGCTTTGTTGACTTGGTCTTGAACTAGATATTGCTCATAAATTCTAGGATTTGACATCATGTTTGCATCATACACATGTAGGAATTTGCATCGTATTCCAACAGAACATGTTGTTTTGACCAAATTATTTATTTATTATTTATTTTTTCTCAACTATTGATCATTTGATCAATTTGTGGCTACAATGATGAGAGTGGGAATTGAACCACAACCTAGAAATACTGGTGATTAATCAGCAAAGATAGGAAAAATAAAGCAAGAATATTTATTTATTTATTTTATTGATTTATTTTATTTATTTTTTATTTTTTCTAGGCAATTGATCTGTGGTTACAATGATGTTAGTCGGAGTTGAACCAACAACCTCCCCTAGAGCCCTGGCCAATTTGGCTAAGATCGATTGGGCCAGACATCGAATGCCGCACTCTATTTTAGATGGAGTTACATAAAGAGTTATTGCCCTCGATTGTTTTAGAGTTAGCTATTATGATTATTAGTTTTATTAGTTTTAGGGTAGTTTAGTCTTTTACTTTCTATTAGGGTAATACTGTATACTTAGATATACTATTATTGTCTCTTCTTTTCTATTGTATTCATTCATTGAGTTTTTGTGTTATGAGAAACTCTAGCTCTCTTTTCTCTTTTTCCTTTGTTATTTTCTTGATTATTTAATATATTCACATGGTATCAAAGCAGTCTTTTACTTTCCCTTTGTTTTTTTTGGATGATTCTGGTTCGTTTTTGGATTTCTCGCTGATTCAGATTCGTATTTGGATCGATCTCGCACTGATTCACGTTCGTTTTTTGATCTGTCCCTGATTCTGGTTCGTTTGTTTTGTGTTTTTTGGATCTGTCTTTAATTTTGGTTCGTTTGTTTTGTGTTATTTAATTGCTTCGTTTTCATAATGGCTGCTGAACCCGATGATTCGCTTCAAGCGATTAGTGTTAAACTCGATGGAAAGAATTTTGCATATTTATGTGATGAAAAATTTTCTGAAGGGGAAAAAGATGTGGGGTTATATCAATGGAGATTTTAGTAAACCTACGAATGAACAGGCTGATAAATTTACAAAATTGCTAGATGTTTGGGAAACAAACAATTCAAAAATCATTACTTGGATCAACAACTCCGTTTCTCCCTCGATAGGTATGCAATTGGCAAAGTTTGAATATGCAAAGGAGGTGTGGGATCATTTGGCTAAATTGTTTACACAGTCCAAGTTTGCAAAAAGGTACCAATTAGAGTGTGATATTCGTGCCCTTGAACAAAAAAAAATTTAAGTATTCAGGAATTATATTCTACAATGACAGATTTTTGGGATCAGTTGGCTCTTATGGAGTCGCCCGAATTGCAGGCGTTTGCATCATATATCGCTAGTAGGGAGGAACAACGTCTGGTTCAGTTTTTGATGGCTCTACGTGATGATTTTGAAGGCATTCGTGGGTTCATTCTCCATCGTAGCCCACTTCCGTCAGTTGATTCTATTGTCCATGAGTTGGTAGCCGAGGAAATACGTCTTAAGACTCAGTTTGGAAAGGGAGCTCTCCCCGACTCTACTCCGTCTGTTTTAGCAGTCCCTTTTCGACCACCATCCAACAATTAGAATAAGCCTTACTCGAGAGTTGGTAGTGATGTATGCAGCTATTGTAAGGAGAAGGGTCATTGGAAGGCTCAGTGTCCTAGGTTAGGTCGAGCAAACCAGCCCAATAGCAGCAACCAGCCCTCACATGGTCGACCACCACAACAACAGCAACCTCAACCTTCTCATTAGAAATCTGACAACCAATCTCAGCAGCGTTCGTATAGGCCTCCACAGCCTAACACTGCAGCAGTTGTACCACCATTAGACTCATTTGGACCCGGTTCCCCTTCCCCATCCACTCTGTCCATGACCTCCCTTGCTGAGCAATTTCAGAAGTTCCTTACCACACAGCCACATGCTATGGCCACCTCTTCACTAGGTATGTCTTCAGGTATGTCTTCAAGTATGTCCTCAGGTATTTGGGTCTTAGACTCTGGAGCTTCTAATCATATGTCACCTGATTTGGCGACTTTTGCATCCTTATGTCCTGCTTCTTCTTTGCCTGTTATGACTGTTGATGGTACTCCCATGCCATTAACATGTGTTGGGTCTATTGTCACACCTCATGTATCTCTCTCTAGTGTTTACCATATTCCCAAACTTACTATGAATCTTGTTTCTGTTAGTCAGCTTTGTGATGCAGGTTACTTAGTCTATTTTTCTTCTACTTTTTGTCATGTGCAGGATCCGCGCTCTCAGACGCTGATTAGGGTAGGCCGTAGGTAAGGGGGATTATACATCTTGGACAAGCTCAATGTACCAGTGGTTGCAGCTTCTAGTGTTGACTTGCCATCCTTTCGTTTTAGTTCATCTTCGTTTAGTTTTTATTTATGGCATTCTCGCCTTGGTCATGTTTCAGCCTCTCATTTAAAATTTTTAGCTTCTACAGGACAATTAGGAGATTTACAAACTCATGATATTTCTGATTGTAGTGGTTGTAAACTAGCAAAATTTTCAGCTTTACCTTTTAATAGAAATATTTCTTATTCTCTTGCACCATTTGATTTAGTTCATTCTGATGTGTGGGGACCCTCTCCTGTTACTACAAGAGGGGGGTCTCGATATTATTTATTATTTATTGATGATTACACTCGTTACTGTTGGGTTTATCTTATGAAACGTCGTTCAGACTTCTTTGATATTTACAATACCTTTCGTGCTTTTGTCAAAACTCAACATTCTGCTATCATCAAATGTTTTAGATGTGATTTAGCTGGAGAGTATACCTATCATAAATTTCGTGAGTTGCTTGCTTTAGATGGAACCATTCACCAGTCCTCTTGTACAGACACTCCTGAGCAAAATGGTGTTGCTGAAAGGAAACACCGGCATATTATTGAAACTGCTCACTCTCTTTTATTATCTGCATATGTCCCTAGTGATTTTTGGGGAGAGACTGTCCTTACTGCTGTCAATCTAATTAATAAAATTCCGTCCTCTCACTGCTCAGGTCTGTCACCTTTTGAAATTTTGTATGGGCATGCTCCTGATTATTCTTCTTTAAAGGTGTTTGGTTGTACTTGTTTTGTCCTTCGACCTCGTGTAGAGCGTACTAAATTGTCACCAAAGTCTGCTATTTGTGTTTTTCTAGGTTATGGTAAGGGTCAAAAGGGATATCGTTGCTTTGACCCAGTTACTAAGAAACTATATGTCTCTCGCCATGTTGTGTTTCTCGAGCACATACCCTTCTTTTCTATTCCTGATAATCATCATGAGTTGACTAAATCTGATCTCATGCATCTTGACCCATTCTCTGATGATACTGATAGTGTGCCCTCTCGAGCCCCATGCACCACTGATAATGTCTCCCCTCATGGTTCTACTTCTGCTGATACTGGTACCTTGCCCCCTGATGCTACATCCCTTTCAGAGGCCACCCAAGCACCTGCTGAGGTTGTGGAACCTCCTCGCTATCCTGCTCGCACTCGTAAGTCCACTCAATCACCTGATTTTGTTTATTCTTATTATTCGGATTCCTTTTTAGCTTCAGTTCATGATCTCTCTGAGCATCTGTCCTATAAAGAGGCAGCTCTTGATCCTCTTTGGTAGCAGGCTATAGCAGAGGAACTCTCTACGTTGTATAAGATAGTCACTTGGAGTTTGGTTCCCTTGCCTTCTGGTAAGAGTGCTATTGGTTCTCGTTGGGTTTATAAAATCAAAACCAAGTCAGATGGGTCTGTTGAGAGGTACAAAGCAAGATTGGTTGCCCAAGGGTTTTTCCCAGTAATATAGTATGGATTACGAAGAGACTTTTGCTCCTGTTGCTAAAATGACTACTGTTCGTGCTCTTATTGCAGTTGCTTCTGTTTGTCAATGGCATATAACTCAGATGGATGTTAAAAATGCTTTCTTGAATGGAGACCTCCAAGAAGAGGTTTATATGGTTCCTCCTCCGAGTGTTCCTCATGGTCCTGGTGAAGTTTGCAGGCTTAAGAAAGCCTTATATGGTCTTAAATAAGCCCCTCGAGCTTGGTTTGAGAAGTTTTCCACTGTGATTATCTCATTTGTGTTTTTCCCGAGTGAGTATGATTTAGCTCTCTTTATCAAGTGTACCACTTCTGGTCGTATTATGCTTTCTTTATATGTTGATGACATGATTATTACTGGTGATGATGTTAATGGGATTGCAGTGTTAAAGTCTGAATTAGCTCGTTGTTTTGAAATGAAGGACTTATGTCCACTACGTTATTTTTTGGGGATTGAAGTGGCTTTTTCTCCAAAATGTTATCTTCTTTCTCAGTCTAAGTATACAGGTGACATTCTTGAGCGTGCTCACCTCACTGATAATAAGATTATTGATACCCCTTCGGAGCTTAATGTTCGTCTTTCTCCTTCTGATGGTGTTCCTTTGCCTGATCCTACCTTATATCGCACTATTGTTGGTAGCATGGTTTATCTTACTGTTATCATCCCGGATATTGCTCATGATGTTCATGTTGTTAGTCAGTTTGTTACTTCCCCTACTACAGTTCATTGGGCTGTTGTTCATCATATTTTGAGGTACTTGAGAGGCACTCAGTTTCAAAGTCTTTTACTTTCGTCATCTTCTTCCTTGGAGCTGCGTGCATACTCTAATGCTGATTGGGCCGGTGATCCTACAGATCGCAAGTCTGTTACTGGATATTGTATATTTTTGGGTGATTTTCTCATTTCTTGGAAGAGCAAGAAGCAAGATGTTGTTGCTATGTCTTCCACAAAAGCTGAGTATCGTGCTATGGCTTCGACTACACGTGAGGTTATTTGGTTACGCCGGCTACTTACAGATATGGGTGTCTCCTTTCCTCGCCCTTCACCTATGTATTGTGATAATAAAAGTGCTATTCAGATTGCTCACAATTCAGTTTTCCATGAGAGGACCAAGCATATAGAGATTGATTGTCACATTACTCGTCATCACTTAAGCATGGAGCTATCACTTTGCCTTTTGTTTCTTCTTCCGCGCAAATTGCTGATTTGTTTACAAAGTCACATCCAATTCAGCGTTTTTGTTTTTTAGTTGGCAAACTCTCTATGCTTCTAGCTGCAGCATCGTGAGTTTGGGGGGGGGGTATTAGAGTTAGCTATTATAATTATTAGTTTTATTGGAAAGAAATCAGTCCAAAATGGCAAACATCATCGTGACTAATACTGTAAAAGGTGCAGCAATATCTCATGGGATTAGTCAATGATTTGCTCTACAATATGCTCCAGAATTAACTCATGACCGTTCAAGATTTCTTGCCTAGATTATTAAGATTATTTGCCTAAATAATCTTTTGACCGTTAGAGGCCATTGGTCTTTTATTTCTTTACATTCCAGATCTCTTGTGTATATATATATATGTTCCTTTTGTATCTCTGAAAAGGCAAGGAATGTGAATTACATTTTTTGAGTCAAACTTCATATGGTAACAGAGCTCCACGAGAGATAAAAAAATTTTCGATTCACATGGCCAATTCTGCTCTTGTTACAACAAAGGCTTCTGAACCACAACTCACCCTCATAGTTCTTCACCAATGTTCAAGCCTTATCTCCCTGAAGCTTGACAGCTTCAATTACCTGCTTTGGCGATCACAAATGGAGCCATTGATCCAGAGCATCGACATGGCACACCATTTGGTCTAAGGCAGCGAACCAACGAAGGAAATAAAGAAGGACGATGGACAGATGGAGTCGAATCCCGATTACATCCTCTGGGCAAAGAACGATGGTCTTCTAACAGCTTGGCTACTGAGAAACATTGAAATCGAGGTTTTAATTTCCCTGGAAAACATCACATCGGCTCACAAGGTATGGAAATCTATCGAGGAACAAATTCTTCCCACTACTGTAGAAAAGGAAATGATTTTGAATGACTCGTTAATGTCTTTAACAAAGGGAAGTCTTGTACTAGATGAATATCTAAAAAGGTTCAAAAGCCTCTGTGATAGTCTTGTAGTGATCAAAAAACCAATAGATGAGACCAGGAAGGTGTTCCAACTGGCTAGAGGTCTTGGATCCAAATACCAGGATTTTCGAACCGCCATGCTTAGTAAACCACCTTATCCTACTTATCATCAGTTTGCATTAGCCTTGCAAGCGCATGAACAGATGTTAAACAGCAACAATGAGGAACAAGGAAGCATGCCACGCCATGACCAAGCCTTTGTCGGTTCAAGAGGACGAGGAAGGGGTCGCGGCGGAGGTAGATTCAGCTCTAGGGGGAGAGGATTTAACCCAGCAACGGCACAGCTCCAATCCTCATAATACACCAGTCACCAAAAGGGAAATGAAAACCAGAAAACAAAAAACCCCAATAAAAACACCTCCAATTGGACAAATGAAAGGCAACATCAGCAAAAAGAAAGCACGGTGAAGTGCCAAATTTGTGGAAAGTTCAACCACACTGCTATTGAATGCTGGAATCGCTTTGACCATTCATTCCAACCAGAAGATCATCTCCAAAAGGCACCAGCTGCAATGACACTGAATACTGAGGATGATCCGAACCTATACGCCGATTCCGGAGCAACAACACACATACTAAAGGACCCAGGTAAACTCTCGAAATCTATGCGCTATAGAGGCAGTGAAACTATCCTTGTTGGGAATGGTGAAAGCTTAAATATTTCCCATGTTGGTGAGGGAAAAATAAAAACAGAAAATGGAAGCTTGAATCTTAAAAATGTTTTAATTGTTCCTCACATTAAAAAGAACCTCATTTCTGTAGGACAATTGGCAAATGATAATGCCTGCACTATTGAGTTTACTGCTAACAACTTTTCTGTTAAGTCTGAGCAGGGCAAAACAATTGCTAAAGGACACAAGAATGGGGGGTTATATGCCTTAGATGAAATAAAGCACCAAGCTCTCGCAGTCTTCAATAAAGAAACATCTCAAAGCATTTGGCACAAGAGAATGGGACATCCTCATTTAAAATCTCTAAACTTTTTACATTCAAAAAAACTAATTGATGTTTCTAGTTGGGAAAAACCAAAATCAGCTTGTATTAGTTGCCAAATTGGGAGGAGTTGTAAAGTCCCATTCACTCTATCCAATAATATTTCAAGTTTTCCGTTAGACAAATTGCACTGTGATTTATGGGGTCCAGCCCCAGTTTTATCTTGTCAACAATTTAAATATTATGCTGTGATTGTGAATGATTGTACTCGTTTTACATGGCTTTTTCCTTTAAAGAAAAAATCCGATTTCTTTGAAAATTTCCTCAAATTTCAAAAAAGGGTTGAAAATCAATTTGAAAGAAAAATAAAAAATTTCCAAAGTGATGGTGGAGGCGAATTTATATCAATCGAATTCGAAAAACATCTCTCTCATTGCGGAATTCACCATCAATTTCTTGTCCAAACACTCCAGAACAAAATGGTGTAGCTGAAAGAAAACACCGACATATTGTCGAAACAGGGCTCACCTTGCTATTTCAAGCAAGTCTACCTCCCAAATATTGGGTAGATGCTTTTCTCACAACAGTGTTTTTAATAAATTGCATGCCATCCACAGCCCTCAGCATATGGTAACACCTTTTTTCAAATTACTTATGCATAACCCAGACTATGGGAGCTTCAAAATCTTTGGATGCAGGTTTCCGTATCTGAGAGACTATGGGAAAAGTAAATTCGCAAAGAAGACATATCCTTGCGTTTTTCTTTGGTATAGCCCCATACATAAGGGCTATAGATGCCTTGATCCTTTAACCAATAGATTTTACATTTCACGCCATGTTTTTTTTTGACGAGAATGTTTTTCGTTACGCTTATCAAAATATAGTTACCCCACAAGAAAATCGAGAACTCACAACATTCTCAGACTCAATTGCATGGACAAGAAATGACCCTACAATAAAAAAGGGGGATGAACAAAGGTCTAAAACAAGCCAAAGACAAGATGCACAAGTTCAAAAAGGGAGCTTGAGCACCTCCTATGATGTCGAAAACACTGCAGAATTTCAGGAAGATAACATCTCTCCACCGATTGAACCAGAGAATAGTCAGGCCGACGTAGATGAGCTCGAAAACTTTACATTCGTAAAGGATACTACTGAACTTGAAAATGTGGCATCACCACCTCAATTTAATGAACAGTCATGGGACACACCATCCCAATCTGAAAGTGACTCTCTACAAACAACTGACTACAAGGCTCCAACCGATGAACCTGCAGCACTCGATCAGGATTCCTCAAAAAACCTTAAAACTCGATTCTCTGATGCTTTTCCTGACATAAGTGATAAACTAATTATTGATCTTCATGACTCTATTGCAGGACCAATGCCGAACCCCAACGGCACTCATATGGTGACATGATTGAAGCTAAAAAGTCATCCAGAACTAGATCCTCAACTTGCAAGAGAAACACAACAATTTTGGGACAAAAAGAATCATACATCTCTCATCACAATCAGTGACATAACAGTCCCAAAATCATACAAACAAGCTCTTTTAGTTCCCCATTGGCAGGAAGCAATGAAACAAGAAATTCAAGCCTTACATGACAATCACACATGGACCCTCGTACCTAGACCAGCAAACATCAATGTAGTAGGCTCAAAATGGATTTTTAAAATTAAACTCAAAGAAGATGGGTCGATAGAACGATACAAAGCTCGTCTAGTTGCACAAGGATACACTCAAGTGGAAGGATTGTACTATGAGGAAACTTACAGTCCAATTGTAAGAGCCACAACAATCCGACTTGTACTTGCAGTTGCTGTCTCATCAAATTGGAAATTAAGGCAACTTGATGTCAAGAATGCCTTCCTTCATGGTCATTTGAAAGAGGATGTATACATGGAACAACCTCCAGGATTCAAAGATCTAAAACTATCAAACCTCGTGTGCAAATTGAACAAATCCCTCTATGGCCTTAAACAAGCCCCTCGTGCCTGGTTTGATCGGTTATCAGAGTTTTTAATTCAAATTGGCTTCTTTTGTAGCAGGGCAGACTCTTCTTTATTCATTTTACGTAAAAATAATATTACAATACTAATGTTAATTTACGTTGATGATATTGTGCTCACAGGAAATAACAAAGAGTCCATACAAGACCTGATAAATAAACTCAACTCAGAATTTGCACTAAAGGATCTCGGAGAACTACACTATTTTCTTGGATTAGAAATACAACATTTTCCAACAGGCATCACCCTCTCACAAAGCAAGTACACCAAAGATCTCCTAAATAGAGCAAAGCTTCTGGAAAGTTCACACTTCAATACACCAATGGCTTTGAAACCACAACCAACGCCGCATGATTCCAAAACAGTTGAAGCAAAGGAGTATCGAAGCCTAGTAGGTGCTCTCCAATATCTGACTTACACCCGTCCTGACATTGTCCAAGCAGTCAACAAAGTATGTCAAAAACTTCAAGATCCAACAGAAGGTGACATGAAAGCAGTTAAACGAATACTCTGCTACCTCAAGGGCACAATGCACTATGGAATTAAATTCCTGGCCCAAAGTCCACTCAAATTATATGGGTTTTGTGATGCAGATTGGGCAGGATGCCCAGTCACAAGAAGAAGCACTACTGGATACTGTGTCTACTTGGGAGCGAATTGCATTTCTTGGTCATCAAAGAAACAACCAACAGTTTCACGATCTAGCACTGAAGCAGAATATAGATCAATGGCATCTACAACAGCCGAATTAGTTTGGTTAACATTTCTACTTCGAGACATCAGAATCACTCTCCATGACACACCTCAACTTTTTTGTGATAATAAAAGCGCCCTCTACATGACAATAAACCCAGCTTTCCATGCTTGAACCAAGCACATTGAAATAGATTATCACTTTGTGTGAGAAAAGGTTGCAATCGGTGGTCTAATTACTCGATACATTCCATCATCTCATCAAATTGCAGATATCTTTACAAAGCCATTATCCAAACTTCCTTTTAGACATTTTCGAGACAAGCTAAGAGTACATTCTCTCATTTCCTCCAGCTTGAAAAAGGGTGAAAGAAATCAGTCCAAAATGGCAAACATCATCATGACTAATATTGTAAAAGGTGCAGCAATATCTCATGGGATTAGTCAATGATTTGCTCTACAGTATGCTCCAGAATTAACTCATGACTGTTCAAGATTTCTTGCCTAGATTATTATGATTATTTGCCTAAATAATCTTCTGACCGTTAGAGGCCATTGGTCTTTTATTTTTTTACATTCCAGATCTCTTGTGTATATATATATGTTCCTTTTGTATCCCTGAAAAGGCAAGGAATGTGAATTACATTTTTTGAGTCAAACTTCATATTATTAGCTTTAGGGTAGTTTAGTCTTTTACTTTCTATTAGGGTAATACTGTATACCTAGATATAATATTATTGTCTCTTCTTTTCTATTGTATTCATTCATTCAGTTTTTATGTTATGAGAAACTCTAGCTCTCTTTTATCTTTTCCCTTTGTTGTTTTCTGTTGTTTAATATATTCACAGATTGAAGTGCTACACTCGTAAGATCTGCTAGAAAAGAGCTAGTGACCCCAAGTGGAGGTTCAAATAAACAGAATGAGTTGATTGGTTTAATTCTGAGTTCACTAAAATATCCACACATTTGCTTCCTTAACCTTTAAAGTATGCATGAGACAAAACACCAATCTACATCTACCAAGTTAAATCTTGCAAACTTCTAATAGGCCCTTTAACTGCTGTATCTCTTCTTTACTAGGGGCGAATCTACATGGAGATAAAGAGAGTTCAATCCCTTACAATGTTTTGAAATATTTGGAATATACCCTAAAAATGAAATAAAATGTACTCTTAAACCCTGCTCCATTAGTTTATGTGTTATTTCTTTTAGTACTACTGTATATATTGGACAAAATCTAATCCCATGCCTACCCTACAGTGAAAAAATATTAGTATATTAGTTTGGATTGTAGTATGCATATTACAATAATAATTCAATCCAAACCATTCTATACCATGAGCCAAGTCATAGATTTCCTATATCCCCCACCGATGTTTTAGACACCAAATTCCTTGCAAGCCCTTTTATGAATATATCTGCCAGATTTTGGCAGGACCTCACATAATCCGCAGTTATTATACCATCCGTGAGTAACTGCCTTAAATAACTATGTCTACGTTCAATGTGTCTGGACTTGTCATTATACACTTTACTATAGGCCCTAGAAAATGTAGACTCATTATCACAATAGATAGATATAAGAGGCATTGGTTTAGGCCGAACTGGAATTTCTAAGCTAAATTCCTTAACCACTTTGCCTCTTTTCTACTTACAGCTAAAGGTGCAAATTCATGTCATCGTAGAGTCAGCTATACAAACACGTCTCCTTTTTCCATGAGACAACTCTTCCACAAAAAGTGAAAAGCCATTCACTTGTTGATAAAACATTCTCCTACCTAAGAAAAATATTGCATGTTGACACAATCTAGAATCACTAGTTTCAACAAAAAAAACTAGAATCACTAGAATTTCTACTAGGTATAACATTTTGGACAAGCCTATTATGAGAAGCTTCTCATATCAGAAGGCGGATTTTAACCATTGGATGAGAATCTGGCAATAAATGCATCTCCATATTTTTAGGAATCTTATGGCTAGATTCTCATTTAACGGTTAAAACCCGCCTTCTCATATGAGAAGCTTCTCACAATAGACTTCTCTACCATTTTATAGTATACATAAGTATATTCCAACAGTTAAACAATTTAATCCAGGGGTCTCACAAATATACAAACATATTGATATTGCCACAATAATCCTGGTACACTAATTAGAAAAATAAAATTAAACTTGGATTAACTTTATTCCCAAAACCTTGACACCCAATGAAGTTACAAATAAAACTATTATGCAATTCAAACAAAATAGTCTTAAGAGACCCCGTTTAGATAACTATACAATTAGTATAATACTACTAACGTTATACAAGAAAGAAGTTAAATTCAATTTTTTAAAACAATTGTTGGAGCAATTATAACTTATCAAGACACATGCTAGAGTGTGACAATAATGTGGTAACCATGGGTAACTTTCAATAAGACAGCAAAAATAAGTAGTTACGAAAAATATGTACATACTTTTTAAACATAAGCAGCAGTTGGATCAGAATTCTCAATTTTGAAATAGTGTCAACTGACTTTTAAAACATGTTTTCTTATGAGAGGGTATCTAGAAATACACCAATAATGTAATAGTTTTCTACCCAAATAAAAGAATGATAACCAATACTGATGGTTCATCATCATCATCAAACAACCGTTGGGAAATCTAACAAGATCAATTCCAAGAAGAGAATGTATACTATTCTCTTTTATAGTCCATCCAAAAAACAATCAATAGACAAGTAATAGGTTTGGGAATTCTATACCCTATTACAATCACCATCCCCTGTTACTGAATCCCGAAGCCGAGCCACACGAAATTACCCTTGGATACACGTACACCCCATACTTGGGAGATTTTTCTGTACTTCGTGAAAAGTTTATAATACAGATTGAGTACTGTAAGAAATATTGCAAAAATAGTGATTTCGATGATTTTACTATGGTGGAAATTAATAAGGAAGATCCCCACAACAATATAATTGCTGAAAAGACCCATTGGAAAATTCCTCTTTTCAGGGTTCAAAATTAGAGAAATGGAAAATTGTACATGATCCTAACAATGATTTGAATAGAAATTCGATGAAGAATCAATGCCAACCATCGCTAGGCGGCATTGTGAAGGACGCAACTACTATTATCAAGAAAGAAGAGGACTCATACATCAACTCCAACAAAGTCTCCCAGAAGAAGGAAGAAGAGAGTGAGCTGTGTGCCGAGAGGTCCAAGCAAGAAGACAATTTGCAGGCACCACCAATCGAAGAAATATTGGGTTCAATTTCAAAGACTAGTCACCCTGGCCCAAAGCTTACTAACAAGAACTTGTGTCAACCATGCCCAAAACCAGTCAAGAATAAATGGTCTCAAGACTACCAAATCAGAGTTGGACCAAATATCACCCAAATCCTACCCACCAACATTACTAGTGAAATAACAATAGATTTCGCTCATGTAATGTTGTGGGTTGATCAACGCGTCAAGTGCTTTGATAGATAACCCTCTAATCATATTGGTCTGGCTACTGACAACTTCGGCCGATCCGATTTTACGTATTATCAACCATGTTCAGGTGTAAGCAGACCCGGTCAAACCTTTTCAAACAATTGTCCAACAAATTTTGGGTCCAAACACCCAAAATATTGGCAAAATCATTTACCTCCACCAAGGCAATACGAAAGGAGTGAATCTTCAAGACAAGGGGCAAAAAGGAAGAACTATAAAGACTTTTATGGGAGGAAAGATTGTAAGTGCGCTCACTACAACAAGGTCTTCAATAAGCTAGCAGAAACATCATTAAATAACGATCATAGTTGTACTATCTTGTTTCTTAGTACTATTAGATATTTGGCTACTTTTAATCCAGAACTAATAAAATGTGAAGTTTGTATCAACAGTGATTTAACTCTAATATATTCATAACATCTCTATCTATATGTATATGTGAGAACACAGGAAACTTTTGAAATAATCCAATAGGATGTTTTGTTTAACCATTAATAAGAAGTTACTATTGATGTTTTGACTTTAACACCTTAAACCATCTTATAGATTTGCCATTTTCTTATTCCTACACAAAACACTTAAACTTGTATAGAGAATAGCAGTTTCTGATACAATAAAAAAGAAACACAAATTATTTCACCAAAAACATGAAATGAGGTTCAAGAAAATGATTAGGATCAGTATGTGTAGGGACACAAAGCAAACCAACATGTAAAAGGTTTAATACAAAACATTGGCCGAAATTACAATGACTTCTCTGGATCATTTTACCAAATGGTGCACTGTAGTACAACAATAATGATATATTGATTATTGGTCAATATCTTGCACATATTTATGAACATGTGCAACTAATATGAACCAGTGGTAAACCAACGGAGGACCCAGCCCTGGACTCAACTGGTCTATAGCCCAGGGCAAACTTTTTGAAATTTTGCTTTTACATATCTTCTAGCCCAGCCCTAAGACAAAGCTTACCCATAGTTAGACCTGGGAATTAGGCAGGCTTAAGATGGGTTGGGCTGGAATGGGTATGAGCGTTCATGGGTTCTAATAAATGGGCTGAAAATGGGCATGACCCGAGTTTGGTCCAGGTTTGGACAGAGACCCAGATTCAGCCCATTAAAGTGACTTGGCACAAAATAATTTTGAACTCTTTGGGTGGGGCCAAAAATTAGTTCTTAGAATTGGTCAAACATGAAAACTGGCAAAAAAAAATAAAATAAATAAAATAAAAAGAAATAAATAACTAAAATGAATCACATTCAAAATCATAAGAATCACAAAAATCTCCGACTGAAAGGAGAATTCAAAACTCTAGTTTATATGTACTTCAATTAAGCATTTACAGAACAACGCAGGCCATGAATAAAGACCACAGATACATTTATAGGTGAGATATATACATCACCTTATATATATAAGGTAAATATCACCTGCCTCCCCCGAGGTTTGGTCCTAATACACATACCTCCCCTCACGTTTACCTCCCTTATTTCTGAATTTTAGAGTTAGATTCCCTTAAATTTTCTAACGATTTGTTGAATGGAGGGGGGAAATTGATACTAAATTTTAAAATAAGAAAGGTAAGTGAGATTCCTAAATCATGAGAGGAGGTATGTATATTAAGACCAAACCTCAAAGGATTATAGGTGATATTTACCGATATATATGTATATATATATAATTACTACTTGTAATAACTCAAAAAGCTTATTATACGGACTCTTGCAAACTAAGAAAATGCGGACCACTGTTTAAATGGAAAAAAAATAACACACACGGGTCACTCAACTTAAGTTGAGACCAGACTCAATTTGCTAGAAAAGCAAAAAAAGAAAAAAAAAGAAAAAGAAAACAAAGAGACACAATACGTCTCACTCTCTCTCACCCTTGTCTTTGTCTCTCTACTCTCTTCTAGCTCTGCTTCATAAGCAGGAAGAGCCGCTACCCTGAGGAAGAGCCGCCGCCGTGAGAAGGACGAGAGTTCCTTCCTCATTCCTACACATTCTGATATTCTATTTCTATATCTCATCATCAATTTCTTGATCGAACTAAAAGCATGAGAAATCTCTTCAATTTTTTGGTGGAATTGAGTTTTCGAAGGAAAATTTTGGCTTTGGTTGTAATTATGTGATCTGGGTCTTGGAGATTCTTGGATATTGAATTTTCTGGGAAAATTGGAAGGTGGAGTTTAATTTTGTGACTGGGCGTGCCAGGGGCTTTGTACGAAAGACCCAAATGTGTACCAAAATGATCCCTAATCGTTGTTTGATACGGATCACGCGATTGTTAGGAAGTAGGGATGACCCTTCCCTTAAGGTTCAACAACTCTGATGCGAGTAATTTGGTTGAGTGATGAAACGAAAGTTGAAAATGCAACTAAACAAAATATGAAATTGATCTCAAGCAGATTGCAAATTGCAATGAAACTACATTACATTAAAACATTGAATAGTGGATAAATCGAAAAAGACAAAAGGAAAATGAACAATAGAAAGAAGGAAACAAGACTTGAAGGGATTTAATTACGCGAATTATGAATACAATAAAAGAAAACTAATGCCTTGTACACAGCTAGAAGGAGAAGGAGAAGGAGAAAAGCAAAGTAGCACAGTGGTGCAGCCGTAGGAGGCTGTTTGGTCATGTGTGAACCATTTTTATTTCTTGGTGGTCCAATGCTTATATAGAGTTGCATGTTGCAAAATAACTCCCATCTTGTAACCACCCACTTCATATAACTTTCACATCCATTAACCACTATCCACTTGCAAAACTCCCTACTAGCGTGGTTAATTTCCCACTTACACAAAATACAACCTGTCAAATATAAAAATATATGTTTATATTTAGGGTGTAAACAATGTCCCTTTGGTTCTTTGAAAATGAAGTGAAATGTAATTTTTGAATAACTAGGTATACGATTGACCGATTTTTGTGGTCATTATCGGCCTCACAGACCGATTTTGAGTAGAATGTAGGCTATCACCAATACTTCAGAAAGTAAGACTGGTGATATCGGCCTTCTGCACACCGATGGACCAACTTGTAGCATCATGGATTTTAAATTTTTGGTCTTGTACTGCATCGGGCTTCAAGTGAGGTCGCAATTTTCCAAAATGTGAAGTAGACCAATTTTTGTTTAATATAGGCCGATTTTTGTGACTCTGCACGTGTAGCCATCGGACTGAGTTGTGGGCCATAACTAATATTTTTCCAAGTCATACAACAGTGACATCAGTCTCAATCAACATGGTAGACCGATGACCAAACTTGTCAAATTAGTTTGCATGCAAGCTGTGACTTAGCATGGCTATGATGAAGCCCTTTGATTTATCGACGTGTACAATTAATTGTGCACATTGATAATCAGTACACCCAAAGCTTTGTTGTGGACCTATCATCCCTCAGTTGCTAATGTTTTCTGCCTATTGAGATTCCCTTACACTTGGACCCACCAATTGTACAATTGTATATGAAAACAGTATGCAAGATTTATTCATCCACCAAGCTTTAGTCCTCGGCCTGACTTCGGCCACATTTGCAATTTTCCTATGGGTTTGAATTCTTCAGGCCACCCATTTGAGCACCTAAGTTATAAATCGGCCTTTTGCAGTCCAATTAATACAAGACCGAAATTAGAATTTGACTTCAGTCAATATTATTATTATTACTTTTTTTTTTTCACAAAAATATTGCTTTGAAAAGATGCAAATAAACAAGACCCATCTTAGATGGGCACCACAAATCCAATGAGGACTTAGATTTGGAAAAGCCAAATTATTTATTGGCTTTTTGGATAACTGATTTTTGGCAATTAAATTACTCGGCCTATGTGAAACTTACCCCCTAAACACCTTCTCGTTGTCACCAACACCAGCAGGAGGAGCATTAGCCGAAATAGAAATTATCGACTTATCATTACTAATCATTTCTTCACCGCCTTCCCCCCTGAGCGGGTTAGACGGCTAGAACGTACCAAGATGGTCAAGGAGACCGATCTCTTGATTTGCGGAGACATCATTGACCACTTTTTCTCGGCCTCTTGAAAAGTTATTTTCACAACCGCTTCTATGCTCGCCTGTGACTTTTCAAGTTGGAGAGCTTTCTTTCTGAACACAGATTAATTCTTCGAACTTGTAAAGAATACCATTGAAAAAGTCACATGAATCATTTGATGAGAGATTTTCCATCATCACTCGGTGGTCCCACCGGGCGTGCTAAATTGTTTTGGCTAAAAATTAATTCTGAGCCCGGGCATGCCAGGGGCTTTGTACGAAGACCCAAACGTGTACCAAAATGATCCCTAAGCATTGTTTGATACGGATCACGCAATTGTTGGGAAGTAGGGATGACCCTTTCTCTTAAGGGTCCACAACTTTGATGCGAGTAATTTGGTTGAGTGATGAAACGAAAGTTGAAAATACAACTAAACTGAATATGAAATTGATCTCAAGCAGATTGCAAATTGCAATGAAACTACATTACATTAAAACATTAAACAGTGGACAAATCAAAAAGGACAAAAGGAAAATGAAAAACAGCAAGGAAACAAGACTTGATGGGATTTAATTACACGAATTGTGAATACAATAAAAGAAAACTAATGCCTTGTGCACGGCTAGAAGGAGAAGGAGAAAAGCAAAGTAGTACGGTGGTGCAACCGCAGGAGGCTGTTTGGCTGTGTGGGAGCCATTTTTCTTTCTTGGTGGTCCAATGCTTATATAGAGTTGCATGCTGCAAAATAACTCCCATCTTGTAACCACCCACTTCATATAACTTTCACATCCATTAACCACTACCCACTTGCAAAACTCCCCACTAGTGTGGTTAATTTCCCACTTACACAAAATATAACCGGTCAAATATAAAAATATATATTTATATTTAGGGTGTAAACAGGTGGGTAAAACTTTGATTTTTGAGAGAGAAATAGAAACTAGGTGGTGCATATTGGAGATTTTGAACTGTTAGGAAGTGGGTTGTACAACTTGTACATTGGGAATTTTGAGTACAAGTTGGATTTATTTATTTTCTGTTTGTTGGTTTTTCTTTGGGGGGCTTAATCCATTTTGGGCATGAAATCTATTTGTGCCAAATTGGGGTTTTGGTTTCAAAGGTATGAATTTAGGTGTTCTTTTCTTGTTCTGAATACTTATTGGAGATGGAATAGCTAATGTTTCATTGGAAGCAATTAGATTGATGGTTACCACTGATTAAGTGGTATTTATTTATCTCGAGTCTCCTTCACCAAAAGAGACCCACCGCTTGCAAGTGCTAATGTGGCTCTTTCACCAAAAGAGGCAACAAGAAGTGGCGTACAAACAAATGGAGTGAAGACTTTGAAAGATGTTGTGAAGCCTAAGCACAAGAGAAAAAAGAAGGCATCCTCAAGTGTTGATGCATGTTTGAAGGCAGTCAGTCCTCAAGAAATGGGATCCTTCATTTAGCTCAGAAGCCAGTTCTTATCCTAGGAAGCCTTTTTATTTATTCATGGGGTTGTTGATTTTCAATTATGTTATTTTCTCTTCTGTCAACCATTTTGTACCAAGACGCTGACTATGATTTCTACAGACATGCTATAAGTCATATTAATAGTTTATATTGACACATTATCTTTGGGTTGGCACTCAATATTATCTTTATCCATGAAATGTATAGTTTATGAAAGAATTGAGAAAACGAGAGGGGAAAAGTAATTTTTTTTCCATACTACCAAGGTTATATCCCTGGGAAGAAATCAACACAAGAACATAGAAGGAGACCCAGTAAGTACAAAAATAGAAAGTCAATATGACATATGAAATAGAGCCCCAAAAATTAAAATACAAGGTCCATAACAAAGGTAACATCCTTTATGAAAGTCAATAAGACACATGAGAGAGCGAGTCCCAAAAGATAAAATACCAAAATAAAGGCAAAATAACTAGGCTGGTAAAATAACAAAATAAGCACAAGTAGTTGTCCATAGTGTCATCACTCATCATCATAGTCATCATCATCATCCTCCGCCATTTCAGCACTATGGGAAGATCTGCAAGGAATGAAAATCACAAGTCATTGTCCATAGTGTCTATTTTGCAAAAAAAAAAAAAAAAAATTAATAATCAAAATAAACTTGTGTTTCATAACTAGTGTGTCTTTACATGTTAGTAAGCATTGGACAATTCCTTTTGTCGTGTGATTGACCTGACGATCCACGTACAACCATTGCAGCACCTAGTAGCCTTTCCTATTCTCTTCTCTTTTCTTCCTTTCAACCCTCTCCCACACCCCTTTGATCGAACGTCATGTGGCTCATTGAACATTCGCTCTAAAGGACTAGGGGTGGGGGGGTACAAACTACTCCCTTAGCGATTAACATCGACTTGATCTTTCCAAAAGCATGTGCCAAATTTTCTCTTAGCACTTCAGTTGTCTCTTCAGCCAGTGCACCTTCATCAATTACACTTGAAGCAAAGCTAAATTAGTTGTTATGCCTAACTACCAATGAAGTGTCAACTGCATCTTTTGAGCCCATACAAAAATCATCTTTCACAGTAACAGACTTTGTTGCCTTCGTCCATCTCTTAAAGATGTATATATTAGGTAGCTTCACAATTTGCTTTTTACGCATATACATCAGTATGTGCCGGCATGCAATTCCTTCATATTCCATTTTTTTGCATGAACAACTCACAAATCCTAATGACTTTTCCCCCAACAACTTTTCAAACCCTTTACTCCCAGTTGCACGCTGAACACTATAGATGCACAAATGCACTTTTTCATAATCAACATCAATCCAATAAACAATAGTTTGCTACAACACTTCTTGAAATATATATAAAAAAAATAGTATGTGTATAAATTTCACTCATTTTCTTCTCCATCAAAGATGGTGTTTTACAAAAAAGGGTTTTCATTGATATCACTATGATTAAGCTCTAGCTCATTATGTTGTAACCGCTTCAATGCCCTATTAAAATGTGTCACAAAATCATTTAATGAGTTATTCTTTTTCACATCCTTCTTGAAAAATAGTGGAAACTTTCGGCTCTTTGACTACTTGACATATGCGCATAGAATGTATTATTCACAAATGCAGGAACCCATATTGAACTTGTAACCACTCATTACCTGATAAGTCACCTTTTTCCAATCAAACCTGTCCACTTTGTTTCAAACTCCTCTGGTGTCTCTAAATCCCAAATACAACTTCTTAACTCCTGCCAATGAACTTTATAGTTAATTGCATTTATCTTTTCTGAAAAATTATTTAAAATATGCCAAATACAATATATGTGAATAGTATTTGGTATGAATTCAACAATAGCTTTAGACATCACAGGATCTTAATCATGATGAATTTGATGATCATTCGTGGTGGAGGTCATGGCATAGCATCCAACCATTCCTTGAAAAGCCGAACAAAGTATTCAAAGGCCTCATCACTTAAGAAAGCACACCCAAAAAAAGTTGTTTGGGTATAGTTATTAACCCCCACAAAAGGTGTAACTATAATACTGTAACGGTTCGTATTGTACATTATATCAAACACCACCACATCTCTACAAACCCGCTATGCCTTTCTGAAAGCCACGTCAGCGCAAAAACAATGAGTAATCATCTTATCATCATCTGTCTTTACTTTGAAAATGAATGCCAGATTCTTATCTTGTTTTGATTGAAAGTACTCATACAACATTTGGGTATTGTCACACCCCAACCTACCCCAGCGGATTATGACAGGTGTAACAAGAACATATGCACCCAAAAAAATACACTAATAAGCATTAAAACCTGTTAGTTATTCAGAAAAAACATGATTTAAACCATCAGAAAAGATCTTGCTGTGACAAAACAGCCCCAAGGGCAAAATGGTCATTTATAAAAATATATTAAATTTTATACCAAAAGATAGTTCTTTAAGTCCCGGTTCCAACGCAAAAAACGGCGCGCGAATCCGATTTTTGTAAAAAGAGTTATGCATGTTTCCGTAAAAGGCGACGTGCAATGAAATGCTAGGCGGATCGATCCGCCCTTTGTACCCGAATCGATCTGTAATGTAGTTTTTCTACAGAGTGACCCTTGAAAAGAGCCGGATCGATCCGGGCTCTGCAGAACCTGTTTTTTCTGCTAAAAACACTGCTAAAACATTACCAAATCATATCCAAAGCAAACCAAACATCATGGATCATTAGGAAAACATTTCAAGGCCATTTCTAAACATGTTTAAGCACAACCCAAACTTGTGGAAACTCATACACAACTACATTTGGATCAATATAATCCATGAGCTCAATTCATTTGAATCAAAACAAACTTTTAAGCCTTGAAACTCAATTCTCATCAAAAGTTCATAAGATTTGTTGGGAATGAACTCAAAACTAAGCCAATATCATACACACAACCAAAACTTGTCCACATACATGCGACACATCCGGATTTGTTAAGATGGTTCACTTACAATCACCTCATATTCAACCAAAACATAAGAATATACATAGTTTTCCCAAGTTCAACTCTAAACTACCAAAATGACAAGTTCAAGTATACAAGTTTCTTAGTTACAACACAAGTACCAACATTTTCATTTAAGAACCTACAATTTACAACATTCTACCAATGTGAAGAGTGTTCATGTGCATAAGTCTCAAATCTCCCCCATCTCTCCCATCTCTCCCAACGCCCGTCATTTCCTCTCTGGGTATGGCTCCGAACCTGCGGTGATTGTTATTTACCACAACAGAAAAGGATAATGGTTTTTTCTTAAGCATTACGCTTAGTGAGAATTCTAAACATGACTGAATGTTTAACATGTGCAATGCAACAATGAACATACAAATCATATTTGTAATCGCCGAATCACCGGTTATATGGTTCATTCAGATCCGAAGACCTCCCTTGGTCTCGTGGTCACTTCTATTCCTTGAACTTCCATATTTATCGGATTCTTCCTCTTCACCACCCTTATTATTCCCAATAATGAACCATTTCCCCGGTGCTCATTGACTATCACATAGACATTTAAGCACATAAACATGTAACAACATACAATTCTCATAAAATTGACATGAATTTCACAACCCAACAATATAATAGCTTCCTAAACATGATTTATCATCTCTAACATCACTTGAAGCCTTGAACACATTAAACCCAATCACTTTTAGTATAGAAAACTCACCTTATTCACATATTATATACAAATAGAGCTAATTATGCAAAATTTCTTAGCAATTCTTGCTCAATCCTCTCCCCGGAGTAAATCCTACACAAATTTGGCACCCTCGTGTCACCATTGGCGTAAGCTACCAAAATTACGACGATTAAAACATAAATTAAAGGTATAGAAACGATTGTCTCACCTTCATGAGTCCAAAAACAGGTTTGGTTCGTGAATCCGACGAACGGCGGCGACAGAACAACGAGATTTCGACGTCGGTGACGGTCCATCTTCTCTCTCGTGATCTCTCTTTTCTTTTCTTTTGATTTTTGTGTAAAATGAGAGACTACTCTCCCTTACATGACACATACACACCCATGCAAGTGAGGTGTCATGAATTTTTCCCCTTATTTTCGTTTATACCCCCGAAATTCTTAAATTCCTACTATGAGATCCCCAAACATTCCGTTAACTTCCCAATTATCTAAATAAGTGGTTGCCTAAGTCTCATATGGGTCTCATCGTAGGTCCCACATATTTTATGAAGTTACTATCGTACCTACTAATTATGAATCTTTTCAATTATACCCTTATTTGGGTATCCAACACAAAACCAATTGCTAACACATATATCAATATATAATATGGAAGCATTTTAAACAAATACTCATTTAATCATATAAATGCATTTAACATATAAAATGCAATTATTTTTGTTCAGCCCTTCACTGGGTCCTACCTCATTACCTGTCCCACCTCACTGGGGACTTTTCCAACTGTGCCCTTTACTGAACACTTTTCACGGGCTAGTCCAAGCCTCCCCTTAATCCATTTTATACACTAATTATATTAATTAATGCATGTAAAAATAATAATTTACCTGTTCTCCGGGTATGGTTGTTGCAGGTATTGTGTCCATCATACTTCTTCCGCAATCTCGCTCAACATTGTAAATATCTTGTTGAGTACATTCAATATTTTCTAGACCTCCATAGTGTAGTTCCATAATACTTATTTGTTGATGTGTAGGCACATTTGCTGCAGAAATTGTAATGCTAGCTGTTTCTTGGCATTTAAACATATATGTGAGACATCAACAAATGCACTTTTTGAGGTGCTGCAAGCACGGGGTTGTGGGCCTCATTGAATTGGCTAACAATGAAGCCTTGCCCTAATTTGGATCTCACCACGACCATCTTCGCCCCACATCCCTTTGTTACTAACCCACATCATCGTTGGACATTAATGTTTATTTTTCGTCTTCTCTCTTGTTTGTAACACACAAATTCTTTTCTTGTATTTTTGCTTGAATGACTTCGAACACTAAACCTAGCCTCACTAGCATAGTTATTATAGAAAGCATGCGCATCATTCAATGCATCGTACTCCTGATTTAATTTTGGCTTGATTTGTTCCCTTGCTTCTGGAATATGAGTGATATGATTGGATGATACATCATCGACTTGATCCAATTCCTCCTCTGACCCATGATCCAATTGATCTTCTGATTCAAGTTTCATGCCCTCTATAATATCCTTGTCGTATCGTAATGGGAAAATAAAGCAACAATTACCAATTGTGCCGATACGAGCAGAACCTACAAATGTATCCCACAACACATAAACAACTAAGAATAAAATAAATGGAAACATTATACTGTTTAGTTGCATCCCATAAGAGGATGCCATGTTTTAGATACACTACTTAATTTTCCCTAAAGGAATAAAAATAAAAAAATAAAAGAAGGTTGCCCAATTGTTTTTTTTTTTTTTTGAAAAGTTTTCTATTTGTTTGTTTCTTCAAAAATTGTGAAGGGAAATACTGAACAAGTAGAATATTGATGTCCATGTGTTCTCTGCCCATTTTGGAGTGCAATTGAACAATACTGTGATTCCTATTATAAATGAATATTGATTCGTTGTCATTAAAAAAAAAATTTTGTGATTAGTTCTAGTTAGGTTCACTAAATAAATACTACAACTATCATAAATTAGTAGCAGTAAAAAGTATCTTTCAATCATCAATGCTCTTCAACAATGTAAAGAAGTTGACATGTGAATATATCAAATAATCAAGAAAACAACAAAGGGAAAAGAGAAAAGAGAGCTAGAGTTTCTCATAACACGAAAATTAAATGAATGAATACAATACAAAAGAAGAGACAATAATAGCATATCTAGGTATACAATATTACCCTAATATAAAGTAAAAAGACTAAACTACCCTAAAGCTAATAAAATTAATTATAATAGCTAACTCTAATACCCCCTCCCCCCCTCTCCTCAAACTCATGATGCTGCAACTAGAAGCATAGAGAGTTTGCCAGCTAAAAAATGAAAATTCTGAATTGGATGTGACTTTGTAAACAAACCAGCTATCTGCGCGGAAGAAAAAACAAAAGGCAAAGTGATAGCTCCATGCTTAAGGTGGTGATGAGTAATGTGACAATCAATCTCTATATGCTTGGTCCTCTTATGGAAAACTGAATTGTGAGCAATATGAATAGCACTCTTATTATCACAATACATAGGTGAAGGGCGAGGAAGGGAGACACCCATGTCTATAAGTAATCGGCGTAACTAAATAACCTCACGGGTAGTCGAAGCCATAGCACGATACTCATCTTCTGTGGAAGACACAGCAATAACATCTTGCTTCTCGCTCTTTCAAGAAATGAGAGAATCACCCCAAAAAATAAAAATAAAAAAAAAATCTAGTAACAGACTTGCGATCTGTAGGATCACCAGCCCAATCAGTATCAGAGTATGCACGCAGCTCCAAGGAAGCAGATGGCGAAAGTAAAAGACTTTGAAACTGAGTGCCTCTTAAGTACCTCAAAATACAATGAACAGCAGCCCAATGAACTGTAGTAGGGGAAGTAACAAACTGACTAACAACATGAACAACATGAACAATATCCGGACGAGTAATAATAAGATAAACCAAGCTACCAATAATAGTGCAATAAAAGGTAAGATCAAGCAAAGGAACGCCATCGGAAGGGGAAAGACGAACATTAAGCTCCAAAAGGGTATCAAAAATCTTATTATCAGTGAGGCGAGCACGCTCAAGAATGTCACCTGTATACTTAGACTGCGAAAGAAGATAACCTTTTGGAGAAAAAGCCACTTCAACCCCAAAAAATGACTTAGTGGACCTAAGTCCTTCATTTCAAAACAACGAGTTAATTCAGACTTCAACATTCCAATCCCATCAACATCATCACTAGTAATAATCATGTCGTCAACATACAAAAAAAGCATAATATGACCAGCAGTGGTACACCTGATAAAGAGAGCTGAATCATAGTCACTTGGGAAAAACCTAAATGAGGTAATCACAGTGGAAAACTTCTCAAACCAAGCTCGAGGGGCTTGTTTAAGACCATATAAGGCTTTCTTAAGCCTGTAAACTTTACCAAGACCATGAGAAACACCCGGAGGAGGAACCATATAAACCTATTCGTGGAGGTCTCCATTCAAGAAAGCATTTTTAACATCCATCTGAGTTATGTGTCACTGACGAATAGAAGCAACTACAATAAGAGTACGAATAGTAGTCATTTTAGCAACAGGAGCAAAAGTCTCCTTGTAATCCATACCATACTGCTGGAAAAAACCCTTGGCAACCAATCTTGCTTTGTACCGCTCAACAGACCCATCTGACTTGGTTTGATTTTATAAACCCAACGAGAACCAATAGCGCTCTTACCAGAAGGTAAGGGAACCAAACTCCAAGTGTTTGTCTTATACAATGCAGAGAGTTCCTCTGCCATAGCCTGCTGCCAAAGAGGATCAAGAACTGCCTCTTTATAGGATAGAGGCTCAGAGAGATCATGAACTGAAGCTAAAAAGGAAGCAAAAGAATCCTAATAACAAGAATAAACGAAATCAGGTGATTGAGTGTACTTACGAGTGCGAGCAGGATAGCGAGGAGGGTTCTACAGCCTTAATAGGTGCTTGGGTGGCCTCTGGAAGGGATGTAGGATATCAGGCGGCAATGTACCAGTATCAGCAGAAGTAGAACCATGAGGGGAGACAATATCAGTAGTGCATGGGGCTCGAGAGGGCACTCTATCAGTATCATTAGAGAATGGGTCAGGATGGATGAAATCAGATTAATTTAGTCAACTTATGATGATTATCAGGAATAGAAAAGAAGGGTATGTGCTCGAGAAACACAATATGGCGAGAGACATATAGTTTCTTAGTAATTGGGTCAAAGCAACGATATCCCTTCTGACCCTTACCATAACCTAAAAAAACACAAATAATAGACTTTGGTAAAAATTTTGTACGCTCTACACAAGGTCAAAGGACAAAACAAGTATAACCAAATACCTTTAAGGAAGAATAATCAGGAGCATGCCCATACAATTTTTCAAAATGTGACAGACCTGAGCAGTGAGAGGACGGAATTTTGCTAATTAGATTGATAGTAGTAAGAACAGCCTCTCCCCAAAAATCACTAGGGACATATACAGATAATAAAAGAGAGCGAGCAGTTTCTACAATATGCAGATGTTTCCTTTCAGCAACACCATTTTGCTCAGGAGTGTCTGTACAAAAGGACTGATGAATAGTTCCATCTAAAGAAAGCAACTCAACAAATGTATGATAGATATACTTTCCACCTAAATCACATCTAAAACATTTGATGACAATAGAATGTTGAGTTTTGACAAAAGCACAAAAGGTATTGTAAATATCAAAGAAATCTGAATGACATTCATAAGATAAACCCAACAGTAACGAGTGCAATTATCAATAAATAATACATAATATCGAGAAACCCCTCTTGTAGTAATAGGAGAGGGTCCCCACACATCAGAATGAACTAAATCAAATGGTGCAAGAGAATAAGAAATACTTCTATTAAAAGGTAAAGCTGAAAATTTTGCCAATTTACAACCACTACAATCAGATATTTCATGAGTTTGTAAATCTCCTCATTTTTCGGTAGAAACTAAACATTTTAAACGAGAGGCTGAAACATGACCTAGGCGAGAATGCCATAAATAAAAACTAGACGAAGATGAACTCAAACGAAAGGATAACAAGTCATCACTATAAGTTGCAACCACTGGTACATTGAGCTTGTCCAATATGTAAATTCCCCTTGCCTACGGTCTGTCCCAATTAGCGTCTGAGACTGCGGATCATGTACATGACAAAAAGTAGAAGAAAAAGAGACTAAGTCGCCTGCATTACAAAGCTGACCAATAGAAACAAGATTCAGAGTAAGTTTGGGAATATGATAAACACTAGAGAGAGATACATGAGTTGTGACAACAGACCCAACACCTTTTAATGGCATGAGAGTACCATCAGCATTCATGACAGGCAAAGAGGAAGCAGAACATAAGGGAACCAAAAGAGGACAAGTCAGGTGGCATATGATTAGAAACTCCAGAGTCTAAGACCCAAATACCTGAGGACATACATGAAGACATACCTAGTGAAGAGGTGGTCATAGTATGTGGCTGTGTGGCAAGGAACTTCTGAAATTGCTCAGCAAGGGAGGTCATGGACGGAGTAGATGGGGATGAGAAAGGGGAACCGGGTCCAAATGAGTCTGATGGTGGTACAACTGCTGCAGTGTTAGGCTGTGGAGATCTATACGAACGCTGCTGAGATTGGTTGTCAGATTTCTAATGAGAAGGTTGGGGTTGCTGTTGTTGTGGTGGTCGACACTATGTGAGTACTGGTTGCTGCTATTGGGCTGGTTTGCTCGACCTAACCTAAGACACTGAGCCTTCCAATGACCCTTCTCCTTATAGTAGTTGCATACATCACTACCAACTCTCGAGTAAGGCATATTCTGATTGTTGGACGGTGGTCGAAAGAGGCTGTTAAAATAAACAGAGTAGAGTAGAGTCGAGGAGAATTCCTTTTCCAGACTGAGGCTTGAGACGTATTTCCTCAGCTACTAACTCATGAACAACAGAATCAACTGACGGAAGTGGGCTACGATGGAGAATGGATCCACGAGGCCCTCAAAATCATCATGTAGAGCCATCAAAAACTGAACCAGACATTATTCCTCCCTACTAGCGATATATGGTGCAAACGCCCGCAATTCAGGCTACTCCATGAGAGCCAATTAATCCTAAAGATCTGTCATTGTAGAATAGAACTCCTGAATACTCAAATGTTTTTTGTTCAAGGGAACGAATATCACACTCTAATTAGTACCTTTTTGCAAAATTGGACTGTGTAAACAATTTAGCCAAATGATCCCACACCTCTTTTGCATATTCAAACTTTGCCGATTGCATACCTATCAAGGGAGCAATGGAGTTGTTGATCCAAGAAATGATTTTCGAATTATTTGTGTTCCAAAACATCCAATAATTCTGCAAATTTATCAACTTGTTCATTCGTAGGTTTGCTGAAATCCCCATTGATATAACCCCACATCTTCTTCCCCTTAAAAAAAATTTTCATCACATAATTTCAATATGCAAAATTCTTTCCATTGAGTTTAACACTAATCGCTTGAAGCGAATCATTGCGTTCAACAGCCATTATGAAAACGAAGCAATTAAATAACACAAAACAAACGAACCAAAATCACAGAGATCCAAAAGCACATAACAAACGAACCAGAATCAGTGACAGATCCAAAAACGAACGCGAATCAGTGCGAGATCCAAATACGAATTTGAATTAGCTAGAAATCCTAAAACGAACCAGAATCATCCGAAAAAAAAAAGTTTGATCTGCGAAGAGCGTGGATGAGATTCGAACCTGTACTATCCAATACTATTAGAATCAGTATTACCCTAATAGAAAGCAAAAGACTAAACTACCCTAAAGCTAATAAAACTAATTCTAATAGCTAATTCTAATAGCAACCACCAATACTATCCAAGTTTCAGACTTGGGAGGAGAGAGAGAGAGAGAGAGAGAGAGAGAGAGAGAGAGAGAGAATATATATAGAGAGAGAGAGACATGAAAGGGTATTGGGAGAACAGAGTGAGATATATCATACACGAAAGGAGAAAGTGAGAGCAGAGATAAATAAGATAGGGAGATGTGGAGAGAGAGGAGAGAGAGAAGACAGGGAGACTTGAGAGAGAGAGACGTATTTGGTCTCTTTGTTTTTTATTTTTTTTTTTCTTTTCTAGCAAATTGGGTTGGGTCTCAAATTAAGTTGAGTGACCAGCGTGTGTTAATTTTTTTTCCACTAAAACAGTGGTCCGCATTTTCTTAGCTTGCAGGAGCGAGTTCGCACAGGAAGCTTTCCATCTAATAACTACATATATACATACATTTACACAGATTTAGATACTGCTATGCTGCTACTTATACAAACAGATTTAGATTTACACTTGCATATACTGCTATACATACACATACATATACACACAGATTTACGTTATGTACTGCTATATATATACACACAAATTCACATATATAGATTTTGATTAGGAATAAAAATATTACAAGAATTAATCAACAAAATCTTAAAACTTATTAATAAAATATTGTTAACGAAGTTAGGCCTCTATAAAATATTGTGCAAAAATAACAAAATAACTAGTAATTAGGCTTATTAGTAACTACACGCTCCATCCTACATAAACCAAGTCTTGAGAAAACTAAACACATCCCTCTTGAAGAATTGAGAAATAATAATAGCATGCTAGAAAATTACGAAACTAATAATGTAGAAACCATGGTAATAAAAGAAGAAGGAAGATCAAGTCAAAAAAAAAAAAAAATTCCTAGGAATTTTAGTAAAGAGCAATGAAAGTAATACCAAGAGATTATGACCATAGAAGAAGAGGAAGACTGGGAGAAAATTATAACTTTGTAAACAGAGAAAGTCCAAGTTTTAGGTAACTCATTACATATCATATCAGAACAAAACTATAAATCAATAAAAACATTAAAACTAAAGGACTTAAATTTTTTTTTTTTTTTTTTGAAAACCTGATTGATGGAAGGTTGTAGTAAAAAAAAACAATTAGATATTCAAAGAAGCAAGAAAATATTAAATTTAAGGAAGCTTTTGGGGAGTTTAGTACAATTCTGTGAACTGCTAAGGTCCTAATTTTAATAATTATAAAAAGACTTGATTGGACGGTTGGACCCAACTGTCACACCTACGAAACTCCAAGGTCTAAAATGTCCAAATTAAAAGTAACGGGACTAAAATATCACAACCCTCAGATTATAAGGTTTTTAAAAGTGAAATTAAACTTACCCCTTAAAAAAAATAAAAATAAAAAATAAAAAAGGGGGGAGAAAACAAATGCTGTTACCAAACACACATGTTCTCTGTCAAACTTAAACTAGTTTATTTTTTTTATTTTTTTATTTATTTATTTATTTTTTTTTGATGAGCAAGCACGATTTTTTAATGAGCCAAGTAGGCCAACTGCCAAAGCGTCCAACAGAAACAGGAAAGAAACCCCAAAGAGGAAAATAGATAAATTAAAAAAAAAAAAAAAAAAAAACTAATCCAAAATTAAACTAGTACCTTATTCATTTGAGGATAGAACCCCTCAAATCTCTCAGTATTTTATATCCGTCGCATATGACGGTGGTGATAACCAGAGGCACCCTTAGACCTAAGGACACATAATGCTCCACACAGTACTACAGAGAAACCTATACTGAGAATCCACCTGCCAATACTTGATGGGGATGCAACTATCAGTAATACGCCATAGCTGCCTGTTAGGCAAATTAGAGGACCATATAGCATCGTACTATAATTGCGAAATTCGAGGACCAGTAACATCACTATAATTGAAGCATCAAATGATAATGTGTTCATAAGCATAATGTAATCCAAAGCCCATGGTCTCATCACTGAATATTTTTTGTTGGTGGCATTGAAATTGGCGTCGGCTTGAAAAAATCCACCGGGAGGGGTGAGGGCACTTTGGTAAGTAGCGGTGGCAATTAGTACAGCGACGACTAGTACCATATTGCGCCTTTCAGTTGACAAGTCCCTTCGGAAATCAAGTAGACGAAAATACAAATTATCTACAAAACTCACTTTAGAGGATAAAAACCCAGAAAGACTGTGGAAGGTAGGAATTGATGAACCTCTTCGAGCTCTTTTGCGGTTCAGAATAGCCAAGATTTCTTTGCTATCCTCTTCACTTGAAAGTCCTAAGACAATGTCAAGAGAAGTCAAACCCTCCGAATTCTTGGCATTCATGTTAACCTTATGATCAAGTAACAACTTCACAACCTGCACAATGAGTAGATTCACTAATTAATGGATGTTTGTGATTGCGCCCCTACGATGACCATACAAGTAGCAAGGTCTAAGTCTCTTCCCAACTATATTTTGGCTCTGGTTGGTTCATCGATTTCATGAGGGAAAAGAAAAGAAAAAAAAAAGGAGGAAAACTAGTTCTCTTGTGTTTCCCTTATGTTTTCTTCATACTATGAATAAAGGAAAGGAAATGATTCACAACACTCAAATTGCTAATTTATTTCTCAACTTATCCTATTTTCTTCATATTTTTCCCTTACTAACCAAATAAAGGAAAATGATTTCTTCTATGTTTTCTTTTATTTTCCCTCACTAAATCTAAGAACCAAGCCGAGCCTTGGTGTTCGAAACTAGAGCCCTCACACCATTTTGTTGCATCATGAATCGCTAGATACGGAACAAAGGCTAGGGTAAATGGTCATTTCACACAACTATTGTTCCAATGCGTGTGCGAAAAAATGGTCCGTTTTTGGAATGCCATTTGCATAATGCATTCTCACTAATAACAATTATATTGTCATCTCATTTTTCGACTTATTTACAAGATGCATTTTAATATAGTTCTTACTTTACAAAAAAAAAAAAAAAAAAAAAACAAGTTTTACTTGTTTCGACTTTTAAGTTCGAACATGTGTCTCTTATATAAGGACATGTGTTGGAGGTTGCTGAAACCCCATGCTTCTTCACTTTTATAACAAAAAACTCTTACGGTATAGTGTTTCCATCCTCATGTGGCCTATAAGTAGTTGCTAGTATTAGAGGATTATGGTACCAGGTTGGAAACTTTAACAAACAGAGTTTCCACTTCGTGATCAAAATATAAATACATATATATTCGTAATATACACAGATATGTATGTGTAATTGGGGAAAGATAGCCTGCCTGGGGTTGATTCATAGATGCTGCAATGTGCAACAAAGTATCGCCATTCTCATCTGTCGAATATAGCACCTTTCCTCTGCCAGTTTTACGGATCCATCCCAACATGACTTTGATTGCTCCAAGCTCTTTCTTTCTCACAGAAACATGTAGTGCACTCTCACACCTAATATTCAAATCCTCAATAGACTCGGGACAAGCACATAGAAACTCAGCCAATAGATCGACATTTCCCATCTCAGCTGCACAATGCAAAGGAGTACTCCTCTCCTTTCCTCGGACACGAATAAGCTCACCGTCAATAGAAATGAGCCGTTTCACCGTCTCAGTGTGCCCATTCTGCACAGCCAAATGGATAGCACTAAGCCCGTTTGGATTAAGCTTTTTACCAAAAGACGGCCACAAGCTCGCAACTTCGACTGCAAAATGCGTGTGTCCTAAAGCTGCAGCTATGTGCAGAGGAGTATCAACAAAGGGGATCTCATCTATATTCTTCAGAAGATTTGGGTTTTCGCATATGGAGTTGTATAAACCATTGATATCTCCAACTTGAGCAGCCACTATCAACGTGTATAAGCCACTGATATTTCCAGCTTCAGCAGACACTGTCAACATATGTTCCATTATTTCTGCCGTTTTTCAGGACAAGGATATTATTTCTGGCTTAGAAAGTTAATTTTCGGAAATGTCGATGAATGATGAGAGTCTATGAAGTTTCATAGAACTAAAGCTAAGACTAGAAAGATGAAGCAAGCTGTATGAAGATGTTTTTTTTGAGCAATTTATTTATTTATTTATATATTTTTGAGCAAGTATGAAGAATAAGGCAATTGATCACCTGTGGTTACAATGATTGTTAGTGGGAGTTTGACTCAACCACCACTTTCATACAAATGATGCTAACTGATCAACAACGACAAGAAAAATAAAGCAAGTTTGAATATGTTGAAAATTTGCTCTGATACATGTTAGTTTTTGGGTGGTCTGATACCTCTATTTATTTATTTATTTATTTTTTTATATCGATTTGGGAATATGAGATTGAGTATACGTCTTGATAGTGTAGATATATTTGGACTTTTCGAAATGCAAGTCTTTGTTTTCACATTGTGATTATGACAAGTATATGAATTATGATATATGGGGAGGCAAAATTTGCTCACGGAAATGGAGTGCCACGTGGATGATGAGGATAAAATAAAAAGAGAGGATTTGGGAGCTATTTGAGATTATTAAAAAATAAAACAGAATTTTAGGGGTTGTTTGTGATTATTAAAAAAAAAAAAACAGAATCTTAGGAGTAAAATAAGACCTAGACTAAACCAGACATTGAATTGAAGTGAAATAAGATGTCAGTTTATTTTTTATTTTTTATAATCCCAAACAGTCCTTAAGATTATGGTTTTTTTTTTTATTTTTTATTTTTTTCTTTTTTAAATTTTATAATCCCAAACAGCTCCTAAGTTCTCTCTTTTTATTTTGTCCTCTTGAACCAGACAGCCAAGACAATTTTGATATTCACAAGAACCAAACATAAAATGGCAGTCAAATTGGAATAAGTAGCGAGTAAAATGAGACGTGGACCGAACTTAAGATTCTGTTTTTTTTTTTTTTTTTATATAATCCCCCACAATTTTTTTTTTTAATATAATCCTGAACAGCCTCAAAAATTTTGTTTTGTTTTTTTTTTTTTTAAAATAATCTCAAAGAGCCCCTAAATCCTCGGTTTTTTTTTATTTTATTATTTTTTTATTTTGTCATCATCCACGCGGCAGTTTTTGGCTCCTCCGTGAAAGAGCCCTGAGGCTCATGCTGTGAGCAAATTCACTCCGTGATATATGAACATCCCACCACATGATATATGAACTGACTTTGACTTTATAATAGATAATCAATAATGATACACACACATTTTTACATATTTTTCTACGTATACCACACAATTCTGGTCATTAATTTTAGTGAATCCCACATAAATCTCACATGGGTCACATGTAGAAGCACATGGGAACTATTGGAATTAATAGGAATTGTGTAGTGTAGAATAGTGTATAAAATTTTGCTTGTATGATTACTCATAGACTTCATAGTCCAGTCATTTCTAGAAAACTCCAGCTTTGTCGACTTGGTCTTGAATTAGATATTGCTCATAAATTCTAGGAATTGACATCATGTTTGCATCATACATGTGTTGGAATTTGCATCGTATTCCAACAGAACATGTTGCTTGACCAAATTTTTTATTATTTATTTATTTTTTGTGGGCAATTGATCATTTGATTGATGTGTGGTTACAATGATGTTAGTGGGAATTCAACCAACAACCACTTTCATAGAAATAATGGTAATTAATAGGCAAAGACAATAAAATAAAGCAAGTATATTTATTTACTTATTTATTTTTACCAATTTTTTAATTTAATTTTATTTTTTTTCCTGACAGTGATTTGTTGTTACAATAATGTTAGTCGAAGTTAAAACCAACAACCTCCCATAAAGCCCTGGCCAACTTGGCTAAGGCTGGTTGGGCCAGACTTCGAATGCCGCAATCTATTTTTAGATGGAGTTACATAAAGAGTTATTGCCCTCTATTGAAGTACTACGCTCATAAGATCTACTAGCAAAGAGCTAGTGACCCCAAGTAGAGGTTCATCTAAATAAACAGAATGAGCCGATTGGTTTAATTTTAATCGCTAAAGTATCCACACATTTGTTTCCTTAACCTTTAAAGTATGCATGGGACAAAACACCGATCCACATCTACCAAGTTAAATCTTGCAAACTTCTAATAGGCCCTTTAATGGCTGTCTCTTCCTTACTAGGGGCGAATCTACTTGAAGACAGATAGCTCAATCCCCTACAATGTTTTGAAATATTTGGAATATACCTAATAAATAAAATAAAGGGTTAATTACACTAGCCTCCCTGAGGTTTGCCTTAATTACACGGACCTTCTTCACATTTTGAGAAATTACACAAACCTCTCTTGAGGTTTAGGTTGGGTTACACTCGTCTCTTCTCCGTTAATTGACCGTCTACTCCTTTAACAGAAATTGATGATGTAAGCAATTTTCGCTTACTTTATGCCAAAAATACCTTTGCTTCCCTAATTGAAAATAAGAATAATTACACTAACTTCCCTGAGATATGGCCTAATTACACGAACCTCCCTCATAATAAAAATATTTTTTTGTTAATTTTTTTTCTCTCTCTTCTTCTTCTTCCTCTCTTGTTCCGTCTCTCAGCAACAATTAATTTTTCCAAAATTTAGAATCATCTCTCTTAATTTTAAGAATGACTATATTTTCCATATCATTTTTACAGTCCCTTCAATTTTACATGAAGTATAGAAAGTTCTTTCCAACAAACCAAATGGAAGAAAGGCCATATTATTTGTCATATTTATTCCATAAATAGGAGAAACTAAAAAGTAGAAGAAATAAAAAACCAATTCCAAGAAATTTAAATTTTGAAATTAAAAAAAAAAAAATAAATAATTTCTCTCTCCTTCTTCCCCCCTTGTTCCGTCACTCAACAAAAATTAATTTTTTCCAAAATTTAATATCGTATCTCTTATTATTTATAATGACTATATAACCTTTACCATTTTTCACAGTCCCTTCAATTTTTCACGAAATACAATAAGTTCTTTCCAACAAACCAAATTGCAGATTGCTCAGATCCTATATACCTATCATATCCGTCATATTTGTTCCATAGGCATGAGAAACTTAACAGGTTAAACAAATAAAAAAAAATCAAACCCGAGAAATTTAAATTATGAAAGTGAAAAATTTCAAGAAGGGTAATGTTTGGGACATAACCAAAACCCACACACCTAAGTCCACACCCTAAGATGGACCAATGGAAAGAGAGAAAGAGACTGTGGGGTCCACTGTCAGTGTAGGGTCCACCAAAGTGATTTGAGTATGGTGTGTACTTGGGTGTATGTTTTGGGTGTGTCCATACATTGCCCTTTAAAGAAATGCCTGAAGAAATTGCTAGAAGGAATTTAAAAAAATTGAAAGATACACTTCTTAGTAGTATGAAAAGTTTAACCTAAACACTTTATCATTGCAAAAGCAAATTTTATTTGTGAATATAGTAATACATATGCGCAAACTGTAATTATGGGTGATCAGGGAGGTCCCTGTAATTAGACCATAGTTCAGGGGAGATTTGTGTAGTTTTATGTAGGGGCATTTTGGTACTTTCATTTAACCTGTCAACGACGTTTGCGATAAGGGAGGTCCGTGTAATTTTCCAAAATGCGAGGGAAGTCCGTGTAATTAAGTCAAAACACAGGGGAGGTAAGTGTAATTAACCCTAAAATAAAATGTAATCTTAAACCCCCTGCTCTATGAGTTTATGTGTTAAATTTATGCTACTACTGTGTATATTGGACAAAATGTAATCCCATGCCTACCCTACTGCAAAAAAATACTTGTATATTAGTTTGGACTGTAGTATACATATTGCAACAATAATTGTAATCCAACCCATTCTATACCACGAGCCAAGTCATAGATTTCCTTTCTCCGCCAATGTTTTAGACACCAAATTCCTTGCGAGTCCTTTTGTGAATGTCTGCCAGATTTTGGCAAGACCTCACATAATACGCAGTTATTATACCATCCGTGAGTAACTGTCTTAAATAACTGTGTCTAAGTGCAATGTGTCTGGACTTACCATTATACACTTTACTATAGGCCCTAGAAAACGTAGACTCATTATCACAATGGATAGATACAAGAGGCATTGGTTTAGGCCAATCTGGAATTTCTAAACTAAATTCCTTAACCACTTTGCCTCTTTTCTACTTACAGCTAAACGTGCAAATTCATGTTATGGTGGAGTCAGCTATACAAATACGTCTCTTTTTCCACGAGATAACTCTTCCACAAAAAGCGAAAAACCATTCACTTGTTGATAAAAGATTCTCCTGCCTAAAAAAAATATTGCATGTTAACACAAATAACTAGAATCACTAGCTTCAAAAAAAAAAAAAGCCTAGAATCACTAGTATTTCTACTAGGTATGACATTTTGGACGAGCCTATTGTGAGAAGCTTCTCATATCAGAATGCGGATTTTAACCATTGGATGAGAATCTGGCAATAAGTGCATCTCCAGATTCTTAGGAATCTTATGGCTAGATTCTCATCTAACGGTTAAAATCAGCCTTCTCATATGAGAAGTTTCTCACAATAGACTTCCTCTAACATTTTATAGTATACATAAGTATTTTCCAGCAGTTAAACAATTTAATCCAAGGGTCTCACAAATATACAAACATATTGATATTGCCACAATAATCCTTGTATACTAATTAGAAAAATAAAATTAAACTTGGTTTAACTTGGTTTTATTCCCAAAACCTTGACACCCATTGAAGTTACAAATAAAATTATTATGCAATTCAAACAAAATAGTCTTAAGAGACCTGTTTAAATAAATATACAATTAGTATTATACTACTAATGTTATACAAGAAGAAGTTAAATTCAATTAATTAAAACAACTATTGGAACAATCATAACTTATCAAGACACATGCTAGAGTGTGACAATAATGTGGTAACCGTGGGTAACTTTCAATAAGACAGCAAAAATAAGTAGTTACAAAATATATGTACATACTATTTAAACATAAGCAGCAGTTGGATCGGAATTCTCAATTTTGAAATAGTGTAAATTGACTTTTTAAAACAGGTTTTCTTATGAGAAGCTATACAGAAATGCACCATTAATATAACAGTTTTCTACCCAAATGAAAGAATGATAACCATGACCGATGGTTCATCATCATCATCAAACAACTGTTGGGAAATCCAACAAAATCAATTCCAAGAAGAGAATGTCTACTATTCTCTTTTAGAGTCCATCCAAAAAACAATCAATAGATAAGTAATAGGCTTGGGAATTTCTATACCCTATTACAATCACCATCTCCTGTTACTGAATCCGGAAGCTAAGCCTCACGAAGTTACCCTTGGATACACCCCTTACTTGGGGGATTTTTCTGTACTTCGTGAAAAGATAATACAGAGTGAGCACTGGAAGAAATATTGCAAAAATGGTGATTTCAATGATTTTATTGTGGTGGAAATTAATAAGGAAGATCCCCACAACAATATAATTGTTGAAAAAGACCCATTAGAAAATTTCTCTTTTCAGGGTTCGAAATTAGAGAAAGGGAAAATTGTACATGATCCTAACAATGATTTGAACATAATTCGATGAGGAGTCAATGCCAACTATCGCTAGGCGGCATTGTGAAGGACACAATTACTATTATCAAGAAAGAAGAGGACTCATACATCAACTCCAACAATGTCTCCCCGGAGAAGGTAGAAAAGAGTGAGCTATGTGCCGAGAGGTCCAAGCAAGAAGACAATTTGCAATCACCACCAATCGAAGAAAAACTGGGTTCAATTTCAAAGACTAGTCACCTTGGCCCAAAGCTTACTAACAAGAACTTGTGTCAACCATGCCCAAAACCAGTCAAGAATTAATGGTCTCAAGACTCTCAACCAAATTAGAGTTGGACCAAATATCACCCAACTCCTACCCACCAACATTACCAGCGAAACAACAATAGATTTCACTCATGTAACGTCGTGGGTTGATCAACGCTTCAAGCGCTTTGATAGACAACCCTCTAACCATATTGGCCTGGCTATTGACAACTTCGACCGATTAAGTTTTATGTATTATCAACCATGTTCAGGTGTAAGCAAACTTGGTCAAACCTTTTCAAACAATTGTCCAACAAATTTTGGGTCCAAACACCCAAATATTGGCAAAACATTTACCTCCACCAAGGCAATACTAAAGGAGTGAATTTTCAAGACAAGGGGCAAAAAAGTACTATCAACACTTTTATGGGAGGAAAGACTGAATGTGTGCTCGCTTCAACAAGCCAGCAGAAGCATCATTAAATAACGATCGTAGTTGTAATATCTTGTTTCTTTGTACTGTTGGGGATTTACCTCCAAAATACAAATGTTCATTGAATAAAATAATAATTAGATAACGACAGAAAATAAATTTTCTTACCAAATCGATAATCGCATAATGTTACCTCGAAATGGTATGCCATCGCTTGGAATATCGTACCACAAAAAAGTCACATAGTTAGGTTGAGTGCGGACTAGGTCACTCTCTCTAAGACGATTCGCGCCTCTCACGGTAATCACTGGTGTAGGAGAATAACACGTCGCTTCCAAGATACTATAAACGTAGCTCTAGGCTATGATCATCCCCAATCTACACAATTTGGGAAACACCGAAGCTTCTCCCTAAAACTTTCTTTACCCAATTATAAAAATTAAAACAACATATACACATAATAAATGAAGTAGTATATTATACTAGCACTATTCCATCTCATGGACTTGTAGTCATATTGCATGTATTGTATAGAGAATATGCCCCAAGCCTTATATTTATAGGGTCAAGAATATGGTTGCTGGAAAACCCATACTAATTAAAGTTTAAGCTCAATTAACTATCCTTAATAATCACATGTGTAACATATGGGCTAATAAACTAATCTAATTAATTTTTGTGCATAATGGTGTATAACACCCACTAATAAGCCTCATTAGTTCATCAAATAATGACTAAACTAATGTTACAAAATAATGTAATAAAACACTCAATGATGAGTATAAAACTCCCAAAAGAATTTAGATAAAAATCATATTTTTATTAAAATATTCCACCAATCCCCCACTTATTTTAATAAACATAAGAAACAATATATTAGGGAGAAGATAGAATGTCATGAATCCTGAGAGTGGCACTGCCTTTAAAACTTTACTTAGTGTTTCAGTGTTCCCGTATTAGAGTCAGAGTGGCTTAGCCTTTAAACAATGACTACTTGAGGATACGTAGAAGTACGTCACACAAATGACACTCCAGGTGCTCTCTAAACTTCATAAGCTAGCACATTATTCGGCATTGTGCTTTATTCCAGTTTTCATGAGTCCTCTAGAGATTAGCCCAATCTTATAGGAAGCGGCCCCACTTCCACACTCATATAGGTGAGTCTATCAAGAATGCTCCTGGAACTGAGACATCCCTGGGCTATAGAACTTATTAAGAGATAAATCTCAACCTCCCATTAACGTTTCACCAGCCCCTAGGTAGGGTATCCTCATAGGTGACTTATTACAATTTTGGGCTTAAGTCTTATCCCCCTCGATGTACATCAAACCTTTGCCTCTAGCTAGATAGAGCTTTTTACTCAATTTATTTCACACGTGTGCATAACACGTAACAACGGTTTAGATTTTAACACCATGCCTCAATGGAAGTGCTATACCAAGTACATAGTTCATTTTCACCATTGGGTACTTTTAATCGCCAACATATTATACACACCAAATGGTGAGTGTAATAATAATTGTATACTTTCTCAAGACTCCACCATTGAAAATAAAATAACAAGCATTTTTTATTATGAAAACCAAGAATTATACAACTTTACCCTTAGGGTAAGTGTACTTGGATTTTAGACATCTAAGTAATTTTTTCCATAACACAAAATTTCATAGTATAATTTTTCTTTCATGTCAAAGCATGAACAATGCACCATTTTAAAATCGAGAAAACATGTGATGTCATACCCAAAACTCACGTTCCTCTATAATTTCAACACACTTTAATAACACCCATAAAAAATGGTGTGATCCATCAAAATAATGATAAGCCACTCAAGAATTTTAGAGCCGCCCACTATTTGAAAAAAATTTCCGAATCAAATATCAAGGCACATTTTTTTTAATCATATCACCACCATAACAAAATTCACCCAAATAAATGGCTTATATATCTATATATACATATATATATATATAAACTAGCCTTATTGTTCTCCTACACTCTTGGGATTCAATTATACCTTGTAATTGATTTGCAAAATCATACTTGAAATTCAAATAATTTTCAGCTATATTTCAACTTCGTTCAAGCAAAATCAAACCATATCTCCATATTTCAAATACTTGGAACCTCCTGGAGTACGTTATGGGACGTGCCCGGGCTGCGCCTATCGTGGAGTGGACTAGCATCGTGCGCCCGACCTGTGGGTCAAACCCGGGCAGTCCTAGATGGACAGCCCATGATGGTTGCATGGCGAGCGTAATTACTGGATGACTCGGCACTTCTCAGTGAAGTAGCGGAGGTTGACTTTGACTGGATACTTTTGTACATATCAACTGCCCCCCCCCCCTCCCCCCCCCATTTTCGAGGCTAATATGATGCTTCATCAGATGAGCGTCGGAAATCAGTGCAACTCGGTGTACCGTTTGGGACCCTACCCGGGACATTACTCAGGGTTGGACCGGTCGCCTTGGTAAGTTGGGGGTTAGACCAAACGGTGGCCTCAGGAACTTAGGGTCGGTAATTGCCACGTGTCAGGGAGCGATTGGTCTGATCAGGATCCAACAAGGACGATGCCGGAGTAACTAGGTTGTTATATCAGAACAAAACCATCACATTGCACATTAAGTGCGCACGGCTTTTGAGACGTCGCTTCACGTACCTGAGGTTACAGCTGTTAGGCGTTCAGGCGGGAAAATTTCCTTACCGTTGGATCTAATCTCATCTGAATCATACGTACTGTCTATTTAAGAGACACTTGTGCGTTTCTACTACTCCTGCTCTCCAGAGAAAGAGACTACCGAGCGGTTTAAGAGAAAAAGCGTCCGGTCAGGCTACTCCGCTCCTTGCAATCTAATGTTGTAAGTCTTCATTTCTCCAACCTTGTAATTCACTGTATTCTTCTATCCTTTTCCTTTTCTTATTCCCGAGTGAGGCTGGAGAATAGGAACCCGCTAGGACTCGTGAGGGAGTGGGATTTTTTCTTTTTTAGGCTCTGCTTCTTTTTTCGATCAAGTAGTGCGATAGAACAATTAAACCGGTCGGGGTGTCCTGGGGTGGTTCTATCCGAGTGCTACTTTACTCTGAAGACCTTGTACCTCTTGCCTTTCAGGCTTTTAGTATTGCCCCCCTTGTATCTTAGACTCGGAGTCCCCGACCTTTACTTAGGTTGTCAGTTACTCCCTCGCCCAATTATAGGAGCCTTAGAGATGTGCCATTCAGGGTTCAATTCATCTTCCCGGTCGAAAGATGAACAACCACGGTCTAGGACCCTGGACACAAGTTTAGACACTCCTTCTGTGACCTCGTCTGATCAACACAGCGAGGGTAGGATTCCCATCTAGGAATTGGATGAAGAGGCGGGTCATGAACCCCCAGTGGCCTCTATGTCTTGACACTCGAGCGGCGAGGTGCCAATCCTGAGCATTCCCGAAGTAGTGTTTGCTTGTGAGTTTTTTCTACCGGTTTGCTTGCCTCAGACCTGGAGAGAATCAGGGGCAAATACGACATCCTCGACCATTATCCTTGACCGCACCCGTCGGAGAGGCTCAAATATATTGGTTGAGATTCCTGACCCTTTGTGAGGATGTCTTTATGGCCAGCCTCCGTATTCCCCTTCATCTGATTGCCCCGGATGTTCTGATCTATCTCAGGATAGCTCCGGGGCAGTTGGCCCAGAACGGTTGGAGATTTCTGATGGGTCTATCTCCCTCTGGCCTCAAGTTTTTGGGTACAAACTCACCCTTCAAGAGTTTTTGTGGACCCACCAATCATTCTTATTACATGGGGAGGTCGGGTTCTTTTCTCTGGGAGCTCGACAGAGGAGGAAGATCAAAATCAACTGCCCGAGCAACGACAAGGGGTGGAAGAAGAAATTCTTCCAAGTGTCCACCCCTAAGTTCTGTGAGGAGGCCCTAGGGATTCAACTGAGAACTTCCTGGGCGGGAAAGTTGAGGAGTAAGCCCCTGTTCTGTGCCCATGTTTCTTTTCTTTTTGTTTTTATTGCAATTATTGGAGCTAACTGTTTCTTGTTCCATTTTGCAGTGGGGTCAACTGATCCACCGAGCATCCCAAATTAGTGCCAGGATAGGATCAGGGCCTTGGCAGACCTGCCAACAAACGTCTAGAATGTGCTGATGTAGTCGGGAGATCAGAAAGTTACGAGTTAGACCAGCCCTTCGAAGTGCTCGTATTTCCCTCAATCATTTTTGGTAAGCTCCCGCCGCTCAGGTTAATCTCTCTACCTCATTATTCCATGGTTTTATTGGTGACTTATCGCATGATTTTTCCTTTTACAGAAATGGGTCCAAGGAGAGACCCCAAGGTGCTGAGTGCCAAACAACCTGCTGCTACCGCTCGGATGGCGGAAAAGAGGAAGAGATTGGCTGCTGAGCCCGTCGGTGCTGCTACCGCTTGGATTTAATGTAAAGTGAGCTCTCTAAAAGAATTTTGAGTTTGATCATCAATTTCGTTTGAACTCCAAGGACCATTAACTTGGCAGAAGAATTGAATTAAATAAACCCATATGCCTCAAGGATCATGTGTTTGAGAGGGGAATTGGATTTCAATTTATGCATTTTCGTAGTTTGATTGTTAGATCCAAGTTTTTAAAGTTCATGGGATTGAGTAAGACCTTAAGGTTCTCTTGCTAGATCTTCAAACATGAGATCTATGATGGAGATCCTCTAAGGCTAAATCCATGGATCTCTTTGTATTTCATTATTTACTTCAATAATCATAATCATACTTGATCTTGATTCTTTCTAGAATTATAGATCGAATTTGATTCAAATTATAAACACCAATTCAACAATGGTGCAGTGAATCCATTAACCAACTGTGATCAAAGATTTTTAATTAAATCATGGTCTATTGTAATTGGATGAGACCAATTGGAATGTGTTCATAACACAAAGATCTACCACTGTAATATTTGCTTTGATGGAATTATATAGTTAACATGGTTTGATCTTAGGATTTGTGAACTGGTCACTCTCTGTCCAAAATTTCATAACATTAGGTTAGTTTTGAATTGAATAGATCAGAGACTTAAGCATGTATTTTGAACTTCGAATAATTTTTTCTATGAATTAAAATGTGTTAATAAGATCTCCTAAAAAGATTGAAGTCATTCGGATTCGTTTACTACTTTTAGAAAATCATACAAAATCTTTGGACAGAGAGTTATTAAATCCTAAGTGATGTATAGTCTTTGTCTAATTCCCATAGATTGGACCATTCGATCCTTGATTTTCTTTTTAGGTTAGAAACTAGACTCACATAGGCACATTATATCCGAAAATCACTAAGATCAAACCATGGGAAGTATAGTTTTCCTATTTTTGAAAGTCTGACTTGTTCTCTGTAAATTCTGAAACTCTGTTATAGTTTTGATAAGCTTCATAAATGATAATCTAAATGACCCTTCTATGACCTAGGACCTAAAACATGTTTTGATTATGAATAATTGAACTCAAACCTAGAGGCTAAATGATCCAAATCAATGAATAGTTCATAGCTTGTTCTTATTCATGTTCATAGATTCATTCATGTGCATTGATTCTTGTAATTATGACACTTGTTTGTATTATGCTAAATCATAATTGGCTGAATTTAGTTATGAGTTCCTTGTGATCATGTTGGGATTGTACCACCTCTATATGGACCTTACATTGGCTCCTAGTTGAGACTCGTATATCTATAGAGGTGTTGTAATTTAAACTAGTTTGAAGGAATTCATGATTATGTCAACTTCCCCAAACTTGATAGATTTAAGCTAAAAGTTTAGGAATGTTATTTAGGATTCAACACTATATTGTGTTCAAATCATGTGGACTAACCTTTGTTTTGTAGCACTTTGCAGGTATGACTTTTTACCCCGCTCTAGTTTATTTTTATTTCTTGATTTTAATTATTTTTGACTCCTTGCGCGACACCTTAGATTAGGGTTTGCCTTATATGTATATATTTATTATCGCACATCACTTTGCTTGCTACTCGAATTACGTGATTTTGTATTGCTTTTATCGTTAACAATTTTATACCCTTTTCAACATGCTTTTGTAATGTATGTATATATCTATGTATTAGTTGAGGGTACGCTTAGATAGTTAAGTTGATTAAAATGATGTTGAGTAAAGGCCAATCACGAGATAGGATGAGAAGGGGTATTTTAGTCCGCCGGGCTCCTTCCCCTCTCATTCCATAATTCCCGGACCTAGAAATCTCTAGTTTCCGAAAGATCAGTTTGCTTTTAAATGGTTTCTTAATTTTTTCTTTAAAAATTAAGTGGTGACTCGTATTTGAATTTGGAAAAGTTTTAAAAGGTGTGGCTAGCCTGCGATATCCACAATCTAGTGACTCTGCTGGGAATTGAACCCAGAATCTCTGGCTTCGCAGACCAGAATTCTGATTTTGAGTTTACTCAAGGATTGGACTTGAAAGCATCATTTTAATCAAATTAATGAATTTTTGTGTGCCCGTTACATTGCACATGCATTTCTAGCCAGTCGATTGCACAGAACTGTGACCTTGGAGGCTCTGGGCAACCCGGTCGGTCAAGCACTCATGGGACTGTGTGATCACCCTTGATCTCGTACCATTTTTTCTATTAGCTCCGTTCAAAATCATTTTTTCTATCAGCTCCGTTCAAATTCTTTGGTTCTTTGAGCACGAGGAGACTCCCAAACAAGCGTTAGTCCTCAATGGTAGCTTCTCTTCATATGCATTAGTCCTCAATGGCAACTTCCCTTCCTAAGCGTTAGTCCTCAATGGCAGCTTCTCTTCATAAGCATTAGTCCTCAATGGCAGCTCCCATTTCCTAAGCATTAGTGCTCAATGGCAGCTTCTCTTCATAAGCATTAGTCCTCAATGGCAGCATCCCTTCCTAAGCGTTAGTCCTCAATGGTAGCTTCTCTTTATAAGCATTAGTCCTCAATGGCAGCTTCTTTTCATAAGCATTAGTCCTTAGTGGTAGCTCCCATTTCCTAAGCGTTAGTCCTCAATGGCCGCATCATCGGTATTAGTCCTCAATGGAAACCTTGCATTAGTCCTCAATGGCGGCATCATCGGTGTTAGTCCTCAATGGAAACCTTGCATTAGTCCTCAATGGCAGCATCATAAGTGTTAGTCCTCAATGGCAACCTTGCATTAGTCCTCAATGGCGACATCATCGTTGTTAGTCCTCAATGCAACCTTGCATTAGTCCTCAATGGCAACCTTGCATTAGTCCTCAATGGCAACCATGCATTAGTCCTCAATGGCAACATCATCAGTATTAGTCCTCAATGGCAACCTTGCATTAGTCCTCAATGGCAGCATCATTTATGTTAGTCCTCAATGGTAGCATCATTTGCATTAGTCATCACCGGCAGAATCATTTGCGTTAGTCCTCAATGGCAGCATCATTTGCATTAGTCATCACTGGCATCATCATTTACATTAGTCCTCAATGGCATCTACATTAGTCCTCAATGGAAATCTTGTTAGTCCTCAAAGGCAATCCCCATTAGTCCTCAATGGCAGTATCATTTGTGTTAGTCCTCAATGGTGATCTCTTTTAGGCCTCAATGGGAATCCTCGTTAGTCCTCAATGGCAATCTCTATTAGTCCTCAATGGCAGCTTCTCTACAAAGGTATTAGTCCTCAATGGCAGCTTCTTTACATAAGCGTTAGTCCTCAACGGTAGCTTCTCTTCAATCTGTATTAGTCCTTAATGGCAGCATCATTTGTGTTAGTCCTTTATGGCATCTATACTAGTCCTCAATGGCAACCTCGCATTGCGTTAGTCCTCAATGTTCTTTGAGTCTCATTCAAACTCCCGATTTTGAAAATTGAAATTCTTTTGAGTTAAATTGACTCCGATGTTGTAAATTGAAAATTTTGTTGAGTCAAATTGACTTTGATTTTGAAATTTGAGATTCTTGTTGAGTCGAATTGACTCTGGTTTTGGAAATTTGAAATTTCTTGTCAAATTGACTTTGATTTTGAAATTTGAAATTCTTGTTGAGTCGAATTGACTCCAGTTTTGGAAATTTGAAATTTCTTGTTGAATTGACTCTGATTTTGAAATTTGAATTCTTTGTAAGCCAAATTGACTCTGATTTTGGAATATGAAATCCTTTTTAGTCGAATTGACTCTGATTTTGAAATTTCAAAATTCTGCTTAGTCGAATTGACATCGATTTTGAAATTCTAAAATTCTTTGTGAGTCGAATTAACTAAGATTTGTGAAAATTTGAAATTCTCTTTGAAATTTGAATTCATTCGATTCAATTTGACTCTGATTTTGAAAATTGAAAACCAAAAAAAAAAGAAAAAAGAAAAAAACCTTTTGAGTCGAATTGACTCTGATTCTGAAATACGAATTCTTTTGAGTCGAATTGACTCCGGTCTTGGAAAATTTGAATTCGTTCGAGTCAATTCGACTCCTAATTTTAGAAATTTTAAATTCTTTGAGCCTAATTGATTCTCGACTTTATGAAATTGAAATTCTTTTGAGTCTGATTTGACCCCCAATTTTTTGAAATATAAAATTGAATTGAGCTTGATTTGACTCAAAATTTTGGAAATTTGAAATTCTTTTAGTCTGATTGATTCCCAATTTTGTGAAATAGAAAATTGAATTGAGTCTGATTCAACTCCTAATTTTGGAAATTTAAAATTCTTGGAGTCTGATTGACTCCGGATTTTTAGAAATTTGTATTCTTTTAAGCATGATTGACTCCGGGCGTTGTGGTTTGAATTGAATTGAATCTAATTCACTCCCGATTTTAGAAATTAAAACTGAATTGAGTCTAATCGAAACCCGATTTCGAAAATTTGAATTAAATTGAGTCTAATTGACTCCCAATCTCAAAAATTGAATTGAATTGAATTGAGTCTAACCGACTCTTGATTTTGGAAGTTTGAACTGAGTCTAGTCTGATTGATTCTTGATTTTGAAATAAGAAATTTTTGTGAATCTAATTGACTCCCGATTTTTGAAATTAGAGCAAAACTCCGTTGGCACTAGGGCGTAAGGCGCGAAGCGCACTCCAGTCAATTGCATTTTGAGAAAGCAAAGATCCTTGGCTGTTGGAATAAGTCACCTTAGAGCAAACATCTTGACTGTTGGAATAAGTCACAATGAATTCCGTTGTTGAAGTCCTCTAGATTGAGGCAACCCTTGTTAGTCCTCTACGACAATCTATTAGTCCTCTATGGCAATCCTCGTTAGTCCTCAAAGGCAATCTCTATTAGGCCTCTATGCATGACAACTTATTAAGTCCTCAGTGGCAAATTGTTAAGTCCTCAAAGATAATTTGTGTTAGTCCTCAATGGCACTTGCGTTAGTCCTCAATGGCAGTATCATCTGTGTTAGTCCTCAATGACAGCATCATCAGTGTTAGTCCTTAGTGGCAACCTTATATTACTTTTTAATGGTAGAATCTTCGTGTTATTCCTCAATGGAAATCTTTTTGAACTTGCGTTAGTCCTCGATGGCAGCATCTTTTGGTCGATATTAGTCCTCAATGGCAATCTTTGTTGAAGTCCTCTAGATTGAGGCAAATCCCTGTTGAAGTCCTCTAGATTGAGGAAAATCTGTTGAAGTCCTCTAGATTGAGGCAAATCCCTGGTGATGAAGTCCTCTAGATTGAGGCAAAATCGTTGAAGTCCTCTAGATTAAGGCAAATCCTTGTTGAAGTCATCTAGGTTGAGGCAATTCATATCGGTGTAAGGCATAGAATGCATTCATATCACCAGAAAGAGCATGATCTTGGATCTTCGCATCTATATAGTATGTAGCATGAAATTGCATTAACAGTCGTTACCATGAGCATGTACATCACGATAGGATAGGTGCATTCATCCGTTTGATTGATTGTGTTTAGGTTTTGCCCCTCACCTGAACTACGTCCTGGTCTGATTCCTCCAAGGATACGTAGGCAGCTCACCGTTGAGCACGACCAACACCGGCCATCTTCATAAATGTTTTTTGCATTGCATTTTGTTTTTTACGTAAGTTTAATAGCCTGGTCAAAGGCCTGACTTCATACAGGCTTCGACATTCACTTGTGGTACACGTTGCTTTATAAGCTCTGCCGAAGAGGGGTAAATGGTAGACATCCCAATTTCGACTGAACTATTAAACTTAGGGGGATTTACCTCTGGAGATCAACGATGAATATGTCTCATCGGAATCAAGACTCTTACAAGCAATCTGATTCTCTTCCAAGAAGAATCTCGGTCCAAAATCACCCTTTTTTCAGCAAAAAAGACTAAACTTCTCATTTACCCGTCACCTTGTAGACCCAGTGAAAAGTCAACGGGTCAAAAGGGGGTCAATCGTTAAAATTTTTGAATTTCAAGATGAAAAGTCCTGGTAATTGTTCATTGGATCTCCCTTATGCTAAAAAGGATTTTTAAGGATTTTTAAATGAAAGAAATCATGTTTAAATCGAAAGGCTTTTAAGAAGAATTATGCAGAAAATTGATACTTTGCCTTCAGAGGGAGAGTTGACTTATTTTCTTTAAGGAATTTGATTTCTTAGATATTTTTACTAAATCCAAATGGGGGTTATTTCCTTAATTACATTTAATGTCTTAAGTAAATACATAAATTAAATGACATTTACTTAAATAACATGAAATGAAATTAAGGTGCTGATTAGTGCTGAAATCGCTGTGCAGCGGCACTCAGAGTGCCCGAACGACAGTCAGTGTATGCCGCTCGGCACTCACTGAGTGCCGCCTCATCTTCATTGAGTACCGGCCTGGGCTAATTTGCATTTTGAAGCCAAAAATCTTTTTCAATCTTTGATCAAATGAATGCACAAAATGATGCCAATTTTTGTGTACGTGTTTACTACTTTTTGGTCCATGCTCCCACCATCCCTAATTGACCTATCTACCCTTATCTTAGCCCCTAAGAAAATGAAAGTCTATAAAAAAAATCCCATTTTCTCTCATTTTGTAGGGTTAGAGACTTGAATCTTGAGGATGAGACTTGAATCTTAGAGAGAGAAGCTGAATTTTGGAGATTGAGTTTGTTCTTAGAGAAATATAGAGATAGAAACTCAGAAACCCCATAGAAACCTTACCCAATTGACCCAATTCTTCAAATCACCATTGAAGAACCTTGAAGCTTCAAGGAAGAAGAAGAAGAGGAAGGCTTGTAAGGGTTGAATCTCCCCAAATCAATCAAATCCTGAGAAGATCTAGAGGTTAAATCCTTATTCCTATACTTATTATACATAATTCAATCACAATTCATAGATTGAACTAGGATTTTTACACAATTTTCAGAAAGTCTCTTCCTGCCTCATTTCATCACACACCACTAGAACTGTGATTGAATCCTCATTCATAGTTGTTGATTTGAATCTTAATAACCTTGGATTTAATGAAAAGTGAGCTCTCTAAAAGAATTTTGAGTTTGATCATCAATATAGTTTGATCTCCAAGGACCATTAACTTGGGAGGAGAATTCAATTAAATAAACCCATATACCCCGAGGATCATGTGTTTGAGAGAAGAATTAGATTTAGATTTATGTATTTTCATAGTTTGATTGTTAGATCCAAGTGAATCCAAGTATTCAAAGTTCATGGGATTGAGTAAGACCTTAAGATTCTCTTGCTAGATCTTCAAACATGATATCTATGATGGAGATCCTCTAAGGCTAAATCCATGAATCTCTTTGTATTCCATTATTTACGTCAATAATCACAATCATACTTGATCTTGATTCTCTCGAGAATTATAGATCAAATTTGATTCAAATTATAAACACCAATTCAACAATGGTGCTGTGAATCCATTAACCAATTGTAATAAAAGATTTTTAATTAAATCATGGTCCATTGTAATCGGATGAGACCAATTGGAATGTGTTCATAACACAAAGATCTACCACTGTAATATTTGTTTTGATGGAATTTTATAGTTAACTTGGTTTGATCTTAGGATTTGTGAACTGGTCAGTCTTTGTCCAAAATTTCAGAACAGTAAGTAAGAATTAAATTGAATAGATCAGAGACTTAAACATGTATTTTGAGCTTGAAATTTTTTTTATATGAAGTAAGATGTGTTAATAAGATCTCCTAAAAAGATTGAAGTCATTCTGATTCGTTTACTATTTTTAGAAAATCATGAAAAATCTCTAGACAGAGAGTTGTTAAATCCTGAGTGATGTCTAGTATTGGTCCAATTCCTAGAGATTGGGGCGTTTGATCCTTGATTTTCTTTTTGGATTAGAAACTAGACTCACAGAGGCACATCATACTCGAAAAGCACTAAGATCAAACCATGGGAGTATAGTTTTCCTATTTTTGAAAGTCTGACTTGTTCTTTGTAAATTCTGAAACTCTATTACAATTTTGATAAATTTCATAAATGATGATCCAAATGACCCTTCTATGACCTAGGACCTAAAACATGTTTTGATTATGAATAATTGAACTCAAATCCAGAGGCTAAATGATCCAAATCAATGAATAGTTCATAGCTTGTTCTTATTCATGTTCATACATTCATTCATGTGTATTGATTCTTGTAATTAGGTCACTTGTTTGTATTATGCTAAGTCATAATTGGTTGAATATGTTATGTGTTGTGATCATGTTGGAATTGTACCACCTCTATATGGACATTGCATTGGCTCCTAGTTGAGACTTGTATATCTATAGAAGTGTTGTAATTTCAACTAGTTAGAAGGAATTCATAATTATGTCAACTTCTCCATACTTGATAGATTTAAGCTAAAAGTTTAGGAATGTTATTTAGGATTCAACATTATATTTTTTTCAAAGCATGTGGACGAACCTTTGTTTTGTAGCGCTTTGCAGGTATGACTTCTTACCCCTCTCTAGTTTATTATTACTTCTTGATTTTATTCATTTTTGATTACATGTGCAACACCTTAGATTAGGGTTTGCCTTATATGTATATATGTATTAGAGACTCTTTTTCTAGGATTTTCTTTTATTTGTGTGCATTGCACATTTCCTTTCGTAGCTGGATCCCGGGTAAGTTTCCTTGTTCCCCATCGCACATCATTTTGCTTGCTACTTGAATTACGTGATTTTGTCTGCCTTTTATGGTTAGCAATTTTATACTCTTTTCAACATGCTTTTGTAATGTATGTATATATCTATGTATTAGTTGACGGCACGCTTAGATAGTTAATTCGATTAAAAGAATGTTAAGTAGAGGCCTATCACGAGATAGGATGAGAGGGAGTGTTTTAGTCCGCTGAGCTCCTTCCCCTCTCATTCCATAATCTCCAGACCTAGAAATCTCTGGGTTCCAAAAGATCAGTTTGCTTTTAAATGGTTTCTTAATTTTTCTTTTGAAAACTAAGTGGCGACTCGTATTTGAATTTGGAAAAGTTTTAAAAAGTGTGGCTAGCCTGCGATATCCACTGAAGGACTCTGAATTTTTGGGAAATGGACAAAATCGAGTCTGACTGACTTTGAATTTTGAAATTTGAATTGAATCGAGTCTCATTGACTACTGATTCTAGAATATAAATTGAATTGAGTCTGACGGACTCCAAAATTTTGAAATTTGAATAGATTTGAGTCTGAAAGACTCTGAATTTTGGGAATGTAAAGGATTTGCATTCTCGGTCCTCGCAACGGGTTTGTGTTGATCAAAAGTTGGGAATGTAACAGATTTGCATTCTTGATCCTCGCAACGGATTTGCGTTGATAAAAAATTAGGAATGTAATGAATTTGCTTTTTCGGTCCTCGCAACAGATTTGTGTTGACCAAAAGTTAGGAATGTAACGGATTTGCATTCTCGTCGCAATGGATTTGCAATGATAAAAAATTGGGACTGTAATGGATTTGCATTCTTGGTCCTCGCAAAGGATTTGCGTTGATCAAAAGTTGGGAATGTAACATATTTGAATTCTCGGTCCTCACAACAGATTTGGGTTGATCAAAAATTAGGAATGTAATGGATTTTCATTCTCGGTCCTTGCAACGGATTTGCATTGATCAAAAGTTGGGAATGTAACGGATTTGCATTCTCGGTCGTCGTAACGGATTTGCTTTGATAAAAAAAATTAGGAATGTAACGGATTTTCATTCTCGGTCCTAGTAACAGATTTGCGTTGATAAAAAATTTGGGAATGTAATGGATTTGCATTCTCGATCCTCGCAACGAATTTGCGTTGATCAAAAGTTGGGAATGTAACAGATTTGCATTCTCGGTCCTCGTAATGGATTTGCATTGACGAAATTTCTTAAATCAGCTATATCTTTTCTTGGTCCTTGTAACGGATTTGCACTAACCAAAATCTTTAGTCATTCTTGGTCCTTGTAACAGACTTGTATCGACCAACCTTCGATAATCATCCCCAGCCATCGCATCATGCATCCTGCAATAGAAGTTTGAAATAGTGCGAGAAAAACACTTGCATAATCAGATTCATTTCCTTGAAAGCATTGCATGAACACGTGCCTCATGATTGGATAGGTGCATTCATCCGTATGATTGTTGTGCCTATGTGTTGTCCCTTGTCCGAACTACGTCCTGGTCTGATTCCCCTTGGGATACGTAGGCAGCTCACCATCGAGCATGACCAGCACCGACCGTCTATGCGACTATTTTTGCAACGCACTTTGTTTTACCTAGATTCGACAGCTTTGTCAAAGGCTTGTCTTCACACAGGCTTCGACATTCACTTGTGACACGCTTTGCTTCACAAGTTCTGCCGAAGATGGGCAAACTGTAGACACCCCGATTTTGACCAACTGTCAAATCTAGGAGTTGATTACCTCCAACACCGATGATGATAACGTCCGATAGAAATTCGAAAGTCTTTAGGGTGATTCAAGCTATTCAGAAGGTACTTCAGTCTCAATAAAATTTGCGAAGGAAAGAGACCAAGTGTTCAGAAAATTTTTGGGTGTGAAATACGCGTAGGCAAAATAAAATATCAGTTTGGAAATTATTAGATTAAAAATGAATTTTTGGTTTAAAATATTTCAAAAGAAAAGGGATTTGAAGGAAAAGAAAAGAAAATAAAAAAAATCTATATATGCATATATATAATATATATAAATAGATACAGAAAATGAGGCGACACACGAAAAAACCGGCGGCACTCGCTGAATACCGCGCCGGCGGTCCGTGAGTGCCAGATCGGTAGTAAGTGCCGCGGACAATTCAGTGAGTGTTGCCCGCTGTAACAGACTGGTTTTTTTAAATACGTGTGACTGCCATTGCACATGGTTTTGAACTCCAAAATTACTGAATTAACCTCTGGAGATTGGTCTATAAAAGGGGTTGTTCATCTCCATTATAGGGGTGGAAAAAAATTTGAAGATATGTACAATTGAGAGAAAATTAAAAGAGAATTTTGAAGAAGAATTGAAGAGATTGAAGACGAGTCTTGAAGACACTTGAAGGTCTCCACCAAACCAAGATAATCTGAGGATAATTGGAGTTAATCCTCTAAGTTCTACTTAGTTTTAGTCTAAATTAAATCACAATTCAATAGAACTCTAGGATCGTTTACACAATTTTCAAAAAGTCTCTTCCCACCTCATTTCATCACACACCACTTGAATTGTGATTGAATTCCTTCTTTTATTTGTTGATTTGGATCTAAATTAACCTTGGGTTTGATGTAAAACAAGTTTTCTAAAAGAAATAGGACTTGGATCATTCAATTGGCTTTGATTTCACCTCTTGTCTTTCATACTCTTCTCTTGGGATTTATAGAATCCTCAATATTCCACATGAATTCCTTGAGTTAGATCCTCTAATTTTTTATAAATTCTATATTCATATGAGAAATTGAGTTGATCTATACCTTATCTACAAATAAATGAGTGGATCTAAACTTGTTTATGGTTTTGGTCCATTCTTTTGGAACCCTTGGAACTAGTCCATGTTTCATTGAGTTCCATGCTTGGTTCATAATCCTCAAGGATCATGTATTTGAGAGAGGAATTAGAATTAGGTGAAGTTGATTTTATAGGATGATTTTTGGATTCAAGTGAACTCAAGTGTTTTGAGTTCATAGGATTGAGTTACACCTTGAGACTCATCTCTAGATTCTCTCATGAGGTCTATAATGGAGATCCTCTAAGTCTAAATCCATGAATCTCTTTTGTGTTTCATTGATATTTTGATGATCATCATCATACTTGATCTTGATTCTCTCTAGGATCATAAATCAAGTTTGATTCAAATTACGAACACCAATTCAACAATAGTGCAGTGAATTCATTAACCAACTATGATCAAAGATTTTTAATTAAATCATGATCCCAATTGGAATATGTTCATAACATAGAGATCCACCACTGCATTTTTTATTTTGCCTTAATTATGTGGTTAGGTTGGTTTGATCTTATGATTTATGAACTAGTCACTCTCTGTCCAACATTTCAGAACAGTAAGTCAGTATTGAATTGAATGAATCAGAGCCTTAAACAAGTAGTTTAAGCTTAAAATAATTTTCCTATGAAGTTCTATGAGTTAACAAGGTCCCCTAAAAAGATTGAAGAGATTATGATTCGTTTACCTTTTTTAGAAAATCACACAAAATCTCTGGACAGAGAGATGATAAATTTTCAGTAGGGTCTGGTCATGGTCCAATTCCCAAAGATTGGACTGTTTGATTTTTTATTTTCTTTTTGGGTTAGAAACTAGACTCACAGAGGTATCGTTTGTCCAAAAACCATTGAAATCAAGCCTTGGAAACCATGTTTTACTATTTTTTAATCTCCAGTTGCTTCTGTGTAAATTCTGGAATTCTGAGACAGATTTGGTAACTCTTACCAATTATGATCCAAATGGTTTTCTAATGCCTTAAGGCTTGAAACATATTTTGATTATGATTAATTAAACTCAAACCCAGAGGCTTAATGATCCAAAATCAATGGATGATTCATAACTTGTTCTTGTTCATGTTTATGCATTCATCACATATGTATTGATTCTAGCAATTAGGTCAGTATTTTGCATTGTGTTAAGCCATAATTGGTTGAACCTAGTCATGGATTCCTTGTAATCATGTTGGGATTGTATCATCTCTATATGGACATTACATTGGCTCCTAGTTGAGACTTGTATATCTATAGAGGTGTTGTGATTTCAATAAATTAGAAGGAATTCATGATTTTGTCAACTTTCTTCATGCTTGTTAGAATTAAGCTAGAAGTTTGGTGTAATATTTAAGATTTGATATTATATTATGTTCTAAACATGTGGACTAACCTTTGTTTTGTAGCGCTATTGAGGTATGATTTTTGACTTTTCACTCGTTTATTTCGTTTCTTGATTTTATTGATTTTCGACTCCATGCGCGACACCTTAGACTAGGTCTTGCTTTATGTGCAATATGTGAATTAAAGACTCCTTTTTAGGGTTTTCTATTTTTCATATGCATTGCATTGTTTCTATATCGCAGTTGGATCCCAGGTAAGTTTCCTTGTTCCTTATTTACATGTCATGTCGCTTGCTACTTGAATTATGTGATTTTGTACGCCTTTTATCGTTAGCAATCTTGCACCCCTTTCGACATGCTTTTGGAATGTATATATGTATTAATTGGGGGCATGGTTATATTAATAATTCGATTAAAAAGGATATTGAGTAGATACCCATCACGAGATAGGATGATAGGGGGTGTTTTAGTCTGCCAGGCTCCTTCCCCTCTCATTCCATAATCCCCAGACCTAGAAGTCTCTGGTTTCCAAAAGATCAGTTTGCTTTTAAAATGGTTTCTTAATTTTTCTTCCATTGTGGCTGACCAGTACTCGGGGCACGTCGAACTTGCTGAGGATGTCCTTCTAGACAAAATTTTCCTTCTTCTTCTCGGATATTGTTGCTAAGTGCTCGACTTCTGCCCACTTGGTGAAGTAGTCCACTGCGATGACGACAAACTTGACCTGACCCTTTGCCATAGGGAGTGGCCTAACTATGTCGATTCCCTACTGAGCAAACGGACAGGGGCTGAGGATTGGAGTTTGGGGCTCTACCGGGTGGTTGATCATGGTTGCATGCCTCTGACACTTGTCACACCGTTTGACATAATCTCGGGAGTCCCGGACATTATAGGCCAGTAATAAACTTGTAGTAGGGCCTTGCGGGAGAGTGCCTGACCTCCAATATAGCTTCCACACACTTCATCATGTATTTCGTATAAGATTGTCTGTACTTGGGTAAGGTGGATGTATCAGAGGTAGGAAACGGAGAATCCCCTCTTGTAAAGTACACCATCGACCAAGTGGTATCTGGCTGCTCGGTATCTGACCCTCCGGGCTTCATCCTTCTCAGTCAAGAGATTCCCAGTCGTGAGGAACACTATGATAGTATCCATCCAGCTGGGTCCTAAGTCGACCGGGTCTATCTCCATGCCTCTTGAGTTGGACACACTAGGTTTGAGCAGGTATTCCACCCTTATTCCGTGAAGGTCCGATTCAAAAGATGATGCAAGGCGTGCTAATCAGTCGGCTTGTGCATTTTTTCCATTGGGATCTGTGTAATTGACAACCCTTTGAGTTTGCTAGTAGCCCCCTGATAAGGGTTAAGTAAGCCACCATGTTATCCTCTCGGACTTCATATTGGTGTCGAACTTGATTGACAACCAGCTGGGAGTCGTTGTTCACCAGAACCTGCTGCGCACCCATTGAGGTAGCCAACTATAGTCTGACCAGCAGAGCATCATACTTGGCCTCATTGTTGGAGGCCTGAAACCCGAACCTTAGGGCTTACTCAAGCTAGATCCCATCCGGTGTGGTCAAGATGATTCCTACCCCGCTGCCCTGCTTATTAGAAGACCCATCCATATAAAGTATCCAGGTCGGGATTTCAGGTTGTAGCTTGGGCGGTAACTCTGGCAGGTTGAACTCCTCGAGTGGTTCTTCCGGGTAGGTGAACTCTACTAGAAAATCTCCCACTGCCTATCCCTTTATTGCTGTTCGGGGTCTATAAACTACCTAGAATTTTTCCAACTCTAATGCCCACATCATGAGTCTCTCGAACGTTTCAGGCCGGCACAGAATCCTTCACAGAGGCTGATCCGTGAGGACAACTACGACATGGGCTTAGAAGTATAGGCGGAGCCAACGAGCTGAGGTGATGAGTACAAAAGCTAGTTTTTTTATGCTGGAGTACCGACTTTCTGCCCCGTGGAGTGCCGGGCTAGTGTAGTAGACCGGGTATTGTATTCCGTTCTCTTCTCTAATCAGTGTCGAGCTTACTACCGAGGGCGATACTGCCAAGTAAAGAAACAATTCTTCCATTGAAATAGTGTCGATCAAAGAATGGAAGGCATCGCTCAGTTGCTCGGGACACGAATCTATTTAATGCTGCCACCCGTCCTGCCAGACTTTGAACCTCGTTGGTCGATCTAGGTGACCGCATATTGATTATGGCTTGGATTTTCTCCGAGTTTGCTTCAATTTCCCGCCTGCTGACCAAGTGTCCCAAGAACTTCCCGGATGAGACTCCGAAGGTGCACTTAGTTGGGTTTAATTTCATTTGGAATTTTCTTAGGATGCTAAAGGCCCTAGCCAAGTGCTCGAGATGGTCGGACTCATCCCAGCTCTTGACCAGGAGATTGTCAACGTACACCTCTATTGTCTTCCTGATTAAATCTCTGAACATGTGGTTGACCAAGCATTGATAAGTTGACCCAACGTTCTTGAGGCCAAAGGGCATCACTTTGTAGCAATATGTTCCTTGGTCAGTGATGAAGAAAGTTTTTTCTTTGTCGCTGGGATACATCCAGATCTGGTTGTACCCTGAGTAGGCGTCCATGAAGGAGAGGAGTGAGTGACCGGCCGTTGAGTCTACAAGGAGATCTATCCTGGGTAGTGGATAACAATCTTTGGGGCATACCTTGTTTACGTCGATAAAGTCTACACATAGCCTCCACTTTCCATTACTTTTCTTGACTAGTACCATATTAGCTAACTAATTGGGATAGTGCACTTCACGGACTGACTTTGCTTTGTGAAGTTTGCCGACCTCTTCACGTACTGCTTTCTATCTCTCAGGGGCCATTCCCCTCCTCTTTTCTTTAACCGGGCGAACGCTCAGATCAACATTGAGTCTGTGGGACATGACCCGGGGATCAATTCCAGGCATGTCCTCATGGCTACATGCGAAGACATCTTGATTCTGTCTTAGGAACTGGATCAGCTTTTTCCTGATGCTTGGTTCCAGGAGAGTGCCAATACCGATGGACCGATCCGGAAGCTGAGGGTCCAATATCACTTGACTGAGCTCTTCAACTGGGTTGACGCCATCCCTAACGTCCCTTGGATCCATCTCTTTAATATTCAGCGCTTCAAAAATTGTGCCCTTATGCAATGAACTGACAAAATAGCTCCGGGGGGGTGGCTTGATCTCCCCCCAGGCTTCCAGGTCTCTGCGAGTTCAGAAACTTCACGATGAGACTGTAAGTTGATACAACTACTCTAGCTTTGTTAAGTATTGGTCTCCCAAGGAAGACGTTGTAAGCAAACGGGGCCTCTACCACAATAAAGCTTGCGAGCACGGAGGCCTGCTGCAGGTAGGTCCCCATTAGAACTGGAAGCTTGATCATCCTGAGTAGTTGTGTACTAGATCCATTGAATCCGATCAACGGAGTGGCCACAGGTCGGAGTCGATCCCTTGATATCCTGAACTGATCGAATACTGAGGCAAAGAGTATATCAAAGGAGCTCCCTGTGTCCACGAGTACCCTCTTGACCATGTAATTGGCTATGGAGAGCGTTACCACCAGCAGATCATCATGGGGGTAGTACAGATCTCGGATGTCTTCGGATGGGAAGGTCAGGGTATCGGTCAGAGGGCAGTCGGCTAGTCAAACTAGCATGACATCCGCCCAGGATGCCTGGGCATGTCGCTTCCTTGCTGACTGAGATTCTCCTCCGCCCGATGTTCCTTCGGAGACCACGTTGATATGATCGAGGGGTTGTTACTGCTCAGGGGCCCGGGTATCTTATCACTATTGTCTGTCTTTGTTGACAAACTCGGCTAGATGATCCTGCTCAATGACCTTCCCAATAGCAATTTTAAGTTTGAAGCAGTCCTTGGTGTCATGACCATGATCTTTGTGGTAGCGGCAGTACTTGTCCCGATTCCTCTTCTCGGGCGGGCTCTTTAACTTGGTCGCCTTCTTGAACAGCTTCTAAGCCTTTACAATCACCATGACTTGGATTTGCTAGTAAAGTGGCGTAAAGGCAATCGGGGTCTGATCCCGACCACCCCATTACTAATCCAGCTTTTGCTTCTCTCCTGAGCTCTTCTCAAAGACCTCCTATTTCTGTTTGGCTTTCGGGGAATCATCTTTTGCGAAGTTTGCACACTTAGACTTCAAGAACTCCTCAGTGTCGATGTATTTCCTGACCCTCTCCGAGAGTTCAACCAAGGTTGTCGGTCATTGATGGTGGAACGACGTGGCGACCTTGGTGTTTTAAACCCCCAAAGCAGAAGACAGTGATTGCGACCATCTCATTCAGGTTATGAATCTGGAGCTTTTGCTGGTTGAACCAATCGATATAGTCCTTCAAGGACTCCCCCTTTCATTGCATAAAAACTAGTAGTTGGGTGTCTCTGCGGTCGGCCAAGCATACCCATTAACAGGCTGACGAAAAGCCTGCTGAGTTCCTTGAAGTCGTCCACCAATTGGGGCTTAAGGGAATGGAACCATTGTGTGGCTGGCCCCTTCAGAGTGCTTAGAAAGGCCAGGCAGTATCGTTCATCGGCACTGGTTGCTAGCGCCATCTGAGCCTTATAGGTCCAGACATGGTCGACCGGACTTCCTGAACCGTTATAAGAGTCAAGATGACGCTGTTTGAATTTACATGGAATAGCAAATCTTGTAACTCGATCGATGAATGGTGACTCTATCTCTGTGTTGGTATAGTTGCGACTTGGCTTTTAGCTTAGCTTCTCGATCTGTTTTTCCAAGTCATTGATGTGAGCTTCTACGTCATCTCGACCGGTGTCCTGTCCGGTATCAGTATGGTAGGTCGGGTCAGATGAAGAAGCTTCTTCCTCAAAGTGCACTGTCCTCGGGGATAAGTCTCGGCTTTGACTTCAGTTAATTGTGTGCCTAAGGTCGCTTCAGCTCCTGGCTGGGCGTTCCTGAGCTGATTCCTGGGTCAATCACTCTTGCCCCTCCCCTCTGGCAGCGCGCCTATCATTGATGTTTCTGCCATCCCCCGTGCGGTTTAGGTTGGCTCGGGCACATTGTCGGGTTCTTATGGGATTCCAGCCACACTCATCATTCCCGATCCCCACAGCCTGGGGAGATACTGGTGTATTTCGGGCACGCCATTTGGTCTGTACGGGCACCCGACCACTCTCATCGTTCCCGAGCTGTTCCTCAGTTTGAGGGGGTTGCGTCGTTGGGGCAGCAGAGCTTCAATCAGTTGCTGGGTATGACGTTGACCCTCCAAGAACTGTGCTAAAGCCGCAGTGATCTTCTCTGAAGTTATGGGAGCCGCCGATCGTGCGACCGGTGAATCCGCCTGATCTGTTGGCTGAGCAGTCTTCTTATTCTTCTTAGGCGCATAATGATCAGTTAAGAGATTTGTTGATGTGAAAACTGTCACTTCCCACAGATGGTGCCAAACTGATGATGCCAAATTTTGGGTAAGAGATAAGAAGAAATAAACAAGAGAGATTGTATGTGGTTCGCCCCTGTTATTGAAGAAGCCTGCGTGCACGTGTGTGTCGGAGCACTTACACTATGATATGAAATCGTCGGGGCTCTTTGGTGAACCAACAAAGGGATGGAGCTACCAGAGACCGGCTGGGCAGTGCATGCATGCGTGTAATGTAAAATTGTGATCCCCTTCATGGGGTGAATGATCTCTTTTATAGATACAAGAGACCTACTCGTAAATGGCAAGTAAACTGATAAGGCAATACAATCTAGTTGGGATTGATTGGCACAAATTGTGGGAGTTTCCTAATTAGATTAGGAAACGATTTACACTTTCTATTAGTGTTCTATCTTGCATAGGAAACTGTCTTGGATGAATGTAGATTGCGCCTCCAGGTGGACCTGAGCTGTCTTGCGAGGAGCTAGGCCCAAGCAGCGTTCCCGACCTGTAGGCCGGGTCCCGTAACAAGGGACAAATTGGTCGGGATAACGTTGCTTTGTCACTGACACTGCTCGGTATGGCTACCGAGCCTCACTCATTTGGTTAAATATTTTCGTACGTATCACTATGTTTTGTATCTCTATCTATCTACATATAATATGTCTTATAATTAATTCCTGATCTGAAATGACGACACTATGGGTGCCTACTCTATGATATATACTCGACTCATCCTTCAGTTTCTTTTTATTATTGGCTTTTGATAGTTTTATGGGTAAACCTCACATTAATTCTTGTGCTATATGAGTACCATCATATTGATTACTTATTAGAGTTTTATGTCATTCATATCAGTAACCACATATATCTCACAAACACTACCAGAATGTAAAGCTACCACATATATACAACATATATACACATACGTACATGTTAACGTGGATGTATATATAATTTATATTCAGCGGTGGATGTAGAAAATCAATATAGGGGATGATAAGAGAGAAATATGGATACAATATATTGTATTGCATTGAAAGGTGTGTCTTATCATTACATAAGGGATGCCTTTATATAGGCTAGCTAGAAGAATACAAGATTTAGGAAAGAGAGAAGTACAAGAGTACATAGTACAGTAGTACACAATGAACCTAGTCTAGATGTATAGTAAGATACAATACTATAATGACCCTAGACTAATGTATGATATATATTAACATCCCCCCTCAAACTCAAAGTGGTAGGATTGAGGCCAACTTGAGTTTGGAAACAAGATCCTGAAGACGTCCCGGAGGATGGGCTTTTGTGAAGATATCGACAGTCTGGTCAGCAGAGGAAACAGGAACAAGTTGGATGATGCCTCGAGTGAGTTGATGGCGCACAAAATGACAATCAATCTCAATGTGTTTCATGCGTTCGTGGAAAATGTCGTTGTGAGCAATCTAAATGGCACTCTGATTGTCACAATAGAGAGTGGTGGCAGTGGAGTGAACAACTCCCAAGTCTTCAAGTAGCCAACCGAGCTAGAGTAGTTCTTGGGTAGCATCAGCTAGAGCACGATACTCTGCTTCTGTACTAGAACGAGCAATGACGGTTTGCTTCTTACTTCACCAAGAAATGAGAGAATCACCAAGGAAGAAGCAATACCCTGTAGTGGATCGACGATCAGTGGGGTCCCCTGCCCAATCTGCATCAGAATGGGCACGAAGCGTGAGGGAAGAATGAGCAGAAAGATGCAGACCATGAAACATAGTTCCCTTGACATATTTGAGAATGCGGATCACAGCTGCAAAATGAGATGAGCGGGGAGCAAAGAGAAACTGACTAACAATATGAACAGCATAGGCAATGTCAGGTCGAGTAACTGTGAGATATACTAGACTCCCAACCAGTTGGCGATACAGAGTGGGGTCCTCTAGAAGAGTACCATCCATAGGGGTGAGCTTAGAATTAAGTTCCAGAGGAGTAGGACTGATCTTAGTATCGGTGAGTTCCGCACGAGTAAGAAGATCAGAGGAGTATTTAGCTTGGGAGAGATAGTAGCCGTCTGAGCTAGAAGTGATCTCAAGGCCCAAGAAATAATTAAGTTTCCCAAGGTCTTTCATCTCAACATGCTGAGTGAGATACATTTTGAGATTTGATATGCCAATTGAGTCATCCCCGGTGATAATCATATCATCAACATAAAGAAGTAGCAGAATTGTTCCCTGATCTGTCTTGCGGATAAAGAGAGCAGAATCATGAGAGCTAGAAGTGAATCCAAAACTTCCAACAATTGTGCTGAATTTGGCAAACCATGCGCGAGGAGCTTGTTTGAGACCATAGAGAGCCCTACGAAGTTTGCAGACCTGATTAGGAGAGTGATGATATCCTGGAGGAGCACGCATATAAACTTCTTCATTGAGTTCACCATTGAGAAAGGCATTCTTTACATCCATCTAAAATAATTCCCAACGACGAATAGCTGCAACAGCAATTAGACTGCGGACTGAAGTAAGGCGAGCAACGGGAGCAAAGGTCTCCTCATAATCAATGCCGTACTCTTGTGTGAAACCCTTAGCGACCAGACGGGCTTTGTAGCGTTCAATAGACCCATCAGAGTGAGTTTTGATTTTGTAAACCCATTTGCAACCCATAGCATTTTTTCCATTTGGGAGGTCTACTAGATCCCAAGTATGATTTTGATCTAGTGCCTGCAATTCATCATTCATTGCTTGCTGCCAAAGAGGGTTAGAGCTAGCCTCACGATAAGATTGTGGCTCATAGTGAGATAAGACTGTAGAAAGAACAAAATCACGAAGATGGATAGGTTGAGTCCTTACCCGATCACTACGACGGAGGTGAGTATCTGAAGCTGGTGCAGATCCATCAGACGGAGCAGGCTGTTCAGGAGAGACCAAGGTGGATAACTCGGATGAAGCATCAGTGGAAATGGCTGGTGGAGTTAGGGAATGAGGGGGGTTATCAAGGAAGTCAGGGCCAGAAGAGGAATCTATATTGGGAGTATCAGGAAACAGATCGACCGAAGGATTGACAAAGAAGGGTGGAGAATTGGTAGGAGCAAGGTGAAACTGGGACATTGAGGAGAACATCTTGTGTTCCCAAAAGACAACATGACGAGAGACACGAAGACGTTTGGAAGAGGGATCCCAACACCTATAGCCTTTGTGTTCAATGCCATAACCCAAGAAACAACATAGGCGGGCCCGAGGTTCCAACTTGGTGCGCTCATGTGGTTGGAGTAGGACAAAGAAAGCACACCCAAAGGTTTTGAGAGTGTTGTATTCAGGTGGATGGCCATAGAGACGTTCATAAGGAGACTGATTTTCTATAGTGGGAGAGGGGACACGATTCATAGTATAGACAGAGGTGAGAGCAGCTTCTCCCCAAAAACGTTCAGGGCATGAGGCAGACAAAAGTAGGGCACGAACAGTGTTGAGAATATGTCGGTGTTTGCGTTCAGCACGCCCATTTTGTTGGGAGGTGCCAGGACATGATCGGTGAGGAAGGGTGCCATGTTGGCGAAGGAATTGAAGTACTCTAGAATCCTTATACTCAGCAGCATTATCAGCACGAAATGCTTTGATATGACGAGAGAATTGGGTTTTGACCATGTTAGCAAAGTCAAAGTATATCTGTGGTAATTCGGATCGACTATGCATAAGGTAAATCCAAGTATAACGAGAGAAGTCATCCACAAATATAACATAGTATTTAGAGCCCCCCATAGTGACAGTGGGAGAAGGTCCCCAAACATCAGAATGAATCAAATCAAAAGGTTCCGAGGAAATAGAGTCACTTTTATTGAACGGCAATGCCGATTGTTTTGCAATTTGACAAGAAAGACAATCAAAAATTTCTTTATTCACTAGCCCTAATTGACCGCTAGATACTAAATTTTGAAGACAACTAATGGAGGCATGACCCAATCGAGCGTGCCAAAGACTGAGAGATGGAGTGGATGATGTGAAAGCTGCTTTTTGAGTGGTAAGGTGAGATGGAATGTGAAGACTGATGAGTTCAAAGAGTCGTACAGTCTTACGGCCTATCCCAAGAGTCTGTCCCGTCTTTGGATCCTGCACACAACAACCAGAAGCAGAAAAAGTAGTAGTGAGTCCAAGTTCACAAAGTTGACCAACAGAAATGAGGTTCATGGTCAGTTTGGGAATAAAATAGGCATCGGGAAGAGAGGTATGAGATGTGGAGATGTTTCCTATATGATCGACGGACATATGAGAACCATCAGCAGTGTGGATGGTTGGTGTGTGAAGGCTAGAATGTTGGGAGGTAAAAATGGTGGAATCAGGTGTCATATGATTACAGCAGGCAGAATCAAAGAACCAAGAAGAGTTACCTAGGGTGACAGACATAGCAGTGGAAGGTGGATTACCAGAGTGAGCCAGAACTTGTTTGAGAAGATCCTCAAGATAAGCAACAGTTGTGGATGGTGGCAGTGGGAGTAGTGGATGGTGGACTGTCGGCAGTTGTGGCTGCAGTTTTGTTTGAGCCTCTACGGGGTATGTTGGTAGTGTTGGAGGAGACCCCTCGGGAGGTTCTGGTAGGATTCCTAAAGCAATCGCTTTGATAGTGACCAGGTCCAAGGTTCTTACAAAACTTGCACACACATGTAGGACAATCTAAGAGGAGATGTCCAGGCAATTTACAGTAATTGCATTGTTGTCCGGAAGAGGTGGAGTGGTGGTTTTTATGAGTGAATGAAGTTCCTTTGTGGACTGCTAGTACAACATCAGTATGGGTAGGCTTGCGAGTGGAGAGACGGGTCTCCTCAGAAAGTAGTTCAGAAACAGCTTGCTCCAGTGTAGGTAAAGGGACGCGATGGAGGAGAGATGCTCGAACGGGTTCAAACTCATCATTCAGCGCCATTAAGAACATAATCAGATGTTGGCGATCTCTATATTGATAGAACTTTGCAGCATCAGATGGATTAGTCCATGTAGGTTCCGAAGAACTGGGTTGATCCCATATATAGTGGATCTCAGAGAGAAAGGTACTGATTGATTGACCAGGTTGTTGGCGCATGCGATGAAGGTTCCCAAGGAGCTGATACTGATGTGCAAGATCAGCAGTGGTATAGCGATTTTCCAAGAAATCCCAGACAGATTTTGCCGTAGAAAATCTGCCAAATTGAAGGTGGATAGAGCTAATAGAGGTGTTGCGGAACCAAGTGATGAACTGGTGGTTTTTGCTGTCCCAATCTTCCAATCTCTCAAGATATTTACTTTCTTCTTCGTCTTTTAAAGGCTTTAGTTCAGAAATGTCCCCAGTGACATAGCGCCAGAGTTTGCGACCTTTGAGGAAACTAGACATGGCCTGGGCCCAAATGATAAAGTTAGGGCCATCAAGAATAGTTCCAACAGGTTGGGAGGCATCAAAGCGATCCATAGAGTGAGATCCAAGATGGGTCGGGTTGAATAGAGCTATTTGGTGTGCTGGATCGGGTTAGGTTTAATCTTGTTGGGTAGGGTCCAAGTGTTGATTGGTTGGGTGCAAAAGGAATAGCGATTACGGGTCGGTGAGAATGTGTGTGTGGGCTGAGCAGGTTGGTTAATTGATGATTGATGGGTAGAACTTTACGGGGTCGGTGATAATGTGGGTGTGGGCTGAGCAGATTAATGAATTGATGAGTGATGGCCTGATGGGTAGAACTTCTTTGTTGGTGGGGCCGTGGGTTGAAGATGCCACAAAATGGGTTTGATTTGGCCGTGGGTTGAAGATGCCACAAAATGGGTTTGATTTTTGAGGAAATAGATTGATGGTGGGGCCGATGGGTTTGATATTGATGATGAGTATGCTGATGGTTGGTTTGGTAATTAGTAGTGAGGATGGGTATGCAGATTAGGTATGTGATGTTTGATTGGTGGTGGGTTGTGATGTACTGGAAAGGAAAAGTGATGGTGGGTTTGCAATTAGGTTGAGGCGGCGGATGGTAGGAGCAGAGGTCGGCGGCAGAGACTGAGGTTAATGATCACTAAAATTGTATGGCTTTGATACCATGATAAGAGAGAAATATGGATACAATATATTGTATTGCATTGAAAGGTGTGTCTTATCATTACATAAGGGATGCCTTTATATAGGCTAGAAGAATACAAGATTTAAGAAAGAGAGAAGTACAAGAGTACATAGTACAGTAGTACACAATGAACCTAGTCTAGATGTATAGTAAGATACAATACTATTATGACCCTAGACTAATGTATGATATATATTAACAGGGGAGCTTGGCAGAATTTTGTATAGGGGATTCGGGGCAGTCCCGGAATAAATATTTTTTTTTTGGACCTATATATACATATTTTGTATATATTTTGTGTAGATGATATAAACTAGGGTAAATTGCATTTTGCACCCTCAAACTATACCATGTTTTGTACTTTGGTCCATAAACTATCATTTTTCGCATTTTAGTCCTTCAACTATCATTTTGTGGCAGTTTGCCCCTCCTTCACTTTCAGTGACGAAAAAAGTCACTTTTTAGTGACACCAAAAGTGACGCTAAAAGTGAGGGAGGGGGCAAACTGCCACAAAATGATAGTTGAGGGACCAAAATGCGAAAAATGATAGTTTAGGGACCAAAGTGCAAAATATGGTATGGCTTGAGGTGTAAAATGCAATTTTCCCTATAAACTAATGCTAAAAAAATTGTCCCAAAAATGTAAGAGGGATGGGGACTTATAAGTAGCACAAAAATATAAGAGAAATGAGGCTTAGTATGACAATTTTAAAATGTTAGGGGACTAATTGTAAAAAATTTTTAGTACAAATGAAATTTTTTTTTTAAAGCCTCAAGCCCCCCCTTTTCCTTCTTTATATCCGCCCCCGTCTATATTTGAGTCATGCTAGACCTATACAGTGAATCACACTTTTTTTACACAATTTTAAATGATTGTACCTTGTGCTGTTTGAAATTTTTACATTTTTTTGTGCCCCACTTATACAGCACATGGTATAAGCATTTAAAGCTGTGTGTGGAAAAAATGTATGGTTCATTATATGAATTTAGTATTTTCCGTCTATATTTATATCCACGACACAGATAATCTAGAGTCGTGCAATAATATTAGCAAAAATCCTTCCTGATATGAGACTCTAAAACATTGAAAGCTTATAACAACTTGAATGAAATTGACGTTTTATCCAACTAGTTGGTTTTTTTTTTAAATAAAAAAAAATCCAACTTTAACTTGGCAACCTCTAAAATTGTTCACACTTTTACCCAACTTTTTAAACCTCTAGCATTTCCCTCCTCATCCTCTCCGTCTCTCTCTAATCTCTATATACATCATTTTTTTGGGGGTTGTGCCCATTGGCACGAGCATTTTTTTGGTATATTTGCATATCCACCCATTTCACAGAATTGTATGAATGAATATATATGTATTCAATTTCACAATTCTTGTATTCATAAGTTTGAATACCTGAGGAAATTGCGGATTTAGAAAATACTTAGTGCGACTATATATATACCATAATAGCGCATTTAGAAAATCACCCTCCCATCTTCTTTGAACATAAAATTAAGGATAAATTACACTTATCGAGTTGAAAGCATAAAAGGTATAGAAAACAAAAAAAATCAAATCTAAATCACAAAATTTTGAATAATAGAATAGTAGTAGACAAGAAACTGAATTGATCACTCTAATATAATTTTACTTCAAAAGAAAGTGCTCCACCTTACACAATTATCACTGATGATTTTTCATATATATCTTGCAAATGTTGCCAAATACATCTTTTCTCAAATTAATGTAACCAAACATTCATGCATGGAATGATTACCTATTGATCGATTAATAGGGACCCGAATAAAAATGCATAGCTTATGACTAGAAAAATTAGAGATGTAGATAGCAAAAAAGTGTGAAAGCTCGGTGGTAGGACACGCGCAATCAGTCCAATCGAGCTACCGAACAACATCGAGTTGAAAGCATAAAAGGTATAGAAAACAGGCTTTGCGTTGGGAATACTCGGTGGCAAAATTCTAGCAGGAGGATTGAGAACCGCACCATAACTGGCAGTGGCAATTAGTGCAGCGACGACTAGTACAGCACTGCGAATTTCAACTGATAAATCCTTGTTTACTCTAATAGAGTTTATATGCCAATTGTCAAAAAATGTCACTCTAGAAAAAATATCAGCACGAGTCTTGTGATTAGGAACTGATGAACCTCTTCGAGCTCCAGCACAACATAGAATGCCTGAGGTTTTTCCTCCCACGGCAATGTCAAGAGCCGTCAAACCCTCGGAATTCTTAGCATTTTTGTCCGTCTTCCCAATTAACCACTTCACAACCTGCTATGTACAGACATTCACTAGTTAATCTAGCCTTGAAAATAATTTAAAAAACAAAAGAAGAAAGAAGAAGAAGAAGAAGAAGAAGAAGAGAATATAAAATAAAGATATCTCCAACTTGTTTGTAATTAAAGACATGAGACAAAGGGAAAGGAAGTATGAACTTTCTCTTGCGTTGGTTATCTTTCACGAAAAGAAATGGGTCAGTTACGTACATTTAACCTCCCTGTGCGGTTAGACCGGTTTTACTTTACCCCATGTGGTTTAAAAGTTGACACTTAACTTTCTGTAATTTTGATTTTGATTTTGAACTAAAGTGAAACTGTTAAGATTCCTCTCAAAACTAATTGAAATTCTAAAGTTGGCCTAAAATATTGATAGTTTGTGAGCTTAATTTTGGGATTAATCCTCTATATGGGGATAACGCAGTTATTTAACCCACCTATACTTAATCCCTTTTGTGGGGGTAATTTTGGGATTCACTATCTATGTGGGGTTAATTTTAACACTTAAACTCTCCTATGTTGGGATAATTTTAACATTTAATTCTCATGTGAGGCTATTTTGAGAGAAATCTTAGTAGTTTTACTTTAGTCCGAAATCACAAGTGAGTTAAGTGTCCACCTTTGAACCACATGGGGGTAAAGTAAAACTAGGCCTAACCACAATGGGGTAAAATGTAATTCACCCAAAAGAAAAGGAAAAAGAAAGAAAGAATTTAGGGTTAATTACACAAACCTCCCCTGAGGTTTGGCAAAATTACACGGTCCTCTCCTCTATATTGCAAAATTATACAGACCTTCCCTCTAGCATAATTAATTTTACTGTTACACCCATACTTTGTTTACCATTTTACTAAATTACACACAATTCTCTCTCTCTCTCTCTCTCTCTCTCTCTCTCTCTCTCTCTCTCTACTGTATGTGTATATATAGATATAGATATACAAGTACATACATAATTTATGGACACACACACACACACACATATATATATGTATATGAATATGAATTTGTTAAAAAAAATCAAAAATTTAAAACCAAAATCAATTTGTTCCTAAGATTTAAGCCCAAAATCAATTAATTCTAAAAACCAATTTATTCTTAAGATTTAAGCCCAAAATCAATTTATTCCAAAAGCTAATATGTTCCTAAAATTTAAACCAAGAATCAATTTGTTCCAAAAACCTAAGATCTAAACCCAAAATATCAAACTCACCTCAAAGATGTATACAAATATGTATGTATGTATGTATGTATGTATGTATGTATGTATGGTTCGTGTATATGGTGCGTATGTATGTATGCATGCATATATGTATATATTGTAGAGAAAGGGAGAAAGATAAGAGGGTTTTTTTGTTTTTATAACTATGGATATTTTCAGCATTAGCAAATTAAGAAGGATCTCTCTGTAAATTTTGCAATCAAGAGGGGAGGTGTGTGTAATGCAAATTCAAACCTATAGGTCTGTGTAATTTTACAATATAGAGGAGAGATCTATTTAATTTCGCCAAACCTCATGGGAGGTCCGTATAATTAACCCACAAATTTTATCACCAATTAACTCTCTCCTTCACAAAATAAATGTATACAAGTGCGACTTTTTTAGGGATGTAATGGTCATTTCGACAATGTCTTAATTATCAATCTCTTCACCACTATCCCAATCTCTCCAGTTTGTAGAGATAAAAAAGGACTCTTTCTCACCATTTATCTCTATTAACCTTCTATTTTCTCCTAATTTAATTTACCAAACAAGAGAAAAAGTTGTTTATTTTTTCTTCTCTTCTCCCTAATTCTCTCAATCTGAGTGGAAGATGAGTGACATAAGATTGTAGCTTGTAAGGTATAAGTTGAAGTAGTACCTCCAAATTAGCTTCAAAAAGTTGAATTTTAAACCTCTTGTGATGATGCCAAAATTTGGGTAAGAGAGTAAGAAGAAGTAGACAAAAGAGTTGCATGTGGTTCGATCCTGTTAATGAAGAGACCTACATCCAGGTGTGTGTCGAAGCACTTGAACTATGAAATCGCCGGGGGTCTTTGGTTAACCAACAAAAGCCTAGAGCTACCAGAGACCGGCCGGGCAGTGTGTGCATGTGTGCTATAAAGTTGCAATCCCCTTAAAGGAGGTGAGCGGTCTCTTTTATAGATACAAGAAACCACTCATAGGTTGCAAGTAAACTGATAAGGTAATACAATCTAATTGGGATTGATATGCGCAAATCATGTAAGTTTTCTAATTGGATTAGGAAACAATCTACTCTTTCCATTAGTCTTCTAGCTCATGTAGGAAACTGTCTGGAACATTCTGGATCACGTCATAGGACGTGGTCGGGCTACGCCCGTGACGAACCGAGCCCATATAGTGTTCCCGACCTACTGGTCGGGACCGGATAAAACTGGGCGCACCGCTCGAGTTAGGTAAGAGCGGGGCCCTTTCCTTCACTAGATATTTTTGCACATATCAACTGCCCCCCATTTCCGAGACTAATGTGATGCTTCATCAAATGAGGGTTGGAAATTTGTATAACTCGGTAAATCGTCCGGGACAGCTTGGGGAATGGCTCGGGAAGGGACCGGTCGCCTTCCTCTGGAACCTAGGATCTGTACCTGCCACGTGTCATGGAATGGTTGGTCTGGTCAGGATCCAACGAGGTTGAATGCTACCGGACAGTCACAACCTAACCGAACCATCACATCGTGCATTTAATGCGACACCTTTTGAGGTGCCACTTAGACAGCCCGAGGTGCCAACTGTCATGCGTTTAGGCAGGAGTTCTACTGGACCATTGGATCTGAGCTCATCTTAACCGTCCATGTTGTTGATAAAAGCAGCACTTGAGCATTTTTGCTGCTGCTGCTACCCATAGAGAGAGTCTACCGAGCGATATTAAAGAAAAAGCGTCCGGTCAAGACTTTCGAGCTCTTCTTTGCACTTTGTTCTTATAAGTTTTCATCCCTCCAGCCTTACAACTCATTGTACTTTTCTTCTTTTTGCTAATATTCCTGAACGAGGTTGGAGAATAGGAACCCGTTGGGACTCGTGAGGTAGTGGGATCCTTTCTTCTTTAGGTTCAGCTTATTCCTTAGGTCAGGTGGTTCCCTTTCCTTGGTAGAGCGGTCGAACCGGTCGGGGTGTCCTAGAACCGTATTGGCCGTTTAGTACGTGACTATGAAGACCTTGTACGCCTTACCATACAGGCTCTTAGTCCTTCTACCCCTGTACCTTAGATTTGGGGTTCCTTACCCCTACTTAGGCCGCCAGCTACTCCCCCGTCCTGTCGTAGGAACCTTAGAGATGTGTCATTCCGATTTTAACTCATCTTCCCGATCAGAAGATGCAATCCCGGTCGGGTACCCCAGACACAAGCTTGGACCCTACTTCACTAACTCCGTCAGACCACCAGAGTGAAGGTAGGATTTCCATCCGAGTGTCTGACAATGAGCTGAGCTAGGGGCTCTAGGTAGCCTCTGTGTCATGGGGGTTAGGTGATGAGGTCTCGATCATTGATAGTGCTGATGTAATCTTCTCCTACGAGTGGATTCAAAGGAGTCTGCTCGTCACTGATCTAGGATGGATTAGGGACAGGTATGATATCCCCGACCACTGTTCCTTGGCCATACCCTCCGGTGGAGCTCATCTACGCCTGTCACTGATTGGCATCTGTTTCTCTTTCCAGACTGGTTGTTTGGCGGCCAGGGCAGAGGCCTACTTCCCCGAGGTCACTAAGAAGTTTGCCACTGTTGAGGCTGCCCTTTAAGCGGAGAAGGTGGTGCGGGAGGCTTTGAACTTTGCTCTGGATGTGGAGAGAGAGAAGACGAAGGTGCTGGCCCTAGACTTGGGGGTGGCTCAGGAGGAGTTGGCTACCAAGTGGGAGGCCTTGAAGGATGCAGAAGCTGAGAAGAAGGCCTTGGCTGATGCTGTGGCCGCTCGGGAGGTAGCAACGAAGGATGCAGAGGAAGAGTTCGAGGTTGGCTTCTTCTAGGGCTACGTTGACTTAGCCCAGAGGGCAATTACGAACCACCCTGAGTCGGACCTCTCCTGTTACTCCTACTGCTGAGAAGGGGGCCCCTGCTGATGCAGCTGCAGCTACAGCCGCTGCAGCTGGTGGACAGGTCGGGGAGACCGAAGATGCTGTGATCATAGTAGATGACCAACAGCAGGATTTTTTTATTTCTTTTATTTTTTTTGGGAGGCTACTATAATTGCCCCCCGACCGATGTACTTTTTGTAATTAGGAATGAAAAAAAGGCCCCTTGAGGCCACTTTTTTCATACTATGTACTTTTGCTTGTTTAAATTTGCCTCCGTCCGACCAGTTGTTTAGCTTTATTACAACCTGCCTTAGCAAAAGGTTTAAAACTGTGACTAGTAGGAGACACTTGGTCTTTAGGGGATCTGTAGGAATCTATAAAACCTTGAAATTTCCCGAGCTATTGTACTTAGAATTTTTCCAAGTTTGTAGAACCTGGTCGGGAAACCGTAAGTGCTAGGGGTTAACCAAGCTCCTAGTAGTAATCCCAGCCTAAAATGTTGGTAGTTTCAGGGCCTTTTCGAGTTTGCTATTATCAGCCACCTAAGGGGATTTTCCCCCATCGTAGGTTATGGACCAAAGTAAAACTGGTGCCTCAGGTGTGATCTCGAGGTCTTCTGGTGCCTCGGGTGTGTTCCCGAGGTCTTTTGGTGCCTCGAGTGTGTTCCTGAGGTCTATTAGTTGTGAAAGATTGTTAGGGAATGCTGTTTGCAAGAACGAATCTTTATTCAATTCTGAAAAACTACAATAATTGCTCGGAAGAGCTACCACTTGTTTAAAGAAAACACAGGTCCCTAACCAGAGCTGATCTATATTTTACTGAAATCATTTCCGTAGATGTTCCACGTATCACAGGTGTGACAGATCATATCCATCTAGCATTTGCAGCCAGTAGGTTCTCGGTCGGTTGACCAGAGTAACTCTGTAGGGGCCTTCCCAGTTTGGTCCTAGCTTCCCGTGACTCAGGATTTTGGTAAACTGATTTGCTGCCTTGAGGACAACATCTCCCACCTAGAAACTGCAGTGCTTTACCTAGAAACTGTTGAAGTACCGCGAGACCCTCTCCTTGTATGCTACCACTTTTAGGTATACCTGATCCCTTTTTTCGTCTAGTAGGTCGAGTTCTCCTCTGAGGGCTTCCTCGTTGCCTTGCTCGCTGTAGTTTGCCACCCTGTAAGTTGGTAGTCCCAGTTCTGTGGGGACCACTGCCTTAAAGCCGTAGGTGAGTGAGAACGGGGTCTCTCCCATTGTCGTATGGGGAGTAGTGCGATAGGCCCACAGAAGGGTCGGTAGTTCTTCTGCCTAGAGTCTCTTGGCCTGTTCAAGTCTAGTTTTAATGGATTGTAAAAATTGTCTGATTTGTTACCTCGGCTTGTCCATTGGCTTGAGGGTGCTAGGGATAAGAGTAGTGATTCGATATCCCATAGTTCGAGCAGAATTGTCGAAATACCAGTGTGTCAAACTGTCTACTATTGTCACTGACTAGTACTTGGGGTATGCCAAACCTGCTGAGGATGTTCTTCTCAACAAAGTTTTTCATATTTTCTCAGTTATTGTTGCCAACGGCTCAGCTTTTGCCCATTTGGTGAAGTTGTTCACAGCGATGACGGTCAACTTGACCTGACCCTTGGCCATAGGGAGAGGCCCGACTAGGTCGATGCCCCACTGAGCAAACGACCAGGGGCGATTGATCGTGTTTACATACCTCTGGCATTTGTCACACCGCTGAACATAACACTGGGAGTCCCGGACCATTGTTGGCCAGTAGTACCCCTGCAATAGGGCCCTGCGAGAGAGTGCCCGACCCCTACGTGGTTTCCACAGACCCCTTCGTGGATCTCGTATAAGATTGCTTGGACCTGGGTAGGGGTGGATGCATCGGAGGTAAGGGATGGAAAATTCCCTCTTGTAAAGTACACCATCGATGAGGTGGTACCTGGCCGCTCGGTGTTTAACCCGTTGGGCTTCATCCTTCCTACTCGGTAAACTTCCAATTATAAGCAATGTTATGATAGGATCCATTCAGCTGGGCCATGGACCGACCGGGTCGATCTCCATACCTTCTGATTTGGACACACTGGGGTCGGGTAGGTATTCTACCCTTATTCCGGGGAGGTCGGACTCAAAAGACAACGCGAGGTGTGCTAACTGGTCGGCCCGCGCGTTTTTTTTCCTCAGAATTTACATGATTGAGAATTCTTTGAGTTTATTGGAAACAACTCTAACAAGAGCCAGGTAGGCTACCATGTTGTCTTCCCGAGCTTCATACTCCTGATTGACTTGATTGACAACTAGCTAGGAGTCACTGTACACTTGGACTTGCTGTGCACCCATCGAGGTAGCCAACTGCAGCCCGACCAACAAGGCCTCATACGCGGCTTGGTTGTTGGAAGCCTGGAACCCAAACCTTAGGGCGTACTCCAGCTGGATCCCGTCGGGAGTGGTCAGGATGATCCCTGCCCTGCTTGTTGGAGGACCCATCCACATAGAATACCCAGGTCGGGGTGTCAGGCTATAGCTCGGGCGGGTTGAACTACTCAACTGGATCTTCCAGATAGGTGAACTCAACGAGAAAATCTGCTACTGCCTGCCCCTTGATGGTTGTTCGGGGTCTGTAAACTATTTTGAATTCTTCTAACTCCAATGCCTACTTCATGAGTCTCCCAGATGTTTCAGGTCGGCACAGAATCCTTCACAGTGGCTAATCCGTGAGGACCACTATAACATGGGCGTAAAAATACGAACGGAGCTGCCGAGCTACGGTAATGAGGGAAAAAGTAAGCTTCTCTATGCAGGAGTACCGACTATCTACACCCTGGAGTGCCGGCTTGTGTAGTTGACCGGGTACTGTATCCCGTGCTCCTCTTTGATACGAGCGTTGAGAGAAGAGGGAATAATTCTTCCTTTGGTACGAGCGTTGAGAGTAGAGGAGGCGATGTCAGGTACTTCTTTAGTTCCTGAAATGCTCCTTCACACTCTTCTGACAATTCAAAGCCTTTATAGAGAATCTTGAAGAACGGAAGGTACTGATCGGTTGCTCAGGAAACGAATATCTTCAATGCCACCACCCGTCCTGCCAAACTCTGAACTTCTTTTGTTGATCTGGGTAACCTCATGTTGATGATGGCCTAAATTTTCTCAGGATTTGCTTCAATTCTACGCCTGCTAACTAGGTGTCCCAAGAATTTCCCAGACGAGACTCCAAATGTGTACTTAGCTGGGTTCAACCTCATCCGGAACTTTCTTAAGATGCTGAAGGCTCAAGCCAAGTGCTCGAGATGGCTGGACTCGTCTTGGCTTTTGACCAGGAGGTCGTCAACATACACCTCCATCATCTTCCCAATTAAATCTTTGAACATATGGTTAACCAAGCATTGATAAGTTGCCCCGGCGTTCTAGAGGCTGAATGGCATCACTTTGTAGCAATATGTTCCTTGGTCAGTGATGAAGGAAGTTTTCTCTTCATCTCCGGGGTGCATGCTAATCTTGTTTTACCCCGAGTATGCGTCCATGAAGGAGACGAGTGAATGACTGGCCGTAGAGTCCATAAAGAGGTCTATCCTGGGCAGCGGGTAACAGTCCTTGGGACAGGCCTTGTTCAGGTCGGTAAAGTCTATACATAGCCTCCACTTTCCTTTGCTTTTCTTGACCAGCACTTCATTGGTTAACAGTCGGGATACTGTACTTTATGGACCGACCTTGCTTTGAAAAGTTTTTCGACCTCCCCACTTACTACTTTCTGTCTTTCAGGGACCATGCCCCTCCTCTTTTGTTTGACCGGGCGAAAGCTCGGGTCAACATTGAGTCGGTGGGACACAACTCAGGGATCAATTCCAGGCATGTCCTCATGGCTCCAGGTGAAGACGTCTTGGTTTTATCTCAAGAATTGGACCAACTTTTCTCTCAAATTTGGTTCTAGGAGAGTACCGATGCTAACAGACCGGTCGGGAAACTGAGGGTCCAATACCACTTGACTGAGCTCTTTGACTGAGGTGACGCCACCCATGACGTCCCTTGGGTCCATCTCTTCGACGTTTAGTGCTTCGGAGGTCGCCTCTTTGTGCAGGGAACTAACACAACAGCTCCGGGCGGTAGCTTGATCCCCTCTCGTGCATCCCGGCCCCCGAGGGGTCGGGAACTTGACAAGTAGTCTATAGGTCGACAAACCACTCTGGACTTATTGAGTGTTGGCCTCCCAAGAATGGCATTGTAAGCGGGTAGGGCCTCTACTATAACAAACTTTGCGAGCACGGAGTCTTGCTGTGGGTAGGTCCCCATGAGGATTGGCAGCTTGATCATCCTGAGTGGTTGTGTGTTGGATCCGTTGAACCCTACCAATGGTGTGACCACCGGTCAGAGCTTGTCCATTGATATCCCGAACTTATCGAAGGCTAAGGGAAACAGTATATCAAAGGAGCAACTCGCGTCCACGAGTATCCTATTCACCATGTAATTGTGTATAGAGTGCGTTACCACCAGTGGACCATCATGGGGATAATGCAGGTCTCTGATATCATCGGATGAAAAAGTCAAGATATTGGTCCCTGGGGAGTTGGCTGGTTGGACTTGCAGGACATCCGCTCGAGACGCCCGATCATGCCTCTTCCTTGCCGACTGCGAGTCCCTTCCGCCTGATGTTCCTCCGAAGACCACGTTGATATCACCGAGGGGTTGCTGCTGCTTGAGAGCCCATGTATCTTACCGCAGTCGCCTGTTTGTTGTGACAAACTCGGCTAGATGACCCTGCTCAATGAGCTTTTTAATAGCGATTTTGAGTTTGAAGTAGTGCTCGGTGTCATGGTCATGGTCGTGGTCTTTATGGTACCGGCAATACTTGTCTCGATTCCTCTTCTCGAGGGGGCTTTTCAACTTAGTGGGCTTCTTGAGCAGCTTCTGAGTCTCTGCTGCTACCATCACTACTTGGATTGGCCAGGAGAGAAAAGTGAAGGTGATCGGGGTCTAGTCCAGACCACCCCGTGGTTGATCCTGCTTTGACTTCTTTCCCGAGCCCTTGCCAGAGCCTTCCCATTTCCGCTTAGGTTTCGGGGAGTCATCTTCCGCTTGGTTCGAATGCGTGGCCTTCAGGAATTCTTCTGTATCAATGTACTTTTCTACCTTCTCCGAGAGTTCTACCAAGGTGGTCGACCGAATATGGTGGAATGACGTGGCCACCTTGGTGTTCTGGACTCCCGAGCGGAAGGCGGTGATGGCGACCGTCTCGTTCAGGTTATTGATCTGAAGCTTTTTCTGGTTGAACCGATTGACATAATCTTTCAAAGGTTCTCCCTTCCCGCTACTTCACGATGAGTAGTTGGATATCTGGCTTCAGACGGCCCAACATTCCCACGAACTGGCTGACGAAGAGTCTGTTGAGTTCCTTGAAGTCATCCATTGATCGGGGATTGAGAGAGTGGAACCACTATGCGGCTGGCCCCTTCAGAGTGCTTGGAAAGGCTATACAGAGTAGTTCATTGGCGTTGGTCTCTAGTGCCATCTGAGCCTTGTAGGTCCGAATGTGGTCAACCGGACTTCCCAAACCGTCATAAGAGTCAAGATGGGGCTGCTTGAACTTACATGGAAGGGCAAATGCTATGACCCGATCGGTGAACGGTGACTCAGTCTCTGTGTTGGTGTAGTTGCGACTTGGCTTTCTCAGCTTCTCGGTCTGCTTTTCTAAGTTATTGATGTGGGCCTCCACAACCTCCCGACCGGTATCTCGTTCGGTCTTGGTATGGTAGGTCGGGCCGGATGATGAGGCATTCCTCTTCGAAGTACGTAGTCCTTGGAGATAGGGCTCAGCTTTGACTCCGGTTAATCGTGTACCTAAGGTCGCTTCGGCACTTGGCCGGGCGATCCTGGGCTGATTCCCGGGTCAATCGCTCTTGGCCTTCCCCTCTAACAGCACGTCTGTCATTAATGATGTTTCTGGCATCCCCCGTGCGGTTTGGATTGGCTCGGGCACGTTGTCGGGTTCGTATGGAATCCCGGCCACGCTCATCATTCCCGGGTTGTCCGACTCCCTAGGGGGATGCTAGTGCAGTTTGGGCATGTCGTCAGGCCCGCTTAGGTACCTGACCACCCTCATCGTTCCTGAGCTGCCTGCTAAGACTTGTTCTGTTAGGCCAGCAGGGCTTCGATCTGTCACTGAGTTTGACGCTGGCCCTCCAGGAGCTGTGCCAAAGTCGCAGTGATCTGCTCAGGAGTCATGGAAACCGCCGATTGGTTGACTAGCTAGTGGATCCGCCTGATCCGTTGGCTGAGCAGTCTTCTTGTTCTTCTTCGGCAGCATAGTGATCAATCAGTAGATATGTTTTTAAGGAAAACTGTCGTTCCCACAGACGGTGCCAAACTGATGATGCCAAAATTTGGGTAAGAAAGTAAGAAGAAGTAGACAAGAGAGTTGTATGTGATTCGGCCCTATTAATGAAGAGACCTACGTCCACGTGTGTGTCGGAACATTTGCACTATAAAATCGTCGGGGATCTTTGGTGAACCAACAAGAGCCTGGAGCTACTAGAGACCGGCCGGGCAGTGTGTGCGTGTGTGCTATAAAGTTGCAATCCCCTTCAAGGAGGTGAGTGGTCTCTTTTATAGATACAAGAAACCACTCATACATGGCAAGTAAATTGATAAGGTAATACAACCTGATTGGGATTGATTTGCGCAAATCATATGAGTTTCCTAATTGGATTAGGAAACAATCTACGCTTTCCGTTTGTCTTCTAGTTCGTGTAGGAAACTGTCTATAACATTTCGAGTCACGTCATGGGACGTGGTCGGGTTGGGCCTGTGACGAGCCGAGCCGAGCCGAGCCCGCACAGTGTTCCCGACCTACTGGTCGGGACCGGATAAAACTGGGGGCACCGCTCAGGTTAGGTAGGAGCGGGGCCTTTGCCTTCACTGAATATTTTTGTACATAACAAATTATGAAAAGCTATAAGTTCTAAATATATAAATCACACTAATCTTCATTTCAATTTTTTCTAAGCTATAATTTACGATTTGTAGCTTATGAGGTGCACCAAATGGTCCGATACTCCCATTGTATGTTGCCAATTGATGCTATAATTAAGATGAACATTCAACAGGCTAGATATTATCACTACGACTAGAGTCAAACTGAGGTTTGACTTGTATTGTTTTGCATTCTGTCTTACCCAAGTACTCCATACTAGTGGGTTTGTGGTCGTGGATTCGAAAAATCGGGGTTTACATCATCTCCTTGAGAAATTATTCAGTGATTCCGTCACTCCACGTCATCGTACTGACGTGGTGTGACCTTTAAATATAAACCATACATCCACCCCCATTTCCTTGGGATCTTGACAAGTAGTTTATAGATTTTTGAATTTTGAAACTGCTAAATTAGTTGTCATGATCCCCATAATTGTGGGGTGCACATGGATGGTATAAATTGAAAAGTTACACCACATCAGCATGATGACGTGGTGTGACGGGCTCACTAAATACTTCTTCTCTCCATGTCCTTTGCCTTGGCTATCAAAATAAAATTAATTGAAAGAAATATATAGCATGCCTGGGGTTGATTGGTGGATGCTGCAATATGCAAAACAGAATTGCCTTTCTCGTCCTTCCAGTCTAGCACATATTCTTTACCGTTTCTCCAAATCCATCCCCATAGGACACAGAGGGCTGCAAAGTTTTTGTTTCTTACAGCAATATGTAGCACACTCTCACACCTAATATTCAAATCCTCAATAGAATTGGGAGAAGCAATTAGAAACTCGGCCAAGAGATCAAGATTTCCCATTTCAGCTGCACAATGCAAAGGAGTAGCCCTGTCCTTTCCTCGGGCACGAATAAGCTCGATGTCAGTTGAAATGAGCTGGTACGCTGTGGTAGTGTACCCATTCTGGATAGCCAAATGGACGGCGTTGAGACCATCTTGATTTAGCTTTTTACCTAACGATGGCCACAAGCTCACAATTTCCACTGCAAATTGTGTGTGTCCTAGAGATGAAGCTATGTGTAAAGGAGTATCAACAAAAGGGGTCTCATCTACATTCCTCAGAAGATTTGGATTTTCGCGTATTAACTCGTACAAGCCATTAATATCTCCTGCTTGTGCAGCCTCTGTCAACGTCTGTTCCATTCCAGCATATTAAAGTTAGCCCCAAGAACAAAAATGTTTCATAACTTTAAAGAATTAATTTTTGCTCTTCCAAAAATTGCCCACCTTTGTTCACCCTCATCTGTCATTGACTAATGCACTGGGATTTAGAATTAACTGAGAATTAATTAATAGTGTAAAGTACTGAACCCCACTCCATTAACTAATAAAAAAAGAAAATGAGCAAAATTGCACTCAACTTTAAAACATTGGGAATACTAATAGCTGCTCGACTCAATTGAAGTGGTGATAAGTAGTCAGGCTCTGGGCATTGTGAAGAAATTAGAGTTGATTGTATAAATCCGATCAACAAAGTCAAATCTTCCCAAATTGCCCCGTCAAGTTATAACTACAACCACAATTATTATATGGGATATTAGATCATACACCCCTAAAAATAAGCGTATTAGCCAAAACTCACACAATTTGGCAATTTTTTAAAAAAGGTCCTGCTACTTTTGTCTTTTTTTAGCGAAAAGCCTCTCTGACAGATAAAAACAGATAATATTATCTATTTTGACAGACAGATAATATTCACGAAAATTATCATAATTTTCTCATTTTTTGGCCTTTTGGGATGATTTATTTATTTATCTCTTTTTGTATTTCATGTATTTCCCTGAGATCTACTTATGCATTTGACGTGAAACTTTTACAAAAAATATAAGCTAAAGCCTAATTTTGAGATTTTACCTGTCTAACATATAATATTATATGTTTGCAGACATATGATATTATCTGTCAAATTAATTTAAACCACCATAACTTTCTCAATTCTTGTGTTTTTTGGGTATTTTTTGTTTTTTTGTTTTTGTTTTCCTACATATATATATATATATATATTTCAAGATCTATGAATCTTTCGTGCCAAGTTTATGAAAGAACATGTTTTTATTATATTTTTGCGAAAAAAATGTAAATTTTATTTATTGATTTATTTTCGGTTTTTATATTTGTTTAATTTTTAGTTTTTTTCCCAGTATTTCATGGTCAACATTGATCTCGTTTGATATATCTCATTTTTCTGATTGCAAAACATCAAATTTTGTGAAAACGGACTAGTAGAACAAAAATTATTGCAATTTAAAGTTGTTTAGCTAGGCACAAAAAGAACCTAATGAGTTAAAGATAAATAGCATGAATTTATGAAAGGTGTTTTTAGTGAGCTATGGCTGAAGCTCCCTTATCATATCACATATCAAACCTCTCAATCACAAAACATTTCTTTCCTCAAAAAACAATAATAGATTCTCTTCAAAGAATAAAACAAATAAATAAATAAATCATTGTTCCAAAAACAAAAGGGTTAATTACCCCCTAGGGTTTAAAAGTGACCACTTAACCCCCTTGTATACTTTCGGATAAAGTGAAACCGTTATGGAATCTAACGGAGAGTGTTAAGAACTACCTATAAAGGTGCATCAATTTTTCCAAGGGTTAATACATACTTTAACAAACCACCACCTACCTATAAAGGTGCATCAATTTTTTCAAGGGTTAATACATCCTTTAACAAATCACACACACAACCCACCCCCCTTCCCATGGTACGATGATACTTTACTTCCCTTGTGGTTTAAAAATGACCATTTAACACCCTCTAGTTTGAGGGGTATTTTAGTGACTTAACATTTTCGGTTAGATTCGGTAACAGTTTCACTTTATCCGAAAGCACAGGAGGTTAAGTGGTCACTTTTAAACCACATGGAGTAAAGTCTCATCAGGTCAGACCATATAGAAGTAAAGTATAATTAACACCCAAAAAAATATTCAAACCCGTACATACCAAATATTAGTCAAGTACCCTATCCCTCTCATCAGTGTGACATACTCAGAGATATGTTTAATTAAATTTGAAAGAATGTTTCATTTTTAGTCTAGTCTCTCAGAGATGTAAAAATTGGGTCTTGTACATAAAAAATAGGATGAAACCTTAGTTAATGATCCAAAAGGTGATTGGAAATGTAAATCTTTTTTGTTGTTGGTTAAGTTGAAATCAGGGGCGGACCCAGGATTTTTGGTCAAGGGAGGCCTTATTATACAGGGGTTCGGGGGCAGCGCCCCCGAGGTAAATTTTTTTGGGTCTACCTATCTATAATTATGTGTAAAACGGTAGAATTGTAAGTAGAATTAGTTTAACACCCTTAATTTGGGGTAAATCATGTAATTTTAGGGGGCCTATATCTAAAACTTGTAAAATATTATATGTAAGTCTAGAAATTTTACAAATGCAAGGGGCCTGTGTCGAAAACTTGTAAAACATTACATGTAAATCTAGAATTTTCAGAAGTCCAGGAGGGGTCTGTGTGAAATTTTGGAGGGCCTATTTATAAAATTTACAAATTATTACATATAACTTTGCAATTTCCAAAAATCCAGGGGGGGCTGTGCCACCCCTGGGGTCAATGTAGGTCCGCCCATGGTTGAAATGGCACCCTTTTGTTTCCATAGAATCTTGTAACACCGAACCATATTGCGCACAGGAATAGATTGGTCATTTATTTATTTAATTTTTTTTTTTTGAAACCTGGACGGAACGAGGGAGATACATTAGAGATCGGTAAATATACACCTAGTCAGGCGGGGACTTATTACCAAAACCCCTCAGTGAGATAAAAGCTTAGCTATACAGTAATGTTAAGAAGAAAGTGACACTTCATTTGAGTCTAGCGCGCATGCTAAGAGGACTCAAAAATAGTACCTCAATCAGACTAAAAAACAGTTATTCCTAAGCTAGGTTAGAGCTAAACAACCCACGGTTAAAATCTATGAACACCTCCTTGGACAAAGTGATCAACGAGCCCATTAGATTGGTCATTTCTTATGTTCCTCTTTGAAAGTGAGGCCTAGAATATTCGGAAAGAAAGAGAAGTGGAGAGTAATGCGTGGGGTCTTTCATGAACAGATTAGAGTCTGCCTAACCTTATAAAATAATCAATCAACAACTTTATATAAAAGAGGCTTATTCTCAATTGAAATTGTTCAATATGGGTATTTTAGATTTGTTTGAAATAATAATTTTACCTTTATTTTTCTTTTTTGTTCCATTTTTCTTTAATGATAACTTTAAGTTTTTGTCATTTTGTGAGGGTAGGTTGGTCATTTCACTCACAAAACAACATTCATTACTATCAGGTCAATTTTTAAAATTTAATTAATTTAGGAATGATGATTCAATCAACTTTTCAAATAATAATTACAAATATTTACAATTTGGTTCAACTTTAAAATTAAATTAATCTATAAATGATGTTTCAATCAACTTTTCATCCAATAATTATAAATATTTACAATTTGGTTCAAAAAATCCAAAACTCAACAATTGTAAGTTGTGCCTTGTTTGGCACAACCGCTTTTCGGCTTTGTGGTTTGCACGTTTTTTCGTTCTTCCCAAACAAGTTTTGTTTTGTTTTGTGTTTTGTTTGGTTTTGTTTTTATTTTTTGGATTTTCCCAAATAAACCACTAACACAAGCAAGGCACAACACAGCCTGAACTGGGCTATGCTTTGCTTGGTTTATTTTATTTTGTTTGGTTTTGTTTTTCTTTTTTTGGTTTTTTTCAATCAAAGCACTAAGTTACTAACATTTGTTTGTGTTTTTGGTATTGTTTTTCTCAAAAAATTTCTTCAATTTAATTTTAGGGTCAACTACATTTTACCCCCCCCCCCCCCCCCCCCCCCCCACTGGTTAGGCCCATTTCCACTTTACCCCCTTTGTACTTCAAAAGTAGACATTTACCCCCAGTAGCTTTGGAATAAAGTGAAACTGTAAATATTTTCCTCAAAACTGATGCAAATTCTAAAATTAACCAAAAATATTAACACTTAACCCCTTTTGTGAGGTTAATTTTAGAACAAAACCCCTATGTGGCGATTACGCTGCCATTTAACCAAACTATCCAGAGCTAATTTTTAGCACCTAGCTCCTTTATGAGGCTAATTTTGGGATTAACTGCCTATGTGGAGTTAATTTTGACACTTTAAATCTCCTTCCTGGGGCTAATTTTAACATTAATACCTGTGTGGAGCTGTTTTTAGAGAAATTTTTATAGTTTCATTTTAATCCGAAACCACAGGAGGGTAAATGTCCACTTTTGAAGTACATGAGGTAAAGTGAAAATGGGCCTAACCACATGGGGTGAAAGGTAATTAATCCTTAATTTTATACACATACCTTAGAAATTTAATTTTATTACACACATACATAAATTTCATTTACACACACATAAAATTTAATTTCATCTTTTTTTTCCCCTTCTCCCCCTACACATTAATACCTTTTATATTGTCATATTACACAAACACAAGCCAATAAATTTAATTCCCCCCCCCCCCCCCCCCCTCCCCAACAACAATACACAAACCTTTAAATTAATTTAATAAATTTACTTTACACACACACCCCTTTAAATTAATTTTTTTTTATATTCATGTATTACACACACACATACCTACAAATGTAATTTATAAATTTAATTTCACACACACGTCTTTAAATTACACATACACATAAATTTATTTTTGTATACCCTATAAATTTCATTTTATACTTTCATAGTACCCTATTAATTATATTGTACAATTCGTTGCCCCACACCTTGCGCTGGCCCCACCCCTATTTTATATGAAATATATAGGCTTAAATGGAATAGTCTTTAAAGATGTCAAATTAATTTGGCGTTATTGGTCTTTTTTATTTCTAATTTGATTATTTGGTAATTTCACATCAATCAATCCACATCAGGTTACTATCCAATAGTAACTTGAGGCTTGTTTGACAAGTCTTCTTTGAGCCTAAGATATCTTTTCAGGGAATCTTTGAATTACCAAACATGCCGTAGATTATTTTTGTAAATTAATGCTTATTTAGCAAGGCTTGTTTGCTCCTTAAGACAACTTCTAAGGAATCTTTGAATTATCAAACAAGCCTTACGTCACTTTTCTTAATAAGCATTAGGTTACTTTTGAAATTTAAGGCATGTTTGAGCCTTAAGACATATTATAATTTATTAGTATTATTATTTATGTATTTAAAGTGTGTGCAATTATAAATTAAATTACCAAATTTCCCTCTTGTTAAATATGATTATCAAATTACAATTATAAATTCCCGTTTGTTAAATTGAAATACGAAAAACCCTTTTATTATATTACGATATATATACATATATATAATAAATAATCTAATTACCCTTATACATTTTACAAATTACCATTTTGATAAATCAAATTATCATATTACCCTTTTGTATGTACGAGTGTGCGCACGCGCACGTGTGTGTGTGTGTGTATATATATTTATCTATACGTTAAAGAAAAGAGCCTAAAATTAAAGTTTCCAATATGTACAATTACAAATTGAATAATCAAATTACCCTTAAGCCTTTTACAAATTACTCTTTTGTTAAATCGAATAACCAAATTACCCTTTCGCCTTTTCATATTGCCCTTTTGTATATATGTATATATACATATACATATATATTATCTATACATTAAAGAAAAGAGCCTTAAATTGTCGGTTGACATCAATTAATATAGTTATTGTTAAGCCATATTTTTCTAACACCATTAATAAAACTTATTTCTCTTTGTTGTTCACGTTAAAAAAAATATATACATCGTATTTTTTGTACGAAATTCAATGCCCGTGCAATGCACGGACAATCTTCCTAGTATAAAAAAAAAACCCTTATAACATCTGACGAAACCATGTGATTCAAATTTCAGATGCGAATCATAACGATTCACCAACGACTACTCCAGCTGATTGATTGGCATACATATTCGAGTTGTTGATGGTGTAGATTGTAAGATTGAAATTGGGCTTCAATACAAAACATACCCTTGAAGTTTGGCCTCTATCTCATTTTAGTCTTTGTAGTTTTTATTGTGTCAATTTGATTCCTGAAGTTTCTAAATAGAAGCAATATGGTCCAAATGTCCAATTCTGTGAGAAAAGCTGATAGAATTTACTCATGCACTATCACACTTTTTAGGACAAAAAATAGAACCCCACCCATCTCCTCAACCGCTTATCGTAATTGCGCTTAGTGGTGGGTGAATTCTGTCAAATTTTCTGACCAAATTGGACATTTGGATTACATTGTTTTTATTTAGAAACTTCAAGGACCAAATTGACACAATAGAAACTAGAGTGACTAAAATGAGACAAGGGCCAAACTTTAAAGGTGTGTTTTGTAATTAACCCTTGACATTGAGAAATCTAACATTGTGACCTGACTATTAAGATAAAATTAACTAAGGGAAAGAAATTATGGCATGCCTGGGGTTGATTGGTAGATGTAACATGAAAAGCAGTATTTCCTGTCTCGTCCTTCCAGTTTAGCACATCTTTTCTGCCGGTTCTCCGAAGCCATCCCAACACCACATTGAGAGCTTCAAAGTTTGTGTTTCGTACAGCAATATGTACTACACTCTCACACCTAATATTCAAATCCTCGATAGACTTAGGACAAACACATAGAAACTCAGCCAAGAGATTGACGTTTCCCATTTCAGCTGCACAATGCAAAGGAGTAGTCCTATCCTTTCCTGGGACTCGAATCAACTCGCTGTCAATAGAAATAAGTCGTTTCGCTGTCTCAGTGTGCCCATTCAGCACAGCCAAATGGACAGCGCTAAGACCATCCGGATTAAGCTTTTTACCAAACGACGGCCACAAACTCCCAATTTCCACTGCAAAATGTGTGTGTCCTAGAGATGAAGCTATGTGTAAAGGAGTATCAACAAAAGGGGTCTCATCTATATTCTTTAGAAGATTTGGGTATTGGCGAATTAACTTGTATAAGCCATCGATATCTCCAGCTTGAGCAGCCTCTGTCAACCGGTCCATTAATGTAGCCTGTTAAAGTTAGCCCCTCAAAAACAGAAATGGTTTATGATTTTAAAATGCTGGGAATGTTATATTATCTGCTCAAAACAATTGAAATGGTGATGATTAATAAGGCTCTATGGCATCGGGAAGAAAAGTTGATTGTATGATTAAAGAAAAAGCAGCTTAAATAAATACTAGTTTTATTACTTGATCAAGTTTTTTTGATGCCGCACTAACTTTTGTTTTCCTTCTACTGCCAATCTAATTAGGTGGACCTGGTGATATTCTAATGATATTGGGACAAAAACTTCATTAATTTTTCTTCCATTTCACATAATTAATAGACTGATATGACTCTAAGATGCTAAAATTACAGCTACGAAATCTAGTGAATTCACATTTTTGTTTTATTTTCTGTTGGATATATCTTACCATAGATACTTGCCTGCACATACTACTTTTTTAGGTTGATCGGTGTTGGTCTACACATAGTTGCTCGTTGAGGAGTTAAGGTTTTTTGTCCCTGGGTATAGGTGTAACTTTGTCTTTCCATAATTCAATCTCTCCTCATATGTATATGATACACCCAAAATTGGTTTTATCTTATAACCGAGCGGTTCAAATCAGCAGCTAGTCCATGCCCCGGGCAAATCATGCACCACTCCTCAGAAGCATCAGCCCGAGCAGTTTAGTCGACTCATCATCCCGAGCGGTTCATCTACGACCCGGCCAACAGGTCGGGAAAACCGCACAGGCACATCCCACCGCGGGAACAGCTCATCCGGGCCCACAGGCATGATCCCGAACATTACGGACAGTTTCCTACTCAAGCTAGAAGACTAAATGGAAAGTGCACACTATTTCCTAATCCAATTAGGAAATCCCCATAGTTAATGCCAATCTATATCAATAGGATTACATTTCCTTATCCATGTATGAGTAGGTCTCTTACATCTATAAAAGAGACCTCTCACCCCCCATTGAGGGGGCCGCCAACTTTTCAGTCTACACAGCACCTCTATAGAATTCACCATTGTACGCATACACCCGGCCGATATTACTGGTAGTGCCGCCCCTCTTTGTTGGCTCACCAGGCCCGCCGGTGATCTGCTAGTGAATGTGCTCAGACACACCCGTGGACGTAGGTACCTTCATTAACAGGGCCGAACCACATACAAAAAATAGTCTCTCTCTCTCTCTCTTAAAATTGCTCTACTTTACTCTTACCAATTTTTGGCATCATCAGTTTGGCGCCGTCTGTGGGAAACGACAAGTCTTCTCATCAACAAATTTCTTAACTGATCGTCATGCCACCGAAGAAGGGTAAGAAGACTGACCAGCAGTCCAACCGGGATGTTCCTCCGGCCCCGGCAACGGCTGCAGCAGTCATGACATCTGAGCAAATCACCGCAACCCTCACACAACTCTTGGAGGGCCAGCGTCAAATCCAGCAACAGATTGAAGCCCTGTTAGCCCAGCAAAGCAATCCTCCAATGGCCGAAAAATGACCCGGGAACGTTGCGTACGGTCGGGAACCGATCTTGACCAGACAACGTGCCCGAGCCAACCCGTCCCGTGTTGAGGATGCCAGAGACATCAATAGTGGGTGTGCTGCCCGAGAGGAAAGGCAGGAGCATATGGCCTGGGAATCAGCCATGGGTCACTCGGTCAAGAGCCGAGCCGTCCTTAGGCGAACGGTTACCCGGGGTCATAGCCGAGCCCGATCCCAGAGGACAGCACCCCGCCATGAAGAAGTCTCTTCCACCAACCCGACCAGTTCCTCAGATACCAGTCGGGAAGGAGTGGAAGCCCGAATCAAGGATTTACAGAAGCAGATCGACGGAGTGGCCAGAAAGCTTGGTCAAAATTGTGTTCCGAATCAAGCCAATTCCGAAACAGAGTCACCATTCTCCAGCCAGATCACGAGGTTCTCTATCCCGCGCGAATTTAAGCAGCCTCGGCTAGATTCATACAACGGCTCGGGAAGCCCGGTCGACCACGTCCGGACCTACAAGGTTCAGATGGCCCAAGCCACCAACTCCGATGGATTACACTGCCTAGCCTTCCCCAGCACTTTGAAAAGCCCGCCCATGCAGTGGTTCTACTCCTTGGAGCCCCGATCGGTCTGCAGTTTCAAACAACTCAGCAAGCAATTCATCAACCAGTTCGCCGGTATGCATGACCGACCAAAGCCAGACATGCAGCTACTGACGGTCAGACAACGGAATAATGAGTCCCTCAAGGAGTTCACTGACTGGTTCAACCAACAGAAGCTTCAAATCCGCAATCTGAACGAGACAATCGCCATCCTAGCCTTCTGCTCGGGAGTTCAACACACCAAGTGCGCCGCGTCGTTCCACAGAAATCGACCGGTAACCTTGGTCGAACTCGCAGAGAGGGTTGGAAAATACATCGACACTGACGAATTTCTAAAGATCAAAGACCCCGGGCAAGAAAGCAACAAGTCTTCCAGAAGCAAGCGAAAGCGAGATCAGCCCGGGAGTTCTGACAGTTCCTCCAGCTCACAACAGGCAGAGTCCGGCAGCCCCGACCCGACCTCCAGTTCACAGTAGTCTGAGTCCGGCCGCCCTGACACAACCTCCAGTTCACATCGGTCAGGATCAAGCAGTTCTGACTTTGCCTCCAGCACAAAGAAATCTGGAGCTTGACGATCCTGATCCGACCTCCTGTCTCCATCGGTCTAGATGAGCCCGACTATAGTGGTACTTGACTGTTCACCAAATGAGGCTCCGCCGATTGTCAGAGAGCCTTTCCAAAGTCCTCGGGCCTAACCCCGAGGCATACAAAGACCTCGGGCCTAACCCCGAGGCATACAAAGACCTCGGGCCTAACCCCGATGCATCTAAAAAGACCTCGGGCTCCGAACCCAGGCACTCAAAAGACCTCAGGCTCCGAACCCAGGCACTCAAAAGACCTCGAGCTCCGAACTCAGGCACTAAAAAGATCTCGGGCTCCGAATCTAGGCACCAAAGACCTCGGGGTCACGCCCAAGGCACCGGCTTCGCTTAGGTCCAACCGACGATGGGGGCATACCCCCTAAGTGGCTGATGATGGCAAGCTTCAAAAGACCCTGCAACCACCATGTTCCAGGTCGGTTACCTACAATCATAGCCTCTGTAAGACCCTCGTCTTAGCGAAAGCTTGGGGGGCAAGATGTTGCAGTGAACTAAACAGGTAATCACACCGGGTATCTACAGGCCTCGCGGATAACCAAGTCAAAATCTTGGACAACCCGAGCACCTACAGTACTCAGAGGCATCCACTTAGGTCCAAACTGACGATAGAGGTGACTAAAATCTCTTAGATTGGCCGATGATAGAGGAGAAAAAGGATCCTAAAGCAACGTGATTTAGGTTGGCTCCGCCAACATGGTCAAGCTCTTCTCCCAACAGTCTTGACGAAGACTAACTGGGCGGAAGACAACCATCCTGGGGAGTTAACATAAAAGGACCCTAAAGCAATATGCTTTAGGTCGACTTTTCCAACATGGTAAAATCCTTTTACCCACATCCTTGACGAAGGTCTTCGGGCAGAAGCTCCAAGGGCCTAGTATAGCATGATAGACGGCTATTTCATCAATCAAGGATTCAGGAGGAGCCAAAGTGAGCCAACGCTCTACATCAAGACCCATGGTCAAGACAAAACTCTCATTGTTTCACTTTATGTGGATGATTTAATCTTCACTGGTAATAATGAAAATATGATTAAAGAGTTCAAAGAAGATATGATGAAGACATTTGAAATGAGTGACCTGGGGCTAACGCACTACTTTGTTGGCATAGAAATAAGTCAAGAAAATGATGGAATCTTCGTCTCACAAAAGAAATTCATGGAGAACCTCCTTAAAAAATTCAGGATGTATGGTTGCAAGTCATTCACTACTCCGTTAGTGACAAATGAAAGATTAAGCAAGGAAGATGGCTCACCAAGAGCAGATGCCTCTCTATACCGAAGCCTTATAGGGAGCTTACTATATCTTACAACTACACGACCAGACATAATGTATGCAACAAGCTTGATATCGAGATTTTTCATGCAGAGTCCAAACAAGATTCACTTTGGAGCAGCTAAGAGGATACTCAGGTATTTACAAGGCACCAATGAATATGGAATATGGTATAAATCTACTACGACCTCACAATTGATCGGGTATACCGATAGTGATTGGGCTGGATCGATGGATGATATGAAAAGCACCTCAGGCTATGGATTCACACTTGGATCTGGGTTCTTTTCTTGGATGTCAAAGAATCAAGATACAGTAGCACAATCTTCTGTTGAAGCAGAGTACATAGCAGCAACAAGTTCAGCATGTCAAGCAATATGGCTAAGGCGAATACTTGAAGATATGACTGAGATACAGAAGGAACCTACATTGTCTACTGTGATAGCAAATCAGCAATTGCTATGGCAAAAAATGCAGTCTACCACAGCAGGACAAAGCATATCGCAATCAAGTATCATTTTCTAAGAGAGACAACAACTAGCAAAGAGATCGAGTTGAATTATTGCAAAAATGAAGAACAAGTCACTGACATTTTCATAAAAGCACTACCAACAGCAAAATTGCAAAACAATCGCGACCCTCCAAAAAGAGTAGAAGCCAATTTTTGGTTAAATGTGACTGTGGAGGAAAAAAAATGGAAGAAACCGATTCAAGTTTGTTTACATGAGCCAATCAAAGATTTTTGAAGAACAAAGGACTGATCTTGGTAATTACATTATTGCAACCAAAATAAAAATACTCAAGAAGGACTCAATTTCAATGGTTGAAGGACTCAATTTTAGCGGTGAAAAAGTGCTTTAAATTTGTATGACTCAATACGTTGGTAAGACTCATCTAGAGGCAACCGATACCAATACAAAATTTTACAATAGTTTTGTAAACAGTAAGCACAATGGACTGTACTGAAGAAGTGTAAAATACTCGAGAGAATTGAAACACTTATTTATATTTATATAAGTAAGAATAATTTGTTTTTTTTTTTTTGGCTGGGGAGTAAGAATAAAACATTCTTTCTGCTACCTGCTAAGGAGCAACATTATGCTTCTCAAATTTGAATTGAAGTTTGGTTCGCAAATGCTTTATCATTCATGCCATTTACACTGGCATATGGTATCACCAATCACTATCGCATCATGTGGTATATCTATCAAGCTATTTGAGAAACAAATTTGGGAAGTACAACATTATTATAATTCGTTATTCCAATTTTAAATCAAGATTTCGATATACTCTAAATAACAATAAACATATACTGCAGGTTCTAAAGTTTTTATATCGCAATTAGGGCCAGCCTGGGGGTATGCGAGGCAGACGGCTGCGCAGTGCCCCCAAATTTTATCCATTTTTTTTTCTTTTACAGAGTGCCCCGAAAAATATTGATCATATGGAATATGTTGGTATAATTGTATCCGAGCCTACATAGGGACTATTGGACTATTTTAATAAAAAGTCATAATACTTTAATTATGGTGTGGAATTAATGTTCTTAACCTTCATTTTATGGTAGCTCCCAATGGCTTAAAGTTCTACTCATCTTTTAAAAGATGTAACTAAGTCAGTTACAATTACAATGGGAGTTACTTGAGTATTTACTTTATACCCTAACATGTTGAGATATGCCTAATTTTTCTCTCACTTGGTGACAAAGTGTGGCGATGAAAACGATGAAGGATCTTAGGAAAATATGACTATTTGTTCTAAGAAATGGTTGTGGTTGGATAATTTAGTTTTAAGTCTTAGATAGATGTTGAGTCATATTAGAAAATTATTTGTATTGGGATGTTTTGGAGTATTTTCTGTGGGTAGTGGCCGCAGAGTCTTGTTCTTTCTTTCTGTGGGTAGTGGCCACTACCCACAGAAAATAGTCCAAAACATCCCAATACAAATAATTTTCTAATATGACTCAACATCTATCTAAGACTTAAAACTAAATTATCCAACCACAACCATTTCATAGAACAAAGAGTCATATTTTCCTAAGATCCTTCATAGTTTTCATCGCCACACTTTGTCACCAAGTGAGAGAAAAATTAGGCATATCTCAACATGTTAGGGTATAAAGTAAATACTCAAGTAACTCCCATTGTAATTGTAACTGACTTAGTTACATCTTTTAAAAGATGAGTAGAACTTTAAGCCATTGGGAGCTACCATAAAATGAAGGTTAAGAACATTAATTCCACACCATAATTAAAGTATTATGACTTTTTATTAAAATAGTCCAACAGTCCCTATGTAGGCTCGAATACAATTATACCAACATATTCCATATGATCAATATTTTTCGGGTCCCTCTATAAAAGAAAATAAAATGGAAAAAATATGGGGGCACTGCGCAGCTGTCTGCCTCGCATCCCCCCCAGGCTGGCACTAACCATCATTTCGGGCCACTCCCACGATATGCCTAATTTTCCTTTTTCTTATAAAATCTTTTCTGTCTGCCTGGAAACGCAAAGGTCACTAGTGCGGGCCGCTCGCACGATCGCGTGCGCGAGTTTAGGCAGTGTCTTCTTCTTCTTCGCTGACACTCCCCTGTTTCAGTTTAAGGGGTCCTTTTGACCCATTTTCAAATTTTGAAAGTATATATGACATGTAATATATGAATCTCTTTGGTTTTTCACAAGGATTATGAATCCACAATCAATTTTTCATGATTTCAAACATAGCTCATGAATTTCACGAAAAACTAAAAGATGATAAAACTTAATTTCTTATATACTTTTCCATATGAATAAATTAGACTTTAATACTTGAACAGTAGCTTCTAGGGACTATAATCTTTCTAAATCATCTCTAAAAACTTGTTTTGATTAAGTTTGTAAAATCAATCTTTTTCAAGTTTCAAGCTTTCATGAAAATCAACAATGGTGATTAACAATTGCATACATACAAGCAGTAATTAAGTACGAATTACATTTGGAGTGAGTCTAAAATACTCACTGTGATTGAGATAGAAGAGAATTGTTGAGAATGAATTAAGATATAGAACACCCAAACACAACTTCAAGCTATTGGGGACTCAAGTTTCTTCTTGCTAAATTTCTGTAAGTACTCTCTGTATAACTCTCTCTATTCTCTGTATTTTCAGTTTCGAAGATCACCAGATTGTGAGATGTGTGAGTGTAAGAGTGTATGTGAAGAACATATATCGAAACCCCAATTAGAGAACTTGGGCTCCAAGTCCATTCTAGTTTACTCTACTAATTCAAATTATATATAATTACTAAATATACATAATATACACACACAGCATACAAATATACATACGTATATATGTGTATTACAGATTTGAAGGGGTGGTAATAGACTACTAGGGTCCAACTTAGATTGTTTGGGAATGAAGCTTAAAGGCACAAACTAATACGCACCCATATAGTATTGCCAAACAAGGCACAAACCACTTGTTTAGGAATCACTTAGGTTGTTTGGCAAAACAACTTAAGGCACTAAGAATTACACATACACATAAGCATACCCAAACAAGCTCATCCAAAGATTACAAGTATTAACTCATCAAAAGTAAGTGTCACATATGATAGGACGGGGAATTCAAAACTATAGGAGATTAACGCGGAGCGGACATTTTTGAGTATAAATTGGTATTTTTGCGGCGCGATGATCACCACTAAAATACAGAAAATTCATTTTAATGTAAAGAATGATTTTCCGGTTTTATAACAATACAACCCAAGTTAAAAGAAAATATTTTCACCATTTTGTAATACAGATTTGAAATCTAACACAGGTATCACTAGATTTATAAAATTGTAGTTTGACCCCAACAAGAATTTTGAAAATGAAATAAAACAAGAAATTAGATTCAAAATATGAGAATTGCAATTTAAATAACACCGGGAACACAAATAAAATATGGAAATGCAAATCTGAATTACATGAAAATGTAGGTTGTTACATCCTTCCTCCCTTAAATAGGATTTCGTCCCCGAAATCTAGACTAACTAATCCTGACACAACTCCGGGTACTTCTTCCTCATATCTGCTTCAACTTCCCACCAGGCTTCATCCTCGTCATGGTGATCCCACTGAACTTTCACCAACGGAATATCCTTGTTCCTCAACTTCTTGATACTCTGATCTAGAATTTTCACGGGCCTCTCCTTATAAGAAACGTTATGACTTGTCTCAATATAGTCAAAACTTACCACATGCGAGGGTCCCGTATGTACTTTCTCAGCATACTCACATAGAATACATTGTGAACTCCAGACATCTTCGGTGGCAGAGCAAGTCGATAAGCCACTTTCCAACACGTTCCAAAATCTCAAACGGTCCTATGAAACGTGGAGCTAACTTCCCTCTCTTGAGACCAAAGCGTACCACTCCACGGGTCGGTGAAACCTTAAGAAGCACGTGATCTCCAACACTGAATTTCCAAATCTTTCCGGCGTCAATCGGCACAACTCTTATACCTGCTTTGAGTGGTTGTCATTCTTTCCTTAACCAAAGAAATGTTTGTACATTTTCATTCCTCTCGGGTGAACTGTATATTTTGACTTATGTGCTTCTGCCAGAATATCATTTCTCAAATCCCCACAGTCTAGTACACATAATCTGTCTCTGCATCTGTATCCTTCATCACTTCCCACCTTCCATTCTGTCGGGTCTTTTTCTGACATCTTCACGAACCATGTCTAAAATTTCTCATCTCCTTTCTGAGCTTCAATAGTGCGGTCGATAAGAATAGGCTGTAGGATAAGACACCCAACAAGTTTTCCTTCTCTTTCTTCAGCACTATGCACTTCAAACTCGGCCTATATCTCCAGTGCCCGCAATTCTCTAACCATTAAGGAGGCAATCGTCTCACGAGTTTGCCGATTCAAAGCATCAGTAACCACATTAGCTTTAACAGGGTGGTATTCTAACATGAAGTCGTAATCTTTGATCAGCTCCATCCATCTGTGCAGCCTCATGTTCAACTCTTTCTGTGTGAACAAATATTTCAAACTCTTGTGATCGGAGAACAAATTAAACTTCTTACCATAGATATAGTGTCTCCAAATCTTGAGTGCAAATACCATTGCCGCCAATTCCATATCATGAATGGGGTAGTTCAACTCATTCAGCTTCAGCTGTCTAGATCCATAAGCGATAACTCTACCATCTTGCATAAGTACACACCCCAATCTGTGATATGACGCGTCACTAAAAATAGTGAACTTCTCATCAGGCTTAGGTATGGCTAGTACCGGTGCGGTAGTGCGTCTCTCTTTTAATTCTAGAAAAGCGCACTTGTGCTTCTCTCTACTCGAATTTCAAATTCTTCTTCGTCAATCAAGTTAATGGTGCAGCTATTTTAGAGAATCCTTCGACAAATCTCCTGTAATAGCCTACGAGTCCAAGGAAACTCCTTACCTCCGTAGGGTTGCTTGGCCTAACCCAATTTGACACAGCATCTGTCTTGGATGAATTCATAGAAATTCCTTGAGATGACACCTTGTGTCCCAAAATTTTCACTTCTTGCAACCAGAACTCACACTTACTGAATTTAGCATACAGTTGGTGATGCTTGAGTGCCTACATTGCAATCGGTAGATGTTGTTCGTGTTCTTCTCCTGACTTAGAATAGATCAAGATATCATCTATAAAGATGATGACAAACTAATCTAAATAAGGCTTGAACACTCTATTTACCATATCCATGAACACTGCCGGGGCATTCGTCATCCCAAACGGCATCACCAGAAACTCATAATGACCATAACGGGTTCTGAAAACAGTTTTAGGTATATCTTCCTTCCGTACCCTCAATTGATGATATCCCGACCGTAGGTCTATCTTGGAAAATATGGTAACTCCCTATAGTTGATCAAACAAATCATCGATCCGTGGTAAAGGATACTTATTCTTGATAATCACTCGGTTCAATTCTCTGTAGTCGATACACAGTCGAAGTGTCTCGTCCTTCTTCTTTACAAATAACACTGATGCTCCCCAAGGCGATGTACTTGGACGTACAAAACCCAGGTTCTCGAGCTCTTGAACTTGTTCCTTTAATTCCGATAGTTCAGCAGGGACCATTCTGTACAGAACCTTCGTAATCGGAGCGGTACCCGGTTGTAGACACCCCAATTTTTGACCGACCGTCGAATTTAGGAGAGTGTCACCTCCGTATCCGATGATGACAAGGACCGAAAAATTGAAGTATTCCAAGCTCTTCAGAAAATCTCCAAAACGCGATACAATTTCACAGAAAGAGGAAAAATACCAGGTTTTTAGGAGAATTTAGGTATAAGACATGATTTTTGGAAAGGATCTTCGAAAATAATTTGTTTCAAAAAGGGGGAAGACCTAAAAAGGGGAACCTCAGCTAAAAACGGCACACGGCGGACTGCCGCGGCACTCACTGAGTGCCGCACGGCAGTCAGAGAGTGCCGGTCCGGCATTCACCAAGTGCCGCCACAAATTTCTGACTACCGTTCACTTTTAAAGTCTGTATTTTGCAGTGCAATATGTATGCGTATGCGAATAAGAACAAAAAACGGATAAAGTAAGACTGACAAAAACACGGTAATCCATTAATTGCCGCGGCATTTGATGAATGCCGCGCGGCAGTCATGTAATGCCGCGACGGTAGTCATGAACTGCCGCAGCGGCAGTCACGGACTGCCGCGACAGTCTCTGGACTGCCGCACTGGGCAGCAGTCTGACTAATTTCAGAAAGTACACATTGTACCACCAAATGAGAGAATTACACCTGTTTTTTGCTCCGAAATTCACCAAAAATACCTGGTAATTTTGCCTATAAAAGAGAAGGGATCTTCCTTGAAAAGGAGGACCAAGAGAAAAATATTGGAGAGGAGAGAACACATACAAAAAAATACACTTCACCAACATTTTTTTAGAGTTGAAAGAGAGAATAGCTTGGAAGATCTTCAATGGAGAGAAATTTTGAGGATAGTTTGGAGGTGACCCTCTAAACCATAAGTCATTTATTTGCATTCTTTCTCTTTTAAAATCATTAATCCTCAAATTACTTTGTTTCCTTTTGTTCATTTTCTTTTGCTAATCATACTTCTTCCTTGAGACTCTTGGAGATCTTCAATATCTCTCTTGATCTCTTGAGCATGATCCTTTGAATCCCATGTGAGCTCATACTTTACATGGAAGTCAAGGTTTGATCATCATTTTTATCTTATAAACAAGTAGATGGATCTAAGTCCATACTCATGACTTAGGTCCTCTAGCTTGATGTTTCATGGAATCCTTTCCATATTCCTTTGAGACTTTTAAGTATTAGTCATGTCTTCATCTCCAAATGACCATCAAATGGTAGGAGAAAGTGGTTTGGAGTCTAAGCCCATTTCCATGGTTTAGATTCCTTGTCTTGAGATTTCATGAAGTCTACTCATACTTCATTTGAAATCCACAAATATAAAGATCTTTAGCCTCCAATGACCATCAAATGGTAGGAGAAAATAGTTTAGTTAAGTCCAACTTCATGGTTTAATAGTTGGGGTTAGCAAATAAATGTTGAACTTAAAAATGAAAACAGTGAGTTCACAAACTGTTTTTGATCAAAGATTTTTAGTTCGAAATCTAACCGTTGAAGTCAAGTGAAACCAACGGGAAAGTGCCAATAACACAATATTCTACCACCGTAATTTTTGTTTTAAGGTGGTTTCATGTTTAGAATGGTTTGATCATGAGTTTTGTGAAGCAACAATAATCTGTCCAGAGTTTCAGAATAGTTTCAGAACAGTAAAACGTTTTTGAAATTAGTAAATCATAGTTTTAATAAGGTGTTTGTGACCCAAAATATATTTTCCCATGTAGTTTAATGTGTTAGGAAAACCCCCTAAAACGAATGAAGCATTTCAGATTATATTGCTATTTTAAAAAAATCAAACAAAATCTCTGGACAGAGAGTTGTACATCTCTGAGTGATGTCTGGTTATTGTCCTTTTCCCAGAGATCCGACCGTTGAAACTTTGATTTTCTTTTTGATTTGGAAACTAGACTCACAGAGGCATCTTGTGTCCAAAAGTCATCAATATCAAACCATGAGAGACGTGCTTTCTATTTCCTTAAAGTTCTGGTCTGCTCTCTGCAATTTTCAAAATTTTTATGACTCATTTGACCAACTTTGTTAATAATGGGTCAAATGACCTTTCTATGACTTAGGGCTTAAACCATGTTTCAATATTGATTAGTTAAGCTTGAATTCAAAGCTTAAGAGTATTTCATAGTTTATTCTTATCCATGTACATATTCATCCATATGGTTTGGCATTTGTAATTAGGACTTATTTGCTTTAGATTCAATGTGATAGATTTAAGCTAGAAATTCAAGATTATTACTTCTAACTTCACCTCTTGTATATCATGTGCACTAACCTTTGTTTTGTAGCGCTATTGAGGTACGATTTCTCAACCTCTCTCTAGTTTATTGAATCCTTTGATTTTACTTGATTTTTGACTTTATGCTCGACACCTTAGAGTTAAGATTTGCCTTATATGCATATATGGATTAGAGACTCTTTTCTTAGGTTTATTTAATCGCATGCATTACACGTTTAATATTCGCAGCTGGATCCCGGGTAAGCTCTCTTGTTCCCTACTTGCATATCATATTGCTTGCTATTCGACATATGTGGCTTATGAATGATATTTTTTTTCATTAACGATTTTACACCCTTTGGATATGCTTTTGTGATGTATATGTATATATGTATTAGTTGAGGGCATGCTTAGATTAATAATTCGATTAAAAGGATGTTAAGTAGAGGCCTATCGCGAGATAGGATGAGAAGGGGTGTTTTAGTCCGATGGGCTCCTTCCTTTCTCATTCCATAATCCCCGGACCTAGTTAATCTTTGGTTTCGAAAAAGATCAGTTGCTTTAAAATGGTTTCTTAATTTTACTTTTAAAAATTAAGTGGCGACTCATTTGTTTTTGAAATTGAAATTTAGAAAAGATTAAGAAAAGCTGTGGGTAAGTCAACCTGCGATATCCACAATCTGGCAACTCTGCTGGGGATCGAACCCAGAATCTCTGGTTTCGCAGACCAGAACTCTGATTTTGGGTTCACTTGAGGATTAGACTTGGAAACATCCTTTTAATTGAATTAATTAATCTCTGTGTGCCTGTTGCATATCACTTGCATGTCCAGCCAGTCGATTGCACGGAACTATGACCTTGGAGGCTCGGGGCAACCCGGTCGGTCAAGTCATCATGGGACTGTGTGATCACCCTTGATCTCGTACCATGATTTGGTATATTAAGCATCCTATCGGATGTGTGTCAAGGGTCCCTTATCTGACCAAAAACCAGCTTTTGCACAGTAGTTTCTATAGAACCTTTCAATCTTAGGGAATCAACTCTTGATTAGGACTATGTGCTAGGAAGTTTTGTATGCCCAAAGGGGATTATCTGAGATGATGACGATGCTTGCTTGATGAAAGATGTATAACTCCTTAATCACTTTTGGCAATTCCTTCTCATGTCCCACGACATTTGGGAACATGCCAAACTTTGGTTATAAGGTTATACTTCTTATATCATGTTAGCTAAGCATCATTGACCTTGTATGTATCCAAGCCCATGGAAAGTACGGTGATGATCCGATCATGTGACCCCTCTACCCAGAGAACTTTTTTAAATCAATTTTTGAAAATGAATAAGATCTCCGCGGCCCTTATTCAAAACCGCTCTTTCAGAAAAACTGGGAGTTCACTTTTTGGAACCAACCCAAAGTTATTCACCCGCTAGAACACTTTTTTTCAAAACAATCACTTTTTGAAAAGCATGGTCCAAAATTCTCAAAAATTGTTTTCTAAAGATTTCATCAGAAATGCTCCCAAATGAATTTCAAAAACCCTGAAATTTTCAAACCTAGGAGGGTAGAAAGGGTCACAATGAAAAGAGAAGTTAGCACACTTGACATGGGTAAGGATTTTATGTGCTTATGTGCCTATGTGTTAGGACTAGGGTTTTCTTCTTTCTTTGGCATATAGAATAGGCACACACGCACACATGCATCGCATCCGCATGAAAGGAAAATTGTAATGCCTTTGTTTGATAAAGAAAAATAAAAGATTTTTTTTAAAAGAAAACTTTTCAAAATTTATTGTAGGAGCGAAAATAGCAAACCAAGGGTGGTTTAGAGATCCTACGGCAAGACTGGTAAGGAGGGGATACAGTGACATGGCCGAAGAGAGAAACAACGAAGAGATGACTGGGTTGAGGGTGTTGGTAGAACAGCAAGCAGAAAGATGAGGAGACAAGCCGAGAACATGAACCGCATGATGGGAATGATAGAAGAGCTGAATCGCCGACCGCCGCCACATGTAATTCCGCCCATTATAGACCCGCCTTTGGGAGGAGGGGACGGAGATTGGTTCGACAATCAAGGGGGACAATGGAACGATGCGCTAAGAGCCAACAGAGACAGAGAGAAAGATGAGAAGGAGAAGCTACTGACTGAGAAGATAGAAAAGTTGGAAAGGGTAATGCGCAAGGCTCAAGGGGTGGATACCTATCTGATGGAACTGGAAGGGTTGTATGATGGAGTCCACGAGACACTGCCAGCCGGTTTCAAAATGCCCATCTTTGACAAGTTTGATGGCACAGGCAACTCCCACAGTCATGTAAGAATGTGTATTGGGGCTTTCCAACCAAGCGGATTGAGCACTACCATGATGGCGGTCCTATTCCAAAAAACCTTAACAGGAGCTGCTCTGTCTTGGTACCTTACTCTCGAACCAAGCAAAACCAGGGTATGGGAAGAAGTGATTAAGGCATTTGTGGCACAGTACGAATACAATCAGGATTTGGATGTTACTGTCCGAGATTTGGAGACCACCAGACAAGGGAACAAAGAATCGTTCGCCGAATACCTAAGCAGATGGAGGGGAAAGGCAGCCAAAATGGTACAAAGGCCGTCTGAGAAGGACCAGATCCGAATGCTAATGAAAAATCTGCAGCCAGTTTATCAGGAGAAGATGAGGTTTCAGTCAATCAATACCCTCGCTGAGGTGTTTGATGTAGGGACGAGAATCGAGGACGCGATCCAAGAGGGAACGATCAAGAAGGAAGAACCACAGAACCGATATCGGAGGCCTAGTTATGGGTCGAATGGAGGGCATTCGGGGGGTCACTCTGGCCCCACCGATGTCAATGCACTTAGCGAGCCAGAGAGAAAATTCGATATCACCAGAAACCGTCCAAGAGGAGGGGAGGATAAGCCACTGAGGATGTTTTCAGATTTGGGAGTATCACTATCAACCGCCCTCGACAGACTGTTAGCAAAAGGGCATCTCCGTCAGCTGGAACCTCGACCCCCGCCGAGTCCGCTCCCGTCGCATTTTAAGGGAGATCTCTACTGCAAATATCATCAACAGAAGGGCCACTCGACGGATCGGTGCATGAGGTTAAGGCATGAAATACAAGACCTCATTGACAACAAAGTCATATCCGAACCGCCTGTCAAAGCCCCCAATGTCACCGAGAATCCTCTACCGAACCATCGTGCTGTGCCACCGCTGCGGGGTCTTTATTACTTAGGGGTGGGAGAAACAACATTTGATCCGTCCGAGCCAATCACAAAAGTCGGAGAGCCAAAGAAGTTCTATCAGTTGCCAGAAAATCCGGGGATCTGTATGCTTGGAAGCCAGCCAGGAATATGGGAAGACGAAGCAACGGGGCAGGCAGATTGGTGGATTCAAGAAAGCAATGACCGGAACGTAGACCAGGTAGGAGGTGATGATCTGTGGTATCAAAGTGACGAAGAGGCGAAGGAGAGCTCGGAGACCGTTTCAGAAATCGACAACATTTGGGCAAAAGAGGAGATCGATCACCTGACTCGGTCTGGTAGACACTTCAAACCGCACGAACTAGAGGAAGATCACCCGGGGAGGGAGCCGGAGAAAGGAAAAGGGAAAATGAACGAGGAGGAGGAAGAGGATAGGGTCCTCAAGCAGATGAAGAAGACTCAGGCTAACATCACTGTTTGGGGGTTGCTGATTGCCTCCAAACATCATAGGCAGGCGGTCCTAGACGCCCTTAATCAAGCTGACGTGTCTATTGACACCACTCCGGAGGACCTCATAGGGATGATCGGCAAAATTTCGATCTCGGCTATTACTTTCTCATCAAACGACCTGCCTCCGGGAGGACCCATGCTCAACAAGCCATTATACGTCACTGTGGAATGTTTGGGGAATACCGTGCCCGCTTGTCTCGTTGACAACGGGTCTGCTCTTAATGTATGTCCTTTCCGCACAGCCAAACGAATGGGCTTAGATGAATCTTCTTTTGTACCGTCTCAACAAAAGGTCCGGGCATATGACAACACCCAAAGAGCAGTCATGGGCATTATCTTTCTTAATCTCACTATCGGGCTAATGGACAAAGAAGCTGAGTTCCAAATCATCGATATCCCCGCTTCCTTCAACCTGCTGCTGGGAAGGCCTTGGCTGGACAGTTTGGGTGCTATACCGTCAACGATCCATCAAAAGGTTAAGTATGACTGGGAAAATAAAGTCTGTGATATCCTCGGGGACAGTTGGGTTCGTCCGTCCGAAGCATCGTCAAGTGCACCGGTCTTAGAATTACAGCTACAAGGAGAAGAAGCGAAAATAGGAGGATTCGAGTTCATCAGCATGATAGAAGAGGGAAAGCCGAGAGAGTTTCCACCGCCCCATTTCGATCAGTATGCTAGTCCAGTGGTCGCGAGAATCATGAAAAAAATGGGTTTCTTTCCAGGATTGGGGTTGGGGAAGAACCTTCAGGGCCTGCCAGAGTCTCCAAAAGTCCCTACTCAGACTCACGCTCACGGTCTGGGGTACCATCCAACGAAGAAGGAACTAAGAGCAAAGAAGAAGGCTGTCAACGCGCCACTAGACCATTACTTGAAAACTCTCAATGGGTATTTTGTGAAGGAAGGAGAAGATTTCCCCTACTGTGGTTTCCCAGAACCATGGATGGACCAAAAGGACAAACGCATGAAGCCGGGGTTCGAGATCTTTTTCTCACATGAATTTTCTGGGTACAAAGACCCATTTTTGCAAATGCCTGAAAAGTCTGTCGCTGCAAAGGACTGGATTGGTACGCTAGACGGCTCCGCCATGAAAGAGCTGTTAGGCGAAGGGAACGCAGAGGTCACGAAGGAGGATCCCGAAAAGGCCAAAGGTGAATACATCGAGAGCATGGTAGAGGAAGCGGCCGAAAGTGAGGAAGGTGAGGAAGATCAGAATAAGACCGACAAGGGGAAGGCTGAGGAAGGAGAGATGGAAGAAACCACCAAGACAGGAGATCCGGAAGAATGCTTCATTACTGACTTGGGAAGAGAGAACAAGAAAGAGTGGGTTTTTGAGTCTAGTGATAGGTTCCCCCCGCACCCAGAGTCTGTAATGGCCCAAATGAGGCGTCTTTCAATTTCCATGTCTGTTGTGATCACCCCAAAGAAAATCAATGAAAGTATGACTGATTCTGCCTACTCGAACGCGCTTAATGAATGTGATGAATGTGATGATCATGAAATACCTATTGAACTGCAAAAACTAGTTGAAAAAGAAAAAGAATCTGCATGTAAAATCATTGAAGACACCCTAACAATTAATCTGGGAAATGAGAATAATCCTCAAAATGTCTTTATCGGCTCTACACTTAGCAATAAAGAAAGCAAAGAACTAATCAGTCTATTAAATGAATTCAAAGATGTTTTTGCATGGTCTTATAATGATATGCCAGGTATTGATCTAAAAATAGTCCAACACCACATCCCCCTCTTTCCCAATTCAAAACCCATGAAACAAAAATTAAGGCGAATGAGGCCAGAATGGGCACTTAAGGTAAAAGAGGAGGTTGAAAAGCAATTAAAAGCTGGATTCTTGATGGTCACCGAGTATCCTGAGTGGATTGCCAACATTGTACCTGTCCCAAAGAAGGATGGTCGTGTTAGGGTTTGCGTTGATTTCCGAGATTTAAACAAGGCGAGCCCTAAAGACGATTTCCCGCTGCCCCACATCGATGTGTTGGTTGACAACACTGCAGGACACGAGCTCTTATCTTTTATGGATGGGTTCTCTGGATATAATCAAATCCTTATGGCATCCGAGGATAGGGAGAAAACCACGTTCATCACTCCGTGGGGGACGTATTGCTACAGGGTCATGCCGTTTGGACTTAAGAATGCAGGTGCAACCTACCAAAGGGCTGCCACCACTTTGGTGCACGATATGATCCACAAGGAGGTGGAGGTGTATGTGGATGATATGATTGTGAAATCCAAGGAGAGGACAGGGCACCTAGAGGCTTTGAGAAAGTTCTTTGAGAGATTGAGGGAATTCCAAATGAGGCTAAACCCGCAGAAATGTACGTTCGGAGTCACTACCGGAAAGTTATTGGGATTTCTCATTACCCAGAGGGGAATAGAAGTAGACCCCACCAAGATAAAAGCCATAACCGAAATGCAGCCACCGAAAAATGAGAAAGAACTGAGGGGATTCTTGGGGAGAATACAGTTCATCAGCCGCTTCATTTCCAAACTCACATTGACCTGCGACCCACTTTTCAAACTACTTAGAAAGGGAGAGAGATTCAAATGGGACACCCCGTGTCAACAAGCCTTCGACAAAATCAAAACCTACCTCCAGAACCCACCTGTCTTGTCACCACCTTCGCCTGGGAGACCTCTGTTACTCTATCTCTCTGTATCCGAAGATTCAATGGGATGTATGCTGGCCCAAGAAGGAGAAGAGGGGCACGTAGAGAAGGCCATTTACTACTTAAGCAAGAGAATGGTCGGATATGAGTTAAAGTATTCACCCTTGGAGAAGGCTTGTTGGGCCTTGGTTTGGTGTACCCGTCGCCTCCGCCACTACATGCTAGCCTTCCCTGTAATCCTGATATCCCGAATGGACCCATTAAAATACCTGTTCGAAAAACCCGTCTTGACCAGTAGGATTTCCCGTTGGACCATGATGCTGGCTGAGTTCGACATCAAGTATATCACCGCCAAGTCCGTGAAAGGAAGGGTTGTCGCTGAGTTTTTAGCCGACCTCGCTGTAGAGTCTGGGGACAAGGGAGATTTCAAGTTCCCAGATGAAGGAATAATGGAGGTTAAGGAAGATTTGTGGAAGATGTACTTCGACGGAGCAGCCAACCAACTAGGTTACGGAATTGGAGTCGTTCTCATAGCACCCGATGGGATCCCTACCCCATTAGCCATCAAACTCAGGTATAACTCAACCAACAACACCGCGGAATACGAAGCCTGCATAATCGGGATGGAAGCAGCCTTAGCTTTGAAAGTCGGACGGATCGATGTTTTTGGAGATTCCAACTTGATCAAATCCCAGGTCCGAGGAGATTGGAGGGTAAAACATGAGAAATTGAGACCTTACCATGACTATCTGGAAAGCCTGAAAGCGCAATTCCAAAAGATCTCCTTTTACTACCTCCCTCGCGAAGAAAACCAGCTAGCCGACTCTTTGGCTACTTTTGCCTCAATGATCCAAATCCCTTCCAAAGTTGCCATGATCCCGCTATCCATAGAAGTAAGGAATCAACCGTCATTCGACACAATCGCGACCATAGAAGGAGAGGACGAAGTGCCGTGGTATGAAGATGTTTGGAAGTTCATTAAAGAAGGAGAGTACCCCGAAGGAGCCTCAGAAAAGGACAGGAAGGCAATTCAACGATTTGCTGCTCAATTTGTGATTTATGCGGATAAGCTATGGAAGAAATCCTACACCGGGTATAACCTGGAGTGCCTATATGGGAAAGAAACTAAGAGAATGATGGAGGAAATACATGAGGGAGTGTGCGGGCCCCATATGAATGGGCACATGCTGGCAAAAAAGATCATTCGACAAGGGTACTATTGGACAACCTTGGACAAAGACTGTTGCGAATATGTTAGAAGGTGCCACAAGTGTCAGATTCATGCAAATCTAATGCATACCCCGCCGTCACAGCTCTACAGCATGACCACCCCTTGGCCATTTTCTGTGTGGGGGATTGATATCATTGGTGAGATAGTCCCGAAGGCCTCCAATGGGCATCGATACATAATCGTGGCGATTGATTATTTTACCAAATGGGTAGAGGCAGCCTCATATGCAACTTTAAGAGCCAAAGATGTGGTGAATTTTATCGAGAAGAACATAATCTGCAGGTACGGGGTCCCTAATGAGTTCATCTCCGATCATGGCAGTCATTTCCAGGGAGAAGTTATCCCGCTCTTGGAAAAATATAAGATCACCCGCCATCAGTCGTCCCCGTATAGGCCTCAAACAAATGGAGCAGTCGAGGCAACAAATAAGAATGTTAAAGCAATCATGGGAAAAACGACGGATACATATAAAGATTGGCATGAGAAGCTGCCGTTCGCTTTGTGGGGATACCGGACCTCAGTGAGAACTTCAACGGGTGCTACACCATATTCGTTAGTATACGGGATGGAAGCAGTCCTTCCAGTCGAGGTGGAAATACCCTCTCTCAGGTTTTTGGCAGAGTGCGAGATCACCGAATTAGAATGGATACGGGGAAGGTATGAGGAATTGATGTTGCTCGATGAAAAGAGGTTGACCGCGATAAACCATACTCGAGGGTACCAGAAGAGGATAGCTCGTGCTTTCAACAAAAAGGTTCGTCCAAGGAAGCTTGCTGAGGGTGACCTGGTCCTCAAGGAATTGAAAGTGCCCGTTTATGACCCCAGAGGAAAATTCAAACCCAACTGGGTCGGGCCATACATCATTAAGACCCTCCTTTCCGGAGGAGCGGCTTATCTCATGGACCTAGACGGGGTTGAATTTAAACAGCCGATTAACATCGATCGCCTCAAGAAATACTTTGCTTGAAACCATTTCTTTTAAAGCCTCCTACCTTGATGAACTACGCTTGACCTGATTCCCGCTAGGGGATACGTAGGCAACCCACTCGGTTCGGTCATTAATGGTTGCCGAAAAAGGCGCTTTTCGTCAAAACCTCAAACCGAACTACTGCAGGCCTGATACCCATTCTGGGATAAGTAGGCGAGCCCTCAAAAGCCTTCGGCTCATGAAAACCTAGGGAAGCAGCAACAACTGTGCTAAACTAGGGGCAAACTGGCGTTTGCCCAGAATCACTTCGAAGCCCTAAAACCAAGGGCAAACTTCATTTGCTAGCCAAAGAACCCAGATACAAAACCATCCCTCAGGTCACCTGGCTGTCAAAATGAGTACTATAAAGAAACAAATGAAAATTCATGGAATAGAATGAGTAGAAAGCAAACAGCAGAGTTAAGAGCCAAGTAAAGACATTGAAAGGAGAATACTTCATAAAAGATTAATTGAAGGGGTGAACACTTTTGATTTTAGCATGACAACACTTCTTGAAAAGGAAAAATAAAAATCACATTCAAAAGCGTGAAAAGAGTAGGCAGGGTCTGTCAGAAAGTTTTGTAAAATGGCAAGCTTTTCCCTGTTTTCGTCTACTTTATTATGCATGTGTCTGTCAAGCTCGCCTCGCAACCAAGGCCTGGATCTCTAGAAGATACTGGGTAGTGGGCACAGTCGGAGCAGGAACCCTCGAGAACGGAGCAGCAATCCTGCTATGCCAAACCTCAAGAAAAGCCTTCACAGTAGAAGGACGCAGAGTAGAACCCCTGGTGAAATCAGCAGTCACAGATTCAGTAGTATCTTGCAGAAGTCCAAACTGGCGAACCACCCGATCGGGAATGTAGAAGGTAGTGGCACTCAAGCCCGGCAGCCAGATGCCAGGTCACCCAGGAAGACGTACAGCAACAGAACGATGAGTCCACTGAGGGCAGATCCAGCAGATATCACTGGAAGAAAGGCCCTGGAGCCAAACGAGCCATGCATCGGTGGAATGAAATAAGCAATGGACCTCCATGCGGTCATAAGAAAGTGGCCCACGAAGATGCGAGGGGTGAATGAAGAGGTCGAGGCGTTCCATGAGCCAAACCTGTAAGACAAAAGGTGCCCCGGCAGATAAAGTGGCCCCGGTAACATGGGCATGGCTCAATCCAATCAAAGTTTCGCCAAGAACCAGCATAACAGCACTTTTCATCTCCCTCAAACCACAGGCAATGGGTATAAGAGTGTCAGAAGACGACTGAAATAGGAAGTGGGAGAGCATGGCAATTGACAAGGCACTACGTCGGAGGATCTGGTACTCACCATCATAAGGGTCCCCTATGGGAGCATAAACAGAAGAAAGGCGTTCAAAGTCGATCTGCCCATCATGAACAAAAGAACCTGCCGCATTTCGAGATGTGTGGAGAAGAGTGGTTAAGTCCCGGACATACCCGGCCTGAATTGGAGGAACCATCAATTCAGCAGAGGGATCAGTGTGGAGAATGGCGCTAAATTCCTCAAATAAAGGGCAAATCTCCTGAAAGCCGAAGCGGAAAACATTAAGAGCAGGATCCCAACACTGAATGGCAGCTCGAAGTAGGCCCTCATTCAGATTCATCTGTTGAAAAGAAAAGAGATCGTTTAATCGGAAACACTCGAAGTTGAGCTTGTCAATACCTGAGAGAGTATCCATCCATGGGAAGAGGATTTGGGAACTAACGGGGGCCATTTGAAGAGAAATGAAGGAGGAAGAGGATTGTTTTGCGGAATGTTGGAGGAAGAAGGGGTATAAGTAGGAGAATGGGGCTGACCACTCAATCGCGGCACTCGATAAAGTGCAGCGGCACTCCACGAAGTGCCTCGCGGCAGTCCGTGAATACCGTTGCGGCACTTACTGACTGCCGTTGCGGCTGTCACTGAGTGCCGCGGAGGCCTAACCGAGTGCCGTTCCAAGTTTTTCATTGGCCAGGGTTTGTTTGTAACACAATCAGCCCGCCTGCAAACAGAAAACTAGATAGAGGAACAATAAAACGTGCGCATCATGCAGCACGTGCAAATACATTCATTCATTCATTTATTTCATTCATTTGTATATATCAAATAGGTAAAAGAAACAGAAGCATTCAATGATAAAATAAAGACGGGACCAAGCCATGGTCCCACATACGGCAAGAGTTGGACCAAGCTATGGTCACACATACGGTGAGTAAGCAAAGAAAACGTAAATATGTAAAGCATCTATCCTACCAACTATAAGGAAGCAACCATCAAAATAAAGCATATGTGTATATATACAGTCATCCACCAAAATGTAAATCCTCCCACAAACTCTCAAAAATAAAAAAAATAATAACAAAAGCAGGGTCAACCACGACCCCGACCCCGGCCGCGAGTATGACGAGTCGTGCGCCTAAGAGGCTCATCCTCCGACTCGGTCCCGCTACCTCCACCGCTCCCTCCACGACCCCCGCTACTGCTGCCTCTGCCTCTGCTGGTGCCCTCGCTGCCACCTCCACCGCGCCCAGCACCGCTACCTCCGGGGGCATCGCTGAGAGGGATGCCAAACTACTGGAGCCGCTGCTGAAGCTGCCCCACCTGCTGGGACAGGACTCTGTTTTCCTCCATCTGGAAGAGAGAGGATGAGTCCAGAAAAGTGTTGAAAAGACGTTTGGAATGCTAAGAATATGGAAAGGGTGGAAGATCATACCTGGGCCCTCAACTGAACCGCGGCAGTCGCCCGAGCTCCCTCAGCCTGAAAACAAGAACCAGGAATAAAGCTTAGTAAAAGAGATACAATCCCAGTCCAAAGTAGGAGTGAGGATGAACTTCTTACCATCCACTCACGCCCAAGAACCCACTATCGCACGCTATGGGCATACATCAGGCCCTCCTCCGCGTAGGCACGCGGGACAAGGTCGTAGTGGAGAGGTATGGTGGGAGCGCCATGTGAGAGTCGAGGGATCGTCGTCGAGTGAGGCTCCCCGAATGAGACAGTCGACATGGTCCAGTCCCACTCAGGCAGGGCAGGGGGACGAACCGCGGCAGGAACAGGCTGCAAACAAAAGTAACAAAACATGAGTAAGGAATAAAAGGAGAACTCACAGAAATAATAAAGGAATCATCTACTCACCCGAGTCACTTCTATCAGAGGGAAATTCGGCATCAGCTTGGCGGCACGGAAGGCCGCATATCCCTCAGGGTCGTCCAAGAAGCCGTGGATACCGAAGCCGGCTCGAGCAGCCGTGAACTCACCGCCCTGAAGTGTATCCGTGGCCCTCATAGAGTCGGGGGGAGAGAATGGCACGAAGAATCTGGGGGCCACTAGTGACTGCCTGGTCACCCTCTCTCCCAAGTACCATGCCTGGCCCTCTGACCCACCATCAAGGAGTCGTCTCGTCGGGTCATACCCGCCCGACTCTCGAATCCCCACACCAGCCTCGGGCAACACCCTGAGCCACGGCTGCCAATGTACGTGCTCCTCCCGTAGGTTCGTCAGGAAGTTCCTGAACGAAACAAAGTCGTGAGCCCCGGTCTTCCGCCCAACCCTGTCCTTCGCCCACTTCAGCCCCTGGGGCATGACGAGGGCGTCAGCAGCACGTGTCTCAGGAGACATCATGCGGAGATACTCATGGGACCAAATCTGTAATAAAAAAGAGAGAGAGAGAAAAAGGGAAGATAGATAAATTTCTGAAAGTAAAATAAGTAATAGAATATAGAAAAAAGGATATACCTCCCACGCTCTCCAAAAGCCACTAGTAGAGGCCGGCCTATCCCGGGAGATGTCACCCATATGACAGTACATGATAGCTAATCCTGTACCGGTCCAGTCAAACTCCGCAACCCGATCTAGGTGCTCTAGCGACGCAACCAAAGACACAGAAACACGGTCGCCCTTGGTGCTCAACAGAGACCACCCCAGCACGTACATCAGAAAACCTCGAGCCATCTGCTCGTCGGTGAAGCCGGGTTTCCCCCGGAACGTGTCCATGAACCACCGAGCCGTAACCAGGGCCTCCTCCGGAACCACTCCTAATAAGGGCTCCACCTGGCCCCACTCCTGATCTGTCAAGTGTCGCAGAGGCTCTCCGCCGAAGGGGATCCCTGTGATCATCGAGAAGTCTAGCGGGGTCATAGTCATCTCTCCAAAAGCGAAGTGGAAAGTGCTGGTAGTATCCCACCACCGCTCGGCCAACGCATGCATCTGCTGTAAGTCGTTGGAGATCTTCGTCAAGAGTTTGACGAAGTCTCCAAACCCTGCCGCATCCACCAGAGCCCTCACGGTCGGGCTCAGCTCTGTATACCACTCGTGGCCATGGGCAAGGCTGCCATGGCCCTTCAGCACCTTCGGCTGCAGCTGCAAGAAAGAATAGAAAGGTTTGTTGTTAGGGAGTGGATAAAGAAGAGAGCAACAACAGTGAATAAATAATAAATTAAGGAATGGAAAATCCAGAAGTGTTCATAGGGGGTCTCACAACCATGGCATTCATTTGCATTTAGGAGGAAAAGAGCAAAAGGAGAACGCTCAATGTTCTAGCAAAAGAAAGAAAAGAGGAAAAGTAGTTTGTCCACATTTCTGAAATACATGCATATATAAAGTTTTGAATCCAAGGGAAGTGCAGTTTCACAAGTAGTATATGAACACAAGCATTTAAGAACCAAGTTTGAACAATAAAAGGGCGTTTAGAACGCTCGAGAAGATTCACAAGCATGATAAGTAAAAGGGAAATGTTCAGGATTTCATTCAAATGGCACCGCATTCGTAAAACTTAAGAGAAACAGAAAGGAATTGAGAAAAGCCAAAAATCTTTTAAAGTTGAAAGGGAAATAAAGGAACCGATACAATTGGAACACCCAAAAATCCAATAAACATGGGGGAGAATAATAAGCTTTGATTCGTCAGGCATGAAGGTCATAGGAACAAAATAAATAAATTTCTTTACCAATAAAGCATCCGAGACGCACAAGGGCGCCACGAGCATGTCATGCAGAACAAGGTATCTAAAAGATGTGGCAATCCTACGTTACATTCACACAGAAAAGAAAATGCGAGAAAGAAGTACGAGAAATAAGAAGAGAAGCGTTTACCTCGCGCTTAAACGCGCGGGCCGACAAATGCTCATCGGGGTCCCTCAATAAGAGAGTAGCGTCCGGATGATGGGTGGCCGTATACTTGGCCTTCTTCTTCCTAGAACTGCTCGCCATAACCTGTCAAAAAAAAAAAGAGAGGGATCCGTGTGTTAAATTCATGAAAATTCAGAAAAACTACAAAATAAAAGAGTTTGATCGAGTCTTGATAAAAAAGAACATACCTGTGAATGTCGTGGATCAATACAGAAGCAAAGAAAGGATGGGAGAAAATTTCTCCAGAGAGATTCCGAGATGAAGAGAGTTGAGAGAATGAACGAAATGAGAGAACCCCGGCGGTTTAAGCCACTGCCGCTCAAACGCGGCACTCAAATTTCCGTGCGCGGCAGTCAGTCAACTGCCGCGCGGCACTCCGTGAATGCCGCGCGGCAGTCACGGACTGCCGCAAAAAACCGCGTGTGCCACGATTAAGGCGGTTCAAAGATATTTACTTTCCCCCCAAAAATTCAAATCAAGTCCCGAAATTGAATTTGAGCCCCCCAAAATGTGCCCTCATTGCACTTTTTGACCCCGGTTTTGTCTTTAGGTTTGAATCAACTACAAATTTCGAAATGTAGGTATGGATTTGAACCTGTGGGCTCCCAACTCCCAAAAATTGAAATAAAATTCGAGCCTGTAGGCCCCAAACTTCAAAAGATGAAGTCCTAGCCTGCGGGCCCCGGTTTTTGAAACTATAAAATAGGTTTTAAGCCCGTGGACTCTCGAACTTTGAAAATTTGAATCTGGAGAATATAACAGAATTATATCCTCGATCCGCGTGACAGATTTACATCGATCCTTCGTTTTGCGAATATAACGGATTTATATTCCCGGTTTCCGTAACGGATTTGCGTTAACCCTCGTTTCGCGAATATAACGGATTTATATTCCCGGTTTCCGCAACGGATTTGCTTTAACCCTCGTTTCGCGAATATAACGGATTTAAATTCCCGGTTTCCGCAACGGATTTGCGTTAACCCTCGTTTTGAGAATATAACGGATTTATATTCCCGGTTTCCGCAACGGATTTGCGTTAACCCTCGTTTTGCGAATGTAACGGATTTATATTCCCGGTTTCCGCAACGGATTTGCGTTAACCCTCGTTTTGCGAATATAACGGATTTATATTCCCGGTTTTCGCAACGGATTTGCGTTAACCCTCGTTTTGCAAATATAACGGATTTAGATTCCCTGTTTTCGCAACGGATTTGCGTTAACCCTCGTTTTGAGAATATAACGGATTTATATTCCTGGTTATCGCAACGGATTTGCGTTAACCCTCGTTTTGCGAATATAACGGATTTATATTCCCGGTTTCCGTAACGGATTTGCGTTAACCCTCGTTTTGAGAATATAACGGATTTATATTCCTGGTTCTCGCAACGGATTTGCGTTAACCCTCGTTTTGCGAATATAACGGATTTATATTCCCGGTTTCCGCAACGGATTTGCGTTAACCCTCGTTTTGCGAATATAACGGATTTATATTCCCGGTTCTTGCAACGGATTTGCGTTAACCCTCGTTTTGCGAATATAACGGATTTATATTCCCGGTTTCCGCAACGGATTTGCGTTAACCCTCGTTTTGCGAATATAACGGATTTATATTCCCGGTTTCCGTAATGGATTTGCGTTAACCCTCGTAATCAAATCAAAAGCGTTTTTCGCAACCCCTGTAAGCAAATTTCAATCGCTAAAGAATCAGATGATTTTCCCCGGCTAACACGTCACGGAATGTGCGTCGTACGTGGGGAAACATGATAAGCATGACATTTACACAACTAGGTCAATACAGAAATCACCATTGCATGACACTTGCATCACGACAGGATAGGTGCATCCATCCGTGTGACTACTTGCGTTTGTGAATGTTCGACCCATGCCTGAACTACGCTTTGGTCTGATTCCTGATGAGATACGTAGGCAGCTCGTCATGGAGAACGACCAATTGGAATTTTGCCTGTTTTTGCAACGCATTTTGTTTTTACCTAAATTCGATAGTCTGGTCAAAGGCTTGTCTTCACACAGGCTTTGACATTCACTTATGGGACGCGTTGCTCCACAAGCTCTGTCAAAGAGGGGCAAACTGTAGACACCCCAATTTTGACCGACCGTCGAATTTAGGAGAGTGTCACCTCCGTATCCGATGATGACAAGGACCGAAAAATTGAAGTATTCCAAGCTCTTCAGAAAATCTCCAAAACGCGATAAAATTTCACAGAAAGAGGAAAAATACCAGGTATTTAGGAGAATTCAGGTATAAGACATGATTTTTGGAAAGGATCTTCGAAAATAATTTGTTTCAAAAAGGGGGAAGACCTAAAAAGGGGAACCTCAGCTAAAAACGGCACACGGCGGACTGCCGCGGCACTCACTGAGTGCCGCACGGCAGTCAGAGAGTGCCGGTCCGGCATTCACCAAGTGCCGCCACAAATTTCTGACTGCCGTTCACTTTTAAAGTCTGTATTTTGCAGTGCAATACGTATGCGTATGCGAATAAGAACAAAAAACTGATAAAGTAAGACTGACAAAAACGCGACAATCCATTAATTGTCGCAGCATTTGATGAATGCCGCGCGGTAGTCATGAACTGCCGCAGCGGCAGTCACGGACTGTCGCGACAGTCTCTGGACTGCCGCGCTGGGCAGCAGTCTGACTAATTTCAGAAAGTACACATTATACCACCAAATGAAAGAATTACACCTGTTTTTTGCTCCGAAATTCACCAAAAATACCTGGTAATTTTGCCTATAAAAGAGAAGGGATCTTCCTTGAAAAGGAGGACCAAGAGAAAAATATTGGAGAGGAGAGAACACATACAAAAAAATACACTTCACCGACATTTTTTTAGAGTTGAAAGAGAGAATAGCTTGGAAGATCTTCAATGGAGAGAAATTTTGAGGATAGTTTGGAGGTGACCCTCTAAACCATAAGTCATTTATTTGCATTCTTTCTCTTTTAAAATCATTAATCCTCAAATTACTTTGTTTCCTTTTGTTCATTTTCTTTTGCTAATCATACTTCTTCCTTGAGACTCTTGGAGATCTTCAATATCTCTCTTGATCTCTTGAGCATGATCCTTTGAATCCCATGTGAGCTCATACTTTACATGGAAGTCAAGGTTTGATCATCATTTTTATCTTATAAACAAGTAGATGGATCTAAGTCCATACTCATGACTTAGGTCCTCTAGCTTGATGTTTCATGGAATCCTTTCCATATTCCTTTGAGACTTTTAAGTATTAGTCATGTCTTCATCTCCAAATGACCATCAAATGGTAGGAGAAAGTGGTTTGGAGTCTAAGCCCATTTCCATGGTTTAGATTCCTTGTCTTGAGATTTCATGAAGTCTACTCATACTTCATTTGAAATCTACAAATATAAAGATCTTTAGCCTCCAATGACCATCAAATGGTAGGAGAAAATAGTTTAGTTAAGTCCAACTTCATGGTTTAATAGTTGGGGTTAGCAAATAAATGTTGAACTTAAAAATGAAAACAGTGAGTTCACAAACTGTTTTTGATCAAAGATTTTTAGTTCGAAATCTAACCGTTGAAGTCAAGTGAAACCAACGGGAAAGTGTCAATAACACAATATTCTACCACCATGATTTTTGTTTTAATGTGGTTTCATGTTTAGAATGGTTTGATCATGAGTTTTGTGAAGCAACAATAATCTGTCCAGAGTTTCAGAATAGTTTCAGAACAGTAAAACGTTTTTGAAATTAGTAAATCATAGTTTTAATAAGGTGTTTGTGACCCAAAATAAATTTTCCCATGTAGTTTAATGTGTTAGGAAAACCCCCTAAAAAGAATGAAGCATTTCAGATTATTTTGCTATTTTAAACAAATCAAACAAAATCTCTGGACAGAGAGTTGTACATCTCTGAGTGATGTCTGGTTATTGTCCTTTTCCCAGAGATCCGACCGTTGAAACTTTGATTTTCTTTTTGATTTGGAAACTAGACTCACAGAGGCATCTTGTGTCCAAAATTCATCAATATCAAACCATGAAAGACGTGCTTTCTATTTCCTTAAAGTTCTGGTCTGCTCTCTGCAATTTTCAAAATTTTTATGACTCATTTGACCAACTTTGTTAATAATGGGTCAAATGACCTTTCTATGACTTAGGGCTTAAACCATGTTTCAATAATGATTAGTTAAGCTTGAATTCAAAGCTTAAGAGTATTTCATAGTTTATTCTTATCCATGTACATATTCATCCATATGGTTTGGCATTTGTAATTAGGACTTATTTGCTTTAGATTCAATGTGATAGATTTAAGCTAGAAATTCAAGATTATTACTTCTAACTTCACCTCTTGTATATCATGTGCACTAACCTTTGTTTTGTAGCGCTATTGAGGTACGATTTCTCAACCTCTCTCTAGTTTATTGAATCCTTTGATTTTACTTGATTTTTGACTTTATGCGCGACACCTTAGAGTTAAGATTTGCCTTATATGCATATATGGATTAGAGACTCTTTTCTTAGGTTTATTTAATCGCATGCATTACACGTTTAATATTCGCAGCTAGATCCCGGGTAAGCTCTCTTGTTCCCTACTTGCATATCATATTGCTTGCTATTCGACATATGTGGCTTATGAATGATATTTTTTTTCATTAACAATTTTACACCCTTTGGATATGCTTTTGTGATGTATATGTATATATGTATTAGTTGAGGGCATGCTTAGATTAATAATTCGATTAAAAGGATGTTAAGTAGAGGCCTATCGCGAGATAGGATGAGAAGGGGTGTTTTAGTCCGATGGGCTCCTTCATTTCTCATTCCATAATCCCCGGACCTAGTTAATCTTTGGTTTCGCAAAAGATCAGTTGCTTTAAAATGGTTTCTTAATTTTCCTTTTAAAAATTAAGTGGCGACTCATTTGTTTTTGAAATTGAAATTTAGAAAAGATTTTAAGAAAAGCTGTGGGTAAGTCAACCTGCGATATCCACACCGGTATAAGCTCAATACAAAACTCTATATTTCTCTCGGGCGGTAGACCAGAGATATCTTGAAATACTTCCTCGAAGTCCTTGACTACAGGTATAGACGACACGGTCATCTCTGTACTGACGACTTCAATGTTGGCTAAACATCTCGTGAGGAACATATCTCCCAAGGGTTACACTGGAAATCAAAGGACTGATTCCCATTGTCGAAGAATGTAATTCTCTTCCTCGCACAATCCAACTTTTCTTGATTCCAAGCGAGCCAATCCATTCCCAGGATTATGTCAAACTCCTTCATTGATAGGACAACCAGCCTTATAGGGATTTCACGATCTCCTAATCGCAAGGGGCAATCCTTGCACACATGTCCTAACTTGACAGTGGCTCCTAAGGGTGAGGTAGCTTATCCAATCTCCAAATAGTCTTACTAGATATGAATGAAAGTGCAGCACCCATATCCAATAAAACTTTAACATAGAAGTTCAACAATGTTAATGTACCTTCTACCGCTTGCTGATGGGGCTGAACTTCTTCATAATCCCCTTTTTCATAAACAGTCTCGTCATATCGAACAGCATCTGGAATAACAGCATTCAGGTGAGTTTGTCCCTGTTGAGCATAAGTCACTCATTTAGGAGCAGTGCAGTACTTGTTGACGTGACCAGGTTCACCACAGTTATAACAAACTATACTCTGATGAGCGATGCGTTTAGGTGCCTTGTAGTCTCGAGCCAAATGACCGGGGGTGCAACACTTAAAGCATTGCGTCATCCTCTTGGGTAAAGCACATCTTTTGGAAAAATGTCTAGGCATCTGGCAGTTAAAACAGATTTGAGGTTTGCTTTTCCATTTCTTCTTCTCCGCTGTTGGTGCACACCTTTTCTTACGAAGGTGACGCCGACTGCCATGTTCTATCCATTGGGTTTTACTACAATCATACCAAATGTGACCTGGTAGGTTGCAATTAGCACAGAGTTAGCTTGATCTACTTGTACCCTTGTTCTCAATTGGAGTCACCGTCTCTCGAAACTTCCTTTTATCTTGCTACAGTTCGGATGATTTCGCAAGGAAACTATTGTACAGACACTCCCCCAACTGACCTAAGGTGACCCTATCTCCTAGCTCCCATAAGCTCAGAATAAGTGACTCGACCAAGCCGCTGGGATCGACTTCTGGGGATAATAATCAGGATAGTTCGCTTGATTGGTTCTTGGTTGCCTGAGATGATTCAGCCATCTATGCTCCTACACACAGGTCCAGCCTAACGAGTTAATATTACTATAATAAACTCCTACTATCACCTAAGTATACAATAAAATCAAAATATACATAATATGATTCAAGTATACATAATATACCAAACACGTATTCGAACTAGGGCTGTCTAATAGCAAAAGGGATCGTATTCTCACCCTCCTTCCAAACTCTGGGCCGTAGGTTGTGCTGACTGTTCCAAGATTTGACTTAGGAAGTTCGTCAGTATCTAAGCTATTCACGAGGGTTATGGCTTATCTCAACTTCTTAGGAATTCAACTACCAACTGTCTATATAGAATTCATATGTCGTAACCAACTTGGCTAATTCTTAAATGGATACGTCCAAAGATATTTGACTGCTGCTAATATTCTTGTCGATATGACAAAACATGTACAATCGTCTCTACGATGAAACCAACCTGGATTTCAAGTTCTGAACTAAGGACAATCGGTGCTAACCAACTAAAACTGGAACCTAGTTGTTCAGTAAATTTGAGTTGGGTAAATCAGACTCGACTTAACTTGATTGTATAGCTTAGTAAAAACCTAAAGTTAATCTATATCACTAATCTGTGGCGTGAATAACCGAGCCTGGTTAAACTAGATAACCTGGCTCTGATACCACTAAATCCTGTCATGCCCCGACGTAGCATAAATAAGGAAAGCGTTTAATTTCCTTATGGACCCGTAGGTCGCGACAGTTTGAAGGATCGATTACGTCCCAAACGTCAACAACATAAACATAATAATTAGAGCAGAGCAATCAAGGCTTACAAATATTTTTCTTACTTAATAGGTTATTATAGCACGGGGTCTCTAAAGGCATAAACTGCCTTAAATCAAAATAATATCTATTGTCTATTACAGTTAACCTTATTACAAACAGTTCATAATTTAAAACATGTAATGAAAAGTTTTCCTTCCCGAAGCCTTTCTCAATTTGCGAAATTGTACGGCCCAGCATAGTCATAACCTGAAAAGCCTGAACACGAATGTCCAGGGCGCATCAACGCCGTCAGCTTATTGAAGCTGGTGAGTATTAAAAACATAACTCGACTGTAAATCATCCATAATTACCATTTTCTTTCGTTTTACAGTTTCATTAATCAACAGGTGAAATAGTATGGGAATTAATTCATAAACATGTGACCATGCATGAGACTGACACAACCATTCTCATCTTACCAACCCTTTTCTCTCGACAGACAACACCCAACTCTCTCACACCACTATCTTTGAAACGCTAACATAGCCACACTTTAGTACAGGGGTACTAGGGAATGTCCAGTTTGCCTCACACTTTAGCACGGGGTGTCAAGGAATGTCCAATGCCTCACACTTTAGTACCTAATCTGCCTCGCAAATACATCACACAGTATCCAGACTCGGGTACCAGGGAGTGTCCGTAGGCCACACTTTAGCACTACCATGGGTGTCAGGGAATGTCCAAGTTTGGTGTCACACACTTTAACGCTACCATGGGCGTCAAGGAGTGTCCAGTTTTGCCACCGTCGCATTTCAAAGACACTCTGTGGATATCGCAGGTTTTCTTACCCACAACTTTTATTTAAAATTCTTTTGAAATTTCAAATTCAAACAAATGAGTCGCCACTTAATTTTAAAGGAAAAATTAAGAAACCATTTCAAAAGGAAACTGATCTTTTGCGAAACCAAAGATTAAACTAGGTCCGGGGATTATGGAATGAGAAGGGAAGGAGCCCGTCGGACTAAAACACCCCTTCTCATCCTATCTCGCGATAGGCCTCTACTTAACATCCTTTTAATCGATTTATTAATCTAAATGTGCCCTCAACTAATACATATGTATAAATGTACATTACAAAAGCATGTCTAAAGGGTGTAAGATTGCAAGTGATAAAATATCATTCAAAAATCACATAATTCAAATAGCAAGCAATATGATATGCAAATAGGGAACTAGAGAACTTACCCGGGATCCGGTCGTGAATAATAAACGTGTGAATGCATGCAAATAGATAAAACCTAATAATAGAGTCTCTAATTCATATATACAAGTAAAGCAAGTCCTAATTCTAAGGTGTCGCGCATTAAGTCAAAAAGAAATCGATAAAATCAAGAAATTAAAATAAGCTATAGAGGAGTTCAAGAAATCATACCTTAATAGTGCTACAAAACAAAAGATTAGTCCACATGATATGCAAAAAATAAAGTTGGATCTTAAATAACAACCCTAGACTTCTAGCTTAAATCTATAAAATGTAATTAAATCTAAAGCATGCAAGTCCTAATTACAAGCATCAAACCACATAGATGAATATGTACATGAACAAGAATAAATATTGAAATGCTCAATGACTTAGATCATTTAAACTTTGAATTCAAGCTTAAATAATCATTATTAAAACATGGTTTGAACCCTAGGTCATAGAAAAGTCATTTGACCCATTATTAACAAAGTTGGTCAAATGTGTCATAAAATTTTGAAAATTGCAGAGAGCAGACCAGAGCTTAAAGAATTCAAAAAGCATGGTTCCTATGGTTTGATGTCGGTGAATTTTGGACACAAGATGCCTCTGTGAGTCTAGTTTCCAAATCAAAAAGAAAATCAAAGTTTCAACGGTTAGATCTCTGGGAAATGGACAAAAACCAGACATCACTCAGAGATGTACAACTCTCTGTCCAGAGATATTGTTTGATTTTTTAAAAATAGCAAAAAGCTCCGAAATGCTTAGTTCTTTTTAGGGTATCTTCATAACAATTGAACCTCATAGAAAAAATTATTTTGGGTCTCAAACACTTTATTAGAACTCCGATTTACCTATTTCAAAAGAGTGTTGCTGTTCTGAAAATCCGGACAGATTATTGTTACTTCACAAAACTCATGACCAAACCATTTTAGACATGAAACTATCTTAAAACAAAAATTACAGTGGTAGAACATTGTGTTATTGACACTTTCCCGTTGGTCTCATTCGAATCCAACGGTTAGATTTTGAACTAAAAATCTTTGATCAAAAACAGTTTGTGAACTCACTATTTTCATTTGTCAAGTTCAACTTTTATTTGTTAACCCCAACTATTGAATCATGAAGTTGGACTTAAACTAAACCACTTTTCCTACCATTTGATGGTCATTGGAGATGAAGACATGACTAATACTCATGAGTCTCAAAAGAATATAGAGAGGATTCCATGAAACATCAAGTTAGAGAACCTAAGTCATGAATATGGACTTGGATCCATCTATTTGCTTATTAAAATGAAGTGATGATCAAACTTTGGCTCCCATGGGAAGCATAAGCTTATATGGGATTCAAAAGATCATGTTCAAGAGATTTCAAGAGAGATATTGAGAATCTCTAAGAGTCTCAAGAAAGAAGTATGACTAACAAAATAAATAAAACAAAGAATACAAAGTAGTTTGAGGATTAGAGGTAAAAATTAAGGAATGCAAATAAACAACTTATGGTTAGAGGATCACCTCCAAACTATCCTCAAAAGCTTCTTTTCTTTGAAGATTTCCCAAACTCTTCTTCAAGTTTTCCAAAACTCTCTCTTTTCTCTCTCAAGGAATGTTGGTGTAATGGTATCTATTTTTTGTATGTCTCTCTTGGTGGATGCTCTTGTGTGTTGCCCCAAGGAAGATCCTTCCTCTTTTATAGACAAAATTCACAAGTGTTTTCAGTGAATTCGGAGTAAAAGACAGGTGTAAATATCCCATTTGGTGGTACAATACATACTTCCTGAAAATAGACAGACTGCTGCACAGGGCGGCAGTCAAAACCTCTTGCGGCAGTCAGTGGATGCCGCAACGGCACTCCGTGAAAGCCGCGGCGGCACTCCATGACTGCCGTGTGGTACTCATTGAGAGCCGCGGCAAATTATTAACTGTCGCGTTTTAGTCAGCCTTACTTTATCAGTTTTTTTGTTTTTATCCGCCTACATATATATATTGTACCACAAAATACAGACTTTAAAAGCAAACGGCAGTCAGAAAATGTCGGCGGCACTCTGTGAATGTCGTTCGGCACTCACTGAATGCTGTCCGGCACTCACTGAGTGCCGCGATGTTTGCCGTATGCCGTTTTTTGTTAAGCTTCTCTTTTTAGGTCTTTTCTTTTTTTCTTTTTCTTAAAGAAACTTTATTTTCGAAGATCTTTTCCAAAAATGGTGTCTTATACCTGAATTCTCCTAAATACCTGGCATTTTCTCCTTTTTGTGAAATTTTATCGCGTTTGGAAAACTTTCTGAAGAGCTTGGAATACTTTGAATCTTTTCGGTCCTTATCATCATTGGACGTGGAGGTGACGCTCCCATAAATTCGACGGTCGATCAAAATTGGGGTGTCTACAGTTTGCCCCTCTTTGACAGAGCTCGTGGGGGCAACGTGTCCCATGAGTGAATGTCAAAGCCTGTGTGAAGACAAGCCTTTGACCAGACTGTCGAATTTAGGTAAAACAAAATGCGTTGCAAAACGGCTTCACAAACGGTTCATGTTGGTCGTGCTCAGCGGTGAACTGCCTACGTATCCATTCAGGAATCAGACCAGGACGTAGTTCGGACACTGGGTCAAAACATACACAAACGCAGGTAGACACACGGATGGATGCACCTATCATATCATGACGTGCATGCTATGTAATGGTTATTCCTTAATAGACTTGGTTATGCAAGCGTCATGCTTATCATGTCTTCTTTACGTATGATGCACATTACGTGGTGCGTTAGTTTAGAGATGATTACCTGATTCTTGACTGATGCGAGAAATCTGTTACCGGAGTTATGAAGGTGCTTTTAATTTGATTGTAGGGGTTAAAGCAAATCTGTCGTGAGAACCGAGAATACAAATTCGTTATATTCTCAAAACGAGAGTTAACGCAAATCTACTACGAGAACCGAGAATATAAATCTGTTATATTCTCAAAACGAGGGTTAATACAAATCTGTTACGAGAACCGAGAATTTAAATCCGTTATATTCTCAAAATGAGGGTTAACGCAAATCTGTTGTGAGAACCGAGAATAAAAATTTGTTATATTCTCAAAACAAGGATAAACGCAAATCTGTTGCGAGAACCGAGAATATAAATCCGTTATATTCTCAAAATGAGGGTAAACGCAAATCTGTTGCGAGAACCGAGAATATAAATCCGTTATATTCTCAAAACAAGGGTAAACATAAATCTGTTGCGAAAACCGAGAATATAAATCCGTTATATTCTCAAAACGAGGGTTAATGCAAATCTGTTGCGAGAACCGAGAATGTAAATCCGTTATATTCTCAAAACGAGGGTTAACGCAAATCTATTACGAGAACCGAGAATGTAAATCCGTTATATTCTCAAAACGAGGGTTAATGCAAATCTGTTGCGAGAACCGAGAATATAAATCCGTTTTATTCTCAAAACGAGGGTTAATGCAAATTTGTTGCGGAAACCGAGGATGTAAATTCGTTACATTCTCAAAATCTTTAATTTTCAGGAGCCGGGAGCCTACAGGCTCAAATATTCTTTAATTTTCAGGAATTGGGAACCCACGGGCTCATATTTATTCCTAAATTTTGAAATTTGTAGTCAATTTAAACCTGAAAATGACCCCGAGGGCCAAAAGTGTGATGAGGGCAAATTTTGGGAGCCTCAAATTCAATTTTCGGGACCTGATTTGAATTTTTGGAGGAAAGTGAAATATCTTTGAACCGACTCAATCACGGCACAAGCGGGTTTTTGCGGCAGTTGCTGACTGCCGCGCGGCACTCACGTAGTGCCGTTGCGGCACTCGGCGAGTGCCGCTCGGCAGTCTATCAACTGCCGTGCACGAAAAACTGAGTGCCTCGTTTGAGCGGCAGTGGCTAAAACCGGCGGTTTCATTACATTTCATTCATTCTCTCAATCTTCTTTCTCTCGAAATCTCTCTGGAGAAAAATTTTCTCTTTTTTATTTTCTTGCTTGGATTGATCTACCGGGGTTTACAGGTTAGTTCTGCTCGATCATAACTTGATTAATCTCTTTTATTTCTTTGTTTTTTTGAAATTTCCACGAATCTAATGCGCGGATCTCTCTTTTCTTTGACAGATTATGGCAAGCGGTTCGGGGAGGAAGAAGAAGGCCAAGTATACGGCCACCCATCATCCAGATGCCACGCTCTTGCTCCGGGATCCGGATAAGCATTTATCGGCCCGCGCATTCAAGCGCGAGGTAAACGCTCTCCTTTCTATTTTCATTCATTTCTTTCTTGTATTTCTCTCCTTTACATGAATGCAACGTACAATCGACACCACTTTTTAGATGCCCTGTTTCAAACGTGAATGCCATGGTGCCCTCGAGCGTCTCGAACGCTTTATTCCATGCCCCTTGTAAAGAAATTTTGTTTTTATTTTATTTTTATTTCTCATGAACTTCAGAAACTAAATGTTATGCTTGAATTTTCCGAACACTTATCCTTTATTTTCTCTTTTGACTTTTCTCAAAGACTTTTGAAAGCCATTTTTGTTAATCGAAATTTCAAACATTTCTTGTGAATAAAGAATCTAATGCTCACGAATATGAAATCCTGAACCTTCTCCTGCATTTATTATACTTGCGAGTTTTCTCGAGTATTCCAAACGCCCTTTTATTATTTCAACCTAATTTTGAATACCTGTGAACCTGCACTTGAAACTAATGCCCCCTTTGAACCTGCATTCGCAAGTTTATATATATATATACATTTTGAAAATGTGGACAAACCCTTCTCCCCTTTTGAAATTTTCTAGAGCATCTGGTATTCTTCTCTCGTTTCCTCTTATTATCTTATGAACATCTGCTGAACTGAATGCAAATGAAGGCCATGCTTGTGGAAATTCTACGAGCATTTCCAGATTTTTCATTTCTTTCCTTTTCTTTTTTTCTTTATTTTTTTATGTCGCTTTTCCTTGTTTCCTCATTATTATTACATGTTTTTCTTTTATCCAATTACTGATATCAAAACTTGTGATTCTTTCTTGCAGCTGCAGCCTAAGGTGCTGAAGGGGCATGGCAGCCTTGCCCATGGGTACGAGTGGTATACAGGACTGAGAGAGACCGTGAGGGCTCTGGTGGACGCGACAGGGTTTGGGGACTTCGTCAAACTTTTGACGAAGAGTTCCAATGACCTGCGACAGATTCATGCGCTGGCGGAGAGGTGGTGGGATACCACCAATACCTTTCATTTTGACTTCGGGGAGATGACTATGACTCCCCTCGACTTCAGCATGATTACAGGGATTCTGTTTGGAGGAGAGCCCTTGCGGTACCTGACGGATCAGGAGTAGGACCAGGTGGAGCCGCTGTTGGGGGTGGTCCCGTTGGAGTCCTTGGTCATAGCCCGATGGTTCATGGACACATTTAGGGGCCAGCCGGGTTTTACCGATGAGCTGATGGCCCGGGGTTTCCTTATGTACATACTGGGGTGCTCTCTGCTAAGCACCAAGGGTGATCGGGTCTCTGTTTCCCTGGTGGCGTCTTTGGAGCACCTGGACCAGGTTGAGGAGTGTGACTGGGCTGGTGTAGGACTAGCTATCTTGTACAGGCATATGGGCGACATTTCCCGGGACAGGCCGGCCTCTACCAGTGGCTACTGGAGAGCGTGGGAGGTATACTTTTTCTATGCTTCACTACTTATTATACTTTCAGAATCTTATCCAAATTATGAGACTAACCCCCCTTTCTTCTTTTTGCATTTACAGATTTGGTCCCACGAGTATCTTCGCATGATGTCCCCTGAGACTGGCAGCGCTGATGCCCTTATCATACCCCAGGGGCTGAAATGGGCAAAGGATAGGGTGGGGTGGAAGACTAGGGCCCATGATTTTGTTTCGTTCAGGAACTTCCTGACGAACTTGAGGGAGCAGCACGTTCACTGGCAGCCCTGGATTTTGGTACTTCCTGAGGCTCGCGTGGAGATCCGAGAGTCGGCCGGATATGACCCGACGAGGTGACTTCTTGACGGTGGGCCAGAGGGCCAGGCGTGGTATCTGGGAGAGAGGGTGACTAGACAGTCACTAGCGGCCCCTGGATTCTTTGTGCCGTTTCCTCCTCCAGACTCTATGAGGGCCACAGACACTCTTCAGGGCAGCGAGTTTCCGGCTGCTCGAGCCGGCTTCGGTATTCACGGCTTCCTGGACGACCCTGTAGGATATGTAGCTTTCCGTGCTGCTAAGCTGATGCCGAACTTCCCTCTGATGGAAGTGACTCGGGTGAGTACAAAAATACTTCAATCTTCTTATGAGTCCTCTTTCATTCTTTATTGTTTATGTTTTATTCTTTTGTTTGCAGCCTATTCCCACTGCGGCTCGTCCTCCTGCCTTGCCTGAGTGGGATTGGACCATGTTGACCGTTTCATTTGGCGAGCCTCACTTGACGACGATTCCCCGACTATCTCAGGGCGCCCCCACTATTCCTCTCCATTATGACGTCGTCCCGCGTGATTACACGGAGGAGGGCTTGACTTACGCCCATAGCGTGCGACAGTGGGTTCTCGGACGGGAGTGGATGGTAAGAAACTCATCCCGTCTCTCAATTTGACTTTGATTGCCTCTTTACTAATATTCCTGGTTCCTTTCCTTTTTCAGGCTGAGGGGGCTCGGGCGACTACTGCGGCTCAGTTGAGGGCCCAGGTATGATCTTTACCCTTTTATTCTCAGTATTTCATTTGTCCTTTCGACACTGTTTTGGATTTTTATCCTTTCTTATTTCAGGCGGAGGAGATCAGAGGCTTGTCTCAGCAGGTGGGGCAGCTTCAGCAGCGACTCCAGCAGTTCAACATTCCTCCCAGCGACACTCCCGGAGATGGTGGCGCCGGACGAGGCGCAGGGCGAGGCGGTGGCAGCGGTGTAGGTAGAAACGGTGGTCGAGGCAGAGGCGGTGGTAGCGGCGGACATAGAGGGAGTGGTGGAGGCAGCGGGACAGAGTCGGAGGAGGAGCCCCTCAGGCGCACGACTCGTCAGACTCGTGGCCGGGGTCGAGGATGATCCTGCTTTTCTTATACTTTTTATTTCTTTTGAGTGTTCTGGGAGGATTTACACTTTTTATTTGGATGGTTGTATATACACATGCATTTTATTTTGATGACGGCTTCGTGATAACCGATAGGATAGGAACTTTAAATACCTTTATTATTATATTTTGCTTTTTCATTGATATTCACCTTATGTGTGACCATAGCTTGGTCCTTCTCTTGCCGTATGTGGGACCATAGCTTGGTCCCGTCTTTGTTGTGATCTTGGATGCCTTGATTTCTTTTTCTTACTGCAAAATGAAAATGAATGAATGAATGAATGCGATTATGGCTTAATCTTTGTTGCACGTGCTGCATAAAGCGCACGTTTTATTATTCTCTATCTAGTTTTCTGTTTGCAGGTGGGCTGAAAGTGTTACAAGCAGACCCTGGCCAATGAAAAACCCGGAACGGCACTCAATTAGGTCTCCGCGGCATTCGGTGAGTGCCGCAGCGGCAGTCAGAGAATGCCGCGACGGCATTCACGGACTGCCGCGCTGCACTTCGTCAAGTGCCGTGCTACTTTATCGAGTGCCGCCCTGACTTCAGGCAGATCTACCTCTATTTATACCCTCTTTTCTTCAAAAATTCCGTAAAACACTACTCTCTTTTGTTCTCTTCTTTTCCAAATGGCCCCCATTAGCTCCCAAATCCTTTTCCCATGGATGGATACTCTCTCTGGTATTGACAAGCTCAACTTTGAGTGTTTCAGACTAAACGATCTCTTCTCTTTCTGACGGATGAATTTAAATGAAGGCCTACTTCGAGCTACCATTCAGTGTTGGGATCCCGCTCTCAACATCTTTCGTTTCGGCTCTCAGGAGACTTGTCCCTTGTTTGAGGAATTCAGCGCCATTCTACATACTGACCCTTTTGCCGAGTTGACAGTCCCTTTGGTTCAGGCCGGGTACGTCCGGGATTTAGCCATTCTTCTTCACATATCTCGAAATGCGGCGGGTTCTTTTGTTCATGACAGGCAGATCGACTTTGAGCGCCTTTCTTCGGTTTATGCTCCCATAGGAGACCCTTATGATGGTGAGTATCAGATCATTCGACGTAGTGCCCTGTCAATTGCTATGCTTTCTTACTTCCTCTTTCAGTCATCTTCTGACACTCTCATACCCATTGCTTGTGGCTTGCGGGAGATGAAAAGTGCTGTCATGCTGGTCCTTGGTGAAACTCTGCTTGGATTGGGCCATGCTCATGCTACTAGGACCATGTTGTCTGCCGGGGCACCCTTCATTTTACAGGTTTGGCTCATGGAACGCCTTGATCTTTTCATTCACCCCTTGCATCTTCGTGGGTCACTTCCTTACGATCGTATGGAGATTCACAACTTATTTCAGTCTGTCGATGCATGGCTTGGTTGGCTTCAGGGCTTCTCTTCCAGTGATATCTGCTGGATTTATCCACGGTGGTTTTGTCGCTCCATTGCTGTACGTCTTCCTGGATGACCCGGTATTTGGCTACCGGGCTTGCGTGCTACTACTTTCTACATTCCTGGTTGGGTGGTCCGTCAGTTTGGACTCTTGCAGAATACTACTGAACCTGTGACTGTTGATTTTACCAGGGGGTCCGCTTTGCGCCCTTCTATTGTGAAAGCTTTCATTGAGGCTTGGCCCAGCAGGATGGCTGCTCCGTGTCCGAGGATTCTGGCTCTGACTGTGCCTACTGCCCATTATCTTCTAGAGATCCAGGCTTTGGTTGCGAGACGAGGTTGACAGACACATGCATAATAAAGTAGACGAAAACAGGGAAATGCTTGCCATTTTACAAAACTTGACAGACCCTGCCTACTTTTTTTTACGTTTTTGAATGTGATTTTCCTTATTTTTCCTTTTCAAGAAGTGTTGTCATCTTTCAGAGAAGTTCTAACATGTTAAATCAGAAGTGCTCACCCCTTTGATTAATCTTTTATGAAGAGTTCTCCTTTCAATGTCTTTACTTGACTCTTTATTTTGCTTCTTTGCTTAAGCTTTAATCCTTCTATATTATGAATTCTCATTTGTTTTTCTATAGTACTTGTCTTGATAACCAGGCGATCCACAGGAGGGTTTTGTATCTGGGTTCTTCGGCTAGCAAACGAAGTTTGCCCCTGGTTTTAGGGCTTGGAAGTGGTTCCGGGCAAACGCCAGTTTGCTCCTAGTTTAGCACAGTTTTTTTTTTTTTTAAATGACCGAACCAAGTTGGTTGCCTACGTATCCCCTAGCGAGAATCAGGTCAAGCGTAGTTCATCAAGGTAGGAGGTTTTGAAGGAAATGATTTCAAGCAAAGTATTTCTTGAGGCAATCGAGGTTAATCGGCTGCTTAAACTCAACCCCGTCTAGGTCCATGAGATAGGCCGCTCCTCCGGAGAGGAGAGTCTTAATGATGTACGGCCCGACCCAGTTGGGTTTGAATTTTTCTCTGGGATCATAAACAGGCACTTTCAGTTCTTTGAGGACCAGGTCACCCTCAGCAATCTTCCTTGGGCGGACCTTTTTGTTGAAAGCACGAGCTATCCTCTTCTAGTACCCCCGAGTATGGTTTATTGCGGCCAGCCTCTTCTCATTGAGTAACATCAACTCCTCGTACCCATTCCGATTCGGTGATCTCACATTCTGCTAAAACCCTAAGGGAGGGTATTTCTACTTCGACTGGGAGAACGGCTTCCATCCCGTAGACCAACGAATACGGCGTAGCACCCGTTGAAGCTCTCACCGAGGTTCGGTATCCCCACAGAGCAAATGGCAGCTTCTCATGCCAATCCTTATATGTATCTGTCGTTTTCCCCAAGAGTGCTTTAACATTCTTATTTGCTGCTTCCACTGCTCCATTTGTCTGAGGCCTATACGGGGACGATTGATGGAGAGTGATCTTATACTTTTCCAGGAGTGGGATAACTTCCCCCTGAAAATGACTGCCATGATCGGAGATAAACTCACTCGGGAACCCATACTGGCAGATTATATTCCTCTCGATGAAACTCACCACGTCTTTGGCTTTCAACGTTGCATACAAGGCTGCCTCTACCCACTTTGTAAAATAATCGATTGCCACGATTATGTATCGGTGCCCATTTGAAGCCTTCGGAACTATCTCACCAATGATATCGATTCCCCACACGGAAAATGGCCAAGGGGTGGTCATGCTATAGAGCTGTGATGGCGGGGTATGCATCAGATTTGCATGAATCTGACACTTGTGGCATCTTCTAACATACTCGCAACAGTCCTTGTCCAAGGTCGTCCAGTAGTACCCCTGTCGGATGATCTTTTTTGCCAGCATGTGCCCATTCATATGGGGCCCACACACTCCCTCGTGTATTTCCTCCATCATTCTCTTAGCTTCTTTTCCATATAGACACTCCAGATTATATCCAGTTTAGGATTTCTTCCATAGCTTATCCGCGTAAATCACAAATTGAGCGGCGAATCGTCGAATCGCCTTTCTGTCCTTTTCTGAGGATCCTTCGGGGTACCCCCTTTCTTTAATGAACTTCCACACATCTTCATACCAAGGCACTTCATCTTCTCTCTCTATGGCCGCGATCATTTCAAATGACGGTTGATTCCTCACTTCTATGGATAGCGGGATCATGGCAATTTTGGAAGGGATTTGGATCATTGAGGCTAAGGTAGCCAAAGAGTCGGCTAGTTGGTTTTCTTCACGAGGGAGATAGTAAAAAGAAATCTTTTGGAACTGCGCTTTCAGACTTTCCAGATAGTCATGATAAGGTCTCAATTTCTCATACTTTACCCTCCAATCTCCTCGGACTTGGGATATGATTAAGTTTGAATCTCCGAAAACATCGATCTTTCCGACTTTTAAAGCCAAAGATGCTTCCATCCCGATTATGCATGCTTCGTACTCCGCGGTGTTGTTGGTTGAGTTATACTTGAGTTTGACGGCTAATGGGGTAGGGGACCCATCGGGTGACACGAGGATGACCCCGATTCTGTATCCTAATTGATTGGCGGCTCCATCGAAATACATCTTACACAGATCTTCTCTTACCTCCATCACTTCTTCATCAGGGAACTTGAATTTTCCTTTTTCACCAGTCTCTACGGCGAAGTCAGCTAAGTACTCGGCGATGGCCCTCCCTTTGACGGATTTGGAGGTGATATATCTGATATCAAACTCGGCTAGCATCATGGTCCATCGGGAAATCCTACTGGTCAAGGCGGGTTTTTCAAACAGGTATTTGAGCGGATCCATCCGGGAGATTAGGATCACGGGGAAGGCTAACATATAATGTCTAAGGCGACGGGTGCACCAGACCAAGGCCCGACATGCTTTTTCTAACGGTGAGTACTTCAACTCATATCCAGTCATTCTTTTGCTCAAGTAGTAAATAGCCTTCTCTACGTGCCACTCTTCTCCTTCTTAGGCCAACATATACCCCATCGAATCTTTGGATACGAAGAGATAAAGCAACAAGGGTCTCCCAGGTGAAGGCGGTGGCAGGACAGATGGGTTCTGGAGGTAGGTTTTGATTTTGTCGAAGGCTTGCTGACATATGGTATCCCACTCGAATCTCTCTCCTTTTCTGAGTAACTTGAACAGCGGGTCGCAGGTCATGGTGAGTTTTGAGATAAAACGACTTATGAATTGTATTCTACCCAGGAACCCTCTCAACTCTTTCTCATTTTTTGGTGGGTTCATTTCGGTTATGGCATTTATTTTGGTGGGGTCTACCTCTATTCCCCTCTGGGTAATGAGGAACCCTAACAATTTCCCAGAGGTGACTCCGAACGTGCATTTCTGCGGGTTCAGCCTCATTTGGAACTCCCTCAATCTCCCAAAGAACTTTCTCAAAGCCCCTAGGTGCCCTTCTCTTTTCTTGGATTTTACAATCATATCATCCACATACACCTCCACTTCTTTGTGGATCATGTCGTGTAGCAAAGTGGTGACAGCCCTTTAATAGGTTGCACCTACATTCTTAAGTCCGAACAGCATGACCCTATAGCAATATGTCCCCCATGGAGTGATGAACATGGTTTTCTCCCTATCCTCGGGTGCTATGAGGATTTGATTATACCCAGAGAATCCATCCATGAAAGATAGAAGCTCGTGTCCTGCAGTGTTATCAACCAACACGTCGATGTGGGGTAACGGGAAATCGTCTTTAGGGCTTGCCTTGTTTAAATCTCGAAAATCACCGCAAACCCTGACACGACCATCCTTCTTTGGGATAGACACAATGTTGGCAATCCACTCAGGATACTCGGTAACCATCAAGAATCCAGCTCTTAATTGCTTTTCAACCTCCTCTTTTACCTTAAGTGCCCATTCTGGCCTCATTTGCCTCAATTTTCGTTTTATGGGTTTCGAATTGGGAAAGAGAGGGATGTGGTGCTGGACTATTTTTGGATCAATACCTGGCATATCATTATAAGACCATGCAAAAACAACTTTGAATTCATTTAATAGATTGATTAGTTCATTGCTTTCTTCATTGCTAAGCGTAGAGCCGATAAATGATTTTGCATGCAGATTCATTTTCTTTTTCAACTAATTTTTGCAATTCATCAGGTATTTCACATTCATCACATTCATTAAGCGCATTCGAGTAGGCGGAATCAGTCATACTTTCATTGATCTTGTTAGGGGTGATTCCAACAGACATAGCAATAGTAAGACGCCTCATTTGGGCCATTACAGACTCTGGGTGAGGGGGATACTTATCACTAGACTCAAAGACCCACTCCTTGTTGGCTCCCTGCTTGAGCTCCATAGTGTTACAACCTGGCAGTCCCCCGGTTTCCGTCTTCTCTTCCTTTTCCGGTTCTCCCTCTAGTTTGTACTCTTCTTCCAGCACATCCTCAACATTCCCCTCCTCAGCCTCGACTTTCAGACCCTTGCCTTCTTCTTCTTCTCCTTCGGCTTTTGCCCCTCCTTCGCCCAACAGGTTCTGCCTGACCGGTCCGTCCAGTACACCAATCCAATCGTTGACGGCAACAGACTTTTCGGACATTTGCAGGAACGGGTCTTTATACTTGGAAAATTCGTGGGAGAAGAAGATCTCGAATCCTGGCTTTATACATTTGTCTTTCTGGTCCATCCATAGCTTTGGGAAGCCACAAAAGGGGAAATCTTCTCCTTCCTTCATAAAGTATACATTGAGCGTCTTTAGGTAAGGGTCTAACGGTGCATTGACGGCCTTTTTCTTCGTCCTCAGTTCCTTCTTTGTTGGTTGGTACCTGATCGGGAGAGAACAAATCCTAATTATGCGCCTTAACTCACATTTGTTAGTCGTTTTTATCCTGTTTTTGTGTAGTTTTACTTTATTTTCTATTTTCTATCAGGTATTGGAAGAAAACAAGGAGATCAGGTTAAAATAGGTGAAAAGGCAGGAAGAAAGAAGCAGAAAAAGACACATCGCCCGCGCGGTCCGCGGGCGCGAGAACCCAGAAATCGCTCGCGCGATCCGCGCGCGCGACCTTCCAAATGTCGCGCTCGCGCGGCCAGCTCGCGCGATCCGTACAAAAAGCAGAGTTACGTATTTCAATATTCTGAAGAGCCCTGCGCAAACGAAACTACTTGAAGACGTCCAGATTGGAAATAACTTCGGTTTCAGTGCAATACGAGTGGAAAAAGGCTTCTAAAAACCCTTGTAAACTCTATATATATCTAGTTTTTATGATTTTTAGGGTTACACACTTTAAGAGCAATTCACCAATACATTCATTCAGCACTTTTGAAGGCAAGAGGAAGGAGGAGAGCAAGCTTGAAGGTCTCTAATGGCTTCCATCAATTCCATCTTCATGCTTTCATCCATCATGAGCAACTAAACTCCTAACCTAGGGTTTCAATGAAACCCTAGCTATGTAAAGGGGGATTCTATGCTTTTCTATTTTAAGATTTTATGTTTTGGGATAGTGATTGTATGTTGGTGGATTTTATATAATCAGTTTTTAATGTTAATAATCAAGAGTACTTTGGATCTATTCTTGTCTTAGATTTTTCCTTATGCTTATTGAACTCAATAGTCCTTGATTTCTGTGATTGATAGGAATATTTACATACAATGGTGCTTATGTGATTGTGATGTTTACATCTTTTATAGTCCATGCTTAGAAAAGATGAGTCATGCTACACCCTAGTTATAGGTAGATGATTCATGTGAACCGTAGATGGATTATGTTTAGATTAAACTAACGATATCTTCTTGACGATACTATTGGGCTTGTAGCTACAATAGATCATAACTATCCAAACATAGAACTTAGAATAAGAAGTGTGGACCCCTAATGCATAGTTAGTGGTGGATATGTAATCCTAGATCCTATCTCCATATATTTAAACCAATTTCCAATTTCGTATACAAGTTTACTTAGATTTAATTTTAGATCTTATTTTCATAATTTCATAGTGTAATTCATAGTTTAAAGTAGTAGTGATAATCAAAACCTAAATCAATTCAACTTCCGATTTTCTTATAACTAGATAGATTAGATTTTAGTAATTAAAGGATTAAAAGTTAACAATCTCTGTGGGTTCGACCTTTACTTTCCACACTATAGATCTTTTGAAAGTGAAGCATAAATAAGCATACTTTTATATCTTGATTCTGACACGATCAATTTTTGGCGCCGTTGCCGGGGATTGAAATAATTTTTACCGTTAATTATGAGAATCATAATTTACTTAGTTAGTAAATATTAGTTTCCATTTTATTTTCTTTGTTTTTCGTTTTACTTTTGAGTCGCTAAATTTATCCTTGTCCTGCAGCTCACAAGTCATCAAGATCTAGTACGTTCGAGTGGAGCAGCTGTGCACGCCAACGGAGCTTACGCGAACCTGAAAAGAAAATTGCAATAAAAAATCAAAAACAAGTAAATTCGCTAAGTTTTTAAATTTCGCATCAACCACTGTAAGTCAGGGCGCTGTGACGCATTACTTGCATTAGGGTAGGTGTGGAGTTAGCATTGCATTAGCTAGGAAACCCGGGGCGCTGGGCTTGACGCGGTCATTGCATTACAGGATAAATTCATGCATCATATTAGTCTTATGTGCTTGCATGCTTGGTTATTAGCGTAGCTATTTTTGTTTTTTTTTATTGAGTCAACCCTTAGTGTATGTTTGGTACTCGTTCAACTAATCCTAAATTAAATCCGCTTATTCTCGAACTTGAACGTACACTTAGAGGCCTTAAGTCATCAACCCAAGCTGCGAGAGCTCGGTTGATGTTAGACGACGAGTCCACGCCGGAACCGTCATCTTCGTTTGAATCAGAAATCCGTAGTACCCTTCACCGTTTATGAAAAACTAAAACGATAAAAATCGAACCTATTCCGATGGCCGATTTTGGACATAACCGGAATAATGGAAACAATCAGAATGAGGGGGATAATCTTAACATACTCCCACCACCACCATTAAAGGACTATTTCACTCCTACTGCTTACACACCACCGTCGTGTATTGCATTGCCGGAAGTGACGGCAGCTCATTTTGAAATCAAATCCTCAACTATTGCGCTCCTGCCGTCATTTCACGGGCGTGTTAAGGAAGACCCTTATAATCATCTAGGCGAATTTCAGGGTATCTGTGCGACTTTAAAGATTCAGAACTTAACAGATGATGAATTGAAAATGCGCCTGTTTCCGTTTTCACTTAAAGATAAAGCGAAGTATTGGCTCCAATCGTTGGAGCCAAATTCAATAAGAACATGGGATGAGTTGCAAACTACGTTCCTACAAAAATTCTTCCCCATAACTAGAACGAATCAGATTAGAAAATCAATAACTAATTTTACAATGCAAGATGAGGAGACACTTTACGATACTTGGGAACAGTTTAAAGAACTCTTACGTTCTTGCCCTCATCACCAGATACCTAAATGGCAGCTGGTGCAAGTCTTTTATGAAGGATTAATTCCTGCGGTTCGAAATACCATCGATGCTATTTGTGCGGGGACGTTCCTCCACAAAAGTGCCGATGAGGCATGGAAGATATTTGAAACATTAAGTGAAAACTCCATGCATCAAGCGGTATCCGTACAACCTGAAGGACACCTTCTACCTAATCCAAAGAGAGAGGCGAAAGTTGAGTCTAATCATTTGTATGAAATTCAAGAACTAAATAGAAAAATGGACCAACTTATGATGATGGGCCGCATGCAAGGCCCACCTCCTTCTACTGAAGTATGCCAGTTATGCTCAGATTCGTCACATTCAACATTAGCATGTCCGTCCGCATCCTAGTTCCCGGAATTTGTAGAACAACATATAAATGCAGTTCAACAGTTCCAACGACCCAATTATAACCCCACGGGGTATAAACCAAACACGACATGGGGACCTAATCCGAACCTTTCATGGAACTCCAATAGTGAGAAACCGTACTCGAAACCCGATACGAAAAATGTTCCTAATGCGTATAAACCACAATCTAATCAGTATCAGCAGCCTCCGAATCAACAAAGTCAATACCAACAGCCTCCCTTCCGTGCTAATCCTCCTAGGGAAAAAACTTTCGAAGAGAGCGTGTTGGCATCATTAAAAACCTTAGAGGCCCAATCACAATCGCAGTCTCAACTTGTAAATTCCCATACGCAATCTATAGCGAAATTAGAGTCCCAAATGGGACAATTAGCTAATACATTGAACCGACGTAATGAAGGTAAACTACCAAGTCAACCTGTTCAAAATCCTAAAGGTCAGTATGAGGTGAGTTCGGCGAGTGATCAAGTTAACGCGATTTCGACAAGGACAACTGAACGTCCTGAGGAGGTAGTGCCTCCTCCCGAGGCGAGAAAAGATAAAGGTAAAGAAAAGGAAAAGGGTGAAAAGGAAGAGAATTCTACTCCAGTTTCAAAAGACGCTAATCCTTTGATATCAAATAAAACATCTAAAACAGTAAACCCTTCCGTTTATGTGCCTAGGATGCCATTTTCACCGAGCGGGGAAGCCCCGGCTCACTTCACTAAAAAGAGCACGAAACCGGAAGATATACTTGAAATATTTAAAGAAGTAAAAATCAATATTCCCCTACTAGATGCAATTAAACAGATACCCCCGTATGCTATGTTCTTAAAGGATCTATGCACTCAGAAAAGGAAGTCTAGAAACCATCTATCGAAGAAAGTGTTCCTAACAGAAAAGGTTAGTTCCCTGTTTACCACTAACACTCTCAAATATAAAGACCCGGGTACTCCAACCATCGCTTGTCACATAGGTGATAAATACATCCACCGGGCTCATCTTGATTTAGGTGCAAGTGTGAATTTGATACCCTATTCAGTTTACGAACATTTGGGTTTAGGAGAACTGAAACCGACTGCGGCCACCTTACAATTAGCCGATAGGTCAATTAAAGTTCCACGGGGGGTAGTAGAGGATGTATTGGTCAAAGTGGATAAATGTTATTATCCGGTCGATTTTATCGTACTAGACCCCGAACCCGTCCTAGATGCTAGTAAACAAGTTCCAGTCATTCTAGGACGCCCTTTCCTAGCTACGGCTAATTCAATTATTAACTGTAGGACTGGTGTGATGGATATAACTTTTGGTAACATGACCATGCGTCTTAACGTCTTCAATGCATCTAACCAACCATATAGAGATGATGCAGAGGCAGATTGCTATGCCATAGACTTAATAGACGAATTAGTCGAAGAGGCAGCGCCTTTTATGTTGACTAAGGAAGCGTTGGAAGCATGCTTGTCACATTTCAATTTTAATGATTTCAACATTGATACAAATATTGAAGATGTAAATACTCTATTGGAATCAGCAAACACAACCAATGCACTTCCATGGAAACCTAAAATAGAAGCTTTATCGCCTCTTGCACATGAACCGGCCTTACCGTCCATTCAGTGTTCTCCAACACTCGAGCTTAAGCCATTGCCGGATTCTTTAAAATATGCATTCTTAGGGACTAACGCAACCCTTCCTGTTATAATCCTGTCAAATTTAACTGAAATTCAGGAAGTATAACTAATACAGGTTCTAGGTAATCATAAAAAGGCAATTGGATGGACGGTCGCTGATCTAAAAGGAATTGACCCGTCAGTTTGCATGCATAGAATAAATTTAGAAGAAAATGCTAAACCATCTAGGGAAATGCAACGACGTCTCAATCCTAACATGAAAGAAGTGGTTATGAAGGAAGTCATAAAACTCTTAGATGCCGGTATTATATACCCGATCTCCGATAGTAATTGGGTCAGCCCAACTCAGGTTGTCCCAAAGAAATCAGGTATCACGGTTGTACCTAACGAAAAAGGAGTCCTTATACCCACCCGTCAAACTACCGATTGGCGGGTTTGCATTGACTACAGAAAACTTAATTCGATGACGCGTAAGGACCACTTCCATCTTCCATTTATTGATCAAATCCTCGAACGTCTGTCTGGTCAGAGTTATTATTGTTTCTTAGACGGATATTCTGGTTACAACCAGGTGCCCGTTTATCCTGATGATCAAGAAAAGACGACATTCAAATGCCCTTTTGGAACTTTTGTCTACCGACGTATGCCGTTTAGCTTGTGCAATGCACCGGCAACCTTTCAACGGTGTATGATGGCAATTTTCTCGGACATGGTTGAGAAATTTCTCGAGGTATTTATGGACGATTTCTCCGTTTTCGGACCTACATTCGATGAATGCCTCCAAAATCTGAAAAAAGTCCTCGCCCGGTGCGAGGAAGCAAATTTGGTATTAAGTTGGGAGAAGAGCCATTTCATGGTTCAAGAGGGAATAGTCTTGGGTCACGTTGTTTCCAAGGGAGGTATAGAGGTTGATAAAGCGAAAGTAGAGTTAATAGACAAACTTCCACCGCCTTCATCCATTCGTCAGATCCGCTCCTTTCTAGGTCATGTCGGTTTTTATAGGCGATTTATCAAAGACTTTAGTAAAATTTCACGCCCCCTGTGCAACCTGCTTGTCAAGGATGTTCCTTTTGTCTTTGACAACGACTGCCTGAAGGCTTTTGAAACATTGCGCACCTTACTTTCCACGGCTCCGGTAATCCAATCCCCTGATTGGTCATTACCGTTTGAATTGATGTGTGATGCTTCTGACTATGCCGTTGGAGCTGTTTTGGGACAAAAAGTGAATAAAATTCCTCACGTAATTTATTATGAGAATAAAACACTAAATGACGCGCAATTGAACTACACAACAACTGAAAAAGAATTACTTGCGGTTGTGTTTGCCCTTGACAAATTCCGTTCTTATTTATTGGGTTCAAAAGTCATCGTTTATACTGATCATGCGGCATTGCGCCATTTGCTGAATAAGAAAGAAACGAAACCTAGGTTAATCCGATGGATTTTACTCCTTCAAGAGTTTAACTATGAAATACGAGATAAAAAGGGTTCTGAAAACGTTGTAGCTGACCACTTGTCACGAATTCTTATAGAATCAAACGATATTACCGCTCTAAAGGATTCGTTTCCAGACGAGAAATTATTCGCGTTATCTACCGTAAATCGTCCGTGGTTCAGTGACATTGTTAATTTCTTAGCTACGGGACATATCCCGAACACGTGGTCTCGCTTAGACAAAGATAGGTTCTTTTCTCAAATTAAACATTACTACTGGGATGACCCACTGTTATTTAAACACTATTCTGATCAAATTATACAACGTTGTGTTCCGGAAAGTGAATTCAAATCCATATTAAATTTTTGTCATTCTCTAGAATGCGGAGGTCACTTTGGAGGCCGTCGAACGGCCGCTAAAGTCCTCCAAAGTGGGTTATATTGGCCAACACTGTTTAAAGACGCACATGAATTCTGTCAGAACTACGTACATTGTCAACAAACAGGGAGCATGTCACATCGTGATGCGATGCCCATGACCCCAATCCTCATCATAGAAATATTCGACGTTTGGGGCATCGACTTTATGGGTCCATTCCCATCGTCTTGTGGTTTTGAATATATTCTAGTCGCGGTCGACTATGTTTCTAAGTGGGTGGAGGCAGTAGCGACGAGAACCAACGACCATAAAGTTGTGGTTTCTTTTATTAAAGATAATATATTTTGTCGATTCGGTACGCCACGAGCGATTATAAGCAACGGGGGTAAACACTTCTGTAATCGTTACTTCGAAGCCCTAGTCCGAAAATATTCTGTCACCCACAAAGTAGGAACCGCATACCATCCGCAAACCCAAGGCCAAGTTGAAGTGTCTAATAGAGAGGTCAAAAGGATATTAGAAAAAACGGTACGTCCAGACCATAAAGATTGGTCACAACGACTGACCGATGCGCTTTGGGCATATCGTACATCGTTTAAAACCCCTATTACGACTAGTGTTTGGAAAAGCGTGCCACCTACCGGTGGAACTCGAACATCGATCATATTGGGCCGTAAAAACGTTTAACCAAGATATAAAAGCGGCAGGATGTCATCGTAAACTTCAATTGCAAGAACTTGAAGAATTGAGAAAAGAAGCGTACGAGAATTCAAGAATCTATAAAGAACGATCTAAAGCTTTCCACGATAAAATGATTATAAGAAAGAATTTTGAGGTCGGACAACGCGTCTGGTTGTTCAATTCGAAATTAAGATTATTCCCGGGAAAGCTACGGTCCCGATGCGACGGTCCGTTCATTATAACGCAAGTGTTCCCGCATGGAGCGATCGAAATCCAAGATATGAACGGTGGAACACCGTTTAAAGTAAATGGTCAACGGCTTAAGCCGTATCGAACCGAGGAAACAGAAGAAAGAGAAATCGAATCTATAGACCTGGTAGATCCGGTCTATCTCAACTGAGCACGTGCATCGGTCGAGCTAGCGAAGTAAAACTTAGCGCTTCTTGGGAGGCAACCCAAGCGTTAGTTAGAATTTTCTTCAATTTTGTACACTAGTGAGTAGTTTTTGGCCAATGTCTGAGCTGTTACAAACCCAAAAGATGAAAATTTTGAATTATAGAACATTGATACAAGAAAATAGAAAAGAAAAATGAGAAATTAGCATCTCGCGCACGCGGCCTGCTCGCGCGAGAGCTCGCTCGCGCGGTCCGCTCCCGCGAGATATACCCTTAGTCAAAAAATTTTGAAAGTTTAAAAAGGACCCTCAGTTTCTTCTCGCGCCAGAAATCGCGCCCACGAGGTCCTCGCTCGCGCGGCCCGCTTAAGCGGACCTTACACTTGGAACAATTTTTAAGAAACCAAAAACATAGTTTCAGCTTTTCCTCGCGGAGGGATCCGCGCGCGCGAGGCTCGCTCGCGCGGCCCGCTCGCGCGAGGTTCCCTTCAGTTTAAATATAGGGTTGTACCCTAATTTCTTCGAGTTTTCTTCCCTCCCTCTCTTTCTCTGCGTCTCTCTCTTCCTCTCGGCGATTCCCTCCCTCTCTCTCTTCCCTCCATCATTATCACCATCTACCACCACCACGCACCGCTACCGGCCACCATCATCACCGTCCACTACCACCAGGCCGCTGGACCACCAAACGAGCCGCCGCCGCCGCATCTTATCCACACAAAAATTGCGGCTAAACCCCCCCAATCTTGAAATCGCCATTGACAGGTACTCCTATATGTACATATACATATATAGATACGATATATACATATATCTGTGTTTATATATACACACACGCTCACAAACCCTAATCCCTACAATCAGTATATATATACTTACATATATTCTTACATATTTTTACACATAAACATATATATACAGATGATCTAAAAATCTTGATTGATATATATATATACGTATACGCCCAAACACGAACCCTAAGTCTAAATTTTTGAACCCCTAACTTCAACATACAAACTCTGGATCCAAAATTTTGAAACCCTAATCACTGATTTCAAACACATAGTTAGAGTTCTTGGTTTTTGGGGATTGATAGATCCATATATCTATATATTTATATACACCCACACACAGAGACACACCTAATCACAGTTAGGGTTTGAAGTTTGGGGATTCTTGAAAACCCTAAGTCAAACTCATGAAGCCTACGCTACATTCACATTAAGCCACACACTCACTGTTGTGTATTAGGGTTGAGGTTTAGGGTTTCAATACTCACTGTCATCTGTATATACATATATAGATCCCTACAATTCATATGTACGTCCATACTGAGATTGAATTTAGGGATTTTCTTATGTCCGCATTTGTGTGTACAGTTTTGCTTCAACTATTTGTGATCAGTAGTACAGATATTAATATATGCCTCCATTACTTTCAAAACCATAAAGATTTCAGTTTATAGGCGTATATACATATCTATTGATACTCTGACTCATTTACACACACGGAAATGAATTCTAGAACCCTAAACTTTATCCACTGTTGGACTACGACTTGCGGATTCATACACATAAACATTCACATAACCTGACAATGCAAGTGAGAAGCAATCGTAGAGTGATCAAAGTATCGTGTTCATTGTTCTTAGCTGTGTTCACATTGTAATGAATACGTAGACGTTAGTTTTAAATGTTCATACATTGAATTTGAAACTAACGTCTACGTATTCATTACAATGTGAACACAGCTAAGAACAATGAACACGATACTTTGATCACTCTACGATTGCTTCTCACTTGCATTGTCAGGTTATGTGAATGTTTATGTGTATGAATCCGCAAGTCGTAGTCCAACAGTGGAAAAAGTTTAGGGTTCGAGAATTCATTTCCGTGTGTGTAAATGAGTCAGAGTATCAGTAGATATGTATATACGCCTATAAACTGAAATCTTTATGGTTTTGAAAGTAATGGAGGCATATATTAATATCTTTACTACTGATCACAAATAGTTGAAGCAAAACTGTACACACAAATGCGGACATAAGAAAATCCCTAAATTCAATCTCAGTATGGACGTACATATGAATTGTAGGGATCTATATATGTATATGCAGATGACAGTGAGTATTGAAACCCTAAACCTCAACCCTAATACACGACAGTGAGTGTCAAAAATTGATCATGTCAGAATCAAGATATAAAAGTATGCTTATTTATGCTTCACTTTCAAAAGATCTGTAGTGTGGAAAGTAAAGGTCGAACCCACAGAGATTGTTAACTTTTAATCCTTTAATTACTAAAATCTAATCTATCTAGTTATAAGAAAATCGGAAGTTGAATTGATTTAGGTTTTGATTATCACTACTACTTTAAACTATGAATTACACTATGAAATTATGGAAATAAGATCTAAAATTAAATCTAAGTAAACTTGTATACGAAATTGGAAATTGGTTTAAATATATGGAGATAGGATCTAGGATTACAAATCCACCACTAACTATGCATTAGGGGTCCACACTTCTTATTCTAAGTTCTATGTTTGGATAGTTATGATCTATTGTAGCTACAAGCCCAATAGTATCGTCAAGAAGATATCGTTAGTTTAATCTAAACATAATCCATCTACGGTTCACATGAATCATCTACCTATAACTAGGGTGTAGCATGACTCATCTTTCCTAAGCATGGACTATGAAAGATGTAAACATCACAATCACATAAGCACCATTGTATGTAAATATTCCTATCAATCACAAAAATCAAGGACTATTGAGTTCAATAAGCATAAGGAAAAATCTAAGACAAGAATAGATCCAAAGTACTCTTGATTATTAACATTAAAAGCTGATTATAGAAAATCCACCAACATACAATCACTATCCCAAAACATAAAATCTTAAAATAGAAAAGCATAGAATCCCCCTTTACATAGCTAGGGTTTCATTGAAACCCTAGGTTAGGAGTTTAGTTGCTCATGATGGATGAAAGCATGAAGATGGAATTGATGGAAGCCATTAGAGACCTTCAAGCTTGCTCTCCTCCTTCCTCTTGCCTTCAAAAGTGCTGAATGAATGTATTGGTGAATTGCTCTTAAAGTGTGTAACCCTAAAAATCATAAAAACTAGATATATATAGAGTTTACAAGGGTTTTTAGAAGCCTTTTTCCACTCGTATTGCACTGAAACAGAAGTTATTTCCAATCTGGACGTCTTCAAGTAGTTTCGTTTGCGCAGGGCCCTTCAGAATATTGAAATACGTAACTCTGCTTTTTGTATGGATCGCGCGAGCGGGCCGCGCGAGCGCGACATTTGGAAGGTCGCGCGCGCGGATCGCGCGAGCGATTTCTGGGTTCTCGCGCCCGCAGACCGCGCGTGCGATGTGTCTTTTTCTGCTTCTTTCTTCCTGCTTTTTCACCTATTTTAACCTGATCTCCTTGTTTTCTTCCAATACCTGATAGAAAATAGAAAATAAAGTAAAACTACACAAAAACAGGATAAAAACGACTAACAAATGTGAGTTAAGGCGCATAATTAAGATTTGTTCTCTCCCGATCACACCCCCAAACCTACATTTTGCTAGTCCTCGAGCAAAACGAATATCATAAAATTTCTAATAATAAAATTCCTAATCCATTTTCGTATGGATAACGATTGCACTTAGCCTGTGCAACAAGCCTTTTAAACCTCTAGGTGTCCCTAGTCGGACGAGTGAAGTCTCGTGAGGGTTCTCGTCAACAAGTCACCCACAACCATATTTATTAACTTGTAAAGATTTTATTCAAAATTTTAAATATTTCAATGTCACATCCTTTTTCGATAAACTCAACCTCAAATGAAACTTTAAGATTATCAAGAGTAAAACAATCATATGCCCTCCTACATTATGAAAAATATTCCGGAAGCATATATCACCAGAATCAATAGGATATATCGAAGACTCGTATGTGTGTGAAATAGTAGTCAAGTAGATACACAGCAACTATGAACGTGAAACATAAATCAGATGACTATTTAGTGATGCTTTGACTACAAATCTCACGTTGTTAATTACACTCTAAAATAAAGTCACTTTGAAACCGGTGTAAGCACTCATTTAGATATATGCGAGAAAGAATTATTGTGCAAAACAAATAAATTCGCATACGACTCTCAACAACGTACGACACGACAGAAATATAATAGTCTCATGAATAAATATCGATCGTCAAGTAAATATTATTACTACCATGCTTTTACTTCATTTTCCTTATCGGTAACATATTCAAGTCATGTTTCCGTAGAATCAACTAGGACTTTATACGAGTTGTAGCGTTGGTCAAGGGTTAAGGCTTAGAAAAGAAAGGTAAAAGGGATTCAAAAAGTCCGTAAGTACATAGGAATAACCTTAATGTGTAACGCAAGGGCTTTACTACAACGACTAGTTATATCACTTTAGTTTTTTTCTTTTCTTTATCTTTTTCAAGAGAATCATATCCTTCTTTTCTTTCAATAACTATATTTGTTTTTTTTTTTTTTAGCATTACTCCTTTTCTTTTACTACTCCATACATCATATTTTTTTTCTAGTCGTTTAATAGCCCAATTTCTTTATGCAAACTATTCTCTAACTACTTTTGGACATAGGGTAGGTAATATTTAATAGTGGCAAACTCCATATCGGAGTGGGTAGGGATAATAGGTGAACAAAGAAATGGCTTATTCAAAAACGGCTCAAATGGGTTAATCAAGGGATATAAAGATATTTATACTGGGTAGGCCAAAGGTCAAAAAGGTGTATTAAAACAAACAGCCTAGTGTCATTTTCTAGAGTCACATGATTTTTCAATGTTATGATACAAAAGGAAATAGAATTTCTCTACTTTTAATGTTTTTGAACATGGTAATTCTAATACTCACTCGACTTTCAATCAAAATGAAGAAATAATGAGACCAATCAACGAGAAAGTGCGATATGTCAAAGAGATTCGAAAAATTTAAAACCCTCACAAAGAATGATAGGCTCAATAGCTCACCGGGATTAGTCTCCACAAATTTTACTATTTAGAAATCCAAGTTATATTACAGTTCAATGTTAATATGTATCCATATAACTACGTGCAGTGCAACAAGATATGCAAGTATAAGATATAAAACAATGATTCCGGTAATATATAATTCTCAAAACGTATTCTCATAGATTCAGTAGACATTTGATTATATACTCTCTTAATTCTCAAAATTTCAATGAAATCTAAGTATAATAAAAAGGAATGCAATATTGAACAGTATTAAGAAACTTATTTCATTTATTTATAGGACTACTAAAATGTTCGTTTCTCTATTATTATTATGCTTCTATTGTTATTCTGTTTTTATTTTTTCTCTTTTACAATGAATTAAAAGAACTACAAATGAATGAAATAACGAATAAAAGTTGACTAACAAAAATACAAAAATACTCTGAAGGACGAAAACAAGAAACTTATACGAAAGACACTTATACGAATAAAACGAAACAAAAACACTAAAATGAAATATCCATATACTCCCCCCAAACCAAATCACTGCATGTCCCTATGCAGAGGGGAACATGACAATGACATGGATGTAGTCCGCATAGAAGATCACCAGGACGTCCACTCCATGAAAAATGCCGGCCGGAGGCTGAACGCTAGATCGATAGTACCAATCCACAAGCTCCCACTCCGGGTGCTCCGCAGGGTCGAACGGTGGGCCTACCTCATCAACATCAGCATGTAAATCCGAACGCTCACCCTCCTCACTCTCCTCACTGATACTCGGACCCAAATCCACCCTATCATCCTCAGGACCGGAATAAGGCGCAAATATCGAGGCAATGTCCTCAGGGGACCAGTCAGGGTGACCCGGACGCTGTCGAACAACGTCCGGCACATAATCAGGTAGGTTCCTATATGGATAGGTAACCTCTGGTGTAGGCACACTAGACTCAACAGGGTCAGATAAAGAAATAGCAGCGAATCCTGAGACAACACTCGCATCGTCATCATCGGTCGAGGAATCGGTCGATTCAGACGAAGACGACTCGGAAGACGTAGGAGGAGCGCCATAAGGGCCATCAAGAAAAGTAGGGTCATCGCCAAACAGGTTATCCTCGTCAGAAGAATCAGAACAGCTAAGAATGAGCCTAGGAGGACGACGACGACTCCAGCCGGGACACCCGACCGGGCCGTCAGGTTTGGCTAGCCTAGGACTTAGTATAGGAGTATCAGAAGACGAACTAGAGTCAGAATAGTAACTCGACTGACTAGAAGACCTATCAGGGGAAGTAGGAGGTAAAATAGGATGATCCATAGTGAAAAGATGATAAGGAGAAATGAGGATTTGGGTAACTATATGTATATGTGGGAGCGATATATCCTGAAAAAAAAAAAAAAAAAAAAAAAAACGTCACAACTGAAGTATAATTAGCGCAAGTTATTAGCATGAAAGACATAGGTGACCTTCAGGATTATAATAATATATACCAAAAATGATATACACTTGAATGTATGAATTTGACTTATTAATCAGTTACATGCGCTGAGAAGCAACGGTAATTAATAGGCTAATGTGGAATCATATTGATCAAAACTAAATCGTATTCACTTTTAATTAATAATTCGGCATAGTTGATGGACATTTCAGCATAATTTCCCCCAAACCTGAGTCTAAGCAATTCCTGTTAGCGTGCAATGGGGTTGAGAATTACTCATTACTGACTGACTGCTGTGAAGTTGTGATAAGTAATGAAGTAAAGCATCATAAGCAGTAAATGACAATAAGATCAGTGAAATGAATATAATGTTCCAGACATATAGCAAACCACAAAACAAAAGAAAAGCGCAAAATAAATTATTTACAGACCCAAAGGAAAAGAAGAAAAAAAAAAAAAAAAAACAGGAGGAAATAATCTAAACCGGTCGAAGCCGGGTACAGTAAAATCCTAATAAATAAAAGAAAGAGATAACAAAAGGTGAAAGCAAAACAGGAATAAATAATATACAGGCCCACAATGTCTGAAAATGTCTAAACCACCCATCAAATACAAGAAAAAGGAAAAATAAATGTCTAATCACCCAACCAAAACCAACTCAGCCCTCACCACCCTCAATCAAAACCAGCTCCAGCCCCGTACTCCCCTGGCCAGTAGTACCATCACCATCCCCATCACCGTCACTCCCATCGTCATCATCACCAGCATCCCCAGCCTCCTCCTCCTCGCCCTGCACCTCACCCTGCTCCTCCTCTGCCACCTGCTGTGCTGGTCGCGGGAAAGTCGACTGATATGCAGCCTCGCCCTGGGCTAGAATGTCATCCAGCTGGTCCGGATGAGCCAGCTGGAAATATGAGTGCATGTAGGACTGAAGCCGCAGGGTCTCTCCACGGAAAGCACAGACATCCCCATATGTCCAAGCGTAAGGAGTATCCTCCGGGGGAGGGGGACGTTGTGCTGCCTGCTCGCGACGGGCCTGGGATGCCTCGCGTGCTCTCCTAACCTCCAAGTCTAAACGATCCAGGCTCAACTTCCAATCGGCGGAAGCGAACTCCGGGATATGTGCATCTATAGGCTCATCGGCAGGGATAGGAAAGGCCTTAGCCCGGAGAATGGCCGTGATGGTGCGAGGATAAGGCAGAAGGGTCTTAGGGTCTATGGCATTATCAATGGCCTGAGTAGTGTGGCGCATGCCATCCATAATAACGAGGCCAGGATGGAACCAATCACTACGGTAAACGGCATGGAGGGCGTGGTGGATTGCCTTGGTCCGTTCTTGCTCGTGACCAAGGCGGTACAGGTTGCGTTTAAAGACATGGTCGACAAACCACATCTGGCGGGGCATGTGAGAACGTCGTATAGACTGCCCCGACCCAGAGTGACCGGCACACATGTCCTGGATAATGTGTATAAAGGAGTGGGCTTTGGTTAGGACATTGAGTTTAGGCACGTGGTAAGAATGGGAGGGAAGGTGAAGGATTTCGGCGATGTTGTCTGGGTTTATGGTGATGTCGTGGCCATCTATGGTAGTGGAGATAAAGGCGTGTTGGCTGAGGGATTGTTTATGGTAGCGTAGGTTTTGGTAGAATAGGCGGACGAGGCGGGGGTAACTAATTAGGTCGGGGTTTCTAAAGTATAGCTGTGGGGCCAATTTACGGGCTACTAGGTTGTTGTGGCCCCATTTGGCATCTTTATCAGACGCGAAATAGTCAGCGTCTATTGCGGCCTCGTGATTCAGGCCGCGGTTTACGTATTTGGGGCCTAGGTCGTTGGGGTTAGGGTCGTCTGGTGGAGGTGGTGGAGGTGGGCCAGTGTGTTTTTCCTTTCCTTTGGCTTTTTTCTGAGGCAGTTGGGAAGAAGAAGCGGATCTGACGGTTCGTTTGGTCATATTTTAAAAAGAAACGAGTGTAAGTTTTTTTTTTTAGAAAAATTTTGAAAATGCGGATATGCCCAGAAAAGAAAACGAAAGGGGAAAGGGGAAAGGGGAATGGGTCACCTGCAAAGAGAAACATCCCGGCAAGGGACACAATCAATAAATAATTTACAGTTTTTAAAAACAATTGGGGTTCACGGGGGAACACCCAGCAACTGTGAGAAGAGCCAATCCCTTCCCACCCACTGTCCCGACAAGGGCACACACATTGCGGCAAGTCACGGGGTACTTGCCGCGTGTTTATTGCATAATGTAAATAAATGTATAGATAAGTGACGCTTATGGTGAACACAATAATTTGAATGTTTAGTAGGACGGTCACAAGTTGGGTTAATACGGCAATGCGACGCCGAAAAGCATTAAGCTTAAACAATTTCAAAATCGAATTCCAGTTGTTTCCATTTACATTCATTACATGCTTGCGCTCATTATTCGAATCTTTCAAGTAAGAAGCGTACTACTAAAAATCAAATGTGAATGGAAACAACGTAACTAAATCTGGAGTTATAGTATATGATTTCAAATTCAATGTATGAACATTTAAAACTAACGTCTACGTATTCATTACAATGTGAACACAGCTAAGAACAATGAACACGATACTTTGATCACTCTACGATTGCTTCTCACTTGCATTGTCAGGTTATGTGAATGTTTATTTGTATGAATCCGCAAGTCGCAGTCCAACAGTGGATAAAGTTTAGGGTTCGAGAATTCATTTCCGTGTGTGTAAATGAGTCAGAGTATCAGTAGATATGTATATACGCCTATAAACTGAAATCTTTATGGTTTTGAAAGTAATGGAGGCATATATTAATATCTGTACTACTGATCACAAATATTTGAAGCAAAACTGTACACACAAATGCGGACATAAGAAAATCCCTAAATTCAATCTCAGTATGGACGTACATATGAATTGTAGGGATCTATATATGTATATGCAGATGACAGTGAGTATTGAAACCCTAAACCTCAACCCTAATACACGACAGTGAGTGTGTGGCTTAATGTGAATGTAGCGTAGGCTTCATGAGTTTGACTTAGGGTTTTCAAGAAAACCCAAACTTCAAACCCTAACTGTGATTAGGTGTGTCTCTGTGTGTGGGTGTATATAAATATATAGATATAAGGATCTATCAATCCCCAAAAACCAAGAAATCAGCCTGGTCCGCTCGCGCGAGATATCCCCTTAGTAAAAAATTTTTGAAAGTTTAAAAAGGACCCTCAGTTTCTTCTCGTGCCAGAAATCGCGCCCGCGAGGTCCTCGCTCGCGCGGCCCGCTCAAGCGGACCTTACACTTGGAACAATTTTTAAGAAACCAAAAACATAGTCTCAGCTTTTCCTCGCGGAGGGATCCGCGCGCGCGAGGCTCGCTTGCGCGGCCCGCTCGTGCGAGGTTCTCTTCAGTTTAAATATAGGGCTGTACCCTAATTTCTCCGAATTTTCTTCTAAATTTATTCTATGCATGCAAACTGACGGGTCAATTCCTTTTAGATCAGCGACCGTCCATCCAATTGCCTTTTTATGATTACCTAGAACCTGTATTAGTTGTACTTCCTAAATTTCAGTTAAATTTGACGCGATTATAACAGGAAGGGTTGCGTTAGTCCCTAAGAATGCATATTTTAAAGAATCCGGCAATGGCTTAAGCTCGAGTGTTGGAGAACACTGAATGGACGGTAAGGCCGGTTCATGTGCAAGAGGCGGTAAAGCTTCTATTTTAGGTTTCCATGGAAGTGCATTGGTTGTGTTTGCTGATTCCAATAGAGTATTTACATCTTCAATATTTGTATCAATGTTGAAATCATTAAAATTGAAATGTGACAAGCATGTTTCCAACGCTTCCTTAGTCAACATAAAAGGCGCTGCCTCTTCGACTAATTCGTCTATTAAGTCTATGGCATAGCAATCTGCCTCTGCATCATCTCTATATGGTTGATTAGATGCATTGAAGACGTTAATTCGCACGGTCATGTTACCAAAAGTTATATCCATCACACCAGTCCTACAGTTAATAATTGAATTAGCCGTAGCTAGGAAAGGGCGTCCTAGAATGACTGGAACTTTTTTACTAGCATCTAGGACGGGTTCGGTGTCTAGTACGATAAAATCGACCGGATAATAGCATTTATCCACTTTGACCAATACATCCTCTACTACCCCCCGTGGAACTTTAATTGACCTATCGGCTAATTGTAAGGTGGCCGCAGTCGGTTTCAGTTCTCCTAAACCCAAATGTTCGTAAACTGAATAGGGTATCAAATTTACACTTGCACCTAAATCAAGAAGAGCCCGGTGGATGTATTTATCACCTATGTGACAAGCGATGGTTGGAGTACCCGGGTCTTTATACTTGAGAGTGTTAGTGGTAAACAGGGAACTAACCTTTTCTGTTAGGAACACTTTCTTAGATAGATGGTTTCTAGACTTCCTTTTCTGAGTGCATAGATCCTTTAAGAACTTAGCATACGGGGGTATCTGTTTAATTGCATCTAGTAGGGGAATATTGATTTTTACTTCTTTAAACATTTCAAGTATATCTTCCGGTTTCGTGCTCTTTTTAGTACCCCAGACCGTGAGTGTGAGTCTGAGTAGGGATTCTTGGAGACTCCGACAGGCCCTAAAGGTTCTTCCCCAACCCCAATCCTGGAAAGAAACCCAATTTCTTCATGATCCCTGCGACTACTGGACTGGCGTACTGATCAAAATGGAGCGGTAGAAACTCTCTTGGCTTTTCCTCTTCCAGCATGCTGATGAACTCAAATCCTCCCACACTTGCTTCTTCTTCTTGCAGCTGTAATTCCAGCACCGGCGCGCTTGATGATGTTCCGGACAAATGGACCCAGCTGTCCCCGAGAATGTCGCAGACCTGGCCTTCCCAAACGCATTTGACCTTTTGATGAATGGTGGATGGTATGGCGCCTAAGCTATCCAACCAAGGCCTCTCTAGTAGTAAATTGAAGGAAGCAGGGATATCGATGATCTGGAACTTGACTTCTTTATCAACTGGCCCAACGACAAGATTAAGAAAGATAATGCCCATGACTGCTCTCTGGGTGTTGTCATATGCCCTGACCTTTTGTTGGGACGGCACGAAGGACGATTCATCTAAACCCATTCGCTTGGCTGTTCGGAAAGGACATACATTTAGAGCAGATCCGTTGTCAACGAGACAAGCGGGCACGGTGTTCCCCAAACATTCGACAGTGATGTACAATGGTTTGTTGAGCATGGGTCCTCCGGGGGGCATGTCATTTGACGAGAAGGTAATAGCCGAAGCCAGGATTTTGCCGATTAGCCCGATGAGGTCTTCCGGGGTGGTGTCGATAGACACGTCAGATTGGTTCAGAGCGTCTAAGACTGCCTGTCTATGGCATTTGGAGGCAATCAGCAACCCCCAAATGGTGATGTTAGCCTGGGTCTTCTTCATTTGCCTTAGAACCCTGTCTTCTTCCTCTTCTTCATTCATCTTCCCTTTTCCTTTGTCTAGATCTCTCCTCGGGTGATCCTCCTCTAGCTCATGTGGTTTAAAGTGTCTGCCCGAACGAGTTAAATGACTGACATCTTCCCTTGCCCACAGATTGTCAACTTCTGGACCAACTTTCGGGGTACACTCCACTATCTCTGTTTCTTTATCGCTTTCATACCAGAGATCATCTTCCACCTGGCTCACATCTCGATCGTCGCTCCCTTGGATCCACCAGTCTGACTGCCCTATTTCACTCTTCATCGGCTGATTCTCCAAAACACAGATTGTTGAACCCTCAGGCAGCTGGTATGGCTTTCTTAGTGTCCCGGCCTTAGTGATTAGCCTAGACGGATCAAAGGTTGCTTCTTCTATCCCTAAGAGATAAAGGCCCTGTGGTGGCGGCACAACTTGATGATTCGGAAGCGGATTTCTAGTAACATTTGGAGCTTTGATAGGTGGTTCCGAAATTACTTTGTTATCAATGAGGTTCTGGATTTCGTGCCTCAATCTCATACACCGATCTGTCGAGTGACCTTTCTGTTGATGAAATTTGCAGAAAAGGTCTCCTTTGAAATTTGGCGGAAGCGGTCTTGGTAGCGGATGAGGTTCCAATTGACGGAGGTGCCCCTTTGCTAACAGTCTATCAAGGGCGGTCGACAGTGATACTCCCAAATTCGAGAATTTTCTTGGTGGCTTATCTCCTCCTCCCTTAGGGTAGCTTCCCGTGATATCAAATTTTCTCTCCGGCTCGCTAAGTGCATTGACATCGGTAGGGCCGGAGTGACCCCCTGAATGTCCTCCGCCTGATCCATAGTTCGGCCTCCTGTATCGGTTCGGTTGTTCTTCCTTCTTGATGGTCCCCTCTTGAATCGCGTCTTCAATCCTTGTCCCTACATCAAACACCTCAGCAAAAGTATTGATGGATTGAAACCTCATCTTCTCTTGATAGACTGGCTGTAGGTTCTTCATTAACATCCGGATCCGTTCTTTCTCAGACGGCCTCTGTACCATCTTCGCGGCCTTTCCTCTCCATCGGCTTAGATACTCAGCGAATGACTCTTTGCTTCCCTGCCTAGTTGTTTCTAGATCTCGGACAGTGACATCTAGATCTTGATTGTACTCATACTAGGCCACAAATGACTTCACGACTTCCTCCCAAATTCTGGTTTTGCCCGGCTCAAGCGTGAGGTACCATGATAGAGCAGCTCCGGTCAGGGTTTGTTGAAATAGAACAGCCATCATAGTAGTGCTCAGGCCGCTAGGCTGAAAAGCCCCTATGCATATTTGGATATGACTGCGAGGATTCCCGGTGCCATCAAACTTATCAAAAACTGGCATTTTGAACCCGGCAGGCAACGTCTCGTGAACCCCATTATACAGTCCTTCTAACTCCATCAGATAGGTATCAACTCCTTGAGCCTTGCGCATTACCCTTTCTAACTTCTCTATTTTCTCGGTCAGTAGCTTCTCCTTCTCAGCTTTCTCTCTGTCTCTGTTGGCCCGCAGTTCATCGGTCCATTGTGCCTCCTGATCATCGAACCAATCTCCTTCCCCTCCTCCCAAAGGTGGGTCTATAATAGGTGGAATTACATGTGGTGGTGGTCTGCGGTTTAGTTCTTCTATCATCCCCATCATACGATTCATGTTTTCGGCCTGTCGCCTCATCTGCTCCGCTTATTGTTCTACCAGTACCCTTAACCCGGCCATCTCTTCGTTGTTTCTCTCTTCGGCCATGTTAGTGTATCCTCTCCTTACTAGTCTTGCCGTAGGATCCCTAAACCACGCTTGATTTGCTATTTTTGCTCCTACAATAAATTTCAAAATTTTCTCTTTTAAAATTTTTATTTTTATTTTACCATACAAAAGATATTTTTAGAAAAACTTTCTTCTCATATGTCACGCGGATGCAATGCATATGTGCGTGTGTGCCTACACTACATGCCAAAAAAGAGAAAATCCTAATCCTAACACATAAGCACGTAAAATCCTTACTCATGTCAAGTACGATGATTTCCCTTTCCAATGTGACCCTCTACCCCCTCCGAGGTTGGACATTCAAAGATTTTTCAAAATTCATTTAAAAAAGCCTTTCTTTTCCAAAACAATTCCCAAGACTTTGGACTTAGGAAATGATCATGTGGAAATGTACTTTGATAAAGGTAAATTTGGAGTTTCAAAAAAGAAGTGAACCTCGAAGACTTTTTTTTTGAAAAAGCGATTGGAATAAAGATGCAAAAATTTGTTTGCTTTTAAAGATGGATTTAAAATTCTTTGGGCAGAAAGATCACATGATCGGGTTATCACCGTACTTTTCATGAATTTGGATACATACAAGGTCAATGATGTTTAGCTAAACATGATATAAGAAGTATAATCTTATAATCAAGGTTCATCATGTTCTCCAAATGTTGTGGAACATGAAGAGAAATTGCTAAAAGGTGATTGAAAGATTATACGTCTTTTAACAAGCAATTATCGTCATCATCTCAAGTAATCCCTTCCGGGCATACAAAACTTCCTAGCACATAATCCTAATCAAGAATTAATTTCCTAAATTTTGAAAGGTTCTATGGAAGCTACCATGCAATGGCTGGGTTTTGGTCAAATAAGGGACCCTTGACACACATCCGATAGGACGCTTCATATACCAAATCATGGTACGAGATCAAGGGTGATCACACAGTCCCATGATGACTTGACCGACCAAGGTCATAGTTCCGTGCAATCGACTGGCTGGACATGCAAGTGAAATGCAACAGGCACATAGAGATTAATTAATTCGATTAAAAGGATGTTTTTCAAGTCTAATCCTCAAGTGAACCCAACATCAGAATCCTGGTCTGCGAAACCAGAGATTCTGGGTTCGATCCCCAGCAGAGTCGCCAGATTGTGGATATCGCAGGTTTTCTTACCCACAGTTTTTCTTTAAAATTCTTTTGAAATTTCAAATTCAAACAGATGAGTCGCCACTTAATTTTAAAGGAAAAATTAAGAAACCATTTCAAAAGGAAACTGATCTTTTGCGAAACCAAAGATTAAACTAGGTCCGGAGATTATGGAATGAGAAGGGAAGGAGCCCGTCGGACTAAAACACCCCTTCTCATCCTATCTCGCGATAGGCCTCTACTTAACATCCTTTTAATCGATTTATTAATATAATGTGCCCTCAACTAATACATATGTATAAATATACATTACAAAAGCATGTCTAAAGGGTGTAAGATTGCAAGTGATAAAATATCATTCGAAAATCACATAATTCAAATAGCAAGCAATATGATATGCAAATAGGGAACTAGAGAAGTTACCCGGGATCCGGACGTGAATAATAAACGTGTGAATGCATGCAAATAGATAAAACCTAAGAATAGAGTCTCTAATTCATATATACAAGTAAAGCAAGTCCTAATTCTAAGGTGTCGCGCATTAAGTCAAAAAGAAATCGATAAAATCAAGAAATAAAAATAAGCTAAAGAGGAGTTCAAGAAATCATACCTTAATAGTGCTACAAAACAAAAGGTTAGTCCACATGATATGCAAAAAATAAAGTTGGATCTTAAATAACAACCCTAGACTTCTAGCTTAAATCTATAAAATGTAATTAAATCTAAAGCATGCAAGTCCTAATTACAAGCATCAAACCACATAGATGAATATGTACATGAACAAGAATAAATATTGAAATGCTCAATGACTTAGATCATTTAAACTTTGAATTCAAGCTTAACTAATCATTATTAAAACATGGTTTGAACCCTAGGTCATAGAAAAGTCATTTGACCCATTATTAACAAAGTTGGTCAAATGTGTCATAAAATTCTGAAAATTGCAGGGAGCAGACCAGAGCTTAAAGAATTCAAAAAGTATGGTTCCTATCGTTTGATGTCGGTGAATTTTGGACACAAGATGCCTCTGTGAGTCTAGTTTCCAAATCAAAAAGAAAATCAAAGTTTCAACGGTTAGATCTATGGGAAATGGACAAAAACCAGACATCACTCAGAGATGTACAACTCTCTGTCCAGAGATATTGTTTGATTTTTTTAAAAATAGCAAAAAGCTCCGAAATGCTTAGTTCTTTTTAGGGTATCTTCCTAACACATTGAACCTCATAGAAAAAATTATTTTGGGTCTCAAACACTTTATTAGAACTCTGATTTACTTATTTCAAAAGAGTGTTGCTGTTCTGAAAATCCGGACAGATTATTGTTACTTCATAAAATGCATGACCAAACCATTTTAGACATGAAACTATCTTAAAACAAAAATTGCAGTGGTAGAACATTGTGTTATTGACACTTTCCCGTTGGTTTCATTCGAATCCAACGGTTAGATTTTGAACTAAAAATCTTTGATCAAAAACAGTTTGTGAACTCACTATTTTCATTTGTCAAGTTCAACTTTTATTTGTTAACCCCAACTATTGAATCATGAAGTTGGACTTAAACTAAACCACTTTTCCTACCATTTGATGGTCATTGGAGATGAAGACATGACTAATACTCATGAGTCTCAAAAGAATATAGAGAGGATTCCATGAAACATCAAGTTAGAGAACCCAAGTCATGAATATGGACTTGGATCCATCTATTTGCTTATTAAAATGAAGTGATGATCAAACTTTGACTCCCATGGGAAGCATAAGCTTATATGGGATTCAAAAGATCATCTTCAAGAGATTTCAAGAGAGATATTGAGAATCTCTAAGAGTCTCAAGAAAGAAGTATGACTAACAAAAGAAATAAAACAAAGAATACAAAGTAGTTTGAGGATTAGAGGTAAAAATGAAGGAATGCAAATAAACAACTTATGGTTAGAGGATCACCTCCAAACTATCCTCAAAAGCTTCTTTTCTTTGAAGATTTCCCAAACTCTTCTTCAAGTTTTCCAAAACTCTCTCTTTTCTCTCTCAAGGAATGTTGGTGTAATGGTATCTATTTTTTGTATGTCTCTCTTGGTGGAAGCTCTTGTGTGTTGCCCCAAGAAAGATCCTTCCTCTTTTATAGACAAAATTCACAAGTATTTTCAGTGAATTCGAAGTAAAAGACATGTGTAAATATCCCATTTGGTGGTACAATACGTACTTCCTGAAAATAGACAGACTGTTGCACAGGGCGGTAGTGAAAACCTCTTGCGGCAGTCAGTGGATGCCGCAACGGCACTCCGTGAAAGCTGCGGCGGCACTCCATGACTGCCGTGCGGCACTCATTGAGAGCCGCGGCAAATTAGTAATTGCCGCGTTTTAGTCAGCCTTACTTTATCAGTTTTTGTTTTTATCCGCCTACATATACGTATTGTACCACAAAATACGGACTTTAAAAGCAAACGGCAGTCAGAAAATGTTGGCGGCACTCTGTGAATGCCGTTCGGCACTCACTGAATGCCGTCCGGCACTCACTGAGTGCCGCGATGTTTGCCGTATGCCGTTTTTTGTTAAGCTTCTCTTTTTAGGTCTTTTCTTTTTTTCTTTTTCTTAAAGAAACTTTATTTTCGAAGATCTTTTCCAAAAATGGTGTCTTATACCTGAATTCTCCTAAATACCTGGTATTTTATCCTTTTTGTGAAATTTTATCGCGTTTGGAAAACTTTCTGAAGAGCTTGGAATACTTCGAATCTTTTCGGTCCTTATCATCATTTGACGTGGAGGTGACGCTCCCCTAAATTCGACGGTCGGTCAAAATTGGGGTGTCTACACACTCTAGCCGTAATCTCAACCACAACAAACTTTGGTACTCACTTACCAGGGAGTGTCCACACACAAACTCAACCACATAATCTTTTTCCACACTGACCACTACTCCCCATGAATGTACGACTGACTCCACATGTATGTCATGAAACCTTAAACATAAAATGAACTACTGAAATAAAGGAACAATGTGCGTACGGGGATCAATAAGTCGTAATTCATCATTTTAATCGTCCCAACATAACCAAAAGGATTCTGATTTAGTGAATTTCCCAAACGGGACCTTAACAGTCTTTAAAAGTTGGTCCAAATAGTCCTTTAACAAAAACAAACAAAAACCAGACCCTGGCAGGTCGCGTGCGCGGGCCGCTCGCGCGATATGCCTAATTTTCCTTTTTCTTATAAAATCTTTTCTGTATGCCTGGAAACGCAAAGGTCGCGCGCGCAGACCACTCACGCGAGGGGTCGCTTGTGCAATCGCCCGCGTGAGTTCAGGCAGTATCTTCGTCTTCTCCGCTGACACTTCCCTGTTTCAGTTTATAGGGTCCTTTTGACCCATTTTCAAATTTGAAAGTACATAAGACATGTAATATATGAATCTCTTCGGTTTTTCACAAGGATTATGAATCCACAATCAATTTTTCATGATTTCAAACATAACTCACGAATTTCACGAAAAACTAAAAGATGATAAAACTTAATTTCTTATATACTTTTCCATATGAATAAATTAGACTTTAATACTTGAACAATAGCTTTTAGGGACTATAATCTTTCTAAATCATCTCTAAAAACTGATTTTGATTAAGTTTGTAAAATCACTCTTTTTCAAGTTTCAAGCTTTCATGAAAATCAACAATGGTGATTAACAATTACATACATACAAGCAGTAATTAAGTATGAATTACATTAGGAGTGAGTCTAAAATACTCACTGTGATTGAGATAGAAGAGAATTGTTGAGAATGAATTAAGATATAGAACACCCAAACACAACTTCAAGCTATGGGGGACTCAAGCTTCTTCTTGCTAAATTTCTGTAAGTACTCTCTGTATAACTGTCTCTATTCTCTGTATTTTCAGTTTCTAAGATCACCAGATTGTGAGATGTGCGAGTGTAACAATGTATGTGAAGAACATATACAGAAACCCCAATTTGAGAACTTGGGCTCCAAGTCCATTCTAGTTTACTCTACTAATTCAAATTATATATAATTACTAAATATACATAATATACGCACACAACATACAAATATACATATGTATATATGTGTATTACATATTTGAAGGGGTGGTAATAGACTACTAGGGGCCAACTTAGATTGTTTGGGAATGAAGCTTAAAGGCACAAACTAATACGCACCCATATAGTATTGCCAAACAAGGCACAAACCTCTTGTTTAGGAATCACTTAGGTTGTTTGGCAAAGCAACTTAAGGCACTAAGAATTACACATACACATAAGCATACCCAAACAAGCTCATCCAAAGATTACAAGTATTAACTCATCAAAAGTAAGTGTCACATATGATAGGACGGGGAATTCAAAACTGTAGGAGATTAACGCGGCGCGGACATTTTTGAGTATAAACTGGTATTTTCGCGGCGCGGTGATCACCACAAAAATACAGAAAATTCATTTTAATGTACGGAATGATTTTTCGGTTTTATAACAATACAGCCCAAGTTAAAAGAAAATATTTTCACCATTTTGAAATACAGATTTGAAATCTAACACAGGTGTCACTAGATTTATAAAATTGTAGTTTGACCCCAACAAGAATTTTGAAAATGAAATAAAACAAGAAATTAAATTCAAAATATGAGAATTGCAATTTAAATAACACCGGAAACACAGATAAAATATGGAAATGCAAATCTAAATTAAATGAAAATGTAGGTTGTTACATGTTGGGCTTTGAAAAACAATTAATTTGGCCTACAAATTACAGCGTTTTTATTTTAATCTAATTTTCATTTTTTAGTTTCTTAGAATTTACTTTCATGTTTTAAGCTATTTTCAGGATTCTAAATGCTTAAATTAATTCCCAATAGGTTAGCATATATGTTAGGAGTATTTTGAGAAGATTATGACTTTATTTTTCAAGAAAAATATTTATATAATGTAGTGTAAGCAGTCCAATAATCTTTTTTCTTGAATTACAAGAGAAGGTGATGCAGGGCAATATTCAACAATCAATTTCAAGATTTTGATGTATTTTTATTTTAATCTAATTTTTCGTTTTTTAGTTTCTAAGAATTTTGCTTTCATGTTTTAAGCTATTTTTAGGATTCTAAATGCTAAAATTAAGTCTCAGCAGGTTAGCATATATGTTAGGAGTATTTTGAGAATATTATGACTTAATTTTTCAAGTTTTTAAAGGTCATAAATTAGGGCGTCAAAAAGGAAAACCAAAATTACATTACTTTTACGACTTGGGTTATTTAGATTAAGTTTCCTTTTATTTGTTTTCTTTTTTGTAGGAACCAAGTTTGGCAGTATTATAAATAAGGTTGTAAACCTCTTATTGGGAGAGCTTTTGGTGAATGAATAAAATTATATAGACAGTGATGATGCCAAAATTTGGTAAGAGTAAAATAGAGCAAATTAAGGGGAAAGAGAGAGAGTGAGAGAGACTGATTTTTTGTATGTGGTTCGGCCCTGTTAATGAAGGTACCTACATCCACGAGTGTGTCTGAGCACGTTCACTATACTGTAAAAGAGTCGGGGCATGTGGTGAACCAACAAGTTTGGAATTACCGTAGGCCGGCCGGGCATGTTGTTGAATGCTATAGAGGTGCTGTGTAGACTGAAAAGTCGGCCCCTACAATGGGGGGTGAGAGGTCTCTTTTATAGATGTAAGAGACCTACTCGTACATTGATAAGGAAATATAATCCATTTAGAATGTGATTGACACCAATCAAGTAAGTTTTCTAATTGTATTAGGATTGATTTGCACTTTCCATTAGTCTCCTAGCTTGAGTAGGAAACTGCCCGTAATGCTCGGGATCATGCCTGTGGGCCTGGATGAGCTGTTCCCGCGGTGGGATGTGCTTGTGCGGTCTTCCCGACCTGTTGGCCGGGTCGTGGATGAGCCGTTCGGGAGGCATTAGGTGGACCAAACCTCTCAGGATGATGCTTGTCCGAGGAGTTGTGCATGATTTGACCGCTCGGGCATGGGCTGATTTTGGGTGTATCAGTTGCCCCCCATTTCCAAGGTTGGCCAGATGCTATATCGGGACAAGTTTGGAAATCAGTTTGATGTTACTTGCCACTATTTTAGTGCTTGGGGAAGCTGCCTCGGGGCTTCTGAGCCTGGTGAGTCCTCAGGAACTAGCTGAGAGTCGAGACCCAGCCTAGCTCGGGACCTTTAGGTGCTCGAGCACTGACCGGGAGTTGAGACCCGGCCTAATTCGGAGTCTTTGAATGCTCGGGAAGTGACCGAGAGTTGAGACTCGGCCTACTTCAGAGTCTTTTTGCTTGAGTTAGCCTCCAGGATGGTTATCTTCTGCCCGTGAACCTTCGTCAAGGTTGTGGGTAGAAGAGTTTTACCATGATGGAAAAGCCGACCTAAAGCGTATTGCGTTAGGGTCCTTTTATGTTAACTCCCCATGATGGTTATCTTCCGCCCAGTCAGCCTTCGTCAAGACCGCTGGGAGAAGAGTTTGACCATGTTAGCAGAGCCGACCTAAATCACATTGCTTTAGGGTCTTTTTGCTCCTCTATCGACGGCCAACCTAAGAGATTTTAGTCACCGTTATCGTCGGTTTGGACCTAAGTGGAGTTAATACCTCTGAGTACTGTAGGTGCTCGGGTTGTCCAAGATTTTGACTTGGTTATCCGCGAGGCCTTTAGATACCCGGTGTGATTACCTGTTTAGTTCACTGCGCCGTCTTGCCCCCCAAGCTTTCGCTAAGACGAAGGTCTTATAGAGGCTATGCCTGAAGGTAAGCGACCTGGAACATGGTGGTTGCAGGGTCTTTTGAAGCTTGCCAACATCAGCCACCTAGGGGGTTTGCCCCCATCGTCGGTTGGACCTAAGCGAAGCTTGTGCCTCGGGCGTGACCCAGAGGTCTTTTGCCTTAGGTGCGATCCCGAGGTCTTTAGTGCCTGGGTTCGGAGCCCGAGGTCTTTTTAGTGCCTGGGTTCGGAGCCCGAGGTCTTTTTAATGCTTGGGTTCGGAGCCCGAGGTCTTTTTAATGCCTCGGGGTTAGGCCCGAGGTCTTTGTATGCCTTGAGGTTAGACCCGAGGTCTTTATATGCCTCGGGGTTAGGCCCGAGGTCTTTGGAAGGGCTCTCGGACAATCGGTGGAGCCTCATGTGGTGAGCAAGCAAGTACCACTATAGTCGGGCTCATCTAGACCGATGGAGACAGGGGTCGAATCAGGATCGTTGGGCTATTGACTTCTCTGTGCTGGAGGCAAAGTCGAAACTGCTTGATCCTGACCGACGTGAACTGGAGGTCGGGTCGGGGATGCCTGACCCGGACTGCTGTGAACTGGAAGAACTGTCAGAACTCCCGGACTGATCTCGCTTTCGCTTACTTCTGGAAGACTCGTTGCTTTCTTGCCCGGGGTCTTTGATCTTTAGAAATTCTTCAGTGTCAATGTATTTTCCAACCCTCTCTGCTAGTTCAACCAAGGTTACCGGTCAGTTTCTGTGAAGCGACGTGGCGCACTTGGTGTGTTGAACTCCTGAGCAAAAGGCTATAATTGCGGCGGTTTCATCAAGATCATAGATGCCGAGCTTCTCTTGATTAAACCGGCCGGTGAACTCCTTGAGGGTTTTGTTATCCCTTTGTATGACTGTCAGTAGGTGTATGTCAGGCTTTGGCCGTTCGTGCATACCAATGAACTGGTTGATGAACTGCTTGCTGAGTTGCTTAAAACTGCGGACCGATTGGGGCTTCAAGGAGTAGAACCACTGCACGGCCGGTCCTTTCAAAGTGCTGGGGAAGGCTAGGCAGTGTAGTTAATCGGAGTTGGTGGCTAGGGTCATCTGAGCCTTATAGGTCCGGACGTGGTCGACCGGGCTTCCCGAGTCGTTATAGGGATCTAGGCGAGGCTGCTTAAATTTGCGCGGGATGGCAAACCTCGTGATCTGGCTGGAGAACGGTGACTCTGTCTCAGTATTGGCCTGATTTTGATCGTGGTTTTGACCAAGCTTTTTGGCCACTCCGTCAATCTGCTTCTGCAAGTCCTTGATTCGGGATTCCACTCCTTCCCGACTGGTATCTGAGGGGTTGGTCGGATTGGTGGAAGAGGCTTCTTCTTCATGGCGGTGTGCTGTCCTCTAGGATCAGGTTCGGCTATGACTCCGGGTAACCGTTTGCCTAGGGACAACTCGGCTCTTGACTGAGTGACCCTGGACTGATTCCCGGGCCATATGATCTTGCCTTTCCTCTCGGGTAGTACGCCTACTGTTGATGTCTCTAGCATCCTCAACACGGGATGGGTTGGCTCGGGCACGTTGTCTGGTCAATATTGGTTCCCGACTGTACGCAATGTTCCCAGGTCGTTTCCCGGCCCCTGGAGGACTGCTTTGCTGGGCTAGCAGGGCTTCGATCTGTTGCTAGATTTGACGCTGTCCCTCCAAGAGTTGTGTGAGGGTCGCGGTGATCTGCTTAGATGTCATGACTGCCGCAGCCGGGGTCGGGCTGTAGGAACATACCGGTCGGGCTGCTAATCAAGTTTCTTACCCTTCTTCGGTGGCATGACGATCAATCAATAGATTTGTTGATGAGAAGACTTGTCGTTTCCCACAGACGGCCAAACTGATGATGCCAAAATTTGGTAAGAGTAAAGTAGAGCAAATTAAGGGGAGAGAGAGAGAGAGAGTGAGAGACTGGTTTTTGTATGTGGTTCGGCCCTGTTAATAAAGGTACCTACATCCACGGGTGTGTCTGAGCACGTTCACTATACTGTAAAAGAGCCGGGGGGCCTGTGGTGAACCAACAAGTTTGAAACTACCGTAGGCCGGCCGGGCATGTTGTTGAATGCTATAGAGGTGCTGTGTAGACTGAAAAGTCGGCCCCTTCAATGGGGGGTGAGAGGTCTCTTTTATAAATGTAAGAGACCTACTCGTACATAGATAAGAAAATATAATACATTTAGAATGTGATTGACACCAATCAAGTAAGTTTCCTAATTGTATTAGGATTGATTTGCAGTTTTCATTAGTCTCCTAGCTTGAGTAGGAAACTGCCCGTAATGCTCGGGATCATGCCTGTGGGTCCGGATGAGCTGTTCCCGCAGTGGGATGTGCCTGTGCGGTCTTCCCGACATGTTGGCCAGGTCGTGGATGAACCGTTCGGGAGGCATCAGGTGGACCAAACCGCTCGGGATGATGCTTGTCCGAGGAGTTGTGCATGATTTGACCGCTCGGGCATGGGCTGATTTTGGCTGTATCAGACAGCATCTCTTTTATTTTCAATTGTTTCTTAGTATTCTGAGTAATTAACAAGACGATTGAAGCCTATTCTCGGTATTCTTGGTGAATCAACGAGATTAGAATTTTGTTCCTGGTATTGTTGCGACTATCAACAGGTCCAAGAAAGTTGTCCATTCCGTCCTTCTCGTCTTTCACTTCCACGCTGCATCAAAGGGGTAAGGGTCGAACACTCGACCTATGCAATTGGGGGGGCCAAAGATCAAACCCTACTCGGCGCCAACCGAGCTTTTCTCACTTTGCCCAACTCCATACTTTTAATTTGTTCCTCACTTTCCAATTATCAAGTCCCACAGTAACAAAAATAAAAAAAAATAAAATTTATTTTTAGACTCGTAAACCGTGACCGGTGAATGTCACTGACTAGTAAAGTCCACTAAAAATTAAATAATGGCTCACCAACTCTTTCAAATTAAGGAACACATTTACTCTTTTTTTTTTTTTTTTTTTTCTTTTGATAACATTTAAAAAGACCCAAGTGAAGTGCACTAAAAGTTTTATAAAAATGGTCGTTCAAGTTCAATGTTAGTTGAGAGTCTGCGTTCTACATAGCCTATGAGAGCGTGATGCTGAACAAAAAATATTGTTCAAAATTAGGTAGAAGCATCTTTCGCAACACTTCTATCGCTCAAAATTTGTAGCAATCGTTTTAGCCAAATCCGTCTTAACTTGCGAAATAAAACAAAAATTAATTAATGAATTTATGTCCCAATAATAAAAATCACAATATTTATCAACGGTAATGCTATTGCCAGAGCAACAATGACTAATGTCAGAGTAAAAAGTGTTGTTAAAAAGTTTTAGCGACAAAAAAAGTGTTGGTAATACTTTTAACGACACTTTTTGTTTTGGCATTAGTCATTGCTGCTCTCGTAATAGAGCTAGTCATTTATCAAATGCAACAAACTGATGTCGTATTAGTTTTTAAGCTAAATAACATTTCAATACCTTGCAGTTTTAGAGAAATTTTATTTTGGGTCATGTATTATCAAATGTATCAATTTGGTCCCTCACGTTACAAAAAGTTTCACTTTGGGCCCTGTATCTTAAACCTTTTTGGTTTCAAATTGACACCATTTTCAAAATTGGGAGACTAAAATATTACATTTGAAAATATAGAGTCCAAAGTAAAATTTTACTAAAATTACATAATATTGAAATGTTGTTTTTAGCTCAGTTTTACATATAAAAGAGCCATTTTTTTTTATTTCTAAACGAGACAAGAGACTGAAAAATAAAAAATTCTTTTTAGATATAAATATGTTGCTGAGTATGTCACACTCATGAATCAATGACGATACAAGATTGAATTTTTGGTGAGTAACTGGCCAAAAATGAGGTAGTTTAAGCAAAAATTCAAATCTTTTGGCACTTTTAGCTAAGGTCCTTCGCTAAATTTTTGGTGCGAGTTAGAGTCCTTTCTCACTTTTTTTTCCCTCATTTTATTCATTTTTTTATTCTTTGAGTTAGTCATGTCATGTTATAATTACTTTCCTTAATTTAAACTTTAAAATTCTACAACTTCTAATTCTCAAACTCGTTTTTCATAAAATTCTTATTTTTGAAATCGTAAAATCAAGATCTTTGAAACAAGATTACACGTGATATAAAATTATGAAGAAAAAATAAGAATTTTTCAGTTAGTTGGTGTTGGATTATTTTACTAAAAAAACAACCAATGTTTTAATATTGGGTGAATTAGTATTATATCCCTCTTGTATGTACTTATTTGGCAATAGGTCCTTTGGTTAAAACATATTTATCATTAAGCGCTTGAAAATTTTTAGGGCCTAAACTACCCTTCCCTCATCAAGTTTGGTAATCTTCAAAATGGTCACCCCTTCCATTAATGTTTTCTCCCAAATATCTCTCCAAACAATTAAAGGAATCAAAATTTGAAAGTCACCATCTTACCACCATTAACCACAATCATCTTCATCACCTCTGCTAGCCAACACCACACCACTGCAGATGCACATAGGTTTGAAAAATTCACAGTAGTTTCTGTGAATTTTACCAACTGAAATTCACAAATCCTATTTGTGAATTTCGCAACATATTCTAGAAAAACAAATCACGTACGGAACATGTTCTGTGAATTTCACAACATGTGGAAAACAAATCACAAAACATATTTTATGAATTTCATAACATCTTCTGGAAAACAAATCACATAACATGAATTGTGAATTTCACAACATATTCTGACAAAAAAAAAAAAAAAAAAAAAAAAAGAAGAAGAAGAAGATAGAGTCACAACATGATTTGTGAATCACGGAATATGTTCTGTGAATTTCACAACATGTGAAAAAAAAATCTCAAAACATATTTTGTGAATTTCACAACATCTTCTGGAAAACAAATCACAGAACATGATTTGCGAATTTCACAGCATATTCTGAAAAATAAAAAAAGAAGATAGAGTCACAACATGATTTGTGAATCTCACAATATGTTCGGTTTGAAAGAGAATGGCGAGGGCATTGATATGGCGATGGTTGAGGTAGTTATGGTGATGGTGGTAGTGGCAGTGGTTTGATGATGATGGTGAGTGGCACCGGGTGTATGGTGGTGGCAGTAGTGGTGATGGTGGTGGTGCAACAACGGTGATTTGATGACAGTGGTGAGCGGTGTGGATATGATGGTGACAAATGTGATTGGTGGTGGTGGTGGTTTGGAAGAGGGATGGTTTGGGATTGGCGATTGTTGGTGGTGACTCATTTGGTGGAGATGAGAGTGGTGATTGGTAACAGATCAGTGGTGGTGGTGTGTTGGTATGGTAGATGGGGGTGGGATTGATGAGGATGCTAATTCAAGTGTTGGAATTTAAAAACTACAAAATAATCAAAATAATCAAGTGTTGGATGAGGATGCATCAATGGGGATTGGACTGATGTGGCGATGGGGTGATGGTGTTAATTGGTGATATGCATATTTGGTGATGTTGGTGTTGATTTGGGAGAGATAAACGTCACCAAGAGTTTTAATTAAGAAAAATTAAATATATATGCCAATAATTATGAGTATCATTTAATGCTAATTTAAATTACATATTGACCATATTTATTATGGCACAATACATGGGGTTGTTTTATATTAAATATCTATATCTCATTAAGATCTCCAAGGGTATTTCAGTCAAGGAAAAACTATTCAACCATGGTTAAGAGATCTTAGGGATCTTATATTAAATATGAAATTAGCTTGTCCTTAATCCATGAATGTTCATGTATGAAGGATTTATTGCTAATTCTCTCTTTAATTGGTTTGTATGGAATTAATGTTTTAAACATCATTTTAAGTAACTGTTGAAATGTTTTATTACCCAACAATCATAAGCCTTTACTGGTATTGTTAATACCAAACGTTTACAAGCCTTGAGTGTTAGACAATTACTGTGATACGTGCATGGGCAAGCCATGCAAACCGAGTCTTGAGGAGCCATGATTGGAAGTGGGGTTATGAAGACTTGGTCCATTTTGCCAACAGTCCATTTTTTTCTATGCGTTTGCTTGTTAGTTAGTTAGTTGCATGATTTTAGCTTTGCATGTGTCCATATATATAGATGTATATATAGTCAGTAGGTGTTGTGTACTATGTGCATATGGTTCCTTGTTTCTAGGCCTGCTAGCACGTCCTCCTTATTGCATGTTGCTTGTAATCCTATTTAAAGGACCACAGAATATGGGAGGAGGAATAGATATTAACAGTTTCTCTCTTTCTCTTCTTTCACTCCTATCTCGTTTCTCTCTCTACTTCTTCTCTCTAGCCTTCTCTCTCACTCTACCAAGGGTACCCATATCAGTGGTATCAGAGCCATAAGATCTCATGGACACTCGTGGAAAATCCGACACTGAGTTCCGCAATAAAGTTATCAAAATTTTGGCTCGTCACGAGTCGAGTTTTGACCAAATTAACAACACCCTTCAATTTGTCCTTACCAAATTGCAAGCTCTACACTTCACTTGCACCCAAAACCATTTTCCTAATATGGCCGATCTTAAACCCTTTGCCATTGGTGAAGCATTGGGTCGGATGGAAGAGTGGAAGAAAGACCAATTTGTTCAGCAAAACGAAGTGCTAGCAGGGCAGATTGCTACTGTGGCAGTTCAAAAACAACGGGATCATGACCTGATTCCATACCAGACAATAAGAATGAGATTTATATTGGACTATGAATATTTATCTCCTTGTTGTTATGATGATAGTCCTACCGCAGAAGTTGTTCAAAGGAATTATGATTTTATTGGAGTTCAGAAATTTAACTTTTATGTTAAAGCTTATTTGGTATATCTTGTCAACAAGTTAAAGATGGCAGAGAATGAATTCCACATCTTGCGAATAGTCGAAGATAAATTTGGAAGAATATTAAAACAGATGATCTACTCGAAGGATTTGTTTGTTTGGGGTGGAAGATTGCAAGACTCGATTGCAAATTCGAGGACGAGTTTTCTTCAAGCCGTGGGGATTGATACGTGCATAATGAGAAGCCGAGCCGAGCCGAGCCGCCATATATGCAAGTTATGCAGAGCCTTGTGGTTAATTACTGGAAGTGGGCTTACTTATATCTTCAACATTAAGTTAATTAGTTGGACCCCACTTCCCTTATTAGTAGTTACATGCATTTCCGCGTTCCTTTCATGTAGACATTAACACTTGCATTTTCTCCACCTTCCCTTTTGCATGCATGCTTTAGTAATTGATGTAAGTATATATATATATATATATATAGCCGGTTGTGTACTCTGAAGGGGATCAATGAATGAATATGTTATTTTCCTAACCTTACTTCTCTCTCTAAATCTATCTCTACTCTTATTTCTCTATCTTTTATGGTGTTGGATCTTGCCCATAACATTTTCTCTATCTATCTTTCACTATTTGGGTCTTGCGCATATCATACTGCTCTTTTGGTTAAAAAGATTAATGTCCATTAATTGATGGTCATATATTGGGTTACGAACGAATGAGTTGTATACATCAAACATATATAAATATAAATGTATATATATAGGGGCTGCTAACTTACAACATGATAGTTGTAGGTTAGCAGTGTACAACATCCTCTTTAGCGACGAAAAACATGTTTTTAGTGATGAAATTTTTGTCGCTAAAGATTCCAACTTTTGGCGATGAAAATTTTCGTCGCTAAAAGCCTGTTTTTCGTCACTAAAAGCCTCATGTGCTGTATGTTAACAATTCCCATCTATATGGAGATCGAGAGAGAGAGAGAGAGAGAGCTACGTATATGGATGTATGTTTTTCACTGTTTTTCCTTCTTAATAAAAAAAACTAAAGATTCCTTTTGTCTCCACTAGCTTCATACACACAATATACATTTTAGTCATTTCATCTAAGGATTATTTGGGTAAGGAAAGTACTAGTGGGCAAGTTTCTTGCCTTGTCAAGTTGTGCAAATTTGATAGGTGTACGGCAAGGGTGGCCGGATTGTTGTATCCTGGAGACGGCGTGCCAATTTCCTACTACATCGAGTAAGTTACCCGTAGAGGGCGCGTATCATCTCAAGAGAGCGTTTCACACCTCATCGCAGTCACATTCTTATTGGCTTTATTCATGGAATTGACGGTTATTTTATTCATTAATTGGTGGGTTCTTTGAAGGCTATATATATTGTATTATTCTCCAATAATTTGAGAAAATACCTATCGGAGAATGATGTGAACATTGGAAAGAATCTTTAGTTGTTTTCGGTAAAAGCTCATATTTCTATTTGCGAACACTATTTCCATGGCAAAGGTATGTTGTCTAATTTTGTTAATTCTGAGATATAGTAGGATATATGTGATTTGCATGTGATAATTATTCTTGTGAAAAAAAAAAGTAAATTTGGAATACATGCTTGTAGCAAAAAGCAAAAAATTGTGTTTTTAAATATTGTATGTTGTCATGCTAAAAGAAGTTTTATTCTATGATATGTGTCACTGAAAAAGATATGTTAATTTCATTTAGATGACATACACTAAGAGCAAGACATACTCTATATATATATATTCTGGAATGGTGAGGTAGTTCAATATTGGGTGAATTGTAAGTTGTATGCTAATGGCTTTTGCCTTTTTTCTTTTTGGATATATAGATACATGATATTTTATGATAGTATAAAAGCATGTCACATATTTTTGTTCGGAAAAAACATTGCCACAGTCTTGGCAATTTGCTTGCTCATTTTGCTATCCTAAAAAGTTGCCACTGTGACTTTGTAGATAGAACTTTGTATTGCATCAATATTCTAGAAAAAAAGTATTTGAGAATCATGCTCTGAAAATATGAATATGATGATTAAAAGTGTTTAAGCAATGAGGCACTTGAGTTTTTGTTTAAAATAAAAGGCCTAGCGTTGGAAACGTCTTTCTTATATTGAGAATAAGGGTTAATGCTTAAAGAGGTTTAATCTAAAACGTGGATTTAGGAATAAGTACTTCTACGAAGAGCTACTAAAGGAAAAAAATAGTTCAAATGAATGTGGTCGTTTAGTGAACGTTAACTTTGAGAATCTCACTTTTGAGAAGATCAAGTACTATGCAAAAAAATAATAAAAATAAAATAAAATTAAACGTCTTCTATTTTTTTTTTTTTCCAGGGGCGAATTTCTGAAAAAAAAAAAAAAAAAAAAAAAAAAAAACTTGAGATAGATTATGAGATTTTCCGGAAAAGTAATCTTTAATTTTACAAGTTTTTAGCAATGGTAGTTTTAAAATTGATTTCCATATTTTAACAAAATGTTGCCTCTAAATTTGGGAGACTAGCTTAAAAAAAAATATATTGAGCTGTTGGCAATATTTTGTTCCTGAATTGTGAGTTATGAATTTTTCCATAGTGGGGGCTCTAAACAATAATATTGAGTTATTGGTATAATTTTGGTTTTGGAAAAATTACTTGGATTTATATATCAAGTGCAAGAAGTTGGTGATTCCAAATAGTGGGGACTTTTACAAAAATAAAAGTATGATTTTATGTTTTAAAATGCTTGCAATGTACAATGATAAGAGTATTGTCATTAATTTGACATGTGTTATCCAAGATTAAAAAGTGTAATTACCTTGAGTATTTTTTCCAGGGTGATTAGTTTGTGATAGTCTTGGACATTCTCCAAGATGATTATTTGGATCAACCTTGGTTTTAATCCAAATGATTAAATTTGATAGCTTTGGATATTTTTCAAAATATCAGTATACCTTGAATTTGATTCAAGATGATTTGAGAAGTGCATATTGAGAAATTCATTATGATTTCTTAGAGTTAACTAAGATGAATTTTGTGATACATTGGGATTTTTGAGATGCTGATTAATATTTTGAATACCATTACTTGTGTAATGTGGTACTTAAAGAAATTATTGGTTATGATTTCAAAGGGTTTCCACTATACTAGAAAAGTATACTGATGAGTTATGGAACACCCTAGCTATGAGGTGATTGGTTGTATACCTTTGGCTATGTGATTATATGGAGAGGTAGAGCTGTTTGTTGTATGCCAATGAAGAAGTGGGTCAGTTCGTGATTTTTTATATGAAACTTAAATGTACGGAAAAATCAATACCACTTGTTTTTGATCCATTGTGATTGTACTTTAATGGTTGGGAGAGTGTTAGAAAGTACTACGATGGAAAATCAAAGTCGTAAAAGAGAAATTACAATATTGTGAGATTCTATGTAAGTGATTTGACAATTTATGGAGGTCCTCCATTTATAAAAAGTTCTAGCTAGATTAAAAGTTTAGATTGCATCGAGGGGGATAGTCCTAAAGCAAATGAATAGTAAATCACCTACGAGGATACCCTACCTAAGGACTAGAGATCCTGAGAACTAGGGATTGGCCCAAAATGAAAACCTTAGAGGGGGGTGAAAAGGTTTAGCGGAAAATTAACATTTTTAAAACTTAATGGCAAATGAAACACAATCACAAACTATTATGTAAAGAGAGAAGGGAAGAGATACTTGCAAACCGAGTTTTCAAGTGGTTCGGCAATTTGCACACCACGGCCTACGTCCACCCCTCAAGAACACCTCTTGATGATTCCTTTATCAACCTACTTGCGGGTGTAGATCAAACTGTCACACCCCAACCCACCCCCGGTGGATTAGGACACGTGTAACAAGAGTAACCGCACCCAAAACACACACTAATTAGAAAGAAAATATGAATAAACCACTTTAAAGAACTCCATTGTGACAAAACAGCCCCCAAGGGCAAAATGGTCATTAAGAAAGTGATGATGCCAAAATTTGGTTAAAGTAAATTAAAGCAATGTAAGGGGAGAGAGAGGGAGAGACTGGTTTTTTGTATGTGGTTCGGCCCTGTTAATGAATGTACCTACGTCCACGTATGTGTCTGAGCACGTTCACTATACTGTAAAAGAGCCGGGGGCATATGGTGAACCAACAAGTCTGGAGCTACCGTAGGCCGGCCGGGCATGTTGATGAATGCTATAGAGGTGCTGTGTAGACTGAAAAGTCGGCCCCTTCAATGGGGGGTGAGAGGTCTCTTTTATAGATGTAAGAGACCTACTCGTACAAGGGAAAGGAAACATAATCCAATTGACATAGATTGGCATTAATTGTAGGGGTTTCCTAATTGGATTAGGAAATAGTTTGCACTTTCCATTAGTCTTCTAGCTTGAGTAGGAAACTGCCCGGAATGCTCGGGATCATGCATGTGGGCCCAGATGAGCTGTTCCCGCGGTGGGATGTGCTTGTGCAGTCTTCCCGACCTGTTGGCCGGGTCGTGGATTAACCGTTCGGGAGGCATCATGTGGACCAAATCGCTCGGGATGATGCTTGTCAGTAGTTGCAAAATAGAACCACTCGGGCATGGGCTGATTTTGGGTGTATCAGTTGCCCCCCATTTTCAAGGTTGATTGGATGCTATATCGGAGCAAGTTTGGAAATCTGCTTGACACCACCTGCCACTGTCTGAGTGCTCGGGGAAGCTGCCTTGGAGCTTCTGAGTCTTGTGAATGCTCGGGAACTGGCTAAGAGTTGAGACTTTGCCTAGCTCAGAGTCTTTTGCTTAAGTTAGCTCCCAGGATGGTTATCTTCTACCCGTAAACCTTCGTCAAGGTTGTGGGTAGAAGAATTTGACCATGTTGGCAAAGTCGACCTAAAGCGTATTGCTTTAGGGTCCTTTTATGTTAACTCCCCAGGATGGTGGTCTTCCGCCCAGCCAGCCTTCGTCAAGACTGTTGGGAGAAGAGCTTGACCATGTTGGTGGAGCCGACCTAGAGCGTGTCGCTGTAGGGTCCTTTTTGCTCCTCTATCGTGGGCCAACCTAAGAGATTTTAGTCACCTCTATCGTTGGTTTGGACCTAAGTAGAGTTAATGCCTCTGAATAATGTAGGTGCTCGGGTTGTCCAAGATTTTGACTTGGTTATCCGCGAGGCCTGTAGATACCTGGTGTGATTGCCTATTTAGTTCATTGCGCCGTCTTGCCCCCCAAGCTTTCGCTAAGACGAGGGTCTTACAGAGGCTATAATTGTAGGTAACCGACCTGGAACATGGTGGTTGCAGGGTCTTTTGAAGCTTGTCATCATCAGCCACCTAGGGGGTTTGCCCCTATCGTCGGTTGGACCTAAGCGAAGCTTGTGCCTCGGGGTTAGGCCCGAGGTCTTTGGATGCCTCGGGGTTAGGCCCGAAGTCTTTGTATGCCTCGGGGTTATGCCCGAGGTCTTTGTATGCCTCGGGGTTATGCCCGAGGTCTTTGCAAGGGCTCTCTGACAATCGGTGAAGCCCCATGTGGTAATCAGGCAAGTACCACTATAGTCGGGCTCATCTAAACCGATGGAGACAAGGGGGTCGGATCAGGATCGTCGGGTTCCTGATTTCTCTGTGCTGGAGACAAGTTGGAACTGCTTGATCCTGACCGATGTGACTGGAGGTCGGGTTAGGGCTGCCGGACTCAGACCGCTGTGAAATGGAGGTCGGGTCGGGGCTGCCTGACCCGGACTGCTGTGAACTGGAAGAACTGTCAGAACTCCCGGGCTGATCTCGCTTTCGCTTACTTCTGGAAGACTCGTTGCTTTCTTGCCCGGGGTCTTTGATCTTTATAAATTCTTCAGTGTCAATGTATTTTCTCTGTGAGTTCAACCAAGGTTACCGGTCGGTTTCTGTGAAACGACGTGGCACACTTGGTGTGTTGAACTCCTGAGCAGAAGGCTATAATAGCAGCGGTTTCATCAAGATCATAGATGCCAAGCTTCTCTTGATTAAACCGGCTGGTGAACTCCTTGAGGGTCTCATTGTCCCTTTGTATGACTGTCAGTAGCTGCATGTCAGGCTTTGGCCGTTCATGCATACCGATGAACTGGTTGATGAACTGCTTGCTAAGTTGCTTGAAATTGAAACTGCGGACCGATCAGGGCTCCAAGGAGTAGAACCATTACACGCCCGGGCCTTTCAAAGTACTAGGGAAGGCTAGGCAGTGTAGTTCATCGGAGTTGGTGGCTAGGGCCATCTGAGCCTTGTAAGTCCGGACGTGGTCGACCGAGCTTCCCGAGCCGTTTTAGGGATTTAGACGAGGCTGCTTAAATTTGCCCGGGATGGCAAACCTCGTGATCTGGCTGGAGAACAGTGACTCTGTCTCGGTATTGGCCTGATTCTGAGCGCGGTTTTGACCAAGCTTTTTGGCCACTCCGTCAATCTGCTTCTGAAGTTTTTGACCAAACTTAACAAAATACGCCATTAAACAAATCGACTGAAGGAGGGGTCCGGTCGACTGACCTTGGTAAGGCAGAACCTATGTTTTCTGAACATAAACCAGTCAACTGTATTTAACTCTCGGTCGACTGAAACTTGAAGTGTTCAGTCGACTGGGAAACTTGTTTAGTCGACTTTTTTCCATTGAAAGACAGTTTTCTTGTTTGAAGCAATTTATCCAATTAAGCTTTAAACCTTTAAGCCCTTGTGACTGATGATCAAGATGCTTTATATGTAAATCCTAGACTTCAACTAAGGATGAAAGATCTTCAAGTCTTCAAGCTTGATCCTTAACACTCTCGGGCATCAACATATGCTAGCTCAATCAATCAATCAAAGTTAGAATATTTAAGTGCATAATTCAAGAGATTAGCACAGTGAAAATGACTTAATAATAGATTAAGATAGAACAATTAAGAATATGCTATTATCACTAGATTTGTCATTATCAAAACAAACATAAATAATGCCTTAAAGAAATTCAAGGCTAACAATTTCTCCCTTTTGATGATGTCAAAACATGCAATAGAGATATAACAATTAAAGCACAATAAGAGTCATTTTCATGTTATCATTCAAAGTAACAAGATATGCAAAATTTGAAATGATAACTTTCTAAACTCAAGAATGACTAATATCATTTTCCTTCTTTTTAAAGATCTCCCATTTTTAAAGATTTCTATCATTTTCATTCTTTGTCATTTTTCCCCTTTTTGACAACAACAAAAAGATGGGGAGTTTGAACTAAACGTTCCACCTCAAGATAAGCAAACATGTCAATTTAGGCAACAAAATACCAAATCAACTAACATAAACAAAATAATATGTTCCCCCTCAACATATACATATATAAATGAATACCAATTATAAGATCAAATTATGCATTATCTCCTTAGGAGGATGGAATTACTATGAATATCAAAACAACGTGTCATTCGAAATGCAAGCATGATTTCTCAAACAAAACAAATTAATGTGATAAACCAAACATGATTAGCAAGCTATCAAAATCAAGAGAAATATCAAAACAAATTGATCTATCCAACTCTTACTAGGCTTAAGGTAAAAGAGATTTAACCATTGTCCAAGCACCTCTTAGATGCTTCATTTGCCAAGTTGGTAGGAAAGAATCCCCCGCTTTCCAATGCCATGAGACAAGATTGACGATTTCTTTATCATTTGAGTCGTCGGCCGATGATTCACTATCGGAGTCATCTCGAGTGACCTTTTTCTTTGAATGATCCTTCTTTTTATGTCTTCTTCTTGAATTGCTTTTCATGCCTTAGAACTTTGCCAACTTTTGGGTGATCATCTCTATCTCCTCATCCTCATCACTCTCAACATCTTTACCATTTTCTTTGATCTTGAGGACTTTAAAGCCATGTCTCCTCTTTTGGCTTCTTTCACTTCCTTTTTATTGTCATCTTAGACAAGCACGGCTAACTCCATTTCATGTGTAAAGACTAGTGATCCCATGAGTTGTTCAATTGACAACTTTGTCAAAACCTTTGCTTCCTGGATAGCTGTGACCTTTGGTTGCCATTGCTTTGGTAAAATCCTAAGAATTTTCTCAATAATTTCTTCATTAGCATAAACTTTACCAAGATTTTTCAAGCTATTGATGATAGTTGTAAACCGGGTAGACATATCACCAATAGACTAAAAAGGCAATATTTTAAACATTTCATAAGATTGAACAAGCAAATTAATTTTTGACTTTTTGACTTGGCTTGTTCCCTCATGAGTCACTTCAAGTTTATCCCAATTTATTTTGCAGATTCGTAAGATGAAATTTTATTGTATTCATTTGGGTCTAAATCGCAATATAAGAGATTCATAGACATAGCATTCATTTTAATGAGTTTCTTATCGGCATCATTATACTCATCTTCCGTTTTTGGAATCAAAATACCATTTACAATTTTTGTAGGAAGATGAGGCCCTTTGACCACTATTTACCACAAATCAAAATCTTGAGAAATCATATAGATTCTCATCCGATTTTTCCAATAAGCATAATTTGATCCATTAAAACAAGGTGGTCTATGTGCCGATTGGCCCTCACTATAAGAGATGCGAGAAGTGTTGGTTTTCATTTGGATCTTAACTTAAAATTTTCAAAAACTTTTGAAAATTAAGTTTTTGAAAATAGAAGAGCCGAAGCTTTGATACCAGTTATGGCCTGAAATGGAAACCTTAGAGGGGGTGAATAAGGTTTTAGCGGAAAATTAACCTTTTCAAAACTTAATGGAAAATTAAACACAATAATAAACAATTATGTAAAGAGAGAAGGGAAGAGATACTTGCAAACCGAGTTTTCAATTGGTTCGACAATCCGCATACCGCGGCCTACGTCCACCCCTCAAGAACACCTCTTGAGGATTCCTTTATCAACCTACTTACGAGTGTAGATCAAATCATCTTGGTACACTTCACGGGTGTGCACCAAATTGTTACAAGAGCCTTCAATCTCTTCCAAAGAAGAACACCTCTTCTTTGCACACAAGGGTTACTAACCCTCAATCTTTATAAATGGTTTGAATTACAAATTGGGCTCTTTCTCTCTAGAGTGGATGGATACAATAAAAGATCATACAATAACTCCTTAGTGAGTGGATGATACAAATGAAACCTCACTACAATTTATTCTCACAAAGATATACAAATGAAGAACTAGAGCAAATTAATTAACTCACACAACTAGGGCTCAAATGTGAATGATAAAAGATCAACAAGTTGTGTGATTCAAATGATGTTTTCCCATTCAATGATCTCTTTTAAATGGTTTGGGAAAACATATATTTATAGGCCTTGAAAGATTATAGCCGTTAGTGTTAAAGTGGTAAATAAAAGGCCTTTTAGAAAACAAGCCAATATGATGTTCTGGGCAGTAATCCAGTCGACTGACCCCGCGACCCAATCGACTGACTTTCAAACTTAATAAAATACGCCATTAAACCAGTCGACTGAAGGAGGGGTCCGGTCGACTGAACCTGGTAAGGTAGAACCTATGTTTTTCGAACATAAACCAGTCGACTATTTTTAACTCTCGATCGACTGAAACTTGAAGGGTCCAGTCGACTGGGAAACTTGTCCAGTCAACTGTTTTTCCAGTGGAAAACCAGTTTCTTGTTTGAAGCAATTGAGCCAAGTTTTAAACCTTTAAGCCTTTGTGAGTGATGATCAAGATGCTTTATATGTAAATCTTAGGTTTCAACTAAGAATGAAAGATCTTCAAGTCTTCAAGCTTGATCCTTGTTGACGTTCAACTCTCTCGGGCATCACGATATGATATCTCAATCAATCAAACAAAGTTACAATATTTGAGTGCATAATTCAAGAGATTAGCACAGTGAAAATGACTTGTTAATAGATTAGAATATAACAATTAAGAACATGCTATTGTCACTAGATTTGTCATCATCAAAACAAACATAATTAATGCCTTAAAGAAATTCAAGGCTAACACTAGGTTCAAAGGGAAGAAAGAATCATAGAGTGGTTTGATTGACATGCACTAATTGAGTACTAGCTCATTGGCTATCCCTATAGTGTAGGTACATGGATCTCATGACAGATATGAGGTTGAGTTGTTTGCAACTCTTAATGAGTTCTATAGCCATTATTGGTGGGATGTTAGAGTCATGAAAACATCCTTGATAGACTCACCTATTTGAGTGTGGAAGTGGAGCCGCTTCATATAAGAATGAGGCTAATTCTGTAGAGCGCTCAAGAAGCCGGGATATAGCACATGGCCTTAATGTGATACCTGAGAAGCTTGGAATAGAGTGTTGAAAAATTATGTGTATGACACAAAGTCTTGTTTCCCCAAAGCAGTCATAGTTCAAGACATTGTCACTGCTGACTTTGAAGCAAGATTTGTTGAACACTAAGTAGGGGTTCAAGCCATTGGCACCCTTACTATACCCTTACTATTCATAATTTTTTTTTTATATTTGCCCAATATATGATTATTTAATTTTTATTAAAATTAGTGGGGAATTGTTGGATTATTTTAATAAAAAAACATAGAATGCTTTAATAATTGTATGGAGTTAATGTTTTAAAAATCATTTTAAGTAACTATTGAAATGTTTTACATCCATATATGGGACACATACACACAGTATATATTTTAGTCATTTTATGTAAGGATTATTTGGGTAAAGAAAGTATAGTGGGCAAGCTTCTTGCCTTGTCAAGTTTTGCAGATTTGATAGGCGTACGGCAAGGGTGGCCGGGCTATTGTATTCAGGAGACGGCGTGCCAATTTTCTACTACACCGGATAATTTACCCGTAGAGGGCGCGTATCGTCTCAAGAGCTAGAGCGTTTCACGCCTCATCCCAGTCACCTTCTTATTGGCTCTATTCATGGAATTGACAATTATTCTATTCATTGGTGGATTCTTTGAAGGCTATATTGTATTTCTCCAACAGTTGGTCAGCAATTTATCTCTTTACAAATAGCTAATAGATATCTATTGTTTAAAATTTCAACTTGTGATGGCCATAACGTTATCATTTTTAGCCTTTTTGGGTGATTTTTTTTTCTCTATTTGATTTCATGTATTTTTTCCATCTACACACTGGACATGGTATTTGTGCAATTTCGAGCCTCGTTTTGAGCTTTTCTGTGTTTGGACATATAGTATTAGCTGTTTACAAAAAGGTAATACTATATATTTGAATTAAACGACCACAACTTTCTCATATATTTTTTTTTTGCCTTTTTGGGTGTAATAAAAGGAGTACATTTTATAAGATTCATGTCCAAGAAAAAAATTTAACCTTTTAACATTTCAGTTTAAAATTATTTTTTCCTCCCATGATTTCATAGTAATAATGATCTCAGTTGACAAATTTTTCTGATTTTGAAACATCAAAGTTTCCCAAAAAAAAAAGGGACTTGGAGATCAAAAGTGATAACAAATGAAGTTTTTTTTAGGCATAAACATAATTTTTTACCAAAATATGTACAAAAGTTATATGCGTGGATTTTTTGTATTGAGAGCTTCGGTTATAGCCCCCTCAAATAAAACCATTTCAAGCTAAAACTCATGCTACTTTTTCAATAACTCGGTAGGTTCCTTTTATACCTAACCAACTTCAAATTGCTACATATAGCTTTTGTTCTAAAAGTCATTTTTTTGTAAAATTTGATGTTTTGGAATCAGCAAAATAAGAACTATGAAACGATATCAATATTGACCATGGAACAGTACTGGAAAAAAAAACTAAAAATTAAACAATTGTGAAAAGTTGCATTTTTTTGGGCATAAATATAATAAAAACGTAATTCTTTCGTAAACTGGCACCATAGATGCATATATCTCGAAAAAAATATAGGAAAAAAAAATTCACCCAAAAAAATTCAAGAATTGATAAAGTTATAGTGGTTCAAAGTTGACAGGTAATATTATCTGTTCGGCAAATCAAATCTCAAAATCAGGCTGTAACTTATCTATTTCATAAAACTGTCAAATACAATGTGTAGATCTCAAAGAAATATAAGAAATACAGAAGAAGAAAAATATCATCCCAAAAGGCCAAAAAATGAGGAAATTATGGTCATTTTTGTGAATATTATCTGTTTAAATCCATGAGATAGGCTTTTTGCTACACAAAAAAGTAGCAAGGGACTTTTTTTAACTGGCCAAATCGTGTGAGTTTTTGACTAATACACTTTATTTTTAGGGATCTATGACCTAATATCCATTTTGTATTTCGGTATAAGGACATTTGGTGAAGCCTCGGAAAAGATTAAATTGTTTCTAGGGTATATTAGATTTCGTACCTTGTAATTTGGTAGTGATGTCATTTTGGTCCCTGCAGTTTCAATATTGTCAATTTGATCCTCACAGTTTCAGTTTAGGTTCAATGTAATTCATTCATCAATTTTTCTTACAATTTTTGACAGTTTTGGGGTTCAATATAGGTTTGTAAAGTATAATTTCTCTGAGTAAATTTATCATTATGCCCCAAATGATGTCTCACTTGTGTCGGGTACGGTAATCCTTGATCATTTTAGCAGGGGAGGCTAATATGAATAAGGCATATTCTTTTTCAATACAATTTTTTCGACCTGGTCGGGTGACGGACCCTTACTTTTCTTAATTCAAACAGGCCGGCAGTGAAGACTTTTTTGGTCTATACTGATTGGATTATAATATGAAAACAGTTAAACAATCAGATCATATTTATTTAAGTTGCTTTGTCTTTACTGATTGGATTTATAATAGATTCCTTATTAGTCATCACCACTTCAATTGAGGGAACTAATTTCATTTCATACCTTCAGTAGCAATAATTGGCACAATGGCATTCCCAACTTTGTTTTGAGGGGCTAACTTTACCAGGCTAGAATGGAAAATGGGTTGAAAAAGGCTGCTCAAGCTGGAGATATCAATGCCTTGTATATGTTGATACGCAAAAATCCAAATATTTTGAAGAATATGGATGAGATCCCTTTTGTAGATACTCCTCTGCACACGGCTGCATCTTTAGGGCACACGCATTTTGCGATGGAGATTGCGAACTTGTGTCCATCGTTTGGTAAAAAGCTTAATCAAGACGGGCTAAGCGCTGTCCATTTGGCTACGCTGAATGGGCACACTGAGATAGCGAAACGGTTCATTTCTATTGACAGTGAGTTTATTCGTGTTCGAGGAAAGGATTGAACTACTCCTTTGCACTGTGCAGCTGAAATTGGAAATGTTGATCTCTTGGCTGAGTTTCTAGAGGCTTCTCCTCAGTCTATTGAAGATTTGAATATTAGGTGTGAGAGTGTGGTACATGTTGTTGTGAGAAACACAAACTTTGCAGCTCTAAGAGTCTTGTTTGGATGGATTTGGCAAAATGGCCGAGATGATGTGCTAAATTGGATGGACGAAAAAGGCAATACTGTTTTACATATTGCCGCATCAACCAATCAACCCCAGGCAAGCTATATTTCTTTTACTTAATAATTTATTTTGATAGCCAGGCCAAAGGATGTGGTATAAACCCTAGTTCTTTGGAACCCACCCACAATCCCACCAATAAAGACTTCGGTAAACAAGGATGCAAACCAATAAAAGTCAAATCTCAGTTTGACTCTAGTCGGATAGATAATAGTACCCTGCCAACTGTGCCGGGTATGATACTACATGTGACACATTACTTTCTTATAAGTGTAGGTGCTTCTTAGCTTGTAGATTTAGAAGTAATAGCTTTTCACAATTTATTTAATGTCCAAAATTCAACTTATTTTGAAGCTAGATCGGAGGTGCTTCTCTAGCTTATACCTTATTTAATAGTAAAACTTTATTTGACAACATTGTCCTTTAATTCTTGTTATTGACATCAATTGCGTACCCCAACTAAATCAAACCCCTCCTCTTATCCTTAAGACAAATGTAAGGGCATTTGGACAACTATACAACAAATAAGTCTATTAGACAACTTTATTACATATACTACCAAACACTACTGCAACTTAATCACTAGCTGTATCAACAGGCTCACAACTTTTTTATGACATCTAAAAGTTATATTTTGAAACGCTCAAAGCTATTATATGTTTTGATTAAGTTGAACCAAATAGGGCTAGCTAACCGAACTCGTGCTTTCAAAACCCCAAAAAAAAAATATCTTATGGCATTCATCCTCTACTTATATATCATTCCTTTTCATTTTCTGATTGAGTGTGGAGAGAAGAGAAGAGAAAAGTCCCCTTCCTCTCTTGATTGTTAAGTTAAGTTAGGAGAGAACAGAAGATTAAGGGAGTGAAGTGGTGAGAAAAAGTAAAATAAAAAATTCCCTCTGCAAATTTTAGGGATTTAGGCTATTCAGCTAGAAGTGAGAAGATTGTAAAAAGAAATTAATAAAAAATAAAATTAAAAAAAAAATACTTCCTTTCCCCTATGTCAAGTCAATAATAACAAGTTGGAGATATATTTATTTCTCTCCTCTTTCCTACATTTTTTTTTTAATTATTATTAATTTTTTTTCAATTATTTTGAATGATAGAATAACTGGTGATTGTTGGCAGGTTGTGAGGTTGTTAGTTACGAAGATGAACAAAAATGATAAGAATTTAGAGGGTTTGACGCCTCTTGACATGGCTGTGGGACGAGAAACCTTGGGCATTCTACGTCACGAGGGAGCTGAAGCAGGTGCTTCAGTACCTAGTCTCAAGACTCGTGCTGAAATTTTATCTGGAACGGGTATTGTGGACAAGTTGAGGTTCAGGTCATTGGATGTATCTTCACAAAGGGAATTATCAAATGAAACACGCAATGCAGTATTAGTTGTAGCTGTATTAATTGCCACTGCTACTTATACTGCAGTGCTCAACCCTCCTAGTGGACTACTTTGGCAACATCATGACACCGCCCTCAACGCCACTCTCAACGCAAACACAACCATTGATCCGCTCTCCGAAACTCCACCACCACAGACTACCTCGTTTCCGAGTCTCTTTTATATGCTGAACACACTAACGTTCTCCTTCTCGCTTGTACTGATTATAGTTGTCCTACCAGCCCGTTCCCGTTACTTTCCTATGCTATATCTCTGTCTAATACTTCTATTACTAACCTATATTTTATTGATGGGTTATCATAACAACCACACCCAGTAACTGCCAGAAGATTTTCGCCTATGTTGAACCCACTGGAATAAAGAAAAACAAGAGAGGGTACGGTGTGTCAAGTTTGTAATTTAATGAGAACCCATAATGTGTAATAACCGATTCACGTGTCAAATCAAATAGGTAACGAGTGGATGAATTACCCATTTGAGAAATAATATATTTGGCCCCCATTTTCAAGATTTTTCATTCTCTCTGTTCGCACCTCCAGACATTGTGCAAGTTTCTTGATCTTTGCGGAGTCTGCTCGAGTGGTTGTTGAGGGTACAGTGCTCATCCTCTTTGATCCACTGGTATTGTGGCAACATCTCCTCAGATTGGTTCTACTGCGTCTTATTCAATCTTTGTTTGCAATTGTATTCTAGTTGCTATGTATTGGGTTAGCCAATTTTATTGTCTGGTTGTAGTGGCTCTGGGGGAGTGTAGGCTTGATGTTTGTGATAATGTTTGTGATAATGTCTTGGAGAACTTGTTTGTAAGTGTGGTTCCAAGCTAGTGTTTGATCCATTGCTTTGTGATAAATATCAAAAAATATTATCTTGCAAAAAAAATAAAAAAATTTATTGTGTTAGGTGGAGCAGATTCTTTTGCGGTAATGATATTAGATTATCATGACCCTTTTCCTTTTGTTTATAATTTTGTGATTCAGATATTATTTTTGTTAATAATGTTGAAGACAACTTAATAAAATGTGTAGAAGTATATTTTCTAATGAACTATTAAGTTATTGGATGATACCATTGGAAAAAAATTTCTGACTACATTACAGATTGCACTTAACAGTATTTACTCTAGCAGTGTTCAACAAAAGTGCAGATGTTACTTGTTTCTTTTTGTTTTTTTTGCTTTGTTACTTGTTTCATGATAGCAAAGATCTCAGGGGAAATTTTACACAGCAAGAAAGCTTCCATAATTGGTACATCACTTCCCAACCCTACCCTTGATGATATCTTAAGTTCAAAACCGCCCATTTCCGAACCAATCTACCAATGTTGCCAGTTTTAAACAATCTTGTCTGGTTAAATTTCAAGGGGCCTCAGTGCCACTTAAGAGAGAGATAAAGATGGTTGTAAATAAGTTGTAAAAAATAGTTGTACTCCTAGCATTGATCAAATTGAAATACCATCACTTTTTCCATCCACTTTTTCAGCGTAATTGTGCTTAGCAATGGGTGAATTTAGTCAAATTTTATGCAAAATGAGACATTTGTATCATATTGCTTTTATTTAAAACTTTAGGCGGAATAAATTGACTCAATTGAAACTATAGGAACCAAAATGACTTATTCTATTAAAATCATTTATTTGCATGAGCTTGCACATGAATTATTTCATTGGATTTACCAAAACCTGAAAACATTGTCTCACTCAAATTATTTCTTACCTTGGATTCTAAAGATCGTCATGTGAAGTTGGGAATCTACATCTCTCTTGTTTTGTTTTTTGATAAATTACAGTAACAACCCCTCAACTATGACTCTTATTCAAATACGTCCATAAATTATAAAATTCGACAAACTGATCCCCTCAACTACTGAATTTTTTCACTAACACTCTTATGATAAAATTATGTCCAAAAAACTAATATTTTTGTATTATGTGACCAGCATATGATACAAAAACATCAGAACATGGTATTCATATATGATACCAATAAACCCTAGGAATGCAGTAGTTATTTCCCTTAATTTTATTTTGATTGCCAAGATAATTAATTTAATTTTGATAGCCAGGCTAAACGTGGTGTAAACCCCAGTTCGTTGAAACCACCCACAAACATACCAATATAGGCTTGGGTAACAAAGGATGCAATCCAGCTAGGCTATTGAATGTTCATTTAATGGCTGCTATTGGTAACACATAATGTGTAAGAGCAACTCCAGCAGTAGCATTGGTTTTAGCTAGTTATTGTGGCTAAAAATTATTTTACCTATTCATTATTTAACTTTCAATTACAACAATGCTCTTCATTTTATCTAAACATCATATTTAACTAGATTTTGCATGGTGAGATTTGTGGCAGTTTATATTGAAAGAAAATCCAAGGGTTAAGTTTTGGAGAGAGAGTATAGAGAGCCTTATGTAGCTAGATAAATCTAACTAGTGATAAAGAGTAATATTAAAATGGCTAGTCATGTAGCTAGCCTGCTGGAGCTTATAAATTCCCCTCTGACTAGCTATTTTAACTAAAAATTAAAATAGCTAGTCTGCTGGAGATGCTCTAATAAGCTGCAAATTTTAACTTACAACTTAGAAAAGACAGAACGGAAGTGTTTTGTATGTTTTATCACACCCCAATTTTCAAACAATCAAATAACTCGTCAAGACACTATATTCGATTGCCCAAAACTCAGTGGCGAAAAAAGAAAAAAAAAATGCCAACTTACAATAAATAGGATACTTAAAATTAGTGTCGTGATAAGTTATTCAAGGCCGGTCTTGAGTATTTGGAGATCTGGGACAAACTATTAAAAGCGAGGCCTTATATGGGTGTTCAGGGGCAGCGCCCCCGAGGCGATTTTTTTTGTGTTTACTTATACATAATTTGTAATTTTTTAAGGTTTTATACACATGTATATCAATGTATATGTAGTTAATGGCACTAAATTGTGCCTTGGGGAGGCCTAAATATAAAATACTAAAAATTCTCAAGGTAAAAAATGTAATTATGAAAATTTCACAGGGGCCCTCAAAATTTTGTAAACTTTATTGGCCCGGGGCGGTTCTCCCCCCTTGGGCCAGCCATGGAGTTATTTGGTTGTTCGAAAATCGGAGTGTGGCTTTTATAGATTTAGAAGTTATACCTTTTCACAATTTGTTTATAGTCCAAAATCCAACTTATTTTAAGCTAGATTGGAGGTGCTTCTCCAGCTTATACCTTATTTGATGAAACTTTTACAGGATAACATTGCCTTTTTTTTCCGTGCCCCCCACTAAATCAAACCCCTCCTTTTATCCTTAGACACCTTTTGAGGGAATTTTGGACATTTCTACAAGAAGTAAGCTATTTGGCAGTTAAGATTCACAAGTACTTATCATGAGATCAAAAAGTAATAATTTGAAAAGCTAAAAGCTATTAATATAATTTAATTAAACTTCACCAAACAGGGCTAATACAACTCGTGCTTTCAGAACCCAAAAATCTTATGACATTCATTCCCCACTTATTGGTCCTTTTCATTTTTGGATTGAGAGAGGGGAGAGGGTTGGGATTGTTTGTCGCGAGCTGCACCCAACAGTTCCCTTGTGTGCTTGGTAGCACCACATATCCTCCTTTTTCAATAAATATATATATATATATATATATTTGTGATCCTGACAACACCACGTAGATGCTACCCACAGGCCATGCGACCGAGGATCTTAAGGCAAGGGGAGAAGAGAAGATGAACCTATTCCTCTCATGTTTGATAAGTTAAGTTAGGAGGGAACAGAAGATTAATACAGAAAAGTGGAGAGAAATAAGTCATTTTTTTTCTGCAAATTAGAAGGATTCAGATTGAAGTATTGGCGAAAAAAGAAAAAAAAAAAAAATTGATGTTGGAAAGACCAATATATCCCTAAAAATGCCACACTTAAGCAATGCTATATGCTATTTTGTAGAGGGGTAAAATTGCTAATAAATACTTTCCTTTCCTTATTTTATTTTATTTTTTATTATGATTATATGTTATTTGCGATTTCAGCTAAGAGGGCTAAGTGGATCACAACCACCACCATCTTTATTGGAAGCAATGCAACCACCCACCAACGCCATCAAAAATCAGATTTAGAAAAATGGGATATTAGGTCATAGATCCTTTAAAATAATGTGTTTTAGTCAAAAACTTACGTTTTTTGTAATTTTGTAAAAAACCTCTCGCTACTTTTCGTATTTGGTAAAAAGCTCCTCCGCTCACAGATAATATTATCTGTGAACTTTAAACCACCATAACTCACTCGTTTTTTGGCCTTTTTGGTTGATTTTTTTTTTTTATATCATGTATTTTTTCGAGATCTACGCATTGGGCTTGAAAATTGTACAAAAAAAAGTAATTTAGAACTTCATTTTTTATTTTTATCTTTCAAACAAATAATATTATCTGTTGACATTGACAGGTAATATTATTTGTCAACTTTAAACCACTATAACTTTCTCAATTCTTGGGCTTTTTGGGTGAATTTTTTTTTTGATTTCATGTATTTCTTTGAGATCTACGCACTGGGCTGCAACCTGATTTTGAGGTTTTATCTAACAGATAATATTATCTGTTAACAGATAACATTATCGGTCAACTTTAAACTACCATAATTTTCTCAATTCTTGGGTTTTTTGGGTTTTTTTTTTTATTTCATGTATTTTTCAAGATCTATGCATCTATGATGCCAATTGTTCGAAAGAAATATGTTTTTTTGGTACCTATTGCTCGAGCTGCTGCTGAAATTTCCTCTATCTGAGTGGGTAGTCTTTGTGAGTCATATTTTGTAGAAGCAAGGTGGTTCAAGAGTGGGTACAAACCAAGGATAGAGGAGTACTTGGGGATGCATGGAGGCAACACCAAGCTCAATTTTGGGTATCGTAGTTCACCTTCTGCTTTTCTGAGATGGTTTTGCGGGCTGTTTGATGCTACTACGCCTTGTTTTCGCTGCTATTTTTAGACATGGATTATTTTTTGTGCTGTTATGGCTCTACTGGTTCTATAATGGTGGCTGATTTGTGGGTTGTTAAATACAAAAAGCAAAAAAAAAAATGCTTTTATTATATATATGTAAAAAAAATGCAATTTTTCATATTTATTTGATGTTTAGGTTCTTTTTTTTCCCCAATATTTCATGGTCAATATTGAATTTGTTTGATAGATCTCATTTTACTGATTCCAAAACATCAAATTTTACGAAAAACGGATTTGTATAACAAAAGTTATAACAATTTGAGTGTAAAAAGGGTCTATTATGGTAAAAAAAAATAGCATGTATTTTAACTTTGAAGAGTTTTATTTGAGGGGACTATGGCCGAAACTCCCTATAAAAATCTCACCTAAAGCAACTGTCAAAATGAGTTTCTTACATACATATGGGGTCCCCTATCTCTACCTCATTCAGAGATGAAAAAGAAAGAAAAGCTACAAATAACCACACAATTAAAATGCTTTTCACTCCGAAGTGCATGAGTGTGTGTCTACTAACAACCCTGACAGTAAAAGCAAAAGCCATTTATAAAGATGTTTTCTACCAATCAACAGCTTGCTTTTTCAAAGGGAAACCCATTCCCTAATATTATTGTCCTTAATTTGTAAGGTAATTACTTCCTTTACATGTGTGGATATATCTATAGAGAGAGTGAATTTATTAACATAATTGTTCTTTACACATCAGAACAAGAGTGAAAAGGATATTTTTGTTATCCTACATACAAGCAAGCATTTCAAGGTTGACGTGGCTAAGCAACCCATATTAACTTTTTTGTGCTTACTAAAAAAAGTACAGTCCGTTTGGCTACCAATTTATTAACTTTTTTTTTAAAAAAAAATCAGATTTTTCAAAAAGTTGAAAAACTTGAAAAATAGATTAATTTGAAAGTATTAAATTGATATTTTTTGAAAAAAAGAAAAAAAAAATTCTTTAGTTCCCACAACAATAACCAACTTATAAAAAATTGCGACAGAAAAAACCCCTTTTAGAAGTATCATTCACAAAGGGTCTCTTGGTCAGAAAGGTACTCAAAAGCATATTACATATACAATCAAAAACTTTCCAAACCCAATAGACAATTCTTTTATTTCTTCAAAATTTTAAACTTAACAATTTCGCCTCTTCTATTACAATATTACAAAATCACGTCCTCGGCCCCGGCATATATACATTATTAGTACCAATTAATACGAGTAAAATACAGTATATTTTTTTTTTTTTTTTTTTTGATGAGAGAGTAAAATACAGTATATTACAAACTACACGTACCCTCCAACAAATTCCCATCACATGATTGAGCATCCAATTTCATCACTGATTTCATCAATTGGCTCAGAGATTGAGAGAGGCTGCTCAAGCTGGAGATTCAATTGGGAGTACTAATTTCATACCTTGAGCAGCTATTAGCATCCCCATCGTTTTAAAAGTTATATCAAAGCAATTCTGTTTTAAGGGGCTAACTTTAACAGGCTAGAATGGACCAGATTGAAAGAAGCTGCTCAAGCTGGAAATACCAATCAATGCCTTGTACGAGTTAATACGCGAACACCCATATATTCTGAAGATTGTAGATGAGACCCCTTTTGTTGATGGGGAATACTAGGGGCACAAATAAATCTCACTGACACTTACTAACACACTCTATCTCTCTCTCAGTACCTGCGGGATTCACTGCGGACCCCACAAGTGCCACTAGGAGAAAGATAGAGTGTGTTAGTAAGTGTTAGTGGAATTTGTTAGTGCCCCAAATATTACTCTTTGTTGATACTTGTAGTGTTCTGAAAGTGTATTAAAGGTATTATGGTTATTTGGTGGTCAATGTCTGCACCCAATTTGGACTTGCACATTTTAATACCTAATATTTAATTTTGTAGTATCACATCTGCATTTATATTGGCACATGTGTGTACAAATATGTATATTTGTGTGTGTATGTAGGGGTGTCAAACGGGGCGAATTGGCCCGCCCCGCTCCAATTCGCCATTTGGCGAGTCGCAACTCGTCCCGCCCCGTGGACGAACCCAGCTTGTGACTCAATTCATTGAGTATGGGTCCGGGTCGACTTCCATTTTTGCAACCCACAACTTGCCCCATGACTCAGCTCGTCTAACCCACCGACTCACCACCAACACGCCTCGTAACCCGCCTCACGACCCACCCCGCCCCGCCTCACCAACCCGTGAATAAAATATTTTTATTTAATTGTTTTCAAATAAACTATTTATTAATAAACAATTTTATTAAACTTTTAAGTAGAAAATAAATATTTTTTTAAAAAAATAGTTTTCAAATACTTTTTTCAAGAAACTATTTTTAAATAAAGTATTTTATTAAACTATTTTTTAGGAATTTTTTTTATTAAAAATAAAACTAAGCTTTTGCAAGCAACCCGCGGGCTAACTCGTGGGCTAATTCGCCAACCAACCCACGAGTTAGCCGCCCCGCCTCGCCTCACCTCGCCCTGTTGACCCACGAATTTGTGGGTTGGCACTACACCAAAAAATGCTAAACCGGCACTGTTTAAAACAGTGCCTGACCAAATCTGGCACTGTTTTTATCAGTGCCAAAAACAGGGGATCCAATATTTTTGGCACTATTCAAAATAGTGCCATATTTTGGTCAAAGTATTCCAGATTTAGATTTGGCACCCTTTTTTTGGCACTGATTAAACTAGTGCCAGAATTTCAAGATAGATTGGCGACACGTGGCAACATTTGGTCTCGCCACGCGTACATGTCGGGTACACTAATCTGGCACGCTTTTGGCACTACTTAAAACAGTGCCAGTTTTTATTTAAGTATAAAAAATAATTTCATCTGGCACACTTTTTGAGCAGTGCCAGATTTATTTTCAAGGAGAACCAAAATTTGGCAGCATCATAGCACCAATATATAAAATACCAATAACACCTGTTTCAAAAATATAATCACAAATACAAAGTAGCAATCAATATATAATAAATTCAACCTATAGTGTATACAAAACATAATAAAGTTCCTAACACAAAATACAACCATAAGAATCCAAAATAAAGTTCCTAACATAAATACAACCATAAGAATCCAAAATAAAGTTCCTAACACAAAATAACTACTTCATTCTTAATCAATGTCGTCGTGGGGAGGGAGTAGGTCATCGTGCCAAAACAAAAATCCACCTACACCCACATCTCCCAATGTGCTACAAGAGGATTGTTTACCTCCCCAAAGCAGACAATCATGCATTATGATCTTGTCAAGAATAACACGCATTTCTCTCGATTTCAAGCGATGGCCGTGAACTAAAGGGATAGTGTTGAGCTGCGTTTTCCTACCATAAGCACAAAGCTCACCCAAATAAGATAGTATTTTGCATGGAACTAACTCACCAGTACTAGAAAACTGAGGTGTAGAGGTAGGTGTGGCACTTGTGGGAGTTGCAACACTTGTTGTATGAGTTGTGTGAATGTCGTGGCTACCAAACATGAATTTTCCGCTCTTGAAATCTTTCACAAAATCTATGACCGTGGACTACAATGCCTCCATCTCTTCTTTGAGGCTATCTACCTTTCCCCTCCAGTCATCGTGATCCGTGTTGACTTCTTGAAGCATTTCTCGTGCAAATACGGAAGCCATCATAGCTTTCTTTGAAATTATAGACCCAACACAACGAACTCCCCCTCTTGTCTCTTTCCCAAATGTGTCAAAGATGGGACCACTATCCAATGACTCCTCCTCACCGCTCTCTTGAAACAACTTTAGAAGCATTTCAACCTTATCCTGCATATAGAGACATTTTAATGAACATTCTATTATGTTTGGGGCAAAAGAAAAAAAACATTACATTTGCAATTGAACTTACTGCAAATTTTTTGTCATGAGGTGCATAACATCCATCTTTCAGTTTATGGGTATACAACCACAATTCAGCACGATTAGGGTAGCGGCCATGCTCCGCTTTCCACTTTTCTGCACGCCGGGCATAACCATCATGACCCGTATTATGAGTGGTCCTTGTCGGGCAACTTACTTTTATAGCTTTATTCCGCTTTCTTATATCCTTTTGGGATTCTGTAGCCTCATGATCACAAAATCGCTCCCAGTCCTCACTTCTAGTATTTACTGGGACTAGCTCCTTCCACTTGGTAACATCATCACCTACCAACTTTGATCGTAGCTTTACTTTGAACTTCTTCCACGCATTGTTGGCTTTTTTCATAAACATGACACGTTGACTATCTTTCACATCAGGAAATTCACCCTAAAAATGTTTATAATAGTAAGATTTTGGCTTGGTAAAAATACTAATATAGATAAAATAATTGAATTTGAATTAAAGATAAAAAAATATGTAACAATACCTTGCACGCTGTCCATAATTGAGTTTTAGATAGTGCTGGAACAGCTTTCCACAATTTGTAGCAAACTGGGATATGTGTTCTTGTTAGATATCCCAACCTAGATGAGGATTTAGCCGAATCTTCTCCTCCTACTGGAAGTCCATGCTCATTAAATTTTAATCTCTTCGCAGAAGACCCACCTACCACTGAACAACCTGTAGCAACCCTCGATCGCGAGGTTGATACAGGCTCACGCACCACATCGATCCTCTGATGTCGGATTTGAAGTATCAGCTACTTGAGACATCACTCCTGTATGTGTCTTCAGAATAACCCAATCAACAAAATACAAAATAACAATGATTTCATGAAAGATCAAGATTAAACTCATAAAGAAATACATTGTACCTTAATATGCAAGATCAAGATCAAGATCAAGAACAATAATATGCAATTAAGAAATACAAACTTTGGTCTTAGCAAAAAAAAGAAAAATAAAAGAAATACAATCTCAAGTAAAGAAATACAAACCAAAACAAGCTAAACATACCTTAGGAGTTTACAAAATACAAAAACAACTTCCAATTGGGCCTTCCGATTTTCTAAATAAATTCACAATCCAAAAGTTCACACAACTTCTCATTTTCTTTGAGAACGGAATCATACATCGTACGATCAATCTCAAGTGCATCAATTGCTTTGGTCAATCTCTTAGGAGTATGTAAAATGACTGACCACCCATTAAACTTGATATCCTCGCAATAAAACACTTAACTTACTTGAGATGCAAGAATGATCAGTTAATCATGGATTGCAACTTTACTCATCAGCTTGCTCAAGTTTACCATCACCAATTTTGAGGTAGGGTCAATTTTGCAACCATTCTTTGTGTCCACATCCACCCAATCACAATACAATACTGCATGCCTAAAATTGGTGTAAGTTATATCGAGAATTTGTCTAATAACTCCGTAAAATGTCGTCAGGACCCCTTTCTTATTAATGGCTTTCATGGATACACCACTACTCTGAACATTGCGATTCTCTTCATGTGCGAAACTAGAAAACGTATAACCATTACATTGGAACTTCTTATAGCTTATGACCCTATGGAGCGGGCCATCCGCATATGGCAAAATGCCCATGTCGTTGGCTCTTAAGGCCTACAATGAAGTAAACAAATTTTTAAATATTGTATAAAATAAAATTACGATTAAGAAACAAGTATAAGTAAAGACTTGCCTCAACTCTTAACCAGGGGATGAACTCATCAACTCTATGCATTGATGTAGTCCCTTGTTGAAAACCCGTATTTGACTCAAATTTACTGCACGTGATAAATATTCATAGTTAGATATATGCAATTGAAATCATTTCATTGAGACACGGTTACATGCATACCTTCTCCACTCATGAACACCCTCATATTGGAATAAAACCCATCTGCGCGCTTGTTCATACTGCACTTTATTTAGGATTAGTTCCTTGCCTTTACCCAAAGCTCGTTGACCAGTAGAGTCATCAAACTCATCGTCAAGATAGGCTTCAAGGTTAGACCATCATCACTACTTCCGGAATTATATTCAGATTGGTCATTACTCTTTGATTTTACGGATTTTGTAGTCTGTGTCTCACTTTCACTCCAGCTTCCACTAGACTGAGAAAAGAAGAGAAATTAATCCAGAGTATAAGCAAATTTTAACATTGCTCGTTTCAGAGTCTTGAAAATGTCTAAAGTGATCAAAAGAAAGTTATAAAACATAAAAACAAATTAAAAAACTGGTGCCAAACGATGTATAGTAAAATATGTAATTTTTAAATAAAGCCCCCAGAGTTGGAACTTTATCAAGGAGAGGCAAATTTGACAAATGGAGAAGATGATTCATGCAGCCATTTCAAAAGTTGGGAAAAGACTTTATTGACCTAAAGTAATTATCCACATCATGTTCCTGACATTTTGAGCTTATTTGGTTAGCCTTTAAAATAAATACGTTTTGGAATAAGAGATACATTTTTAAAAAGCTACAAATTGGAGCTTTTCAAAAAAGCTGTTGAAACGCTAATTCAAACGGCGACAGCGTTTTGGGAATCACTTAATAAGTTATTATTGGACTCCAAAACGCATATCCCAAACGGGCTCTTACGAAAGAAGCATAAGAAAGCTGCCAACTCACACTGTGGCACCTTCTCCAAACATGCTGCCAAAGGTTTTTAAGCTCATTTTTCCGAATAGGTTTCACTAGAAAGTCAACTGCTCCCTTTGACAAACACTTAAAGACTAAACCCATGGAATCATGAGATGACATCACTGCACACAAAAATGTAACATAGGTGCCAAAACATGACTTGGTATAAACAGTCATTTTGTTGTTTGATCCACAAAGATGCTTTGACTAATCGCCTATTTGTTCTTGAAGTTGAAAAATTAAGTACCGAGGATGTTTTAAAGATGGAATTGAGTACTTTGAATTCCAAAATCAAGAAATGAAAAAAGCAATTCAGTAAACCCATTACAAAACAAAATTGGGAGGCAAGTGGGCTACCCCCAAAACAAAAACAGATTTAACAAAAACAAAATGAAAAAAGCAATTCAGTAAACCCATTACAACAGATTTAAACAGTCATATCATCGAACACTTGGTATCCAACAGAAAAACTATAAAAATTGGGAGGCAAGTGGGCTACCCCCAAAATAAATATCAAAACATGACTTCGGCCATCACAAACATGAACGAAAATGCACAAACATGAACAAAAATGCCATAAATTTCATAAAAACAAAAGATCAGTGAGTTGTTTACCAGAAAAAAAAAGGAAAAAGAAAGCAAGATAAGAGAAGAGATCGTTGATACCTCAGAGTTTGTGAGAGAGAGAGAGAGGGAGAGAGAGCTGCCGTCGGCGGTGGTGGCTTCGATGGTGCAAGTCGTCGGCGGTGGTGGGGCTCAGTCGGCGGCGGTACTGGTGAGTGTCAGATTTGAGATTTCTTTCTCCCCTATAGGGTTCTCAGGAGAGAGAGAGAGAGAGAGAGAGAGAGAGAGAGAGAGAGAGGGAAAACTGATTTGTCATTTGAGGGTAACATTTGGGGTTATTTTGTTTTTTGTTTTTTTTTTTTTTTTCCAGTCAAAGTTTTTGTTCAGTCAACGCACATTTGGGGGGGAAAATTTTGGGGTTTGTTTAGCACGCTAACTTTTTCAGATTGGCACTGTTTTAAACAACGCTAGATTGGCCTAAAAGCGTTCCAAATTTTGGCACTATTTTAAACAGTGCCAGATAAAATTCGCGAAAGGGTGCCAAATTGACCATTTTGGTGTAGTGTGGGGCGAGTCACCCTATATCCCTTACCGAGTCAATTCGCCCCGTTCCGTTTATTTCACCGACCCGCCCCGTGGCTTGCCTAAATTCGCCCAACTCGTCAAGTTGGCGAGGCGGGGTGGGCCACCCCGTTTGACACCTCTATGTGTATGGATGAGAAATGTGTGGGACCCACAAGTCCTATCCAACCAACCAAGCTTCTTGGGGAAGCTTCCCCTTTCTCTCTCCTCTCCCCTCTTACCTGGCCACTTCTCTCTCTCCCTCATTTTTTCTTTTTCTTTCCTTATATCCTCTATCTCTCTTTATCTCTCTTAATTGGAAGTAGTCAAAGCCTTACTCACATTTCAAGCTTACATTTAGGTTTCCAATATTTTTTTTGAGGCAAGACTATTCGAGGAGAAAGTGATCAACTAATCTAGGGCTATCTATTGGTACTTTCTTTTTCTCATTTGGTGCTCTGTAGCAAAATTTATGGCCTAGAGGAAGGGAAGGGTGTCTCAAATTTCTTGTTCATTGAAGCTCTACAACTTGGGTCTCCTATTATTTCTCTCTTGGATTCTCTATTTCTTTGTGCATTTTCTTCTCAAGTTAAAAGGTAGATTATATTGTCTTGATTCACTAAGTATTTTATCTCTAATGTGTGATTTGTGTTAGGGTTGTTAAGGATTAAAACATAGCTTGTGACTTTGAACTATCCCTTTGACTAATCTTATTATGTTGATTAATATGTTAGTTGTTGAGTTGAAATTAAAGTTGCTTAAGTGATATTAACTACTCCTTAATTGTTGATTAATTATTTAGTTGCCTAAATGAATTATTTGCTTACTTGATTAAGAAGCCTTTATGCCTAGAAGTTGATTTCATATGTTCCTTGTTGATATTCTATGAACTTGAAATCATATGATAGCATGAATTATATTGAAGTAATTGGACTTGCCTAAATATGTCAAGCATGTTAATTACCATTTAATATGATAATCATAGAATTCACGTGCATAGTTGCCAAGTGGGCACAACTCATTGCATAGCATGTCTTGCATATGAGAAAATCCCAAAATGGGGATAAAAGATGTGAAAAATTCGGATGTGGGTTGTGTGTAAGGACAGGGTGGACGTACTTAATAATGTGCCAAACTCCAACTTATATTCGACTAGCTGTCGGAAAGTTGGTATGCTACATTCCCAGTGGGGGGTGGCTCATAGTCCGGTAATGATGCGAGTGATTATGTGTGCATGGCCTGAGGGCTCATTAGTTGCATTGCCTAGGCGGCATTCATGGCACTACATGTTGCATAATAGTTATGGTATCCATATTGAATCTCTACAATATTTTCTACGTGCCATCGTTCTCATAAAAACGACAAACCATTTTTCAGGGATTATCGAGTTGGGGTAAGACCCAAGAGTTACTCGACACGTGACGTCACACTTTAAAATTTTCTTTCAAGAAGACTAATAGTTTTGAAAATGTTTCAAACTTCTAGTTTTTTCTAAAAAGATATGTAATAAATTTGATTCTTGTAGTTTAATTCATTAATACTTGATTTGGGCACATGTTTAGCCCTTTACTTAGAAAATATTAGAATTTTTGACTTAACGTAATTGGACTTGTAATTGGGACTTTGAGTCGCCTATGGGCGCATGTTAACATGAAATATTTATTCATGTTGATTCGGACACTTATTAGTCCTTTAACTTAGATCCTTTTTAAATTGTGTTCATATTGATTCGGATGTTCCGTTGTTCCTTTGAGTCATTTTGGTAAGTTTATGGTATGGCTACACAGGTTCTATACTTGGAAAATTTCTAAAATTTCTAAACTTTCGAAATCTAATTTGGTTTATACTTAGCATGTGGATAGTCTATGGGAAAAAGACTAATTTTGATTTCTTAAGTATCGTTTGGTTGAAACCTCTCAAAAACCTCTATTAGATGACTGTCAAAACAAACTTCTATCTATGTATTTTTTTCTCTTTGGGACTTCTCATTTCTATCTTTTAAAATTCTGCTGAAAACCAAAATAATGTTGATTGAGCATATTTGACCCGTTTGGTCCTCATGGGTCAATCTTTGACTTTTCTTTGGAATCTACGTAGGATTCATTCGTAGTTTCTGCACTGTTTGGTTGGTCCACGTTGGATCTCTTCTCCTCCTTAACCTCTTTCTTTGACTCTTTGATCCGTCCACGCGTCGTGGATTTTGGGGCATTACAGATTGGTTAGGTTGGTAGTGGAGCAAGCGTTAAGTTGGTTAGTTTGCTGATCAAAGAGTTTGATCATGGGAATTAATAACTTGTCTGAGCCAACAATAAAAAGCCTAGGAGGTCCCACTCTTAGCTCCGCTGGGATGCTTGGAAAGGCAGAAGAGGATCTTGTCAAGACAGGTTCGATCGATCGAAGAAGTCTCAATCGATTGAAGTCAAGGCAAGCTAGATCGATTGAAGGTAAGGTCGGTTCTAGGAATCTATAAATAGGGCAGCTGCGTCTAGAAATTAGAATTAGTCATTTTATTATACCAGAAACTATTTAGGGCTTTCCAAACCCTCTCTATCCTCTCTATTAGGGTTCCCACCAACCCTAATCTCTCCGGGAACATCCATAAGAGTCATAAGAGTGCAGAGCATCTAGTGGAGGCTACTGGAAGTCAAAGATTTCAGAATTGGGTTCAAGACTTAAAGGTATAATTCTTGTCGCCTCTCTAGTATGCTTCTGTAGAGTTAACGAGTAGTAGGTCTGGGCTACCAATTAGTTTTATAAACTATATTTTCCGCTGTGCATGATTTAAAGTTTTTCAAAACCTAAATCCTACACTAATATGCTTATATGCTTAAATGACCACATGTCTAAATACCTTGTAACTGTGTGTGAGACTCTGTCTCTCAGTCGACCGGGCTGCGCGCCAGTCGACTGTGTGGACAGGGAATTGCGTCCCACATCGCCTGGGCAGGGGGCAGTGATGTGCCATATATGTAGGGCTTGTGCACCTTCCTGGTACAACGCGTTTTGGGTTGGGTTGGGTTGTCAGGCCCAATGCCAGGAACAAAGCCGTGAGTGGGCTGGGCCGTGTGTGCGAGCCCAGTACTGCAAAGCGGACAATATTGGGCCAGTGGGGGTGGGCCGTGACAGAATGGTATCAAAGCTAAGCCCAGCCGGAAGTGTGCCACGGGGACGTGGGCCTCTCTTAAGGGGGGGTGGATGTGAGACTCTGTCTCTCAGTCGACCGGGCTGCGCGCCAGTCGACTGTGTGGACAGGGAATTGCGTCCCACATCGCCTGGGCAGGGGGCAGTGATGTGCCATATATGTAGGGCTTGTGCACCTTCCTGGTACAACGCATTTTGGGTTGGGTTGTCAGGCCCAATGCCAGGAACAAAGCCGTGAGTGGGCTGGGCCGTGTGTGCGAGTCCAGTACTGCAAAGCGGACAATATTGGGCCAGTGGGGGTGGGCTGTGACACTGTGTTATCTTATGGGTACATGTGTTTGTTAGATTGCTTTACAGTTATACATGATGAGTTATGTCATCGCTTACTTTAAACTGAAAGTTCTTAGTTGAGCATGTTTAAATGTTACATGCCTCCAGGATTATATGTTTACATGCTTACGTTCATGTGCTCTATATGTTTACATTAATGTAACATGAAATTTGATGTGCTCCTTGTGCGATGCTACTTGGATGATTAAACAAAGTTAAAGTGATATACGGCATAATATTGATAGCCATGTGTAGTTACTTGTAATATATGTATTCATATTGACTACTTGTAACTTATTTGTTGTTGTGAGGTATGCCATCTCTTATTCATTATCGTATTGTCGATTCTTTGAGTTTTCTTTAATATCTTCTTCGTTCAAAGAATTATATAATTCCTTTGAGTTGATTACAAACATCTTTATCATACGATTCATTGATTTACGATTCAACCTTCTAGCTCTCCGGTAAATCATTCGAGTTCATTGAATAATGATTCAACCTTCTTATCTTGTAATAGATTATTCGAGCCTATCAATTTCTTTGCTTAATGATAATTTTTTTTTCTGTACGCTAGTAAATTCTTGTAGATTCAAGTGATAGTCACTTTTCTTGAGAAATATATGTCTCATTGGTTCGTGAATCTTCTTTCACTATTCTGTGTATGTTATTGTTGAGTTAGTAGGACCATTTCCTTGAATTGATTATCTGTCCCTACTAGAAATTCACTGTTGACATTGTTTGGTTAGCATTCGACTTCACTTTGAGAAACACTATATGTTTTCGTGTTTTCTTTCTTGTGAGCGAGTACAGTACTTCCTCACTTTGTAATACTTACTTGAATTAGATCCGTTGATTGATCCTTGTAATCTTCGATTCTCAAAAAGATCTTTTTGCCCCATTGTTTTTAGCCTTCTTGGAAGGGGCACCCATATCACATCCTTTTTAAATTTTCTTGATGAAGAACTTATGTCTTCTTGATTATAATTCACCTCACCCTTACATTTTATTTAGGTGTTCCCAATTGCCATCTTTGGCATTGTGATGTCCTTCCTTTGGACTTGTTAGACCGTTTGGGTTCTACGCTCATTATTGATAACCCCGTTGGAGGTTTAGTCCTGTTGGACTTGGTATTTCGCAATTGCGAGTTTATGAGCTTTAACCTTGAATCAAAATTTCATATTTAAATTCTATCACTGATATGACATCAAGTTTTGCTTTTCCTTTGACTTGGCTTAGCTTGTTCATTCAGTGCTTTATTATTTTCTTTGAAAGGAGAGTTATCTTCTTTACCTAGTTAGGGGATTGTTTTAGCTTTTGGTAGATTTCTTAAGTCATCCGACTCCGTTTTTGCCTGGTTGCAAGAGGAGTCACGGAGTTTATTTTCATTTTTTTTCGTTGTGTGATGAGAGCGAGGAAATTCGTGAGGAATTCCCTCCAAACTATTTATGAATACTCGGACACGTTTTTGTAGGACTTTCCTTCGTTGTCGTCTATCCGTGACATTGAGTTCACATTAGACTTTGTTGAAGACATGTTGCTCATTTTGGCCCTTCCTCTTTTCTTTTGGCACCCGTGGAGTCACAAGATTGGCAGTGTTGAAGAGTTCATCAACCCTAATACTTCACCGTGAGAGCACCCTTTTGTTTACAAAGAAGATGGACGTGTCCTTTCAAGTTTTATATCGACTACTATGAGTGAACCGGACTACTATCATTTGAGGATTCGGGAGCAAGACATCTCGTTTACCGCCTTTCACTCGTGGTTCGGGCAATGTGAGTTCTTGGTGACACCTTTCGATTCGACGATTGTGCCACCACCCGTTGTGGACTTGTTGGATAGCACCTCTTGTCCATCACTTGTTTAGTTTTGTGTTTACCCTTGTCTTTCCACCTATTCGGGAAAAGTACGAGGAGCGCCTTTGCATTATCTTATAAATTTTGCGAGAGCACCACTTTTATGCTAATCACTTTTCTTATATGATTTTGGGCTAGCAGAAGTGGGTTCCTTGGCCATGTTGTTTCAATAAGCGAATCTCTGTAATTCCTTTAGAATTTGAAGCCATTGTAGATTGACACTATCGAAGAATGTTTTGGGAGCTTAGAATTCCTTGGTAGAAGACTACCTCGGATGTCTTGTAGAAGTCTTGACATGTTTAACGAGGCCGATGATGAACTTAGTGATTCCCGAATGAGGATTAGAGTACACTATGTGTTGTGATACATCTTGTGATTGTTTTATTTGCATTCGGGCGCGAGGAGGCGAGGTTGTAGCTTACGGTTTGTGACTATTCAGGCCGTACGAGTATGATCGTCTTATCCATGACTTGAAGTTTGCCGCCGTTGTTATTCACATCGAGGAGTTGGAAGCATCTTCCTTGGCTCGTTTAGCCATTTAGAGTTGAGGACATTTGAGCAACTTGAAGGTTTTGACTCTCATCTTGCCGAATCCACCATTTACGTTTTCTCGTTCATGTTAAGTCACTTATCTTACGCTTCAAGATGAGTTTTGGAAGTGCAGTAGGGCGATAAAGAGACCGAGCGTTACGACCACATATTCTTTGTGACGAGATAATGGTCAGTTGGACATCCAATCCCAACAAAGAATTGAAGTTTAGAGATAACCCGCTTGATTCCTTTGAGTTGTGACGAAGATATTTTGAGAGATTCCAGCCATGCCACAACAACCTTATTGGAGAAGTGATGAAGCGACACTTCACCGAGCTTATTTCACGGTCACTTGACCCATTAGCAGGTTAAGGCTAAGCACCAGCAAACCACTAATCTATTTATTAGTTTTGGCATGATCTTTGGAAGACCATGAGCACCCAGCTTTTGCTTAGTAAAGTGTAGACCAAAGATGAAGATTCTCCCGTTTGAGTCCTGATTTAGTTCGAGGGACAATCAAGAAGATCAAAGTTATTCAAAGATGTTGCTACAACACAGAGTCGCAAAGATTGTTGTATAGATCGTTGGAGGCGAGTCTCATCCTTTGAGGTTGGAGACCACATGTTTCTTGATGTTTGCCCCACGTCGCGAGTTGTACGTTTTGGGCAACGTAGGGAGTTCTCCCTACATTCTTTGACTTGTTTGAGATTTTTGCTAAAGTTGGTAAAGTGATCTTTTGCATGGTTCTTCCATCTCATCTTTTGAGTATGCTCGAATTGTTTCATGTTTCTATGTTATGCAATTATCGACGAGAGGATTTTGGGTTAAAGAGAATAGCTTATCGATCAAGGCACCTTATACAAGGAGCAAGCTAGGTACGTCTTGGTGAGAAAGAGCACGTCATGGGTTTATAGATTGAAAGACGAGTTGGATACGAGGTCATGCAATCCTCACTTTTCCACTGATTTTGATGTGTTTGTTTATTATTTTCAAATTCCGGGATGGAATTCTTTTAAGGGGGGTAGATTGTAGTGTTCTGAAATTTTATTAAGGGTATTATGGTTATTTGGTGGTCAATGTGTGGACCCAATTTGGACTTGTACATTTTAATGCCAAACATTTAATTTTGTGGTATCACATTTGTATTTATATTGGCACATGTGTGTACATATATGTATATTTGTGTGGATGAGACATATGCGGGACCCACAAGTCCTATCCAACCAACCAAGCTTCTTGGGGAAGCTTCCCCTTTCTCTCTCCTCTCCCCTCCCCTCCCCTCCCCTCCCCTCCCCTCTTACCCGGCCACTTCTCTCTCTCCCTCTTATTTTCTTTTTATTTTTCTTTATTGTCTCCTCATCTCTCTTTCTCTCTCTTAATTGGAAGTAGTCAAAGCCTCCATTGTTACTCACATTTCAAGCTTACATTTGGGTTTCAAATATTTGTTTTTGAGGCAAGACTATTAGAGGAAAAAGTGATCAAATAATCTAGGGCTATCTATTGGTACTTTCTTTTTCTCCTTTGGTGCTCTCTCGCAAAATTTATTGCCTAGGGGAAGGGAAAGGTTTCTCAAATTTCTTGTTCATTGAAGCTCAACGACTTGGGTCTCCTATTATTTCTCTCTTGGATTCTCTATTTCTTTGTGCATGTTCTTCTCAAGTTCAAAGGTAGATTATATTGTCTTGATTCACTATGTATTTTATATCTAATGTGTGATTTGTGTTCGGGTTGTTAAGGATAAAAACATAGCTTGTGACCTTGATCTATCCCTTTGACTAAACTTATTATGTTGATTAATATGTTAGTTGTTGAGTTGAAATTAAAGTTGCATAAGTGATATTAACTACTCCTTAATTGTTGATTAATTATTTAGTTGCCTAAATAAATTATTTGCTTACTTGATTAAGTAACCCTTATGCCTAGAAGTTGATTTCATTTGTTCCTTGTTGACATTCTATGAACTTGAAATCATATGATAGCATGAATTATATTGAAGTAATTGGACTTGCCTAAATATGTCAAGCATGTTAATTACCGTTTAATATGATAAATATTTGCATTGAAATCATAGAATTCATGTGCATTGTTGCCAAGTGGGCACAACTCATAGCATAGCATGTTTTGCATATGAGAAAAATCCCAAAATGGGGATAAAAGATGTGAAAAATCCGGATGTGGGTTATGTGTGAGAACAGGGTGGACGTACCTAAGAGCGTGCCAAACTTCAACTTATATTCAACTAGCTATCGAAAAGTTGGTATGCTACATTCCTAGTGGGGGTGGCTCACAGTTCGATAATGAGGCGAGTGAGCATGTGTGCATGGCCTGAGGGCTCATTAGTTGCATTGCCTAGGCGGCATTCATGGCACCACATGTTGCATATTAGTTATGGTACCATATTGAATCTCTACAATATTTTCTACGAGCCGTCGTTCTCATAAAAAACAACAAATCATTTTTCAAGGATTATCGAGTTGGGGCAAGACCCAAGAGTTACTCGACACGTGACGTCACACTTTGAAGATTTCTTTCAAGAAGAAGAATAGTTTTGAAAATGTTTCAAACTTCCAATTTTGTCTAAAAAGATATTGTAATGATTCTTGTAGTTTAATTCCTTAATACTTGATTCGGGCACATGTTTAGCCGTTTACTTAGAAAATATTAGAATTTTTTACTTAATGTAATCGGACTTGTAATTGGGACTTTAAGTCGCCTATGGGCGCATGTTAACATTAATATTTATTCATGTTGATTTGAACACTTGTTAGTCCTTTAACTTAGATCCTTTTTAAATTGTGTTCATATTGATTTGGATCTTCAGTTGTTCCTTTGAGTCATTTTGGTAAGTTTATGGTATGGCTACACAGGCTCTATACTTGGAAAATTTCTAAAACTTCTAAACTTTCGAAGTCTAATTTGGTTTATACTTAGCCTGTGGATAGTCTATGGAAGAAATACTGATTTTGATTTCTTAACTACTGTTTGGTTGAAACCTCTCAAAAGCCTCTATTAGATGACTGTCAAAACAAACTTCGGTATATATATATCTTTTTCTCTTTGGGACATCCCATTTCTATATTTTAAAATTCTGTTGAAAACCAAAACAATGTTGATTGACCATATTTGACCCATTTGGTCCTCATGGGTCAATCTTTGACTTTTCTTTGGAATCCACGTAGGATTCATTCGTAGTTTCCACAGTGTTTGGTTGGTCAACGTAGGATCTATTCTCCTCCTTAACCTCTTTCTTTGACTCTTTGATCCGTCCACGCGTCGTGGATTTTGGGGCGTTACAATACTCCTCTACACATAACTAGCTACATCTTTAGGACACACAAATTTTGTAATGGAGATTGCAACCTTGTGGCCATCGCACTACAACAAAAATGTGCTTTGGCGACAAATTGATTTCGTCGCCAAAAGTCCATTTTTCGTCGCTAAAGGTTTTAGCGGCGAAAAAATTTTGTCGCCAATTTCGTCGCCTTTGCCTTGTGGCCAAAGGTCCCTGGCGACGAAATTTTTCTTTTCTCGCCATAGGAAAAAAATGGCGACGAAAACATTTCGTCGCTATTGATCACAATTTTCGTCGCCATTGATGCGTATTTTGTCGCCAAAAGAGTCTTTTAGTATGTAGTAATGTTGCATTAGTGACGAAAATATTTCGTCGCCAATTCATCATATGCAATGGCGACGAATTTTTTTCGTCCCCGATTCATTTTCAGCATAAGCAATGGCGACGAAATAATTTTGTCGCGAAATGCATAAAATGGTTTGCGTGTATTAGCGACGAAAAATTTTCGTCACCAATTCATTTTCATCATATGCAATGGCGACAAAATAATTTTGTCGCCAAACATATAAAAACGATTTGCTTTTATTAGCAATGAAAAAATTTTGTCGCCAATTCATTTTCATCGTATGCAATGGCGACGAAATAATTTTGTCGCGAAATACGTAAAATGATTTGTTTGTATTTAGCGACGAAATTTTTTTTATCGCCAATTCATTTTCATCATATGCAATGGCGACGAAATAATTTTGTCGCCAAACATGTAAAAACGATTTGCTTGTATTAGCGACGAAAAAATTTCGTCACCAATTCATTTTCATCATATGCAATGGCGATGAAATAATTTTGTCGCTAAACATATATTCTAGTAAATAGAATTATTTGAATATACTACAATCCTGTTCGTTCATGTTTATCACAATAATTTTCAAAACCAAAAGAGACAATCATATAAACATAAAAAGTCTTAATGTTTCTGAGTAACTTCATTAAGCAACAAAAAGTGATATCGTTAATTGCTCAGGTACCCAACAAAAAAACCAAAGATTTAATAAAAGTATTAGCACATTGTTCACTACATAACAAATTGTTAGACTACATAACAAAAGTAACATGATGTGTCCGACTATATACCCATCCACCATATCCACATCATTGTTCACTACATAACAAATTGTTAGCCAACATAACAAAAAGTAATAAGATGTGGCCGACAATCTACCGATCCACCATATCCACACCCAATCTGCATGAAACCAATAGAAAGCATTAGTATCTTTTAAGTTAGTGAACAAACATAAAATATGTGAAATATAAAGTAATTATAAATTGAGTTTTCAGCCATCAAAGATGAAACATTAATGGAGTATTGTGATGATGTTGAAGAATTAATCCTAACAGATGAAGATACTGATTTAGATGATTGATAAAGTACTTTGAAGTGTGAGTTAAGTTTCATGTCCTTCGGATCGACGATTTACCGTTTCACCCCCCCAAACCCCCAAAACATAGCTTTTTCAAGCTTAAGTATCGCGTTATGTGATGACCGAAAGTCCGTTTAGCTTTCCATGTGTTCCCACAACTTTATTTTGTAGTGTTTGAGGTGCGAGTTAAGTATCATGTCCTACGGATCGAAGGTTTACCGTTTCATCCCCCCCCCCCAAACCACCAAAACTTAGCTTTTTAAGGTTGAAGGATGTCAAAACTTTTTTTTTTTTGCATTGTTTGATAATCGGAAGTCTGTTTTGCATTATGTTTGTTCCCACAAGTTTATTTTGTCATGCTTGAGGTGAAAGTTAAGTTTCATGTCTTTTCGACCGATGGTTTATCTTTCCATCCACCAAAACTCCAAAAACATAGCATTTTCAAGCCTAAGTATGTCAAAACTAATTTTTTTGAGTTATGTGATCACCGGAATTCCGTTATGCATACCGTTTGTTCCCACAAGTTTTGTTTTTCATGTTTGAGGTGCGAGTTAAGTTTCATGTCCATAGGATCGACGGTTTATCGTTTCACCCCCCCCAAACCCCAAAAACATAGCTTTTTTAAGCCTAAGTATGTCAAAACCTAATTTTTTTTCGCGTTATGTGATAACTGAAAGCCCGTTTTGCATACCGTTTCTTCCCACAAGTTTCTTTTGTTGTGTTTGAGGTACGAGTTAAGTTTCATGTACTTCAGATAGACGGTTTACCGTTTCACCCCCCCCCCCCCCAAAACCACCAAATCTTAGCTTTTTCAAGCATAAGTATGCCGAAACTAATTTTTTTCGCGTTATGTAATAATCGGATGTCCATTTTGCTTTCCGTGTGTTCCCATAACATTCTTTTGTCATGTTTAAGGTGCGAGTTAAGTTTCATGTCATTCGGATCGACGGTTTACCGTTTCACCTCACATAACTTTTTCAAGCCTAAGTATGTCAAAACCAATTTTTTTTGCGTTATGTGATAACCGGAAGTCCGTTTTGCATACCGTTTCATCCCACAAGTTTCTTTTGTCATGTTTGAGGTGAGTGTTTGTTTCATGTCCTACGGATGGACGGTTTACCGTTTCACCATCCCAAACCACCAAAACTTAGATTTTTCAAGCCTGAGTATGTCGAAACTGATTTTTATCGTGTTATTTGATGACCGAAAGTCCTTTTTGCATTTTGTTTGTTCCCACAAGTTTCTTTTGTCATGCTTGAGGTAAATAATTGAGACTTGCAAATTATAGAAAGTTTTTTTTTTTTTTTTTAACAAAAAATATAGAAAGTTCACTTGATCAAATATATGGCGTTGATGATGCAAGTATATTAACTCATGGCAATTAAAGCACTATAAACTCTGTTACCTCCCTAGCACAGTTCATGTTCTCCTATTGCTTCAACTGAATCAATTCAATCAGGAGCAGATAACTTTTTTCCCGGAGCTACTGATAAGACCATCTTAAGCCTCCAATCTTGAACTTAAATCTGTAAAGTTGGACAAATATAAATAGGTAGTCACAGATTTGGATGATGTTCATATCGGATGATAAGAAAACCCAAACATCATGAGATTCAACTTAAGTAGCAATTTTAGCAATTAAGAATCTGTTTGGATTAGCTTATTTGGGACCAACAATCACTTATCTGGGATAATTGACAGATTTTAGTCCATTTGAGAAAAAAAAAAAGAAAAGGAAAAGTAATAATCTGAAATCCCTAAAAATACAAATCCCTAAAAACACCAATCTGAAATTCATAAAAAAAAAACCACCAACATTTGTGTGATGTTTGGCATAAACACGCACATACCAAAAAACTCACAGGAACACACACACATACGAACACGCAGTATATATATAAAGAGAGAGAGAGAGAGAGAGAGAGAGAGAGAGAGAGAGAGAGACAGACAGACAGACAGACCTGTAGAAAACCCAAAATAGTGATGCCGGCAGTGGTAGTGGTGGCAGTGGCGGAGGAAGGGAGGTAGGTGGTCTAGTGATAACCAGGGTCTTTTGTTTTTTTTTTTTTTTGCGGGAATTTGATAGGGAATGAATGGGAATTTTTTTTTTTGGGGGGGGGGGGGGGGGGGGTAGTGGATGGGTAGGGTCTCAATTTTTTTTTTCCTCTTTTTTTTTTCTTTCTTTCTTATACTAGTACTACTATATGAGCACTATTACATTCACACACTTTTTGACACAGCTTTAAATGCATGTACCCTGTGTTGTGTGAGTAGTACACAGAAAAGTGTGAAAAATTCAAACAACAGAAGGTACATGCATTTAAAGCATAGTGTGTCAAAAAGTGTGTAAAAATTATATATATATATATATACCTAGCATTAATGTACTATATACTCCTTCCGTTCCATTTTATATATCCCTCTTGGGGAATCCAACTATTTAAGGGGACAAAAAAAATCTACACTTACTTTCCACAATTGCCCAAAATCATGCACTTTCTTTTTTTTTTTTTGGTGTTAATTGCAAGGAAAGGTAGTTTGGAAAACTAAGCTAGATTTGCATACTAATTTACGAAAGTGGACAATAATTTTGGGACATCCCAACAAGGAAAGAGGGACACATAAAATGGGACAGAGGGAGTATATACTATATGTAATAAATATAAATTTAATAGTGTGTGTTTCATTGTATTTATAAATATAAATAAATAAAAAAGTGATGTGGTGCTTTCTAAAATTTGTATTGTCAATATCCTTCAATAAAATTAGGTTGATCGACACATAAATGTTACTTTATCTTTATTGTAAGGATATTATACGAAGTTATTAAGTTTTGAAGTTGACTTTCAAAAGTGGACACTTAGTTTGGGACACTGTTTTAAAATATGGACCAGACCGGTCGGTTGAACCGGTTGACCTGTGAACCGGTTCATGAAACGGACGAGTTTGACCAGTAACATTAAAGGTGAGCAGCGGCAAGGCTAGTGGAGGTGAGCGGCGGCCACATTGGTGGTGGCGAGCGACGGTGGTGGTGGTGGGTGTGATAACATCGATGGTGGGTGTGACCAATGGTTTCTTTCTGAAAGTGTTTGAGCGGGCTATTTAGAGATGTCTATCTCCACTATTAGCAAAGTGGAGATGTCTATCTCCACTATTAGCAAAGTTTGCGTAAAAAAAAACAATATTTGTTGTAGTGTGGTGAGGGGCTCGTGGTCGCAGCGTGGTAGGGGGCTCGTAGTCGAGGAGGCGATGGTGTGGTGCTGCTTCAAGAGAGAGAGAGTCAGAGGGACGGCACGGTTGTCCAAGAGGAGAGAGAGAGAGAGAGAGAGAGGCGGCGCGGTTTAGCCCTAACTTACAATAGTTTACAAATTTCCAATATTTTATAGATTTAGTTTTTTAATATTGGGCAAATTACACTTTAGTCCATTAAACTATACACCTGTTTTCAATTGGGTCAATAAACTTTTTTTTTTGGCAATTGGGTCCTTGAACTTCAAAAATTCATTCAATTAAACCCAAAATTCTGACACTGTTACATTAAATTATTCAAAATTTTCACGTACGTTGCGCGTAATGCTTACCTGTCACATGTTAGGTTAAGACAAATACAAGAGACTGTGAATGGCTAAAAAATTATGTGATTTTGGGTATGATTGAATGCAATTTTGGATCTAGTCGAATGTGTTATTGAATTTGATTGAACGCAATTTTGGATCTTATTGAACGCGATTTATGGACCCAATTGAAAGTTTAATATTAAGCCATTAACTTTTTTGTCTAAGTAGTTGGTGAAAGATATTATAACATTTATTTAGAGTAGTGCTATGCTTACCAAATTTTCATCCCAAATGATGTTGAAGTGGGATTACTGTAGAATCACTTCAACATCACAAACAATCAAAATCAACTGGGTCCACTGCCACATGTGTTGGGTCCACACACATATTTATGAATTTAATTTTATTATACGCATGCCCATTAATTAAATTTACACACACATGCCTACAAATTAAATTTACACACATTTTTTTATGAATTTAATTTTATTGATCATAATTAAATTTTATTATAATCATTCCTCCTAATTTATTATAGTCATTCCTCCTAATATTTCGTCACCATAAATATCACATTAGAACTCACTTTAGGCAACAAATTTATATTTCATCACCATAGGTATCACTTTTGGTAACGAAATAATATTTCGTCGCCAGACACATCACATTACAACTCACTTTAGGCGACGAATTAATATTTCGTCGCTATAGGTATCACTTTTGGCGACAAAATATTATTTCGTCGCCATAGATATCACATTACAACTCACTTTAGGCGACGAATTTATATTTCGTCGCCATAGGTATCATTTTTGGCGACGAAATATCATTTTGTCGCCATAGCTATCACATTACAACTTACTTTAGGCGACAAATTTATATTTCGCCACCATAGGCATCACTTTTGGCGACGAAATATTATTTCGTCGCCATAGACATCACATTACAACTCACTTTAGGCGACGAATTAATATTTCGTCGCCAATTGCATCACTTTTAGCGACAAAAAATTATTTTGTCCCCATAGATATCACATTAGGCGACGAATTTATATTTCGTCGCCATAGGCATCACTTTTGGCGACGAAATATTATTTTGTCGCCATAGACATCACATTAGGCGACGAATTTATATTTCGTCGCCATAGGCATCACTTTTGGCGACGAAATATTATTTCGTCGCCATAGACATCACATTACAACTCACTTTAGGCGACGAATTAATATTTTGTCGCCATAGGTGTCACTTTTAGCGACGAAATAATATTTCATCGCCATAGACATGACATTACAACATACTTTAGGCGACGAATTAATATTTCGTCGCCATTGGCATCACTTTTGGCGACAAAATATTATTTCGTCGCCATAGATATCACATTAGGCAACGAATTTAAATTTCGTCGCCATAGGCATCACTTTTGGCGACGAAATAATATTTCGTCGCCATAGACATCACTTTAGGCGGCGAAATATTATTTCTTCGCCAAAATTGACACTTTAGGCGACGAAACAGAATTTTGTCGCCAAATTTATGTTTTTATCAACCTCTTAGACGACAAAATTTTATTTTGTCGCTAAAACTATACTTTTTGCGATGAAATTTAAATTTTGTCGCTAAAAAGCCCATTTTTGTTGTAGTGTCGTTTGGTAAAACTCTTAATCCAAAGGGGCTTAGCGCTGTCCATTTGGCTGTGCTAAATGGGCACACTGAGACAGCGAAACATCTCATTTCTATTGACAGTGAGAGCTTATTCGTGTCCAAGGAAAGGATAGGACAACTCCTTTGCATTGTGCAGCTAAAATGGGAAATGTGGATCTCTTAATTGGTTGAGTTTCTTAAAGCTTCTCCCAAGTCTATTGAGGATTTGAATATTAGGTGTGAGAGTGTGGTACATGTTGCTGCGAGAAACACAAACCTTGCAAGTTTCAATGTCTTGTTGGGATGGATTCTACGAAATTTGCGACGAGATGTGCTAAACTGGAAGGATGAGCAAGGCAATATTGTTTTGCATATTGCAGCGTCCACCAATCAACCCCAGGTATGCTATAATTATTTCCCCTAATTTTATTTTGATTACCATGTAAATTTAACTTTGATAGCCCGGCCAAAGAACGCGCATGGTATAAACCCCAGTTCGTTGATACCACACACAATTCAATAGAAGTAAAATATCGGTTGGACTCTAGTCGTAGAGATAATCGTACCTAGCATATTGTATGTTTATTGTATGGCTGTTATTGGCAACATACAATGGGTATTAGGCTGCAAATTTTAACTTATTGCTTAGAAAAGAGAGAAAGGAAGTGTTTTGTATGACTTGCTAGTTATTATCACACCCCGATTTTTGAACAACCAAATAACTCGTCAAGACACTAAGTTTAATCCTATTTACTGTAAGTTTTTTTTTGGTAATTTTTACCCCTGAGTTTTGGTGGCGTTTCTTTTTCGTTTTTTTTATTAAAAATAAAAAATAAAAATTCAACCCTGAGTTTTGGGTAGTCGAATATTTGTCCAGATAGTGTCTTGACAAGTTATTTGGTTGTTCGAAAATCAAAGTGTGACACTTATAGATTTAGAAGTTATACCAACGTTATTTTAAACTAGATTGGTGGTGCTTCTCCAGCTTATACGTGATGAAACTTTTATTAGAAAACCTTGTCTTTTATTTTTCTTGCCCCCGACTAAATCAAACCCCTCCTCTTATCCCTAGACACCTTTTAAGGGTATTTTGGATATTTATACAAGAAGTAAGCTATACTAATTGCCACTGCTACTTATACTGCAGTGCTCAACCCTCCTGGTGGACTTTGGCAACATGACACACTCTCAACGCCAACACAACCATTGATCTGCTTTCCAAAAACTCCACCACCAAAGCCTACCGTAGAAGCAGCCATGAAGCAGCCGTTTCTGGCTTTCTTTTTTCAGCTTCTCGATTTCACTGATTATAGCTATCCTACCACAAGGCCGTTACTTTCCTGCGCTATATGTATGTCTAATTTTTCTAATGCTAAGCTATATAATATCAATGATGATCATTACACCCTAGAACCGCTAGAAGTTTTTTCCCATAAGTTGAACCCCACTAGAATAAAGAAAAACAAGCTAGAGAGGGTACGGTGTGTCAAGTTTGTAATTTGATGAGAACCCATAATGTGTAATCATCGATTCACGTGTTCAATCAAATAGGCAACTTTTGGATGAATTACCCATTTGAGAAAGATATATTTGGTCACATTTTAAAGCTTTTTCGTTATCTCTGTTCTCACCTCCAGACATTGTGCGAGTTTCTTGATCTGACGTACGATTCTCTCTTTGGGGTGTCTGCTCCAATGGTTTTTGAAGGTTCCCTTCCTCTTTGATTTGCTAGTATTGTGGGTACATCTTCTCCAATTGGTTCAACAGAGTCTTATTCAATCTTTGTTTGCAATTGTATTCTAGTTGCTATGTATTGGGTTAGCCATTTTATTGTTTGAAAGTAAATGACATTAGATAATCAAGTTCCTTGTCTTTTGTTTATAATTTTGTGATTTAGATTTTTTTTTTTTTGGTTAATAATGTTGAAGACAACTTAAATGTGCAAATATATTTTCTAATGAATTGTTAAGTTACTAGATGATATAATCGAAAAAAATTTCTGACTACATCCCAGACAGGGGCGGATGCATATAGGGTCAGTTGCTCCTCCTAAACTTTTTAGAATCACTATTTTACCTTATAAATTTGACACACTATTCATTTTTTCCCTTTAATTGCCCCCAAAATCCCCCCCCCCCCCCCCCCCCCAAACTTTTCAAAATAATTCTTTTATCCTATATATTTCATACTTTATTATTTTTTGCCTCTTAATTGTCCCCTCAACTTTTCAAAATAATTATTTACCTTAAATATTTCATACTTTATTCATTTTATCCTTTTATTCCCTCGACTTTTAAAAAAAATGCTTTTAAGCTTTAAAAAAAAAAGATTCGAGGGCGTTGCCCCCGAACCCCTATATAAGTTTCTGCCCCCTAAACAAAACTCCTGAGTCCGCCCCTAATCACATATAGCACTTAACCTCGATTAACTCTAGCAGTGTTCAACAAAAGTGCAGCTGTTACTAGTTTGTTAATAGCAAAGATCTCGGGGAAATTTTACACAGCAAGAAAGCTTCCATTGGTTCATCACTGCCCAACCTTATTACCATCATGGACGGAGGTATTAACAGACCAAGAGGGCCCTTGTTGTTAGGATTGTGCCTAAAATTGCATTAGTGAAATTATTTCTTAATTATGATTTGATTCCTTTTTTGGTGGTTTCCTTATTAAATAAGGATTCCTTTGATGGTGGAAGATACCTATTTTATATAAGAATATTTGTGAGAGTATTCCTTGTTATACAATACTTACCATAAGGGTAAATCCTACAACTAGGATTGAGACTCTACAATCCATATAAATATAGGGCTTACTCAAGAGATTTGACATACCCACAATCTACATACACAAGAGAGGGCTGCAAACTAGTGAGGGGGAGATTAGTTTCTTGCAATTGTGTGTGTCATATAACTTGGTTGGAGAGTTATACATGTGAGGTCTGAGTGCTTATAATCTTCATATTAATCGAGGTGATCTCCTTTGCACGTGGACATAGCATTGTTGTGCCGAACCACATTTAAATCTTGTTGTGTTGGTTTGCTTGATTTTTCTTTCGTGGTTGTGTCGTTCTTGTTCTTATCTCCATCTTTGTGGGTGTGGTTTTTCTTGTTGTGATTGTTGGCCCATTCCCAACAAGTGGTATCAAAGCTCGGTTGAGAATCTATGGCAGCTGGAGATAGTTTGCTTGGGGATATGCGAATGGCAATAGAAAAGTTTGATGGCAAGAAGAATTTCAGCATGTGGCAAGTGCTTATGAAGGATGCCTTGGTGCAATAACGTATAGAGGATGCATTATGCGGTGAAGATAACAAACCAGAAGGGATGACGAACAAGATGTGGAAGAGGATTAACTCTAAAGTCGTTATCACCATGCGGCTTTGTTGGTGGACGATGTGGTGTACGATGTCATGGGAGAGACCTCCGTAAAAGCTTTGTGGGAAAAGCTTGAGGATCTCTTTTTGGGGAAGAACTTCACCAACCGTCTTATGTTGAAGCAAGAGTTGTACTCCTTTAGGCGGAAAGAAGGAGTTGACCTTCAAGACCATATAGGGAGTTTAACAAGTTATTGTGCGAGTTATCCAACGTTGGCTTCAAACTAGACGACGAGGACAAAGCTATCATTCTCCTTACGTCTGTAAAATCTATCCATAATCAATTATTCAATACATTGTTATATGGGTGAAATACCATAACGGTAGAACAGGTGAAGAAAGCTCTATTCTCTAGCAAGAAGATGGATAACAAAGAGGAAAATTTAAAAGATGCACAAGAACTTGTTACACAATAGAGGGCCAAGGTAAGGGAAGAAGAACTCTAGTGGAGGCGGTAGTGGAGCAACACAACATAGAACTCCTATGAAGGATAAGGAGTGTTACTATTGTGGAGAAAAGGGTCACTTTATGCAATATTGCCTATCAAAGATGGATAATAGAGATACCGCTGCAAACGTGTTAGAACATTCGGATGAAGATGTCATAGAAGTCATGACAATTACAAAGGAGGAGGAGAAAATCACGAATTGGGTTCTTGATTTAGCTTGTTTTGCTCACTTATGTTTGCATGTAGATTGGTTCTCATCCTACCAACCGATGGAGGAAAAAGTCTATATGACAGACAACACAGTTGGAGAAATCAAGCTATCGAAACCATTCGAATCAAGACTTCAAATAGGTTTGACAAGGCTTTTGACAGATGTGCTTCATGTTCCGAGTTTGAAGAGAAACGTAATTTCCTTGGGAATGTTGGATTCCAAAGATGCTCGTTTGTCACGAAGAGAGACTTCATGAAGGTGAAGCTGGATTCTCGTATAATGTTCTTGGGAAAGAAGGTTGAAAATTTGTACGTTTTGTTGGGAAGTACAGGTTTTGGAGATATTACGAAGAATTAGAGGGTGTGAAAGCCGGTGGGGAAATCTATTGAGGGAATAGATGATGAGGCTCCAACAACTTCAGTGATGACAACTTCTACTCAAGGTGAAGACGACCATAATAGCAAAGTGGAGCTCGTGCATTCCGTGTTTGATGATGTTGGTGATCTCAAGTTCACGGGGGATGTGCACTTGACTAATGGTGTAGTTGAATAGATTGGGGGGGGGGGGGGGGGGGTGGCAAAGCGATGCTCTATCATGTGGAAGTTGAAGATTACAAAGAGGAAGACTCTGAGGACTGATGGGAAGGAATTTGAGGCAAGGTGAAGATTGCTAGGATTGTGCCTAAATTTTATTAGTGAAATTATTTCCTAATTATGATTTGATTCCTTATTTGGTAGTTTCCTTATTAAATAAAGATTCCTTTGATGGTGGAAGTTACCTATTTTATATAGGAATGTTTGTGAGAGTATTCCTTGTTGTACAAGACTTACCATAAGGGTAAATCCTACTACAACAAGGATTGAGACTCTACAATCTATATAAATATTGGGCTTACTCAAGGGATTTGACTCAGCCACAATCTATATACACAAGAGTGTGTGTGTCATATAACTTGGTTAGAGAGTTACACACGTGAGGTCTTGAGTGCTTGTAATCTTCATATTAATCGAGGTGATCGCATTTGCACGTGGACGTAGGCATTGTTGGGCCGAACGACATTTAAATCTTGTTGTGTTGGTTTGCTTGATTTTTCTTTCGTGGTTGTGTCGTTCTTGTTCTATTTATCTCCATATTTGTGGCTATGGTTTTTCTTGTTGTGATTGTGGGTCCATTCCCAACACTTGTCCCTCCCAAAGTTTGAGAAAATTTTCTATGTATATATGTGTAGTTTTCAAATTTCTAAATGAATTTATAAATTGGCCTCCCCAAGTTATGACTTCTACAATTTCGTTCAATTTTATGTAAGGCATTTCAAATGGTTCCAAGCACATGTAGCGGTGCGATCAACTTTAATAATAGTGTAATCACTTCAACATCCTACAATGAAAATCAAGTGGATCTAATACCACTTGTGTTGAAAATCACATTTGGGATACAAATTTGTGAAGCATAGCGTTACTCAACTTGTGGTTTAGGATGTATGACACATGCTAGTTGTTTGGGTGCAAAATAAATGTTATTATTACTACTACTAGTCCAACCCAAAGAGCTCAACCATAAATCAAGCTTTATAAATTGTAACAAACAACCATCTCCTTATTATTTAAAAACACATAGGGAACTACACCAAAGAGCCAAATTTCTAATGGATTCTAAGATTGGTAACGGTAGATTTCTAACGGAAATTTACCGTTACTTTTGTAACGGTAAATTTCCGTTAGAAATCATAAATGTACTTTAGTATTTTATGGGGATATGCTTACCAATTTTTGTAACGGGAAAAGAAAAATTACTAATGGAAAAATTCTATTACAAGTTTTCACCAAAACTTAAATTTAGTATAAAAAAGATGGGGAAAAAAAAGCAGAGAAGAGACGCGCGGGGAGACAAAATAGAAAAGAAGAAAGAGAGGGAATGGAGAAGAAGAAGAAGAAGAAGAAGAAGAAGAAGAGAGAGAGAAGATGAGAAGAGAGTCTCCACAGTCCACTGCCAAGACTCTACCACCGTCGCTGCCACTTCACTACTGTCGGCGCCACTCCACCGCCGCTCACTCTCCCTCGCACTGTCGAAATCTTCCTCTCAACTCCGCCGCAACAGTTTTCGGTGGGATCTCGCTCTCTACCTCAGATCTACTACACTCTCTGTACCTCTCACTGCCGCCGAAATGTGGAGTTTTTTCATCTTCATTTTCGGAATCTGGGGTTTGTTAACATCTTTGTTTTCTTTTTTTGAGAGATTTTAGAAGTTATGAATTTTTTTTTTTAGATCTGCAACATTTTTTAGTTCTTCTCCTTAGATCTACTATTTTGGTAGCTATTTCTTTCGTTTTCAATGATTGCTGCTGTGATATGTGTGCGATTTCCTCTTTGTTAGGGTGGTTTCATCAAAATTGTAAATTTGTAAAAAAAATAAAAATAGCTTTCTCTTGTACCTATTTCAACTACCAAACAAATTATGTATTTGGGGTGTTTACTTTCTGACGTGATCATCTCCTTGCTCTGGATTTCTCCTTTTAGTACTGAGAATTTGCTTGGTTCCCATTATGTGTTAAGCTGATTTTTGATTTGTTGGATATTTTGAATGAAGCGTTCGTGTTTTCTTCTACAATACTCTTGTTGTATTTTCACATACCAAATTCAGGATCGAGTTCAAAGTTAGGGTTTCAATTTTCATAAGCTCCCTTTTTCCGGATACAACTTATGCCTAGGTATTTGTTGGAGGGCTTGCGTTGACTTCGATCATTTTGGTAAGATACTAGAGGCCACTATCACCATCGAGTTGAAGGTCAGGGTTTCTCAACTCGAGTTGGCGGTAGACCCATCAAGTGTTGGACCTATGTTTGTTTTCCTTTACCCGCATTTCTTTGTTTTACAGAGAGCTATACATACATAGGTTTATTTTAGATTTAATCTTCCGATTAAAGTTCAAAGTGGGACAGGAATCCTCCAATTTATAAAACTTAATGATTTGCCTTGTCAATCTTTGGGACATAGAAATTCATGAATCACTGAATTTTGTATAATTGGTTTCTTTTTTTTGATAACTTGGACCGCCATTTTCACAGGGCATATGCATTCAATTGGCCTTAGTGACTGTGTTATATCATAGAGTGGCAAATTAGTTTTTTTTTTGTCGTATATCCATTGCACTATCTTTTATCTTGTGTCTCTTAGGTTATTTCATTAATCCACATGGTAAAACTGATCACCCCGTAGATTATTCACTGGCATGTTTCGGATTTCCCCTTTCACCGAGAACACGAGGTAGTGACATATTATCATACATAGAAATTAAAAAATGTGTTGTATGTGTGCGAGTGTGATTGTGTCTACGTGTGCTCTCTCTCTCTCTCTCTCTCTCTCTCTCTCTCTCTCTCGTTTGATTTCTGTGAATCTTACCATAATCTCTAATGAGTTTTCTTAAAAACCCATGATTGTAAAAACATGTTTTGCCAACTTCTTTGGGGGTTTCAACATGGTTCACAAATGTGAGTGCCTTCAATTACTTTTTTGTTGGTTTTTTCCACTTTATGTATTCACTTGAAAGTTGGAACTCAACTGACTTAGACTACAATGTTTATTGGTTAAGACAATTTTTAGTGTTGGCTAAAGAAAATGAAATCACATGATTGATTTGCAATGACAAGTTCAGAAGTGCTGAGCATAGAGTTCTGGATGGACCAGTTGGGCCAAGAGTATCAGCTGCATGTTTCTTCTTTCTAAGTACCATGAATGCAATTAATAAACCACATGGGCCAAATTTGGGGTGCCTCATGGAATGCATGTTTCAAAGGCCATGGCCAGGTGTTTAGGTTGCATGAGAGGTGCTTTTAGAAAGTCCCAAGTTAGCGTACTAATTTTATCTTCTCAATTTGCTAATTTTAGATTCCTTATCTTCTCACTTCTTCTCTTTTTATCTCCTCAATCTAATGTCTATTATGGTTACCTTTTATGTGTGTAGTAATCGCGTAGGCAGTGGCAATTCTAAGCTCATTATCATAGTGAGTGGTGTTTGAAAAAAATAATCTCAAAGTAGTACTGTTTGACACTTTAATTTGATGTCAGTATTTGGGTTTGGATTCGTTGCAGTAATGGAGCACAAAGGAGAGAAAAAAAAGGTATTGTAATGGCTTGTATTAATGTGTTCAATAATTTTCTTGTTTAATTTCTTTTGCATTAATGTATTCAATCTCTAGCAAAATTAGTAGGTATTCAATGTGGTCTTACGATGCCATCTTATTATCTAATTGATTTACTGCTTAACCGTGTAACTCGAGCAATGGTTTTTGTTTTACTTTGATTTTTCTGCTTTCTTCAATTATAATATACTATTTTTTTAGCTCTGTTTTTCCAGGTATTTGTTAATAACATATAAGAACTCATTCTTCAAGACGTGTATAAGCTCTAACCACACCATGTTAAACATCATTCTGGAATTGATTTCTAATAATCTCAATTTAGTAATGCCAAGTACTGATTCATCTTTAAAAGTTAGTGTTTAATTTAGCAATGCATTTATGCAGTGATCAGAACAAGGATCCCATACATGATTTTATGGGATTAGAACTTTGAACCTATAGGAAGCACCCCACTCAGTTTTATTGTTAAGGTTATTATTTTCTCCTCCAAACAGCACTTAAAAAAGTTTCTCCCCCAACTGCTAATCTTTGCCAATGAATTCTAATTTGATTTCTATCATGGATTACTCTTTGAAGTTTAGTTATGGCAGCCCCAAGCTTGACTTGAGTACAATCGGCCTTGCTTAGCTTATTCATTAACTTCACGCAGCTATAGTTTGTACATTTCTATAGTCTAAGTCATAGAAGCACGAAGCGGGGGTGGGGGTGGGGGCGGGGAAGCGACGATACATAGAAGAGTCTGATGTTTGGGGCTGCTAGGAAGCGTCTATGTTATTATATATTAATTAATTTTAGTATTATAATAGGGAAAAATAAGGTGTCATATTTTGATATTTATTGTTTTCTTTGTGGCTATTTAGGAATTATAATACAGTTTGGGTTAAATTAAAAAATATGTTAGAAAATAATGGTGTTAGATTATTTAGGGTTACAATCTTAATTTATAAATATAAGAACTTAAGGGGTTCTATTCATAATAAATAAACATAATAGTTAAAGGGTTTAAATACACACATACACATTTTAGGGTTTCATATTCTCTTTACTCCATTTCAGCGGCAGCAAGAGAGAGAGCAGAGGCTGCGAAGGAGGAGAAGAAGAAGAAGAACTGTGATGAAGAAGAAGAAGAAGAACTACGAAGAAGAACTCAGAAGAAGAAGAAGAAGAAGAAGAAGAAAGAAGAACTGTGAAGAAGAAGAAGAAGAAGAACCTGCGTTTGACGAGGAGGGGGGCTGCAGACAAAGACCATGTTCTTCTTTTTTCTTCTTCTATTTTCTTCTCTCTGCCATTAGGGTTTATATTCTTCTTTCTTCTCTATGCTCTGGATAGTATCCCTCATGGACGCTTCTTCTCGAGTAGGAATTGCGAATCTGTTGTGAGAGAATTGCGAGTCTATTGCAAATCTCCCTAAGAACCGCGGAACCGCGGATTTTACTGTGATTGGTAGGGCATTTGCATGATTTCTTCTTCTAAGGTCTAAGCAACAAGTCTGACTTGTATTGCATATCAATAAGAACTAGACACTCCAAAAGCTTTCAGTTCTACAAAACAGCTTACTAATCCAGTTACTAGCATCTCTGTGTTGCTTTGCAACTTCTCTTTCTAAAGTGCATCTGTGGGACTAGTTTCTTAAGGTTAAGCCCCAACAATCCATATTTGTCACAAGCAACTTAGGCAGATGGCCTTAACCAAGAGGTGATATGTTCTTTCGGCCTACAGATATTATAACACCCATATAAACTGAGTATTTACCAAATTCACCATTATCTTTGGTAGTGATTTCAGAACAATCAAAGCCAAAAAAAGATTGGGTCATTTTTTTGTAAAACTAAATTCAAGTCTGGAGGGATGCATCAAATCTAAATCAGTTGCTATCCTCTACAGCAGAGGAAATTGATGTAGGAGTAGAAAGAATAAACCATGAATTTGTTGAGAGTATGAATTCTTAAGTTACTCCCTCTCTAACAGCTTAAGCTTTTAGAGTAGATGATTGTTAATATGTTATCAGAGCAAACAAAGGTACTAATTTCAATCCTCGCCGTCACCCTGATTTCTAAAATTTTCACCTGTTTGGCCTTATCAAAAAGAGTCTGGCCACATGTGAGGGGGCATGTTGAGAGTATAAATACTTAAGTTACACCCTCTCCAATAACTTAAGCTTTTAGAGTAGATGGTTGTTAACAAAATTCACTGATTGACATTCTTATTCAAGTATGGATTGGATTTTCTTATAATAAACAACCAGAAATATCAGATACCTATAATAAGAGCATGTCAAAATTTAGTAGTGGATTCAATAAGAAAAGAATCGCATAAAACGAGATCACTTCACTAAAGGAGTACTTTTGCCGGCATCTATTCAGCTCTTAAAACTCCATTGTGGTCTCAAAAATGTGAGCGGCAGGTAGAGACAAGACTGCAACTCTGCAGCAGACATTGAGGATGCTAAGATCAAGAGAAAGACAACAAGGGGGATATAAGCTTATAGGGCCAGATGGCAAATGCTACCTAATGACCACTTGCTCTTACAATTAGTCTGTTTTCTAGTATATTTAAAAAAAAAGGATATATTCATTAATATATGGATGGAAAATAGTAACCATGGCATAAATAAGTAGACGAGATATTTCAAATTAATGATCAGTTTGGCCTCTAAATTCAGGCATTAACAAAGTTGAAGCATGACCAGATAACAATATTAGTCTCCTTTCTAACTTCTCATTTGGTTCGCCCAAGTCCTCTCAATAGACTCAAAATCGAACAAAGCTAAGTAGAAATTTTTACACATCTGTTGATGAAGGTGAGTCAACAAGCTAAAGATTTTAATTCCATAGATTGTTATTTGTTATTCAGGATTGTTACATATTACTCAGTATATATGTATGTTCATTCTAGTGCCAATAGATAGTGCAATTTCAAAACTCAAATACTTGATGAGATAATAGATAATAATAGGCCTCGTATGTGAAATGTTTTTAACACTTGCTTACAAAGGATGACATTTATATTCTTTTTGGTGTGTGTTCTTGAATTTCTATGTTAACCACTTAATTATGACTCAATTTTTTTCCCTTGTAAATCTCTAGAGTTTATATGATATGCTTACTCCAAACTTATAAAAATCATATGAAGTTTTTCTTGCTTGGTTGTAATTATAAAATGTTTCCACCTACAGTTAATTGGGAGAATATCAACTGATCTACCAGGAAGCCACAAATGGACTTTCTTGTTCAGGTACTTGCTTCTTGTTCAGGCCAAGGCTAATATTGCACACAGTGCTGAGATAGTTGGTAATGCGGTATGGCATCCATGTTTCTTCCCTCATGCAGCTTCTCATTTGCCACAAATTGTCACCCCCCTCCTTTCCCCTTATGCCTTCAGTCGGTTCATACATTTAGCGAGAGAGAGAAAAAGAGAACACTCTGGATTCTGGAAAACACTTTTCCTAGTTCAGTTAATTAGGAAAACAGTAAGAGAAAAAGGAAGAAAAACAAAATGCAGTAAAGATAAATTATAAATTTTGAATCTTGTCACTTATTTCACTGCCTCTTTTCTAGAGTTCCTATAGGTAGTTTATGATGTGACAGATGAAGAGAGCTTCAACAATGTGAAGCAGTGGCTGAATGAAATTGATCGCTATGCGAGTGACAATGTCAACAAAATTCTTGCTGGGAACAAGTCTGATCTCACTGCGAGCAAAGTTGTGTCATATAAAATAGCCAAGGTAAGGATGATAGACTCTAGACCTATTTTAGGCCTTTTTTGTTAGTTTGAAGGATGCGTCTTAACTGTAAAATGACAGTCTGATCTCTCTGAAAGCATGGTCTGCTCATTATCATGTTTCAATTTTTAAGAGTTCACCCTTAATATGACAGTTTAAACTCTCCTCTGATTTTTGTAGTTCGAATTAATTCTCTTTACGTTGGGTTTTATAAACTAAGAAAAAGTAGTCGGTAATCCATAAATGGGGTAGGTTATGGGTTAAATTTGGTTAGGTGGAAGAGTGAAGATCCTCGAACTCAAAACCTGTATTGAATTAGGTTGGAAATCCCTAGGCTGATAATTTATGCTCTGCTTGGTTCATGAATTTTTAATGAGGGATAGGAAAAGAAAACAAGAAAGCACTTTTGTTTGGTTGGTCATTATGGAAAACAGTGAGGAATGTGGGAAGGAAAATTTCTACTGAAACTAAAACAAAATATTTTGAATTTTGAGTCCTACTCAAGCATATTTTCAAATTTTCTCACTTCTGTTATAATGTAAACATGAATAATGCTACGGTTACCAAATTTGTATCCCAAAATTGCTGCCAAACACATGTGGCTGGGACCATCAGAATTTTCATGGGAAGTTGTTTAAGCAAATTTGGGTATGAATTTGGGAACCATTGCATTACTATTTAAACAGGTAGGAAATTACTTGGGAAAACCTTCTTGTTTCCCTTTGTCTACATCGGCAAACTAAACAGAGCCTTAAGAAGTCGGTCCTAGAGCGCCCTGTTATTTAGTTTTCCCACTCTTCTGAAGATGTTCGTTCTACCACAGAAAACACCGAAACCTGCATGTTCATCAGTTTATTCACTTCTTTTGAATATCCAATGTCTCAAGCCCTTAGATTTTTTGTTTTTGATTTGTATGCAGGATGGCAAGCCGACCAACCATGAATAATGTTGCACAGAGTGGTGGATGCTGCTCTTCTTAAGCAAAATTTAGTTTTGGTTTGGATGTAGAAACAGTTTGTATTTAAGGATAAATATATACTTATTAGGGATTATATTTTTAGTATTTAGCATAGACTAAGCTTGCATTTATTATGGTTTGGATTTGAGCTTGTTGTATGTTTATTATAAATGCGATGTGGCTGTGATGTAAATTAGGTGCAAATAAAATTGGGGAGCATATTTTTGTGTATATATATATATATTTTTTTTTCATATTTAAAATAATTACTAACTGAAAATTTTCGTTAATATTCTTACACGTGTTAGAAAACAAACCGTTAGTAATAGAAATTACTAACGGTTTAATATCCATTAGTAATTGTCTCGAAAAGTTGGAAACTGGCATATTACAAACCGTTAGTAATGAAATTACTAACGGACAATGTCCGTTACAACAATCCACTAGTCTTTTGTATACAAAAGTGTTAGAAAATTAACAGTTAGAATAAATATTACTAACGGACCATTTCCGTTACGAAAAATAAATTACTAACGGAAAATAGCCATTAGGAAACATATTACTAACGGTAATTACTGTTAGTAAAAATAATTTTTCTAACGGACATTTACCATTAGAAAATCCGTTAGAAATATTAGTCACACCTTATTCCTAACGGTAATAGTCCGTTAGTGATAATTGTACTAACGGTAATTGTCCGTTAGAAATGTTCCATTTTGGTGTGGCTTTTAAGTGAACTGGGTAGAGTGAACTTACCCAGTGAACTTGATTTTAAGCCTAAAGAAACCCGCGGGCCAGCGGGACACAGGATGGTGCGCGGGTCAGCGTAGCAGCCCACGGGTTGTTTTAGGATTAAAATCTAGTTCACTGGGTAAATTCACTCTACCTAGTTTACTTAAGAGCCTCTCCCTATATACATATATATATATATATTTATATATATATAATTAGACCCAAAATATTTGCCTCAGAGGCGCTGGCCCCAAACCCCCATATGAGTAAACTACTATATTTCTAGCCCCGCCACTACTTACCATTAATGAAATCCTATGTTCAAAACCACCCTTTAGCGAAACAATTCGGAGCTAGAGGCATGACCTACATTGAAAGACTACAAGGACTAAAGTATTGCAATTGAGACTACTATGCTTTCTAAATTTTTATCCCAAAAGTACTTCCTAAATAATGTGGTTGGGACCAGATCCTACAATACCGCCTTTCTAGTTTTCTGCTTTATATATCTCTAATTTTTCTATGTGGAAGCTATATGATTTTGCCCTTCATCATATCAGGGTCTAGTAAAGCAAATAACCCTTTTCTACGCTATTTATGATTCTAGTTCTGGTTATTTTTGACAATTGGAAGAGAAATGAAAAAGTTCAAGAGGATTTTGAGAGCTGTGGAAAAGAGATTTCATCCATCACAAACTTGAAGATTGACTTCCAAATATGCTTTGAATATACACATGGACAAGTACCTTCTTATAATATTATTATTATTACTGGGGTGCTTAACCCGTGTATCGCACCGGACGTATACCACCAATGTCACATTTTTTAGGGGTACCCATCACTTTTCCACTCACTTTTTCAATGTAATTGTGCGTAACATTGGGTAAATTTCGTCAAATTTTTAAACAAAATGAGTACATTTATACTCTATTGCTTTTATTTGCAACTTTAGGGGGATTAAATTGACTCAATTGAAACAATCAGTACTACAATAACTCATTCTATTAGAATCCTTAAATCACATGAGCTTGCCACACAGCGATTATTTTATTGGATTCACTAAAACCTCTATGAACATTGTCGCAGTACTAAAATTATTTTCTTACCATGGATTCTAAATATGAGAGCATTTTTGCTCACTCAAATATTGCTCACCCAAGCACCTCATTGGGTGAGCATGTAGAACCCACCACTATCATGGATAAAAGAAGGATTAAATAATGTAAAAAGCTTGTGAGTCCCACATGCTCATCCGATCCATTGATTCAGCAATGGATTAGCAAGTTTTGGGTGAGCAAAAATGCTCTCTAAACATAGTCACGTGAAGTTGGGAATCTACACCTTCTTGTCTTTATTTATTTATTTATTATCAAGAACAATTATGTATAGATATGTTGGGATATAATGTATACAAAACAATACACCTTTCCAAGACCTTTATTCCGGTGGTTCACGACAATCACGTACAAAACAATCATACGAACAAGACAATAGAAACGCAACAAAAGAATTATGGCAAAGACGATTTCTCTTTATTGATAATAAACCCTACAAGACAACCAATCCCTCACCTCTCTCCTGTCAATTGTTTTTCCTCACTCTTTTTATAAAGTCTCTCTCTTCTCTAGGAAAATACAATGTGTGGGATTCTCTCTCCTGTTGTAGATTGATGACCTTCTCTTCTTAGCTCTCCAGCTCTCTATTCTCTCTAGGATGTGGTCCTAAGTACATAGAAACATTAAATCCTAATCCTATAAGAATAGGAAACTTCTTTTTCCACAAGAAACCTTAACGAAATAGGTAACCCTCTCACAAGGAAAGCTAAACCTAATAAAAAACAAGACATTCTACTGCTACTCCTTGATACCACTCGTGCGGATCCTCCCACGTGCAACATTCCAGATTGTCCACAGATTGTCTCGTCCCCATGCCCGCTTGAGTAGTCTCCTCCTCATTTGGCTTCTTGTCTTCGTCTTCGTATTCTTATGAGTTTTTGTCAAAAAACCCAAAATACTTCACCGTGACAAAAATTTCATCCCCTTCATTGTCTTTGGGGTTATTTATCAATTTTCATCTCCTCGTCATCTTTGCCACCTCTCCATCATCATCGTCTATGTAGACTTGTTGTTCCTCAAATCCTCATCATCTATGGATTTAAGAAACTATGAAGCTAAATCAAGTCCATCACCAATATCTTCTTCATAATGAAAGTTGTCACCACCTTTGGCTTGGACTTTAGCCCAACATCTCTTCTCACCATCACCATGGGAACAACGCACAAGTACCCAACATCTCTTTTCATCATTGTCACGCCTCGACGTAGCATAAACAAGGAAAGCGTTTAATTTTCTTTATGGACCCGTAGGTCGCGACAGTTTGAAGGATCGATTCCGTCCCAAACGTCAACAACAAAAACATAATAATCAGAGTAGAGCAATCAAGACTTACAAATATTTTTCTAACTTATTACATATTACCGCTCTGGGTCAGCTAAGGCACAAGCCGCCTTAAAACAAAACAATATCTATTGTCTATTACAGAATTCAGTTATAACTTAAAACATATAAAAGTAAATTCTCTATCCAGCAGTGTTCCTCAATTTGCATAGTCGTACGGCCCAGCAATATCATAACCTGAAAAGCCTGAACACGAATGTCCAGGACGCATCAACGCCGTCAACTTCAAGAAGCTGGTGAGTATTAAAAACATAACTTTGAATGTAACACATACTCATTTACCAATTTCCAATTCCCATTTAATTTAACAAGTTTATATTAAAGTAAAGAGTTCATTTTTTTTATGAAACAACCACAATATCATTTGAAAGCTTTAATTCGCATATATGTGACCGTGTATGAAAAACAATGCACCATCTCATCTTACCAACTCTTTTCTTTCGACAAACACAACAACCCACTATCTTACACCAGTATCTTTGAAACGCTAAGATAGCCACACTTTAGCACAAGGGTGCCAGGGAATGTCCAAGTTTGCCTCACACTTTAGCCCGGGGTGCCAGGGAATGTCCAATGCCTTACACTTTAGTACCTAATCTTCCTCGCAAATACATCACACAGTATCCAGACTCGGGTACCAGGGAGTGTCCGTAGGCCACACTTTAGCACTACCATGGGTGTCAGGGAATGTCCAAGTTCGGCTTCACACACTTTAACGCTACCATGGTCGTCAGGGAGTGTCCAGTTTTGCCACCGTCGCATTTCAAAGATACTCTAGCAGCAATCTCAACACGTCACACTTTGGTACACAATTACCAGGGAGTGTCCACACAATCTCAACCACATACTCTTTTCCACACTGACCACCACTCACCATGCATGTACAACTGACTCCACATGAATGATATGTGACTTAATACACAAATATAAAGTACTGGAAACGATAACCATGGATATACGAGAAGAAGTCAAATCTTATATGAAATAACCATGAATTCATCAAAAACCACTTTAATTCGCTTTTACAGCTACTAGTAAACAAGCAGGTTCACTTTGAAGCAATGCCCTTAAAAATGAGTTATAATTTTTATGGATGAATTACATATCAAAAGAAAGGTCTTTGAGTCTAGTTTCCAACACTTCAAACGGTGCGCGTTTTCGAGTTCTCTAGAGAAAGTTATGGCCGTTTTAGTAAAAGTCGTCAGTGTTGAAAAGTGCCAATCGATTGGAAAAAGTTCTAATCGATTGGAACACATACCAATCGATTGGAACCCATACCAATCGATTGGTAAACATGCCAATCGATTGGCATCAGCAGTTTCTCCCTTGTTACGAATGTAAAGCCTTTTTTTGACCCATTTTCAAATCCGAATGCAAACATGACTTATAATATATGGTTCTCTCCGATTTTCCGCAAGGATCGCGAATACGCGATCGATTTTAACTAATTTCAATCGTAGCTCTCGGATTTTACGAAAAACCGAGGGGTGACAAAACTTCAATTCTAATATACTTTCATATACGAATGAATTAAGCTCCAATACTTTAAATACAACGTAGGACTGTAATCTTTCATTTTTATCTATCAAAAACGATTTTGGTCAAGTTTGAAAAATCACCATTTTTACACCATGAATAAGCTTAAACGAATTTATATAAATATAAACTATAATTAAGCATAAAATCACATTTCAAGTGAGTTAGTAATACTCACTGTGATAAGATAATAGAGTGTATGTTGAGAAGAATAGCAAAATAAGTAGACCCACTTGCAAGCCTTTGGCTATGGTGGAGAGCTTTCTCTCTCTAAAAATTCAGTAAATTTAAACCCTCTACACTCTTTCTATCTTCTCTGTAAATTTCAGTCTCTAAGAATGTGTAGATTGTGGAGAGTGTATACGAGTATATGTAGAGATTTCCTAACTTGGCCACCAAGTAGATTGAGCCATACTCAACAAAATAAGTAGATTCTCAAAATATACAAATCACACTATACACATAAACTGATACACATATACCATACGTATATAACAAGTATATCAACTGTAGGAGAATTGAAAGGTTGGTTTAGCTAGCTAGGGGTCAAATCCACAAGTGTTTGGAAAAATAGGATTATGGTACAACATTTACACACACAAGATAGATAAATCCAAACAAGTCACAAGCTAATGATTACTTGCCATAAATGGAAAGTAAAGCAAGTGTCAATCTTGCTTTACATCACTTCCAAAATCTGTGGAAGTTTAACATGGTGCGTACAGTTTTGTACATAAACTGGTATTTTCGCAGTGCGGTGATCACCACAAAAATACAGAAAATTCATATTTTTTTTTGCGTAAGAACTGATTATCTGGTTTTATAAAAATACAGTTTGAGTCAAGAGAAATTATTTTCACCGTTTTGAAATACAGATTTGGAATCCAACACAAGTGTTACTAAATTTACAGAAATTGTAGTTTGACCCCAATAATAATTTTAGTATGAAATAAAACAAGAAATTAAGATTCCAAACATGAGAACTGTAATTAAATAAATGCAGACAACCAAATGAATTTAATTATGACAATGCAAATGCAAATAATTAAAATGAAAATGCAGGTTGTTACAATCATCATTATGAGAACATCGCACGATTACTCAACACTTCTTCTCGCCATCTCCATGGGAATGATGCACAAACTTGGCCTCATTGTTGTGACTACATCTTCACCTCTTGTAGAAATGGTTGGTGTCACTAAGGTTGTTCTTGGAACCTTTTTCACTGATTCCCACGTTTTCTTCACCTCCTTTATGACCATACCACTCACCATTGTATTTCCCAAAAGGATATACAATTCCCAACCTTTCTACCCATCAACATAACCATTGAATTCCTCTTCACCTTCATCAGGTCTTTACCCACTAAAATGGAGCATCCCTTTGAGTCCAACACACCCAAAGAGATTACCTTCGAATTCAAGCCTGGAACATGGCAGACGTCGTTTCGCAAACTTGTCAAACCATTGGTAATTTTGATCACGACAGTGCCAATTCCCATCACCTCCCCAACTATGTTGTTCCCCATAAAGACTTTTCCCTTCAACGATTGATAGGATGAGAACCATTCTCAATTTGAACAAATGTGGGAAAAATATGCCGAATCAAGCAACTATTCGTTCCCCATCTTCTCTTCATTTGCGATTGACAGAGCATCATCATAAACGACATCAATTCTCCTCTCATCCTTTCCATTTACAGAACACCTCCCTTCTACCTTTGAGGACAGTCAAAAGACATGTGACCAATTTTACCACAACAGTAACACTCTCTCTCCTTCCACGGCTGAGTATCTCGTGCTCCTTCACTACCACCTCCTCTACAGTTTTCTTCCCTCGCCAATTCTTCTTCTTCTCGTTGCGAGCGACAAGGGCTTTTGCTTCCTCCTTCATTTCATCTTTCTTATCTCGCATGAGAATAAGACCACCTTCATCTGTTCCAAGGTAATAGTATGTCTCCCGTAGAGTATTATGCTAAACAATTGCGGGTGAGAAGACTTTATCGAGGTTATTAAAATAATCGCCTTGTCCTCGTCGTCGAGTTTCACTCCTACATTGAATAAATCACACAATTGCTTGTTGAATGTGCCAATGTGACCTTTAAGGTCATTCTCCTCCTTCTTGAACAAGTACAGCTTTTGCTTCAATACTAGCCAGTTGGTTAAGTTCTTTCCCATGTAAAGATCCTCAAACTTCTTCCATATCGTATCCGCCGAGGTCTCTTCAATCATGTCATACACCACATCATCATTCAAACTCAAGCGTTTGGTGCTTACGGCTCTTGAGTTTCTTCGATTCCAATCTGCATCGGTCATTCCTGTACATTTATTAGCTTTACCAACCAAAGCCTCTGCGATATCTTGTTGAACCAAGGCATCCTTCATCCGTACCTTCCAAAGGTTGAAATTCTTTTTACCATCAAACTTCTCTATGACAATCCGTGCATCACCCATCGAATTGCTTGTAGTTGCCATGAAGACTATGGAACCACGAACCGCGGCTCTTATACCACTTGTTGGGAAATTATGTATACAAAACAATTTACCTATCCAAGACCTCTTCTCTAGTGGTGCACGACAATCACAAAACAATCACCATCAAAATTGTCATTGAATTAGTTTAGCATACACCAATTAGGAAAAGTAAAAGAAACAAGATTCCCATTTTTTCTTCCTACCAAAAATACAATAATAACATACACAAACAAGACAATAGAAAAGCAACAAAAGAATTAAGGCAAAGACGACTTCTCTTTATTGATAATAAACCATACAAGACAAACAATCCTTCACCCCTCTCCTCTCTGTTTTTTTTTTCTCACTCTTTTTATAGAGCCTCTTTTTTCTCTAGGAAAATAACAAGACAGTCTAATGCTACTCCCCGATACTGCTCATGCTGCCCGCTTGCGTGGCGCCAGCTCGTGCGGATCCTCCCACGACCTACATTCCAGAATGTCCACAAATTGTCTCGTCCCCACGCCCGCTATAGCGGTCTCCTCTTCCTTTGGCTTCTTGTCTTTGTCTTCATCTTCTTATGAGTTTTGGTCACAAAACCCAACAAGATATTGAATGCAATGGCAATTCCCCGTCATAAAAAAATAGTATACTAGTAGATTTGGGATTTGTACTTATGTGGATGGGATTTCTCCTAGAAATAGGGGGTGCAGATGAAAAAATAAAGAGGTTTTATTAGATTGTGATACCACGTCAACAAAACAACCGTTACAGTGAATATTTTGTTGTTTATATGGAACCCTTTTTGAAAGGAAAAAAAGCTCAGTCTTTTTTTTTTCTTTTCTTTTTTTTTAAAAGAGGAGAACCACTAGTACACTCTCTCATCATTCTTTTTGTTTTTGAGCAGCACTCTCATCATTTTGAGTCTCTCTTTATAGTACCTTCTTTCTTTCTTTTATCTCCAAAAAAATCCCTAGGCCTTCTCCTCTAACCTCTCGACTATAAATAATTAAGATCGTGACCAGCACGATCCAACTACCAAAAAATAAATGAGGACGACTTAAAAGTGAGAGACTCAAAGAAATCGACCAAAAAAGTTGCTTCTCTTCTTCTTGAAGAATCCAGATGAAGCAGAAGAGAGGAGCCTTTTTCAATTGAAGCTACTGTGCTGTATAAGGGAAGAAATTTTTAGGTGCTTTGATCAGGTACCTCAAACTAATAAGAGAAAGTCTTTTTGTGTGAGACTGACACCAAAAAGTGAGACCCCCTGCATGTAAGGGGTGGGGGTCCTATTCAAAAACCTCTCTCTCACTAGTTGGAGATACCGCATAGGCTAGATACGCGTTAGCACCATATTTACTCTTGCACTTTTGGTTTCACACTTTCACTTTTTGTTTTACTAGAGGCAAAACCCTTGATAGCTCAAAAAAAAGTCAGTTTTGTACAGATATTAGACAAAATATGCAAAGAGCATCCATTTTCAATCACACGTTGGTCATTCAAGCCTTTATAAGGTGTCATGTGCCCTAATCTTGTAATTGTGCAGATAATTCAGGGCACCATGAAAATAAAATAAGACACATGTCACCAATTAGAGGCGTAAGTCACCATTAGGAGACAAAAATGAGTAGAAAAAAATGCTCTCAAAATATGCATATGAATTCACCTAAAAAAATTAAATAATACATTGGAGTATATGAATTTCTTTTGCCTTAAAATAAAACGAAATGAGCATAATAAAAAAAATTCTTGATAAACAATGAACATGACTTGTTTTTTCAAATTTTTTTTTGGTTTCTTGAAGTTTGGATCTTGTCTTGCCATTTCTAATAGCTGGAACATCATTAAGCTTAAACGATTAATGGGTTGTGTACTTGTTTTCTTTTACTGGTCCCATGAAAGGGCATAGAACCTTTTCTTCATAATACACCATATCAAAGCCTCATCATCAACCAATATTTTGACCAAAATAAATTACTAATTCAGCCGATTCACACAGTGGTGTGGTCTCAAATTCAGAAATTTATAGTTAGGAAAGAGGTAGACTACAACCAGATTCACACAGTGGTGTGGTCTCAAATTCTCAAGGGAGTTTGTGGTATTTAGTGAATTTTAATCAAATCCACTTATATTCAACACCATCACCAAACACCACTATTGGGCCTCTCCATTTCTCATTAGTAGTTAGTACTGGTTTTTATCATTTACCAGTATATATCTGTATCTATATCTATAACTATAACAATATATTTAAGTGCGCCGATATCCATAAATGTTTTACACTTTTATCAATCGGTGCATTTTTACTTAAAATAATTTTTCTTAGAGTTTTAATAAGTTTGGTATGCCACTTTTTTTAAGGTCCGTCCATAAGAGTCCTACTTTTCTTCTCTCTTTTTTGGATATATCATGTTTACGTGCTAAATATGCGGTTAAGATAAGTTTAGCAAAAATCAATACGTGGACTTATTTTTATAATATTTCCTTGTATCACGTTTTTTGCTGTAATAAATTCTTGAATTGTGTTGTCTTTGAGAAGGCTATCCTTGTTGGGATTATATCACATGTGGGACAATCCCATTAATTTAGGGATTGTGTTTTGGCTAGATTCCTATTGTGATTTGGTTTCCTTGATAGAGTTGTATTACTTGTCCAACAAGTAATGGGTCATAAACTCTGTATATAGGGATGTTGTACAGAAATTTAAGCAATCCCTTAGTGTACCAAGTTGGGGATCTCCCCTCATGGGGGTGCATGGTCTAGGGTGAGAGAGTGGTGACGAGAGATGGTGCCCTTTGGGGCATGAGACATTAATCATTGGGGTTTTCTGTGAGGGGTGTTCACAACGTTATAGGGATGTGAGGTAGAGAGGGTTTTTCTTTGTCTTACTCTATGTATTATAGTGATTATGTCAAGTTCTTTGGAGTATTGAGTGGGGAGTGTACAAGGGTCTTTATATTTGGGTTATGGGATTTCATCCATGTAACTTGTACCATGTTTTACTCAATAGTGAAAGAATGGATCTCTCGAGTGTGGACGTAGGCAGGTGTTTGGCCGAACCACGTAGAAATCTGTGTGTCTTTTCTTTAGTGTGCATGTTTAATTACTGCTCATGTGTGTGTGTTTATTTGGGAGAATTTGGTTCCGCGTGTTAAATTCCCAACAAGTGGTATCAGAGCCATAATTATCAGATCATGGTGATAGAGGCGCACAGTGACAGTGGAGATTAACAGTACAGTGGTTAAAAGATAACATAGAATGAAGAAAAAAGAAGGAATAGGTGAACATGTTAGTAACATGGTGACGGTGGTCTTGGTCATGGTCCCGTGAATGATAAGCTTCATATTTACTTTTTGAAGTTTGTCATGATAAATTATTTCATGTGGCATGGTGTAGCAAAACTTGAATCATGATTGGTTGGAATTTCAAGGAGCTTGTGGAGACAAGCTATGTTGCTTGGAATTTGGGTCAGAGATAGTTCCTAAGGTTTTTGGGTGCTGCATATTCATCTGTTGGTGCAGATTTATGAAATCCTACATGGATTGGATTTTATTTTTCTTGGTGATAGATCCTATATATACAGCAGGTTGGGATCTAGGGCAGAAAAATAATTTTGATGCTACTATGATTGTAACAGGTTGCGTATGTTGTAGAGGTTCTCACATTCCACTCATATGGGCATTTCTCTTGGGTTGTTAGATTCCGGGTACGGTAAGTATGTGCTTCTGAAGAAAAAATTTTGATGGGCTCCAAAAAGGCGAGGGCAAACAAACACAGGCACAATTGTCCAACAGAGATAATTGTTAGGATACTGCACGTAGAAACGTTAATCAAATATTTTTGGAGCAGGTTCGCTATTTGGGTGGTGTGATATTTTTCCCAAAGTTGCGGAGGAATCTTATATTGTTGCTGAAATCACACATGGCGGTTGACAGAAGTGTGGATGGTTTGTGTCGCCTGGTTGGTAGGGTAGAAACTCCCAAGTCCTCGATGAAAAATTCTTATATAAGTGAGTGTGTGGATGGTTTGTTCACGGTTCAGACGATGGTGCGGGGAAATCTTGCTTTGGGAGAAGGAGAGGTCGAGGCTCTTTTCTGGTGGGGTTAATGGGTATAATTAACTCGGCGCAGTTGCATATGTATTGGCCGTTGTTTGACGAATCGGAGGTGTTGAGACCAAGTTGATTCGGGGTGTGCTGGTCATGTGTGATAGAATGGTTGGACAGTTTCCCCACAAGTGATAGAGGGGGATCTCTCCTCATGGGGGTGCATGGTCTAGGGTGAGAGAGTGGTGACGAGAGATGGTTCCCCTTTGGGGCATGTGACATTAATCATTGGGGTTTTCTGTGAGGGGTGTTCACAGCGTTATAGGGATGTGAGGTAAAGAGGGATTTTCTTTGTCTTTCTCTATGTATTACAGTGATTATGTCAGGTTCTTTGGAGTATTGAGTGGGGAGTGTACAAGGGTCTCTATATTTGGGTTATGGGATTTAATTCATGTAACTTGTACCATGTTTTACTCAATAGTGAAAGAATGGATCTCTCGGGGTGTGGACGTAGGCAGGTGTTTGGCAGAACCACGTAGAAATCTGTGTGTCTTTTCTTTAGTGTGCATGTTTAATTACTGCTCATGTGTGTGTGTTTATTTGGGAGAATTTAATTCCGCGTGTTAAATTCCTAACAATTCGATTGTATCTATAACATAGGGATTTAGGAAACTACCTAATAGGCTAATATCAATCGACCGGTCCTTTTTGAATCAAGTTAAGTATAGTCGAACTTTGCAAACTTGATTGGTTTTCTTCTTATTTATTACTTTTTTCTTTGCTCACATTTTTTTTCCCAACTGTTGATTGGTTGTTTTTGTTTTTTTTTGTTTTTGGGTGGAAACTTCAACTAACAAACAGTCAATATTAAGTTCATATTATCAATTAATAATTGTATAAGACTTATATCATTAATTCTTATTCTTATAGGACATTAAATAAACTAAATTATTTTACCATTACATATATCCTTACAATAATGCTGCAGTCACCGAAGAGTACCGAGCAATGCACCGAATTAGTTGGGTCCACTTACTTTACTCACTTTTGTTGTTTGAGCATTATAATGGGTTCGTCTTCTCTCTCTCTCTCACACACACCAATAATGTTAGCCTCACCGAAACCTACCGAGGATTTGCACCGAAATAGGTGGGATCCACTTACTTTAAACTTTGATAATTGTAATGGGTCGGACCCTTTTTTTACCCATTCTATCTTAATTAAAAGACCCTCTCTCTCTTACAAATCGCAGCCCCTCTTCCACATCGAACCTCAAAAATTGTAATCTCAGTGAACTTTTCTCAATCAATCAAGCAATTGAAGTTGAAGATAAATTCTATTTGCGGAAGATTAATTGCTAAAAAAAGGTAGTACTTCTCTTCATCTTATCTCTCTAAACCCCACTTTGTCCTCGTTCTGTTCTCACACTACTACAAGACATTTTTCATCAATTCAAAAACCACAAAAAATCAAATCACTTCGTATCAGTGATTTTTCAATTTGATTTCTTCATTAATTTTTTCTTTCAAAATTACTGATTTTGGAGGGACAATCTCTGTGTAATGCATATGGGATCAGATACAGAAAGAAAAGAAGTGCTTTGTTGGTGGGTCTGAAAAAGGGACTAGAGAAGAATTGTCACACCCGTTCCAGAATTTTATGGTTTTAAAACATGCATAATTTAAGATTTGTGGAATTATTAATGTTATTAATAATTTGATTTGAGTTGAGTTGACGTGAGTCAACGGTGAGGTGTCTAGTGGAGACACGAGGACTTGGTAACACCTGTTGCATTGGCATGATTAAATGACATTTATATGACTTAAATGTTATTTGACTTTATCTGGCATTTTGTGAATAGTAATTTTACCTGTGTTTGGTAAATTGCGGTAATCTTTGATATTGTTATATCATTCTGAGAACTGTGGTGAGATCGTGAGTGATCATAATATAAAAAGGTAGGTGGTATAGAGATTTCACAGAATTTAGTTTTCGGACATGATATTTGGACCCAAACGAAACTTAGTGGAAAACTTTTGGAATTTATAGTTTTCACTCGTAAAGTTATAAAATGAACGTGTGCGAAGTTTCGTGGGTTAATTAGAAGTTTGAGAAACTTGCGGGGAGGTAAATGTAATTCTCAGAGAGTTTTCTATATATAGATGAGGATGAGATTAAAATCTCATCCAAATCACTCACAAATATCTAGAGAGAGGAGAGAGAAGGGAGATTGAGCCAACGGGCTTTGCGACGCCGATCGACGACCGTTCGTCCGTCAGATTTCCTCCAGATTTCATATTCGAACTCGTGGAGGTAAAACCTATGTTTTGATACTACTTAGGCCATGTTTGGCAAACTTTTCCGAAAATCTTAATTCTAGACTTTTGGGAAAAATCAGGTAAAACTCGTAGGAATCGCGTATAATTCGAAATCCGACGTTTATTTAGCCTCCTAGACGATCCTTCAAAGTTTGAAGAGATTCGCACGAGGTATGAATTCTAGATCTATGAAATATATGGATTTTCATGTTTTGAACATCATTTTTGATATTCTTGGATCCGGGCAAAATTCATGTATTAGTTAGGCCCGTTAATTATGCACGTGAAATTATGATAAAAGCACGTATAACTGTTTATGTGAGCATGTTATGTGTCTACTTGGGTCAAAGGGGAGTTTGGTGCAAATTCATCCGGGGTAAGCTCCTCGAACCTTAAGGATTGTGATTGTGATTGTGATTGAATGAAATTGGAATTTGTGGTTGTGTCTGGATTGGAGGTGGGCCCAACCATACACGGTACCTGGTATGGAGGAAGGCCCAACCAGTGTACGAGATGCGTGGGAGAGGTGGGCCTCCTACGGCATCGACCGGATGAATGCGTACCACTCACCCTAGAGACTATTTCTATGTGTTTTAGATTCTTAAACCATGAATTGTCATATAAGCATACATTTAGAATTGTACGCTCAGCATATAGCTGAGCAGTGGAGATGTACTCCATTGCAGGTAAGAAGAAAGACAAGAAGAAGCGCGATGAGTGAGGCCGATGAACGCCGGGGAAATCACTTGTATATGTTTTTGTTTTTGTTTTAAATCCTAAACTAGTATAAGGATTGGGAATTTGTAATATGTTGTAATAATCTGGACTTAGATTTAGTACTTGTAATCCCTAGTAAACGCACTTGTAATCATGTTTTTGAATGATGGAATAGAGTGAATATATGTTGGTTTGAAATTGGGAGAACCTTGATTGGAAAAACTGCAGTTTTGAGTTTGCTGATAGAAATCAGTCGACTGGTTTTTGATCCAGTCGACTGGATCATTGTGTTGAACTGGTTACTGCTTTGTTTCGTCTGAGGTTCAGTCGACTGGGTTGAGAAAACAGTCGACTGAATGGAGCCCCAGGCCATGACATTCTGCTGGATTAGGGTACCAGTCGACCGGACATTTCCAGTCGACTGAAAATTTTAGGCACCAGTCGACTGGGTCCTCGACACAGTCGACTGGATAGGCTGTTATATTTTGAAACCTCTTTGTTGGAGATCACCAGTCGACCGGACCCTCGATCAGTCGACTGGACCTCTGTTTTCAAAACTGTTTTCTTTTGAATGTGTTTTCAATGGCCAAAACTTTTTATAACTCCAATTTTCAATGGATTCGTCCACTCTGAGGGAAATGTTCCTAAGTTTTATTTTACTTAGGGTTGTTTTAAAGTTCTTTCCGCTGCATATAGTGATATGGTGTTTGGTTGAGCCTCGGTGGCGTGCCACGTGTCCTATTTTCACGCGTAGTGGGATGGGTCGTGACATTTGTTGGTATCAGAGCTAGAGGTAACAAAACTTTGGGAACGTTCGACTACGAGTGGAGTGTTGAGTGAATTGTCGCATGTTTTCAATTGCATCCATACATATTAGAGATGTTTGATGCATATGTATGTTGTTTTACATGCATGAAATTGTTATTGTTGTACATGCATAGTGTTTATGCATTGAGAACTACAGGATTGTGATCATGAGTGACGAAGAGCGAAATCTATCACCACACACTCGACGTATGAATGAAATGGCAGAAATGATGGGGAATATGGGTGAAATGATACGGAATATAGCGGAGCGACTGCCTCCCACACCTCAAATTGAAGTGGAACCAATAACTGTAGTACATGCACCCGAAACTAGAGGCATAAGACCTGTATCCGAACAGTTTACAAGGAAGATAGAGAGATAGAGAGAAGATGGGTCATGGACATGGAACGAATTTTTCGATCTATTCCGATGTCAGATAGAGAGAAGATTGAGAATGCAAGTGACGTATTGAGGGGTGAAGCCCAGAACTGGTGGGTGAATGTCCTAGATTAAGGAGCACCGATTACTTGGGAAGGGTTTAAGGCAGAATTCAATCGCCGATTCTTTCCGTGAGCCGCCTACAATGCAAAGAAGCGAGAGTTTGATAATCTCAAGCAAGGAGACATGACTGTAACGGAGTATACTTCCAAGTATAACGCGTTGTTGAGGTTTGGTAATGGATCAGTGCCCGAAGAGGAAGATAGGGCAAGAAAATTTGAAGAGGGTTTAAGGGATAATATCCGGTTGAGAGTAGAGACCTACGAACATTCGACTGTTGCCGTAGTACAGCAGACGGCGCTTGTAGCCGAAAGTGGAATAGAGAGATCGAGACAAAATCACCAAGGAAAGCGAAGTCATGAGGGTGGTGACCGAAGTCAGGGGGGATCTTTCAAGAAGCCGTTTTCACGAGGCTCTAGTTCTGGTTTTAATGATTCCAGGAGAGTACCAAGTGGTATACCGTTGTGTTCACTTTGCAACCGACCACACACCGGTCGATGTTTTCTGACCAACTTTCAGAACAGATTTACAGGGGGAAATAGTGTGAGTTCTGCGACCTACCCACAACTTAAGTGCTTTGATTGTGGTACCTTGGGACACCGAGCGAAGGATTGTCCAAAGAAGCGTTCTCAACAAGGGGCAAGTTCTATGGCTTCTAGTGGTTCGAAGCCTAAGCAGATTAATGATGGAGGACAAAGGACGGAACAACATCAGGGAAGATCATTCCAGATGAACCCTGGAGACGTGGCTGCTACTAATACAGTGGTCTCAGGTATGGTGCTTGTATGTTCGCACTTAGCACGCATACTCGTTGACTCGGGATCTATGCATTCATTTGTATCGCATGCTTTCGTTGAACATCTGAATGTTAAATCGGCACCGTTAGGATATGAATTGTCTATTGCTGTGCCACTTAGTAAATCGATAATGACGTCTACTGTATATAAGAACTGTGAGATCAAATTAGGCGAGAAGTTGATGACCGTAGACCTTATACCGATTGTTGTGAACCATTTCGATGTCATACTGGGAATGGATTGGTTAGCTCTTAACCAAGCCACAATAGATTGTGAATGGAAAGAGGTTAATTTTCGATCACCGGTACATGGAAACTTTTGTTTTCAAGAAAGTGGGGTTATACCGCCGCCGTACTTGATTTCAGCTATCCGAGCGGGAAAGTTATTGAAAAAGGGATGTCAAGGATTTCTATGTTCAGTGATTGATGACTCAACGACCGAATTAAAAGTAGAAGACATTCCAATAGTGCGAGAATATCCAGATGTATTTCCTGATGACCTACTAGATGTTCTTATTGAGAGAGAGGTTGAATTCACCATTGAGGTTATACCAGACTCAAGACCCGTATCAAAAGCACCATATAGAATGGCACCAGTAGAATTGAAAGAACTGAAGGTTCAACTACAAGAGTTACTTGACAAGGGTTTCATTCGACCAAGTATTTCGCCGTGGGGAGCTCCAGTGTTGTTTGTAAAGAAGAAAGATGGTTCGATGAGAATGTGTGTTGATTACCGGGAACTGAACAAGTTGACGATCAAGAACAAGTATCCACTACCCAGAATTGATGACTTATTTGATCAACTTCGTGGGGCACAAGTATTCTCTAAGATAGACCTAAGATCGGGTTATCATCAATTGAAAGTGAAGGCCGAAGACGTTGAGAAAACAACTTTTAGAACGCGCTACGGACATTATGAGTTCTTAGTCATGCCATTTGGAGTTACAAATGCACCAGCTGCGTTCATGGATCTTATGAACCGAGTCTTTAAGGACTATTTGGATGATTTTGTAATAGTGTTCATCGATGATATCCTTGTGTATTCGCCAAGTGAGATAGAACACGAGAACCACTTGAGGTTGATACTTCGGAGATTGCGAGAGAAACAACTATTTGGTAAATTCAAGAAATGTGAATTCTGGTTACCTAGTATTACTTTTCTTGGTCACGTGATTGACAAGAATGGAGTTTCAGTTGATCCTCACAAAGTAGAAGCTGTATCAAATTGGCAGAGACCAACATCCGTATCTGAAATTTAAAGTTTCTTGGGATTAGCGGGATACTACCGCCGTTTTATTGAACATTTCTCGAAGATTTCTTTACCTATGACAAAGTTAATGAGAAAGGGAGTTACATTTGAATGGAGTCAGGAATGTGAAGACAGTTTCCAAGAGTTGAAAGCACGACTAACGAGAGCACCTATTTTAACAATACCATCCGGAACTGAAGGATTTGTAATCTATAGTGATGCTTCACACAAAGGGTTGGGATGTGTGCTCATGCAAGGTGGTAAAGTAATTGCGTATGCTTCTAGACACCTAAAGACACATGAGGTAAATTATCCGACTCACGATCTTGAATTAGCAGCAGTAATTCATGCCTTGAAGATTTGGAGACACTACCTGTACGGGGAAAAGTGTGAGATATTCACGGACCACAAGAGTTTGAAATATATTTTCACCCAACGGGACTTGAATATGAGACAGCGAAGATGGTTGGAGTTGATGAAGGATTACGATCTTTCGATTGAGTACCATCCGGGAAAGGCAAATGTAGTAGCCGATGCATTAAGCCTGAAGACGTCGAGGAATTTAGCCGATGAGCTAACACAACAAAAAGAATTGGTAAAGGAGATGGAACGATTAGAGTTGGATGTAATTCCAGGAACCAATGATGGTTTAATGATGGCGATCAGTGCATACCCAGATATTATTGATGAGATCAAGACAGAACAATTTAATGATGTCTATTTGTGCAAAATGAGGGACGAGATACCTTTGGGAAAGCGACCTGGGTTGGTATTAGAACACGAAATTCTAAAATTGGGAAATCGATTATGTGTACCGAATGTGAAAGACTTGAAGGAGAGGATTCTAGAGGAAGCTCATAGTACGAAATATTCAGTGCACCCGGGAAGTAATAAGATGTACAGAAACTTGAAGGAAAACTTCTGGTGGAAGGGTATGAAACGTGAAGTCGCTAAGTTTGTATCTGAATGTTCGGCATGTCAACAGGTCAAGGCAGAGAGACAAGTACCCGCAGGGTTACTACAACCATTACCAGTGTCGGAATGGAAGTGGGACGAGATCACAATGGATTTTGTTTCAAGATTTCCACGATCATTCAATAAGAATGACAAGATTTGGGTTATAGTCGACCGATTAACCAAGTCAGCTCATTTTCTACCAATCAAGACGACTAAGCCGTCCAAATTAGCGGAATTGTATGTGAAAGAGATTGTAAGACTACACGGAGTCCCAGCTGTGATTGTATCAGATCGTGATAGTAGTTTTACGTCAAGGTTTTGGGGAAGTTTACAAACGGCTATGGGTACGAAGTTGAGTTTCAGTACTGCATTTCATCCTCAGACCGATGGACAGTCAGAGCGTATGATTCAGACCTTGGAAGATATGTTGAGATTGTGTGTCTTAGATTTTGGGAATGATTGGGAGCAACATCTACCATTGATTGAATTTACGTATAACAACGGATTTCAGTCAAGTATTGGTATGGCACCATATGAAGCTTTGTATGGCCGTAAGTGTCGATCACCGGTTTGTTGGACCGAGGTTGGAGAAAGAAAGTTGTTAGGACCTGAGTTAATATAGGTGACTACTGAGAAAGTGAAGTTGATTCAAGAGCGGCTCAAGGTAGCTCAGAGCCGATATAAGAGTTATGCGGACTCTAAACTACGACCGATGGATTTTGAAGTTGGAGATTTCGTATACTTGCGAGTATCGCCTTCGAAAGGCATTGTACGATTTGGGAAGAGGGGAAAGCTCAATCCGAGATTCATAGGACCTTTTGAGATTCTAGAGAGGGTCGGTCCAGTAGCTTACCGATTGGCCTTGTCGTCAGAGTTGGAACATGTGCACAATGTGTTTCACGTGTCTATGTTGAGACGTTGTATGACCGATACGAGTAAGATCATTGTACCTGAACCGCTACAGATTCAGGGAGATATGACTTATGTTGAACATCCTGTAGAGATTCTAGATCGAAAAGAGCAAGTTTTGAGAACCAAGACTATTCCAATGGTGAAAGTGCTATGGCGTAGTCATACGGTGGAAGAGGCTACATGGGAAAGTGAGGAAGACATGAGGAATGGGTATCCGTACTTATTTGACGCATGAGGTAAAGTTTGGGGACAAACTTCCTTTTTGGAGGGGAGAGTTGTCACACCCGTTCCAGAATTTCATGGTTTTAAAACATGCATAATTTGAGATTTGTGGAATTATTAATGTTATTAATAATTTGATTTGAGTTGAGTTGACGTGAGTCAACGGTGAGGTGTCTAGTGGAGACACGAGGACTTGGTAACACCTGTTGCATTGGCATGATTAAATGACATTTATATGACTTAAATGTTATTTGACTTTATCTGGCATTTTGTGAATAGTAATTTTACCTGTGTTTGGTAAATTGCGGTAATCTTTGATATTGTTATATCATTTTGAGAACTGTGGTGAGATCGTGAGTGATCGTAATATAAAAAGGTAGGTGGTATAGAGATTCCACAGAATTTAGTTTTCGGACATGATTTTTGGACCCAAACGAAACTTAGTCGAAAACTTTTGGAATTTATAGTTTTCACTCGTAAAGTTATAAAATGAACGTGTGTGAAGTTTCGTGGGTTAATTAGAAGTTTGAGAAACTTGCGGGGAGGTAAATGTAATTCTCAGAGAGTTTTCTATATATAGATGAGGATGAGATTAAAATCTCATCCAAATCACTCACAAATATCTAGAGAGAGGAGAGAGAACAGAGATTGCGCCAACGGGCTTTGCGACGCCGATCGACGACCGTTCGTCCGTCAGATTTCCTCCAGATTTCATATTCGAACTCGTGGAGGTAAGACCTACGTTTTGATACTACTTAGGCCATGTTTGGCAAACTTTTCCGAAAATCTTAATTCTAGACTTTTGGGAAAAATCAGGTAAAACTCGTAGGAATCGCGTATAATTCGAAATCCGACGTTTATTTAGCCTCCTAGACGATCCTTCAAAGTTTGAAGAGATTCGCACGAGGTATGAATTCTAGATCTATGAAATATATGGATTTTCATGTTTTGAACATCATTTTTGATATTCTTGGATCCGGGCGAAATTCATGTATTAGTTAGGCCCGTTAATTATGCACGTGAAATTATGATTAAAGCACGTATAACTGTTTATGTGAGCATGTTATGTGTCTACTTGGGTCAAAGGGGAGTTTGGTGCAAATTCATCCGGGGTAAGCTCCTCGAACCTTGAGGATTGTGATTGTGATTGAATGAAATTGGAATTTGTGGTTGTGTCTGGATTGGAGGTGGGCCCAACCATACACGGTACCTAGTATGGAGGAAGGCCCAACCAGTGTACGAGATGCGTGGGAGAGGTGGGCCTCCTACGGCATCGACCGGATGAATGCGTACCACTCACCCTAGAGACTATTTCTATGTGTTTTAGATGCTTAAACCATGAATTGTCATATAAGCATACATTTAGAATTGTACGCTCAGCATATAGCTGAGCAGTGGAGATGTACTCCATTGCAGGTAAGAAGAAAGACAAGAAGAAGCGCGATGAGTGAGGCCGATGAACGCCGGGGAAATCGCTTGTATATGTTTTTGTTTTAAATCCTAAACTAGTATAAGGATTGAGAATTTGTAATATGTTGTAATAATCTGGACTTAGATTTAGTACTTGTAATCCCTAGTAAACGCACTTGTAATCATGTTTTTGAATGATGGAATAGAGTGAATATATGTTGGTTTGAAATTGGGAGAACCTTGATTGGAAAAACTGCAGTTTTGAGTTTGCTGATAGAAATCAGTCGACTGGTTTTTGATCCAGTCGACTGGATCATTGTGTTGAACTGGTTACTGCTTTGTTTCGTCTGAGGTTCAGTCGACTGGGTTGAGAAAACAGTCGACTGAATGGAGCCCCAGGCCATGACATTCTGCTGGATTAGGGTACCAGTCGACCGGACATTTCCAGTCGACTAAAAATTTTAGGCACCAGTCGACTGGGTCTCCGACACAGTCGACTGGATAGGCTGTTATATTTTGAAACCTCTTTGTTGGAGATCACCAGTCGACCGGACCCTCGATCAGTCGACTGGACCTCTGTTTTCAAAACTGTTTTCTTTTGAATGCGTTTTCAATGGCCAAAACTTTTTATAACTCCAATTTTCAATGGATTCGTCCACTCTGAGGGAAATGTTCCTAAGTTTTATTTTACTCAGGGTTGTTTTAAAGTTCTTTCCGCTGCGTATAGTGATATGGTGTTTGGTTGAGCCTCGGTGGCGTGCCACGTGTCTTAATTCCACGCGTAGTGGGATGGGTCGTGACAAGAATGAAGAAAAATCCACCACCACCACCACCTCCGCCGCCGGACCCACCACCAAGACCGGTGGTGGTGGCTAGGATGGTAAATTGAGAGAGAGTATGAGGGTGAAATTGATGGCTTTGGGTGAAGAGGTGTTACTATTGAAGAGACAGAGGAGTCATAGGAAGTTTGGCGAAGAAGAGAGAGCTGTCTTGTGGCTTTGTTTTTGCGTAGATAAAAGATAACAAAGAGATGGTTTGAAGATGCAAATGTATAGCTTTGAGATTGGGCGTTCAAAATGAAGCACTTTCTGGTGAATTGAATATTTCCAAAATGGGTAAAACCCGACCCAGCATTTGACCAAAATGTGAACAGTAGGTGGAGCCCACCTTTAGGTCGATGCAAAATTTCTGTAACTTTCGGTGAGGCTAGCATTACTCCTCTCTCTCTCACACACACACAAACACAAACACAAACACAAATACACAGAGAAACATATAAGGTTCCAAATTACAGCTGAAGCAAGTTGCAAGCTGCTTAGTGCTTAGTGCTTACCCTGCATCTCCATAGAGTCCTAATTTAAGACCCCTTCTATGAACATAATCTGCTGAAGCTTTAATTTGGAGTGTATATACATATATATATATATATGAATGTATATATACACGCATACAAAAATGAAAATTTATAATCTCTCTCTAGAAAAATTGGTTGGTTGTCTTCTCTCTTCTTTGTAACAATGAGTTGAATTTCTTTGTATTTGGGATTTCTCCAATTTCAAGTATAATGAGCCATGAATGCCTCCTCTCTTCTATGGGCGATTTCGTCTTTTTTAGTCCTATTCTGACCAACCCACCGTTGGAAGGGAGAAGTATTCAGTGCAGTTTCTTCAGTGCTGTGCAAACTGTGCCTCTCACAGTTTGCACAGTATTTGCACAGTTTTCAAAATAACAGAAACAGTTTTGGGAAAAATACTGTGCAAACTGTGAGAGGCACAGTTTGCACAGCACTGAGCAAACTGCACTGAATACTTCTCCCGTTGGAAGCAAAAAGGACAGACGGAAACAAAAACAAGGAGAAGAAGAAAATGGCAATGATGGTTTTGGGTATTGTCCCCATATTAGAAACTGTAAATTGGCAAAGAACAATATATGATTAAAGTTGAAATACTTGTTTTTTTTTTTGGGACAAAATTAAAGTTGAAATACCAATCAATTGATAATCAGTATGGCTATTGACTACTAGATACTTACAACAAGCACACAATAGAATTAGCCCTTTTCTACTTGACCAAATAAGAAAAGATTAAAAAGATAAGTTGAGGTTTTACCGAAATTACTTCTCCCACTACAACAAAAGTATATGAGAAAAACTAGTGGTAAAAGTTTACAATTCAGTAGGAACAAAGAGAACCCACAATTTAGGAAAAAGAATAATCCCCAAATTCAGTTATTTTACTAGTATATATATATATATATATATATAGAGAGAGAGAGAGAGAGAGAGAGAGAGAGAGATGAAATTTCAGTTATAATGAGCCCCTTGAAGGAACATCCAAAAAATCTCCTAAAATTCAGCATAAATTAACCCAGATTCACAAGAGACGAGCTTCGAAATAGTGAATTAAGATTGAAATTACTTACCACTGGAAGAGTTCATAGTTCACTCTGCGAAAGCTAGGTATAATCATCTAATGGGTTTTTTGATTAAAAACGAAATGGGTTATACAAGGATCCGAGACCCAATCATTTATTTTGTTCAAACCCTTAAAGTGAGTGGATCCACCAATTTGGTGCAAATGCTCGATATTCTTCGGTGACTGCAACATTATTGAAATCCTTACACATCTCTGACCAAGAAAAAATTTTTACTTTCTCTCTATAATTTTTCAACATTCAATAGCCATTATGATACCAATGATTGAGATATGTTTCTATCGAATTTTAGCTATTTAAAAAAAATAATATTCTTTATATATTATTGAATTGTTTTAAGTGTTTTACACTTTTATAAATTTATGAACTTTTACTTAAATGATTTTTATAGAGTTTTAATAAATTTGATATGCCACTTTTTTTTTTTTTTGGGTCAAGTCCTACTTTTCTTCTCTTTTTTTGGATATAGTACGTTTATGTGTTAAATATGCGGTTTAGATATGTTTAGCAAAAATCAATACAAGGACTTTTTTTTTTTTTTTTTATAATATTTCCGTGTATCACGTTTCTTGCCTTAAAAAATTCTTGAATTGTATTCTCTTTGATAAGGCTATCCTATCTAATATATATATATGAAACCGGAGGATTTTGATTTTGCCACGTGGCAACTTCTACCAATTTTAGTATTTTTATATATTGTTTCAAAATAAATATTAGTTGTATTTAATATATTCTTCTCAATCTCACCTGATGTGTGTTTTCTTGCCCCAAATAACTCAAAAATTCACCAGCATCTTTCTCCCTTTCCATAATCTCTCACGAAAATCTCTCTTTCCGTATTCATGTTTACCAAAAAACCCATTCTCTCTCTCCTCCAGTATGCCCCAAATCTCTCTCTTTCTCCTCCAAAGATCAAGCTCATTTTAATTTCAAAATTGATCTACCCCTTTATTTACGTACAGAGCTCAGTCTTCTCTCTATCTCTCTATTCTACTCCACCTTCTCATTCTCTCTCTTCTCTTCATCTCATGTCTCTCTGTGTGTTCCTGTCGGCTTTTCAAGTTAGGGTTTTGGAACCCCTTCAGCTTCTTCTTCCCTAAATTCCCTCAGGTAACGATCTCTCTATCCTCTTTGTACACACACACACGCACACACGATTCATTTGATTTGTTTGATTTTTTTATTTAATTTTCCCCCTTTTTCATGCTGCAAAACCTAGAATTCTGAGTATACACGCTCTGCTTCCCATTTTTATTTCTATTTTGAAAATCCGTGATTGATCTGTTCCAATCTAATTTTCTGAACTCTTTTCTTTTTTTCTTATAGACTAGATAATGAATATTTCGAGTATGTAATTTTTAATTTTTTTTTTAACTGGGGATTTTGTATTCGGGTAATACTTGGGCACACCCAAAGACACAATTTTTGGGACACAACCTAAGAGATGTGTCTATCTCTCTTGTGTCACTGTGGGATCCAGTGACATCACAGGAGAGATATAAACACATTTTTTGAGTTGTGTTCCAAAAGTTGTGGCTTTGGTTGTGTCTCAATCTTTACTCTTTGTATTCATCCTTTTTCCATCATGTGAATTTTTCCTTCGTTCCTTCATGAGTGGTTCGAGTTCTTGGTCGAAGAATGCCATTGTTCTCGGATTAATTTTTTGCAACTGGACAAAGGAATTGTGGATTGGTGCGGTGGGCATGATGATAACTTAAAAGGCCCTACCTCTTTACTCAAGTTCACCAGACATGTGGCTTTGATACTTTTCCAAAAATAAGTCAAAGTTAAGATACTTTCACCAAGTAAATTGTTGAAATTATTTTTGGTGACCTTAATAATATTTCTTGATAGACTTTTTGTTTATACAATTTTCTGGATATATATTTTTTTATAGAATAATATCTTTTTACACTTTTTATAGCAGAGTTTTTATAATTCTGTCAACCAAGACTTGGAGCCACGAATGAAGTTTGTCCTTATAGCCAAATTTAAGTTAGGACCCTTTTTATGATTATTTGGTTCATTGACATTCATTAAAATGTTATGACCATTAAGATAAAAAGGGGTTTGACTAAAATTATCAAGATCAATTCACCCATTTTAGAACTGCTACTATATGAACTAATTATTTGCCTTTTTGATGGTTTCACAGTTCATAGCATGATAGCAATCGACTGGGTGAGTTCTTTTTGCATCTTAAATGGCATTAACAAATATTTAGGGAATTGTTTATTTGTGTTTTTAATTATAGATAATTGCCCATGGATCCCCCATCCATATACTTTTATGGATAGCGGACACCCAATATTCTAATTTAATACATCATTTTCTTTTCAATTTTCTGGCTTGACGCCATTGACAGATAAATTGGCATAAATTAATTAAATACTTCCAAAATCCATAGTTTGTCTAACCTTGAATCCAAAATTCTATGTAATTTTTTTTCATTCATTGATATGAAGTTATTGAATTTAGGATAGTTTGGGACATCGATTTCTGTTAAGAAGTAATGTAGCACATCCATCGCACAAACAATGCCTCCACCACCTCTGCATTTCTAGATTTCTACATGTAATACCATTGGAGGTACCTCTCAGTCTTCATTATCCTTTTTATTTACTTTACTGTATTTTAATGTTAAGTAGCTTAAAAAAAATGTATTTGTTCTAGATTTTTATAGCTTGATATGATTATTTGGTCCATTTAAAAACAGATTTTGGGGAAGGTGGTAGTCTAACATTAATAACATACATGATCATATTTCTAGCAATTATGTAGTTGTAATTTAGGGTACAATTGATAAGTAAGGTAATCTACATAAGCTTTGTACAACATTTAAATTCATGTCTAATTAAATATTGCAACTATGACATGAAACTATGAAGTTTGTAACCACAACATGTGTTACAAAGCATATCAATACTGTTTTTGGAAATCAGTGCAAAACTGATATGCATCACACTTTTCTTTTATTAACAAATTCTCACTGTGGTCGAGACAAAATTAAATTTTTTGTCTATATATCTTTCTCTCAAGGGTAATTCCAATTTATGTTATCAATCCATCTCTTTTATGTTGTCACTCCATCTCTGCTTACAGAAATTAGTCTCATTTTAGTCTCACAGTTGCTCTTTCTTTCCTCTTTTTACTATTTTGGGTTATTGTGTGGGAATACAGATGAAAGCTGGGAAAATTTTACTCAGCTTGCTAATTAAAAGTTTCTTTTTTTCCTTTTCGTTCCATTGACTAAGTAATGATTTGGAATTGACAATAGTAAATTTTGTCCTGTAATGGTAAATTCATTTTGCTCCACTAAACTTTCACCAGAACATATATTTCATTGTTAGAGATGCAAACGTGATCACGGTGAACAAAGTCCGAGAACACGTTCAACATTTTCCATTTTTTCCATCTTCTCCACCTCCAATATGAACATAGCAGTGACATTTTGAGCTTTTTCTGATCGTTGTTCTCAAGCAGTTTGTATAGACAATTTAATTGCAGTTCACACACTTAATTCCATATAATGCATCATGTGTAATGTCTGAAATTGTAAATTACTAATAATCCTTGATATATATTAGGTGAGAAAGTGAAAGAACATAGAAGGAATGAAAGTTCTCATTTAATTTTATGAGAAGCCCATGATTTTTTTTTTTCTACTTTTCCTGACATTTGGTTCTGAGAAAATGTAAGAAAGAGAAGAAAACATATCATCGGTTTAGCAGCTTAATTTACCTGAATAGAGTTTTCTAATCCTTTTAAGCAAAAACAAAGAATTTTTATGATCCTTCGAGATATAAATTCACCTACATGCATTATGAAAGATAATAGTTCTTGAAATACAAGTCTGATCATAGCTGTTAGGCATTTATTTTGCATGTCTTGGGTGTATATTTTTCTTAAGGTATAAACATATTTAACATAAAATTACCGACATTTATTTGAGATTGTATTTGAAAATGTTTTACTTTTGCTCTTCCAGTACGCATTGAAAGTTTTGATTGTCTTTGAAGCAGGCTCCAATTGGCTAAAATAATTCCTGGACAGAGGCCAGACACAAATAGCTACCTCCTCAAGGTTTAAATTGGGAGACAAATTGGGTTTAAAGATCTGTGGGTTAGGAGTTGGATTTCAGTGCTTTTGTATGTCAGTTTCATTGTTGTTAAGGACTGGTCTTAGTTGTTCTTAATTAGTTTGAATTTCCCTTTTTGACTACATCAAATTGTTGTTGCTTTGCCCAAACTTATCCTATTATTCCATTTACTAATTGCTATTCTAAATGAATAACTTTAACTGATGTTGAGGATAAAAATTTCCAAGACTTCTAATTTTGAATTTCATGTATTTTCTAATCTCTTATCTCAGCAAACAAATAGAAGATAATAGATCTGTCTTGGAAACTTAACATAGGACAAATTTATTAGTGTAGAAGAAACAAAAAAAAAAAAAAAAATTGTTGGTGTTCAATGAGTTTACTCTTGGAAACATTATTTGACCAGTATATATCAAGTTTTGTTCTATGTAATAATCTTTTTCCTTATTTTTTACTAGAGCAATGCAACCTTAATTCATTTGTGGAGATGTTTTTTCTTTGTTGCCTATTGAGTACACCTTTTTTTTATATATATACACAGTGCATTTTCAAGTATGATTTGATGCTATGCAGTTTTTGCTTACATAACACTGAATTTATAAGCATTGCTACATGTAATGTATAGTTGTCCTCCTTTTTTCACCTTATTTAGGTACCTATTGTGCATGTCTCGGTATAAAACACAACCCTATCCATCACACTTTACTTTTGTGTATATACAAGACCCTGTCCTCCAACGAGGATCACCAATGATTTCTATTGGAAGACTGGTATGGCTGCTAAGGACTGGTCGGATGTCGCGAAGAAAGGATTAGTCGAAAGTCTCTTTTTCTCTCTCCGAAAGGGGTGTGGGTGTATTGTTTCATTCTTTATGTTTTGTTGTTTAGGTAATTATTTATTAGAAATTTGGTGCTTCGGTGATTTTTTTATGTAATCGAAAAGTTTATAAAGGTCCTTCTGGATTTTGTAAAAATTGATTCTGATTGCGCTTTCAATTAGTTGAAACGATTATGCATTTTTTTAATTGGCATTAGATAATTCAACAGTCATGTAATTTCTGTTGGGCTGCCAATAGCTTCATTTACCCTTCTATTTTTCTTTTGTGCCCAAGGGCACGGGCAATTGCTAGTTGTATATATAACGTAGGGATTTAGTAAACAACCTAATAGGCTAATATCAATCGACTAGTCCTTTTTGAATCAGGTAAAGCATAAAATTTTACAAACTTGATTGGTTTTTTTCTTCTTTATTATTGTTTTTTCTTTGGTCACGTTTTTTTATCAAACTGTTTGATAGGTTGCTTTTTTTTTTTTGGGTGGAAACTTCAACTAATTAAACAAACAGTCAAATATTAAGTTCATATTATCAATTAAAAATTGTATAAGACTTGTATCATTAATTCTTATTCTAATATATAGGATAACAAATAAACTAAATTATATTTCCATTATATCCTTTACACATCTCTGACCAAGACCAAATTTTTTGAGTTTGTCTCTATGCTTTTCTCTATAATTTTCCAACATTCCTTAGTCCTTAAATATTACTGAATTATGCACGAATTACTCAAGAACTACCATAAGTCATTGAGCTCGTTTGATAAATAAACTTGACAATTAAGCACTGAAAATTTATATCACGTTTTTCGAAGTTAATGTGATGATCCATGAGCATGCATGTTGCAAGCAAGACGAACCAAAATGAAATTCTGATAACTACCAATCTGCTGTAAAACTACAGAACTCGAGCGCTCGAGTGGCTTAATAGGCCAGCCAAGGAGCGCTCCATAGCCTAAGCGTTCGAGTTAGCTGCTATTAGTACCATGAGCTGTGAAAGTGGTACTTTAATAATTATGTATGTGCATGTGTAATTTGTGCGTAAGAAGTTGTACCTTAATCTGGTAGTACTTTATTAAAGTGAACTACTTTTGTAATAAAAGAATAAAGGAATTGTTGATTTTGTGAAGGCGAGCGCTCGAGCCTACTGTTTTAAGAAAGTTATGTTTTTTTCTAGAGTAAATGATATAACGGACCTGTACGTCTTAAACGTACAAGATACGTGAACTTTATAAGCAGTAACATGATATGCGTAAGACCAATATGGCGAGATCGAATAATGTGCTTTAACGACTTTTACCGAGTGCGTTAATCCTTGTTGACTAGTCTAGATTTTCCGAGATTAATTGTAGGACGTAGAACACAAGTTTGCTCGCAAACTTTTCTATTCTAACTTGTCAAAGGAGCTAGATAATTGATATCTCCACAGCTAGCCTTGTAGAAATGAAAAAGTAGCATCACTTTCAACTGTCATCACCAGTTTTATTACTAATAAGCTTCATTAATGTCTATTTAAGTTGCTTGTATTGGCAACATATATAGAGTGAACTTCTCTTTTTGTGACAATAGAGTCTTTTCATTCATCAACACAGCAACTGAGGGTTAATGATTTCCATGATCACTTGAGCGGCAATTAGCATTCCCAGCATTTTTATAAGTTATTAATTAAGCACTTCTGTTTTGAGGGGGCTAACTTTAACAGGCTAGAATGGAACAAAAGTTAACAGTGGCTGCTCAAGCTGGAGATATCAATGCCTTGTACGCGTTTATACGCGAAAAACCAAATATTCTGCAGAAAATAGATGAGACCTCCTTTGTCGATACTCCTCTGCACATAGCTGCATCTTTAGGACACACACATTTTGCGGTGGAGATTGCGAGCTTGTGGCCATCATCTGGTAAAAAGCTTAATCCAGATGGGCTTGGTGCTGTCCATTTGGCAGTGCTAAATGGGCACACTGAGACTGCGAAACGGCTCGTTTCAAGAAACAGCGAGCTGATTCGTGTCCAAGGGAAAGATAGTGCTACTCATTTGCATTGTGTAGCTGAAATGGAAAATATGATCTCTTGGCTGAGTTTCTATGTGTTGATAAATATGCACGCAAGCATACGAGTCGGGTTTAGGTCACTTACCTAGCGGAATAGCCCGACGGATCGCCGAACGGTGTTGTTACGAGCCCGACGTCTTCACCCACGAACCGCTGCTCCATGTTGCCTCCGTGTACTCTCTTATGCATCGCCTAGGTCGTAGAGGATGCTTCTTGAGCCATCCCCATGATAGTCACCTTCTAAATCCCAAGCCTCAAGGTGATTTGCTAGAGAGAGAATTCGTGAGTTAGAGAGAGAGAGAGACGAACGTAAGGGAGAAAAGGGGGCTGCTGAGATTGTATTCTCATCTCATGTAGGTTTTTGTGTAATGCATATAACTATATATATGCATATCAAAAACCTAATGGGCTTGGACCCCCAAAAGCCCGTTACTTTGGTGTCCAAGCCGAGCCTCGTTTAGACCCAGTCCAATCTCATGTGGGTGCCCGTATGGCCCGACCACATTATGTGTTACATCTCCCACTCACCCACATAGGGTTGATCTTAAAACCAATCTCTCAACACAACGGAACTTCTCATCTCTTCATACAGGGAAATAGAACGTGCGACCTTACGAAAAGAAAGTACAGCGACAGGAGTGTAATGCCAAATCATCACCATAACCAGCAAGACACATCACTCGGAAGCTTCTCGTGTATGCCTTAGACGATTCAACCACACCTGACACAGCATTCTCAATCCCTCGGTGAAAAGAATTGCTGCACCACCTCAATGTAATATACTCATGACATATCAGTAACAAATTACGATTATCGCAGGCCTGCTAATGAGTCACAAAAACATGGTGTGTTATTGAATGGTCTTCCCTGAGCCCACATGTCAATCCGACTAACTCGACCTCTTGCCCAGACACACCCCATAGAACGGAATTATCTCATCGTCCTAGGATAGCATGCTAAAGTAGCTGTCATCAAGCGTCCTCTTCATGACATAGTCTCAAGTCGTGAAGGCAACCAGTTTGTAGGATAACCAATGTCTTGGATATGCTACATGGCTCACACAGCAATGAAGAGGAATCCATTCATTGCTCCATAGTCGATCGCAAAAGCACATACAGTATGATATGTATGCTATGGCGTTCTTCCATAAAAAATGGGCATGTCACTCTGTGTTTGAAAAAACAAGTAACGCCATACGAATCTTAGTCTAGACGTTACACAAAACGTCTAACCTGAGTTTCCCAGCACAGTCGCCACTCTTGGCGCCCGCCTGAAAACTCACATTCGGTTGTAAACAGGCTACATAGAGTCGTGGGATATCTCTATGTTCGACCAAATATAAGGTCTCATCTTAGATCCATCTAAGGCGACATATAGAAATAATAGGGTTTATATCTAGCTCGCTGTTCTTATACTGCGTAGATATAAGTGTTCAAGCTCTCTTTCTAACACTACAACAAAAATGGGGTTTTGCAAGGAAGCCTGGCAAGGAAAGGTAAATTTTCTTGCCAAAAGTATAGTATTAGTAAGGAAATATAATTTTGTTGCCAAAGAGCTGAAAGACAAACGTATTTGGCAACGAAAATCTTTTTTCCTTGCCAAAAGTGTAGTTTTTGGCAACGAAATATTATTTTCCTTGCAAATAGTAAATTATTTGGCAACGAAAAATTAATTTCCTTGCTAAAAGTATGTTTTGGCAAGGAAATTGTTATTCCTTGCCTAAAGTTCAGTAAATATTGTAAAAATAATTTAAGGCAAGGAAACGTATTTCCTTGCTAAAAACATATTTTAGCAAGGAATTATTTCTTCCTTAAATAAAATTCAGTCTAAAACAATGAACCCTGTTTTGCAAGGAAATATTTTTCCTTGCTAGCCACTTTTCATTTCCCTCTCAAAACATTTTCTCACAAAAGGTGAAAACAAATGACCCCTTCTGTCTAATTAGAAACAGAGAGAGAGAGAGAGAGAGAGAGAGAGAGAGAGAGAGAGGGAAGGATAAGAGAGAGAGAAACACGAAATCCTTCTGCCGCCCACTACCCGCCGCCCACTGGTTGCACCCCGCCCTCACCGCTCGCACACCACAGCCACCGTCGCACCTTACTCTCCACTCTCCAGGTTTCTCTCTCTCTCTCTCTCTCTCTCTCTCTCTCTCTCTCTCTCTCTCTCTCACACACACACACACACACACACACACATGCGCAGAAAATCAGATTTGGGATTCATTAATGAAAGGCTTTGAAAGCAAAGGGAAAGTGATTTGGGTCACTTTGCTACCCTCTATTTCTTAACATATTGTTTGTAGGGAGTAATTCACAATACAAACATTTGGGTCACTATAATCGAGTGTATATAGTGCCTTCCCCTATGAATCAATTATGGGGTCACGAGTGGGTGAGTTTTGCCCCGACCCAAAGAGTCAGTTGGAACCGTTCCCTTTCCACCAGGTTTTTGTGAAATTTGAGTTGTGTGTTGTTTTCACTTTGATATGTTTTGGCTTTTTTTGTGTAAATATGCTGACTTATCTATTTCTTTATGCCCCCCTTTTCATTTGTAGTTCAATGTGAGTTACTACTTTTTTTAAAACCTATTTTTGGGTTCTTTGTTTCATTATATTCATAATGTAGAGCAACTCCAATGCCCTAGCCATTTTTGCTGGGCAAAGCATCAATTTTCCTAGTTGAACAGTAAATTGCCTAGTGAAAAAAGCTTGCCCACTCCAACCATGCTATAACCAAAATGAGTATCATTTCTCTATTTTAGTATTGTTTATTATATTTTATTTACTCCAATCCAACCCCTTTCTTAAAAATTCAAAAAAAATGTACATATGTATAAGGTCCAAACTTATTATTAAGTAGATCACTTAGGTTGAAACTCTTGATTTTTACATCCGTTTCAATCAAACATTTGGTTTCAAAAACTTTTTGTTAAGGTCCAAACTTATTTTTCAGATGTCCACATATTTTTCTTAAGTCCAAGCCTGAATTGTGACTGGTCAAAATTATCTTTCCCTGCATATGTCGAAGCTCATTCTATGATTGTCCAAGCACATTTTTAAATGTCCAAACTTTTTTTCGAGTGTCCAACGTTGTTTTATGAATGTCCAAAATTTGTTTAGTTATGTTCAAATTTTGAGTGTCAATGTGCAAATGTCGTCGTCGACGTCAAATTGGTTCCTTATATGTCCAAAGTTTGCGTGATGTTGTTCAAATTGATTCTTTCAATATTCAAATATTGCCTCACAATGTCCAAATATGTCATTAAGATGTCCAAATTTTGCTTTTGAATGTCCACATTTTTTCATTCTATTTCTAAATATTGCTTCTGATGTTCAAATATTTGTTGATAATGTCCAAATTGGTTCTCTAAATGTCCAAACGTGTTATGTTAATCTCCAAATAGTTGATGTGCATGTCCCAACTGTGTTTCCTAATTTTCAAACTTGTTCCCAAAATGTCCAAAATTGTTCTTTAAATGTCCAACTGTTTTCGAGAGTGTCCAAATTTAAGCAGTGCATGTCCAAACATGTTTTGTGAAGGCCCAAACTTATTTTTCAAATGTCAACATTTATTTTCTTAATGTCCAAGGACACAATGTGGCTTGTATATGGAATGAGCCTCCTGTTTGACCCAGACAAAGGGCCTTTTTGGTGATGTATAAAACTTGATTAGGTTTAGCTCAACTCTCATTTTTTATCTTGTTCTTATGAGAACAAACATCATGTTGGTTTTGACAACTGGCACGAAGTCACGAACTCCCAAGCCATAAAAGGACATTTAACAAAAACTTGAACATGTAGAACTGGTTAGTTTATGGACCAAATAACTAGTTCTTAGAATTCCCAAATTGCCCCTAAGTGAGCTTACAGTGAGCCAATCTCGAGTAACATGGTTTGCCCATTTCTAGGTGTGTTGTGTAAATTGTGTTGCAGGTACGTTTCCAATTAACCAATAACTATAATACTAAGGTAAACTTCTACAATTTTTGAACTAATATATAATTGGAATTTCTTCCCCCACTCTCAAAAGCGCACAGGCGCACGCACATAAACACAAAAAGAGGTTGGGTTGTGGTCAAGAAAATGTGGTTGACCTCCCTCCCTCAGTCCCTGTCCATGCTTATCAGTTATTGGATGTTATGCTGCTGCTACTGAGCCAGTTATGATGTTGTTCCACTCTCAAGGAGTTTTATATAATAATACCTGTTAACTTCCTTTCCCATGGTTTAAGTTTTCTCTGTGTTAATTTCATTCTCCTTTCTTTCTAATCCATGCTTATCAGTTATGAAGTGTTTGTTGAATTTCTTGTGAGACATTTATGGACCAATTATGTGGGAAAGAATAGTACGTTACTATTCTTATGCAGTTTGATCAATATTGCTTACTAGTTACGTGTATGTATGCATATATGTATATTACACCCACCCACCCACCCAAACCCCCCCCCCCCACACACACACTTATATATATATCACGAGGAGTTCCTTTCTTGATAGTTTCTCTTACAATTTCAGGTTCATGGTATACTGAAAGATCTGGTTTACAAGTCGATGAATGAAACTATGACATGTCCCCATATCTTGTCTTTTAGATTGTGTTATGGATTTAATTCTTGTATTTGAATTGTGATGGAGTAATTGAAGAGCGATAAAAGTTTCAGTGTTTCTTCACATCGAAAAAAGTTAGCAATTTACTTCTTTAAAGGGGAAAAAAAGATTCTGAACTTTTCATGAGATTAATGTGTTATAGCGCTAAAATGTAAAATAGAAACACGAAGAGACTTGATGGCCTAAAATTTGAGTAGTTCTTATCATTTCAGTAAAGTGCTTCTAAGAATCAAAATTTCTGTACAGAGCATCATTTGGTTAGTGAGGTAACATAAACATTTTGGAAATACTGTGGAAACAAAGAAATAAGTTGGAACACTTGATATGGAGTATAAGACAAATAATGGACTAATTGCCTAAGTTTCAGGCACGCACAACACTAGGGCTGAATTGGGGTGGGGGTAGTAAAAACACTAAGCGAGTAAGCCATCAAATGATAGCAGGATATCTTTATTGGGGAAAACGATTTAAGTATATATAATCAAGTTATTACAAAAAATATGAAACTTTGAATATAGCATATATGCATTTTAAGATATTCATGAATAACCCTTTTAGACACATGCTTCTCCTTGTCAACTTTTGTCACTTAGATAAGATATTCCTTATTGTGCTTTTGAGTTAAAATCCTTCCTTTTCACCTTTTCTATAAAGATATTCAATACCTAAGCATCTTTTATTATACGATGGTTTTTTTAATTGTTAATATAATGTTTCGACCGTTTTGGCACATCTCTCTCTCTCTCTCTCTCTCTCTCTCTCTCTCCTCACCTCACCTCACCTCACCTCCCCGTCATTTAGATCGGCTTATTGTGATTCAAGATCTGGAATTTTTTATTAATTTTTTTTTGTGGTTAAGATCCTTTGCTGATTTGGATCTGTGAAAAGTGTATACCTTTTATTTTTTGTACGCTTTGTTTTTCACATATTTTGAGCTTTAAGTGTACTATTATGCCCCCCCCCCCCCCCCCCCCCCCCCAACATATAAATCGATTTTGTGGTTTTTGCTTAGACCAGAAGATCCCAACACTACAACAAAAAAAATATTTATATGCTTGTGTTCATGTTTACCTATAATTTCGGCTATACTTCTGTGATAGTTTTCATTCATTAGAAATATATATGACGAAAAACTCTACTTGGGTCTTGAAAATGCAGTTACAATGAGTTGAAGTAGATGTTCTTTTGTTTTAGCATTGAATGCATAAGTGGTCATTCTTATGAAACAATGGGTGCCATGAATCGTAATAATATTTCTTCTCTCACTATTGCAGAACTGCCACTGAGTTTTGGTTAGTTATAAACGTTTCAGTTGAAAAGAAGACAACTCATATGATTTTGAAATTACTCACGGTATGTTCATAAAATGCAGTTTTCGTACTCAATTTTCCCCAACACGTGTTTATTTTTTTTCCTCCCAAGGTATTTAAAAGTCTCTCATCGATGTACTTGAACTTAATAAAGTGCATGTCATCATTTTCTGCCGGTGTCATGGTTTGTAATGTTGATTAGATTCTCATAGAAGAGGACTATTCTATCAGTGGGTTCCATTCAACGTCGTAGTTATACCCAATTTTGTATTGTATTTGTTCAATACAATTAGTTGTAACCAATTCCTCTCCATTTCTACTTCTCTCTCTGTGAACTCATGTATTCAGTTTTTTCATTTCAATGAAACAGCTCCTATTTTGTACTGCATCATTATTGTTATTATTTTTCGTGTGTCTCCAAAGTCCAAAGTCAAAAGTGAAGCTTCTACGTTCTTTCTAATTTCTTCTGTACACTGGATTTTTGCTTCTTTCAGGTTGATCAACTGAGCGGATAAAATTTAATCTCTGTACTAGCAACTTATGGGTGCTACTCAACAATTTAAAGATGCTAGGACAAATAATCGATTGCTCAAGTCAGATTTGGAAGCTTTGACAGCCAAGGTATCTCATATTTTTCATTTGTTGTTGTTTTAACACAATATTGGCTGTCTTTCTAAATTAAAGTTTTTCATGGTATGAAAAACCCTGTTTGAATTTAGCCTCTGTCAGTCTCTCTTGAGTTTAATCTTTCATACTTTTTGTTTCTCTAAACATTAATGGCAAGCTTATGTTCTCAACATGTCCTCTTCTCCTATGCTTCCTCTCTTCACTAAAATTGTGGACATTATCGAGGTGGTCAAAAATATAGAAAATAACATTAGTGACAATTTAAGAAAACGAATATCCATTCTCCTCCATTTTCCTAGCTTGCTTGATTCCAACTTGATGGAAGCGTTGATCTTTAAGAAAAAAAAGTTTCTGCTCCTGTTATATGTTTTTCCCAAATCATTATTATTGTTCTGCTCTGTTATGCTCAGATTTGAAGTTGAAGCAACCGAGGATTACTCTACTTTGTGTGTGAAGTTCAAGTTCTTGATTCTAAGGTACTCTCTCTAAGTTTGTTTCTTTTAATCTTACTTCACTACATGGCATTTCATTTTTCTCTCAATTTATGCTAATATTGTAAAATGTTGAGCATTCAAATTTACCTAATTCATATGGAGAGTTGACTTTGCATGAACTCCAGCATTAGTTCAACAAGAGCATAAAAGTATTGTGCAGTGATTCAGCGAATGACTGGGTTATATTAAAAAAATTAGTTCTCATTGACTGTTAGGATATAAAGAAGGCTTTCAATGGTTTGTGGCTAAGCTGAGCTTGGTCAAGGTAAACAGAGCCAACCAATTTGAAGGTAAAAATGCCCATGGCCTGAGTAAAACCCATTTATGTGAAAGTAAACCTATCAAACCAATTTGAATTCCAATCCTAGGCCTGCCCATGGCCTGAGTAAAGACCATTTATGTGAATCCCTAGCCTAAGCCCATTTCATTGTCCACGTCTTAACCCAGCCCATAAAATATGTTCTAAAACCACAATTGCCCTATTTACAAACCTCATCAACAATTAACAAATGATATCATATTTTTTTTACATGTACAATGTAACTATGCTAATGCTGTCAACTTAATATAAAAAAAAATTTATTTGAAACAACATACACATTACCACAAATAAACCTGCACAGATGCTAATCTAGATCTGTTCTTTGAATACCTTCAAAGTAAAGATAATGGGTTGGATTCAAAGTCTCATCTGATTAATTTAGAGTCTAGAAGAAGGAGAATGTATGTGTATTCAAGGGAGAGAATTTTAGAGTGTCCTTTAAGCACACCTGGGTGGCGCTTTTAATACATGTGTAGGGATAGAGAGATATAGTAGTCTTAGGAGAGACCTTTAGAGATATCCTTTAGAGATATCAGATATCCTTTATCTTAGTAGATGACCTTTAGAGTATTCTTTGTATAAACGATGTTTTCTTACGATTAAGATGACTCAATTGATAATGAACTAACTTGAGTCAAGAACTAAATTAGGAGTGCACGTCGGTTCCAAAAATGTTTCTTTGTCCATTGGATTTTATTCAAGACCGTAAACGAGCATTCGTTATTGCAATGGTAAATCTTGATTGTGAAGCATGAGAAAGCAGTTAAAGTCTAAGGGGATGAATTTGGTAGTTGAATTGATCCTCTTGACTTAGCTCATTGACAAAATGTGAAAGTTCACTTTTCCTTTTATGTGGTGAGTTCTATGTTTTCGTAGGAATAAGATGACCAATAGTTTGTGATTTTACAAGTTCTATGTTCAAGACTTGTTTGGACACTAAGAAAAGTTTGTAGAGTAACTTGAATAAGTCTCCACTACATACAAAATCAGTCTCCACTACATACAAAATCAGTGTGTATACTCAACAACTATGACTGGAGTCATAGAGGTTGTGGATGGGATTGAAGGATTGGGGTTTGACTGTAAATTCAGATACCAATCTTTAAGCAAATAAAAGGTGCTTGGCCTCTATAGGCAAGCCAGGCAATGTCAGTCCCTCAACCTTTTAGACAAAGTCTTGCCTGTGTCTTAGAGGGAATGGAAACATTTATGATGAAACTTTTGGTTGCATGACGATAATTTATTAGTCACATTTTATTCCTAACGGTAATTTACCGTTAATAATAATTTTACTAATGGTAAATAACCGTTAGTAATGTGCCCGTTTGGTGTAGTGGTTACATGGGGTAATTCCGTGGTTTTTTCCTCTTCTTTTATAAATTTATAAGATATTAACAGTACTCTTTTATTTTTTTATGCAGATGGCGCGTAGAGTTGGTCGATTGCTCGTTAGTGTTCAACAATTCATTATTGTCCTTATGATGTGGGACTTTTTTTTTTACTAAACGTGTATTGTAGGACTTATTCAGTAGCTAGGATGTCGGAAATATGAAAATTTATGTTATGTTGATTTTTTTTTTTTGGTGACCTATTATGTATTCTTTGGATATTTGAAACTTGAGTAATGTTAGATGTGATATTTAATAAAAAAATTTCATGTTGGACAAGTTTGGATTATTCTATATTTATAAATTGAACAGGTTTTGAAGTATTACAGGATTAAAAATAAATATTGAATTGAACAGGTATTGTAGGGGTTACTTTTAAGAGAACAAAATGGGCAAGGAACCATATTTTTGTTGCTAAAAATAACTTTTAGCAAGGAAATTATTTCCTTGTCTTAGAGTTCTTTAATTGGCAAGGAACTAATTTTGCCTTGCTAAAAGTCTCCTTTCGCAAGGAAATTATTTCATTGCCATATGTTAATATTATTTGCAAGGAAATCATATTCCTTGCTAATAATGACTTTTAGCAACGAACATATTTCCTTGCCTTAGACTTGGATATTTAGCAACGAAATTTTTTCCTTGCCAATGTCCAAATTATAATACAAAGACAGGGTTTTTGCAAGGAAATTAGACATTTAGCAACGAAAAACCTGAGCACTAGCAAGGAAAAAATTTCCTTGCAAAATGTAAGAATTTGCAAGGAAATTTGTTTTCGTTGCTAGAAGCTTTAGAGAGGAAGCTTCTGCAAGGAATAAAACTTTCCTTGCAAAAGGGTTTTGCAACGAAATTGTGGCCTTTTGCAAGGAACTTTTTCTTTGCGAAAACCTATTTTTGTTGTAGTGTAAGCGCTATGGACACACATGTCCTAGCTAGCTATCTAAGCGCCATGAACATAAATGTCTCATCTTGCTCCCCATCTAAGCGCCGTAGACACGCATGTCCTACTTCGCTATCTCGGCGCCAAGGTGAATCACCCGTGTGAGCAGGTCGATTCAAGCCCGGTGACATATAAGAAATGTGCATTCATTCCATTCATATAACAAACATATATGTATGGAAACCAATTAGTTTAAAAAAAACTTGAATAATAATGTCAATACCACAATAAAATGTCTAAGCACATCAAATCCCCAATTGGAGATATGCCTCAAGACAAATTCCCTTTGCGCAAACTACATCTCAAAAATGTGACAAAAACGAATGTCTATGTGCTAAAATGATTTTTGAGATCTTTTGCATATGCACAGGCTTATGTGTTATCACCATAGATAAGCACAACCTCATCATTATGAGATAAAGAGCCTAGCCACTGCAAAAACTCTTAAACCAAAACAGCTTCTCTAACAGCTGCAGAGCACACCACATATTATGTTTCCATCGCGGACAGCATAAGGCAAGGTCCACAGTCCTCCTGCGAACATATCGCAAGATACTCTTCACTACTTTCTAGTGACAGGACCATGGTTGCTACGGCAACGACTAATTAAACCAACCGCATAGCAGACATCTGACCGAGTACACACATTAGCATACTTCAGATTCCCTATTGCGGACGGATATGGTAAACTGGACATTTGTTTCCTCTTCTCATTATTCTTAAGACATTGATCTAAGGTCAAGGTGAGTCCCCCAAAAAATGGGATGTCTATGGGTTTTCAGTTTTTCATGTGAAAACGTTCAAGAACCTACATCTTGTAAGTCCCTCGAGACAAACAGAGGAGCTTCTGAGAACAATATCTCACAGTCTAAACTTCCAACACATAGTTGGAATCACCCATGTCCTCAATCTCAAACTGAGAGGACAACCACTCTCAAGTGGCGACAATGGAACTCATCTCATTCCCAGCTAAAAGGACGTCATCAACATATAAAGAATTAAAACACTTTCTTTGGACCATTTAATGTACACACATTGTACCACTGCCTAGACGATTTGAGATAATAAGTAGATCGTTTGAGACAGCACACTTTTGCGCTCATTCCCTTTGGTCACAACACCAATGGGATGATCCATATTTATCTCGTCGTCTTGTTCTCCATTGAGAAAAGAACAGTTTAAACATCCAACTAAAAGGGTTCAAAAACTAAATATGCGACAATTGCTAGGATAAGGCGAATGGAGTCAGATCTCACCCTTTGGGAGAACATGTTTCCATGGTCTATACCCTCTCTGGGTACAAACTATCGCCACAAGGCGCGCCTAATACTTGTCAATTGAACCATCTGCCTTGCGTTAGATTTTGAAAACACACTTGTCTCCAATCGTCTTACGCACAGGTGGATTGTCAACTAACTCCCAGACCTTATTTGCGTCCATAGAGCTCATCTCGTCTAGCATAGTAACTATCCACTCAGCTTCAGTAGACGAAGAAAAACGCTTCAACAAAAGAAGCATGCTCATCCTCATCCACTTGTGCACACATTTGCACACATATGAAAATGTCTTCCTCAATTTCAAAACAGCGATAGGGAACGTTTTCCTCATCACCAAACAGTGTACTACCTGAGAATCTTGAGTGCCTAGTGGTGCACTCCCACTATCTGGTACACCCCCACTAGCGTCTAGCGGTGTACTCCCACTCGGGTTGAGACTAGTACCATTTTACAGCGATTAATCCATTTTACAGCGATTAATGGATGTGGATCAATCTCCCCACCCTCGCTTTAAAGATGGTATGTTGTCTTCAACATCCTCCAACTCATAGAGGTCAAGATATCTCTTAGTAATACAGATTTGTGGAAGTCATTCTCAATATCATGTGGCACCATTTCTGTCATTCCTATACCCGTTTGTTCATTATACGTAACATGGCTGTTGAGCTATTAGAATACCTTATAAAGGTACACTTTCTAGCTCTCGAGCGTAGTTTGTCGCACTTATGCGAGGTATAGTGAACATAACCTCCTGAGCTCTACGGGCGCAAATGCTCCAAAATGAGCTTTTCGCCTTTCCATAGGTCATAAGGGGGTAGAAGGAATTGACTGAGGAGAGGCACTCTAGTATGTAGGCAGTAAACATCCCCCCAAAACAACTTTGGGAGGTTGACTTGCGCCATCATAGTCCTAGCCATATCTAGGAATGTCCCATCCCTTATTTCTACAACACCATATTGTTGCGGAGTTTCCGGAACAGAAAGTTGTCTGCGTTTCCCCTTTTTCCTCACATAGTTCCCAGAACTGATTAGATAAATACTCGCAATCCTCATATCGCACGAAATTATCTATGAAAGTGAGAAAATAAGGGACGCCATGACGTGCCTTTACAGCCATAGGTCCACAGATATGTGAGTGAACTAGCTCTAATGCTTGAGTAGCTCTATATAGCCTCTCTAAAAGGCTTTCGACATGCTTTGCCAACTAAGCAAGACTCACACATAGGTAGGTCAACCTCAGCGAGTGGGCCCAAAAGGGCTTCTCGAGCTAATCAAGTCATCCTATCACATCCTATGCGTTCAAGTCCAGCATGACATGTCTCAGAATAAATGAATTACAGAGGAAACTAGAATTATTAAAACAACTCTTAAGTAGTTATCTCTAGATAACTATGTCCTAGTAACACTACCACCCAAAAGTGTCCATCCTATTACCACCGAACTGAAAAACGCCTTCGATTACGCTATTCCACCTTGTTAGCCTTGGGCGCAAACTTGCTGGCCCCACCCTGCCTCCAGGCGGGTTTACCCTTACCATTGCGTTTAGGCCCACTGGCCTTGCACTTACTTCCACTTATGGAAGTAGTGGTCAAGAGTATAGCTATACAGTTCGCCTTACCTTTTTGGCGCTCCGTATTCAGCTCAACATGTCAGAAAATGTCAAAACCAAAAATTTAACATTTCCTTTATGGATCATGATTTGTTTTCTATGGATCCGCGAATCAGGCAAAGAACGAATCATAGCCTGAAACTACAGTTCGCCAGTAAAGATGTTCCGAGTATTCTGAAATCACGAATCATACCTGTCATCAACCTTAGATGTCCAGTCATCGTGTACTTGGAACGTTTCCTTCACTTTCCCGAACTTCATAACTAGATGCTTAATCTAGTAGTGAATGTGCCATGGAAAACAAATTTGAGCTGATCTCATAATACCTTGGCTATTGGGTAGTACATATACTTCCCAACACGATCATGGTGCATGCTGCTTATCATAAAGCGCGTGCTATGATCCTTCTCGAGCCAAGTATTATAGGCTATTAAGGTTATAATGATATTGGGCCGGAGGCCCATTATTCGGTTTAATGGGTTGGACCATAGAATAAGCCTAAAGCCCACAAGCTCTTACTCATTCTATCGGTGTATTACTTTACAGTGCCATATAAAAAAAAAATTAGTCCCTTTTAAACTTGTTACTTTTATAAAGATCGACAAAGTGTGGTTTGGAAAACATTTGTTTTTGTGAATCCAAAAAATTTGAAGAATATTATTTGAGAACATGCGCAAGGGGTTGACACTATTATTTGCACATTTCATAAGGTTTGTTTTAAAATCCAATTACAAATGAGTTTTCCCCTTTCTACAATTTAAGACCAAAAAATTCGCTATTGCTCATTAATCAAATCTTAATTTTATAAATCAAGAAAAACTTTTTATAATTGATTTTTCTAAACAAACATTAATTAGATGGTACAATTACCTATCTAAGATCATCCACAGTAATATAAAGTGCGCCATACAACAAAAATTGCGCATGGATCCCTACGTGGGTCCGAATTGACAACTTAGAGCTCATGTTAAGGTAATTCAAGTGTATGATATATGAACAAAGAAAACCATCCCTTTACAAGTAGGCTTTTCCAATACAAGAAATAAAACCCTCGTCCTCACATTACATTTATAGCCCATAAAAAATAGGGATGCTTTGTTCATAAACATATACAAGAACAGCCTTAAACATACATCGTGAGGACACAAGCTCTATAAATTGTCAATTATTGTCCATTCATTTAAGCCAGATTAAAATGTATTAATCACACACATCAAGCACTCATGTGGTCTTATTATAAAATGAATGGACCCATCCGTCACTCCACTTAAGGAGGAGGAATTAGAGGTCATAGGGTCAACCAATCACAAACAACAGTAATTAAACGTGACCAACAATGCAATGAGCCTCTAAAAATAATAAAATGTGCAATAAAAATGATTATTGCACAGCCCGAATAGCTCCCATAAGCTAAGTAAAATCAATGAAAAAATCCTGGATTTTTCATTAATTTTAATCCAATTTTAGGTCTTAAAACATAATTTAAAACCAATTTATTAAGGGCCCTTTAAATTAACAATTAATTTAAACCTTATGGAAAATTTCATTAATTGAAAAACAAGATTTTCATTATAAATAAAAATTTTCCGGAATTTCACCAAGGCCCAAAAATATTTTGAATCAATTTAACGAAATAATTTGATTTAGTTAAACAAAATTAACTACGAGCAACTAAATTCCCAAAAATACAAAAATTTCAAGAATTTGTGCTCCAGAAATTTTCAGTGGTCTAATATGGTGTTCTAAACACCCTATATTAATTTCAAAAATTAATAATTTATTTTGGCTATTTTCAGCAATTAAATAAATGCACATATGCATAAATTTTATGCTCCAAAATACCAAAACAAATGTGAGATAATTCATAAAATTTTCTCAAGTCTCCAATTAGTGTATAAAAACACTAGACATCAAATTCAAGAATTAACAATTTTAATTGGTTATATTTTAAGCAATTAATATTGCGTATTCGACACAATATATATGCTTTAAAATACGTCCCAAAGAGCGAGAAAATCCACTAAAATAATTTTCTCAAGATACCACTAGTGTTCTAAACACATTGTGTTAATTCCTTGAATTAACAATCAATATAAATATTTTAAGCAATTTAATATGTGTACAAAAACACACAATTGTATGCTCTAAAATATTAATGTGATTGAGATAATTTACCAAAAACTATCTATGGGTCCCACAAAATTTTACATGGTCTTAAAACAGTGTCCCTTATGTCCCATATTAATTACAATAATTAATTATGTATCAATATGCTCTAAAATACCATAAATACATGATAATTTACACAAAAATTATCTTAGAGTCCCTTACAGTGTACTAGACACTATATATTAATTTCAAAAATTAACATGTATTTTTGGATATTTTAAGCAATTAAAAATATATATGAAACACATATTTTATGCTCTAAAATACCAAAAAAATGAAATAATTTACCATAAAATTATTTCTGGTCCCACATAGTGTCCATAAGATAGGAAAAATGAAAAATTAATTTTCCCAAATTTTCCAGAATTTTAAAGCATTTAAAACAAATTTAAATTATTAAAAAACTATTTATTTTAATAACAGAAACAGTTTTAAATAGAAATAATTATTTTTTATTCTGGAATTTTTTAATAAAAATATATTAAGGACCGGGACCCCGAGGGGGACCCACACTCGCCGGAACCATGGTCGGAGGACCATCGGAGGCCGGCGAGTGGAGCCCACTCTCCCCGGCGCGAGTGGGCAAGGCCCTTGTGGGTCTTCTTCTCCACCAAAAACCCTAAAAACTGCAGCAAAAAGCTGCGCGCCCCCCCAACTTTGCAAGATTGTATCTCCTTCGTTATAGATCCAAATGACACGTATTATATATGGTTGGAAAGATCTCGCGGAGTACTACAACTTTAAGCCAAAAAACAGAGGTATTGGACGAGTAAATCATCCATAAATTGAGGGCAAAGTCTCGGAAAAAATTCGTTTTTAAACAGCCCAGATTTTAGGGTTTCAGTTTGTGCCTTCGTTTGGGATAACCATGACTTGGGACTTATAGGGGGGACTCTAGGGATCATATGGGACACTACCATGCCAAAAAATTGGACCCCTATTGGAGTTTAGCATTAGACCCACTTCAAAATCAATTTTTCAAAGTTTTTGATAAAAGCTTGAAAATCCAACAATGGTAGATTCGGTTTGGGTAATCTACGGGCGAATCAAACACCTACAGGCTCTGATACCAATGTTGATAAATATGCACGCAAGCATACGAGTCGGGTTTAGGTCACTTACCTAGCGGAATAGCCCGACGGATCGCCGAACGGTGTTGTTACGAGCCCGACGTCTTCACCCACGAACCGCTGCTCCATGTTGCCTCCGTGTACTCTCTTATGCATCGCCTAGGTCGTAGAGGATGCTTCTTGAGCCATCCCCATGATAGTCACCTTCTAAATCCCAAGCCTCAAGGTGATTTGCTAGAGAGAGAATTCGTGAGTTAGAGAGAGAGAGAGACGAACGTAAGGGAGAAAAGGGGGCTGCTGAGATTGTATTCTCATCTCATGTAGGTTTTTGTGTAATGCATATAACTATATATATGCATATCAAAAACCTAATGGGCTTGGACCCCCAAAAGCCCGTTACTTTGGTGTCCAAGCCGAGCCTCGTTTAGACCCAGTCCAATCTCATGTGGGTGCCCGTATGGCCCGACCACATTATGTGTTACACTATGTTCCTGTCCGGAGTCTATTGAGGATTTGAATATGAGCTGTGAGAGAGGTACGTATTGCTGTGAAAAACAAAAGCTTTGCAGCTTTCGGTGTCCTGTGGAAATGGATTTGGCGAAATAGTCGACGAGATGTGCTAAACTGAAGGGACGAGAAAGGCGCAATGCTGTTTTGCATATTGCCGCATCAACCAATCAACCCCAGGCATGCTATATTTCTCTCACTTAATTAATTTTATTTTGAAAGCCAGGCCAAAGGTCATGGTGTAAAGTTCTTTGAAACCTCCTACAAACCAACCCATATCGGCTTGGGCAAGACGTACAGCGACACAAATTTAACCAGTGGAAGTCAAACCTCAGCTTGACTGTAGTCGTAGAGATAATAGTACCTAGCCTATTGTATGTTGATCTTAATTAATTGTGGCAGCAATTGGCAACATACAATGGGACTATTTGGTACGGCTTATAAGTTACAAATTATAACGTATAACTTGAGAAAAATGAAATGATGTGTTTTGTTTGTGACGTAGAGATTTAGAACTAATAACTTTTCATTCCTTATTTAATTAGGTCAAAAATCCAACTTAGTTGAACCTAGATGTGCTTAATTCTCCAGCATATTGGCCCTATTTGTTGCAGCTTAAAATAAGCTGAGAAGTTATAATCTCAAAAGTATCTAAAACCCTGCTTTTGATAAGTTAGCCTATTTCCCATTTTTAAGTTGTCTTCTGCTTAAATAAGTTGTAAGCTAAACCTTGCTTGGTGCAGCTTAAATTATAATAACCTATAAGCTTAAAACGTCAACTTATAAGCTGCAACAAACACCCCCATTCTCTACTTTCTTTTATTGGAGAACCTTATTTTCTATTTTTCTTTCTACTGAAATCGATTACCCCTAGCTAAATCAAAACCCCTCACTTGCCCAAAAATCCGTTCATTCTTTTTCTTGTCCTAGATAAGTACTTTCAAGGGCGTTTTGGATAATTATACCACAAATAATCTGTTTTGATAGCTTATGCTACACCAAACCAGGGGCGGCCTTGGGTGCATGCGCTCAAGCGACCGCATTGGGCCCATTTTTAGGTCTAATAATTAGGCCTATTTTTTTCTAATTTCTTCTTAATTTCTATGAAATTTGTCATTTTTAGGCCTATTTTTTTTTCTAATTTCTGTGAAACTTATCATTTTCAGGTCTATTTTCTTCTAATTTCTTCATAATTTCTATGAAACTTATCATTTTTAGGCTTATTTTCTTCTATTTCCTTCACAATTTCTATAAAACTTAGTATAGAGGCCTCATTTTTTAGGCCCCTTTGAAAGTTTACTTGAAGCCCCAGACAATTTTTATCATCTCAGGACCGGGCCTACACCAAACACCACTGCACTTTATCACTAGCTGCACCAAATAAGTTCACAATTAATTATGAGATCTAAAAGGCATAATTTGAAAAGGTAAAAGCTGTAATTTGTCTGATTAGTTAAGTTGTACCAAATAAGTCGAATAGAAGTTGTGATTTCATAACCATAACAATATTATGGCATTCATTTTCCAGTCATAGTCCTTTTGTATTTTTTGATTGAGAGAAGCAGAAAGTGTGAAAGAAAAAAAAAAAAAAAAAAAAAACCTCCTTCCTCCTTTGTTTGGAAAGTTTAGTTAGGAGAGAATAGAAGGTTAATGGTCGGAGAGAAGTGAAAAAGTCCAATTTTTTGACTCTGCAAACTGAGGGATTCGAACATGAATTAAGAGAAGAGAATGAAAATAAAAACATTGTTAAAAATATATTCCTAAAGTGTTACACTTGTGCAGTATTATACTTTTGTTTTTTTTTTTTCCCTCCTTGTGGAAAATTGTCTCATGTCAATATAAACAAGTTGGAGAAATCTTTATTTCCTCTACTCTTCTTTTGTTGTTTTACTTTTTCTTTTTCAACCATTTTGAAAGAGAGATTAACTGGTGATTGTCTGCAATATGCAGGTTGTGAGGTTGTTGGTTAAGAAGGTAGACAAAAATGCTAAGAATTCAGAGGGTTTGACTGCTCTTGACATGGCCTTGGGAGAAGAAACCTCCGGCATTTTACATCACGCAAGAGCTCGAAGAGGTTCATCAGTTCCTAATCGCATTACTCAGGCTAATAATAGCCCATCTAAAGTGGGTTGTTTTGGTGCATTGCGCGAATTTTTTATTCGTGAGCGAAGGGTTTATCAGTTGAAATGTGCAGTGTCATACCACCTCTACTCACATCGCGGTGCAGAACCCTCCTGGCGGACGTTGCATAAGAAACACAAATTTGACCACCTTAAAAGACTGTGTTTTCGAGCAGTCCACCACCCCTAAAGTCTAGTGAAGAACGAGCCATGGATATAACTTGTAGGTTATTCTATCCCTACCAGCTACCAGACACATTAATTTTGTGCTAGGTATGTATCTAGGTTGTCTATGCGCAAGCTACTTTATAGGACTCGTGTTGATATTACCCCAAGACTTCAGCGATGTGATTAAGGTAGAACATAAAAATTAGAGTAATGTTAGATACATCTAAAAAGAACACCTATTGACGTGGATAGCTAAAGATCTTCTTTATTTATAAAATAAAAGTACTTAAAATTATATTTTATTTCGCAACTGCTATTGATAGCTCAACAGGTGAACAGTTTGGGTGTTTTTTTATATGTGCCTAGCATTTTTCAAAAATTTGTAAATATATATATACAATCCGGATCTTAAGCGGATCTTAAAAAATGGACCTAAAAGACGGACTGTGTAAAGACTGAGAAATTCTCACTTTTTGAAATTTCTCAGTCTTTTGTGAGAATTTCTCATTCTTTACACGGTCCGTCTCTTAGATCTGTTTTTTAAGGTCCGCTTAAGATCCGATTAAGATCCGGACTGTATATATATATATATTCCGATGTTGATCTCACTGAAATAAACTAAATAAAAGAGAGGTGTGAAGATTGTAATATGATATAAGAACCTACGATGTGTAATCATTTATTCACATGTGCAATCAAATAGGTAATCAATGGATGAATAAGTGTTGGAGAAAGATGTATTATTTGGCAAAATTTTCAAGAAATGACAAAGTCAATAATGATAATTATGTGGGGCAGTTTCTTTTGATGTATAATGATATTGGAGTGATCAAGTTTCTTGTCTATTATTCTATTATTTAAAATTTTGTGCTTTTCTTTTCTATTGTTAATTTTGTTGAAGACAATTTGATGTGTAAAAGCATTTTAGTTACTGGTATTCATTACATAAATTTATGACTACTTACGTCACAAGTAACACCCAGCAAATATTATCTCTGACAGTGTTAAACGAAAGCGCTGACTGAATGAGGATGACACTGGTTTTGCTGAGAGTTTTTGCTGCTGATTTTTTTTGTTTGGGCTGAGTTTTACTCTTTTTGCTTAGTACTTTTTGGTTCGGTTCTTCGGCTTCCCTGGCCTTACTTAGGCTTGCTGATCTTTTTTGTAGATCTTTTGGACTTTGTTTTTTGATTTGGGTTTTGAGCTGGTTGGTTTTTTTTGGGAATCTTTGTTTGTTCAATGCCAATTGTGATGGCTCCAACTTGTGCTGTAATTGCTGCTGTATTTGCTTGGACTTTGGTCCCTTTAATGAAAAATGTTTTGCCGAGCAAAAAAAAAAGTGTTAAACGAAAGCGCAGTCTTGGCTAGTTAGTTTAACACACCAAGTAATCTTCTACTAGTTCATTTGTGGTATATACATTTTTTTTAACAGCAAAAATAATCATTTTCATTAAGGACCAAAATACAATTCATCAAGGACGAATTCTGGAATCATTCTTAGGTTGGACGAGAAATCTTACGGGGGGAGCAAGCTTAATAATTTTCAAAATAAAATTAGGGAGGAGGGGCCGGCCGAGGGGGAGTAAGTATATCTAAAGTCATGGCCGGCCCAAAGGGGGGGCAAAAGGGGCAACCGCCGTGGGCCACCAAAGTTCACAAAATTTGAGGGTCCCTATGAAATTTTCATAATTATTTTTTTACGTTGAGAATTTTAGTATTTTACATTTAGGCCTCCTCCAATGCCCAATTTAGTATCATCAACTACATATATATTGAATCATTGATATACATGTATATAAAAATCAAAAGTAAAGGCCCTAGAATTTTGAAAATTATACTTTTAGTATAAGAAATTTTTTACTTTTAAAAATATGCCCCTCTAGAATTTTGAAAGATACCATACAATATTTAAGTTTCACAAATAGACTCATATTATAAGTAGACCCAAAGAATTGCAAATTATATATAAGTAAACCCTAAAAAAATTGTCAATTATGTAAAAGTAGACCCCAAAAAAATTACCTCGGGGGCACTGCCCCCGAACCCCCGTATAGGGGCCTCCCTTTCAATAGTTCGTTTCGGACCTCCAAATACTCGAGACCGGCCCTGACTAAAGCATATCTATATTTTTTTTTTGGAAACAACAAGCATCATTACTAATATTAATGGATCAAAAACACCAAAGAGATACAATGTCCAAGACATCCCACTAAACACTAAAACAGAGCCCCAAGACAGAACGTACAACAGCCAAAAAACAAAGAAAGAAAGCTTACAAAATCACTGAGCATCTCAACCCATAAGACACCCAAAGGAGGCCTAAAAACATCAAAGCAAAGCACAACATCTATGGATAAGACACCCAAAGGGGGCCTAATAACATCAAAGCAAAGCACAACATCTATGGATAGCGACAAGAGCCCTGATAAATATTTATCGGCAGCATGAATAAGTCCAACAAAACGCAACAAGTATCACCACTTCAAACTCTCTGCAGAAGCCATCTGAATCCCCATGGGTTTCCAATAGCAGAGCAAAAAAGAAGCAAATTAACCACTAAAAGTTCAAATCATCATTTGAATTGGAAACATGACAGCAACTCTTCTGCAGAACCAAAACTCCCAAAAGGGTGATCTAAATGCACTATGTTCTAATTGATGTAGACTAAGGCTCATTCAAATAGAGGCCCAAGCTGCAGCATCACCAAGAGCAATGGTTATGTGATTAAAATACGCCACTGGGCTTAGTATGGCTGCTAAAAACACAATTTCTAAATCTTTTCCTTCTGAGAATGATGCCAAAGCTATCAAAGTTCCCATGTAATGACCCACACAATGAGAATTCTGCCCAGTTTGCATGTTTAAACTCAAAATCAATAAAGCCTGTAGAAATCAATCAACGCATGAAGCCAGCAAAGAGTTGCCCAAAGAGGCGTATAGAGTTCCAAAAAATCAAGGACCACTTCAGCCCATTGGAGATCCTTGTCATCAACAAAGCACAATATTCAAAAGCCAAGGCCCATATGAGAATAGTACCCAAAACAGGAGCAGCTAAGACCCAGCAATAAGGAAAACCATAAACAACAAAACAGCAAGAAACTCGAATCTCAGCATCAAGGGAAACAAATGAGTCCTTGAAAGAACTCAGAAATCATCCCCGAAGTTGCAAAGTTTCCTAAACAGCAATTCTCGCAAGAGATCATCTTTTGTGGGAGAACAAAATCCACACGCATCCCGCCGAGGACACCAAAAGACACAACACCCATGAAGGGAAAAAGAAAAAAAACACCCCAAACCCACCACTGCCAAGGATCACAACACCAAAAACACATACAACCCAAAAGAACTCGGCATAAAGAGAACACCCACACAATGCACCCATACCCATAAGAATTAGAAGAAGCAGAATAATCCCTCCTGTAACAGATGTGAAAGAGGACAAAAAAAAAAAGTAGACCCACATAGAAAAACACCTATACCATCCAACCTAAAAGAAAAAATTGACTTCCAAGAAAAGAAAAACACACCCACCAGTCGAGAAACACCAAAACACATACCCACAGGAACACACACACACACACACACACCCCCTAACCCAAAAGAAAAAATCAGACACTAACATTTAAGACACAACGTACACCACTCAGCACTCCCCCGCAAAGAGACACACCATCAAAAAAAAATTCAACACCCAGAAATCACATACCCCACACATAGCACATTAAGATCAGAAAATTTTCATCAAACAGCAGCCACCTCCCCGACGTTGCGTTACCACCATGCTTTAAAGAATCACTGGCTAGTAAAACCTCTTTTGGTCTTTTTTTTTAGTTAGTCATTAGATAGAGGATGAAAACCCTAATCGCCGCTCCCCTCCGCCATCTCGCTGCCGCTGCCCTACTTTCCATACATCATCTCTTCTCTGAATCTTTTCCTTGAGTCCTTTCCTTGTTGTATCGCGTTGGTCTGAATATTTCCAAACAATCCTTTTCCTTTTTCTGATCCCGTTCCGACCCAACTCCTAATCCACGATCTGTTTTAAGTTGTCAACGGTCTCGAAGCCGGTGGTTTTTGCCTCAGATCCTTCAAGCTCTAGGCCGACGGTGGAGTCTGGGCTCGTTTTGTGGGGCCCCTCTATTTCGGTAACTCTCTGTCTCTCTCTTTCTTTGTTTTTGATCCTTTTGATCTCTGTTCGAATGGTTTTTCCATTCCTTGATGCGGTGAGTGGTGCGTGTCTCTTGTATGGAGGTTCAAAAATTGTTTACTATTTTTGTAAACAATTTACCAGAAGCAGTTGATGCGAAATGGCTATATGGGATTTTTGAAAAATGTGGTCGTGTGTCGGAGGCTTTTATCCTAAACCAAAAAAAATGAGGGTGGAAGGAGATTCGGGTTTATTAGATTTTTTGAGCTAACTTCTGCTGATGTTGCAATTTTTTCTCTAAATGGAGTGTGGTTTTTGCAACATCGATTCGGGGTCAATATGGCCAGGTTTGATAGGGGTTTGGATCCTGTTAAAGAGCATTGGAGAAAGGCGATGGGTAACCAGTGTTTTGACAAATCTAAAGCCCAACCACAAGTTTTGTATGTTGTCCTAAATGGCTGGGTTAATGGTCATTACTTCTCTGAGGTTCTAATTGATGTGCAACCAAATGTGAAGAAGACGACAGTCATTCAACACAATTCCTCAATCAAATCCTGCTTTGGCAATGTTAATCATGAAATTGTTGAGATCCTCAAGAATAGTGTAGTGGGTTTCTCATTGAAGAGGGTGGATGGTTTTTTTCTGAAGAAATGCTTCTTAAGGAAAGGTGAGTTCGATATTGAAGTTAGACAAATTTCAGAGAGGGTTTTTTTGCTTTCTTTCGAAGATTTTGATGTGCTTAAATCTATGGAGGAAGATGGTTGGTTATGGCTCCATACATGGTTTTGTGGTATTGAACACTGGAAAGATGAATTTCTATCTCTACTGAGATGTTCTTGGTTACAATGCTCTGGTGTTCCTTTGATTGGATGGTCTCACGAAACTTTTCATTGTATTGGTGGGCTCTGGGGGAAGTCAATCTGTACTGCATTTGAGACGGAAAAATTTAAACAATTTCAGCATGGATTTATTTTGGTTGCCATTGAGGTTGAAAATAGAGTGGATGAAATGATTGAGTTATAGTGAATGGTAGCATCTGCCGGGTCAAAGTTAAGGAATTGGAAGAGGACCCTCCTAATGCTCTGGGTGATTCTTTTCCTAAGCCTAAGTCTTCGGAGCCAGTTTTTTGCTCCGGTGAAGGAGGTGATTTCGAGTTGAATTTGGCTAAGTCGATTAGGGGGGACAGTGAGGATTTGGAGGTAGTAGTGGAGACCTCCAGGGTTGTTAACACTGTTACCCAGTCGAAATCTTTGAATGCTAGGAAAGTGGAAGGGTGTGAAAAGGCTTGTGAAAGCCTCTTTGAAAAATTGGGGTCGGTTGAACATCTTTTGGAGTCAGTTGGCCGGTTGACGCCTCCAAGTTTGAAGGCTCTCAAGGGGTTTCCATCAGAATCCCACAAAAAGTCGCCGTCAATCCTTGCCATTCCTGAAACTCCGAGGTCTGTCCTTAAAGGGGGAGATATTGAGACTGTATTTGGAGAGTCAGTAAGGGAAGTAGAGAGGGCATTCAATGATGGTAAAGGGGATCAGGTGGATAGTGAAGCGTCTGAATGGGAATCTGTTAATGAGAAAGACGAAGATATTGCTATTGAGTTTCAGAATAGGATTGAAGAAGCGAGACTCAAAAAGCGGGTCGGGAGAAGAAAAGCTCTTAACTTAATTTTTGACAATTGTGGGGAGGGTATTCGATGGAGGAATAAATTTTCTCCTAAGGTGAGTCTTCTAGCAAAAAACTGTAATCTCAAGAAAGGTGGCCTGTCTATGGAGGAGGCATGCTCTCTGCTTGAGGCGCGTACTATAGGCTCGATCTCGGATAGTGGCATTAGAAATCGTAATGAGGATATTCTCGGGTAGGCTCTTGAATCATGGAAAAATGGGCAAGCTCTGGGTTTGTCTTTTGATGGTGAGGAAGGAGAGATTGTCTCCTGGTTCCAGGAGCTGGAGAAAAGGGACTGGGATGAATTTGAAAAAGGCCAGATGGGTTGTTTTGTGTGTTGGGTTGGGTCGAGTCCCTATTTTTTCGGGTTTTTCCTTTATTTTGGGTTTTTTCCTATCCCTTCTTATGGGTCATTGTCCTCTCGGATTTGGATTGGCTGTAAGCGCTGTTTAATTGCTACAGTTTTTTGGTTGATGGTCTGGTTTTTAGGCTTCTGATGGAGTTTAAGCATTTTGATTGGATCTGTTTAGGGTAGTTTGTGGTTGGGAAGGCAGTAGGTTTAGTTTTCCCGTGTCTTGGTTTGTGGAGGTTGGATCTGTTCCTTTTGTCCTTGAGCTAATGCTGTGGTTTTGTGGTCTTTCTTAGATAGGTTGCCTTGTTAGGGGTTGATTTTGGTTGTTTTTTTTTTTTCTGTTTTCTCGTGGGGTTGTTTGCTCGTCTTTTTCTTGCTTTTTGGGGGCTTTTCTTTGCTTGCTGTTGTGGCATCCCATGGCTCTGTTTGGAGGCTTTGGTGTTTCATCTTGTTTGGCCTATTTGGCTCTTTTATCATATTTTGTTTGCTGTTCAAAAAAAAATGCGACAGTCATGTGAAGGATCATCCTGGCAGACCATTTAGCAAAAATACAATGCTGTATAGATCTCTTTTGGCCTCCATTGTCCACTATTTTAATCAGATTTGCTTCTCAGTTTGAGCTTCAAGATTTGGAGCTTCAAAAGCCGTGAACTAGTATCAACAATTGTGATTATGGTTACTGGAGTTTGGGAGCTGGATTGCCAACTTAAAACTTGGTGCTCTTTGTTTTTTTGTTTTTTGGCTTTCCTGTGGTGGGCTGAGATGGGTTCTTGGCTTTGGATGTAGTTTGTTACTCTTTTTATATTGTGGGTGATATAGGATTGTTTAAGCAAAGGTTTAGGATGTATGTTGATTTTACTGTTAGCTAGGTGTTTTCGGGTTGACATGTAATTACCAGCGATACTAATGAATATGAATTTGTTGTTGTTCAAAAAAAAAAACCCTCTTTTGGTCAAGCTATCCGCAAAAACATTTCATTCCCTATAAATGATAATGACAGAGACTTTCCCAATTTTTACCATGCACATACCAATATCGGTGAAAGACTTCCACAATTTCCAAGGTCTCAATTCATGATTTTTAACCCACGTCATAGCTATCCTTCCTCGAATGATTCAATAATTAATTCCATTTTTCCGACCCATCCTGCTTCAAGAAAGCAAAAAAGAGCATTGTGAATCGCTTCAAGTTCAGCTATATTCGAGTCTAGGATTCCCAAAGGGCCATAAAACATTGCAACCACCTCACCCATTTCTTTTCTCGAAATGTCCCCACAACCCGCCAAACCAGGTTTGCCCCATGCCGGTCCATCGACATTAAATTTCAAGATGCCCGCTATAGGGGACTCCCACTCACTTGCTGCCCTTTGATTTGCTGATTTTGCCCTTTTCCAACTTCTAAATTTGAAAGGATCATCACACCAATCATGCTAAGAATATGCAAATTTTAGGTTCTAGAACCTGAACCCAGTGGAAAGACCTGATTTTAATGATCTCGAATAGTTGCTCACTAGACCAAGTTTTATTTTTAAAGCACACTTTATTTCTTGCCACCATATTGACCACAAACCAGCACTACAAAAGACTTTCCAGCATGTACTAAGCTCATTTGGCAATCAAACCCCCTCCCATTTAACCACAAAAGCGCCAGCAGAAAAATCGTTGCACCAAGACAATATAAGGTTTATATATAATACTAGTAGAAAATATAAGGTTTTTTTTCAAATCTAGTGGGGCGGTCACCCCTGCTTGCCCCCTAGATCCATCCTTGCTAGGGGTGGCAATCGGGTCTTGTCGGGTCATAATCGTGCCGGGTCATTATCGTGTTGGGTCTTTGTCGTGTCGGGTTATAATCGTGTCATTCTTAACGTGTCATAATCGTGTCGGGTTATAATCGTGCCGGGTCATATACGGGTCACCCGTATAACCCGTCTAACCCGTGTAGGGTGTCATCGGTTCGGTTCAGTTCGGTTCGGATCGGATCGAATCGAATCGAATCAAATCGAATTTTTATTTTCGGTTTTTTTTTCATGTTTTGAAAACCAACCGAAGTTGTCGGTTCGATCTATTTTGCCAATTTTGGCGATCAGATCAATTTTTTAGTTGTAAGTAATTTAAGAAACCCAATCGGTTAGCTTGGTTCGACTATTCAAAATAAGCTTATAACCCTACTAAGAACACAAACAAGTCTTCCATCAAATGTATCAATTATTAACACGTACATCTTAAATACCAAAGTATTACAAATATAGCAATATCTAACTATTATAAACTTAACACCCAAGCACATCCACACAAACTGAATAAGTAGAAATATTGTTTTTACTAACAGTATAAAAAATTTTCTTCACTTGCCATCCATCAATAATCAAGATTAACAGTTGTATTTATCTAATTGACTAATTTGTCTCCCTTCCAATCCAGCAATCCTAGCGGGCTTCCTCCCTTTTTTTCTTTCTTTTTTTTTTCAATTATTTTTTCTTTTTATTTTTTATGCAATGCTTGATGCATGAATGCTTCCAGGCTCCAGCTTCCTTCGTCCCTTATTAGTTATTAATTATTATTTTTTTTATTACATTAGTTATTAATTATTATATATAAATTTACTTGTTTGGTAAGTTGGTAACGACTCTCTTTTTTTTTTTAGCAAAAAAAAACAATTTTAGTTTATATATATATATCTATATATATTTTAAATATTTTTTTTCTCTAAAAAAAAAAAATAATAATTTTTAAAAAAAATATTTTTTTTTACATTTTTTTATATTACTTTTATTTTAGACTTCCAGATTATTAAAAATTATTTTTAAAACTAAAAAAAATGCCCCAACTGTACTTAAATACTTAATCGGGTCAAACGGGTTAGACGGGTTGACCCGCTTTAACCCGTTTATTAATCGTCTCAAACGGGTCGACTCGTTTATGACCCGTGCCCTTATACGGGTCACCCAAACCCGTTTATTTTCGTGTCGGGTCGGATCGGGTTACCGTGTCGTGTCAAAAATTGCCACCCCTAATCCTTGCAACCGACATAGCACACTCCAAAAGACACGCACAAACATAAAACCAAACTCCCATACTCAAATTTCAAGCACCCAAATCCCAACATCAAAACTTTGACCACCACCATCTATGTATAGACCAGCCCTACAAGAAACCGAAAGAAGTGATCTGCCCCCGCCTTCTTGGAACCCATCAAATTATTTTCTCCAGAAGCACATACTTACCGTACCCGGAATCTAACAATCCAAGAGAAGTGTCCGTACAAGTGGAGTGTGAGAACCTCTCCACCATACGCAACCTGCTATAATCCCAATAGCACTGAAATCGCATTTTTCCATAGATCATGACATGCTGCCTCATCCGATCTATTACCAAATTTTTTATTTTTTTTCTTTTCTTCTGCTTTTCTTTGTACCACCGTGCTGCTATTCTACTACCACCATGTGCCTCTGTCACCATGATCTAACCAACCTGGCTCAGATACCACTTGTTGGGAATTTAACATGCGGAACCAAATTCCCCCAAATAAGCACACACACATGAGCAGTAATTAAACATGCACACCAAAGAAAAGACACACATATTTCTACGTGGTTCGGCCAAACATCTGCCTACGTCCATGCCCGAGAGATCCATTCTTTCACTATTGAGTAAAATATGGTACAAGTTACATGAATTAAATCTCATAACCCAAATACAAAACCCTTGTACTCCCCACTCAATACCCCAAAGAACCCTCACTCTCTCACCCTAGACCATGCACCCCCACCTTATATAGAGTTTGCAACCCATTACTTTTTGGACAAGTAATACAATTCTATCACAAAGGAAACCAAATCACAATAGAAATCTAGCCAAATCACAATCCCTAAATTAATGGGATTATCCCACATGTGATATATATCCCAACAATTTTACATAACAAATTCTGGAGAAACATTTAGATAATTAGTCTCTCTCTCTCTCTCTCTCTCTCTCTCTCTCTCTCTGGAATGAAACTTCACACTGAAAAAAGTTGTGTGAAATTTCACATAACGTTTTTAATGTGAAATTTCAGTTGTTGGAGTGAATGTCACATGACCTTTTCTTTTCACAAATTTCACATAACTATTTATGTGAAATTTAACACACTGATGTTATTTCCCATGACTTTTTTCTTTCACAGATTTCACATAACCAATTATGTGAAATTTCACATAACTTTTTTTTATCAGAATTTTATAGCGACAGTGGTACTTGTTTGATAGATCTTGTCGAATAGATTCAAAAAATATAAATTTTACAAAAAAAATGATTTTTGGATTGAAAGTTATAGACGGTGACTGAAAGAGGAGGCGATGGCCGGTGAGATACACTACGGCATGTGAGGCAGGGGTTGACACAGTGGCCACAGAGAGAGAGAGAGAGAGAGAGAGAGAGAGAGAGAGAGAGAGAGAGAGAGAGAGAGAAATAGGAGAAACCCTGTTCTGACAAAGAAGGGTTGGAAATGGGCCATGAACTCCTAAAGAAGATGAGATTCTCATTAAATACATCAAGAAGAATGGGCATAGAAGCTGGCGTTCTCTGCGCTCGCAATTCAGATTGGAGTTTTTGGCCCCTTACACCATTTGTACTGTTCATATGTATATCTTTTTATGTATATTTACCCCTAAAGTGATTCTAAAGCCATGTTCTATTTAAGATATGTATAGATAACCTAGTGATGGACAGTGTGCACGTTTATAAGAATTTGTTTATTTTGGTTACCAAGGTACTTGTTTGTCTTGTGAAATATTTAATTACTATCTTTGTAACATTCTATATGTGAAATAGTTACATGAAATTTTCAAATGTCACATAGCAATCTCAAATTCCCCATAACTAGTTTCTGTGAAACTTGAAAATGTTCACATAATCTTTGTTTGGATGAGGCATTAATCATAAGAGTTTTGCGAAAGTTAAGTTATGTGAAATTTCATGTAACTATTTGTAATGTTAAGAAGTTAATTTCATAAAATTTTTAATTTTTATATTTATTTTTAAATTGATTTTTTCAAATTGGTTTAGGCCATGTTTTGCAACGGTAAGATTTAGCCCTGTTTGATAGGAGTTTTGTGCTTTGATTGTTATATGAGGGACTTTTGTATCTCTTTTGTGTGATTTCTCTTATAATTTTTTTCATGTAGTTATGTAAAATTTCACATGCTCTAAAAGTTCACATAACTAAAGTGGGTTAGTTTTAGCTCTATTTGGCAGGGGTTTGTGCTTAGATTGTTTTCTCAAATTTAGTATACTTTCTCGAAACCATCTTTATATAGAGTTGTCAAATTCCAAACTTCCCAAAACAAATTTTGAAGAGTTTAAATTTTTATGTAATTTTATCAACATGAATTCCATATAAGTAGAATTCCACATAACTACTTATGTGAAATTTCGTAGAACTCTTTTATCGAGAATTTCACAGAACTACTTATGTAAAATTTCACATAACTCTTTTACCGTGAATTTCACATAACTACTTACGTGAAATTTCACATAACTTTGTTTAGAGTGTGAAATTTCTCACTAGATTGAAGGCACGTCATGGCGCCTCTTATTTCCTTGCTTTTATCGATGACTACACGCGATATGGATATGTCTATATGATTTTTCATCGCTATGAAGCTCTAGATTGTTTCAAACACTTTGTAGCAGAGGTTGAGAATCAGCAAGAAAAGTCCCTAAAGACTTTTTGAACAGACAGAGGACGCGAGTACTTATCTGATCAGTTCAAGGAACTGTGTGAGGAAAAGGGGTTATGGAGACAGCTCACTATTCCTGGAAATCTGCAACAAAATGGTGTTGCAGAAAGAAGGAATAGAACACTTCTAGATATGACTAGATCTATGATGGCGCAAGCTAACCTCCCAATATCATTATGGGGGGATGCACTCTTAACTGCTGCCTACATACTTAATAGAGTGCCTTCACGTCAGTTCCTTCCACCCCCTATGAGCTATGGAAAGGTGAAAAGCCCAATTTGGAGCATTTGCGCCCGTGGGGCTCATCAGGATATGTTCACAGTACTTCCCATAAGCATGGGAAACTAGGCCCGAGAGCTAGAAAGCATACCTTCATAAGATATTCTGATAGCTTAAAAGGCTATGTTATGTATGGTGAACATCTGGATGGAGGAATGACAGAGATTGAGTCACGTGATGTTGACTTCATTGAGAATGACTTCCCCAATATCGGTGACGCTAAGAGAGATCTTGACCTCTATGAGATGGAGGATGTTGAAGACGTCGTACCATCTTTAGGCGAGGGTGCACTACAAGAAAAAACCCTTTTTATGACTTTTTTTTATTTTGCGCTAATGACTATTTTAAAAAAAGAGTCATAACAAATATTTTTTTCTAACATATATGACTCTTTTTGCAAATATAGTCATAAGATTGGTAAGTGGTGTTTTATTTACGACCATTTTTTTTATTAGTCATAAATAATAAGATTGTTTATGACAGTTTTTTTTAAAATGGTCATAAATAATAAGATTTTTTATGACAGTTGTTTTGAAAATGGTCATAAATAATAAGATGGTCATAAATAATAAGAGTTTTTATGACAATTTTTTGAAAATGGTCATAAATAATAAGAGTTTTTATGACAGTTTTTTTTAAAATGGTCATAAATAATAAGACTTTTATGACTTCATTTTTTGGTAGTCATAAATATTCTTTATTTTTATGACTCTTTTTTTTTAATTCTAGAATCAAACGTAAGTACTGTTTTGGGAAAAATAGTGAAAAAAAGACAATATGCTAAGATTTTTAAAGTTAAGATTCTTGATTAGGGAAAGGTCCTCTGTACAAAAATATTTTGTGAAATTTTACTTGGCATACACGAATATTATGTGAAATTTCACTAAATCTTTACATGAATATTAAGTGAAATTTCACTAAAATCGACCTTTGAGAGACTAGTTTTTAAGAAATTACTTTTTGAAATTGAACTATTAACACTTGATAGTTACTTTTAGTGTCAAAAAATTAGATTTTATTAAGAATCATATTAGATTTTTTATGACAGTTTTTTGAAAATTATCATAAAAAATAAGATTTTTTATGACATGTTTGTGAAAAGTGTCATATATAATAAGTATTTAGAAAAGTGTCATAAATAACAAGACTTTTATGACTTCATTTTTGGGTAGTCATAAATATTCTTTATTTTTATGACTCTTTTTCTTTGAATTCTAGAATCAAAGTACTGTTTTTTGGAAAAAATAGTGAAAAAGACAATATGTTAAGATTTTTAAAGTTAAGATTCTTGATTAGGGAAATGTGCGCTGTATAAAAATTTTAAATAAAATTTCACTTGGTATACATGTAACACCCCGTATTTTCTTTATATAAATATTCATTTAAAAAAATAAAATAATGAGACAACCTAAATTGGTTATTTATTTATATGTGTGTATTTATTTTATTCATTAATTATTGTGTGAAATTTTATAGAGCTAAGTGGTGGAGTTAAGTTGTTAAAACTTAAGTTGAACAAGTCATTGAAGAATTGATGTGTTTATTTTTTTGTAGTGATTATAGGCCCGTGAATGTGTTAATTTGTGTTTTTAACATTTAAATTAAGTACCCGGGTTATGTACACCCATTGGGTCACTCATTTTAGAACTTTAGAATGTATTTCGGGCTCATATAAAGCCTTTTTGTGAGACCCCTAGACAAAAAACGGGATTTTTTAGCCTTTTGTGTGTTTGTGTTATAATATATGTAGGTGTATCATATATACATACATAATATATATACATACATAATATACCTCCTAGGGTTTTGATAACAAAAAGAAAAGAAAAGAGAGACATGAGAAAAATAGAGCAGTCAAGAGAGAGAGAGAGAGAGAGAGAGAGAGAAGAAGAAGAAGATAATAAGAGAAGAAAAGAGGAACCCCAAATATTGTTTTGCGAATCTTCATCAACATTGAAGTCCTAAATCGGTGAGTTAACTTGTTATTTTCTTCAATCTCGTTTGATTGAAATTTAAATGGATAGATTATTAAATTAGTATGGTTATGGGTTATGAGATTTAGGTTTTTATTTACAATGATTGAAGTTATGATTTGAGATTTATAGATGAGCATTGGATATACATTTGAGCAATTATTCAATTTTCGGATTTGGGATTTTCATGGATCAGATTTTAGTAGAAAATTCCTAATAAATCATACGTTACAATTGTCGTGATTCTGTACGCGTAAGCCTGTAGGAAACGCAATTCTGGACAACTTTCGTCTAATGGTATTTTTCCCAATTCTGCACCGTTTGGGCAGAAAATTCATATTACAGTAGCAGTTTTATGAATGTTAAAATAAGCGTATTTGCTATATCATATTTTTGTGTGATTTCGTGTTCGTTAATATAAATTAATTTATTTGTACATAGAAAGATATGAGTTCTCATGTATAGTTGAGCTTTGTGAAATTATGACTGTGTGATTTTGTGTGGGTTATGAATCTGTGTGAACATGTAGCTGTTAATATAATTTTAACGGAAATTTGAGTTGAGATATATGAATCTCTTATGAAGTAGAGTTTTGTGAAAAACGTGGATGTATGAATCTCTTTGTGGTGTTTTATTCTTGCGTTTAGAAGTTGAATTATAATTAATTACCTCTTATTGTGGTTGCATCGTAGAAAGTTGTGGACGCTTAGTCATCGAATTTTCTAATAATTTTTCGTGTTGTAATCGTTGTGTGTGAAAATATTGTCTTGAAGTGACGTTTTATTATCTAATTTTAACTTTTAATATTGTCTTGAAGTGGATTCAAGGCTTTAAATTTCAAAGGGAAAAGAAGGCCAAAACCAATTTGGCAATTCGTAAAGGTAATTAAATCTGAATAAAAACATGGTAGATATAATGGTAGCTGTTTAAATTATACTTAGTATGTTATGGTTAATGTATTGATATAATGTATGTTGCGGTTATTCAATTGTTGCTGGGTATGTTTTCATTGTTTGAAATTTTTGGGAGGTTCTATTTATAGAGGAGACTCTGTCGAAAGTTTTAGAAATTCTAGGTCAACATTCATTCCAAGATAAGTTAGTTTTACCACGACTTGTGATTGCAGTAATTTATTGTTTGTCTAATATTTGTTATTCATTTATTCATAGGGACCAAAGCAACCAGGAAATTATGAATGTGGATACCATATGTTACTTTTCATGAAAGTGATAATGGAGAATCCATCCAAATCTATCAAGATAAAGGTATTATCATAGTATTCTTTGTAAATGTGTCGCCAAATTTTCTCTTCTTCTTGTTTTACTTTGATTCATAAATTGTGGAATTTTTTTTTTCATATGTGTTGGAGGTGGTGGTGATGGTGTTGTGGGGAGGGAATACATCCTTAACATCTCATTCTTTCCTGAACTTTTTCAGATGAAAGAGTTGTCTCAAAAAGTGAAATATGAAAGCCACGCGCTAAATGTACTTCAACTTGAGTTCATTGAGTTCATTCAAGAATACATTTAAGTATTGAAAATTTCAACATTTTTTCCTTTTTCCAGGTAATCTATATTTTTACAATTTAAGAAAATTATATACTCGTTATATAGAATCTAATACATTGATTTCATTTTTGTTTCAGTGTTACACAGTTAGAGTACATGGAACAAATATTGCAAATAAGTTGATGTACTAGCGGAGATTGAAGAGTTTAAATAGACACTGATCTTGTTTTTATTTATTTATTTATTTATTTTTATTTTTTTTTAACAATGTTACATATACATTATTGGTTTGTTGGTTTAATACATACTTAGTGGTTACTGTTACATTTTTCTTGTACATAACTAATTATTATATTGATTATTGAAAAATTTTGGTTGGAAGGAAGATAATATCTGAATATGGTTCTTGAGTTGATTTGTAACATGCATGTTTTGATGATGTATTTGAATTGTGTAATCTTGATTGTTGGATTATCAACAAAATATTTTTTTTTCTTTAAATGTGTTTTATATTATATATGACTGTTTCATAAAAAACAATCATAAATTAGCAATAGTTCTACTAAAGTCATAAATAGTGTCATTATTTATGACTTTTAAAATGTTATTTATGACTGTTTTGAAGATTATTTATGATTATAAAAAGATTATTTATGACTTTTTGAAGGTTATTTATGACTATTTTAAATATTATTTATGACTATTTAAAGGTTATTTATGACTTTTTTTGAAGATTGTTTATGACTTTTTAAATGGTTATTTATGACTAATTTGAAGATTATTTACGACTTTTTAAAGGGTTATTTATTACTTTTTTGAAGTTTATTTATGACTTTTTTAAAAGGCTATTTATGACTTTTTTAAAGATTATTTATGACTTTTTTAAAAGGCTATTTATGACTTTTTTGAAGATTATTTATGACTGTATCAATTAAAAAATAGTCATAAACAATTTGAAAGCACTCATTTTTATGACTATTTTTTTAAAACTGTTGTAAAAGTAATAATTATTTATGACTTTTTTAACAAACTCGAACTTATTTATGACTGCAATGTTATGACTTATTTTAAAAGCTTAAAAAAGAGTCATAAATATACATTTATGACTGTTTTTTAAAGTCATAATAAGGGTTTTTTGTTGTAGTGGTGGGAAAATTGACATTCCACATCCAGTAATCGCTGAAAATGGTACTAGTCTTCAGCCGAGTGGGAGTACACTGCTAGACACTAGTGGGAGTGTACCAGACAGTAGGAGTACACCACTGGACATTCAAGATTCTCAGGTAGCACACCGCAGAAGCAGACGAGGAAAAGTTCCACATCGACGTTTTGATATTGAAGAAGAAGCTCTCATGTGTACAGTAGATGACGATGAGCCTGCTTCCTATAAGGAAGCGCTTTCTTCTGCTGCCAAATCTCAGTGGATGGTTGCTATGCAAGAGGAGATGAGCTCTATGGACAAGAATAAAGTCTGGGAGTTAGTTGATATTCCGCCTGACCGTAAGACCATTGGAAACAAGTGGGTTTTCAAAGTCAAGCATAAGGCAGATGGATCAATTGACAAGTATAAGGCGTGCCTAGTGGAGAAAGGTTATACCCAACGAGAGGGTATAGACCATGGAGACACGTTCTCCCCTGTGGTGAGATTTGCCTCCATACGCCTTATTCTGGTAATCGTCGCACATTTAGACTTAGAACTCTTCCAGATGGATGTCAAAATTGCGTTTCTCAATGGAGAACTAGACGAAGAGATCTATATGGATCAACTCGTTGGTTTTATAATCAAAGGGAATGAGCGCAAGGTGTGCCGTCTCAAGCGATCTATTTATGGACTCAAGCAATCGTCGAGGCAGTGGTACTTGAGGTTCCATGATTCAATCACCTCCTTCGGTTTTGAGATGATTGAGGAGGATCACTGTGTGTACATCAGGCAGTCCAAGAAGAGTATTCTGATTCAATCTTTGTATGTCAACGACATCCTTTTAGCTAGAAATGACATGAGTGCCATTGTCGCCACTAAAGAGTGGCTGTCCTCTCAGTTTGAGATAAAGGACATGGGTGAGACCAACTATGTGTTGGGAGTTAAGATAGTGAGAGATCGGTCAAAGAAACTTCTGTGTTAGTCTCAAGATACTTACTTAAAGAAGGTTCTTGAGCATTTTCACATGAATAACTCAAAACCCATTGACACTCCAGTTGATAAAGCATTCCACTTGACTTTAGATCATTGTCCTAAGAATGAAGAGGAAAAGGAACAGATGTCCAACGTGCCATATGCATCTGCGATAGGGAGTCTGATGTACGCTATGTTGTGTACTCGCCCAGACATCTGCTATGTGTTGGGTCTAGTTAGTCGTTACCAGAGTAACCTTGGTCTATATCACTAGAGAGCAGTGAAGCGGATCATGCGATACATTCGCGGGACTATGGATCTTTTCCTTTGTTATCATGGAGGAGATTTGAAGCTGATAGGATAGAGTGATGCTGATTGGGCTAGCGATAAAGATGAACGCAAGCCCACTTCTGGCTACGCATTCACACTAGGAGGTGGAACAATCTCTTGGTGTAGCAAGAAGCAGTCATGCATCGCACTATCCATGATGGAGGTAGAGTATGTGGCTTGTTCGGCAGCTGTTCAGGAAGCTGTCTGGTTGCGGAGGTTTTTGCGATGCCTAGGCTCTTTGTCACACTCGTTCCAGAAATTTATGATTTTGAAAATGCATCATTTGAGATTTTGAAATTTATTAATGTTATTAATAATTTGAGTTGAGGTTGACTGTGAGTCAACGGTAAGGTGTCAGTGAGGACACGGGAACATGGCAGTTCATATTGCATGATCATGAGTAAATGGCATTTATATGATTTAAATGTTATTTGACTTTATCGGGTATTCCTGTGAATAGTAATTATACTTGTGTAGTATAATTCTGGTATTTGAATACTTTAGTATATCATTTTGAGAACTGTGGTGAGAACGTGAGTGATACGTTAATTAACAAGGTAGGTTTTGTAGGGATTCTACCTAATTTAGTTTTCGGACGTTATTTTGGACCCAAACGAGATCTTGTCGAAAACTTTTGAAATTTATAGTTTTCACTCGTAAAGTTATAAAATGGAAGTGTGCGAAGTTTCATGGGTTAATGAGAAGTTTTGAGAAACTTGCGGGGAGGTAAACGTAATTTCTGCAAAGTTTGTCTATATATAGGAGTGGATGAGATTCATTCTCATCCACAACTTCAAATAATATCTAGAGAGAGAGGAGAGAGAAGGGAGATTGAGCCAACGGGCTTTGCAACGCCGATCGACGACCGTTCGTCTGTTAGATTTTCTCCAGATTTCAAATTTGAACTCGTGAAGGTAAGAGCTACGTTTTGATACTAATTAGGCCATGTTTGGCAGCTTTTTGTAAAAAATCTTAATTCTAGACTTTTGGGGAAAACCCAGTAAAACATGTAGGAATCGTCCCAAATTTGAAATTCAGCGATTATTTAGCCCCCTAGACGATCCTTCAAAGTTTGAAGAGATTCGCACGAGGTATGAATTCTAGATCTATGAAATATATGGATTTTCATGTTTTGAACATCAACTTTGATATCTTTGGATCCGGACGAAATCCATGTATTAGTTAGGCCCGTTAATTATGCACGTGAAATTATATGAAAAGCACGTATAACTGTTATGTGAGCATGTTATGTGTCTACTTGGGTCAAAGGGGAGTTTGGTGCAAATTCATCCGGGGTAAGCTCCTCGAACCTTGAGGATTGTGATTATGATTGAAATGGAATTGGAATTGTGGTTGTGTCTGGATTGGAGGTGGGCCCAACCAATACACGGTACCTGGTATGGAGGAAGGCCCAACCAGTGTACGAGATGCGTGGGAGAGGTGGGCCTCCTACGACATCGAGCGGATGAATGCGTACCACTCACCCTAGAGACTATTTTTCTATGTGTTTTAGATGCTTAAATCATGAATTGTCATATAAGCATACATTTAGAATTGTGCACTCAGCATATAGCTGGGCAGTGGAGATGTACTCCATTGCAGGTAAGAAGAAAGACAAGAAGAAGCATGATGAGTGAGGCCGTTAAAGAACGCCGGGAAGTCACTTTGTATATGTTTTTGTGTCTATTTCTTAAAACTTGTGTAAGGATTTGAAATTGTAATAATATGTTGTAATAGAGCTATGGATTAGTTTCTTAGTATTGTAATCTTGTAAGTGAACGTCTGTAGTTATGTTTTAAATATTGAAAATCAGTTATGGTTGTGATTGTGGTTGGTGTGGAGAAGCATGAGTTGTTAATATTTCATTACAGGCTGCCCAGCAGGGGAGCAGTCGACTGGACCCAGGATCAGTCGACTGAATCCCGTGGGATTGAGACACTGAAAGTGAATAGTAAGAGAAACAGTCGACTGGACCCTTGATCAGTCGACTGAACACTGTTGATTTTTAGTTACTGCTTCTATTAATGGAAAACCAGTCGACTGGGCCCATTGAGCAGTCGACTGTACCCCTTGTTAATATGTTGCATTTTTGGTTCTGCTTGACACAGTCGACTGAGGGGAGTGATCAGTCGACTGAACCACTGTAGATTTTAGCTACTGATCCAAATAGTAACTAATGCAGTCGACTGAGTTCCTTGGTCAGTCGACTGGACCTCTGCTGAGAATTTAGGGTTTTGGTTTCTGCTAGGCACAGTCGATTGAGCCTCTGTTTTCAAAATTGATTCTTTTGGTGTGTTTTCAATTGGCCAAAACTTTTCATAACTCAAAATTTCTAGGGATTCGTCCACTCAGAGGGAAATGTTCCTAAGTTTTAAAATACCCAGGGTTGTTTTAAAGTTCTTTCCGCTGCGTATCACTATATTGTTGTTGGTTGAGCCTTGGTGGAGTGCCACGTGTCCTATTTCCACGCGTAGTGGGATGGGTCGTGACACTCTTCGCCTCATGGGGATGAAGCAGTGCTCATTTACAGCGATAGCACATCAGCCTTGGCCTATGCAAAAGACCCCAAGTACCATGGAAAGTCAAAGCACGTAGATATCCGCCATCACTACATTCGAGATATGGTTGCGCAAGGGGAAGTTGTCTTGAGGCATATCTCCACTGGGAGTATGGTGGCTGATCCATTGACTAAGCCCATTGCTAGAGATGTTTTTCTGTCCCACATTAGCAGCATGGGACTTCGTAGGATTTGATATGCTTAGACACTTGTATTGGATTTGACATTATTATTCTTATTATTATCCAGTTAATAATAAACTTGTTGATTTCCATATATATAATTGTTGTATGAATGGAATGAATGCACATTTCTGATATGTCACCGAGGTTGAATCGCCCTACTCACACGGGTGATTCACCTTGGCGCCGAGATAGCGAACTAGGACATGCGTGTTCATGGCGCTTAGAAAGCGAGCTTATATGGCGAGCAAGATGAGACATTTGTGTTCATGGCGCTTAGATAGCTAGCTAGGACATGTGTGTCCATAGCGCTTAAAAAGCGAGCTTGAACACTTATATCTACGCAGTATAAGGACAACGAGCTAGATATAAATCCTATTATTTCTATGTCGCCTTAGATGGATCTAAGGTGAGACCTTTACATTTGGTCGAACATAGAGATATCCCACGACTCTATGTAGCCTGTTTACAGCCGAATGTGAGTTTTCAGACAGGCGCTACGAGGAGCGACTATGCTGGAGACTCATGTTAGACGTTTTGTGTAACGTCTAGACTAAGATTCGTATGGCGTTACTTGTTTTTCCAAACACAGAGTGGCATGCCCATTTTTTTGAAAAAACGCAATAGCATACATCTCATACTGTATGTGCTTTTGCGATCGACTGTGGAGCAGTGAATGGATTCCTCTTCATTATTGTGTGAGCCATGTAGCATATCCAAGACATTGGCTATCCTACAAACTGGTTGCCTTCACGACTTGAGACTATGTCATGAAGAGGACGCTTGATGACAGCTACTTTAGCATGCTATCCTAGAACGAAGAGATGATTCCGTTCTATGGGGCGTGTCTTGGCAAGCGGTCAAGTTAGTCAGATTGACATGTGGGCTCAGGGAAGACTATTCAATAACACACCATGTTTTGTGACTCATTAGCAGGCCTGCAACAATCGTATTTTGTTACTGATATGTCATGAGCACACTACTTTGAGGTGGTGCAGCAATTCTTTTCACCGAGGGATTGAGAATGCTGTGTCCGGTGTGGTTGAATTGTCTAAGACATACACGAGAAGCTTCCGAGTGATGTGTCTTGCTGGTTATGGTGATGATTTGGGATTACACTCCTGTCGCTGTACTTTCTTTTCGTTAGGTCTCACGTTCTATTTCCCTGTATGAAGAGTTGAGAAGTTCAGTTGTGTTGAGAGATTGGTTTTTAGTACCAACCCTATGTGGGTGAGTGGGAGATGTAACAAATATTGTGGTCGGGCCATACGGGCACCCACATTATATGGGACTGGGTCCAGAGAGGCCTGGCTTGGACGCCAAATAACCAGCTTTAGAGTCCCAAGCCTTTTAGGTTTTTATGTGCCTATATATATGCATATATATCACATGGAAAACCTAATGGAATCATAATCTCAGCCTCTCTCAATACACATGTTAGTCACTCTCTCTCTCTAGACACACGGATTCTCTCTCTAGCTAATCACCAAGGAGCTTGGGATTTAGATCGTGATTTCATCGAAGATTGTTCTAGTAACTCTCTTCGTGACTGACACGGAGCACGGGAAGGTACACGGACGCAGCAAACTCGTGGTGCAAAAGGAGGGTTCGTAACAACGCCGTAACAACGATCCGACGAGTTATTCCACTAGGTAAACACACCTATACTCGTCTTATATGCATGTGTGTATGTATTTTACAGTTATATTATTAAACTACATCGTTTAAAAGGGTGCGCGAAAAAACTCGTTAAAAAACTCGCGAGAAAACTCGCGAACACAAGAAAACTCGGCTCGTTTGAACTCGTGAGCAAGCTCGCGAGAAGGTTCGATTCCGCTCGCATACAGTCCTAAGTGTGTGTCTACTAACACCCCTGACATTAAAAGCAAAAGCCATTTATAAAGAAGTTTTCTACCAACCAACAGCTTGCTTTTTCAAAAGGAAACACATTCCCTAATATTATTGTCCTTTGTAAGGTAATTACTTAATTCCTTTACATGTGTGGATATATCTATAGAGAGTGAAATTATTAACATTATTGTTCTTTACACATAAGAGCAAGAGTGAAAAGGGAGATTTTTGTTATCCTACATACAAGCAAGCACTACAAGGTTGACATGGCTAAGCAACCCATATTAACTTTTTTTGTGCTTACAAAAAAAGTAGAGTCCGTTTGGCTACCAATTTATTAACTTTTTTTTTTTTTTTTTTTTAAATCAGATTTTTCAAAAAGTTGAAAAACTTGAAAAAGAGATTAATTTGAAAGTATTAAATTGATATTTTTTGAAAATAAAAAATAAAAAGATCTTTAGTTCCCACAACAATAACCAACTTATAAAAAATTGCTACAGAAAAAACCCCTTTTAGAAATATCATTCACAAAGGGACTCATGGTCAGAAAGGTACTCAAAAGCATATTACATATACATTCAAAAACTTTCCAAACCCAATAGACAATTCTTTTATTTCTTCAAAATTTTAAACTTAACAATATTTTGGCCACTTCTATTACAATCTTACAAAATCACCTCCTCGGACCCCTGCATATATATACATTATTAGTACCAATTAATACAGTTTATTACAAACTACACGTACCCTCCCACAAATTCCCATCACAAGATTGAGCATCCAATTTCATCACTGATTTCATCAATTGGATCAGAGATTGAAAGAGGTTGCTCAAGCTGGAGATTTAATTGGGAGTACTGATTTCATATCTTGAGTAGCTATTAACATTCCCAGCGTTTTAAAAGTTATCAAAGCAATTCTGTTTTGAGGGGCTAACTTAAACAGGCTAGAAATGGAACCGAGATTGAAAGAGGCTGCTCAAGCTGGAGATATCAATGCTTTGTACACGTTAATATGCGAAAACCCAATTCTTCTGAAGAATATAGATGAGATCCCTTTTGTTGATACTCCTCTGCACATAGCTGCATCTTTAGGACACACACATTTTGCAATGGAGATTGCGACCTTGTGGCCATCGTTTGGTAAAAAGCTTAATCCAAAGGGGTTTACCGCTGTCCATTTGGCTGTGCAGAATGAGCACACTGAGACAGTGAAACGGCTCATTTCTATTGACAGTGAGCTTATTCGTGTCCGAGGAAAGGATAGGACAACTCCTTTGCATTGTGCAGCTGAAATGGGAAATGCTGATCTCTTGGCTGAGTTTCTTGAAGCTTCTCCCGAGTCTATTGAGGATTTGAATATTAGGGGTGAGAGTGTGGTACATGTTGCTGTGACAAACACAAACCTTGCAAGTTTCAATGTCTTGTTGGGATGGAGTCTGCGAAACTATCGACGAGATGTGCTAAACTGGAAGGACGAGCAAGGCAATACTGTTTTGCATATTGCAGCATCCACCAATCAACCCCAGGCATGCTATATTTATTTCCCTTAATTTTTTTTTTTTTTGATGCCAAGTTAATTAAATTTTTATAGCCAGGCCAATTAAAGGACGTGGTGTAAACTCCAGTTCGTTGAAACCACCCACAATCGCATGCAATCCAGTACAAGTCAAATCTTAGTTTGACTCTAGTCGTAGAGATAATCTTACCTAGTAGTATATTGTAAATGTGTAATAAGCTGCAAATGTTAACTTACAGCTTAGAAAAGACAGATAGGACATGTTTTTTTGTATGACTTTATTATCACGCCCCAATTTTCGAACAACCAAATAGCTCGTCAAGACACTATCCGGATAAATATTCGAAAGCCCAAAATTCAAGGGAAAATAAAAAATAAAAAATTAAAAAGAAAATGCCAACTTATAGTACATAGGATTAAATTTAGTGTCCTTATGAGTTATTTGGTTGTTCAAAATCGGAGCGTGACACTTATAGATTTAGAAGTTATACCGTTTCACAACTTCTTTAAGGCCCAAAATCCAACTTATTTTAAGCTAGATTCGAGGTGCTTTTATACCTTATTCGATGAAACTTTTGTAGGACAACCTTGTCGTTTATTTTTCTTGCACCCGACTAAATCAAACCTATCCTCTTGTCCTTAGACACCTTTTAAGGGCATTTTGGACATTTATACAGCAAGTAAGCTATTTGACAGTTAAGGTTCACAACTTATCATGAGATCAAAAAGTAATAATTTGACTAAGCTTCAATAAACAGGGCTAATAGAACTCGTGCTTTCAGAACCCACAAATCTTATAACATTCATCCTTTCACTTATTAGTCCTTTTCATTTTTGGATTAAGAGAGGGGAGAGGTTTGGGATTGTCTCCCGCGAGCTGCACCCAGCAGTCCCCTTGTGTGTTTGGTAGTTCCACATATCCTCATTTTTCAACAAATATACATATATATATATGTATATATATTTGTGATCTTGGCAGCACCATTGGGATTGTGTGCCGCGAACTGCACCCAACAGTCCTGTTGTGCATGTGCTTGGCAGCACCACATATCCTCATTTTTCAACAAAAGCGTATATATATATATATATATATTTGTGATCCTGGCAACACCACGTAGTTGCTGTCCACAGGCCGTGCGGTCGAGGATTTTAAGGCGAGGGGATAAAATAAGATAAACCTATTCCTCTCTTCGTTTGGTAAGTTAAATTAGCAGAGAACAAAAGATTAATACAGAAAAGTAGAGAGAAAAAAGTCAATTTGTCTTTTGTTTTTTCTGCAAATTAGAAGGATTCGGATTTAAGTATTGGCGAAAGAAAAAAAAAAAAAAAAAAGAGTGATGTTGAAAGGACCAATATATCCCTAAAAATGCCGCACTTAAGCAATATTATATGTTATTTTGCTAAGGAATAAGAGTTAATTGATAATAAATACTTTCATTTCCTTGTTTTTTTTTTTTTTTTAATTTTTAATTTTTCCTTCTGAAAGCTAACCAAATTAAACAAGAGAATGTCAATACTTTCCTTTCCTTATATCATGCCAATAAAAACAAGTTGGAGAGCTTAATTCTTTTTTTTTTTTTCTCTATTCTCTGGTTTTTTTTTTTTTTTTTATAATTATTTTGAATGATAGATTAACTAATGATTGTTGGCAGGTTGTGAGGTTGTTAGTTAAGAAGATGAACAAAAATGATAAGAATTTAGTGGGTTTGACGGCTCTTGACATGGCAGTGGGAGGAGCAACCTTGGGCATTCTACGTCACGCGGGAGCCCGAACAGGTGTTTCAGTACCGAATCGCAACATTGTTGCTGAAATTTTATATAGAACAGTGGGTCTTTTGAACACGTGGTGGTCAATCTATGTATATTCACAGAGGGATTTATCAAGTGAAATACGCATTAATGCAGTATTAGTTGTAGCTGTACTAATTGCCACCGCTACTTATACTGCAGTGCTCAACCCTCCTGGTGGAATTTGGCAACATGACACAACTCTCAATGCCACTCTCAACGCCAACGCAACCGCTGATCTGCTTTACAAAACTCCACCACCAAAGCCTACCGTAGAAGCAGCCATGAGGCAACCGTATCTGTCTCTCTTTTTTGTAGTGAACACAATAACGTTCAGCTTCTCGATTGGAATGATTTTAACTGTCCTACCAGCTGGCCGTTACTTTTTTTGGCTATATGTATCTCTACTTTTTCTATCCATAAGCTATGCGATATCATTGACGATCATAATACCAACACCCAGTAACCGCCATAAGTTTTTTCTCCTAAGTTGAACACCCACTAGAATATAAAAACGACGAGAGAGAGGGACATCAAGTTTGTAATTTAATGAGAACCTAGAATGTGTAATCACAGATTCACGTGTTCAATCAAATAGGTAACTAGTGGATGAATTACCCGTCTGAGAAATAATACATTTTGCCCCATTTTCAAGATTTTTAATTATCTCTTCTGTTCGAACCACCACACATTATGCGAGTCCCTTGACCTTTATTGGTGCGTCTGCTCTAGTGGTTGTTGAGGGTACAGTGCTCATCCTCTTTGATTCACTGGCCGGTATTGTGGGAACGTCTTCTCCAATTGGTTCTACACTTCTACTGCCTCTTATTTAATTGGTTCGATCTACTGCGTCTTATTTTAGTAATTGCTATGTATTGGGTTAGCCATTTTTATTATAATGTCTTGAAGAACTTGTCAGTAATTGTTTGCGATGGGCTGTTAGGGGATTATGTTATTGAGGGTGTAGTTTTGTAAGGGTGGTTTCAAGCTAGTGTTTGATCCATTGCTTTGTGATAAATATCAATAAATATTATCTTTCAAAAAAAAAAAAAACATTAAAAATTGTGTTAGGTGGAGCATCTTCTTTTCAAAATTTGTGATTCAAATTTCCCTTTGCCTTTTGGTGGTATCTTCGTCACGTTGGTCAAATCATTGGGAAAGTTAATTGCAATAGTTTTACTGACAATATCCCGGAGTCAAATGCTATTGATAGTGAAATATACATATCTAACAGTGGGTCTAGCAAAGTGGAGTATTCGTGCTTTCGTCGGAGCCGTGCTGCTGTCAAGTAGTTTGCTGTTGAAATTCTGCTGCTGGTGCTTTGTTAATGAAGCAGATATGCTTTTGGTTTTATCTTCTAGACAAGGAAATCAATTAAAGCTTATGGGTGGTTTGTGATGTGGTTAGGAGCAGTGTGTCCTCTTTTTGCTGGTGATATTTTTCTTATAGTGCTGGTGCATAATGAGTATGTGTGGTGCTGGTGCAAAATTGCTTTAGGAGATGTTTTCCAAGTCTTGTGGGGGTTTTTTTTATTGGTTTCCTTTGAAAATCTTGAGTGACTCATTGTATTTTTGCTGGTTGGGTTGATTGCATCTTTTTTGACCCTTTGGCATATTTAATAAAATTTCTTGCTGTTTCAAAAAAAAAAAAACAATGTTGAAGACAATTTAAATGTGTAGAAGTACGTATGTTTTCTAATGAACTGTTAAGTTATTGGATGATACCAATATTGAATAAAATTTTTGACTACGTCACAAATAGCACCTATCATGTATTAACTCTAGCAGTTTTCCGAAACAATATACCAATGTTGCCAGTTGCAAACAATCTTGCATTTCTAATGTATATAATATTTAACACATTGGCTTTTAGTGCCTTGATTCGGGTTATTTTAATTATCCTACAATGCCGTCTTTGTAGCTTTAAGCTTTATAAATCTCTAGTTTTTCTACATGGAAGCAAGGGCGGAGCCACTAGAGGCCTCTCTTAGGCTGCAGCCCCCCAAAAATTCGGTAAATTTTGTTAGTATATGTGATATTTTAGTCCAATTATATTTTAGCCCCCTTTCCTTAAATTTGAAAAAAAAATATTAGTATATGTGATATTTTAACTCAAATGTAATTCAGCGCTCTCCAAAATTTGAGAATTTTTTTAGTACAAATGTAGTCTACCCCCACCCCAATTAAGTGTTCCAAATTCAATTTGACATCATACCTTATTGATAAATAAATACCAAAATGCTGACATTATAATATTGACATTATAATATTGTTCTTAAATAAACACAATTTGACACCATATCTTATTATCAAATATATATAAATTGACCCAAAAAAAAAAAATTTCGAGGACAACCTCCAAAAAAAATTCCTAACTCCGCCCATGTGTGGAAGGCTGGAAGCTATATGATTTTGCCCTTCAATATGTCAGGGCCTAGTAAAGCTAACGACTCTTGTCTAGATATACTCCTTGTGCATGCGCTATTTATGATTCTTGTTAGAATTATTTGTGAGTTATTGGGTCACCCACATATAATCATGGACCCGGGGTCCAATGGACTTGACTTAACCTCCAAGTAATCCTATTAGGATTAGTATTGGAAACCTAGTGAAACCCTAAGCCATAGGGGATATGTATATATATATGATATATACATAAGATATAACACAAGAATAATAACAAGGATAATCTCTCTCTCTCCCCTATAACCTGCGGCTACCTCTCCCTCTCTCCTTTGGTTAGTTTTCTCTCTCTAGCTTCAATCACACAAGAAGCTTGGGACTTAGCACGTGGATACAAAGGGGGTGTCTCTAGTAGGCATTCTCACGACCAGTTCGAAGTCTAAGAACATACACAGAGGTGGTCAAATCGCAGCAGTTCGTGAGGTCCTTGCCGGGTTCGTAACAACGCCGTCAAATCGATCCGTCGGGTTAATTCCGCTAGCTAGGTACATCCTTTACCCGACCCGTATGCATGTGTGTATACATTATTTACATTGGTATCAGAGCCATAGGTCGTTGATTCGCCCGTGTATAGCACCCAAAACGAATCTGCCATTGATGAGTTTTGAAGGTTTTTGAAAATTATCAAAACTTGATTTCAAAGTGGGTCTACGTAAAAACTTCAATTTTTTTTCAAAATTTTTGTATTGGATTTGTTCTAATACATCATAAGAGTCCTCCCATGAAGTATCATACGTTAGTTATCTCCATGGTGCAAGAAAATGCAAAACCCAATTTTTGAGATTTAAAAATCAAGCTTTTCTGAAACTTTGGGCCAATTTTCGAAACAATCCAGACGTCTAATGATGCAGTTTTATTACATAATCTTAATCTATGCCGCAAGGGCTTTCCAACGATATAAAATTTGTCAAATTTGGATGAGTAACGAAGCGGATACGAGTCCGCGAAGTTGCCCCCCCGCAGCAGCCATTGCTGCGTTTTTTTCTTCTTCAAGGAAGAAGATGAACCACTCCCAACCACCCCCACTCTCGCCGGCGGCGAGTGGGGCGCGTGCGGCGGCACCGGTGGTGGCGTGGGCCCCACTCTGGCGCGTGGGGGTCCCCCTCTGGGCCCCAGACCTCAAAATATATTTTTAATATTTTTATGAAACTTTAATTTATTTATTAAATAATTAAAACAATTTCTGCTATTTAAATAAATAAGTTTTATTCATTTAAATCCGTTTAATAGCTTTAAAATTCAGGAAAATTAAGGAAAAATTATTTTTTATTTTTCCTATATTGAGGACATTGTAAGGGACCAGAAATAATTTATAAGTAAATTATTTCGTTGTTTTTTATTTTTTAGAGCATTAAAGATGTGTTTTGCACTTGTTTTTAATTGCTTAAAATATCCAAAACAAAATATTAATTTTTGGGATTAATATATGGTGTTTAATACACTCTAAGGGGACATGAGAAAATTTTTTATAATTGTCTCACATATTTATGATGTTTTAGAGCATTAAAATCATGATTTAGGCATTATTTATTATTATTAATTTTTGTAATTAATATTATGTGTTTTGTACACTGTTTTAGGCCATGTGAAACTTAAGAGAGACTCAGATTCCTTAAAATGCCGTATTTTTTGGGAATTTGCATTTATTTGTTAATTTGTTTAACAAAAACAATTTAATTGGTAAAATTGTTTTAATTTTTATTTTGTACCCATTAATTCTGGAAATTCTTTGTTACCAAACCAAACAAACCAAACCAAGCCTTGTGTCCCAATCAATTGGGGTCGGCTATATGAATCATTTTTCTCCATTCTACACGATCAAGAGCTATATGCTCATTTAAATTATATATATTCATATCTTGTTGTACTACATATTCCCAAGTCAGTCTAGGTCTACCTCTCCCTCTAACCATTCCAGGCACTACGATCTTATCACTCTTTCGCACAGGTGCATCTACAGGTCTTCGTTGCACATGGCCGAACCATCTAAGTCTATTCTCCCTCAACTTGTCCTCAATATGTGTCACTCCTACAGTCTCTCGGATGTACTCATTTCTAATTCTATCTTTCCTAGTCTTACCACACATCCATCTTAGCATCCTCATCTCCGCTACACTCACTTTGCTAATGTGTTGTTTCTTAGTTGCCCAACACTCTGTCCCGTACAGCATAGCTGGCCGATTAGCTGTCCTATAAAATTTTCCTTTCAATTTTGCTGGTATTCTCCGATCACATAATACTCCAGAAGCACTCCTCCACTTAAGCCAGCCCACTTTAATTCTATGGGTCACGTCATCACCAATCTCTCCGTCTCTACTGATTATTGAACCTAGATAGCGAAAGTGTTCCCTCTTTGGGATCTCATGATCTTCGATCTTCACTGCTTCGTTGTCTCTACTTCCATTGTTGCTAAAAGTACATTCCATGTATTCTGTTTTCGTCCTACTTATCTTTAGCCCCTTAGTCTCCAGTGCTTCTCTCCAAGCTTCTAGTTTAGTGTTGAGTCCCCTTTTAGTCTCATCAACCAAGACAATATCATCTGCGAACAACATACACCATGGGACCTCATCTTGAATGTGTCTAGTCAATTCATCCATAATTAGGGCGAACAAATAAGGGCTCAAGGTCGACCCCTTGTGCAGGCCTACGGTAATTGGGAATTCGCTTGTTTCTCCGGCTGGTGATCTAATTGTAGTAACCGCTTCATCATACATATCCTTCACCACGTCAATATAACCCTTAGTCACTCCTTTCTTCTCTAGCACCCACCAAATTAAATCTCTAGACACCCTATCATAAGCTTTCTCTAAATCAATAAAAACCATATGTAGATCTTTTTTCTTCTCTCTATACTTTTCCATTAGTCTTCTAAGTAAATAAATTGCTTCCATAGTTGATCTCCCAGGCATAAATCCAAACTGATTTTCTGACACTGATGTTGCGCCTCTTAAGCGATGCTCCATCACTCTCTCCCATAGCTTCATAGTATGGCTCATCAACTTAATACCTCTATAGTTGTTGCATTGTTGTACATCTCCTTTACTCTTATATATAGGCACTAGGATGCTCTTCCTCCAGTCATCAGGCATTTTTCTAGTCATTAAAATCCTATTAAAAACTTTTGTAAGCCAAGATGCCCCCACATCTCCCAAGCATTTCCAAACCTCAATGGGGATCCCATCTGGTCCTAAGGCCTTGTTGGGTTTCATCTTCTTCAAAGCAAAATCCACCTCAAACTTCCTTATTCTCCGATAGAATCTGTATTCTCTAGTTTCATCGTAACTTCCAGTTTCTTCTTCCATTGTGTTATCCATATGTTTTTCATTCAGTAACTTCTCAAAATAGCTCTTCCACCTCTCCTTAATCTCTTCGTCGTTCACTAATACCCTAGAGTCATCACTTTTTATACACTTAACCTGATTAATGTCTCTTGTTTTCCTTTCTCTCGACTTAGCAAGCTTATAAATACATTTTTCTCCCTCTCTAGTGTCTAGTTTGGTGTAGAAGGCGTCATAGGCTTCCATTTTAGCAACTCTGACTGTCCTTTTAACCTCCTTATTTGCACATTTATAGCTTTTGAAGTGTTCCTCACTTCTATCATTTTGCCACTTCTTAAAGCAATCCTTTTTGGTTTTTACTGCAGCTTGTACCTTTTCATTCCACCACCAAGTATCTTTAGAAGCCAACCCTCTTCCCTTCGACTCTCCGAGGACCTCCTTCGATATTCTCGTGATGCACCTTGCCATTCTATCCCACATAGTATTGCTTCCATCTTCCAAATTCCAAGGTGCTTCTGCATACATTCTCTCTTGGAATACTGCTAGTTTCTCGCCTTTAAGGTTCCACCACCTAGTTCGTGGGTTTATAGGGTCTTTTCTAGTATGACATTGTCCTTTTATATGGATATCTAAAATAGTAAGTCTATGTTGAGATGTTAAACACTCTCCTGGGATGACCTTACAGTCTTTACATGCTAAGCGGTCTGCCTTTCTCATAAGGAACAAATCGATCTGGCTTCTATTAGATCCACTCTTAAAGGTTATCAAGTGTTCTTCCCTCTTTTTAAAAAATGTGTTTGCTACTACAAGATCATATGCTACTGCGAAATCTAAAATACTCACCCCTGCCTCGTTCTGATCTCCAAAACCATACCCCCCATGCACCCTCTCATATCCAGTTCTATCTTTGCCTACATGGCCATTAAAATCTCCACCTACAATTATCTTCTCTCCTCCCGGTATTTCTTGCATTAAAGCGTCCAACTCATCCCAGAATTGTCTTTTAGTGTGATCATCCAATCCTACTTGGGGCGCGTATGCACTAATCACATTAATTATATCCACTCCAACTACCAGTTTGATAAGCAATATTCTGTCTCCTTTCCTCGTGACTGTCACAACTTTATCCTTGAGGTTCTTGTCAACCACGATTCCGACACCATTTCTATGCCTATCTTTCCCTGTATAGAATATCTTATACCCGGTATTTTCTACCTCCTTAGTTTTCTCTCCAACCCACTTTGTTTCTTGTAAACATACTACATTAACCTTCCTTCTAATCATAGTGTCTACTAGTTCCATAGCTTTACCTGTTAAGGTTCCTATATTCCAAGTTGCTAACTTAAGCCTATAGTTCTGGACTAGCTTCTTTACCCGCGGTGGCCCAGAAGAAGGCGGGAACCCTTGCTTATTTAACACCGCACCCGGGCGTCGATGCGGCGCCCCTTGCACATTTTTCGAAACACCCGAAGGCAGGCGCAACGCGTCGCTTAAAGGGAACGCCCTAGCATTTACACGAGTATTCATATTTGGATTCATATCATAAGGATCCGACGGTTTTTTTTACGTGCTGGCTGTCGTGCTACCTAACGCACTAACCCTCCTCTTTTATCCGGGCTTGGGACCGGCAGTGTTGAAACAACCCAGGCAGAGTTTTTGGAAATTCTTTGTTAATGATGAAAAATCAGTTTTTTCAGTTATTTTAAAATTTTCATGTGGGTTTTTTAAAATTATTTTGTTAATTTATAAGCCACTGATCTAATTGGTTTTAAATAAATTTAAAACCTTTAAATTGCTTTAATAATTGAAAGAAAAAATTTAGAATTTTTTCTTAGCTTATGGAAGCTAACTGGGCTGTTTCTTTTATTATTGCAATTGTATTTAGAAGCTCACTGCATTGATGGTCACGTTTATGTTGCTTTTGTTTGTGATTGGTTGACCCCGAAACCTCTAATCCTCCTCCTTAAATGGAAGAAGGATTAGTCCATTCATTTAATTGGACCGCATGAGTGCTTGTTGTGTGCGATTAATTCACTAATTAATCTGGAATAAATGAATGGACATTATATTGACAATTTGTAGAGCTTGTGTTGTCATTGTTGTATGTTTAAGGTTGTTCTTGTATATGTTTATGAACATAGCATCCCTATTTTTTGGACTATAAATGTAATGTGAGGATGAGTGTTCTTTACTTCTTGTATTGGAAAAGCCTGTTTGTAAAGGGATTGTTTTCTTTATTCATATTTCATACACTTGAGTTACCTTAGCATGAGCTCTAATTTGTCAATTCGGGCCCACGTGGGGTCCATGCGCATTTATGTGTGTATGGCGCATTTATTTATTTTAATCATTGTGGATGATGTTAGATAAGTAATGAACTATCTATACATATTTGTTTAGAAAAATCAATTGTGAAATATTTTCTTAAATTACAAAAGTAAAGTGATGACTACGAGCATAGCAAATTTTCAATCTTGAAATTGTAATAAGAGGAAATGTTTTTATAATTGGATTTTAAAACAAATTTTTGAAATGTGCAATATAATAATGTCAAAACCTTTTGCATGTTTTTGAATGTAGTAATGGCCACCAATCAATTAGTTGCTGAACTCACAAAAGATAACAAATTGAATGGACTTAACTATGACCTATGGAAGATTAAAGTGGGCTTCCTATTGAAAGATCAGGAGCTGTTGCAGCACACTGAGACTTCAATGGTCCAACCTGCTATGCCAGAAGATGGGCCCATGGCCCAATATCGCCGAGATCTCGAAAACTATAATGCTTGGCATAAAAGAGATAGTCATGCACGCATCATATTGTTGAGTAGGATGAACGACGATATCATGGTAGAGTATCAACACTACCAAGTTACCAAAGATTTGTGGGACCAATTAAAATTTGCTTTTGGAGGGACATCAACAACTAGGCTTAGGAGCCTGGTGTTGAAGTACGAGGTGTACCGGAAGGATCCTAAGCACTCAATGACTGAACATCTTAGGATGATGTCTAGTATGATTCGTGAGCTTAGGACCGCTGGTAACGTCCTTACAGATGAACAACATATTCAAGCTGTGATTCGTTCATTGCCTGAATCCTGGGTCCACATGAAGCAGATTTTATCCCACTGTAGACACCCCAATTTTGACCAAACGTCAAATCCAGGGATTGGTTACCTCTCAAAGACCGATGATGACGATGACCGTGGCGTTCGAAGATTTTTCAAGAAATTCAAAGTCTTCAAGATGTTCTTCAAGTTAAAATTGGAAAATTAATAAAATAATAAAAAGAGAGGGTTTGGGTATTCGGGAAAAACCCGAACATTTAAGGACACATGAGGAAATCAGTCTGAAAATTTGCTCAAAATACATATAAAAAGGTTTTTGAAAGGAAGTATAAAATAGAAATGATAAAAAGGGAATTTTTAAAATAAAGAGGAATTTTCTTTTGAAATAAAATAAAAGAGCATAGTATATTGAAGAATATACCATGTACATGGGTGCATATCACCCACATGGGTGCTTACCACCCACATGGGTGCATTTTAGCACAAATATACATAAATATATAAAGATAATTCACAAAAATTAGGTTTTGATTAATATTCTCTTTAAAAATTTAAAAAAGGAGCAAATTCAGTTAGCCCCGGCACCCGGAAAACCCGACGGCACTCACTGAGTGCTGCGCCGACACTCACGGGTTGTCGCCCGGCATTCAGTGAATGCCGCCCGGCACTCAGTGAATGCCGCCGGCACCCGTCGAGTACCGCTGGCTGTAACAGACTTTTTTTTTTTTTCTCACATGTTCTAGAAGAAATCTTTGCACATGGGTCTCCACCCGAATTTACCCATTTATCCTTGAGATAATGGCCTATATAAACAAATCTTCATCTTCATTTTGAGGGGACTTGAAGATACTTGAATCAACACACACACATATACTTGAAATTAGAGAGAAATACAAGAATCATATAGAGAGAATTGAGAAGAAAAGAGAAGTTTTCTTGAAGAACTTGAAGAATTTTAAGAAGAACTTGAAGATTTTGGAAGAGCTTCACAAAGATAGAAGAAATCCTTGAGGTCTTAGAGGTAACCTCTCAATCACTTAATAGAATTAGGCAATTCAATCACAAATTCATAGTTCTAGGATCTTTACACATTTTCAAAACCTCTCTTCTTACCTCATTTCATCACACACCACATAGAATTTGTGATTGAATCTCATGATAATTCCCTAGTTTGGATCTAAATGGACCTTGGATTTAAATGAATTGGGTTGGTTTCAAAGAGTTTGTTCTCTTAATTTCTCTAAATAAACTTTGATTTCTTATTTCTATCATTTCTCATAAGGCTCATGAGATTTTACATATCCTAGTGAGCCTCTTTGAGTTTTTGATTTCTTAGTTTCCTATGATCTTATGATCCATGAGGAGATTAAAATGAATCATAGTCATAATCTACACATAATTGAGATTCAAGTCATAACCCATGACTTGAACCTCCTCATTAAGAATCTTATGGAATTCATTCTATATTCCATAGAGGTTCATGTAGAATTAAATCTATATTCTCCAAGGACCATTAACTTGAGAGGAGAATAAATCGACTCTATATTCTTCCATGATCATGTATTTGAGAGAAGAATTAAAGGTAGATTTTCATAATTTATATTTAAAATTAGCAAGACCTTAAGATTTTCTTAATAGATTTCCAAGTATGAGATCTATGATATGAATCCATCAAGGTTAAACTTATGAACATCTTCCTACTTTTCTTTAGTTCTAATAATCACAACTATGCTTGATTCTAGTTCTTTGTAGGATCATGGATCAAGTTGGTTTTTAAGATATGAGTATTAATTCAACATTGGTGCAGTGAATCCTTAAATCCTCTGTGATTAAAGATTTTTCATAAAATCATGATCCATTGGAATGGGATGAGACCAATTGGAGAATGTTCATAACTCATATGAGTATCACTATGATTGTTGTTTTGATACGATTCCATACTTAGGATGGTTTGGGCCCATAATTTCCAAATAAGCAACTCTCTGTCCAAAATTTCAGAACAGCAAAACCAATTTTAAAATTGATAGATCAGAGCTCTAACCAAGTTTTCATGACCTCCAATAATTGTTTCTAAGAACCTTAATGTGTTAAGAAGGTTCCCTAAAACGAATGAAGCAATTCGGATTTGTTTGCTATTTTTAAAAAATCATACAAGATCTCTGGACAGAGAGTTGCAAAATCCTGAGTGAGGTCTAGTATTTTTAGTATTCCCGGAGATCTAACCGTTGAAACCTCGATTTTCTTTTTGGGTTAGAAACTAGACTCACAGAGGCATACCATATCCAAAAATCATTAAGATCCAACCGTTGGAAGTATTTTATTCCTATTTTTGAAGGTCGGGTCTGCTCTCTGTAAATCACAAAAAAACTGCTACTGTTTTTGTCTAATCTTATTTATTCCAACTCAAATAGTCTCTTAATGGCTTAGGACTCAAACCATGTTTTGAATAGTGATAATTTAGATTAAACCCGGAGGCTTAGGGATCCAAATTAGTGAATAAATTCATGTCCCATTCTTGTTCATATTCATGCATTCATTCATACATGTTAATATTCATAAGTAGGACTTATCTTTTGTCTAAGATGTATCTAATTGAACATGACTTAGGATTACTTATTTCTAATATTATATCTTGTCTAAGGCATGTGTACTAACCTTTGTTTTGTAGCGCATTTGAGGTACAATTCCTCAACTCTTCTCTAGTTTAATTCCATTCTTTGATTTATATTGATTTTCGACTCCATATGCGACACCTTAGCCTAGGTTTTGCCTTATGTGTATATATGTGTTAGAGACCTTTCTTAGGTTTATTTTGTTCTTGCATGCATTGCACGTTTGATATTCGCGGCTGGATCCCGGGTATGTTTTCTAGTTCTCTATTGCATATCATGTTGTTTGCTACTTGTATTACGTGGCTTATGAATGATATTTTGTCGTTAGCAATTTTACACCATTTCCAACATGCTTGTGTGATGTATATGTATATATGTATTAATTGAGGGCATGCTTAGATTAATAACTTGATTAAAAAGGATGTTGAGTAGAGGCCTATCGTGAGATAGGATGAAAGGGGGTGTTTTAGTCCGCCAGGCTCCTTCCCCTTTCATTCCATAATCCCCGGACCCAGTTTATCTTTGGTTTCGCAAAAGATCGGTTTACTTTAAAATGGTTTCTTAATTTTTCCTTTTAAAAATTAAGTGGCGACTCTTTTAATTTTGAATTTGAAATTTAGATATAATTTAAAAGAAAAGCAGTGGGTAGGAAAACCTGCGATATCCACAATCTGGCGACTCTGCTGGGGATCGAACCCAGAATCTCTGGTTTCGCAGGCTAGAATTTTTGATTTTGGGTTCACTCGAGGATTAGACTTGAAAGCATCCTTTTAATCGAATTAATTAATTTTTGTGTGCCCGTTACATTGCACTTGAATGTTTCGCCAGTCGATTGCATGGAACTATGACCTTGGAGGCTCGGGGCAACCCGGTCGATCAAGTCATCATGGGACCGTGTGATCACCCTTGATCTCGTACCATGTTTTGGTATATGAAGCATCCTATCGGGTGTGTGTCAAGGGTCCCTTATTTGACCAAAACCCGGCCTTTGCATAGTAGCTTCCATAGAACCTTTCAAAATTAGGGAATCAATTCTTGATTAGGATTATGTGCTAGGGAGCCTTGTATGCCCGAAAAGGATTACTTGAGATGATGGCGATGCTTACTTGATAAAAGATGTGTAACCTCTTAATCACTTTTGAGCAATTCTTTTTTCATGTCCTATGACATTTAAGAATAAGCCGAATCTTGATTATAAGATTACATCTCTTATATCATGTTTAGCTAAGCATCATTGACCTTGTATGTATCCGAATTCATGAAAAGTGCGGTGATTATCCAAACATGTGATCCTTCTACCCAAGGAATTCTAAATCCATCTTTGAAAGAAGATAGATTTTTTTTCATTCCAAAGTATTTAGTCGCTCTTTTAAAATCTTTGGGATTCACCTTTTGATTACAATCCCAAGTCAATCCCTTGTAGAGGTATATTCTCGCATTCTCCTTCTTGAAGGAAGAATCCAAAAATCTTGGGAATTGTTTTTAGAAGAAATGTTGTTTTGACCCAATCACCTTTTTTGTTAAAGAATAATCCAAAAATTTTGAAAATTGTATTTAAGAATCTCCCCAACTAAAGAGATGCTTTTGAAATAAATCCTAAAGCAAAATTTTGACCCAACCATCTTTTGTTGAGAAATGTTCTTACCATCAAAAGGAAAAATCCGAAATTCTCAAGAATTGTTTTTCCAAGAAATGTTTTCCAAAAGAATTTCAAATTCTTTCCATTGAAGGGGTAATGAGGATCACAAGCAAAAGGAGAAATTAACGCACTTAACATGAAAAAGGATTTTATGTGCTTACGTGTCTTATGTGCTAGGGTTAGAATTTGCTTTTATTTTGGCATACAGAATAGGCACACACGCACACATACATTGCATCCGTGTGGCATATGAATCATTCATGAAAGCATATAATAAAATCAATATAAAATAATGGTGAAAAGGGAGAAAAGTTATTAGAGTTAAAATAATTGAAAAAAATATAATTGTAGGTAAAAGATAGAATCAACTACGAGCATAGTCTGGTACAGAGATTCTGCTGCAAAGCTAGTAAAAAAAGACATGGCATAAGAAGCAAATGCAAGGGAAATAGCAGAGTTGAGAGCTGTAATGGAACAACAAGCCGGCCAAATGACAAGAATGATGACCATGATAGAGGCACTAGCAAGACAGGCGCCAATCAATGATCCTCCTCACAGGGATGAAGATTGGTTTGATGAAACGGAAGGGGTTGAAGCCCTGAGAGCAGAAAAGGAGAAACTAGAAAAGGAAAGGGTTGAGAAAGATAAGATGATGACTGAGAAAATGGAGAAATTGGAAAGGGTGGTCCGAAAAACCCATGGAATTGATACCTACTTGTTGGAATTGGAAGGATTATATGAAGGGGTCTGCGAAGTATTACCTGCAGGATTCAAAATGCTTGTGTTCGATAAGTTTGATGGAACAGGGAACCCTTGTAGCCACATCAGAATGTGTATAGGGGCATTTCAGCCTAGTGGCTTGAGCACAACCATGATGGCGGTCTTGTTTCAGCAGACGTTAACTGGGGCTGCTTTGTCTTGGTACCTCACTCTGGAGCCGGAGAAAACTAGAAATTGGGAAGAAGTAGTCAAAGCATTCGTAGCCCAATACGAATACAATCAAGATTTGGACGTTACTATCAGGGATTTAGAGACTACCCGACAGGGGAACAAAGAATCTTTTGCTGAATTTCTGAGCCAGTGGAGGGGAAAGGCTGCTAAGATGGTACAAAGACCGACTGAAAAGGAGCAAATTCGAATGCTGATGAAGAACCTCCAACCCATCTACCAGGAGAAGATGAGGTTCCAATCCCTTAACACCTTTGCCGAAGTGTTTGATGTGGGAACCAGAATCGTAGATGCGATACAAGAAGGAGTCATCAAAAGAGAGGAGCCGGTGAACAGGTACAGACGGCCGAACTACGGAACAAGAGGAGGGCATTCAGGAGGTCATTCAGGGCCGACAGATGTGAACGCACTGAGCGAACCCGAGAAAAAGTTCGATATAGCCAGGAGTCACCCAAAGAGGGGAGGGGATAAGCCTCTAAGGAGGTTTTCAGAATTGGGAGTATCATTATCCACGACCCTTGATCGGTTATTGGCAAAAGGACATCTCCGCCTACTAGAGCCGCGACCAAGACCAAATCCACCACCTCCAAATTTCAAATCTGATCTATATTGCAAATTCCATCAGGAACAGGGGCACTCAACCGATCGGTGTTTAAGATTAAAACATGAGATCCAAGATTTGATCGACAAGAAAGTAATATCTGAACCACCCACCAACCCGCCAAATGTTACCAGAAATCCGCTACCTGATCATCATGCTGTGCCACCACCCAGAATTTACTACTTGGGAAATAAGGAGAGCTCTTTTGATCCATCAGCATTGATCACTAAGTTGGGAAGTCTAAGAAAAGCTTATCAGATGTTGGAGGATTCACAAATCTACACTCTAAAAGGGCTGGTAGATGAAGGCAAAAGGAAAGAAATAGAAGGGACTGTTGACGCAGATTGGTGGCCACCAGAAGCTGACAATTCACTTTGGTACAAGGGGGACGATATTCAGGATCACAATAAAGTTAAGGAGGACCTTTGGTATGAAAGTGAGGAGGAAGGTTTGAAAATTGCTAAAGCACAAGATGGACTTTGGGTCAAAGAAGGTATTAGTCACCTCACACGATCTGGGAGGCATTTTAAACCACACGAACTTAAGGAGGATCACCCGGGACAGGAAATGAATAAAGGGAAAGAGAAACTGAACGAGGAAGAAGAGGAGGATAGAGTCTTAAGACAGATGAAGAAGACACAGGAAAATATCACTATTTGGGGGTTGTTGATCGTTTCCAAGCGTCATAGGCAAGCAGTCCTTGATGCTCTCAATCAGTCGGACGTCTCCATCGATGTTACTCCGAAGGATCTCGTCGGCATGATCGGCAGAAGTCCAACTCTTGCTATATCATTCTCTGAAGCTGACTTACCTCCCGGGGGACCCGTTTACAATAGGCCATTGCACATCACCATTGAGTGTTTAGGAAATTCTCTACCCACATGTCTCGTTGACAACGGGTCTGCGTTGAATGTATGCCCTTTTCGAACAGCTAAAAGGATGGGGCTCGATGAATCCACATTTATACCATCGGAACAGAAGGTGAGGGCTTATGATAATACTCTACGGGCAGTTATGGGGATCATCTTTCTGAATTTTTCTGTTGGGACCGGTGAAAGGGAAACAGAATTCCAAATCATTAACATTCCTGCATCATTTAACCTGCTTCTGGGAAGGCCGTGGCTTGATAGTTTGGGTGCCATTCCATCAACCATCCATCAGAAAGTTAAGTACATTTGGAAAAACAAGGTATGCGATCTTCTGGGGGATAGCTGGATAAATGTATCTGGGGCCTCATCAAGTGCTCCGATTTTAGAAGTACAGGTACAAGAGGGTGAAGCAAGTTTGGGTGGGTTTGAGTTCATTAACGTCATAGAAGAGGGGAGGCTGAAGGAGTTTTTACCACTGTATTTTGATCAATATGCCAGTCCGTTGGTGGCCGGGATCATGAGGAAAATGGGATTCTTCCCAGGGATGGGTTTAGGTAAGAAACATCAAGGATTATCAGAATTCCCGATTATCGTTACACAAACCCACACCCATGGGCTAGGGTACTCGCCAACCAAGGAAGAATTGAAGAAGAAAAAGAAAGCAACCGATGCACCGCTGGAACCATACTTGAAAACTCTTAATGGGTACTTCGTCAAGCAAGGGGAGGATTTTCCGTTTTGCAATTTTCCAGAGCCATGGTTAGATAAGGCAGAGAAGCGTATGAAGCCGGGATTCGAGATTTTCTTTGCGCATGACTTCTCTAATTATGAGGACCCTTATCTTCGGCAGCCTACAAAATCTGCCATTATTCAGGACTGGGTGTGTACTCTGGATGGCTCGGCAATGAAAAACCTGCTAGAAGAAGGGTGCGAAGGGACCGAAAAGAGGAATTCTGCAGAGAGTAAGGGTGAAGATGGGAAAGGCCAGGTTAAAGAAGAAAGCAAGGGGAACAAAGAAAGGGAGAAGCCAGCACATGAAGGGGAACCAGAGGAAGTGGAAATAGAAGAGATCACTCAAGAAGAGGAACAGGAAGATCGCTTCATCACTGATATGGGAGGGGAAAGCAAGAAAGAGTGGGTCTTTGAGTCTAGTAATAAATATCCCCCTCACCCAGAGTCTGTATTGGCCCAAATGAGACGTCTTTCAATTTCTATGTCTGTTGTAGTTGCTCCGAAAAAAGTTAATGAGAACGTGACTAATTCTGCTTACTTGACTGTGCATAATAATAACTGTGATGCATGTGATGAATATGATGAAATACCTCATGAATTACAAAAATTGATTGAAAAAGAAAATGAACCTGCATGCAAAATCATGGAAAGCACTTTAACCATTAATCTGGGAAATGAAGGTAATCCACAAAATGTTTCTATTGGCTCCACCCTTAATAATGAGGAAAGCAAAGAATTAATCAATCTATTGAAAGAATTCAAAGATGTCTTTGCATGGTCTTATGATGATATGCCAGGAATTGATCCAGAAATTGTCCAGCACCATATTCCCCTTTTCCCAAATTCAAAACCTGTAAAACAAAAATTGAGGCGAATGAGGCCTAAATGGGCGCTTAAAGTGAAAGAGGAGGTTGAAAAGCAACTGAAGGCTGGATTCTTGATTGTCACCGAGTATCCTGATTGGGTTGCCAATATTGTACCGGTTCCTAAAAAGGATGGTCGCGTTAGGGTTTGTGTAGATTTCCGAGATTTGAACAAAGCTAGCTCTAAGGATGATTTCCCTTTACCCCACATCGACGTTTTAGTAGACAATACAGCAGGGCACGAACTTCTATCTTTCATGGATGGGTTTTCAGGGTATAACCAGATCTTGATGGCACCAAAGGATAGAGAGAAAACAACTTTTATCACACCATGGGGGACTTACTGTTATAGAGTTATGCCATTTGGACTTAAAAACGCAGGTGCGACTTACCAAAGAGCTGCCACTACATTACTGCATGATATGATTCATAAAGAAGTAGAAGTATATGTGGATGACATGATAGTAAAATCTAAAGAAAGAGGAGGGCATCTGGAGGCATTAAGAAAGTTTTTCGAAAGGCTGAGAAGGTTCGGGATGAGGCTAAATCCGCAAAAATGCACCTTTGGGGTCACCACTGGGAAAATACTAGGATTTCTGATCACCCAGAGAGGAATTGAGGTAGACCCCACCAAAATCCAAGCTATAACCGAAATGCTGCCACCAAAGAATGAAAAGGAGTTGAGAGGATTCCTAGGAAGAATACAGTTCATCAGTCGCTTCATATCCAAACTCACCATGACCTGTGACCCGTTGTTCAAATTATTGAGAAAGGGGGAAAAGTTCGAATGGGATAACCAGTGCCAAAAAGCCTTTGAAAAGATCAAAACCTACCTTCAAAACCCACCTGTCCTATCACCTCCTAAGCCTGGGAAACCTTTATTGCTATATTTATCCATAACCGAGAACTCAATGGGGTGTATGCTGGCCCAAGAAGAGGAAGAGGGGCGTGTAGAAAAAGCCATATACTACCTGAGTAAGAGGATGACCGGATATGAGTTGAACTATTCACCATTGGAGAAAGCTTGTTGGGCCCTAGTGTGGTGTACCCGTCGCCTTAGGCATTACATGCTAGCCTTCCCTATCACCCTGATATCCCGAATGGACCCACTCAAATACCTCTTTAAAAAGCCTGCCCTGACCAGTAGGATATCCTGATGGACCATGATGCTAGCCGAATTTGATATTAGATACGTCACTTCCAAATCTGTCAAAGGGAGAGCCGTCGCTGAGTACCTAGCCGACCTCGCCATAGAATCTGAAGAAGGAGGAGAATTTAAGTTTCCAGATGAAGAAGTAATGGAAGTAAAAGAGAACCTGTGGAAAATGTACTTCGATGGAGCAGCTAATCAAATATTTTTGGAGCAGGTTTACTATTTGGGTGGTGTGATATTGATCCTAAAGTTGCAGAGGAATCTAATATTGTTGCTGAAATCACACTAATATTGTTGTTGAAATCACACACAGTGGTTGAGAGAAGTGTGGATAGTTATGTCGTCTGGTTGGTAGAGTTGTACTCCCAAGTCCTCGGTGGAAAATTCTTGCAAGTGTGTGGATGGTTTATTCACGGTTCAAACGATGGTGAGGAAAAGTCCTGTTGGAGAGGAAGAGGGATCGAGCCTCTTCTCTGGAGTTAAATGGGTATAATTAACACGGGCATGTACATGTATTGGCTGATCGAATCGGAGGTGTCGAGACCGTGTTGATTCAAGAGTGTGCAGATTGGTATGGTGATGGCCAATGGATTCGTTTGAGGTTTGGCAAGCGGTTTGCTTTGTGGGCGCTCCAGTTGAGGGGTGCTGGTCATGTGTGATAAAATGGTTGGATAGTTTCTCCACAAGTGATAGAGGGGGTGATTGTTGGGATTTTACCACATGTGGGTCAATCCCAATAATTTAGGGATTGTGTTTTGGCTAGACTGCTATTGTGGTTTGGTTTACTTGATAGAGTTGCATTACTTGTCTAACAAGTGATGGGTCATAAACTCTATATGTAGGGATATTGTATAGGAGTTTAGGAAGCGCTTGGTGTACCAAGTTGGGGGTCTCTTCTCATGGGGGTGCATGGTCTAGGGTTAGAGAGTGGTGACGAGAGAGGGTGCCCCTTTGGGGCATGAGACATTAATCATTGGGGTTTTCTGTGAGGGGTATTCATAGCGTTGTAGGGATGTGAGGTAGAGAAGGTATTTCTTTGTCTCTAAGATTTCTCTATGTATTACAGTGATTATGTTAGGTTCTTTGGGGTATTGAGTGGGGAGTGTACAAGGGTCTTGTATTTGGGTTATGAGATTTAATCCATGTAACTTGTACCATGTTTTACTTAATAGTGAAAGAATGGATCTCTCGAGTGTGGACGTAGGCAGGTGTTTGGCCGAATCACGTAGAAATCTGTGTATCTTTTCTTTGGTGTGCATGTTTAATTACTGCTAATGTGTGTGTGTTTATTTGGGAGAATTTAATTCCACGTGTTAAATTCCCAACAGTTAGCAGAAGACTCATTCAATTCTGCAACTTTTGCTTCCACACTCGGATAGAGAATCTGCTATGTGAATTCAGATGTGAATCAATTCTCTCATGCTAAATTAGAATGCCAATACTGACCTCTTGCTCATCTTGTAGACTCTATTTTAGTTATTGGAATTTGTTTTCTCTCTTTCAACCATCTTGATCTTATTGGATGCTATGCTTTTTTCACATATTTGAACTGATTTTGGTCACAATTAAGTTACTACGCACTTTCCATAGCTTATTAAGCTAGCTTCTCATACTGGCGTGCATTTAACGACTTGCCGTGGGTGCGAACTTTCTTTTTCTTCCGTCTAATCTAATATGATTATGGAGGAACTTTGCCAATGTGTTTTAAGAACATCGGTTTCTAGTGATTATCAACAATTTGATTAATTTGGGTAAACAGTTCCATAGAAGTATAAGTGGTACATTGGTGAGAATCAAATTTTGTCATTTTGTCAAAGATCAAATTGTTATCCAGATTCATATTCACATTATCTTAGACAAAAGATTTGAGTGGAGGATAAATTCAGAAAAAAAAAAAAACTGCTTGCATCTGAAAATTTCAATTATTCGGAAGACAAATTACATTGGATACTGACAATTACAGATCTCCATGCATATAAATTCCTGGCTAACATTGGAGCACCTCTACAAACGTTTGATCTAATGTTTTGATGCTTTGATTGTTGTGTCAAGTGGAATATATTTAGCAAGAGTGTTACCATGGCATATATATAAATACTAATACACATAGACTTGAGGTTATGTGTAATAAGTTGAAGTACTTGTGTCGGATGCTTTACACTCAGATGAAGGTAATGGGATCTGGGTCCTACACTTTTATAGTTGGACAGTCACCAAAAACCAAGATAGCTACTAGTATCATAGAATATTTAAGCCTCTAACATACCTTTTGCGACAAAGTTCATTCGAAATGGAGGAAATGCTTGTGTTAGAGTTTTATTATTACAGAAACACTATTTTTTCATAGAAATATAAGAAATGTACAAACTTGTTTTCATGTCCCCATGCCATAAGAATAATGAACTTGCATAATCTGACGCTCGGACATGTACCTGCAGTCAACACGTGTACCGGAGTCCACATAAAGAAACAGGATAGAGGCGTGTGAATAGAGAGATTTGATTGACTTGTGATATTGTGTCATCATATAACTGTTATAATGAGTAGTTTCTCCCCTTAAGAGTGACAAAAATGACTTCAAGTCTTTCATGTTTAGTACTAAGCGAGGAAGGACAAGGTTTCCAGTTAGATCCCCTTCCTCTCAAATACACGCCCGTGCGCACACACATACACACACACTTGCAAGAGCGCATGCACCACACACAATGGGAATCAATGACATAAAAAAAGAATCCTTAGAATTAGCATGCAACACAATTTGACGAAAAATGTTTGCATGTATGTAAAGAAATTTGTTCACGTCTTAAATTATGGAATCTGACATGCCTATACATTCGCGACTAATGTGTATTTGTTTTTTATATGGTGCATTCCTTGATTGGTGTTTTAGGAACTTGACATCTGACTCCAGAACTTTGAAAATCCGTGTCTTCATCTTTGGATGGAACACTAGAGAATCAGAGAAGATCAGAGTTAGTAGCTCAGACCTATGTTACAGAAGTGTTGTTAAGGTGGTTTCTCAAATTGCTCATTCTGAAGTTCACTTTGTGATGATTAGACAAGTGCTTGGTAGTAAGAAATTAGCTACTAAGAACTTAAGAACCGGTGGATGATTACCACCCTTCCATGGTTGGAATCATTTTTTTGGGAAGGCAACTAAAATTTGTTTTAATTAGGATCTCCTCGGAACACTTAGGGTTTGTTTGGGAATGCATTAAATAGGATCGGGATCAATCCTATTTTGTTTCTATCTTGTTTTTTACTTCTTTATAAAAAAAAGCATCACGTGGGTTTGACAAAGAACCTATTTTAAGAGTGGTATTAGAATGGACACGGACTCCTGGGCGATGTAATGACATTTAGCAACCACTTGAGTATATAGAATCGGGTCACTTATGAACCGTACGACTGATTCTAAGCCTTCCAAAACAACCCCATATAGCTGAAGATTTGGTCATATTTGCACCTGGTACTTATTTGTCAGGACGAAAAAGGGGAAAGAAAAAAGAAGTAAATTCTCTCTCTCTCTCTCTCTCTCTCTCTCTCTCTCTCTCTCGTAATATATCTCGACCTTCATTGGTTAATCATCTTGGTGCTTTGTATAAAGGGAAATGTTTGTCACACTATGCTTTACATATATCTTGTGCTGAATGAATTTTTACACTTTTTTTTGTGCACCATTTTCATAGCACATGATACATGCATTTAAAGCTGGGTGTCAAAAAGCGTGTATAGCACTATTCTTGTATAAATTGATCTCTTTCCACGAGTAGCTGGTTGTTTCTACATGTTTTTCGTTGTTCTGTTAATGTTCTTTGGGTGAAGGAAATGTCAAAATCACATCAGATGAATCTATAAATGCTATTCAATTATTCTTCTCATATTTTTATTTTGTATAGGATTGTCCGTCGTACTTTTAGGTTCAAATATTTAAGGTGCAGACTATTTGGTTGTCTGGTACCGTACAACCAAATCACCATAGCCCTTTGATAAATCCAAAGATAATCCTAGCCATCAATCTTTTTAAACTAAATCACCATAGCACTTTGTCAAGAGTGTGATCCATAGTTGAACTATTATTTTGAATAACAGCACATTCAAGAAAAAGGCTCCAAATGCCATGCTGGAGATCAAAAAATTTGAACAAAAATCCATTGGTTGCGACAAAGGATGTAAGAGTGTATATGAAGGTTAACAAGTACATTTGGAGCAAGGGTATCTGTAGTGTCCCAAGGCGAGTAAGAGTTTGCATTACTCATCAGAGGAATGATGATAAAGATGCGAAAGAAGCTCTACAAGAGCTCAAGGGCCTACGCACCAAGGTTGTTGAAGATGATGATTGATTGGTCAATTCCTTCTAGCACCATATGTGATATTGGGAAGAATGATACATGAGAATTTTTGTTTTCTAAGTGTTGAGTGTTATGAGATTCTAAGTGTTGAGTGTTATGGAAAATTTTCTTCGTACGATTAAAATAGAATAATTTTGTTGTGTTCGATCTAGATTGAGCTTGTTATTATTGTGTTTGGTATGAGTTAATATGCTTGTTAATTAGGTGCAATTAAAAATTTGGAAGCATATAAATTAATTACACTTTTTTTTTGTAATTAAAATTTGTAATGGGAATATCCGTTACAAACCGTTACTAATTTTATGCATTTTGGAAATTAGTAACGCATATAACTTTTACTAATCCGTTACAAACCGTTAGTAATTTTTTCAAAAAATAAAAAAAAGTTGGATAGCTATCCGTTACTAAACATATTCCTAACAGATATATCCGTTACTAAAATTGTATTAGTAACGGGTATATTCGTTACAAATATCCGTTACTAATTAGCAACGCCAAAATTGTAACGGGTATATCCATTACAAATATTTTTTAACGGATATTCCCGTTACAAATCGAGCCATATGGTGTAGTGAAAGAACCGGGGGTGGGCTCCTGGAGGCCGCGTGTCCACAATCTGGCGACTTTGCTGGGGATTTTATTTTAAAAACAAAATAATACAGAGGTTTGACTCATAAGAAGCATCCTAAAAATCATCTTTTTACTGTGTCTGGCTCACCGCATTACACTTCTGCATTTTTCCCTCCGACTGTGTCTGTAACGCGGCACTGACATTGTTCAGGTCTTACTGTGCGAGGACACAAGTCACCGTTGATACTGTACCTTCTAAGGTATATCAAAAAGAGTAAAATCTTCCGTATTGTCTCTCTGACGGTATATTAGAACTCTCGTCAGCGGACCCTCTTTGACTAAACCCAGCCTTTGCATATAGATTCCTGTAGAACCTTTCATAGGACTGTTGATTTATCTTTTTAGATAGGACAATGTGATATAACTGCTGTATGCCCTAGTGGGATTACCTGCGTGGTGTAGACGCTTATGTGGTATAGAACATAACCTCTTTTTTATGATTCCCAAGGCAATCACTCACACGTGGTCACATTGAGTTGACCTGCCTAGGCACTATGATAAGGATGCCTGCTCCATGTTCACAAAGATATGCACCGTAAACCTTATTTGTTGGTCCAAAGTCATAGGAGTATGAAAACTTTCTAGATAGTATGATAACCATCATCACATGTTATTGTCGTATACACTTGTTTCTCCCCAGATTACCCAGAAATCTCAGTTTCTCCCAAAAACTCCAATATGCTTGTTTCTCCCAGAAACTCTGTCTGAATCACCCAGATATTCCTGCTTCCCCCAGAAACCATGTTCGAACTCCTCAGGTATCCTTGTTTTACCTAAAATTCCAAAAAATCCATGTTCTCATCGAACTCCTACCAAAATCTCCTAAAAATCCTTGCTTCACTAAGAGTCTGCTAAAATTCACATGCTTCCTTGAAACTCTACCAAGATTTTTGTCCCCCAGAAACCTTGCCAAAGTTCACCCAGATTTCCCAGAAATCCTTATTTCCTAGAAACTTTACCAAAGTCCACAGATTTCCCAGAAATCCCTGTTTCCTAGAAACCCTATCCAAATCACCCAGATTTCCTAGAAAATACCTGTTTCTCTCAGAAACTCTGTCCAAATCTCTTAGATTTCCCAAAAGTCCCAGCAACTCTGTCCAAATTTCCCAGAAATGTCCAGATTTACCTTGTTTCTCCCAGAAACTATGATTTCCTAGTTTTTCCCAGAAACTCTGTCCAACTCACCTAGAAATACCCGTTTCTTCCAAAAAGTCTAGATTTCCCAAAAATCCATGTGTCTCCCATAAGCTCCTTCCTAATCTCAAGAATATTCCAAAAACTCCATATTTCTTCCAGAATATTCCAATTCTCTCCTACTAGTGACCATACTAAAAAGAAAGGTTAGCACACTCTATATGACTAGGACCTTACTTGCTTAACTACTATGTGTTAGAAGTAGGGGCATTATATAGATTAGGGTTTACATCAGCATGCTTGTCTCATATGCATACACAATTCGTTTCAGTCTACATGCATGCACATCTCGTCAATCTCACATGTGTCAATCTCTATACATGAAATGCATACGTATCATCATCGTCACCCATCTCAATCATTGTATAGAATTCATATACATACTGCAACCGTCATCGGTTCACATCGATAAATCCTTCAAAATTCCTGATCATCTCTCCCCACTAGGAGTCCATAAGAAGTATTTCGTGCCTCTGTCAGTTTGGGCTTTTACTTCTATCGTAGTCCCAGGTAAGGACACTTTTGTAGCTCATCGAATTCATTGTCTTGTTCATAGGGCTAGCCCAGACCGTCATAAACCCACCAAGGCCTAGGCCATGACACCGACAGCCGCATACGCCTTCTCCATGATATCTAAGACCTCATCGGTCGAAAAATCATCGAGCCATCACCCGTCCAACCCTATGTCAACCAAAGTGTCTGCTTCGTCGAACCTAAAGCCCCTGGCTTACTTGTTCAGATCATCCCCTTCACTGAGGCCCATGAATGTTGAACCTGTGCAAGTGAAGTAATGGTGTTTGGGACCTTTGCTAGCAAAACGAATGAGGATGCCCCTTCGAAAAAAAAGGAAAAAAAAAAAGAATAAGTGAGTCATTGTGACACTCCATTTGAGACCAGGTCGAGTCTAGTCGAGTCTGTTCTATGTTTTGAGTCTATTTTAAGTTTAGTCTTGTGGTCGAGTCTGTCTATCATCGAGTTGTTGTGAGTCTGTGTCGAGTAATATAATCTTTCTCTTTTGACGGGATGAAATCTCATTTTGCTTAACCTGATGTGTCTAGTCATAAATGCATGAATCACTGAACTGAAAGTGTTACTTTTCAAATTACCATGGATATTATTCTGCTAATAAATTTTTGCAAAAAAAAATTCTTAAAAAGTCGAAATCGATTTCGTGCTGACCCCGAAGAAAAGTCGAGAATTGATTAGTCTCTCCATGTCACCCTATTTCAGTAATCCACATGTTTGGCTCTCAGTCATGCCACACGTGCTGGGGCGTGTTGAGATTGCCCCATATGGGGACTTATAACCTAGTAGCTACTCAATATATAAGTTCAAGGGGCTACTCCACCCATTTCCTATTGGTTTTGGGTTGGATGCTCTAATTTAACAGGGTATCAGAGCATGTTATTGTTGGGCCCAATTTGTTCACGTGTGCTCCATGTCACCCTATCTCAGTAATCCACGTATTTGTCTCTCACTCATGCCACGTATTTGTCTCTCACTTATGCCACATATTTAGGGGTGTGTTGAGATTGTCTCACATCGGGGACTTATAACCTTGCTATTTAACACCTGAGTTTTAAGTAGTTGAATGGGATGGGCCTTACAAGAAGTATATATATAGTTTATGTAATCGGGCTTGGTTGGGGTGCCTTCTTGACTTCTTGCTTGATTCCTCTGTCGAAACCCAGGCCAAAATCAGGCCAGGCTTGTGATTTCTAGCCGAGGTCTGTCATGAAGTTTATAAAAGGTTGATTAAGCCATATCAAAAATTGGGTTGGCTCGGGCTAGCCAGTCTAAGTTGCAGTCCTAGCCTTGAGATCGTTTTACGAATGAGTGAACATTAGTATTTTTTGTCTTCCTCTCTTCACCTTTGCCCCAATCGCTGAGTATCTTTGTCAAAGGTCAAACAAAGTAAATTTGAGCAGCCTTTTTTCTATAAATGCCGTTTCCTTAAGAATCCTAGATTCAACCCAAGAATATCACAAGGCTTCAATTTGATACATTTGCACTAAGAAGACTAACGATCTGTAAGGTTGCACGATATATAATTCAAGGTCATACTCTATTTGTTTCTTATGGTAGACCATCTAATTGTTATCATGACTGACTTTTGACATCTTTTGATGCTTTTTGTCTTCCTTTATTAATAATCATAGCACAACTCTAAACTCAACATGTTAGTGTTGGGATTCTATCACATGTGGGTCAATCCCAATAATTTAGGGATTGTGATTTGGCTAAATTCCTATTATGATTTGGTTTCCTTGATAGAGTGGCATTACTTGTCTAACAAGTAATGAGTCATAAACTCTATATATAGGGATGTTGTAAAGGAATTTAGGAAGCTCTTGGTGTACGAAGTTGGGGGGCCTCTCCTCATGGGGGTGCGCATGGTCTAGGGTGAGAGAGTGGTGATGAGAGAGGGTGCCCTTTGGGGAATGAGACATAAATCATTGGGGTTTTCTGTGAGGGATGTTCACAGCGTTATAGGGATGTGAGGTAGAGAGAGTCTTTCTTTGTCTCTATGATTTCTCTATGTATTACAGTGATTATGTCAGGTTCTTTGGGGTATTGAGTGTTACAAGGATATTGTATTTGGGTTATGGGATTTAATCCATATAACTTGTACCACGTTTTACTTAATAGTGAAAGCATGGATCTCTTAGGTGTGGACGTAGGCAGGTGTTTGGCCGAACCACGTAGAAATCTGTGTGTCTTTTCTTTGGTGTGCATGTTTTATTACTGCTCATGTGTGTGTGTTTATTTGGGAAAATTTGGTTTCGCGCATTAAATTCCCAACAAGTGGTATCAGAGCCATGGTGGTGAGATCTATGGTGGGCAGAGCACATGGTGATAGTTGAATAGGGCACAGTGGAAAAAGAAAAATAGATTTAGAAAAAAAATAAAAAATTTAATCTAATGATGCAGCGATGACGATGAAGATGGTCGTGCGTGTTGAAGATGAAGATGTGCAGGTTCCTTGTGGATTTAAAGAGTTGGATAGAACAATTATCCAGTGTGGCAAGATGGATGGTAGTCATGGCTCATGATTGGTCAGAATTTCAAGAAGCTTGTGGGATAAGCTATGTTGTTTGGAATTCGGGTTAGAGTTGATTCTCATGGTTTTCGGGTGCTGCGGATTCATTGGTTGCTGCGGATTTGCGACATTCTGCATGATTGGAATTTATTTTTCTTGGTGATAGATCCTATATATATTACAGCAGGTTGGGATCTAGGGCATAAAAATAATTTTGATGCTACTGTGATTGTAGCAGGTTGAGTATGGTGGAGAGGTTCTCACATTCCACTCATACGGGCATTTCTTTTGGACTGTTAGATTTTGAGTACGGTAAGTATGTGCTTCTGGAGAAAAGAATTTGATGGGTTCCAAGAAGACGGGGGCAGAAACAAGCGCAATTATCCGATAGAGGTAATTGTTAGGATACTACACGTAGGACCGTTAATCAAATATTTTTAGAGCAGGTTCACTATTTGGGTGGTGTGATATTGATCCTAAAGTTGCAGAGGAATCTAATATTGTTGCTGAAATCACATACAGTGGTTGAGACAAGTACTGTGGATAGTTTGTGTCATCTGGTTGGTAGAGTTATACTCCCAAGTCCTCGGTGGAAAATTCTTGCAAGTGTGTGGATGGTTTATTCACAGTTCAGACGATGGTGAGGGGAAATCCTGCTGGAGAGAAAGAGGGATCGAGGCTCTTCTCTAGAGTTAATGGGTATAATTAACTCGGGCATGTACATGTATTGGTTAATCGAATCGGAGGTGTCGAGACCGTGTTGATTCGAGAGTGTGCAGATTGGTATGGTGATGGCCAATGGATTCGTTTGCAATTTGGCAAGCGGTTTGCTTTGTAGGCGCTCCAGTTGAGGGGTGCTGGTCATGTGTGATAGAATGGTTGGATAGTTTCCCCACAAGTGATAGAGGGGGTGATTGTTGGGATTCTATCACATGTGGGTCAATCCCAATAATTTAGGGATTGTGGTTTGGTTTTCTTGATAGAGTTGCATTACTTGTCTAACAAGTAATGGGTCATAAACTCTATATGTAGGGATGTTGTATAGGAATTTGGGAAGCGCTTGGTGTACCAAGTTGGGGGTCTCTTCTCATGGGGGTGCATGGTCTAGGATGAGAGAGTGGTGACGAGAGAGGGTACCCCTTTAGGGCATGAGACATTAATCATTGGGGTTTTCTGTGAGGGGTGTTCATAGCGTTATAGGGATGTGAGGTAGAGTAGGCATATTTTTGTCTCTATGATTTCTCTATGTATAACAGTGATTATGTCAGGTTCTTTGGGGTATTAAGTGGGGAGTGTACAAGGGTCTTGTATTTGGGTTATGGGATTTAATCCATGTAACTTGTACCATGTTTTACTTAATAGTGAAAGAATGGATCTCTCGGGTGTGGACGTAGGCAGGTGTTTGGTCGAATCACGTAGAAATCTGTGTGTCTTTTCTTTGGTGTGCATGTTTAATTACTGCTAATGTGTGTGTGTGTGTGTGTGTTTATGTAGGAGAATTTGATTCCACGTGTTAAATTCCCAACAGTTAGTAGAAGACTCATTCAATTCTGCAACTTTTGCTTCCACACTCGGATAGAGAATCTGCTATGTGAATTCAGATGTGAATCAATTCTCTCATGCTAAATTAGAATGCCAATGCTGACCTCTTGCTCATCTTATAGACTCTATTTTAGTTATTGGAATTTGTTTTCTCTCTTTCACCATCTTGATCTTATTGGATGCTATGCTTTTTTCACATATTTGAATTGATTTTGGTCACAAGTTACTACGCACTTTCCATAGCTTATTAAGCTAGCTACTCATACTGGCATGCATTTAACGACTTGCCGTGGGTGGGAACTTTCTTTTTCTTCTGTTTAATCTAATATGATTATGGAGGAACTTTGCCAATGTGTTTTAAGAACATCGGTTTCTAGTGATTATCAACAATTTGATTCATTTGGGTAAACAGTTCCATAGAAGTATGAGTGGTACATTGGTGAGAATCAAATTTTGTCATTTTGTCAAAGATCAAATTGTTATCCAGATTCATATTCACATTATCTTGGACAAAAGATTTGAGTGGAGGATAAATTCAGAAAAAAAAAAAAAAACTGCTTGCATCCGAAAATTTCAATTATTCGGAAGACAAATTACATTGGATATTGACAATTATAGATCTCCATGCATATAAATTCCTAGCTAACATTGGAGCACCTCTACAAACGTTTGATCTAATGTTTTGATGCTTTGATTGTTGTGTCAAGTGGAATATATTTAGCAAGAGTGTTACCATGGCATATATATAAATACTAATACACTTAGACTTGAGGTTATGTGTAATAAGTTGAAGTACTTGTGTCGGATGCTTTACACTCAGATGAAGGTAATGGGATCTGGGTCCGACACTTTTATAGTTGGACAGTCACCAAAAACCAAGATAGCTACTAGTATCATAGAATATTTAAGCCTCTAACATACCTTTTGCGACAAAGTTCATTCGAAATGGAGGAAATGCTTGTGTTAGAGTTTTATTATTACAGAAACACTATTTTTTCATAGAAATATAAGAAATGTACAAACTTGTTTTCATGTCCCCATTCCATAAGAATAATGAACTTGCAAAATCTGACGCTCGGACATGTACCTGCAGTCAACACGTGTACCTGAGTCCACATAAAGAAACAGGATAGAGGCGTGTGAATAGAGAGATTTGATTGACTTGTGATATCATGTCATCATATAACTGTTATATTAAGAGTGACAAAAATGACTTCAAGTCTTTCATCTTTTAGTAGTAAGCGAGGAAGGACAAGGTTTCCAGTTAGATCCCCTTCCTCTCAAATACACGCCCGCGCGCACACACATACACACACACTTGCAAGAGCGCATGCACCACACACAATGGGAATCAATGACATAAAAAAGAATCCTTAGAATTAGCATGCAACACAATTTGACGAAAAATGTTTGCATGTATGTAAAGAAATTTGTTCACATCTTAAATGATGGAATCTGACATGCCTTTACATTCGCGACTAATGTGTATTTGTTTTTTATATGGTGCATTCCTTGATTGGTGTTTCAGGAACTTGACATCTGACTCCAGAACTTTGAAAATTCGTGTCTTCTTCTTTGGATGGAACACTAGAGAATCAGAGAAGATCAGAGTTAGTAGCTCAGACCTATGTTACAGAAGTGTTGTTAAGGTGGTTTCTCAAATTGCTCTTTCTAAAGTTCACTTTGTGATGATTAGACAAGTGCTTGGTAGTAAGAAATTAGCTAATAAGAACTTAAGAACCAGTGGATGATTACCACCCTTCCATTGTTGGAATCATTTTTTTGGGAAGGAAACCCAAATTGGTTTTAATTAGGATCTCCTCGGAACACTTAGGGTTTGTTTGGGAATGCATAGAATAGGATCGGGTTCAATCCCATTTTGTTTCTATCTTGTTTTTTACTTCTTTATAAAAAAAAGTATCATGTGGGTTTGACAAAGAACCTATTATAAGAGTGGTATTAGAATGGACACGGACTCCTGGGCGATGTAATGACATTTAACAACCACTTGAGTATATAGAACCGGTTCACTTATGAACCATACGACTGATTCTAAGCCTTCCAAAACAACCCCATATAGCTGAAGATTTGGTCATATTTGCACCTGGTACAGTGGTACTTATTTGTCAGGAGGAAAAAGGGGAAAGAAAAAGAAGTAAATTCTCTCTCTCTCTCTCTCTCTCTCTCTCTCTCTCTCTCGTAATATGTACTCGACCTTCATTGGTTAATCATCTTGGTGCTTTGTATAAAGGGAAATGTTTGTCACACTATGCTTTACATACACCTTGCGCTGTATGAATTTTTTACACTTTTTTGTACACCATTTTCACAGCACAGAGTACATGCATTTAAAGCTGATTGTTTCTGCATGTTTTTCGTTGTTCTGTTAATGTTCTTTGGGTGAAGGAAATGTCAAAATCACATCGGATGAATCTATAAATGCTATTCAATTATTCTTCTCATATTTTTATTTTGTATAGGATTGTCCGTGGTACTTTTAGGTTCAAATATTTACTGCGCAGACTATTTGGTTGTATGATACCGTATAACCAAATAACCATAGCCCTTCGATGAATCCAAAGATAATCCTAGCCATCAATCTTTTTAAACCAAAATCACTTGGGTCAAATCCCCCAAATCGAGGAACAAACCTTTTAAGGGTACAAACATTTTTTACCTAAAAAAAACATTTTCTATCATGAAACAAATGTCTTACTAGGTACAAATATTTCTTATAAGAATACAAACATATTTAATAAAAGAACAAACATGCCTTGCCAATCAAGTCATGAAATGTTGCATACATACATGATTGCAGAATCCCCAATCATGTACCTTGAATCATGTAGCCTTGAATCATGTAGCTTATTCACGTTATCATTCTTAATCTTTCTAAAGAAAGTGGAGGTATCATTGAGTACACTTGCAATATAATACTGAAGTTGATTGCAACAAATGGTTTCTCACCAAAATTTAGAGACTAGATTAGAATGTGCCCCTGATAGCCTACCAAACTGAAGTCAGCAAAGCACAAGTGCAACATGCAATACAAATATTTATATATATATGAGAGAGAGAGAGAGAGAGATTAGTGCTATTAAAGTACACAATCCATTTTCTTTATTCAGCAAAGCTAAGAGCACTAGCTCTAATATGCAGTATACAAACATAACTCGATCTATTAATGCTTCCTTATCTTCCTATGTTATATATATATATATATATATTTAGATATGGGTAATATTTGGGACACACCTAAAGACACAACTTTTGGATACAACCCAAGAGATGTGTGTATCTCTCTGTGTCATTGTGGAGTCCAGTGACATCACAGGAGAGATATAGACACATCTTTTGAGTTGTGTCCCAAAAGTTGTGTATTTGGGTGTGTCCCAATCTTTACTCTTTAGATATTGGAAGTTTATGGAGCTTAATTGAGCTGAATGGCTGTATCATAAGTAGCCCCAGCTTTCCAATAACTAGGAATCACATTTCTCAGCTGCACCCAATTCACCCCATTACTGCCACTCACTTGGAACCTCAAGTTAAGAGCTGCTTTTGGTGGGTTGGAAATGTCCCATACAGCGCCATAGGCCTTGCGCATGCACCTCCATTCTTGGTATTCCTCCTGCATCAAAAACAAATACATACACACACATTTATACGCATATATACAAGAAAATGCTAATCTATTAATGTCTAAAAGTAGTCATTCTTAAATCGACAATCTAGTCCATCTCGTCTCATAAAAATGACAGACTAAGCAATTTTTGCTCAAGACCTATAATAAAATTAGGGAGCTACTATTACTCATAAAAATGACAGACTAAGCAATTTTTGCTAAAGACCTATAATAAAATTAGGGAGCTACTATTACACCCATTTTGAAGAAGTGTACATTTGGCATCACTAGCTGTCTAAATGTGTATAGAGAGCAATTTGGTGTTTGTATTTAGTAATTCCCTTAAATAACTTTAGTAGAAAAGCTAGATCGACAACACACATGAAATGCTAACCTACTAGTATATATATCTGTAAAAGTACTTAAATGGACAAGAGGCCACTAAGGTAATATTATAAATGATTTAAAGTAAATTTACTTTAATGTAAAGTGTAAATTTACTTTAGTGTTTTAACTTGTCCATTTAGAAAGGAATAGAAAGCTCGCCTACTACATATGGGTGTACTACGATGAATAAGGTATGCTTCTCAAGTTTGAAATCTAAATTTGATTTTCAAATGGTTTAACAGTTACCCTATACTGTGACACTGTGACGTCTGTGTTCGGTGGTACCGCATGCCACTGCATGTGGTACAAGTAATAAAGCATTTGGGAAACACAAAATATTTTGAATATAAAGTTGGGAAGAAATACCATTGCTCATAGTAGGATAGAATTAAACACACATACACCATACCTGAATTTCAACAGCTACGATCTCATCCATACCAGCTTGGTACAACATGACTAACGCAAGGTACTCAGGATACCTGCTGTTTTCATGGACCTTGAAAAGGAGGTTATAACCCGGGTATTGACAAGTGATTCTTTTGTATTCTATGTCAACGACGCCGTATGCTAAAAGCTCTACGGCCGTGTTTGGACGAGCCAGTTTCGAGAATGCACGTACGCTTAGAATGAAGTCAGTGTGGTCACCTTCACCATGGTCAGTGATCACTATCTTAACCCCATCATCATTGCAGTATTGGGGGATCTTGCACCTAACCTGAATTTTTTATTTTAAAAAAATAGTTAAAAATTATTTGGACATAAAAGCAAAATAGCCACTTGTGTAATTAGTTTTAACATTATCATTGATTATGAGGTTTATAAGAATCATAAAGGTATGGTGTAACTTCAATAGATATAATAGAAATTTAGTGAAAAAGTTCCCTCATTTTAGATTAATTAGTTTAAAGGACAACTCTTTTTTATTTTGATTAAAACTCCATCACTAATGAAACTTAATTGGATCAAGTCTCTATGTTTTAAAAGTTATATGAAAAAATTCACATGATTTTATTTTTTTTTATGTGCAATTTCAAATAACTAATTTTATTTCTCACAAAAGTTATGTGAATTTCTCATAACTTTTAAAAATTAAACTAAAATAAAAAAACGAGTTGGACCTGATAGATGAGCAATATTTTAGAGCACTTTGGACTAAAATTCCCATAGAATATTAATGGCTTCCAACCCCAACCTAAAATTAGTTTGCGCTTGTGAAATTGTTGCATAATTAACCATATTAGCCAATACTATTTGGTCTACTTCAAATTGGTCTTTACAACTCTGACAATTTTTTTTTTGCCCAAACACGCCCTTAAAAAGTCTCCATCACTTAACTTTTTGGTCACTTTCAAACTACTCAAGTGGCTTAAATCTTACCTGATAGCATGCACCACAGCCTGTTCCATTCTTGTATAGTCTAGAGGCTCCAGACACCTCACCACCATTGACAGTTCTTCCATATTCACCAAATCCACAAGCTCCGCCTGATTTAACATAACAAAATCAAGTAAAATTAATGATCCCAAAAAGTAGTACCACATATGCATTTATATTTTATTCAACTGGATATGTGTAATGAACCAAATGAGGGTAATGTGTACTTTAATAATGATCACAAAACCAAGTAAAATTAATAATCCATAGATACGTGGTATATCCCAGGAAGCATCAGAGCGGGCACGAAGATTTGAATATAGATGCTAGAGATTCTTTAAATTTTAAAAAAAATTGGTTGTAGCTTAGGTGTGGAGTACTTGAATAAAATATTATAAGATACTTTAATTGTAAATTATTTTATAGCTATATTGTCTTAATTACTTTATGTAGTTAGACATGAATAACTAGCAATATTAGCCTTTCGAAGTGTACTCCAATTTCCAGCATTCTTAAATTTAGCCAGAATTTTTCTAAAGCATTTAGAGACCTCCTTTTTGTTTTAAAAAAAAAATTTGAATTGACATGACACTCTATTGCACTCAAGAAGAATCCACACAAAGTACGAATGCAACTACACATCCACTGCAGATTCTTCGACTTTTTAATTAAAGAATTCGTGATTCCTTGAGTATGTCTATAGGAGAAAGAATACGTACTTGGAGTCCCTAAGCAATCAGGGCTACCATAAAAGGTGGCTCTTGAGTACAAATAATTGTCTTGAGAGTAACATAGTGTAGGCAAAAGCACCATGACACAAAGAAGTGAGATATAGAAGTGTAGAAATGCAAAATCCATATCTTGCTAAAATACTACAACACTATGGAATGATAATTACAAGATGGAGTTCAATAACTCAGATATATAGAGTGAGAAGTAAGAAGATGAATGGTAGATTGAGATATGGGAAGTTCATATTTATAGTTGAGGTTACAAAGGCCATATTTATAGTTGAGGTTACAAGGGGGAGGCCATAGTGGAGAATAGCCACCTATTCCTCCACTAAGTACTACGTACTAATAAGACCACGGTTATTGACTCCTTAAGATCATTTCACACATTCATAAACACATTATTTATATTAAGATTCATTAACAAAGATTATATATGAGACAAATTGAGTCTTACCTAACTTTTCAAATATCTAACTTTTTGCACTTTTTGGCCTCTTTGACGCACACTTTTATTTTAACAGGACAATAAGGCGGCAAGAGATGTAATTAGAAATATCCACTACTCCTTGGATAGATTTCTTTTACCAAACAGAATGGAGAAAACTATACATGCAAATGCAGTTAACCCGAAATAGCAAAGTTTAGGGCCCGTTTGAGATTGTTGAAAGCTTCAGATCTGATTGATAACTAATTTTTTTTTTTTTATAATTTAATTGAAAATCAGATTTTTCAAAAAGCTAAAAAATGATTTTTTTTTTTTTTTTTTTTTAAAGTTGAAAGATCTCTAATTCACATATCAATACAAAACACTAATATACATATATATATATATATATATATTTATATTTGGAAAAAAATCTCGTATCCCTGGATAGATCCCAAACTGGTCTTAGTTGAGTTGCATTCAATTATTGCTAAATGATATGCTTATGTGATTGTACTTTTAGGACTAGTTTTTGCTTAATTATCTGTCAATACTTTTAAGACTGGAATTGGCAATTTCATTTGGAAAAATTTTATGATACAACCTAGTGGTTTTGTAGCTAATAAAATGGTGGACTTTTTTTTTCTTTTTTTTTTTTTTTTACAGGAAAGCAAGGCTGTACGAGATGTGATTAGAAATATTTACTCGTTGGATAAATTTTATTTTCTCAAGCATAATATAGAAAATTTGGGATGTTCATAAAAACCGAAAAATTGAAAACCGACTAAAAAACTGATCAAATACCGATTGGTCAGTTTTTTTTTTTTTTAAGAAAGTGCACAAGTTTAAATTGACTAACACCACCTAAAATTGATCTACTGAAACCAAATGGTTGGTTTTAAAATTACTAAAAAATTAAAAAAATTGACCGCGACCACCTCATCTAGAATACTGATTCATGCAGTTGAGCTCAAATAACGAAGTTTAGTGTCCGTTTGAGATTATTGAAAGCTCTGGGTCCGTTTGGTAACCAAGTTTTTACAAACTTACTTAAAAAAAAGTAAGGCTTTTTTTTATTATATTTTATTTACTTATAAAAACTAAAAAATCTTTGATTGATCACACGTCAATATCAACTGCTAAATAACATTTAAAAAAACTCTTAACCCTACATAGATACCAAACGGGTTCTTAGTTTCAGTGATTGCTAAAACTTTGATGCTTATGCATGTGATTTTACTTTCAAGACTAGTTTCTGTTTATGTGATTGTACTTTTAGGATCTAAACTGGCCATTTTGATTTCGGAAAATTTTATGATACATTCTAGTGGTTTTGGAGTTAAATGGTATACTTCGGTGCTAAAATATTATACCATTTAGAGCTAGCTAGTGGTTTTGTCAAAAGTAAGGTGATTTTGAAAGTTACAATAATTTTGCATCAAATTTAATTTTATTCAATGTTGTAACATGAATGTACAGTATGATACACCTTAAACCACGAAAATGTATAGTAGACGTTCCTAAATCCCAAGGACGAATAGACGTCGGCTAAGTTCGACCATAATGATCAGGAATTTCAATTCTATTTGAATTGGTCTTTGGGAGTCAAACCTAAAGCAATGGGCTACTAACAACTAGATTAACATGCAGGGACCTTCTATAATAAATACTGGTGGTTTCGGTTTATCATACAGTGTAATTTGGTATCAACAAATGGTAATTTGGTACCAAAATGTAACAAGTTCGTCTCAATATGCAGTAACTTTGAAGGTTAATGCTATTGTCACAGCAGTAATAGTTAATGTCAGATCAAAAAGTGTCGCTAAAAATCTTAGGGACCAAAAAAAAAGTGCCTTCAGTAACACTTTTAGCTTTGACATTAGTCATTGCTTCTCTGACAATAGGGCTAGCCAACTTTTAAAACCACATTATTTTTTGGGTAAATTGCAAATTACACCCCTGTAGTTTGAGAATTGTGCAAATTACACCCAATGATGTTTCAATTTTGGCAATTTACACCCTATAGTTTGAAAATTGTGTAAAATCTACCCAATTACAAAAAAAAAAACCAAGGGCACAATGGAAATATCACATTATTTCTAGTCCAAAACAACCCCATGTGCAGGGGCGGACCCTGGAGTATAGTTGAGTGGGAGTAGAAGCTTATACAGGGGTCCAGGGGCAGCGCCCCCACCCGATTTTTTATTTTATTTTATTATCATTTTTTTTTGTTAAAAATTTTTTGAATATAAATAGTATAATTCTATGTGTTTTTTTTTTGGTATAAAGTAATATATCAATTAATTCTCTCACGAAAATTTTGTATCATAAGCTTAATTAGTTATTTATAGTTCTCAATTTTACTGTCCCAGAACTCTGTATAGGCTTCTGCTTCCACTGAACTACACTCCTGGGTCCGCCCTTGTACATGAGGTCATTTTGGGCTGAAAATAATGTGACATTCCCATTGTGCCCTTGCTTTTTTGTAATTGGGTAGATTTTGCACAATTTTCAAACTGTAGGGTATAAATTGCCAAAATTAAAACCACGGGATGTAATTTGCACAACCCTCAAACTACAGGAGTATAACTTGCAATTTACCCTTAATTTTTAAATCGAAGTAGTTTCCAAAGTTACTAGTTCAAGTTGGGACAAATTTAGAGCAATAATGATATACCCACTCCCTCAACCACACCTTCAACTACATTCAGCACATCTTGCCCCTTAATTGTAGTGGGTCTTATGTGGAACTCATGTGGAACCCATCAAAATTAAGGACAATCAATAATCAGGATGTACTAAATGTGGTTGAAGGTGTGAATGAAAGTGTGTATATCATTACTCAATTTATAGGCATTTTGGAACCAAACTTACCAGAATGTATTACTACCTCCGTCCCATTTTATGTGTCCATTTTGGGGAATTCAACTATTTAAGGGAACAAAAGGAATATACACCTACTTTTCACAATTACCCATAATCATTGCACTTTCTTTTTTTGTTTTGTTTTGGTGTTGATTGCAAGGAAGGGTAGTTTGGGAAACTAAGTAAATTTTGCATACTAAGTTAGGAAAGTGGACAACAATTTTGGGACATCCCAAAAAAAAAAGATGGACACATAAAATGGGACGGAGGGAGTATATTACCAAAACCATTGAGGGTTATCATAGACTTTTCCTAACATGCAATATTTGGTTATAACGCACTAATTAAGCACTGTGCAGTCAGGTTACCAGGTAGTGCGCAGAGGCAAAGTCAATCCAATCCAGATAAGCTATCCCATGTGTTACAATGCATGTATGAGTAGAAATTATATGCGGTTAGGGGCAAAAGCACTCATTTACTCCGTCTCAACTGAAGTCTGTATGTACACGTGTGAGGCCACGAGTACATATATATAGGGTAATTTTTTGGTGATAATTTTCATACAACTTTGATACAATCTCTTAAAAAGATGTGTCTAACTCTCTTCTGTGATAGTGACCCCACAGTGACACAGGAGAGAGATAGACACATCTTTTAAGAAGTTGTATGAAAGTTGTCACAAAAGAATTACTCACACTGTCAGTGCCTACTAGGAGAGAGAGATAGTGAGATTGTGACCTAAAAGTGGTGGGAAAGTTGTGCCCCAAGAATTACTCTTGAAATTTTTGAGTAATTCTTGGGGCATAAGACTGCACAACCTTTCCATAACTTTTTGCTCACAACCTCACTATCTCTCTCTTAGTAGGCACTGTGGGGCCATGAGGAGAGAGATTGAGAGAAATAGTGAGGTTAAGAGCAAAATGTTGTGGGAAGGTTGTGCTCAAAGAATTACCCTAACTGCAGAGCCCGCCCTCAGATGACAAAAATTGTCCGAGCCCTCAAGCGAACTTTCAAAGGGGCCTAAAAAATGAGGCATCTATACTAAGTTTCATAGAAATTAGGAAGAAGTTACAAGAAAATACGCCTAAAAATGATAAGTTTTATAGAAATTAATAAGAAATTAGGAAAAATTAGAAGAAACATACCTAAACAGATAAGTTTCATAAAAATTAAAAAAAAATTAAAAGAAAATAGACCAAAAAAATGAAGACCCATGCGATCGTCTCGGGACATGACCTCAAGGCAACCCTGCCTATTAAAAGTGTGGGTGCTTTTTTTTAGTAATTTTCAGCGCCAAGTTTGGTTCACTTGTAAAGTATAAGTCTAGAAAGAATATCATTCGGTGAAACCACTTTTCTATGTTAATTTGGTGCGCTTAACTAGATACGTAATGTAATTTCAAATAGAATTAGATTTTTCTAAAAATCAAGGAATCACAACCTCCATAAAGAAGTGGCATTTTGATTCATTTTCTCCAGGAAACAATATCATCTCATTCATTTAACAAATTAATAGTGATTTAAATTTTAATTAACTAATGGTTTGAAATTAAATTAACTAATCATATGATTAAATAGTTGTTAAAATTTTAAATTATTGTGTTGCAACTCTCATCATACAACGATATATAGAATACAAATATAAATAATTTTTTTGTAATTAAAATTTTAGTATGCTTCTTGCTGTTTTAAAATGAATTTACCATTTAAAGAAGATAAATAGTATTTCCAATATTATTCGTAAGTTAATCCAAATCCCATAATGGAAACTAATTTAACATCATTTTTTTTGGAATTGAATTATTTAGAATTTGTTTCATTTTCCTACTGTTTTGAAGTGGGAATAGTCCACTAGAACAAATGTATGTGATACATAAGTAGACAAATAATATCCTAAAACGTGATGAAAAGTACACTTAAAGAATTTCTATCTTAAATTAGCCCATGTCTAATTCCTTGACTAGAGTGATTGTTAGAGCAGATCCAACGCCTCCATCAAATTCATTGTCAAAGTCAAAAATTGGTAGCTCATCACATTGAACTCACTCCAACGCTAGGCCAAATGCTCTACCAAAAAATGACAGTCATTTGTATTGTCAAATATGAGAGCTCAAATGACTTTTGTCAAATTAGTGGACCCCATGCCAACTGCCACCCAAACAAAGCCAACGGTTATCTTTTTTTTTTTTTCCTTTCTTTTCGCAGGAGGCAACGTATATTTTCAATACCAACAGATTTATTTTGTGCTTTTACTTTTATACCTTTCCAAATGTCTATAAATATAAAATTTGAACCCAATTTTTATATTGTGCTCTCTTGTCCAATACTGTGTCATTTTTTTTAAGGTAGCTGATTTCTTGTCCGAACAATCCACTTGGCCCTTTCAATGCTCTCATAGTGTAAATCCTTTTAGCTTTTGGTAAAGAAACGCGTAGCTTTCCGTCAATTTGATTGGTAGGTTAACTCTCTGGCTTCACCAATTTTACGGCTCAAAGATGAGAGTATTTTTGCTTACTCTTTGTTAAGTCATGCATGCATTGAGCAACATGTGTCCTATTATATTTTTATTTATTGGAATGAGATAAATGTCAGTCAATGAAGACATAAGCGAGCAAAAAATGAGCAAAAATGATTTAACAAAAATGCTCTCAACGAAAAACCCTACAAGTATTAAGTTCTGTTCATCTTTTGATCAAATCAAATTTCAAAGGAGTTAACGAAAACCAAGCATTTAAGCGTTATTACTGAGTAGCTATAAAGAGCTAGAAAGCATATCAATACGGGTGCGGGATGAGGGGAATTTGTCATTTTCTAACAAGTTAGGATGCAAGTGTGGGGTTATAACTTGGATAAAAATGGACAATTTTTCCATTTTAAAGTACTTTTTAAGCATTAGGTCCACAAGAATTTTTTTTTTTTTTTTAATGAAATGTTCTTCGCATATAAAAATATGACAAAAATCTCATGAGTTGGTGAAATTTCACATAAAAAAACTTTCATAATAGTTTAGTGAAGTTTCATTAAACTTTTTTTTAAAGTTTAGTAAAACTTGACATCTCGTTGGGATTTTTGAACAAAAAACTTGGGTTGAGGGATTTTTTACCAAGAAAGTTTTTATTATGTTCTTTAACTTTCACTAACGGAGGATTTAACACTAAATTTCTATAAAAATTTTTGAGAAAATACAATCTTATATAATTATACAGACAACCCCACTACTATATTTTATTTATTTTTTAATATCATTTTTATTATTTTATATAATGAAGACATAAATAACAAACACAAAAGTTACATAAGTAACGCTAGCGTTTTAACGCATAATTAACCCAACTCACAATATTCATATTAACCCCAAAGTTTTAAATTTATGTTACAACCATGTTTTTCAACCCATAAAAAAAAAAAAAAAAAAAAACAAGTATCCTAAAGCATCTAGAAGAATCCATGCTATAGCGCAAACACAAATGCGAATTCTTCAATCTTTGAGGAGAATTTATACTTCCTTGGTAAAGAGTAATTAGAGTGGCATACTTTTATGTAAAGTTCTCACTATGAACTACGGAGTATATGATATGATATGGTGTCCCGTTTAGGTGTAACCAGCATTACTCATATGATATGGTGTCCACTACCATAGTGCATCATTAATCTGACAATTGGCAACTGCACGCGAATGATCCAAAGTTTGTGTGAATTTGCAAGTTTGCAATTGTTGTTGATATCAGCAATTTTGGGGAAGAGCTTTGTTGAGACGTAGATTTTGTTTACTTCACTAATTTAGTGTGGAAAAAGAATAGAAAACATAGAGAAACTCGAGGAAAATTGCAAAAATGCTAATTTTCTTCTTTTTTTGCCCTTTTCTTTTCTTTTATTCTCTAAATCTGCACACCAAAGAACGCCCAAGGAGGGGCTAGAATAACACTCAAGATAGGCAATTGCACCCCGTAAACCTTAAAGTATGCCTAGTATCCATAAGTTTGAATCCCTCGCTAGGCATGTAACGTCTTGGGGCCAACAACCTTAGATTAATCTCCTGTTTCGGGGAGCTGACACTGCATTCAATGTGACATCATTGCAATCAATTATTTTTTAAAAAATAATAAAATTTTTTGAGATTGACCTCATAGCATTTGAGGCTATGTTAAATACCATACACAAGGGCGGAGCCATTGGTAGACTAAAGCCTCAATTTTTTGAGAATATTCTTTTATACGGAAATTTTTTTTTTTATTTGTCATACAATAAATAAATGTGTGTAATTAGCCGTTCCCAAATTTTGTAAAAATAATTTTATATTATGTATGATATATTGGCTCAATTACAATTCAACTCACCTTAAATATTTGTCTCATCTCTTATCACTTTTTAATTTAATTCAACTCAAATTATGATTTTACCATTAGTCAAGTCTAACAAATCAATTTAGGTGATCAACTCTTATTATTTAAAAAAAAAAAAAAAAGTGATGTACAAAAGGTCAAACCCAAATGAATTAACAAAGGACCCAAAAACCTCTATTCGAACCCCGTATTCAATCTAATATCCTAACTAAAAATCCTGGCTCAGATAGTAAATTAAATGGTACTGCTCACCACATCTTAGAAAGCAAGAATTAAGCTGAGGAAGGCCAACCCAATCCAAGCAAGAGTACATCTGATAGGTTACTAGCCAGCTATAATACACTACTAATTGGATAATATTTGAGTGTGTATGTGTGAGAGAGGGAGAAGCTCCACGAGTCATTGTTTCACTTAATGGGTTTTAGCCACTCACCCAAAAAAAAAAAGATAGGAAGCAATTGAACTATTCGAAATGGGTATCAAAGTAGGTGTTTGGTTCACATATTCAACACTGTTACTCATCAACATCTCATTCCTACACCTGTTAAGTTGGGATGAAAGGGGGACAAAAATGCATAAGGTGAATTAGTGGGGTGACCGTGGGGGGGACCAAAACAAATTAGTGGGGGGAACAAAAATTGCAACTATATATGCTTGTTTAAAACGATGAAAACAAATTTAGGTTTAAATCAAGTCTTAATTTTATTAGTTTCTATGAAATTAGTGGTAGGTTACTTTGAAAAAAAATCAAATTTTATTTTTAGTACATCTTTAAATCCGACATGGATTTAAATAAACATAAAAAAATAGCAACGCAATACATAAACTACTTAGAACCGATACTTAACCCTTTACGCTTGCCGTGAGTAAGGCATACGCTAGTGTAAAATGGCTTTATTTGCGGAGGCTGGGGAACCACTGAATCGATTTTTATGTTATCCAACCACATGTTAGCCTATCTATGCAACAAATGGTATGACCATCTTACCAACCAACTATGCCTATTCTCGACCACTCTAATTAGTCTCAATCTCAACTCAACAATAATAAGAGAACAACTCAAAAAAGGCAAGTGCAAGGAGTGACACAAAAAATACCCTCAAGTTCACTCCTTTCCAGATGTCTCTTTGTTTCAGCTGTTGGACGGGTGAGTAGAGCGACAGAGAGAGCAATTATGGTAAAGATGATGTGAGCTTGAAAAGAACAAGCATTTACTTTTCTAGAATCCACATATGCACACTGCAATGGACCTGTAAAGCAGAAAATTGGTATCTTGAAGGAAAATATCATGAGGCAAGTTGTTGATTTTTTGTTTCTTTGTTTTTGTCCGTGAGTGGTGAGTCCACCAGTTAGCTTCCACCACTACGAAATGTCAAAGGGAATAGTTGAACACTGGACCTTTGGTAGGGATCCAAGAAGTCTTACCATGTGGCCACACCTTGTGGTGGCATTATTGGTTATTCAGGATCGGGAAGTTAAAGCAGTTCGAGTATTGGAGTTGGCCTGAACTCCTACCCTGCTTAGAGGAGAACAAGGGTTCGAAACCTCCAAGGGTAGAAGTAAGTAAGCTGGAAGGATAAATCTGAAGTGGCTAAACTGTATCCAGAGCTTGGCGCGAGTTTAAATCCTACCACTCACTTGCCTCATTGACTTATCTGGTGCGTGCACGTGTCTGGGGGATTGCCCTTTCACTACACTAAAAACGCTAAACTGGCACTATTTAAAATAGTGTCTGACCAAATCTGGCACTGTTTTTTCAGAGCCAAAAACAACGGATCCAATTTTTTGGCACTGTTCAAAACAGTGCCAGATTTTGGTCAAAGGGTACCAGATTTAGAGATTTGGCACCCTTTTTTGGCACTGATTAAACCAGTGCAGAATTTCAAGATAGCTTGTCGACACATGGCAACTTTTGGTCTCGCCACGTGTACATGTCGGGTACATTAATCTGGCACGCTTTTGGCACTGCTTAAAACAGTGCCAGTTTTTTATTTAACTATAAAAAATAATTTCATCTGGCACACTTTTTGGCATTGTTTTAAGCAGTGCCAGATTTATTTTCAAGGAGAACCAAAATTTGGCAACATCATAACACCAATATAAAAAATACCAATAACACATGTTTCAAAAATATAATCACAACTACAAAGTAGCAATCAATATATAATAAATCTCCAATAGAAAATAAAAACATAGCAATCCAACGTATAGTGTATACAAAACATAATTAAGTTCCTAACACAAAATGCAACCATAAGAATCCAAAATAAAGTTCCTAACACAAATACAACCATAAGAATCCAAAATTAAGTTCCTAACACAAAATGCAACCATAAGAATCCAAAATAAAGTTCCTAACACAAATACAACCATAAGAATCCAAAATGAAGTTCCTAACACAAAATAACTGCTTCATTCTTGATCAATGTCGTCGTGGGGAGGGAGTAGGTCATCGTGCCAAAACGAAAATCCACCTACACCCACATCTCCCAATGTGTTACAAGAGGATTGTTTACCTCCCCAAAGCAGATAATCATGCATTATGATATTGTCAAGAATAACACGCACTTCTCTCGGTTTCAAGCGATGACCGTGGACAAAAGGGACAGCGTTGAGCTGCGCTTTTCTACCATAACCACAAAGCTCACCCAAATAAGATAGTATTTTGCATGGAACTAACTCATCAACACTAGAAAACTGAGGTGTAGAGGTAGGTGTGGCACTTGTGGGAGTTGCAACACTTGTTGTATGAGTTGTGTGAATGTCATGGCTACCAAACATGAATTTTCTGCTCTTGAAATCTTTCACAAAATCTATGACTGTGGACTTCAATGCCTCCATCTCTTCTTTGAGGCTATCTACCTTCCCCCTCCAGTCATCGTGATCCGTGTTGACTTCTTGAAGCATTTCTCGGGCAAATGCGGAAGCCATCATAGCTTTCTTTGAAATTGTAGACCCAACACAACGAACTCCCCCTCTCGTCTCTTTCCTAAATGTGTCAAAGATGGGACCACTATCCAGTGACTCCTCCTCACCGGTCTCTTGAAACAACTTTAGAAGCATTTCAATCTTATCCTACATATAGAGACATTTTAATGAACATTCTATCATGTTTGGGGTAAAAGAAAAAAAAAACATTACAATTGCAATTGAACTTACTGCAAATTCTTGGTCATGAGGTGCATAACATCCATATTTCAGTTTATGGGTATACAACCACAATTCAGCACGATTAGGGTAGCGGCCATGCTCCGCTTTCCACTTTTCTGCACGCCGGGCATAACCATCACCACTCGTATTATGAGTGGTCTTTGTCGGACAACTTACTTTTATAGCTTTGTTCCGCTTTCTTATATCCTTTTGGGATTCTGTAGCCTCATGATCAAAAAATTTCTCCCAGTCCTCACTTCTAGTATTTACTGCGACTAGCTCCTTCTACTTGGTAACATCATCACCTACCAACTTTGCTCGTAGCTTTACTTTGAACTTCTTCCACGCATTGTTGGCTTTTTTCATAAACATGACACGTTGACTATCGTTCACATCAGGAAATTCACCCTACAAATGTTTATAATAGTAAGATTTTGACTTGGTAAAAATACTAATATAGATAAAATAATTGAATTCGAATTGAAGATAAAAAAATATGTAACAATATCTTGTACGTTGTCCATAATTGAGTTTTAGATAGTGCTCAAACATCTTTCCACGATTTGTAGCAAATTGGGATATGTGTTCTTGTTAGGTATCCCAACCTAAATGAGGATTTAGCCGTATCTTCTCCTCCTACCGAAAGTCCATGTTCATTAAATTTTAATCTCTTCGCAGAAGACCCACCTACCACTGAACAACCTGTAGCAACCCTCGATCGCGAGGTTGATACAAGCTCACGCGCCACATCCTCTGATGTCGGATTTGAAGTATTAGCTACTTGAGACAATATCACTCCTATATGTGTCTTTAGAATAGCCCAATCACCAAAATACATTATAACATATGATTTCATGAAAGATCAAGATTAAACTCATAAAGGAATACATTGTACCTTTAATATGCAAGATCAAGATCAGGAACAATAATATGCAATTAAGAAATACAAACTGTCTTAGCAAAAAAAAGAAAAAAAACAAAAGAAATACAATCTCAAGTAAGGAATTACAAACCAAAACAAGCTAAACATACCTTAGGAGTTTACAAAATACAAAAAACAACTTCCAATTGGGCCTTCCTATTTTCTAAATAAATTCTCTATCCAAAAGTTCACACAACTTCTCATTTTCTTCAAGAACAGAATCATACATCGTACGATCAATCTCAAGTGCATCAATTGCTTTGGTCAATCTCTTAGGAGAATGTAAAACGACTGACCAACCATTAAACTTGACATCCTCGCAATAAAACACTTGACTTGCTTGAGATGCAAGAATAAACGGTTCATCATGGATTGCAACTTTACTCATGAGCTTGCTCAAGTTTACTATCACTAATTTTGAGGTAGGGTCAATTTTGCAACCATTCTTTGCATCCACATCCACCCAATCACAATACAATACCGCATGCCTAAAATTGGTGTAAGTTAAATCGAGAATTTGTCTAATAACTCCGTAAAATGTCGTCAGGACCCCTTTCTTATTAATGGCTTTCATGGATACACCACTACTCTGAACATTGTGATTCTCTTCATGTGCGAAAGTAGAAAACGTATAACCATCACATTGGAACTTCTTATAGCTTATGACCCAATGGAGCGGGCCATCCGCATATGGAAGAATGCCCATGTCATTGGCTCTTAAGGCCTACAAGGAAGTAAACAAATTTTTAAATATTATATAAAATAAAATTACAATTAAGAAACAACTATAAGTAAAGACTTGCCTCAGCTCTTAACCAAGGGATGAACTCATCAACTCTATGCATTGATGTAGTCCCTTGTTGAAAACCCGTAGTTGACTCAAATTTGCTGCGCGTGATAAATATTCATAGTTAGATATATGCAATTGAATTCATTTCATTGATACATGGTTACATGCATACCTTCTCCATTCATGAACACCCTCATATTGGAATAAAACCCATCTACGCACTTGTTCATACTGCACTTTATTTAGGATCAGTTCCTTGCCTTTACCCAAAGCTCGTTGACCAGTAGAGTCATCAAACTCATCGTCAAGATAGGCTTCAAGGTTTCTTTTATGAGTTCCTTCACCTTTCTTTGATGCGTACTCCATAGCGTACAAAGAAGCTTCATGTAATAAATATGCATTGGCAATACTCCCTTCAATGTACCTCTTGTTGCGTGACCACTTTTTTCATTTTTTCATTTCCCTTTCAAACAACCACATCGCCCGATATCTAGGGGGTCCGGCTGCCAATGCTTCATTGGCTAAATGGTGCATGAGATGGATCATTATCACAAAGAATGAGGGTGGAAGGTACATTTTCAAGACACAAAGTGCGTCTATCAATGCTTGTTTTGCCTTGATCAAATATTCCCTGAAAATCACTTTCGCACATAACACGTTGAAGAATATGCTTATCCGTTGTATAGCTTTAAACAAAGGCTTGTGATCTGGGAAAGAGTGCATAAGCAATGCTGGAAGCAAGTGTTGCATAATCACGTGATAGTCATGAGACTTGAGATTGACGAATCCCAAGGGGTCAAGGCTCACGATATTTTTGAAGTTAGACGAAAACCCAATCGGGACCTTCAATGTTTTCAAGGAACGATAAAAGGATAGCTTATCTTCTTTTCCTAGAGCAAAAGGCGCTTGAGGCATTCGTCTTTTAACACTACCTTCAACATCTTGCATCCATAATTTTCTCTTGAGATTCAAAGGATTCTATAACTCTTCCCTTGCTTTAATGGTATCCTTATTCGACGATCCCTTCGTAGACAAAATGGTGCCTAAAATAGTCTCTGTGACATTTTTCTCAATATGCATGACGTCAAGGTTATGGCGAGTATCATGATCCTTCCAATACTCTAAATCAAACAAGATGGATCTTCTCGAGAAACCCTCGGTACCCGTGGGATTCTCTTCGTCACCTTCATTCTCTTCGTCACCTTCATTCTGCGAATCATCATCGAATTCGCCCATGTCTATTATTGCCATATGCTTTCCCCTTCCCCTTCCCCTTCCCCTTCCTCTTCCCCTTCCCCTTTCTTTAGCATGTTATCGATCGACGACTGATACAAGTTGCTCAACCTCTGCACTAGTTAACTTGTTTGGAGCCATAGCTTCCTCTCTTTTAACATTAAATGTTTGCTTCGATGTGTCGTACCTATAATGATGTTCTCTAGGGAGGAACCTGCGAAATCGTAGATAGCAACATTTCTTAGAAGTTGGGAGATATTCAGGTGTGTGCTTGCCGCAAATCAGACATGCATAATGACCTTGCGTTGCACAACCCGCTAACATCCCATAAGTAGGAAAATCATGAATACCCCACATCAACATGGCTCTTAATTGAAAATATTCCTCCTTGTCTGCATCCCAAGCTTCCACTCCAGACCATAAGACCTTTAACTCATCGATTAACGGTTGGAGGAAAACATCAATACAACTTTTAGGTGACTTTGGCCCAAGGATCAACACTGTCATCATTGAGAACTCACTCTTCATGCACAACGAAGGGGAAAGGTTGAGAGGTTGAATGATAACTGGCCAACAACTATAACTATGGTCATACAAATTGTTAGGGTTGAAACCATCAGTGGCTATTGCAAGGCGAACATTTCGCGGCTCCTTAGCAAATCGCTTCCACATGAGGTTCGCACTTGCCCAATCCGAGGAATCTCGAGGATGTCTCAAAAATTCGGAAGAAGACTTTGCCCGAGAATACCAAGTCATTTTTTCACCTATCCATTTTATAGTGTACAACCGCTTCAACCTAGGAATTAAAGGGAAGTGTCTCATTACCTTTTGAGCAACTTTATGAAACTTCAGTAATCCTTTGGCGTCTACTATCTTTTCCCCATTATCGTTTCAAGAACTCAACACGTATCGTAGAGCACCACATTTTAGACATTTATGATTGTGTTGATGCTCTTTCCAAAATAACATGCAGTTGTTAATACAGACATCATAATTGACATAGTCCATACCAAAATCTCTTATCGTGTTCTTCACTTCAGGATAACTGGTCGTCAAGTTATTCCCTTCAAGAAGTAACTCATTCAGTAATCCAAGAACAGCGCCTGTGGCTCCATCTGACAAACTAAACTGTGTTTTCAAATCATTCAACTTTACAAGAGCATACATTATTGTATGACGTGATTCACCAGTAGAAGGGGGTACCATTGCAAGTCGGTGTAGGCATTCATACTTCTGACCATTATGTGTTTGAGGATCATCCGGAACCTCAGAAACTGCATGGCCTCTATCGCTTCTTTCGCAATTAGGAGTTGAAAGACCAGCTTCCCTTGTGAACATCTCACAAGCATCATTTACAAGTTCATCCAATCTGGGAAAGTTTGATTTGTCAATGGGTTCTATAATATCAATTACTGTCCCAGATTGTGGTCGTTCGTGGACTTGATTTACAAGTGGTCCTTCCCCATGGAAATGCCATAAGTTGTAGTCTTGAACCATCACATATTCCATCAAATGAACAAAGATTTCACCCACTTGGATATGACCTGTCCCATTTTGACAACGCCTACACGGACATGAAGGTTTATCCCTAGACATATGTTCAAGTACAAACATTAAGAACTCTAGCACCCCCTTCCTATAAGCATTGGACTCAAAGTTGTTCTCCTTTATCCAATCCTTGTTGATCGACATACTAAATAAAGTTCAAGAAACATGGTTCAATAAGCAACTCTACTAAAGTAAAAATGACTCATAAATTTTTTACGTTATATGCAAAACAAGGTAGATGACGGCTTGAAAAGTAAAAATGTGCAATTCCATAGAGTACTAAGCATTATATCGGTGACATTTACATGAAACTTGTTGGTACTAAAGTAGTTAATATGGCTACCCCTTAACCGCGGGTAGCGTATCTAGGTGAGAGGTCGTTAGGGATAGGATCTGTAGAGGTTATGAACTAGATGCAGTTTTAACGGTTCTTTTGGTCATAGTTATGATGTCGGAGTAGGTGGAAAGGAAAAAGAAAATTGAAAATGTCTCCTTTAAAATGTTCTAATAACCCAGAAAAAGAAAAAGGACAAAGGGAGAGGGAAAGGGCACCTGCAAACAAAGAGAATCCCAGCAAGGGATACAATCAATATGCAATCAACATTGTAAATAAAATGGGATCCACAGGGGGGGAACACCCAGCAATTGTGAGAAGGGACGGCCCCCTTTCCACTCATTGTCCCAATTAGGGCACACACATTGCGGCAAGTCACGGGGAACTTGCCGCGTGTTCAGAAATTCATAGCATGTGTGATACATAGCCTCATTATCCTAAGGCTCTATTTTACAAAAGCAATGAAAGCATACAAAAAATAGCTAGGGAAAAGCCAAACCTTTGAGTGTGAAATGCCAAGCAATTCCTTGCAAATAGTAGCAAGCAAAACAGATGGGATGGAGGTGGATCAAATCCAAAAATACTGCTGGAAAATCATATGTAAGTGTAGAAAGAACAGGCTACCCCTTAACCAATATATATGTATATATATATATATATAGAGGGAGAGAGAGAGAGAGAGAGAGAAAACACTAAACTATGAACTTCCAAAAACAATTATCGAATTCTTCACTTTTATAAGTTGGATGTTTTGATGTATTGGTGAGAATTGCAGAGTTGCTGCTCCTGCAAGTTCTAGAATTATTTTGGCTTACTTAGAACTTCAACCTTGACTCTAATTTATACTAGATTTCAGACTTTCTAGACTTATCTGATTCAGAACACAATTTCAGCAGTTTCAGCACATGCTAATCTGATTCAGCACACAATTTCAGCACAATTTCAGCACATAATTTTCCAGTTTCAGCACATCATTTTCCAGTTTTAGCACATACTAATCTGATTCAGCACACAATTTCAACACTTTCAGCACATACTAATTAGTTTCAGCACATAATTTCTGTAACAACATGCATTTCACTTAATTATTAATTTCAGCATGTCCACATTTAAGTTGTATTTCCATTGACATAATTAAATTCATTTAGTATTGTCTGCCTTTAGTTTAATTATAGTCCTCATGTTTGGAATCTAAATTTCTTGTCTAAACTCATATTGAAATTCTTTTGGGGTCAAACTGCAATTTTATAAAATTTAGCAATACATGTGTTGGGTTTTAAAACTGTATTTCAAAACGGTGGAAATATTTTCGTTTAACTCAAGCAGTTTTTTTATGAAACCGAGAAAACACTTCTTACATCAAAATGAATTTTCTATATTTTTTATGGCGAACATTGTCCCACAAAGATACCAGCTTGTGTTTAAAACAGTCCACGCCGCATTAAAATTACACAGAATTTGGAATTGACGTAATGTTAGATTAGACTCTTACTTTATTTTCATTTGTGGAAGGTAATGATAAGCTTGTGCCTTGTTTGGTGTTGTAATTCTTGTATGTGTGTTTGTTGTGCCAAAAGTCTAGTTTCCCAAACACTCAAGCTTGGACCCCTACACACCTAACTTGACCCTTAAAAGTATCCTAGCAACTCCTACAACTAAATTGGAGTATATATGTAATACATAATCAGTGTATATAATTTATATACGTATATGTATAATTATATAATTAAAAAATTAGAAATCAATTAGTTTGTTGAGTAAAGCTCAAAGAACTTGGGCTCCAAGTTGTATTTTTATTTATATACACACACTTAGTCTTACATTCTTCACTCCTTACAAACTGAAATACAGAGATTAGAGAGAGTTTCAGAGTGAGATATAGAAGTATTTACAGAATTTTATAGAGAGAGGAAGCTTGAGTCCTCCATAGCCATAGCTTGAAGTGGGTCTTTATATTTTGGATTCTCTCTCAACAATTTCTTCAATCTGTGAGTATTCTAAACTCACTTGGAATGTAATCACATATTTATTTACTGTTAGTTTAGTCTAATTTGAAGAACACCATTGTTAATTTTCGTATGGAAACTTGAAGCTCAAAAATGGTGATTTTCCAAACTTAACCAAGATGGATTTTAATAGATGAAAATGAAAGATTGCAGTCCATAGATGCTATGTTTCAAGTTGTAGAGCTTAATTCATTCGTATCGCGACGTATATTTAAAATGAAAATTTGACACTTCTCGGTTTTTCATAAAATCCGAGAGCTATGATTGAAATTAGTTAAAACCGATCGCGTATTCACGATCCTTGCGGAAAAACAGAGAGAACCATATATTACAAGTCATGTTTGCATTCGAATTTGAAAATGGGTTAAAAAGAGGCTTTAAATTCGTAACAGGGGAGAAACTGCTGATGCCAATCGATTAATATGGATTCCAATCGATTGATATGGGTTCCAATCGATTGGTAAGTGTTCCAATCGATTGACACTTTTGTCAATCGATTGACATTTTTCAGCACTGACGACTTTTACTAAAACGGCCATAACTTCCTCTAGAGAACTCGAAAACGCGCACGGTTTGAAGCGTTGGAAACTAGACTCAAAGAGCTTTCTTTTAATATGTAATTCATATACAAAAATTATAACTCATTTTTGAGGGCATTGCTTCAAAGTAGACCCACTTGTGTTCTAGTAGCGATAAAAGCGTATTAAAGCATTCTTTGACGAATTTACCGGTTGTTTCATATAAGATTTGATTTTCTTTTTGTATATCCATGGTTATCGTTCCCAGTACTTTATATCTCTGTATTAAGTCACATATCATTCATGTGGAGTCAGTTGTACATGCATGGTGAGTGGTGGTCAGTGTGGAAAAGAGTATGTGGTTGAGATTGTGTTGTGGACACTCCCTGGTAATTGTGTACCAAAGTGTGTTGTGGTTGAGATTGCGTCGAGAGTATCTTTATAATGTGACGATGGAAAAATTGGACACTCCCTGATGCCTATGGTAGCGTTAAAGTGTGTGACGCCGAACTTGGACATTCCCTGGCACCCATGGTAGTGCTAAAGTATGGCCTACGGACACTCCCTGGTACCTGAGTCTGGATGCTGTGTGATGTATTTGCGAGGTGGATTAGGTACTAAAGTGTGAGGCATTGGACATTCCCTGGCACCCCGTGCTAATTAAAGTATGAGGCAAACTAGACATTCCCTGGCACCCCTGTGCTATAGTGTGGCTATCTTAGCGTTTCAAAGATACTGGTGTGAGATAGTGGGTTGTTGTGTCTGTCGAGAGAAAAGAGTCGGTAAGATGAGATGATGCATTGTTTTCATACACGGTCACATATATCTGAATTATAGTTTTCAAATGATATTGTGGTTGTTTTCTAAAATGAACTCTTTACTTTAATGTAAACTTGTTAAATTAAAAGGGATTTAGAAAATGGTAAATGAGTATGTTTTACATTCAAAGTTATGTTTTTAATACTCACCAGCTTCTTGAAGCTGACGACGTTGATGCGTCCTGGACATTCGTGTTCAGGCTTTTCAGGTTATGACTACGCGGGGCCTCATGACTATGCGAACTAGGAACAACTATCTGATGAAGAGTTTACTTTTATATGTTTTAAGTTATTAACTGTTTTGTAATAAGGATGACTGTAATAGACGTTAAGTTATTGTTTTGTTCCAAGGCGGTCTGTGCCTTTAGATGACCCGTACTGTAATATGTAATAAGTTAGAAAAATATTTGCAAGCCTTGATTACTCTGCTTTGATTATGGTTTTATGTTGTTCGACGTTTGGTACGGAATCGATCCTTCAAACTGTCGCGACCTACGGGTCCATAAAGAAAATTAAATGCCTTCCATATTTATGCTACGTCGGGGCGTGACAGGATTTAGTGGTATCAAAGCCAGGTTATCCCAGAATAGTTTGGCCAGGTTAGGGTTTACCAATTTAGACCCGATTCCACAGTTTTGCTAGCTTAAGCTTTGTACACTAGGTGATACGACAGGAAGGATAGACTCAGTTACCCAAACGCCTAAGATTATCTCTATCCTGACTTAAGTTAGTACCTTTTTCAGGTATGGATCCAGCTCAGCCCCATTTAGTACCTGACGCTTTTGGAGGGCATTGGGTTACCTTGGGAGCGATAGTGCCGGCTTCGGCGATGCTTTATTTCACCACCGTTGGGCAGTGTGCAGCTGCTACCGTCGAGTTAGATCTCTGGCACCTAATTCACGTTTTAGGGCTGGTTGATTTATCCCGTGCTCGCCTCAAGATCCTGTACTTTGTAGAGGTCCAGCGCTTAGTGCTTGTAGAGATGGTTCGCTTGGTTAACAGAGATGCCTTCTATTTACCTCTTGAGGCTCAGGTTGTGCAGGCTCACCTTGCACAGCTGGAGATATCTCCACCAGTCGTCCCCACTGTTGAGGATAATGGTGACGGTGACGTTGTACTTGCTCCTATTATCGAGGACGTTGAGGAGGATGGCATGGGTTTAGATGATTTTGCCGCCGACCTTGAGGAGGCACTAGCACTCGAGCTAGCTTTACCAGAGGCAGATGCCCCTGGACCTGCTTCGTTGCTGACCTCACATAGCTGTAATTTCTGGGCAGGCCCCTCTCATGTTCAGCGACTTCATCAGGCCGACTCGCTTGACCTTTTGATGGCTACCTATGGCTACGACTGACCGTTTAAATGTCGCCTTGTATATATTGACTATTTTGATTAGTAGCTCTATTCTCTTTTTGCAAACTGTATCTACATGCATTAGAGTGTAGGGCAATGACCCCATTTTTGTAACATTAACTCTTGCATGCGTCCTAACCCATATAGATAGGGTAGACATTGACCTGATTATACACGCTTTTTGTATCAACTTGAAAAGAAGTTATATATAAATACTCTTTTGATGTTGTTGTCATTTAAACTGCTTTATACTTCTGTTGCATGCATTTTCCTCATTCTGCTATCACTATCATGCATAGAATGGCTGGGAGACCAAGGAGGAATCAGAATTTGATTGAGGGAGTACCTGAGGCTGCTGATCCCACAGGAATGTTTGAAGCTTTCGTCAGACATCTCGAAAGGGTTAGTAATCAGAATGAAAACCGACGAGACCGCCAAACTGTAGATAAGCTGCTGGAGAGATTTCGTGCGCTAAGGCCCGAGCAGTTTGCGGGTATCGCAGAACCATGGAAAACGGAACAGTGGTTAACACAGATGGACCGTATGTTCGAAGTTGACGAGTGCAATGAGATGGACAAGAGGAGGTTAGCTACCTTTTAATTAATCGATGCCGCCGCAGATTGGTGGGATTCGGTCATAGCTACTATCGGGAATGGAGCTGCAATGGGAATGACGTGGACTGCGTTCAAGGGATGATTTTTGGAGAAGTATTTCCCAGCTACGGAGAGGCACAGAAGAGAGAAGGAGTTCATGGATCTGACACAAGGAACCAAGTCGGTGCAAGAGTATACCACACAGTTTGAGAGACTGTCTCGGTTCGCTCCACACTTGGTTGATACTGAAGATCAGAAGATACTGAAGTATAACCAAGGGCTAACACCGTAAATTCGCCGCCTGACTCTCGATCACCTAGATAAGTTGTTTGAGGGATTGGTTGGCTTGGCTACTGATCTATAAGAAGACGCTCGAGTGAACCGTAAGCAATTTGAATTCCGGCCGCCTCAAAGGGGTAATTTTGTGAATAGACCACCAATGAATCGTACCCAAGGGCAGAAGAGGAATTTTGACGGAAGCAAGAGGACCCAAGCTATCACCTATCCGACTCAACCCCGAGTGGGAGAAGGTAGTAATGCTGAAAAATGCTGAAACTGTGGCAACCCCGGTCATCTGGCTCGAGACTGCAAGGCACCAAGGCGTGCTGCTCAGCAAGGCATAGTCTGCTCCAACTGTGGTGAACCAGGTCACATCAGCAAGTTCTGTACTGCCCCTAAGCAAGTGACTTATGGTCAACAAGGTCAGACTCGCGTGAATGCTGTTATTCCTGATACTGCTAGATATGATAGAACTATATATGAAGAGGGAGATTATGGAGAAGCTCAACCTGATCAGCAAGTAGTGGAAGGTACTTTGACTCTGTTTAACTCTCATGTTAAAGTGTTATTTGATACGGGTGCTGCTCTTTTATTCATATCTATTAGTACGATTCGGAGATTGGGTATCTTACCTTATCGTTTAGAGAAAGCTTTGAGGGCTACTTCACCATTAGGAGCCTCAGTCAAGTTAGGACACGTGTGCAAGGATTGTCCTTTACGGCTAGGAGACCGTGAAATCCCTGCAAGGTTGATCGTCCTATCGATGAAGGAGTTTGACATAATCCTAGGAATGGATTGGCTCTCTCAGAATCAAGTGAAGTTGGATTGTGCGAGGAAGAGAATTACATTCCCTGACAATGAGAATCAACCATTTGATTTTCAATGTAACCCTTCAGGAGATATGTTCCTCACAAGATGTTTGGCTAACATTGAAATCGTCAGTACAGAAGCGACAATGTCGTCTATACCTGTAGTCAAGAACTTCGAAGAAGTATTTCAAGACGTTTCTGGTTTGCCGCCCGAGAGAAGTATAGAGTTCTGTATTGAGCTTATACCGGGTACCGTACCGATCACCAAGGTTCCCTACAGGATGGCCCCCACCGAACTATTGGAATTGAAGGAACAAGTTCAAGAGCTCAAGAACCTCGATTTTGTACGTCCAAGTACATTGCCTTGGGGAGCACCAGTATTATTCGTGAAGAAGAAGGATGGGACGCTTCGATTATGTATCGACTATAGAGAATTAAACCGAGTAACTATCAAGAACAAGTATCCCTTGCCTCGGATCGACGATTTGTTTAATCAACTACAAGGAGCTACGACATTTTCTAAGATAGACCTACGGTCAGGATATCATCAGTTGAGGGCACGGAAGGAAGATATACCTAAGACTGCGTTCAGAACCCATTATGAATTTTTGGTGATGCCGTTTGGAATGACGAATGCCCCGGCAGTGTTTATGGATCTGATGAACAGAGTGTTCGAGCCTTATTTAGATCAGTTTGTCATCGTCTTTATTGATGATATTTTGATTTATTCTAAGTCAGGAAAAGAGCACGAGCAACATCTACAGATTATGATGCAGACACTTAAGGACCACCACTTTTATGCCAAGTTCAGTAAGTGTGAGTTCTGGTTGCAAGAAGTAAAAGTTTTGGGACACAAGGTTTCATCTTAGGGGATTTCTGTGGATTCTTCCAAGACCAATGCTGTGTCAAACTGGGTTAGGCCGAGCAACCCTACAGAAGTTAGAAGTTTCCTTGGACTCGCAGGCTATTACCGGAGATTTGTCGAAGGATTCTCTAAAATAGCTGCACCTTTGACTGGGTTGATAAAGAAGAATCTGAAGTTCGAGTGGACAGAGAAGCATGAGAGCGCCTTCCTAGAGTTGAAAGAGAGACTCACTACTGCGCCGGTACTAGTTATACCCAAGTCTGATGAGAAGTTCACTATCTTCAGTGATGCATCATATCAAGGATTGGGGTGCGTACTTATGCAAGGTGGTAGAGTTATCGCCTATGGATCTAGACAGCTGAAGCCGAATGAGTTGAATTATCCCATTCATGATTTGGAATTGGCGACAGTGGTATTTGCACTCAAGATCTGGAGACATTATCTCTATGGTGAGAAGTTTGATTTATTCTCCGATCACAAGAGTTTGAAATATTTGTTCACACAGAAAGAGTTGAGCATGTGGCAACGCAGATGGATGGAGCTGATCAAAGATTACGATTTCACGTTAGATTACTACCCTGGTAAAGCTAATGTGGTCGTTGACGCCTTCAGTCGACAGACTCGGGAAACGATCGCCTCCTTAATGGTTAGAGAATGGCGAGCATTGGAGACGTTGGCAGAATTTGACGTACAGAGTGCTGAAGAAGGAGAAGGACAACTTTTCGGATGTCTTATCCTACAGCCCATTCTTATCGACCGCATTATTGGAGCTCAGAAAGAAGATGAGAAGTTTCAGACATGGTTCGTGAAGATGTCAGAGAAAGACCCAATAGAATGGAAAGTGGGAATCGATGGAGGATATCGGTGCAGAAATAGATTATGTGTGCCAGGTGATGGAGAGCTAAGGAAGGATATCCTGGAAGAAGCACATAAGCCAAGATATACAGTTCACCCGGGAGGGACGAAGATGTACAAAGATTTGAAGAGAAATTTCTGGTGGGAAGGTATGAAGAAGGATGTGGCCGAATTTGTATCCAAATGTTTGACGTGTCAACAAGTCAAAGCCGATCATCAGAGACCGTCAGGATTGTTGCAACTGCTACCCGTTTCTGGTTGGAAGTGGGAGCACATAACCATGGATTTCGTGGTGGGATTGCCTCGATCGCAACAGAATCATGACGCCATTTGGGTAATTGTGGATCGATTGACAAAATCTGCTCATTTCATTGCTTATAGTATGACATACCCGGTAGAGAAGATGAGCCGGATGTACATACAATAAGTTGTGAAACTTCACGGTGCACCTGTGTCAATTGTTTCAGACCGTGACGCTCGTTTTACCTCTAGATTTTGGGAAAGTCTACAAGAAACTATGGGAACCACGCTCAAGATGAGTACTGCTTTTCACCCTCAGACAGATGGGTAAATTGAGCGTGTTAATCAGATCATGGAGGATATGCTTAGGGCTTGTGTTATCGATTTTGAAGAATCTTGGGAGACACACTTGTCTTTGGTTGAATTTTCCTACAACAATAGCTATCACACGAGTATCGGTATGGCTCCGTTCCAGGCATTGTACGGACGACCATGTCGTTCTCCGTTGTGTTAGGCAGAGCTTGGGGACACGGAACTGTTAGGACCATATTTGGTTAGAGAAACCAACGAAAAGATTTCTTTGGTCAAGGAAAGGATGAGAACCGCTCAAAGCCGGTATAAGAGTTATGCTGATCAACGCCGGAAAGATTTGGAATTTAGTGTTGGAGATCACGTACTTCTTAAGGTTTCACCGACCCGAGGAGTAGTACGCTTTGGTCTCAAGAGAGGGAAATTAGCTCCGCGTTTCATTGGACCATTTGAGATTTTGGAACGTGTTGGGAAAGTGGCATATCGACTCGCGCTACCACCGAAGATGTCTGGGGTTCACAATGTATTCCAAGTGAGTATGTTGAGAAAGTACATAAGAGACCCCTCGCATGTGGTTAGTTATGACGATATTGAGACGAGTCATAACGTTTCTTACAAGGAGAGACCCGTGAAGATTCTATATCAGAGTATCAAGAAGCTGAGAAATAAGGACATTCTGTTGGTTAAGGTTCAGTGGAATCACCATGACGAGAATGAAGCCTCGTGGGAAGTGGAGGCTGATATGAGGAAGAAGTACCCAGAGTTGTTTCAGGACTAGTTAGTCTTGATTTCGGAGACGAAATCCTGTTTAAGGGAGGAAGGATGTAACAACCTGCATTTCACTTAATTATTAATTTCAGCATGTCCATATTTAAGTTGTATTTCCATTGACATAATTAAATTCATTTAGTATTGTCTGCTTTTAGTTTAATTATAGTCCTCATGTTTGGAATCTAAATTTCTTGTCTAAACTCATATTGAAATTCTTTTGGGGTCAAACTGCAATTTTATAAAATTTAGCAGTACCTGTGTTGGATTTTAAAACTGTATTTCAAAACGGTGGAAACATTTTCTTTTAACTCAAGCAGTATTTTTATGAAACCAGGAAATCACTTCTTACATCAAAATGAATTTTCTGTATTTTTTATGGCGAACACGGTCCCACAAAGATACCAATTTGTGTTTAAAACAGTCCGCGCCGTGTTAAAATTACACAGAATTTGGAATTGACGTAATGTTAGATTAGACTCTTACTTTATTTCCAATTATGGAAGGTAATGATAAGCTTGTGTCTTGTTTGGTGTTGTAATTCTTGTATGTGTGTTTGTTGTGCCAAAAGTCTAGTTTCCCAAACACTCAAGCTTGGACCCCTACACACCTAACTTGACCCTTAAAACTATCCTAGCAACTCCTACAACTAAATTGGAGTATATATGTAATACATAATCAGTGTATATAATTCATATACGTATATGTATAATTATGTAATTAGAAAATTAGAAATCAATTAGTTTGTTGAGTAAAGCTCAAAGAACTTGGGCTCCAAGTTGTATTTTTATTTATATACACACACTTAGTCTTACATTCTTCACTCCTTACAAACTGAAATACAGAGATTAACGAGAGTTTCAGAGTGAGATATAGAAGTATTTACAGAATTTTATAGAGAGAGGAAGGTTGAGTCCTCCATAGCCATAGCTTGAAGTGGGTCTTTATATTTTGGATTCTCTCTCAACAATTTCTTCAATCTGTGAGTATTCTAAACTCACTTGGAATGTAATCTCATATTTATTTACTGTTAGTTTAGTCTAATTTGAAGAACACCATTGTTAATTTTCGTATGGAAACTTGAAGCTCAAAAATGGTGATTTTCCGAACTTAACCAAAATGGATTTTGATAGATGAAAATGAAAGATTGCAGTCCATAGATGCTATGTTTCAAGTTGTAGAGCTTAATTCATTCGTATCGCGACGTATATTAAAAATGAAATTTTGACACCTCTCGGTTTTTCGTAAAATCCGAGAGCTACGATTGAAATTAGTTAAAACCGATCGCGTATTCGCGATCCGTGCGGAAAAACGGAGAGAACCATATATTACAAGTCATGTTTGCATTCGGATTTGAAAATGGGTCAAAAAGAGGCTTTAAATTCGTAGCAGGGGAGAAACTGCTGATGCCAATCGATTGGTATGGGTTCCAATCGATTGATATGGATTCCAATCGATTGGTAAGTGTTCCAATCGATTGACACTTTTGTCAATTGATTGACATTTTTCAGCACTGACGACTTTTACTAAAACGGCCATAACTTCCTCTAGAGAACTCGAAAACGTGCACGGTTTGAAGCGTTGGAAACTAGACTCAAAGACCTTTCTTTTGATATGTAATTCATGTACAAAAATTATAACTCATTTTTGAGGGCATTGCTTCAAAGTAGGCCCACTTGTGTTCTAGTAGCGATAAAAACATATTAAAGCATTCTTTGACGACTTTATCGGTTGTTTCATATAAGATTTGATTTTCTTTTCGTATATCCATGGTTATCGTTCCCAGTACTTTATATCTCTGTATTAAGTCACATATCATTCATGTGGAGTCAGTTGTACATGCATGGTGAGTGGTGGTCAGTGTGGAAAAGAGTATGTGGTTGAGATTGTGTTGTGGACACTTCCTGGTAATTGTGTACCAAAGTGTGTTGTGGTTGAGATTGCATCGAGAGTGTCTTTGTAATACGACGATGGCAAAATTGGACACTCCCTGATGCCCATGGTAGCGTTAAAGTGTGTGACGCCGAACTTGGATATTCCCTAGCACCCATGGTAGTGCTAAAGTGTGGCCTACGGACACTCCCTGGTACCCGAGTCTGGATACTGTGTGATGTATTTGCGATACAGATTAGGTACTAAAGAGTGAGGCATTGGACATTCCCTGGCACCCCGTGCTAAAGTGTGAGGCAAACTGGACATTCCCTGGCAGCCCTGTGCTAAAGTATGGCTATCTTAGCGTTTCAAAGATACTGGTGTGAGATAGTGGGTTGTTATGTCTGTCGAGAGAAAAGAGTCGGTAAGATGAGATGATGCATTGTTTTCATACACGGTCACATATATGTGAATTATAGTTTTCAAATGATATTGTGGTTGTTGTCTAAAATGAACTCTTTACTTTAATGTAAACTTGTTAAATTAAAAGGGATTTGGAAAATGGTAAATGAGTATGTTTTATATTCAAAGTTATGTTTTTAATACTCACCAGCTTCTTGAAGCTGACGACGTTGATGCGTCCTGGACATTCGTGTTCAGGCTTTTCAGGTTATGACTACGCGGGGCCTTATGACTATGCGAACTGAGAACAACTATCTGATGAAGAGTTTACTTTTATATGTTTTAAGTTATTAACTGTTTTGTAATAAGGATGACTGTAATAGACGCTAAGTTATTGTTTTGTTCCAAGGCGGTCTGTGCCTTTAGATGACCCGTACTGTAATATGTAATAAGTTAGAAAAATATTTGTAAGCTTTGATTGCTCTGCTCTGATTATGGTTTTATGTTGTTCGACGTTTGGGACGGAATCGATCCTTCAAACTGTCGCGACCTACGGGTCCATAAAGGAAATTAAATGCTTTCCATATTTATGCTACGTCGGGGCGTGTGACAATTTCAGCACTTTCAGCACATACTAATCAGTTTTTCAGCACAATTTTAGTACATAATGTTTCAGCACATAAATTTCGGCACATACTTGGAAATGCTCTAAGACAGCCAAGGGAACTAATTAATCTTTTTCATATTGCTAATTCTCTTTCTCTCTCTAGGCATCGGCAATGGTCTTCCAATCTACATGCCATGACTAGGCCAAGTTCTATAACAAGCAAAGATGATGGACAAGGCAACAATTTTATGAAACCAATGAGTATCCAAAGTCAAGAGAAGTCATCAACATCAAACCAAGTCCACGCAATGGACATAAACATGAGATATAGCCATAGGCCTATGAGACCAAGCCAATTTCTTGAAGAAAAGAAATGGCCTCATGAATTATTTGAAAACCAATGGAAAGAAAAAAGAGTTCTTACCCATAACATTTCATCAAGAACTAGTTCATATGTTCATCATGTACATCAAATTCGTACAAGGCCAAGGTTTGTGGGTGCAAACTACTATACAAGGAAAAGCCTCTTTCAATCTCATTTCCACAAATCCTATGGTCATGTCTACTAGCTTTGATGCAAAGTTTGACCCTCCATTTCGACTTGAGGTAATTATTTGCTATTAGCTAAAGACACCACTTTATATAATTTAGCAAATGTGCAGGTAATTAAGGGTGTGTTAAGTGTTTGAAATGACATGCTAGAATGCTACATATTGTTTTTTATGTTATTTTGCGTTTGTTACATAAATTAATAACTTATTTTTCTCGTAGCACAAGTACCACTAAGAATGTACTTTTGAGATGTAGATCAGAGGTAGTGTAGAGATTATAAATAGTACATAACATAGTGATAGTTATTTGAATTGAAAATTGGAAAACATGAGCTTTCGTCAACCCTAACTCATGTCTACATATACAACACATCATTTTCAACTTAGAAGCAACAGCTAGCGTAAATATCACCTCAAGGGAGGGAGGTGATATTTACCCTTGTTGTAATTATAATGCTTCCCATTGAAAAGGTCAAACCTCTATAACCTTTTGAACTTCATCGTATTAGTTCAATATTTTTCCCAATATAATTCCAAAAGACACGCAACACCCATTCTAGTATTACTTCGAGCACAACTACACAACATATAGTGCTTCCTACACTTCAAAAAAGCTATATAAACTCGAAAATCCAAGATTAATAGGGTATGAGTACCAATATAAAGAATTCCCATGAGCAGCTTATTGAAGAGGTTAAACAATTTATAAATATGTATATATATACACACAAATATATGCTTGTGCGTGTGTATTCATCATGTTTATGTATACATGAATCCATGTAAATTAAGGGAAGATGTATATGTGTACTTGCATACCTGTGCAGAATTGCAGATAGGTATTTTAACAATTAAAATGCATTATTATTCTCTTCATATTCAACTTATCTTAAAGATGCATTTTAACATAATTTTTACTTTTTCATAGAAACAAGTCTTACTTGCTTCCTTGCATTTAAGAACAGAGAACCGATGCATAATTTATAACATATAACCACCACTATATCATACTCTATCATGTTTCTCTCTACCATTCTTTGGATTTTGTCACTATCAGAGGGGTGGGGTACAATGGATTTGTAGGCCCACCCCAAATTTTAGGTATTTTTCTTCTTCTTTTCTTTCAGTTATAGTATTTTGTGCTTTTGTCTTTGTGCTTTGTATTCTCTGGTCCTTGTAGATGTTTCTGCCTCAATTAATGATATTTGTTATTAAAAACATACTATTTCTATCCAATTTTAATCTTACCCATCTTAAATATATATATTCATTAGTTTAACCCGGCCCTGGCTCCTCCTTTTATTGCAATAATTAAAGTATATTAATATTGATACATGTACTACAAAAAAAAGTTACTTCCATTTCAAATGAACCGTAATATGTCGTCAAATCTAACCACGTTTATCCCTTGATTCATTTATTTGTTTGTCTTGAAATCAAGAAAGAAGGTTGAAGAACAAGGAATGGTTGCCTAATTTGCAATTGAGACTGAGCCGAAGTGTCGAAGACACGAACAATGAGAAGACTCTTACGAAGAGCTTGTCGGAAAAAAAAAATCTTTACTAAGCCACTACTGCCCTGTTTTCGAACACTTGCATGCCCAAAAATTTGAAAAGAAAACAAAAAATGTATAACCCCGAATGTAAATATATTACTTTTTGAACACATAAATGAAATATAGTGAAGACCAATACAACAAATTTAGAAAACAATAAATTATCAATATTTAAAATCAAAGACACCATACACCTTAAGAGTAGTTGAGACTTTTTTAGTCCTTTCAACATGTTTTCTTTCTGTGAAATTAGGAGATGTTTGTAGCTTACAAATTAGGAGGTGTGTTTACAAATTAGGAGATGTGTTACAAATTAGGAGATGTAGCTTACAAATTAGGAAATTAGTTAAAAGAAAATGAACATTTATAGCTTACAAATTAGGAGATGTGTTTCTGTCACAGAACAAGGAAGGGACTATTTGTTGCTTACCAAAAAAAAAAAGAAAAGAAAAATAAAACAAGACAAGAGGAGATCAGTTGATACCTTAGACTTTGAGAGAAAGAGAGAGAGAGAGAGAGAGAGAGAGAGAGAGAGGCCGTTGAAGATACAGGCGGCGGCAGCGCAGGATCGGCGGTGGTGGGTGAGTTAGTTGGCGGCGTGTTGGTGGTGAGGGTCACATTCGGCGTGGTGGTGGTGAGGGTCACATTCGGCGTGGTTAGGGTTCTCAGGAGAGAAAAGAGAAAGAGAGGTGAGTTAGTCGGTGGCGTGGTGGTGGTGAGGGTCACATTCGGCGTGGTGGTGGTTAGGGTTCTCAGGAGAGAAGAGAGAAAGAGAGAGAGTGGGAGGGAAAAGGATTTGGGGGTTTTGTTATTTTTTTTTTTTTTTTTTTTTTTGGTAAAAGTATAAGCTATATATATTATATGTTCAGTCAACACATATTTGGGTTGGGGGGGGGGGGGAATTTTTGGGATTCGTTTGGCACGCTAAAGTTTTTAGACTGGCACTGTTTTAAACAGATCCAAATTTGGCACTGTTTTAAACAGTGCTAAATTGGCCTAAAATCGTGCCAAATTTTGGCACTGTTTCGCCAGATTAAATTCGCGAAAGGGTGCCAATCTACCCTTTTTGGTGTAGTGTTTGTTTTACTCCGATAAATTGGTGTGGGTAACTCTGTCTGAAAAATGTCGGTAAAATTCGGGCCGTAGAGCACCAATGGAGAGATTTATCCTCGTCTCCCAAAATGATTGAGAAAAGATAACTAATTTTTGGCTTTAATTCTGGCAAAGCATTCGTTTCTTCCGAATGGAGCCATTCGAATTGGCCGTGGCATTTACGCTTAGGCAGAATAAGAATCGCCTGTGCACAAGTGCATAGTACAGATTAATAAAGTTCATTAAAGCCCTTAGTCTGCTTCTTCCATCATAATTGGATTGAAGTATATGGGCTGCCCAAACTACAAGAAATCAAGGATACAGCGGCTTTTGATAAATTGCCGAGAAAGAGTAATGCTTATATGCTTCCCAAATTCTAATATTAAATTCTCATTCCAAATGATGTGGCAGTTGGCACACTGGATTTTAATTGGATGATGTTAAAGTGGTCCTCATCATTATTGTCAATGTGCCCATTGTCATATCATTTAGGATAAGGATTTGAGACAAGAATTTAGGAAGCATAAGATTACTTGCCGGGAAATGCAAAAAAGTGCCAAAAAAAGAAAATTCGGCATTTTTCTATCGAAAATTTTCCCGGTGTGCAAAATAATTACACTAGGGCCCTTAGTTTTAATATTTCCCCTAGCTAATTTTACTATACCATATTTTCCTAAGTGTCGTGGTATAAGGTTTTACGAGCAAATTTTTTAAATTTTACCAAAATATTATACTCTGTTAAAAAGTCACTCAAAGGTCGAGTTAAGTGAAATTTCACTTAATATTCACGTACGGGTTCAGTGAAATTTCACTTAATATTCATGTATGCCAAGTGAAATTATACTTAACAGTTTTGTGTGGCGGACATTTTCCTAATCAAGAGTTTTTTGTCCTTAATTTTTAAAAATCTTATCAGAATGGCATTCACTAATTGTCCCTAATTTTAGACCATTAGCTTTTGCCTAGGGGTGTGTTTAGGCCGAAACGGATCAGAATACCCTCTTTCAGGAAAAAAAATTTTGAAAATTAAATAGGTGTTCTGATTTCCATTCCGATTTTTTTTCGGAATTTCAATTTCTTTTCAGATTTCGGAATTTTCAGAATCAAAATTTTTCGAAAAATTTCAGAATTTTCGGAATTGGAATCGGACATTTTCATAATTTTTGGAATTTTCAGAATACTAATACTATTGAAAGGGTAAGTCATAGCAGAAGCATTGTCAAGTCTCAGGGACCATGCCCTTATCTATTTCACCTGGAAAAAAAAAAGGTTTTATAGTACATAAGCCATAAAGACTCATACAGTCATTTCACCACACAATTATATTTGTGGTATAATGCGTGAGTGTAATGAATGCCAATGTTATGTAACAAAATCATTTTCATGCCCTTTTCAAACACTCACTCTCGATCATCAATAATATTACCCAAACAATGGGCTTCCCGTCCACGGAGGCCTAGCCTTCGACGTGAGGGACTTTGGGCCTTACGAATACCTCGGTCAAAGAGTCCTCGGAGTCACCTCACGGAGGCCTAGCCTTCAACGTGTGGGATCGGGATTCGAGTTCCTAGTGGTACCAATCTCACACACCTGCCCACAAATTCGGAATTTCTATCTTTTCAAATTAAAATCCCTCCAAGAGGGTTTTATGCACAGAAGCCTCTAGGGTCTTCCCTTTTCAAAACCTGGAAGTCTCTAAGATCTTCCTTTTCAAAATCGAAAGCCTCCAAGGTCTTTCATCCCAAAACTATTCTTGTAATTTTTGGAGTTCATGCTCATGCTCATGAAATGTTATGACAAATGTGATCTCTAAGCATCAGGACATATTCAATATTTCATAAGTCACATATCAAGACATGCTATCGATTTAAAGCTACACAATAAGAATGTTGAAATCAACCAAGTAAACACATAAAAAACATGATCAATTTATATAAACATGTAAGCACACTGTTTATATATTATACAACTTTATTGAGGAGGGTTATATAGAACTGTCGTTCACCGAAGACTGAATAAGTACTCTAAACAAAAACTGAAAATGCTCAATCTAATACAACTATCATCAATAGTAATACCCAAATTAGTGAGGTAAAACATATCTAAGCATATGTACAACAACTATTAAAGTAAAGTACAACTCTTAAAGCTTAGGGTACAAGGTCCCTTAGCTCAGTACAGACCTAAGTACAAGAAAACAAGTGTTTTTACCAAACTGCCTCAGGTCGCTCGGGCAGGCCGCTCGCGCGGGTCGCTCGGGTGAACTTCATATAGAAAGGTCACGTGGACATTTTAAAACAGTTTTCAAAATATATCAGGTCGCGTGCGGGCCGCTCCTTATGACCCTTGCTCGCGCTAATTGCTCGTTATAGACACCATGGTTTTGACCAACCGTCGAATTCAGGGGAGTGTTAACTCCAAGTCCGATGATGACAATTTCTGACTAATCTAGGTTATCCAAAGGTAATTCAAGCTCTTCAAAAGGCTCTTCAATTTGAAGAAAAAAATTTATTATTAAAGGGAAAAAGGATGGGAGGAAAAGGGTAGAATAGCAAAAAACGGCACGCGGTAGAGTTATCTGCGACACTCATGTAGTGCTGCAACGGCAATAACTAGGTACCGCACCGATAGTCCTTGATAATCGCACCGGCATTCACTGAATGTCGCGGAAAACTCGCCCCAATTGTCGCACAAATAGAAGCAGTTTTGAAAGCAAGAAAAAGAAAGAAAGGAATAAGTAAAAGAAAAAGAAATTGAAAACAAGGCAAAATAAGAAGCACAAAAAGACGGCAGTCCGCGAGTCGTCTGCGGCATTCCCTGAGTGCCGCTGCGGCACTCGATGAATGCCATTGCGGTAATTGGTGAGTGCCGTTGCGGCAGTCACAGAGTGCCGCAGACAACTCCACCGAGTGGCGCGTTTTTTGAAAATATCGTTTTTGAAATAGTACGTTTTGTACCATCAAAAGTACACACAAAATTAGGGTTTTTACCTTAAAATTACTGAAATATCCTTCAGGAATTTGCCTATATAAAGGATAAATATCCTCATTACAAAAGGATCCTAATCTTGGGCTTGAGTCTAAAAACATTGAATCTCTTAGGTCTTGATTAGGAGAATCTTAGAGAAAAATTAAAAGAGTTAAGGAGTAAGTCATTGCATGAGCTAGAAGAAGAGCTTGAATAACCCTTGGAAGTCCTTCAAATCACAAAGTAGTTGAAGATAATTGGAGGTAAACTCTAGACTGGTTAGTCCTCAATTTAAGTTCAATCACAATTTATAGAATTGCTTAGGGTCTTTTACACATTTTTCAAAAGTCTCTTCCCACCTCATTTCATTACACACTACTAGAATTGTGATTGAACTTCTATTTGTTTTTACTTGATTTGGATCTAAATAGCCTTGGGTTTAAGTCCAATAAGTCATAAAAAGAAGTCTAACTTGGAATATTATTTGAACTTTGATTTCATTTCTTTTATTGTGTTCTTCTCTTGGGACCCATGAGATTCTCAATATTTCATAGGACTCCCTTTGAGTTGGTCTCTTAACCTCTCTATGAACTTATGGTTCAAATGGGAATAGCCATATCCATGCATAATTAGTAGGTCCAAGTCTTAATCCATGACTTAGGTCCTCTAATTTGAAGCCTTATGGAATCCTTTCCATATTCCATTGAGGTTCACATGGATTAGTCATATTTTATCTCCAATGACCACCAATGGGAAGGAGAATTAGTCTTAGGATGAGTCCACCTCTATGGTGTGGTTGATAGATTTAGCCAAAAAAATTGATGATCTCAACAATGGTGCAGTGAATTCATAAACCTATTTTGATCAAGGATTTTTAATTAAATCATAATCCATTGGAATTGAATGAGACCAATTGGAGAGTGTTCATAACACAAAAATATACCACTAAAATTTTTGTTTTGATGAGATCCCATGTTTAAGATGGTTTGATCTTAGAATTTGCAAACTAACTACTCTCTGTCCAAAATTTCAAAATTGTAAGTCAGTTTTGATTCGAATGTATCAGTGCCTTAACCAAACATTTTTGACCTTAAATAAATTTTTCTACGAAGATTAATGTGTTAATAAAATCCCCTAAAAAGATTAGAGTCATTCGGATTTGTTTGCTATTTTTAAAAAATCACACAAAATCTCTGGACAGAAAGTTAAAATTTCTGAGTGATGTCTAGTTTTTGCCCAATTCCCAGAGATTGAACTGTTAGATCTTTGATTTTCTTTGGTTAGAAACTAGACTCATAGAGGCACTTGGTGTCCAAAAATCATTAAGATCAAACCACGGAAAATATGCTTTTTCTATTTTTAAATTTCTGGTCTACTCTCTGTAAATCCTGGAATTCTGTCATAGATTTAATAAACCTTGTATATAATGGGCCAAATGACTTTTTCATGACCCAAGTTTTAAACCATGTATTAATAATGATTAATTGAGCTTAAATCCAAAGGCTAAATGATCCAAATCAATGAATAATTCATTGCTCACTCTTGTTTATGTCCATGCATTCATCCATGTACGCTGATACTTATGATTAGGACCAATTCTTGGTTTAAGTTGCATTTGATTGAACCTAGTTGAAACATAACTATGGTTTCCTTATGATCATGTTGGGATTATATCATCTCTATATTGACATTACATTGGCTCCTAGTTGAGACTTGTATATTATAGAGGTGTTGTGTTTCCAACTGCTTATAAGGAATTCATAATTATGTCAACCCCTTTCATGCTTGATAGTTCTAAGGTAGAAGTTTGGATATGTTATTTAGGATTTCATATTATATCTTGATCAAAGCATGTGGACTAACCTTGGTTTTGTAGCACTTTTGAGGTACGATTTATTGATTCTTCTCTAGTTTATTTTATTTCTTGATTTTTACGGATTTTGATTCCATGTGCGACACCTTAGAATTATGATTTTCCTTATGTACATATATGTGTATTACAGACCCTGGTCGGGAGAGAACAAATCCTAATTATACGCCTTAATTTACATTTGTTAACCATTTTTATCCTGTTTTTGTATAATTTTACTTCGTTTTCCATTTTCTGTCAGGATTTAAAAGAAAGCAAGGATTCCAGGCTAAATGGGGTAAAATAGCAAAAAAAAGCAGAAAAAGCTACATCGCGCGAGCTGCCCGTTCGCGTGACAATCCAGCACATCGCTCGTGCGGCCCGCTCGCGCGACCTCCCAATTACGCACTCACGCAGTCCGCTCGCGCGATCCATACAAAAGACCTAAAACGCATATGTTTAAGTGCTGAAGACCCCTACGTGGACGAAATTGCCTAATTACGTCCATAAAGCAAATTATGGCAGTTTCAGTCGGATTAGGTTTACAAAAGCCTTCCTAATCTCTCTACAACTATATATATATCTCATTCTAAAGCTATTGAGGGGTTGCACATCTTTACATACATCAACTTTGAAAGCAAGAGGAAGGGAAGATCTGGATTGAAGGTCTCTAATGGCAGCCATCATCTCAATCTTCATGTTTTCATCAACCATGTACAACTAAACTTCTATTCTAGGGTTTCAATGAAACCCTAGCTATGTAAAGGGGGAATTCTATGCTTTCTTATTTTAGGATTTTATGTATTGGATAGTAATTGTATGTTTGAGGATTATTCATATAAAATCGATTTTTAATGATAAGAATCAAGAGTATTTTGGATCTATTCTTGTCTTAGATTTTTCCTTATGCTCATTGAACTCTATATTCCTTGATTTCTGTGATTGATAGGAGTATTCATATACAATAGTGCTCATGTGATTGCGATATTTATGTCTTTTATGATTCATGCTAAGGAAAGATGAGTTATGCTACACCCTAATTATAGGTAGATAATTCATGTGAACCGAAGATGAGTTATGCTTAGATTAAACTAGTGATATCTTCTTGTTGATACTATTGGGCTTGTAGCTATAATAGATCGTGACTATCCAATCATAGAACTTAAAGTAGAAAGTATAGACATCCGATGCATAGTTAGTGGTGGATTTGCAATCCTAGATCTCATCCACTCATACTTAAAACAATCTCAAATTTTGTAATCATTTACTTATTTAATCTTAATATTTTATTTCCATGGATTCAAAGTTTAATTTCTTAGTTTATTCAATAGTAGGATTTAAATCAACAACCAATCAAAATTCCATTTTTCTATAGCTAAATAGATTTAGGTTTTCTAAATTGCAGGGCAAAAATAATCAATCTCTGTGGGTTCGACCTTTACTTCCACAATACAAATCTTTAGAAAGTAAAGCATACGTCAATCTGGTTCATGGCAATGTATACGTCGATCTCATATGCCCCGACAGATGTGGTTTGTCGACCATGTCTTCAAACGCAACCTTTACCCCCTTGGTCACGAACAAGAGAGAACCAAGGATATCCACCATGCCCTCCACACAGTTTACTGCAGAGACTGGTTTCATCCAGGCCTCGTGATTATGGAGGGCATGTGTCTCGCCAGCCAAGCCATTGACCACTCCACCGACTCTAAGCTCCTTCTGCCTTACCCTCGCACCATCACTGCCATTCTCCAAGCCAAGACCTTTTCTATACCTACCGACGAGCCTGTAGATAGACGTATCTCAGAGTTCACTTTCATCGATTGGAAGTTGAGCCTGGATCGTCTAGATTTAGAGGTTAGAAGGGCCCGGGAACAGGCCCAGGCCCGTAGGGAGCGGGAGGCACAGTGTCCACATCCGTCAGAGGACACCCCTTTTGCTTGGACTTATGGGGACGTGCGTGCTTTTCGCGGCGAGACCCTCTGTCTTCAGTCCTACATGGGATCCTTTTCCAGCTCGCTTATCCCGATTAGTTGGAGGAGATCCTTGCACAGGTTGAGGCTGGGAACCAGTCGACATTTCCGGGACCAACACAGCAGATGGCTAAGGAGGCAGGCGAGGAGGAGGAGGCTGGAGGTGATGATGATGATGGGGGTGATGGGAGCGATGGCGATGGAGATGGAGCTAGTGATACTGGCTAGGGGAGCACAGGGTTGGAGCTTGTATTGGTGGAGGGAGAGGATGATTGATGTTGGTTTTGGTTGGGAGTTATACAGACATATTTTTTTTGTTTTCTTGTATTTGGTTGGGTGGATTTAGACATTTTTAGATATTGGCATGTATATAATTTTTTGTTTATGCTTTTTTGTTTCTGTTTCTTTTGGTTATTGTTAGGACATTGATGTACCCGGCTGCGACTGGTTTATTTATTAGCTTTTATGTTTATTCCTGAAACTTATGTTAGGCGCACAATTAACGTTACTAGTGTTTGGTTATGCTTTCCCATTCATAGTTAGCTATATAATGTGTTGAATTATTCACTTATACAATTGTCGTAGAAATTATTAATACAGAGCAATTCCAACCCAATTGCACTATACAGGAATCTCTTAGGTTCAGGTTTGGGGGAAATGATGCTAAAATTTTTGAAGGAATTCTAAACTAAATTGCATAAGTTAAAATTTAACTCATTCATGCGACACATTCTAGCAATCAATAACGTTAATTCTATTTCTTATTCTAATAACTCAAACTAATAAAGATTCAGTTGTGATTTCCTTTTGATTTCAGGTTTTTAGTTCCCACATATCCACATAGTGTACCTCGATCCTCGTATCTTATTTTCATCCTTATACTATGAACCATCCTGTATCACTGCCTTCTTCACCCGATAGGTCTCCGAGTCTATCGAGTCGTTATTCCGACTCTAGTTCATCCTCTGATGTCACTATACCGAGTCCTAGGGTAGCCAAACATTACGGTCCACTCGGTCGTCTCGGTTGGTGCCGTCGTCATCCTCGTATTCCCCTTACTAGTTGTTCTGATTCTTCGGACGGGGACGATCTATTTGGCGATGACCCTACTGTTATCGATGGCCCTTATGGCGCTCCACCTACATCCTCTGAGTCTTCTTCTACATCAGATTCAGCCGATTACTCGACAGATGATGATGAGGCCGAGGTTGATGAGGGACTTATTCGGAGTCTAGATGTCATTTCTTTGAGTGATCCTATATCGACCGTTGTACCTACACCCGAGGTTACCTATCTATATAGGGACCTCCTTATTACGTGCCGGACGTTGTTCGACAACGTCCGGGTCACCCTGACTGGTCTCCTGAGGACATAGCCTCGATCTTTGCACCTTATGCCGGTCCTGTGGATGATGCTGTTGATTTGGGACCTGGTGTCGCTGAGGAGGATGAGGTAGTTGTGGATCCGACGTTTCCCGTTAAGGATGAGGATGAGGGGATTATGCAACCGTTTGATCCTACTAAGCATCTGGAATGGGAGTTGATCGATTGGTACATCCGATCTTATGTGCCACCACCTTCAGACCCTTTTCATGGAGTGGACGTTCTGGTTGTCTTCTATGAGGATTGCATCCATGTCATTGTCATGTTCCCACCTGCATAGGGACATGCGGTGACTAGGTTTGGGGGAGTATATATGGATTTTTGTTTATTTTAGTTGTAATATTTTATTTTGTTTGTTGCATTATTTTCAGTTGTTATATTCAAGTGTTAATAGTGTTAGTACTGTTTAGTTATTTCGTTTTACTTGTCACATTTTATTTCTTCCATTCGTTATTTCTTTCATTCGTTGTATAAAAAAAAATCAAATAATGGAAAATTAAAAAGAACTTCATTCTAGTAGTCATTATACTAAAATAAAATACGTTTTCTTATATGTTTTCTTTATATTGTTCAATGTTGCATTATTTCTTGTTCGACTAGATTTCATTTGAAATTTGAGATTAAAAGAGTATGTAATCCAATGTCTACGGAAGTTGTGAAGGTATGTCTTGAAATTATCGATCATTTGAATCATTGCTTTATATCTTATACTTACGTACTTTGTTTTGCACGGCACGTAGTCATGCGGATACGTGTTGATATTGAGATTTCTAGATAGCAATAGTGTGGAGACTAAACCGGTGAGCTTTAGAGCCTTTCGTCCTTTTTGAGGGCTTTAAATTTACTGATATCAAATTTTTCAAACAAAGCGCAATAAGTTGTTGATTAGTCTCAATATTTCTTTATCTTGATTGAAAGTCGAGCTAGTATTGTCATCACCATGTTTAAGAAAAAATCTATTCCATTGATATCGTAACATTGAAGAATCATGTACTCTAGAAAATGATATTAGGCCATCTGTCTTTATAAACCCGTTTTGACCCTTTGACTTACCCAATAAAATATTTTTATATCCTTTGTTAACCCTTTGCGCCTTTAAATAAACCATTTCTTTGTTCACCTATTATTCTATCCACTCCGATATGGAGTTCGCCACTATAAAAATTTTACCTAACCCATGTCCAAGAGTAGTTAAAGGATAGTTTTTCATAAAGAAATCAGGCTAATAACAACTGATATAAAGTAAAGTATTGAATAAAAGATATGTATAGAAAAAATGATAGGAAAAAAAAATTAAAAATAGACATTGAAAAGAGGATATGAAGAAGAAAATAAAAAAAAAATTCAAAAGAGCGGAATCTCTTGAAAAAAGTATATAAAATATATATATATGAAAAAAAAAGAGAAGAAATAAGTAGTCGTTGTAGTAAAGCCCTTGTGTTACACATTAAGGCTATTCCTATCTACTCAAGGACTTTTTGAATCCCTTCTACCTTTCTTTTCTTAGCTATAACCTTTGACCAACATTACAACCCTTGTAAAGTCTTACTTGATTCTAGGAAAACGTGATTTGAATATGGAACCGATCGAAAAAGGGAATAAAAGAATGGTAGTAATAATATTTACTTGACGATCGATATCTATTCACGAGACTATTTTTCTATCGTGTCATACGTTGTTATGTGTCATATGCGAGATTTATTTGCTCTATATGTATTTATGTCCCTCGCATATAATCGAGTGATTACACCTGTTTCCTAGTGATTTCATTTTAGAGTGTAATTAGCAACGTGAGATTTGTAGTCAAAGCATCGCTATTTAGTTATCCGAGTTATATTCCAAGTTCATAGTCACCGTGTACCCACTTGATTATTATTCACACACATGCGAGTCTTCGATATGTTCTATTGATTCTGTTGATCTATGTTTTCGAATTATTCTCATAATGTAGGTAGACGTACGATTATTTTACTTTTGATAATTTAAAGTTTTATTTGAATTCGATTTTCTCAAGGAAGAATGTCGATGTTGAAATATTAAAATTTTAAATAAATTTTTCTTTTACAAGTTAATAAAGATGGTTGTGGGTGACTTGTCGTCAAGAACCCTCACAAGACTTCACTCGTCCGATTAGGGACACCTTGAGGTTTAAAAGGCTTGTTGCACAGGCTAAGTGCAATCGTTATCTATGCGAAAAATGGAGTAGGAATTTTATTATTAGTTTTATTTTTTCTATTCTTTTTGCTCGAGGACTAGCAAAATGTAGATTTGGGGGTGTGATCGGGAGAGAACAAATCCTAATTATACGCCGTAATTCACATTTGTTAGCCCTTTTTATCCTGTTTTTGTATAATTTTACTTCGTTTTTCATTTTCTGTCAGGATTTAGAAGAAACCAAGGATTACAGGCTAAATGGGGTGAAAAAGCATAAAGAAAGAAGCAGAAAAGCTACATCCCGCGAGCAGCCTGCTCGCGCGACAATCCAGCACATCGCTTGCGCGACCTCCCAATTACGCGCTCGCGCGGCCCGCTCGCGCGATCCGTACAAAAAACCTAAAACGCGTATGTTTAAGTGCTGAAGACCCCTACGTGGACGAAACTGCCTAATTACATCCATAAAGCAAATTATAGCAGTTTTAGTCAGATTAGGTTTACAAAAGCCTTCCTAATCTCTCTACAACTATATATATATATATCTATTGAGGGGTTGCACATCTTTACATACATCAACTTTGAAGGCAAGAGGAAGGGAAGATCTAGCTTGAAGGTCTCTAATGGCAACCATCATCTCAATCTTCATGTTTTCATCAACCATGTGCAACTAAACTTCTATTATAGGGTTTCAATGAAACCCTAGCTATATAAAGGGGGAATTCTATGCTTTCTTATTTTAGGATTTTATGTATTGGATAGTAATTGTATGTTTGAGGATTATTCATATATAATCGATTTTTAATGATAATAATCAAGAGTATTTTGGATTTATTCTTGTCTTATATTTTTCCTTATGCTTATTGAACTCAATATTCCTTGATTTCTGTGATTGATAGGAGTATTTATATACAATAGTGCTTATGTGATTGTGATGTTTATGTCTTTTATGATTCCTGCTAATGAAAGATGAGTTATGCTACACCCTAGTTATAGGTAGATAATTCATGTGAACCGAAGATGAGTTATGCTTAGATTAAACTAGTGATATCTTCTTGTTGATACTATTGGGCTTGTAGCTACGATAGATCGTGACTATCCAATTATAGAACTTAAAGTAGAAAGTATAGACATCCGATGCATAGTTAGTGGTGGATTTGCAATCCTAGATCTCATCCACTCATACTTAAAACAATCTCAAATTTTGCAATCGTTTACTTATTTAATCTTAATATTTTATTTCCATGGATTCAAAGTTTAATTTCGTAGTTTAATCAATAGTAGGATTTAAATCAACAACCAATCAATATTCCATTTTTCTATAGCTAAATAGATTTAGGTTTTCTAAATTTCAGGACAAAAATAATCAATATCTGTGGGTTCGACCTTTACTTCCACACTACAAATATTTAGAAAGTAAAGCATACTTATATCTTGATTTTGACGAGATCAGACCCTTTTCTAGGTTTTTTTTTTATTTTTTATTTTTATTTTTGTTTTTATTTTGATTTTGATTTTTTATTTATTTGTATGCATTACACGTTTAATATTCGCAGCTAGATCCTGGGTAAGTTCTCTCGTCCTCTATTGCATATCATTCTCTTGCTAGGTGAATTCACTTGATTTTGTATGCCTTTTTTCATTAGCAATCTTACATCTTTTTCAACATGCTTGTGGAATGTATATTTATATCTATGTATTAATTGAGGGCACACTTAGATTAATAACTCGATTAAAAAAGATGTTGAGTAGAGGCATATCACGAGATAGGATGAGAAAGGGTGTTTTAGTCCATTAGGCTCCTTCCCTTATCATTCCATAATCCCCGGACCTAGAAACTCTGGTTTCCAAAAGATCAATTTGCTTTTAAAATAGTTTCTTAATTTTCCTTAAAAAAAATTAAGTAGCGACTCATATTTGAATTTTTTAATTTGAAAAAGTTTTTAACACCGTAGTTAGCCTGCGATATCCACACTCGCGCGAGCTACGAACTAGAAGCCATTGTTGTCTTCTTCAAACTTTGTTATATACATCATTTTTCAAACTTAACCAAAACAGGCTTTCCAATACATGAAACTCTTCGTTTTTCCGCATAGATTCCAAAAGCATAATTAGTTTTTCATGAATCAAAACACAACTCTAGAATTAATCAAAAAACCGAACGGCGACAAAACTTTAAATCGACCGTTAGTCGTGACCGTAATGAATTAGATTCTAAAATTTGAAACAGAGCCTCGTGGGGTCAAGACCTTTCATTTGACATAAGGAAATCGAGTTTCCGTTACAGTTTTTCTACTCGCTATTTTCGGACCCTTAACAATATATATATCAAAAATTCTATGGAGAGGGCCTCTGTTTTGGCCGTCAGATCGTGTTTAAAAACTGTGAAGTGACAAAACTGCCCTTAATGAAAACACGATCTGACGGTCAAAACAGAGGCCCTCTTTTATTAAAGATAGGGCGCCCTCTCCATAGTCTGACTGATATATAAATTCTATATATATACATATATATTTATCTCAGCAGCTCTATAATAAACTGAAATCTATATATCACAATTGATAACTTATCCAATTTGATTTTTGACACGAATACAAAGAATAATAAAGATCCAAGCTTGATTTCAACCTCTTAGAATGTATGTATGTTTGTGTGTGTGTGTATATAGCCGAGAGAGAGAGAGGGACTGAGAGTGAGTTGCTGGGAGATGAGAGTTTGAGAGAAGGGAGGTGTGTGTATATATAATTGTAATTTTCTTGGCCACCAGGTGGCTTGAAGCATACTCACACCCACAATTTACACGCACACAATGTGCACAAACTAATTAATTGGGCTCCAAGCTCAACACAAAAATAATTGTATGTGTTAAGCTCATGCGATGATACACACACATAGGTACAGATTATATGGTACAAATCTCAAATTTGGTAATTTTTATTATCAAAACGCAAAATTAAATACGGGATATTATAGGCAAGCACGATTATTTATGAGCCAAGAAGGCCAACCGCCAAAGCTTCCAAAAGAAACTTGAAAGTGGAAAGAACCCCCAAAGAGTAACAGAGATCAAAAACAAAACAAGTCCGAAATTAAACTTGTACTTTATTCATTTGAGGATAGGCCACGAATCTCTCGATCAGTATTTTATTCACTTATACCCGTCGCATTTGACGGTGGTGATGGCCAGAGGCACTTTTATAAATGGGAGACATAAGTACACATAGTGCTCCATACAGTACTACACATAAACATATACCGAGAATCCAACAGCCAGTAGTTGGTGGTGCTGCAACTATCAGTAATACGCCATAGCTGATAATTAGGCAAATTAGAGGACCATGTAGCATCGCAGTGTAATCGCGAAATTCGAGGACCAGTAACATCACTAGAATTGAAGCACCAAATGATAATGTGTTCAGAAGCATAAAATAATCGAAAGCCCATGCTTGCATCACTGATTTTGCGGCCAAAGGTGTCGGCTGTGGGCGGTCCATATGGGCAGTCGTAGTGGCGTCGGCTTGAAAAAATCCACCGGGAGGGGTGAGGGCACTTTGGTAAGTGGCGGTGGCAATTAGTACAGCGACCACTAGTACCAGATTGCGCCTTTCAGTTGACAAGTCCCTTCGAAAATCACCTAGACGAAAATGCAATTTGTCTACAAAACTCACTTTAGAGGATAAAAACCCAGAAAGACTCTGGAAGGTAGGAATTGATGAACCTCTTTGAGCTCTTTTGCGGTTTAGAATGGCCAAGATTTCACTACTATCCTCGGTCTCCTCACTTGAAAGTCCTAAGACAATGTCAAGAGAAGTCAAACCCTCCGAATTCTTAGCATTCATGTTTACCTTATGATCAAGTAACAACTTCACAACCTGCACAATGTGTAGATTAATCACTAATTAATGGATGTTTGTGATATTGCGGACCTACATTTTGGCTCTGTTAGGTTCATCGACTTCATGAGAGAAAAAAAACGGAAAATAAGAGGAAAAAATAGTTTTTTTGTGTTTCCCTTATGTTTCCTTCATGCTATGAATAAAGAAAGGAAATTGACTCACAACATTCAAATTGCTAATTTATTTATCAACTTATTCCATTTTCTTTCTTACTTTTTTTCATCATTTTCCATACTAACCAAACAAAGAAAAACAACTTTTTCTATATTTTCTTTTAGTTTCCCTCACTAAATCCAAGAACCAAACTGAGCTTGGGTGTTCGAAACTAGAGCCCTCACACCATTTTGTTGCATAATGAATCCCTAGATACAGAACAAAGGCTAGGGTAAATGGTCATTTCACACAACTATTGTTCTGACGTGCGAACTAATGGTCCATTTGGAATGCCATTTGCATAATGCATTCTCACTAATTACAATTACATTGTCATTTTCATTTTATAATTTATTTACAAGATGCATTCTAATACTCCCTCCGTCCCAAATTGCTAGGCACTCTTTCTATTTTGGGCTGTCCCATAATGTTAGTCCATGTTGAAAAGTCAACATAATAAATTTTGAATTTTTACTATTTTGTCCTTTCTTTTTTGACACCTCTAACTAATCTAAATGCATTTATGAGGGGCAAACTTAGAAAGTTGGAGTGTATTAGTTTGACAAAAGTGTAATCGTTGTGTTCCCTTAAAAAGTTGGATTTCCCAAAAGTACCAAACAATTTGGGACGAAGGGTATGTAGTTTTTGCTTTTTGAAAAAAATTAAGTATTACATGTTTTTGCTTTTAAATTCAAATATGTGTCTCTCATATAAAGACATGTGTTGGGGGTTGGAACCCCATGCTCTTTCACTTTTATAACAAAGAACTGTCACTGTACAGTGTTTCTATCCTCATGTCTACCCTTATTTTATCTCCCTCTCTCTATATATATATATACATATATATCTAAACTACATATAAATTATTCATATGATGTGAAAAAAGTTACTTGTATACGAAATGGAGCATAATACAACCGATGAAATATGAAGTGAGGAGAAGTATAATTAACATCTCATGTTGTGAAAAAAAGTTACTTCTATACGAAATAGAGCATAATACAACCCATGAAATATGAAGTGAGGAGAAGTATGATTAACATCTCATGTTGTATATGTGCGTGTATAAAAAAATTTGGTAGCTAAATAAAGGGAATTGCTAAATATAATCGCCAAAATTCTGGCCAGACTGCATGTACTCCTAAATATAGTATATGAGCAGCGTAAATGATATGGAAGGCCAAAATAACCCAGTATGAGTAAACTACTTCTCTAATGGTCGGATGACAAGGCCTCTAGGTGTTATACTCAGAAGTCTCAAGTTCGAATCTCAAGGTGGTGGCCACAGGTGATTCACCCGGGCGTCCTGGCCTCGTGGGATTAGTCGAGGTGCGCGCAAGCTGACCCGAACACCCACGATTAAAAAAAATAATAATAAAACAGCATGGGTAACCTTATATGGTTTTAATCAAATGCCTACCAATACTGGTGGCTCGTAGGCCCGTGGCCTATAAGTAGTTGCCAGTATTAGGGGATTATGCTGCCTGGTTGGAAACTTTAACCAACAGAGTTCCCACTTCATGATCAAAATATAAATACTTATTAATATACACAGATATGTATGTGTAATTGGGGAAAGATGGCCTGCCTGGGGTTGATTCATAGATGCTGCAATATGCAGCAAAGTGTCACCATTATCATCTGCCGAGTTTAATAGCACCTTTCCTCTACCAGTTTTACAGATCCATCCCAACATGACTTTGATTGCTCCAAGCTCTTTCTTTCTCACAGAAACATGTAGTGCACTCTCACACCTAATATTCAAATCCTCAATAGACTTGGGACAAGCACATAGTAACTCAGCCAATAGATCGACATTTCCCATCTCAGCTGCACAATGCAAAGGAGTAGACCCCTCCTTTCCTCGGACACGAATAAGCTCACTGTCAATAGAAATGAGCCGTTTCACTGTCTCAGTGTGCCCATTCAGCATAGCCAAATGGATAGCACTATGTCCGTCTGGATTAAGCTTTTTACCGAACGACTGCCACAAGCTCGCAACTTCCACTGCAAAATTCATGTGTCCTAAAGTTGCAGCTATGTGCAGAGGAGTGTCGACAAAAGGGGTCTCATCTACAATCTTCAGAAGATATGGATTTTCGCGTATTAACGCGTACAAGGCATTGGTGTCTCCAGCTTGAGCAGCCTCTATCAACCTCTGTTCCATTATTTCCGCCGTTTTTTTGGAAGAGGATATTAATTCTGCCTTCGAAAATTAATTTTCCGAAATGTGTGGGTAAATATTTATAGTCGATGAATGATCAATGATGAGAGTCTATGAAGTTTCGTAGAAATAAAGGTAAGACTAGAAAAATAAAAGCAAGTACGAATATGTTGAAAATAAAGCAAGTATGAATATGTTGACAAATAAAGCAAGTACAAATATGTTGAAAAATAAAGCAAGTATGAACCTTTTTTTTTATTGTTAGTGGGAGTTAACTACACCACCTCGATATCATAGAAATGAGACAAAGAAAAATAAAGCAAGTGCGAATATGTTGAAAATTTGCTCTGATACCATAATTAGTTGAGTAAAGTTATGCTTTTTAAATCTTAATTCTATATTCACTTTCTAAATGATGTGGTAGTGATGTGGCAGTAGGATCACCTTCAATGTATGTACTTTGTGCTGTTTGAATTTTTCACACTTTTTTGTGCACCACTTACACAGCACATGGTACATGCATTTAAAGCAAGGGTGTAGTTTGGGGTGTGGTTTGAGATGTGTGCCTAGCATTGCTCTCAATAATAATGGGACCTCTTTTAACATATCCAATCAAAATTTAGTAGGTCCACTACCATATCATTAGGGAAATAAATTTAGAATTATGATTTAGAAAACATATAGCATTACTTTAATTAGTGGGAATTGAACATGTTGTTTTGACCAAATTTTTTATTTTTTTTGGGCAATTGATTATTTGATTGATCTGTGGTTACAATGATGTTAGTGCGAATTGAACCTAACAACATCTTTCATAGAAATAATGGTAATTGATCAGCAAAGACAAGAAAAATAAAGCAAGTATGAACATAATTTTTTTTTGTACCAATTGATTTGTTGATTTGTTGTTACAATGATGTTAGTTGGAGTTAGACCAACAACCTCTCCCAGAGCCCTGGCCAATTTGGCTAAGGCCGGTTGGGCTAGACTTTGAATGTCGCACTTTTTTTTAGATGGAGTTACATAAAGAGTTATTGACCTCGATTGAAGTGCTACACTTGTAAGATATGCTAGCAAAGAGCTAGTGACCCCAAAGTAGTGGTTCATATAAATAAACAGAATGAGCCGATAGTCTTAATTCTAAGTTCGCTAAATATCCACACATTTGTTTCCTTCCTTTAAAGTACGCATGGAACAAAATACCGATCCACGTCTACCACGGTAAATCTTGCAAACTTCTAATAGGACCTTCAATGGTTGTGACTCTTCCTTATCCTAAAGAGGGCTGAACCCCTCTAATGTTTTGAAAATTTTGGAATATATCCTAAAGTAAAATAAAATGTACTCTTAAGCCCCCCTACTCTATGAATTTGTGTTATTTCTTATAGCACTACCTTTTATATTGGACAAAATGTAATCCCATGCCTACCCTACTTAAAAAAATTAATTTTATTGATTTGGACTCTAGTATACATATTTCAATAATAATTTCAATTCAACCCATACTGTCACACGTGTCACCACAAGTGATGTGAATTTAATAAATAATTGCGTACAAATACGGGTTATCACATTGTACCCTCCTTAAAAGAATTTCGTCCCTAAAATTCATCAAGCCCCTTCCCAAACCATGAATGTGTCAAGTAGGATATGACAGTCTACTAAAACAAAATACTATATTCCAATGAATAAAAATATAGTACTATCTTCTCTAGTCAGTACAATTTCATTATGGTTAGTTGATAGAAGGGCCACGCTACCCAACTCAACTATCTTTGTCTTTCACGTGATAAATATTAATACCTTAATGGGTAGCCACATGTGGCTACGCCCCGACATAGCATAAATATGGAAAGCGTTTAATTTCCTTTATGGACCCGTAGGTCGCGACAGTTTGAAGGATCGATTCCGTCCCAAAACGTCGAACAACATAAAAACTATTAATCAGAGTAGGGCAATCAGGGCTTATAAAAATTTTTCTAACTTATTACATCCTATGGTACGGGGTTAACTAAGGCACAGACCGCCTTGAAATAAAACAATAACTTAAAGTCTATTACAGTCATCCTTATTACAAAACCAAATCATATCTTAAAGCACATAAACATAAAGCATGTAAAAGTAAATTCTCTTCTCAGCAGTTGATCTCAATTAGCATAGTCATAAGGTTCTTCCTGATTATAACCTGCAAAGCCTGAACACGAATGTCCAGGACGCATCAACGCCGTCAGCTTCAAGAAGCTGGTGAGTATTAAAAACATAGCTTTGAATGTAAAACATACTCATTTACCTTTTTCCCATTTCCATTTAAAAATCACAAGTTTATATTTAAGATAAAGAGCTCATTTAGAAAATAACCACAACATTATTTAAAAGATAAATTCATACATATGTGACCGTGTATGAGAACGATGCACCATCTCATCTGACCGACTCTTTTCTCTCGACAAAACCCAACAACCCTCTATCCTACTCCTGGTATCTTTGAAACACTAAGATAGCCACACTTTAGCAACGGGGCGCCAGGGAGTGTCCAGTTTGCCTCACACTTTGGTCCGGGGTACCAGGGAGTGTCCAATGCCTCACACTTTGAATACCCTAACCGCCATGCAAATACCGGGGCAACCCCTCACACAGTATCCAGACTCGAGTTATCAGGGAGTGTCCGTAGGCCACACTTTAGCACTTCCATGGGTGCCAGTGAGTGTCCAAGTTCGGCGTCACACACTTTAACGCTTCCATGGGTGTCAGGGAGTGTCCATATTTGCCACCTTCGCATTTCAAAGACACCCTCTTCCACATTTTCAACCACAACCACAACCACAACCACAACCACGACCACAACTCAAACTCATACTCTTTCCACACTATCATTACTCTTTTCCACACTACCATTACTCTTTTACACACTACCAACACTCACCATGCATGTACAACTGACTCCACATGAATGATATGTGACTTAATACAGAAATATAAAGTACTGGGAACGATAACCATGGATATACGAGAAGAAATCAAATCTTATATTAAACAACCGGTGAATTCATCAAAGAATGCTTTAACATGCTTTTATCACTATTAGAAACACAAGTGGGTCTACTTTGAAGTAATGCCATCAAAAATGAGTTATAATTTGTATACATGAATTACATACCAACAGAAAGCTCTTTGAGTCTAGTTTCCAACGCTTCAAACCGTGCGCGTTTTCGAGTTTCCTAGAGGAAGTTATGGCCGTTTTACTAAAAGTCGTCAGTGCTGAAAAATGTCAATCGTAGCTCTCGGATTTCACGTAAAACCGAGAGGTGACAAAACTTTAAATCAACGGTACGTCGCGATACGGATGAATTAAGCCGTAGTATTCGAACCACAACTTATTGGGACTAAGATCTTTCATTCCCAATTCACGGAATTGATTTTAGTTAAGTTTGAAAAATTACTATTTTTGAGCTTCAAGCTTTCATACAAAAATTAACAATCTGCTACTGTAATCCTCGTTTTCTGCCCAAACGGTGCAGAATCTGAGAAAATTGTATTAGACGAAAAGTGTGCAGAATCGAGTTTTGCTTGGGACTACGCGGGCAGAATCTTAAATTTCCTTCGTTTTCCTAACAAAAATCTGAAAACAAAATTCTGCTACTGTTAAAATTAAAAGAGAAAATATTAGATTTAATTTCTAATATACTTTCTCTGCTACTGTAATCCTCATTTTCTGCCCAAACGGTGCAGAATCTGAGAAAATTGCATTAGACAAAAAGTGTGCAGAATTGAGTTTTGCTTGGGACAACGCGAGCAGAATCTTAAATTTCCTTCGTTTTCCTAACAAAAATCTGAAAACAAAATTCTGCTACTGTTAAAATTAACTACCTAAATCAGTAAATAAGGAATGAGTTACATTTTGAGTGAGTTAGTAATACTCACCGTGATGTAGATTGAAGAAGTTGTTGAGAAAGAAATACAATTACGAATTTCCAATTTCAAGCTTTGGCTACGGAGGATTTAGCTCTTCTCTCTCTCTACCAAATTTGAAGAACTCTCTGCACTCTCTTATCTCTCTGTGTATACTGAATTTCTCTGTGATGGAAGTGCAGAATGTGTAGTGTGATTGGGTGTATAAATACTCAAAACTCCCACTTAGGAACATTGGCCTAACCTCCCACTCATTACCCACTATCCTCCATTAATTAGAAGGAAAGTGCAGCAATGATGTGTAAATATACACTACAATTCATAATGCTCCATTGATAATTGAAAGGGTAGGTGGAGTTGGTGTGGGTCAAGGTGTGTTTGGGAATCAAGCTTATGGCATTAGGACAACACACATACTACAAGCATTTGCCAAACAAGGCCTAAGGGAAAACTTCAGCAATAATAATTGGGTATAAAGAAATTTGTCCAATCAGTTACTCCCAAAATTCTGTGGAAGTTTAACACTGCGCGGACAGTTTTAAACCTAAACTGGTATTTTCGTGACACGGTGTTTATCACAAAAATACAAAAAATTCATTTTAATGTTAGAAATAGGTTTCTGATTTTATAAAAATACAGTTTGAGTTTTAAAAGAAATAATTCCACCGTTTTGAAATACAGATTTGAAATTTAACACAGGTATTGCCAGTTTTTATGAAAATTGCATTTTGACCCCAAAAGTAATTTCAATTATGAGATTAGTCAAGAAATAAATTTTTCACATAAGAATTGAAAATAAAAGCAGACAAAGTATATATAATTTTAAATATGACAATGCAAAAAAAATGCAGGTTATTACACCCTTCCTCCCATAAACAGGATTTCGTCCCCGAAATCAAGACTAACTAGTCATGAAACAACTCCGGGTACTTCTTCCTCATATCAGCTTCTACTTCCCACGAGGCTTCATTCTCGTCATGGTGATTCCACTGAACCTTCACCAACGGGATATCCTTATTCCTTAACTTCTTGATACTCTGATCCAGAATCTTCACAGGTTTCTCCTTGTAAGAAACGTTATGACTCGTCTCAATGTCGTCATAACTAACCACGTGCGAGGGATCTCGTATGTATTTCCTCAACATACTCACGTGAAACACGTTGTGAACCCCAGACATCTTCGGTGGTAGTGCCAGTCGATAAGCTACTAACCCGATACGTTCCAAAATCTCAAACGGTCCAATGAAACGCGGAGCTAACTTCCCTCTCTTGAGACCAAAGCGTACTACTCCTCGTGTTGGTGAAACCTTAAGAAGTACGTGATCTCCAACACTAAACTCCAGATCTTTTCGGCGTCGATCAGCATAACTCTTATACCGGCTCTGAGCGGTTCTCATCCTTTCCTTGACCAAGGAAATCTTCTCGTTGGTTTCTCTAACCAAATCTGGTCCCAACAATTCTGTGTCCCCAACCTCTGCCCAACACAATGGAGAACGACATGGTCGTCCGTACAGTGCTTCGAACGGAGCCATACCGATACTCGCATGATAACTATTGTTATAGGCAAATTCAACCAACGGCAAGTGTGTCTCCCAAGATTCTTCAAAATCGATCACACAAGCCCTAAGCATATCCTCCATGATCTGATTAACACGCTCAGTTTGCCCATCTGTCTGAGGGTGAAAAGCAGTACTCATCTTGAGTGAAGTTCCCATAGCTTCTTGCAGACTATCCCAAAATCTAGAAGTAAAACGTGCGTCACGGTCTGACACAATCGACACAGGTGCACCGTGAAGTCGCACAACTTGTTGTATGTACATCCGGCTCATCTTTTCCACCGGGTATGTCATACTATAAGCGATAAAATGAGCTGACTTCGTCAATCGATCCACAATTACCCAAATAGCGTCATGATTCTGCTGCGACCGGGGCAATCCTACTACAAAATCCATCGTAATGTGCTCCCACTTCCAACCAGGAATAGGTAGCGGTTGCAACAATCCTGACGGTCTCTGATGTTCGGCCTTGACTTGCTGACACGTCAAACACTTGGATACAAACTCGGCCACATCCTTCTTCATGCCTTCCCACCAAAAATTTCTCTTCAAATCTTTATACATCTTCGTCCCTCCCGGGTGAACTGTATACCTCGATTTATGTGCTTCTTCCAAGATATCCTTCCTTAACTCTCCATCACCTGGCACACATAATCTATCTCTGCATCGATACCCTCCATCGACTCCTACTTTCCATTCTGTCGGGTCTTTCTCTGACATCTTTTTGAACCATGTCTGAAATTTCTCATCTTCTTTCTGAGCTCCAATAATGCGGTCAATGAGAACAGGCTGTAGGATAAGACATCCGAAAAGTTGTCCTTCTCCTTCTTCAGCACTCTGTACATCGAACTCCGCCAACGTCTCCAATGCTCGCCATTCTCTAACCATTAAGGAGGCGATCGTCTCCCGAGTCTGCCTACTCAAAGCATCAGCGACCACATTAGCTTTACCAGGGTGGTATTCCAACGTGAAGTCATAATCTTTGATCAACTCCATCCATCTGCGTTGCCTCATGTTCAACTCTTTCTGTGTGAACAAATATTTTAGGCTCTTGTGATCGGAGAACAAATCAAACTTCTCACCGTAGAGGTAGTGTCTCCAAATCTTGAGTGCAAATACCACTGCTGCCAACTCCAAATCATGAATAGGGTAGTTCAACTCATTCGGCTTCAGCTGCCTGGATCCATAGGCTATAACTCTGCCATCTTGCATAAGTACACACCCTAATCCTTGATATGATGCGTCACTAAAGATAGTGAACTTCTCATCAGGCTTGGGTATTGCTAGTACTGGTGCGGTAGTGAGTCTCTCTTTCAACTCTAGAAAGGCTCGCTCATGCTTCTCTGTCCACTCGAACTTCAAATTCTTCTTCGTCAATCCAGTCAATGGTGCGGCTATTTTAGAGAATCCCTCAACAAATCTCCTGTAATAGCCTGCGAGTCCAAGAAAACTCCGAACTTCTGTAGGGTTGCTTGGCCTAACCCAGTTGGATACAGCATCGATCTTGGACGAATCCACAGAAATTCCTTGAGATGACACCTTGTGTCCCAAAAATTTCACTTCTTGTAACCAGAACTCACACTTACTGAACTTGGCATACAAGTGGTGGTCCTTAAGCGTCTGCATCACAATACGTAGATGTTGCTCGTGTTCTTCTCCTGACTTAGAATAGATCAAAATATCATCAATAAAGACGATGACAAACTGATCTAAATAAGGCTTGAACACTCTATTCATTAAATCCATAAACACTGCCGGGGCGTTCGTCATTCCAAACGGCATCACCAGAAATTCATAATGACCATATCGGGTTCTGAAAGCAGTCTTAGGTATGTCTTCCTTCCGTACCCTCAACTGATGATATCCCGACCTAAGGTCTATCTTAGAAAATGTCGTAGCTCCTTGTAGTTGATCAAATAAATCGTCGATCCGAGGCAAGGGATATTTGTTCTTGATAGTCACGCGGTTCAATTCTCTGTAGTCGATACACAGCCTGAGCGTCCCGTCCTTCTTCTTCACGAATAACACTGGTGCTCCCCAAGGCGATGTACTTGGACGTACAAAACCTAGGTCCTCGAGCTCTTGAACTTGTCCCTTTAATTCCAATAGTTCGGTGGGGGCCATTCTGTAGGGAACCTTGGTAATCGGTACGGTACCCGGTATAAGCTCAATACAGAACTCTATACTTCTCTCGGGCGGTAATCCAGAAATGTCTTGAAATACTTCTTCGAAGTCCTTGACTATAGGTATAGATGATGTTGTCACCTCTGTACTGACGACTTCAATGTTGGCTAAACATCTGGTGAGGAACATATCTCCCGAAGTGTTACATTGAAAATCAAAGGGTTGATTCTCATTGTCGGGGAATGTAATTCTCTTCCTCGCACAATCCAACTTCACTTGATTCTGAGAGAGCCAATCCATTCCTAGGATTATGTCAAACTCCTTCATCGATAGGACAATCAACCTCGCAGGGATTTCTCGGTCTCCTAATCGTAAGGGACAATCCTTGCATACGTGTCCTAATCTGACTGCAGCTCCTAGTGGCGAAGCAGCCTTCAAAGCTTTCTCTAAGCGATGAGGTAAGATACCCAATCTTCGAATTGTATTAACAGATATGAATGATAGAGCAGCACCCGTATCAAATAATACTTTAACATGGGAGTTAAATAGGGTCAATGTACCTTCCACTGCTTGCTGATCAGGTTGAGCCTCTCCATGATCTCCTTCTTCATATACAGTTCCGTCATATCCAGCGGCATCAGGAATAACAGCATTCAAGTGGGTCTGACCCTGTTGTCCATAAGTCGCTTGCTTAGGAGCAGTGCAGAACCTGCTGATGTGACCTGGTTCACCACAGTTGAAGCAGACTATTCCTGGCTGAGCAGCACGCCTTGGTGCCTTGCAGTCCCGAGCCAAATGTCCAGGGTTGCCACAGTTGAAGCACTTTACACCACTACTTCCTTCTCCTACTCGGGGTTGAGTCGGATAGGTAATAGCTTGTGCCTTCTTGCTCCCATCAAAATTCCTCTTCTGCCCTTGGGTACGGTTCATTGGTGGTCTATTCCCAAAATTACCCCTCTGAGGTGGTCGGAATTCAAATTGTTTACGGTTTACTCGAGCATCCTCTTCCAGATCGGTAGCCAGGCCAACTAGTCCTTCAAACGACTTGTCTAGGTGGCCGAGAGTCAGGCGACGAATCTGCGGGGCCAACCCTTGGTTATACTTCCGGATCTTCTTTTCCTCGGTATCAACCATATGAGGGGCAAATCGAGACAGCCTCTCGAACTGTGTGGTATACTCTTGCACCGACTTGGTTCCTTGCGTCAGATCCATGAATTCCTTCTCTCTTCTGTGCCTCTCCGTGGCCGGGAAGTACTTCTCCAGGAATCTCCCTTTGAATGCCGTCCACGTCATCCCCACAGCAGCTGTGTTCCCGATAGTGGCTATGACCGAGTCCCACCAATCTGCAGCGGCGTCGGTCAATTGGAATGTAGCCAATCTCCTTTTATCCATCTCGTTGCATTGGACAACTTCGAACATGCGGTCCATCTGTCTTAACCATTGTTCCGCCTTCCAGGGATCCGTGGTACCCGCAAACTGCTCGGGTCTGAGCGCACGAAATCTCTCCAGCAGCTTATCACCCGTCTGGCGGTCTCGTTGGTTTTCATTCGCATTACTAACCCTTTCGAGACGTCTGATGAAAGCTTCAAATATTCCCGTGGGATCGGCAGCCTCCGGTGCTCCCTCAATCAAATTTCTGTTCCTCCTTGGTCTTCCAGCCATTCTATGCATGATAGTGATAGTAGAATGAGAAACATGCATGCAATAGTACTATGAAGATAATTTTCAAAGGAGTATATATTACTATATCACATACTCGTATTACAATAAAATCTAAACATGTATTCGAATTAGGGTTGTCTAATAGCAAAGAGGTTGTATTCTTATTCTTATTCTCCATACTCTGGGCTGTGGGCCATGCTGACTGTTCCGAGATTTGACTCAGGAAGTTTGTCAGTGCCTAAGCTATTTATGAAGGCTTTGGTATGCTTTAACTCCTTAGAAACTCGGCTACTATATGTCTGAAAATATATGGAAATTGCTATCATTCTTGTCGATGTGACAAGACAACCGTGTAATCATCTCTATGACGAAACCAACCTAGAACTTAGTTTCTGAACTAAGGATAATTCGTACTAAACTAAAACTGGAACTTGGTTGTATAGCTTAGTAAAACTTAAGGGTAACCTATGTCACTAATCTGTGGCGTGAATAACTGAGCCTGGTCAATCTAAGAAAATAACCTGGCTCTGATACCACCAAATCCTGTCACGCCCCGACGTAGCATAAATATGGAAAGCGTTTAATTTCCTTTATGGACCCGTAGGTCGCGACAGTTTGAAGGATCGATTCCGTCCCAAAACGTCGAACAACATAAAAACTATTAATCAGAGTAGGGCAATCAGGGCTTATAAAAATTTTTCTAACTTATTACATCCTATGGTACGGGGTTAACTAAGGCACAGACCGCCTTGAAATAAAATAATAACTTAAAGTCTATTACAGTCATCCTTATTACAAAACCAAATCATATCTTAAAGCACATAAACATAAAGCATGTAAAAGTAAATTCTCTTCTCAGCAGTTGATCTCAATTAGCATAGTCATAAGGTTCTTCCTGATTATAACCTGCAAAGCCTGAACACGAATGTCCAGGACGCATCAACGCCGTCAGCTTCAAGAAGCTGGTGAGTATTAAAAACATAGCTTTGAATGTAAAACATACTCATTTACCTTTTTCCCATTTCCATTTAAAAACCACAAGTTTATATTTAAGATAAAGAGCTCATTTAGAAAATAACCACAACATTATTTAAAAGATAAATTCACACATATGTGACCGTGTATGAGAACGATGCACCATCTCATCTGACCGACTCTTTTCTCTCGACAAAACCCAAGAACCCTCTATCCTACTCCTGGTATCTTTGAAACACTAAGATAGCCACACTTTAGCAACGGGGCGCCAGGGAGTGTCCAGTTTGCCTCACACTTTGGTCCGGGGTACCAGGGAGTGTCCAATGCCTCACACTTTGAATACCCTAACCGCCATGCAAATACCGGGGCAACCCCTCACACAGTATCCAGACTCGAGTTATCAGGGAGTGTCCGTAGGCCACACTTTAGCACTTCCATGGGTGCCAGTGAGTGTCCAAGTTCGGCGTCACACACTTTAACGCTTCCATGGGCATCAGGGAGTGTCCATATTTGCCACCTTCGCATTTCAAAGACACCCTCTTCCACATTTTCAACCCCAACCACAACCACAACCACAACCACGACCACAACTCAAACTCATACTCTTTCCACACTATCATTACTCTTTTCCACACTACCATTACTCTTTTACACACTACCAACACTCACCATGCATGTACAACTGACTCCACATGAATGATATGTGACTTAATACAGAAATATAAAGTACTGGGAACGATAACCATGGATATACGAGAAGAAATCAAATCTTATATTAAACAACCGGTGAATTCATCAAAGAATGCTTTAACATGCTTTTATCACTATTAGAAACACAAGTGGGTCTACTTTGAAGTAATGCCATCAAAAATGAGTTATAATTTGTATACATGAATTACATACCAACAGAAAGCTCTTTGAGTCTAGTTTCCAACGCTTCAAACCGTGCGCGTTTTCGAGTTTCCTAGAGGAAGTTATGGCCGTTTTACTAAAAGTCGTCAGTGCTGAAAAATGTCAATCGTAGCTCTCGGATTTCACGTAAAACCGAGAGGTGACAAAACTTTAAATCAACGGTACGTCGCGATACGGATGAATTAAGCCGTAGTATTTGAACCACAACTTATTGGGACTAAGATCTTTCATTCCCAATTCACGGAATTGATTTTAGTTAAGTTTGAAAAATTACTATTTTTGAGCTTCAAGCTTTCATACAAAAATTAACAATCTGCTACTGTAATCCTCGTTTTCTGCCCAAACGGTGCAGAATCTGAGAAAATTGCATTAGACGAAAAGTGTGCAGAATCGAGTTTTGCTTGGGACTACGCGGGCAGAATCTTAAATTTCCTTCGTTTTCCTAACAAAAATCTGAAAACAAAATTCTGCTACTGTTAAAATTAACTACCTAAATCAGTAAATAAGGAATGAGTTACATTTTGAGTGAGTTAGTAATACTCACCGTGATGTAGATTGAAGAAGTTGTTGAGAAAGAAATACAATTACGAATTTCCAATTTCAAGCTTTGGCTATGGAGGATTTAGCTCTTCTCTCTCTCTACCAAATTTGAAGAACTCTCTGCACTCTCTTATCTCTCTGTGTATACTGAATTTCTCTGTGATGGAAGTGCAGAATGTGTAGTGTGATTGGGTGTATAAATACTCAAAACTCCCACTTAGGAACATTGGCCTAACCTCCCACTCATTACCCACTATCCTCCATTAATTAGAAGGAAAGTGCAGCAATGATGTGTAAATATACACTACAATTCATAATGCTCCATTGATAATTGAAAGGGTAGGTGGAGTTGGTGTGGGTCAAGGAGTGTTTGGGAATCAAGCTTATGGCATTAGGACAACACACATACTACAAGCATTTGCCAAACAAGGCCTAAGGGAAAACTTCAGCAATAATAATTGGGTATAAAGAAATTTGTCCAATCAGTTACTCCCAAAATTCTGTGGAAGTTTAACACTGCGCGGACAGTTTTAAACCTAAACTGGTATTTTCGTGACACGGTGTTTATCACAAAAATACAGAAAATTCATTTTAATGTTAGAAATAGGTTTCTGATTTTATAAAAATACAGTTTGAGTTTTAAAAGAAATAATTCCACCGTTTTGAAATACAGATTTGAAATTTAACACAGGTATTGCCAGTTTTTATGAAAATTGCATTTTGACCCCAAAAGTAATTTCAATTATGAGATTAGTCAAGAAATAAATTTTTCACATAAGAATTGAAAATAAAAGCAGACAAAGTATATATAATTTTAAATATGACAATGCAAAAAAAATGCAGGTTATTATAACATGCTCAGTGGCAAACTCCATTTAGTCAAAAGTCTTATATCTGTCATCAGTTGCTATTTACACCAAAAATAACATTTCATGCACATCAGCTTATACTGAAATTTACATTGTCCAATACATGTATATGCCATAATTCATTTATGAATATTTCTTTTTCATAGGTTATCAACCGATCATTAACATTTTATCATCACTATTGTACATACCAGACCAGCTCGAAATATGTACAATTACAACATGGCCACAGCACCTCAGCCCAGCTAGAAAAGTATACGCTATCCACCAGACCTGCTCGAAATGGATTAATATATTAGTGCACTAATCGTAGAACTATCTTAGTTCTAGTCATCAAGTGACCACAGCACCCCAGCTTCGCTCAAAAGGTGTATACTATTCACCAGCCCAGCTCGAAATGGAAGAATATATTAGTGCGCTAACTGCAGGACTATCTTAGTCCCAGCCATCTCAACATACCATAGTTTTTGTTTTTTCTTTGTAAACAGCTGAAGGACTTGACCGTCTCGAATGTATTATGTAGATGAATTCAACATTATGCATCCATTGGATTATAGCATCTGCATAGATAATATATGCTATGTACATGCAAAGACCACATGTAATACTTGTCACTGTGACCAAACCACTTTGGTGCTTGGTCCATCACGAACCTGTGCCCACACTCATGGTTTCAAAATAGACCAACTCAGTCCCATAATTATCACTAAGCATCAGCCCTAACCTGTGTCAACTTTTAATTAAGCAATTAATATGCATGCTTGCATAACCAACTTATACATGTGTATATAGCACATGACAATAATAGCACTAGTACCTTCTGATAAAATAAAGTATGATATGGTAATAGCCACCTCCTCACCTCACCTTTTAGCGAACCACATCGGATCCCTCACAGAGCTATTGGCTATTGGCAAGTGCTGCCTGTCCATGTACTCATAAGCTCCACGGCAATTAGCCAAAATAATTTCTTCGCAACATATTTACCAGAAATTCATGGATTCCAATAAAAGAATAAAATAATTCAAAGAGAGCATAAATGGTGATGACCAATGAAATATTCCGAAAAGTTAGAGCGTAGTGTAGACAATCATGTACCTAAAAATGATGGTGAACAATTCACGAAGTATAGCCTTGGTCTTTCCTAGTCAAGCACTTTCTTTGTTATTAACCCAAAGCCAAACGTGGCCTTCATTGGGCTTCACGGAATTGTTGCATAAAAGAAAATTTAACCCACGAGACCAGTAAAAGACCTCACCCTATATTCGGCCGTGCCTATCTCTCCCCATAGTCCTCTAATATGAATTCAAATATTATGTGTATAAGATCAACCCATCCATATCTCATTGTTGAGTCACTAAGGTAGGTGCGCAAAAAAAAAAAAAAAAAACTAACCATCGTATGGTCTTACCAAGTGTCTAATGAGTCAATGACTCAGCACTTCCTCTTTTTTTTGGTATAAACTTTATGATATACCCACATATATATGGTATATAAATAGATAAATATAGATAATCAAAGAGTACAAGGGTGTGTTTGGGTATCTCCCCAAACCAGGGTTGTCATAAACTACCCGGCTTAAAAGAATTTTGTACTCAAAATTAAAATATAAATCATTTGGTAAACAACTTCAAATATTTGTAACATGTATATATTTTTAAATATTAGAACAAATCCAGTACTAAATAAATACCTTCACTGGGTCCCCCAGGCAATGTGGAACTAAGCAATGTACCCATTTGTATTACTAACTTTATTTGTCACACCCTATACTCAGTCCCACAACTCTGGCTGGGGACAGACTCTGATACCATTTTGTCACACGTGTAATTACCACAAGTGATATGAATATAATAAATGGTTGCGTACAAATATGGGTTAGCACACATACTATATCATGATCCAAGTCATAGATTTCAAATAAAGGGCAACCGAACAAATTGACGTAATTAGAATCCAACCTATCCTAAGTATTGGGTCCAATAAACCTTCCTTTTTCTTCTTATTAACGTATCCTAATCCAAGTTCATTTTTCTGCATCCATCCCTGTTCTTGACTACCCTCGAGTAGGTTAATAGCACATTCAGAGTCTATCTCACAGGTGGGGCCCCTAATTCCTTATTCAACAATGATTTTCAAGTCCCATCTCATGCTTCTCAAATCTGCCACAATACTCAAACAAAGTTATGCTTTTTAAATTTGGTTTGTAAATGTTATAATAGTCATACCACATGCTATATATATATATATCGCTGCATTAGGTATAGTGGACAAAACATTTGAACTTCAATATTAGGAAGTAGGGGTGTTCTAGAAAATTAAAAAATAAAAAATGGACTAAAACCAAACCGACTAAACGCCGATTAGTTGATTTTTTTAAAGTATTGCATGAACAAAAATTGACCGAAAATCGACCAATATCGCCTAAAATTGACCTACCGAAACCAAATGGTTGGTTTTGAAAGCACTAAAAAACAAAAAAAACCAACCGCAAATTAGATGTAGTTCCAACTCAATGGTTAGGGTAAGGGTATTTGTAAGTCTCATCTGGTGAGGGTTCAATCCTCACGACCCCAAATCCCTCCTAACAAACTAATCTAAGTTATATACGATTTGTAATCTCTCCCAACTGGGTGTCTTCCCGAGCGACGATGGGAAATTCTAACAGTGAGATTTAGAAAGTTATATACGATTTGGATTCCTAATTTGGTTGGCTTATTGGAATAGGAAATATGTGCAGCCCTATATAATACTACAACAAATCTTTTTTTTTTTTTGGTGACACATAAAATTTGTGGCGTACAAACGTGTCACAAATGAACATTATTTGTGACGCGTATTTCGTATTTGTGACACACTTACAGATGTCAAAAAAAAATTTGATTGATCAATTAATGGACCGTATTTGTGATGCATATACGCGTCACAACTAAACAATTGATTATTTGTGACGCATCTGGTCCGCCACAACTAAAGTCCTTGCTATTTGTGACACACTTAGTGCACCACAAATGTAAATCTCTATGCATCTAGTGCACTACAAACAAAATCCCTACTATTTGTGACACATATAGTGCGCCACAAATAAAATCTCTACTATTTCTGACGCATTTTGTGTGCCACAAATCATATAAGGAATGTGGCTCATTAGGATCTCTATTTGTTAGCCTCTTGGTTTGTGAGGTTTTGTTTTTGAGAGATCATTCGTTTGCTTTGGTGAGAGTGTGTACTCTCTTTGGGTACTATAATCATCCGTTTGATAGTGGATTTGTTCATTGGCTCCGGTGTACGGACGTAGGCATAATTAGGTGAACCACAAGTGAAATCTTGTGTTCTTGTGTGTGATTGGTTTTCACCGTTTTTTCTCATTTGTTTGTGATTGTTTATTGTCTTTGTGGGTGCTTCTGCACAACTAAGCGGTATCAGAGCTCCATGGTACTTGAGACCGTGCATATGGAAAAAGATGGATCTGTTTTGATGATGAGTGAATTTGGTTTAATAGCTTCTCGATTTGGCACGCTAGGTACCAAGATGTTTGTTCAAGCGCGAGGCTTGAAGTTGATTTTTTCTTTTTGATGAAATAATTAATTAATTTTGGGGTGTTGCATTGTGAAAAGAATTTGTCTTTCTTGCAGAGGCAATTCAGTTGGAAGTGGTGACACGACTAGAAATTTGTGCGCTCTTTGCAGCACTTAATTATAGGTGATCGTGAAAGCAGGGCAGGTCCCAAGTTCGGGGGCAACGCTCCCAAAGGCAATTTTTTTAGGGTCTACTAATACATAATTGGAAATTTTTTGGGGGTCTATTTATACAAAATTGGCGATTTGTTTTGGGTCTACTTATAATATGAGTCTAAACATAAGTTGAGGAGAAGCCTAAACATAATTGAGAGGGGCCTAAATGTAAAATACTAAAAAATCTCAAGGTAAAAATGTAATTATAAAAATTTCATGGGGACCCTAAAAAATTAATGAAGTTTGGTGGCCCAGGGTGGTAATGTCACATCCCGGATCCACACATGTAAATCTAGGATACGTGGCACGCCACCAAGGCTCGCCCCAAGTCAGTAAAATTACAGAGATCAAAATAATAAAAGTTTTGATCAAAGAACTCAACTCACTATATTATTTTTCAAAGATTTGAACACATACACCTAAACACATCTTACCCAAAATCTATTTTTTTAAAAGTAATATTTTTGTAGGTCAAAGAGTCCCCAAAGATACCCCCTTGCCTAATTAGAAGTTACAGAAATACAACCTCGTCCCATAACCAACCAATCAATCAATATAACATGTCCCCTGTATTACAAGAATTTAAGCCGCAATCATTTTCTACACAAATCTAAATAAATAATTGTTTACTATATTACACTAATTTTACTTATTGAACACAAATCTAATAAATAGGAATTTAACTATAATCCCACGCCCACGAATACTCACCAATTCCATTTCTTCTCTTTTGAGCTCCATCTTGAACACCTACGATGGTTATTCAATAACCACTACAATATATAAGCTATATGCTTGTAAATAACACTAATTATGCATATGGATAATAAACATGGTCAACTTTATTTCATTACAACCAACTATAGTCGCCGGTAACTACTAGTTTACTTCCACCACTACCGACTAGCCCGCGGCTCCACTCCCTAAGCTCATGTGACCTAGTCATGACCCACGCCTCACGTGCGGTCCCATAGGCCTCTGGCGGCCGTGGTTGTCACAACATTGATTACCTCATGGTGGTATAGAACTAACAATTCCATTGACCCAAATAAGCAACTCAACATGCTCACATAATTCATTACACCGTGCTTTCACAATCAATTTGGGCCTAATTTAACCGCATGAATTTTGCCCATTAATAAACTAATAAGCTTTATTAAGCTAATTTAACATGCTTTTACATCACAAATGAACCCAAACATGGAATCATCCATAAATCATAATTAATGTCACTCACCTCTTGGGTTTCGCTCCTAGTTGTGAGATTAAAGCCCTACTAAGACCCATGTACAAGTCCTATACAAAAACTACAAGTCATGAGCTAAAACCCCAAAATGGGTCGCAGAAAAACTGTCACAGAACTCAACCAAATTGGTACAAAATGCTAGCCTCACCTCCAGGATTCCAAATATATAATCAGAATTGAGAACAGTTTTCGTTTGGCGCGTCAAATGACGAGACCACCGTCGGAGCTCAAAGCCCCTCCATTTCACTCCCTCTCTACGCCGACTGATGATGATGATGGAAAATGAGAGTAAAAACTCTCAATTGACAACCTTAAGTTTGTAGGGAATATTCTATGGAATATTCCTTTTGGTCAATATTAATTATTCCCCCCACTAGTTTTAGTTAATTACAGTTATACCCCTATAACTTATAAATTATATTAAAAATATCCCAAACTTAAATGAGTATTTGTCTATGTCTCGTATTGGTCCCATAAGTGATCCCATATAATTATATGAAGTTGCTAATTAGCCTACTAATTATGTAACGTGTTCAATTCGTGCTCACAAAGGTACCCCTAATTGACCCCAAAAGTGGTCACTACCTAATAACATGATATTATCAACAATAAAATAATGAATCATTTAAGCATTAATAAACATTTAGGCACATAAGGGTATTCCACATATAATGTCCCATCTCAATTGGGACCCATCAACACACATCCTAACTTGGGATTGCCATACCGGCCATAACTGGGTTCCCAACTGGACACGCATAATCAACTTAGTGGGTCAAGGCCCACATCTCACATATACTCAAATCATCATTAAATGTTTAATAATGCATGCTAAATATTATTAAAAATAATCCGCGGGAGCGGGTGTTACATCTCTCCCCTCCTTAAAAAAAAGTTTGTCATCAAACTTGCGTCGTTGCACAGATCAACAGATCACAAATCACATATGATCTTCTCGGTCGAATGATCATAGCATTAAACTCAACCAATAAAATAATCGTAGCCTGCAATACTAGATATTTCCGATTGGAAATTCCCTTTGGATGCTCAATATACATCGATCAGATCTTCTATACCCAAAAACCCCTCATGTGCTAATAAACTATTCCGCTCTCACAGATCATATCATAGAATCAGTAGTTCAATACATAGATATATAATATGCACTGATCAAAACCCATCATCTCAATTTATACCGAAAATTCACGGTCTCAGCAATCCCCGTTTTCACTCTTGTTTTGATCATATTGATGTATACCCCAAAATACCTTGTAAGGCACAATTCAGGCACTTTAACCGTCAATTGACATTACTCAACAATTTTATCAGCATTACATGCAATTTCCACTCATACTTGAAATACAGCACATATATTTTCCCTCTAAGATTTCAATTTACCCGCTCAATCACAATTCCAAACCCATAGTTTTTCAACTCATAACATCCATTTTCACTTACCCACAATGACTTTAAAAGCAGTGCAACAAAGACAACCATATATACCATTCCCAGAATTCTTGCCAGTTCATTACCCTTAACAAATTATCAATTTGCTATCCCCGATCCCTTTTTGGTTATACAGAACCCTTTCCTCTTTCAACATAAACAATTCTGGAATTTTTTTTTTTTTTAACAATTCAAATTTTAACTCTCTATACCATTATTTACATGTACTCTTTGGCATTTCCACATATACTCCAATGTACCACATAATTCAATTTTTCCAACAATCTTCAAAATTCTTTTCAAGACGAATCCCAAAATTACCATTTTCATTACAAGTTTGAAGAATCAACTAACCATTGCTGTCATTATGCGTCCACTTTACGTCTTTCGAACCATCACTCATTTCCTAACTTCTCCAAACCTTGAATCTCTCATGTCATCATGTATTTTCAATTCTCACATCATAAGTCAAGTTCAATTTGAGACAATACCAAGACAAATCTGTCAACATCACAATTTGTCAACTTACCATATCCAAATGCTCAACATTTCTCCCAAACTTTCACTTTAGAAATTTTAAGTTCGATCTAACTCCCAAAAACAAACACTATAAATGTAGTCATTTCGCAACCGTACAATCCCTGTCATACATTTAAGAACTTCACAAAAGATTTCCAGACTTCAAACTTATTTCCATCAACTCACTACTAATTTCTTTTTTTTTTCCCCCCTAAACAAAACAAGAGTTTCCTTATCATTAAGATTCTAGAGACCTAACTTTCTCAGTCTTTCTTTAATCAACTTCCATTTACAACTTTACAGTAATCACCCACTTATTATCCAGTCTCACTTTCTTGCATTTCAGGCATATATTATACCACACTTATCCAAGTACTCCCTCAGAGCAACAAGCAAATAAATTTCATTTCACAAATCATCATTCTTTACTATTTTTGTGATATTTTCAACAATTAAACCCTCTTTCTGATAAGACTTTTTATTTCTTATTTGGAAATCCAAGATGCCCTTCACAATCAAATTCCCACAAATTCAACTAGTTCTAATACCAATATCCTCAAATTACAATTCATACCAAACTTTCATAGGTTATATCACACATGAAATACCTCTCGTTCATGAAATTTCTGAATCCAACTAATTCAACTCAAACTCTTTGAATTCTGTCAGTTTATTCAGTCAACCAAACTTTACCACATCGTCATGCCTCAACCAATCACGACTAGTTTAAACTTTTGTTTAAAATCTCTTAAAACTTTTGCATTTAATACCCAGAGGGTAGAATAGTCATTTGAAAATATTTTATTTTCATTTTTATTTTTTTTTCCAAACCACACACAAAATAAAATATTTTGAATGAGAAATTCAACGGCGAAAATGATATGCATTTCGAGCTTCATAGACCAAGTTTTGAACATTTTAATACTTGAAATTCCAAAACTCCACCAACAAACCATATAATAACTCTGTCCATATTTTGCCCACGGAAACCCAAGCATTCAAGCGAAAATCGATGTGTCAGAAATGTTAAGCATATCCTCTGAATAATAACACAACTCCCAAACCCATTTAATATATCCTTAACTTTTATTGCAACTTCCCTCTTGAATGGAAAATATTTTAAAGCAATTTTTTTTTTCTAAATATTTAAAATAACTTAAAATTGAATTTCAAAATTTCTTAAAAAAAATTCTTCAACACAATTGGAACCAATAAATTCAATGCAACCATTCTGATGTACTCATCTCCATCTCCAAAATAACTTTTCACGTGTACAAAAGAAAATACTTTTTATTTTTTCAAAAATAACTTTAAATTTCCATAATCTTATAATGCTACATTTTACTCGTGCGAATCCTTCATTTTACCAAAATTCTACAAACCTCAAGAGTAAATCCCCAATCATCATCCAGGTAATCCATTGTAACCACATTTGGTTCCAAACATGACTTTTCCATCCCTTTCCTAAAAATCATCCATTCGGTCCTTTATTTCCAAATTTAAATCCCAAATCCCTTTTCAATTATGCATCCCCTTAAAACTATCCAAACAACCCTTTACTTGTATTAGCGGATCCTTGTCCTAATTCTTAAGGTTAATTTAATTTATTTTTATCCATTCACTCATTCTGCAGTCTTTTCTCATTATAATTAGAGAATTTCTATTCACCCCTTGCAGCCTATTTTGACAAATCAAATATACAACCATTCAAGTTTCCCCAATTAATCCCAACTTTACCCAAACCACTGATAAACATCAATACACCGTAATAGGGTCGAGAGATTCCTCAAACCCAATAAGAATAACCAATCAATACAACACCATAACAGGGTTGAGAGATTCCCCAAACCCAGTAATATAAACAGTCAATACAAGACCATAATAGGGTTGAGAGATTCCTCAAACCCAATAAAAAAAAAAATTATATGGTTGAGAGATTCCTCAACAAATTCATATAATAAAACCAACTGTATAACCCCGTCATTTCCACTTATCCCAGCAAACCCCACATACACCCCAATTCTCATGAAATACCCTGAATGCAATGAATACCCCCAAACAACCATAAGGACACGAATCTCCAGATAAATAAGCCAAATAAATGATAGCCACATAACGGGTACCCCTAATACCATACTCACATGACTAACCCTATAGAAAGTCAAACCACCATAATCATATCCCAACTTGGTGAATTAAAGAAAATAATAAGAAAACTCACCATGAGGAGCAGTGACAACATAAATACGTACCCATAATGCCAATAATATACATATCAGGGGAAAACCACAATACCCAATACCATAATATTCTATACCGAACAATCAACAAATAATAAGAAGACCCTCCATAATAAAGAAATCCCGAAACCCGAACCATTGTCGGAAGTATTATAACGAATATCCATATATAAGAATACCCGATCACAAACTCAATACATGGAAGATTATTCGTACCCAAAAGACTTGCTATATAGCTTTACCATCTTTTTTTGATAACCCATTCACCACGTCAAGTGTTAATAACACAATCCAATCCTCATAACGAAACACTTATACCATTTCCAGTTAATAATAATTAATTATCTCTGACATAAATCCCAAGTCAATATCAGAAGCTAGAAGCTTCAATAATATCTCATAACTCAATAACCCAAGTTAAAATACTCATCACAAATTATCATCCAATAATCCGTAGAAAATCACTCTTTTTTTTTTATTACCCAATCTTTATCTCGGAGCCATACTCTCATAGAACATCATTAACTCATAAAACAAAATTTTCACACCTTAATTCTTATCAATAGCATTAGCTTTTGACATTCTTATAAATCCCATGATATTCTTTTATTCTTTCACCATTTCAATCTGCTCTAAACATAATCAACATACCTCACTGAACCCATTCTTATCGTCGAATCTGACATCTCATCACAGCTCAACCCAGCATCTCATCATTCCTTTACATTTTATAATGTAGATGGTAACATGCGACATGATACTCATGCCAATATAATGCAATACACATCATATAATCATTTGACATACAATATATGCCATGCAAATTTTATCTCATGCATATATGTTTTTTTTTTATATGCAACTCCACAACATAACGTGCACACCACTGTCAAGTCGTCGTCTCTCGTACCCAAAGGCTCTAACATATTGCTCTGATATCACTAAATGTCACGCCCCGGATCCACACATGTAAATCTAGGAACGTGGCATGCCACCAAGGCTCGCCCCAAGTCAGTAAAGTTACAGAGATCAAAATAATAAAAGTTTTGATCAAAGAACTCAACTCACTATATTATTTTTCAAAGATTTGAACACATACACCTAAACACATCTTACCCAAAATCTATTTTTTTAAAAGTAATATTTTTGTAGGTCAAAGAGTCCCCAAAGATACCCCCTTGCCTAATTAGAAGTTACAGAAATACAATCTCGTCCCATAACCAATCAATCAATATAACATGTCCCCTGTATTACAAGAATTTAAGCCGCAATCATTTTCTACACAAATCTAAATAAATAATTGTTTACTATATTACACTAATTTTACTTATTGAACACAAATCTAATAAATAGGAATTTAATTATAATCCCACGCCCATGAATACTCACCAATTCCATTTCTTCCCTTTTGAGCTCCATCTTGAACACCTACGATGGTTATTCAATAACCACTACAATATATAAGCTATATGCTTGTAAATAACACAAATTATGCATATGGATAATAAACATGGTCAACTTCATTTCATTACAACCAACTATAGTCGCCGGTAACTACTAGTTCACTCCCACCACTACCGACTAGCCCGCGGCTCCACTCCCTAAGCCCACGTGACCTAGTCATGACCCACGCCTCACGTGCAGTCCCATAGGCCTCTAGCGGCTGTGGTCGTCACCACATCGATTACCTCATGGTGGTATAGAACTAGCAATTCCATTGACCCAAATAAGCAACTCATTATGCTCACATAATTCATTACACCGTGCTTTCACAATCAATTTGGGCCTACTTTAACCACATGAATTTTGCCCATTAATAAACTAATAAGCTTTGTTAAGCTAATTTAACATGCTTTTACATCACAAATAAACCCAAACATGGAATCATCCATAAATCATAATTAATGTCACTCACCTCTTGGGTTTCGCTCCTAGTTGTGAGATTAAAGCCCTACTAAGACCCATGTACAAGTCCTATACAAAAACTACAAGTCATGAGCTAAAACCCTAAAATGGGTCGCAGAAAAACTGTCACAGAACTCAACCAAATTGGTACCAAAATGCTAGCCTCACCTCCAGGATTCCAAATATATAATCAGAATTGAGAACAGACGTCGTTTGGCGCGTCAAATGACGGGAACACCGTCGGAGCTCAAAGCCCCTCCATTTCACTCCTCTCTACGCCGACTGATGATGATGATGGAAAATGAGAGTAAAAACTCTCAATTGACAACCTTAAGTTTGTAGGGAATATTCTATGGAATATTCCTTTTGGTCAAGATTAATTATTCCCCCCACTAGTTTTAGTTCATTACAGTTATACCCCTATAACTTATAAATTATATTAAAACTATCCTAAACTTAAATGAGTATTTGTCTATGTCTCGTATGGGTCCCATAAGTGATCCCATATAATTATATGAAGTTGCTAATTAGCCTACTAATTATGTAATGTGTTCAATTCGTGCTCACAAAGGTACCCCTAATTGACCCCAAAAGTGGTCACTACCTAATAACATGATATTATCAACAATAAAATAATGAATCATTTAAGCATTAATAAACATTTAGGCACATAAGGGTATTCCACATATAATGTCCCATCTCAATTGGGACCCATCAACACACATCCCAACTTAGGATTGCCATACCGGCCATAACTGGGTTCCCAACTGGACACCCATAATCAACTTAGTGGGTCAAGGCCCACATCTCACATATACTCAAATCATCATTAAATGTTTAATAATGCATGCTAAATATTATTAAAAATAATCCGCGGGAGCGGGTGTTACAGGTAACGCTTCTCGTCCCTCCCCCGCCCTGCGTGCAAGTAATATATTTCAGTTAAGACCACGTCGAAACCAAGGGAACGAATAGGCCATAGGGAGAGTCTCCACCAAGGAAAAGATGAATTATCGAGAGTAGGTACTAACGAATCCTAATTAATTAAATCAACTAACTAAAGACAGAAATTAAATGAGCAATTAACATAACTAAATAACACCAATAAAATTAAGGGCGTTGGGAACATGTGAATCTACATCGATCCTAACCATCTACCATATTATCATTAAAGCTCAATGGAGTAGTTTCCTCTTCAGCATTCCCTACTTTTAAAAGATTTTTAGTTGACTTTTTTTTTAAATATCTCACTTTTTGCACTTTTTTGCCTCTTCGGAGCGCACTTTTATTTTAACAAGAGAGTAAGGTTGCAAGAGATGCAATTAGAAATATCCACTCGGATAAATTGCCTTTTCTCAAACAGAATGGAGAAAACTGATTAATATAGCTAACTCGAAACAACAAATTAAGCTTAGTGCCCGATTCAGATTGTTGAAAGCGTCTATTTGATAACTAATTTTTTGTAATTTATTTGAAAATCAGATTTTTATAATGCGAATAAATGATTTATTATAAAACAAAGTTGAAAAATCTTTAATTCACACATCAATACCAAACACTAATAGTTTTTTAATTTTTATTTTAAAATCTCCTATTCCTACATAGATCCCAAACTGGTCTTAGTTGATTTGAATTCAGTTATTGCTAAAAGTTATGATGATGTGATTGTAAATGTAGGACTAGTTTCTGCTTAATTATGTGTCTGTAATTTATGACATAAATTGGCAATTTCATTTGGACAAATTCTATGTTACATTCTAGTGATTTTGTAGCGGGTAGACTTGAGTGCTAAAATAGTGATTTTGGAGCTAAAATGGTGTCATAGAATGGAGTCTTGTACCTTTCAAATACTCACTTTTCTGAACTTTTTGACCACTTCGGGCCTTTGGCACACACTTATATCCTTGGATAGATTTTCTTTTCTCAAGCATAATAGGGAAAAGGAAAAAAAAAAAAAAAAAAAACTGATTCAATCAGTTGACCTCAAATAACAAAGTTTAGTGTCCGTTTGAGATTGTTGAAAAAGTGTTGGGTCCGTTTGTAACCAAATCTTTACAACCTTCTTTAAAAATTAGGCTTTTTTTTACAAACTTATGTAAAATTTTTTTATTACTTATTTATTTACTATTTATTTATTTATAAAAAAAACTGACAAATTTGTAATTCACACGTCAATATCAAATGCTAAATAACATTTTAAAAAATCTCTTACATAGATACAAAACCGGTTCTTAGTTGAGTTGAATTCAGTTATTGCTAAAACTTGATGCTTATGTGATTGTACTTTGAAGACTAGTGCTTGCTTGTGTGATCGTACTTTTATGATCTAAAATGGCCATTTCATTTCAGAAAATTCTATGATACGTTCTAGTGGTTTTGGAATTAAATGGTGTACGAGTTTAGTGCTAAAATATTGTACCATTTAGAGTTAGCTAGTGGTTTTCTCAAAAGTCATATCTACACTATATTATAAAAGAACCTTAGAGTCTTCCAATTTCAATTGTCCTTATTTGTCATTTTATCAATTGTTTTCTCCTTATATGTCATTTTGCTTTTATACTACAAAGCCTTTACTAATTTTAGATATCTACACTATATATATATACACATTATATTATACTATAAAAGGAGCTTAGAGTGGTTTCAATTTCGATTTGTCCAATTTTGGTATTTCTTAATTTGTTTGAAATAACGATTTTACCCTTATTTTTATCTTTTGTTCCATTTTTCTTTAATGATTACTTTGAGTTTTTGTCATTTTGTGATAGTAGGTGAGTCATTTCACCCACAAAACAACTCTTATTATTATTAGGTCAACTTTTAAAATTAAATAATTCTATAAATAATGATTCAATCAACTTTTTAACCAATAATTACAAATATTTATAATTTGATTCAACTTTTAAAATTATTTAATCTACATGTAATTATTCAATCAACTTTTCAAGCAATAATTATTAATATTTACAATTTGGTTCAAAACACCAGAAAGTCAACAAATTGTAGGTTGTGCCTTGTTTGGCACAACCGCTTTTTAGCTTTGTGGTTTGTATGGTTTTTATTCTTCCCAAACAAGTCACTAACTTATTTAGTTTTGTTTGGTTTTGTTTTTATTTTTTTGGGTTTTCCCAAATAAACCACTAACACAAACAAGGCACAACACAACCCGAATTGGGCTATGCCTTGTTTGGTTTTGTTTTGTTTTGTTTTTCTTTTTTTGGTTTTCCCAAACAAAGCACTAACATTTATTTGTGGTTTTTGTACTGTTTCTTTGAATTACCAAACAAGCTTTAGATAACTTTTATAAATTAATGCTTGTGTTGGCAAGGCTTTGTTGAGCCTTAATGCAACTTGTTAAGAAATTTTTGAATTATCAAACAAGCCTTCAGTCACATTTCTAAAACAAGTCTCAAATTACTTTTGAAATTTAATGCTTGTTTGGCAAGGCTTGTTTGAGCCTTAAGACAACTTTTAAGGAATCCTATAATGTACCAAACAAGCCTTAAGTCACTTTTGTAAATTATCTTTTCGTATGTGTGTGTGTGTATATGTATACATATTATAATTTATTATTATTATTTATGTGTGTAAAGTATGTACAATTAGAAATCGAATTACCAAATTACCCCATTATTAAATACAATTATCAAATTACCCTTTTGCCTCTTATAATTACCCTTGTGTGTATATATATACATATATTATTTTATTATATTATTAAAATTACCATTTGCCTTTTGTAAAGTACCCTTTTGTCAAAGTTTAAAGTGTGTATAATTATAAATTGAATAACCAAATTACCCATTTGTTAAATTGAATTACCAAATTACCCTTTTATTTTTTGTAAATTACCTTTTTGTATCTATGTATATATGTATTTATACATATTATAATTTATTATTATTATTGTTTATGTATTTAAAGTGTGTACAATTATAAATTGAATTATCAAATTGCCCTTTTTCCTTTTGTAAACTACCATTGTATGTGTGTATATATATACACATATATTATTTTATTATACTATACATATTGAATATATTATATGCCAAAATTGAATAAAACTATGTACAATTATAAATTGCATAGCCAAATTATTCTTATGTCTTATGCAAATTACCCTTTGTTTCTATGCCTTAAAGAAAAGAGCTTAAAATTTAAAGTGTTTACAATTATAAATTTCCGTTTGTAAATTGAATTACCAAACCCTTTTATTATATTATGATATATGTATTGAATAATCTAATTACCCTTATACTTTTTATATATTACCATTTTGTTAAATTAAATTACCAAATTACCCTTTTGTCTTTCAAAAATTACCCTTTTGTATATACAAGTGTGTGTGCGTGCGTGCGTGCGTGTGTGTGTGTGTGTGCGCGCACGCGCATATATATATATATATATATATATTATCTATACGTTAAAGAAAAGAGCCTAAAAGTTTAAAGTATGTACAATTACAAATTGAATAATCAAATTACCCTTAAGCATTTTTCAAATTACTCTTTTGTTAAATCAAATTATCAAATTACCCTTTTGCCTTTTTTATATTACCCTTTTTTGTATATATGTATATATATACATATATGTATATATATATTTATTATCTATACGTTAAAGAAAAGAGCCTTAAATTATAGATTAATATCAATTAATATGGTTGTTGTTAAACCATACTTTTCTAACACCATCTTAAGAATTAATAAAACTTTAATAAAACTTATTTATCTTTCTTGTCCACATTAAAAAAATATATATACATTGTATTTTTTCTACAAATTCAACGCCCGTGCATTGCACGGGAGTGTCTTCCTAGTATATATATATATATATATATGTATATATACTACAAGAAATGAGGCATTTAGTGACAACTTTATTAGTTGTGACTAAATTCTAATCACTAAAATATGCATTTTGTGGCATAAAATGGCTTGTTACAAAACCCACAAAGTACAACTTTTTATCACAAAAAATAGCACTGTAATTATATAGTTGTGACTAAATTGTTGGCGGGAAATTTATTTTGGTTGGCGCCTAACGGAGGGAAGTTTTTTTTGTTATAAGAATGAAGCAAGTTGTGGATAAAAGTTTTAAAAAATTAGTGACCTGTTTGGTATCGTAACAAAATCCTACCGAAATCCTTTTTTTGTCAACCTTACTGTTTGAACAAAAAATTAAAGCTTATTTTGTGCTAAAAAGAGTCAAAACGTTGTCGTTTCAGCCGCATCCATATAATTGGGAGCTTTTAATAATCCTCTGGAATTCACCCTCTCACTTTGAAGTTGAAATCAGAGAACCCTACATAGCACTCCCTCTCTCTCTTTGTAGTTCTTTTTCTCGTCACAGACCCAAAATCGCCCATGATTATCTATGTGTCTCTTCATCAAATCACTTTGAAGTAACCGACTGAACCCAATTCCAGTAAGTTTCTTTTAATTGTTCAAAACATCTGGAGATTAGTTTAGGGCTCGTTTGGTAACGTTGTCGTTTTCTGTTTTCTGTTTTTGTTTTCATATTTTAGAAAACGAAAATTGAAAACACCGTTTGGTAACATTTTTGTTTTTTTATTACAAAAAACGTTTTTAAGATTTGGGTAAAAAACGAAAACGCAGAAAAGCTGTTTTGAGTTTTTCTAAAACGAAAACGGGAGCCTCACGATCGTGCCCATCGCTACGACTCTTCCCGATCCCCGATATGCGATCCTCTGGTAAGTTTCTTCTACTTCCGATCTGCTTCGATCTTCTTCGAATCTTCTCATGCGATCTGCTTCTCCTTCTTCGAATCTTCATCATCTTCTTCTTCGAATCTTCCATCTTCTTCGATCTGCTTCTTCTTCTTAAAAAATTAGTTTATTCATAGTTTATAGATCAAAAATCACTAAGTTTATTCATAGTTTATAGATCAAAAATCACTAACCTCTGTTGTATATCTGTTTTGTAGATGTATCAAATTAATGGGGTTTTAACCGATAAATTTGGGTTGAGACATCTAGGTCTTGAAGGTATGTTGTAAATTTTCTGTGCTTCTCTCTCATTTTCTTTCTCTGGGTTGTTAAATTGCAATTATAGAGCAATATTTTCATGTTTATCTGATTTAATTCATGTAAATTTTGTTTTGCTCAAATCAGAGGTTAGTTAAAGTATATGATTTGTGTTGAATGGAGCTAGTGTATATGATTTGTGTTGTCTGCCCAGAAATTTATAATTTTCTTTGAGATGCATGATGAAAAGTTTGGAAAGATGATGTTGCCGATTTGTGAAAATTTGAATTCCAAGTTGTAATTTATAAATTTCTTTGGAATGTGGTAATGTAAATTTCTTAGTAGGCTGTAATTTGGGATTTTTCGAATTCATTTTTCACTTAACGAAATTAAAAGGTTGTCTTCTTTGGTAAAGCTGGACATTGCACAACCATGAATGCATTATGCTCTGTTGATGAGATGCTAATTTTGGGATGTTTTCATGTCTCTATTTTCTTGAGAGGCTGCTATGCTCATTTGTTGGGGTTTTTTTTTCCTTTACTCTTTGGGGGCTGGTTTACACAACCATGAATGACATTAATTATACACATCATCCCATATAGTCATGAAATCATGAATAATTGACATATTTTGATCAAGTCATGAATATTCAATTTAAGAGTATAGTTACAGATCAAGTCATTTAATTTGATGAATCTAAAGGAATATGCACTTCTGGGATTTGGGTTATCAAATGTGATTAAAGGGGCTTCAAAAAATCAAGGCATACAGTTTACATGTATGATGTGCAGTCTCTACAAGGTAGAATAGTGGATTATTCTTTAAGCTCACACCTTGTAGCATTGACACTTCAATGAACACTCATGAAAAGGACTGTTTTCTACGTGGGCTCTAGTTGAATGAGGCAGTTCATTTGATCCATGCTTTTAGGCATAACTACATTTTACACCCTTCCAGTTTGCCTTTTATGTCAATTTGGTCCCTATAGTTTAGAAGGTATCATTTTAGTCCCTATAGTTTCATAAGTGTGTCATTTTAGTCCCTTAAGCAAGCACTTTTTGTGACAAATTTTTTACTTTCAGAGACAAAATTGTTCGTCACTAAAGGACTTATTGGACTTATTTGACACATTTATGAAACTACTGGGACTAAAGTGACACTTTCTCAATTACAGGGACCAAACTAACATGGATTACAAACTACGAGGGTGTAAAATGTATGTAACCCTATAAAAATGTTGTTTTTGTTAGAATTGTATTGGCGCGATTGATGGAACACACATTGATGCATGTGTACCGGTTGATTCACAAATTTCCATATCGGGGTAAGAAAACTGAACCAACCCAAAATGTAATGTGCGCATGTTCTTTTGACATGCACTTTACATTTGTAATGTCCGGTTGGGAAGGAACGGCAAATGATTCAAGGATATTTCTTGAATGTATCAATAATCCTGAAAACAATTTTCCAACTCCACCAAGAGGTAGTTACTTTTCTTGCTTATATTTGATGCTCTTCTTTAGTGCCAAACATGTATGTATTTTTATATGTTATTTTGCCTTTTATAGAAAAGTATTATCTCGTTGATTCTGGATATACCAATATGCCAGGGTTTTTATCTCCATATTGTGGAGAAAGATATCATTTGCGTGATTTTAGAGGGAACGCCCGTCAACCAAGTGCACGTGAAGAGCTATTCAATTATCGCCATTCTTCATTGCGGAATGTTGTAGAGCGTTGCTTTGGAGTATTAAAGGCTCGTTTTCCCATTTTAAAACAAATGCCTCCTTATCCACTCCTCACACAAAAGTACATTCCAAATACATGTTGCACTGTTCACAACTTTATACGAATGCATGCAACGGTTGATCGATTGTTTGAGGAATTTACAACTGATCAAGTTATTGTTGATGACAATGGTGGACATGGTGCAGGAAGTAGTGCAAATGTCCCTAGTGAGATTGATGTGAGTCAAAGTCAGTTGCGTTGAATGGCTCGTGTAAGGGACCAAATTGCTAATCAGCTTTGGGCGAGTGTTCAACGTGATTAATTTGTTTGTGGGGATTTATTTTGCTTATATCTAGATAAAATTTGATTGTAAAACTATTTTTAATGGTTATGTTATTTGTTTAGTTGTAGGAACTATGCTTTTTTTAATGTAATGGCCGGCTTGGATATTATTCATTTGTGTGGAAAACGTAATAGTTTAATTTAAACATCATATGTTTGTCAATAAATAATATTATTCGTTTACACAGATAAAAACACAAAACGAGACTCCAACAAAAAAAAAAAAAAAAAAACCAAAAACTTTTGGGGAGGTTAGTGTAATTATGAAAATCACATGGGAGATTCGTGTAATTAGACCTAAACTCGGGGGAGGTCATAGTAGTAATCTCAAATGTATTTTGGGAGGCATTTTCTGAAAAAGAGATTTGACATTGATACCGTTACCAAACGTGTTTCCTGTTTTTGTTTTCTTTTTTTAAAAAAAAATCAACAATGTTACCAAACAAATTTCTGTTTTTTTTAATAAAAAAAAAAAAAAACAGAAACTGGTGTTCGTTTTTAAAAAACTGAAAACTGAAAACAGGAAACGTTATCATGTGAGCCCTTAGTTTGTTGTTTATTTTCAATTTGATAAGTTTTAGTTTTAGGTTTTAGCCAAAGAAGATAGGAAAAAATGAACTGGTCGAAAAGGGGACCAAAGTAGGTGTTTGGTTCACATATTCAACATTGTTACTCATCAACATCTCATTCCTACACCTGTTAAGTTGGGATGAAAAAGGGAGAAAAATACACAAGGTGAATTAATGGGGTGAAGGGGGGACCAAAAAAATTAATGGGGAGAAGAAAAATTGCAACTATGGTTGTTTAGGAACGATGAAAACAAATTCAGGTTTAAATCACGTCTCGTTTTTAATAGTTCTTATGAAGTCAATTGATTTGACACAGAATTAATTTTTTTAGTACACATTTAGACTCGACAGGGATTTGGATATACTTAAAATAACTACACAACATAAACTATTTAGAACCAAACCACAACCGTTTCTTATGTTATCAAACCAAACAGCCTATATGCAACAAAAGGTATGACCATCTTACCAAACCAACAATGCCTATTCTCGACTACTCTGGTTAAGTCTCAATTTCAACACAACAATTATACAGAACAACTCAAAAAGGCAAGTGAAAGGTGTGACACAAAATACCCTCAAGTCAAATCAACTAGTTCACTCCTTTCCAGATGTCTCTTTGCTTCAGCTGTTGGAATGGTGAGAGAGAGAGAGAGAGAGAGAGAGAGAGAGAGAGAGAGAGAGAGAGAGAGAGAGAGAGAGAGATTATGGTAACGTTAATGTGCGCTTGAAAAGAACTAGCATTTACTTTCCAAGAATCCACATTTGCATGCTGCGATGGACCTTTAAAGCAATGGTATCTTGGAGAGAAATAGCATGAGGGCAAAATATTGATTCTTCAAGATTGGTAAGTTAACAACTCGATCAATTTGACCAGAGTTCTTGATTTTTGTAAGGGAGGAATGGATTCAAAACCCGTGGTAGAAATAAGTGAGTTGGAAGAATAAATCTATGGTTGGACGATCTGTATCCAGAGTTTTGCATGTGTGGGTCTAATTCCTATAGCTCACTTGCTTCGCTTACTCTCCTGGTGTGTGTGTTGTTGATCAGTGCAAGTGCCTGAGGTTAATTTGCCATCTGTTGTACTCTGACGCGGCAACTCTGTCTAAAAAATGATTGTAAAGTCTAGGCCGCAGAGGATAGATGAAGAGATTGATTCTCGTCTCCCAAAAAGATTGGGAAATTAATTAAAGTTGGAAACTAATTTTTGACATTAATTCTGACAAATTATTCCTTTGTTCCTGTGAAGCCGTTTGAATTGGCTGTGGCATTTACGTTTAGGTAGAATAGGAAGAAGTTAGTGCACTAGGGTACAAATGGAGATTATTAAGCATTCACTGAAGCCCTTAATCTGCATTCTATATCACAATTGGATTGACGTATATGTGCTTCCAAAACATATGTGGGTTAAAATGCATTTGAACCTGCTTCAGTCAAAGTACTCTTTGGATCAAAAGACATTGACTTGAAAGCACAATCTCCCAGGTAGGGGTGGCAATCGTGTCGTGTTGGGTCATAATCGTGTCGTGTCATAATCGTGCTGTGTCAATATTCGTGTAATTTCTAAACGTGTCAAAAACCTAAACTTATACCCGTTTAATGCAATTCACGTGTCACCCATTTAACCCACCAACCCGCGTAATGAACAAGCCGTTTTCTCGTAACCTTTTTTTTTTCTTGTATAACATGACATATTTAATAGATTGACTTCATGTAATAAATAACCAAACATAGAGGGAATAAAATGAAGAGGCACGATTCTAAGAACACAAGTCTTCCCACCTTATGTACCAACTACCAACAAGTCAACGACAGTAAATGATCAATTGTTCCAAATTTAAACTAATTAAATACCATATAACAATATCTAGCTATTATAAAGGTAGGACTGTATTACTCTTAACTCCACTTTTCCCTCCAAAAAAAAATAAAATCATAAAATAAATAAATATTACTTGCTTTTAAAAAAAATGTATTTCAAAAAAATTAATATTTCCAAAAATACCATCTATAATCGTGTTAAACGGGTTGACCCAATTAAAACATGACCCAACCAGTTTATTAATCGTGTTAAACGAGTCGACCCGTTTATGACTCATACCCGTATAAGCTAAACCCAAACCCGTTTAAGTCGTGTCAAATTCGTGTCCTGTTGCCGTGTCGTGTCGAAAATTACCACCCCTACTCCCAGGTGATTATTATTATTTTTTTTTTGTGGAACCACCCACAAAGAAATACACAATCCAAGCAAGAAAAATGGATTAAACGAACACACATGAACACAAGATTTAATGTGTGAGTCGGCGTAAAGCCTCTGTTCACACCCGGACCAAAGGTGAAATTCTACTAATTCAAACGGACGATTACAGTGTACCAAAGAGAGTTTACAAACCCTCACCAAAAGCTCTCTCAAAGAACTCACCAAAAAATCTCACAAAACCACTCCAAAAGGCTAAATAATGAGATCCTAATGACCCCCAAGGTTCTCCAAATGACCAAGAACAATAAGCATCCCAATTCACAAGGTCTAAATTAAAGTGACATTCAATGACCCAAATGAGTCCTTATGTAGGATCTCTCATGTTCCCTATTCCATATGTGCAAAGGTTTTGCTTCTAAATCCGCAATTAGGAATTTTAATCAGATTAGAAACCCACATTGTCGTCAAAAATAGCATTTCGCTCTTAGCGGATTGCTACAAACGAAATTACAGTGTCCAACGATGCCACCCTAGCCCGAATGGCTTGCTCGAGCGAGATTCTAGATTTCAAATTCCAAAATTGAGCCACAAAGCTCCAAAACTAACAATTTTCCTATACACTTTGAATAGAGTTTAACCTTCAAATATAAACACAAGAAAGATAAACCAAAAGAAGAAGAAGGGAGAAGCTATAATATGAAATAGTTCATGCATGTTGATGCAAAAAGAGAAAAGGAAAGATTAAGGGGAGAGAAAGGGGAAGACAGAGAGCCTTTGTTGCACAAGACTACAATTATTTTCATTATACTTTTTTTTTTTTTGAAGTAGGCACTACACAAGGGAATGTAGTGCTCTTCCAACCCATAAATCCCCTATCCTATTAGACTCTAATTACCCACAACCACCTGTAGGTGGGTCAATATCCCTTACCGCTGGACCATCCGTTGGTCTCTATTTTCATTATACTAAGCCAACATCTGCCTACCGCTTTCTTAGTAGAATGAGCTTTCATGATATCTTAAGGCTTTGTTTTGTTTTCCACTTCCTTTGGTTTAACTAATTTTATAGAGAATAAAAGAAAAAAGAAAAGAAAAATAAGTTGGATAATTATACATCTTTTGCTTTCCACCATACTTTAAACTAGCGGTCGGGGCAAACGCGTTGCGTGTGCATGCGTTGTATTTGTTAGCATGTAACATCTACAGCACAGGAGCGAGTTGATAGGCATCTACAATGAAAATTCAATGGTTTTGAGATACACAAAATGTCAAAGCATATGGTTGAACCGTCAAAATGTTTGGGAACCAAATTGGGACTCAAATTTGAGAACCATAACATTACTACTGTAACTAAATATAATACAATATTAATTTGTGAAAATCAATTAAAAGTTGTTTTCATGTTTGTCTAATTTGCACACCAACTCTAAGGCCTCAATTATAACCAAACAAATTCTTTATAGTCTTGATCGAGGGGGGATAAATTAAAACCAAACAATTCTAGACAACACATCAATGACATCATCATACTTTAACTTCTGCAAATTAAATAATTTAAAGGATCAGAATTCCCAGAAAAAAGCCAAGAATTATCTCAATATATTGGATAAGCATCAACTGACTCAAGGCAAAGAAAAGATGAAAAAAAATATAAAATAACAACTAAAATCATTCACTTTCAAGCCTTGGCCACCAAAAAACAGTGATAGTCTCTGCGTAGAAAATGTATATATTCATATATTGCATATTTGATTTAGCTTTCCCTTGTCGGCAAGGCCTTCCACGAACATAGATGACTATTTACAAAGATAAAACTTATATCCCCGAACTGTTAAATAAAATTTACGAACACAATAGAAAAACGTACAACAATGCAACTCAAAAAAGCATCTCTATATATCTTCTACACAGTTCGGTCCCCACTATGTAATGACATTTGTATCTAGGTATACAGGCATACGAAAACTGAAACTCTCACCAGAATCTTTTCTTTGCCAGAGAGTTATAGCCCCCTGCCCACAGGTATATATATTTATTTATATTTTTTCATTTATATATATCTATATGAAGATATTATGAGTGACCTAGAATCAACAGTAGAGATGCAATGGAGAAATGTGATCTTTGATATCTTCCTAGTCATTTAGAACTCTATAGAAAGGAGGCATGGTTTATAGTTAATAACTTCCATTTTGAAAGTGGGTGGCAGTTTTATGCAGTTGAGGCAGTTTTCAGAAGTTTCATTGGGCAGTTTTCGAAAGTACTTATAGTAATGATGACATATTATTTTTATCTACCCTTGCAGTGATATTTAAATGGAGAAGTTTTCATGGTCAAATTGCAAATATGAGTGATACTTCTAAACTTTTTGGTACCCCTATCTTTGCCTTTATAGAATAGTATAGATGTCACTAATTAAAGGTTAAAATTTTTCAATGTAAACCTGTAACTTACGAAAAAAAAAAAGGAGAGAAGTGACGCACAAAATTCAAAACTTATCTTCTAGGAAATAGGGCTCACTCGGGAGTTTTTGCCCCCAACAAATTTTTTTTGATCTATATCTATTTTTTTGGGTAGATTTTCTGCATCAAAAATTAAAATTACAATGATGTTTGTAAGATTTTTTTGGGAGTTAAGATGTGTGGTGCTTCTAATATTCTTTACGTATGTTTACACTCAAATTATGTATTTTTACATAATGATACACCCAAAATCAGCCCATGCCCGAGCGGTTCTATTCTGCAACTACTGACAAGTATCATCCCGAGCGGTTTGGTCCACCTGACGCCTCCCGAACGGTTTATCCACGACCCGGCCAACAGGTCGGGAAGACCGCGCAGGCACATCCCACCGCGGGAACAGCTCATCCGGGGCCACAGGCATGATCCCGAGCATTCCTGCCAGTTTCCTACTCAGGTTAGAAGACTAATGGAAAGTGCAAACTATTTCCTAATCCAATTAGGAAACCCTTACAATTAATGCCAATCTATATCAATTGGATTATATTTCCTTTTCCTTGTACGAGTAGGTCTCTTACATCTATAAAATAGACCTCTCACCCCCCATTGAAGGGGCTGACTTTTCAGTCTACACATCACCCCTACAGCATTCATCTACATGCCCGGCCGGCCTATGGTAGCTCCAGAGTTATTGGTTCACCACAGGCCCCCGGCTCTTTTACAGTATAGTGAAAGTGCTCAGACACACACGTGGACGTAGGTACCTTCATTAACAGGACCGAACCACATACAAAAAACCAGTCTCTCACTCTCTCTCCCCTTAAATTGCTTTAATTTACTTTAACCAAATTTTGGCATCATCAGCTTGGTGCCGTCTGTGGAAAACGACAAGTCTTGTCATCAACAGATCTCTTGACTGATCGTCATGCCACCGAAGAAGGGTAAGAAGGCTGATCAGCAGTCCAACCGGGAGGTTCCTCCGGCCCCGGCACCGGTTGCGGCAGTCATGACATCTGAGCAGATCACCGCGACCCTCACACAACTCTTGGAGGGCCAGCGTCAAATCCAGCAACAGATTGAAACCATGCTGGTCCAACAAAGACGTCCTCCAGTGGCTGGGAAACGACCCGGGAATGTTTCGCATGGTCGGGAATTGATCTTGACCAGGCAATGTGCCCGAGCCAACCCGTCCCCCGTTGAGGATGCCAGAGACATCAACAGTAGGCGTACTGCCCAAGAGGAAAGGCATATGGCCCAGGAATCAGTCCAGGGTCACTCGGTCAAGAGCTGAGTTATCCCTATGCACACGATGAACCAGAGTCATAGCCAAGGCCGATCCCAGAGGACAGTACACCACCATGAAGAAGAAGCGCCTCTTCCACCGACCCGAATCAAGGACTTGCAGAAGCAGATTGGCGAAGTAGCCCAAAAGCTTGGTCAAAATTGCGCTCAGAATCAGGCCAATATCGAGACAGAGTCACCGCTCTCCAGCCAGATCACAAGGTTAGTCATTCCGCGCAAATTTAAACAGCCTCGCCTAGATCCCTATAACGGCTCGGGAAGCCCAGTCGACCACGTCCGGACCTACAAGGCTCAGATGGCCCTAGCCACCAACTCAGATGAACTACACTACCTAGCCTTACCCAGCAGTTTGAAAGGCCTGGCCGTGCAATGGTTCTACTCCTTGGAGCCCCGAACGGTCCGCAATTTCAAGCAACTCAGCAAGCAGTTCATCAACCAGTTCATCGGTATGCATGAATGGTCAAAGCCTGACATGCAGCTACTGACAGTCATACAAAGGGATAATGAGACCCTCAAGGAGTTCACTGGCCGGTTTAATCAAGAGAAGCTCGGCATCTATGATCTTGATGAAACCGCCGCTATTATAGCCTTCTGGTCAGGAGTTCAACACACCAAGTGCGCCATGTCGTTTCACAGAAACCAACCGGTAACCTTAGTTGAACTCGCAAAGAGGGTTGGAAAATACATCGACACTGAAGAATTTCTAAAGATCAAAGACCTCGGGCAAGAAAGCAACGAGTCTTCCAGAAGTAAACGAAAGCGAGACAGCCCGGGAGTTCTGACAGTTCTTCCAGTTCATAGCAGTCTAGGTCAAGCAGCCCCGACCCGACCTCCAGTTCACAGCGGTCTGAGTCCGGCAGCCCTGACCCAACCTCAATTTCACATCGGTCAGGATCAAGCAGTTCCAACTTTGTCTCCAGTACAGAGAAATCAGGAGCCCGACAATCTTAATCCAAACCCCTGCCTCCATCGGTCTAGATGAGCCCGACTACAATGGTACTTGCCTGATCACAACATGAGGCTCCACCGATTGTCATAGAGCCCTTGTAAAGACCTCGGGCCTAACCCCGAGGCATACAAAGACCTCGGGCCTAACCTCGAGGCATCCAAAGACCTCGGGCCTAACCTCGAGGCATACAAAGACCTTGAGCCTAACCCCGAGGCATCCAAAGACCTCGGGCCTAGCCCCGAGGCATCCAAAGACCATGGGCCTATGCCTGAGGCATACAAAGACCTCGGGCCTATCCCCGAGGCACAAGCTTTGCTTAGGTCAAACTGACGAAGGGGGCAAACCCCCTAGGTGGCTGATGATGGCAAGCTTCAAAAGACCCTGTAACCACCATGTTCCAAGTTGTTTGCCTACAGTCCTAGCCTCCAAAAGACCCTCGTCTTAGCGAAAGCTTGGGGGCAGAAAGACACTGAACTAAACATGCAATCACACCGGGTATCTACATGCCTCGCGGAGAACCAAGTCAAAATCTTGGACAACCCGAGCACCTACAATACTCAGAGGCATTAACTCCACTTAGGTCCAAACTGGCGATAGAGGTGACTAAAATCTCTTAGGTTGGCCCACAATAGAGGAGCAAAAAGGACCCTAAAGCAATACGCTCTAGGTCGGCTCTACCAACATGGTCAAGCTCTTCTCTCAACAATCTTGACGAAGGCTGGCTAGGCAGAAGACAACCATCCTGGGGAGTAAACATATAAGGACCCTAAAGCAATACGCTTTAGGTCAGCTTTTCCAACATGGTCAAATTCTTCTACCCACAACCTTGACGAAGGTTTACGGGTAGAAGATAACCATCCTAGAAGCTAACGTCTTAAGTAAAAGACTCTGAATTAGGCCGGGTCTCAACTCCCGGCCAGTTCCCGAGCACTTAAAGACTCCGAGCTAGGCTAAGTCTTAACTCTTAGCCAGTTCCTGAGCATTCACAAGACTCAGAAGCTCCAAGGTAGCTTCCCCGAGCACTCAGACAGTGGCAGGTGGCATCAAGCAGATTTTCAAACTTTCCCCGATATAGCATCATCCAACCTTAGAAATGGGGGGCAACTGATACACCCAAAATCAGCCCATGCCCGAGCGGATCTATTCTGCAACTACTGACAAGTATCATCCCGAGCGGTTTGGTCCACCTGATGCCTCCAAAACGATTCATCCACGACCCTGCCAACAGGTCATGAAGACCGCACAAGCACATCCCACTGTGGGAACAGCTCATCCGTGCCCACAGGTATGATCCCGAGCATTTCAGGCAGTTTCCTACTCAAGCTAGAAGACTAATGGAAAGTGCAAACTATTTCCTAATCCAATTAGGAAACCCCTACAATTAATGCCAATCTATATCAATTGGATTATGTTTCCTTTTCCTTGTACGAGTAGGTCTCTTATATCTATAAAAGAGACCTCTTACCCCCCATTGAAGGGGCCGACTTTTCAGTCTACACAGCACCCCTATAGCATTCATCTACATGCCCCGCCGGCCTACGGTAGCTCCAAACTTGTTGGTTCACACAGGCCCCGGCTCTTTTATAGTATAGTGAAAGTGCTCAAACACACACGTGGACGTAGGTACCTTCATTAACATGGCCGAACCACATACAAAAAACCAGTCTCTCACTCGCTCTCCCCTGAAATTGCTTTAATTTACTTTAACCAAATTTTGGCATCATCACATACTATGACCAATCATTTGGCTCATGGATTATTTGGATAATTTGATCAAATTGCTAAAAAATTATTAGGTGATGAAAATGCTTTCATCATATTTTAATCAAAATAAATTTAGTCACCAAATTAATATTTGCTCCAAATGACCGGACCAATTGAAAATGTGCATAATCGGATAATACCATATGACCGATATACATATGACATACTCATGTGATACACATACACCCTCAATGTTAGTGACCAATGCCTTCACTTCACATGAGTCGGTTTGTGGGCATATAAATAAATACATGTGGCAAGGACATGGAATTAGTGGGTAGTTATGCCAACCACTATGCGTGTGACTTCCAATAGTGGATGAGGGCAGTTTATAGTGGATGTTTTCCAGGGAAACTGTTTGTTCATAACACTATAAAGGCACAAAGATAACATAGAAGAACTCTCTCGCAACCCATCTCGGAAAAGCACTCCTCGGAGCTTTCATTTTCAGCAACTAGTAGCATTACTCTTTTTTACTGTTCATGACCCTAGCCTTACTGTTTCTTCCTTTTCCTAGGATAAGTTTTAGGCCTTTGTTTATTTTCTTTTATTTTCTAGTCCATGCATGCTCCAATGTCATCCTTGTAATTTGTTTTGATTCAATGACAATCATTGCTTTTTCGGTTCTCACAGTTCTCAATTCAGTTTTTATTTATTTTCATCACTTTGTTAAATATTGAAGTCCTCTTCATTGAGGCAAGTGTAACCTTAAGGGAAGGAGCATTCCTAGCTACTTCCTAACAATCGCCTGATCACACTAGCACCAAATATAGGGATATATAGTTTGGCTACATATTTGGGCCTACCGTACAAGGTCCTGGCACGCTCATGCAAATTTCATCTTTTTTGCCAAACAACGTATAATAGATATTGATTTTCCTTGTTGAAATACATTACTAAATTGATGAGTTAAGTTAGGGTGGATAACAATTAGTGGTGTAATATTGTTTGCACCTAAAAAATACTTTTTAAGTCAAAGTTTGTTTAAGGCCGATTGAGACTTTTTAATCGGACTATGAGACCGATTGCATAAATTAAGGGTCATGTGATTGATTCAAAGTTACTTGAGCCGGATGAATCTTGAACCAATCGGGCTGGTCGTGCAACACAATTCTGACAAGCGGACTAGACCGATGAAGTCGTGTGTGTGCTTCAAATTACAAGCTCACTGTGAGTCGGTGATGAGTAAAAGTTGGTGGAGCCTACTGTGTTAAGGGTAGTTTCTTTCTTCAGTCACTGTATGATATGCACGACACATTGAGCCCGATAGAAAAATTGTAAAGGTTTAATGTCAGTGGCGGGCCATCCTTCGTTGGGTCTTTTGTTTGGCTCTATATTCGGACTGACCAAGCCTCGCCAGTTAGGCTTAGCATGATAATCGGGCTTATCATGGTGTTTGTTCCCATCAGGCTGGGGCATGTAATGCTATCGGGCTTCCATTTGAGGTCCACCATCAATTTCAGACTTATGGTATTGGGAAAGAAAATACCGATTGACGTCATCGGGCTGCCATTTGAACACATTCTAGTTAAACCATCATATTTCATGGCATCAAGGCCACGTGGAATGCCATTGTTTCTCAAAGAATCGATGCAAAGCAAATGGTGGGCCAACCTTGGGACATGTTAGTCTAACATCAATTCTAGTCAATTTTGGTGGGTCATACATAGTTGAATAGCCATCCATTTTCAGCAATTAGTATACATGGACACGCATCAGCATAGGCTTCGTTTGGCTACTATTTCCATCGGGCAGATCAATTATTTGGGACTTCAATATTTCGGCTACTATTTAGCAAGTATTTGGTGGGCAAATTATGGGAAGTAATTAATCCCTATAAACTCTCTTAAGTGATAATGATTTATATAAGGGAAGATATTGAAGATAATATTATCACTATTGGGATATTTCAATATTTTAGGAAGGATAGTATTATCACTTTTGGGAAGATAATATCAAACTTAAGGAAGTATATCATTTACTTGGAGGGGAAGTCAGCCGAATCAAGCCTCAATATGGACCACGTTCAAGCTGCAGATATATACGTATTGATACACCCAAAATTGGCTCTATCTTATGACCGGGCGGTTCAAATCAGCAGCTAGTCCATGCCCGGGCAAATCATGCACAACTCCTCGGACAAGCATCAGCCCGAGCGGTTCAGTCTACTCATCGTCCCGAGCGGTTCACCTACCACTCGGCCAACAGGTCGGGTAAACCGCACAGGCACACCCCACCACGGGAACAGTTCATCCGGGCCCACAAGCATGATCCCGAGCGTTACGGGCAGTTTCCTACTCAAGCTAGAAGGCTAATGGAAAGTGCACACTATTTCCTAATCTAATTAGGAAATCCCCATAATTAATGCCAATCTATATCGATAGGATTATATCTCCTTATCCATGTATGAGTAGGTCTCTTACATCTATAAAAGAGACCTCTCACCCCCCATTGAAGGGGCCGCCAACTTCTCAGTCTACACAGCACCTCTATAATTCACCACTATACGCATACACCCGGCCGGTATTACTGGTAGTGCCGCCCCTCTTTGTTGGCTCACCAGGCCCGCCGGTGATCTGCTAGTGAACGTGCTGAGACACACACGTGGACGTAGGTACCTTCATTAACAGGGCCGAACCACATACAAAAAATAGTCTCTCTCTCTCTCTCCTTAAATTGCTTTACTTTACTCTTACCAAATTCTGGCATCATCAGTTTGGCGCCATCTGTGGGAACTGACAAGTCTTCTCATCAACAAATTTCTTGACAGATTGTTATGCCATCGAAGAAGGGTAAGAAAGCTGATCAGCAGTCCAACCGGGATGTTCCTTCGGCCCCGGCACCGGCTGAGGCAGTCATGACATCTGAGCAGATCACCACGACCTCACACAACTCTTAGAGGGACAACGTCAAATCCAGCAACAGATCGAAGCCCTACTAGCCCAGCAAAGCAGTCCTCCAGTGGCCGGGAAATAACCCGCGAACGTTGCGGACGGTCGGGAACTAATCTTGACCAGACAACATGCCCGAGCCATCCCGTTCCGTGTTGAGGATGCCAAAGACGTCAACAGTGGGCGTGCTGCCCGAGAGGAAAGGCGGGAGCACATGGCCCGGGAATCAGCCCAGGGTCACTCGGTCAAGAGCCGAGTCATCCGTGGGCATACGGTTACCCGGAGTCATAGCCGATCCCGATCCTAGAGGACAGCACCCCGCCATGAAGAAGCCTCTTCCACCGACCCGACCAACCCCTCGGGTATTGGTCGGGGAGGTGTGGAAGCCTGAATCAACGCCTTGCAGAAGCAGATCGATGGAGTGGCCAAGAATCTTAGTCAAAATCGTGTTCCGAATCAAGCCAATACCAAGACAGAGTCACCGTTTTCCAGCTAGATCACGAGGTCCTCCATCCCACGCAAATTTAAGCAGCCTCACCTAGATCCCTATAACGGCTCGGGAAGCCCGATCGACCACGTCCGGACCTATATGGCTCAAATGGCCCTAGCCACCAACTCCGATGAGCTACACTGCCTAGCCTTCCCCAGCACTTTGAAAGGCCCGGCCATGCAGTGGTTCTATTCCTTGGAGCCCCGATCAGTCTGCAGTTTCAAATAACTCAGCAAGCAGTTCATCAACCAGTTCGTCTGTATGCATGAGCGGCCAAAGCCAGACATGCAGCTACTGACGGTCAGACAACAAAATAATGAGTCCCTCAAGGAGTTCACCGACCGGTTCAACCAACAGAAGCTTCAAATCCGCAATCTGAATGAGACAATCGCCATCATAGCCTTCTGCTCGGGAGTTCAACACACCAAGTGCGCCGCGTCGTTCCACAGAAACCAACCGGTCACCTTGGTCGAACTCCCAGAGAGGGTTGGAAAATACATCGACACTGAGGAATTTCTAAAGATCAAAGACCCCGAGCAAGAAAGCAACGAGTCTTCCAGAAGTAAGCGAAAGCGAGATCAGCCCGGGAGTTTTGACAGTTCTTCCAGTTTACAGCAGTCTGGGTCAGACAGCCCCGACCCGACCTCCAGTTCACAATGGTATGAGTCCGACCGCCCTGACACGACCTCCAGTTCACATCGGTCAGGATCAAGCAGTTACGACTTTGCCTCCAGCACAGAGAGATCTGGAGCCCGACGATCCTAATCCGACCTCCTGTCTCCATCGGTCTAGATGAGTCCGACTATAGTGGTACTTGCCTGATCACCACATGAGGCTCCACCGATTGTCAAAGAGCTCATACAAAGTCCTCGGGCCTAACCCCGAGGCATCTAAAGACCTTATGCCTAACCCCAAGGCCTACAAAGACCTCGGGCCTAACCCCGAGGCATCTAAAGACTTTGGGCCTAACCCCAAGGCCTACAAAGACCTCGGGCCTAATCCCGAGCATATCAAAAGACCTCGGGCTCCGAACCCAGGCACCAAAGACCTCGGGGTCACGCCCGAGGCACTGGATTCGCTTAGGTCCAACCAACGATGGGGGCAAACCCCCTAGGTGGCTGATGATGGCAAGCTTCAAAAGACCCTGCAACCACCATGTTCCAGGTCGGTTACCTATAGATCATAGCCTCTGTAAGACCATCGTCTTAGCGAAAGCTTGGGGGGCAAGATGGCGTAGTAAACTAAACAGGTAATCACACCGGGTATTTACAAGCCTCGCGGATAACCAAGTCAAAATCTTGGACAACCCGAGCACCTACAGTACTCAGAGGCATTAACTCCACTTAGGTCCAAACCGACGATAGAGGTGACTAAAATCTCTTAGATTGGCTGACGATAGAGGAGCAAAAAGACCCTAAAGCAACGTGATTTAGGTCGGCTTCACCAACATGGTCAAGATCTTCTCCCAACAGTCTTGACGAAGGCTAACTGGGCGGAAGACAACCATCCTGGGGAGTTAACATAAAAGGACCCTAAAGCGATACGCTTTAGGTCGGTTTTTCCAACATGGTCAAGTTCTTTTACCCACAACCTTGACGAAGGTTCACGGGCAGAAGATAACCATCCTAGGAACTAACTCAAGTAAAAAGACTTCGAAGTAGGTCGAGTCTCAACTCCCGGTCAGTTCCCGAGCACCTAAAAGTCCCGAGCTAGGCTGGGTCTCAACTCTCAGCCAGTTCCTGAGGACTCATTAGGCTCAGAAGCCCCGAGACAACTTCCACAAGCACTCAGACAGCGGTAAGTAACATCAAATTGATTTCCAAACTTGCCCCGATATAGCATCTGGGCAATCTTGGAAATGGGGGGCAACTGATACACCCAAAATTGGCTCTATCTTATGACCAGACGGTTCAAATCAGCAGCTAGTCCATGCCCGGGAAAATCATGCACAACTCCTCGGACAAGAGCGGTTCAGTCTACTCATCGTCCCGAGTGGTTCACCTACCACCTGGCCAACAGGTCGGGTAAACCGCACAGGCACACCCCACCACGGGAACAGTTCATCCGGGCCCACAAGCATGATCCCGAGCGTTACGGGCAGTTTTCTACTCAAGCTAGAAGGCTAATGGAAAGTGCACACTATTTCCTAATCTAATTAGGAAATCCCCATAATTAATGCCAATCTATATCGATAGAATTATATTTCCTTATCCATGTATGAGTAGGTCTTTTACATCTATAAAAGAGACCTCTCACCCCCTATTGAAGGGGCCGCCAACTTCTCAGTCTACACAGCACCTCTATAGTTCACCATTATACGCATACACCCGCCCGGTCTTACTGGTAGTGCCACCCCTCTTTGTTGGCTCACCAGGCCCGCCGGTGATCTGCTAGTAAACGTGCTCAGACACACACGTGGACGTAGGTACCTTCATTAACAAGGCCGAACCACATACAAAAAATAGTCTCTCTCTCTCTCTCCTTAAATTGCTTTACTTTACTCTTATCAAATTCTGGCATCATCACGTATATATATATGGTTGAAGAGATGGCAACTATTAGCAGTTTATGGAAATAAACTGGTATTTTTTACCAGATAATTATTCATCAATTATTTCCTAACTTATCTAGAAGACCTCCATGGCGGCTATAAATCAGCAAGCAGGCCAAGCTTTCAAGGCACTCCGCGTCATCTTGATACACCGCATTCAAACAGTATCCCAATGCATTCTTAGCATTCTTTTTATTTTCCTAGGCTTTCTTAGCTTTCAATTACATTATTGTAATTTCTTTTCTTTTAATTAAATAAAAGTTTATTTTATTTAATTTTTTCTTTCATCACTTGTATGGCATGTATGCTTCAATACTGTCATACGACCTTAGGCCAAGGGTACTTTCCTACTTGGTCATCACAATCACCCGTTAGAAGTCAGATCTAAAGCCTTGTGTATTACTCACAAGCACATTGGAAATTAGTTTGCACACACTCGAACCATTATTGGTTCTGGCACGCTCGCGCAAATTACAGGCAAACAAATATGTATATTTTTCTTCTCGATTTTATGAAAATATAAAATTTGAGAGGATAACATGTAAATTAATTACATTTACAGGAGCTAATATATGTACTACCAATAATTTTTTAAAATTTAATAGGTAAAATTTAAATTTTAAAAAATTTTGAGTTATGTTCTACCACCATTGTTCTTCGGTATTACCAATTCATCACTATGTATCCCGATCTCTGTTCCTCGTCATCACCAAAAGAGTAATATTTGGGACACAACCTTCACACAACTTTCATACAACCTCCCCAAAAAATGTCTATCTCTCTCCTGTGATGTCACTGGACCCCACAGTGACACAGGAAAGAGATAGACACATCTTTTGGGGAGGTTGTATGAAAGTTGTATGAAGGTTGTGCCCCAAGTATTACCCTCACCAAAATTATCATCACCTTTCATCACAACTGTTAATCACCACCAGGCCAAGATGGGTCATTCAATCTCTAGGACGAGATCATTAATGCAAGAGTAATATTATGTTTCTCAAATTTTAATCTCAAAAATCTATTTTAAATGATGTGACAGTGGGCTCTCTGGATTTTGATTGGATGTTAGTAATAATGATAAATTACTACTTTAACATCCAATCTCAAATGATGCAGCAGTGGGCTCCCTAGAGTTTGATTGGATGATGTTGAAATCATTTTGATTGATTTTTGAGATTAGGATTTGGAAAGCATAATATTACTTAGCAAATGCAAAGATATTGGTAGTCAACAACCCACTTGGGGTTTTATCTATGGGCAATGCTAGGGGCACTAACAAAATCCACTAACACTTACTAACACACTCTATCTCTCTCCTAGTAGTACTGCGTGGTCCACTGTGGACCCCACGGTGCCACTAGGAGAGAGATAGAGTGTGTTAGTAAGTGTTAGTGGATTTTGTTAGTGCCCCAAATATTACTCTTTATCTATTAGGATAAAATTTCACACACAACTTTCACACAATTTTTTATTTATAACCCACAAATGTGTATATATCTCTCTCATGAGTTACTGTGGGATACACTGACATTATATGATGATACAAGAGAGATAGACACACTTTTGTATGTTGTAAACAAAAAGTTGTGTGAAAGTTGTATGCGAAATATTACTCTATCTATTAGGGGTGTAAGTAAAAAATTGAAAAACGAAAATCGAAAACCAACCGAACAAAAAATCGATTGGTAGGTGTTTTAAATGTATGCTCAAGCAAAAATTGATCGAATGTTTCGAAAATCGACCGACCGCGACTATTAGTCGATTGTTTTTCATGAAAGAACAAAAAAAAAAATTGACCGAAACCGACCGGTACACCCCTATGTATGTACTATATATATATATAGAGAGAGCTGAAGAGAGTAGGCATCTGTTTTCAAACAAAATATGCATTTTTGTAAAAAATTTTGCATGGACTGATTTTATGTGATTGTATAGATTGAATACAATTTTTAACTCATTAAATGAACCAGTGAGACCGATGATAAATGTTAATGGTCAAGTGATTGGTTTAAGATTACGTGGGCCGAATAAATTTTGAATATCTAACTATTTACATTTGCTCGGGCTGACTTCAATTTGTTCGGACTGGCCATCATTAATTTATTAGGCCCGTCCTCACCTCATTGGAACACCATTTCATCGGGCCACTACACAAAGTGGGCTATGCATCTACATGGGCGTTGAATGTGAACACACGATAGGATCGGCCACCCATGGTTTAGCTTTTACCGACTTCATTCGGCCAAAACTAGTTGGCTTTACTAGTTGCTTCGGCCTGGCCTGTTTGAGTCCATGTGCATATCACTTCGGCTTGGCATGTTTTGGTTGGCATCCATATTGAATTGGGCCACGTGGTCATTCAAGAGAATTAATTTTCAACAATGTTAATTCAATGTTTTGATCACTTTGGTTCCACATGTCAAGGCCATCTACCTCATTTCGGCCACAATGACATTAGTTGGTTGTTCAAGGGCCAAGTTTATTGGTTTGATAGGATCTGGCCCCCGAGGTAAAAAGTTTTAGGGTTTATTTATACATATTTTAAAAAATTATATATACATATTTTTGGTGTCCCCTTTTTTATTTAAAAAAAAATTGTGAAGACAAGCACTCTTTATCTAGCTAGTTACAAATTAGCCCAAATCCATTTAAATTAAAATCCAGGCTACCTAGTTAACCAACATTCTAAGGCACTCCAATTAGGCAAACCCAACACCAAACCCAGCCCACTACCCAAGCCTAGCCCAACCACCATCTCATTCCTCCTGTCGCTCAATTTCAGAGAGAGAGAGAGAGAGAGAGAGAGAGAGAGAGAGCGCGCTCATCGATGTGCACTATTGAAGATCTCACACTTCGATGTGAGACTGCAGCCTCTTTCAGTGAAATTTATACTTACATGTATATGTATACGTATATATATATATACTAGTTTAAACGCACGTGCGTTGCACGTGAACGGTGTCTATCTAAAAACTAATTAGGAACAGTAAGCCAAAATAAAAATAAAAAATTTAAAATAAGATTAAAAAAAAAGATTAAAAAAAACACTTAAATTAGGTATAAAAAAATAAAAAAAAATAAAAATAAAAAGAAGAAGAAGAAGAAGAAGAAGAATTCATGCAACTTCCACAATGAAAAAGATACACAAAGCACATACAACAATCAATTCATAGGGTAAAATTAATAAAAACTGTTGAATTATTCTTCTTAGACCATTTGTTTATTTGTTCAATAATAATTTTTTTATGTTGCTATTTAATTGTTACCACGTGTCCTATCTAGAATTTTTTCTTACATCTTTAATATTTTGAATTTACTATTTTCTTTGCTCATTACTTAATAGTGACTATATTTATTTATTGTATGACCACATATGTTAGTATTTCATTAATTTACCGTGTTTGTGTAGTAATTTATTAAACTATAAAATTATTTCATATGTTCTAATTAGAATAAGTTACAAATCAATCATGATCTAGCTTCTTAAATATTTTTTTATATACATTAAAATTTTATTTCTACAAAAAGGATTTAGGGAGCCATCTACGTTCAAGATGGTCAAACTTTTTGTGCTGTGTGGCTTGAAAATTCTTAAAATTTTTCATAAAGTCTCTATTGCCAAATTGCCAATATAATTGAAAGATCACATAAGAAAAAATTTTATAACGGGAATTGATATTAGAAAGTAATTGCTTATTCATGGAGTTCACCTAAAGAAAGAAAAAAGATATTGAAACATTACAGAAGAAGGGAAAAAAAATGGAATCCACTAAGACCAAAATAGAAAAAACTAAGAGGATGGTAGTTTTAATTTAATTTAAAGTCCTAAAATTATGAAAATGTATTGATAATCTATATCGAAAGAGACATTTAGGCTCTATTTGGTGCATATATTGAGGGATAGGAAAGAAACAAAAACACTAAGGAAAATATTTTCCTTTGTTCATGAGCTAAAAGCGCCTAAGGTGTCCATTAATTTGATAAAATTGAAAATTAAGTGTTGAATTTTAAGTACTGGAAATTTTAAGCAGTTGAATTTGCTGTACATAACACATGAGTATTTCAAGTATTGAAATAGAATGCAATTAGTGATTATTTTTAGTCGAATTTTTTCAATTAGGATATTCAATGGATTTTTGGCTGCATTTTCAATTAGAGTAATGCTAGAGTCACAAAGAGATGCTTACAAAAGGATATGGTATCCCATATGACAGAATTAAGTGTGGTGACTCTTTCAATTAATTGGTACATTATCAAATGTATTGTACAAAAAATGTGCTTAAAATTTTATTTTACCATTTAATTGGTTATAATCACAAGCTAAATTTGTCTAGCTAACTTCCTATCTTTCTTGCGGAACTTAAACAATGATAACAATTCTACGAATTATTACTAATAAAGATAATAATAGTAACTTTTCATAAAGAAATAAACTCAATTAAATTTTACATTCAATAATTGTGTTGCTAAACGCATGGGTAAAATGGGAATGGAATAGGACACATGTCAGCATAGTAGTGGTGAATAAGCAAGAGTGAGAAAAATGCACTCTATGTTAAATGGGTAACCAAATATTAAAGTGGTTGAAATTGAATCCTAAAATTTTTTGAATGTATATCTTACCTAGAATAGGTTCGATAGAAGTTACCTATATTATTGTTGGTATAGAATAAACAAAATCGTGAGTGACTCATCATAGAGCTCCTAAAAAGAAAAAAGAAGAAGAAGAAGAAGAATTAAACAAATCAAGATTCTTTAAAAAGAGTTATGTAATACGGAGTACTAAGAATTGATATCAGGATTTGATGGGTATAGTTTTATGTCTGTGAAATTACTTCAGTACCCTTAATGAAAACTGAATCCAATAACTGTAAATAGAAGTCCCGGCATGAGAAGGGAACTGATGTTACTATGACTAATAGTTTTTTTGTTTTCATTTTGACCATTAAGTTATTGAAAATATTACATTAATAGTAATGAGAATGAAATTTAAAAGTAAGTTGAATGAATGAATAGAAGAGTAAGGAATAATAATTACCTTCAATGCAAAGCTTGAAAGTGCACACTTGTGTAAAGATCAATCGTGTTTAGTTCATCATAGTACATTATTAAGAAAACACGAAGAGTAGACTGTTTTGTGAATCTTAATTAAAGTGTAAAAAAAATGTCCAAGGCTATGGAGAACTTGGGAAGTGGAGACGTATAATAGAAATTAGATAATACCAATAGGTTCTTTAATACTATCATTAGTCTTCTAGTCCAAAAAAAAAAGAAAGGGGAGAGAGAGAGAGAGAGAGAGAGAGAGAGAGAGAGAGAGAGAGAGAGAACTAAAATAATGTCTTAACAAATAGGGCCAAAACTAAACCTGTGACTGAGAGGCTTGTGAATTCATGTTATTCTTCTACACGATTAATTTCTAGTACACAATTCCTTTATTTATTCTTAATACTTGATTTCCTTATTTATCCTAATTTAGATTGGACTTTGTTTCATCCAATGATCCAATACTCAATTAATCCATTCTGGTCCACTTTAATCAAAGAAGCAAAAAATTGTTACACAATTACTCAAGGAACATACTTGGGTAAAGTTCTTTAGGTGTGGTTTGTTAGGTTCCCTCTCACAACAGTGGGTCTAGGGATTAAAAAAAAATAATGTTTAAAATTATTTTATTTATTTATTTTCTAGTTAATTAGGGTCTCACAATTGTGAGAGGAATCTAACAAACCATGTACAGCTAAGGAACTTTGCCCAAATGTGTTCAATTACTAAAATTAATTCTTCTATTAATTAGCTATTGATTAAATGTGAGCTTTAAGATGGATTAGCTCTCAAATATTTGTATTAATTGGAGGCTGAATGTAAGATTTATAATTGGAAGGTAAAATTTTTAAACTTCGCGAGTGTAAAAAGAATCATATACTACTAAGAAATTGGTAATAGGGATTTAGTTAAGAGTCCAAAAATTCTTCATAGACATTTATTATAACTCTTTAAGAGATATATATGTTACTAATCCATCATTAAGTAACCCACCGTGGAGGCCAAAAAAAGAAAAGAAAAGAAAAGAAAAGAAAAGAGGGGTTATTACACTAACACCCCTTCAACTATGACCATTTTCAATTGCCCTCAACTATAAAACTCAACAAATTGACCCTATCAACTATTTTAACTTTTCACTAATAGCCCTTCTGTTAGGTTGTAGTTAAAAAATTGATTACTTTTGTATCATGTTACCAATATAAAAGTGTTAACAACATAACAATTTTGTCTCTTCTTTGAGTCGTTGAAATTTTAAGAACAAAATTGCCTAAGATTTGGTGTACAACAAAGGGCAATTATTATACAACAAAGGATATTTTTGTCAAAAATTTTCCAATGGCTCCAAGGAGGGACAAATAGATATCATGCTGCTAATAGTTTGTATTATAGATTGCTCACATGATAATAAAAAAATAAAAAATAAATTTAAAAAAAAAATGAAAAAAAAAACGTTTTTTTTTTTGGACAAAATTCTAATGGAAGGGGTTTTAGAGAAAAATGCAATATTTGAGGGAGTTAGTTTGTCAAGTTTTATAGTTTAGGGGCGTATTTAAAAAAAGAGTCATTTTTGAACTAAAGTGTGATTGACTTTTTTCTTTTCTTTTTTTATTTTTATTTTTTATTTGTAAATTTCGATGGGAACTTGAGTTGTTTGGGAGTTGTAATACACAATAGGATTAATGTCGAATATCATTAATATTAAGGAGTTGTAAAATTGTAGGGATTATATATAACATGATATGTCCAAAGCAAAAAAATAAGAAGTTAGGATTAAAACTCTAAGAAAATTACTTAAGTGATAGTGCACCAATTGATAAAAGTGTAAACCACTTATGGACATCGGTAATTATCAGTTGCTTTATATCTAAAATACTAAAACCGTCCCACAAATGAATTTACCAAAATAACCACTACGATCTAGATTTGTAATATTTATTGATCTATCTCTGCACATAAACATACACATAACAAACAAATATACATACGCATATAATATATACAAAAAGAGGTTATTAAAAAAAAAAAGTCCAAGAAAAAGAAAAAAAAACCAATAGATTTAGTTTATTCTAGAGTCCAACAAAAAGAAAATTGATCTATGAGGCACATAACCATACACATAACATACAAATATGCATACGTATATAATATATATACAAAAAGAGGTTTTTTTTTTAAAAAAAAAAAAAAAAAGAGTTCAACAAAACGTAAAAAAAAAAAAAAAAACCAATAGATTTAGTTTATTTTAGAGTCCAAAAAGAAAAAACCAACCAAACACATAGATGTTGTTATTAAGTTGTAGGACTCTTATGGCATGGACACACTACAAATAAAAAAGTGGTATACTAAACTTTTAAAACTCTAAATTCTAAGGATAATAGTTAAGTAAAAGTGCACCGATTGATAAAAGTGTAAAACACTTATGCACATTGATACATTTATATATATTATAGATATAGATGTGCATATGCAGAGAGAGCGCGCCTTTGTTCCATAGAGTAAAACAGAAGCTTAAAAATTAGTAAATTGCCAAATCACTCTCAGCTTAACGTTTAAATTTATGTTTTCTTTGATTAGTGATTACTATTTGTATTTAAGTATCATTTTCCAACCATGCTTGAACAACTTATCAAGCAACCAAAGTGAAAAGGTCGTTTAAATTGTGCTATGATGGAACTCACAATTCTTTCCTGTATTAGTCCCATAACTTTGCTCATTACTCATTAGTCATTAATTGATTTAATGGCTAGCAAGTTGAGATTCGGAATATCGACACAAGTTAGGTATTATGTTACCAATTGCTCCAAAAAGTTTAAGTGGTTAGGCACTTGGCCAACAATGTATATTAAGTTTTAAAAACTTTTCTTAACGTGCGGCTCCGTCTCACACGTGAAGAGCCAAAAACCGAATAATATTGGAGAAAAATAACCGACTGCAAATATGCACGTGAAAAAATCCCTTTTGTTCTGATGCATTCTAAGGCTTATGTTTGACAATTGTTAGGGTTTTAACCCTGTCTAGGATAGCCAAAACTTTGCCGTAGTGGGGGCAAACTAAAGAGAGAGAGAGTATAAATTTATTTGGTAAAATTTGAAAAGACATTTTTTTTTATACATACTTGGATTATGGCAAAACATATACGCGCACACACACACACCCCCGTCCCACCCCAACCCAACCCCAAAGTCCCACAACAAAGTCTTGCAAGGGCCACTCATCCCGACTGATGAACAACAGGGGGCAAACAAAGGGATCTCCCTAAGGGGATTTGAACAGTCAATATCCCATTGAAAAGAGAGAGGTCATACCAATTGTGTACTGGTATTCACAAAGTGCTTATATAATCCAAGCCCAGCTAATATACTCCAAACTTCTGAAACAATTTCTTACGAAATAGTAGTTAGCAATTAAGTGAAACCCAATTCCAATCCCTAGTGATTCAAAGAATTTATGCATAATGCACAAACATTGACATTGTCTAAAACTATAGGAACTCTATGACCAGGTTTCAAGCAACAAATTAAAAAGAGAACAAAACATAAAACAGTTTTAGAAAATTACACTTCCAAAATTATGCTATGATTCCCAAATTTGCAAACCAAAATGTTGTTCCAAAACACTTCGATAGTTGATTGTACTACCTAAAACAATTTCCAATGAAAATTCAATAGTAATTGTGGGAGCCAAATTTGAGAACCATAGCACTACATTTTCTTTTTCTTGGCCTATTTTCTAGAAATTGCCCTTTCCCATGGGCACTACACACAGAATAAAAAATGCGTTATATGTGTTAATAGTTATAGCTCGAGGGATATGTGATACAAATGAACATATTCAGGAAGTCCTAACTTCCATGAAATGAATTAAGAACATCAAAGTAGGACCACAGTGCTGCACCATCGTCAGAAGAAAAGCTTGTCATTTCTGGGTGCTGCAAACTACTACTACCTTTTCCATGTTCTTAACATCTAAACAATCATACCACAGCCTGTTTACACCCAAAAAATATATTTTTTTTAGTTAAAATTTGGTAGAGCCCGATTGTAACTTTTTGATCAGGCTTACAGACCGATTGCAAAAAGTTAAGGGCAAAGTGACTGGTTTAAAAGTTGATGGGGCCAAATGAGTTACAAAATCAGACTGACTACAGCAAACTGATCACTATTTTAATCGAGCTGCCTTCACAATTGCTCAGGCTGACCATTGTGAGTTTGACGCTTCATTTTGCTGCCAAAGTGGTTGATTGCTTAATTGATTAGCGGGCCACCCCTTTTATCTGCCTTTACATAAGGTATCGGGCTAGTACACATTTAATTCGGACTGGCTAAAGTTGATTCGGACTGCCTTAGTCATAAAAACACATGGTGGGCCACGATTCAATCATGCCTAATAATTGGATATTCTACAGTTTCGGGTTGCCTGTCATGCAATTTTATGTTGACTAACTCGGAATTTAGGCATTCTTGGTTGACTATTTGATAATTATGGCAAGGCTGCCCATATTGCCAGAGCAATTTTCTTTAATGCCAGAGCAGCCCATAACTTTTCTAACGGATTGTTGACATCACTAACGGATTTTTTCCGTTATAAATAAAAAAGTGTTAGAATTTGCTCTGGCATTAAAGGAAACTGCTCTGGCATTATGATTTCCCTTATGGCAATTGATAATAGTAGTGACATTCAATTCGGCCGCCTATGGTTGTCAACTATTCGGCCACCACCTTTATTTGGTTGATATGTTGATTTGATCATTTTGGAAAACTGATACAGATTGGGTCACTTATGGAAAGTATATCATTCCCTATAAAATCTCTTAAGTGATAATATTTCCATATCACTTTGATTAGGGCAGATAATGATAATATTTGTATTTATTATCAAGATTTTATCAACATTATGGGAAGTATATCTTTTTATTTGCTTGGGAAGTTAGTCGAATGAAGACCAAATTCGGTACAGATTCAAGATATATGTGTATATTTATACATATGTTTTATAAGATATGGAAGGTTTTATCTGATTTGTGGGAGATAAATCTGGTATATTTTACCAGATTATATTCGAAGAGATTCTACTTGCCTTATCTTTATCAGTACATGCCGCCTATAAATCAACAGGCAGGCCAAGCAGTCAAGACACTCCTCCAAAATGCATTCTACATAGCATTCTTAGTTTTTAGGAAAAATAAAAAGCATCCTTGTATTTTTCTTAGGCTTTCTTAGTTTTTAATTACATTCTTGTAATTTCTCATCTTTTTAATTAAATAAAAGTCCATTTTTATTTAATTTCTTTTCTTCATCACTTGCTAGACTTGTGTGCTTCAACACTGTCTAGGGACTTTTGGTTAGGGTACTTTCCTACTCACCTCACACAATCGCCTATTAGAAGTTAGATTTTCAAACCTTGTATATCACTCACACAAGTGACTTAGGAAATTTTGTTTTATTAGTTTGGGTCTACCTAACAAGGCTCTGGCACGCCCGAATAAATAATTACAGCAAACACAGCCTAGCAAATCATAGGCATTCAACATTGAATCAACAACCATAACTGACCAAATCACATAGGGCCTGTTTGGAATTGTAATCGTTGTTTATAAATAAATTTTTTTTAAACAACGAAAACGTGTTTGGTAATCATCTTCGTGTTTCTTTATGTTGAATTAAAATACAACAAAATTGGACCAGAAAACAAAAACAAAAACAAAAACAAAATAGAAATTGATTTCATTTCCAGAATTTAAACTAAAACCTGAAAACTTTACAATGCGGGCCTTAAAAATCTATATACACACAAATCATAGATCCATAGAAGAGAGCACAAGCCTTATACTTATTGCTAGATTACTTAGTTCTCTGTCACCAAAACGAAGTCGATATCAAAAGCTTGGTGTATATTTTCAAATTTGCAATGTAATTAAATATTTGCCCTGTTGGTATTAAAAAAATATATTTGCCATGTTTTACTAGGGGAACAAAACACCACAAGCTTATGTAATTCTCAGCGAAAACACAAAAGCTTATATAAGACTAAGAAACCACGAAAAAACATAATGGAAGGAACATGCAATGACTATCTACTGCATTTGAATAGTAAACTAATTTGAGGCAAAAAGGGTGGGAGGATTGGAAAAACTGGTTATCAATCATCCCTATTCCCAGCCCATTAAAAAAAGGGAAAATTGGCTAAAAGGTCATTAAGTTGTCCTTTATTGGGATCAAGGACAACTTAAAATACACATTGGGTATGAGTCCTCCCAATGTTCATAGACAAAAATACCCTCACCTTCAACCTCTAACCCTAAACAAACCCTAGCCACCATTACCCCTACTCCACACCACCTCCGACCACCACCCCTGCCACCTCCGACCACCACTTTCGCCATCTCCGGCGACCACCACCCTCATCTCCGGCGACCACCACATGGCCATCTCTGGCAACCACCTCCATTGCACCTTTTGACCACCACAACGCCACTCCCTACCACTTGATTGACCTCCAGCCACCACCCTCGCCATCTCCGGCGACCACCACCCTCTCAATCTCCGACGACCACTCAGTAAGTGAAATTTGACTTAGGATATATCCTAAGTGATATTTGTCTGAGAAATTTCTCTATTCAAATGGAACGGTGGTGATGGTGGTGGATTAGGGACGGTGGCGGTAGAGACTGGTAGTGGTGGTGGTGGAGGTGGAAGTGTCGGAGGTGGAGGTGGACTAAGATTAGTCATCGTAAGAGAAATTTCTCTTAGGATGACTGAGATCAGTTTGGCCATGATTTTTGTGTGGCCGGCGGTGGTGGTGGTCGGCGGTGGTGGTGGCAATGGAGGGGGAAGAGAGAGAGATGGTGGTGGTGGTGGCTATGGAGGGGGAGGAGAGAGAAAGTTAGAGAGAGAAGAGAGTTGGGGTAGTGGCGATGGCTTCGGCGACGGCTCCGGCAGCGACTCCGGCGACGACGAGGACTGCTCCGGTAGTGGCTCCGGTGGTGGTGGCTATGGAGGGAGAAGGAGAGAAAGTTAGAGAGAGAAGAGAGATGGTGGTGGTGGTGGTGGCTATGAAGGGTGAGGAGAGATAAAGTTAGAGAGAGAAGAGAGTTAGTGGTAGTGGCAACGGCGACGGTGACGGCTCCAGCTCCGGCGACAACTCCGGTGGTGGCTCCGGTGGTGGTGGTTAATTGTGATGGTGGTGGCTATGGAGGGAGGAGGAGAGAAGGTGGTGGTGGTGGCTATGGTGGGGGAGGAGAGAGAAGATGGTAGAGGGAGGAGGAGAGAAGATGGTGGCTATGGTGGTGGTGGTTGTGATGGTGGTGGCTATGGAGATGGTGGAGAGAGAGATGTTGGTGGTGGTGGCTATGGAGAGGGAGGAGAGAGAGATGTTGGTGGTGGTGGCTATGGAGGAGAGATAAAGTTAGAGAGAGAAGAGAGATGGTGGTGGTGGTTTCTTAGGATTCCATGGGCAATTTTGCCATTTAGAATGAAATTTAAAATTTTATAGGACTAAGAGAGATAGTTCAAATTTTAAAAGACTTTAGGAGGAAAAGTTTTTTAGAGTGTGTCTTTATATGGGTGTTTAATTATGACTTGTCCTTTAGTCCAACTTAGCCCAACCTTAGGGGCCTTACACCAAGTCTCCCGTAAAAAAAAACCTCTAAGAAGCACAAAGGCTACGTATTCAGTCAATAGCACAAACATCTAATGTGTAGGGATGGCAATTTTCGACCCAACACGGCAACCTGACACAACCGACACGAAAATAAACGGGTTTGGGTGACCCGTATAAGAGTACGAGTCACAAACAAACTGTTTGAGACAATTAATAAAAGGGTTGGGTAACACATTAAGCGGGTCAACCATCTAATCCGATTTGACCCGATTATTACTTCTTTTTTTTTTTTTTTGCCTCTATTTACTCTACACTTTATAGTTTATATATATATATATATATATATATATACTTTGCATAGATATTCCTTCTTTTCCTTTGTTGAGAGCCTATTCTCATGACCATGGCCTTAGAATTAGGAAGAGTAATCACATATCAATTTTATATTGCAAAGACAAACATATATGAGAACATGCATATATGTTCTCATACATACATAGATGTGTGTATATATACATGCAAATAAATGGGTGTAGAGAGATGGTGGGTTAGAGAGATGAAGATTAGGGTTATTTTGGGATGAATGGTAGAAGTGAAGAGTAAATTGTTTTAAATTAAGACTAAATTAAATAGTGGGTGCAAAGAGTAAGTGAGTGTAGAGAGTAAATATGTGGGTGTCAATAGAATTACTCTTTTTTACCATCACCTTCCATTAATCTGGTATCACAGTCTGGTTCCTCAACCTGACTGCCTATTAGGTTTATTATATGGAGTAATGGTTCGTGCACATAAAATGTGCAGACATAAAGTGTGCACATAAAGATCTGCACCCTTCATTTTGGTGGGGTCCATCCATGCACACATGGGATCCACCAAAATAAATGACATAGATCTTTATGTACACATTTTATATGCACATAGCATTACCCTATTATATGAGTACTAGATATATATAAAAAGTAGAATCTGATAATCTAAATAATTTAACGTTATTACAAATCAAAAAATAATAGAACACATTAATAAAAATTTAAACAGAATTAAAAAAATCTTAAAAAGTATCAATTAAAAATTATTAACGAAGTTAGACGTCTATAAAATATTGTGCAAAAAATTTTAAAAACAACTAATAATTAAGTTTAATAAGAGAAGATCCCCCATAACAACATTTTGAATAAGCAATTCATAGAAAAAAAAAGTAGAAATATTAATGACTCTTAGTGACCACATGCTTGAACAATAAGTAAAAATATTAGTAGCTGGCTATGCGCTCTAACCTATATAAACAATTAGGTTTAATAAGTCTCGAGGAAGTGAATTAAGCACATTCCTTTTTTTTTTTTTGTGAGAAGAAGCACATTCCCTTGGAGAATATAATTGAGAAATAATAATAGAATGCTAGAAAATAACGAAACTAATAATGTAGAAACTATAGTAATAAAAGAAGAAGGAAGATATCAAGTCAATAAAATAATTTCCCAATAATTTTAGTTTAGAACAAATGGAAGAAGCACCAAGAGATTATGACCACAGAAGAAGAGGAAGAGCACGAGAAAATTATAACTTTTTAAACACAGAAAATCCAAGTTTTAGGGGAACTCATTACAGATTATTAAATTAGAACAAAACAATACATTAATAAAAACATTAAAAGGACTTAAAAAAAATCTTGAAAACCAGATTGATGTAATGTGGTGATAAAAATTAAATATTCAAAGAAACAAGAAAATATTAAACTTAAGAAAACTTTTCGGGAGTTTAGTACAATTCTTTGATGAGCTACTAGGGTTCTAATTTTAATAATTATAAAAGACCTGACTAGACCTAATTGCCACACTTGTGAAATTCCAAGCTCAAAAATGTCCAAATTGAAAGTACATGGACTAAAATATCACAACCGCCAAACTACAATGGTGAAAAGTGAAATTTAACCCCCCACCACCAAAATAAAAAGAAAGAGAGAGAAAGAAGAAAGAAGAAAAGAAATGCTTTTATTAAACACACAAGTGCACTTGTCAAAATTAAACTAGTAGTTCTCTTTTTTAACCGGCAAGCACGGTTTATCAATGAGCCAAGAAGGCGAACAGAGTTATAACCGCTAAAGCGAGTCCAAAAAAAACTGGAAAGAACTCCCAAAGAGGAACATAGATCAAAACAATACTAATCTCATTTCAGAATAGGCCTCGAATCTCTCCTTTTACCTAGCATCTGTGGTATTTGACCGCGGTGATGATCTGAGGCATCCCTGTCTTCTGTTGTAGAAAGAAACCACTTGCAACCTAGAAATGCAATATATTCAAACGGCGTTTCAAATTCAACTCCCAATCCCAGTAATGTGGTATACCATCACACTGTAAATGTGTAAATAGGCAAAATAGGGAAACATGTAGCATCACACTGTAAATGTGTAATTCGAGGGCCAGTACCATCACAGCATCACTGCAATTGAAGTACAAAATGATAATGTGTTCAGAATCACAAAGGGATCGAAAAAATTAATTACAGAAGGTGGGACCATGGGGGCAGCAGTACTAGCGGTATTGGTGGCATTATAATCGGTACTGTCGGCTTGAAAAAATCCACTTGTAGGGGTGAGGGCTGTTTGGTAAGTGGCGGTGGCAATTAGTACAGCGACGACTAGTACCATATTGCGCCTTTCAATTCACAGCTCCCTTCGTAGATCACCTAGAAGGAAATGCAAATTGTCTACAAAATTTACTTTAGAGGATAAAAACCCAGCAAGACTTTGGAAGGTAGGTGTAAATAATGTATACAACAAGTATACGGGTCGGGTAAAGGACATACCTTGCGGAATATACCCGATCATGGATCGTCTTGGCGGTGTTGTTACGAGCCCGGCGATAATACCCACGAACTGCTACTCTTTAGTGCTTCCGTGTACGCTCTTGTGCTTCGAACGGGTCATGAGAATGCCTACTAGAGACACCCCCTTTGTATCCACGCGCTAAATCCCAAGCCCTAGTGTGATTTGGCTAGAGAGAGAAAGTAACTAAAAGAGAGAGAGAGAGGGAGAAAGGGTGGCTGCCTTATTGTGTGCAGAGATGTGTTTATGTGTGTTATACACATATATATATATACACACACATATACATGCCCTAAGACTCCAAGTTATAATCCACATAGGATTTCTTGGACCCTAAGCTAAGCCCTTGGACCCGGTCCATAGATTATGTGGGTGACCCATAACCCACAAAAATGCGAACATCTCCCACTCACCCACATAGGGCTTTGTGCTAAAACAAAATCTCTCAGATTCCAACTTTCATCTTCTCCTCATACGGGAAATAGAACGTGCGACCTCACGAAAAGAAACGTACAGCGACAGGAGCTGAGATGCTAAGTCAATCACATAATTAGAAAAACGCATCACTCGGAAGCTTCTCGTGTATTTACCCAGACAGATTCAACCACACCGGATCTAGCACTCTTAATCCCTCAGAAAGCAGTGCTACACCCCCAAATATGTAATGTACCCATGACACTCAGTACGTATACGATTGTCGCTGGCCAGCTAATGAGTCAGAAAACATGGTGTGTTATCGAAGAGTCTTCCCTGCCTACTAATGTCAATCCAACTAACTCGACCGCTTTCCTAGACATGCCCCATAGGACGGTATTTGTCTCTTCGTCCCAGGATGGTACGCTAAAGTAGCGTCATCAAGCGTCCTCTTCATGACATAGTCTCAGGTCATAAGGTAACTTGTGTAGAATCCCCGTTACAGGGAGACTACGTGGCTCACACAGCAATGAAATAGGGATTAATCCATTGCTCCACAAACGATCGCAAAATAGCACATACAGTATGATATGTATGCTATGGCGTTCTTCCATATAAATGGGCATGTCACTTCGTGGTAAAAGTAACGCCATACGAATTTTAGTCTAGACGTTACATAAACGTCTAACCTGATATTTCCACCACAGTCGCTACAACCAGCATCCATCTGAAAACTCATATTCGGCTATAAACAGGCTACATAGAGTAGTGGGCGCTCTCTATGTTCGACTAAGCACCAAGCTTAGGTCTTATCTTAGCTCTAAGCTAAGGCGACATATAAGGATATCAAGGTTTATATCTAGCTCGCTGTTCTTATACCGCGTAGATATAAGTGTTCTAGCCCGCTTTCCTAGCGCTATAGACACACATGTCCTAGCTAGCTATCCAAGCACCATGAACACACATGTCTCATCTTGCTTGCCATCTAAGCGCTATGGACACACATGTCCAACTTCGCTATCTCGGCGCCAAGGTGAATCACCCGTGTGAGCAGGTCGATTCAAGCCTGGTGACACTTTAAACAAAAAATGTGCATCCATCCAACTAACAACTAATGAATTTGGAAAACCAATGATTTTATTATAACAATAAACATCTAGTAATAATAATGTCAAGAATAATGTTGTTAAAGTACATCAGAACCTACGGAGTCCCGTACAACTAATGTGGGAGAAGAACGAATCTCTAGAAATTGGCTTGATCCAAAAGATCAGCCATTATATCACCAGTTGTGATGTACTATAAAAACAACCTCTCCTTGTACAACCATATCTCGAATGTAGTGGTGGTGGATCTCTATGCGCTTGGACTTCCCGTGGTACTTATGGTCCTTTGCATAAACTAGAGCTGCCGTGCTGTCTCAATAGACCAACACTGCTTCATCGCTCTGAGGCAAGAAGCCTACACTATGTAAGAACCCTTTAACCATACAGCCTCCTGAACGGCTGCAGAACAAGCCACATACTCAACTATCATTATGGATAAGGTGATGCATGTCTGCTTCTCGCTACAACAAGCGAATGCTTCATCAACTAATGTGAATGCGTAGACAGATATGGACATGTGCTCGTCTTAATCACTGAATGAGCATCGCATCGTCTTCATCACTTCTAAAACTCTACCATCCATAAGGTGAGATCCACAATCATGCGAACAAATCGCAGAAAGATCTTCACTGCTCTCCAGTGAACTGGACCAAGGTTACTCTTGTAACGACTAACTAAACTAACCGCATGGCAAATGTCTGAACAAGAATACAATATAGTATTCATCAGGCTTCCCATTGCGGATGCTTATGGCACTTTGGACACTTACTTCCTCATCGTTCTCTGGACATTTAATTAGGGTCAAGGGTATTCCTTTCTCAACTGGGGTATCTATGGGTTTTGAGTACTGTATGCGAGAGTATTCAAGAATCTTCTATTAATGTAAGTCTCTAGAGACTAACAAAATAGGTCTATAAACGGTTCCCACAATCCTAACTCCCAACACAAAGTTGGCTTGACCCATACCTTTTTATCTAAATAAAAAGGATGTTATTGTCATACAATATAAGAATTAGAACACCTTTAATGGACTGCTCAATGTACACACACTGGTCTTCTTTAATCATCTCAACGAAAGAGATCGATCAAATCATGAAACCTCAAGTGTCATTGCCTAAACGATTACTAGAGATCGTAAATAGATCAATTAAGATGCCACACTTTGGCTCATTCCCATCGGTCGTAAAACCAATAGGTTGATCCATGTAGATCTCTTCGTTTGGCTCTCTATTGAGAAAAGCAGTATCAACATCCATTTGAAAAGAGTTCTAAAACTAAATGTGCAACAATCACTGAGATAAGGCGAACGAAAACAAAATATCACCACTAAGGAGATTCTGTCTTCAAGGTCTACACCCACTCTTGGGTTTGACCTCTCACCACGAGGTGTGCCTTTATCTTTGTCAATTAAACCATCCGCCTAGAGTCTAACTTCGAAAAACCCACTTGTTTCCATTAGTCTTACACTCGGACGAAATATCAACTGACTCCTAGATCCTATTCTTTGTCCATAGAGATCATATCATCCTTCATAGCAACTATTCACTCAACTTTAGTAGATAAACAAAGCGCGCTTCTACATAAGAAGCTGTCGCCACATCATCTACTAATGCGCACATGAAAATATGTCCCGCAGATTTCAAATCGCCAACGAAGAACTCATCCTCGTCAACTGCACTGTGCTATCTAAGAATCTTGAGTAACCAGTGGTGCACTCCCACTGTTTAGCACACTCCCACTAGCGTCTAGCGGTGTACTCCCACTCGGCTGTAGACTAGTACCATTTTCAGCGAGTACTGGATGTGGAATCACAATATCTCCCCACCCTCGCTTAAAGATGGTATGTTGTCTACAATTTCTCTAACTCATAGAGGTCAAGATTCTTATAGCAACAACAATACTGCGAAAACATTTTCAAACAGACTGTAAAGCTTGGAAAACAGGTTGAAAAGGCACGATTATGCGTATGAGGGTAGTAGCTAAGAGTGCATCCTTCCAAAATTGGAAAGCTAGCTTATACCGTCAATGATCCAGACTTATCCAGAAGCATTCTATTCCTCCCTTCTACAATAACATTTTATTGCAAAATTTCTCGGAATAGAAAGTTGTATATGTACCCCTTTGTCCTCACACATTTCTTCTGAACTAACCAAAGAAACTAACACAATTCCTCTGAACTAATCAGAGAAATACTGGCGTACGAGATGACTCAAAAGTCTTCTCGAATCTTATTCTCAACCTCTCAACTGTAAAACATTTGATGTAATCTAGTGTTTTATAGCGGTGAGATGACAAGGTGAGGAAAATGGAGTTACCATAACATGCCTTTACAAACATAAGTCCAAGGTGTGAGTGAACTAGCTCTAAAGGTTGATTATCTCCTATAGCTTTACTTGAAAAAGCTTTCGGTATGCTTTGCCACCTAGGCAAGACTCACACGTGGACAGGTCAACTTTAGCGAGTGAGCTCACAAGCCACTACGAGCTAATCGAGTCATCCTTTTCTTGTCCTACGTATCTGAGTTTAGCATGCCAAGTCATAGAATCAACAAAATGACTCAGTAACTTAAGAAATAGAGAAAGTAGAGTTAACATTTTAACTCTTAAGAAATTATTACGTAAATAACTATGTCCAATAAAAATAAACTATGTAACATAATATCCATCATATTGTAGTCCCACCCTGCCTCTTAGCCTGCTTAATGCACATGGGCCCACCGGCCTCGCGCATTCTTCCACTTATGGAAATACTGGTCATGCATACAACCTCCCTTATGGCGGTCTGCTGCCAGGTAAACATGACGAGAATAATCAGAACAAATCTTAATTATCTCGTTCTATGTTATGAGCTATTTCATGTGTATCCACGAGTCAGACTGAAAACATATCACAGCCTGAACCTGATGTTCACCAGTGCAGGTAGTCCCTAATAGATCTTGAATCATACCGGATTTCAACCTTAGAATCTCGGTCATCAAGTGTTTGAGATTTTTTTTTTTTCTCACTTCGAACTTCAGTACTAGATTCTTCAATCTAGTAGTGGTTGTGCTCCAAAGACAAATTAGAGCTGGTTCCACATTCACAGGTCATTGGGTTGTTCTTATACTCCCCAATTACATCATCATACATGCTACTTTATCAAAATAGAGCGCGTGTGATTGTCTTACTAGAATTAAATTCTATAGGCCTTTGGCAATATTGGGCCCTAGGTCCAATTGTGGGATCAATTGGTTGGATAATTGATTGAGATAAGTTCTCCAAGAGATCTTAGCTCATTCAAACGTATATGTTACTTTTAGTGCCAATTTCTACATTCAATAATATGCACAAGAGGTTGACATTATTATGATGCACATCTTTCTATAAATGTTTGTTTTAAAATCCAGTTATCAAAATATTTTCCCTTATCACAATTTCAAGATCGAAAATTCGCTAAGCGTGTAGTCATCACTTTACTCTTATAACTCAAGAAAAAATTTTATAACTGATTTTTCTAAACAAACATGCATAGATAGTACTAAACTTATCTATCATCATCCACAATAATGATATAATTGCGCCATACACACATGAATGCGCATGGGCCCTGCGTGGACCCAAATTGACAATCTAGAGCTCACGCTAAAGTAATTAATGCATATATTGTGAAAACAAAGAAATTCATCCCTTTACAAATAGGCTTTTCCCAAAACATAAAATAGAAACTCTCATCCTCACTTTACATTTATAGCCATAACAAAATAGGGATGCTTTATTTTTCACATATATACAAAAACAACCTTAGAACATACATCGTGACAACATAAGCTCAAAATAAATTATCAATTAAGTCGTTCATTCATTCAATCCAGATTAATTAATTAATCACACACGACAAGCACTCATGCGGTCTTTATTACAAGAATGAATGGACTCATCCATCTCTCCATTTAAGGAAGAGGACAAGAGGTCTTATGGTAATCCAATCACAAACAACATTAAGTAAACGTGCAATGATTCGAGCCTCTAATGCAAAAATAATAAACTAATCATTATATTTGCCCTTTTAAACCTCTCAAATATTTAAAAACTAATTAAATATGGCTTTTAAATTAAACACAATAATTTTAAAACCTCATGAAAAAATTTAAATAAATGAAAACAAAATTTTCATTACAAATAAAAGTTTCCAGAATATTACTGGAGCCCAAAAAATATTTTGAATCAATTTAACAAATAAATTGATCTAGTTAAACAAATTAACTATGAGCAACTAAATTCCTAAAAATACAAAACTTTTGAGAAATTTGTACTCCAAGGATTTTCAGTGGTCTAATATGGTGTTCTAAACACCCTGTATTAATTTCAAAAATTAATAATTAATTTTGGATATTTTAAGCAATTAAATTAAAATGATGCCCACAAGCATAAATTTTATGCTCTAAAATACCGAAAAATATTAGAGAATTTACTAAAAAAATTTCTCAAGTCCCCAAGTAGAGTACAAAACACTATTTATTAATTTTAAGAATTAACAACTTTATTTGTTATATTTTAAGCAATTAATATTGTGTACATAACACAATATATGCTCTAAAATATGTCCCAAAAAAAATGAGAAAGTTTACTAAATAATTTTCTCATAGTGCAAATAGTGTAATAAAATACATTGTGTTAATTCCATAAATTAACAATCAATAAAAATATTTTAAGCAATTTAATACGTGTACAAAAACACATAATTATATGCTCTAAAATATTAATATGATTTGGATAATTTATCAAAAATTATCTATAGGTCCTACTAAATTTCATATGGTCTCAAAACAGTGTCCTTAATGTCCCTTATTAATTACAAAAATTAATAATGCATTTTTGCTATTTTAAGTAATTAAATAAATGTCTAAAAAACATAAATTATATGCTCTAAAATAATAAAAATACACGATAATTTACACAAAAGTTATCCTAGAGTCCCTTACAGTGTACTAAACACTATATATTAATCACAAAAATTAATATTTTGTTTAGGATATTTTAAGCAATTAAAAATACGTACAAAACACATCTTTAATGCTCTAAAATACCAAAAACTATGAAATAACTTATCACAAAATTATTTCTAGTCCCACACAGTGTCCTTAATATAGGAAAAATAAAATTTGAATTTTTCATAAATTTTCAGAATTTTAAAGCAATTAAAACAGATTTAAAACATTAAAAACTTATTTTTTAATTAACAGAAACTGTTTTAATTACTAAATAATTAAATATTTTTTTAATAAAAATATGAAAAATATATATTAAGGACCGGGGCCGAGAGACGGACCTCCACTCTCCGGATTCATGGTCATCGGACCAACGCCGGCCAGCGAGTGGGCCCCACTCTCCTCAGCGAGAGTGGGCGTGGCCAAACTCTGGTTCATCTTCCCCAAATCCAAACCAATCTGGGTTTTGGGGGCTGCTCATCCCTCCTACTTTGCAAGCTCATATCTCACTCGTTTTGTGTCGAAAATTTACAAATTTTATACCGTTGGAAAGCTCTCATGGAGTACTACAAGATCATACCAAAAAACAGATCGATTAAATAAGTAAATCTTTCGAAAACAGAGAGCAAAGTTATGAAAAAATTTCGTTTTTTACCCAAAAACGAATCTAGGGTTTGCTATATCTCACTCGTTTGAGATAATCAAGGCATGGGACTTTGTGGGGGGACTCTAGGGACCATATGGGACACAACCATATAAAAAATTCGGACTTATATTGGAGTTTTCATGTAGACCCACTTCAAATTCGATTTCATCAAGTTTTTGGTAAAAGCTTCACCAAGCTTTAATGGTAGATTTGTTTTGGGCATAATACGGGCGAATCAACAACCTATAGGCTCTGATACCAATGTAAATAATGTATACAACAAGTATACGGGTCGGGTAAAGGACATACCTTGCGGAATATACCCGATCACGGATTGTCTTGGCGGTGTTGTTACGAGCCCGGCGATAATACCCACGAACTGCTACTCTTTAGTGCTTCCGTGTACGCTCTTGTGCTTCGAACGGGTCGTGAGAATGCCTACTAGAGACACCCCCTTTGTATCCACGCGCTAAATCCCAAGCCCTAGTGTGATTTGGCTAGAGAGAGAAAGTAACTAAAAGAGAGAGAGAGAGGGAGAAAGGGTGGCTGCCTTATTGTGTGCAGAGATGTGTTTATGTGTGTTATACACATATATATATACACACACATATACATGCCCTAAGACTCTAAGTTATAATCCACATAGGATTTCTTGGACCCTAAGCTAAGCCCTTGGACCCGGTCCATAGATTATGTGGGTGACCCATAACTCACAAAAATGCTAACAGTAGGAATTGATGAACCTCTTTGAGCTTCTTTGCGGTTTAGAATGGCCAAGTTTCTCTATATGAAAGAGTATGCAAACAATGTGTATATATCTCAATGTCTAAGAAACTGCCCCAAATGTTATTTGGCCATGTTAAGCGTGACATGCCTATTCTTATTTATTTAAATTTTTTACAGATAATTTTTTGTTTCTTTAGCTCATCAATGTAAACAATTATAAAATGGAGAAGGGTTTTAAGGTATTGACACAAGCTTTGTCAGTAGAGTATTGAGATATTAAATCAATAGGACATAGGAAATAAATCAAAAGAAGATCAACGATGTATATACAAGAATAGTGTGAAGTAAAAAAATTAAGAGAATTAAGGTAACGTGATTCAATTTGTATTTTAATTTTTACTCTTGTAAATACCGTTTTTTTTTTTTTTGAAAGAATCAATACATGTACATATTAGGAATGTAAGTTGTGTATTTACTACGTTGTTTCCTAATATTAAATTATGTATGTATATATAACATTTATCAATGTGTTTCATAAAAAATAAAAATAAATAAAAAAAAAACATATATATCAATGAGGACGGCCCAAAAAAAAAAATGGCATAACAAACTTATTAAAACTTTAACAAAAATTAGTTGAGTAAAAATGCACTGATTGATAAAAGTGTAAAACACTTATGGGCATCAGTGCACTTATATATATTATAGATTATAGATATAGATTATAGATTATAGATAGATAGATAGATAGATAGATAAACAGATAGATATTAATTAAACACAGATATGTATGTGTAATTGGGGAAGATTACCTATCTGGGGTTGATTCATAGATGCTGCAATATGCATCAAAGTTGAGAGGAAATAAATCAGTTTCTCACGCAAGGATGGCTTTCGAGAAGAAGTCTATTTAAGACATGACTTCCAAGTATGCATGTTAAAATGAGCAAAACCAAATTCTATTTCAAAAACAAAAGAGTATCTGACATTGCTTGTGTGTAATCTCAGCATCCGAATCTGAATTAGCAACCTCTTAGTCATACACATCAGGCAAGATGTGGAATTTAGTGCCCACATTCTGCAGTTATGTACATTATAGATCTTCAAAGGCACCCAGTAGATAAATTTCATTAAGAGAACCAGAAACTTAATCCATATTGAACAAAAATCCTCCATGCATGGTTCACAAGTTTTATACAAATAACATAATGAGTATAGTCATATGCGTTCAAGAACATCTAACACAAAGTTCTTAAAATAAGATTAAAAATAAAAAATCAAAAATAGCCCATCTCACAATCTAAATATTTAGAATGGTAGCAACATTCACAATATATCACAAGCCAAAACAGTGTGCTTGAACCACTTGGAAAGGGTCTCGAGAATTATCTGTCACCTGAAAGAGGGCTTTGGATCAGTGTCTATGTGGTTTGACAACTGGTCTAGTGAAAGCCAGCAGCTATGAGATCCCTTTTGACATCCCCAAGAAGAACTTTTTTCTTAGGCTTCTAACAACATTATAGATGACAAAACGGAAAAAAGGTCAATAAGCTCATCCTTGGCACCCCAGTTTTCACTTTCATCATCTCAAACAGTGAATTATTTTTTTTCATATTATTATTTGGTTTTCTTTTGCCACATTTGGAGAGAAGTTTTAAGACGCTGCTAGTTTTTTAGATAAGAGCTTTATGTTAAAATTGGTAGTTACTGAAACACAAGCACGGATGGGCATTAGAGGGATCCTAGGATCAGACACAGATGAGACAAAGGTCTTAGCTGCATCCATCATTCATGAAACAGTTTGAAGGGTTAATTGATCACTTTCATTATAGAGATATAAAAACACATATATGGAGATCTAATTGAAGATTTGTATAGAGCTCTTACTGGAAATCCTAAGAAGTACTGTAATATCCAGCAAACCTCCCATAAGGGAACAAATCTTCTGAACTAATTATGTCCACTCCAACAGCGAGGGGCTCCCAATCATGGAAGACCTTCCTGGTCCTTTCCCATCTAAAAAAGAATTCCGTTGATGGAGTGCTTGGTAACATAGCCTAAAGATGACCACCTATAGGATAGGTAGGAAGAGGGATAAAATACTGGGACTTCAAGAAATATACAATTCAGAAGATAGAGAGAGACTCTTGCTATCATTGTTTCATAGCTTAGGGAGGGTGGTCAGACTTTATGTTACATTGAACGGCATGTATATCGGGTTCCATTATGTGTCTTAACCTTGGATTTGCCAAATCCTAAACACAAACACATCAGCATTAGGGTGGCTTGGAACAAAGTTTGTTGGGGGAAGAAATATTCTAGACTCAATGCTTGTTGCGGAAGAAATGGTGGACACATTGAGAAAACGGGTAGAAGGGGGTTGATTATTCAAAGTGGACTTCTAGAAAGCGTATAATTCAGTCCATTGGGATTTTTGATGTTTGTTTTAACAAAAATGGGATTTGGGGCCAAATGGAGAGCCTGGATTGAGGAATGCATTTCAACAGTATCCATGTCAATACTAGTCAATGGCTCGCTGACATGAGAATTTCGAATACGCACACTTTTCCCTTTCTTATTCAACATTGTGACAGAGGGAATAAGTTTCTTGATCTCGAAGGCAGAGGAGCAATACTTAATTGAAGGTATTCCAATCACGGCCGGAGACTTCACTATTTCATAATTACAATATGCGGATGATACTCTCCTTTTCTGTAAAGACAATCTAGCACAAATCCTGGCTCTCAAAAGGATTTTGAGATGCTTTGAGCTGATTTCCGGGCTGCGGATCAATCTTGCTAAAAGCATGATTGTGGGCTGCAAAGTAGACAAGTCTAGGTTGGCGGAATGGGCTTCAACAGTCAAATGCAAGTGTGGAGTGTAACCAATTAAATATTTTGGCTTCCAGCTGGGGGCAAACCCAAATAGAGTGGCTACGTGGGTTCTGGTGGTGGACTCCATAGGGCGGAAATTGTCTTCTTGAAAATAAAAATTTCTCTCAAGCGGCGGGAGATTAACTCTTATTAAATCTGTCTTGTCAAGCATGCCCCTTTATTTCCTATCTATGTTTCTTGTTCCAAAATCGATAGCGGCCAAGATTGAAAGTCTGCAGAGGCAATTTTTGTGGGAAAGATTAATTGGGTGGCTTGGAACAAAGTTTGCAAAAGCAGATCTAGAGGTGGTCTTGGAATTGTTAGAATACTCGATAAGAACAGAGCTTTGGTCTCTAAATGGCTTTGGAAATTTGGTGTCACGCCGGCTTCAACACTTTGGAAAGATGTGTTGTGCACTAAATATGGCCTGAATCCCAATAGTAATCTGCCCAGACTACATAATAGTAGGGGACTTTTACCTTTCGCAAAATATTTGTACTCGTTAACTTGTGGGATTGACGGTCATGCGAGACTCGTTCGAGAAGGCTTCAAGATGCTGGTTGGCAATGGAAAAACTATTGATTTTTGGAAGGATGTATGGGCGGAGGAAGGCCAACTAAAAGTATTATTTCCTCGAGTATTCACCTTATCGACACATAAATCGGGACCAATAAATGAGTTTGGAAATTGGGTGAATGGCGGTTGGGTTTGGGATATTTCTCTAAGGTGTCTCCCATTGAACTGGGAAATAGGTTAATGGAATAATTTTATGGCTCTTCTCAATAAAGTGGTCCTGAATATCTCAAGAGACGATCGGTTGTGTTGGCAATTTGAAGCTAACAGAGTCTTCTCGGTTAAATCCTTCTGTCAAGAGATGGAAAATAGGAGACTTGAAACTGGGAGTTGTCACGAGCGCATTTGGGGATACGGTGTTCCTCCCAAAGTTGAGATATTCAGATGGCAGGTATTGATCATCTCTTTCTTAATTGTTCCTTGACACGGGCAATCTGGGGTGAGTGTGTCAACCTTTGGGGAGTGAAAGCGTGCTGTCCTCTAATGTTGGTAGACTGGTCGAATCAATGGGGAGGCCTCGGTGTTGGCCAACAATCAAAGATGGTCCAGAAGATGCTCTTTTTCACATTCATTTGGTCAATTTGGCTAACAAGAAACAATGTCGTCTTCAAAGGGGAGGTGCTCAACCAGTCGAAAACTTTGGAGATGGTCAAACTTATACTGTGCTGGTGGTTTAAATCAAAAGCAAGATAGGCAAATCTGTCCATTAACGATATGCTGCACAACATTGACGTGGCATGTGTCCGCAGCAGACCAGGGGCTGCTCCGAGGTCTCACTCTTGGTAAGCTCCTCCATTGGGTGCCTTTAAATTTAATGTCGATGGAGCGACCAGAGGGAAACCGGGTTCGGTAGGTATCGGCAGAGTCCTCAGGAACCATGAGGGCATTGTCAAATGTGTTTTCTCATTACTGGTGGGAGGGACCTACTCAAATGTGGCAGAATATTTGGCCATCTTAGAGGCTGTTAGATTATGGCCCCCTATTTGGCGCAGTTCTCATTCACTAATCATTGAGAGTGACTCTACGGTGGCCATTTCATGGGCAACGAGCACTGAATGTTGGAATTGGAAGTACATCTATTTTATTAATGAGTTACAAAACCTCTTGGCTGATAGAGACTCTCAAAACTCAATCTGTTTCAAGCATGTAAATAGGGAGCAAAATTCTTTTGCAGACATCCTGGCTAAATCGACGATTGATAGAGATGTTCCGTTCTTGGCATGGATCTAATTGGCTGTCAGGGGTGTTTGTTGTGTTTGGGGAACTCTCAATCGTGGCTTGGAGCTCTCAATATCGTTCTGGAGCTGTGGGTGTGTGTTCTCCATGAAGTTTTACTTGGGTTATATACATATTTTCATTCTGGGTATTTTCTTTTGATTTGGGGTATGCGTTGGCTCCTCTTTATGAAACTCCCAATGGTGTTTTTTCAATGTGGGAACCCATTTATTGCTGCTGCTGCTGGTATCTGTTGTGGGATGCTGGTGCTGCTATTCTGGGGTGTATAGTGAAATTTTTGTAATGCCTTTTGGCAAATGTGATTACAGTTTTAATGAAAACAACTGCATTGCTGTTAAAAAAAAAAAAATAGGAATAGGTTGAAATTCACAATTTCAGTTTAACAAATTCAAAACTTATCACTATAAAAAATTGAAAAATTATAAAAAAAATCTATCCCCAATTACACATGCATGACTTTGATTGCTCCAGCTCTTCCTTTCTCACAGAAGCATGTAGTGCACTCTCACACCTAATATTCAAATCCTCAATAAACTTGGGACAAGCACATAGAAACTTAGCCAATAGATCGACATTCCCCATCTCAGCTGCACAATGAAAATGAGTACTACTAGTATTTTATTCATTTCAAATATCTCCTTATATCTAGTATCCGTCGCATTTGACGGCGGTGATGATCAGAGGCACCCTCATAAGTTGGAGACCTCTCTTCTATAAAATAAAGATGACACTTGCAATAATAGATAAGGGTACCTAATGGTACATATGCTAAACATAAACAAATATGGAAAGACAACCTGCCACTACTTCGTGCTGATGAAACTATCAGTAATACGCAATAGCTAGTAAATAGGTAAAGTAAAGAAATATGCAGCAACGCAGTGTAAGTGCGGAATTTGAGGACCAGTAAAATCACTGTAATTGAAGCACCAAATGACAATGTGTTCAGAAACATAAAGCCTTCTCGTGCTCTCATCACTGATTTTCCGGCCAACATGGGGGCAGCAGTACCAGTGGTGTTGTCGGCTTGAAAAATTCCATTTGGAGGGGTGAGGACACTTTGGTAAGTGGCGGTGGCAATGAGTACTGCGACGACTAGTACCATATTGCGCTTTTCAATTGACAACTCCCTTCGTAAATCACCTAAACGGAAACCCATTTTGTCTTCAAAACTTTCTTTAGAGGATAAAAACCCAGCAAGACTCTGGAAGGTAGGAACTGATGAACCTCTTGGAGCTCTTTTGCAGTTTAGAATGGCCAAGATTTCTCTATTGCCATTTTTCAAGACAATGTCAAGAGCAGTCAAACCCTCCAAATTCTTGACGTTTTTGTTTACCTTATGATCAAGTAACAACTTCACAACCTGCATGAACAATGTGTAGATGCACCAATTAATGTATGTAAGTGATTGCGCCCATACGATGAACATACAAGTTGCAAGGTCTAAGTCTCTTCCCAACTACATTTTGGCTCTGTTTGGTTCATCGACTTCGTGAGGGAAAAGAAAGGAAAATAAGAAAGAAAACTAGTTTTCTTGTATTTTCGCTTATGTTTCCTTAATGCTATGAATAAAGAAAGGGAATAAATGACTCACAACATTCAAATTGCTTAATTTCTTTATCAACTTATTCTAATTTCTTACCTATTTTCTTCATCCTTTTCCTTACTAACCAACAAAGGAAAATGATTTTCTCTATGTTTTCTTCATGCCTACCGATACTGGTGGCCCATGGCCTATCAGTAGTTGCTAGTATTAGGGGATTAATATACAAAGATATGTATGTGTGTAATTGGGGAAAGATCGCCTGCCTGGGGTTGATTCGTAGATGCAGCAATGTGCAACAAAGTATCGCCATTTTCATCTGTCGAATTTAGCACCTTTCCTCTGCCAGTTTTACGAATCCATCCCAACATGACTTTGAGAGCTCCAAGCTCTCCCACTCTCATAGAAACATGAAGTGCAGTCTCACACCTAATATTCAAATCCTCAATAGACTCGGGACAAGCACAGAGAAACTCAGCCAATAGATCGACATTTCCCATCTCAGCTGCACAATGCAAAGGAGTTCTCCTCTCCTTTCCTTGGACTCGAATAAGCTCACCGTCAATAGAAATGAGCCGTTTCACCGTCTCAGTGTGCCCATTCTGCACAGCCAAATGGATAGCACTAAGCCCGTTTGGACTAAGCTTTTTACCAAACGACGGCCACAAGCTCGCAACTTCCACAGCAAAATGCGTGTGTCCTAAAGCTGCAGCTATGTGCAGAGGAGTGTCAACAAAGGGGATCTCATCTATATTTTTCAGAAGATTTGGGTTTTCACGTATGGAGTTGTATAAACCATTGATATCTCCAACTTGAGCGGCCACTATCAACGTGTATAAGCCACTGATATTTCCAGTTTCAGCAGCCACTGTCAACCTCTGTTCCATTCTTTCTGCCGTTTTTCGGACAAGGATATTATTTCTGCCTTAGAAAGTTAATTTTTGGAAATGTCGATGAATGATGAGAGTGTGAAGTTTCATAGAAATAAAGCTAAGACTAGAAAAGTATGAGTAAAGCAAGTATGAAAATGGTTTTTTTGAGCAAATTTAGTTATTTATTTATTTAATTATTTTTGAGCAAGTATGAAAAATAAGGCAATTGACCTGTGGTTACATTGATTGTTAGTGGGAGTTTGACTCAACCACCACTTTCATACAAATGATCCTAACTGATCAGCAACGGCAAGAAAAATAAAGCAAGTTTGAATATGTTGAAAAATTGCTCTGATACATGTTAGTTTTTGGGTGGTCTGAACTCTATTTTTTTTTTTGTTGATAGATTTGGGAATATGAGGTTGAGTATACGTCTTGATAGTGTAGATGTAATTGGACTTTTCTAAACGCAAGTCTTTGTTTTCACATTGTGATTATGACTAGTATAGGAGATATGGGGAGGCAAAATTTACTCTCTCATGGAGAAGCCCAAAAATTGACATGTAAATGAGGAGGACAAAATAAAAAGAGAGGACTTGGGAGCTGTTTGAGATTATTTAAAAAAAAAAATTAGAATTTTAGGGGCTGTTTGGGATTATCAAAAAATAAAAAACAGAATCTTAGGAGTAAAATGAGAACTAGACTAAACCAGACATTGAAAGTGAAATAAGATGTCAGTTTATTTTTTTTATTTCTAATAATCCCAAATAGCCCTTAAGATTCTTTTTTTTTTTTAATTTATAATCCCAAACAGCTCTTAAGTCCTCTCTTTTTATTTTGTCCTCTTGAACTAGACAACCAAGACAATTTTGGTATTCACAAGAACCAAACATAAAATGGGAGTCAAATGGGAATAAGTTGTGAGTAAAATGAGACGTGGACTGAACTTAAGATTCTGTTTTTTTTTTTTTTCTATATATAATCCCAGACATTTTTTTTATAATCCTAACAACCCCTAAAATTCTATTTATTATTTTTATTTTAATAATCTCAAACAGCCCCTAAATCTTCGCCTTTTATTTTGTCCTCATCATTCACGTGGCAGTTTTTGGCTCCTCCCTGAAAGAGCCTAGAGGCTCTTGCCGTGACCAAATTCACTCCCTGAGATATGAACATCCCACCACATGATATATGAACTAACTTTGACTTTATAATAGACCATCAATAATGATACACACACAATTTTATATACTTTTCACACAATCTTAGTCATTGATTTTAATGGACCCCAAATAAATATCACATGAATCTCATGCAGAAGCACATGAGAACAATTGGAATCATTGAAAATTGTGTGGTGTAGAAAAGTATATAAAATTATGCATGTTTCATTACTTATAGACAATTCATAGTCCAGTCATTTCTAGAAAACTCCAGCTTTGTTGACTTGGTCTTGAACTAGATATTGCTCATAAATTCTAGGAATTGACATCATGTTTGCATCATACACATGTAGGAATTTGCATCGTATTCCAGCAGAACATATTGTTTTGACCAAATTATTTATTATTTTTTTTTTCTGGACTATTGATCATTTGATCGATTTGTGGCTACAATGATGTGAGTGGGAATTGAACCAACAACCTAGAAATACTGGTAATTAATCAGCAAAGACAGGAAAAATAAAGCAAGTATATTTATTTATTTATTTTACTGATTTATTTATTTATTTTTTCTAGACAATTGATCTGTGGTTACAATGATGTTAGTCGGAGTTGAACCAACAACCTCCCCTAGAACCCTGGCCAATTTGGCTAAGATCGATTGGGTCAGACATCGAATGCCGCACTCTATTTTAGATGGAGTTACATAAAGAGTTATTGCCCTCGATTGTATTAGAGTTAGTTATTATAATTATTAGTTTTATTAGCTTTAGGGTAGTTTAGTCTTTTGCTTTCTATTAGGGTAATACTGTATACCTAGATATACTATTATTGTCTCTTCTTTTCTATTGTATTCATTTATTGAGTTTCTGTGTTATGAGAAACTCTAGCTCTCTTTTCTCTTTTCCCTTTGTTGTTTTCTTGATTATTTAATATATCCATGTGAACTTTACAGAGAACCAAAGAAGCCGAAGAAAAGTTTCTCATTCTCATTCATTCAATTCATAAGAGATACAATCTATATATATACAATCTCTGTTTACAGAGTTTCAACAGATCTGAGAGTTTGTTACAACAAACTAAGAATTAGGGAAAATAGAATCTCTAACTAATCTTCTGTTAGTGACCTGTGAGAAGCTTCTGAGCTTAGGTGCTGTTTGGCTGAACTAGACTCTGTAACAGCCCCTCTCAAACTGATGGCAGGAGAAGCTGACATAAGTTTGTCACGTAAAAGAATAAATCTGGCTGAGGAAAGGCCTTTGGTAAAGATATCAGCAAGCTGATCCTGTGAAGAAACAAACTGGACAGCAAGATCCTTTTTCTGAACTTTTTCACGAACAAAATGAAAATCAATTTCAATGTGTTTAGTACGAGCATGAAACACAGGGTTGGTGGCTAAAGACAATGCAGAAATATTGTCACAGTGAAGGGTGGGAGTAGTAAACAGGGGAATATGAAGATCACATAGGAGCATACGAACCCAAGAGAGGTCTGCAGCCGTAGTAGCTAAGGCTCGGTACTCGGCTTCAGTAGAAGACCGAGCCACGGTATGTTGTTTCTTAGCCCCCCAATTAATGGGATCGTTTCCCAGAAAAACAACAAAACCAGAAGTGGACCTGCGATCAGACGGGTCACCAGCCCAATCTGCATCAGTAAATGCATGAAGATGAAGGGAGTTTTTGCTAAAAGAAAGACCCATAGAGGGGGTACCCTTGAGGTATCGAAGAATACGTTTGACAGCAACAAAGTGAATATCAGTTGGACAGTGCATATACTGGCACACAGAGTTGACAGAAAAACTTATGTCGGGTCTGGTAAAAGTGAGATATTGGAGAGCCCCAACAATGCTACGAAACTCAGTAGGGTCAGCAAGAGGAATCCCATCTGTTTTGCATGGTCTAGTGGATGCAACACAAGGGGATTTACAAGGTTTGGACTCATGCATAGAAGTTTTGAAGAGAAGGTCTTGAAGATATTTTTGTTGGGTGACATATAGACCATTGATAGTATGATGAATTTCCAAACCTAGGAAATAGTGGAGGAGACCCAAGTCTTTCATCTCAAAAGTGAGATTAAGTTTAGATATAAGAGATTGAATAAAAGTAGTATCTGTGCCAGTGATGATAATGTCATCAACATATAGTAACAAGATGGTATAAGAGGTCCCTATGGATCTGATGAACAAAGAGGTATCAGCCTGAGACTGCACAAACTGAAATTGAAAGAGATGGGTGGTAAAGGTTTCAAACCAAGACCTAGGGGCTTGTTTAAGGCCATAGATGGCTTTATGCAATTTGCAAACAAACTGAGGATGTAAAGGGTCTGTGAACCCCTGAGGTTGTGTCATATACACTTCTTCCTGTAAACAACCATGGAGAAAAGCATTTTTAACGTCCAACTGTCGTAAGGACCAGCCAAAATGAGCAGCTAGCTTAAGAACAATTCTGACTGTAGTGTACTTAACTACTGGACTGAAAGTTTGAGAAAAATCAACACCTTCTTCTTGATGAAAGCCTTTGGCTACTAAACGAGCTTTGTATCGAGAAATAGAACCATCAGGGTTGTGTTTTAGTTTATACACCCATTTGCAACCCACAACATTCTTTCCTGGTTGATAGGGGACAAGAGACCAGGTGCCCTGCTTTTGAAGTGCTGAAAATTCATCAGCCATGGCAGCTCTCCATTCTGGAGATTTGACAGCAAGAGAATAAGAGGTGGGCTCAGAGGGAGAAGAAGCAAGATAGGCCTTTTTCTTGCTTATCCCTGCTTTGGACCTAGTAGTCATATGATGAGTATTGGAAATTTCAGAAATAATAGGAGAAGAAAAAGAGGTGGTAGGTGCTGGAGGGATAGAGACAGAAGTAGATTGAAGGGTAGAAGAAGATAAAGAAGAAAGAGGGATAGAAGGAGCATGTGTCAAAGAAGAAGGAAAAAGGTGAGGAGGAATAAAACTAGAAGAAGAGCTAGGGATGATAGAGGAGGACACAGGAGAAGACACAACAGAAGAAGAAGTAGTAGAGATGCCATTGGAATTAGGAAGAACCCACTGAGTCAAGTCAAAGGACACAGGACAATTGGAATGTTTAGCAGAGGGGAAAACCCCTTCATCAAAGATGACATGTCTAGAGATATAGAACTTATTTGAAGATACATCTAAACACAAGTATCCCTTATAATCTGAAGGGTAACCTAAAAACAGACATTGTGTAGTTTTGGGTTGAAGTTTATGTTTGTTAAAGGGAGTAAGGAGTGGGTAGCAAGCACAACCAAAGACCTTAAGTAAGGAGTATTCAGGAACAGAGCCAAAAAGAATCTCAAAGGGAGATTTATGAGAGGTAGTGGCACTTGGCATTCTGTTGATAAGGAAAGTGGCAGTAGAAAAGGAATGATACCAAAACTTGGGTGGTAATGAAGCTGTGGACATGAGGGTAAGACCAGTTTCTACTATGTGCCTATGCTTTCTTTCAGCAATACCATTCTGTGGAGATGTCTTGGGACAAGACTTTTGATGATGAATACCACTATGTTTCAACAATGTTTGAAATTCAGTTTTCTGATATTCCTTGCCTCCATCAGTTCTTAGTACTTTGATTTTGCCATTAAAGATGTTTTCAACGAAATTTTTGAACTGATGGAACACTGAATAAGTATCAGACTTTAATTTCAGAGGGAAAATCCATGTAAATCTGCTATAATCATCAATAAAAGAGATGTAGTAGTTAAAACCATGATAGGATGAGAAGGGTGCAGCACCCCAAATATCACTGTGTATGATTTCAAGTGGTGCATTAGTAGAAGAAATGGACAAAGAAAAAGGTAATTTGCACATCTTTCCATACAAGCAGTGTTCACACAAAGTAGTAGCAGTGGTATTAACAGAGGGAGAACTATCAGTGTGTGACAATATTTGTGCAAGAACTTTATTTGAAGGGTGTCCTAGTCTATTATGCCATAAAGGATGATGATTCCTTTGGCCAAGGTGTGCTTGAGACTGAAGAGTAGCCTTCTGAGTGGCTGAAGAAGATGATGGAGAAGTAATGTGCTGAGTATGAATGGGATACAGACCATTACTGCTGGGTCCCTGATACAAGATCTGACCTGAATGAATATCCTGAATCTGTAAAGAATTGGCATCAAAGATACAACGACAATGATTGTCAAAGCATAATTGATGCACAGACAAAAGTTTGGAGACAAGATTTGGAACACGAAGAACATTATGAAGATGAAAATCATGATAAGGAGTAGGTAAAATACCAGATCCAGTATGAGATATAGGTAGAGTCTGTCCATTAGCAACAGAAATATCATCAACACCTTGATATTCAGAGGCAATTGTCATGTTGGAAAAGTCACTTGACATATGTGCAGATGCTCCTGAATCTGTGAACCATTTGTGTTTCGAATAAATTCTTCAGGACATGGATACGATCCATCAACAAAACCATATAATGAGTGTGCTTTTAGAATAGCTGTGATCTGAAATTTCCATAGAACATAGTTCGTTGAATCCAATCTAACTGTGATGAGATTGCATATATTCGAGAGAAGATAGATTGGTGAGTATGAATGAGAAGAGTTGAGACTCGAAGAACCAGAGCCAGTCATGGCAGATGAATAAGTGGAAGAGGATGAAAAAGACGAAGAAAAAGAAGCCATTGGAGATGTTAATCTCTCGAAAGCTCTGATACCATGTGAACTTTACAGAGAACCAAAGAAGCCGAAGAAAAGTTTCTCATTCTCATTCATTCAATTCATAAGAGATACAATCTATATATATACAATCTCTGTTTACAGAGTTTCAACAGATCTGAGAGTTTGTTACAACAAACTAAGAATTAGGGAAAATAGAATCTCTAACTAATCTTCTGTTAGTGACCTGTGAGAAGCTTCTGAGCTTAGGTGCTGTTTGGCTGAACTAGACTCTGTAACAATCCACATGGTATCAAAGCAGTCTTTTACTTTCCCTTTGCTTTTTTTCAGATGATTTTGGTTCGTTTTTGGATTTCTCGTTGATTCAGATTCGTATTTGGATCGATCTCGCACTGATTCACGTTCGTTTTTTGATCTGTCCTTTATTCTGGTTCGTTTGTTTTGTGTTTTTGGATCTGTCTTTGATTTTGGTTCGTTTGTTTTGTGTTATTTAATTGCTTCCTTTTCATAATGGCTACTGAACATGATGATTCGCTTTCAAGCGATTAGTGTTAAACTCGATGGAAAGAATTTTGCATATTGGAATTATGTGATGAAAATTTTTTTGAAGGGGAAGAAGATGTGGGGTTATATCAATGGAGATTTTAGTAAACCTACGAATGAACATGCTAATAAATTTACAGAATTGCTAGATGTTTGGGAAACAAACAATTCAAAAATCATTACTTGGATCAACAACTCCGTTGCTCCCTCGATAAGTATGCAATTGGCAAAGTTTGAATATGCAAAGGAGGTGTGGGATCATTTGGCTAAATTGCTTACACGGTCCAATTTTGCAAAAAGGTACCAATTAGAGTGTGATATTCATGCCCTTGAACAAAAAAATTTAAGTACTCGGGAGTTCTATTCTACAATGACAGATTTTTGGGATCAGTTGGCTCTTATGGAGTCGCCCGAATTGCGGGCGTTTGCACCATATATTGCTAATAGGGAGGAACAACGTCTGGTTCAGTTTTTTATAGCTCTACGTGATGATTTTGAGGGCCTTCGTAGGTCCATTCTCCATCGTAGCCCACTTCTGTCAGTTGATTTTGTTGTAGAGGAAATACGTCTCAAGACTCAGTCTGGAAAGGAATTCTCCCCGACTCTACTCCGTCTGTTTTAGCAGCCCCTTTTTGACCACCATCCAACAATCAAAATAAGCCTTACTCGAGAATTGGCAGTGATGTATGCAGCTATTGTAAGGAGAAGGGTCATTGGAAGGCTCAGTGTCCTAGGTTGGGTCGAGCAAACCAACCCAATAGCAGCAACCAACCCTCACATGGTCGACCACCACAACAACAGTAACCTCAACCTTCTCATTGGAAATCTGACAACCAATCTCAGCAGCGTTCGTATAGGCCTCCACAGCCTAACACTGCAGTTGTACCACCATCAGGCTCATTTGGACTCAGTTCCCCCTTTCCCATCCACTCTGTCCATGACCTCCCTTGCTGAGCAATTTCAGAAGTTCCTTACTACATAGCCACATGCTATGGCCACCTCTTCACTAGGTATGTCTTTAGGTATGTCTTTTCAGGTATGTCCTCAGGTATTTGGGTCTTAGACTCTAGAGCTTCTAATCATATGTCACCTGACTTGTCGACTTTTGCATCCTTATGTCCTGCTTCTTCTTTGCCTGTTATGACTGCTGATGGTACTCCCATGCCATTAACAGGTGTTGGGTCTGTTGTCACACCTCATGTATCTCTCTCTAGTGTTTACCACATTCCCAAACTTACTATAAATCTTGTTTCTGTTGGTCAGCTTCGTGATGCAGGTTACTTAGTCTCTTTTTCTTCTACTTTTTGTCATGTGCAGGATCCGCATTCTCAGACGCTGATTAGGACAAGCCCTAGGCAAGGGGGATTATACATCTTGGACAAGCTCAATGTACCAGTGGTTGCAGCTTCTAGTGTTGACTTCTCATCCTTTCGTTTGAGTTCATCTTCGTCTAGTTTTAATTTATTGCATTCTCGCCTTGGTCATGTTTCAACCTCTCGTTTAAAATTTTTAGCTTCTACAGGACAATTAGGAGATTTACAAACTCATGATATTTTTGATTGTAGTGGTTGTAAACTGGCAAAATTTTCAGCTTTTAATAGAAATATTTCTTATTCTCTTGCACCATTTAATTTAGTTCATTCTGATGTGTGGGGACCCTCTCCTGTTACTACAAGAGGGGGGTCTCGATATTATGTATTATTTATTGATGATTGCACTCGTTACTGTTGGGTTTATCTTATGAAACGTCGTTCAGACTTCTTTGATATTTACAATACCTTTCGTGCTTTTGTCAAAACTCAACATTCTGCTATCATCAAATGTTTTAGATGTGATTTAGGTGGAGAGTATACCTATCATAATTTTCATGAGTTCCTTTCTTTAGATGGAACCATTCACCAGTCCTCTTGTACAGACACTCCTGAGCAAAATGGTGTTGCTGAAAGGAAGCATCAACAAATTGTTGAAACTGCTCGCTTTCTTTTATTATCTGCATATGTCCCTAGTGATTTTTGGGGAGAGATTGTCCTTACTGCAGTCAATCTAATTAATAAATTCCGTCATCTCACTGCTCAGGTCTGTCACCTTTTGAAAATTTGTATGGGCATGCTCCTGATAATTCTTCTTTAAAGGTGTTTGGTTGTACTTATTTTGTCCTTCGACCTCGCGTAAAGCGTACTAAATTGTCATCGAAGTCTGTTATTTGTGTTTTTCTAGGTTATGGTAAGGGTCAAAAGGGATATCGTTGCTTTGACGCAGTTACTAAGAAACTATACGTCTCTCGCCATGTTGTGTTTCTCGAGCACATACCCTTCTTTTCTATTCTTGATAATCATCATGAGTTGACTAAATCTGATCTTATCCATCTTGACCCATTCTCTGATGATGCTGATAGTGTGCCCTCTCGAACCCCATGTACCACTGATATTGTCTCACCTCATGGTTCTACTTCTGCTGATACTGGTACCTTGCCGCCTAATGTTACCTCCTTTCCAGAGGCCACCCAAGCACCTGCTGAGGCTGTGGAACCTCCTTGCTATCCTGCTCGCACTCGTAAGTCCACTCAATCACCTGATTTTGTTTATTCTTTTATTTGGATTCTTTTGCTTCCTTTTTAGCTTTAGTTCATGATCTCTATGAGCCTCTGTCGTATAAAGAGGTAGCTCTTGATCCTCATTGGCAGCAGGATATGGAAGAGGAACTCTCTGCGTTGTATAAGACAGACACTTGGAGTTTGGTTCCCTTACCTTCTGGTAAGAGCGCTATTGGTTCTCGTTGTATTTATAAAATCAAAACCAAGTCAGATGGGTCTGTTGAGAGGTACAAAGCAAGATTGGTTGCCAAGGGTTTTTTCCAGCAATATGGTATGGATTACGAGGAGACTTTTACTCATGTTGCTAAAATGACTACTGTTCATGCTCTTATTGAAGTTGCTTTTGTTTGTCAATGGCATATAACTCAGATGGATGTTAAAAATGCTTTTTTGAATGGAGACCTCCAATAGGAGGTTTATATGGTTCCTCCTCCGGGTGTTCCTCATGGTCCTGGTGAAGTTTGCAGGCTTAAGAAAGCCTTGTATGGTCTTAAACAAGCCCCTCGAGCTTGGTTTGAGAAGTTTTCCACTGTGATAACCTCATTTGTGTTTTCCCCGAGTGAGTATGATTCAGCTCTCTTTATCAGGTGTACCACTTCTGGTAGTATTATGCTTTCTTTATATGTTGATGACATGATTATTACTGGTGATGATGTTAATGGGATTGCAGTGTTGAAGTCTGAATTAGCTCGTTATTTTGAAATGAAGGACTTAGGTCCACTACGTTATTAATTGGGGATTGAAGTGGCCTTTTCTCCAAAAGGTTATCTTCTTTCTCAGTCTAAGCATACATGTGACATTCTTGAGCGTGCTCGTCTCACTGATAATAAGATTGTTGATACCCCTTTGGAGCTTAATGTTCGTCTTTCTCCTTCTGATGGTGTTCCTTTGCTTGATCCTACCTTATATCGCACTATTGTTGGTAGCTTGGTTTATCTTACTGTTACTCGTCCGGATATTGCACATGATGTTCATGCTGTTAGTCAGTTTGTTACTTCCCCTACTACAGTTCATTGGGCTGCTGTTCATTGTATTTTGAGGTACTTGAGAGGCACTCGGTTTCAAAATCTTTTACTTTCGTCATCTTCTTCCTTGGAGCTGCGTGCATACTCTGATGCTGATTGGGCCAGTGATCCTGCAGATCGCAAGTCTGTTACTGGATATTGTATATTTTTGGGTGATTCTCTCATTTCTTGGAAGAGCAAGAAGCAAGATGTAGTTGTTGTGTCTTCCACAGAAGCTGGGTATCGTGCTATGGCTTCGACTATACGTGAGGTTATTTGGTTACTTCGGCTACTTACAGATATGGGTGTCTCCTTTCCTCACCCTTCACCTATGTATTGTGATAATAAAAGTGCTATTCAGATTGCTTATAATTCAGTTTTCCATGAGAGGACCAAGCATATAGAGATTGATTGTCACATTACTCGTTATCACCTTAAGCATGGAGCTATCACTTTGCCTTTTGTTTCTTCTTCTGCAAAAATTGTTGATTTGTTTACAAAGTCACATCCGATTCAGCGTTTTTGTTTTTTAGTTAGCAAACTCTCTATGCTTCTAGTTGCAGCATCGTGAGTTTGAGGGGGGGATATTAGAGTTAGCTATTATAATTATTAGTTTTATTAGCTTTAGGGTAGCTTAGTCTTTTACTTTCTATTAGGGTAATACTGTATACCTAGATATAATATTATTGTCTCTTCTTTTTCTATTGTATTTATTCATTCAGTTTTTGTGTTATGAGAAACTCTAGCTCTCTTTTCTCTTTTCCCTTTGTTGTTTTCTTGATTATTTAATATATTCACAGATTGAAGTGCTACACTCGTAAGATCTACTAGAAAAGAGCTAGTGACCCCAAGTAGAGGTTCAAATAAACAGAATGAGTCGATTGGTTTAATTCTGAGTTCACTAAAATATTCACACATTTGTTTCCTTAACCTTTAAAGTATGCATGAGACAAAACACCAATCTACATCTACCAAGTTAAATCTTGCAAACTTCTAATAGGCCCTTTAACGGTTGTGTCTCTTCCTTATTAGGGGCAAATCTACTTGGAGATAAAGAGAGCTCAATCCCTTACAGTGTTTTGAAATACTTGGAATATACCCTAAAAATGAAATAAAATGTACTCTTAAACCCCTGCTCCATGAGTTTATGTGTTATTTCTTTTAGTACTACTGTATATATTGGACAAAATGTAATCCCATGCCTACCCTACAGTGAAAAAATATTAGTATATTAGTTTGGATTGTAGTATACATATTACAACAATAATTCCTTGCAACAAATTCCTTGCAAGCCCTTTTATGAATATATCTACTAGATTTTGGCAGGACCTCACATATTCCGCAGTTATTATACCATTCGTGAGTAACTGTCTTAAATTCACTGTGCCTGGACTTGCCATTATACACTTTACTATAGGCCCTAGAAAATGTAGACTCATTATATCAATAGATAGATATAAGAGGCATTGGTTTAGGCCGAACTGGAATTTCTAAACTAAATTCCTTAACCACTTTGCCTCTTTTCTACTTACAGCTAAAGGTGCAAATTCATGTCATGGTAGAGTCAGCTATACAAACACGTCTCCTTTTTCCACGAGACAACTCTTCCACAAAAAGTGAAAAACCATTCACTTGTTGATAAAAGATTCTCCTGCCTAAGAAAAATATTGCATGTTAACACAATTAACTAGAATCACTAGTTTCAGCAAAAAAAAAAAAAAAAAAAAAAAAAAAAAAACTATTATTTCTACTAGGTATAACATTTTGGACAAGCCTATTATGATAAGCTTCTCATATCAGAAGGCAGATTTTAACCACTGGATGAGAATCTGACAATAAATGCATCTTCATATTTTTAGGAATCTTATGGCTAGATTCTCATTTAACGGTTAAAACTCGCCTTCTCATATGAGAAGCTTCTCACAATAGACTTCCCTAACATTTTATAGTATACATAAGTATATTCCAGCAGTTAAACAATTTAATCCAGGGGTCTCACAAATATATAAACATATTGATATTGCCACAATAATCCTGGTACACTAATTAGAAAAATAAAATTAAACTTGGATTAACTTTATTCCCAAAACCTTGACACCCAATGAAGTTACAAATAAAATTATTATGCAATTCAAACAAAATAGTCTTAAGAGACCCGTTTAGATAACTATACAATTAGTATAATACTACTAACGTTATACAAGAAAGAAGTTAAATTCAATTTTTAAAAACAACTGTTGGAGCAATTATAACTTATCAAGCCACATGCTAGAGTATGACAATAATGTGGTAACCGTGGGTAACTTTCAATAAGACAGCAAAAATAAGTAGTTACGAAAAATATGTACATACTCTTTAAACAAAAGCAGCAGTTGGATCGGAATTCTCAATTTTGAAATAGTATCAACTGACCTTTAAAACAGGTTTTCCTATGAGAGGGTATCTAGAAATACACCAATAATGTAATAGTTTTATACCCATATGAAATAATGATAACCAGTACAGATGGTTCATCATCATCATTAAACAACCGTTGGGAAATCTAACAAGATCAATTCCAAGAAGAGAATGTCTACTATTCTCTTTTAGAGTCCATCCAAAAAACAATCAATAGACAAGTAATAGGTTTGGGAATTCTATACCCTATTACAATCACCATCCCCTGTTACTGAATCCCGAAGCCGAGCCACACGAAATTACCCTTGGATACACGTACACCCCATACTTGGGAGATTTTTCTGTACTTCGTGAAAAGTTTATAATACAGAGTGAGTACTGTAAGAAATATTGCAAAAATAGTGATTTCGATGATTTTACTGTGGTAGAAATTAATAAGGAAGATCCCCACATAAATATAATTGCTGAAAAAGGCCCATTAGAAAATTCCTCTTTACAAGGTTCAAAATTAGAGAAATGGAAAATTTGTACATGATCCTAACAATGATTTAAATAGAAATTCGATGAACACTCAATGCCAACCATCGCTAGGCGGCATTGTGAAAGACACAACTACTATTATCAAGAAAGAAGATGACTCATACATCAACTCCAACAAAGTCTCCCCGAAGAAGGAAGAAGAGAGTGAGCTGTGTGCCGAGAGGTCCAAGCAAGAAGACAATTTGCAAGCACCACCAATCGAAGAAAAATTGGGTTCAATTTCAAAGACTAGTCACCCTGGCCCAAAGCTTACTAACAAGAACTTGTGTCAACATGCCCAAAACCAGTCAAGAATAAATGGTCTCAAGACTACCAAATTAGAGTTGGACCAAATATCACCCAAATCCTACCCACCAACATTACTAGCGAAACAACAATAGATTTCGCTCATGTAATGTTGTGGGTTGATCAATTCGTCAAGTGCTTTGATAGACAACCCTCTAATCATATTGGTCTGGCTATTGACAACTTCGACCGATCCGATTTTATGTATTATCAACCATGTTCAGGTGTAAGCAAACCCGGTCAATACTTTTCAAAGAATTGTCCAACAAATTTTGGGTCCAAACACCCAAAATATTGGCAAAATTATTTATCTCCACCAAGGCAATACGAAAGGAGTGAATCTTCAAGACAAGGGGCAAAAAGGAAGAATTGTAAAGACTTTTATGGGAGGAAAGATTGTAAGTGCACTCGCTTCAACAAGGTCTTCAATAAGCTAGTAGAAGCATCATTAAATAACGATCGTAGTTGTACTATCTTGTTTCTTAGTACTATTAGATATTTTGCTACTTTTAATCCAGAACTAATAAAATGTGAAGTTTGTATCAACAGTGATTTAACTCTAATATATTCATAACATCTCTATCTATATGTTACTATGTATATGTGAGAACACAGGAAACTTTTGAAATAATCCAATAGGATGTTTTGTTCAACCATTAATAAGAAGTTACTATTGATGTTTTGACTTTAACACCTTAAACCATCTTATAGATTTGCCATTTTCTTATTCCTACACAAAACACTTAAACTTGTATAGAGAATAGCAGTTTCTAATACAATGAAAAAGAAACACAAATTATTTCACCAAAATCTCATCGAAATCACTTATCTAAAAACATGAAATGAGGTTCAAGAAAATGATTAAGATCAGTATCTGTAGGAACACAAAGCAAACCAACATGTAAAAGGTTTAATACAAAACAGTGGCCGAAATTACAATGATTTCTCTGGATCATTTTGCCAAATGGTGCACTGTAGTACAACAATAATGATATATTGATTATTGGTCAATATCTTGTACATATTTATGAACATGTGCAACTAATATGAACCAGTGGTAAACCAACAGAGGACCTAGCCCTGGGCTCAACTGGGCTGTAGCCCAGGGCAAACTTTTTGAAATTTTGTTTTCACATATCTTTTAGCCCAGCCCTATGACAATGCTTACCCATAGTTAGACCTGGGAATTCGGCGGGCTTAAGATGGGTTGGGCTGGAATGGGTATGAGCGTTCATGGGTTCTAATAAATGGGCTGAAAATGGGCATGACCCGAGTTTGGTCCAGGTTTGGACAGAGACCCAGATTCATCCCATTAAAGTGACTTTACACAAAATAATTTTGACGTCTTTGGGTGGGGCCAAAAATTAGTTCTTATAATTGGTCAAACATGAAAAATGGCAAAAAAAAAATTAAATAAATTAAATAAAAAGAAACAAATAACTAAAATGAATCACATTCAAAATCATAAGAATCACAAAAATCTCCGACTGAAAGGAGAATTCAAAACTCTAGTTTATATGTACGTCAATTAAGCATTTACAGAACAACGCAGACCATGAATAAAGACCACAGATACATTTATAGGTGAGATATATACATCATCTTATATATATATATATAAGGTAAATATCACCTGCCTCCCGTGCGGTTTGGTCCTAATACACATACCTCCCCTCATGTTTACCTCCCTTATTTCTGAATTTTAGAGTTAGATTCCCTTAAATTTTCTAACGATTTGTTGAAGGGAGGGGGGAAATTGATACTAAATTTTAAAATAAGGAAGGTAAGTGAGATTCCTAAAACATGAGAGGAGGTATGTATATTAAGGCCAAACCTCAAAGGATTATAGGTGATATTTACCGATATATATATATATGTATATATATAATTGCTACTTGTAATAACTCAAAAAGCTTATTATACGGACTCTTGCAAACTAAGAAGATGCGGACCATTGTTTAAATGGAAAAAAAATAACACACACAGGTCACTCAACTTAAGTTGAGACCCGACTCAAAGAAAAGCAAAAAACAAAAAAAAAAAAAAAAGAAAAAAAAAAAAAAAAAAAAAACAAAGAGACACAATATGTCTCAATCTCTCTCACCCTTGTCTTTGTCTCTCTACTCTCTTCTAGCTCTACTTCATGAGCAGGAAGAGCCGCTACCCCGAGGAAGAGCCGCCGCCGTGAGAAGGACGAGAGTTCCTTCCTCATTCCTACACATTCTGATATTCTATTTTTATATCTCATGATCAATTTCTTGATCGAACTAAAAGAATGAGAAATCTCTTCATTTTTTTGGTGGAATTGAATTTTCGAAGGAAAATTTTGGCTTTGGTTGTAATTATGTGATCTGGGTCTTGGAGATTCTCGTTTATTTTCCCAGAAAATTTCTGAGGTGAGTGTTGAAAATTTGTAGATTTCGGAAGAGGTTTTTGTAGGATATTGAATTTTCTGGGAAAATTGGAAGGTGGTGTTTAATTTTGTGACTGGGCGTGCCAGGGCTTTGTTCGAAAGACCCAAATGTGTACCAAAATGATCCCTAATCGTTGTTTGATACGGATCACGCGATTGTTAGGAAGTAGGGATGACCCTTCCCTTAAGGTTCAACAACTCTGATGCGAGTAATTTGGTTGAGTGATGAAACGAAAGTTGAAAATGCAACTAAACTGAATATGAAATTGATCTCAAGCAGATTGCAAATTGCAATGAAACTACATTACATTAAAACATTGAACAGTGGACAAATCGAAAAGGACAAAAGGAAAATGAACAATAGAAAGAAGGAAACAAGACTTGAAGGGATTTAATTACACGAATTATGAATACAATAAAAGAATACTAATGCCTTGTACACAGCTAGAAGGAGAAGGAGAAAAGCAAAGTAGCACAGTGGTGCAGCCGTAGGAGGCTGTTTGGTCGTGTGTGAACCATTTTTATTTCTTGGTGGTCCAATGCTTATATAGAGTTGCATGTTGCAAAATAACTCCCATCTTGTAACTACCCACTTCATATAACTTTCACATCCATTAACCACTACCCACTTGCAAAACTCCCCACTAGTGTGGTTAATTTCCCACTTACACAAAATATAACCGGTGAAATGTAAAAATATATGTTTATATTTAGGGTGTAAACAATGCCCCCTTGGTTCTTTGAAAATGAAATGAAATGTAATTTTTGAAGAACCAGGTATACGATTGACCGATTTTTGTGGTCATTATCGGCCTCACAGACCGATTTTGAGTAAAATGTAGGCTATCACCAATACTTCAGAAAGTAAGACTGGTGATATCGGCCTTCTGCAGACCGATGGACCAACTTGTAGCATCATGGATTTTATATTTTCGGTCTTGTACTGCATCGGGCTTCAAGTGAGTCCGCAATTTTCCAAAATGTGAAGTAGACCAATTTTTGTTTAATATAGGCCGATTTTTGTGACTCTGCACGTGTAGCCATCGGACTGAGTTGTGGGCCATAACTAATATTTTTCCAAGTCATACAACAGTGACATCAGTCTCAATCAGCATGGTAGACCGATGACCAAACTTGTCAAATTAGTTTGCATGCAAGCTGTGACTTAGCATGGCTATGATGAAGCCCTTTGATTTATCCACGTGTACAATTAATTGTGCACATTGATAATCAGTACACCCAAAGCTTTGTTGTGGACCTATCATCCCTCCGTTGCTAATGTTTTCTGCCTATTGAGATTCCCTTACACTTGGACCCACCAATTGTACACTTGTATATGAAAACAGTATGCAAGATTTATTCATCCACCAAGCTTTAGTCCTCGGCCTGACTTCGGCCACATTTGCAATTTTCCTCTAGGTTTGAATTCTTTAGGCCACCCATTTGAGCACCTAAGTTATAAATCAGCCTTTTGCAGTCCAATTAATACAAGACCGAAATTAGAATTTGACTTCAGTCAGTATTATTATTATTACTTTTTTTTCACAAAAATATTGCTTTGAAAAGATGCAAATAAACAAGACCCATCTTAGATGGGCACCACAAATCCAATGAGGACTTAGATTTGTAAAAGCCAAATTATTTATTGGCTTTTTGGATAACTAATTTTTGGCAATTAAATTACTCGGCCTATGTGAAACTTACCACCACCTTCTCGTTGTCACCAACACCAGCGGGAGGAGCATTAGCCGAAATAGAAATTATCGGCTTATCATTACTAATCATTTCTTCGCCGCCTTCCCCCCCGAGTGGGTTAGACGGCTAGAACCAAGATGGTCAAGGAGACCGATCTCTTGATTTGCGGAGACATCATTGACCACTTTTGGCCCTTTTAATTTTTTGTCGGCCTCTTGAAAAGTTGTTTTCACAACCGCTTCTATGCTCGCCCATGACTTTTCAAGTTGGAGAGCATATTCTTTCTGAACACAGATAAATTCTTCAAACTTGTGAAGAATACCATTGAAAAAGTCATATGAATCATTTGATGAGAGATTTTCCATCATCACTCGGTGGTCCCACCGGGCGTGCTAAATTGTTTTGGCTAAAAATTAATTCTGTGACCGGGCATGCCAGGGGCTTTGTACGAAGACCCAAATGTGCACCAAAATGATCCCTAAGCATTGTTTGATATGGATCACGCAATTGTTGGGAAGTAGGGATGACCCTTCCCTTAAGGGTCCACAACTTTGATGCGAGTAATTTGGTTGAGTGATGAAACGAAAGTTGAAAATGCAACTAAACTGAATATGAAATTGATCTCAAGCAGATTGCAAATTGCAATGAAACTACATTACATTAAAACATTAAACAGTGGACAAATCGAAAAGGACAAAAGGAAAATGAAAAACAGCAAGGAAACAAGAGTTGAAGGGATTTAATTACACGAATTGTGAATACAATAAAAGAAAACTAATGCCTTGTGCATGGCTAGAAGGAGAAGGAGAAAAGCAAAGTAGTACAGTGGTGCAACCGCAGGAGGCTGTTTGGCTGTGTGGGAGCCATTTTTCTTTCTTGGTGGTCCAATGCTTATATAGAGTTGCATGCTGCAAAATAACTCCCATCTTGTAACCACCCACTTCATATAACTTTCACATCCATTAACCACTACCCACTTAAAACTCCCCACTAGTGTGGTTAATTTCCCACTTACACAAAATATAACCGGTCAAATATAAAAATATATATTTATATTTAGGGTGTAAACAGGTGGGTAAAACTTTGATTTTTGAGAGAGAAATAGAAACTAGGTGGTGCATATTGGAGATTTTGAACTGTTAGGAAGTGGGTTTTACAACTTGTACATTGGTAATTTTGAGTACAAGTTGTTGGATTTATTTATTTTCTGTTTGTTGGTTTTTGTTTGGGGGGCTTAATCCATTTTGGGCATGAAATCTATTTGTGCCAAATTGGGGTTTTGGTTTCAAAGGTATGAATTTAGGTGTTCTTTTCTTGTTCTAAATACTTATTGGAGATGGAATTGCTAATGTTTCATTGGAAGCAATTAGATTGATGATTACCACTGATTAAGTGGTATTTATTTATCTCGAGTTTCCTTCACCAAAAAGGACCAACCTCTTGCAAATGCTAATGTGGCTCTTTCACCAAAAGAGGCAACAAGAAGTGGCGCACAAACAAATGGAGTGAAGACTTTGAAAGATGTTGTGAAGCCTAAGCACAAGAGGAAAAAAGAAGGCATCCTCCAGTGTTGATGCATGTTTGAAGGCAATCGGTCCTCAAGAAATGGGATCCTTCATTTAGCTCAGAAGCCAGTTCTTATCCTAGGAAGCCTTTTTATTTATTCATGGGGTTGTTGATTTTCAATTATGTTATTTTCTCTTCTGTCAACCATTTTGTACCAAGACGCTGACTATGATTTCTGCAGACATGTTATAAGTCATATTAATAGTTTATATTGACACATTATCTTTGGGTTGGCAGTCAATATTATCGTTATCCATGAAATGTATAGTTTATGAAAGAATTGAGAAAACAAGAGGGGAAAAGTAATTTTTTTTCCATACTACCAAGGTTATATCCCTAGGAAGAAATCAACACAAGAGCACAGAAGGAGACCCAGTAGGTACAAAAATAGAAAGTCAATATGACATATGAATAGAGCCCCAAAAATTAAAATACAAGGTCCATAACAAAGGTAACATCCTTTATAAAAGTCAATAAGACACATGAGAGAGCGAGTCCCAAAAGATAAAATACCAAAATAAAGGCAAAATAATAGGCTGGTAAAATAACAAAATAAGCACAAGTAGTTGTCCATTGTGTCATCACTCATCATCATAGTCATCATCATCATCCTCCGCCATTTCAGCACTATGGGAAGATTTGCAAGGAATGAAAATCACAAGTCATTGTCCATAGTGTCTATTTTGCAAAAAAAAAAAAAAAAAAAAAAAATTAATAATCAAAATAAACTTGTGTTTCATAACTAGTGTGTCTTTACATGTTAGTAAGCATTGGACAATTCCTTTTGTCGTGTGATTGACCTGATGATCCACGTACAACCATTGCAGCACCTAGTAGCCTTTCCTATTCTCTTCTCTTTTCTTCCTTTCAACCCTCTCCCACACCCCTTTGATCGAACGTTATGTGGCTCATTGAACATTCGCTCTAAAGGACTAGGGGTGGCGGTACAAACTACTCCCTTAGCGATTAACATCGACTTGATCTTTCCAAAAGCATGTGCCAAATTTTCTCTTAGCACTTCAGTTGTCTCTTCAGCCAGTGCGCCTTCATCAATTACACTTGAAGCAAAGCTAAATTAGTTGTTATGCCTAACTACCAATGAAGTGTCAACTGCATCTTTTGAGCCTATACAAAAATCACCTTTCACAGTAACAGACTTTGTTGCCTTCGTCCATCTCTTAAAGATGTATATATTAGGTAGCTTCACAATTTGCTTTTTACTCATATACATCAGTATGTGCCGGCATGCAAATCCTTCAGATTCCATTTTTTTGCATGAACAACTCACAAATCCTAATGACTTTTCCTCAACAACTTTTCAAACCCTTTACTTCTCCCAGTTGCACGCTGAACACTATAGATGCACAAATGCACTTTTTCATAATCAACATCAATCCAATAAACAATAATTTGCCACAACACTTCTTGAAATACATATAAAAAAAAATAGTATGTGTATAAATTTCACTCATTTGCTTCTCCATCAAAGATGGTGTTTTACAAAAAAGGGTTTTCATTGATATCACTATGATTAAGCTCTAGCTCATTGTGTTGTAACCGCTTCAATGCCCTATTAAAATGCGTCACAAAATCATTTAATGAGTTATTCTTTTTCACATCCTTCTTGAAAAATAGTGGAAACTTTCGGCTCTTTGACTACTTGACATATGCGCATAGAATGTATTATTCACAAATACAGGAACCCATATTGAACTTGTAACCACTCATTACCTGATAAGTTACCTTTTTCCAATCAAACATGTTCACTTTGTTTCAAACTCCTCTGGTGTCTCTAAATCCCAAATACAACTTCTTAACTCCTGCCAATGAACGTTATAATTAATTGCATTTATCTTTTCTGAAAAATTATTTAAAATACGCCAAATACAATATATGTGAATATCATTTGGTATGAATTCAGCAATAGCTTTAGATATCGCAGGATCTTGGTCATGATGAATTTGATGATCATTCGTGGTGGAGGTCATGGCATAGCATCCAACCTTTCCTTGAAAAGCCGAACAAATTAAGTATTCAAAGGCCTCATCACTTAAGAAAGCACACCCAAAAAAAGTTGTTTGGGTATAGTTATTAACCCCCACAAAAGGTGCAAATATAATACTGTAACAGTTCGTATTGTACATTACATCAAACACCACCACATCTCTAAAAACCTGTTATGCCTTTCTGAAAGCCACGTCAGCACAAAAACAATGAGTAATCCTCTTATCATCATCTGTCTTTACTTTGAAAATGAATGCCAGATTCTTATCTTGTTTTGATTGAAAGTACTCATACAACATTTGGGTATTGTCACACCCCAACCCGCCCCAGCGGATTATAATAGGTGTAACAAGAACATACGCACCCAAAAAAATACACTAATAAGCATTAAAACCTGTTAGTTATTAAGAAAAAACATGATTTAAACCAGCAGAAAAGATCATGCTGTGACAAAACAGCCCAAGGGCAAAATGGTCATTTATAAAAGTATATCAAATTTTATACCAAAAGATAGGTCTTTAAGTCCCGGTTCCAACGCAAAAAATGGCTCGCAAATCCGATTTTTGTAGAAAGCGTTATGTACGTTTCCGTAAAAGGCGACGTGCTGTGAAATGCTAGGCGGATCGATCCGTCCTTTATACCCGAATCAATCCGTAATGTAGTTTTTCTGCAAAGTGACCCTCGAAAAGGGCCGGATCGATCCGCCCTTTAACCTAGATCGATCCGGGCTCTGCAGAACCTGTTTTTGCTGCTAAAAATACTGCTAAAACATTACCAAATCATATCCAAAGCAAACCAAAACTCATGGATCATTAGGAAAACATTTCAAGGCCATTTCTAAACATGTTTAAGCACAACCCAAACTTGTGGAAACTCATACACAACTACAATTGGATCAATATAATCCATTAGCTCAATTCATTTGAATCAAAACAAACTTTTAAGCCTTGAAACTCAATTCTCATCAAAAGTTCATAAGATTTGTTGGGAATGAACTCAAAGCTAAGCCAATATCATACACACAACCAAAACTTGTCCACATACATGCGACACATCCGGATTTGTTAAGATGGTTCACTTACAATCACCTCATATTCAACCAAAACATAAGAATATACATAGTTTTCCCAAGTTCAACTCTAAACTATCAAAATGACATGTTCAAGTATACAAGTTTCTTAGTTACAACACAAGTACCAACAATTTCATTTAAGAACCTACAATTTACAACATTCTACCAATGTGAAGAGTGTTCATGTGCATAAGTCTCAAATCTTCCCCATCTCTCCCAACGCCCGTCATTTCCTCTCTAGGTACGGCTCCGAACCTGCGGTGGTTGTTATTAACCACAACAGAAAAGGAAAATGGTTTTTCTTAAGCGTTACGCTTAGTGAGAATTCTAAACATGACTGAATGTTTAACATGTGCAATGCAACAATGAACATACAAATCATATTTGTAATCGCCGAGTCACCGGTTATATGGTTCATTTAGACCCGAAGACCTCCCTTGGTCTCGTGGTCACTTCTATTCCTTGGACTTTCGTATTTATCGGATTCTTCCTCTTCACCACCCTTATTATTCCCAATAATGAACCATTTCCCCGGTGCTCATTGACAATCACATAGACATTTAAGCACATAAGCATGTAGCAACATACAATTCTCATAAAATTGACATGAATTTCACAACCCAACAATATAATAGCTTCCTAAACATGATTTATCATCTCTAACATCACTTGAAGCCTTGAACACATTAAACCCAATCACTTTTAGTATAGAAAACTCAACTTATTCACAGATTATATACAAATAAAGCTAATTATGCAGAATTTCTTAGCAATTCTTGCTCAATCCTCTCCCCGGAGTAAATCCTACACAAATTCGGCACCCTCATGTCACCGATTGGCGTAAGCTACAAATATTACAATGATTAAAACATAAATTAAAGGTATAGAAACGATCGTCTCACCTTCATGAGTCCAAAAATAGCTTCGGTTCACGAATCCGATGAACGGCGGCGACGGAACAACGAGATTTCGACGGTGTTGGTGGTCCGTCTTTTCTCTCGTGATCTCTCTTTTCTTTTCTTTTGATTTTTGTGTAAAATGAAAGACTACTCTCCCTTACATGACACATACACACCCATGCAAGTGAGGTGTCATAAATCTTTCCCTTTTATTTTTGTTTATACCCCCAAAATTCTTAAATTCCTATTATGAGATCACCAAACATTCCGTTAACTTCCCAATTATCTAAATGAGTGGTTGTCTATGTCTTGTATGGGTCTCATCGTAGGTCCCACATATTTTATGAAGTTACTATCGTACCTACTAATTATGAATCTTTTCAATTATACCCTTATTTGGGTATCCAACATAAAACCAATTGCTAACACATATATCAATATATAATATGGAAGCATTTTAAACAAATACTCATTAATCATATAAATGCATTTAACATATAAAGTGCAATTATTTTTGTTCAGCCCTTCACTGGGTCCCACCTCATTACCTGTCCCACCTCACTAGGGACTTTTCCAACTGTGCCCTTTACTGAACACTTTTCACGGGCTAGTCCAAGCCTCCCCTTAATCCATTTTATACACTAATTATATTAATTAATGCATATAAAAATAATAATTTACCCGTTCTCCGGGTACGGGTGTTACAGGTATTGTGTCCATCATACTTCTTCTGCAATCTCGCTCAACATTGTAAATATCTTGTTAAGTACATTCAATATTTTCTAGACCTCTAGAGTGTAGTTCCATAATACTTATTTGTTGATGTGTAGGCACATTTGCTGCAGAAATTGTAATGCTAGCTATTTCTTGGCATTTAAACAAATATGTGAGACCTCAACAAATGCACTTTTTGAGGTGCTGCAAGCACGGGGTTGTGGGCCTCATTGAGTTGGCTAACAATGAAGCCTTGCCCTACTTTGGATCTCACCACGACCATCTTCGCCCCACATCCCTTTGTTACTAACCCACGTCATCGTTGGACATTAATGTTTATTTTTCGTCTTCTCTCTTGTTTGTAACACACAAATTCTTTTCTTGTATTTTTGCTTGAATGACTTCGAACACTAAACCTAGCCTCACTAGCATAGTTATTATAGAAAGCATGCGCATCATTCAATGCATTGTACTCCTGATTTAATTTTGGCTTGATTTGTTCCCTTACTTATGGAATATGAGTGATATGATTGGATGATACATCATCGACTTGATCCAATTCCTCCCATGATCCAATTGATCTTCTGATTCAAGTTTCATGCCCTCTATAATATCCTTGGCGTATCGTAATGGGAAAATAAAGCAACAATTATCAATTGTGCCAATACGAGCAGAACCTACAAATGTATCCCACAACACATAAACAACTACGAATAAAATAAATGGAAACATTAGACTGTTTAGTTGCATCCCATAAGAGGATGCCATGTTTTAGATACACTACCTAATTTTTCCTCAAGGAATAAAAAAAAATAAAAGGTTGCCCAATTGTTTTTTTTTTTTTTTTTTGAAAAGTTTTCTATAATTGTTTGTTTCTTCAAAAATTGTGAAGGGAAATACTGAACAAGTCGAATATTGATGTCCATGTGTTCTCTGCCCATTTTGGAGTACAATGAACAATACTGTGATTCCTATTATCAAAGAATATTGATTCGTTGTCATTCAAAAAAAAATTTGTGATTAGTTCTAGTTAGGTTCACTAAATAAATACTACAGCTATCATAAATAAGTAGCAATAAAAAGTATCTTTCAATCATCAATACTCTTCAACAATGTAAAGAAGTTGACATGTGAATATATCAAATAATCAAGGAAACAACAAAGGGAAAAGAGAAAAGAGAGCTAGAGTTTCTCATAACACGAAAACTGAATGAATGAATACAATTCAAAAGAAGAGACAATAATAGCATATCTAGGTATACAGTATTACCCTAATATAAAGTAAGAAGACTAAACTACCCTAAAGCTAATAAAATCAATTCTAATAGCTAACTCTAATACCCCCTTCCCCCTCAAACTCATGATGCTGCAACTAGAAGCATAGAGAGTTTGCCAGCTAAAAAATGAAAATGCTGAATTGGATGTGACTTTGCAAACAAACCAGCTATCTGCTCGGAAGAAAAAATAGAAGGCAAAGTGATAGCTCCATGCTTAAGGTGGTGATGAGTAATGTGACAATTAATCTCTATATGCTTGGTCCTGTTATGGAAAACTGAATTTTGAGCAATATGAATAGCACTCTTATTATCACAATACATAGGTGAAGGGCGAGGAAGGGAGACACCCATGTCTATAAGTAATCGGCATAACTAAATAACGTCACGGGTAGTCGAAGCCATAGCACGATACTCAGCTTCTGTTGAAGACACAGCAATAACATCTTGCTTCTCACTCTTTCAAGAAATGAGAGAATCACCGAAAAAAATAAAAAAAAAATCTAGTAACAGACTTGCGATCTGTAGAATCACCAGCCCAATCAGTATCAGAGTATGCACGTAGCTCCAAGGAAGCAGATGACGAAAGTAAAAGACTTTGAAACTGAGTGCCCCTCAAGTACCTCAAAATACAATGAACAGCAGCCCAATGAACTGTAGTAGGGGAAGTAACAAACTGACTAACAACATGAACAACATGAGCAATATCCGGACGAGTAATAGTAAGATAAACCAAGCTACCAATAATAGTGCGATAAAAGGTAAGATCAAGCAAAGGAACGCCATCGGAAGGGGAAAGACGAACATTAAGCTCCAAAAGGGTATCAAAAATCTTATTATCAGTGAGGCGAGCACGCTCAAGAATGTCACCTGTATACTTAGACTGCGAAAGAAGATAATCTTTTGGAGAAAAAGCCACTTCAACCCCAAAAAATAACATAGTGGACCTAAGTCCTTCATTTCAAAACAACGAGCTAATTCAGACTTCAACATTCCAATCCCATCAACATCATCACCAGTAATAATTATGTCGTCAACATATAAAGAAAGCATAATACGACCAGCAGTGGTACACCTGATAAAGAGAGCTGAATCATAGTTACTCGGGAAAAACCTAAATGAGGTAATCACAGTGGAAAACTTCTCAAACCAAGCTCGAGGGGCTTGTTTAAGACCATATAAGGCTTTCTTAAGCCTACAAACTTTACCAAGACCATGAGAAACACTCAGAGGAGGAACCATATAAACCTATTCATGGAGGTCTCCATTCAAGAAAGTATTTTTAACATCCATCTGAGTTATATGCCACTGACGAATAGAAGCAACTGCAATAAGAGTACGAATAGTAGTCATTTTAGCAACAGGAGCAAAAGTCTCCTTGTAATCCATACCATACTGTTGGGAAAAACACTTGGCAACTAATGTTTCTTTGTACCGTTCAACAGACTCATCTGACTTGGTTTTAATTTTATAAACCCAACGAGAACCAATAGCGCTCTTACTAGAAGATAAGGGAACCAAACTCCAAGTGTTTGTCTTATACAATGCAGAGAGTTCCTCTGCCATAGCATGCTGCCAAAGAGGATCAAGAGCTGCCTCTTTATAGGACAGAGGCTCAGAGAGATCATGAACTGAAGCTAAAAAGGAAGCAAAAGAATCCTAATAACAAGAATAAACGAAATCAGGTGATTGAGTGGACTTACGAGTGCGAGCAGGATAGCAAGGAGGTTCTACAGCCTCAGCAGGTGCTTGGGTGGCCTCTGGAAAGGAGGTAACATCAGGCGGCAAGGTACCAGTATCAGCAGAAGTAGAACCATGAGGGGAGACAATATCAGTAGTGCATGGGCTCGAGATGGCACTCTATCGGTATCATTAGAGAATGGGTCAGGATGGATGAAATCAGATTAATTTAGTCAACTTATGATGATTATCAGGAATAGAAAAGAAGGGTATGTGCTCGAGAAACACAACATGGCGAGAGACATATAGTTTCTTAGTAGCTGGGTCAAAGCAACGATATCCCTTCTGACCCTTACCATAACCTAGAAAAACACAAATAACAGACTTTGGTAATAATTTTGTACGCTCTACACGAGGTGGAAGGACAAAACAAGTGCAATTAAAGACCTTTAAGGAAGAATAATCAGGAGCATGCCCATTCAATTTTTCAAAATGTGACAGACCTGAGCAGTGAGAGGACGGAATTTTGCTAATTAGATTGACAGTAGTAAGAACAGCCTCTCCCAAAAAATCAATAGGGACATATACAGATAATAAAAGAGAGCGAGCAGTTTCAACAATATACAGATGTTTCCTTTCAGCAACACCATTTTACTCAGGAGTGTCTGTACAAAGGACTGATGAATAGTTCCATCTAAAGAAAGCAACTCAACAAATGTATGATAGGTATACTTTCCACCTAAATCACATCTAAAACATTTTATGACAGCAGAATGTTGAGTTTTGACAAAAGCACAAAAGGTATTATAAATATCAAAGAAATCTGAATGACATTCATAAGATAAACCCAACAGTAATGAGTGCAATTATCAATAAATAATACATAATATCGAGAAACCCCTCTTGTAGTAATAGGAGAGGGTCCCCACACATCAGAATGAACTAAATCAAATGGTGCAAGAGAATAAGAAATACTTCTATTAAAATGTAAAGCTGAAAATTTTGCCAATTTACAACCACTACAATCAGATATTTCACGAGTTTGTAAATCTCCTAATTTTCCTGTAGAAACTAAACATTTTAAACGAGAGGCTGAAACATTACCAAGGCGAGAATTCCATAAATAAAACTAGACGAAGATGAACTCAAACGAAAGGATAGCAAGTCATCACTAGAAGTTGCAACCACTGGTCCATTGAGCTTGTCCAAGATGTATAATTCCCCTTGCCTAAGGCCTGTCCCAATCAGCGTCTGAGACTGCAGATCTTGTACATGACAAAAAGTATAAGAAAAAGATACTAAGTCACCTGAATTACAAAGCTGACCAATAGAAACAAGATTCAGAGTAAGTTTGGGAATATGATAAACACTAGAGAGAGATACATGAGTTGTGACAACAGACCCAACACCTTTTAATGGCATGAGAGTACCATCAGCAGTCATGACAGGCAAAGAGGAAGCAGAACATAAGGGAAGCAAAAGAGGACAAGTCAAGTGGCATATGATTAGAAGCTCTAGAGTCTAAGACCCAAATACCTGAGGACATACCTGAAGACATACCTAGTGAAGAGGTGGCCATAGCATGTGGCTGTGTGGCAAGGAACTTCTGAAATTGCTCAGCAAGGGAGGTCATGGACGGAGTAGATGGGGATAGGAAAGGAGAACCGCGTCCAAATGAGTCTGATGGTGGTACAACTGCTGCAGGGTTAGGTTGTGGAGGCCTAAACGAATGCTGTTGAGATTGGTTATCAGATTTTGTAATGAGAAGGTTGGGGTTGCTGTTGTTGTGGTGGTCGACTATGTGAGTGATGGTTGCTGCTATTGGGCTGGTTTGCTCGACCCAACCTCAGAATTCTGATTGTTGGACGTTGGTCGAAAGGGGCTGCTAACATAAACAGAGTAGAGTCGAGGAGAATTCCTTTTCTAGACTGAGTCTTGAGACGTATTTCCTCGGCTACTAACTCATGAACAACAGAATTAACTAACGGAAGTGGGCTATGATGGAGAATGGACCCACGAGGCCCTCAAAATCATCATGTAGAGCCATCAAAAACTGAACCAGACGTTGTTCCTCCCTACTAGCGATATATGGTGCAAACGCGCGCAATTCGGGCTACTCCATGAGAGCCAATTGATCCCAAAGATCTGTCATTGTAGAATAGAACTCCTGAATAACCAAATTTTTTTTGTTCATGGGAACGAACATCACACTCTAATTGGTACCTTTTTGCAAAATTGGACTGTGTAAACAATTTAGCCAAATGAATCCACATCTCTTTTGCATATTCAAACTTTGCCGATTGCATACCTATCAAGGGAGCAACAGAGTTGTTGATCCAAAAAATGATTTTCGAATTATTTGTGTTCCAAAACATCTAACAATTCTGCAAATTTATCAACTTGTTCATTCGTAGGTTTGTTGAAATCCCCATTGATATAACCCCACATCTTCTTCCCCTTCAAAAAAAATTTCATCACATAATTTCAATATGCAAAATTCTTTCCATTGAGTTTAACACTAATCGCTTGAAGCGAATCATCGCGTTCAGCAGCCATTATGAAAACGAAGCAATTAAATAACACAAAACAAACGAACCAAAATCAAAGAGATCCAAAAGCACATAACAAACGAACCAGAATTAGTGACAGATCCAAAAACGAACGCGAATCAGTACGAGATCCAAATACGAATTTGAAATTGCGAGAAATCCTAAAACGAACCAGAATCGTCCGAAAAAAAATTGGATCTGCGAAGAGCGTGGATGAGATTCGAACCTGCTCTGATACCATGTGAATATATCAAATAATCAAGAAAACAACAAAGGGAAAAGAGAAAAGAGAGTTAGAGTTTCTCATAACATGAAAACTGAATGAATGAATACAATACAAAAGAAGAGACAATAATAGTATGTCTAGGTATACAGTATTACCCTAATATAAAGTAAAAAGTCTATAACTACCTTAAAGCTAATAAAACTAATTCTAATAGCTAATTCTAATAGCAACCACCAATACTATCCAAGTTTCAGACTTGGGAGGAGAGAGAGAGAGAGAGAGAGAGAGAGAGAGAGATGGAGGGGGAGAGAGAGAGAGAGGGAGAATATATATAGAGAGAGAGAGAGACATGAAAGGGTATTGGGAGAACAGAGTGAGATATATCATACATGAAAGGAGAAAGTGAGAGCAGAGATAAAGAAGATAGGGAGATGTGGAGAGAGAGGAGAGATAGAGAATACAGGGAGACTTGAGAGAGAGAGAGAGAGAGAGAGAGAGATAGAGAGAGAGACGTATTTGGTCTCTTTGTTTTCTATTTTTTTTTCTTTTCTAGCAAATTGGGTTGGGTCTCAACTTAAGTTGAGTGACCAGCGTGTGTTAAATTTTTTTCCACTAAAACAGTGGTTCGCATGTTCTTAGCTTGCAGGAGCGAGTCCGCATAGGAAGTTTTCTATCTAATGACTACATATATACATACATATACACAGATTTAGATACTGCTATGCTGCTACATATACAAACAGATTTAGATTTACCCTTGCATATACTTCTATACATACACATACATATACACACAGATTTACGTTATGTACTGCTATTTATATACACACAAATTCACATATATAGATTTTGATTAGGAATAAAAATATTACAAGAATTAAAAAATAAATCTTAAAAATTATCAATAAAATATTGTTAACGAAGTTAGGCGTCTGTAAAATATTGTGCAAAAATATCAAAACAACTAATAATTAGGCTTATTAGTAACTACACGCTCTATCCTACATAAACCAAGTCTTGAGAAAATTAAACACATCCCTCTTGAAGAATTGAGAAATAATAATAGCATGCTAGAAAATTACGAAACTAATAATGTAGAAACCATGGTAATAAAAGAAGAAGGAAGATCAAGTCAAAAAAAAAATTTCCTAGGAATTTTAGAAAAGAACAATGAAAGTAATACCAAGAGATTATGACCATAGAAGAAGAGGAAGACCGGGAGAAAATTATAACTTTGTAAACAGAGAAAGTCCAAGTTTTAGGTAATTCATTACAGATCATATCAGAACAAAACTATAAATCAATAAAAACATCAAAATTAAAGGACTTAAATTTTTTTTTTGAAAACATGATTGATGGAAGGTTGTAGTAAAAAAAAAACAATTAAATATTCAAAGAACCAAGAAAATATTAAATTTAAGGAAGCTTTTGGGGAGTTTAGTACAATTCTGTGAACTGCTAGGGTTCTAATTTTAATAATTATAAAAAGACTTGACTGGACCCAACTGTCACACTTACGAAACTCCAAGGTCTAAAATGTCCAAATTAAAAGTAACGGGACTAAAATATGACAACCCTCAGATTATAAGGTTTTTAAAAGTGAAATTAAGCTTACCCCTTAAGAAAAATAAAAATAAAAAATAAATAAGGGGGGAGAAAACAAATGCTGTTACCAAACACACATGTTCTCTGTCAAACTTAAACTAGTTTTTTTTTGTTTTTTTGACGAGCAAGCACGATTGTTTAATGAACCAAGTAGGCCAACCGCCAAAGCATCCAAAAGAAACAGGAAAGAAACCCCAAAGAGGAAAATAGATAAATTAAAAAAAAAAAAAAAAACTAATCCAAAATTAAACTAGTACTTTATTCATTTGAGAATAGAACCCCTCAAATCTCTCAGTATTTTATATCCGTCGCATATGACGGTGGTGATGACCAGAGGCACCCTTAGACCTAAGGACACATAATGCTCCACACAGTACTACAGAGAAACCTATACTGAGAATCCACCTGCCAATACTTGATGGGGATGCAACTATCAGTAATACGCCATAGCTGCCTGTTAGGCAAATTAGAGGACCATATAGCATCGTACTATAATTGCGAAATTCGAGGACCAGTAACATCACTATAATTGAAGCATCAAATGATAATGTGTTCATAAGCATAATGTAATCCAAAGCCCATGGTTTCATCACTGAATATTTTTTGTTGGTGGCTTTGAAATTGGCGTCGGCTTGAAAAAAAAATCCACCGGGAGGGGTGAGGGCACTTTGGTAAGTAGCGGTGGCAATTAGTACAGCGACGACTAGTACCATATTGCGCCTTTCAGTTGATAAGTCCCTTCGGAAATTACGTAGACGGAAATACAAATTGTCTACAAAACTCACTTTAGAGGATAAAAACCCAGAAAGACTGTGGAAGTTAGGAATTGATGAACCTCTTCGAGCTCTTTTGCGGTTTAGAATAGCCAAGATTTCTTTGCTATCCTCTTCACTTGAAAGTCCTAAGACAATGTCAAGAGCAGTCAAACCCTCCAAATTCTTGGCATTCATGTTTACCTTATGATCAAGTAACAACTTCACAACCTGCACAATGTGTAGATTCACTAATTAATGGATATTTGTGATTGCGCCCCTACGATGACCATACAAGTAGCAAGGTCTAATAAGTCTCTTCCCAACTATATTTTGGCTCTGGTTGGTTCATCGACTTCATGAGGGAAAAGAAAAGAAAAAAAAAAGAAGGAAAACTAGTTCTCTTGAGTTTCCCATATGTTTTCTTCAGACTATGAATAAAGGAAACGAAATGATTCATAACACTCAAATTACTAATTTATTTCTCAACTTATCCTATTTTCTTCAATTTTTCCCTTACTAACCAAATAAAGTAAAATGATTTCTTCTATGTTTTCTTTTATTTTCCCTCACTAAATCCAAGAACCAAGCCGAGCCTTGGTGTTCGAAACTAGAGCCCTCGCACCATTTTGTTGCATCATGAATCGCTAGCTACAGAACAAAGGCTAGGGTAAATGGTCATTTCACACGACTATTGTTTAAATGCGTGTGCGAAATAATGGTCCTTTTGGAGTGCCATTTGCATAATGCATTCTCACTAATAACAATTATATTCTCGTCTTCATTTTTCAACTTATTTACAACGATACATTTTAATACAGTTCTTACTTAAAAAAAAAAAAAAACAGTAAGTCTTACTTGTTTCGACTTTTAAGTTCGAACAGGTGTCTCTTATATAAGGACATGTGTTGGGGTTGATGAAACCCCAATCTTTTTCACTTTTATAACAAAAAACTCTTACGGTATAGTGTTTCCATCCTCATGTGGCCTATAAGTAGTTGCTAGTATTAGAGGATTATGCTACCTGGTTGGAAACTATAACCAACAGAGTTTCCACTTCGTGATCAAAATATAAATACATATATTTCGTAATATACACAGATATGTATGTGTAATTGGGGAAAGATAGCTTGCCTGGGGTTGATTCATAGATGCTGCCATGTGCAACAAAGTATCGCCATTCTCATCTGTCGAATTTAATACCTTTCCTCTGCCAGTTTTACGGATCCATCCCAACATGACTTTGATTGCTCCAAGCTCTTTCTTTCTCACAGAAACATGTAGTGCAGTCTCACACCTAATATTCAAATCCTCAATAGACTCGGGACAAGCACATAGAAACTCAGCCAATAGATCGACATTTCCCATCTCAGCTGCACAATGCAAAGGAGTAGTCCTCTCCTTTCCTCGGACACGAATAAGCTCACCGTCAATAGAAATGAGCCGTTTCACCGTCTCAGTGTTCCCATTCTGCACAGCCAAATGGATAGCACTATGCCCGTTTGGATTAAGCTTTTTACCAAAAGACGGCCACAAGCTCGCAACTTCGACTGCAAAATGCGTGTGTCCTAAAGCTGCAGCTATGTGCAGAGGAGTATCAACAAAGGGGATCTCATCTATATTCTTCAGAAGAATTGGGTTTTCGCGAATGGAGTTGTATAAACCATTGATATCTCCAACTTGAGCAGCCACTACCAACGTGTATAAGCCACTGATATTTCCAGCTTCAGCAGCCACTGTCAACCTCTGTTCCATTATTTCTGCCTTAGAAAGTTAATTTTCGGAAATGTCGATGATTGATGAGAGTCTGTGAGGTTTCATAGAAATAAAGCAAAGACTAGAAAAGTAAAGCAAGTATGAAAATGGTTAGATTATCAAAAAAAAAAGTATGAAAATGGTTTTTTTGAGCAATTTTTATTTTTATTTTTATTTTCTATTTTTTGAGCAAGTACGAAAAATAAGGCAATTGATCACCTGTGGTTACAATGATTGTTAGTGGGAGTTTGACTCAACAACCACTTTCATACAAATGATGCTAACTGATCAACAACGACAAGAAAAATAAAGCAAGTTTGAATATGTTGAAAATTTGCTCTGATACATGTTAGTTTTTGAGTGGTCTAATACCTCTATTTTTTTTTTTTTTTTGGATAAATTTGGGAATATGAGATTGAGTATACGTCTTGATAGTGAAGATATACTTGGACTTTTCGAACTGCAAGTCTTTGTTTTCACATTGTGATTATGACTAGTATATGAGATATGGGGAGGAAAAATTTGCTCTCTCATGGAGGAGCCAAAAATTGCCACGTGAATGATGAGAACAAAGGAAAAAGAGAGGACTTGGGAGCTGTTTGAGATTATTAAAAAAGAATTTTAGGACAAAATTGAGACCTAGATTAAATCAGACATTGAAAGTGAAATGAGATGTTAGTTTATTTTTTTATTTATTTTCTTTTTTTATAATCCCAAACAGCCCTTAAGATTCTATATATATATTTATATTTTTTTTTATAATACCAAATAGCTCCTAAGTCCTCACTTTTTATTTTGTCCTCCTGAACCAGACAACCAAGACAATTTTGGTATTCACAAGAACCAAACATACAATGTGAGTCAAATGAGAATAAGTTGTGAGTAAAATGTGACGTGGACCGGACTTAAGATTCTGGTTTTTTTTTTTAATCCCACACATTTTTTTTACATAATCCTAAACAGCCCCTAAAGTTCTTTTTTTTTTTTTAATCCTTGCTTTTTAATTTGTTCTCATCATCCACGTGGCAATTTTTGGCTCCTTCGTGAAGGAGCTCTGAGACTCTTGCCGTGAGCAAATTCATTCCCTGAGATATAAATATCCCCCCACATGATATATGAACTGACTTTGACTTTATAATAGACAATCAATAATGATACACACACACAATTTTACATATTTTTCTACACCACACAATCCTAATTATTAATTTCACTGAATCACACATAGATCTCACATAGATCCCATGCTAAAGCACGTGAGAACCATTGGAATCAATGAGAATTGTATGGTATAGAAAAGTGTATAAAATTGTATCATTACTTACAGACAATTCATATTCCAGTCATTTCTAGAAAACTCCACAGCTTTGTTGACTTAGTCTTGAACTAGATAATATTGCTCATAAATTCTAGGAATTGACATCATGTTTGCATCATACATGTGTAGGAATTTGCATCGTACTCCAACAGAACATGTGGTTTTGACCAAATTTTATTATTATTATTATTATTATTTTCTGGGCAATTGATCAATTGATTGATCTGTGGTTACAATGATGTCTGCGGTTACAATGATGTTATTTGGAATTGAACCAACAACCTCTTTCATAGAAATAATGATAATTATTAATTAATTATTAAAGACAATAAAAATAAAGCAATTATATATATATATATACAGTCAGGCTTTAAAGAGGGCACCCTCTCTTTATTAAAGAGAGAGGGCCTCTGTTTTGGCCGTTGGATCGTGTTTTCATTAAGGGTAGTTTTGTCATTTCACTGTTTTTAAACGCAATCCGATTGTCAAAACAGAAGTTCTCTCTTTAATAAAGAGAGGGCGCCCGTTTTAGAAAATCTCTGTATATCAGTCTGGCTCTAAAGAGGGCGCCCTCTCTTTATCAGTCTGGCTCTAAAGAGGGCGCCCTCTCTTTATTAAAGAGAAGGTCTCTGTTTTGGCCGTTGGATCTTGTTTTCATTAAGGCAGTTTTGCCATTTCACGGTTTTTAAACACGGTCTGACGGTCAAAACAGAAGTCCTCTCTTTAATAAAGAGAGGGCGCCCTTTTTAAAGAATCTCTGTATATCAGTCAGGCTCTAAAGAGGGCGCCCTAGAAAATGTAGACTCATTATCGCAATGGATAGGTATAAGAGGTATTGGTATAGGCCAAACTAGAATTTCTAAACTAAATTCCTTAACCACTTTGCCTCTTTTCTACTTACAGCTCAACTTGCAAATTCATGTCATGGTGGACTCAGCTATACAAATTCGTTCCTTTTTCCACGAGATCTTCCACAAAAAGCGAAAAACCATTCACTTGTTGATAAAAGATTCTCCAACCTTCAAAAAAATATTGCATGTTAATATAAATAACTAGAATCACTAGCTTCAGCAAAAAAAAAAAAAAAAACTAGAATCACTAGTATTGGTGTAATAACCTGCATTTTCTTGCATTGTCATATTTAAAATTAAATATACATTGTCTGCCTTTATTTAAATTTCAATTCTTATGTGTAAGATTTATTTCTTGACTGATCTCATAATTGAAATTACTTTTAGGGTCAAAATGCGATTTTTATAAAATTTGGCAATACCTGTGTTGAATTTCAAATCTGTATTTCCAAAACGGTGAAAATAAATTCTTTTAACTCAAACTGAATTTTTATAAAACCGAAAAATTGTTTCTTTCAATAAAATGAATTCTCTGTATTTTTGTGATGAACACCGTGTCACGAAAATGCCAGTTTAGGTTTAAAACTGTCCGCGCAGTGCTAAACTTCCACAGAATTTTGGGAGTGACTGATTGGACAAATTTCTTTATACCCAATTATTATTGCTAATGATTTCCCTTAGGCCATTATGCTTGGTTATTTATACACTAATATTAGTGGAGCTATTTGTGCATTAGTGTATGTTTACATCATCTTGCATATTCCTTATTAACTACCAATTAATTAGAAGTTAGTGGTTAATAATTAGATTGTTAGGCCATTATGTTTGGTTATTTATACACTAATATTAGTGGAGTTATATGTGCATTAGTGTATGTTTACATCATCTTGCATATTCCTTATAAACTACCAATTAATTAGAAGTTAGTGGTTAATAATTAGATTGTTAGGCCATTATGTTTGGTTATTTATACACTAATATTAGTGGAGTTATATGTGCATTAGTGTATGTTTACATCATCTTGCATATTCCTTATAAACTACCCATTAATTAGAGGTTAGTGGTTAATAAATGGATTGTTAGGCCATTGTCTCCAAGTGAAAGCTTGGCTATTTATACACTCACATACTCTCTCAAACACACACATTCTACACTTCAAGCATAGAGAGCTTGAGAGAGTCACATAGAGAGATAAGAGAGTGAAGAGAGTTCATAATTTCAGAATTTGAAGAGCTCAATCCTCCATAGCCAAAGCTTGAAATTAGAGATTCTTAATTCTTGTATTTCTTTCTCAACAACTTCTTCAATCTATATCACGGTGAGTATTCTAAACTCACTTGGAATGTAATCTCATATTTATTTACTGTTAGTTTAGTCTAATTTGAAAAACACCATTGTTAATTTTTGTATGAAAGTTTGAAGCTCAAAAAATAGTAATTTTTCAAACGTAACTAAAATCAATTCCGTGAATTGGGAATGAAAGATCTTAGTCCCAATAAGTTGTGGTTCGAATACTACGGCTTAATTCATCCGTATCGCGACGTACCGTTGATTTAAAGTTTTGTCACCTCTCGGTTTTACGTGAAATCCGAGAGCTACGATTGACATTTTTCAGCACTGACGACTTTTAGTAAAACGGCCTTAATTTCCTCTAGGAAACTCGAAAACGCGCACGGTTTGAAGCGTTGGAAACTAGACTCAAAGAGCTTTCTGTTGATATGTAATTCATGTATACAAATTTTAACTCATTTTTGATGGCATTACTTCAAAGTAGACCCACCGGTTGTTTAATATAAGATTTGATTTCTTCTCATATATCCATGGTTATCGTTCCCAGTACTTTATATTTTTGTATTAAGTCACATATCATTCATGTGGAGTCAGTGCATGGTGAGTGTTGGTAGTATGGAAAAGAGTAATGGTAGTGTGGAAAGAGTATGAGTTTGAGTTGTGGTCGTAGTTGTGGTTGTGGTCGTGGTTGTGGTTGTGGTTGTGGTTGTGGTTGAGATTGTGGAAGAGGGTATCTTTGAAATGCGAAGGTGGCAAATATGGACACTCCCTGACGCCCATGGAAGCGTTAAAGTGTGTGACGCCGAACTTGGACACTCACTGGCACCCATGGAAGTGCTAAAGTGTGGCCTACGGACACTCCCTGATACTCGAGTCTGGATACTGTGTGAGGGGTTGCCCCGGTATTTGCATGGCGGTTAGGGTATTCAAAGTGTGAGGCAATGGACACTCCCTGGTACCCCGGACCAAAGTGTGATGCAAACTGGACACTCCCTGGCGCCCCGTTGCTAAAGTGTGGCTATCTTAGTGTTTCAAAGATACCAGGAGTAGGATAGTGGGTTGTTGGGTTTTGTCGAGAGAAAAGAGTCGGTTAGATGAGATGGTGCATCGTTCTCATACACGGTCACATATGTGTGAATTTATCTTTTAAATAATGTTGTGGTTGTTTTCTAAACGAGCTCTTTATCTTAAATATAAACTTGTGGTTTTTAAATGGAAATGGGAAAAAGGTAAATGAGTATGTTTTACATTCAAAGTTATGTTTTTAATACTCACCAGCTTCTTGAAGCTGACGGCGTTGATGCGTCCTGGACATTCGTGTTCAGGCTTTGCAGGTTATAATCAAGATGAACCTTATGACTACGCTAATTGAGAACAACTGCTGGAAAGAGAATTTACTTTTATATGCTTTAAGTTTATGTGCTTTAAGTTATGAATTAGTTTTGTAATAAGGATGATTGTAATAGACTTTAAGTTATTGTTTTTTTTTTAAGGCGGTCTGTGCCTTAGTTGACCCCGTACCATAGGATGTAATAAGTTAGAAAAAAAAATTGTATAAGCCCTGATTGCTCTACTCTGATTAATGGTTTTATGTTGTTCGACGTTTGGGAGGGAATCGATCCTTCAAACTGTCGCGACCTACGGGTCCATAAAGGAAATTAAACGCTTTCCATATTTATGCTACGTCGGGGCGTGACAGGATTTAGTGGTATCAGAGCCATGTCTCCTAGATTGACCAGGCTCAGTTATTCACGCCACAGACTAGTGACACAGGGTACCTTTAAGTTTTACTAAGCTATACAACTAAGTTTCTCTAAGAAAAGTCTGATTTACCAAGCTCATATTTACCGAACAACCAAGTTCCAGTTTTAGTTTAGTACGGATTATCCTTAGTTCAGAAACTAAGTTCTAGGTTGGTTTTGTCATAGAGATGATTACACGATTGTCTTGTCACATCGACTAGAATGATAGCAGTCGCCATATATCTTCAGACGTATCCATTTAGGATTAGCCGAGATGGCCATAACTTATGATGCCCCTACAGACAGATAGTAGCCGAGTTTCTAAGAAGTTAAAGCATACCATAGCCTTCATAAATAGCTTAGGCACTGACAAACTTCCTGAGTCAAATCTCGGAACAGTTAGCATGGCCCACAGCCCAGAGTATGGAGAATAAGAATACGACCTCTTTGCTATTAGACATTAGCCTCTCCACATGCTCTCACTCTCTACACGTGCATCAATATTGATACATCACTCTCTCTCCATGTGGTCTCACTCTCTACACATGCATCACTCTCTGCCCTCTCTCTTTCTTTCTTTCTCTCTCTTTATGTCACTCTCATTCTCACCGACCCCGCTCTCTTTCTCTCTCTCTTTATGACCCTCTCACTAACCCCCTCTTTCTCTCCCTTTCTGTCACTCTTCACGTGCTCTCTCTCTCTCTCTCTCTGTCACTCTCAGTGATCCTCTCTCTCTCTCTTTTCTTTCTTTCTCACCTGCCCCCTCTCTTTTTGTCACTCTTCACGTGCTCTCTCTCTCTCTCTCTGTCACTCTCAGTGATCCTCTCTCTCTCTCTTTTCTTTCTTTCTCACATGCCCCCTCTCTTTCTGTCACTCTTCACGTGCTCTCTCTCTCTTTCTCTCCTTTTAAAGACCATCCATGTCCCATATCTCTCTATCCTTCTCACCATGAGCCTTTCTCCGTCTGACCCTCCCCATCTCTTTCTTCTTCTCTTCTTCTTCCTTTTGCCTCTTGGCAGAAACTCATCTTCCCCCTAAAAAAAAAGAAAAAAAAAAAAAAAAAAAAAACCTCACCCAACCCAGATCTTAATAAGAGGAAGCTAAAACAAGCCAAAAATGGTTTCTAAGAAGGTTGTTAACACAAGTCGTTGTGGTGCATGCGAGTATAACAGAAGACGGTGCAGAAGTGACTGTTCCTTGGCTCCCTACTTTCAATATGCTGGGAGTGTGAAGGATTATGAGGCAATTCACGGCCTTTTCGGATATAGGAATTTTCTACGCCTTATTGAAAGGGTACCTGAGGTAGATCATCTACAAACTATCAAATCCCTTGCGTTTGAAGCCACAGCTAGGCTTCAGGATCCCATTTTGGGTTGTGTTTCTTACATCTTTTTTCTCGAACAACAAGTTCTTGAAACGAAAGAACAAGTCTCACAACTTCAAGCTCAATCAAAAGAAGAGTCACCCAAACAATCCAAAGAGCCTGATCCAGATCCTTGGCTTAACTATGCCATGGTAGATCTAGATCACGACATAGAAAACCCTCGTAAGTGTTCCAATCTCATTTCTCACACCACAACTACTCCAATCTCTTATGAAATCTCTAGCCCTACCTGTATTCCCCCTGTCACTCAAATTTGTACAACCTCTCCTTGGTCTAATCTGATCCAGTCCTTACTGTCTAGCAACAACCAACAAACCTCTCCAAGTCTGTTGGATCTCGCTACTCCCAACACAATTTCTCCAGTCCAGTCCTTACAATCTAGCACCAACCACCAAACCTCTCCAACACCACTGGATCTCGCTACTCCCAACACAATTTCTCCAGTCCAGTCCTTACAATCTAGCACCAACCACCAAACCTCTCCAACACCACTGGATCTCGCTACTCCCAACACAATTTCTCCACTCCAGTCCAGTCCTTACAATCTAGCACCAACCACCAAACCTCTCCAACACCACTAGATCTCGCTACTCCCAACGCAATTTCTCCAGTCTCTCGTCCTGCCCCCACCACCTCTGTTACTCCAACTTGCTCCTGCTGGTCTAATTTAGTCCAACACTCACAATCTAACAAGTCCCGGATTCCCTTGGAGCAAACGAAAAAACCAGAGGTCCCAAGATATCCAAATCTCCTCCCAAATCTTCAAGCAAGTTCATCAAAAGCTGTAATACCCGTAAATTTTAATTGCGAAAAATACCAGTTTTGGAAATGGGCAGTATAAATTTTACCTGTGTGTGTGTATCATTGCGTGAGCTCAACACACACAAGGGTATCTTGTGTACACATGGAAATCACTCAAGAAATTAGTGCAGTGTGTGCGTTAATTTTGTGCTGGAGTGCTTTGTGAGTGGAGTGTGTGGTGTTTGTGTTGGAGTGAGTGGGTTGTGTAGTGATTATGGGGACCCATTAAAGGCTATTTATGTATACTAATTCCCCCCCCCCCCCCCCCCATTTCACTATCTCTCATCTATCTCTCAGTCTCTCTGCAGCTCTCTCTCTCTCGGCAAGAACACACACACACACATATTGATATATATACACACACTTATTGCTCATACACAGTCATATAAATTATTCAAGGAGTTTAATTCAAGCTTTGGACTTTGATTTTGGGTAAGCTTTTACTCAAATTTCTTATTCTAATTTCAGTTTATATATCTGTTAGTGTAGATAAATATATATAGTTTTCATATAGATATATTTTTTTTTTCATTAAGGGAAATTAGTGAATCCAATCAAGGTTTGGATTGCTAATTAACTTCTCTGTCCCTCTCTATAAAAAAATTCAATTGGGTAAATTTCCAATTGTAAAGTTATGATTATTTCCACACTGTTGATATATTTATATATATATATTTCATACAGTTAGATATATATATATATATATTTCATATGTATATTGTTAAGGGTCCAAAAATAGCGAGCAGAAAAACAGTCGCAGAAACGTGATTTCTTTATATCAAATGAAAGGTCTCGATCCCACGAGGCTCCATTTCAAATTTCAAGAGCTAATTCATAACGGTTGCGACGAACGGTCAACTTAAAGTTTTGCCACCTTTCGGATTTTCGATAAAATCAAGAGCTGTGGTTTGATCCATAAAAATCTGATTCCATAATTGTAATCTACGCGGAAAAAGGAAGAGATTCATATATTGGAAGTCTAATTTTGATTAAGTTTTCAAAATGGGTAAAAACCAACCTTTGATTTCAAAACAGGAAAAAAAAAATAAATAAATAAAAATAAATAATAATAATAATAATAATAAATAAATAAATAAAAGGAGACGACATTGTGACATCTCGCGCGCGCGACCAGGCATAATTTTGAAACGGTTTTAAATTGAACCCGTGGCCTTTCTGTATACATTCGCACGAGCGGCCCGCGCGAGCGAGGTCCCGCGCGAGCGGCCCGCGCGCGCGACCTCGGGCAGTTTATTAAAATATTCTGTTTTGTTATATTTAAGTCTATTATGAGCTAAGGGACCTTGTACCCTAAGCTTTAAGAGTTGTACTTTACTTTAATAGTAGTTGTACCTATGCTTAAAGGTGTTGTACCTCACTGATATACGCGCATTATTGTATATTGAGATTTGTAACAGATTGAGCAGTTCCGGTTTCTATTCCAATTAATTATTCAGCCTATCCTCGGTGAACGGTAGTTCCGTATGACCCTCAATAAAGTTGTATAACATGTTAATAGTGTATTTACATGTTTACTTGAGCTGCTATGCCTTAAGTGGATTATTTGAGTTGCTATGCCTTATGTGTTTACCTGAATAATTTCAGCATGCCTATTGTGTTGCTTTGAATTGATAGCATGCCTTAATAATCTGTCTTATGAAATATTGAGTATGTCTGGATGCTTAGAACTCGCATATGTCATATCATTTCATAAGCATGAGCATCAACACGAAAATCACGAAAATGATTTTGGGATGAAAGACCTTAGAGGCTTTCAATTTTTAAAAAGGGAAGACCGTAGAGGCTTCCAGGTTTTAAAAGGGAAGACCTTAGAGGCTTCCATGCATAAAACCCCCTAAGAGGGATTTTGTTTTGAAAAGTTAGAAATCCCGGATTTGTGGGTAGGCGTGTGAGATGGGTACCACTAGGAACTCGAATTTGCGGGATGTGCTGCAAGAAACCCCCGTAACGTTGAAGGCTAGGCCTCCGTGTAATTCGTAAGGCCCAAAGTCCCGCACGTTTGAGGCTAGGCCTACGTGGACGGGAAGCCCATGGTCCGGGTAATGATATTGACGATTGAGGGTGAGTGTTTAAAAAGGCATGAAAATGGTTTTCATGCATTGACATTGGCATTCGTTACACTCATGCATGATATATAACAGATGTTATTGTGCGGTTATATGACTATACGAGCCTTTGGCTTATGAACTATTAAATCTTCTTTTCAGGTGATATAGATAAGGGCAAGGCCCCGAAATTTGACAATGCTTCCGCTATAGTTTGAAGACCCCGTGTGTGGGGATTATCTTTTAATTAATGTAATAAAATTATGTTTCAAAGGATATGTTATGTTTATTTGGACAAAGGTTAGTCCACCCGCTTTTAAATAAAAGGTTAGCTAAACTCTGATTTTCCGCTGCTTATATTGAAAACGTTTCGTTTCAAGAAAAGAATGTTTATATGAAAACCAGATTTAAAATTTATAAATGTTTTCCAAATGATGAATTTATATTATTCAGGTAACCCTCGGAGTCTAGGACTCGGGGAGTTCCCGATTAGTCTCAAAGCCTACTATTATTACTGTTATTGTTGCACTTCCGCCGGTTGACACCCCGTCGCCGGGACTCGTGGCGGGGCGGGGCGTCACAGAATGGTATCAGAGCGTAACCGGGTCGAATACTTTGGACGCCGGGTTATGTGCTCGCATATTTAATTTTGTTGACATGTTAGACATGTTAGTTAGTAAAAGACATATGTTTTGATATGTGTTAATATGTTACTTAGTAACTTGAGATGTTAATTGTTTACTTGTTATGCTTGACATACACGTGTGCTATTGAATACACTTTGTGATTAGATCATGTTGTGTGATTCGTTTACTCGATTTGAACTTATTATAGTTATGTCGCCGCGTCGTGAGAATCCCAGTATTGAGCTCGAGGCTGATGAACAGATATCGGCTGCTTCGATCCCAGTTAGAGGCCGAGGTCGAGGTCGTGCTCGAGGACGTGGTCCAGGTAGAGGTCGTGGTCAAGGTCAAGGCCGTGGTCGAGGTCGTGGTCGTGGTCGTGGTCGAGGTCACGCGCATGATGTTGCATTTGAGTCTGAAGCTTCCACAGGACCGGTTGATAATCCTAATGGACCGCAAGGGTTACAGAATGTTGCTGATGTAATTGCAAGGGCAGTTAGAGATGCTATGCCGCCTCCTCCCCCTCGTGCTCCGAGAGGTGAGACCAATCCCGCTAGAGCTCGGGAGCGGCTGATTACCAAAGATTTCGATGCTAGGAAGCCGCCACAGTTCTCTGGAAGCTCTGACCCGATGGCTGCAGAGGATTGGCTTCAGCACATCACGAAGATATTCGAATTCATTGATCTTTATGAGGATGCTCTCCGCATCAAGTTGGCTACATATTTGTTTTCTGGAGAAGCTACCCATTGGTGGGATTGTACTGTGAGTGTTCATCCACTTGCTGGCATGACTTGGAAGTCATTTAAGAGTCTTTTCCTCGATAACTACTTTCCAGAAGTACAGAGGGATGCAAAAAGGGCTGAGTTCTTTACCCTTCAGCAAGGGGATATGTCAGTGACAGAATATGCTACTATGTTTTCCACCTTGGCTCGTTTTGCACAAGAGCAGTTGATCAGTGATCATTTCAAGGCTACACGTTTTGCCTCTGGTCTTCGACCCTACATTCGGAAGAGTCTGGCTAGCACGCCTATCACCACTTATGCTGATACTTTGACAAGGGCGTTGGGTGTTGAAAGTGTAGATTTAGATCTAAAAAGGGCCAGGGAGATGGTTACTCCAGCCAAGAGCACCGGTCAGTTTAAGAAGGCCAAGGCAGAGACTAGGTCTCAATTGCAGTCCCAACCTCCACAACAACAGCAGCAACGAGCCCATTCACAACAAAGATCTTCTTATCGAAGTTCTCAACAATTGGGGTTACAGCGAGGTGTGAATGCTGCTGGGGAGAAAGTTTGTCTCCGATGTGGTGATCCAAATCATTTTATCAAGTTTTGCCCTCAACCACCACCCAAGAAATCTCAGTCGATCGGTTCAACACCATACTATCCACCATCTCAGGCAATATCCACTCAGAGCGTGAAACCCTACCAGAACAGAGGGAACCAGGGTAATTATCAGAGGACAGATAACCGTGGTGGCATTCAGCCACAACAACACCAAGAACCCCAAGGAAGGAATTTTGCTCTCCCTATGTCATCTACTTATCATGTTTCTGGGAATGCCGGACCTTCTGTGATCCGAGGTATCGTCCCATTATTTAACTCTTGGGCATCTGTATTGTTTGACACTGGTGCATCACACTCATTCATCTCATCAGCATTCGCATCAGTATTAGGGTTAGAGATAGAATGCTTGGGGCATGTCTTATCTGTTGATACTCTAGTTGGAGGTGTTATTCATTTGAATCATGTTTGCCGTAGCTGTATGCTTTTGATAGCAGACCAGCAATTGAGTGTCGATTTGATTGTTATGCCGAATCTAGGATTCGATGTCATCCTTGGGATGGACTGGTTGGTCGAGTATCGAGCTTTCATAGATTGTTTTAAGCGCCGGGTTACTCTTTTCACTCCTGAGGGAGACAGTTGTAGATTCGAGGGCGATCAGTTGGATTTGCCGCTACCCTGGTTGTTTTCACGGAATAGTTTATATTCTTCTCTTGGAACTCTGGCTAGTTTATTGGCCATGGAGAGGGGCACTCCTCTTGTGGAATTGCCACCCATTGTTTGTGAATTTCCTGACGTCTTTCCAGAAGACTTATCCGAATTGCCACCTGTTCGTGCTATCGATTTTGCAATCGATCTTGTGCCAGGCACTTCACCTATTTCTATTCCGCCATATCGTATGGCACCAGCAGAATTAAAGGAGTTGAAGATTCAGTTGGAAGATCTCCAGAGTAAGGGTTTTATTCGCCCGAGTGTATCCCCGTGGGGAGCTCCTATTCTCTTTGTTAAGAAGAAGGATGGAACACTGAGATTGTGTATTGATTATCGGAAACTCAATCATGTAACGATCAAGAATAAGTATCCACTTCCAAGAATAGATGATTTGTTTGATCAACTTAAAGGTTCCACTTGTTTCTCCAAGATTGATTTAAGATCGGGTTATCATCAACTCCGTATTCGAGAGTCAGACATCTCGAAGACAGCTTTTAGGTCCCGGTATGGACATTTTGAGTTTATGGTTATGCCATTCGGATTGACCAATGCTCCAGCAGCATTTATGGATCTTATGCAACGAGTATTTCACGATTATTTGGATAAGTTTGTGATTGTATTTATTGATGATATTCTCATCTACTCTTCCTCTAAGGAACTTCACGAAGAACACTTGAGGATTGTCCTACAAGTATTGCGTACTCACCGATTATTCGGTAAATTATCTAAATGTGATTTTTGGTTGACAGAAGTGAAATTTTTGGGACACGTTGTCTCGAGAGATGGAGTGTCAGTTGATTCATCAAAGATTGAATCTGTTATGGATTGGCAGCCACCTAAGAACGTATTTGAGGTACGTAGTTTCTTGGGTTTAGCAGGCTATTACCGTCGCTTTGTAAAGGACTTTTCTCGTATTGCTTCACCCTTGACTAAGCTGACACGAAAAGGGGTGAAATTCATTTGGACTGAGGAGTGCGAGAAAGCTTTTCAACTTTTAAAGACTCGATTGACTTCTGCACCGGTTTTGATTATTCCGGAGCGTGGTGTTGACTACGCAGTTTATTGTGATGCTTCACTTCTTGGTTTGGGGTGTGTACTTATGCAAGAAGGAAAGGTTGTTGCTTATGGTTCGCGCCAGTTGAAGCCTCATGAGCAGAATTATCCAACTCATGATTTAGAGCTTGCTGCCGTTGTGTTTGCCTTAAAGTCATGGCGTCATTACTTATATGGGGAACGATTTGATGTCTTTTCAGACCATAAAAGCTTGAAGTATATCTTTACTCAACGCGATTTGAATCTTCGACAACGTCGATGGATGGAGTACTTAGAAGATTATGACTTTAAACTACAGTATCATCCAGGGAAGGCAAATGTAGTGGCCGATGCGCTGAGTCGCAAGTCACGAGGTTCATTGGCTTGTCTGACCATTCAGGAATGGAACATGCTCGATCAGATTGGGGAGTTTGAGGTAGAACTTGACGACTCTGATGATCGTACTTCGTTATATTCTGTTATGACTCAACCGTCGATCATCCAACAAGTGAAAGATGAGCAACAATCTGATCCTGTAGCATCTACTTTTCGTATGCGAATTCTTCGAGGTGATGTTATAGAAGGTTGGACTTTTGACTCCGAGCGTGGGTTGAAGTTCAAAGACCGTTTGTTTGTACCATTGGCAGTTCGTGAACAAGTGATGAAGGAATTCCATCATTCACGATTAGCGGTACATCCGGGAGGCAACAAGATGTACCATAATCTGCGACGTCAGTTTTGGTGGAAGGGCATGAAGCGCGATGTCGCTAAGTTTGTATCTCGTTGTTTGACTTGTCAACAAGTGAAAGCCGAACATCAGAGACCTGCAGGGTTATTACAACCATTACCAGTTTCAGAGTGGAAATGGGAGCACGTGACAATGGATTTTGTGACAGCACTTCCTAGGTCACCACGCGGTCATGATGCTGTTTGGGTCATTGTGGATCGTTTGACGAAGTCTGCGCATTTTCTGGGAATGCGTTTGACTGATTCAGTTGATGTCCTTAGTCGCTTGTATATTCGAGAAATCATTCGGTTACATGGAGTCCCTGTTTCGATTGTGTCGGATCGAGATCCGCGGTTTACTTCATTGTTTTGGGAGGGTCTCCAAAAAGCTTTGGGAACAGAATTGAGAATGAGTACGGCTTTTCATCCTCAGACGGATGGTCAGTCAAAACGTACTATACAAACCTTGGAAGATATGCTACGAGCTTGTGTTATGGACTTCAAAGGTAGTTGGGAAGACCACCTACCATTGATCGAGTTTGCATATAACAATAGTTATCAAGCAAGTATTCAGATGGCACCGTTTGAGGCCCTATATGGACGACCGTGTCGTTCTCCCGTATGTTGGACAGAAGTTGGAGAAGCGTCTCTGTTGGGACCAGATCTAGTAAGGGAAACTACTGAAAAGATAAAACTAATTCGTGCAAGGATACTTACTGCTCAGAGTCGACAGAAAAATCATGCTGATAAAAAGAGAAGACCTTTGTCCTTTGAAGTTGGAGATCATGTATTTCTCAAAGTTTCACCTCGTCGTGGTGTGCTTCGTTTTGGACAGGATAAGAAGCTTTCACCTCGTTTCATTGGACCTTTCCAGATTTTGGAACGTGTGGGTGAAGTTGCATATCGGTTGGCTCTGCCTCCGCAGTTGGCAAAAGTTCATAATGTATTTCATATCTCGATGTTTCGAAAGTACGAACCTGATCCGTCTCATGTTTTAGATTGGACTGATTTACCGTTGGAGCAAGATGCGTCTTATGAGGAACAACCCGTACAGATTCTGGAAGCTAAGGAACATGTACTTCGTGGTAGAACTATTCGTTTGGTTCGAGTATTGTGGCGTCACCATGGTACCGAGGAGACTACTTGGGAGAATGAGAAGGAGATGCGCGATCGATATCCGCAATTATTTGCTGCTTGAGTTAATTGTTTTCTGTGCTAATGATTATCTATGTGCGAATTTCGCGGACGAAATTTCTTTTAAGGTGGGTAGGATGTAATACCCGTAAATTTTAATTGCGAAAAATACCAGTTTTGGAAATGGGCAGTATAAATTTTACCTGTGTGTGTGTATCATTGCGTGAGCTCAACACACACAAGGGTATCTTGTGTACACATGGAAATCACTCAAGAAATTAGTGCAGTGTGTGCGTTAATTTTGTGCTGGAGTGCTTTGTGAGTGGAGTGTGTGGTGTTTGTGTTGGAGTGAGTGGGTTGTGTAGTGATTATGGGGACCCATTAAAGGCTATTTATGTATACTAATTCCCCCCCCCCCCCCCCCCCCCCCCATTTCACTATCTCTCATCTATCTCTCAGTCTCTCTACAGCTCTCTCTCTCTCTCGGCAAGAACACACACACACACATATTGATATATATACACACACTTATTGCTCATACACAGTCATATAAATTATTCAAGGAGTTTAATTCAAGCTTTGGACTTTGATTTTGGGTAAGCTCTTACTCAAATTTCTTATTCTAATTTCAGTTTATATATCTGTTAGTGTAGATAAATATATATAGTTTTCATATAGATATATTTTTTTTTTCATTAAGGGAAATTAGTGAATCCAATCAAGGTTTGGATTGCTAATTAACTTCTCTGTCCCTCTCTATAAAAAAATTCAATTGGGTAAATTTCCAATTGTAAAGTTATGATTATTTCCACACTGTTGATATATTTATATATATATATTTCATACAGTTAGATATATATATATATATATATATTTCATATGTATATTGTTAAGGGTCCAAAAATAGCGAGCAGAAAAACAGTCGCAGAAACGTGATTTCTTTATATCAAATGAAAGGTCTCGATCCCACGAGGCTCCATTTCAAATTTCAAGAGCTAATTCATAACGGTTGCGACGAACGGTCAACTTAAAGTTTTGCCACCTTTCGGATTTTCGATAAAATCAAGAGCTGTGGTTTGATTCATAAAAATCTGATTCCATAATTGTAATCTACGCGGAAAAAGGAAGAGATTCATATATTGGAAGTCTAATTTTGATTAAGTTTTCAAAATGGGTAAAAACCAACCTTTGATTTCAAAACAGGAAAAAAAAAAAAAAAAATAAAAATAAATAATAATAATAATAATAATAAATAAATAAATAAAAGGAGACGACATTGTGACATCTCGCGCGCGCGACCAGGCATAATTTTGAAACGGTTTTAAATTGAACCCGTGGCCTTTCTGTATGCATTCGCACGAGCGGCCCGCGCGAGCGAGGTCCCGCGCGAGCGGCCCGCGCGCGCGACCTCGGGCAGTTTATTAAAATATTCTGTTTTGTTATATTTAAGTCTATTATGAGCTAAGGGACCTTGTACCCTAAGCTTTAAGAGTTGTACTTTACTTTAATAGTAGTTGTACCTATGCTTAAAGGTGTTGTACCTCACTGATATACGCGCATTATTGTATATTGAGATTTGTAACAGATTGAGCAGTTCCGGTTTCTATTCCAATTAATTATTCAGCCTATCCTCGGTGAACGGTAGTTCCGTATGACCCTCAATAAAGTTGTATAACATGTTAATAGTGTATTTACATGTTTACTTGAGCTGCTATGCCTTAAGTGGATTATTTGAGTTGCTATGCCTTATGTGTTTACCTGAATAATTTCAGCATGCCTATTGTGTTGCTTTGAATTGATAGCATGCCTTAATAATCTGTCTTATGAAATATTGAGTATGTCTGGATGCTTAGAACTCGCATATGTCATATCATTTCATAAGCATGAGCATCAACACGAAAATCACGAAAATGATTTTGGGATGAAAGACCTTAGAGGCTTTCAATTTTTAAAAAGGGAAGACCGTAGAGGCTTCCAGGTTTTAAAAGGGAAGACCTTAGAGGCTTCCATGCATAAAACCCCCTAAGAAGGATTTTGTTTTGAAAAGTTAGAAATCCCGGATTTGTGGGTAGGCGTGTGAGATGGGTACCACTAGGAACTCGAATTTGCGGGATGTGCTGCAAGAAACCCCCGTAACGTTGAAGGCTAGGCCTCCGTGTAATTCGTAAGGCCCAAAGTCCCGCACGTTTGAGGCTAGGCCTACGTGGACGGGAAGCCCATGGTCCGGGTAATGATATTGACGATTGAGGGTGAGTGTTTAAAAAGGCATGAAAATGGTTTTCATGCATTGACATTGGCATTCGTTACACTCATGCATGATATATAACAGATGTTATTGTGCGGTTATATGACTATACGAGCCTTTGGCTTATGAACTATTAAATCTTCTTTTCAGGTGATATAGATAAGGGCAAGGCCCCGAAATTTGACAATGCTTCCGCTATAGTTTGAAGACCCCGTGTGTGGGGATTATCTTTTAATTAATGTAATAAAATTATGTTTCAAAGGATATGTTATGTTTATTTGGACAAAGGTTAGTCCACCCGCTTTTAAATAAAAGGTTAGCTAAACTCTGATTTTCCGCTGCTTATATTGAAAACGTTTCGTTTCAAGAAAAGAATGTTTATATGAAAACCAGATTTAAAATTTATAAATGTTTTCCAAATGATGAATTTATATTATTCAGGTAACCCTCGGAGTCTAGGACTCGGGGAGTTCCCGATTAGTCTCAAAGCCTACTATTATTACTGTTATTGTTGCACTTCCGCCGGTTGACACCCCGTCGCCGGGACTCGTGGCGGGGCGGGGCGTCACAAAAGCACCTACTCCATCCACTGATCCTTACTCTTTCTTCACTGTTAATAACTTAGCTCAAAGCTCCTTCTTGGGTTTAATTGACATGGTGGAGAGTCAACGTGTCTCTAAAAGAAAAGGAAAAAAGGTCGCGAGGTGGCTTTAGCCTCAAAACTAAGGCTCTTTTTTTTGTGTGTGTGTTTAAAAAAAAAAAAAATAGTGTGCGTCGGCAGTAGAGAAAACAGAAAAAAAAAAAAAAAAAAAAAAAAAAAAAGTGGAATGAACATCATGGTCCGTATTCGAGGTAGTCCCTGTACGTCGAGTGTGCGTGGGATTGAGCCATATGTTTTACTATGCGTGTCCCTCCACCAGCTTAATGTAGTTTGGATCATTGGGTGTTATTTTATTGGGCAACTGGGAGGATAAGCATTCCAGGACGGTATTGTCCTCAAAAGTAAGTCCTAAAGAATATTAACCCAGGGTTCTGTGGAACGGACTATAGGATCTATATGGTTGCTGAAAAGCGCGTAGGATGTCGTTAGCATTCGATCTCTGGAGGGAAGCCTCACGTTGGCAGAACTCAGTTCCCACTCAGCAAAATCCAAATGTACATTTGTATCATTGTAACTTTTCATTTCTAAAAAAAAAAAAAAAAAAAAAAAAAAAACCCTCCTTAGCACTATCTTCGCTTCTTATGCAATGTACCCTAAACATTGGGCTATCAGTTCAAGAATCAGCTGTGGAAATACTATCTCTTGTTAGTAACATAAGTGCACTTTCTAAAAAGAGGGTTCTAATCCCCATCACTTTCACGATCCACTTGTGTTTGCTATCATCAATTTAAACTAGCTCAAAGGCTGACATGACATGCTTGATCATTCCTAATCCTCCATTCAGGCCCAATTCGATACAATGGCAGCACATGCAAATCCATACTGCGAACACTGATATTACCAAATTCAAACAGCACTAGTGCATTCGCAATTGTCCAAATCATCTCATTGCCAAATCAATAGGCTGCTCCACTTTCTCAAAACTTTTACTCTCTTTCAAAACAAAAAATAAAAAATAATAAAAAAATAAAAAAATAAAATAAAATAAAAAAATAAATATTCTCTCTCTCCCTCATTTTCTTATTCACTCCTCCTCCTCGAACGCAACTCTTCCCTCATCTGTGCCGATCAAGGATCGTGTAAATACATGAGCAAACAATCATATGTGTTGTTCCCATCCATCCAGTACATGCATTGTTTCTAAACCCTATACCAACAGTCTGATACCCCACAAGCCTTTGGAACGTTCGAGATTTTGGAACGTGTCGGGAAAGTGGCCTATCAACTGGCGCTACCACCAAAGATGTCTGGGGTACACAATGTATTCCATGTGAGTATGCTAAGAAAGTACATACGAGACCCCTCGCATGTGGTTAATTATGACGATATTGAGACAAGTCATAACGTTTCTTATAAGGAGAGACCTGTGAAGATTCTAGATCAGAGTATCAAGAAGTTGAGAAATAAGGAAATTCCGTTAGTGAAGGTTCAGTGGAATCACCGTGACGAGAATGAAGCCTCGTGGGAAGTTGAAGCTGATATGAGGAAGAAGTACCCTGAATTGTTTCATGACTAGTTAGTCTTGATTTCGGGGACGAAATCCTGTTTAAGGGAGGAAGGGTGTAATAACCTGCATTTTCTTGTATTGTCATATTTAAAATTAAATATACATTGTCTGCCTTTATTTAAATTTCAATTCTTATGTGTAAGATTTATTTCTTGACTGATCTCATAATTGAAATTACTTTTAGGGTCAAATGCGATTTTTATAAAATTTGGCAATACCTGTGTTGAATTTCAAATCTGTATTTCCAAAACGGTGAAAATAAATTCTTTTAACTCAAACTGAATTTTTATAAAACCGAAAAATTGTTTCTTTCAATAAAATGAATTCTCTGTATTTTTGTGATGAACACCGTGTCACGAAAATACCAGTTTAGGTTTAAAACTGTCCGCGCAGTGCTAAACTTCCACAGAATTTTGGGAGTGACTGATTGGACAAATTTCTTTATACCCAATTATTATTGCTAATGATTTCCCTTAGGCCATTATGCTTGGTTATTTATACACTAATATTAGTGGAGCTATATGTGCATTAGTGTATGTTTACATCATCTTGCGTATTCCTTATTAACTACCAATTAATTAGAAGTTAGTGGTTAATAATTAGATTGTTAGGCCATTATGTTTGGTTATTTATACACTAATATTAGTGGAGTTATATGTGCATTAGTGTATGTTTACATCATCTTGCATATTCCTTATAAACTACCAATTAATTAGAAGTTAGTGGTTAATAATTAGATTGTTAGGCCATTATGTTTGGTTATTTATACACTAATATTAGTGGAGTTATATGTGCATTAGTGTATGTTTACATCATCTTGCATATTCCTTATAAACTACCCATTAATTAGAAGTTAGTGGTTAATAAGTGGATTGTTAGGCCATTGTCTCCAAGTGAAAGCTTGGCTATTTATACACTCACATACTCTCTCAAACACACACATTCTACACTTCAAGCATAGAGAGCTTGAGAGAGTCACATAGAGAGATAAGAGAGTGCAGAGAGTTCATAATTTCAGAATTTGAAGAGCTCAATCCTCCATAGCCAAAGCTTGAAATTGGAGATTCTTAATTCTTGTATTTCTTTCTCAACAACTTCTTCAATCAATATCACGGTGAGTATTCTAAACTCACTTGGAATGTAATCTCATATTTATTTACTGTTAGTTTAGTCTAATTTGAAAAACACCATTGTTAATTTTTGTATGAAAGCTTGAAGCTCAAAAAATAGTAATTTTTCAAACGTAACTAAAATCAATTCCGTGAATTGGGAATGAAAGATCTTAGTCCCAATAAGTTGTGGTTCGAATACTACGTCTTAATTCATCCGTATCGCGACGTACCATTGATTTAAAGTTTTGTCACCTCTCGGTTTTACGTGAAATCCGAGAGCTACGATTGACATTTTTCAGCACTGACGACTTTTAGTAAAACGGCCATAATTTCCTCTAGGAAACTCGAAAACGCGCACGGTTTGAAGCGTTGGAAACTAGACTCAAAGAGCTTTCTGTTGATATGTAATTCATGTATACAAATTTTAACTCATTTTTGATGGCATTACTTCAAAGTAGACCCACTTGTCTTTCTAATAGCGATAAAAGCATGTTAAAGCATTCTTTGATGAATTCACCGGTTGTTTAATATAAGATTTGATTTCTTCTCGTATATCCATGGTTATCGTTCCCAGTACTTTATATTTCTGTATTAAGTCACATATCATTCATGTAGAGTCAGTTGTACATGCATGGTGAGTGTTGGTAGTGTGTAAAAGAGTAATGGTAGTGTGGAAAAGAGTAATGATAGTGTGGAAAGAGTATGAGTTTGAGTTGTGGTCGTGGTTGTGGTTGTGGTTGTGGTTGAAATGTGGAAGAGGGTGTCTTTGAAATGCGAAGGTGGCAAATATGGACACTCCCTGACGCCCATGGAAGCGTTAAAGTGTGTGACGCCGAACTTGGACACTCACTGGCACCCATGGAAGTGCTAAAGTGTGGGCTACGGACACTCCCTGATACTCGAGTCTGGATACTGTGTGAGGGGTTGCCCCGGTATTTGCATGGCGGTTAGGGTATTCAAAGTGTGAGGCAATGGACACTCCCTGGTACCCCGGAACAAAGTGTGAGGCAAACTGGACACTCCCTGGCGCCCCGTTGCTAAAGTGTGGCTATCTTAGTGTTTCAAAGATACCAGGAGTAGGATAGTGGGTTGTTGGGTTTTGTCGAGAGAAAAGAGTCGGTTAGATGAGATGGTGCATCGTTCTCATACACGGTCACATATGTGTGAATTTATCTTTTAAATAATATTGTGGTTGTTTTCTAAACGAGCTCTTTATCTTAAATATAAACTTGTGGTTTTTAAATGGAAATGGGAAAAAGGTAAATGAGTATGTTTTACATTCAAAGTTATGTTTTTAATACTCACCAGCTTCTTGAAGTTGACGGCGTTGATGCGTCCTGGACATTCGTGTTCAGGCTTTGCAGGTTATAATCAAGATGAACCTTATGACTACGCTAATTGAGAACAACTGCTGGAAAGAGAATTTACTTTTATATGCTTTAAGTTTATGTGCTTTAAGTTATGAATTAGTTTTGTAATAAGGATGACTGTAATAGACTTTAAGTTATTGTTTTTTTTTTAAGGCGATCTGTGCCTTAGTTGACCCCGTACCATAGGATGTAATAAGTTAGAAAAAAAAATTGTATAAGCCCTGATTGCTCTACTCTGATTAATGGTTTTATGTTGTTCGACGTTTGGGACGGAATCGATCCTTCAAACTGTCGCGACCTACGGGTCCATAAAGGAAATTAAACGCTTTCCATATTTATGCTACGTCGGGGCGTGACAATTTGTACTAGGTATAACATTTTGGATGAGTCTTGTCACGCCCCGACGTAGCATAAATATGGAAAGCGTTTAATTTCCTTTATGGACCCGTAGGTCGCGACAGTTTGAAGGATCGATTCCGTCCCAAAACGTCGAACAACATAAAAACTATTAATCAGAGTAGGGCAATTAGGGCTTATAAAAATTTTTCTAACTTATTACATCCTATGGTACGGGGTTAACTAAGGCACAGACCGCCTTGAAATAAAACAATAACTTAAAGTCTATTACAGTCATCCTTATTACAAAACCAAATCATATCTTAAAGCACATAAACATAAAGCATATAAAAGTAAATTCTCTTCTCAGCAGTTGATCTCAATTAGCATAGTCATAAGGTTCATCCTGATTATAACCTGCAAAGCCTGAACACGAATGTCCAGGACGCATCAACGCCGTCAGCTTCAAGAAGCTGGTGAGTATTAAAAACATAGCTTTGAATGTAAAACATACTCATTTACCTTTTTCCCATTTCCATTTAAAAACCACAAGTTTATATTTAAGATAAAGAGCTCATTTAGAAAATAACCACAACATTATTTAAAAGATAAATTCACACATATGTGACCGTGTATGAGAACGATGCACCATCTCATCTGACCGACTCTTTTCTCTCGACAAAACCCAACAACCCTCTATCCTACTCCTGGTATCTTTGAAACACTAAGATAGCCACACTTTAGCAACGGGGCGCCAGTGAGTGTCCAGTTTGCCTCACACTTTGGTCCGGGGTACCAGGGAGTGTCCAATGCCTCACACTTTGAATACCCTAACCGCCATGCAAATACCGGGGCAACCCCTCACACAGTATCCAGACTCGAGTTATCAGGGAGTGTCCGTAGGCCACACTTTAGCACTTCCATGGGTGCCAGTGAGTGTCCAAGTTCGGCGTCACACACTTTAACGCTTCCATGGGCGTCAGGGAGTGTCCATATTTGCCACCTTCGCATTTCAAAGACACCCTCTTCCACATTTCAACCACAACCACAACCACGACCACAACCACGACCACAACTCAAACTCATACTCTTTCCACACTATCATTACTCTTTTCCACACTACCATTACTCTTTTACACACTACCAACACTCACCATGCATGTACAACTGACTCCACATGAATGATATGTGACTTAATACAGAAATATAAAGTACTGGGAACGATAACCATGGATATACGAGAAGAAATCAAATCTTATATTAAACAACCGGTGAATTCATCAAAGAATGCTTTAACATGCTTTTATCACTATTAGAAACACAAGTGGGTCTACTTTGAAGTAATGCCATCAAAAATGAGTTATAATTTGTATAGATGAATTACATACCAACAGAAAGCTCTTTGAGTCTAGTTTCCAACGCTTCAAACCGTGCGCGTTTTCGAGTTTCCTAGAGGAAGTTATGGCCGTTTTACTAAAAGTCGTCAGTGCTGAAAAATGTCAATCGTAGCTCTCGGATTTCACGTAAAACCGAGAGGTGACAAAACTTTAAATCAACGGTACGTCGCGATACGGATGAATTAAGCCGTAGTATTCGAACCACAACTTATTGGGACTAAGATCTTTCATTCCCAATTCACGGAATTGATTTTAGTTAAGTTTGAAAAATTACTATTTTTTGAGCTTCAAGCTTTCATACAAAAATTAACAATCTGCTACTGTAATCCTCGTTTTCTGCCCAAACGGTGCAGAATCTGAGAAAATTGTATTAGACGAAAAGTGTGCAGAATCGAGTTTTGCTTAGGATTGCGCTGGCAGAATCTTAAATTTCCTTCGTTTTCCTAACAAAAATCTGAAAACAAAATTCTGCTACTGTTAAAATTAAAAGAGAAAATATTAGATTTAATTTCTAATATACTTACTCTGCTACTGTAATCCTCATTTTCTGCCCAAACGGTGCAGAATCTGAGAAAATTGCATTAGACGAAAAGTGTGCAGAATCGAGTTTTGCTTGGGACAACACGGGCAGAATCTTAAATTTCCTTCGTTTTCGTAACAAAAATCTGAAAACAAAATTCTGCTACTGTTAAAATTAACTACCTAAATCAGTAAATAAGGAATGAGTTACATTTTGAGTGAGTTAGTAATACTCACCGTGATGTAGATTGAAGAAGTTGTTGAGAAAGAAATACAATTACGAATTTCCAATTTCAAGCTTTGGCTATGGAGGATTGAGCTCTTCTCTCTCTCTACCAAATTTGAAGAACTCTCTGCACTCTCTTATCTCTCTGTGTATACTGAATTTCTCTGTGATGGAAGTGCAGAATGTGTAGTGTGATTGGGTGTATAAATACTCAAAACTCCCACTTAGGAACATTGGCCTAACCTCCCACTCATTACCCACTATCCTCCATTAATTAGAAGGAAAGTGCAGCAATGATGTGTAAATATACACTACAATTCATAATGCTCCATTGATAATTGAAAGGGTAGGTGGAGTTGGTGTGGGTCAAGGTGTGTTTGGGAATCAAGCTTATGGCATTAGGACAACACACATACTACAACCATTTGCCAAACAAGGCCTAAGGGAAAACTTCAGCAATAATAATTGGGTATAAAGAAATTTGTCCAATCAGTTACTCCCAAAATTCTGTGGAAGTTTAACACTGCGCGGACAGTTTTAAACCTAAACTGGTATTTTCGTGACACGGTGTTTATCACAAAAATACAGAAAATTCATTTTAATGTTAGAAATAGGTTTCTGATTTTATAAAAATACAGTTTGAGTTTTAAAAGAAATAATTCCACCGTTTTGAAATACAGATTTGAAATTTAACACAGGTATTGCCAGTTTTTATGAAAATTGCATTTTGACCCCAAAAGTAATTTCAATTATGAGATTAGTCAAGAAATAAATTTTTCACATAAGAATTGAAATTAGAATATAAACAGACAATGTATATTTAATTTTAAATATAATAATGCAATTTTTAAATATAATAATGCAGGAAAAATGCAGGTTATTACAAGTCTATTGCGAGAAGCTTCTCATATCAGAATGCGGGTTTTAACCATTGGATGGGAATCTGGCAATAAATGCATCTCCAGATTCTTAGGAATCTTATGACTAGATTCTCATCTAACGGTTAAAACAAGCCTTTCTCATATGAGAAGCTTCTCACAATAGACTTCCCCTAAGCTTCTCACAATAGACTTCCCCTAACATTTTATAGTACACATAAGTATATTCCAGCAGTTAAACAATTTAATCCAGGGGTCTCACAAACATACAAACATATGATTGTCACAATAATCCTTGTACACTAATTAGAAAAACAAAATTAAACTTGGATTAACTTGGTTTTATTCCCAAAACCTTAACCCAATGAAGTTACAAATAAAATTATTATGCAATTCAAACAAAATAGTCTTAAGAGACCTGTTTAAATAACTATACAATTAGTATAATACTACTAATGTTATACAAGAAGTAGTTAAATTCAATTAATTGAACAAATTGTAGTAACTCGTATTTTCATTTTAAATTGACGATTTAGACATCGTATGCGATTTTAACGAAAATTGGTCACAGGGGTATTTTGGTCATTTTCCAATTTTTTAAGTTATGAACTGAAAATATAATTTTTTTGGGAAAAGTTGCGTGAGATTAAGTGATTTGGTATTCGTGTTGGAAGTTAGAATTTTTCGATATCGATCCATTTAGAAGATATATCAGTTTCAGTACTTTTCACATTTAGTTGAATCCTAACTAACCTAGTTCAAATCCAACCGACTTGGGGACCAAGCAAACTATTTAGTTGCTACCTAACCTAAATGATCTTGATCGTCAAATAGACTACCTAACCTAAATGATCTTGACCATCAAATAGACTACCTAATCTAAATGATCTTGACCACCAAATAGACTACCTAACCTAAGCTAACCAATCGTGGCCACCAAGAAGCTTAGCCTATAAATATGGATGCTATGCTTCATTACTTTTACATCAAATTTCATAGAGTCAAAGAGAATTTATAAGAGAAAGTTAGAGGAAGAAGAAGAAGAAAAGTGTTTGGGAGTTGCTCAACATAATGTATAGGTACCGGGTTGTGTAAAATATACTTTCTAAATTCTCCGGAGTTTTTCTTTGTTATCTTTACTTGTACTCTTTTTGTAGTTATGTTGTGCTTTCATTTAGAATTGATGAGTATGAGTTGATTGCTAAGTGCTATGGGACTAAAGGGTCATGAGCAAGGAGCTCCTATCAACAGTCCAACAGTCCGACAGGCCTCAGGGAACGACGTACTGGAGACGGGTGAGGTGAGGTGAGGTAACTCTTTGCTATATGACCAAGAGGAACCTGGTATGATGCTCTTCGTGTGAGCGGTTGGTTCGAGTGAGCAGTTGGGTTGTGAGACTGATCAATTGATTTGATGTCGTCCTATTTATTTGATTGTCAATATCCTTTTGAGCATTTGTTACTCATGTCATATTGTATACTTCCCGGTGTGGTTTTTATTGGGATATATCACATAATAGTGATACGTTATCCATGATGAGCTGGTCATATTTTACTTGGTTATTAAGTAAAGATGATGTCATCGGATATGTCTTCAATTGGAAGTATTGATGGTCACGCCTCTTGTATTTTGAATTTGCTTCATTGTGATTGGATTGTCTATGGTAGTAAGCATGAGATCAAATACTTGACCTTTCAGGGAGTTCATGTGTGGCGGCAGATTGGCAGCATATCTATATGTGGTATACATATATGGTGACTGCGAGAGATAATCACTCTTGGTATTGAGAGTGGTGACGAGAGGGGGTGCCCCTTGGGGCATAGGACATTAATCATTGGGTTCTCTGTGAGGTGTGTTCACAATAGGGATGTGAGGTAAAGAGGGTATTTCTTTGTCTCTATGATTTCTCTATGTATTACAGTGATTATGTCAGGTTCATTGGGGTATTAAGTGGGGAGAGTACAAGGGTTTTGTATTTGGGTTATGGGATTTAATTCATGTAACTTGTACCATGTTTTACTCAATAGTGAAAGAATGGATCTCTCGAGTGTGGACGTAGGCAGGTGTTTGGCCGAACCACGTAGAAATCTGTGTGTCTTTTCTTTGGTGTGCATGTTTAATTACTGCTCATGTGTGTGTGTTTATTTGGGGGAATTTGGTTCCTCATGTTAAATTCCCAACAAAGTGGTATCAGAGCTATGGTGGTCAGATCATCGTGACAAAGGCGCACGGTGACAGTGGAGATTAGCAGCACGGTGGTACAAAGAAAAGCAAGGGAGGAAAATCCGATGATGCAGCATGGTGACAGTGGCATAATGTGGCCGTCGGTGGACTAGTGTACATGATGAAGATTATGAGTTGCAGAATTCTTGAGGATTTAGATTCAAAGCATTGGATGGGTAATTATCCAGTGTGGCAAGGGGTCGCAAATCAATGTTTTTGATTTGTTGGTATTTCAAGTATTTAGCGGGACTAGTTATGGGACATGTTGTTAAGGTTTTCAAGTGCTGCAGATTTATCGGTGGGTGTAGATTTGCAAGATTCTGCACAGATTGGAATTTTATTTTTTTTGGGTGATAGATCCTATATATTGCAACATGTTGGGATCTAGGGCCGAAAAATAAATTTGATACTACTGTGATTGTAGTAAGTTGCGTATGGTGGAGAGGTTCTCACATTCTACTCATACGGGCATTTCTCTTGGTTGTTAGATTCCGGGTATGGTTAGTACGTGCTTCTGGAGAAAATAATTTGATGGGTTCCAAGAAGACGGGGGCAGACACATGCACAATTATCCGACAGAGGTAATTGTTAGGATACTGCACGTAGGAATGTTGATCAAATATTTTTTGGAGCAGGTTCGCTATTTGGGTGGTGTGATATTGATCCCAAATTTGCGGAGGAATCTAATATTGTTGCTGAAATCACACACATCAGTTGAGAGAAATGTGGATGGTTTGTGTCGTCTGGTTGGTAGAGTTATACTCCCAAGATATCGATGGAAAATTCTTGCAAGTGGGGTGAATGGTTTATTTCACGATTCAGACGATGGTGAGGGGAAATCCTGTTGGGGAGAAGGAGAGGTCGAGGCTCTTCTCTAGTGGAGTTAATGCGTATAATTAACTCGGGGCAATTGCACATGTATTGGCCGTATTGTTCGAATCGGGGGTATCGAGACCGTGTGGATTCGAGGTATGTGCAATCTGATATTTGTTATGGCCAATGGTGAAGTGTTTGCGGTTTGCCAAACGGATACAAAGCTGTGGGCTTTGTGGCCACTTTAGTTGAGGGGGTGCGAGCACACCAGCTAAAGGGTGCTGGTGATATGTGGCAGATTAATTACCCCATATGTGATATAGGGGTGATTATTGGGATATATCACATAATAGTGATACGTTATCCATGATGAGCTGGTCAGATTTTACTTGGTTATTAAGTAAAGATGATGTCATCGGATATGTCTTCAATTGGAAGTATTGATGGTCACGCCTCTTGTATTTTGAATTTGCTTCATTGTGATTGGATTGTCTATGGTAGTAAGCATGAGATCAAATACTTGACCTTTCAGGGAGTTCATGTGTGGCGGCAGATTGGCAGCATATATATATGTGGTATACATATATGGTGACTGCGAGAGATAATCACTCTTGGTATTGAGAGTGGTGACGAGAGGGGGTGCCCCTTGGGGAATGGGACATTAATCATTGGGGTTCTCTGTAAGGGGTGTTCACAATAGGGATGTGAGGTAAAGAGGGTATTTCTTTGTCTCTATGATTTCTCTATGTATTACAGTGATTATGTCAGGTTCTTTGGGGTATTAAGTGGGGAGAGTACAAGGGTTTTGTATTTGGGTTATAGGATTTAATTCATGTAACTTGTACCATGTTTTACTCAATGGATCTCTCGAGTGTGGACGTAGGCAGGTGTTTGGCCGAACCACGTAGAAATCTGTATGTCTTTTCTTTGGTGTGCATGTTTAATTACTGCTCATGTGTGTGTGTTTATTTGGCGGAATTTGGTTCCGCATGTTAAATTCCCAACAGTTTTTAGATGCAGGTAGTGCCGATAACCGAAGTCTGGAAAGGAGATAAGGCTAAGGAGATATTGGAGATCTATGGAGAATATGGACCTGTTGGAAGTTTTAAAGAAATATTGTATTTTTATTTTAAAGAATCAAATTGTATTTGAATTTAATTCAATGGAAATACGCTTAATTTTTTTCCAGGGCGTCACAAATGGTATCAGAGCCTGTCCCCAGCCGGAAGTGTAGGACTATATCGAGGTTTTATAGTCTACATCACCTGGGAGGAGTCAGAGAAGGTAGAAAAATATTTGTTTTTCAAAACAAAATATACTATTTTTGTTTTAAACATTGTTTTAATAAATTTATGAATTTATTTGCCAAATGCTTTTATCTCTAGATTTCGGGATGAAATCTCTGTTAAGGAGGGTAGATTGTAGTAACCCGTATTTTAATGTTTAAATTGACGATTTAGACATCGTGTGCGATTTTAGCGAAAATTGGTCACATGGGTATTTTGGTCATTTTTCCAATTTTATAAGTCATGAACTGAAAATGTAATTTTTTTTTTTAGAAAAGTTGCATAAGATTAAATGATTTGGTATTCGTGTTGTAAGTTAATATTTTTCGATCTCCGTTCAGAAGATATATCGGTTTCAGTACTTTTTACATTTAGTTGAATCATAACTAACCTAGTTCAAATTCAACCGACTTGGGGATCAAGCAAACTATTTAGTTGCTACCTAACCTAAATGATCTTGACCGTCAAATAGACTACCTAACCTAAATGATCTTGACCACCAAATAGACTACCTAACCTAAGCTAACCAATCGTGGCCATCCAATTCATTTTGGCCACCAAGAAGCTTAGCCTATAAATATGGATGCTATGCTTCATTACTTTTACACCAAATTTCATAAAGTCAAAGAGAATTTCTAAGAAAAAGTTCGAGGAAGAAGAAGAAGAGAAGTGTTTGGGAGTTGTTCAACATAATTTATAGGTACCGGGTTGTGTACAATATGCTTTCTAAATTCTCCGGAGTTTTTCTTTGCTATCTCTACTTGTACTCTTTTTGCAGTTATGTTGTGCTTTCATTTGGAATTGATGAGTATGAGTTGATTGCTAAGTGCTATGGGACTAAAGGGTCACGAGCAAGGAGCACCTACCAACAGTCCAACAGGTCTCAGGGACCGACGTACTGGAGACGGGTGAGGTGAGGTGAGGTGACTCTTTGCTATATGACCAAGAGGAACCTGGTATGATGCTCTTCGTGTGAGCGGTTGGTTCGAGTGAGCAGTTGGGTTGTGAAACTGGTCAATCGATTTGATGTCGTCCTATTTATTTGATTGTCAATATCCTTTTGAGCCTTTGTTATTTCTGTCATATTGTATACTTCCTGGTATGGTTTTTAGATGCATGTAGTGCCGGTAACCGAAGCCTGGAAAGGAGATAAGACTAAGAAGAGATATAGGAGATCCATGAAGAGTATGAACCTGTTGGAAGTTTTAAAGAAATATTGTATTTTTATTTTAAAGAATCAAATTGTAATTAAATTTAATTCAATGGAAATACGCTTAATTTTTGCGAGGCGTCACACAACTGTTGGAACAATTATAACTTATCAAGGCACATGCTAGAGTGTGACAATATTAATGTGGTAACCGTGGGTAACTTTCAAGAAGACAGCAAAAATAAGTAGTTACGAAAAATATGTACATTCTATTTAAACATAAGCAGCAGTTGGATCGGAATTCTGAATTTTGAAATAGTGTAAACAGATTTTTTAAAACATGTTTTCTTATGAGAGGGTATCTAGAAATACACCATTAATATAACAATTTTCTACCCAAATGAAAGAATGATAACCATGACCGATGGTTCATTATCATCATCAAACAATCGTTGGGAAATCCAACAAGATCAATTCCAAGAAGAGAATGTCTACTATTCTCTTTTAGAGTCCATCCAAAAAGCAATCAATAGACAAGTAATAGGCTTGGGAATTTCTATACCCTACTACAATCACCATCTCTTGTTACTGAATCCTGAAGCCAAGCCACACGAAGTTACCCTTGGATACACCCCATACTTGGGAGATTTTTTTAGTACTTTGTGAAAATTTTATAATACAGAGTGAGTACTGGAAGAAATATTGCAAAAATGGTGATTAATTTCGATGATTTTACTGTGGTGGAATTTGATGAGGAAGATCTCCACAGCAATATAATTGCTGAAAAAGACCCATTGGAAAATTCCTCTTTTCAGGGTTCGAAATTAGAGAAAGGGTAAATTGTACATGCTCCTAACGATGATTTGAACAGAAATTCGATGAGGAATCAATGCCAACCATCGCTAGGTGACATTGTGAAGGACGCAATTACTATTATCAAGAAAGAGGAGGCCTCATACATCAACTCCAACAAAGTCTCCCCGGAGAAGGAAGAAAATAGTGAGCTGTGTGCCGAGACGTCCAACCAAGAAGACAATTTGCAAGCACCACAGATCGAAGAAAAATTGGGTTCAATTTCAAAGACTAGTCACCCTGGCTCAAAGTTTACTAACAAGAACTTGTGTCAACCATGCCCAAAACCAATCAAGAATTAATGGTCTCAAGACTCTCAACCAAATTAGAGTTGGACCAAATATCACCCAAATCCTACCCACCAACATTACCAGCGAAACAATAATAGATTACGCTTATGTAACGCCGTGGGTTGATCAACGCTTCAAGCGCTTTGATAGACAACTCTCTAACCATATTGTTGAGATTTACGCAGCGGAATTAAACGAGCACACAATGAAAAGAAAATAACAAGGGAAAAGGAAAAGAAAAATAACACAAGAGAATTCTACGTGGTTCGGCAAAACCCTGCCTACGTCCACACCCCAAGAGATATTTCCTTAATATTGAGAATAAAAACTGGTACAAGAAACCTAGGATTAAATCACATAACCCAATTCACAAACCCTTGTACACACTCACTCAATACCCCAAAGGAAAAACCCTCACAATATTTTTTTCCTCTCTCTCACTAGAAAAACCAACCCGAGTGTATATCATTGCCCACAAGTATATGTTATACACACATATACATATGATATATACTACTACTTGCTTTTCTTGCTGATGAAGACTTCCCAATATTCATGCCACCTAATTGATAATCATAGACTTTTTATATCCATATCAAATTAAGTTTGAATAGTATCATACTTCCTATCAATACTCTCGGCTATCATAATAAAAGATGCCCAATTTATTTTGGACTACATGGGAATGGACCTCACAAATATTGGTCTGGCTATTGACAACTTCGACCGATCCAGTTTTATGTATTATCAACCATGTTCAAGTGTAAGCAAATCCAGTCAAAATTTTTCAAACAATTGTCCAACAAATTTTGGGTCCAAATACCCAAAATATTGGAAAAATCATTTACCTTCACTAAGGCAATACGAAAGGAGTGAATTTTCAAGACAAGGGGCCAAAAAGAAGACCTATAAAGACCTTTATGGGAGGAAAGATTGCAAATCTTCAACAAGCTCGTAGAAGCATCGTCAAATAACGAACGTAGTTGTACTATCTTGTTTCTTAGTACTATTAGATATTTGGCTACTTTTAATCCAGACGAATCAAATGTGAACTTTGTATCAACAGTGATTTAACTTGTAATAACCTGCATTTCATTTAATTTTAATTTGAGCATGTCCATATTTAATTTGTATTTGCATTGTCATAATTAAATTCATTTAGTATTGTCTGCTTTTATTTTAATTTCAGTCCTCATGTTTTGAATCTAAATTTCTTGTCCAATTCATATTGAAATTTTTATTGGGGTCAAACAGCGATTTTATAAAATTTAGCAACACCTGTGTTAGATTTCAAAACTGTATTTCAAAACGGTGGAAATGTTTACTTTTAACTCAATCAGTATTTTTATAAAACCGGAAAATCATTTCCTACGTTAAAAGGAATTTTTTATATTTTTGTGGTGAACACCGCGCCCCGAAAATACCAGTTCATGTCCAAAACTGTCAGTGCCGCATGGAACTTCCACAGATTTTGGAAGTGATGTAAAGATAGATGTGACATACACTTTACTTTCTATTTATGGCCACTAATGATTGCCTTGTGCCTTGTTTGGAGACATACAACTTGTATGTGTAAAGTTGTACCATAAGTTCCATTTCCCAAACACCCACAATTTGACCCCTACACATCTAATTGACCCCTAGGAGCTGATTGTATACACATATACGTGAGTATATCAGTATTTAGGATCTGTGTTTTGCTGTGCATTTAGTAATTGAAAAACAATTCATTTTGTTGAGTGATCAACAAAGCACTTGGGCACCAAGTTATTGATAGCTTTCTATATAAACACACATACGTCTTCACTTTTTGGAGATATCTTCACAGACTGAAATTTTAGAGAGAGTATCAGAGAGAGCTTGAGAGTTTAGTTGCAAAATATTATAGAGAGAGAAAACTCATCACCATAGCCAAGCTTGTGGAGGAATTTCTATATCTTATCTCTTTCTCAACAATTACTTCAATCACAATCTCAATGAGTATTTTAAACTCACTCCAAATGTAATTTCGTGCTTAGTTACCGATTGTATATGTGTATTGATTAATCACCATTGCTAATTCCTCCATGAGAGTTTGAATTTGAAAAACTTGAGATTTCCTAAATTTAACCAAAATTCGTTTTGAAAGATGATTTTGAAAGATTAGAGTATATATAGAGTATGGTTAAAGTATTTAAGCCTAATTCATCCATATGTGAAAGTATATTAGAAATCAAATTTTAACATCTTTTAGTTTTTCATAGAATTAGAGAGATATGGTTTGATTTGTGTTAAATTAGTTGTAGATTCTTAATCCTTGTGAAAAACCAAAGAGATCCATATATTACATGTCCTATTTACTTCTAGAATTGAGAATGGGTCAATTAGACCCCTTAAAACTGAAACAGAGCAGTTATGACGAAGAAGATGAAGACTCTCAAAAACTCGCGTGCGCGATCGCACGAGTGGCCCGCGCAATCGACCCCTCATGCGCACAACCCCCGCGCACGAGGTGGCTGGTTCTAGGCAGACAGAAAAGGATTTTAAAAGAAAAACAAAAATTAGGCAGATCGCGCGAGTGGACCACGCTAGCGAATCGCGCGAGCGATCCGCGCACGCGATCTCCGTGCACTCAGGTAGGCAGAAAAGGTTTTATAATAAAACGAAAATTGGGCATATCGCGTGAGCGGCCCGCGTGAGCGGCCTGTGCGCGCGACTTCTGGCAGTTTCTAGTTTTTGCTTGTCTTGTGTTAAGGAATTGTTTGGGTGATATTTTATGATCTGTTAAAGCTCCGTTTGGGAAATTTACTTAAACAGAATCCTATTTGGGTATGTTTGGACAATTAAAACGTTGTATTACGACTTATCAATCTCCGTATGTACGTCGTTTATATAATTCAGTAATTTGCCTCATGTTTTAAAGTTTCATGACATATATGTGGTGTCAGTTGTACATGCATGGTGAGTGTGAATGTTGGTCAGTATGGAAAAGAGTAATGGACAGTGTGGTATAGTGAGTGCGATTGAGATTTTGTTGTGGACACTCCCTGGTAAGTGAGTACCAAAGTGTGTTGTGATTGAGATTGCGGCGAGGGTGTCTTTGAAATGCGACGGTGGCAAAACTGGACACTCCCTGATGACCATGGTAGCGTTAAAGTGTGTGAAGCCGAACTTGGACATTCCCTAGCACCCATGGTAGTGCTAAAGTGTGGCCTACAGACACTCCCTGATACCCGAGTCTGGATACTGCATGAGGGTTCCTCCGGTATTTGCATGGAGGATTAGGTAGTCAAAGTGCGAGGCAATGGACATTCCCTGGTACCCCGGACCAAAGTGTGAGGCAAACTGGACATTCCCTGGCACCCCTATGCTAAAGTATAGCTATCATAGCATTTCAAAGATACTAGTGTGTGATAGTGGGTTGTTGGGTATTGTCGAGAGAAAAGAGTCGGTAAGATGAGATGGTGCATTGTTCTCATACACGGTCACATATATGTGTATCATATCTTTTAAATAATACTGTGCTTGTTTCCTAAAATGAACTCCTTGCTTTAATATAAACTTGTCGAATTAATTGGGAATTGGAAAAGGGTAAATGAGTATGTTTTACATTCAAAGTTATGTTTTTAATACGCACCAGCTTCTTGAAGCTGATGGCGTTGATGCGCCCTAGACATTCGTGTTCAGGCTTTTCAGGTTATGATATTGCTGGACCATACGACTATGCAAACTGAGAATCCTTGATGGAAAAAGAATTTACTTTTATATGTTTTAAGCTATAAACTGTTTTGTAATAAGGATGACTGTAATAGACAATAGTTATTGTTTTGTTTTAATGCGGTTTGTGCCTTTAGAGACCCCGTGCTGTAATATCTAATAAGTTAGAAAAATATTTGTAAGCTTTGATTGCTCTACTCTGATTATGATTTTATGTTGTTCGACATTTAGGACGGAACCGATCCTTCAAACTGTCGCGACCTACGGGTCCATAAAGGAAATTAAACGCTTTCCATATTTATGCTACGTCAGGGCGTGACATAACTCTAATATATTCATAACATCTATATCTATATGTGTATGTCAGAACACAGGAAACTTTTGAAATAATCCAATAGGATATTTTGTTCAACCATTAATAAGAAGTTACTATTGATGTTTTGACTTTAACACTTTAAACCATCTTATAGATTAGCCATTTTCTTATTCCTGCACAAAACACTTCAGGGAGTATTTTTGCTCACCCAAAAAATGGTTCACTAATGTTCATCCAAACATCTCATTGGCCAATGCAGTGGAACCCAATATTAAGTAAATGAAATGCTTGGGTGAGCATTGGTGAACCATATTTTGGGTGAGCAAAAGTATTTTCAACACTTAAACTTGTATAGAGAATAGTAGTTTCGGATACAATGAAAAAGAAACACAAATTATTTCACCAAAATCTCATGGAAATCACGTATCTTAAAACATGAAATGAGGTTCAAGAAAATGATTAGGATTAGTATGTGTAGGAACACAAAGCAAACCAACATGTAAAGAAGTTAAAAGGTTTAATACAAAACAGTGGCCTAAATAACAATGACTTCTCTGGATCATTTTACCAAATGGTGCACTGTAGTACAACAGTGATGATATATTGATAATTGGCCAATATCTTATACATATTTATGAACAGGTGCAACTATTATGAACCAGTGGTAAACCAACAGAGGACCGAGCCCTGGGCTCAACTGGGCCGTAGCCCAAGACAAACTTTTTGAAGTTTTGTTTTTACATATCTTTTAGCCCAGCCTTAAGAAAAAGCTTACCCATAGTTAGACCTGGGAATTGGGCGGGCTTTAGATAGGTTGGGCTGGAATGGGTATGAACGTTCATGGGTTCTAATAAATGGGCTGAAAATGGGTATGACCAAAGTTTGGTCCAAGTTTGGACAGATACCCAGATTCAGCCCATTAAAGTGACTTGGCACAAAAAAATTTGAACTCTTTGGGTGGGGCCAAAAATTAGTTCTTAGAATTGGTCAAACATGAAAACTGCAAAAAAAAAAAATTAAAAAATTAAAAAATCAAACGAAATAAATAACTAAAATAAATCACATTCAAAATCATAAGAATCAAAAAAATCTCAAACTCAAAAGAGATTTAAAAACTCTAGTTTATAAGTACTTCAATTAAGCATTTACAGAACAACTCAGACCATCACCTGCCTCCCCTCCCTTCAACTCAGACCATTGAATTTTAGTGTAATATTCTCTTAAATTTTCTAACGATTTGTTGAAGGGAGGGAATGCTGATACTAAAATTTAAAAATAAGGGAGGTAAGTGAGATTCTTGAAACGTGATGGGAGGTATGTGTATTAACGCCAATCCTCAAGGAAGGTATGTGATATTTACCCATATATTATAAAACAATGCTAGGAGCACTAACAAATTCTACTAACACTCACACCCACCCTCTATCTCTCTAGTGCCACTAGGAGAGAGATAGAGGGTGGGTAGTGCTTAGGAGAGAGATAGAGGGTGGGTGTGAGTGTTAGTAGAATTTGTTAGTGCCCTAAATATTACTCGATGTTATATATAATTGCTACATCTAATAACTCAGAAAGCTTCCTATGCGGACTCCTGCAAGCTAAGAAATGGAAACAACTTCTGTGCTGTCATTTCAGCATAGTTCAAACTCTGCCTCTGACACTTTGAACAGTAAAACAGCTTTTTGTAAAGCAGGTTTTAAAAACTGCCCAAATTTATTATTCAACTATGAGGGGCACAATATGAACTGTGCTGAAATAACAGCACAGAAGTTGTTTCACTAAGAAAATGTGGACCATGGTCCACTGATTAAATGGAAAAAAATGACACACATGCATCATTCAATTTAAGTTGAGACTTGACTCAATTTGCTGGATAAGGAAAAAAAAGATCCAATACTAGAGGTGGTAATTTTTGACACGATAACCCGTTTTATTGAGATAATCCGAATACGACACGACATGACACGCTTAATTTAAAATAGTTTGTATTATAAATTAATAGCACTCAAAATTAGAAATTAAACCCAAAGCACACAACCCGATTAATGACACGATTATGACACGAGAACTCGAATTGCCACCCCTTGGCCAATACGTCTCACTCTCTCTCACCCTTGTCTTTCTCTCTCTACTCTCTTCTAGTTCTGCTTCTTGAGCAGGAAGAGCCGCCGCCCTGAGGAGGAAGAGAGTTCCTTCCTCATTCCTACACATTCTGATATTCTATTTCTATATCTCATGATCAATTTCTTGATCGAACTTAAAGAATGATAAATCTCTTCAATTTTTTGGTGGAATTGAGTTTCCGAAGGAAAATTTTGACTTTGGTTGTAATTATGTGATATAGGTCTTGGAGATTCTCGATTATTTTCCCAGAAAATTTCTGAGGTGAGCGTTCAAAATTTGTTTTTTCAAGTAGATTTCAAAAGAGGGTTTTGTAGGATATTGAATTTTCTTGGAAAATTAGAAGGTGGGTATTGGAAACTTTGATTTTTGAGAGAAAAATGGAAATTAGGTGGTGCATATTGGTGATTTTGAACAACTTGTACATTGGGAATTTTGTGCACAAGAAGTTGGATTTATTTATTTTCTGTTTGTTGGTTTCTATTTAGGGGGACTTAATCCATTTTGGGCATGAATCTGTTTGTGCCAAATTGGGGTTTTGGCTTCAAAGGTATGAATTTAGGTGTTCTTTTCTTGTTCAAAATACTTATTGGAGATGGATATTTTTGCTAATGTTTCATTAGAAGCAATTAGATTGATGATTGCCACTAATTAAGTGGTATTTATTTATCCTGAGTCTCCTTCACCAAAAGAGACCAACCTCTTGGAGATGCTAATGTGGCTCTTTTACCAAAGAGGCAGCAGGAAGTGGCACACAAACAAATGGAGTGAAGACTTTGAAAGATGTTGTGAAGCCTAAGCATATAATTATATAAGAGAAAAAAGAAGGCATCCTCTAGTGTTGATGCATGTTTGAAGGCAGTCAGACCTCAAGAAATGGGATCCTTCATTTAGCCCAGAAGCCAGTTCTTATCCTAGGAAGCCTTTTTATTTATTCATAGGGTTGTTGATTTTCAATTATGTTATTTTATTTTCTATCAACCATTTTGTACCAAGACTCTGACTATGATTTCTACAGACATGTTATAAGGCAAATTGATGGTTTATATTGACGCATTGTCTTTGGGTTGGCACTCAATATTATCTTTATCCATGAAATGTATAGTTTATGAAAGAATTGAGAAAACAAGAGGGAAAAAGTAATTTTTGTTCCATACTGGCGAGTTTATATCCCTAGGAGAAATCAACACAAGAACAAAGGAGGAGAACCAGTAGGTAAAAAAATAGAAAGTCAATATAACACATGAAATAGAGCGCCAAAAGTTAAAATACAAGGTACATAACAAAGGTAACACCCTTTATGAAAGTCAATAAGACACATGAGAGAGTGAGTCCCAAAAGTTAAAAAACCAAAATAAAGGCAAAATAACTAGGCTGGTAAAATAACAAAATAAGCACAAGCAGTTGTCCATAGTGTCAGCACTCATCATCATAGTCATCATTGTGAATATATCAAATAATCAAGAGAACAACAAAGAGAAATAGAGCTAGAGTTTCTCATAACACCAAATCTGAATGAATGAATACAATAGAAAAAGGAAGAGATAACAATAGTATATCTAGGTATACTGTATTACCCTAATATAAAGTAAAGACTAAACTACCCTAAAGCTAAATAAAACTAATTCTAATAGCTAACTCTAATACCCCCCCCCCCCCCCCCCCCCCCCTCCCACTCAAACTCACGATACTACAGCTAGAAGAATGGAAAGTTTGCCAACGAAAAAACAAAAATGCTGAATGTGATGTGACTTTGTAAACAAATCAGCAATTTGCGTGGAAGAAGAAACAAAAGGCAAAGCGATAGTGTAGACACCCCAATTTTGACCAACCGTCGAATCAAGGAGTTCGTTACCTCTGAAGACCGATGATGACAATGACTGGTGAAATTCGAAGATTTTCCAAAGAATTCAAGTCCTTCGAAGATTCTTCAAATTAAGTTTTCAAAATTAAGAGGAAAGGAGGAGAATTGGGTGATTCGGGGAAAGACCAGATGTTGAAATACGTATGAGAAAGATAATCTGGAAAATAATTTCAAAATTGAAATATAAGGATTTTGAAAAGAAAAGAATTTTGAAAAAAAAAAGAAATAAAAAGGAGAGAAAGAGAGAGAATATTTTAAAAAGAAAAGGAAAACAAAACAAAAATACACATGTGGGTAGTCTATTAAAGTATATACTTGTATAAACTATATCTTGGACATACTAGGATGGGGTATATACTAGTATAAGTATAAATATAGTATACATTTAAAAAAAATACAATAAGTAAAAGAAAAGGGAATTTTGTTAGCTACGGCACGTGATGAAGCCGGCGGCATTCACTGAGTGTCGTTGCGCATTCACTGAGTGCCGGAACGGTACTCACTGAGTGCCGCAAACAATTTGTCGAGTGTCGCCCGCTGTAACAGATTGTGATTTCAAATACGTATGGAATATCATTGCACATGGGTTTTCACCCCCAATTAACCCTTGAGAGAGAGGCCTATATAAGTAGGCCTTCATCTCCTTTGTTAGGGGACTTGAATGATTTTTATATATGCAAGAGATATATAGAGAGAGAGAGAGAGTTGGGAGGAAAATAAGAAGTTCTTGGAGAAACTTTGAAGAATTTGAAGAAGTAATTTAAGAGTTTGGAAGATCTTCATCAAAGTATCAAGAATTCCCTAAGGTTCTAAGAGGTAACCTCCTAATCTTATAGAGAATTAGGCTAATTCAATCATAAATTCATAGTTCTAGGACCTTTTACACATTTTCAAAACCTCTCTTCTTATAGAATTTGTGATTGGATTCCATGGAGTTTCATTAATTTGGATCTAGATGATGTCTTGGGTTTAAAGTGAAGTTGATCTTTGAGGGCTTGGCATTTGAATCTTTTTATTAAGTAAACTTTGATTTTTTCACTTCTATTTTCCTTTTGAGATTCATGAGATTTTTCATATCTCATTGAGTCCTCTTGAATTTGATCCTTTACTTTCCTATGATCCTATGATTCATATGGAAACTAAGGTTGATCATGGCTACATCTACACATGGTTGGTGGGTTCAAGTCTTAATTCATGACTTAGATCTTTCAACTTAAAACCTCATGAAATTCTTTCCATAATTCCATGGAGGCTTATGTAGATTTGAGTCTTGTTTAGTCTCCAAGGACCATTAATTTGAGAGGAGAATATGATATAACAAATCTACATCCCTCAAGGATCATTAACTTGAGAGAGGGATAGATTCGACGACTTTCATAATTTAAGGTGTTGATATTGGAGCAGTGAATCCATGAACCCACTGTGATCAAGGATTTATTATTAAATCATGGTCTGTTGGAATTGGACGAGACCAATTGGAAGATGTTCATAACTTATATAAGTACCTCTGTGATTTTTGACTTGAAGAAATTCTATGCTTAAGGTGGTTTGGTTTCATGATTTGTATGTTAACTACTCTTTATCCAGAAAATCAGAACAGCAAGTCCTTTTTAAATATGATAGATAAGAACCTTAACCAACTTTTCTTCGCCTAAAATAATTTTTCTATGAAGCTTGGGATGTTAATAAGATCTCCTAAAAAGACCAAAAGGATTCTGAAATATTTGCTATTTTTAGAAAATCATACAAGAATTCTGGATAGAGAGTTGTAAAGTCCTGAGTGACGTGTGGTTATGACTCTATTCCCGGAGATCTAACTGTTGAATCTTTTATTTTCTTCTTGGGTTAGAAACTACACTCATAGATCCATAACATACTTAAAAATCATTAAGATCCAACCGTTAGAAGTATGCTTTTTCTATTTTTGAAAATCTAGTCCGCTCTCTGTTTTTTCTTGCAATTCAGTCACAATTTTGGCAAACTTTAATAAATCCAATCTAAATTGTCTCCTAATGTCCTAGGACCTAAACCATCTTTTAAATAATGTAAACTAAACCCAAATCCAGAGGCTAGATGATTCAAATTAATGAACAACTCATGGCTTGTTCTTATTCATACCCATGCATTCATCCATGTATATTAATACTTATAGTTAGGATCTAGTTTTAGGATAAGTTGTCTCTAATTGAACCTAATTGAACATGACTAGGGGTTCCTTATGATCATATTGGGACTATGGAATCTCTATATGGACATTACATTGGCTCCTAGTTAACACTTGTATATCTATAGAGGTGCTATGGTTCCAACTAGTTAAAAGAAATTCATAGTTTTGTCAATTCCTCCTCTATTTGATAGATTAAAGCTAGAAATTTTGGATTGATTATTTGATATCATATCTTGATTGAAGCATGTGGACTAACCCTTTGTTTTGTAGCGCTTTCGAGGTACAACTTCTCAACCCCTCTCTAGTTTATTTTTTTTGATTTTGTTGATTCTTCGACTCCATGCGCGACACCTTAGATTGGATCTTGCCTTATGTGTATATGTGATTATAGATCTTTTTCTTAGGATTTCTCTTTTGTGTGCATTACATGTTTAATATTCGCGGCGGGATCTCGGGTAAGTTCTCTAGTTCCCTTTTTGTACATCATATTGCTTGCTACTTGAATTATGTGATTTTGAATGCTATTTTATCATTAGCAATCTTACACCCTTTTAGACATGCTTTTGTAATGTATATGTACATATGTATTAGTTGAGGGCATGCCTTGATTAATAATTCGATTAAAAAGGGTGTCGAGTAGAGGCATATCATGAGATAGGATGAGGGGGGTGTTTTAGTCCGTCGGGCTCCTTCCCCTCTCATTCCATAATCCCCGGACCCAGTTTATCTTTGGTTTCGCAAGAGATCAGTTTGCTTTTAAAATAGTTTTTTAATTTTCCTTTTAAAAATTAAGTGGTGACTCGTATTTGAATTTGAAAAGGTTTTAAATGAAATGCGTGGGTAAAACTGCGAATATCCACAGATAGCTCCATGCTTAAGGTGATGATGAGTAATGTGACAATCAATCTCTATATGCTTGGTCCTCTCATGGAAAACTGAATTGTGAGCAATCTAAATAGCACTCTTATTATCAAAATACATAGGTGAAGGGCTAGGATAAGAGACATCCATATCGGTAAGTAACCAGCATAATCAAATAACCTCATGGGTAGTCGAAGCCATAGCACGATACTCAACTTCTGTGGAAGACACAACAACAACATCTTGCTTCTTGCTCTTCCAAGAAATGAGAGAATCACCTAAAAATATACAAAATCCAATAATGGACTTGCGATCTGTAGGATCACCAGCCCAATCAACATCATATTATGCACGCAGCTCCAAGGAAGAAGATGACAAAAGTAAAAGACTTTGAAACCAAGTGCCCCTCAAGCACCTCAAAATGCGATGAACTGTAGTAGGGAAGTAACAAACTGACTAACAACATGAATAACATGAGCAATATCCGGACGAGTAATAGTAAGTTAACCAAGCTACCAGCAATAGTACGATATAAGGTAGGATCAGGAAAAGGAATGCCATCAGAGGGGGGAAGACGAACATTAACCTCCAAAGGGGTATAAACAATCTTATTATTAGTGAGACGAGCACGCTCAAGAATGTCACATGTATACTTAGACTGAGAAAGAAGATAACCTTTTAGAGAAACGGCTACTTCAATCCCCAAAAAATAACATAGTGGACCTAAGTCCTTCATTTTAAAACAATGAGCTAATTCAAACTTCAACACTATAATCCCATCAACATCATCACCAGTAATAATCATGTCATCAACGTACAAAGAAAGCATAATACGACCAGCAGTGGTACACCTGATAAAGAGAGTTGAATCATACTCACTCGAGGAAAACCCAAATGAGGTAATCACGGTGGAAAACTTCTCAAACCAAGCTCGAGGGGATTGTTTAAGACCATATAGGCTTTCTTAAGCCTGTAAACTTCACTAGGACCATGAGGAACACCCAGAGGAGGAACCATGCAAACCTCTTCTTAGAGGTCTCCATTCCAGGAACCATTTTTAACATCCATCTGAGTTATATGCCACTGACGAGCAAAAGCAACTACAATAAGAGTACCAATAGTAGTCATTTTAGCAACATGAGCAAAAGTCTCCTCGTAATCCATACCATACTGCTGGGAAAAACCCTTGGCAACCAATCTTGCTTTGTACCACTCAACTGTCACTTCTGAATTGGTTTTGATTTTATAAACCCAACGAGAACCAATAGCACTCTTACCAGAAGGTAAGTGAACCAAACTTTAAGTTTCTATCTTATATAATATAGAGAATTCTTTTGCCATAGCCTGCTACCAAAGAGGATCAAGAGCTACCTCTTTATAAGACAGAGGCTTAGAGAGATCATGAACTGAAGCTAAAAAGGAAGCAAATGAATCTGAATAACAAGAATAAACAAAATTAGGAGATTGAGTGGACTTACGAGTGCGAGCAAGATAGAGAGGAGATTCCACAGCCTTAGCAAGTGCTTAGGTGGCCTCTAGAGGGAGGTAGTATCAGGCGGTAATGCACCAGTATTAGCAAAAGTAGAACCATGAGGTGAGACAATATCAGTGGTGCATGGGACTTGAGAGGGCACACTATCGATAACATCAGAGTGCTCGAGGAACACAACATAGCGAGAGGTATATAGTTTCTTAGTAACTGGGTCAAAGCAACGATATCCCTTTTGACCCTCACCATAACTTAGAAAATCACAAATAACAGCCTTTGGTGATAATTTGGTATGCTCTACTCGAGGTCGAAGGACAAAACAAGTACAACCAAACACCTTTAAGGAAGAATAATCAGGAGCATGCCCATACATTTTTCAAAAGGTGACAGACCTGAGCAGTGAGAGGATGGAATTTTATTAATTAGATTAATAACAGTAAGGAGAGCCTCTCCCCAAAAATCACTAGGGACATATGCAGATAATAAAAGAGAGCGAGCAGTTTTAATAATATGCTGATGTTTCCTTTCAGCAACACCATTGTCATGCCCGTACCATAAATTTCATAGTTTTATCATGCATGATTTGGAATTTTATGAATTATCATTGATGTATGATTAATGAGGATAAGTGGTTGACTGTGAGTCAACGGTGAGATGTTAGTAAGGACACGTAGAATTGATAATTTAGAATTCATTGGCACGATTAAATGACATTTATGTGAGTTAAATGTTATTTGCAAATCTGGTATTTTATGAATAGTAAATTTACCTGTGTAGAGTAAATTTCTGATATTTTGATATTGTGGTATATCTTGTTGAGAACTGTGGTAAGAACGTGAGTGACATGTTAAATAAAAAGGTAGGTTGTGTAGAGATTTCACAGAATTTAGTTTTCGGACGTATATTGTGGACTCAAACAAGACTTAGTCAAAACTTCTAAAATTTATAATTTTTACTCATAAAGGGTTAAAATGGACATGTGTGACGTTTCATCGTTTAATTAGAAGTTTTGGAAACTTGCGGGGAGGTAAATGTAATTCCTGAGAAGTTTTTCTATGAATAGTAGTGGATGAGATTTCATTTCTCAAAACATTTCATAATTATCTTAAGAGAGGAGTGAGAAAGGAGATTTGGTTGCCACGGGCTTGCGACGTCGATCGACGACCGTTCGTCCGTCAGATTTTCACCAGATTTCATATCTGGACTCATGGAGGTAAGACCTACATTTTAGTAACACTTAGGTCTTGTTTGGCTTAGTTTTGTGAAAAAGCTAATTTCTAGACTTTTGGAGAAAACCCAATAAAACTTGTAGAAATCATCTCAAATTCGAGATTCAACGTTTAATCAACCCCTTTGTCGAGCCTTCAAAGTTTGAGAGGAATCGCACGAGGTATGAAGTTCTATCTTGTGAAATATAGAGAAATACATGTTTTAAATTTCAACGACGAAATTGTGATCTGGGCAAAATCCATGTGTTTATCTTAGGCCCGTTAATTATGCATGTGCTTAAATGTGAAAAGCATGTCTAAATTTATGCGAGCACGTTAAGTTGTCTATGTGGGTCAAAGGAGAGGCTTATACAAATTCATGTTGGGGTAAGCTTCTCAATGTTTGAGAATTTGAGTAGCGACGGCTACTATGCATGGTTGTAGGCTTGGACTTGCCATGGCACTTGGGGGATGTAGTGGTTGTAGGCTTGGACTAGCCATTGACATCGTGGTTTAAGGCTTGGACTTGCCGCTATCGGATGAAGGCGTATTTTCCTCCATAGAGACTATTGATATGTTTTATGAGATTGAAGCATGTTCATCATATATTGCATATGCTAGAACTTGTACACTCAGCATATAGCTGAGCAGTGGAGATTTACTCCATTACAGGTAAGAAGAAAGACAAGAAGAAGCATGAGGAGTGAGGCCGTGGATTGCCGGGGAATCATTTGTGTATACTTTTGTTCTACTCCGAACTTATAATAATAACCTTGAATTCGTAGCAGGTTGTATATAATCTGAGCTTAGATTTAGTACTTGTAATCCCTAATAAACGCTCTTGTATTTATGTTTTGAATGATGGAATAAAGTGGTTATATGTTGGTTTGGAGTTGGGAGAACCTTGAGTGGGAAAGCTGCAGTTTTGGGGTTTCCTGACAAAAACTAGTCGACTTGTTTTTGATCCAGTCGACTGGATCACTGTGTTGAACTGGATACTGCTTTGTTTCGTCTGAGATTCAGTCGACTGGGTTGAGAAAGCAGTCGACTGGATGGGGCTCCAGACCATGACATTCTGCTAGATTAGGGTACCAGTCGACTGGACATCTTCAGTCGACTAAAAATTTTAGGTACCAGTCGACTGGGTCCCCGACACAGTCGACTGGATGGGCTGTTATATTTTGAACCCTTTTCTGTTTGAGGTCGCCAGTCGACCGGACCCCCGATCAGTCGACTGGACCTCTGCTTCTCAACTTGAAATATTCTTTCCAACTGTTTTCAACCGGACAAAACTCACGAAATAGCCTTGATGGCGTGCCACGTGTCCTATTCTTGTGCGTAGCGGGATGGGTCATGACAACCATTTTGCTCAGGAGTGTCTGTACAAAAGGACTGGTGAATAGTTCCATCTAAAGCAAGCAACTCACGAAATTTATGATAGGTACACTCTCCACCTAAATTACATCTAAAACATTTGATGACAGTAGAATGTTGAGTTTTGACAAAAGCACAAAAGGTATTGTAAATATCAAAGAATCTGAATGACATTTCATAAGATAAACCCAACGGTAATGAGTGCAATTATCAATAAATGATACATAATATCAAGACCCCCCCTTCTTGTAGTAATAGGAGAGGGTCCCCACACATTAGAATGAACTAAATCAAATGGTACAATAGAATAAGAAATACTTCTATTAAATGGTAAAGCTAAAAATTTTTCCAGTATACAACCACTATAATTTGAAATGTCATGAGTTTGTAAATCTCCTAATTTTCCTGTAGAAGCTAAATATTTTAAACGAGAGGCTGAAATATAACCAAGGCGAGAATGCCATAAATAAAAACTAGCCGAAGATGAACTCAAACGAAAGGATGACAAGACAGTAATAGAAGCTACATCCACTAGTACATTGATCTTGTCCAAGATGTATAATCCCCCTTGCCTATGGCCTATCCCAATCAGTGTCTGAGACTACGAATCCTACACATGACGAAAAGTAGAAGAAAAAGAGACTAAGTAACCTATAACACAAAGCTGACCAATAAAAACAAGATTCATAGTAAGTTTGGGAATGTGGTAAACACTAGAGAGAGATACATGAGGTGTGACAACAGACCCAACACCTTTTAATGGCATGGGAGTACCATCACCAGTCATAATAGGCAAAAAGGAATCAAAACATAAGGAAGCAAAAGACGACAAGTCAAGTAACATATGATTAGAAGCTCCAGAGTCTAAGACCCAAATACCTGAGGACATACCTGAAGACATACCTAGTGAAGAGGTGGCCATAGCATGTGGTTGTGTGGTAAGGAACTTCTAAAATTACTCAGCAAGGGAGGTCAGGGATGGAGTGGGTGGGGAAGGGAACTAGGTCCAAATGAGTCTGATGGTGGTACAACTGCTACAATGTTAGGATGTGGAGGCCTATACAAACGCTGCTGAGATTGGTTGTTAGATTTCTAATAAGAAGGTTGAGGTTGTTGTTGTTATGGTGGTCGACTATATGAGGGCTGGTTGCTGCTATTGGGCTGGTTTGCTTGACCCAACCTTGGAGACCAATCCTTCCAATGACCCTTCTCCTTATAGTAACTGCATACATCGCTACCAACTCTCGAGTAAGGCTTATTCTGATTGTTAGACGGTGGTCGAAAAGGGGCTGCTAAAACAGACGGAGTAGGGTCGGGGGGAATTCCATTTCCAGACTGAGTCTTGAGATGTATTTCCTCGGCTTCTAACTCATGGACAACAGAATCAACTAACGGAAGTAGGCTATGATGGAGAATGGACCCACGAAGGTCCTCAAAATCATCATGTAGAGCCATCAAAAACTGAACCATGCGTTGTTCCTCCCTACTAGCGATATATGGTGCGCAAACGCCGACAATTCGGGCGACTCCATGAGAGTCAACTGATCCCAAAGATCTGTCATTGTAGAATAGAACTTCTGAATACTCAAATTTTTTTGTTTAAGGGCACGAATATCATACTCTAATTGGTACTGTTTCGCTAAATTGGACTGTGTAAATAATTTAGCCAAATGATCCTACACCTCCTTTGCATATTCAAAACTTTGCCAATTGCATACCTATCGAATGAGCAACGGAGTTGTTGATCCAAGTAATGATTTTCGAATTGTTTGTTTCCCAAACATCTAGCAATTCTACAAATTCATCAACCTTTTCATCCTTAGGTTTACTAAAATCCCCATTGATATAACCCCACATCTTCTTCCCCTTCAGAAAAATTTTCATCACATAATTCCAATATGCAAAATTCTTTCCATTGAGTTTAACACTAATCGCTTGAAGCGAATCATCACGTTCAACAGCCATTACGAAAATGAAACAATTAAATAACACAAAACAAACAAATCAAAATCAAAGACAGATCCAAAACAAAAATGAACCAAAATTAGTGACAGATCCAAAAACGAACGTGAATCAGTGCGAGATCCAAATACGAATCCGAATTAGTGAGAAATCCAAAAATGAACCAGAATCATCTGAAAAAACATGAATGAGATTCTAACCTGCTAGATACTATGCGAATATATCAAATAATCAAGAGAACAACAAAGAGAAAAGAGAAAAGAGAGATAGTGTCTTTCATAACACCAAATTTAATGAATGAATACAATAGAAAAAGGAAAAGGCAATAATAGTATATCTAGGTATACAGTATTACCCTAATATAAAGTAAAAGACTAAACTACCCTAAAGCTAAATAAAATTAATTCTAATAGCTAACTCTAATAAATATCATCATCCTCCGCCATTTCAGCACTATGGGAAGATCTGCAAGGAATGAAAATCACAAGTCATTGTCCATAGTGTCTATTTTGCAATAAAAAATTTAATAAAAAAAATAAACTTGTGTTTCATAACTAGTGTGTCTTTTACATGTTATTAAGCATTGGACAATTCCTTTTGTCATGTGATTGACCACATATAACCATTGCAGCGCCTAGCAGTCTTTCCTTTTCTTTTCTCTTCTCTTTTCTTCCTTTCAACCTTCTCTTACACCCCTTTGATCGAACTTTATGTGGCTCATTGAACATTCACTCTAAAGGAGTAGGGGTGGAGGTAGAAACTATTCTCTTGGTGACTAACATCGACTTGATCTTTCCAAAAGCATGTGCCAAATTTCTCTTAGCACTTCAGTTGTCTCTTCAGCCAGTGCACCTTCATCAATTACACTTGAAACAAATCTAAATTAGTTGTTATGCCTTACCACCAATGAAGTGTCAAATGCATCTTTTGAGCCCATTCAAAAATCATCTTTCACAGTAACAGACTTTGCTGCCTTCGTCCATCTCTTAAAGATGTATATATTAGGTAGCTTCACAATTTGCTTTTTACTCATATATGTCAGTATGTGCTGACATAAAATTCCTTCAGATTCCATTTTTTTGCATGAACAACTCACAAATCCTTATGACTTTTCCTCAACAACTTTTCGAACCCTTTACTCCCAGTTGCATGTTGAACACTATAGATGCACAAATGCTCATTTTCAGAATCAACATCAATCCAATAAATAGTAGTTTGCCACAACACTTCTTGAAATATATAAAAAAAAAGGGTTGTCATTGATATCACTGTGATTAAGCTCTAGCTCATTGTGTTGTAACCGCTTCTATGCCCTATTAAAATGTGTCACAAAATCATTTAATGAGCTATTCTTTTTCATATCCTTCTTGAAAAATGAGTGGCAACTTTCGGCTTGACTACTTGACATATGCGCATAGAATGTGTTATTCACAAATGCAGGAACCCATATTGAGCTTGTAACCACTCATTACCTGATAAGTTACTTTTTTCCATCAAATCTGTCCATTTTGTTTCAAACTCCTCTAGTGTCTCTGAATCCCAAATACAACTTCAGAACTCCTGCCAATGAACTTTATAGTTAACCGCATTTATCTTTTCTGAAAGCTTATTCAAAATATTCGAAATACAATATCTGTGAATAGTATTTGGTATGAATTCATCAATAGCTTTAGACATCGCAGGATCTTGGTCGGTGATGAATCTAATGATCATTCGTGGTGGAGGTCCTGGCATAGCATCCAGCCATTCCATGAAAATCCAAACAAAATATTCGAAGGCCTCATAACTCAATAAAGCACACCCAAAAAAAGTTGTTTGGTATAGTTATTAACCCCCACAAATGGTGCAAATATAATACCGAAATGATTTGTATTGTACATTGTGTCAAACACCACCACATCTCCAAAAACCTGGTATGCCTTTTTGGAAGTCACATCAGCCCAAAAACAACGAGTAATCCTCTTATCATCATATGTCTTTACTTTGAAAAAGAATGTCAAATTCTTCTCTTGTTTTGATTGAAAGTACTCATGCAACATTTGGGTATTGTGTCCATCACACTTCTTCGGTAAATCTCGCTCAACGTTGTAAATATCTTGTTGAGTACATCCAATATTTTCTAGACCTCCAGAGTGTAGTTCCATAATACTTATTTGTTGATGTATTGGAACATTTGCTGTAGAAAATTGTAATGCTAGCTTTTTCTTGGCATTTAAATATATCTGTGAGACCTCAAAATATGCACTTTTTGAGGTGTTGCAAGCATGTGGTTGTGGGCCTCATTGAATTGGCTAACAACGAAGCCTTGCCCCAATTTGGACCTCACCACAACCATCTTCGCCCCACATACCTTTGTTACTAACCCACGTCGTTGTTGGACATTAATGCTTATTTTTTGTCTTCTCCCTTTTTGTAACACACAAATTCTTTTCTTGTATTTTTTGCTTGAATGACTTCGAATACTAAACCCAGTCTCCCTAGCATAGTTATTATAGAAAGCATGCGCATCATTCAATGCATCGTACTCCTGATTTAATTTTGACTTGATTTGTTCCCTTGCTTCTTGAATACGAGTGATATGACTGGATGATGCAGCATCGTCTTGATCCAACTCCTCCTCTGACCCATGATCCAATTGATCTTCTGACTCAAGTTCCATGCCCTCTATAATATCCATGGCATAGTGTAATGGGAAAATAAAGCAACAGTTACCAATTAGGCTGGTACGAGCAGAACATACAAATGTATACCACATCACATAAACAACTAAGAATCAATTAAATGGAAACTTGATACTGTTTAGTTGCATCCCATAAGAGGATGCCATGTTTTAGATACACCGCCTAATTTCCCCTAAAGGAATAAAAAGATAAATGGTTGCCCATTTGTGTTTTTTTTCAGAAAAGTTTTCTATTTGTTTGTTTCTTCAAAATTGTGAAGGGAAATATTGAACAAGTAGAATATTGATGTCTATGTGTTCTCTACCCATTATGGAGTGCAATTGAACAATACTGTGATTCCTATTATCAATGAATATTGATTCGTTGTCATTCAAAAAAAAATTTGTGACTAGTTCTAGTTACGTTCACTAAATAAACACTACAACTGTCATAAATAAGTAGCAATAAATAGTACCTTTCAATCCTCAATATTCTTCAACAATGTAAAGAAGTTGCACCCACCAATACTACCCAAGTTTCAGACATGAAAGGGGGGAGAGAGAGAAGGAGAGAGAGAGAGAGAGAGGGAAGGGAGAGAGAGAGAGAGAGGGAAGGGAGAGAGAGAATATATATAGAGAGAGATATATGAAAGTGTATTTGGAGAATAGAGTGAGATATATTAGACATGAAAGGAGAAAGTGAGAGCAAAGATAAAGAAGACAGGGAGATGTAGAGAGAGAGAGAGGAGAGATAGAGAAGACAGGGAGATGTGAGGGAGAGACGTATTAGGTCTCTTTGTTTTCTATTTTTTTTTTATATTTTTTTTTCTTTTCCAACAAATTGGGTTGGGTCTCAACTTAAGTTGAGTGACCAGCGTCTGTTAAATTTTTTCCTGCTTAAACAATGCTCCGCATTTTCTTAGCTTGCAGGAGTCCTCATAGGAAGCTTTCCATCTAATAACTATATATATAAATATACATATACACAGATTTAGATACTGCTATACTGCTACTTATACAAACAGATGTAGATTTATACTTGCATATATTGCTATACATACACATATATATACACACAGATACACACAGATTTACCTTATGTATTGCTATGTATATACAAATACACATATATAGAATTTGATTAGGAATAAAAATGTTACAAAAATTAATAATTTTTTTTAAAAAAATTATCAATTAAATATTGTTAACGAAGCTAGGCGTCTATATAATATTGTGCAAAAAAATCAAAACAACTAGTAATTAGGCTTAATAAGAGAAGATCCCCCATAGCATCATTTTCAATAAGTAATTCATAAAAAAAATCACCTGGAAATAAAAATGATTCTTAGTAACAACATGCTCAAACAGTAAGTAAAAATGTTAGTAACTACACGCTCTAACCTATATAAATTTAGTCTTGAGAAAATTAAACACATCCCTCTTGAAGAATTGAGAAATTATAATAGCATGCTAGAAAATAACGAAACTAATAATGTAGAAATCATGGTAATAAAAGAAGAATGAAGATCAAGTCAAAAAAATAATTTTCCTTGGAATTTTAGTAAAGAACAATGGAAGAAATACCAAGAGATTATGACCATAGAAGAAGAGGACGACTAGGAGAAAATTATAACTTTTTAAACAGAGAAAGTCCAAGTTTTAGGGGAACTCATTACAGATCATATTAGAACAAAACTATAAACCAATAAAAACATTAAAATTAAAGAACTTAACTTTTTTTTTTGTTTTTTGAAAACCTGATTGATGGAAGGTTGTAGTAAAAAATAAATTAGATATTCAAAGAAGCAAGAAAATATTAAATTTAAGGAATCTTTTGGGGGAGTTTAGTACAATTCTTTGAACTACTAGGGTTCTAATTTTAATAATTACAAAAAGACTTGACTGGATACAATTGTCACACTTATGAAACTCCAAGGTCTAAAATGTCCAGATTAAAAGTAAAGGGACTAAAATATCACAACCCTTCACTACACCATATGGCCCAATTTGTAATGGGAATATCCATTATAAAAAATATTTGTAATGGACATACCCGTTACAATTTTGGCGTTGCAAATTTGTAACGGATTTTTGTAACGGATATATCCATTGCTAATTAGTAACGGATATTTATAACGGATATACCGTTACTAATTTAATTTTAGTAACGGATATATCCGTTAGGAATACATTAGTAACGGATAGCTATCCAACTTTTTTTTTTATTTTTTAAAAAATTACTAACGGTTTGTAATGGATTAGTAACGGTTATATTTGTTACTATTTTCCAAACTGCATAAAATCAGTAACGGATTTTGTTACGGATATTTTCGTTACAAATTTTAATTACAAATAAAAAAATGCAATTAATTTATATGCTTCCAAATTTTTAATTGCGCCTAATTAACAAGCATATTAATTCATACCAAACACAAAAATAACAAGCTCAATCTATACCAAACACAACAAAATTATTCCATAGAAATCGTACCAAGAAAATTATCCATACATGTATATATAACCAACAAAATCTCACTACACTAACCTAACCATGTTTGAAGTTTAATAACACTAATAAATCTCATAACACTCAACACTTAGAAAACAAAAATTCTCATGTATCATTCCTCCCAATATCACAGATGGTGCTGCAAGGAATTGACCAATCAATCATCATCTTCAACAACCTTGGTGCCTAGGCCCTTGAGCTCTTGTAGAGCTTCTTTCGCATCTTCATCATCATTAGCCTGATGATCAATGCAAACTCTTACCCTCCTTGGGACACTACAAATACCCTTGCTCCAAATGTACTTGTTAAGCTTCATATGCACTCTCACATCCTTTGTTGTGACCAATGTATTTTTGTGCGAATTTTCTGATCTAAAGTATGGCATTTGCAGCCTTCTTCTTGAATGTGCTTTTATTCAAAATAATAGTTCAATTATGGATCACACTCTTGACAATACAAATAAACCACAGATAAGTTGAGATACAAATAAATTATGTTAAGCTTCACATGCATTCTCACAAGTTTTTTCAGGCATGTTTGAGGTACGAGTAAGGTTTCGTGACGTTCGGATAAGCGGTTTACAATATCACTACTCAAAACCTCAAAAACTAAGTTTTTAAGCCTAAGTGATGAAAAAGTCATTTTTTTCGCATTACTTGTGAATCGTGATTCCGTTATGCATACCATTAGTTACCACAAGTTTCTTTAGACATGTTTGAGGTACGAGTAAGGATTCGTGGCATTCAGATGCACGCTTTACCGTTTCACTACTCAAAACCTCAGAAACTAAGGTTTTTTCAAGTCAAAATGATGAAAAAGTCAATTTTTTTTGCATTATTTTTTTAACCATGATTCCATTATGCATTCTGATAGTTCCCACAAGTTTCTTTAGGCATATTTGATGTGCGAGTAAGGTTTCGTGGCATTCAGATAAGCGGTTTATAGTTTCACTACTCAAAATCTCAAAGACCAAAATTTTTCTACCCTAAGTGATGAAAAAGTCATTTTTTTTTGCATTATATGTGAACCGTGATTCTGTTATGCAGTCTGTTAGTTCCCACAAGTTTGTTTAGTCATGTTTGAGGTGCGAGTAAGGATTCATAGCATTCGAATACATGCTTTACCATTTCACTACTCAAAACTTAAAAAACTAAGTTTTTTTCAAGTCTAAGGGTATGCTTGATAAAACTGAAAATTAAGTGCTGGATTTTAAGTACTGAAAATTTTAAGTGATCAACTACTGAAATAGAATGCATTCAGTGATTATTTTCAGTAGAAAATTTTCACTTAAAGTTTTCAGTGATTTTTTTGGTTGCTTTTTCAATTAAGTGGTAAGTCATCAAATGCACTGAAAAAGAATAAGTGTTGAATCTTTTCATTTTCAGCACTTAATTGGGTTATCAAACATACCCTAAGTGATGAAAAAGTCATTTTTTTGCATTATTTGTTAACCGTGATTCCATTATACATTCCGTTAGTTCTCAAAAGTTTCTTTAGGCATGCCTGAGGTGCAAGTAAGGTTTCATGGCATTCGGATAAGCGGTTTACAGTTTCAGTACTCAAAACCTTAAAAACTAATGTTTTTCAAGCCCAAGTGATGAAAAAGTCATTTTTTCGCATTATTTGTGAACCGTGATTCCGTTATGCATTCCGTTAGTTCCCACAAGTTTCTTTAGGCATCTTTGATGTGCGAGTAATGTTTCGTAGCATTCGGATACACGCATGAATCTTTCAATACCTCACTTGCTGTATCACCTGAAATATAACAAGCAACAGCCAAACACAAAGCAGTCTGACTCTGTGAGAGAAAAAAATAGTATTAAACAGATGGCAAAGATAAGTTTTCCTGAATATTTGAGTTTCAACTTCAGCTACTTGGAAGTGTATTTTTTTTTGCAATGATGTTGAGCAATAACAACTAAGAAGTTCTTTCAATCTTTCAATAACTCAACTTAAGTTTGTTCAGATCAAAATATCAACTAACAAAGATTGAGACTAAATTGAAAAAAAAAATTAAATAAAAGGTATCTGAGGCTGAAGAAATATAAGTCACAAGTGGGTTGGACGAGCTACTCAAAAACTCAGTAGCTATTCTATATTTTATTCAACGTATAGCTATATACGTTACAATACAAGACTTGGTTTTCTCCAAGTGATAAGGCTAGACTCTTGGGAAATGCTGGTCTACATGCACATGTTTAAAATAATAGATGACTATCAATGCTTTAAATCATAATCATGATGAAAGTCAATGTTAACATATTGTTAAATCAATGAGATGGATATGATCATCGGCTTGCTAATTTATGAGAGCACTATCAATGCTTGGAGGAGAACCTTGGTCCAGAAAACATGGATGATATTTATCCTTATTCCTTATCCTTGTCATCTAGCTATGTTGTCAACTTGAGAGAGAGAACCAGTTTTCAACTTTTCATTAGATATTTTAACCCGTACCCTAGTGATAGTCGTCGTAGACGCCCTCGTAACCATAGAATTACCGTTAGCAAGATCGTAGATTAGAACATAGTATTATATCAAGGACCATTGAGAGAGAGAGAGAGAGAGAGTTCAGTGAGGGAGAGAGTGAGTCAAAAAAGAGAAGAAGAAAAAGTAGAGAGAGAGTGTGTGTGTGTGGTCTTTTCCTTTGCATGCACACACTTACACCACTTTCTTTATCTTCGGAGATGATCTTGATTTTCCAGAAGAATTTAGAGATGGTAACTTATAGGTTTTGAGGAATATCTGCCTTTTCTTTGCTCTCTCATGTCTAAAACTAACATAAGTTATCATACTAAGTTGTTTATCATTCTTTCTCTTGGAATATGTTCTCCGGCTAACGATGGTCTTCTTCGCAGGTTGTTCCATCGCTGTGATCTAATAGCTCGTAGCCATCCGATCGACGTTTGAGCTGCAAAGTAGTACTGGTGGCTCTTACTAGAGTGTCCATGGTTGTATATATACTTGATAGATTGGTGGTAAAACAAGGCAATGTTGAAGTTCCTCTATATGTCTAGTATATGTATAGATTTGTGTAGTCTCATTTGCTTCTATTATAAAGACATATAGGAAAACCTTGTGTTTTAAGTCCCTGCTTGAAAGTATCATACTTTGCACTATCTATGGAAAATTACAGGCTATTCAAATGTAACTTAGCTGTAAATAAACTATAATGACTTCGAGGCCAAAAACAGTAAAGTCTCTGCAATTAAAGTTAGTAAGATGAAATTGAGCTTACTAAGTAGGTGGATGGTATGGGGTTGGCCACAATTTGCATTGTTCTACCCATTCTTCTTTTGATAATGCAGCATATTTGCACACCTAATATTAAAGTGGAGTTTAAATGAAAATACTCTCTATCATATCAAAGACTATGCAAGTATAGCACCACAATAGAACGTAAACGAAAGGAGACTAAAATAGTATTCACTAAGAAAGTTCACATCAAGAAGGTAAAGTTTTGATTACTAGTTAAAGTATCATCCCTTTTCAAAAATTCACCCAACTTGTTAATTCTCAATATGAAAGTGACAAGAATTTCATTAAATATAAATTAAAAAAAATACTGCAAATTTATTCGTGCCAAAAAAGGATGTCATTATGGAAGAAAGAACACCAAGCAATTAAGTCACACTCAACAAATAGAAACATAACACTTTCTTGTTCAATGCGGTTTTAGATGTATTTCATTTATATCATCTAACTGTAACTTATGTTACTTATTTCCAAGTTTGTTAGTCAAATTAAATCTCCATGGCAGTAAGTTATTACGAAGTTTTAATACGTGTGTAAGAGAAGTTATGACAGTCCAATATATTTTTATTTTATTCTCTGGGCATATAATTTCCCCCTTTGTTTTTAATAGACATTAGATAAGGTATTCGCTGGTCTCCAGTGTGGGCAGGTACTTCCATTTTGTATCCAATCGATCAGTGGGAAGAGGAAACAAGAGGGAAGAAAAAAAGGCATATCCTAATGAGAAGGGAACATCACTTTTTCCAATAAACATGTACATCGGTAACATACAACACAAACAATAACCTACTTTTGTGATGAAAGCACTCAACTGGTAGGAATTTACAAGCTCAGCTACATCTTTTGGCATGCTTTCGGACTACAAAAATCAGTTAAATTAGGATTGTTGCAACTTGGTATTGCCTTGCCAACAAAAAGAGTTCAATCATGAGAGCAAAATGAGTTGTTTGTAAAGCTTGAGTTGAGCGAGTGTTTAACTCCAACATGCTTCTCAAAACTGCAACAACAGTAATCTGTAAAAAATATTTTCACACTTGAAACAAATGGGTTGCAACTTGAGCAAGTGTTGGTTGCATCCCTAACTCATTAAGCCAAATACAATGGAAACAATTACACAAAATTACAGAATTGAGTGAGAACAAGTGGATCTAGCCATAGTTTCTGAGCATGAACTTGTCAAAACTAAACAAGAACTATAGAAAACGGAATGTGATACCATACAACAAAAATACCAAATCACTCAACAGAAATTCGGATAGCAAACATGCAATACCCTATAACAAAAATACCATGTACACTATTTTGATTCTAAGATTTATGATACGGTAAGTGCTGATACGAGGTCACAGAGATGGTGAGTTAGGGTTTTAGTTTTTGGGGGCTTACCAATTCAAATCGCAGGAGTGGAGGCTGCGAGAGGAGGCGCTGAGAGTGGTGGTCGCCGGGAGTGGAGTTGCCAGGAGTGTTGGTCGCTGGGAGTGGAGTCGGCGGGAGTGGAATTGCTGGGAGTGGAGTCGCGAAGTGGGAGAGAGAGAGAGAGAAATGTATGAATATCTTCACGATTTCTAAGATCTCAGTACTTTTGTTCAATTTTTGAACTCCAAAAAGTATCCGAAACAAATGAACATTTACGAAACTAATCTTTACTGTGTAATTATATCAGAATGTAGCTTACTAGTGTATATTAGAGGAGAGTGAAAGAAGTTTAGAGACAAAGAGATCGAGAGGATCGACTCCATTGAAGCTTCGGCCGGAGAGATCTCGACACTTCGGTATCGCAAAGATCAAGTCCATTGTTGAATGGGAGGGGGAAGAGGAAGAGGTTGGCCGGTAGTGGAACAAGGATGATCCGCAGCAGCGGTGGGCTCGTGAGGAAGAGGACTATCGCTAGGGTTTAGCATGTTCGGACTTTGGTTATAGAAAACATTTTCTAACTTTGTTTTATTTGCGAAATTGCCACCAGGATTTTGATTTACAAGAATGCCAACGCACGTTCAGTTTTTTTGGGTTTATTTACAAAAATGCCATCACATTTTATTTTTTGAAAACTTATCACTTTCAAGAAAAATAGTTAACGGATTGTTGATATATCTAACGGATAAAACCGTTACTAATTATTTTCTATCCATTACAAAAATAATAAAACTTAGAAATGAAAATTAGTAACACTTTTTCCAATTTCTAACGGATATATCCGTTACTAATTTTTAACGGGTATATCTGTTACTAATCGCAAAATCTGTCAGTTACTAATTAGGTCATATGGTGTAGTGTAAAGAAACATTCAAGGTATAATATAATACATCTATGAGTATGTCACACTCATGAGGATAAAAGAGAAATTATTTTTCAAGGTAATGAATTGTTTTCTCACATACGAAAGCTATATATATGTATATATAATTAGAGTAATACTTGGGGCACAACAAAATCCATAACTTTTTGCTCACAACCTCTATTTTGTGTCTATCTCTCTCTTGATGGGTCCCACAGTGCCAGTGACCCCACAGTGTCCACTAGGAGAGAGATAGACACAAAATGAAGGTTGTGGGCAAAAGATTGTGACTTTGGTTGTGCTCCAAATATTACCCATATAATTATGTACGGAGTATAAGATAATATGACATTGAATGACGAAGAGAATATATCAAAATCCAGCACACGTTGTTTTTTTTAACGAACCTCGATGGCACGAGGAGAGATTGAATTATAGAAAGGCAAAGTTACACCTATTAGGGGGGACAAAATACCATAACTCCTCAATGAGCAACTATGTACAGACAAACACCAATCAACCTCAAAAAGTAGTATGTGCATTTAAGTATCGATGGTAAGATATATCCCAAAGAAAACAAAACAAAAAATGTGAATTCATTAGATTTGGTAGCCGTAATTTTAGCATCTTAGAGACATATCAGTCTATTATGTGAAATGCAAGAAAAATTAATGAATTTTTTGTCCCAATATCATTGCATTTTTTTCATATTAATTTACACCTATAATTGCTCGTATTTATACCATTTTAATAAATAATTGAAAAGGATAAATTCATTTTTTTTGGATTTAGTAATACAATTTATTTTTAGGGTAAAAAGCATTTTGCCCCCTCAAACTATACACGCTTTTGCAATTTGCACTCCGAACTTTAAAAAGTTGCAATTTCTCCCCTGAACTATCTTTAGGATTGTAATGTCCCCCCTGAACTTCAAAAGTTGAAATGTCCCCCCTAAACTATCATCGGTTTTGCAAAGTCTCCTCTAAACTATATTTCGTGTTGCAATAACAACCCTGTCATCACATTCCATCAAGAAACACGGAAGATAGTTTAGGGGGGATATTGCAACACAAATGATAGTTTAGGGAAGACTTTGCAAAACAGATGATAGTTCAGGGGGGACATTTCAACTATTTGAAGTTCAGGGGGGACATTGCAATCCTAAAGATAGTTCAGGGGGGAAATTGCAACTTTTTAAAGTTCGGGGTGCAAATTGCAAAAGCGTGTATAGTTTGAGGGGGCAAAATGCTTTTTACCCTTATTTTTATATCTATCGTAGACATAAGAAATGATCAACCTATTTCAAAAGTAAAGATTCTAATAACAGTTAGAGTTTCAACATCCTGTTGAAACAATTTTTAAATTTTTTTAAAAGTACAATTAACTTAACTAACAAAAAATTTATATTTCCAATAGCCTTAGTGGATCATTCACTATGAATTTTTTATTTTTATTTTTAATTTAGTTCTTAATGTAACAGAGCCAATTTGTATTTCTCCAATAGAGACTGGAGACTAGAGAAACATCTATTTTACAGTATAATACATCTACGAGCATGTCACACTCACGAAGTCAATAATGATAAAAGAGTAACTTGTTTTCAAGGGAATATTTTTTTTCTTACATATGAAAGCTATATATATGAAGGGGAGCCTTGGCGCAACGGTTTGAGTTGCCGCCGTGTGACCAAAAGGTCACGGGTTCGAGTCGTGGAAACAGCCTCTTGCAAATAAGCAGGGTAAGGCTGCGTACATTTGACCCAATGTGGTCCGACCCTTCCCCGGACCCCGCACTGCGGGAGCTTCGTGCACCGGACTGCCCTTTTTATATGAAAGCTATATATATATATAATTATGTATAAGATATTATGACTTTGAATTATGAAGAGAATCAAAATTCAACAAAATTTTGTCTTTCTATAATTCAATCTCTCCTCGTGCCACAACGAACCAGGCGAAACAGAAAACCTTAACTCCTCAATGAGCAACTATGTACAGACTAATACCTATCAACCTCAAAAAGTAGTATGTGCAGGTAAGTGTCGATGTAAGATAAATCCCACAGAAAACAAAACAAAATATGAATTCACTAGATTTGGTAGCTATAATTTTAGCATCTTAGGTCATATCAGTCTATTATGTGAAATGCAAGAAAAAATGTTTTTGTCCCAATATCATTGCATTTTTTATTATAGTAATTTACACCTATAATTGCTCAAATTTATACCACTTTAATAAATAATTGAAATGGTTAAATTCACAAATATGTATATTTTTTTTGATTTAGTAATTCAATTTATTTTTATATCTATCGTAGACATGAGAAATGATCTACCGATTTTCTAAACTAGAGAGTCTAATAACAGTTAGATTTTCAATATTCCTATTGAAACTGTTTTTTTTTTTTTTTTTTTTTTTTTTTTTTTTAAGGTACAATTTCAACTGAACTAACAAAAAGAAATTTATATTTCCAATGGCCTTAGTGGATCATTCAGTAAGAATTTTTCTTTATTTTTATTTAGTTCTTAATGTAACGGAGCCATTTTGTATTTCCCCCAAGAGACGGGAGACTAAAGAAACATTCATTTTACAATATAATATATTTACGAGTATGTCACACTCACGAAGTCAATAACAATAAGGATAAAAGAGTAAATTATTTTCAAGGTATTTTATTTATTTCTCGCATATGAAAGTTATATATATATATGTATATATAATTATGTATAAGATATATTATATCGTAGAATCATGAAGAGTTTCGAAATCCAGCAAAAATATATATATATATATATATTTTTTTTAAAGAACCTTGACTGGCACGGGGAGAGATTAAATTATAGAAAGACAAACTTACAGCTATACAGGGGGAGAAAAAACCTTAACTCCTAACTGAGCAAATTTGTACAGACCAACACCGATCAACCTCAAAAAGTAGCATGTGTAGGTAATTAAGTATCGATGGTAAGTTATTTCCCACAGAAAACAAAACAAAAATGTGAATTAACTAGATTTGGTAGCTGTAATTTTAGCATCTTTGAGTCATATCAGTTTATTATGTGAAATGGAAGAAAAATTGGAAGTTTTTGTCCCAATATCATTGCATTTTTTATAGTAATTTACACTGTAATTGCTCGTATTTATGCCATTTTAATAAATAATGATGAAATAGATACATTCATTTTTTTTTTTAGTAATTCAATTTATTTAAATATCTAGGGAAAATTACACTTTAGTCCATCAAACTATACACCTGTTTTCAATTGGGTCCATAAACTTTTTTTTTTTCAATTGGGTCCTTGAACTTAAAAAATTCATCCAATCAGACCCAAATTCCAACACTGTTAGTTTAAATTATTAGAAATTTTCACGTATGTTGCGCAATGTTTACCTGTCACATGTTAGGTTAAGACACGCACATGAGATTGTGAATGGCTAAAAAATGATGCAATTTTGGGTATGATTGAATGCGATTTTGGATCTTGTCGAATGTGTTTTCGAATTTGATTGAACGCGATTTCAAATTTAATTGAGTGCGATTTTTTGCACTATTCACAATCTCCGATATTTGTCTTAACCTAATATGTGACATGTAAGCATTATGCGCAATGTACGTAACAATTTCTAATAATTTAAAAGCTAACAGTGTCAGAATTTAAATCTGATTGAATGAATTTTTGAAGTTCAAAGATCCAATTGAAAAAAAAAAATAAGTTTATGGATCTAATTGAAAACAAGTGTATTATTTAATAGACTAAAGTATAATTTGCCCAAATATCTATCATGGACATTAGAAATGATCAACCTATTTTCTAAAGTATAGATTCTATAATATCAGTTACAGTTTCAACATCCTATTAAAACAATTTTAAAAAAAAATTTTAAAAGTACAATTTCAACTTAACTAACAAAAAAAAAAATTTATATTTCCAATGGCCTTAGTGGATCATTCACTAAGAATTATTATTATTATATTTTTTTAATTTAGTTCTTAATGTAATAGAGCCAATTTGAATTTTTTTCCAGGAGACTAAAGAAACATTCATTGTACAATATAATACATCTAGGAGTTGGCATGTCACACTCATGAAGTCAATAAGGATAAAAGAGTAAATTGCTTTCAAGGTAATGTATTTTTTTCTCACTTATGAAAACTAACTAATCACAATAGAGTTAATTTTAGGTTTTTTTTTTTTTTTCTTAATCCAAACAGACCCTAAATTAAGAATTTATTGGAATATCACCAGGTCCACCTAATTAGATTAGCAGTAGAAGGAAAACAAAAGTTAGCGCGGCATAAAAAAAACTTGCATGGTCAAATAATCAAACTAGTATTTATTTAAGCTGCTTTTTTCTTTAATCATAAAATCAACTTTTCTTCCCGATGCCATAGAGCCTTATTAATCATCACCACTTCAATTATTTTGAGCAGATACTATAACATTCCCAGCATTTTAAGGTCATAAACCATTTCGGTTTTGAGGGGCTAACTTTTAACAGGCTACATTAATGGACCGGTTGACAGAGGCTGCACAAGCTGGAGATATCGATGGCTTGTACAAGTTAATTCGCGAAAACCCAAATCTTCTGAAGAATATAGACGAGACCCCTTTTGTTGATACTCCTTTACACATAGCTTCATCTCTAGGACACACACATTTTGCAGTGGAAATTGGGAGTTTGTGGCCGTCGTTTGGTAAAAAGCTTAATCCCGATGGTCTTAGCGCTGTCCATTTGGCTGTGCTGAATGGGCACACTGAGACAGCGAAACGACTCATTTCTATTGACAGCGAGTTGATTCGTGTCCCAGGAAAGGATAGGACTACTCCTTTGCATTGTGCAGCTGAAATGGGAAACGTTAATCTCTTGGCTGAGTTTCTCTGTGTCTGTCCTAAGTCTATTGAGGATTTGAATATTAGGTGTCAGAGTGTAGTACATATTGCTGGACAAAACACAAACTCTGAATCTTTCAATGTCCTGTTGGAATGGCTTTGGAGAACCGGCAGAAAAGATGTGCTAAATTGGAAGGACGAGAAGGGAAATACTGCTTTTCATGTTACACCATCCACCAATCAACCCCAGGCATGCCATAATTTCGTTCCCTTAATTAATTTTATCTTAATAGTCAGGTCACAGACCAAAGGACTTGGCAATTATTATATATGTCAGAATATTAGGATTCTCAATTTCAAGGGTTAATTACAAAACACAGCCTTGAAGTTTGGCCCTTGTCTCATTTTAGTCTCTGTGGTTTCAATTGTGTTAATTTGGTCCTTAAAGTTTTTAAATAGAAGCAATGTAATTCAAATGTCTAATTTGGTCAGAAAATTTGACAGAATTCACCCACCACTAATCGCAATTACGCTGATAAGCGGGTGAAGAGATTGGTGGTATTCTATTTTTTGCCCTAAAAAGTGTGACATGCATACCATGTGAGTGCATTCTATTCAACTTTTCTCACAGAATTGGACTTTTGGACCACATTGCTTCTATTTAGAAACTTCAGGGATCAAATTGACACAATTAAACTATAAAGACTAAAATGAGACAGAAACCAAACTTCAAAGATATGTTTTGTATTGAAGCCCAATTTCAATCTTACAATCTACACCATCAACAACTCGAATATGTATGCCAAATCGATGATCAGCTGGAGTAGTCGTTGGTGAATCGTTATGAATCGCATCTGAAATTTGAATCACATGATTTTGTCAGATGTTAAGGTTTTTTTCTATATTTATATTATCTTACAAGGTTAGGCAGACTCCTAATCCGTTCATGAAAGACCCACGCATTACTCTTCCACTTCTCTTCTTTCCGAATATTCTAGGCCTCACTTTTTTCAAAGAGGAACATAAGAAATGACATATCTAATCGGCTCGCTGATCATTTTGCTAAAGAGGGTATTCATAGATTTCAACCGTGGGTTGTTTGGCTCTAACCTAGCTTAAAAATAACTATTTTTTGGTCCGATTGTGGCACTATTTTTATTTCGCTGAGGGGTTTCGGTATTAAGTCTCCCTGACTAGGTGTATATTTTTTGGTCTATATTTTTTGGTCTCTAATATATTTCTCTCGTTCCGCCGAGACTTAAAAAAAAAAAAAGTTAATAAATAAATGACCAATCTATTCCTGCAACGTGGCTCGCTGTTTGAAGATTCTACGGAAATAAAAGGGTACCATTTCAACTTAACCAACAACAAAAAAGATTTACATTTCCAATCACCTTTTGGATCATTAACTAAGATTTCATCCTATTTTTTAATTTTCAAGACCCAATTTTTACATCTCTGAGAGACTAGACTAAAAATGAAACATTCTTTCAAATTTAATTAAGCATGTCTCTGAGTATGTCACACTGATGAGAGGAATAAGGTACTTGACTAATATTTTGGTATGTATGGGTTTGAATACTTTTTTTGGTGTCAGTTATAGTTTACCTCCATGGCTCCATATGATTTGACCTGATTTGACTTTATTTAATGTGATTTAAAAGTGATCACTTAATCTTCTGTGCTTTCGGGTAAAGTAGAACTGTTACAGAATTTAACCAAAATTGTTAAAGTTACTAAAATATCCCTCAAACCATAGGGTATTAAGTGGTCACTTTTAAACCACAAGGAGGTAAAGTATCATCATACCACAGGGGGGGGGGGGGGGGGGGTGGTGGTGGTTTGGAAGCATGTATTAACTCTTGAAAAAATTGATGCACCTTTATAAGTAGTTCTTAACGCTCTCCGTTAAATTCCGTACCGGTTCTATTTTACCCGAAAGTACAAGGGGGTTAAGTGGTCACTTTTAAACCATATGGGGTAAAGTGTAATTAACCCTTTTATTTTTTTGAACAATGATTTATGCATTTATTTATTTATTTTATTCTTTGAAGAGAATGTATGTTTTTTTTTTTTTTTTTTTGTAGGAAAGAAAAGTTTTGTGATTGAATGCTTTGATATCCTGTGTGCTATGATAAGGGAACTTCAATCATAGCTATCTAGAAAAACCTTCCATAAATTCATGCTACTTTTCTTTAACTCATTAGGTTCTTTTTTTGCCTAGCTAATAACTTTAAATTGCACTAACTTTGTTCTACTAGTCCGTTTTTCACAAAATTTGATTTTTAATTGTAATGAGAAAAATGAGATATATCAAACGAGATCAAGCATGTATTAACCCTTGAAAAAATTGATGCACCTTTATAAGTAATTCTTAACACTCTCCGTTAAATTCCGTAACGGCTCCACTCTACCCGAAAGTACAAGGGGATTAAGTGGTCACTTTTAGACCATAGGGGGTAAAGTCTAATTAACCCTTTTGTTTTTGGAACAATGATTTATGCATTTATTTATTTATTTATTTACTTATTTATTTTATTCTTTGAAGAGAATGCATTTTTAATTTTTTTTAGGAAAGAAAAGTTTAGTGATTGAATGCTTTGATATCTTGTGTGCTATGATAAGGGAACTTCAACCATAGCTCTCTAGAAAAACCTTCCATAAATTCATGCTACTTTTCTTTAACTCATTAGGTTCTTTTTTTGCCTAGCTAAATAACTTTAAATTGCACTAACTTTTGTTCTACTAGTCCGTTTGTTACAAAATTTGATTTTTAATTGCGATGAGAAAAATTAGATATATCAAACGAGATCAATATTGACTATGAAATACTGGAGAAAAAAACTAAAAATTTAAAAAGTATATATATATAAAACTACATTTTTTTGCAAAAATATAATAAAAACATATTCATTTCATAAAATTGGCACCATAGATGTATAGATCTTGAAAAAAAAATGCCGGAAAAAAAAAACCAAAAAATACCCAAAAAACCCAAGAATTGAGAAAGTTATGGTGGTTGAAATTAATTTGACATATATAATATTATCTGTTAGATAGGTAAAATCTCAAAATTAGGCTTTAGCTTATCTTTTTTTGTAAAAGTTTCACGTCCAATGCATAGATCTCAGAGAAATACATGAAATAAATAAATAAATAAATCATTCCAAAAGGCCAAAAAAAATGAGAAAATTATGGTCATTTTCGTGAATATTATTTGTCTGTCAAAACAGATAATATTATCTGTTTTATCTGTCAGAGAGGCTTTTCGCTGAAAAAAAAAAAAGTTGCGAGGAACTTTTTTTTACAAAAAATGGCCAAATCGTGTGGGTTTTGGCTTATACGCTTATTTTTAAGAATCTATGGCCTAATATCCCATATAATAATTGTGGTTGTCGTTATAACTTGACGGGGCAATTTGGGAAGATTTGACTTTGTTGATCAGATTTATACAATCAACTTAATTTTCTTCACAATAATGCTACATGGCACCGAAAATGTGCACATAATTTGTGCATCGAAAAATCAGGGCCATACATTTCAGTGGGTCTCATACACTTTTGCGTGGGAGCCACTGAAATTAATGGCCATGATTTTTCGGTGCACAAATTCTGTGCACATTTTCGATCACCCAAGCATTATTCTTTTCTTCACAATGCCCAGAGCCATACTACTTATCTTTTTTTCGAAAAAATGGTTAATTTACGAAAAAAAGGGCCTTATCCTAGGATAAAGCAAAAAACTAGCTAAAGAAAAGAAAGAAGACGGAGTCAACCTCTAAACTAGCAATCAATGCCCGAAGAGGCTAAACAAGGCGAAAGAAACAATAAAGCAAGGCACAACAAAAACAGTCAATCGAGTGGAGCAGCTATTAGTATTCCCATTTTTTTAAAGTTATGAAACATTTTTGTTTGAGGGGCTAACTTTAATATGCTGGAATGGAATAGACGTTGACAGAGGCTGCACAAGCAGGAGATATCAATGGCTTGTACGAGTTAATACGCGAAAATCCAAATCTTCTGAAGAATGTAGATGAGACCCCTTTTATTGATACTCCTTTACACATAGCTTCATCTCTAGGACACACACAATTTGCAGTGGAAATTGTGAGCTTGTGGCCATCGTTGGGTAAAAAGCTAAATCAAGACGGTCACAGTGCCGTCCATTTGGCTATCCAGAATGGGTACACTACCACAGCGAAGCAGCTCATTTCAACTGACATCGAGCTTATTCGTGCCCGAGGAAAGGACGGGGCTACTCCTTTGCTTTGTGCAGCTGAAATGGGAAATCTTGATCTTTTGGCTGAGTTTCTAATTGCTTCTCCCAATTCTATTGAGGATTTGAATATTAGGTATGAGAGTGTGCTACATATTGCTGTAAGAAATAAAAACTTTGCAGCTCTCAGTGTCCTATGGGGATGGATTTGGAGAAATGGTAAAGAAGATGTGCTAGACCGGAAGGACGAGAAAGGCAATTCTGTTATGCATATTGCAGCATCCACCAATCAACCCCAGGCATGCTAGCTATATTTCTTTTACTTAATTTTATTTTGATAGCTCTCAGTGTGACTTATATATTTAGAACTTGTAGCTATTCACAACTTATTAAAGGTCTAAAATCCAACTTTTTGAAGCTAAATTGGAGGTACTTCTCCAGCTTATACCTTATAAGCTACAATTAGATTGAGAGAATTAGGGAGAAGAGAAGAGAAGAGAAGAGAAAATTGTTGGGGGAAAAATCGGAATCCCCAATATTAATTAGGAGTAACACTTCCTAACCTTTGTCTAGTATAAATTAAATAGGAATAAATAATAATATCCAAGCCACAATGGATAATTTCCTTTCACCACAATCAATCACAAATAATATAATAATAAAAGCACCCAAGCAAGAAATAGATAGACACCAAGATTTATGTGGAAAATCTCTCCAATGGAGAGGGAAAAAACCACAGGGTAACTCCGAAAGATTCCGCTATATCAAAATAAGGAATACAAATGTTCTCTCAAGTTTTTGCCTAAACTTGAGGTATTCAATCAAAGAAAGTGAGTACAAGAATTACCTCTTAGGGTTTACAATACCCAAAGGAATACAAGATAAAAGCTTCTTCAAAATACCTCTTGATTTTGATAATCCAAACAATCCTTGAAAAACACCCACTGTTCCTCTCCTTGAAGCCGCCACCGCACAGTCTCACACAGGAAACCCTCTTTGCTTCTAACTTGCTCTGCACCGTATTCACTTGAAAATTCTTAGCATCTCCAATATAAAGGTCATTAGCTAACTTTGCTAGAAAAACAAATCATGGGCCACGGGCCCACAAGGCCATGATAGCTAAAAAGAAAACAAAACCGCAAATTAGCCAACTAGTATGGGCTTTTCTCTCATGTAGCATGGAACACCATACACACGGTACCCAACAAATCTCCCCCTCCATACACATGAGAGGAGGGAACACCAAAACTCGACCCCTCACTTGGAGTCCATTCCAGTTAGCTCTTTACAAAGCTCAAGCTTCTCTCTTGGAACACCCTTTGTCATCATGTCAGACGGATTCTTGTCTGTATGAATTTTCTTCAATTTCATTTCTTGCTTTTCCATTACCTCACAAATCCAATGGTAGCGAACATCAATATGTTTCGTGCGGAATGGTACGTGGCGTTCTTGCTCAAGTCCATAGCACTTTGACTATCACAATGAACCACGTACTCACCTTGCTTCAAATCCAACTCTTGGAGAAACCGTTACATCCATAACATCTCTTTACGTGCTTCAGTAGCAGCAATATACTCAGCTTCAGTGATAGACAAGGCAACACATTTTTGCAACTTGGACTGCCACGAGACAACTCCCCCTGCAAAAGTAAGCAAGAACCCGAAATAGACTTCCGATCATCAATGTCCCCCTACCATATCTGAACATGTAAACCCTTCCAAAACTGGTTTTTAATCCCCAAAACATAAACACAAACTCGAATTACCCTTCAAGTAATGAAGAATCCACTTGACTCCTTCCCAATGCTCTCTTCCAGGATTGGAAAGAAATCTGCTCACAACACCAACTGCATGAGCAATATATGGCCGTGCACAAACCATCGCATACATAAGACTCCCTACTGCCGAGTGCCATTTCTTCTCTTCCTTCTCTGGTAGAGGGACACAAGCTTTTACTTAGCTTAAAGTGACTCGCAAGAGGAGTGCTAACTGGCTTAGCATCTCTCATGTTGAACTTTTCAAGCACCCGTTCAACGTACTTTTCCTATGACAACCATATCTTTTTGGCTTTCCTGTCACGTACAATTTTCATACCCAAAATTTGTCGTGCTGGGCCTAAGTCCTTCATATCAAAGGGCTTGAACAACTCTTCTTATAGCCTGCGAATCAAATGAACATCTTGTCCAATAACAAGCATATCATCAACATTAATTAAAAGCATAATAAAGTTACCATCTGGGAATTTCGGGACATAAACACATTGATCTGTAGCGGTTCTCTTGAACCCATGACCCACCATAAATGAAACGAATTTCCTGTACCAGTGTCTCGGAGCTTGCTTAAGGCCGTAGAGACTCTTCTTTAACTTGCAAACCAAGTGCTCTTTCCCCTTAACTTCAAATCCATCTGGTTTTACCATGTAAATCTCTTCCTCCAAATTACCATGAAGGAAGGTAGTCTTCACATCTACCTGCTCAAGCTCAAGATCCATGCTAGCTACTAAACCCAAAGCCACTCGAATAGAACTTATCTTCACCACCGGTGAGAAAATCTCATCAAAATCAATACCATGCTTCTGCCCAAAGCCCTTGACAACTAAACGAGCCTTATACTTCAGTAGCTTGTCACCATCCTTCTTCAACTTGAACACCCATTTGTTTTTCAACGCTTTTCTTCCCTTAGGAAGATCAACCAACTCATAAGTGTTGTTCTTATGCAAGGAATTCATCTCATCTTGCATAGCCTATACCCAACTCTGTCTCTGTGAGTCTGAACTTCCTGAAAACTCTCTGGCTCTCCCTCATCTGTAAGCAAAACATACTCAGAACTGGAATACCTGACTGATGGCATGTGCTCTCTAGTTGATCTCCTGACTTGAGGTACTACAATCTCTGGTTGAGAAGGTTGCTCCCCCTGCTCAAAACCCTCTGTATTTGGCACATCATCATCATTCCCAAATTCTGGAACATCTATAACTGGCTCATATTGTACTTCTCCCCCATCTGTGGCACCCTGCGATGTGGAAGGAACTGCTGTGAGGTCTCGAGCATTACTCGCTCTAGGTTGTGCAGGTTTCTCAAAATCTGCCAAAGTCTGATGCTCGTGAAAAATCACATCTCTGCTTCTAATGACCTTTTTATTTTCGGGATCCCACAACCTGTACCCAAACTCTGCATCTCCATAACCAACAAAGATACCTGGAGTAGCTTTATCATCAAGCTTAGATCTCTGCTCCTTAGCAACATGTGCAAATGCCTTGCACCCAAACACCCTCAGATAAGAGTGTGAAATATCACCACCGGTCTATACTTTCTCTGGAATCTCAAAATCTAAAGGAGTTGAAGGAGACCTATTAATCAAGAAACAAGCTGTGCGAACTGCTTCACCCCAAAATGACTTAGGTAGCTTAACCATTCGTAACATGCACCTAACTCTCTCTACAATAGTGCGGTTCATCCTCTCGGCCACACCATTGTGTTGTGGGGTACGTGGAATTGTCCTCTCATGCCGTACACCGTGACCTGCACAATATGCTTCAAACTCTTTTGAAGTACACTCTCTCCCATTATCAGTACGAAGGCACTTCAAAGGTTTTCCTGTCTCTCTTTCCACCATGGCATGGAACCTCTAAAAATGCTGAAAGACCTGCTCTTTTGTTTTCAGAAAATACACCCACAGTTTACGTGAAGCATCATCAATAAAAGTAAGAAAATACTTATTTCCGCCCAAAGACTCCACCTCAATGGGACCACAAACATCAGAATAAACCATATCAAGCAACTTGGTTTTTCTTTTACTAGAAGCATGAAAGGAAACTCTATGGTGTTTACCAAATAAGCAATAATCACAAGGGTTAAGAACTATACCTTTGGCAAAGGGAATGAGGGACTTCTTTGCCAGAATCTGTAACCCTTTCTCACTTATATGTGCCAACCGCCTGTGCCACAAATTTGGTGAAGACTCATCCTCAACTGCGTTGAGCCCGCTTGAACACACCTTCACATGAGTCTTGTACAAAGTACAACAAAGTTCCCCTTTTGCAACAACTAGGGACCCTTTGGTGAGTTTTCACTTTCCGCTTCCAAAATGGTTATCATAACCTATCTTATCTAGTGCAACACTAGAAATCAAATTTAACCGTAAATCAGGAACATGCCGAACATCCTTAAATGTCAAAGTGCAACCCAAGCTAGTCCGAATACACACATCACCTATCCCCTCAATCTTGGAATAGCTGGTATTACCCATCTTCACAATACCAAAGTCACCGGCTTTGTACGAAGTGAAGAACTCTCTCCTAGGAGTAGCATGGTAGGAGGCGGCTGTATCAACAACCCACTCAACATCACTATCTGTAACATGTAGGCACTCCTCATCTCCAAATGAGAGTACCACCACATCCTCAAAAATTGTAGTTGTAGTATTCTTGTCTTCTGACTTCTTCTCAGTATTACCCTGTTTCTGGTCTCTCTTACGAATTCTAAAATTTTTGCTCGTGTGGCCTTCCTTGCTACAGTAATAGCATAGAAAACCTCCTCTCGCCTGTGACTTGTCTCTGCTGTTCTTTGACTTACTACTAGATCCTTTTCCAAGACCCTCTATTCAGATTCCTACCCCTGTTCTACGTGACAAGAGCATGTGTCTGATCTGTACCCATACGGTGTCCTTGTTATACATGCTGTCTTTAACAATCTCCAAAGTCAGCTTACCATTGGGAGTTGAATTATTAAGAGACACAACCAACGTCTCCCAACTATCAGGCAAAGAACTCAATAATAGCAAAGCTTGAAATTCATCATCTAAATTCATCTTCATCGTAGCCAATTGATTAACTATACTCTGAAAGTCACTCAAGTGCTCGGCAACGGAATTCCCATCTTTGAATTTCAAGAAAGCTTTGTTTTACGCGGTCTTCATCTCATACATAGACTCTATTTTTTTCCATAAACTCTGTGCATTAACTTCTTGGGCAACGTGGTGAAATACAGTGTGATCAACCCACTGTCTAATTTGACCCACTGTCTTTCTATTTAATTTTAGCCAATCCGTATCGGACATAGTTCTAGGCTTGGCCGTATCACCCTCAATCGGATCACACAAATCCTTACAATAAAGGATATCCTCCATTCGCGGTTTCCAAATTGCATAATTTGAAGTCGTGAGCTTAATCATCGAATTTGATAATTCCTCCATTTAATTACACAAGACAATGAATAAATAATGAACCTTAGCTCTGATATCACTTTGTTGGGGAAAAAATGGAATCCCCAATATTAATTAGGAGTAACACTTCCTAACCCTTGTCTAATGTAAATTAAATAGGAATAAATAATAATATCCAAGCCACAATGGATAATTTCCTTTCCCCACAATCAATCACAAATAATATAATAATAAAAGCACCCAAGCAAGAAATATATGACACCAAGATTTATGTGAAAAAACCCTCCAATGGAGAGGGAAAAAAATATAGGGCAACTCCGAAAGATTCCACTATATCAAAATAAGGAATACAAATGTTCTCTCAAGTTTTTACCCTAAACTTGAGGTATTCAATCAAAGAGAGTGAGTACAAGGATTACCTCTTAAGGTTTACAATACCTAAAGGAATACAAGATAAAAGCTTCTTCAAATTACCTCTTGATTTTGATAATCCAAACAATCCTTGAAAAACACTTATTGTTCCTCTCCTTGAAGCCGCCGCCGCACAATCTCACACAAGAAACCCTCTCTGCTTCTAACTTGCTCTGCGCCGTATTCACTTGAAGATTCTCAGCATCCCCAATATAAAGGTCATTAGCTAACTTGAGTAATGCTAGATGCACTCCCAAATGCACAACTAAATGCACAACCCTGCTTAAAAATGTTGGACTTCGTGCTGAAAAGCTTGCACACCCTGCACACCCCTTTTTGTGTACAGACTTTTCAGCACGAGCTCCAACATTTTTAAGTAGGATTGTGCATTTGGTTGTGCATTTAGGAGTGCATCTAGCATTTGCTAGAAAAACAAATCATGGGCCACGGGCCCACAAGGCATGATGACTAAAAAGAAAACAAACCCATAAATTAGCCAACTAGTATGGGCTTTTCTCTCATGTAGCATGGAACACCATACACACGGTACCCAAGAAAAATAAACTACTTTTTCTCTTGTTTAGTAAATTAAATTAGGAGAAAATAGAAGGTTAATAGAAATAAGTGGCGAGAAAGAGTCCTTTTTTATCTCCGGAAATTGGAGAGATTGGGATAGTGGTGAAGAGATTGATAATTAAGACATTGTAGAAATGATCATTACATCGCTAAAAAAGTCGCACTTATGTACATTTATTTTGTGAAGGAGAGAGTTAATTGGTAATAAAATTTTTGGGTTAATTACACGGACCTCCCCTAAGGTTTGGCGAAATTACACGGATCTCCCTTCTATATTGCATAATTACACAAACCTATAGGTTTGAATTTGCACTACACACACCTCCCCTCTAGATTGCAAAATTTACAGAGACATCCCTTCTTAATTTGCTAATGCCTAAAATACCCATGGTTATAATTAAAAAAAAAAAAAAAAAAACCCCCTCTCCTCTCTCTCCCTCCCTCTCTACTACATATACATATATACATATGCATACATACATACACACCATATATACAAACCATGCATGCATGCATACATACATGCATATATACGTAGAGATTTGTATACATCTTTGAGGTGAGTTTGATATTTTAGATCTTAGCTAGGTTTTTGGAACAAATTGATTTTTGGTTTAATCTTAGGAACAAATTAGTTTTTGGAATAAATTGATTTGGGTTTAAATCTTAGGACAAATTAGTTTTTGGAATAAATTGATTTTAGGTTTAAATTTTTTATTTTCTTGAACAAATTCATATTCATATATATATATATATATGTGTGTGTGTGTGTGTCGATCTATTATGTATGTACTTGTATATCTATTTCTATTTCTATATATATATATATAAATACACACAGTAGAGAGAGAGAGAGAGAGAGAGAGAGAGAGAGAGAGAGAGAGAGAGAGAGAGAAGTGTGTGTAATTTAGTAAAATGGAGAGAGAGAGAGAGAGAGAGAGAGAGAGAGAGAGAGAAGTGTGTGTAATTTAGTAAAATGGTAAACAAAGTAAAGGTGTAACAGTAAAACTAATCATGCTAGAGGGGAGGTCTGTGTAATTTTGCAATATAGAGGGGAGGTCCGTGTAATTTTGCCAAACCTTAGGGGAGGTCTGTGTAATTAACCCTAAATTCTTTCTTTCTTTTTTTTTTTTTTTTGGTTTTTTTTGGAGAAGGGGGGGGGGGGGGGTGTGGGGTGTTAATTACATTTTACCCCCTTGTGGTTACGCCTAGTTTTACTTTACCTTTATGTGATTCAAAAGTGGACACTTAACTCCTTGGTGGTTTCGGACTAAAGTGAAACTATTAAGATTTCTCTCAAAATAACCTCACATGGGAATTAAATGTTAAAATTACCCCAACATAGTTTTACTTTACCTTTATGTGATTCAAAAGTGGACACTTAACTCCTTTGTGGTTTCGGACTAAAGTGGAACTATTAAGATTTCTCTCAAAATAACCTCACATGGGAATTAAATGTTAAAATTACCCCAACATAGGAGAGTTTACGTGTCAAAATTAACCCCACATAGACAGTGAATTCCAAAATTAGCCCCACAAAGGGGTTAAGTGTTAAAATTAGACCCACATAGGTGGATTAAATAACAGCATTATCCCTATATAGAGGAGCCCAAAATTAAGCTCACAAACTATTAATATTTTAGGCCAACTTTAGAATGTCAATTAGTTTTGAGAGAAATCTTAACAGTTTCACTTTAGTTCAAAATCAAAATCATTATAGGAGGTTAAGTGTCCACTTTTAAACCACATGCGATAAAGTGAAACCGGTAACTGACCCATTTCTTTTTTGTGAAATATAACCAACGCAAGAGAAAGTTCATATTTCCTTTCCCTTTGTCTCAAGTCTTTACAAGCAAGTTGGAGATATCTTTATTCAACAATGCTAGGGCACTAATAAATCTCACTAACACACACTCACACCCACACTCTATCTCTCTCCTACTAGAGATAGAGTGTGGGTGTGAGTGTTAGTGAAATTTGTTAGTATCCCAGATATTACTCATCTTTATTTATACTTTTCTTCTTCTTCTTCTTCTTCTTTATTTTTTAAAAGTTATTTTCTAAGGATAGATTAACTAGTGATTGTCTGTACATGACAGGTTGTGAAGTGGTTAATTGGGAAGACGGACATAAATGCTAAGAATTTGGAGGGTTTGACGGCTCTTGACATTGCCATGGGAGGAAAAACCTTGGGCATTCTACGTTGCGCTGGAGCTCGGAGAGGTTCATCAGTTCCTAATCCCAAGACTCGTGCTGATATTTTTTCTAGAGTGACATTTTTTGACATTTTCCGTATGCAATCTATTCGAGTAAAAAAGGGTCTATCAGATGAAATTCGCAGTGCAGTACTAGTCGTTGCTGCACTAATTGCCACAGCTACTTATAACGCGGTTCTCAATCCTCCTGCTAGAATTTTGCGAACCGTGAATATTGTCACTGCCGAAGCAATCTTTCCCAACGCAAAACCTGCTTTTCCTGCTGGAAAAGCAGCCGGTGTTTTCTATACCTTTTATGCTTTCAACTCGATATTGTTCAGTACCTCGATTGGACTGATTATGCGTGTCCTACCGCCGAGCTTCCACACTTCTTTGCTGTCTGCATCTCTAATTTTTCTAGTCATAAGCTATGTATTGTCACTGATGGTCATATTTTTTTCCCCTTAAGTTGAACAAAATAAAACAAAGATAGACAAGAGAAAGCTGTGTCAAGTTTGTAATAATATATGATGAAACCCCATAATGTGTGACCATCAATTCACCAATTGGTCTTATTCAATCAAATAGGTAATCATTCCATGTATATATGAATGTTTGGTTACATTAATTTGAGAAAAGATGTATTTGGCAACATTTGCAAGATATATGTGAAAAATCACCAGTGATAATTGTGCAAGGTGGAGCACTTTCTTTTGAAGTAAAATTATATTAGAGTGATCAATTACGTTCCTTGTCTACTATTATTCTATTGTTCAAAGTTTTGTGATTTATTATTTTTTGTTGTTAATTTGTTGAAAGACAATTTGATGTGCAAAAGCGCTTTCTAATGCATTATTAAGTTATTGGATGATACCATTGAAAAAAATTATATACTTAATGACTATACATGTCACAGGTAGTAAAAGCATGAAGAAGAAAGAGAGTAAAGCAGATTCTCATTAATCGCTTTGACACACATTACAATTTACATATATATATATATATATATCCATGGGCCCATAACCGACTCAACACTTAATGACCTAACTCATAATGTAACACACTTAGAGTCAATTACAACAAATTGTTGCCAGGTCAGCTAATTAAGTTCTATTTGGACTGGTTAATATGCCCCCTCAAACTAATGGGTGGAGGCACAACCATGAGATTGCTTTTTAACAAATGAAACCGAGTAGGGGATAAACTCTTTGTAAAAACATCTGCAAGCTGTTCTTCACTAGAAACATAAGCAACATCTTATAAATCTTTCTTGACAACCTTTTCACGAACAAAATGGTAATCCAACTCTACATGTTTAGTGCGAGCATGAAACAGGGGATTAGAGGCCATTAAGATGGTAGAGACATTATCGCACCATAGTGTGGGAATGTTTGAGAGAAAAATGCAAAGCTCACACAGGAGCATTTGAACCCAAGTTAGTTCAGCCGCAGTGGTGGCCAAGGCCTGGTATTCAGCCTCGGTGGTGCTATGAGACAGTTGGTTGCTTTTTGGCCTCCCAGTGAATAGGATAGTGCCCAAATATAGAGCAAAACCAGTAATGGAACATCGATCCACAGGATCTCCTACCCAATCAGCATCACAAAAGGCTGAAAGATGAATAGAACCAGTCTGGTAGAGAAGACCCTGAGAAAGAGTACCGCCAACATAGCGTAGGATTTTTTTAACAGCTAAAGATGAGAACCTGTAGGAGAGTGCATAAACTGACACACAGAGTTCACGGAAAAAGCTAAGTCTGTTCTTGTCACACCCGTTCCGAAAATAAAAATTTGTTTAAAATGCACAAATGAAATTTTATGAATTATCAGTGTCATTTGATAATTGTGAATGAGCTTGACTGACATTAACGGTGAGGTGTCAATCGAAGATATGGTAATAGGAAAATCATGTGGCATCAACATGAATAAATGACATTGATATGGAGGTTAAATGACATTGATATACCTGTTCACTACAACAAAAATGGTTTTTTGCAAGGAAGCTTGGCAAGGAAAGATAAATTTCTTGCTAAAAGTATAATATTTGCAAGGAAATTTGATTTTGTTTCCAAAAGACTGAAAGACAATACGTTAGGCAAGGAAAATGATAATTCCATGCAAAAAGTGGAGTATTTGGCAAGGAAATATCATTTTCTTGCCTAAAGTGAATTATTTGGCAACGAAAAATCAAATTCCTTCTAAAAGTATGTTTTGGCAAGGAAATTAGTATTCCTTACCTAAAGTTAAGTAAATATTTGTGAAAATACTTTTTGGCAAGGAAAATTTGGCAAGGAAATATTTTCGTTGCTAATGCCTATTTTTAACAAGGAAACTTTTTTTCCTTTGCTAAAAATATATATTTAGCAATGAATATTTTCTTCCTTGCCTAAACTTTGGGAAAATACTTTTTGCAATGAAATTTTTTCCTTACTAAAACAACCAACCCATATATGCCATAAAATTTCCCTCTTAAAATTGCCCACAAATTTCCCTCTCAAAATGCCCTAGTCCCAGACCACAGCCCATTTTCGACGATTTCGTGAAACAGAGAGAGAGAGAGAGAGAGAGAGAGAGAAAGAAGAGGGATGTCCACAGCCCGGCCATCGTCGCTTCGCCGCCGCCGCTGCCACTCAGACATCGCAAGCCCCGTCTCTTATTCTTTCTCTCACTGTCGCGCCACCACCAAGCCGACGATCTATCTCATTCTCGCTCTCACTGTCGCTGCTCAGACATCTCTCAGTCACACGTCTCTTCTTTCTTACTTTGGACAAAGGTGTAGGTAAGGGAGCTTCTCCACCTTTTTTTATCTTATTTTCTTCTCTTTTTACATGTAAATATTTGGGATTTTTCTTCTTCTTCAAGGAATGTTGGGTTTGAAATCTGGTGGAATAGGGGCTGATTTTTATTTTTGCTTCATACTAACTTCGGTTATTTGACCTTTTTTTTAGTTGCTTTCGAAGAATTTCAAGTAGATGATCATCAGATTTCCACTACTTTCAGTTTCATGAACTGGGTTTTCAAATTTCATTGCTTTGGACTTTGGATTTGAAAAGCTTCTTGTTTTAATCTTTAAAGCCCTAATTTTTTTTCTTTGAAACCTTTTCATGATCTGTTGAAAGATTCAATTGATTTTGGAGGATATGATCTCATGTTATTCATACATATTGCTCTTAGTAATTTGAAATTTTGACTTGTTCAGTTTGAGAATGTTGTAACAAGCAATCTCTTTGATGTAAGCTTGCAAAATAGAAATGTTCTTTTGTATATGGTCGTTCTTTCCACATAAGTTAAAACCTTCTCTTGTATTAGAGGCGTTACAGGTATCTCCGTTACAACCAAAATTTACTTGTAACATTGAAAAAAAAAAAAAAAAAGAGGGGGTAATTATGTTTTTGTCAATGGGGGGTAATTATGTTTCTGTCAATGTCTCTGGTGAAATTTAGAAGTCAATCAAATATATATATTTTTAATTATGAACTATACAAAGGGAGGTAGTGCTCTCTCAACCCATAGCCCATCACCTCATGAGACTCGAGCCCACAACCACCAGCACGTGGGTTGGAATCAACAATAACAAAAAAATAATACTCCCTCCGTCTCTTTTTTAGAGTCCTATATTCCATTTTGGGATGTCCCAAAATTAGTGTCCATTTTCCTAAATTGGTACACAATTTTTTTCTTACTTTCCAATACTACCCTTCCTTGAAATCTACACCAAGACAAAACTAAAAAAGTTATTATAATAATTAGGGGCAATTGTGGAAAGTAGGTGTAGATTCTTTTTGTCCCCTTAAAAAGTTGAGTTCCCAAAGATGGACTCAAAAAAATGGACGGAGGGAGTAGTAATAAATAAATAAATAAATCATCACCCAAATTTTTTTTTTAAAAAAACTTTTGAAAAGTTGTTTTACATTTTAGTCTACTTTATATTTACAGTGTTTTGAACTTGCATCAAAATGTTATGAAGAGTTGCTCCCAACGTTGTAAAAAGTTGCTACCCAAATAAAGGAAAAAAAGTTTTGCTCTGGAAATTATGAAGAATTTCAAAATTGTAAAGAGTCGCTAACGTTGTGTAAAAATTGATGACTTTTTAATTTTACTCAAAAAGTTCACATTTTTTCATTATAAAAAAAGTAGTAGACTGACTTCTAAATTTAACATAAAAAGTTGACTGAAATATAATTATTCCTAAAATATATAGGACAAACTACACTAACCTCCCTTGGGGTATCTGACAAATACAAAGACCTCCCATCTATTTCGAAAAACTACACGGACCTCCCCTGTTAGTGTGTGTTGGCTAACGATAACATGTACTCCCTCCGTCCCATATTAAGAGTCTTTGATTCTATTTTTCCAAGTCCCATTTTAAGAGTTCTCTTTGAAAAGTCAATATATTTTAATGCACATTTTTCAAGTTTGCCCTTGATTATATACAATTATTTCCTCTATTTCTTTAACATGACACTAAAATTTTAAAATTCCAAAAGGAACAATATTGAAAAGTTAAAAATTTCACCATAAACAATAATATCCCCTAAAACGTTGAAATTCCCAAAAAAAACCTCTAAATATGAGAGAGACGGAGTACAATGAAATGATATTACTGCCCTTTTAACACAAAAATTCTTTCCATCTCTGTCTTCTCTGTGGCTCTTTACTCTCTCCCCTAATTCTCTCCCCTAAATCACGACCACCACCATACCACTCTCTCTCTCTCTCTCTCTTTCTCTCTCCACATTTCTTCCAAACCACAAAGCTGAGATTTGCCAAATCCATTTAGCAGTCAAATGCAGGTATCACGAATAGTGCTTGTCGGAAATCCCAAACCCTGTCGTGGACCCAACTTCTTAAATCCCAAACCCATTTTAGTAATCAAAATATCCAATTTGAATTCTCTTTTGAATTGGCTATTTGGCTTCAGATTAAATTTTTCCCTTTTTGGTATCCTAGGTTCACATACAGATATATGTATGTAAATGCATACTCTTCACGTGACTAAGCTTTCTTTCCCCCATGTTTTCATATGAAACTGGACCCATATATATACGCACGCGCATATAGTTAGCTATTCAATAGAGCCATATTTTTTAAAAAAATATATAGTTCTTAGATGGAGGGAATGAGCTCTGGGCCTCTGGCTATTGTTGTATGGTTTCTAGGTTTTGTTATCTACAGAGTAACTGAGAATGTTGGACATCCAAGTTGAACAACGTGAGGATTTTCTCTCTATAAATTTAGTGATTTTGATCAGTCTGTTTCTAGATTTTTCTAGTTGTATTCATTTCTCACTTGTGGGAATTTCTGGCCATGAACAATGGTGATGGGAGATGGGAGTGACAGTGACTGTGACAGTGATGGTTGATGTGAAGATTGGGGCTCCGGTGAAATAGAGGGGTAAAATAGTTATTTTAGAAAAATTCAACTTTACAATTAACCGTCAACTCAATGTTGACTAAGAGAAGAGAAAAGAGAGGTATGTGTTACACACTATAAAATACCAAAGGAGGTCATTGTAATTTTTAAAAATATAGAGGAAGTCTCTGTAATTATCAAATATCTCAAAGGAGGTTAGTGTAATTTACCCAAATATATATGGGTTTAATTATTAGAATTCAGTCAATTTTTTTCTAGCGAAAAATTAATTAACAGTCCCTAGAATAGACTGTTAATAGTGAGTGGCCCAGCCCGTTTTATTTTTAAAGAGGAAAAGACTAACAATTTTGAAATTTATGGCCTTAAGTCCACTTTTGCCACCTCAGCACGTTCTTCAAGGAAGTGGTTTTTTTTTTCTTTCAAACTTTAAAATACTATAACTTTCAAACTCCAACTCCATTTTCAATAAAATTTATATATTTGTAATCTAGAATAAAAGATCTATCAAACAAGATCCATAGTGACTATGAAAAAAAAAATTCATGTTACTGTCAGACCACTATAACGTAACGTAATGTCACTGTCTCTTTTGAAACAGTAACTTGATACTACCTTTGAAATTTTTTTTGGGATATGTTACTGTCTTTAACTGGACACTAACATCTGAAAATTTGCCATAATTTTGCGATTATTTGGTCAATTTGAATAAATGTTATTGTCGATGACATGTTACTGTTTCTTTGTTCAATACCATGTTGCTAATCTTTAATGGTATGTTACTGTTTTTTGTACGAGGATAGTTTTTAAAGACAGTGACATCTACTAAATTGCCCTAATTAATTTTGCAACTTTTTGTAACAATGATGTTACTATCTTTGTAAAAACGTTTAGGTTTTGGTAATATGTTATTGTATTTATTTGGAAAGAATAGTAAAGGCAGTATTATATGATAAAATGACCATAATTTTTCAATAATTTGGTCAATTTGAAGAAATGTTACTGTCGACAGTAACATGTTATTGTCTCAAGTTACTGTCTATACCTGGGCAGCACTACAAGACACTAATATGTTCTAAAATGACCATAACTTTGCGATTCTATGGCCAATTTGGATGATTTTTTTTTTATTTGGGGTAATTTTTCGAGATCTACGCAATGGAAATGTTGGTTTTACAAAAAAATTAATAATGATAATAATTTAATTTGTTGATATCCGTTTGTAAGCTGTGAAATTTTGATTTTTTTTTTTGAATTATTTTACAGGCACTATAGATCTTGTTTGATAGATCTTTTTTTTTTCCGAAAAATTGGTTAATTAACGAAAAAAGGGCCTTACCCTAGGATATTACAATAAGCTCAACAAACCAGCTAAATGAAGAAGACGGAGTCAACCTCAAAACTAGCAAACATTGCCCAAAGAGGCTAAACAATGCCAAAGCAACAACAGAGCAGCAAGGCAGAACAAACAGTCAACAGACGCTAAACACAATCAGTTTCTATGCCGACCCTTACGACGGCTCCCACTGAATTTTATCTTGGCCTCCCGTTTCATCTGTCTGTTGGAGGCAACGCTTTTGACAAACGGGGGACCTTCCTCGTAGTCAGACTCACTAATTTTACGTCCTCATCAGGGAGAGAGTTGGATGCCTCTCGGCCTGTATCAACCCCTGTAGAGGGGTGGTGAGAAGAATTAGCCATACCCAAATCTTTCCCAATAGGAGAGACCTCAATTTCACCTTGACCCTGATCAACATCTGGGGAAAGCACAGAAAACATATTGCCCTCGCTCTGGGGCGCATCCACGGAATCAACTAACTTACCTTTACCTTTGCTTTTCACAACTATCCATTCCCCAATCTCAGGTTTCTTGCTACATGAGGGAAAAGATGGATGGGGAGGATGACGACGGGAAATGCGACGAGTCGGGGCAAGTCTCAGGGTCACATCTTTAGAACAATCATGACCAAATGCGGAGCATTTAGCACACCTAGGAGGGGTCCACTGGTATTCCACGATAATGTCTGTTAAAACACTCTCGTCCATCTCATCCTCAGTCACAATAGTAAACTTGGTGAGTAGATCATGCGCTCCACTCACTTCCACACACACCCTAGCAAAGGACACACGCCTGCGATTGGCAGTAACCCTGTCCATCCACAGAGGTTTGCCAAGGTAGCTATCAATGAAGCTAATACCCTTACGGTTCCACAGCTCCAATGGGATACCAAATAAATTGACCCAGATAGGAATAGCGTGAACCTCCTCCTTACTTAACTTCAAATTTGGCTTCTAAGGACTAAGAATGAAAGGTTGACCCAAGATATACCATGAGCCACCTTCAAGCACAACATCCCTTTCCCCTACACTAGAGAATGTGAAGAAATAAAAACCAGAATTGCCAAGGGTATCAATAAGGCCTTTATTACCCCAGAGCCGTTTTGTAGTGTTGGAAACAATATTATATGGAGGATTCCTCTTCTTACCCACAAAGTGTCCAACTAAGGTGGACTGCCACTCCTTTTCCCCCTCTTCAATTAACTCGGATGGAATTTTGAGGTGAAAGTTTTCATTTCGGGGCCCATGGGGCACAAAATCAAGAGAAAACTCCTTAACATCTTCTCTAATGGAGCTCTTGTCATCCGCACTCTCACCGCCTTTGGATTGATGGTCCAAAGAAACATTTGGACATTATTATCCTTAAACAAATCTGCAAATTTAATGTTACAGAGGGACGAATTAATTGGACCTTAGGATAGATCATCAGTAAAAACCCCATTCCCTCCTACATGATCGGCGGGGCCCACTTGTCCATCTTTTTCAAACAAGGCAGTAGCCTTGGCTTTAGTTACAGAATCATTGCTGCTGGAGTGGACCCCACGGACAGCCATGATTCCTTGAGAATTAATGCACCGAAGGTCAAACCTTGGGCCTTGAGATGGAATAGTCCCTATGGTCCCATGAGGGGACCCCTCACCAACAGACAAATTTGTAGACTTAGTTACCTGATCATGGTTTGTACAGAAAGGCGCGTGGGCATCACTAGTGTGAGCAACTTCATCTTGGGCGTTTGATTCACACGCGACCAACACATCGATATACACAAACCTAGGGCCTGTAAGATCAAAAGGAGTTAAATCGGGCCTTTCTGTATGAACTCCATCGTGAACAGCTTGAGGACACTCAGAAAAATCACATGAAGGAGCTCGATCTGCAAGGTCCTCAAAACTGAGCAGGTGTGTATTGAGAGCATTGATCTTCTTCATACAATCATACATTTGTTCCTTCTAACAACCAATCTCGAAATCAATGTGTTGAGCATTTTCATGGTCAGTAGATTCCTCGACCAAAGAGATTTTGGATTGACAATTGCAAAGATTAGAGATATTTTCTTTGCACTTGTCCAACTATTGCATCACACAAGCAAGCTCAAGCTTGATCTGCTCATGTGATTTAAAGGCTTCAAGCCCCATTCTCATCTCTAAGTTTACGCGACTTTTTGGGATCACATCGCATCTGCTTCCATTGATTCCCAATAAACTCATCTGCAAATGAATCTTTAGGAGGACCCCGTGATCTTGAGGATCGTCTAATAGCCCCCTTCTCCATAGGCTAAAGCATTTTCAGAGATAAGGTAGAGCTAAGAGCTTCTGTGTACAAAGAATAAGAGCCTCATTGTTTGATAGATCTTATTTTGTAGATTACGAATGTATAATTTTTATGGAAAAAATAAGTTGTAGATAATCAAGTTCCTTGTCTTTTGTTTATAATTTTGTGATTTAGATATTATTTTTTTGCTAATAATGTTAAGATAACTTAAATGTGTAGAAGTGTATTTTCTAATGAACTGCAAGTTCTCAGGGGAAATTTTACACAGCAAGAAAAGCTTCCAATGGTACACACCACTTCCCAACCCTACCCTTGATGATATCCTAAGTTCAAAACTGCCCTTTTCCGAAACAATCTACCAATGTTGCCAGTTTTAAACAATCTTGTGTTTATAAGGCATATAATATTTAACACAATGGCTTTAAGTGCCTGGATTGGGGTAATTTTATTTATTTTATTCATCTCTAGTTTTTCTATGTTGAAGCTATATGATTTTGCCCTTCATCCTATTACGACTCTTGTCTAGATATACTCAAGAGGATTCTGAGAGCTGTGGAAAAGGATTTCATCCATCACCAACGTGAAGATTGACTTCCAAACATGCTTTGATATACATGGACAAGTACCTTCTTACAATAATAATATTACTATTACACGGTGCTTAACCCGTGCGATGCACGGGAGGTATATTGTAAGACATACCACCAATGTCATGTTTTTTAGGGGTAAATATGAAGAGTAATAGTAGGGATATAACTATCTTTTATAACTCATTTACAACAATCTCTATCTCTCTCCTGAATGGCATTGTGGGGTCTGGTTAAATTTCAATAGGCCTCGGTGTCACTTAGGAGAGAGATAGAGATAATTGTAAATGAGTTGTAAACAATAGTTGTACCCCTAGCATTGTTCAAATATGAAATACCATCACTTTTTCCATCCACTTTTTCAACGTAATTATGTATAGTAGTGGGTGAATTTAGTCAAATTTTCTGGCAGAATGAGACATTTATATCATATTGCTTTTATTTAAAACTTTAAGGGGAATAAATTGACTCAATTGAAACTACAGAAACTAAAATGACTTATTCTATTAAAATCATTTATTTCCATGAGCTTGCCACATGAGATTATTTCATTGAGTGAACATTGTCTCACTCAAATTATTTCTTACCTTGGATTTAAACATCGTCATGTGAAGTTTGGAATCTACATCTTTCTTGCTTTGTTTTTTGATAAATTACAATAACAACCCCTCAACTATGACTCTTATTCAAATGCCTCCCTAAATTATAAAATTCGACAAACTAATCCCCTCAACTACTGAATTTTTTCACTAGCACTCTTCTAATAAAATTATGTCCAAAAAACTAATATTTTTGTATCATGTGAAAAACATGTATGATACAAAAATATCATAACATGATATTCATATATGATACCAATAAACCCTAGGCATGCAGTAGTTATTTCCCTTAATTTTATTTTGATTGCCAAGTTAATTAATTTAATTTTGATAGCCAGGCTAAACGTGGTGTAAACCTCAGTTCGTTGAAACCACCCACAAACATACCAATATAGGCTTGGGTAAGAAAGGATGCAATCCAGTTAGGCTATTGTATGGTCATTTTATGGCTGCTTTTGGTAACATATAATGTGTAATATGATACGTACCACTACACCATGTACGCCCACATGCAGAACCTCATCACTACCCCATCCATCACTCCACCATTTTGCCTAGTCAACCTATTCCAATGCAAGTGATTGGCAGTTACAATGTCTTGGCATTTAATTAGCTTCCTTTGACCATGCATGTGATTGATTGGCAGCATTTAGTTTCCTTATATTAATTTGCATTTCATTTCATGCGTGAATAAGAATGTATGGCTATATAAAGCCTAAGCCACCAATAAGAAGCATATGAACATTTACCCAGATTATCTTCTCCTTCCACTTCCGTCCCTTTCTCTCTTAACCTTTCTAAATCTTGTCTGGAATTCATTCGTATCATTGGTATCAGAGCATCGTTCCATGGATACCAGTGGGAAATCAAATACCGAATTTCGGAATGACGTTAGTGAGATCTTGGCTCGTCATGAGTCGACCATTGACCAAGTACAAAATACACTCCAAGCCATCCTTACCAAACTGGACGCATTACCTACCAGTCTCAATACCGACAACCGCTCCGACACACACAACATCAACCCCTTTGCCACTAGCTCAAGCCACCACGCTACCACTAATCACACGGCCCACTCTACAGACCTCCCTCCTTCGACCCTTAAACTCCAATTCCCAAAGTTTACTGGCAATGATCCAATCGGATGGATATACCGAGCGGAACAATACTTCCAATTCCAACGGATTGCTCCCCACCAACAAGTTCAGTTAGCCTCCTTTCATCTAGAAGGGATCGCATTACAGTGGCATCGTTGGTTCACCAAATCCAAGGGACCCCTTAGTTGGGCAGAATTCACAACTGCCTTGCTCCGTCGATTCGGGCCTACCGATTTCGAAGATCCCTCCGAAGCCCTCACTCGCCTTAAACAAACGACCACCGTGGTAAGCTACCAAGAGGAGTTTGAGCGACTTTCTCAACTGATCGATGACCTACCCGACACCTATTTGATTGGGTGTTTTATAGCTGGTCTCAAGGACGAAGTCCGCCTTGATGTCAAACTCAAGAAACCGCGCACCTTATCCGACGCGATTGGTGTAGCACGTCTTGTTGAAGAACGCAATAACTCACAGAGGAAATCCAATCCTTACAGTCGCACTTTCCTTCCAAACTCATCATCGAGCCCGACACCACAACCAACTCGCCACACCACCAATAACCCATCCGCCGGCCTCCTTGGCCCACCACCCAACTCTAAGCCGAACCTCCAACCATCAACTCAAACCACACCCTTCAAGCGAATCACCGGTCAAGAAGCCCGGGCCCGTAGAGAAAAGGGTCTCTGCTACTACTATGATGAAAAGTACGTTCCCGGCCACCGCTGTAGTAATCCCCAACTCTTCATGATCGAAGACCTCTTGCTTCTAGATAATCACCCACACGAACCAGATATAACCGCACCCTACCTCAACGACGAGGCCATACTTGACAACCCATCTCATGCCCAAAACTGAACTGAAACTCCACAAACTGACCCAGTACCAGAAATCTCTTACCATGCTATGACCGGTACCACCCATCCCCAAACCATCCGCATGATTGGCAAGCTGAACCACAAGGATGTTACTGTGCTCATCGACGGCAGGAGTACGCACAATTTCATCGACCAAAATGTGGTGTCCAAATTTGGACTACATGTAGTGCAAGACAAGACCTTCCAAGTCATGGTGGCCAACCGAGAAACCATCAAATGTGTCGGGCAGTGTCTAGCTCTCACCTTGGAAATTCAAAACCACCCTATCACGGCCGATTTCTACGTATTACCGGTATCAGCTTGTCAAGTTGTGTTGGGAGTCCAATGGTTAGAGACTCTTGGACCGATTGAGACCGACTACCGTACCTTGACCATGCGATTCCAAAAAGACGGAATGATTCACCAATTTACTGGGTTACATCATTCTGAGCTCGAAGCTGTCAATAATAAGCAATTACAGCATCTGAGAGGGACCGGCCTATTTTTGCAAATCATCCCTCACCAAGAATCAAGCCCTCCTACCGTCCACCCACCCGAGCTGAACCATATCCTCGCCCAATTTAACCAGGTGTTCGCAGAGCCCACTACCCTTCCTCCTAACCGCAACCATGATCACCGCATTCCACTTCAACCCCATCACGGACCGGTCAGCGTTCGACCATACCGTTACCCGTACTATCAGAAAATCGAGATTGAAAAAATGGTCCAAGAAATGCTCACTTCCGGGTTGATTCGTCCAAGCACCAGTCCTTTTTCTTCTCCGGTGTTACTTGTCCGGAAGGCGGATGGCGGATGGCGATTTTGTGTGGATTATCGCGCATTGAACAACATCACCATCAAGGATAAATATCCCATTCCAGTGATCGAAGAACTACTAGATGAATTATATGGAGCCAAGTACTTCTCAAAATTGGACCTCCGCTCAGGGTACCATCAAATTCGTGTGCATTCGGATGACATCCACAAGACCGCTTTTCGCACTCACGAAGGCCACTACGAGTTCCTTGTCATGCCATTTGGACTCTCCAATGCCCCCGCCACTTTTCAAAGTCTTATGAATGATCTATTCCGCACCCACCTCCGCAAATTCATCTTGGTATTTTTTGATGATATCTTGATATATAGCCGCACTTGGACCGATCACTTGAACCATCTCACAACTGCCCTTCAGATTTTATTGGATAACAATTTATTCGCCAAGAAATCCAAATGTCGTTTCGGAGTTTTATAAGTGGATTACCTTGGTCATTTAATCTCGCACGAGGGCGTCGCTGTCGAACCATCCAAGATTCAATCCATATTGACCTGGCCAACGCCCACTACGGTCAAGGGAGTCCGCGGCTTCCTCGGGTTAGCAGGGTATTATCGCAAATTTATTCATGGATTTGGAGGCATTGCGGCACCACTTAATCGCCTCCTCACCAAAGAGGGATTTCATTGGACTCCTGAGGTGGACACCGCCTTTCTCTACCTGAAACGGGCTCTCACTTCACCACCAGTCCTACAGTTACCGGACTTTTCTCAACCATTTGTTATTGAATGTGATGCTTGTGGGGTCGGAATTGGCGCCATCTTAATACAACAAGATCGTCCGGTCGCGTACTTTAGTCAAGCTCTCAAGGGATCCTCTCTCTCTCTCTCTCTCTCCACATTATGACAAGGAAATGTTAGCCATTGTGAAAGCCGTCCGTAAATGGAGACCGTACCTCTTGGGCAAGCCATTTATCGTCCGGACCGACCACAAAAGTTTAAAATTTCTTCTCGAGCAACGCATCACGACCCCAACCCAAACCCGCTGGTTACCTAAGCTCTTAGGTTACGACTACATCATCCAATACAAAAAGGGACGAGACAACCAAGGTGCTGACGCTCTCTCCCGAAAAGCCGAGCTTGAGTTTTCGGCAATTTCATTACCCACACCAAACTGGTGGGTTCGTCTCTAACAAGAAGTCCAAGCCGACCCATTCTACAAAAAATTGGATGACTCGCTAATGTGCCCAGGACTACACGCCTACACCAAACGAGATGGGGTATGGTTTAAAAAAGGGAAGATGTTTTTGAGCCCATCTTCGTCCCTCTTGGGAGACATCGTGACAGACTGTCACTCATCTTCACCTGGCGGTCACTTCGGGTATCACAAAACGCTTGGACGAGTCAAGACATGTTTCTCTTGGCCTAACATGCGTGCCACTATCAAATATCACATCAAGCAGTGTGATACATGCCAACGTTGCAAAACCGACTGTCTTAGCCTTGCCGGACTACTACAACCAATTGCCATTCCCGATCGTGTTTGGGCTGACATCTCCATGGACTTCATAGAAGGGCTACCCCCATCGAGCGGTAAGACCGTTATCATGGTGGTCGTGGATCGATTAACCAAGTATAGCCATTTTGTACCTCTTAGCCATCCGTTCACAGCCACTTCTGTCGCCCAGGCATTCGTACAGAACATTGTTAAGCTCCACGGCATTCCTACGTCCATCGTCAGTGACCGAGATAAAGTTTTCATTAGTTCATTCTGGCGCACTTTGTTTCAATTGCAAGGTACACAACTCTGTATGAGTTCCAGCTATCATCCTCAATCCGATGGCCAGACAGAAGTAGTCAATCGCATCTTGGAACAATATCTTCGTTGTTTTACTTATGATCAACCAAAGAGGTGGACCGAGTGGCTTGCATGGGCGGAATATAGCTACAACACGGTCATTCACTCATCAACCAAAATTTTTCCATTCGAAGCTGTGTATGGAGTTCCACCACCCAATCTGTTGTCATATATCCCAGGCACTACCAAACTTCAAGCGGTTGATGACCTCCTTCGCGATCGAGAAACCATTCTCCGTGACCTGCGCCATAACTTGGGAAACACACAGTCGCGTATGAAAAGCAAGGCTGATCGCCACCGTCGAGAAGTTGAGTTCAACGTTGGAGATTATGTCTTCTTGAAATTGCAACCTTACCGCCAGTCCACGGTCGCGTTCCGAAGCTCTCTCAAACTAGCACCAAGGTACTTTGGGCCTTTCAAGGTCCTAGCTCGGGTTGGTTCCGTTGCTTATCGCCTCGAGCTACCTACAGGTTCACAAGTCCATGACGTGTTCCACGTTAGTCTCCTCAAGCTCAAACACGGACCCATCCATAATCCGTCTCTGCTTCCGTCCACATTGATGCCTCCGATGACAAGCACGTTCAGTACCCTGCCACAACCAGAGAAGGTTCTTGAGCACCGCGTAATCCGTAAAGGCAGTTATCGCCCCAAGACAGAGATCTTAGTCCAGTGGCAAGGTGCACCTCGCGAAGATGCTACCTGTGAAAATCAATGGCGTTTTTCAAAGACTTATCCAGATTTCAACCTTGCGGACAAGAATGTTTCAAGCGGTGGGGATTGATACGTACCACTACACCATGCACGCCCACATGCAGAACCTCATCACTACCCCATCCATCACTCCACCATTCTGCCTAGTCAACCCATTCCAATGCAAGTGATTGGCAGTTACAATGTCTTGGCATTTAATTAGCTTCCTTTGACCATGCATGTGATTGATTGGCAGCATTTAGTTTCCTTATATTAATTTGCATTTCATTTCATGCGTGAATAAGAATGTATGGCTATATAAAGCCTAAGCCACCAATAAGAAGCATATGAACATTTACCCAGATTATCTTCTCCTTCCACTTCCATCCCTTTCTCTCTTAACCTTTCTAAATCTTGTCTGGAATTCATTCGTATCATAATAAGCTGCAAATTTAAACTTACAACTTAGAAAAGACAGAAAGGAAGTGTTTTGTATGTCTTACTATCACACCCCAATTTTCAAACAATCAAATAACTCATCTAAACGCTATCAGGACAAATATTCGACTGCCCAAAACTCAGCGGTGAAAAAAAAAAATGCCAAATTACAATAAATAGGATATTTAAATTTAGTGTTGTGATGAGTTATTCAGGGCCGACCTTGAGTATTTGGAGGTCCGGGACAAACTACTTAAAGGGAGGCCTTATATGGGGGTTCGGGGACATTACCCCCGAGGCGATTTTTTTGGTGTTTACTTATACATAATATGCAATTTTTTAGGGTTTACTTATGCATAATTGGCGATTTTTATGGAGTCTACTTATAATATGAGTCTATTTGTGAAACTTAACCATTGTATGGTGTCTTTCAAAATTTTTGAAGGGGCCTATTTCTAAAACTCAATAAATTCTTACACTAAAAGTGTAGTTTTCAAAATCTAGGGGCATTTTCTTTTGAGTTTTATATACATGTATATCAATATATATATGTAGTTGATGGCACTAAATTGGCCTTGGGAAACCTAAATGTAAAATACTAAAAACTCTCAAGGTAAAAAATGTAATTATGAAAATTTCACGGGGGCCCTCAAGATTTTGTAAATTCTGTAAATTACAATTTCGCCACTTCTATTACAATCTTACAAAATCACCTCCTCGGACCCCTGCATATATATACATTATTAGTACCAATTACAAACTACACGTACCCTCCAACAAATTCCCATCACGTGATTGAGCATCCAATTTCATCACTGATTTCATAAATTGGATCAGAGATTGAAAGAGGCTGCTCAAGCTGGAGATTCAATAGGGATTACTAATTTCATACCTTGAGCAGCTATTAGCATTCCCATCGTTTTAAAAGCAATCAAAGCAATTCTTTGTTGATACTCCTCTGCACATAGCTGCATCTTTAGGACACACACATTTTGCAATGGAGATTGCGACCTTGTGGCCATCATTTGGTAAAAAGCTTAATCCAAAGGGGCTTAGCGTTGTCCATTTGGCTGTTAAATGAGCACAGTGAGACAGCAAAACATCTCATTTCGTGTCCGAGGAAAGGATAGGACAACTCCTTTGCATTGTGCAGCTGAAATGGGAAATGTTGATCTCTTGGCTGAGTTTCTAGATGCTTCTCCGGAGTCTATTAATGATTTGAATATTAGGTGCAAGAGTGTCGTACATGTCGCTGTGAGAAACACAAACCTTGCTAGTTTCAATGTCTTGTTGGGATGGATTCTGCGAATTTATGAACCAGATGTGCTAAAGTGGAAGGACGAGCAAGGCAATACTGTTTTGCATATTGCAGCATACACCAATCAACCCCAGGCATGCTATATTTATTTCCCTTAATTTTGTTTTGATTGCCAAGTTAATTTTTAATTTTGATAGCCATGCCAAAGAACGTGCGTGGTCGTTGAAACAACACACAAACAGACCAATATAGGCTTGGGTAAGAAAGGATGCAATCTAGTAGAAGTCAAACCTTGGTTTGACTCCAGTCATAGAGATAATCATACCTAGGCTATTGTATGTTCATTTTATGGCTGCTATTGGTAACATATAATAAGCTTCAAATTTTAACTTATAGCTTAGAAAAAATAGAAAGGAAGTGTTTTGTATGTGACTTATCATCACACCCTGATTTTCGAACAAGTAAATAACTTGTCAAGACACTATCTGGACAAACATTCGACTGCCCAAAACTCAGAGGTGAAAATTAAATATAAAAAAAAACTAAAAACTATTACGCCAACTTAAATTAAATAGGATCAAATTGTGTCATAAATAACAAGTTATTTGGATGATCAAAAATCGGGGTGTGACAATTATAGATTTAGAAGTTATACATTTTCACAACTTATTTAAGGTCCAAAATATAACTTATTTGAAGCTAGATTGGAGGTGCTTCTCTAGCTTATACCTTATTCGATGAAACTTTTATTGGACATCCTTGCCTTTCATTTTTCTTGGCCCGACTAACTCAAACCCCTCCAATGATCCTTAGAGCATTTTGGACATTTATACATAAGCTATTTGATAGTTAAGGTTCACAAATTATCGGATCAAAAAGTATTCATTTGAAAAGCTAAAGGCTATTAATATATTTTGATTGAGCTGTTCACCAAATAGGGCTAATAGAACTTGTGCTTTCATTTGAAAAGTCAATTTTGTTTTTCTCTACAAATTAGAGGGATTCGGATTGAAGTATTGGAAGGAAAAATGTAGAAGAGCTAATTGGTAATAAATACTTTCTTTTACTTTATTTTTTTTTTTTTCTTCTTTTTTTCCATGTGAAAGCTAAACAAAAGAAGAGAATGTCGATACTTACTTTCCCTTGTCTCCTGTCAATAAAAACAAGTTGGAGAGATCTTTATATTCTCTTCTCTGGTTTTTTTTTTTTTAATAATTATTTTGAATGATAGATTAACATGACACCACTCTCAATGCCAACACAACCACTGATCCGCTTTCCAAAACTCCACCACCAAAGCCTACCATAGAAGCTGGCATGAGGGAACCGTTTCTGTCTCTCTTTTTTTCAGTGAACACAATAACGTTCAGTGCCTCAATTTTTCTGATTATATTGGTCCTTCCACAAAGCCGTTACTTACTTTTGCTATATATATATATGTCTATTTTTTCTAATCCTAAGTTATGCGATATCACTCATTAGCATAACAACCAGGGAAAACAAGAAGTTTTTCTCCTAAGTTGAACCCACTGGAATAAAGAAAAAACAAGAGAGTGTACTGTGTGTCAAGTTTGTAATTTAATGAGAACCTAGAATGTGTAATCACCGATTCACGTGTTCAATCAAATAGGGTAACTAGTGAATGAATTAACCGTTTGAGAAATAATATATTTGGCCCCATTTTCAAGATTTTTCGTCATCTCTTTTCGCACCTCCACACAATTGGCAATTGTATTCTAGTTGCTGCGTATTGGGTTAGCCATTTTTATTGTCTGGTTGTATTGGCTAAAGGGGAGTGTAGGCTTGATGTTTGTGATAATGACTTTGAGAACTTGTCAGTAATGGGTGTTGTTTTTTGCGATGGGCTGTTAGGGGATTCTGTTATTGAGGGTGTGGTTTGTAAGGGTGGTTTCAAGCTAGTGTTTGATCCATTGCTTTGTGATAAATATCAATAATTATTATCTTTAAAAAAAAAATTTGTTTAAGGTGGAGCAGTTTTCTTTTGAAGTAAATGACATTAGATAATCAAGTTCTTTGGTATTTTTTTTTTTTGGCTGATGGTTAAAGCACCTGCAGGCGCCACACACACACACTTCAAACAGCCAGAGGGGGGGCCACGGGACCACTTCAAAGGGACTTCCTCCCATGGAGGGCTGAAAGGGAATAAACCCCCCCGTCCAATTCCCTACGAGTGGAATCGAACCCTCCACCTCCCACAAGAGAGAGAGGTGGCGATAGACCAACTGGGCTAGGCCCACTGGCTTCCTTGGTCTTTTGTTTATATAACTAGTCGACAACCCGTGCAAATGCACGAGAAGTCTATAAAAATATATAAGATTACATGTGAAATGGATAAAAACATAAGAATCAAACATTTGTATTGAAGAATATTAATAATTCTTGGAATATCTTCTACTACACTGTAGTAAATTTCCCAATAGTCAATTGGGAAACACTCAAATATTGAACGAAAAATCACATCTGTATAAGAATTTTCTATCACTATTGTCAACGTAGTTGAAAAAAAAAAGTGAAGACGCGGATCTTTCCTGTCACTGAGCTTATATCTGCAAGAAAGGAAACAGATAGAAAATAGTAACACATAAGTACAAATACATTTTAAATCATTGCTAATAAACAAACACAAACAAAATATTGAATCTTATAAATGTTACCTTGAAGAATATCGAATCACATCTTTACAAATTGTCGCAAACTAATTTTCTACGAGAGAATAAATGAAATATCAATAAACAGGGCAAAATACTTCATTAAAATGAATATACAAATCCAAAAACATGCCTAACAGTAGAACAACTTAAGTGCCTAATAGTAGAACAACTTTGGACTTCACAAATACACCAAGTTTATGAACTTTTGAATCTCAACTTTGACTCCAAATAGCTTAACAGATTCACCCGGGTGGCAATGATTGGCAGTACCACAGCACTTGTGGTACCATTCTTAAGAGAATTTGGAAACCAATTTTGAGTTTAAATAACTCAAAGAAAACCCATATGACTCTCTTTGATTTAAAAAATAAAAAATACCCTATTCTTTTTCTTTTCTTTTTTTCATTTTTTTTCCCAATCAAAGCAACATCTCATTGTTGAAGGGAAGGAGAGATGGGATAAACACAATAGAAGAAAAGATCACACGATTGCACTAAGCAACAAAAAAAAACGGTCAACTTGACCTACAACTAAAATCTCTAATAGACTAAACATCAAACACTTATAGTGCAACGCTAAATATTAAGGGGGACAAAATATCAAATTGAGTAAAGTACAACCATTCAAAGATCAAATAACACCAAGCTGAAACTAAACATCATAGCTAGAAGAGTAGCCAGCAAAACAATGAAAGTATCTACATATCATGTAACACCCGTACCCGGAAAAGAAGATTAGTGTGACATTAATATGTGTTAATTAAAGATAATTAATGCATAAGATGATTTAAGGTGGGGTTATGAAGCCACATGTGAAAAGGTGTTCAAATGCGGACACAAATGAAAGCCCTGTGAAAGGCTGGACTAGTATAAAAGTGGTGCCTAATGAGGGTCTAGTTAAAATAATTTACATTTTGATGTCATTATACGTTTATATGAATACTTGTTTAAATGTTTAAAGATATTATTATGTCTTATGATAGATAAAGGAGACCAATTTGGATACCCATGTGAGGGCGTATTTGAATACAATTCATAATTGGTAGGTTTAATAGCAACCTCATAATTTACGTAGGACCACGTTTGGGACCCACGTGGGACTTAGATTAAATCCATTTAGAAAATGTGGGTAGTTAATGTAATTAACATGGGGGTTTCATAATAAAGCTTGAAAAAAGTTGGGGGAGGTAAGTAGAAATTATGAGAAAATGTGACAACACATATGCATGTCTTGCATATGTGTCTCACAAGTGTCAAACAAGCTAAAATTTACAGAAATTGGAGAGTACGAAGAGCTCTCGAGTCGGCGACGGAAATCCACGCGACGTTTCTTGTCGTTCCTTCATCGTCCGACGTCGGGTTCACGAACCGAAACCACTTTCGGACTCGTGGAGGTAAGAGGATCACATGCACATTTTTTATTTTCATTTTCGGCGACATTTTTTCGGCGACCGTTCTTGATAGACGATGTTTGACGTATCAAAACTATGTAGGATTCACACCGGTTAGGATTGAGGTGAAATTAGCAAGAGATTGGGGGAATTCTAGGCTTAATTGCGTATATTAATTCGAAGAGGTGAGTGTTCTAATCCCAAAATTAGGTGTTTAGTTATATATGTTAATGTGATAGTTGTTATTAACAGTTGCTTAATCCATGCTTATGTATGTATATGTTGATGATTTTGGGTAAAAAGCATGTCAATAATGTGAAATAGCTATGTTTATATGCTAAGTGGCTTAAATGCCTATGTAGATCAAAGAGAAATCAAGTAGTCATCACCATTTATAGGTCCCATATATAAGGGACAGTAAGCCCTCAAGAGAAAGGGCGTGGTAACTGATCGGGAGAGAACAAATCCTAATTATACGCCTTAATTCACATTTGTTAGCCGTTTTTATCCTGTTTTATTGTATTTTTACTTTGTTTTCTATTTTCTGTCAGGATTTGGAGAAAAGTAAGGATTCCAGGCTAAATGGGGTGAAAAAGCAGGAAAAAAAAAGAAGCTAAAAAAGGCACATCTCTCGTGCGGCCATCTCGCGTGAAATACCGAAAATCGCTTGCGCGTGTAATACCCGCAAATTTCCGTTATTAATAAATGAGTCGCCGTACTTTTATGCGTAATTCTTTCAGTGTTATTGAATTCCTGGAAACCCGAACTTATACGCACGCACTTTTATTAATTACTTAGACTGTAAGATACAAACCCGGACTGACTCGCACGTCAATCCGTAAAATCTGTGATTATACTGGACTGCATTGCACGTAGAATTGAGCGACGACTAAACCAGCATTTAAGGAAACGATGGTACACAAAGAATCTTTCCTAAATTGGTAAATGTACAACCTAGCCTACCCTTTACCCATTGTGTAGAAACAATACCCAAACACCTCCCCTTGACCCGCCGGACACCCACCCCTCCCAAAATCGTCGGCCACCTTCCCAAGATCCTATTCACATCACACTCCCCTCTATCCCTATCATTTTACATCAAGCAGATTTCTGGAAATCTGTGTATATACAGAGGCATATGCATATATGCATACCATGCTTGTTTTATTTAAAGGAGAACAAATATTGGGGAGAAAGACCACCGAGATTAAGAACAAACCACACCCTCTCTCTGCCTATACATTCACACAAACTCCCTCTGCCTCACTCACACCCATCGGGAAAGAAGGAGGAGATAGAGAGAGGGAGCTCGCCGGAGATTAGAAGTAGAGAAGAAGGAGACCCGAGGCCTCACAGGTAAAACCCACCCCCTGCATTGCTTTCACAGCTTGCACACATCTCACACACCTCCCTGGACCCTCACTTGCACGCCCAAACAGAGCCTAAGGCTCTCGTTACCCTAGAACCACCATTGAAGCCCCTCACCGGAGCTTTATTTTGAAACGTGACCAAAACCCATTTTGGTTGTACCAAACAGACCCACTAGGTCCCAGATAGACCCCATAGAAGCAGCTTTCGAATTGGAGTACGTTTAGCAACCCATGCATGGCATTATTCATTGAAAACCCGAAAAGAATAATAGACCCGTAGGTCCAGCAAACGAATGAACGGAGTTCTAGGCTCCTAGTATGATGTAGAGGGCCTCCAACCGGTCATTTTCCCATTGGAAGCATCAATTTTCGTGAAGGTATGAGGGAGATATGAGCGTTTGAAGTTTTTCGGCGGTTTCGGGCGTCGCCGGCGGCGAGCTTGGTTCACCGGAGAAGACGCGACCCGTTTGGGTCCGGGTTATATCGTTTACCCAAATGGGTCGGGTCACGGGTCATGGGTTTGGGTTTAATTGTTTGTTTAAATGGTTATAGGTTCGGGTTATAATAAACCAAATGGATCCGGTTCGGATCTTTTAGGTTGGATCGACCTGAGTGCGTTAATGGGTAACCCGTGGGTATGGTTCGGGTCAAGTTGACCCACGGGCTTTTGTTTAATTATTTGTTAATTAATCTGTTTTAATAATTAATTATTCCGTTAATCTTAATTAAGGTTTCATTAAACTGTTTTATATTATTAAGCATCCTGTTAATTCTAATTTATGTTTAATAAACTGTTTTTAGTAATAATTACTATATATTAATCGAGATTAGTGTATACATATATTAATTATTATCTATTTGGTATTAATAAATATATATAAATAATTATAAATGATCTTTAAGTTATTTTAAATATCAAAAATAATTTCAAAAATGCTATAAGTTATATTTTAATAAATTGTAATATTATTTTATAATGTTCTTATATTATGAAAATATGAAATTATCATTTTATTATATACTTATTATTTATTGGTTTAATTAAATAATAAGTAAATGTTTTTAATTTAAAAAAAATTAGGTAATAAATACCTAATGGCCCTTTTTAACCATAGGAAAATTATATTAAATTTTCCTAAGGTCTAGTATCTCTATATTGTAAATTATTATTTACAAGACCCTAACTTGAATATTTTAATAATTATTAATTACTTATAAAATACCCGCTTGGTTGTATTTTAATGATTTAAAATACCAAACGAACTCCGAAAATTATGGAAAAAATGCCACTAGCCTATTTTAAGGCCTAGTATTTAATAAAAATATTTATAAGAGTCATATGCCTCTCTAAACTATATTTTATAATTATGGGACTCCGGAGTCTATTATTAGACGTTTTAAACTTCGGAAATTCATAATAAATAAACCGTAGCCCAGAAAAATACGTGGTCAGTTCCCAGAGTCTTAGAATAATGTCTAGAACATCCCCTTAAAGTTTGGTGACCTTTTGACACAGTCAAAAATGCAGCTTATCTTTAGGGCCCAAACTGGTATAGAAAACCCAGCCTTTTATGCGACGGACTCCGATTTGAGTCTAGTCAATGGCGTTGGACTCAGAATGATGTCCAGATCATCATGTTGAGGTTTAGGAACCCACCCGGCACAATTACCATTATGCCCCTGATTTTAGTAAACTTATTAATCTATGTTCTATGTAATCTTAATACTTTGTAGGAACAGCTACGCTTGCTTTTACGCAACCGCTTCGAGGTGAGTCGTCCTAACTCACTTGGTATATTATAGAATTATTCTTTGATCATATATGTATGTCCAGTACGTCCTGTGTGGACGATACTGATAAATATAAGTATTGTAAATGTTGAGATTGTTTCTTATATATTGAAGGCATGCTATTTAACTATATTCCATGCTAGTTAACTATATTCCATGCTTAGGTAATGATCGCTGATATTCTTGTTTATCATGATTGCTGTTTCTATAGTTACATGAACATTCATATGAACATGGTCGAGTCTTGATGTCAACATTGACGTCTGCATGGTTAGTCATGGGGACTAATCCAGTTATATTGTTATACATGTCGAGTGGACCGTAGTGGTCCGAGTGGTACAGTCAAGTAAATGGGAACAACAATGAAACTGCTATAGGGCCCTACTAGGCGACGATAGCCAGAGTTTCCATTGAAATCATTGAAGTTATGCATGGATTGATGATTGATACGCTATAGGGCCCTGCTAGGCGACGATAGCAATGTATCCATCATAATACAATAGTTACCATTCAAATGCTATAGGGCCCTGCTAGGCGACGATGGCGTTGTAACTATTCTATTCTCCCGGCAAGGTCACGAGGACCTAAGAGTCCAATGATTACACTCTTTTAAAACCAAAACTGCTATAGGGCCCTGCTAGGCGACGATAGCAACGTAATCATTCTACTCTGAGCTAACGGCGTTACACTGGTAATGTAACAAGTCACATGAGTCGGTTGTGGTATTCATGGTCGAGTTAAAGTCGAATATATCGATAATGCATTCTGTCGTCATTTCACATGTCATATGCTCATTAATATGGTTTCAAAATATGTTGTACTTGTATATCCTTATCCGTATTAGGAGTGATTGGTTAAGACGTTCTCACTTAGCTTCAAAAGCTAACGGCTCCTTCCCTGCCGTGGACTTTTTACGTCTAGGTTATGATGAGGAGAACTATCAAGGTAACGATGAAGATGAATATCACTATCCTCAGAATGGGAATTATCAGGAAGGTGATCCTGAGGCAGACTATCAGGAAGAGCCTGATAACGAAGGCTATGGGTTTGCCAGTTAGAAAGAGGACCCTGGCCTATTTCCACATTAAGACTTCTATTATGCTTTAATTATCTTTTGGTTGATGTAATATTTAAGTGGCGTAGATCGCCCAGACTTACCTTTTGTGGTTTTCATTTGGAACTGCTGTAATAGCTTAAGTAGCAAACACTCTAAGTTCCCCCATGAATACCATTAGACGCTTTTGCAAATTTCTTACTCTGATCTATATATATTTTGTTAGTATGTTGTACGGACAGGTCAGTTTTATGTAACTCGTCATTCCCTACGGGTCCAGAAAGGAAATTTTAAATTTTCCCTATTTTTGGCTACTCCGGGGCGTGACAGGATTTTTGGTATCAGAGCACTAGGTTTAGTTGTGCTCGCTGACTGTCCGACACCCTTAAGTTAAGAACCTTAAGGTACTTTAGAAACAACAACCAATACTAAAATAGTCTTTCTGTCCAACAGGTAGTATGGAGAATTACCAAGGAGCCCTTCCCCAAGGTTTAGTATGCGTTGGTGCTGCTTTCCGCCATCGGACTTGCAGAAGAATAGGAAGATTGATGAAATGTCTATTCTTTATGAAGAAGGTTCCCCCAACCATGCGTCACATTGTTGTAGCACCCCGCTTGGTGCCAATAGAGGTGGATGGAACTTCTGATATTCCTAACGACCCTGTGACCATCAGCTTAGAAGAGACACAGGCAGAAATCACTTCCTTAGAGACCTCCGACAGTTTGATAAGCAGTTCTGAAGACGAAGAAATAGAGATTTACCTAGCCGATGAGGACCTCATTGAAAAGGGAACGTTGTACACATATGACCCTGACTGGCCGATAGGGTGGGATAATGAGAGATGGATGTCATTCACTCCGCCCGAAGAGATGGACATCTCAGAGGAATTCACTCAACTAGAAGATTAGCACACCTTAGTCAGCTTATTTTTGTATTAATGCTGTATTGGGATTATAATCCCACATTTTGTCAGATATATATGTAAAAGCTGTATTTCAAAATTTCCTCGTATGTAAATACTTTTCGATTAATGAGAAATCTACTTATTAACTTCTAATTCCCCATGTTATATTATTCTTTTTACGATTTAATAAGTGATAAACCTTAAGACAATTTGCACCAGTACCCTAAATAGATAGTTCTTCTATTGAAACAGGTAACATGGAACCCCACTACATTTCAGACCCTTTTGGAGGACGACTAATTTTCCCCGACCGTGTAGTGCCAGCAAACCCGGACATATACCATCGCCAAATTCAGGAACTGGCTAGAGATGGAGGAAAAAGGAACCTATGGGTGGAAATGAATAAAAGTAATGTGTATAACTATGATACCCTGCGCCTAGAATCAATCTATGAAGCCGAAATCGTCCAGAAGGTCCAGGACGAAATGGTTGCCCTACTTAAGAACCCTGAGGACTATGGAAGGATGCACGATAGTGCTTACCAAATGCCCCCACCGCCCTCTACACTCCTCCAACAACCCCCACCATTCCAAGAAGTGCCTATGCACAAGACACAATTCCGAGAACCCGGTCAGTATGTCAATGACGACTTTGGAGGACATATGATCTACCCGGATGGCATCGAACCAGCTGATCCAGAAGGATTCCTGGAAAATGTGCAACTGAGAGCCCGTCAATGACTCCGAGGAGGACTTAGAGTCCAACGACATGTATGTAATATCTCCGACTCTCATCGACTTCAAGCTGAAGCCATCCATACTGCATACACCCAAGAGTTAATGCATGGGGAGATCAGGAGACTAGCAATGAAGGACTCAGTTATCCAGCCACTAATAAACCTAATACTACAGGAGCCTTCCATTCACCCAGAAGACCGTCTGGTTGAGCCTCCTAATGAAAATGCCCCTATAGGTGTGGCACCCCCAATGGAAGCACCTGCAGACGAACCTGCTAATGCAGAGATGTCTGACGATGAACCAGATGCATATCTAGAAGTAGATGATGAGGAAGAGGATGACGAGGAGGATGATCCAGAAGATGAAGAACCTAAACAGGAAGCACCACATCAACCTATGGAGGTTCACCCTATAATAGAAGAACCTATGGATAATGAGGATAACGAAGAGGATGAAGGCGATATTGAAATCGAAGATTGGGATTTGGGTGAACCCATTATGGACGAAGATGGGCCTAACGACTCCGATATGGGAGAGATCACATCCGAGTCAGATATGGATGATTAGATCAGGATAATCTGTTGTTATATGCTAGTAGTTTAATTGTATCTAAGTTATCTTGGGCTAATGACCCATCTTATTGTATGAATGCATGTGATAGGGTAATACCCCCATTTTGTAACCATGCATTCTCAGTTAGTTTAATCTTGTAGTCACCATTTCTGTTATGAAATGAAATGGACGTTTTAGTACTATACTTGTCTCTATGATTGTTTGGTTTGTTTGATTGATTTTTATATGTGTTAGTAGTTATCTAGATGTATCATGCATTCGAGCCCTAAGAAGAATACTTTTGTAGGTAACCAGATACGCAATGGCAGAACGACCAAGGAGAAATTGACGCTTAGGACTTCCAAACCCAGTCGAAGGAGCACCGGAACCCATTCCTGCTGGAATGGATCCCATTGGAATCTTTGGAGCATTCTTACAATGCTTGGAACACATCGGAAATAATCACGGTCCAACCAATAATGTTAACGTCAATCCCATAGTTCCACCCAGACCACAAGAGGATCGTACGGTGGAACGATTCCGAGCAATGCGGCCGGACAAGTTTAATGGGATGACTGAGCCATGGGAAGCAGAACAATGGCTTCGTGGATTGGATATCATCTTCGACACACTGGGATATTCTGAAATCGAGAAACGCCAACTGGCTACATATCAACTGACGTATGCTACAGCAGACTGGTGGGAATCGGAGAAAGCAACCCTGGGAGGAGCTGCGCAGAGGATGTCTTGGACGACATTCAAAGAACTGTTCCTAGAGAACTACTTTCCCCAGACAGAAAGGAACAAGAAAGAAAAGGAATTTATTGACTTGGTGCAAGGGAACCACACTGTACGGGAGTACACAGTGCAATTTGAATGTCTCTCTCGTTTTGTACACCACATGATCGATACCCCGGAAAAGAAGAACCGGAAGTATCACCTGGGACTTTCCCTACCTCTACAGAAGCTGACCTATGGCCACCTAAACCAGACTTTCAAAGCTTTAGTAGGAATGGCTCATGGCTTCGAGGAGATCACCGGTCGTGAACAAAGACGTTTCGTAACTCGACCACCCCCTCCGAGATTTAATCAGGAACCAAGACAAGCCCCAGCTCGCAATCAAGGATTCAAGAGAAGCTGGAATGGTGAGAAGAGGCCGCAGACAGCCCCATTCCATAACAAACCGGCTGTGCCATTTAAGTCGACTCCGCCCCAAGGACAATCAGGAACCACCAATAACCCCGGAGTCTGTTTCAACTGTGGATTTCCCGGACATCTGTCCAAGGATTGTCGTGCTCCGAGAAAGAACAGTCGCTCTGACGTGGTCTGTTTCAACTGCAACAAGAAGGGACATCTGTCCAAGGACTGCAAGGCACCTCGAGGTGGTTACTATGGAGCGTCAACTCAAGGACAGGCTCGCCTCAATGCTATTATCCCAGAGGAAGCAGGATTTGAAGAGGAAGAGCAGGAAAATATGGAAGGTACTCTAACCCTCTTTAACAGTCAAGTGAAAGCTTTGTTCGATACGGGCGCATCTAATTCTTTTATTGCAATTAGAATCGTGCAACGCTTAGGCTTAGTGCCTCAAACGATGGATATGGCTTTGAATGCTACGTCACCTCTAGGAAAGAGCGTTAAGTTGGATAAAGTATGCAAGGACTGCCCTCTAAACTTGAAAGATCAGAATCTCCCCGCTGATTTGATAGTTTTGTCGATGAAGGAATTCGACGTGATCCTAGGAATCGATTGGCTTACGAAGTACCACGCCAAGTTAGATTGTGCTAGCAAATCTATACTCTTTTCTGTACCAAATGGTGAACCATTTGATTTCAAGGGCAATCCCTCGTGTGACGTTTTCCTCACCAACTGCCTAGCTACACTCGGAACCACAAGTGATGAGATTCCTGTTAACCAAATTCCAGTAGTACGGGATTTTGAAGATGTCTTTCAAGAAGTTAAAGGATTGCCACCCAAGAGAGATATCGATTTCTGTATCGAATTAATGCCTGGAACTTCCCCGATATTGAAGACACCCTACCGAATGGCCCCAATGGAGATGCAAGAACTAAAGACGTAAGTGCAAGAACTTCAGGACCTCGGATTTGTTCGTCCAAGCACTTCACCGTGGGGAGCACCGGTATTATTTGTCAAGAAGAAGGATGGAACACTCTGACTCTGTATCGACTACAGAGAGTTGAACAAGGTCACAATCAAGAATCGGTACCCACTACCGAGGATTGACGATCTATTCGATCAGCTACAAGGAGCTACCACATTTTCGAAGATAGATCTACGATCCGGATACCACCAATTGCTCGTTCGACCTGAAGATGTACCCAAGACGGCTTTCAGAACCAGATGATATCCTCATCTACTCTAAGACAGAGGCAGAACACGAAGGACATATGAAGATAGCACTTCAGACTCTACGAGACAACCACTTGTATGCCAAGTACAGCAAGTGCGAGTTCTGGCTAAAGGAAGTCAAATTTCTAGGACATATTGTCTCGAAAGAAGGAATAGCGGTGGATTCATCGAAGATTGAAGCTGTCTTAGATTGGAATTGACCGACCACAGCAACGGAAGTCAGAAGTTTTCTCGGTTTAGCTGGATATTACCGGAGATTCGTGGAAGGATTCTCGAAGTTCGCAGCCCCTCTTACTGGATTAACTAGAAAGGACTTGAAGTATGAATGGAGCGACAAGCATGAATGCACATTCGAAGAATTGAAGAAAAGACTGACCACGGCACCAGTGCTTGCAATACCAAAGAGCGGTGAACAGTTCACCATTTACAGCGACGCATCACATCAAGGACTTGGATGTGTACTTATGCAGGACAGAAGGGTGATAGCGTATGGATCACGACAATTGAAACCTCATGAGCTTAACTATCCTACGCACGATCTGGAACTAGCTGCAATCGTTTTTGCACTCAAAATTTAGAGACACTACCTCTACGGAGAAAAGTTCGATCTATTTTCAAATCACAAGAGCCTGAAATACCTGTTCTCTCAAAAGGAGTTGAACATGAGACAGCGACGTTGGATGGAATTATTAAAGGACTACGATTTCACGCTGCAGTACCACCCCGGCAAAGCAAATGTTGTTGCTGACGCATTGAGCCGGAAACCCCGCAACCTCATCGTATCTTCTCTCATGGTCAGAGAATGGAAAGTATTGGAGGTATTAACGGAGTTTGATTTTCATATTACCGAGTCAAGTGAAGGACGACTCTTTGGATGTCTTGTAGTACAACCAACACTCATAAGCCGTATTCTTGAAGCACAAGGAAAGGACGAAGGACTTCGTCAATGGTTTAAAAAAGCATCGGCAAAGGACCCCGCCGAGTGGAATATAGGAACAGATGGAGGATTTAGATGTCGCAATCGACTCTGTGTGCCCAATGAGGACAACTTGAGGAAAGATATATTGGAGGAGGCACACAAGTCAAGGATGACAGTTCATCCCGGAGGAACAAAAATGTACAAGGATCTAAAAAGGAACTTCTGGTGGGACGGAATGAAGAGAGAAGTAGCAGATTATGTGTCTAAATGCATGACCTGAAAGCAAGTCAAAGCTGAACACCAGAAACCAGGAGGATTGTTACAGCCACTACCAGTTCCCGGATGGAAATGGGAGCATATAACGATGGATTTCGTTGTCGGAATGCCAAGGTCAAGGCAGAATCATGACGCCATTTGGGTAATTGTGGATCGACTCACCAAATTGGCTCACTTTATCGCTTATAGCATGACTTACCCGGTTGAGAAATTGAGCAGAATGTATATACAACAAGTTGTTCGACTACATGGAGTACCCGTGTCAATTGTGTCAGATCGTGATTCACGTTTTACGTCTGGATTTTGGGAAAGCTTACAGACAGCACTCGGAACTTCATTAAAGTTAAGTTCAGCTTTTCACCCACAAACTGATGGACAGACTGAGAGGGTCAATCAAGTCATGGAAGACATGCTTCGAGCTTGTGCAATAGATTTTGAAAGTTCATGGGAAGAGAACCTACCATTGATAGAGTTTGCTTATAACAACAGCTACCATACGAGTATAGAAATGGCACCATTTGAAGCTTTATATGGAAGACCGTGCCGATCACCCTTATGTTGGGTAGAAGTTGGAGATGACAAGCTGCTAGGACCAGAGATGATTCAAGAGATGAACGAAAAGATCAATATCGTCAAAGAGAAGATGAAAGCAGCTCAGAGCCGACAGAAAAGCTATGCAGATAAGCGCCGAAAGGACTTGGAATTCAGCGTTGGAGATCACGTATTCCTAAAGGTATCACCCGTGCGAGGAGTTGTCAAATTTGGACAAAAGAGAGGAAAACTTTTGCCACGTTACATTGGACCGTTCGAAATTCTGGAACGCGTGGAAAAAGTTGCTTACAGGCTTGCACTGCCACCTAAGATGTCAGGAGTGCACAATGTGTTTCATATCAGCATGTTGAGAAAAGTCGTACACGATCCGTCTCATGAGATCAACTTCATGGATATCGAGGTAAACGATAATGTAACTTTCAATGAAGGACCGGTGAAGATCATGGAACGATGAATTAAGAAGCTGAGGACTAAGGAGATCCCGCTAGTGAAAGTACAGTGGAAACACCATGATGAGCGTGAAGCTTCTTGGGAGTTAGAATCTGAGATACGTGAGAAGTTCCCTTACCTTTTCAATGTATAGCTAGCTCTGATTCCGGGGACGGAATCTTTAATAGCAGGTGGATGATGTAATACCCGCAAATTTTCGTTATTAATAAATGAGTCTCCGTACTTTTATGCGTAATTCTTTCAGTATTATTGAATTCCTGGAAACCCGAACTTATACGCACGCACTTTTATTAATTACTTAGACTGTAAGATACAAACCCGGACTGACTCGCACGTCAATCCGTAAAATCTGTGCTTATACTGGACTGCATTGCACGTAGAATTGAGCGACGACTAAACCAGCATTTAAGGAAACGATGGTACACAAAGAATCTTTCCTAAATTGGTAAATGTACAACCTAGCCTACCCTTTACCCATTGTGTAGAAACAATACCCAAACACCTCCCCTTGACCCGCCGGACACCCACCCCTCCCAAAACCGTCGGCCACCTTCCCAAGATCCTATTCACATCACACTCCCCTCTATCCCTATCATTTTACATCAAGCAGATTTCTGGAAATCTGTGTATATACAGAGGCATATGCATATATGCATACCATGCTTGTTTTATTTAAAGGAGAACAAATATTGGGGAGAAAGACCACCGAGATTAAGAACAAACCACACCCTCTCTCTGCCTATATATTCACACAAACTCCCTCTGCCTCACTCACACCCATCGGGAAAGAAGGAGGAGATAGAGAGAGGGAGCTCGCCGGAGATTAGAAGTAGAGAAGAAGGAGACCCGAGGCCTCACAGGTAAAACCCACCCCCTGCATTGCTTTCACAGCTTGCACACATCTCACACACCTCCCTGGACCCTCACTTGCTCGCCCAAATAGAGCCTAAGGCTCTCGTTACCCTAGAACCACCATTGAAGCCCCTCACCGGAGCTTTATTTTGAAACGTGACCAAAACCCATTTTGGTTGTACCAAACAGACCCACTAGGTCCCAGATAGACCCCATAGAAGCAGCTTTCGAATTGGAGTACGTTTAGCAACCCATGCATGGCATTATTCATTGAAAACCCGAAAAGAATAATAGACCCGTAGGTCCAGCAAACGAATGAACGGAGTTCTAGGCTCCTAGTATGATGTAGAGGGCCTCCAACCGGTCATTTTCCCATTGGAAGCATCAATTTTCGTGAAGGTATGAGGGAGATATGAGCGTTTGAAGTTTTTCGGCGGTTTTGGGCGTCGCCGGCGGCGAGCTTGGTTCACCGGAGAAGACGCGACCCGTTTGGGTCTGGGTTATATCGTTTACCCAAATGGGTCGGGTCACGGGTCATGGGTTTGGGTTTAATTGTTTGTTTAAATGGTTATAGGTTCGGGTTATAATAAACCAAATGGATCCGGTTCGGATCTTTTAAGTTGGATCGATCTGAGTGCGTTAATGGGTAACCCGTGGGTATGGTTCGGGTCAAGTTGACCCACGGGCTTTTGTTTAATTATTTGTTAATTAATCTGTTTTAATAATTAATTATTCCGTTAATCTTAATTAAGGTTTCATTAAACTGTTTTATATTATTAAGCATCCTGTTAATTCTAATTTATGTTTAATAAACTGTTTTTAGTAATAATTACTATATATTAATCGAGATTAGTGTATACATATATTAATTATTATCTATTTGGTATTAATAAATATATATAAATAATTATAAATGATCTTTAAGTTATTTTAAATATCAAAAATAATTTCAAAAATGCTATAAGTTATATTTTAATAAATTGTAATATTATTTTATAATGTTCTTATATTATGAAAATATGAAATTATCATTTTATTATATACTTATTATTTATTGGTTTAATTAAATAATAAGTAAATGTTTTTAATTTAAAAAAAAATAGGTAATAAATACCTAATGGCCCTTTTTAAGCATAGGAAAATTATATTAAATTTTTCTAAGGTCTAGTATCTCTATATTGTAAATTATTATTTACAAGACCCTAACTTGAATATTTTAATAATTATTAATTAGTTATAAAATACCCGCTTGGTTGTATTTTAATTATTTAAAATACCAAACGAACTCCGAAAATTATGGAAAAAATGCCACTAGCCTATTTTAAGGCCTAGTATTTAATAAAAATATTTATAAGAGTCATATGCCTCTCTAAACTATATTTTATAATTATGGGACTCCGGAGTCTATTATTAGACGTTTTAAACTTCAGAAATTCATAATAAATAAACCGTAGCCCAGAAAAATACGCGGTCAGTTCCCAGATTCTTAGAATAATGTTTAGAACATCCCCTTAAAGTTTGGTGACCTTTTGACACAGTCAAAAATGCAGCTTATCTTTAGGGCCCAAACTGGTATAGAAAACCCAGCCTTTTATGCGACGGACTCCGATTTGAGTCTAGTCAATGGCGTTGGACTCAGAATGATGTCCAGATCATCATGTTGAGGTTTAGGAACCCACCCGACACAATTACCATTATGCCCCTGATTTTAGTAAACTTATTAATCTATGTTCTATGTAATCTTAATACTTTGTAGGAACAGCTACGCTTGCTTTTACGCAACCGCTTCGAGATGAGTCGTCCTAACTCACTTGGTATATTATAGAATTATTCTTTGATCGTATATGTATGTCCAGTACGTCTTGTGTGGACGATACTGATAAATATTAGTATTGTAAATGTTGAGATTGTTTCTTATATATTGAACGCATGCTATTTAACTATATTCCATGCTTAGGTAATGATCGCTGATATTCTTGTTTATCATGATTGCTGTTTTTATAGTTACATGAACATTTATATGAACATGGTCGAGTCTTGATGTCAACATTGACGTCTGCATGGTTAGTCACGGGGACTAATCCAGTTATATTGTTATACATGTCGAGTGGACCGTAGTGGTCCGAGTGGTACAGTCAAGTAAATGGGAACAACAATGAAACTGCTATAGGACCCTGCTAGGCGACGATAGCCAGAGTTTCCATTGAAATCATTGAAGTTATGCATGGATTGATGATTGATACGCTATAGGGCCCTGCTAGGCGACGATAGCAATGTATCCATCAGAATACAATAGTTACCATTCAAATGCTATAGGGCCCTGCTAGGCGACGATAGCGCTGTAACTATTCTATTCTCCCGGCAAGGTCACGAGGACCTAAGAGTCCAATGATTACACTCTTTTAAAACCAAAACTGCTATAGGGCCCTGCTAGGCGACGATAGCAACGTAATCATTCTACTCTGAGCTAACGGCGTTACACTGGTAATGTAACAAGTCACATGAGTCGGTTGTGGTGTTCATGGTCGAGTTAAAGTCGAATATATCGATAATGCATTCTGTCGTCATTTCACATGTCATATGCTCATTAATATGGTTTCAAAATATGTTGTACATGTATATCCTTATCCGTATTAGGAGTGATTGGTTAAGACGTTCTCACTTAGCTTCAAAAGCTAACGGCTCCTTCCCTGCCCTGGACTTTTTACGTCTAGGTTATGATGAGGAGAACTATCAAGGTAACGATGAAGATGAATATCACTATCCTCAGAATGGGAATTATCATGAAGGTGATCCTGAGGCAGACTATCAGGAAGAGCCTGATAACGAAGGCTATGGGTTTGCCAGTTAGAAAGAGGACCCTGACCTATTTCCGCATTAAGACTTCTATTATGCTTTAATTATCTTTTGGTTGATGTAATATTTAAGTGGCGTAGATCGCCCAGACTTACCTTTTGTGGTTTTCATTTGGAACTGCTGTAATAGCTTAAGTAGCAAACACTCTAAGTTCCCCCATGAATACCATTAGACGCTTTTGCAAATTTCTTACTCTGATCTATATATATTTTGTTAGTATGTTGTACGGACAGGTCAGTTTTATGTAACTCGTCATTCCCTACGGGTCCAGAAAGGAAATTTTAAATTTTCCCTATTTTTGGCTACTCCGGGGCGCGACAGCGCGACCTTCAGAAATCGCGCTTGCGCGGCCCACTCGCGCGACCTGTGTAAAAATCAAATTTGCGTATTTCAGTGTACTGAAGATCCCCACGCAAACGAAGCTGCCTAATTACGTCCAGACTGTCAAAAATAGCAGTTTTAGTGCGAGTAGGCTTATGAAAGCCTCCTAACTTGCTCCAAATCTATAAATACTCTTTTCTAATTCAATTTTGAGGTTACACACCCATATACACAATAATATACAACTGAAACTACAGCCATTGAAGAGGGAAAAGCAAGGAGAAGAAGAAGAAGACCAAGGATTTCCATGGCCTCCTCCATCAACCTCTTGCCGATCTTCACTTCATGGCCAACTAAACCTAGATCTAGGGTTTCAAGCCAAGTAATAGGGTGTTATTTATGTTTTTCTTTTAGTTTTATTATGTAAGGATGATGATTACATGTTTAGAGGATTTTAATAATAAAATCGTGCTTCTCTTGATTAAATCATTACTTTCAAAGTTTATTCTTGTCTTAGATCTATTTTGACTGTGATGTGCTCAATGATCTATATTTGTTGTGCTTGTATAGATTATTTACATGTAATGGTGCTTTACTGAATTGTGATATCAAGCATCCGAATAGTTCATGCCAAGGAAAGACGGGTTGTGCCGCAACCCTAGTTTAGTGTGAGACAATCCGTGCTAACCGAAGATGAATTATGTTAGTGCTTGAATCGTAGTTATCCTCTTGATGGAGGAATTGGACTTGTAGCTACAATTCCCCATTATCATCTAACCTAATAAACTAATTAAATGCATAAATATCCCTATTATGAAGCTTGTGGTGGATTTGCAATCCTAGGTTCCCTAAATGTAGTATAAAAACAACCTTTTAATTGCTTTCATAATTTAGATTTATTTTAATTAGTTTCATTAGTTTAATTACAATTCAAATGAAAATCCGTTTTCTTAATTAATTAGATTTAGATTTTAAAACTAAAAGCTGTAGTAATTCAATCTCTGTGGGTTCGGCCCTTACTTTCACTACTGCAAATCTTTAGAAAAGTAAAGTATACTTTTTATATCTTAATTTTGACAAGATCAGTGACGACCATAATGAAATGTCGGTGATGCCTTCGGGGTCACAAGAGAGTGTGTGTTGCGCTACATACGCCCAAAAGTGAAAAAGATCCGAGGAGAGAAGGACCCCGGCCGGGGTGGTGGCTGGAGTTACTTGACTTTCCAGAGATCAATTTGTTGTCTATAATGATTGTTGCATTTGCATATTGAGCATTCCAATAGCATGATTAGTTCTCTCACTAAGCGAAAACTTAAACGAAAATATATTTTCTGTTGTGGTTATTGAATAATCATCGCAGGTACCGAACGGGAGAATGAGAGGAAATGATCCGCACGACGGGTTGGGCATGGGAGTTGTGTATATGTGGATATGTTCATATACTTAGATGGTTTAATTTCATAATGTAACTTTTACTTGTGTTTGGAAGGACTTGTAATATGTCAAGCATGGATTTGATGTGGAATGTGTCTTTAGTAAGTGTAGAGTTTGCTAGTTGTTAAGCTACTCATGGTTGTAAGGATGCTTGGGAAGGGGATTGAGTAGTTTTGTTGTAAATTTAACTTGGTTCTTCCTTTAGATTGAATTCTCATGTACATGTTGGGAAAAATATAGTTTTTGATGTTAATCATGATCCATGTGAGGTATTTATGTGTTTAAGCTTTTGTATCACACTTGAGTTAGCTTGTTTTGACCCATAAGAGGGGATTGAGTTAGTATATTCAAAATTTACACCAAAAGATAGGTCTTTTAGGGTAATCTTTGAGGTTCCCATGATGTTTGGTCATGTTTTGGACATGTAAAAATGATGTTTTTGGCAGCAGGGAGCTGTTCTGAAGAAGCCGGATCGATCCGGCCTTCCCGCGGATCGATCCGCCCCTTTTCGGGGACATTCTGCTAGAAAAACATTAAGATGGATCGATCCGACCTTTTTGTGGATCGATCCACCCCTATAAAAACTGACTGTCCACTTTTACGGAAACAAGCATATCTCTTTCTAAAAAAACTCTGATTCGCACACCGTTTTTTGCGTTGGAACCGAGACTCAAAGACCTATCTTTTGGTGTAAAATTTGAATATACTTTATCAATGACAATTTTACCCTTGGGGCTATTTTGTGTCAACGAAGCTATTTCATGAGGTCTAATTCATGATTTTCTTAGTAAATTGAAGATGATTTAGCGTGTGGGCTTTGTACACGTGTCCTAATCCGTTTGAGGCGGGTTGGGGTGTGATATATCAAAAGTCTAGAAAGCCAAAAATTGTAACCCACCCCTCCCCCAAATAGTTTCTAATTGTGCATGCTAATGCCTCTGAGTTCAATTACTTGGATAACCTTTTTCAATTCTAGGGAACTGGAGAAAATTAGTTTAGATTTGGCAAAGTCATCAAAAAAAATTAACAGTGAAAATCAAAAACAAAAAACTAATTAAAAACAGACTATACTATTATACTATAGCAAAGGCTAATTAAAATTAAAATTATAGTACCAAAATTGATCAATGGTTTTGGTATAGTGAGAGAGAGAGAGAGAGAGAAAGAGTACACATACTCCAAAGACAAGAACATATGATTCCCTTGTACCTGAATGAAAGGGGATAATCAATTTAAGGCAAGCTGATTGTTCACTGCAATTATTGGAATCTCCAAATACACATCAATTATGTAAGTAATTCATTATTTATGCTTTAAAGAAAAAAACAATTTCCCATTTGAAGAACACACACACACACACACACACGTATATAAGTGATATTAGAAAGACGACCCAACTGGTTTGCCAACAAAATTCAAAAGCCACCAAATCCAATCAGTAAAGTGAATTTTAGCCCAAAAAAGAACAAAAAATTAGAAAATATGTCAAATTACTATAAATCATATCATATTTTAAGAAATAGTAAATTAAGCATATATGTAATGGCATTAAAAGAACATATTTACAACTCGACCCTTAAAATTTCCATTTACTTAAACTAAATGAATGAATCAAAGTCCACTAAATTGTAAGCAGGATTGAACAAAAAAAGTTTTTTTTGGAAAGGTTGATATTATTTTTGGAAAATCATGTCACACGTGGACATAGATACAGACAAAATCACAGATATGAAATAGTTGAAATTACAAAGTTTACCTGGACTTCCAGGTTTAGATCTCTTCCCTTCTTAGGTGTTTGCTTGCTGTTGTTGAAAAGTGGGTCCATCAGTACTATAAACTATAGTAGTGCTTGTAGGTACCAAATCTGAAGCATTCTAGTCATGTTCACCAAATAGCTCTTCTTATTAGTTAATAGATATAGATATACTTAAAGCAGAGTTTAGAACTTTGTAGTTAGGCGATAACCCATTCTATTCACAGGTAGTTGGAACATAAATAATAGAGAAAAGAATGTTGTAATCATTGTAAATGACATGTAAAGACGATATATATAGTTGTTCTTTACCTCTAGAGTCAAATCCATCATTGAAAGAGAAGTAGGTTGTGTTTGGCTAACGACCTGGAAAGTTAAAAACTGAAATTTGGGAATGGAGTTTACATAGTTACACAAGCCGTAAGTCTCATGGTAACAGTCCCTTTCATTGCACAGAGAAGAAGGTGTATACATCATTCTGGGGTAAAAATAAAAAATTTACTCGCAAATGATGGAAAACAGAGAAGGGAATACAATCACAACTCAAAAGAAGTTGCCATCATAAAGAAAAACAAAAGTTTCCATCTGTAAAAATCTCATAAGCTACTGAAGCTCTGGCCCTTTAACAAGCAAAATGCAAACTGCAGCCACTTCGGGATTTTTTTTCTCTTTCTTTTCACTCTCTTTCTTTCTCAATTTTTAGATTGAAAAAAAGACCTATTAAAACCCATAATTGACATCCATTATGTATTATACTATTATTTACATTTCTTAATCACATGTCCCCTCCAAAACCCAACAAATAAATTGAAGCTTCAGCCTCCAACTTTGTCCCCACAATCACTTTCCAGAGACAAACCATAATAAATCTGTAAATAAAATAAAATGTTTTAAGTCAAAACTCAAATGGATTGTGAAGAACCCTAAATTTACCATAACAAATCTATAAATAAACGCATCTAAAATTGAATAGTATAATATTTCATAAAGATTAAATCCAATTGAGAAAATTTTCAGATTCAACAATTTTAAAATTTTTCTATGACGAATTAGGTGGCAAAGCATGCCAAAAGCTTTTTCAACTAAAGCTATAAGAGATAATCCACCTTTAGAGCTAGTTCACTCACTCCTTGGACTTATGTTTGTAAAGGCATGTTATAGTAACCTCATTTTCCTCACTTTCTCATCTTACCGCTATAAAATACTAGATTACATCAAATGTTTTACAGTTGAGGTTGAGAATCAGATTTGAGAAGACTTTGGAGTCATCTTGAACGCCAGTAATTCTGTGATTAGTTCAGAGGAACTGTGTTAGTTTCTCTGGTTAGTTCAGAAGAATTGTGTGAGGACAAAGGGGTACATATACAACTTTCTATTCCAGGAAATTCTGCAATAAAATGTTATCGTGGAAGGGAGGAATAGAATACTTCTGGATAAGTCAGGATCATTGACGGCGCAAGCTAGCCTTCCAATTTGGAAGGATGCACTCTTAGCTGCTGCCCTCATACCCGAAATTGTGCCTTTATAACTTGTTTTCCAAGCATTATAGCCTGTTTGAAAATATTTTTGCAGTATTGTCATTGCTATAAGAATCTTGAGCTCTGTGAGTTAGAGGAAATTGTAGACAACATACCATTTTTAATGCGAGGGTGGGGAGATATTGTGATTCAACATCCAATAGTCGCTGGAAATGGTACTAGTCTGCAGCCGAGTGGGAGTACACCGCTAGACTCTAGTGAGAGTGTGCCAAATAGTGGGAGTGCACCACTGGTTACTCAAGATTCTTAGATAGCACAGTACAGTTGACGAGGATGAGTTCTCCGTTGGCGTTTCAAAATCAGCAGGACCTATTTTCCTATGCACATTAGTAGATGATGTCGTGACATCTTCTTATGTAGAAGCACGCTTTGTTCATCTACTAAAACTGAGTGAATAATTGCTATAAAGGATGATAAGATCTCTATGGACAAAGAATAGGGTCTAAAAATCAGTTGATATTCCGACCGAGTGTAAGACTATTGGAAACAAGCGGGTTTTTGAAGTTAGACTCAAGGCGGATGGTTCAATTGACAAAGATAAAGGCGCACCTCGTGGTGAGAGGTCAAACCCAAGAGTGGGTGTAGAGCTTGAAGAAAGAATCTCCTTAGTGGTGATATTTTGTTTTCATTCGCCTTATCTCAGTGATTATCGCACATTTAGTTTTAGAACCCTTTTCAAATGGATATTGATACTGCTTTTCTCAATGGAGAGCCAAACGAAGAGACCTACATGGATCAACCTATTGGTTTAACGGCCGATGGGAATGAGCCAAAGTATGGCATCTCAATTTATCTATTTACGATCTCTAGCAATCGTTTAGGCAATAGCACTTGAGGTTTCATGATTTGATCGATTTCTTTCATTGAGATGATTAAAGGAGACTAGTGTATGTACACTAAGCAGTCCATAAAAGGTGTTCTAATTGTATATTGTATGACAAACAATATTCTTTTTATTTAGATAAAAAGGCATGGGTCAAACCAACTATGTGTTGGGAGTTAGGATTGTGGGAACCGTTCATAGACCTATTTTGTTCGTCTCTAGAGACTTACATAATAGAAGATTCTTGAACACTCTCGCATACAGTACTCAAAATCCATAGATACCCTAGTTGAGAAGGGAATACCCTTGACCCTAATTCAATGTCCAGAGAACGATGAGGAAGTAAGTGTCCAAAGTGCCATAAGCATCCGCAATGGGAAGCCTGACCAATACTATGTTGTATTCTTGTTCAGACATTTGCCATGCGCTTAGTTTAGTTAGTCGTTACAAGAGTAAACCTTGGTCCAGATTACTGGAGAGTAGTGAAGAGCTTTCTGCGATATGTTTGCATGATTGTGGATCTCACCTTATGGATGGTAGAGGTTTAGAAGTAATGAAGACGATGCGACACTTATTGGTTTAGCGATTGAGACGAGCGCATGTCCATGTCTGTCTACGCATTCACATTAGTTGATGAATCATTTGCTTGTTGTCGCGAGAAGAAAAGATGCATCACCTTATCCATCATGGTAGCTGAGTATGTGGCTTGTTTTGCAGCCGTTCAGGAGGCTGTGTGGTTAAAGAGGATCTTACATAGCGTAGGCTTCTTGCCTCAGAGCGATGAAGCAGTGTTGGTCTATTGAGACAGCACGTCGGCTCTAGTTTATGCAAAGGACCATAAGTACCACGGGAAATCCAAGCGAATAGAGATCCACCACCACTACATTCGAGATATGGTTGCACAAGGGGAGGTTGTTTTATAGTACATCACTATTGGTGATATAATGGCTAATCTTTTGGATCAAGCCAATTTCTAGAGATTCGTTCTTTGTCCCACATTAGTTGTATGGGACTCCGTAGGTTTGATGTACTTTAACAACATTTTTCTTGACATTATTATTTCCAGATATTTATTATTATAATAAAACAATGGTTTTCCAAATTCATTAGTTATTAGTTGGATGAATGCATATTTTTTCTTTAAAGTGTCACCAGCCTTGAATCGACCTGCTCACACGGGTGATTCACCTTGGCGCCGAGATAGCAAAGTTGGACATGTGTGTCCATAGCGCTTAGATGGTGAGCAAGATAAGACATTTATGTTCATAACTTGGATAGCTAGCTAGGACATACGTGTCTATAGCGCTAGGAAAAAGGGCTAGAACACTTATATCTATGTGATATAAGAACAACGAGCTAGATATAAACCTTGTTATCCTTATATGTCACCTTAGCTTAGAGCTAAGATGAGACCTAAGCTTGGTGCTTGGTCGATCATAGAGAACACCCACTACTCTATGTGGCCTGTTTATAGCCGAATATGAGTTTTCAGACGGACGCTGGTTGTATCAACTGTGCTGGAAATGTCAGGTTAGACGTTTATGTAACTTCTAGACTAAAATTTGTATAGCGTTACTTTTACCACAAAGTGACATGCCCATTTATATGGAAGAACGCCATAGCATACGTATCATACTGTATGTGTTATTTTGCGATCGTTTGTGGAGCAATGGATTAATTCCTATTTCATTGCTGTGTGAGCCACGTAGTCTCCTTGTAATGGGGATTCTACACAAGTTTCCTTATGACCTGAGACTATGTCATGAAGAGGACGCTTGATGACACTACTTTAGCGTACCATCCCGGGACAAAGAGACAAATACCGTCCTATGGGGCACATCTAGGAAAGCGGTCGAGTTAGTTGGATTGACATTAGTTGGCAGGAATGACTCTTCGATAACACACCATGTTTTGTGACTCATTAGCTGGCGAGCGACAATCGCATACGTATTGAGTGTCATGGGTACATTACATATTTGGGGGTGTAGCATTGCTTTCTGAGGGATTAAGAGTGCTAGATCCGTTGGTTGAACCTGTCTGGGTAAATACACGAGAAGCTTCCGAGTGATGCATTTTGCTAGTTATGTGATTAACTTAGCGTCTCAGCTCTTATCGTTGTACGTTACTTTTCGTGAGGTTGCACATTGTATTTCCCGTATGAGGAGAAGATGGAAGTTGGAATCTGAGAGATTTTGTTTTAGCACAAAACCCTATGTGGGTGAGTGGGAGATGTTAGCAATTTTGTGGGTTATGGGTCACCTGCATAATCTATGGACCGCGTCCAATGGGCTTAGCTTAGGGTCCAAGAAATCCTATGTGGATTATAACTTGGAGTCTTAGGGCATGTATATGTGTGTATGTGTGTGAGTGTGTATGTGTATAACACACATAAACACAACTCTCTGCACAGAATAAGGCAGCCGCCCTCTCTCTCTCTCTCTCTCTCTCTCTCTCTCTCTCTCTCTCTCTCTCTCTCTCGCTTTTCGGTTACTTTCTCTCTCTAGCCAAATCACACTAGGGCTTGGGATTTAGCGCGTGGATACAAAGGGGGTGTCTCTAGTAGGCATTCTCATGACCCGTTCGAAGAAAAAGAGAGTACACGGAAGCACTAAAGAGGAGTAGTTCGTGGGTATTATTGTCGGGCTCTTAACAACGCAGCCAAGATGATCCGTGATCGGGTATATTCCGTAAGGTATGTCCTTTACCCGATCTGTATGCTTGTTTGATGCATATTTATAGGCTTTTAACTTGGAGATGTTATTTTACGTATAGGGACATGAGGTAGGGTTTACAGAACCAGTGCTCATCAGGTTCTGTAGAAAACAACTCCCATTTAACTACATTTCAATCTCTATATTTAATTAAGGGTGAAGCCACAAATTTATATTGGGGCAGGTGGGGCTAAATTGAAAAGTGAGAAAAGAGAAGTTGTTGATTGATTACATTCAGCCAATATATTAGATGTAATTGTTTTCCCCATAAATTTGGGTAGCCCACCCCCACAGTAGCCTACCTGTCATTCTGTCCTTGTCCAAATCTACCCCTCTATCATTTTTAACTCTCTCTCTCTACACATAAAGTATACAATAATGCTACGTCCACCGATTGGAACCGAAAATATTGCACTGACTAAATGTGTGGGGACCACACTGGTATGAAAACGAAATGGGTTGGACCCAATTATGAATTCGTTTTTAGTTACAAAAAAACCTGCCCAAATATTACATCAAAACCCGCCCAAATATGAAGCTCACCATTCTGCAAGAACATCCTCTCCTCACCATTTGCGGCGATTTCAAAGACAACCCACTTCAGGTTTGAACTCTCTCTCTCTCTCTCTCTCTCTCTCTCTCTCTCTCTCTCTCTCTCTCTCTCACAGACTTCACAGTCAACATCTCTCAAGAACGCCTCTCTCTCCCTCAATCGTCTCTCTCTCTCAGGATATGGTGGTGGTGGTGGTGGTGGTGGTGGTGGTGGAGGATATGGTGGCGGTGGTTATGGTGGCAACAACTTTGGGAGTGGTGGCGGTGTCTATGGTGGAAGTGGAGGCAGCTACACCAGTACTGGTGGCGGCAATAATTTCGTAAGCGGTGATGCCGGCGCTATTAGCAGTTTTCCGAGCACTGGTTATGATGGAAGTACATGATTGGGGTCTAGTGGCGGTAATCAATTTGGTAGCAGTGGTAACATCAATATGGCTGATGATCCTCCACTAGAAGGGAATTACAAGGACGACGGTGATGATGAGCCCGAAAACTATGCCAACGGGCCTGAAATATTATCTAGTAGAACTTTGGAAATGATATTTGAGAGTATAGGAAAGAGCAGAAAGTTGAAGTTTTGCTTACTTTTCAGTTCACAAACCTATTCTTATCCTTTCTTGCCCTTTTGTTATTGTCTAGTGATGAAAGACGAATGTCATGAATGCTAGATTTGGCTATGCAAGCTCAACATTGATGCAATTTTCATTTTCAGTACCTTTAATTGGAAGTTTTATGATGTGGCCATTCAAGTGAAAAAATGTAATCACATGCCTACTTTTTATTCCTTTTACCTTTGACTGAAGGTGATTTCTTTTGTCAACAATTCTAGTTGTAAAATCTGTGCTAGTTGAACTTTGGAAACTTGAAAGCATCGTGTTGCCATTAATATAAATTTCATAGTTCTGTAAGAACTCAAACCTTCCTTTTCTCTTTTTCATTTTCTTAGGTTTATCATTTATGCCATGGGTATTATTTTTCTGATTTTCTCTCTGGATAAATGTCTGTGCATGTATATATTACTAGGCTCCACTTCTGGGCAAGAATTTTGGTCGCTTAATGGTTTTTTTCATTTTTTGAGAACCTGGTTTGGTCTTGCACTTTGGCAGGACTACTAGTCTACTAAATGCAAAAGTGTGATGCTGCAATTTCAACTAGTGCAATTAGAAAATTAGAGGCCAATTGTTGGGTTTTCCCCAAACACAATAGATTAGATTCTGAAAAAGTGTAACAACCAAATTGCTTCACATTGCAGGGTTTACTAATTCTGCTTAGAATTGCTGTATATTTCTCGATTCCTGAATTACTAGCACTTGATGAGTTCAACTCTTCAATTTGGGGTATAAAATTTTGAGTAGGCCTAAGTAGAAAAGAAATAAGAATATGGATTGATATGAATCAAAAAAATATATATTTTATTTTGGGACCAAAAATAACATTCTTATACTGCAAAACCTCTTATTTTTCTTTATCTCGATTTTCCTTTTCATCCAATGAAAATAGCACCCTTTGAGCATTTAAAACTGCAGGATAACCTTTCTTGGTTTTCTCCACAATGTGCTTTATCAACAACTTCTCAATCTCATCATTACCACTTTCATTTTCATCTGATAAAACCTGCCCTTCAAATGTTCTTTGATTAACGACCATACGGTGTGGCATGTAATGACTATTACCATCAATCGGACACGAGTTTTGGATGGTTCCTTTTCCTACATCTTGGGCAGCTACTTGCTGAACGGACATGCTGGCTCTCAGATTTTAAGCTACATTAGAGCACATAAAGCAAACAATTTAATGGGACTAATTCTACTCCGATGAAAGACATGAACTACTTATCCAACCGAGTTGAATAAAATTTTGATGGTTTCCGAACAACTTAAATTTTGTTGTACTTCACAAAATTTCATGAGTATGTTGTAGTCTTGTACATATGGGTGAACTATGTATTGTCTTATAGATTTAGATCAGAAATTTTTGAATATGTGTAAGCTAAAAATGCAGATATCAGACCACCACAACAACATTCATGTCTCCAATTTTTTTTCCTATCAAAGCCACAATTATGTTTTCGGTCTAACCTAAAACTAAAATAATCAAACCTGTTGGCTTCTCCCCCAATCGCAGCAATGGTCGCCCAAATCCCCAAATCGTAAACCTGAGCAACAATGCTTCCAATGAGTGACGATTATTGAGAGAGAGAGAGAGAGAGAGAGAGAGTGTGTGTGTGTTCAAACCTAAAGTGGGTAGTCTTTGAAATCGCCCAAATCGCCGCAGATGGTGAGGAGAAGATGTTCTTGCAGAATGGTGAGCTTCAGATTTGGACGGGTTTTGATATAATATTTGGGCGGATTTTTTTGTAATTAAAAACGAATTCATAACTGGGTCCAAGCCATTTCGTTTTCATACTAGTGTGGTCCCCAAACATTAAGTTGGTGCAATATTTTCGGTTCCAATCGGTGGATGTAGCATTATTGTAAAGTATATCAATATCTACACACGTGCTTCGAGGAAAAAAAGTAACTTCCGTACCAAGCATAGCACAATTTATCTTGTTTTCATTATATATAAAAGTCTTGCTGCAATGATCGAGTTCTTTATGGCTTACCTAGTTGATAGCTTTGACCAGGGTGGGCCTTGTAGACCAAATGGGTAATTTCTTCTGCAAAACTCTGTTATTTATAGCTGTAGTGGGAGTACTTCTCATCCGGAAGAACGAGCTAGGAAATAGATAACCTAAAGAAACTTGTAGAAGAAACACTACTTTCTATGACAGACAGTGGCAAGCAACTTGGCAGGATGAAAATTCATATTCAGGTTGGGTTTCATAAAGTTCAGGATTTTAACCTCTTATTTTTCAATCCCATGCAAATTGTGATATTATAGTTATTATATGGTAGTGCAGAGTTATGACTTAGGCTTATAATTATTCCATTTGTCTGATTACGCGAGCAGAAATCTTTCAGCACCGTATGGCAACTTTTCCAGTTTTCAATATCAAAATTTTCACAACTTCCAGTTCTGAATTACGAAAACAGAAGCTGAAAACGTGTTTGGTACAACTGTATTGTTGTAAAAAAAACTGTTAAAACTAATGTAATGCCAAGTAATTGTAATATCTTTTGTATGCCATGGTTAGTTTGGTAACTTTGCTAGTTAGAGTCTCAAGTCAATTTAGTGGCTCTAGAAAAGTCATTCTCCAGGTTCATTAAATGTTGGTATTACTTTGTTTCTTATGATATATATGTGTGGTCTTTTTGTTAAGGGAGTTGTTGGATGAAATAATAAATATAAAAAAACAGTGAACGGCACCCACTTTGTTTTCTCCGAAAATGCCTCTTTCCCTTGCTCTGTTTTTTCTTTCAATTTCTTTTGCTAATCCTCTTCTAAATTAGTTGGGTATTCACTCAAAATCCAACATAATTGGTATCAGAGCACAGGTTGGGTCAAGATTTGGGCGAAAATTAGGGGAACAAACCCTAGAAGAAGAAGATTAAGATGGCAACCACAAGCAATCAAAATCAAGGATCTCAACCCTCATTCCTATATTTGATGGTGAGAACTTTGATATTTGGTGTGTGAAAATGAGAACAATATTTGTATCAAATGAACTTTGGGAATATATTGAAGAAGGGTACATTGAACCAGCAGATTTAACAACCTTGTCAAGTGCTCAAAAACAGCAACTTAAGGAGAATAAGAAGGAGGATGCAAAAGCTCTAACCTTCATCCAACAAGGAGTTACAAATCCAATTTTTCCAAGAATCATGAGAGCAAAGAAGGCAAAGAAAGCACGGGATATCTTACAAGAAGAGTATGAAGGAAACCAAAAGGTAAGAGATGTCAAACTCCAAACTCTTAGAAGAGATTTTGTGAACATGAAAATGAATGATGCTGAAAGTTTAAAGGATTTTTCCTCTAGATTTATAGAATTAGTAAATCAAATGAAAACTTATGGTGAAGAAATTAGTGATAAAAGTGTTGTTGAGAAATTGTTGATAAGTCTACCCCCAAAATTGATGATATTGTGTCTGTCATTGAAGAAACTAAAGAAATGTCTAAGTTAACTATTCAAGAAGTAATGGGTTCATTAAAATCCTACGAGCAAAAATTGGTGCGACGCTTCGAAAAATCAGTCGAGAGTGCATTTCAGTCTAAGCTCAGTATGGGTTCTAAGAGTCAAGAAATAAAACAATCCGGGCATGAACAAGAGAGATGGGGATCATTTAGAGGTGGTAGACATGGAAGAGGAAGAGGAAGAGGAAGAGGAAGAAGAAGAAATTCAAGAGGAAGAGGCAGAACAAATTTTGAAAGCCGACCAAATGAGAGGGGTGGTCTACAAAAATGTAATATATGTAAAAGGCATGGTCATGTTGAGAAAGATTGTTGGTTTAAGAGAAAACCACAATGCTTTGACTGTAAAAAGTTTGGGCATGTATCTAAAGATTGTAGATCTAAAAACAATCAGCAAGCACATTTTTCTGAAGAACAAGAAGGTGAAGGTAATTTGTTTTATGCATGTCAAAGTGCTTCCGAGAAAAGAAAGGATGTTTGGTATCTTAACAATGGGTGTAGTAACCACATGACCGGGGATGAATCAATTTTTCTGAACATGGATTCCTCAATCAAATCCCAAGTGAGAATGGGAAATGGTGCTATGGTAAATACAAAAAGAAGAGGTACCATTGGTGTAGAAACCAAGAGAGGGACCAAACTTGTTCAAGATGTATTATTGGTGCCAGATTTGGAGCAAAATTTGCTTAGTGTTGGGCAGCTTGTTGAACATGGCTATACTATTCATTTTGAAGCAAGTGGGTGCACAATTTATGACAAATATGATGCAAGGCAAGTTGTGGCAAAAATACAAATGGAGAAGAATAGAAGCTTTCCACTCACATTCAACTATGTTGAGAATGTTGCCTTGAAAGCTAATATGGACGATCAATCATGGTTGTGGCACAGAAGACTTGGGCATTTGAACTTTCATAGTCTCAAGTCACTTCATCAAAAGAGCATGGTTTATGGCCTTCCAATTGTTGAAGAAAAGCATGATGTATGTGAAGGTTGTGCTCTTGGCAAGCATCATAGGCATCCTTTTCCAAAAGAAGTTGCATGGAGAGCAAAACAAGTGCTTGAATTAGTTCACACGGATGTTTGTGGACCTATGCAAAATCTATCCCACAGTCAAACAGGTATTTCATTCTCTTTATTGATGATTGTACTAGAATGACTTTGGGTTTATTTCATGAGGCAAAAATCTGATGTGTTTGACATATTTAAAAAATTCAAAAGTCTTGTTGAGAAACAAAGTGGTTTTTTCATAAAAACTTTGAGAAGTGATCGAGGAAAAGAGTATAACTCAAATGAATTTGATAAATTTTGTGAAGAAGAAGGAATGGAAAGGCAACTCACAGTTGGATATACTCCACAACAAAATGGAGTTTCCGAAAGGAAAAATCAAACTGTGATGGAGATGGCCAAATCAATGTTACATGAAAAGAAACTTCCTAAAAGTTTTTGGGCAGAAGCTGTGTATACTGCAGTGTATTTGATTAACATGTGTCCTACTAAAGCTGTTTGGAACCAAACACCGATAGAAGCTTGGAGTGGGAGAAAGCCATCGATAAATCATCTTAAAGTGTTTGGGTGTGTTTGCTATGCTCAAATACCAAAGAGAAAAGGCGAAAGTTGGATGAAACAAGTGAAAGGTGCATATTTGTGGGCTATAGCTCAAAATTAAAGGGCTATAGGCTGCTTTCTTTGAAAAGCAACCAAGTGATCATAAGCCGAGATGTGTTATTTGATGAAGATGCTACATGGAATTGGGAAGAGAACAAGGTTGAAAAGCGGGCTATTATTGTTGATGAAATGGAAGACCAACCATCAAATGAAGTTGAAAAGGACGAAGATTCTTCTCCAAGAGCTAGTCCCCCATCATCACCTAGCTCTTCTTCATCAAGCCAAACCTCAAGTTCATCTTCTCCAAGCTCAACTCCAAAGAAAATGAAGAGTTTAAGTGATGTATATTAAAGATGCAATTTTTGTGTTCTTGAACCAGAAAACTTTGAAGAAGCCATAACAGAGGAAGTTTGGAAGGAAGCAATGAAAGAAGAAATTCAAGTTATTGAAAAGAACAAAACGTGAAAGCTTGTTGACAAGCCACGGGACAAATAAATTATTGGTTTGAAGTGGATTTATAAAGTGAAATACAATGTTGATGGGTCAATTCAAAGGAACAAAGCAAGACTCGTTGCAAAAGGCTACTCACAGCAGCCTGGGATAGATTACCATGAAACTTTTGCTCCCGTAGCTCGTCTTGATACCGCGAGAGCTCTTATTACCTTGGCAGCCCATAAAAATTGGTCCTTGTATCAACTTGATGTCAAATTAGCGTTTTTGAATGGAGAATTGGAAGAAGAAGTATATGTGGAGCAGCCACAAGGTTTTGTGATCAAGGGTGAAGAAAAGAAAGTGTACAAGCTACAAAAGGCCTTGTACAGTCTTAAGCAAGCCCCCCGAACTTGGTATAGCCAAAATGATGGCTATTTCCTTGAAAAAGGATTCAAGAAAAGAAAAAGTGAGCCGACTCTATACGTGAAGAAGCAAGGTACATCCGATACTCTTCTAGTTGCTCTTTATGTTGATGATCTTGTGTTCACGGGTAACAATGAGAACCTGATTAATGAATTCAAAAATGAGATGATGAAAAGGTATGAAATGAATGATATGGAGTTGCTTCATCACTTTCTTGGTATTGAGATATATCAAGAAGAACATGGTGTGTTTATTTCTCAAAAGAAATATGCTGAAAATATTTTGAAGAAATTTAGAATGGAAAATTGTAAATTAATGGCAACACCACTTGTAGCACATGAAAAGTTGTTGAAAGAAGATGGTGAAGAGAAGGTTGATGCAACATTGTATAGAAGTTTGGTTGGAAATTTGCTTTATCTCACAGCCACAAGGCCGGATATTATGTTTGCCTCAAGTTTGCTTTCAAGAATCATGAACTCACCTAGCCAAATTCATTTTGGAGCAGTGAAAAGAGTGCTAAGGTATGTTCGTGGCACCACCGACTTTGGTATCATGTATGAAAAATGTAGTGAACCAAAGTTGAAAGGCTATTGTGATAGTGATTGGGATAGTAGTATAGATTATATGAAAAGTACTTCTGGCTATGCTTTTACTCTTGGTTCCAATATATTTTCTTGGGTTTCAAAGAAGCAACAAGTAGTGGCTCAATCCTCAACTGAAGCAGAATATGTGGCAGCATCTTTAGCAACATCGCAAGCTATTTGGTTAAGAAGACTTATGGAAGATTTTGGAGAGAAGCAAGAAGAAGGAACCAAGTTGTTTTGTGATAACAAATCAGCCATTGCCATGGCTGAAAATCCAGTTCATCACAGCCGAACAAGACACATTGCAATCAAGCATCATTTCATAAGAGATGCAATTGAAGAAGGTGAAATCCAGTTGAAGTTTTGCAAGTCAGAAGAGTAAATTGCAGACATTTTAACAAAAGCACTTCCAAGAGACAAGTTCCAGAAATGTAGAGAAATGTTGAATGCTACAACTTGGCATTAAGGAGAGTGTTAAAACTATTGTAATGCCAAGTAATTGTAATATCTTTTGTATGCCATGGTTAGTTTGGTAACTTTGCTAGTTAGAGTCTCAAGTCAATTTAGTGGCTCTAGCAGAAAAGTCATTCTCCAGGTTCATTAAATGTTGGTATTACTTTGTTTCTTATGATATATATGTGTGGTCTTTTTGTTAAGGGAGTTGTTGGATGAAATAAAAAAAGGGTAAATTATACAAACCTGTCCTGAGGTTTGCCTTAATTACACGGACCTTCCCTCTTGTTTCAAAAATTACACAGACCTCCCTCGAGGTTTGTAATTAGGTAACAAAACGCCCCCTCTCCTAACGGTCCGTTAGTTTTTTTTACATTAGCCTCTCCTGAAAATTACAATTAGCCCCCCCTAATATTATAAAATTGTCATACTAAGCCCCCTTTCTCTTATATTTTTGTTCTAATTATAAAATCCCTCCTCCCTCCTATGTTTTTGCGTTAATTTTTTTAGCATTAATTTATATCATCTACACAAAATACATATAAATAGGTCCAAATTTTTTTTTCCCCCAAACAAACCTCTATCAAGCCCCCCATGTATTAATTTTCTAGATCCGCCCCTGTCTCTATGCTTCAAAAGTGGATACTTAACCCCCTGTGATTGTGGACTAAAATGGAATTGTTATGATTTCACTCAAAACTGACAAAAATTCTAAAATTGTTTAAAAATATAAACACTTAACCCATTTTGTGATGTTAATTTTGGGGTTAACGCTCTTTGAGTGAAATCATAACAGTTCTATTTTAGTTCACAATCACAGGGGGTTAAGTGTCCACTTTTGAAGCATAGGGACAGGGGCGGATCTAGAAAATTAATACAGGGGAAGGGGGGGGGGGGGTGCTTGTAGAGGTTTGTTCGGGGGAAAAAAAATTTGGACCTATTTATATATGTTTTGTGTATATTTTGTGTAGATATAAATTAATGCTAAAAAAATTAACCCAAAAACATAGGAGGGAGGAGGGATTTTATAATTAGCACAAAAATATAAGAGAAATGGGGCTTTAGTATGACAATTTTATAATATTAGGGGGGTTAATTATAATTTTCAGGGGAGGTTTGTGTAAAAAAACTAACGGACCATTAGGGGAGGGGGCGTTTTGTTACCTAATTCAAACCTCGAGGGAGGTATGTGTAATTTTTGAAACAAGAGGGGAGGTCCGTGTAATTAAGGCAAACCTTTGTGTAATATACCCTAAAAAATAAAAAATAAAAAAAACAGTGAACAGCACCCACTTTGTTTTCTCCGAAAATGCCTCTTTCCCTTGCTCTGTTTTTTCTTTCAATTTCTTTTGCTAATCCTCTTCTAAATTAGTTGGGTATTCACTCAAAATCCAACAAAAACTTATATCATGAAATGCTTCTTGAGAGTGCTTGTTTTTTCGTGGAATTCTCAGTTTGAAAGAAGATGTTTGGGGGAGAGTGTTTGTTGTGTGCTAACTACATGCTAGGTGAGATTATTTTCGTTCTCTATAATTAAATTATAGAGAATTTTAAGAGAAAATCTGTTAATTTGGTCTGGATATGTACAACAAATAAAAATGAAAGCAGGAGCTAGGAAGACTAATATATGTTTTTAATACCGGTAATACTTGGGGCACAACCAAAGCCACAACCTTTTGCTCACAACCTCTATTTTGTACCTATCTCTCTCTTGATGGGTCTCACAGTGCCAGTGACCCCACAATGCCCACTAGGAGAGAGATAGATACAAAATGGAGTTTGTGAGCAAAAGTTTGTGACTTTGGTTGTGCCCCAAGTATTACTCTTTTAATACACTTATACATTTTATTAGATATCAGATAGGTTTCTATTTCTAATTAGAAAACTAGTCTAAGTCCTCTAATAAAACTCTAGACTTGTTTGGGATATTGCTTTGTTTATAATCGTTGTTGTTACTTAATTTATGGTATAATGTAAGTTCACCCTTGAATTCTTTTTCTTGAAGTTATGATATCTTTCTTCATTATTACCAATTTCTTGGTACTTATGGAAAATAATTCCAAATAGTGACTTTTTTGTGCAAGTCATAGAAAATGCAACACCACATCGGTGAATTTATGTTCTCTCTCTATATCACTCTCTCTTGCTCTCAATATGGTTTTCTCTCTCTCTCTGTCATCTAGTTTCTCTCTCTAGAATAGCAGGGAAAGAACGAAAAATCAAAGAATTTGGTGATTAATTAAAATTTAAAAAAGTGAGTTTGTCAGAGTGATTGTGGGGATGTGCAAGTTGGATGGGTTAGGGGTAGTCTGGTCCAAAGAAAATCTGTGGACCTATCTCCAAATTATTTTTTGAGTTGGGTCTATTAAAATAAAGATACACTAAATGATTTAATACTCCCTCTATCCCATATTAAGAGTCATTGATGCTATTTTTTAATGTCCCATTTTAAGAGTCCTCTTTGAAACGTCAAAATACTTTAATACACACTTTCCAAATTTGTCCTTCAATATATCAAACTCTTTCCTTTTTTTTTGATGTGACATTATAATTTTGAATTTAAAAAAAGGCAATGTTGAAAAGTTGAAAATCTCACCAAAATCAAGGTTATCCCCTTAATAAGTTGGAATTCCCAAAAGAGACTCTTTATATGGGACGGAGGGAGTATTAGTTAACCCAAAAACATTAAATGCATTAATAAAAATCCTAAAAATTATCAATTAAAAATTGTTAACGAAGTTAAACGTCTATAAAATAGTGAGCAAAAAAAATAATAACTAGTAATTAGGTTTAATAAGAGAAGATCCCCCAACATCATTTTGAATTTGTAATTCATAGAAAAAAAAAAAAAAAAAAAAAAAGGTAGAAATAAAAATGATTCTTAGTAAACTACATGCTTGAACAGTAAGAAAAAATGTTACTAACTACACGCTCTAACCTATATAAACAATTAGATTTAATAAGTCTCGAGGAAATGAAACATATTCCTCTTGAAGAATTGAGAAATTATAATAGCATGTTAGAAAATAACAAAACTAATAATGTAGAAACTATAGTAATAAAAGAAGAAGGAAGATCAAGTCAAAAAAATAATTTTTCAAGAATTTTAGTAGAGAACAAATAGAAGAAGCACCAAGAGATTATGACCACAGAAGAAGAAGAAGAGTAGGAGAAAATTGTAACTTTTTAAATAGATAAAATCCAAGTTTTAGGGGAACTCATTTTAAATCATATCAGAACAAAACAATACATCAATAAAAACATTAATAGGACTTTAAAAAAATCTTGAAAACTTGATTGATGGAAGGTGGTGGTAAAAAATAGGTATTCAAAGAAACAAGAAAATATTAAATTTAAGAAAACTTTTCCAGAGTTTAGTACAATTCTTTGATGAACTACTAGGGTTCTAATTATAATAATTATAAAAGACCTAACTGGACCTAATTGTTACAGTTGTGAAACTCCAAGTTCTAAAATGTCCAAATTGAAAATGCATGGACTAAAAAAAAAAAAGAAGAAGAAGAAGAAAAGAAATGACGTTATCAAACACACAAGTGCTCTGTCAAAATTAAACCAGTTTTCTTTTTTGATAGACAAGCACGATTTATTAATGAGCCAAGAAGGCGAACAGAGTTACAACAGCCAAAGCATCCAAAAGAAACTGGAAAGAACCCCAAAGAGGAACAGAGACCAAAACAAAACTAATCTCATTTAAGAATAGGCCTCGAATCTCTCCTTATATCTAGCATCCGTCGCATTTGATAGCGGTGATGATCAGAAGCATCACTATAAGTGAGCGGCCTCTCTTCTATTGTATTACCCCTCTTGTAACCATAGATAAACATACCAAATACAGCATACGCTGACCACAAACAAATGCTGAGAGAAAACACTCCAGGTGGTAACGTAGCTGCCAATAATGCGAAATAGCTGCAAAATAGGCAAATTAGGGAAAAATGTAGCACCATACTGTAAATGTGGGTTTCGAGGACCAGTAACATCACTATAATTGAATTACCAAATGCAAACGTGTTCAGAAGCTTAAAGGGATCGATTACAAAAGTTGGGGCCATGGGGGCAGCAGTACTAGTGGTGTTGGTGGCATTAAAAATATTGGGGTAGCCTTCAAAAATTCCACCGGGAGGGGTGAGGGCACTTTGGTAAGTGGCGGTGGCAATTAGTACAGCGACCACTAGTACCAGATTGCGCCTTTCAGTTGACAAGTCCCTTCGGAAATCACCTAGACGAAAATGCAATTTGTCTACAAAACTCACTTTAGAGGATAAAAACCCAGAAAGACTCTGGAAGGTAGGAATTGATGAACCTCTTCGAGCTTTTTGTACGGTTTAGAATGGCCAAGATTTCACTATTGTCCTTCTCACTTGGAAGTCCTAAGACAATGTCAAGAGCAGTCAAACCGTTCAAATTCTTGGCATTCATGCTTACCTTATGATCAAGTAATAACTTCACAACCTGCACAATGTGTAGATGCACCAATTAATGTATGTTTGTGATTGTGCCCCTACGATGACCATACAAGTAGCAAGGTCTAGGTCTCTTCCCAACTATAATTTGGCTCTGTTTGGTTCAAGGATTTCGTGAGGGAAAAGAAAAGGAAAAAAAAGAAGGAAAACTACATTTTGGCAGTTTTGAAATTAATTGGAACTTTGTTTGGTAACTGATGAATAGTTTTGGAAATCTGCATCAACAGGTGGATAGTTTAGGTGTCCCGTTTAGGTGTACCTAGTATAACTCTTTTTCTTATGTTTTCCTTCACGCTTAAACCACAATAAAAATTGGGTTCTTTAGATTTCAGTCCTTTATTGTAGCCTTTTTTAAAAATTGATCCATTCTTTAAGTCAACTTAAAAATTAGTCCCTCACCTATTTTGAGGACCAAAATACCCCTACTCCTTGTTATATATATATATATATATATATATAGAAAGAGAGAGAATTAAAAGAGAAATTTAATAATTATCTCAACTCCCATAAATCAGGGTTTTAAATTCAAAACCTTGATTTGTTATACATATATTTATACATATATATATATAGAGAGAGAGAGAGATAACAAAGAAATTTTATCTATTATGGTGAGAAATTTCTCACCTTGTGAACGTATTTGATGAGAAATTTCTCACCAATACCAACCACATGTGAGAAATTTTATCTATTACAAATTTCTCACCTTTTCACCTATTTTCTCATCAAAATAAATAAATTTCTCACCTTCAAAACTCAAAAGTAAAACTCCATACTTTGTGAGAAATTTCTCACTGTCAAAATAAAAAAATAAAAAAAAAAGAAATCTCACCAAGAACTGCAAAAAAAAAAAAAAAAAAACACACAATTGAGATCTACAAATCGTAATCATAACAAATGTTGAACAAAGAGGTGATACAGGACCATTTTCGAGGACGACGGTGAACTTCAACGCCGGATGTAAGACTGCGGTGTCAAACATTGTGATGGCAACGGCGGTGATGCTAACACTGCTTTTTCTAACACCATTGTTTCATTACACTCCCTTGGTGGTTCTCTCTTCAATTATAATATCCGCCATGCTCGGCCTGATAGACTATGAAGCTGCTATACACCTTTGGAAGGTCGACAAATTCGATTTTGTAGTCTGCATTAGCGCCTTCCTCGGTGTTGTCTTCGGCAGTGTTGAGCTTGGCATAGTCATCGCTGTGAGTTCAAATACATATCACCTCTTCACTGTGTCAAATAAACTCCCTACATTTTCTTCTGTATAAAGACACATTGCTATGGTATAAAGTATCCTCACTTGAGAGAGAGAGAGAGAGAGAGAGAGAGAGAGAGAGAGAGAGAGAGGTGAATAAATGAGGGCTTATTTTTTGGAACAGATGAGATGAAGAAAGAGGGTTTGAAATTCAAATGTTCCTAGAGAGAGAGAGAGAGAGGAGACCAGGATATATGGTGGTGGAGAATGGAGAGTGAAAAAGCGTGCCAGCAACTCATTATAATCCGCCTGGATTTCAGCAACACTACATACACTAATTAATAATAGAATATTTTCAAAAAACAAAAATTAAAACCAATGAAAAGGGTATTTAGGTCCATAAATCCACCAATATTATTTGGGGAGGGACTAATTCTTGATTAATGGCATATAAACGGGCCAATTTTAAAACTCACATGCCAATAGGACTAAAGCTGTTATCCTCCCGAAATGGAGGACTAATTCATATAAATCTAATAAAAATTTTAAAATTCTGAAATATAATTCTAATATATGAATAAAGAAAGAGAAATGACTTGCAACATTCAAATTGCTTAATTTATTTACCAACTTAGGGTCTGTTTGATAAAACTGAAAATTACATGCTGAATATTAAGCACTAAAAATTTTAAGCAATATTAATTGAATTTGCAATACTAAAAACAGTGTTTCAAGTACTGAAATAGACTTTATTCAGTGATTTTTTTTAGTAGAAAATTTTATTTAAAGTTTTCAGTGAGTTTTTGGCTGCTTTTTCAATTAAGTGGTATGTTATCAAACGTACGGAAAAAGAATAATTGCTGAATATTTTCGTTTTGAGTACTTAATTGTCAAACACAAACTTTTTCTTTTTTTCTTTCCTATATTCCTCATCCTTTTCCTTACTAACCAAACAAAGAAAAAGGATTTCCTCTATGTTTTCTTTTATTTTCCCTCACTAAATCCAAGAACCAAACCAAGCCTTGGTGTTTGAAACTAGAGACCTCACACCATTTTGTTGCATCATGAATCTCAAGATACGGAGCAAAGGCAAGGGTATACTAGTAGTATTGTCCCAACCTACGAGCTAATGGTCCGTTTGGAATGTCATTTGCATTATGCATTCTCACTAATTACGTGCAATTACGTTGTCATCTTCATTTTCAACTTATTTATAAGATTCATTCTAATATGATTTTTACTTTTTCAAAAAAGCAAGTTTTACTTCGATTTGCTTTTAAGTTAGAAGCGGTGCCTTGCATATAAGGAATGGGTTGGGGGTTGACGGAACCCCATGCCCCTCCACTTTTATAACAAAAAACTCTCACTACATAGTGTTTCCATAGTCATGTCTATCCTTATTTTCTCTCTCTCTCTCTCTCTCTCTCTCTCTCTCTCTCTCTCTCTATATATATATATATATATATAACTACTTAAAAATTGTTCATATGATGCGGAAAAAAAAGTTATTTGTGTACCAAACAGAGCATAATACAACCCCTATTTTCTCACTAAATTCATGTCATGAAGTGAGAAGAAGTATATTCAACATCTTCTTTTGTATATGTGCGTGTATACAAAAAAATTGGTGGCTAAATAAAGGGAATTGCTAAATGTAACCACTAGATTTCTGTCTACCCTGCATGTACTGCTAAATATAGTATATGAGTGGAGTAAATGAAATGGAAAGGCCAAAGTAACCCAGTATGGTCAGTTACATGGTTATAATAGTCAAATGCCTACCAATACTGGTGGCTCGTGGCCTATACGTAGTTGCTAGTATCAAGGGATTATGTTGTCTGGTTGGAAACTTTAACCAACAGAGTTCCCACTTCATCAAAATATTCATATATACATATATGTATAAAAATTCATATACTCAGATATGTGTAATTGGGAAAAGATAGCTTGCCTGGGGTTGATTCATAGATGCTGCAATGTGCAACAAAGTATTGCCATTCTCATCAGTCGAGTTTAGTACCTTTCTTGATCCATCTCGTTTATGAAGGAATCCCAACATGACTTTGAGAGCTTCAAGGTTTTCCGTTCTCATAGAAACATGTAGTGCACTCTCACACCTAACATTCAGATCTTCAATAGACTCGGGACAAGCACATAGAAACTCCGCCAAGAGATCGACATTTCCCATCTCAGCTGCACAGTGCAAAGGAGTAGTCCTCTCCTTTCCTTGGACACGAATAAGCTCACTGTCAATTGAAATGAGCCGTTTCACAGTCTCAGTGTGCCCATTCAGCACAGCCAAATGGATAGCACTAAACCCGTTTGGATTAAGCTTTTTACCAAACGATGGCCACAAGCTCGCAACTTCCACTGCAAAATGCGTGTGTCCGAAATATGCAGCTATGTGCAGAGGAGTATCAACAAAAGGAGTCTCATCTACAATCTTCAGAATATATGGGTCTTCGCGTATTAAGGCGTACAAGGCATTGGAGTCTCCAGCTTGAGCAGCCTCTTTCAACCTCTGTTCCATTGTTTCTGCCGTTTTTTGGACAAGGATATTATTTCTGCCTTAGAAAGTTAATTTCCGGAAATGTGCGGGTAAATATTTATAGTGGATGAATGATAAGAGTCTATGAAGTTTCATAGAAATAAAAGCGAAGACTAGAAAAATAAAGCAAGTATGAACACGTCTTTTTGAGCAAATTTTTTATTTTAATTTTTTCTGGGCAATTGAACTGTGCTTTACAATGGTTGTTAGTGGGAGTTGACTCAACTACCACAGTCATAGAAATAATTGTTAACTGATCAAGAACGACAAGGAATTAGTAAGTGCACGGCTAGAGCTTCTCTCTCTAGTTTTTCTAGAGTGAGAGAGTAAGGATTGGGTTTTATTTTTGCCTGTTGGAATTATTGGCCTCTTATTTAGTCATTGGGTCTTTTATTTCAAAAAGATTTAAACAAAGTCATTTACATTGATGTGATTACTATCATCTATTAAAAATATGGCCGTTGGAGGCTATTAAATCTATTAACTCCTATATTAAAAATATGGCCGTTGGAGGTTATTAAATTTGTTTTAATAAAATAACCGTTGGGAAGTTTATCTAATATAAATGGCCTTCTCTCTTCCCATTTTATATATAGAAAAATTCTTGTCCCTTTTGTGATTCTTTACAAAAATCATTTTCATTTTTTTGGAGCAATTCTAAGCACTCAAATATTCTTCCAATTCGAGTGCACGTTTGGAAGAAACTGATTGCTGAATCCTGGAGAGCATAGCGTTGTGACCTTGTGCATCGAGTCATTGACTCCGAGGGGCGGAATTGTTCTTAAGGACAGTGCTAACTTAGCATGCCTGATCAATCAGTATCATAGCCGTATCCTTCCAATTTTCCAACATCCGCAGCATCTTCCCCCTCCCCTTTCTCTGGTTTGATAGCCTCCCTCTTTCTCTCTCTCTTCTTTACCAGCCGAGGACCCTCCCTCCATCATCTACTCTCCCCTCTCTCCCTTATTAGCGAAAGTTTCCACTTCCTCTGTGAAGTTTTCATCTTCTATTTGGGAAGTTTTTTCTTGGGATTTTTTGTCTCATTTTCTTTTTATTTTCCTTCTTTGTGCAATCCTTTGGGTTTAAGATGTTAGATGCTTGGCTAGACTAGTCTCGAAATAGTAGATTAGCTTTGGTCATCTTTGGGTATGATTGGTGACTTTGGGGCTCTCTCCATCTGTAATGTCTCTTTTCATGGTGTAGTTTCTACTACTATGGAAGACTTTCAAGCAACTTTGGTTGCTCCCTTTGGTGAAGTTTCTTCATCTTTTTGGGCTTGGCTTTCTGTTATCTTCTATCTTTGGGCGGTCTCTGCCATCTACAAGAATGAAGTTACCCTGGTTTCCAGATCTAGTCTCGAGGCTCTCTCTATGGCGCGGTACTGGATTTCTTTTGCAGCTTTCGGAGGGATCTCTTTGGCCACTTGTGCTTCCTTTACTATTGTACCTTTTGTTTTTGCTCTTGTTGTTTTTGCTGTTATTTATTATTTCCTAGTTGTGTTTGATCTTAGTTTATTTGGTGATCTTCCTCTTTCTGTGTTTGTGTTTGAGGATACTCACTTTATGACTAAGTTTTGTTTGTATTATTATTTCTAGATTAATGCATTTTCCCTTTTAGCAAAAAAAAAAAATGATCAACGACAAGAAAAATAAAACAAGTACGAGTATGTTGAAAATTTGCTCCCATACCATGTTAGTTTTTCTTTTTTTGAGGAAGAAATTGGAATACCATGTCAGTTTTTGGGTTGTCTGATACCATAATTAGTTGAGTACAGCTATGCTTTCTAAATCTTAATTCTAAATTCAATGGACTCACTACCATATCATTTGAGAAGTGAATTTGAGATTAAGATTTAGCAAGCATATAGCATTACTCTAATTAGCTTGTGCGGAAAAGTTAGAGAAATATAGATTGATTGGAATATATGAAATGGGAAATAATGAAATTGGGTCTGGTAGTCCTTATCTAGCTCTTTGTTTTCATAATGTGATTATGACTACTATATGACCTATGAACAACCATCCTAGCACATGGTCCTGAACTAGATATTTCATTTTTTTTTTGGTGCAAAGGACAATCAAACAAACAAAAACAAAAGAAAAAAAATAGGAACTAGCACAGAGTACTGGTTCCGTAACTGTCTACAAGCAAAAGGCGGGCAAGGTCCAAAGGAGGAGAGTTAACAATGACAAAATAAATCATGTTACGGGATGAATTGCCACAATCTGTATTCCTTATTCGTTGACAACATTCATGAAGACATGGATCATACTGTTCTATGGAAATATTTCAAATGGGCAGGTAATGTTAAGGACATCTACATTTCTAAGAAATTTAGACGAGGGCGTAGGGACAAGTTTGGGTTTGTAAGATTCAGTGACCCAAGGGAAGCAAAGCATGTGGCTATTAAATGCAATGGAGACTTTTTGTGGGGAAGGCGTCTTGTGGTCAACGAAGCCCTTTATGGTGGGATTCCTACCACTCATAATCTTGACAAATATAAGGGGAAACAAACTATCATCCCTAATAATGGGAATAAAGATTGCTGTTCATACCAAGAAGTACTCAGTGGATCTTCCCCAAATTTCAAACAGGCATTTATTCCAAAAGGTAAAGGAATTAATGCTCATACCAAACACATCAAGCCCAATTTGGAATATGAACCAAAGACAACTGAGAAGGCTTGGCTAGCTGGATGCGCAGTGGGCTATTTGCATTTTCCAATCTCTATATCAGATCTTAAAGAAATCTTCATGGGAATGGGCTTCTATAACTGCTCGGTCACTCCAATGGGTGGTAACATGGTTCTCCTTGCATTCTCAAGCAAAAACGAGGTGGAAACTGCAATCAATCTCAATCTAAATGGGCTAGAACAGTGGTTCGATCTTATCAAACCATGGGTCGAAGAAGATTCGTTTGAGTCACGATTCATTTGGTTGAAATGTGAAGGGATCCCACTACATGCGTGGAATCCCAGCTTTTTCAGGTTAATTGCGAGTTTATTTGGAAGATTTGTTAAAGTGGACACCCATACAGAACACAAGAAGAGACTGGATGTGGCCAGATTCCTTATTTTACCTCTTATAAAGACAAGATTAACAGGAAAATATGCATTCTCGTCGGCGGAAGAACCTACGCATTGTCCGTCTCTGAAGACGAAGCTGTTGATTTCTTAAAAGAGGAAGTTATTCAATGCTCGTGTGGTGGCTGGGCTGGAAATTTTAGAGAGACACAAATGGGGCAATCAAAAAATCCTAACTTCCATAGATCCGGCGACATATTGGATAAATCCCCGACCAGTCTTCCTACTCAACGTGATTTAGTTAGAGAAAATTCTGGGCTCTTCATGATTGAACAACCCCCTAAGATTGGTGAGGGGTTCAGAGCAGTCACGTCAATCTTCTCCTACCCAAAATTCAAATTCAAATTCAAAACCCCCCTCCCAATTTTGACCGCTTCTATTCCCACCATTATTCCCATTGATCCTGAGAAGGTTGGGACCCCCATATTCTTAACCTCTAAAGTCCAGGACTCTCTTTCCCCTATTCGCATTCTACAGGGAAAAGTGGGCTCTTCTTCTTTTGGGCCAACCAAGGATGGAGCATTGAACTTGGAAGTTGTCTTACCTTTCACCAATGGGCCCATTGACTCATTTCTTGGCCCAAGCCCTAACTCTAATGTTAAAGCCCTAAGTGTAGATGATGATATTGAGTCTGCAAATTCCAGTTACCTATACCCTTCAAATAGCCGTATAGCCATACTGGAACACAAACTGCGGAATAGATTACGGAAAGGTAAGGGCAAGAGGAGAGGTTATCTGGAAAACCCTATGATATTCGGAGGGGTTGGTAAACTTATCAAGATCAAAGCTAAAGTGGGATCAAAATCAAAGGGATTCAGAAATTCTGCTACTGCAAAATAATCAATTGGCTCAAGAACCAGTTCTCTTCCTAAGGAATCAAGACCCTAAGCTAATATAGATGGACCATCTATTAGACTCAGTAATCTGATGGAAAGCTCCTCCAATCCTATTTCTAGCGACAGTATTCTGATCAAAAATACGTTAATCCAAAAGGAGGCAAGAGAATGCTGGGAGTTGGGGAAAAATTTGGGTTTGTATACCAATGAAAATGACTCGGATGGAGCTAATATTATGGAAGCCATGGAAAAATGCGATTGGGAGGAGTTTGAGAGAAGACAAAATGAGTAATTCTCAAATCCATATATTCTCTATTTATTTTGAAATTAATCTCCTGGAATGTTCGAGGGCTAGGATGAATCAAAAATCGCAGGTCAGTGAAGGATACGATTTGAATAGAAAAACCAAACATCATTCTTTTTCAAGAATCAAAGCTGAGTACTATAAATGAAGGAACCATCAGGTTTGGGGAACCTCCAACCGCTCCTTCAGATTTGCTAAATCAACAAGCAGTTCTGGCAGATTAATCACCATCTGGGATGCTGAGATGTAGCTAATTCAATCGTTAATAATATTGGAATTTTGAACTAGATGAATATTGAAACAAGATTTTTTGTTATCCAAAGAAGTGCAACTGCGGTGGAAAATTCGCTAGCCTAATCGGGCATGCACAGGTCCTCCCCATTGGAAGCATGGTTTTCATTGAATCTTCATTCTAATTGACCCTTCTTTGAAATCTTTCGTTTTGGATAGACATCAATGTTGGGTCATTTTTATTATCTATCTTGTATTAACACTGTTTTTTGGATTCTATGGTGATTCTCTAATTGATTCTGGTGCTGATTGGCTCCCTAGTTCTGTTCAATACTCTTTTTGGTTTCTTTATGTTGGTTATAGTATGTACTTAGGTTGGGTAGGGGTTGATCAGCTCAGTTAGGTGTTCGCTCTTTGGTTGTTTTAGTTTGTGTTGTCAGCTGTGTTTGGAGGGTAAGGTGGCATGCCCCCCTCTTTTTCTCTATTTTGAATCGATCTCTTTAATACAATCGTCCTCGTGCCATCGAGGTTCTTTAAAAAAAAAAAAAACAATGACAAAAGAAACATTCTGGGCAACTCCTTCATTAGCCAAAAAATCGGCGCACATATTTCCTTCACGGTAAGTATGACAGATGTCAGCTCTCCAGGTCTTGAGCATGGATTTACAATCTTCAATGAGAGCAGCCAGGGGATGATCGCTACAATCAGTTGAGCCATGAGATTGGCAGCCACTTTCGAGTCCGTTTCAAGAACAAAGCTTGTCCAACCTTTGTCAATCATGAGCTTTAGCCCATGCCAAATGCTTCGAATTTTTGCCTCAAAACTATCACAGAAAGTAATACACCCCATGTATCCGGTAATCCAATTGCCTTGATCATTTCTAATCAAGCCACCTATACCTCATTTTCCTGGATTCCCTTTGGCACATCCATCCGTATTTATCTTCCATTTACCTACAGGAGGGAAATCTCTTTAGCTGCACATCCATCCGTATTTTTCCCACAGGACGATTGCCTTAGGAAATCTCTCTAGCAGAATAGATAATATTCTGAACAAGGGTAGGGGACCAAGTCTCTTTGTTATTAAACACAAAGTTGTTCCTTTCTTTCCAAATAGTCCAGATTGCTGAAGTAAAGACCACTCCCCATTTATGGTTATCCTGAAACAACACATCACAATTAGTAGCATTAAAATGAATACAGTCCTTGAGTTAGATAGTATGGAAATTTGGGGTCGGAACAGGGAGTCGACTCCAAACCTCCTTTGCTTTAGGACAGTCACACAGAATATGGATCGTACTTTCGTCCCAAAATTGCATTTTTTACGGCTCAAATTATTAGTCATGTGCCTGCTAGCCCTTAGGTGGTTTGAAGGGAGACGGTTGTGATGCACAAGCCAAGCAAAAAATTTTAATTTCTGAGGAACTTTCAAGGACCAAATCCACTTCCAGTTCTCAATCAGGCTGCCCAACTGAGAATTCACAATAAAGTTATAAGCCTTTTTTGTAGTGAATTTTCCTGAACTAGAAGGTCCCCAAGAAGGATAATCAGCAAAAGTAGTGAACTGTGGTATGGGGGTACTAAGGATATCCTCGGAGATGCTCTGATTATTAAGGCTTTGCAAAAACTGACAGTCCCAATCATTCTTAATGTTAATGATATCCCCCACGTACCGTGAGGGAAGCATTATTAACCCATAGGCTCTCATCCACATTGTTTATGAGAGGTTCTTGACCACACCACTAGTCTTTCCAGATAGAAATATTACTACCATTTCCCACCACCCACTTGATGGCATTAGAGATGGAGGCTTGGGCAACGCTTATACTTTTCCAAACATAGGATTTTGAATTTCTCCGGGGCCAAGGAGGGTGATTACCCCTCTTGAGGTACTTATTTTCAACAACTATAGCCCACTGGGCCTTGTCGTTATTAAGGATTTTCCAACTCAACTTCGCAAGAATCGCTAGATTATTGTGCCTAGCTTTTCTTAACCCCAAACCACCTTTCTCTTTGCTCGTACACACAATATCCCAGTTAATTAAATGGATTTTTCTTTTATCATCACAATCCCCTAGAGTAAGTTTCTATTGAATTTATCAATTTTCTCGCATATCGACACGGGGAGAAGATTCGTTTGCATGACATGGCTAGGGATTGAAGAAGTGACAGATTGGATAAGCGTCATCCTACCTGCACTTGAGAGGATTTTACTTTTCCAAGTGGAAAGCTTCTTTTGGATTTTCTCAATGAGCTCAGCATAGTCATTCTTAGAAACCCTTGAATGAAAAATGGGCACACCTAACACTACACCATATGGGCAAATTTGTAACGGACATGTTTTGTGATTTGTAACGGGTATATCCGTTACTAATTTGTAACGTTTATATCCGTTACAAATTTCGAAAAACCGTTACTAATTACCACTATTTTGGTTACTTAAATTCTGTAACGGGTGCATTTATATGTGTAACGTTTATATCCGTTACAAAATTGAGCCAAAAAAAAAAAAGGAAAAAAATTATTTATCACAAACAAAACTTAGCGGGCTCATTTGTGTTCCACAAAGAGAGAGAGAGAAAGAAAGAGAGAGGGGAAGAAATGCCCTAGGATCCTTGGATCCCCCAACGCCGCTGACTGCCGATCGTCGACCGCCGACCGCCTGCCGACCTCCGACCGCGGAGCGCCTCACCGACCGCCGACCGCCTGGTACTCTTCTTCTTTTTCTTCTTCTTCTTCTTCTTCTTCTAGAGCAATGTGAATCAAACAGATTCTTTTTCATGTGTAGAATTTTACATCTTAAATAGATTCTTAAACAGATTCATATTTTCCCTTTTATCTTTTTCTTGCATTTATCTTCAAATATATAGAGGAGATCTCTGTTATCCCTTTGTACCCTTTTGTTTGAAGTTGGGGTTGGATTAAGCATTTCAATAAATTTGGCTGTTTTGGGTGAATTTTAGGTTTGATTTGATGATTGGCCTAAATTTGATTTAATGGTACAATTAATTAATTTTATATATTGGTTACAGGCAGTGGACTATGGAGTTCATAAGCTATGGGAGCAAAACAATGTGGGGGTATGTTCGACCTGATTTATTTCAATTTAAGTTTGTTTATCTTAGTTTCTATTATTTGGTGCCTGCTGATTCTATTTACTTATGTATGATCTTGATGTTTTTATTTATTTCTTTTTGCCCTCAATATAGTTTGATTTTGTGTATTGTCAAATGCAACTGCAATAACTGCAATATAGTTTGATGTTGCTGGTGCTGATTCTATTTTTTATTTTGGCTCTGTTGCTTAGGATTGAATAAGCTAATGTGCTTTGAAGTTTTATGTGCATTGTTTGTTGTTCTCCCTTCTTTTTTAGCTGTGGGTTGTTGCTAGCTGTTGTCTTGAGCTTTGTCAGCTCTTTAGTTTTTTTGGGGGGGGGGGTGTTTGGGGCTAGCTATCTTCTTGTTTTGGGGCTAGTTTGCTCCCTGTTTCAGGTTTTCATTCAGGCTCTGTTTGGAGCCCTTTTTTGGGTGTTGTAACTTTTCCTTGGCCGTTGAGGCTCCTTTATAATATTTGCTATTAAAAAAACTGCAATAACTTTGAATTAATTAGTTAGGCTTAATATATGGTGCAATAAGTGAGCATAAGTTAAATTCCAGCAAATTGCAGCGGTTAACACTTAACAGAATATGCCTTCCACCTTGAGCATTAAATGAAGTATATATATATCTTGAAGACTTCCAAACTTTGTATATATGCACTCAGAGCTAGACAGTTGCTATTTTTTTTTCTTTTTTTCTTTTTTTTTTCTTCTTCTTCTTCTGTATTGATGACAAAGGAGGAAACTATGGTAGTTCTGTGTACTGTTCAAAGAATTCTACTGCTGGAACAGAGAACGTGGTACCAAATTTAAAAGAGTTCTATTCAAGTCCCCCCCTTTAGATTTGAAAAAGCTTCTATTCCAACTTTAATTGATTACATATCTAATTTGTTTGTTTAGGAAGAATTTGCCACAGTTTCTTGTCATTCTCGATGCTGTCCATTTCGTCTAAACTCTGCCTGCATGCACAAGAATGCTCACGAGCACTGTATTTTGCTAGAAATTATGTGGTATCAAAAAATCGACCGGCTCTTTCTCTACAACCCTCTATCTTATGCTTTCATGCTCCCATCATAGACATGTTGGTATCCATAATTAAGGAAGTTGGATAGAACCCAGATGAACAACATAAATACTTATATTTCTGTTTCATTAAATGAAATTTCCCTGTTTATCGTGATATACTTGTTAAGTTTGATGTTGTTGATTAGGTATATGTCAAGTACAAGTTTAGTCCAGCTATTTTTTTCTTATAGTTTTCTAATTTTAGTTCTTTTCATTTACTGTGGTTAAGAATTTCCTCTCATATTTTTAGTCCTTACATTCACCATAATTTGGTTCCAAGAAGTTTTGCTATGGATCCAATCTATCGTAGATGAGGGCGGAGTGGATGTAACTGTAGAAAAGTTGAAAGACTATGTTTGGAAGACTTTGAACAGAGGCAAGGTAACATAACAATATTTCTATATATTATGATTTGATATTTCGACGTTTGTGTTAGAGTGAAATGTTTTGTTGAACATCCTGTGGTTTGAGTCATGAATTTGAAATTTTCAACATTGACTCTGTAGGTGCTTCAAAAAAGATTTTTAAATTGGGTGTATGGTGAGTTCCACATTGACTTTCCCTTATTTTTTTAAAAATAATTTGATTTAAGGAATATTTGTGATTTCTTTTTCTAAACTCCATCATCGATTATGGTAAAAAAAAAACAGGGTGGTGATGATCTAAGGGAAGTGAAGAAGGAGGAGATTGAAGCAATCGTAAGAAGTTAAGTTGATGAACTTGGTTATGGGTATAAAGAGATTTGTGTATTTTTATCTTTCTTAAGTTAATTTCAAGTGTAAGATGTAATGTAGTTAAACTAAGAACTTGGATGTGGACAAAGATTTGTAAGATGATACATTTTGTATTCTACTTGTGTTGCGTATAGATTGAGCTTGTTATTTTTGTGTTTGTATGAATTATTATGCTTGTTAATTAGGTGCAAAAAAAGAAAAAAAAAATATTGGGGAGCATATAAAATAGTAATTATTTTTTTATTTGTAATTAAAATTTGTAACGGGAATATCCGTTACAAAATCCGTTACTAATTTTATGCATTTTGGAAATTAGTAACGGATATAACCGTTACTAATTCATTACAAACCGTTAGTATTTTTTTCAAAAAATAAAAAAAAAATGTTGTATATTCATCCGTTACTAAACTAATTTGTAATGGGTATATCCGTTACAAAAATTATATTAGTAACGGGAATATCCGTTACAAATATCCGTTACTAATTAGCAACGACTATATCCGTTACAAAAATCCGTTACAAATTTGCAACGCCATATTTGTAACGGGTATATCCGTTACAAATAATTTTTGTAACGGATATTCCCGTTACAAATCGGGCCATATGGTGTAGTGTAAATACTTTCCAAGGTTATTAGTAAGTCTAATATTACACATTCTACCAATTTCCTCAGCTTTAACTCTGTGCAGGTTGGGCGTAATAAAGAGCTTAGATTTATCAAAATTAATTTTCTGTCCCGATAAGGAGCAAAACTAGTTCAAAGTATTCAAAATAGAAGAACAATGATTCTTGTTGGCTTTAGAAAAGAGGATAAGATCATCAGTAAAAAATAGATGAGTAATAGTAGGGCCTTCCTTAGAAGCCTTGAGGCCCTCCCACTCACCCTTAGAGACTTTATCATTAATAAGATGAGAAAGTCTTTCCATACAAAGAACAAAAAGGTAGGGAGATAAAGGGTCTCCCTGTATAAGGCCTCTACCAGGAGAAAATGCCTCAAGAGGTTCACCGTTCCAAAGGATCGAGAGGCTCGTGCTAGAAACACAATCCATGATCAGTCTGATAATACTAATAGGGAAGTTAAAAGCAACTAAAGTTTGATGGAGGAACTCCCTTTCAATGCGATCGTAAGCTTTTTCCAAATCAATCTTAAAGATCATACCCCCCTTTTTTTCCTTTGCTCTTTCTAAGAGAGTGAATGAGCTCTTGGGTAATGATGATGTTATCACTGATGTTCCTCCCCGGAATAAAACTACACTGATGAGGGGCAATGATATTGTCCAAAAGCAGTTTGATCCTCAAGGTTAAAATTTTTGAGATGATTTTAAAATTGACATTACAAAGGCTAATAGGCCTGAACTGATAAATAGTGCAAGGTTGATCCACTTTAGGAATAAGGGTAATAAAAGTGTGATTAACCTCTTTATGAACAAAGCCACAAAATCAAAGAGGGAAGGAGCAACAATATCCCAAAATTTTTGGTAAAAGATAGGTTGTAAACCATCAGGCCCAGGGGCTTTAAGCGGTTTTATGCTAAAAATAGCCTTCTTCTCAAAAATGGAAGGGGTTCTATTGATGGCCCCCTTCTCAAGATCAGAGAGCGTAACATGGAGATAGGGGATGTCGGAGTAGTCACAAGACTCCAGCTCAGAGAGGAAAAGGGATCTGAAATACGAGACCACATGATCTTTAATGGAAGTAGAATCCAGGAGCCATCTTCCATCGTTCAATTTTAAAGATTCAATTTTATTTCTTTTTCTTCTCACCAAAGTGGACACATGGAAGAATCTTGTATTTCTGTCCCCTTTCGCAATCCATTGGATTCTGGATTTTTGTTTCCAAAAAAGCTCTTCTTGGTTCAAAATAGAGTTATACTCCCTAATAAGATCACTTTCAAGATAATTAAGAAAATGGAAGGTCGGATAGATAAGTAACTTTGTATTCCCTCTATTCTGGCAAGGAGTCTACATTTTTTCCTGAAAATATTTCCAAAAACCTCACGATTCCAGGTTCTGGCAGAATTTGAAAAGATTTTAATAGCCGAAGTAAGCCTTTGATTCCCCTCAGCCCAAGACTTAAGGACCACATTAGAGAAATCAGGGTGATTAAGCCACATGGCTTCAAGTCTGAAAGGTCTAAGAAAATTAGGAGTAGGAGGGGTCATTCTCCTAGCAGATTCGTAGCACATGGTCTTGAGCTAGATATTTCCTAGCACATTCGTATTCCAGTCATTCCTAGAAAACTCTAGCTTTGTCCTATTAAATAATAATAATAATAATAATAATAAAACTCTAGCTTTCTTGACTTGGTCTCGAACTATATATTTCTCCTAGCACATTCGTAGTCCAATCATTCCTAGAAAACTCTAGCTTTGTCCCATTAAAATAATAATAATAATAATAATAAAACTCTAGCTTTCTTGACTTGGTCTTGAACTAGATATTTCTCCTAGCACATTCGTAGTCCAGTCATTCTTAGAAAACTCTAGCTTTGTCCTATTAAAAAATAAATAAATAATAATAATAATAATAATAATAATAAAAAACCTCTAGCTTTCTTGACTTGGTCTTGAACTAGATATTTCTCCTAAATTATAGAAATTGACATCATGTTTTGCATCATACATGTGTAGGAATTTGCATCATATTCCAATACAACATGTTTTGGCCAATTTTTTTATTTATTTTTTTTTTTTCCGGGCAATTGATCATTTGATCGAGCTGTGTTTACAATGATGCTAGTGGGAATTGAACCTAACAACCTCTTTCATAGAAACAATGGTAATTGATCAGCAAAGACAAGAAAAATAAAGCAAGTACGAACATGTTTTTGTTTTTTAACCAAATTTTTGAATTTTTTTTTCTACACATTTGATCCGTGGTTACAATGATGTCAGTCAGAGTTGAACCAACAACCTCACCCAGAGCCCTAGCCAATTTGGCTAAGGCCGGTTGGGCTAGACTTCGAATGCCGCACTCTTTTTTTTAGATGGAGTTACATAAAGACTTATTGCTCCAGATTGAAGTGCTACACTCGTAAGATCTGCTAGCAAAGAGCTAGTGACCCCAAGCAAAGGTTCATCTAAATAAACAGAAAGAGCTGATTGGCTTAATTCTAATTTCGCTAAAATATCCATACATTTGTTTCCTTCCTTTAAAGTATGCATGGGACAAAACACCAATCCACGTCTACCAAGTTAAATCTTGCAAACTTCTAATAGGCCCTTCAATGATTGTCTCTTTCTTACCAGGGGTGAATCTACTTGAAGACAACGAGGGCCCAATCCCCTCAATGTTTTGAAAATTTTGGAATATACCCTAAAAATAAAATAAAATTTACTCTTAAACCCCCTGCTTCATGAGTTTATGTGTTATTTCTTATAAGCACTGCCTTATATATTTGACAAAATGTAATCCCATGCTTACCCTATTGTGAAAAAACATTTATACATTGGTTTGGGCTGTAGTATACATAATTCAACAATAATTGTAATCCAACCCATTCTATACCATAAGTCAAGTCACAGATTTCATATAAGAATAATTAACCGAGCGAATTGACGTAATTGGAATCCAACCTATCATAAGTATTGGGTCCAATAAACCTTCTTTTTTCCTTATTAACTTAACCTAACCCAAGTTCATTTTCTTGAAATCTACCCCTATTCTTTACTACCCTCGAGTAGGTTAATAGCACATTCAGAGTCTATCTCACATATGCGGCTCCTAATTCCTTTTTCTACACTGATTTTCAAGCCCCATCTCATGCTTCTCAAATCTGCCACAATACTCGAACAAAGTTATATATGCTTTTCAAATTTGGTTTGCAAATGTTATAATAGTTGTACCACATGTTGTACATATCGTGATATAGTGGTCAAAACATTTGAACTTCAAGATTAGGAAGTAGGGGTGTTCAAGAAAACCAAAAACCGACCGAAACCAAACTGACCAAACACCGTTTGGTTGGTTTTTTTTAAAGTAATGCATAAGCAAAATTCTACTGAAAACAGACCGACGCCGCTTAAACTTGACCTACCAAAACTGAATGGTCAGTTTTGAAACCACTAAAAAATAGAAAAAATCGATCGCAAAGGAGATGTAGTTCCAGCTCACTAGTAAGGGCATGGGCATTTTTAAGCCTTATATGGTGAGGGTTTGTAGACACCCCATATTGGAATAGAAAATATGTGTAGCCCCATATAAGGACTCTTTGGGTTCATTAGGATCTCTATTTGTTAGCCTCTTGAGTATTTGTGAGGTTTTGTTTTTGAGAGATCATTCGATTGTTTTGGTGAGAGTGTGTACTCTCTTTGGGCACTGTAATTAATCATCCGTTTGATAGTGGATTTGTTCCTTGGCTCCGATGTGTAGACGTAGGAATAACTGATTGAACCACATGTGAAATCTTGTTGTCGACATGGGGCTCCGGTCCACGCCGGGCTTTTTGAAAAAGAAGTGTTTTGTTGTTTTGAAAACTGGTTTTGAAATTCTTGTATGGTCTGTGAAAACAGATACAGAGTCGCCACTTGGTCTTTTGGGAACCAAAAATCTTGGCTCACCCAAATGGATAAAGGGTGCCGACCATTCATAACCTAAGAACTCGATTCGGGGTTTTGGTAGGAGCCTCTGGGAAGACTAAAACACCCTCTACTCGCCCCTGTCTTTCAATGGGCCTCAATTAGCATCCAAATAATCATCTAGTACTAAGCTTGGTTCTACAACTAATACTAGGATAAGTATATTATATCATATAAGAATCTTGAAATGAAAAATGACAAAGGGGAAATATCATTCATAACAACTAAGTCAAATATCACACAATACGAAGGGGAAGATCATGCAAGGCAAACTTAGGAAAAAGTCGTCTAATCATGTATAAAGTAATCAAGTTTTCTATCCTAAAAGAGGACACGGATTGTTCTTAAGCAAATAATCACGAAAAGAAAATATGATTAGCAAACTAGAATGAAATGAAAAGAAAATATGCTTAGCAAGCTAGAATGAAATACATGTTGATTTTGAGAAAAGAGGACCTCTCAATCCCCGAGATGGATGAGAATGGAAGATTTGATCTCAGGGGAGCATGAAACGGATGACCAATCTCATTTCCCATGATCCTCTTGGATTAGATGTCACAAAGACCCCAAAATTGCATGAATGCAATGCAATGAGCCTAGAATGTGCAAGGTTGAAGCGTGCATGTGTACATGGAACTTCCTAAATGGCATGGAGGCATGAAGCATGCATGAATGAATAATAAATGGCATGGTAGAATGCAACCAAACATGGTAAAATCACAATCATGGATCATGGATATAGACATCGCATTTTTCTCCACCAAACATAAAGAAATAGTGTAACTATCACAGGGGGCCCACCGGGCATGTAAATCGAGGAAAAGAGCTCCAGAGTCCAATCGAAAGTCCCAGCGGTCAAATGCACTGCATTCTGGATCTCTCGCAAGCCAATAATCAGTGTCGATTCAAGCCGAAAGTCAACATATCATAGCCCGGGATGATCGAACATCAAATCAAAGTCATTTCAGAGACCACAACCCATCGACCGGAAGTTACACAGCCCGGGATTGTCCGATAGAGATAATCGATGACATTTTCAACCAGAATCGAAGATCAGCACACAATTCAAAACCAAAATCAAGTTCGAGATGACCGAAAGTCAAATTCGATCATATCAGGGAATAGCATGTGTCAATACGGGCCCACGACACTTCAAATCATCAATTTCTGACAACCAACGGAGAATCTGGCTCGATCGAAGTTTCGACGCACCAAAAGCGAAGCAATCATAAATCCGAAAGTGCTGAAAGTCCAACTGGTCATGAAGGGGTGAAAATGCAAGTAAAAACAAAAATTTTGCAACTTCAATCAGCCCAATCGGATAATCAGAGAAAAAACGGCGGCCAACCAAAGTTTCAAAGCTCAATTAGGAAAGTCAAGGGCAAAACGATCATTTTCAAAAGTCTAAAATCCTCGATCGAATTGCACTGATTCAAAGATAATGTCACTAGGATCCAAGATCATCTTGAATCACGAAGATCGGACGGCCGGATCAAAAGATGTCAATAATCGGAGATTGGACAGTTCAGATCGAACGTCGATAGTCAGGGGCGAACAGGGTCATTTTCGAGTTTCAAATGAACTCAGATCCAATCGTACAGATTAGAAGGGGACCATAAACTAAGCCCGGATGTTTTTGAATCGTCCAAATCAGACATCTGGATCAAAAGTTATCAAGGATCAAACTTCAAGATTGATCATTGGCTCTGATCGAAAGTTGGAACCTACCCCTTTTGCATTTCACCAACATGGGATTAAAACCCATGTAGGGTTCCCACTATTTTTCTATAAATAGAAACCCCAGTCCTCATTCTGCGTAAAATATATATATATACACATTTGAGCCCCCACAGATTTTGAAGGACCTGTTTAGCAAAACCCAATCTTCTTCACCCTTAGGCCTTGTTTGGTTCATTATCAAACACATCAACGCCACCACTACCTCCACCACTGAAAACCCATTAACATCATCCCATTACCCAGCCCCACTCACAAACACAACCCCTAAAAAACACCACGAAGCCCCAAAAACCAAGGCAGAGCCAAATACACCCTAACCTCCCAGCCCAGAATCTGAAAAAAGAACCAAACACAGCCTTAATCTTCTCCATTTCTCTCACCACCACCACTGGTGGGTTCGCTCCACTGAGACAAGCCCATAGCCACGATACCTCACTGCCAAATTATAACACCCGCTCCCGCAGTTTATCTTTAATATTGCTTTAGCATGCATAATTATGAGTTAATGATAATTAATGTGTTATGTGACACTTATTGGAAGTGGGAATTAACCCACTAAGTTGATTATGGGTGTCCAGTTGGGAACCCAGTTGTTGCTAGTATGGCAATCCCAAGTTGGGATGTGTTGATGGGTCCTAGTTGAGATGGGACAATAATATGTGGAACACCCTATGTGCCTAAATGTTTATTAAGGCTTAAATGATTTATTATTTTATTGTTAATAATATCATGTTATTAGGTGGTGACCACTTTTGGGGTCAATTAGGGGTACCTTTGTGAGCACGAATTGAACACGTTATATAATTAGTAGGCTAATTAGAAACTTCAGATTATTATATGGGACCACTCATGGGACCCATGCGAGACATAGACAAATACCCATTTAGATTTGGGATAGTTTTAATACAGTTCCATAATTAGTAGGGGCGTAAGTGCAAACTAGCGAACTAGTGGGGGTTTCATAATAAAATGGGTAAACTTATATAACTAAGCCACCTAACCTAAGATGGATGACTCTTCATCCTAATTAGTTCTAGTCTAAGTTAGTATAGGCATATTGCAGATAGTTAAGCACGAGAGTTACAGCGTTGACGGTGAGGTTCTCGACGACGGTTGACGAGCCGAACGATGTCGATTTTTAAAACAGGCTACATATTCGGACTCCTGGGGGTGAGTCTAATCTATTGGTACTAATTTTATTGAGTTCTGTGATAGTTTTTTCGCGACCCTTTTTGGGTTTTAAGCTTATAACTTGTAATTTATGTATAGGATTTGTACCTGGTTCATAGTAGGGCTATAATTTCACAATTAGGAGCGAAACACAAGAGGTGAGTGATGTTAATTTTGATATTTGGATGATTTTCATGTTGAGTTCAATTGTAATGCCAAAGCATGTCTAAATAGCGTGATTTAATTTATTAGCTTATTATTGGGCAAAATTCATGTGGTTAAATTAGGCCCAATTTATTTGTGAAAGCATGGTGTAATGATTAAATGAGCATGTTGAGTTGCCTATTTGGGTCAACGAAAATTGCTAGTTCTATACCACCATGAGGTAATATTTGTGGTGACGACCACGGCCGCCAGAGGCCTATGGGACCACACGTGTAAGGGCGTGGGTCATGACTAGTCACATGGGCTTGGGGAGTGGAGCCGCGGACTAGCTGGTAGTGGTGGGAGTGAACTAGTAATTGCCAGAGACTGTAGTTCTTTGTAATATGTTGAATTGAGCGTGTTTATTATCCATATTCATGATTAGCATTATTCACTAAGCATATAGCTTATATATTGTAGTGGTTATTGAATAACCATCGTAGGTGATCGAGGCGAGGAATCGGGGAAGTGAGCTAGAAAGTGACTTGGCTGGCTTGTGGGTTTTGGGAGAGTTGCAATATTGTTAATAGCTACTTGTCCTTTTTAGTCCTAAACTTGCAATATAGTTGTAATTAGTTTTAATCTGGATTGTATGAGTCATACTTTGGTTGGTTTAAGCTTATGTAATATTTCTAGTTAAGCTGTATACTTTAGTTGGATTGTAACTTAACTCCTGTAATATAGGGTTGGAGTGTGTTAGTTGGGATTGTTTGGTCATAGTGTTACTATGACTAATGTTATTAGATTGGGACGTTTGAACTTGGAGTTTTATTTATTGGGTTAGCTGTAAATGGTTAGATTTAGTATTTTTCTTAAATTGTTTAAAAACTCTTGCTTGTACTTGGAAGCTCATGCTCTTGACTTTGATTTCATTCTAAATGGTTTAAAGCATTAATGTTGATTTCAACTTGTGATTTGGTAATATTATTTGGGAATTTATTACTTGTTAAAAATAGGGTTTTTGGCTAATTGCAAAGACATGATTTTGTTTTATTATAATTATTATTGTTGAGCTTCTTTGGTTTAAGCTATTTTAAACTTATTTTGGGACTTTAATGACTGGGGTTAAGCCTTGGTGGCGTGCCACGTGTCTTAGGATCATCTGAGTGGTTCCAGGGCGTGGCATTTAGTGGTATCAGAGCATTAGGCTTAGAGCCTTGGGTACGAGAGACGACGATTGAGAGTACGCGTAGATGACGAGCATGTAAATGCATTTCATGAATGCATATGAATAATTGTTGCTATGTTGTTATATAACATATTGGCATAGCATGCAATATATTTATGTCAATTGACTGACAGGTAAGAAAATGGATCATAATCGGGAACGTTCACCTCATTCGAGGATGGACCACCTAGAAGATGTAGTAAGCAATTTTGTAAGGGCAGTAAGTGATCAGATGGGACGTGATAGACCTGCAAACCCACAACCATGGGCCGAACGGGGAGTCATTGAACATTTTTATAAAAGAAAGCCGAGTCAGTTTGATGGAGGCCCAGATCCATCACAAGTTGATCATTGGGTAATGGATATGGAACTTATCTTTCGGGCAATGGAGTGTACAGATGGGGAAAAGATAATGTGTGCTACTGATACTTTGAAAGGTGAAGCCCAGAACTGGTGGGTAAATGTAATTGAGCAAGGGGCACCTGAGACCTGGAACAGATTTGTAAAAGTTTTCTATAAGCGGTACTTTCCAGCATCCGTCAAGACCCAGATGGGCCGAGAGTTTGCAAATCTGCAACAAGGGGATATGACCGTAAATAAGTATGCAGCAAAATATAATAGCCTACTTCGATTTGCACATCGAACAGTACCAAGGGATTGGATAGGGCACGAAAATTTGAGGAGGGACTACGAGATAATATTAGAAGCCAAGTGGATACACATCAACTCAGAAAGGTGACCGATGTACAAGAAGTTGCTTTGATCGCAGAAAGAGATATTAAGTACAAGAAAAGTCAACAAAGCAAACGACCAGCCGAAGGGAAGGGTAAAGGACAAGGTTTCTTTAAGAAGCCGTTCTCGCGAGGTTCTGGTTCCAGCTCAGGATTTCAAAGGGGAAGTTCCTTATCTGGGGAGAGTCACCCATTATGTCCAACGTGCAATCGTCAACATTGGGGTGTATGTCACTTGACGCTAGTATGCAATATTTGCAGGCAAAAGGGCCATATAGCGAGAAATTGATCATAAGCTCAAACCCAGAGTACGGGGAGTATCAATCCAGATATGAGAGGAAAATGTTTTGAATGTGGACAGCCAGTACATCAAGCAAAAGATTGCCCAACAAGACAACAGCTTGGGTCAGGTTCTGTAGCTTCAACTGGGGCAAAACCAGGAACAAGTATGAACAATGGGAAAGGACCTGAGCAAAGACAAGGAAGGTATTTTCGTCTAACACCGGGGGATGCTGCAGCTACTGATTCCATGGTATAAGGTACATTACTCATTTGCTCACACCCGGTGTATGTTTTAATAGATTGTCACAGCCCGGTCCCACAATAGCGGAACCGAAGCCCGTGGCACGCCACCGAGGCTAAACCAATTCATTAACGTTCCCAAAATTAGGTTTGAAGAACACACGCAGCGGAAAACAAAACACATTTTAAAACCAGAAGTTCAGTCGACCGCTCAGTCGCTCAGTCGACGGAGGAAGGCAGGGATTTAAATAGCAATCCAGTCGACTGAGACTAGGGGTCCAGTCGACTGCTGAGGGGTCCAGTCGACTGCTTTTCCTAAAATAAGAAGCAGTAGCTAGCAAACACAGGGGTTCAGTCGACTGCTCCCCTGACAGCAGCACTTTTCTGCAGAAAACAAGTTTTAAAAGCTTTCTAACTTTCACCCAAAGGTCAACCACTCAATCCAAACTCAGTCCAAAGTAATTCTAGCTGTATTAAAACATTACCAACCATAATTACAACATGCTATAATCTATTACAAGGTTCTAGATCCATTCTATCATACGAAGTTAAACATGGTTTAAAACAACCCAATTCTTATTACAATATTTCTATGATTCCAAAACTACAAGGTTATCATTCAAGTTGCCTCACAAGTGAATTTCCAACCCACGTACTCACTTCTGTAATTCCTCGCCAGCATTTATACCTGCAATGGTTATTTGAATAACCACACATATTTCGATTTGTTTAAGCTAAAGCTTAGTGAATAAAACAACATATGTACATGAATGATAAACATGTCCGCATTCACATCTCTACATTTCATACTAGTCGCCGGAGACTCACGTGCCCATCCATACTCCCAATCCGCGACTCCTCGCCAATAAGTCCACGCGAAAGGGTAAGACCCACGATTCTTCTCTTCAATCGTGCGACCTTAATGCCTATATCAGCTCCACAAAATGGCACGGTGACCACGTGCTCCTTCTGACCCAAATAAGCAACATAACATGCTCAAATACATATCACCATACTCGCAGTAATCAAAACATATCACCGTGCTATTGAGCCTACTTATCAATATAATTGCCCAATATGAACTACACAATATATCTCTAAGAATTAATACATGCTATTCATACAAAACATGAATACATGTCAAGAAATCATTCCAAAAACATAGTTGAATCACTCACCTCCGATTTACGCGCTTATAATACGATCCAAAGAAAACCCGTGCACAAAGAACGTGCAGAAGTCCGTCTAGTAAAATTCCTATGGATCAGAATTCCATTTATCAACTTTTATGAAAAATTCTAGAAAATAACTTTTCGGAAAACTTAGCCAACCAGGCCCTGACATATATCAAAACGAAGCTCTTACCTCGAGGAGCTCGAATATGAAATCTGGGAGAAAACAAACTGACGGAAGGTCGTCGTTTGGCGTCGCAAAGCTCTAAGCAATCAAATCTCCCTCTAGCCCCCTTTTGGCCTCCTTCTTGAGTTTTAGGTTAAGCTTTGTGAAATATCTAAGTCCATCTCTATCTATATATAGGCAACACTCTCGGGGAATTACGTTTACCTCCCCACGAGTTTTCCAAACTCCTAATCAGTCTCTGAAACTTTCTATACAGCTTATTCATAGCTTTACGAGTGAAACTTCAAAATTATAAAAGTTTTCGACTAAGTTTCGTTTGGTCGCTAAAACGTGAATTTCTATATGACGTTTCCGAAGTTGCTAATTAGCCTACCAAATTAATAGCGTGTTCATTCGTTCTCACCAGGATACTAAATCTAACAACAAAAATATATTCTAAGACAGAAAATAATACAGATATTGAAATACACAGGTAAACATGTATTTTCAGATAAACATTTAAAGTATTCCACAGTGACCGTCTCATACTCGGAGAGACTTCACAAACAATATATCCTCAATCACCACAGTTTCAAAGGGTTCTCTAATACAGACACCCAAATAAACTCATGAGTCAAAACTCACCTAAACATGTGTCATAGGACACGCCACATCACATTATCATGCATGACAATGAAATGCAAAAGCAATAACACAAATGTGGGTGTTATAATACTCTCCCCTTTAAAAGAAGTTTGTCCCCAAACTTGTACCTCATGTCTCAAAAAGGTGTGGATACTGAGTACGCATCTCATCTTCTATTTCCCACGTCATCTCTTCCGTAGTTTGGCTACGCCATAACACTTTCACTTTCGATATTACTTTATTTCGTAAGACTTGATCCTTCCGGTCTAAGATCTCTACCGGATATGCGACATACGTTAAATCACTCTGAATCTCATTCGATGTCGGAGTCATCACTTGATCTCTATCTTCCACTAATTGTTTGCGTAACAACGATACATGAAACACGTTATGAACTTGAGCATACTCGCTCGGCAAGTTCAAACGATAAGCTACGGGTCCAACCTTTCCAATGATTTCAAAAGGTCCTACATACCTCGGGTTGAGTTTCCCGTATCTACCAAATCTGGTTATTCCCTTTGAAGGTGACACCTTCAAATACACTAAGTCTCCCACGTCAAATTCCAACGATCGTCTACGCTTATCGGCATAACTCTTATACCTACTCTGAGCTGTCAGTAACCGTTGTCTAATTACTTTTATCTTATCCGTCGTTTCTTGTACAATTTTCGGCCCTTCAATCTTTCTTTCTCCCACCTCTGTCCAACTAATTGGTGAACGACATACACGACCATATAAAGCTTCATAAGGAGCCATCCCAATACTCGACTGAAAACTGTTGTTATACGCGAATTCAATTAACGGTAGGTGGTCTTCCCAATCACCTTGAAAATCAAGTACACATAAACGAAGCATGTCTTCCAAAATCTGGATTACTCTTTCTGATTGACCATCGGTCTGAGGATGAAAAGCGGTACTAAAGTGCAATTTGGTACCCATTGCTCCTTGCAAGGCTCTCCAAAACTTCGATGTAAAACTACTATCCCTATCCGAAATGATAGAAACTGGGATACCATGTAGTCTTACAATCTCGCGAATATACAACTTAGCTAACGGCATCGGCTTAGTTGTTCGAAGTGGTAGGAAGTGCGACGACTTCGTTAAACGGTCAACAATTACCCAAATAATAGTATTTGATCTCTTCGATCTCGGAAACCCACTAACAAAATCCATTGTTATGTGCTCCCATTTCCACTCGGCTATTGGTAACGGTTGTAGCAATCCCGAGGGTACTTGGCGTTCGGCCTTTACTTGTTGACAACTCGTACATCGTGAAACGTAACGTGTTATTTCTCTCTTCATTCCCGACCACCAATAAACATGTCTCAAATCTCTATACATTTTGGTGCTTCCCGGATGAACGGTATACTTCGTATTGTGTGCTTCCTCTAGAATGTTCCTTTTCAACTCTTTCTCATTGGGTACACAAATTCTACCTCTCAATCTCAAAACATCATTCTCAAAAGTAAATCCCGGTTGTTTGCCGATCGGAATCTCATCACAAATCTTCTTCAAAGCCACATCTTGAAGTTGTTTCTCTGCGATCTCGTGAATTAAGAGTGGTTGTGCCACCATCATCGACATCAAGCCACTTTCAATCCTCGGAATCACTTCAAGTTCTAAGTTCTCCATATCTCTTATCAATTCTTTCTGAGAAGTCAAATCTGATGTGGTGTTGGTTGGTACTTTGCGACTAAGAGCATCGGCGACTACATTTGCCTTGCCCGGATGATACTGAATTGACAAGTCATAGTCCTTCATCAACTCTAACCATCTCCTCTGCCTCATGTTCAAATCTCGTTGTGTAAACAAGTACTTTAAACTCTTGTGATCCGTATAGATCTCACATTTCTCTCCATATAGATAATGACGCCAAATCTTCAATGCAAAAATCACAGCGGCCAATTCTAGATCATGTGTTGGATAATTCTTCTCATGCGGTCTAAGTTGTCTCGACGCATACGCAATGACTTTATCACCTTGCATAAGAACGCAACCTAAACCTCTATATGAAGCATCACTGTAAAGAATAAATCCTTCAGTCCCTGACGGAACGGCTAATATTGGTGCTTTCACTAGTCGACCCTTCAACTCTTGAAAACTTTCTTCACATTCTGGACTCCAAACAAAAGCAATATCTTTCCTCATTAACTGTGTCATCGGCATTGCTATACGCGAAAAATCTTTTACAAATCTCCGATAATACCCAGCTAATCCTAGGAAACTTCGGATGTCTGTCACATTCGTCGGCCTCACCCAGTTGGTAACGGCTTCTATCTTCTGAGGGTCTACAGAAATTCCTTTTGTCGACACTATATGTCCAAGAAAAGCTATCTCGGTCAACCAAAACTCACACTTCTTCAATTTGCCAAATAATCTCTTTTCACGCAATCGTTGTAAAGCTAATCGCAAATGATGCTCGTGATCTTCAACGCTTTTGGAGTAGATTAGGATGTCATCTATGAACACAATAACAAACTCATCTAAATAATCCTTGAAGACACGGTTCATCAAGTCCATGAAAGCAGCTGGTGCATTAGTCACTCCAAATGGCATAACCAAAAATTCAAAGTGACCATATCGAGTCTTGAAAGCTGTCTTCTCAACATCTTCTTCTTTCACTTTCAACTGATGGTAACCCGATCTCAAGTCAATCTTCGAAAATACTTGAGCCCCTTGTAACTGATCAAACAAGTCATCTATTCGTGGCAATGGATACTTGTTCTTGACGGTCAACTTATTCAATTCCCGGTAGTCGATGCACATACGCATTGCCCCGTCCTTCTTCTTCACAAATAAGACTGGAGCTCCCCACGGTGAAACACTCGGTCGGATAAAACCCTTCTCCAACAGTTCTTCTAACTGAACTTTCAATTCTTTCAACTCTATCGGTGCCATTCGGTACGGTGCTTTGGATACCGGTTGTGACCCTGGTACTACTTCTATTGTGAACTCAAGCTCTCTTTCAATCAATACGTCGGGTAACTCATCGGGAAAAACATCTGGAAATTCTCGAACTACTGAAATGTTTTCTATTAGTGGTCCAAGAACTCGTGTGTCGACAATTGAACATAAGAAACCCGAACAACCCTTCTTCAACATCTTGCTTGCTTGAATCGCCGATATCAAGTACGGCGGTACGATCACTCCCTTACCCTGAAAAGTAAACTCTTCTCGCCCTGACGGATGGAAACTAACCCGTTTCTGTTCACAATCGATTCTGGCTTGATTAACTGACAACTAATCCATACCCAAGATAACATCAAAGTAATTCACCGTCAACGGAATCAAATCAACGCTCAAGACTTTATCACCTATCTTGATTTCACATGACTTGAATATCGAAGAAGTAACTAGTGGTTCACTACTAGGCAATGATACACACAAGTCATATCCTAACGGTTCTGACTTAACAGTTAAGTGCTTAACAAAATCACGTGATACAAATGAATGCGTTGAACCAGAATCCATAAGTATACGTGCAGGATACGAACAAATAGGAAGAATACCTGATACGACGGTATCATCCGTATTCCCCGGACTGAGTTGGAAGTATCGTCCTTGTTGTTGCGCGACTCCTTTCCCTTTATCCACACGAGGTTCTACTCTTGATCCGCTTGGCACGCTCGATGCCCCGGTACTCATTCCCGGTTGTCTCTTACTTGGGCAATTCTTCGCTATATGCCCCGGTTGGCCACACTCAAAACATTTCCCTCTTATCTCTGGGTTGTAGCTCTTCGTATTTGAAAAGGTATTTGGTGCGGTCGAGTTTGTATTCAAAGGAGAATTTCGGGATATGTGTCCTAACTGCTTGCAGAAGTAACAGGTGCTCAATTGGTAGCAAGTTCCTCTATGTCGCTGGTTACATGTTGGACACAACGGTCTCGAGTCCCCCATGAATGTACTCCCTCCTTGGCTACTCATATATGATCCTGAACCTTGCGTGAACGGTTTCTTCGCATTCCCTTGACTCTTACCCCGACTGTCATTTGCCCTCTTTCCTTGTTGTCCCTGTCGATATCTGTCGACACTTTTCTCAGCAATCCGAGCCGCTTCCTCAACGAGAGAAACGGTCGGGTGTTGTAACATGTCCACACGGCCACGGATATTCTCTCTAAGCCCTTCCTCAAACTTACGAGCTTTATCCCTATCAGTTGGAACGGTAGTTTTCCTAAATCGTAACAAGGCATTGAAACGAGAAACATACTCACCCACGGTCATATCTCCCTGAACCAAACTCGCAAACTCTTGACGTTTCTGAGTATAAGCAGATTGCGGAAAGAAACGTTTGTTGAATTCTTCTTTAAATTCTTCCCACGTGGTTGGCTTTGTCACGACCCATCCCACTACGCGTGGAAATAGGACACGTGGCACGCCACCAAGGCTCATCCAAACATCATCTAATAATACGCAGCGAAAAGAACTTCTTTAAAACAACCCCGGTAGTTTAAAACTTAGGAAACATTCCCCTCTGAGTTGTAAGATACATTGAAATTAGAGTTATAAAAGTTTTGGTCATTGAAAACACATTCAAAAGAAAAATAGTTTTGAACACAGAGGTTCAGTCGACTGCCCCGTCGACTGCACTAGGGTTCAGTCGACTGCTCCGTCGACTGTGTTATCCAGAACCCAAAATGTAACATATCAAAAGGAATCCAGTCGACTAATCTGGGGGCCCAGTCGACTGCTTTTCAATTATAAGAAGCAGTGGCCAAAATCAACAGTGTTCAGTCGACTGTCCAAGAGGTCCAGTCGACTGCTTTTCTATAATATACTTACAGTGTCTCCAACACACGAGATCCAGTCGACTGCTCCCCTGCTGGCAGCCTTGTATTGAAATTTCACAAGTCCTACTACTCATTACCAACAACAATAAACCCAACCAACACCAATTTCAACATTTAAAACATAACTACAGACGTTCAATTACAATATTACAATACTGTGAAACTAATCTATGATTCCATTACAGCACTACAATATTCAAATCCTTATACAAGTTTTGGGATTAAAACAAAAACATTTACAAAGGTGATTTTCCCCGGCGTTCATCGGCCTCACTCCACACACTTCTTCTTATCTTTCTTTTTACCTGCAATGGAGTACATCTCCACTGCTCAGCTATATGCTGAGCGTACAAGTTCTAACATATGCAATATATGATAAAACATGCTTTAATCTCGTAAATCATACAATAGTCTCTAGGGAGAAAAACACGCATTCATCCGGTAACGGCAAGTCCAAGCCTTAAACCGCGATACCAATGGCAAGTCCAAGTCTATCAACCATTGTATCCACAAGTGCCATGGCAAGTCCAAGTCTATCAACCATGCACAGTAGCCGTCGCTACTCAAATTCTCAAACATCGAGAAGCTTACTCCGGCATGAATTTGTATAAGACTCCCCTTTGACCCACATAGACAACTCAACGTGCTCGCGTAAATTTAGACATGCTTTTCACAATTTAGCGCGTGCATAATTAACGGGCCTAAAATTAACACATGGATTTTGCCCGGATCTCAATTTCATCGTCGAAATATAAAACATGTATTTCTCTATATTTCACAAGTTAGAACTTCATACCTCGTGCGATTTCCCCCAAACTTTGAAGGATTGACAAGGAGGCTAATTAATCACTGGATTTCGAATTTGAGGAAATTCCTACAAGTTTTACCTGATTTTTCCCAAAAGTCTAGAATTAATATTTTTAAAAAACTTGGCCAAACACGGCCTAAGTGGTATCAAAACGTAGATCTTACCTCCACGAGTTCAAATCTGAAATCTGGAGAAAATCTGACGGACGAACGGTCGTCGATTGGCGTCGCAAGGCCCGTAGAACTCAATCTCCTTTCTCTCTCCTCTCTCTAGATATTTGGCAAGTTTGGATGAGAATGAGTTCTCATCCTCATCTATTTATAGGCAAAAGTTATGGAAATTACGTTTACCTCCCCGCAAGTTTCTCATACTTCTCCTTAATCCATGAAACGTCGCGCACGCCCATTTTATAACTTTACGAGTGAAAACTATAAATTTCAAAAGTTTTCGACTAAGTCTCGTTTGGGTCCAAAATAACGTCCGAAAATTATATTCTGTGGAATCTCTACACAACCTACCTTTTTAATTACGTATCACTCACGTTCTCACCACAGTTCTCAAAATGATATAACAATATCGAAGATTACCAGAATTATACTACACAGGTATAATTACTATTCACAGAAATACCAGATAAAGTCAAATAATATTTAAATCATATAAATGTCATTTACTCATGATCATGCAATATGAATTTCCATGTTCCCGTGTCCTCACTGACACCTTACCGTTGACCCACAGTCAACCCCAACTCAAATTATTAATAACATTAATAATTTCAAAAATCTCAAATGATGCATGATAAAACAATGATTTTCTGGAACGGGTGTGACAGGCTTCCCTTGTTCAAGCACGTTGTTCCACCAATCCAATGCTTCGCCCATCAACGTATCGGATGCGCACAAAATTTTCTCCTCATCGGTACATATTACCTGACGAAAATGTCTTTCCATGTCCATCATCCAATGATCGGCCAAGTCTATGTCAATTTGCCCATGATACAACGTCGATTTTCGCTTATGAAACTGTTCCACGATGGTGTGTTGAGGTCGCGTTGCCGGTGGATTAACATAACGAATTTCCACTTGTGGAGGCTGAACATTCATCTGTTCTCTTTCACTTACTGCTTGTATGAAATTTCCCACCATATTCACTATTTGGTCCATCCGCGAATGCGGTGACAATTCTCTTGGTGGATCAGCCATAACGTTTCAAATATTTCCCCTGTTGAGTTCAATGCATAATGACCATGCATGCTATGCCACAATATAGATATATGTGCACAGTTCATCATAATCAACAAATGCTAACACATGAAGCATTTCTATAATGATAATAATTATCTTCACAATTTCACACTCCACTCGACGTCACTCAGCATATACAACGTCACTCGTTCCCAAGGCTCTAAACTTATGCTCTGATACCACTAAATGTCACAGCCCGGTCCCACAATAGCGGAACCGGAGCCCGTGGCACGCCACCGAGGCTAAACCAATTCATTAACGTTCCCAAAATTAGGTTTGAAGAACACACGCAGCGAAAAACAAAACACATTTTAAAACCAAAAGTTCAGTCAACCGCTCAGTCGACTACTCAGTCGACGGAGGAAGGCAGGGATTTAAATAGCAATTCCAGTCGACTGAGACTAGGGGTCCAGTCGACTGCTGAGGGGTCCAATCGACTGCTTTTCCTAAAATAAGAAGCAGTAGCTAGCAAACACAGGGGTTCAGTCGACTGCTCCCCTGACAGCAGCACTTTTCTGCAGAAAACAAGTTTTAAAAGCTTTCTAACTTTCACCCAAAGGTCAACCACTCAATCCAAACTCAGTCCAAAGTAATTCTAGCTGTATTAAAACATTACCAACCATAATTACAACATGCTATAATCTATTACAAGGTTCTAGATCCATTCTATCATACGAAGTTAAACATGGTTTAAAACAACCCAATTCTTATTACAACATTTCTATGATTCCAAAACTACAAGGTTATCATTCAAGTTGCCTCACAAGCGAATTTCCAACCCACGTACTCACTTCTGCAATTCCTCGCCAGCATTTATACCTGCAATGGTTATTTGAATAACCACACATATTTTGATTTGTTTAAGCTAAAGCTTAGTGAATAAAACAACATATGTACATGAATGATAAACATGCCCGCATTCACATCTCTACATTTCATACTAGTCGCCAGAGACTCACGTGCCCGTCCATACTCCCAATCCGCGACTCCTCGCCAATAAGTCCACGCGAAAGGGTAAGACCCACGATTTTTCTCTTCAATCGTGCGACCTTAATGCCTATATCGGCTCCACAAAATGGCACGGTGACCACGTGCTCCTTCTGACCCAAATAAGCAACTTAACATGCTCAAATACATATCACCATACTCGCGGTAATCAAAACATATCACCGTGCTATTGAGCCTACTTATCAATACAATTGTCCAATATAAACTACACAATATATCTCTAAGAATTAATACATGCTATTCATACAAAACATGAATACATGTCAAGAAATCATTCCAAAAACATAGTTGAATCACTCACCTCCGATTTACGCGCTTATAATACGATCCAAAGAAAACCCGTGCACAAAGAACGTGCAGAAGTCCGTCTAGTAAAATTCCTATGGATCAGAATTTCATTTATCAACTTTTATGAAAAATTCTAGAAAATAACTTTTCGGAAAACTTAGCCAAACAGGCCCTAACATATATCAAAACGAAGCTCTTACCTCGAGGAGCTCGAACATGAAATCTAGGAGAAAACAAACTGACGGAAGGTCGTCGTTTGGCGTCGCAAAGCTCTAAGCAATCAAATCTCCCTCTAGCCCCCTTTTGGCCTCCTTCTTGAGTTTTAGGTTAAGCTTTGTGAAATATCTAAGTCTATCTCTATCTATATATAGGCAACACTCTCGGGGAATTACGTTTACCTCCCCACGAGTTTTCCAAACTCCTAATCAGTCTCTGAAACTTTCTATACAGCTTATTCATAGCTTTACGAGTGAAACTTCAAAATTATAAAAGTTTTCGACTAAGTTTCGTTTGGTCGCTAAAACGTGAATTTCTATATGACGTTTCCGAAGTTGCTAATTAGCCTACCAAATTAATAGCGTGTTCATTCATTCTCACCAGGATACTAAATCTAACAACAGAAATATATTCTAAGACAGAAAATAATACAGATATTAAAATACACAGGTAAACATGTATTTTCAGATAAACATTTAAAGTATTCCACAGTGACCGTCTCATACTCGGAGAGACTTCACAAACAATATATCCTCAATCACCACAGTTTCAAAGGGTTCTCTAATACAGACACCCAAATAAACTCGTGAGTCAAAACTCACCCAAACATGTGTCATAGGACACGCCACATCACATTATCATGCATGACAATGAAATGCAAAAGCAATAACACAAATGTGGGTGTTATATAGATTTAGGGTCAACACATTCTTTTGTTGCACATGAATTTGTTAGACACTTAGACAGCATGTCAGAACTTTTGGGATATGATTTGTCGATATCTTTACCCTTAAGTAAACCCATGGTGACTTCATCAATATTTAAAGCATGTGATATCAGAATAAGTGATAGAGTTTTGACAGTGAATTTAATTCCGTTGGCCGTTAATTATTTTGATGTAATTTTGGGTATGGACTGGTTGTCCGCAAACCAAGCTACTATCGATTGTGAACAGAAAAGAGTTACTTTTCGACCAATGGGACAAGGGGAGTTTAGTTTTCAGGGAACTAGTATTGTAGCACCACCATATTTGGTTTTAGCAATTCGTGCAGGCAAGTTGTTGAAACAAGGTTGTCGGGGGTTCTTATGTTCAATAATTGACACACGGGTCACAGGGACTAAAGTAGAAGATATTTCAGTTGTATGGGAATTCCTAGATGTGTTTCCTGAGGATCTACCTGATGTACTAGTTGAACGAGAAATTGAATTTACTATTAAAGTAGCCTCGGGGTCTCAGCCAGTATCGAAAACACCGTACAGAATGGCACCGGTGGAGTTGAAAGAACTGAAGATTCAGTTCCAAGATCTTCTAGATAAGGGATTCATTCAACCTAGTGTATCGCCGTGGGGTGCACCAGTCTTGTTTGTCAAGAAGAAAGACGGGACTATGAGGATGTGTATCGATTATCGAGAACTCAACAAGTTAACTATCAATAACAAATATCTGTTGCCTAGAATTGATGATTTGTTTGATCAACTTCAAGGTGCCCAAGTCTTTTCCAAGATTGATCTGCGATCAGGTTAACACCAACTAAAAGTCAAAGAGGAAGATGTGGAGAAAACAGCGTTTAGGACCCGTTATGGTCATTATGAATTTCTTGTTATGCCTTTTGGAGTTACAAACGCACCGGCAGCATTTATGGATTTGATGAATCGGGTGTTCAAAGACTATCTAGACGAGTTTATCATTGTCTTCATAGATGATATCCTAATATATTCCAAGAGTGTGGAAGACCACGAGAGGCATCTACGGTTGGTCCTACAACGACTCCGTGAAAAGAAGTTGTTTGGGAAGTTAAAGAAGTGTGAATTTTGGTTAACTGAGATAGCATTCTTGGGGCACGTAATATCAAAAGAAGGGGTATCAGTGGATCTACAAAAGATTGAAGTTGTAGCTAATTGGAAGTCGCCAACAAGTGTGCCGGAAGTACGAAGCTTCTTGGGATTAGCTGGATATTACCGAAGGTTCGTGGAAAATTTTTCAAGAATTGCAATGCCAATGACACAACTTATGCGAAAAGATGTTCCTTTTATCTGGAGTCCAGAATGTGAAGAAAGTTTTGCTGAATTGAAGACTCGTCTGATGACAACACCAATATTGACCATTCCTTCAGGTACTGTAGGGTTTGTGATATATAGTGATGCTTCATATCGAGGTTTGGGTTGTGTTTTGATGCAAAATAACAAAGTAATTGCATATGCCTCACGACAGTTAAGGCCACACGAAGTGAATTATCCGACTCACGACAGTTAGCGGCGATTATCTTTGCTTTGACGATTTGGAGGCATTATCTCTACGGGGAAAAATGTGAATTTACACTGATCACAAGAGTTTGAAATATCTGTTTACACAGCGGGAATTGAATATGAGGCAAAGAAGGTGGTTAGAGTTAATGAAGGATTATGTCTTGACAATCTAGTATCATCTAGGGAAAGCTAATGTGGTGGCCGATGCGCTAAGTCGAAAGTCTACAACTAATTTGGCCTATGCTTTGACTTCACAAGAAAAGTTAATTCGGGAAATGAAACAGCTAAAGTTGGAGGTAATTCCAGAAACTAGAGGTGGTCTAATGTCAGCCATTATTGCACAGCCGTATCTTATTGATGAAATTCGAGCCAAACAGCTTCAAGATCCAATATTGAAGAAGGTTCATGATGAAATACCTGAGGGTAAGCAACCAGAATAGAGTTGGAAAGGAAATATAAGGGAATGCAAGACAGTTGGTAAATTAGCACTAGAAATACAACTTAAACTGCATAGAAATAGGATATGATCTCGCCCCAGAATCTAAAACTAAACCAGTTTTTAAGCATTTCAAAACTAACATATTTTGCAATTAACCACATTACCAAGAATGAAGCGATCTAAATTTTGACATGTGACAACTACATCTAATATGACTTCTTGCATAAGAATGTAGCGACCTGGTCACCCTACTTCTAGGGTGATTATCATCACCCTATAAAAGTGGAGGTCTCACAATTAAACCTCTCTACCTCCTTGGATACCCACACAGACTTTAGTCTAAGCTTGCTTGCGCATGTGTCTTATGGATTAGTTTATGTATATGGGGAATATCAGATAATTAGTGTTTATTTATGCGTGTACATAAACCCTAAAGTAGTCAATAATGAGAGAGAGAGAGAGAGAGAGAGAGAGAGAGGGAGGGAGGGACCTGGTGATCGCAGTTTCGACAAGCATAAAGTAGGATCTTCTGTTCCTTGTCTTCCTTAGGGTACAGAATGTTGTTCCTGATCAATTAAATATAACCCACATATAAACATATGAACACATATACATACATATACAGCATAAGTAAATAACTGTGATGAATGTAGGGCTAGAAAGTGAAGAGTTACGACTAAAATGTTTCTATCACCTAGGAGACATTGTTTTTAATTGATGGAAATAAATAAGATTTGAGGCTCACTTTATATTTTTTGTCTTGACTAATAGCCGTTGTTTATCGACCATGCCACAAAAATTATGAAAACAAAAGAATCTGAATAGTAAAGAAAGGAATAGACAAGGTCAAATGATCCATACATACATAGAGAACGAGAATTAAGTACATATTTCCCAAGAATATTGTTCTCTTTTCTAGTGTTGCTCGTTGACATGTTGCACTGGGAGTGCAAAGGCAAGACACCGTAGAGGATCAAAATTCAACGTATTCAAAAGAAAAAAAAAACTCAAAACCATATGGAAACAAGAGTCCTAATTGATTCACAACTTGAGAAGTTCAAGAGAGCCGATGGCTTGTTTGGAATGAGTATGGCGGTCGTGACAAGAGACAAAAAAAAAAACCCAGTAATCTCTATTTATAATTTACAAGTTACAAGTTACAACGATTAACATTTTTAAAAATCTAATTTCTTCTACTTTCTAATTGTAGCTTTGTGGTGGGAGAATTATGGGGAAGAGTGCAAAGCGCTCCAAAGGCTAGCAATACGAGTGCAAAGCGCTCCAAAGGCTAGCAATACGTGTGCTATGCGCGTGCACATGTCCTGTATGTGCGTTGCCGTGAGATGTGCAGGGCAGTGGGCTGCCCCTCCTTTTCCTCAAAAATAATCTAGATATTTTTTCACTTAAAATCAATAGGATCTAACCGTTTTAATCATCTGTTAGTATGAAAAAAAAGGTAAAAACATATATAGCACCAGTCCACATGCGCCCATTGTGCGCACAGCGCACCCGCACGGCCCAGCACCAGCGCACGGCCAGGCAGCCTACCAGCAGCAGATGCACAACGCACACGCAACACCGCCCTGCGTGCCCACTGCACTGCACACAGCGTGCACACGCTCAGGCGCATGCACCAGCAGTATCCCCAGTGCACACTGTGCACAGCACACGACACTGGCACGCAACATACATCAGTGGTTCTTGGATAAGCAACATTCATTCTTCCATGGTCTTGTGCGGTGAAAATCCTACTTAAGAATCTGGGGGCAAAGAGTTCTAAAAAAGTTCAGGAAATGCAATTCACCTGGGCGTGAGCCAAAACCCGAATCACATAGCAATACTTCTTCATTTTCTCCAACTGACCCTGAACGTCCTTTTTCCCTTCTTCAGTTTCTTACTTTTTTGTGTACTTCATGAAAGCCTTATTCTTGGATTTGCACCAGCTAGTTCTTGTAAAATCTCCTTTTCACATCCTCATTAAGATGTTGAGCCCAAATAGTGCTCAGTGAACGAAGACCACGGGGAGTTTTTACATAGCCAACAACCTCGACAGCCACCATTGTGGTGTCTCAACAACTGTCACTGCTTCACAAGTCTCCTCCTTGTGGAGCTCTGAAAGACCAAATTTGAAAAGTATCAGAAGCATCAAGTATCATTTACCCGCAAAGTCTCATTTCAAAAACACACAACCTATTTCTTTTCCTTCATAAATGTGACCTTGAAATTTCTGTTCCACTTCTTAATTTACCTTGTTGCCATGGAAGCGGATAAAAAGAAACAATACACTAATGAAAGAAGCAAAAAATGAAAATAATAATATTTGAACACCATCAGGAAAAGGGTAAAAGTGCCAACCTAGGAAAGAACAAACTTAAATGACAACAAATACAAGGAAGCAGCAGGATAGCTAAAATAAACAACCCTCATATAGCATAGGAAGCATTGTTTCCTCAAATCACAGAGAGGTTAGCTTAGCTAGCTCACTGGTAGTATAATATGCTTCCAAAGAAGCAGCTAATTTGGCCTATACATATAAATTGAATGTATATCAATAGGTTAACTAAAACTCGTTTGTTCTTCCCGATTTCATTTTAAAAAGTTCATCCCACGATTCAAAAATCAATGTGAAGGAGGTGATGTATAGTAGATGAAAAACTCACTTGATCCTGGCTTTTCTACATCTCTGACAGATATGAAAATTATAGCACGCAGGGGATGTTTATTTATTGTTCAAACGAAATAAAATATAGTAATTATTTCTATTCCGTTTGCTCTTTACAAGTTTGTATCTATATCTTTAGAGTATACATAAACCAACAATCCGAGATAGTTATGGTTGGCAAAAAAAATCCCAATTTGCATTTCCCAAATTTTGTATCCCAAATGGTCCCAAAACAACCTACATGGGAACCATTTGGGATACAAAGCAAGCCTAGAACTCAAGAATGAGACCTTAAATATTGGGTACATGTAATGATACATTGAATAAGAGTACAACTTTACATTGAATATCATCAATGTCAAAGTGTTTACCTTTTGAAATTAAGTGAAGCAACTGACATGCATAAACGCATATATAGTCGAAGTGAAAAAACCGAGCTGAAACAAAAAAAATTCACAAAACCATTAATCCACCATGAACCATAAGGAGCTAAACAATGGTCAAGAAAAGTTGGGGAAAACAATTCACAAAACCATTAATCCACCATGAATCGTAAGAAGCTAAACAATGCTAAAAAAACTCAAATGCTTAGAAGTCGTAACTAAAAAAGTCAAATAGCTATTCACTCAAAACCATAATCGTCAATTGGCACCGACCTTGACCTCACTTTCAACATCTAAGATCTGATATGGTCATTAATGGAGGAGTTGAAGATCCCAAGCCAGCAAGGTTCAAGGAAATTCTCAGCTGCGAAGCCACTGATAAAAATTCTCATCTCAAAATTTTCTGCAACACAGTCTTTGCCAAATAGGCAAATTAGTAATCGAACTATGGGCTATTTCATAAATGCATATAGTAAACAACATAGACACATGTTAGTAAATTTTCGAAAAATAAAAAATCTTAGTAAACTGGTGGAACACACCTTCCTTCCTCTTTCCTTAACTCCTTTGGGGGCCAAGTCTTTCAAAAATAGACCTTAAACTTTTTTGCCAGTTCAGATAATGCTAACAAATTGCAAAGGTCAATCTTTTTGCCAGTTCATGTTATGACAACAAACTTGGCTAAGGTTTTATATCAACAGAAATAGACCTTAAAATTTGTTAAGGTCAAATAAAAAAACTGAAAAATAAGATTAAACGAAAAACCTTAAGCACACAATGGTAAAGGTTAAATAGTAAATCAACAATTTCCTACCCAAAGGAGTTAAGGAACTAAGTTAAACGAACTAATTTAAGATGGAGTAGTGCTATCAATGATTCTCAAATTTATGTCTCATATTTGGTTCCAAACACATGTGGCTATACGACTGTCCAAAACAACTTCCAATAAAATATCAAGTGGTCCCACTGTATCCAATGTGGTCCTACTAAACTGATTCATTCATATTCATAGGGCGTCCAAACCCGGTAATGTATCAAAACAACAATACAAAAGTCTCTCAAAACAAGTTTTTTGTACAAAAATCTCGACGAGTTTTTATATTTGAGGGACTTTTCATTAAAATGTTTTCCTTGTTGGACCTAATGCTTAAAAAGTACTCTAACATACCCTAGCCGTACCCGTACCCTACATTTTTGGAAATTGTCGTACCTCCGTACCCGTATCATATCGTACCCGCGTCACGTGTCCGTACCCGTGCTACACAGGTTATAACCAATCGAAGAAGCTTAAAGTAAAATAATTAAGAAGTCCATCCATTTGATCTTCAAGTTAAGGCATGTCCTGTTAAAATCTTTGTTTCTTCAGGAAAGGGATCAATAGCTCTTTTCATTAGTTTTAAAATTTGCGTTATTTTTTCTAGCCCAAACTTTTGGTTCTCCATCAGCTTTGCTCTTTTTTCCTTTGGACTGGTGTTATTCAAACATACTGTTTTAGTCCTTAGGCTTACAAGATGGAGCATCCAGTTAAGTCCATATCGTTACACTCGTATTTAACCCTCAATTACACAACACTGTGCAGAATTTCTTAATACATGGTTAAGCCAGATATATAAAGTTAAGCGCACAAAGATTTTATAATCAAACTTTTCCTCCTTGTACAATTCTTATACAACCATTTTAGCAAGATTATAGAGCCCCTGTTTACCCAGACCAGAAAAATAAAAAAAATGGGGAAAAGCCCTCTGTTTATAGTTTACGCAAATAAAGAGGCTTCATTGATATACTTGGAGCAATTACCTGAAATCCAAATCGTAAGCTTAGAGCATTGTATTAGTGGTTCTGCTCAGTGGCAGGGTTATGTGGTGATTTGTGGGTTAAACTGAACCCCCTGAAATTTGGGAAAAAACATATTTAAATACATAGTTTAGCGCTTTAAAATTATTACTAAGTTGACACCACTAAAATAACAGAAAAACAAGAGAAGGGTGTCAAATTTTAAATTTGATGAGGTTCAAAGAGGCCATTTCTATTTCACAATCAATACATGTGTTCAACCAAATGGGTATGTGTAGTGCACCCATATTTGGTGGTGTCATTCTAAAACCAAAAATCACATTTTTGTGATGTTCTGATGTTTGAACCTCATCAAGTTGCATCCTACTACACCCATAACTTGTGATGTGATTTTAGGTTATAGTGCACCACTAAAAAAATATTCCGGCTACGCCACTGGTTCTGCTAGACCAACTAAGGGAACCCCCAAATGGTCTAACCATTTGAAAAGGCAAGGTTGTGTAGTTGTAATTCTAAATATATAACCACCAAAATAAAAATTAAAAATGGAAAATGGAAAATAAAATAACAGCAACCCTTCTCCAAATAGAAGAACAAAAAACCAAACTCCTATTCCCTGTTGCATTAAATAAAAAACTAACATGTACATGATTACATCTACAATCAACATTTGAATTTCTTTTCTTTTCTTTTCTTTTCTTTTTTTAACAGTAACAAACAAAAATTTTATTGATAATAAGGTGGATAAATCACCTTATTATCAATAAAATGGAAAATGGAAAATAAAAATAAAAGTAAAAAAACAGCAACCCTTCTCCAAATAGAAGAACAAAAAACCAAACTCCTATTCCCTGTTGCATTAAATAAAAAAACTAACATGTACATGATTACATCTACAATCAACATTTGAATTTCTTTTCTTTTTTTAACAGTAACAAACAAAAATTTTATTGATAATAAGGTGGATAAATCACCCCCACAATGGGCAAAAAGCCAACGCCCCACCCAAACTAGCTTGTACATATGACACATCCTTAGGAAAACTCACTTAGGACTCAAAACAAGCATGTGGAGTACAACACTCACAAACAAGCACCCTGATTCCTCTATCAATCATAGTGAACCCCAGAAAAACTCAACAAAAGATAATATGCCATAATTAAAAGTGAGATGGACCATAGATTGGGACAATTGACATCTAGGGCATTAAATTAAGAAGAAGATAAGAAGAAGAAAGAGAAAATGAGATAGAGAGGGTCACATACCTGAGATGGACCAAGATGATGCTTCGAGCGATGCATATCAGAAGAAACTTTGAGATTCCTAGAAAAACGGACCAAGATGGTGCTTCGTGGCCATGACAGCTCACAACAGGGACGAGAGGAGAGAGAAAAGAGTCTGAGGAGAGGTGAGTGAGTGCAGTTGGGGTGAGAGAGAGAGAGAGAGAGAGAGAGAGAGAGAGAGAGAGAGAGAGAAACCTGGAGAGGAGGAGAGGAGATCCTGGAGGAGGCGGCCGCGACTGAGACGAGGAGGAGGCGACGGCGGTTATGGCTACGAGCAGGCGGCGGCGTGGTGGTTGAGGGAGTGGTGTGATGGAGATGGATCTTGGAGAGGGTTTTGGGAATGAAGAGAAAGGTTTGGGGGTTTGGAAATGAAGAGAACAAGTTTGGGAGTGAATCAGCCAATTTTAAGCGCGCAAAATCTCTTTTATGTCACTTTTTTTAAAACTCATATTAAGCACGAATGAGAATGACTCTTTTATGTCACTTTTTTTTTAAAAACTGTACTATTTTCTTTATTTATGTCACTTTTTAGTAAACTGACATAATAGTCAAATGTTCTTATTTACAAAATTGACACCGCGTTTTTATTTATGTCACTTTTTTAAAAAAGTGACATAAATACATTACTATTTATGTCACTTTTTTAAACAAATGACATAAATAATCAAGTATTTATGTCACTTTTTAAAAAACCGACATAAATACTTAAAAAGTGACATAAAAAGACTCTGGAAATAATCATGTCACTCAAAATAAAAGTGACATAAATGCAATTTTAAAAGTGACATAAATAGCATTTTTTTCTTGTTGTGAATAAAATCTCTTTCACCTCATTAAAACAATGACAATAAAATTATTTTTATAAAAGAGGCGAATAAATTAATTTAGTGACCTCACTGCAAAATTACTTGAGAGTCATCATTTTAAATAAGGTGGCAAAGACTTTTTTTGTCCATTTAAAATTGCATGAACACAATTTTGTAATAAGTTAGGAAGTCCCATTAAATTATGATATCTATAAATTACCACTTTTTCCTACTGTTAAATTAACAATTTATACTAATATGATTACTAATAATCTCTGGGTACTAATTTAAATCTTGTTGTGTTGGTTTGTTTGATTTTTCTTTCCAGTTATGTCGTTCTTGTTCTATTTATCTCCATCTTTGTGGGTGTGGTTTTCTTATTGTGATTGTGGGCCTATTCCCAACACAATCTCCATATTTGAGGGCGAAGCCACGAATTTATATTGGGACAGGGGGGCTAAATTGAAAAGTGAGAAAAGAGAAGTTGTGGGTTGATTACATTCGGCCATTATATTAGATGTAATTATTTTCCCCCAAAATTTGGAGTAAATATTGGTTGTAATGAGTACACCATGTCATCTTCTATAATATCACTAATACAATAGCAGTTTTTGCTGATGTAGAATGGAATTCCCCTGGAAATAAGGGCGACAAATGGACTGATAAAGGAATCTGATTGACTTAGGATACCACGTCACCTCTATAACCATTGCAACCAATGATGTCTTTACGTACACACACACACCAGCATACCTGTTGTTCTGTCCTTGTCCATATCTACCCCTCTATCACTTTAACTCAATCTCTACACCTAAAGTATATCAATACAATAATGCTAGGTATAGGCACTTTTTTACACTTTTTTGACATACTATGCTTTAAATGCATGTCCCTTATGATGTTTGAAATTTTCACACTTTTCTGTGCACCACTTACACAACACAGGATACATGCATTTAAAACTGTGTGTCAAAAAGTGTGTAGAAAAATTTGTATGCCTAGCATTACTCATATCAATATCGACACACCTGCTACGAGCGAAAAAAAAAAAAGTAACTTCCATACCAAGCGGGGCACAATTTATCTTGTTTTCATTATCTATACAAGCCGTGCTGCAACGATCGGGTTCTTTATGGCTCACCTAGTTGATAGCTTGACCAGGGTTCGCCTTGTAGACCAAATGGGAAATTTCTTGTGCAAAACTCTGTTTTTTGTAGCTGTAGTGGGAGTACTACTCATCCGGAAGAACAAGGACTTAGATAACCTAAAGAAACTTGTAGAAGAAACTACTTTCTATGACAAACAGTGGCAAGCGAGTAATCGACTTGGCAGGATGAAAATTCATTTTCAGGTTGGGTTTCATAAGTTCAGGATTTCAACCTCTTATTTCCCAATCCCATGCAAATTGTGATATTATAGTTATTATATGGTAGTGCAGAGTTATGATCATTTAGACTTCTAATTATTAATCCATTTGTTTGATTACGCGAGCAGAAATCTGTTGGAAATTTAACACATGGAATCAAATTCTCCCAAATAAGCATACACACATGAGCAGTCACTACACCATATGGCCCGATTTGTAACGGGAATATCCGTTACAAAAATTATTTGTAACGGATATACCCGTTACAAATAGGGCGTTGCAAATTTGTAACGGATGTTTGTAACGGATATATCCGTTACTAATTAGTAACGGATTTTGTAACGGATATACCCGTTACTAAATGTTTTTTTTGTAACGGGTATATCCGTTAGGAATATGTTTAGTAACGAATAGCTATCCATTTTTTTATTTTTTGAAAAAATTACTAACGGTTTGTAACGATTAGTAACGGTTATATCCGTTACTAATTTCCAAAATGCATTAATTAGTAACGGATTTTGTAACGGATATTCCCGTTACAAATTTTAATTACAAATAAAAAAAGTGTAATTTATTTATATGCTTCCAAATTTTTAATTGCACCTAATTAACAAGCATATTAATTCACATACCAAACACAAAAATAACAAGCTCAATCTATACCGAACACAACAAAATTATTCCATAGTAATCGTACCAAGAAAATTGTCCATACATGTACATAAAATCAACAAAATCTCACTATACCAACCTAACCATGTTTGAAATTAAATAACACTAATCAATCTCATAACACTCAAACACTTAGAAAACAAATATTCTCATGTATCATTCCTCCCAATATCACATATGGTGCTGGAAGGAATTGACCAATCAATCATCATGTTCAACAACCTTGGTGCTTAGGCCCTTGAGTAGAGCTTCTTTCGCATCTTCATCATCATTCCTCTGATGAGCAATGCAAACTCTTACTCGCCTTGGGAAACTACAGAAATGTACTTGTTAAGCTTCATATGCACTCTCACATCCTTTGTCGCGACCGATGGATTTTTGTGCAAATTTTATGATCTCCAGTATGGCATTTGGAGCCTTCATCTTGAATGTGCTATTATTCAAAATAATAGTTCAACTATGGATCACACTCTTGACAACACAAATAAACCACAGATGAGACGAGATATAAATAAATTACGTTAAGCTTCACATGCACTCTCACAAGTTTCTTTAGGCACGTTTGAGGTGCGAGCAAGTTTCGTGGCGTTCGGATAAGCGGTTTACAATTTCACTACTCAAAACCTTAAAAACTAAGTTTTTTCAAGCTAAGTGATGAAAAAGTCATTTTTTCCACATTATTTGTGAGCCGTGATTCCGTTATGCATACCGTTAGCTCTTACAAGTTTATTTAGGCATGTTGAGTAAGGTTTCGTGGCATTCGGATGCACGCTTTACCGTTTCACTACTCAAAACCTCAAAAACTAAGTTTTTTTCAAGTCTAAGTGATGAAAAAGTCATTTTTTGCATTATTTGTTAACCATGGTTCCGTCATGCATTCCGATAGTTCCCACAAGTTTCTTTAGGCATGTTTGAGGTGCGAGTAAGGTTTCGTGGCGTTCGGATAAACGGTTTACAGTTTCACAACTCAAAACCTCAAAAACTAAGGTTTTTCAAGCCTAAGTAATGAAAAAGTCATTTTTTTGCATTATTTGTGAACCGTGATTCCGTTATGCATTCTGTTAGTTCCTACAAGTTTCTTTAGGCATGTTTGAGGTGCGAGCAAGGTTTCGTAGCATTCGAATACACGCTTTATAGTTTCACTACTCAAAACCTCCAAAACTAAGTTTTTTCAAGTCTAAGTGATGAAAAAGTCATTTTTTTGCATTATTTGTTAACCGTGATTCCGTTATACATTCCGTTAGTTCACACAAGTTTCTTTAGGCACGTTTGAGGTGCGAGTAAGGTTTCGTGGCGTTCGGATAAACGGTTTACAGTTTCACAACTCAAAACCTCAAAAACTAAGGTTTTTCAAGCCTAAGTAATGAAAAAGTCATTTTTTCGCATTATTTGTGAACCGTGATTCCGTTATGCATTCTGTTAGTTCCCACAAGTTTCTTTAGGCATGTTTGAGGTGCGAGTAAGGATTTGTAGCATTCGGATACACACTTTACCGATTCACTACTCAAAACCTCAAAAACTAAGGTTTTTCAAGCCTAAGTGATGAAAAAGTCATTTTTTTGCATTATTTGTTAACCGTGATTCCGTTATACATTCCGTTAGTTCACACAAGTTTCTTTAGGCACGTTTGAGGTGCGAGTAAGGTTTCGTGGCGTTCGGATAAACGGTTTACAGTTTCACAACTCAAAACCTCAAAAACTAAGGTTTTTCAAGCCTAAGTAATGAAAAAGTCATTTTTTCGCATTATTTGTGAACCGTGATTCCGTTATGCATTCTGTTAGTTCCCACAAGTTTCTTTAGGCATGTTTGAGGTGCGAGTAAGGATTCGTAGCATTCGGATACACACTTTACCGATTCACTACTCAAAACCTCAAAAACTAAGGTTTTTCAAGCCTAATTGATGAAAAAGTCATTTTTTTGCATTATTTGTTAACCGTTATTCCGTTCTGCATTCCGTTAGTTCACACAAGTTTCTTTAGGCATGTTTGAGGTGCGAGTAAGGTTTCGTGGTTCACTACTCAAAACCTCAAAAACTAAGGTTTTTCAAGCCTAAGTGATGAAAAAGTCATTTTTTTCGCATTATTTGTGAATCGTGATTCCGTTATGCATTCCGTTAGTTCTCACAAGTTTCTTTAGGCATATTTGAGGTACGAGTAAGATTTCGTAGCATTCGGATACACGCTTTACCGTTTCACTATTCAAAACCTCAAAAACTAAGTTTTTTTCAAGTCTAAGTGATGAGAAAGTCTTTTTTTTTTTGCATTATTTGTTAACCGTGATTCCGTTATCCATTCCTTTAGTTCCCACAAGTTTCTTTAGGCATGTTTGAGGTACGAGGAAGGTTTCGTGGCGTTCGGATGAGCGGTTTACAGTTTCACTACTCAAAGCCTCAAAAACTAAGGTTTTTCATGCCTAAGTGATGAAAAAGTCATTTTTTCGCATTATTTGTGATCCGTGATTCCGTTATGCATTTTGTTAGTTCTCACAAGTTTCTTTAGGCATGTTTGAGGTACGAGTAAGGTTTTGTAGCGTTCGTACAAGCGGTTTACAGTTTCACTACTCAAAAACTCAAAAACTAAGGTTTTTCAAGCCTAAGTGATGAAAAAGTCGTTTTTACTAGAGAATCTGATAAGAAGAAGACAGAAGTAAAATACTAGAGAACCATTAATTGCAAGATATATACATAGCCTCACTATCCTAAGGCTTTAGTTTATTAAAGCTTGTATGATATGCATAGCCTCACTATCCTAAGGCCTTAAAGAACAAAAACAACTATATATTAGGAGAGCGATAGAGATGTACCGAGAGATTGAGAGACTCCGGTCCATGTATAGGCGTAGAAACAAATAAGGATTCACCACTGATTCGCCAATCCACAAGAGCTACAAAAACATAGTCACAAGTAGATAAAGCAAGAATAACATATATATTTATGTAGCTAAGAAGAACATATAGATACAAGAAGAACAACTTTATTTGACTTTATTTGGTTTGATTTGTTTTCTAATTCATCTAGGATTAGTTTAATATAAATAGGGTTGTAATCTCATTAGAAACAACTTTGATCAACACCCCACAGCCTATGATCTAACCCAAACAGCAAACATCAAACAAGAGTTCAATACAAAGAAATTATAACATTTTGCAGAATAGCAAGATAGACAGCTAATTATGCAAAAATGGTTTTCAAAGAAGTCCTTGTGAACCATCACTCTATGTGAAAATGAACGGTAATGAGGACTTTCTCATAGTATGCCTATATGAAGGATATGAAATAGCGGACTTGGGGCTAATGAAATATTTTTTCCGGATCCAAATGAAGCAGTCAAAAGGTGAGATTTTCATATCTCAAGATAACTATGTTGATGATGTTTTAAGAAAATTTCACATGGCAAGTTGCAAGGCAGTATCTACTCCTATAGCTCTCAATGAGAAGTTGCAGCTAAATGACAGAGCACAAAAAGCTGATGGTAAAATGTATAGAAGCTTAGTTGGATCGTTGATTTACTTAACGCATACAAGACCAGATATATTACATTCTATTGGTATGGTTTCAAGATTTATAAATGATCCAAGCAAGCTCCATTTCGCAGAAGCTAAAAGAATACTCCCTTATCTACAAGGGACCAAAAAGCTTGGTATCTTGTACTAAAAGGAAACTGACAGCAAGCTAGTTGACTACACGGTTAGTGACTAGGCTGGTTCCATTGATGACCGAGAAAGTACATCAGGGTACATCTTTTCAATGGGAACGAATGTGATTTCATGGAGTTCAAGGAAGCAAAAAACTGTAGCATTATCTTCTGCAGAAGCAGAATACATTGCAGCCACTGATGCGGTATGTGAAGTTATATGGCTACGAAGAATGCTTTCAATTTTGCAACCGAAAAATTCTGAGCGAGCAATAGCAATGACAAAGAATCCGGTTTACCATGCCAGATCAAAGTACATTGAGCTTCGTCATCATTTCATTAGGGAGTGGTCAACAAAGGAGAAATACAGTTGGTGTTCATCAACACCAAAGATCAGCCAGCAGATAGTTTTGACAAAAGCTGTCACTTCAGAAAAATTAGAGAAGTTTAAAAGTATTTTGAAAATTACAAATTAAAGGAGGATGTTGGGATCTAATTAGTAATTTCTAGAAGTTTCTTCATCTCATAGAATGTGAGTCAATTGGTCTAAGTCTTGGTTAGCAAGTCTAAGTGGCTGTTTGTATTCCAATGTATTGGAAAAGAAAACTTTAAATGTAATTAGGTAAGTCTAGAAAGTCTTAATTCTAGTATAAATTAGAGTCAAGGTTGAAGTTTAGAGTAAGCCAAAACTAGATCTCAAGCATTTGCAGGAGCAGCAGCTCTGCAATTCTCTCTTGTATATCAAAATGGCCAAGTTATAAAAGAGAATAGAATTCTTGCAGCAACTTAAGTTTGATCCTGCACTTTTCCTCCACTTTCTTTTTCTATTACCACACAAAATTCCTCCACACTTACTGCTAGTTCTAACAAACATAACCCAATAGAGAATGCTAGGTACTCCCAAAACCAAAAATTAATGCATTATAAATATCCCATAGACACTCTAAAGTCAAGTTTCATATTCTAAATAAAATCCTAGCTGATGTTCCGACACCAACCCCCTTTATGGACTATCATATTGATGGATACAAGTACCAAATATTCATAAAATACATTAACAAATGTCCTTGTGGTCTGTTAATTGTTTCTATGTCATCAACAAGTCAAATGTCTGGAATAGTGCTGGCCGAAGAATATTGCCAAGGTAAAATACATTAACAATTAGATGAGGTATTGTACACATTTTTGTAGCTTAACAAGAGGAAAAGAATCGAAGAAAAGCAAAATACAAGTCTTTAACAAGTGTCAATTTTTACATAGGAGTTCGTATCCAGACTAATAACTCTCTCAAAAATGGTTCTTAGTCAAACAAACATAACCTTGATTCTCACAGTACTAGCTAAAAAGTGAGACTTAGATTGAACCATGACCACTTTTAGACTTTCCCAAACAGGCACTTGGTATAAATAGATACACATTATCCCCCTAAAAAACATGTCAATCCTGATAGATAAACTAGGGGGTACATAATACCTAAAGAAGATCCACATATAGGCAAGAATCAAGTATGTAGGAACTTCTCGTGATCAGCATAAATGTACAAAACTTCACTTACAGCACAATATTAATTCACAAAGATATTCTATCTTTTTTTTTTACAAGATTCTGGCCATGAATTTGTGCAGTAGCTTACTTGAGCGAACTCGGTTTTTCGTCAAATTTGCTCAAGCGAAACAAAGGGCGAGATTGCTGTGAGTAAAGTTGCTCAAGTGACGTGCACATAAATGGTCAAGTCCATTTGGACTTTGTTTTTGGTTTCCTAAAAGAATGAAATGTCGTTAGCTTTATAAGAAAACTCTAGAGGACGCATTTCAGTAGAGACAAAAGACATAAGAGAACTCTAGGAATTTCTAGGATTTGTTTGGTTTTTAGATTGTTCCCAGATTAAGAGCTTTAATTCCTTATTTCGATTGTAATCTTCTTCATATAGTCGAATTTTTCATCTTTCTTCACCCATGGGTGTACGCGGTTTTGTCAACCACAAATAATTGTGCGTCTCGTGTGATTGCTATTCTTATCTCCATTTTCCGCCTTTTATCTACGGATTTAAAATTTCTACGTCTTGCGCACAATAGTTACAGATAGTTAGGTTAGGTGATATAAAAAGTGATAAACATACTTGTAAATCATATTCTGAGAAAATCAACACAAACTATGACTAGCAATATATCCAGAAGAATAGTTAGAAAAGAACGTTCACAACTTGAGACCAGCTGTGGTTTATGGCAAAGGAAATGAATTGTCAAAAAATAAATAAAAAATGATGAAAACTAAGAAAAGGTATGCATACAATTTAGAAATGGTGGTTATAAGGATCAAGTGCAAGTGAATAAAGCAAAGCCATTAAAAGGTTATGATCTAAGAAAAGATGGCTTTAAATTAAGCTAAATAACACACACACACGCACACACACACAAAACAGTAGCAGCAACTAGGATATAGATGTCTGGAGTAGAGATTAACATAGCTTTTGATGTAAGCTCCAGATGTTATAATCCAAGTAAAGGGAAAGTTATAAAGGACATCAAAGTGAGCACAACTCATGGCTGCTAAAGTAGCTCCCCATCTCTCTCTCTCTCTCTCTCTCTCTCTCTCTCTCTCTCTCTCTCTCTCTCTCTCTCTCTCTCTCTCTCTCTCCGACGAACACACAAGACACCATATCTGGCAAAGAGGAGTCTCTCTCTCTCTCTCTCTCTCTCTCTCTCTCTCTCTCTCTCTCTCTCTCTCTCTCTCTCTCTCTCTCTCCTGAATGCACAAGACCACATCAATGACTTAAGCTATTGACAAGAAGGCTTAGAAAAAGAATGAGGAAAATTTCTGTGAAAAATAGGATGCCCTAAAGTATACCACAAATGGGAGGCAAATAGAATAGACAAACCTGAGCAGCATATCACCGATGCTCTACCATACCAACATAGGGAAGCACTTAAAAAATGTAATATAACACACTCTAGATTAACTTATTCATGGAGTATATGTATAATTGTATATGATGGATGTAGGAGAATAACCATAGAACAACTATCCCTGATGAATGGAGGCACAGTCCAATCGGCGGCGTGGTTTCCTGCTGTAAAAACACATACAAGAGAAAAACAACAGTTTTAAAAATTAAACCAATCTGTAGCTGAAAATAAATAGAGTGACTGAGTTATTATGTAAGAAAGAGTCTAAGCTTAGAAATTTACAATCTCCTTTGAGAGAGGACCCGCACAATGTGGACATCTGAGACAGTTTCTTCTTCTTGTGCTTGGGGGTTATATTTAGGTCTTCAAATTGAAGATCCACAAAACCGTAGCTTCTTCTTCTTATGCTTGGTGGTTTTATTTAGGTCTTCAAATTGAAAGAGACAGAAGAAGAAAAATAAGGAAGAAAGTAAAAGAAGAAGGAGGAAGAAGAAGGAGGAGGAGGAGGAGGAAGAAGAATAAGAAGAAGAAGGAGGAGGAGGAGGAGGAGGAGGAGGAGGGCGACGACGAAGAAGAAGAAGTTAAATAGTGAGTTTCATAGCAATAGAATTTTCAAATACCATAAAGTTTCACTTCTCCAATTCAAATTGTCTACATAAAAGTAGTAAACAAGTTAAATTAAGGAAGAAAATAGAAAAAGTGTGGATGGAATCGACTCTCTCTCTCTCTCTCTCTCTCTCTCTCTCTCTCTCTCTCTCTCTCTCTCTCTCTCTCTATCTATATATCTATCTCTCTCTATAATTTCCTCTTTCTTGCCTGAGCTGATCTCATCTATGAACTGGGATGATAAAACACTAGAGAGCAGTGTAAACAACTTTACTTCTAACTACTTTAGTAGTACATTGAGAGAGAGAGAGAGAGAGAGAACAATCAAATTTAACAGAGGACAATTTGTACATGAGGGCAGTCATGAGGAGTTTGCAGGAAAAATTTATTCTTTCACTCAGCCGAGAACATATAAAACAACGAAACTGATGTCTGCAAAGCTTTTTTGTCTCTGCCCATATATTACCAAATGAAATTGATTGCCTAACATAATACTCCAATATATATATATATATATATATGTATAACCACACATACACACACACACACACACACACAGATAAAACAAGAACAATGCTCTAATTCTCAAATTTGTATTCACAAATGTTTCGATAATTGTATCACATATTGTGACGGTGGTCATGATGTCACTATCATAACATTTGGGATATCCCAATTTTGAAAACCATAACATTACTTTAGAGATAATGTATCTAATTACAACAATTAGATATATCGTTAATAGTCTTTGAGTACCCTTTTTTTTAACCACTCCTCTTTATGTTAATAACATTTAATAGAATTTTCTTGCTCACAAATTCACATGAAGGAAAAGGTGAAAATACAACTACTTTTATTGTTAATAGCATTTAATAGAATTTTCTTGCTCATAAATTCACATGAAGGAAAAAACTAAGTACCGTCCAATCTGTTACAATAAGAATTAAGAACATACAGGTTTAGAAAAGTGGGTTGAGGTTCATTTACAAACAGTCAAAACACGAAGTTCATATAAGGTCTATATTTACAAAGAAGCCAATCCCCAAATGAAGCCACAAAAATATAACAGAATCAATTACCTTCACATAGCAGCGAACAATAAGATTTCTCTTAGTTATCCATAGCAATGAACAATCAATTGCCTTCACATAGAAACGAACAATCAGATTTCTCTTAGTTATCCCCTAATTTGCAAAGAAGAATAAATAAATTAACAAAGAAGAGAAACAATGAACCCTAATTAACACACAAATCGAACCCTAATTTCTCCACCACACATGAATCTGACAAAGAAGAAGAAGAAGAAGAAGAAGAAGAAGAAGGAGAAGGAAGAAGAAAGGAGGAGGAAGAAGAAGAAGAAGGGTGTACCTGGGCGGCATTGGGCAGCACCGGTCGGCGATGGCCGGCAGGAAGCAGAGGTCGGCAGGACGCGGCGGTCGGTGATGGCTTCTCTTTCTCCTTCTCTCGTCTCTCTCTTTTTCCCTCTCTTGTGAAACCCCAACAAAATGAAACCCCAGCCCGATAGTTTTTGGTTTATCAAAATTATTTTATTTTTACTTTTTTTTTTGGTATCAATTTTGTAACGGGTATAACCGTTACTGATATAAATACACCCGTTATAAAAATTAAGTAACCAAAATAAAGGTAATCAGTAACGGTTTTTTGAATTTTGTAACGGATATATCTGTTACAAATTAGTAACGGGTATACCCGTTACAAAGCATAAAACATGCCCGTTACAAATTTGCCCATATGGTGTAGTGAGTAATTAAACATGCACACCAAAGAAAAGACACACAGATTTCTACGTGGTTCGGCCAAACACCTGCCTACGTCCAAACCCGAGATATTCATTCTTTCACTATTGAGTAAAACATGGTACAAATTACATGAATTAAATCTCATAACCCAAATACAAAACTCTTGTACTCTCCTCACTCAATACCCCAAAGAACCTGACACAATTAATCACTGTAACATAGAGAAATCACAGAGATAAAGAAATACCCATCCCTACCTCACATCCCTATCATTGTGAACAACCCTCACAGAAAACCCCAATGATTAATATCTCTCTCACCCTACACCATGCACCCCCATGGGGGGAGACCCCAACTTGGTACACAAGGGCTTCCTAAATTCCTATATATACAACATCCCTAAATATAGAATTTGCATCCCATTAGTTATTGAACAAGTAATACAACTCTATCATAAAGGAAACTAAATCACAATAGGAATCTAGCCAAATCATAATCCCTAAATTAGTAGGATTATCCCACATGTGATATAACCCCAACAAAATCTTTCAGCACCTTATGGCAACTTTTCCAGCTTTCAATTTCAAAATTTTACAACTTCCAGTTTCTGAATTACGAAAACAAAAGCTGAATGTTTGGTACAACGGTATTGTTGTCAAAAACTTATATCATGAAATGCTACTTGAGTGCTTGTTTTCGTGGAATTCTCAGTTTGAAAGACGGTGGGGAGGTGGTTTTGTTGTGTGCTAACTACATGTTACGTGAGATTGTTTTCGTTCTCTATAATTAAATTATAGAGAATATTAAGAGAAAATCTGTTAATTTGGTCTTGATATGTACAACAAATAAAAAAGAAAGCACGAGCTAGGAAGACTAATATATATTTTTTTAATACACTTATACATTTTATTATATTAGATATATATCAGATAGCAGGGGCGGAACTGTGTGTTATGTGGGGGTGTCATTGCACCCCTCACATGTGGTAGATTGTTTATACTAATATACACGTATGTGTACTATACCTTATATTTTGTTGTCTGTTGGCACCCCCAAACGAAAAAATCTACTACTCCTTATATTTTGTTGTTTCTAGCACTCCCAAGCAAAAAAAATAAGCTACTCCTTTAGTCAGCTTAAATCATTTTCATTGCTTTCTTCCAACTCTAAATTTCAATCACATGTATTTGAGAATCATTTGGGATACAAGATTTGGGTAGAATAGCATTTTCTGTACAATTAGACCATTCATTATGATAAACTCAAACAACCCCCCTCCCCAACAACTTTCAAACAGTACAAAATAATATCACATGATAAATTTGTAGTCTTATTGATAAGAAAGAAAAAAAAAAGTATACTCATGTATATATAGAACAAAAAAAATAGTCTCGGGGGTTGTTAGATAACCTATGCTCGGCACCCCCAAAGGCAAATTCTTGGTTCCGCCCCTGTCAGATAGGTTTCTATTTCTAATTAGAAAACTAGTCTAAGTCCTCTAATAAAACCCTAGACTTGTTTGGGATATTGCTTTATTTTTAATTGTGGTGGTTACTTAAATTATGGCATAATGTAAGTTCACCCTTAAATTCTTTTTCTTGAAGTTATGATATCTTTCACTATTACCAGTTTCTTGAAAATTATGGAAAATAATTCCAAATAGTGACTTTTTTGTGCAAGTCATAGAAAATGCAACACCACATTGGTGAATTTATGTTCTAGATCAATTAATTGCAAGTTGGTTTACAATTCAATTACTCTTAACTTGAGGCTTATTTAATTTAAGCAATTCCCTTTCAGCCATATAGGTGGTGTTTGATTCTCCTTCCATTGATGTTTAGTTTGTCATTTTTTATTTCCTTCTCCTCTGACTTGCTGTTATTCGCTTATGATTGGAAGTTAACAAGCCGCGCGCCCACACAACACACGCACATTTTTCAGACATTGAAATGAATGGAGTAGTTTCTTTTTCTCTTGTGCCAACTTAAACAGAGATTACTTTTATGGAAATGGGCAGGAAAGGGATGTTTTTGTGAACTTTGATAGAAATCAGCACTCTAAGAACATCGATCTCACAATATAGGCAGCAAGTACTGACTGGTCCAGAGAAGCAATATTTTCACACATAGACCAATCACATTTAAGAACAATATCTTATGTGCGTTAAAAATTGTAACCTAGTGTTTTCCACTATAAAATGTGTAAGGTATAGATTTTGAACAGAAACCTACCATTTTATTCATAAAAGAGAAATATTACGATGATACAAACTTAAGTATGGTAAACTTGCATGGGTGGTCCAGTGGTAAAAGGGGCGATTCATTGGACTATCTGTAAACTCAGACGTTTTAGGTTCGACTCATACAAGTTGACACATGGGTTTAACTGATACGAACTTTAGGTTCACTCACGGGGTTTCTTAGGAAAAAAGAAAAAAAATTTTAAGTACGGTTGTGATGTTATAGTTTTCAATTCACATATCTAGTTGGCCAAACACCTCCCCTGTCTTCAGATTGGTAGTTTGGGTTATACCGTTTAGCTTTCCATTCCCCTAGACTGGGTGAGTAGACATAGGTGTCGTCCCGATCGAATTTCCACTCGCACTTGTTTGTTTGACCGCACTCAGAGTCATATTCGAAAGCCACGAATACCCCCATGTCCGTAGAGCAGTTGAACATCGTTGACGATGGGAAAATTATGGTTTGCTGGAGCGTAAACTTGTAATTCTGGTTAGGTCTTAGATGCCGAACTTGCAAGTCGTCGTTGAATGAGAAGCATCTAATATCCATAATGAGTGTGTCGTTGTTTGTTATGCTAACTGTCTTTATCCTATCTTGTCTCCACTTTAAGTCGAAAAAGAACCCCTCCGACGAGGGGATGATGGAGAAGAGCATTGCAATAAGTAGCAGAATGAGAATATTTGCAATTAATGCGTCTCTTGCTTGATCATTTCCCCCTGAAATGGCACATTACAACAATTTACAAGCCTAATACATATATGTATATACAATTATATGTGTGTGTGGGCGCGCACGTGATTAGTGTGTGTGTGTGTGTGTCAATGAAGTGTAATTTAGGGAAGCCTTTTTTTCAATGCCAAAATTCATGAGTTTAATCGCAACTATTTAACGTAGATCCCATTTTTCTAAATGATCTCATTCAAGATGATAGATTTTTATACCGAAATGCTTTGTACATCGTGAATGATCCCAGCTTTAAATGCATGTACACTGTGTTGTGTAAGTGGTGCACAGAAAAATGTGAAAATTCAAACAGTACAAGGTACATGCATTTAAAACGTAGTGTGTCTTAAATGTGTGTAGAAAAATGTGTAGGTATACACTTTTTGACACCCAACTTTAAATGCATGTACACTGTGTTGTGTAAGTGGTGCACAGAAAAGTGTGAAAAATTCAAACACTACAAGGTACATGCATTTAAAACATAGTGTGTCAAAATGTGTGTAGAAAAGTGTGTATGTCTAGCATTATTGAATTGATATTATGTTGGATTGATAGAACATGTTTGAAGAGTTTTTTTTTAGTTGGGGGATAGGCAATACGAAGAGAAGAGGAGAAATACAACTTTCGATCAGTTGATTAGCTTTGATGTAGAAAATAAAATAAAAAATAAAAAAATAAAAAAAAAAAAAAAGTATTTAGAACCAATTTACTCTTTTATCCTTATTGACTTCATAAGTGTGACATATTCAGGGATACATTTGCATTTTCAAATTATATTATTCTCTTCTTTTCTCGGAAAAATCTCTCTGACCTTGAGAAATACATAATTGGGTTTTTTTCTCCTCACTTTCTCTCAATTATATCTTCTGTTCCCACTTAATTTATCGAACGTGATAAATAGAGAGAAAATAGTCTCATTTCTCTAATCTTCTCTTCATTTCTCTCAAACCAAACAGAGTGTAAAAGATTTATGTTTGAGAAGCATAGTAAATAGAGCTGATAAAGACATACCTTTTCTGCCTGCCATGGGAGAGGATTTTGATGAATTCTCAATTCTTTTAGGAGAAAATGGACACCGGGATCACATATATATGACTTCAAAAATTTATATGTATATTGTATATGTGTGTGCATGTAATAGAGGGAGTTGGAGGGAAGGAGAACTTGCCAGCGTGTATATGTGACCAAAACATATAAATGCTAATTTTAGCCTTAGGAACTCCCTATTTATGTCCAAAAGTTTGCTAATTAATGGCCAGCTAGGCAGACTATTTTCATTTTTGTACATAATTAGCTAAATATCTGAGTTAGCACATGTTTGGTTTCTATATTTTAATCTTTGGTACATAGATATATACACAAAAACACTCCCCTCCCCTGAGATTTGCTTTAATTACATGGATCTCCCTCGCATTTTGAGAAATTACACAAACCTCTCTTGAGGTTTAGGTTGAGTTACACTCGCCTCCCCTCTGTTAGTTGACCATCTACCCCCTTAACAGAATTAAATCTGCAATTTCAACAACTCTACATTCCAAAGGATGAATTGGATAGGAGATCTAAAGGTACACAAATGAAGTTTTGCCCCAAGGCTCTTATCAGAATATAATAAAATAAACAGTAGAAACAGACATTTTTTTGACACATTGTGTCATTGGAACACATTACCAACATAATAGGAGACATGAGCAGACAGCTTCTCTCTCTCTCTCTCTCTCTCTCTCTCTCTCTCTCTCTCTCTCTCTCTCTCTCTCTCTCTCTCTCTCTCTCCTCTTCCCAAGTAGAAGAAAGTGATTCTTCAAATCAGAAGAGAGATGCGGGAAAAAAAAATTCAAAGGAGACATTTCATCATGCAAAAGCTTTAAATAATTTAGAACCATTTCCTGTATTTCGACTCGGGGCATCATAAATGGTCCCATTAAAAAAAAAAAAAAAGGCATTTAACATCAGCATCAACACAACTATATGTGAAATATCCAAGCTAACATGCTATAATTTTGAAAAACTATCAATAGATCAACAGCAAGGCTAAAATGTAAATTTTGTTGAACATTGCTAGCTGCACAACCAATTGCACAAACGTTCAGCACAAGGTCCAAAACCTTGTGCTGAACGTTTGTGCAATTGGATGTGAACCTTGTGCTGAACGTCTGTGCAATTGGTTGTGCAATTCGTTGTGCACCAAGCATTTCTCATTTGGAAAGCTAACATGCCATAAATTAAGCAGACATACAAATTTTATTGGTTTGCGATAAGGCAAATTCAAACTTAGTGAAACTATGTCTAAATCAACCCAAATGCCACAATATAACATTTTACATGTTAAATAACGACAAATTCATTAAAGACCCTTCTCAAGCATTGCTCGAACTCTCATCGGGAGTCCATAAAGCCGTATAAACCCAGCAGCATCGGCCTGGTCATAGATCTGCCCACTCTCAAATGAAGAAATGTCTTGCCTATATAGACTATACGGGCTTTTACGACCCACCACAGTTACTGATCCTTTGTACAGCTTGAGAGTAACCGAACCAGTGGTAGTTGACGTAATTTTCTTCATGAACGCGTCCATGGACTCGCGAAGAGGGTCGAACCACCTACCTGCATACACCAACTCAGCATATTTAAGGGCAAGAGAATCTTTTACTTGGATTGTCTCACGGTCAAGCGTGAGGGACTCGAGCTCGAGTACTGCAGCGAAGAGAATGGTTCCACCAGGAGTTTCGTAAACTCCGCGGCTTTTCATTCCAACGAGCCGGTTTTCAACCATGTCGACACGGCCAATTCCATGCCTCCCGCCAATTTCGTTTAGCTCGGAGAGAAGTGATGCAGGAGACAGCTCCTTTCCATTGACTGAAATGGGAAGTCCTGAATCTATCCCAATTTCCACATATCTGCGTAAAGTAAGATCTGTAATCACGAATGAGCTCCTAATATCATTTACATAAATAGGAGAATTCAGTCACTTCACCCTATTTCTTCTAATATTGCCATTTATCTATCTTCTTGGAATAAACATCATGATTTTAAGCATCATGTTTTCAAAGCAGTGCAACTATTCAAGATCATCATCTTTCAAGTTAAATTACATTGTGAAAAGTGCATGCACTTATTGCATTCAAGAATACCCAAACGGGCCAGGCCCTAAGAGAGACTTCAGAGATTAAATTGAATTGAATATTCATGAAGAAACTTACTCAGGTTTGTTGGGTGCATCTTCTGGGTCAACGGTCATCATGTACATATCCTTCTTTGGCTCATTTGCTGGGTCTTCGAGAATGTCCCCCTTCAATGTCATATTGAGAGAGAGAGAGAGAGAGAGAGAGAGGGGGGGGCGGTAGTCAGTTTAAAAAAATGTTACAGTAGTCAAAAACAAGTTAATAATAATATTAAGTTCCACAAGTTGGACATCACTCAAGTAGTATTCGTGTCGTGGTAATAAAAGAGAGATTTCCTCTAACAGCCAGCCAAATATTAATGGGATAGTTACCTTTCACTCTACTTTTGTATAAAATTTAAAAGTTAAGTCTATTGTTTTTTTGAAATTAAGAAAATATCAACTTTTTGGTAAAAATTTTAAGTCCTCAAATTTTACATGGCCTTTGGAGGAACTCTTTATAACGAAGGGAGCATCTCTTCGAAACGCTGAGAGCAACTATTCAAACGTAGGGGATTAACTGATTAGAAAGTCGGGAGCAACTCTTCACAACGTTGGGAGCAATATTCACAACGTTTTGATACGAGTTCGCAACGATGCAAATATAAAGTAGACTATAAAACACAAAATAGCTCTTCGAAATTTTATATTTTTTAAATTTTGTTGATGACTTTTTTGTTTTTTTTAATTATTGTTTATATTCTTTTAATTTTGAAAAAGTAATAGACTGACTTTTAAATTTCATACAAAAAATTGACTGAAATGTAATCATCCCAAATTTCCACGAATTACACATTATCCGCATTGAACCAAGCTGGTTCCTCCAAAAAATCTAAATTCGAATATCTTCTTCTTAAATCTGTTTCTTAATGGCTCCCAATTGTATAGAGCAATTAACATCAACTGAATATTGGACGACCATGCCACATAAAACAATTTTCCTGATGGATGTACATAAAACAATTTTCCACCAAACCTTTCTCCCTAAAAATAGTATAAGTAAAAGAAGTTTGTTTTATGTGATGATTACAAATCATGAAAGATGATATGCATAAACTCTTAGAGGATCATCTACTCGACATCCCTTAAAGAAAATACAAAGTGGACTCTTTTTCTTTTCTTTTTCCCTTTTTTGTTTCTTGACAATTCTGGTTAGTTATTTCAAAGATTATACACAGAACAGAAAGTTCGTAAACAACAAACTCGCAGCTACAATTAAGAAGCAATAAAGCACAACTTTTTTTCTACACCTGGCACATGCTTGCTTGGAAAACTCTCACTCAAGATCAATGAAGACTACTACAATAACACCTAACACCACAATGCAGAAGAAAAAAAAAAGGAAGCCCAGTCTTTCTTTTTGTTGAACTAAATGTATCGAATATAGTAATATACGAGCATACTAGTGCACAAGCCGTATATATAGAGATACAGTTGTATATCAACGGCACATGCAAGCATATGATGCTCGCGTCAGTCTGACATGCTATCGGCAACGAAAAGGGCTGACTGCGCTATTCCATGTATGGTTCAGCGCATCAGTGACGCATACTAATTGCCTTTGTTCTCTCACCTAACAATTGACCACGCACAAAAAACAAACTATTTTTGTATGCACGTATATCTATAGGGACACACACATCACATACTGGGAAACAAAAAGAAAAAAGGCGGCGTAGGCATTAAAAGGATTCCAATAACTAGCTTCAGTAATGAATGTACCATAAGCATCCAAAGTTCGAAAGCAAAAGCAGGTATAGTACCTCATGACTTAGGTGCCATAGGTTTCTGTCTCTGCTGTAAATTGATTTTTTTGTCACCGGCACGGGCACGTTGTGTTTCTTCGCATATTCAATAGCATCTTCTCTCCCTTTTATATCCCATTCCCTCCAAGGAGCAACGACGTTGAGTTCAGGATTTAGAGCAAAGAAAGTGAGCTCAAAGCGGACCTGTATAGATACAGCAAGCAGGAGATTCATATCAAAAAATTCAAAAAGGTGCTTAAATTTTATAAACTAATGGACTGTTTGGGAAGGATAGTTCATAAGTGAACTGTTCAATATTTTCAATCGTTCAATAAACGTCATTTTATTGCATGGGAGCCCGTTGTAGAACTAAAATTGCCCTGAAAACAAATTCTTTGTCCAACCAACATGATGTTGACCATGGTTACCAGGATCGTTGCACCCCCCATGGAACCACGATCCCGATCGTGGATCCTTAGGGATCCGGTTCCTAAATTTCACGTACCAAACAAGAAAAAGATAAAGAAAATCGAAACTGTGAAGAAGATAAATAAAATCCACACTTTAAATTACTTGTTGGTTTTTCTTTAAGAGGTTCTAAGATACACATTTGAGACTTGATTTGATATTATTTTCCAAAACTTTTTGTGTTTGAAATTTGATTATGTGAAGTCATGGAATGATTTAATACTATATATCTATGTATAATTATTTACATAAGTGCTAATCGAACCAAAAGTTTGAACCGAAGCAAATCACGAACCAAAAAAGTGAACCAATTAAGACTACCCCAACGTACCCCGAACCGAGCTAAGTGACGTTCCACGCACCGGGGTGAACCACATTCCAGGTAACATTGATGCTGACTTTAAAAAGCACTAGATAGAAAGTGAGAAGAACAAGACTGAAGGTGAACCCGGTTTTCGCATTCCCAAACAAGCTCTAAAGAACTTTAATAAAGGGTTTGATAATACTAGAGGGCAGAGTGTTGAAGCATGCCTGATCATTTCCCTTCCCTGTGCATCCATGAGAAACAGCATCAGCTCCAACTTCTTTAGCAACATCAACCATGGCCTGCAATTGGGAATGATGTATTTATTGGCGAAATCCAAGTAACAAGAACATAGGTAAAATTTACAGATGATGACACATTATGTGGATGACAGAACAGCCCCGTGTGAAAAAACAAGCACTTCTCCAAAGGCTGCAAACAAGCAAGTGGGCAACTGAGTTCAACTATAAGTTAGAGAGAATCACTTTTTATGGGTTCATGTTTCCTTCCAAGATGTTCAGGTAGGTGTCTGAGAATCCTATCTAAATTTAACATATGGATATTCATCTCTGAGGCGTGTATCACAGGCCAAAGAGCCAAACTTCAGCCCCATTTTGATAGTCTCTGTTCGAAGAAAAGCTTCTCCCTCCCTCTCATATAATACCTACGGTTGTTAGAATCAGTCACTCTTACGAGTCGTTCTGAGTGTCATACAACCTGATTCGAATCACGATGCGATAAAATACACACTATATAATTTTGAACTTTGAAGTTTTAAGTGGAAAACTTTCAACATTTTGAGCCTTCATATTGCATGAAACTTGTGTTATATTGTTGTTTCATTCATTTTAAGCATTATGCATGTGTTTTGATGTCTACATTAAGTATATACATATATTCTACTATTTATTTTCCCGAAAAAAAAAGGTGATTCTTATGATTCGTGATTCATAATTTCAACACACCGATTCACAGCTTAGTTCACAATTTGACGACGACGACAATAACAAGGAGAAGTAATATTTTAATGTTTCCTTCCCAGATCTTCAGGTAGGTTTCTAAGAAGTCTAACTGAATTACGGAAGAAGTAAATTGATATAGGGTGCTGCATTCATCTCTGAGGCATTCATCAAAGGCCAAAGAGCCAAACTTCAGCCCCATTTTGAGAGTTTGCCTTGGGCAAAAACTTGGACTTGGATCCCATAAACTCAGGGAATTGCAAACAATCGATGTTACTGACCACATAATGAGCCCTTAGGTTGACGTAAGATAAACCTAAACTATAGCACTAAGAAATGAACAAGACTGGTGACTCATGAAACAGCCTATATAACCACAGGTACCTTAATAATCAATTAAAAAGATGTAAGCCATTGTTTAGAATACGGAGATAAAAAAAAGGGACCACAGTTAAACAAACAAGGGAAGGGAAGAGAAGGAGAGTGCATAGGATCTCCTAGCTATTCTCAGAGTTAGGCACTTCCTCATATGCTCTTCTGAGTGTTTTCCTTCATGTTTAAATAAAATCAGAAGTTAGAAATTTTCACCATATAATAGTAACTTAAAAAAAAGAGGATGGGATATGACTCCCAGAATCTAACATTTTCCGACCTATTGTCTATTCCATCCTATTTTTCTCAACTGTTTTCCTTATTAACCAAACAAAGAAAAGTGATTTCCTTAGGGCCCGTTTGGCTTGCATGGAATGGAACCAAAGAAATGAATCTCTTTCCATAGAACAACATTTTTGTGTTTGGTAATCTTAAACAGTTTGGAAACTAAGTTGGAACTAAGTCTAACTTAGAAATGAATTCCTAAAAAGATAAGGAAACTCATTCCTTATCTAGAAGTGATAATGGACTTTCCTTTCCTCAGGAATTTAAAAAATAAAATTTAGAGCACTTTGACCTTATCTTTGTTTAACTTTCTTTAACTTTCTTTAACTTTTCCTACAGTCAATTTCTAACTATATAAAAAGAAAATGTTGGAGTCGCTGTTCACCACGATAAAATTACTGCTTTGCCCTTCTTAATGTTATTAGTTGTTTTTTGGTTATGGGTTTTTCGTCTGTTCATCGAGTAAACCAAAAGACCCCTCAATTCTCACGCCATATAACATAAACAGCTGAGGAACAGCCGGCTTATAGAAGGCCAAAATTCAAGCCCTCCACTCTCTCTCTCTCTCTCTCTCTCTCTCTCTCTCTCTCTCTCTCTCTCTCTCTCCTACCTTCTCCTCCCACTCGCTTAGCCGGACAAAAAGCAAATAGATATCCCTTCTTCTCCCACTCTCTCTCTCTCCCCCTGTTCTCCCAGTATGTTTGTGTGTGTGTGTGTGTGTGTGTCTGTGTGTGATTATGCAGGGCATTGTTGTTGATGATATTGTCTCTAATCTTTGTGCTTGTTTAGCCACATAGTTAGATCATCAATTTCTTACAGCGATGCAGCAAGCATTGTTTCAATGTGCTTTTGATTGTACTTGAATTTTACAAATTACTGTTTATTTTAATTTTTTTTATTACCTGGAAATAATTTTTCTTTTGGAGGATTAGAGATCAAGTTTGTATAAAGTACTTCTCATTGCAATGTTTCTTGATTAGTTTGACTGACTAGAGTTGGATGGGCACGAGCTGAAGCTGGTTTCAATTAAGGTCCACAGTGAAGAATTAAAGGTATAGTGTACTTAATTCTCGTCCTCGCTGTTTTGAATTCCCAAGGCTCTGTTTGGTTCAGGGTTTTGGAATGAGTGCAAGATTTACTCTCATTTTGACATGGGTTTCAAAGCCTAGCCAAGAATAATTTTTTCAATTTAACTTTTTTTTTGGGTTGTGCATTATTTGAGGTAATTTTATCGTCCTTTTTCTCCAAACGGCAAACTGTGAACCGGGGGTTGTTTTGAACAAGCTGTATGTTATATCGCTCTGTTTTTGCTTACTTGGGATTCTTTTTAGGTAATTTTTTATTTTCATTTTGATCTTCTGCAATTGATGCAACTGCGACAGCTTGAGGTTTCTCCTAGGGGTTGTTTGCGTGCTCAAATCCTCAGGGTTTGAAAGAAGTTGAATAATTTTTACTCCAACGAAGTTTGATTTGGTTAAAAGCTTGTTTTTTAATTTGGTTAAAAGCTTGTTCTATTCATGATTTTTGTTGAAAATGTCGTATTTTTCACTAAGAAAGCTTGTTCTACTTGGTTTAAATTTACAAATAAATAAAAGCTTACTCTTTGGATCTAATTTTAAAAGGTTATAGAATTCGGTTTGAAATTACTTTGGAATTATTTTTTGCATTGTCATGGTTTAAAATTTACTTATTGTGCTTTGTTATATGTCCATTCATAATTACTATTCGGGCGGTGCATTTAAAATATACTTTGCCCAATAATTGGTTCTGTTGATTTTTAGCTGGTTTGTTCTATTGCTGATCATGTCATATTTAGATGCTTTGAGCAGAGTACTCAATGATCTAAATAATCTTGCTTTGCTTTTATCCATTGTTTATTCCTTTAGTTTGTTAATCTACTACATCATGTTTATGTGCTCTACCCTGTACTTGTATAAAATTGCATAATCACTTAAAAAGAGAATAAAGACCCTTTCTGATCAGCGAAATGGAAAATGCAAATGAGGTTTCCAAACTTGTGCTGTTTTCACCTTCACTACTATTGCACAGGTGATGTGCATGTTAATACAATAAAAGCGGTCTTTTTAGCCTCTTAATTATAACATGGTAAAATGGTGAATTTTTTTTATTTCTATTTCCTTTTGTCTTCCACTAATATATTTTTTTTCTTCCTCCCGTCATACAGCTTCCAGGATTTTCATTCACGATCTTCTATATTTTCCTTTTTTGGATTTGTGGTTGACCCAAGGTGGAAATCTCTCTCTCTCTCTCTCTCTCTCTCTCTCTCTCTCTCTCTCTCTCTCATACAACCTTTAATTTTGTGAAAGGGGGCAAATCCATTTTCTATATGATTGTTCATGTCTTTTGGAGATCTTCCAAGAGTAGATCTTATCTAATGGATTGAAGATGCTTAGTGTGACTGCTATACAGCAACGAATACCATTCCGCCCTTTACCATTTCATTTTGAAACAAATTAAAAGTCAGGAATTCCCCTTCTGAGTTGATATTAGTTGGGGCACCAACATACTCTTAATGAATACTTGACTTAATCAATTTTGAGTATTATAGATGCACCATGTGGGTGCACTTCAATGGATTTTGTAGTCTGGATAGGAGTCTTATTGTCCTCAATTTTGTTTTCTCTTTTGTGTCTCAGGTCAAGGGAATTTGATGCAAAGGCTGGATATAGTCGGGGATTTGCCTAAACCTTGAATTGAGGGTTCTTTTTTTAAGGTAATGATGTTACAATCTTACTTTGGTGATAGTGAAATTTTAGGAAAAGGCCTCTCTCTCTCTCTCTCTCTCTCTCTCTCTCTCTCTCTCTCTCTCTCTCTCTCTCTCTCTCTCTCTCTCTCTCTCTCTCACACACACACACACACACACACGCACACACACACACGCGTACATGCTTGTAAGTTTCACTGTGTATATTCTTAAATATTCCTAACAATGTATACAATTTCTCTATATGTCTGCTTGGGGCTGTATGTTAGTTGTAGATATGTATGGTTTACTTTCTCCAAAAGTATCTAAATAATCTCCCTTAGCTAACCAACTGTTGGTCAATAGTTTTCTAGGCTCATTTTGAGGGATTGTGTTTTTGCTTGTTTGTTTCCCACTTTCCCTGTTTGGGGGTGGTTTAAATATAATTTGCAAAGGACAAAGCTTTACACTGTTTATTTTTGGTCAAGAGTTAAAATAATATACAAGAGCACCATAGGGATCACTATTATTTGCATTATGGAAGGATGTCCTGCATGTTAGTCGACAATAACATCTGCGAAAGAAACTTATCCAACACGTGTTTCGCCTGATAATTTTAATAGAAATTGTTTACCATGGATATAGAATAAACATAATTCTCATAGCTTTTCTAAAATTTTGACTCTATGTCCAAGTGTTTTAGAATAAACCAAACTTCCCTATTGTTTCAAATATTTGACTTTTAATTTATCCCAACAAAATAATGGAAAGTAATGTAGCTTGCTTTCCAGGGAATCTGATTACTTGGAATTAATTTACTTTTTACATTCCTTTCCGCGTGAACCTAACAAGGCCATAGTTTTTTCATTTCCTTTCCCTTACTAGATCCATCATATGTAGAAAACAAGGCCTTAATGGACATTGACAAAAGGGAAGAATTTTAACAGTCGTGCCAATGGGCACATTTAAGCGCATCTATGAGCGGTGAATAGAGGAATGAATGTTATGCTCGACTACAATTGCTACTGGCGCTAATGGGTAAATCTTAAAAAGTTCCGTTGTGAATTCCATTTAAATGGTGGATAATTACAGAAATTCATGCACATTATCCACCATCAACAGATTCAACACGCTTTGGCTACGTTTGGTTTCTGGATTTAATGAGGGAACGAAAAATAAGGAAAACACTTCTCGTTGCTTGGTAAAGAAAATAACGAGGGAAATAGAAAGTAAAACAAAATTTGGTGTTAAATAAAATTAAAATTGAATTTTGTGAGTCACTTCCCTCTTCATGTTCTTAAATTACAAACATACTTTAAAAACTTTTAAGGCTATTTAAGCATAACGGAAAATACAAGGGAACTAATTTTCCTTCTTGTTATCCTTTTTTTTTTCTTTTCCTTCTTAAATCCGCAATCCAAACAGAGCATTCATGGTACATCATTGTTCCTCACCTTTGCAATAACAGGGCGGGCCATTGAGGTCCCCAGCAGATACTTCCTTTCATAGATTGCACCAGCTTGCAAACAAGGATATATGTAATCCCTAACAAATTCCTCCTTCAAATCCTTCACCACTAATTGACAAGCCCCACTTGCCTTCGCTTTTTCTTCCAAACCGTCCAGTTCTTTCAGACCCTTCAAAAATCAGCACTTGATATAAAGCACATGATTAAATAACAGAACCCATGAAAGTTCTTTACGTTTGTGGGCTAAATAAAACCATATCACATATATGTTCAGTTAGTACAAATTTTGAAATAACTCAAAGCCAAATTGCAAATTGTAGGTGTTTCCACTTATAGCATACCTGACCAACATCTGCAGTGAAGCAAACAACTTCACAGCCATAGTTCTCCCTGAAATGTGCCAAATTTCCATAAGTATGAGATTGCTATAGTAAATTATCTAAATCTAAAAGTAAAAAGAGGCAAGTGTCTTACACTGCTTACACACCATGGTTGTTAGAATTGTTCGACTCACAAGTATATTCAAGTTTCATACAAACCGATACGACTCACGATTCCTAAAATAGAACTATTAAGTTTCAAGTTGTAAGTGGAAATCTTTTAACGTTTTGACCTTTTTCTATTGCATGAAACTTGTGTTAAACTGTTTTTTTTTTTTTTTCATCATATTGAGGATTGTACTGATACATGGATTATCATATGTACAGTACATGGATCAAAATTTCATTTCGGTCTATTGCTTCGGTCCTCTCAGAAACAAAAACATTTCGGAAACATGTGGAAACACCGGAAAAAATTGGAAACATTGAGAAACATGAGGAAACATAACTTCAATCTTAATTATATGCACGTATAAAGCTAATAATTGATGAATTGAACCTTTGAGAGGTCTATAAAAGTAGTTACATTAAAAATACATACTCAAATTGCTAATACATGAGGATTAAGTCGCCAATCTACTGTCAAACACTTCATAGAATACACAAATCGCTTCATAGAATACAAAAGTTACATATATATAAGCACATAGTAAGCTAACAAATCGCTTCATAGAATACAAAAGTTACATATATATAAGCACATATTAAGCTAATAAGTCATCTCCAAATAAAATGATTGTCCATATGGCAAATACACATCTATAGGAGTATTTCGATGGAAACAATCATGTTCGGTGAAAGCAAATGAAACGATGTGGAATCATAGGTCCATTTCGATGGAAACGAAGTCATTTCAATGGAATCCATGGTATTTCGAGATTGCATGGCTGTTTCGTTTCCATAACCCAGGCATCGAAACAAAAGGAAATTTTGATCCCTGGTACAGTATATAAATATGTCATCATTTATTTCAGGAAAAAAAAAATCATTTCTTATAATTCACGAATTCAATATGATTCAATATTTATAATTTCGGCAGACCAATCTACGCTTTGACTCACAATTAGCCAACCATGCTCCAGACTTTAAGAAGCACAATGAACAAATAAGATGAAAATGTCATAAAACCATCAAAGAGCATGAATAGTAGAGGTGAACATAAATGCTCTTTACAGCCTGAAAAACAAGATTATATAGTCCGCGAAGCATAGATAACCCAGCAGAGAATTCACAAAGAGTGCATACCCTTAGTTTTCCCCACTCCTGGTGCAGGGCCATTCCTAAACCATGAAATGCTAGCCCTCAAATACTTACAAATACTTGCAGATAATGTTTGTTCGAATCTGCCAATTCACGAGTCCATTTGAGTTTCATATAATCTGATACGTTTGAACATGATTCACTATTCATGATTTTGAACTTTGATGGTTTAAGTGGACACCTTTTAACACTTTGAGCCCTGACATTGCATGAAAATTGTGCTAAATTGTTATTTTATTCATTTTAAGCCTTGTACACAAGCTTTCACATGTATACAATTTAAATATATGTTATCATATTTTCTATGAAAAAGTGAATATTACGACTCACAATTCATAATTTTGGCAAACCGATTTACTAGCTGACAACATTGTCTTCAACCACTCCTCATGCAGGACCATTTCTAAAGCATGTAATGATAATATTTACAAAATTCCTAGAACTTGACTAGTAATTTCCAATTTTTTTTGCAAAACATGTCATGTATCCTTTTATGGTCTCATCTTTGCTTTGGAAATGCCCACATTTGCTATATCTGAGATTCTAAAGACGGAAAACCAAGTTTTGAGCGGTATATTTTCCGTTTTTCAAGATATGGTATTTGCTAGACCATAAAAGATCATTTCAAGAACAAAGATGAAACAAACAAATGATGGTATACCTTAGCCATGGTACAATGACTGATGTATCTAAGCCACCGCTATAGGCTAGAACAACTTTCTTTAATTGTCCACGTAAAGCTTTCCCGTTCGTAGCACTAGTAGTTTCTGTCTCTTTTTCATTTGCCAAAACTGCTTGAATTACTGTACATTTAAGGCCAGATAATTAGATTAGATAATTCAAGAAATAAGATCAATCTAGATCTCAGACGGAACAGAGCCAAAAACTTGAAAACCCATATTATTGCAAATGTAAAAGGTATTTTCCATTATATGTGATAATAAATTAGTCAATCCATGATAAGAGTTCAAACTTGTTCACATTGTAATGTTGAAAAAGCTGAGGAAGGAAAATGAACCCTTAGAGTGTAGTTGTGTGGCTATAAATTGCAATTACATTCTCTATTCTATTATAACTAAAAAAGACAATTAGTCAACAGCAGAAAAGGGGCAATATTAAAAATAAAAAAAGGCCGAATACTTGTCACTAATCAAAACGAGCTTAGCACCAACCCACCACCATTTTTTTATTGTACAAAATCTGTCAATATATATGACAAGAAAAGCCAATACGAAACATGGTGTGTAGAATTGCATAATTTAAAATTGGAAAGAAAGAAACAGATAAAAAAGCACAAAGCTAAGAACTTTGCTTGAGACCTTGGTTGCTACAGGCTCGACTAGAATTCCCAGTGCTTCGAACAACTGCATGGCCGTGAAACTCACCTGCTTTCATGCCCAACTGAAACAAAAAAAAAAAAAAAAAAAAAAGAAAACGAAATGCATCTTTTAAATATGATGACAGATCAAGTACATCACTAAATGCTTTGACATAAAAATTGGCATGAGTTTGTCTAAGTTTCTAACTGCGGTAAATATATTATTAGAATATTTACCTCTTGGAGTGAAGCCAACCTACTCGAACAGTGTAATTTGCCCAGTGGCAGATATGACTCTGTAATTTAAATCCAACTTTCACATAATCTCTTAGAAACTTGTCGCATTCAAAGATAAAGCATTCATAACAACAACATCAAATGCTTCGTATTGCACCAGTTCACAAATCTCTCTCTCATATGTTTCTTATCTCACAAATTTACAATAGAAAAACAAGGAGAGATAAATAGATGAGATAGGGTCTGTTTGTTTAGACGGCATTTCCCATTAAAGAACATAGTTGTTCATCAAACCCCTCCTCCCGAGGAAAATAGAAAATCTATTTTCAGAAACCATAAGAATATCTAGATTTATTTGCATGTAAACCATATACTAATATGCATGTAATCATATATGTGTGTGTGTGTGTGTGTGTGTGTTTATGTGATGTTTACCTCTCTTGGCTCCATGCAAAGGGAGATTGGTGGATGAGGAAGATGAAACGGTTTGCAGCGCCATAAGATGGTAGAGGCGTCTCTGAGTTTCCTGTCAGTGAAACAAGCACTCGGATAGTTAGAGCAACTCTAATGGGACTAGGCGTTTTTGCTAAGCAAAATACCAATTTGCCTAGTTGAATATTGAAATGCCTAGCCAATATTCCTAATCTACTCTAACCATATTAGCCAAAACGACAAGCCAGCAAATAGATAGAGAGCAAGAGACACAGATGGAAGAGGAGAAGTGCGAAGACGTATGTTCTATCCTTCATTTCATAACAAAATTTGTTTTCGATTTCAAAAATATTGTTCACAACCGTTGGAAACCATCCATTGGAGAACAACGGTCACGGATAGTGTTCCCAGTTCCCGGGCAATTTTGCCTCATCCCAGACTTCCTCTCCATTTTTGCCTCGCGAATTTGGCAAGTTTGTAGGAGATCGATTTTTATAGCTTTGCTAGGCGTTTTGGCAGTTGGGTGTTTTGCGGAGCACGGTGGCTCATCTGTTGGAGATGAACTTCAACTTACTACCTATGAAGCACGGACGCGGGTGTAGGGAGTTCGGCAATTTCCCTCAAATCAAGAGTGCGGACTGCGGGTGCGGCGGGGTACATATATAAATATTAAAAATGCATTTTATATATTACAATATATGAACCATTCATGCACTACACACACTTGTTTTCATATCTTTTTTTTTTGTATCTGATTAAGACCTAATAACAACAAACAAGCAATAAACTCAGCAACACAAACTACTATTCTACGAAAAACAATGTAATCCAAGAAAATAAGAATAAAACAAATTCATAGTAAACATTAACATTGCAGTCTTCCACAGTTGCACAACAACATCATTCAAGCAAACTATTAAAAACATAAACTACTAGTTTTGTCCAATGTGCACATCATCGTCATCTTGTTTAGCACATCATCATCATCATCATCATCATCATCATCATCATCATACCAAAGCAAAATAAAAATCAAAAAACTAAAATAATTGACAAAAGTAACAATTTAACAAACATTTGCAATTAGAAAGAACAAAAAAAATCTGAAAAAAACGAAGGACGGCGAGAGAAACGACCGAGAGAAACGGAGGAGAGAGAGAAAGAGAGAGAGAGAGAGAGAGATGAACCTGTGTGTGATCTCGATCGTCTCTGTCGTTCGTTGTCCCTTTCTTCTCACTTCCTTTGTTTGGTTGGACTGTGACTGTGGAGTGGACTGAGTGTGGACCTCTTTAGCCTCTTACTCAGTCCCCACTTTCAACATTGATTAATCAACACGTGGAGTCCACATTTAAAATCTCTCACTTTCACACTAGTTCATGACAGATACACTTGACACACACAGTGACACGTACACACGAACACACACACACCGTACACGCGAACAGATTTAGGGAAGTTACGGTTTGATTGTTTGAAATTTACCTGAAAGCTAGGATTTGAAATTTGAGAAAGAAGGTGGTCCTCGTGTATGAGGTTTGAGAGTGTCAGTCACACGATGGTCCTCGGCTTCAACCGCAACCGGCGAGAAGAGAGACGAATGCTCTGTTCTGTTCTGTTCTGTTCAGACTTTGAGAGAGGCAGCGGCGGCTTTGTGGTGTTCCGTTCAATTCTGAAACCCAAGAGTATTTTAGGTATTAATACAAAATACAAGGATAAATTCGTAAAATCTCAGTATAATCGGGATAGCTTCCGGTTTTTTTACCCTACCTCGAACCCGACTCGGGTTGCAATATTTCACCCATACCCGCTCTTATCCCAATTAAGTCACCCCGAGTAACCCGAAAAATCCGCCCCATTATCATTTGTATTTGTAAAACCTTATACTTTCGTTACTAAGACCTAATAGCTTGTTTGGTTGTTCACTTGACTTTGAATAGACTTGTTGACATTTTAAGTATTTAGAAGGGACCTTCGGTCATAGTCCCCTCAAATAAAACTCTTCAAAACTAAAACTCATGTTACTTTTCTTTATCGCATTAGGCCCTTTTTACACTCAAATTGCTGTAACTTTTGTTATACAAGTCTGTTTTTCGTAAAATTTGATGTTTTGAAATCAGCAAAACGAGATCTATCAGTCAAGTTCAATGTTGATTATGAAATACTGGGACAAAAAAAAACTAAACATCAAACATATATGAAAAATTGCATTTTTTTCGTATACATATAATAAAAATATATTTCTTTCGTACAATTGGCACCATAGATGCATAGATCTTAAAAAAAATATACGAAATAAAAAAAAATCACCAAAAAAACCCAAGAATTGATAAAGTTATGATAGTTTAAAGTTGACGGATAATATTATCTGTTAGACACACAGATAACAGATAATATTATCTGTAAGATAGACAAAACCTCAAAATTAGGCTGCAACTTGACTTTTTTTCTTAAAATTTCCACGCCTATTGCGTAGATCTCAAAGAAATACATGAAATCAAAAAAAAATATCCAAAAAGCCCAAGAATTGATAAAGTTATGGTGGTTTAAAGTTGACAAATAATATTATCAGTTAGTGTAAACAGATAATATTGTCTGTTTGTGTCTGAAAGATAAAAATGAAAAACGAAGTTCTAAATTATTATTTTTTGTACAACTTTCAAGTCCGATGCGTAGATCTTAAAGAAATACATGAAATTAAAAAAAAAATTCACCCAAAAAGCCCAAAAATTGATAAAGTTATGGTGGTTTAAAGTTGACAAATAATATTATCTGTTAGTGTAAACAGATAATATTATTTGTTTGTGTCTGAAAGATAAAAATGAAAAACGAAGCTCCAAATTATTTTTTTTTGTACAACTTTCAAGTCCGATGCGTAGATCTTAAAGAAATACATGAAATAAAAAAAAAATCACCCAAAAAGTCCAAGAATTGATGAAGTTATGGTGGTTTAAAGTTGACAAATAATATTATCTGTTAGTGTAAACAGATAATATTATATGTTTGTGTCTGAAAGATAAAAATGAAAAACGAAGTTCCAAATTATTTTTTATTTTTTTACAACTTTCAAGTCCGATGCGCAGATCTTAAAGAAATACATGAAATCAAAAAAAAATTCACCCAAAAAGCCCAAGAATTGATAAAGTTATGGTGGTTTAAAGTTGACAAATAATATTATCTGTTAGTGTAAACAGATAATATTATATGTTTGTGTCTGAAAGATAAAAATGAAAAACGAAGTTCCAAATTGCTTTTTTAGTACAACTTTCAAGTCCAATGCGTAGATCTCAAATAAATACATGAATTCAAAAAAAAATCACCCAAAAAGCCCAAGAATTGATAAAGTTATGGTGGTTTAAAGTTGACAAATAATGTTATCTGTTAGTGTAAACAGATAATATTATATATCTGAAAGATAAAAATGAAAAATGAAGTTCCAAATTACTTTTTTTTTTACAACTTTCAAGTCTAATGCGTAGATCTCGAAAAAATACATGATATCAAAAAAAATCACCCAAAAAGACCAAAAAATGAATGAGTTATGATGATTTAAAGTTCACAGATAATATAACATAATCTGTGAGCGGAGGGGCTTTTCATCAAATACGAAAAGTAGCAAGGGGCTTTTTATAAAACTGCAAAAAAACGTGAGTTTTTTTCTAAAACGCATAATTTTAAGGGGTCTATCACCTAATATCCCTATTTAGAATACTAGGCTACTTCATCGGAATGTAATTCTTGTACGGTCTATTTTGTATTTTTTATATATATTTTGGAGTGGGCCTTTTTGTTAATTACACCACATATTATTACAATGACCTCCTTTAAAGTTTGGTGTAATAACAACTAGTCCTGTTAAATTGCCAAAAAGTCAAGGACCTCCCTTGAAATTTATAACTTTGAAACTACTTGTCATATTTCCTAAATAAAGTTAAACAAACTACAGATATTTATAATATAAGTTAAAATAATAATACAAATAATAATAGTAAATAACTTACATTAATTTCAAGATAATCTTACTACTTTGGGTTTCAACTCATGCTTCATATTTTACATCGGATAATATTTTCCATGAAAAATATTGTAAAATTATTTTTTTCTTATGTTTTTTAGTGTTTGGCTAAAATGCTAAAACCATATTCCTGAAAAATCATATTTTTGTGTTGTTTTTTTTTTTTTTTTTTTTTTTAATGTTTACAACGTGTCTTGCTCAAAACACATCTTCAAATTCTCATGATTAAGCCTATAGTCACCACCTTCTTCTCTTTCTATATATATATATATATATATTCAAGCCTCCATGACATCGACAAAGACAAAATCACAAAACAATATGGAACTTTTATCACAAATGTGGTATCTCACAATCCTCCAAAATATCTTACTATCACAAACCAATATGGAGCTTTAAGACCGTGAATTGTTTTACTTTATTATTAGTGCAACCAAACAATAAAAATGTGAAAATATTTTCCAAAAAACGTCTTACATCAAAACAAACGGAGCGTCAAAGTAAATTACGTGAATTTTGGCACTTCAAGTTATTAAAAAAAATGGCCTATAAAATGGACAAATTCATGTAATTTACTTTGAGTTGAAACCTATTGGCACAATTTCACTCATATAATAAAAATAATATGAGTTTTTTATTTGTGTAGGTTTTACCCTTTCAAGATATAACGTATTTATTAATTACAATCCTTTATTTCAAAGGAACGGTGTAAAAGAATTTAGGTAAAATGTGCTTAGTTCTGTCTCCTTTAATGAATCTCCCTCTGATTTGTGCTAAGCATGCAACATTATCTTCGTATAATGTTGTCGGGTTGTCTTTGATTGGAGATAATCACACCATTTCGTATATGTTGGATCATAGATCTTAACTATACATATTCACGATTGGCTTCATGAAGAGAAAGCATCTCAAAATGGTTTGAAGTAGCGGCGGTTAACGCCTGCTTTACAAATCGCCATAATATCGCAGTATTACCACAATAAAACACATAGCATGTTTAAGATTGAGCCTTGCGCGGATCAAAATGATAAATATCTTCAGCATACCCAACTGATGGTGGTTTGGAGTCTTTTGGATAAAATAATCACAAATCAATTGTACCACGAAGATAGCGAAAAATGTGTTTGATATCATTCCAATGTCTTGTTGGAGCTGAACTAAACATTGCAAGCAAATTGACAACACAAAGCAATGTCTGGCCGTGTACAATTTTCAAGATACATGATAGCACTAATTGCACTCAAATATTGTATTTCAGGACCAAGTAGTTGATCCTCATCATCATGCGGAAGATAGGAATCCTTCTTTACATCAAGCGATCGGACTACCATTGGAGTACTCAATGGATGAGCTTTTTTCATATAGAAATGTTTCAGAATGATGTAAGAGAATTCCTTTACGAAAATGCTTAAGTTGCAATCCCAGAAAAAAAATTTGTTTTCCTGAGATCTTTCATCTCAAATTCCCTTTTCAAATAATAAGCAGTTCTTGTGAGCTATTTGGAAGTTCCAACAAGATTCTAATGATCAACATATACCGCAATAATTGCAAAGCTAGATTCTTATTTCTTAATAAAAAGCATAGACAAACAGGATAGTCTATATATCATTTTTTCAACAAGTATTCGCTCAATCGATTCTACCACATACATCCGGATTACTTTAATTCGTATAGAGTCAGACTAATAGAGATCTTTACAATTTAATAGAATAAATATTTCATGATTTTGACGTACATGCTTCGGGCATGTTGAATCCTTCGGGGATCCTCATATGTATATCACTATCTAGTGATCCATATAAGTATGTTGTAACCACGTTTATTAGGTGTAGTAACCCGTATTTTCATGTTTAAACTGACGATTTAGAGTTTGTGTGCGATTTTAGCGAAAATTGGTCACAGAGGTATTTTGGTAATTTTTCCACGTTTGTAAGTCATAAACTGAAAATATGATTTTTTTGGGAAAAGTTGTGTGAGATTAAATGATTTGATATTCGTGTTGGAAGTTAAGATTTTTTGATCTCCGTTTAGAAAACACCTCGATTTTAATCACTTTGATAAAATGCCTGTTTTTGTATTTATACGACATTTTTTGTATTTACATGACTTTTTAATTATACTATTTAATAACATAATTACAAGAATAATTATTACAATAAAATATTATATTTTTCTAACTAGATTTTCTAAACTATACTAGCCAACCCATGCGCATTTGTGTGGTGTATGTGTTGTTGATGTGTTCATTTGTGTGCTATGCATTTGTGTGGTGTATGTGTTGTGCATGTGTTCATTTGTGTGCTATGCATTTGTGTGGAGTGTGTATTGTAATGTGTTCATTTAAGGGCTATGCATTTGTGTGGTGTATATGTTGTGCGTGTGTTCATTTGAGGGCTACGCATTTGTATGGTGTGTGTATTGTGTGTGTGTGTTTGTGTTGTGGACCACAAGTCCTAACTTGGTGACCAAGTTTCCCAAGTCTATAAATAAATCACTTTCCTTTCATTCAATTTACCAATTCATCTACATTTCTCTATCTTCCTCACCTCAACTCTCTCTCTCTCTCTCTCTCTCTCTCTCTCTCTCCAGCACATTTTATATATAGCTTACATATATATAGAGAGAGAGATTTATATATATACACAATTATAGATATATATACACCTCGGGTTAGTGGAAAGAAGAAGAAGAGAAGTGTTTGAGAGTTGCTCAATATCATTTAAAGGTACCGGGTTGTGTACAATATGCTTTCTAAATTCTCCGAAGTATTTCTTAGTTATCTCTACTTGTACTCTTTTTCCAGTTATGTTGTGTTTTCATTTGGAATCATTGAGTATGTGTTCATTGCTAAGTGCTATGGGACTAAAGGATCATGAGCAAGGTGAACCTACCAACAGTCCAACAGGCCTCAGGGATCGACGTACTGGAGATAGGTGAGGTGAGGTGAGGTGTCTCTTGCTATTTGACCAAGAGGAACCTGGTATGATGCTATTGGTATGAGCGTTTGGGTAGTGTGAGCAGTTGGGTTGTGAGACTGGTCAATTGATTTGATGTCGTTCTATTTATTTGATTGTCATTATCCTTTTGAGCATTTATTATTCATGTCATATTGTATACTTCCTGGTGTGGTTTTTAGATGCAGGTAGTACCGGTAACCGAAGCCTGGAAGGGAGATAAGGTTAAGGATGATATAAGAAATCCATGGAGAATATGGGCCTGCAATAGAAATACGCTTTATTTTTGCGGGGCATCACGAATGGTATCAAAGCCCGTCCCCAGCCGAAAGTGTAGGACTAAATCGAAGTTGGATAGTCTACATCGCCTGGGAGGAGTCGGAGAAGGTAGAAAAAAAGAAGAAATTTTTGTTTTACAAAACAAAATATAATGTATTTGTTTTAAACATTGTTTTAAGAAAAGTTTTTTCTTTTTTTGTTATTTGCCAAAAACTTTTATCTCTAGATTTCGGGACGAAATCTCTGTTAAAGAGGGTAGAATGTAGTAACCCGTATTTTCATGTTTAAACTAACGATTTATAGTTTGTGTGCAATTTTAGCGAAAATTGGTCACAGAGGTATTTTGGTCATTTCTCCACGTTTGTAAGTCATGAATTGAAAATATGATTTTTTGGGAAAAGTTGTGTGAGATTAAATGATTTGATATTCGTGTTGGAAGTTAAGATTTTTCGATCTCCGTTTAGAAAACACCTCGATTTTAATCACTTTGATAAAATGCCCGTTTTTGTATTTATACAACATTTTTTGTATTTACATGACTTTTTAATTATACTATTTAATAACATAATTACAAGAATAATTATTATAATAAAATATTATATTTTTCTAACTAGATTTTCTAAACTATACTAGCCAACCCATGCGCATTTGTGTGGTGTATGTGTTGTAGATGTGTTTATTTGTGTGTTATGCATTTGTGTGGTGTATGTGTTGTGCATGTGTTCATTTGTGTGCTATGCATTTGTGTGGAGTGTGTATTGTAATGTGTTCATTTAAGGGCTATGCATTTGTGTGGTGTATATGTTGTGCGTGTGTTCATTTGAGGGCTATGCATTTGTGTGGTATGTGTATTGTGTGTGTGTGTTTGTGTTGTGGACCACAAGTCCTAACTTGGTGACCAAGTTTCCCAAGTCTATAAATAAATCACTTTCCTTTCATTCAATTTACCAATTCATTTACATTTCTCTATCTTCCTCACCTCAACTCTCTCTCTCTCTCTCTCCAGCACATTTTATATATAGCTTACATATATATAGAGAGATATTTATATATATACACAATTATAGTTATATATACACCTCGGGTTAGTGGAAAGAAGAAGAAGAGAAGTGTTTGAGAGTTGTTCAACATCATTTAAAGGTATCGGGTTGTGTACAATATGCTTTCTAAATTCTCCGGAGTATTTCTTAGTTATCTCTACTTGTACTCTTTTTGCAGTTATATTGTGTTTTCATTTGGAATCAATGAGTATGTGTTCATTGCTAAGTGCTATGGGACTAAAGGATCATGAGCAAGGTGAACCTACCAATAGTCCAACAGGCCTCAGGGATCGACGCACTGGAGATAGGTGAGGTGAGGTGTCTCTTGCTATTTGACCAAGAGGAACCTGGTATGATGCTATTGGTATGAGCGTTTGGGTAGTGTGAGCAGTTGGGTTGTGAGACTGGTCAATTGATTTGATGTCGTTCTATTTATTTGATTGTCATTATCCTTTTGAGCCTTTATTATTCATGTCATATTGTATACTTCCCGGTGTGGTTTTTAGATGCAGGCAGTGCCGGTAACCGAAGCCTGGAAGGGAGATAAGGTTAAGGATGATATAAGAAATCCATGGAGAATATGGGCCTGCAATAGAAATACGCTTTATTTTTGCGGGGCATCACAAATGGTTTCAAAGCCAGTCCCCAGCCGGAAGTGTAGGACTAAATCGAAGTTGGATAGTCTACATCGCCTGGGAGGAGTCGGAGAAGGTAGAAAAAAAGAAGAAATTTTTGTTTTACAAAACAAAATATAATATAATTGTTTTAAACATTGTTTTAAGAAAAGTTTTTTCTTTTTTTTGTTATTTGCCAAAAACTTTTATCTCTAGATTTCGGAACGAAATCTCTGTTAAGGAGGGTAAAATGTAGTAACCTGTATTTTCATGTTTAAACTGACAATTTAGAGTTTGTGTGCGATTTTAGCGAAAATTGGTCACAGAGGTATTTTGGTCATTTTTCCAATTTTGTAAGTCATGAATTGAAAATTTGATTTTTTGGGAAAAGTTGCGTGAGATTAAATGATATGATATTCATATTGGAAGTTAAGATTTTTCGATCTCCGTTTAGAAAATATCTCAATTTTAATCACTTTGATAAAATGCCCGTTTTTGTATTTATACAATATTTTCTGTATTTACATAACTTTTTAATTATATTATTTAATAACATAATTACAAGAATAATTATTATAATGAAATATTGTATTTTCCTAACTAGATTTTCTAAACTATACTAGCCAACCCATGCGCATTTGTGTGGTGTATGTGTTGTAGATGTGTTTATTTGTGTGTTATGCATTTGTGTGGTGTATGTGTTCATTTGTGTGCTATGCATTTGTGTGGAGGGTGTATTGTACATGTGTTCATTTAAGGGCTATGCATTTGTGTGGTGTATATGTTGTGCGTGTGTTCATTTGAGGGCTATGCATTTGTGTGGTATGTGTATTGTGTGTGTGTGTGTGTGTGTGTTTGTGTTGTGGACCACAAGTCTTAACTTGGTGACCAAGTTTCCAAGTCTATAAATAAATCACTTTCCTTTCATTCAATTTACCAATTCATTTACATTTCTCTATCTTCCTCACCTCAACTCTCTCTCTCTCTCTCTCTCTCTCTCTCTCTCTCTCTCTCCAGCACATTTTATATATAGCTTACATATATATATAGAGTGAGATATTTATATATATACATAATTATAGTTATATATACACCTCGGGTTAGTGGAAAGAAGAAGAAGAGAAGTGTTTGAGAGTTGCTCAACATCATTTAAAGGTATCGGGTTGTGTACAATATGCTTTCTAAATTCTCTGGAGTATTTCTTAGTTATCTCTACTTGTACTCTTTTCGCAGTTATGTTGTGTTTTCATTTGGAATCAATAAGTATGTGTTCATTGCTAAGTGCTATGGGACTAAAGGGTCATGAGCAAGGTGAACCTACCAACAGTCCAACAGGCCTCAGGGACCGACGTACTAGAGATAGGTGAGGTGAGGTGAGGTAAGGTGTCTCTTATTATTTGACCAAGAGGAACCTGGTATGATGCTATTGGTATGAGCGTTTGGGTAGTGTGAGCAGTTGGGTTGTGAGACTGGTCAATTGATTTGATGTCGTTCTATTTATTTGATTGTCATTATCTTTTTGAGCCTTTATTATTCATGTCATATTGTATACTTCTCGGTGTGGTTTTTAGATGCAGGCAGTGTCGGTAACCGAAGCCTGGAAGGGAGATAAGGTTAAGGATGATATAAGAAATCCGTGGAGAATATGGTCTTGTTGGGAGTTTTAAAGAAATTTTGTATTTTTATTTTAAAGAATCAAGTGTAATTCATTTTATTTTTCAATAGAAATACGCTCTATTTTTGCGGGGCATCACATTAGGCGCCTACAAAGTCCTTCGCAGACTGATAGACTATTCAAGAATCAAAACGTACTTACATCCATAACAGAGGAATATGTTTCATCATAATTGATGCCAGTTCTCTACGAGAAACCTTGTGCTACAAGTCTGGCCTTGTATCTCACAATTTCATTATCTGCGTAATGTACGTTTTCGTACAAATTTTAGAAATTCCATCAACAATTCATATGCAATTTGGTTGGAAGATGCAAATTTGCACAATGTAGGCACTTAAGGATATAATGTGTCATATTTTAAACTAGGGAGGACAACGTGCCATGCATTGTACGAGGATGCAAATTGTAATGTATATATAAAATAATAGGAAGGCAAGAATAATGGCAATGGAGTGGGTCTTGTCGAATTATCACGACAGCTGTTATTATCCTAAAATTTTGTGTTGCTGTCATCCACTTCTCTTTTGAAAATGGATTGTCATTCGCATTGATCCTACCAATATATATGTAATTATTAGTATATGAAGTGGCTGACCTCTTCTGTGTCAATAGTGACACCTATAGTTTATTTTCCTGGTTTTTTCATTAACTTGGGGACTGATTTCTGATACTTGTGGTCTAGCCTAGGTTGAACCATGATTATTAATAATGTGAGAAGTATTTCTGATTAATAAGGTATTTTTAAAACAAATCTCTGGCTTTACATATCATGAAAAGAAGTTTGGGTTCTCTTTATAACATAACCAAGGCGTTGCCTAAAAGGTTTTATCAAATGATCGTAACCGAAAGAGGTGTATCCCAGAGTTACTATTTCTGTTTAAACTTGTAGCCTTAAGAAGACCAATAAAATATTTCCTTGTGGTATGGTGTTGACGAGGTTCATCACCTTGAACATTTATTTTCTAAGCGTTCACTAAATGTCTATTACTCGTTAGCTTAAAAAATTTAAACTTTTTTTTAATGTTTATTCTTGCTTGTAACATGAATTTATTGTTGCGGTGTTGCGGTAAGCCACTCTCTGGATATTAATATTCAGTTATGTCAGAAATTACTTTTGGACCCATTATTTTTTCACAGTCTTGGGAGCGTCATATACCTTCCCGTCATGGAAAATGAATAACGTAAGCCATAAAACATGAATACTTGCAGTTCATTAGCATAGTTATTCATTTTAATATTCTTCTTTCTTCTTCTTCTTCTTCTTCTTCTTCTTTTCCTTTCTTTCTTTCACGTAACTATTGGTTGTGATATTCTTGGATGCCATTCTGACCATTTCGTTTTGCTGTGTAGGTACCCCACACAACTTTCCTTCTCGCACATGTTTGCTTCTTATTTTACCATGTAACATCGAACCTAACCCTTCATAGGCTCCAATATTATGTTGCTCACTTGCCAGAGAAAATTCAGTGGGTTATCAAGGCTGCATGGATTCTAGCTCTTTCTTATTTTATAGCATACCTGGAGACCTTATCGATTGCCAATGTAAGTGATAATCTGATGGATGTACTTGCCTTTGTTGTTGTAGTTGATGCTATGTTATTATTGCAACAATAGTGATAGATGGTTTGTGGCATAATGTTTATTTCAAAAAATAAATTGACTGACCCACAATTCCTGCACAAGCTATTATAAGTTGAATTTTGTAACATCTAGACAAGCTTTCCGTAGTACTCTGTCGTTTTTTTTTAGGTTTCAATATGTTGACATCTCTGTATTATCCAAGTTTTTATCATGTTGTAGTTATAGTAATTTCAAGATTGTGCTTGAAGTACCATAAAAGTGACAAATACATTGCTACCTATGAGTTAGCTTGAGATGTATCTCCTCCACCTCCCAAAGAGGAGGTTTGGGGTTCAGAATCCTGATGGGATAAAGTCACAAAGTAGGTGGGTGATTGTCTTACTCAAATAATAAAAAAGAAATTGAAAAGGTGTTGACACCACCCTATGTTCACTATACTGTAAATTATGGTGAGATGGTATTATTAATCTGTAAAAAGATGTGGATCATTGCTTGAGGAGGAAGAGCCAAACTATCACGTGTATGAAGCAGTTCAGCTGTCTTATAGTCTATTACGGTACAGACGACCTATGCCCTTGTGCATTCTCACTTCATATATTTTCCTAGAGTAGTTACTCGCGTTACTTGCTTGTTGGGTATTGACTTAATATTATGTTTCTCTTTCTGGTTACTTCTGTACCCGTTTTTGAAGGGAAAAGTAAGACACATATCCTGGAACATTTGATTGTAAAATGAGTTATTACTCCTGCATTTGCATTGTACATCCAAAATAGTTTTAAGAAGGGGGACCCACTGTGACTCATCTCTTCTCGACAGTCTGATCATTCGTTCTCACTTGCTAGGCACTGGGGAAAATAGTAATCAAGTAGAAAGCAAAATTCTAACAACCTATTGCCAATGCTAATACTCATTTATAATAATACTGCATAAAAACAAAAACTAAACGAAATGGATACATATACATTTTGGAGGAGAAAGAGACTGTCTTTGAGTTGACCATGGTGACAAAGGTTTTGAAATCAGCTGGCAGTGGGTGTTCAGTATACATGTTTTTGAGAGAAAGAGGCTGACTTGAAGTAGACAATTATGATGAAGGTTGGATACAGTTTGGGAATTGGAGGGATTAGGTTGAATGGGTGAGAGATGAAGAGGCGGTTAGGTTTTAAATGTGGGTTGTAAGGATAGGGTTTGGAGAGATATTGATTGAAGGGATTAGAGACGAAGAGGTGACACTAAGAGGCGATACATCCATTTTTCATGAGACATGTGGAACGTTAGAAAGGAGAGGTATTAGAATATAAGTATTAGTGTTTAAGGGTATTTATGTAATTGCTCTTTTGATTGATATATATACATGCTGGCTACCTTAAATGGTTAAGCCTTCTCTTTCTCTCTAATCTCTTAACATGGTATCAGAGCCCATATCCTAGGGTTACTTGCGCCGCCACCACACACCACCTGCGCCAACACCCATACCACCAGTCGAGACCTCCTATGCCATAGCCGCAACCCGCCAACCTCTCTCTTCATCCAATGCAGCCCACCAGACCCTCAAACCAATCAGCCACGCCAAGCCCCACCCTGGACACCCTAGCTTAAACCGGGCCTCATACACCATCTCCTACCTTAGCCGAGCCCCATCTACCCATGCCGAGACCTACCTTGGCTACCCTAGCCTAAACCGAGCACCACCAACCCTCTTTTACCCTAGTCGACACCCTCCATCAGGCAGAGAGCAACCCTGACCAATCTCATCTGATCCATCCTTCGTATTTCTCCTTCATTTATATCAGTGGACAGATTTACATCATGGGTTCTTTGACTGGACTATTTTGATTGGTGTTTTCCTCCGTTTGTATTGTCTCGGTCCCTTCATGGACCTAATTGGTTAGTTAAGTTTGTGTTTAGTGTTGATGTTGCTTTGTGTTTGTTGGTGTTGATGTTGCTTTGCGTTTGTTGTTAAATTGAAAAAAAATTTGGTTTTGTTTAAAACTCCTATCGTTATTATGGCTGACAAGAAGGGTTTGATCTCCTCGTCTGATGTTGCGAGTATGCAAATTATAACCACCAAGTTGAATAGGTCTAATTATTTGTTGTGGGCTCAATCCATGAAAGTTGCCATAGGGGCAAGGAAGAAGTTGAAATATATTGAGTCTGATGCTCCATCCAAGGATAGTAAGGATATGAAGATTGGGTATCTGAGATTTATGTGGTTATGTCCTAGTTGTGGAATAATATGGAACCTTCTGTGTGTTCGGGTGTTATGTTTTTTTCATCAGCCAAAGAAATTTGGGAGTTTATCCATGAAACTTTTTTGATGAAAAAGAATGTTTTCAGAGTTTATGAGGTTTATCAAAATTTGCTTCTGCTTCAACAGGGTGATAAATCTATTAGTGAATATTACAGCACTTTCAAAGGTTTAATGGATGAGTTGAATCAGTATCATCCTGTCACTATTGACATTGAAATTATCAAGAAGCAACGTGAAGAGTTTTATGTCTCCAAGTTCTATGGGTTACATTCGAATCTCCAGTCAGCTAAATCCCTGATTTTGGCAGGTGATGGTAGTATTCCCGCACTGGGATGTAGACACCCCATTTTTGCCCAACCCAATCATTTCAAAATAAAGTGCTCATTAAACACGAGCCTATCACTTTTTGAATCATCCCAATCTAACCTTGAATGGGAAAAAAATTGTAAATCAAAGCTATGGGGTCAAAAGGTCAACAATTCCGCATGCACCCTACCATCCACGATTATTTCTTATCCTCCAACAAATTATTGAAGACAATGCTCGGTAGAAAAATGCAAGAAAACAAAAAAAAAACCAGCAAAAGTGGATATGTCTCCTTTAGTTAGTGGTAACTTTTTCAAAATAAAAGTTTGACAAAAAAGGAAAAGATGCTCTTCCTAGCCTATAAAAGCCAGGCCTTGCAAGACTCAAAAAAAAAAAAAGGAAGGGGGGAGGAATGGAGAAAAAGAGGGTCTCTCTCTGTATTTCCCTCATACTCCTTATCTCCCTCACCATCATTTCCATCTCACTCACTTCATCATTAAATACAAAAAAAAACCTCTACAAAAAAAAGGAGTTAATATTTTTTCACCACCATACCACCCCTTCTAACCGTCACTATCAAGGTCACCACTACAATCATCTCCCTCCACCTAGCTATCATATCATCACGATTCTCATCAATATACCTCACGGCCACTGTACCACCGCTGTCATCATACCGCCTCAAATCACTTCCCAACATCCTACTCACTTACCATCAATATTCTAGCAGATTTCTCGAGCTCCTTCTAATAAATTAGGTTTATTATTATTATTATTTTTTCTCTTGTACATATTATCTTTATTCCTGCTGGATAATAAAAATAAAAATAATCCACGTCATACTCGGAATTACTTGGTTTTCAATATAAAAGTCACGTCCGACTCTGGATTACATTGTTCACAATACAGGAATCCTACGTGGTTTCTAATAAGGAGAGCCATGTTCTATTGGGGATGACGCGATTGCTAATACGGGAACCAATGTTTTACTAGGGACTACGTGATTTTTCTAACACAGAAATTCATGTCTAAATTAGAAAGATTACTTAACTTATATAAATAGAATAATAGAAAAAGAGGATTAATCGGACTCAACAACCGCCTTTGTATTCAGAGATCTTCATAGGTAAGTCTTCTTTTCCTATACACACTTCACTTCTTTCTTTTGGCCACCGTCCCTTACTTCTGGTATAAAATAAAAAATACAATAAATAAATAAATAAATAAACGAAGATAAAATAAAAAAAATACATAAAAAATGGACTTTTTTCAAAATAAAACTCTAATACCACCTCTGCTTGGAATCTGCAAATAGCACAGGTAAGACAGGTAAGTCTTCACACTTTTAATGGGCACCGACCCTTACTTCCGGTACACTTTTCAGTCATTTGGGCACAGATCCTTACTTCCAGTATTGGATTAAAAGGATCGAAAAAAAAATCAAAAATAGAAAAACAAAAAAGTACAAAAAATACATCATTCTTCAATCACTTGAATAGTCTCATTTCAATCTCAATCAATTTTTCAAAGTTTAAAATCTAGGACTATACCACGTGGGTTAAAGTTCCTAGTTACACTGACTTTTTCTCAAATCACTATATCACACGTGCACGGTCAAATGGGACCACTTTTTTCTTTTTCTAAAAAAAATCATGCATACACTCACACACAAGTCAGAACTACGTTTGGCCCAGTCTTGGGATACGTAAGCAACTCTCAAAGAGTGCGTCCATATCTATCACCATTTTCCGTCCTATTTCACTTTCTAAAAAAAAGAAAAAAAGATTTTTTTTTCTTTTTCAATCAAATGCTCCATTTTAATAAAAATCACTAAAATTGGCAACTGTGTTCGCACGGATGTTCGAGGGTGTCTAATACCTTCCCTTGACATAATAAAGTCCTCGAACCCATCTCAAAATCTCTGATTTTCGCATGGCTATTCAAAGTCACACTTTTAAAGGGCCCATTTTTCTCAAAACTGTTTTTTAAAAGTCAAAGATGAATTACTTTAATTATCTTTGTAGGGGTCCTAACACCCTGAATGTTAGGTGGCAACTCTGAACATTTCAAATAGGCCCTACAATACTCTTTTCACCCCTTCCTAACAAAAATCAAGTCGCGATTCACCCACTTTCAGGAAGCAGGACCCACACCGACAGCTTGGCGTTCTGAGGGCGCGGGCGCGACAACTGGCGACTCTGCTGGGGACAACACTTAAAGAAGACTCAGGTCATCACTTTAGTATTTTTTACAATGAGGCATTTCGTTTGTTAAAACATTTTTTATTTTACCTTTTCTTAGTAAATTCACATTCTTTTGTACAGGTGTTCGTGACTCAGGTTGAAATAAAACTGCAAGGCAAATGCCAAAATTGCAAAGGCCAAAGCCAAGATCTTTAACTATCACGCACACTACACACTGGCATGCAAGCATAACATAACTCTTCCTTAAGAGGAAACCTTTAGGATTAGATAGGAGGATTAGTAAGTGGAATAGCGTTGCGGTAGTACCGCCGGCACCAGCACCAAAACTTCCTGCGCTCGAACCACCAACCTGAGAAGGTGCTTCGGTGCCGGAGGTTTGAAGGTTCGGGAACCAGACCTAAATAAGACTACATTAGATGTAAACCCACCCCACATAGTCACATTCTGCACGTACATTCAAAACTTTTCAAAAATATAATACGGTGCCGATAAACCGCCTAAATTCTTTTCTATCCTCCCCTTATATAAATAGGGGATGGAAAAACTTTTCGAAAGCAATAAACGGAGCCGACGAGCTACCGGATTCTTCTTTGTCTTCCCCCTGCACTTTTTACAAACCAGGGGGCGGAAGAACTTTTCAAAATCAAATAAACGGTGCCGAAGGGTTACCCATTCTCACTTATTCTCTCCTTATATTTTAACAAAGATGGATACACTTTTTCAAAACTTCCTAATGGTATCAAAAGCATGCCCATTCTTTCTTATCTTTTCCTTACATTTTCACAAGGATGGATACACTTTCTCAAATTCATAAACGGCTCCTAAGGCTGCCTAATTCTTCTCCATCTTCTCCCTGCACTTGTATATAGACCAGGGGTGGATAAACTCATAAACAGCACCGGAAGGTTGCCAGAATTTTTCCAAACTCGTTCTCACCTTTCAAAACAAAAATAAAACTCCCCAAGGACAAAACCACTTTTCAAAGGCATTTGGAGATGAGGCCGAAAGGCTATCCAGATTCATCTTGTACCTTGGGAACACACATCACACTGGGGCAGTACTCCCCCATCTCTAACGAGTCACTGGGAGGAGAATTCCTATTTCTTTTCTTTGAAGCGACTTACTAACTTTGAATCTACCTCTACTTCTTCTGACCTCCACTTCAGGCACATTTCTGACAGAGGTCAACATGGGAAGCTTCTACACACTCAGCCTACTCCCTGCATCATCGACTTCTCCACAGATCGAGAAAGTTTGAATGGAGAACCAGTCCAAGCAGCTCTGAATTTCGAATCCAAACATGTCCAAGCGTCAAGCCTATGCAGGGCCGGATGACAAAATCCGAGGATATCAAATCCAAGCAGTACCTGAGCATTCGCGATTGTTCGAACCCTCAAGCCGCTGAACCAATTAGCCTACTCCTACCCATATACATCTACAAACTTTCGGTCATGTCCAAGACGACCCTCGTAAAAGACCAAATCACCACCCACTGCCTAGAATGCCACTCTTCACGAGGCATCAAAATGCCACACAGGGGCAGTTTCTTCATTACTGAATATATGCACTGTCTGCTTTATATAAATACAATCATTTCTTAACCAAAAAAAAAAATTTCTTCATCATTCAATAATTATCATCATGCTCTAAAATCTCATAATTCATTGGATATGACTGTCTTGTAACTTGTTGAAGCCAATTTGGACATCGCATTAGACTTTTGAACGTGACACGTGTCCGATCACCATGCAATCACAGTCCATGACAGAATATGCCAAAAAAGCTTCAAGTCTATAATTGATCATTACAGTATTTGACATTGCTCATCATCGCAAGTACATACTGCTCTCCAACTGCTGTAGCATATGGACAGCACACTCTCAAGGGAAAGAATACCTCAGATCCAAACTCAAGGCGTGTCACGCATCGATCAAGTATCAATTGGGGCAGCCCATTGCTCCTCATTTCAAAGTCGCACATATATGATTTCTAAAATCCAACTATACTCATGTCAAAATGATGCGAGGAAATCATTTCAGCTATCCAAACACTATCATCCACTTGCTAGCCCACTTGAGCCATACAATAAAAATTTCTCTTCAAATTCAAACCCCCTGAGGATCACCCCCCACACTGGGGCAATGCAGAGAGAGAGAGAGAGATAAAAGAAGCTCGGCGAAAAAAAACAAGAAAAAAAAAGAGAGAGAGAGAGCTCAATACAGAAGTTGGAAACGAATCCATAAAATACTATTCGACTTCGATACTCACTTCGAATTGGGGCAATTCTTTCCCAAGTCGCATTTACTCCACAATACTTACCCATACTAGATTAGGGCAGGCAAAAGAAAAAACAACAAAGCTTAAGGTGATCTCAGGCATTCCAGTCAACCTTTTCAAAAAAAAAAAACTTTGAGCCTTCATGCAATCCTTCATTTCTTAACCATGAACCTGGCCTACAATACAACCCACTAAAAGTCCACTCTGATTGACACAAGTCTTGTTGGATTTATTAAATCATACTTTGCATCATTTCAAGGACATGGGCCATCACATACTGTCAAATTCAAGATAGTCTGACGGGCGTAGTGAAAACCTCAAAAGATCACTACGAGTAAATATCAAGACTATAGGAAAACCGTCAACACAACAGATACAGACAAGGATTAGGCATTCAACAAATACTGGGGCACTGAACCCATGAAAGTCAAAATACGTTGTCTTCTAGCGTTCCAACAAGCAGCAAGATAGACAATATTTACTAACTTATGAACATTCTTTTGCAGATGATAAACTCATGCATCAAACATTTTTTGTAAATACTCTGTACATAGCTTAACATCGTATTCAAAAACAAAAAAAATCATTCATGCTTTACAATATAGCAGAAAAATAGACATTTATGGAGAGAAACTTTGTTCTTATTAAGTCCTACCACTTCTTTTGTGGTCCATAAGATTAGGAGCACACACTTGGATAGTTATGATGAGACTATCTATGCTATAACTTATGTAACATTACTATTAAAAACATGAACCACATATCCACATCCTCAAAAGTACATCGGTTCTTTTTTCCAAATTTACCGCCTAATATATAGTCATTTGGGAGTGGAAGTGGAACGGGTTACTTATCATGCAACTCGGATTGAAGACTTTTCTTCAGTTTCTAAATTGTGGTAAAGTTGCGCTACATTTACATTTCATTTGATGACAGACCGAACTTGTTAGGCTTAAAATTGATTATGATAAAACCTCCTACAAATATTCTTTCCACCATAGATATAAAGAAGCTTCTTTCACCCTCGCGTTCTTTGGATGGTGCATAAAATAAAAAGTTGTTCTAAACTAATTAAAATGCTGGTAGGAAATTACTCTCTGAGTGCAAAATTTCTGATAAAGTCTTATCAATATATGATGGGACAGTATGGTGTGAGAAGTAGGTCTACAAAATTGTTATAATAAATATTATACATCTGATTTCATCCTTTAGCTAGGCCATATGGTGCTTATCTGAATACCCTACTCTATTGTAAATTCAACTATTTTCCTGATTTTTGAAACTAATTAGAATTTAGTTGAAATCCGCTTTTCAAAATTAAAATTGTGAATTTTACTTTCTTTCAACGAGTTATTCTGAAACCTATTTCTTAAAGGCATGTACTTTACTGATTCTCTGTAAGAGTACTGCCGTCTAGGTAGCACTCGGAATTCCTAGCAAATGGATGGATCATGAAAAGACTAAAACAAGTATTGTCAGAGCTAGATATATATATATATATATATATCGTGGTCCATTCTCTGCGAGATTAAGCTTTCTGAGCAACTTGTGACTTAACATGGTACCAAACATATTGCACTTGATTTTATGTCTTCACCATAATAGAGTTCCCTTTGTTATCTTTCCATATGTGAGATGGGATCACACGTGAGGGAGGTTTTAGAGCTTGATGCCTCGAGATATGTTGTTGGGCATATTGTTAACAACATAAAGTTTTGGAACAATTGGTGACTTAGGTAACATGTTAACACGAGTAAAAGAAGGTAGTAGTAACATTATTAGGAATTAGAATCCACGTCCAAAAAGAACAAGCGATCCGCATCTCAGTACCAGACCATGAGAAAAACCACCATGTGACAACATGCCATTGTTGAGTGTTTCAGAAAGCTTAGAGAGAACTAACATTGCTCTCTCTCATTTTATTAATCAATAATAAAATAATATAATTATAAGAGTGCCCTTAGAGAAGGAATAGCATAAACTAATAGTAAGACCAAACATAATAAAACATCTCTCAACACTCCACCTCAAGTTGGTGCAAAGATATCTCTCATGCCCAGCTTGCTAAGAATGCAGTGAAATGGCCGACCAACAAGACTTTTAGTCAGAACATCCGCTAATTGTTCTCCATAGCTCACGAATGGTGTACATATGCATCCACTATTCAACTTCTCTTTAATAAAATGCATGTCAATCTCTACATGCTTTGTGCGGTCATGTTGAACTAGATTGTAAGCAATTTCAATAGCAGCCTTGTTATCACAGTATAACTTCATTGAATCATTTGGTCCAAATCCAAGATCTGATAGTATAATCTGGACCCATAACAACTCACACACTCCTTATGCCATAGCCCTGAATTCTGCTTCAGCACTAGACCTAGCTACCACTGATTGTTTCTTGCTCCTCCACGTAACCAAATTACCACCCACAAATGTACAGTAACCTGTGGTTGACCTTCTATCGGTCATGGACCCAGTCCAATTAGCATCAGAATAGGCCTCTACTAAAGTGTGTCTATGTCTAGTAAAGCATAACCCTTTTCCTGGTGCTGACTTTAAGTGTCTAATAATTCTAAACATTGCATCAAGATGAATTTGCTTCGGATCATGCATAAATTGACTAACCACACTAACATCAAACGCAATATCTGGTTTAGTGTGTGCCAAATAAATTAATTTTCCTACTAACCTCTGGAATCTCCCCTTTTCAACCGGCTCTCCATTGGGATCATCTCCAAGTTTTAGATTTGGATCCATTGGCGTATACACTGCTTTGCTTCCAAGCATACCTGTCTCCTTAAGCAAATCTAGGACATGCTTTCTTTGTGAAATAAATATGCATTCCTTGGATCTTGCTACTTCAATTCTTAAGAAATATTTCAATTCTCCAAAAACGTTAATTTCAAATTCCTTAGCAAGGTATGATTTCAAACACTTCATCTCTTCAAAATCATTACCTATGAGAACAATATCATCTACATAGACAATTAAAGCAGTCACCTTCTCATGTGATGAGTGCTTAATAAAAAGAGAATGATGATCACCTTGGCTCTGTTTGAAATCATATTTGATCATAGCTTAGGAGAACCTAATCAAACTAAGCTCTAGAAGACTGCTTTAGACCATGTAAGGATTTCCTGAGGCGACATACCTTCCCTCTCGTTTTATCATCGTTGAACCCAGGTGGACTGTCCATATAGACTTCCTCTTCCAAGTCTCCATGGAGGAACGCATTCTTCACATCAACTTACGCAAATGCCATTCACAATTAGCTGCTAAAGTTAACAATATTATAATGGAGTTCATCTGTGCTACAGGTGCAAACGTCTCTTGATAGTCTATCCCATAGGTCTGAGTGAAGCCTTGGCTACCAATCTAGCTTTTATACCTTTCAACTGTTCCATCTACTCTCTACTTCACGGTGAACCCCCACTTACACCCAATTGTCCTTTTTCCACGAGATAATTATGCTAATTCCCATGTGGCATTTTTTCTAAGTGCTTTCATCTCTTCAACCATAGCCAATTTTCACTTAATATCAACAAGAGCTTCCTGTACATGGTTCAGGATAGAAACAGAATCGAGTTTGGACACAAATGCCCTATAAGACGGGGAAAAACGGGTGTAGGAAACAAATTTTGAAATTAGGTGTTTAGTACATTCCCTAGTGCTCTTGCGAAGAGCAATAGGAATAACTCAACTGGAGAAGGAGAACTAGAAACAGGAGTAGTAGAAATAGGAAAGGTAGGAGAACTAGGAGTAGTAGACACAGTAGAAGTAGAAATATCTAAATGTTCATCCATTGAAGAAGGCAATTGTAGTGGGATTGGAGAAACAATCCTATGATCTGTTGCCCCAAATATTTTTCTCCCCTTATTTTTTGAATAAGTCAACAGCTCCTTCATCTTATCTCTTTCACTTCCTTCTTTTTTTTTTCTCCTTCTTTCTCATTTTTTTTTTATTTTTCTACTTCTTTCTCATTTTTATTTTTTTTCTCCTTCTTCCTCATATTTTTCTTCTCTTTCCTCATCTCCTCCCACTATAAATGGAACTGTTGCTCCAGACTTCTCTTCCCATGACTTGCTTTCCCCCTGAAGGGATGGCAGGGAACCGTGGAAATAGGACACACGTTCATCAAAGGTAACATCTATAGACATGAACCACTTACGAGAGGGAGAATGATAACACTTGTGCCCTTTTGTGTTGGAGAATAGCCGACAAAGACACATATAAGAGCACGGGGATCTAATTTATTACGAGAGGGAGAGTGATTGTGAATAAAACAGACACAACCAAAGACTTTCGGAGGAGTAGGAAAAAGAGAAGACGGTCGAGTAAGAAGTTCAGCTGGGGCTTTCTTACCAAGCACACAGTTGGGAACACGATTGATAAGGTGTGCAGTAGTAAGGACTGCTTCACACCAATATGACTTAGGAACTTGCATCGAGAACATCATTGACCTAGCTGACTCTAATAAGTAACGATTTTTTCGCTCAGCTACTCCATTCTGTTGAGGAGTATTGGTGCACGATGTTTGATGAATCATACCATGTTCAGATAAGCAATGGGTTAGATCACCATAAATATATCCCCCCCCCCCTTTATATGATCTAACAACCTTTACAGCTGTATTAAACTGAGTACAAATCATCTTGTGAAAGATTTAAAGAGAGAGAAAAAAAAAACACTTTTTTTCTTTCATCAAATAAACCCCATCGTGCGAGTACAATCATCTATAAAAGTGAAACCATTTATAATCATTCAAATTAGAGATAGGGGAAGGACCCCAAACATCGGTATGAATAATAGAAAATGGAATTATACTTTTATTAATACTCGAGTTAAAAGTATCATGATGGTGTTTTCCTAGTTGACATGCTTCATAAGAAATGTCAGAAACATTTTTATTAGGAACTAGAGAGGGAAATAAAAAACGAAGCAAATAAAAAGAAGGATGTGCTAATCTCTAGTGCCACAGCCATGTGTCTCGGGGAAGAGTCTCTCTTTATGTGGTGTGAGCAACTTCTGTTAACTTCCCATTTGTAACCCCATCAAGCAATAAAAAAAAAGACCATTCTCCTCTCTACCACTGCCAATCCTTTTCTTTGTGGAGAGATCCTGAAAGACTCGGTGAGATGGGAAGAAAGTTACACAACAATTGAGATCCCATGTAATTCGACTAATAGAAATTAAGTTAGTCGAAAATTTTGGAACATGAAGAACTGAGGTTAAGCCAAGTGCACTAGAGACATTAACAACACCTTTACCAGAAATAGTGGAAGGTGTACCATCTGGGTTCAAACCTTCTCTTTCCCTGAACATGGATTATAAGTAGAGAAAACACTAGAAAGACCAGTCATATGATCGGAAGCTCCCGAATCAACTATCCATGGTTGTTGAGAAGTAAAAAATGAAGCACTAGATAAATTAGCACAATTACCTATATGGGAAAAAGAAGTCGAGGCACTAGTGGGAGGATCCAACTGAGGCATTATACATCGTAGAGTCTCCCTATCGGTATTACTGATGGTGCTAGGTCCAGATGAAGTAGTTGGAGTAGATACCCCCTCCTGATGAGACAAATTTAATTCAGTAGATAAGTTTGCACGAGGTCCACTACCTCGGCCACCATGTCCACCACAGCCACCTGACATAGGAGGATGACCATGGAAGCTCCAGCACTTATCCCGAGTATGTCTAGAACGATTACAATAGTCACACCATAGCTTATCCTTGTCATCACCCACTTCAGTATGGCAAATTGTAATCATTACGAGGTATATGAGTCTTACCACCACGATGACTTGAGGAAATCAAGGTAGACTTGTCAGCTGAGGATTGAGGAAGCATGGCTGATAGGCGACTCTCTTCATTCTGAACATGAGCAAAAGCTTCTCTCAGAGTCGGAAGTGGCTCCATGCCAAGAATCTTGCTTCGAACCGGGTCAAATTTGAAATGTAAGTTTTGAAGCTAGCAACATCGATAGGACAGACCGGATGATGCGTAGTCAGATGATCAATGTATTTCCAAAGAGTTCCCAATGTAGTAAAGTATTGCAAAGTAGAGCGATCCCCCTGTACTTCTGCTTCAATAGCTCTCCGTAACTCGTGGTTTTGAGCCACATTCCCTTTATGAGAATAGGTCTCTGCAAGTGTATCCCAGATATCCTTGGCAGTCTCCATCTCAAAGAACCTATCAGCAATCTCGGTCTCCATAGAATGTGTAAGCCAACTCATAACCAAAAAAATTGTCCACTTCCCACTTTGCATAAGTAGGATCTTCAATGCTAGGAGCCTTGAGTGTGCCATTAACATAACCAAATTTAGACCTTCTTTTGAGCCAAAACATGGTTCATTAAGACCAGGATAAATAATTCTCACCATTCAGAAGCACCGTGGTGATCTTGGACCCAGGGTTCTTGGTAATGATTCTCTCATTACCTACAGGAGAACTTGTGGTTTCAGCAATCTTTTGAGTCAAATCGTCCTTTACCATATCGAGGAAAACAAGCACAACCAACAATTATGAAATCAAGACACTCCTAGCATTTACATGCACCACTTTGGTGCTATTGTCCAATCTATGGACAAATCATGGGTCCGAAGACGGACCGAAGAAGAAGGAAAAACGGATTACGATCAGAATAACCCAATTATGGTGGAGTCCACCCTAGGGTTTAGAAAACTTGAATAAGATAGGAATACAGGATGATAAGGATCAGTCCAGTGTACCCCAGTTGGGGTAAAAAAAAATCAAGCCAGTTGAGAAAAAATAGTCTCCCGAGTGAACAGTAATGATGAACAATAGCATGAACAGTATGATGAATAGTGACATGAACAGTGTCGATGAACAATGCTCAGGTTATGTTTGTGGGTTGCAACTATGGTGGTTGGTGGTGGTGGAAAGATCGAGTCCCCTATTAGGGTAGCTCTGATACCATGAAGAAACTTTGGATCCAACCCAAAAGCTTAAACTATTAGGTGGAGAGGCCCAACATGTATCTAGCCATAGTCAAACACATATTTATTCAACGTGGGACATATTATCTAACACGCTCCCTCACGTGCAGCCTCTTCTTAGGTGTGTCACGTGCGCCTCTTTGGGTCTTATCATCGTGCAACCTTTTGTTGGGTCAGTTATTGTGGGGGTGTGGACTATTTTTTTTTTATTTTATAAAGGGTTGGAAATGGGCCTGGCTTTGATACCATGTTAAGTTTTTCAGAAAGTTTAGAGAGAACTAACGTTACTCTCTCTCATTTTATCAATCAATAATAAAATAACATAATTACAAGAGTTCCCTTAGAGAAGGAAATAGCATAAACTAATAATAAGACCAAAAATAATATTACATCTCTCAACACCCATCTAGTCTCATCTCTATATATTGGAAACTATCTTGAGAAATACCACAAAAGCGACCTCGGGAACTGAGAAACGGAACACCACATATCCCACCTTCGATAACAACTAGCTCTCTCCGTTTCACCATAGGCACCCATCCCTTCCTAAAATTAGTGGCTTGAAATGTCAAAAATACATAAAAACAAAAAGCACGGTGTGGATTATAGTTATGCTACTATACAGAGATTTTCTCGATCTGGAAATCTGTGTGCTCCCGAGACGATTTTTTTTGTTTCTATTTATACACGAGTATACTTTTTTTTTCTTATCAATAAGATTATAAATTTACCATGTGATGTTATTTTGTACTGTTTGAAAGTTGTTGGGGAGGGGGGTTGTTTGAGTTTATCATAATGAGTTGTCTAATTGTACAGAAAATCCTATTCTATCCAAATCTTGTATCCCAAATGATTCTCAAACACATGTGATTGAAGTTTAGAGTTGGAAGAAAGCAATGAAAATGATTTAAGCTGACTAATGGAGTAGCTTATTTTTTTTGTTTGGGAGTGCTAGAAACAACCAAATATGAGTAATAGTAGACTTTTTTGTTTGGAGGTGCCAACAGATAACAAAATATGAGGTATAGTACACATACATGTATATTAGTATAAACAATCTACCACATGTGAGGGGTGCAATGGCACCCCCCACCTAACACACAGTTCTGCCCCTGCTCATGAGTAAAGTGTCTTCTAAATCCAATAATAAATGCTAATAAGTACAGAGTAATTCCTTGAGTTTAGCACTATATCCCACTCCAATCACATGCTACCATAACTCATTTCATGTCAATAAGAAACCTCCTCCGTCCATAGCACTAAAAAATACCAATCCCTATAAGTCGATTGCATTCATCAGTTTGGTAGAGGTGCCAACAGATAACAAAATATGAGGTATAGTACACATACATGTATATTAGTATCCCCAAATGGAAGGTACTTCTACCATCTCATGTATGTATTTGTTCCTAATTCCATCATTTCGGTAAATCCATTTGTTCACTGCAGATTCTAACCAAGTCTAACAACTTCTTAAAAGCACAAATTTTCCCCTCTTTTTTTTTTTTTTTTGGAAACAAATTTTGCAGAGTTGGGTCAAACCAAAATGCAAGAAGTTACGAAACCAATGCCTGACATTTTAAAAAATGTTGCTAATAAAATACTTTCCACGTTCCATATGCATTCTAGATATCGCGTGTTTATGTATAATCAACGTTACAAGCTAAAATTGGATTCAATAATGATATACCCATTCCCTCAACCACACCCCCAACCACATTCAGCACATCCTGCCCCTTGATTCTATAGTGGGTCCTATGTGGAACTCATGTGGAACCCACCAGAATTAAGGGCAATCAAGGTGTAGAAAAATATGTACGCAAGCATACGAGTCGGGTTTAGGTCACTTACCTAGCGGAATAACCCAATGGATCGCCGAACGGTGTTGTTACGAGCCCGGCGTCTTCACACATGAACTGCTGCTCCATGTTGCCTCCGTGTACCCTCTTGTGCTCCGCATAGGTCGTGAAGATCACTACTAGAGCGGTCCTCGTACGTATCACGTGCTAAATCCCATGGCTCCTTTGGTGATGGCCAAGAGAGAGAAACCGTAGGGAGAGAGAGATAGAGAGGCTACTGTGATATTAGGGATGCCCAAATATGTGTGTTTATATCATATATATATACACATAATAACCAAACCCTAGGGCTCCAAAAGCCTAAGCCCATTGGACCCGGTCCAATGTATGCGGGTGCCCATATGGCCCACATATTTCTTACATCTCCCACTCACCCACATAGGGCTAGTACAAAAACCAATCTCTCAACACAACGGAACTTCTCAACTCTTCATACAGGGAAATAGAACGTGCGACCTTACGAAAAGAAAATACAGCGACAGGAGTGTAATGCCAAATCATCACCATAACCAGCAAGACACATCACTCGGAAGCTTCTCGTGTATGCCTTAGACGATTCAACCACACCGGACACAGCATTCTCAATCCCTCGGTGAAAAGAATTGCTGTACCACCTCAATGTAATGTCCTCATGACATATCAGTAACAAATTACGATTGTCGCAGGCCTACTAATGAGTCACAAAAACATGGTGTGTTATTGAATGGTCTTCCCTGAGCCCACATGTCAATCCGACTAACTTGACCGCTTGCCCAGACACGCCCCATAGAACAGAATTGTCTCGTCGTCCGAGGATAGCATGCTAAAGTAGCTGTCATCAAGCGTCCTCTTCATGACATAGTCTCAAGTCGTGAAGGCAACCAGTTTGTAGGATAACCAATGTCTTGGATATACTACATGGCTCACACAGCAATGAAGAGGAATCCATTCACTGCTCCACAATCGATCGCAAAAGCACATACAGTATGAAATGTATGTTATGGCGTTCTTCCATAAAAATGGGCATGTCACTCTGTGTTTGGAAAAACAAGTAACGCCATACGAATCTTAGTCTAGACGTTACACAAAACGTCTAACCTGAGTCTCCCAGCACAGTCGCTTCTCTTAGCGCCCGTCTGAAAACTCACATTCGGCTATTAACAGGCTACATAGAGTCGTGGGATGTCTCTATGTTCGACCAAGTATAAGGTCTCATCTTAGATCCATCTAAGGCGACATATAGAAATAATAGGGTTTATATCTAGCTCGCTGTTCTTATACTGCGTAGATATAAGTGTTCAAGCTCGCTTTCTAAGCGCTATGGACACACATATCCTAGCTAGCTATCTAAGCGCCATGAACACAAATGTCTCATCTTGCTCGCCATCTAAGCGCCGTAGACACGCATGTCCTACTTCGCTATCTCGGCGCCAAGGTGAATCACCCGTGTGAGCAGGTCGATTCAAGCCCGGTGACATTTAAGAAATGTGCATTCGTTCCACTTATAACAAATATATATATATATGGAAACCAACTAGTTTATAAAAACTTGAATAGTAATGTCAATACCACAATAAAATGTCTAAGCACATCAAATCCTCCAATGGAGATGTGCCTTAAGACAACTTCCCTTTGCGCAAACCACATCTCAAATGTGACACGTGCTAGAATGGTTTTTGAAATCTTTCGCATATGCTTAGACTTACGTGCTATCACTGTAGATGAGCACAACCTCATCACTATGAGGTGAAGAGCCTAGCCACTGCAAAAACTCTTCAACCAAAATAGCTCCTCAAACCGCCGTAGAGCACACCGCATATTATGCTTCCATTGTGGACAGCATAAGGCAAGGTCCACAGTCCTGCGAACATATCGCAAGATACTCTTCACTACTCTCTAGTGGTAGGACCAGGGTTGCTACGACAACGACTAATTAAACCAACCGCATAGCAGACATCTGACCGAGTACACACATTAGCATACTTCAGATTCCCTATTGCGAACGCATATGGCAAACTGGACATTTGTTTCCTCTTCTCATTATTCTTAAGACATTGATCTAAGGTCAAGGTGAGTCCCCAAAAAATGGAATGTCTATGGGTTTATAGCTTTTCATGTGAAAAATGTTCAAGAAACCTCGAGAGAAGCTTCAGAGAACGATCTCTCACAATCTAAACTCCCAACACGTGGTTGGCATCACCCATATCCTCAATCTCAAACAGAGAGGACTACCACTCTCAAGCGGCGACAATGGAACTCATCTCGTTCCTAGCTATCAACATACAAAGAGTTAGAACACTTTTCTTGGACCGTTTAATGTACACACATTGTACCACTGCCTAGACGATTGTTAACTTGAGATAATAAATAGATCGTTTGAGACAGCACACTTTTGCGCTCATCCCCTTTGGTCACAATACCAATGGGATGATCCATATTTATCTCGTCGTCTTGTTCTCCATTGAGAAAAGAGCAGTTTAAACATCCAACTAAAAAGGTTCAAAAACTAAATATGCGACAATTGCTAGGATAAGGCGAATGGAGTCAAATCTCACCCTTTGGGAGAACATGTTTCCATGGTCTATACCCTCTCTGGGTACAAACTATCGCCACAAGGCGCGCCTAATACTTGTCAATTGAACCATCTGCCTTGCATTAGATTTTGTAAACACACTTGTCTCCAATAGCCTTACGCACAGGCAGAATGTCAACTAACTCCTAGACCTTATTTACGTCCATAGGGCTCATCTCGTCTGGCATAGTAACTATCCACTCAGCTTCAGCAGACGAAGAAAAATGCTTCAACAAAAGAAGCAGGCTCATCCTTATCCACTTATGCACACATTTGCACACATATGAAAATGTCTTCCTCAATTTCAAAACAGCAATAGGGAACGTTTTCCTCATCACCATACAGTGTACTACCTGAGAATCTTAAGTGCCTAGTGGTGCACTCCCACTATCTGGTACACTCACACTAGCGTCTAGCGGTGTACTCCCACTCGGCTGGAGACTAGTACCATTTTATAGCGATTACTGGATGTGGAATCTCAATCTCCCCACCCTCGCTTAAAGATGGTATGTTGTCTTCAACATCCTCCAACTCATGGAGGTCAAGATTTCTCTTAGTAATACAAATCTGGGAAAGTCATCCTCAATATCATGTGACACCATTTCTGTCATTCCTATACCCGTTTGTTCATTATACGAAACATAGGCTGTCGAGCTATTAGAATACCTTTTAAAGGTATGCTTTCTAGCTCTCGAGCGTAGTTTCTCGCACTTATGCAAGGTATAGTGAACATAACCTCTTGAGCTCCACGGGCGCAAATGCTCCAAAATGAGCTTTCCGCCTTTCCATAGCTCATAAGGGGGTAGAAGGAACTGACTGAGGAGAGACACTCTACTATGTAGGCAGCAATCAAGAGTACATCCTCTCAAAACAATACTGGGAGGTTGACTTGCGCCATCATAATCCTAGCCATATCTAGGAATGTCTTATTCCTTCTTTCTGCAACATCATATTATTGCGGAGTTCCGGAATAGAAAGTTGTATGCGTATCCCCTTTTTCCTCACACAATTCCCAGAACTGATTAGATAAGTACTCGCGATCCTCACATCGAGCAAAAACATCTATAAAAGTGAGAAAATAAGAGGCGCCATGACGTGCCTTTACAACCATAGGTCCACAGATATTTGAGTGAACTAGATTTAATGCTTGAGTAGCTCTAATAGCCTCTCTAAAAGGCTTTCGACATGTTTTGCCAACTAAGCAAGACTCACACATAGGCAGGTCAACCTCAGCGAGTAGACCCAAAAAGGGCTTCTCGAGCTAATCAAGTCATCCTATTACATCCTATGCGTTCAAGTCTAGCATGTCATGTCTCAGAATAAATGAGTAATAGAGGAAACTAGAATTATATAAAACAACTCTTAAGTAGTTATCCCTAGATAACCATGTCCTAGTAACACTACCACCCAAAAATGTCCATCCTATTACCACCGAACTGAAAAACGTCCTCGATTGCGCTCTTCCACCTTGTTAGCCTTGGGCGCAAACTTGCTGGCCCCACCCTGCCTCTAGGCGGGTTTACCCTTACCATTGCGTTTAGGCCCACTGGCCTTGTGCCTACTTCCACTTATGGAAGTAGTGGTCAAGAGTGTAGCTATACGGTTCGCCTCACCTTTTTGGCGCTCCGTATTCAGCTCAACATGTCAGAAAATGTCAAAACCCAAAAATTTAACATTTCCGTTGTGGATCATGATTTGTTTTCTATGGACCCGCGAATCAGACAAATAACTAATCATAGCCTGAAACTGCAATTCGCCAGTAAAGATGTTCCGAGTATTCTGAAATCACGAATCATACCTGTCATCGACCTTAGATGTCCAGTCATCGTGTACTTGGAACGTTTTCTTTACTTTCCCGAACTTCATAACTAGATGCTTAATCTAGTAGTGAATGTGCCATCGAAAACAAATTTGAGCTGATCTCATAATACCTTGGCTATTGGGTAGTACATATACTTCCCAACAAGATCATGGTGCATGCTGCTTATCATAAAGCGCGTGCTATGATCCTTCTCGAGCCAAGTATTATAGGCTATTAAGGTTATAATAATATTGCGGCCCATTATTCGGTTTAATGGGTTGGACCATAGAATAAGCCTAAAGCCCACAAGCTCTTACTCATTCTATCGGTGTGTTACTTTACAGTGTCATATTAAAAAAAATTAGTCCCTTTTAAACTTGTTACTCTTACAAAGATCGACAAAGTGTGGTTTGGAAAATTTTTGTTTTTGTGAATCCAAAAATTTGAAGAGAAATATTTGAAAACATGCGCAAGGGGTTGACATTATTATTTGCACATTTCATAAGGTTTGTTTTAAAATCCAATTACAAATGAGTTTTCCCCTTTCTACAATTTAAGACCAAAAAATTCGCTATTGCTCATTAATCAAATCTTAATTTTGTAAATCAAGAAAAATCTTTTATAATTGATTTTTCTAAACAAACATCAATTAGATGGTACAATTACCTATCTAAGATCATCCACAAGATATAAAGTGCGCCATACAACAAAAGTGCGCATGGACCCCCACGTGGGTCCGAATTGACAACTTAGAGCTTATGTTAAGGTAATTCAAGTGTATGATTTATGAACAAAGAAAACCATCCCTTTACAAGTAGGCTTTTCCAATACAAGAAATGTAAACACTCGTCCTCACATTACATTTATAGCCCATAAAAAATAGGGATGCTTTGTTCATAAACATATACAAGAACAGCCTTAAACATACATCGTGAGGACACAAGCTCCATAAATTGTCAATTAATTGTCCATTCATTTAAGCCAAATTAAATTGTATTAATCACACACATCAAGCACTCATGTGGTCTTATTCAAAAAATGAATGGACTCATCCGTCACTCCATTCAAGGAGGAGGAATTAGAGGTCATAGGGTCAACCAATCACAAACAACAGTAATTAAACGTGACCAACAATGCAATGAGCCTCTAAAATAATAAAATGTGCAATAAAATGATTATTGCACAGCCCGGATAGCTCCCATAAGCTAAGTAAAATCAATGAAAAAATCCTGGATTTTTCATTAATTTTAACCCAATTTTAGGTCTTAAAACATAATTTAAAACCAATTTATTGAGGGCCTTTTAAATTAACAAATCAATTTAAAACTTATGGAAAAATTTAATTAACTGAAAAACATATTTTTCATTATAAATAAAAATTTCTGGAATTTCACCAAGGCCAAAAAACATTTTGAATCAATTTAACGAAACAAATTGATTTAGTTAAACAAAATTAACTACGAGCAACTAAATTCCCCAAAATACAAAAATTTTCAAGAATTTGTTCTCCAAAGATTTTCAGTGGTCTAATATGGTGTTCCAAACACCCCATATTAATTTTAAAAAATTAATAATCTATTTTGGCTATTTTTTAGCAATTAAATAAATGTCCATATGCATACATTTTATGCTCTAAAATACCAAAACAAGAATGAGATAATTCATAAAATTTTCTCAAGCCTCCAATCAGTGTATAAAAACACTAGACATCAGATTCAAGAATTAACAACTTTAATTGGTCATATTTTAAGCAATTAATATTGTGTACTCAACACAATATATATGCTCTAAAATATGTGCCAAAGAGCGAGAAAATACACTAAAATAATTTTCTCAAGCTACCACTAGTGTTCTAAACACATTGTGTTAATTCCCTGAACTAGCAATCAAAAAAATATTTTAAGCAATTTAATATGCGTACAAAAACACACAATTATATGCTCTAAAATATTAATATGATTGAGATAATTTACCAAATATTATCTATGGATCTCACAATATTTTACATGGTCTTAAAACAGTGTCCCTTATGTCCCATATTAATTACAAAAATTAATAATGTATTATGGCTATTTTAAGCAATTAAATCAACGTCCATAAACATTAATTACTTGCTCTAAAATACCATAAATACAAGTAATTTACACAAAAATTATCTTAGAGTCCCTTACAGTGTACTAAACACTATATATTGATTTCAAAAAATAATATTCATTTTTAGATATTTTAAGCAATTAAAAACACGTTTAAAACATATTTTTATGCTCTAAAATACCAAAAATTAATGAAATAATTTACTATAAAATTATTTCTGGTCCCACACAGTGTCCTCAATATTGGAAAAACAAAATTTTAATTTTCCATATTTTTTCTGAATTTTAAAACAATTAGAACTCATTTTATTCGATAAAATGGGTGGTTTTAACAAAACAAATAATTGAGGGGCAAAACTGTAAAAACAGCTTGGGTGTATCTTCTTCCCTAGATGAAGAACAAAACGCAGCCATGTGCTGCGGCGTGATGCCATCTTCCAGAGGCCATTGTCACTTTATTCTAGATCCAAATCTCTTGTATAATATACCATATTAAAGCTCATGTGGCCTAGTTTCAATATATACAATAAAACAGATTTGTTGTTCGTGAAAAATGATCAGAAAACAGTCGCAAAGTTTCTGGAAAATTAGGACTATATGAACCCATAAAATTAGGGTTTGTAATATCTCCCTCGTTTGAGATAATCATACCATGAGACTTTAAGGGGGGACTCTAGGGATCATTAGGAACACAACCATGTAAAAAATTCGGACCCACATTGGAGTTTTGTACTAGACCCACTTGAAAATCAATTTTTCAAAGTTTTCATAAAAGCTTACTTGAAGCTTTAATGGCAGATTCAATTCGGGTGATCTACGGGCGAATCAAACACCTATAGGCTCTGATACCAATGTAGAAAAATATGCACGCAAGCATACGAGTCGGGTTTAGGTCACTTACCTAGCGGAATAACCCAACGGATCGCCGAACGATGTTGTTACGAGCCCGGCGTCTTCACCCATGAACTGCTGCTCCATGTTGCCTCCGTGTACCCTCTTGTGCTCCGCATAGGTCGTGAAGATCACTACTAGAGCGGTCCTCGTACGTATCACGTGCTAAATCCCATGGCTCCTTTGGTGATGGCCAAGAGAGAGAAACCGTAGGGAGAGAGAGATAGAGAGGCTACTGTGATATTAGGGATGCCCAAATATGTGTGTTTATATCATATATATATACACACATAATAACCAAACCCTAGGGCTCCAAAAGCCTAAGCCCATTGGACCCGGTCCAATGTATGCGGGTGCCCATATGGCCCACATATTTCTTACACAAGGGTTAGGATGTGCTGAATGTGGTTGGGGGTGTGGATGAGAGTGTGGGTGTTTCATTACTCAATTGGATTTACCAAAGCATGAGCAAGTAGTCATTCTAATTTTCTGAAAATAGAAACATGAATGGAAGATCAGTAGATTCCCTCCAACTCTCAATGCCCTCAAATGGAACATGGAAGAAGATGAAACTAAAATTGTTCAACTTCAGAAACTGAAACAACAGGAATGACCCAAAGTAAAACCCAATCCATAAAATCTACCATAAAATATCCAATGGCACTAAATGCATAATAAAATAGAAAAGAAAAAGAAAGGTTTGTTTGGAAAGACTCACAATAGGGAACTTGTTACTTGTTTCTGGTGTAACAAATCAGCATGCATGGTTTCCAAATAGCTTCATTCACAACAATTACATATTTGATGAACTTTGAAGCACGAATCTCTTCAAACTAAAGCTTCCATAGTAAGCTTTAGCTACAGAAATAGAGGCTATAGCTTTGTTGCAATGCAATTCCAAGCCAACGAATGCACCTTTTTAAGCAGAATCAACTTATAGAAAAGGTCAATACCTCTAGGGTTTATCTGCAATATAGTATAAAATTCACATGAAGAGTACACAAAGTTGGGGCTTTTATAAGTTGAGAGGATTAAAAAAAATTAAAATAAATAATAATAATAAAAATAATAGTAATAACAATAATAACAATTGACAATGAACATACATTAAAGAAAGAACCTTCGTATTGAGGCATTGGTATTCCATTTATGGAGGTTTAAAGGGTATGGTTTCCTCCTTTTCTTTCCTGCAAACCCTTAAAAGGGATAAAACGTAAAATACATAGGAATGACATAGCATACCAGATTCACCCTCAAATTCACCAGTTGAGTTAGATGTCCTTGGGCATGACATATCTATCCCAGCATGGATAGCACCGTAATCAGTTTCTTTGAACAACCAATCAGGTAATTGGGTCACTTTGGAACATCAAATCTGCCTGAATGAAAATTGAAAATTAACCATGATAAAGTGTTGCAAAAAATTAAGTAAAAAAACAGAAGAAATGGCCAACAACTTCACAAACCTTAAAGTCTTGTGCAAATCTCATGGACAAAGCGTTGGAAGAGCACCCTGCGGATCAAAAGTTCAGTGTTCCTCTGCTAATTCTGGATTTTTAAAAAAAAAAATTTTAATGTAAAATACCATATCAAAACATTGCAATATGGTCTCAAACCAGAGAAAATTAAAAGCATAAACTTTGAAAAAAAAGAAAAGAAAATGATAAATCAACTTGAACATACGTAACAACGAGCAGTATTTCCTATGAATACACATTTAGCTCCTCTTTAATACTGCCAATTTCTCCGATTTATCAGTGAACCATGACATGTACATCATCCTTTTTCAATTAAATTTAAAAGAAAGTCATTGGAAGTTTAATACACGCATGCAAATGTATAGTTATAGAATGGAACATTAAATTGAATAATATGGCTTATTTTGAAGCATACTTAAAACAGTTTCAAACACATTTCCATACAAATTCAAAGCAGTATCTGTGTGTTTTTAGGAGGAGGGTACGATATTTTAACCTCGCACTTTTGGTCCAATCTTATAACAGACAGATCAAACTTCAACATTGATACAACCAAGAGATAAAAGCACTGAAATCCACAAGGCAAAGAGCCCTCCTGTCACACACGGTAGCAACAACTAGCCCATAGCATACTTCTGGGTCCAGCTCCGGGCAGTAGTCTCGTATTTGCCCCGGTCTGTCTTTTACATGTGAGCGATCTCTGGAACCAGAGGATCATCGGGGTTCGGGTCCGTCAATAGAGAACAGATAGAGACCAACACCTGAAAATGAGTAATCAAGAACTCATGGGTTAATTACAGAAACACCCCCTGTAAAATGCCATGCTTTGTTGTTGATATTTCACAAATTAATTTATTTACCCATAGCTCCACTGTTCCTTCAAAATGTCAAGGCAAATACTGCCATTGCTGTTGATATTTGGGTGAAAGACCAAAAGTCATAAGCATCATATAAAAAGTTAGGTGAGATTATAAAACCACCGGCACAAACCATCCAAGAACATTTCCAATTGAACTCTCACCATTGCACAAACATTGCAAAACTATTCATGATATTCACATAAACAAAAATGATCAAGAAAGTGCCAAATCCCATACATGATACGACTAAGTTGAAAAGAATTTGACAAATCTGAGACCAGTATTTGATCTGTGAGGACTCTGTTATCAGTGAAACATGTCTCTTAGTCTTATCCTCAAGGCCTCAATGTACCTAGATACAACTTGGTAATAATGCTATGTTAAGAGAAGATAATATAAATGCTGCTGGGAAAGCACATATACATGCACAATCAAAACAGTGGATGAGAAAAATCTTATCAATAAGAAACAATGACCCGTAAACTGGAAAAAAAAAAAAAAAAAAGTGTACAACATATAACATGAGATATGACCTTTACATTCAACCAAGGTTATCCATCATAAAGGGCATACTTCAAACTTCACAAAATTGTCTATACACACAAACCAAGTTGAATGCATCACAAGTGGGAAGAAGATTAAAAGAATGTGGAAAGATTCGGTTATGCTAGAAATGATGGCTACAACATCAAGTTCAATTGACAATGTGGAAGTATACTAAACGGATGTGCAAATTTAAGCATGTGGGTGCATTAAATTAAGTTGAATTTGCTCAAAATTCTAGGTAAAGCATCACAATTAAAAAACAATGCATTGAGGAAATTCTAGGTAAAGCATTACAAAATAATTCAATTTCCATGGTATATCCAATGTGCACCTAACTCTTCATAGGTCAGTGGTTTTTTTTTTCTCCATCCAGAAATAACAGTAAAAGATGCCAGTTTGTATGCAGTCCACCAGTTTGTATTAATCATTTCCCTATTGATAAGCATTCATATGCCTATACTATACAACTAAACAGCCATTACATATATTCATATCTTATAAGAGAGCAATCTCAGAAGAAAAATGACTTGTTGCTACTTGCAGTAAGAAAGTTCAACTACAACAAGCTCACAAATTTCAACCAGTGTGCCATCTAATTCATGCGTTCAAGACAGAAATTTGGACTTTCGTTCGCCAAAGTCACAACAATCACCTTAATCAACCACTAAACACCTAAAGTACAGCTTATTTCCAGAAAAATTATAGCAAAATCGCAAATAAAACAATAAAAGTCCTAGCTTTTGTATGGATTTCGTTCCCAAAAACCACAACAATCACCTTACCTACCACTACACATCTAAAGTACAGCTCATTGATAAATTATCACAAAATCATAAATAAAGTTTAACAAATTTCAACAAAACAACAAAAGTCCTCGCTTCTGTATGGACATTGTTCCCAAAAACCATAGCAATCACATTATCAACCACTAAACATCCAAAGTACAGCTCATTTCCAAGACTAACCATGACAACATTCAAAAGCAAATTTCACCAAAACAACAAAACTTCAGGATCGACACAATCGACTTTGATATCTAAAAGAAGGAAGACCGTACCTGGACTGCAAGAGGAAGGAGGATCTTTTTGAAGAGCTCTTTCAGGATTCAATTGGACGCCATAACGAAACCCTGGCTCACCAAAAACCTACATCAAATTAGCTCAATACACATGTACGTATACAAATCCAAACACATATATATACATAAATATATACATATAGTGAAATTAACAGATGCAAAGATGAAATGATGCGTGAGAGAGGGACAGAAGTGAACTTTCTAAACCTATATTAAATCAGCTTAATACACATGTATATACAAAAAAATCCAAACACACATCTATCTATCTACTACATATAAAAGAGTCTATCACTATCTATAGTGAAGCTGCAATGTCCAATTGATTTGGCCTAGTCTGTATGTATGTAATTAGTGTTGGAACATGTAAATAAAATCAGAACAGAATTACCGGATTAGTAGTCTCTTAACAAATCTTGGGCCGAGTCACGGATCTCGCTCTCTTTAAGACGTTTCGCGGCTCTGCCCATAGTGTGCTAGCAGTTCGTACATGCCACGCCGTCCCCAGGATAAAACAGCCCAGAATCTCCTCTGTCTCAGATTTTTCTTTGCACCAAGAAAAACTGGTATACTAAACACCCTTTCAGATATAGTTGCTCGGTAACAGAAAATTTGGAAAAACCATTTCTATTCATAAAAATAAGCAAGGAGAATCCAAAACCCATTGTTGTGAGTAAAAATAAATTCAGAATAACCCAATACCAGAGAGCTGATGAAAACCTCTGATAATTGAATAACCCATTTCTACTTCTAACCCCAACTTCTATGAATATATCATAACCACGGGCCACGGCCATAAGCACCGCCAGAGTGTCCACTATTGGCTTCCACATTCCCTTCAAGTACTATTCCCAATCCACATCTGTGGTTAAAACTATTTCATCACCACCAACTCCTCAATATATATATATATATATATATTTGTCTATACAAACTTATATGGGCATAAAGGTAATAAATAGTAGAGAAAACAAATGCGCACAGTTACATGTTGATGCTTTATGTATCATCAAAATGGTTTAATAGCCATGCACTAAATGTTAAACATTGATTAAAAACTTTCCATAACTTCCATTTGCTTTTAGTGTAATTAAAATATTACCCACATGCAAAAGTCATGTTCATGTTCAATTTTTTTATTTTTTTTATTTTTATTTTTAATTTTTTTTTTCACAACCACATTCTTTAAGAGCAATAAAATTTTATAAAATAGCATTTTATTAAAATATATTCCAACAATCCCCCACTTATTTTAATAAAATTAAAAACGATTTTTCATCGAGCAACTGATCATAGGATTGTGCATAAGTAAAGGTGTTTTTCAACTTGAACCTTTACATAGTGATGGTGCTTCCGATTATACTAGAGTAACCGTAGTTTTGAACTCTATCTCAGACAACACCCCATACACAATCCTACTAAGGTGTAGTAAAAAAGCCAGCACTATCATGGCCATGTGCTTATATCCCAGTATAGCTAAAGCTCTAGAGAATTTGCCCAAATTCCATAGGAAGCGGCCACACTTCCACAATCGCGTAGGTGAGACTAACAAGGATACTCCTGTAGCTAGGTATCCCACTCAACATAGAGTTTAGATCTCATTAAGAGTCATAGTAACTCATCCTTTTTCCGCTTCAGGATGTCATGCTTCTTAGGGATGGTCTTGGAGTGTTAACCCCATGTCATAATAATAGCATGATTCCACTCATATCACTTCATGACTTGTTATTACCCTTTGAACCTATTTCTTGGGATCTCCAGTCTATAGGTTGGGTTACCATCACAAGTGACTCAATTACCAATGGGCTTTAGCCCCATCCCTTTTGAGGTTTTCCAAACCTTCTCACGAGCTAACCCTTTCGTCAAAGGATCAGCTATATTATCCTCAGACTGTATATGATCCATTCTTACAGCCCAGTAGAGAGAAATTCTCTAACCGCGCTGTGCTTACGACGTATTTGTCGCCTCTTACCGTTATAAAATCGGTTCTCTACTTTTGCAATAGCCGCGGTACTATCGCAGTGGATAAGCAGCTGGTATCAATCTCTCCCTTAAAAGGGTATCTCATAGCAGACTTCTTAGCCAAACTTCCCTCACTAGCAGTAGCTAATGGTATCAACTCTGACTCCATTGTAGACTTAGCGAAAATAGTCAATTTCTTAGATTGCCTTAAAACTGTGCCCCCAGTAGTACCAAAAAGTGTATCTACTGTGGCCTTGGAGTCATCTGAAAGGGTATTCCAATCAGCATCGCTATATCCTTTAAGGACAGCGGTAAACCTCTCATCATTAATATGAAGTTCATGGTCCTTTTTCAGGTAACTCATGACCCTCTCAACATCATTTCAATACTAAAATATAGTCACTCATGGCTTTGGAGTATTTTGTTAGAGAATATCTATTAGCATCACTGTAACCTTTAATTATAATGAAAACTATTTATACAAAATACCTATATTAATAGGTTTCATTAAAACGTCATAATTATTTCAATTGCAAAATTGCGTACTTATTTTCCCAAAGCTAATTTGGTTAAAAACCACCTTGAAAAACCAAAAAAAATTAAGTTCTTTCAAATTTTGAAGTATGCAACACAAATTTTAAAAAAAATCTCTTCTTATCTCTGGGGTATACAACGCATTACAAAAATTTATTTCTTCCCGGAGGCAAAATTCAATTTCACTTTGCCAGTATCAAAACCTTAGTATCGAGTAAACCACCAAGTAAAATGTTTTCATTCTCCATTGGAGAGAATCTCTAGTAACAATTGTGATTGTTACTCATATGCCTAGAGGCACTCATGTGAAAATAATAGTAATTTCTCAAAATCTTTTTCAAAATGACATCACAAGCTCTAGTAATTTTAATCTCTAAAATTACACTCGTTTCATCCAAATTCTTTCATATCAAATTAAGTGACAATAAATTTTTTTGTCTATTTTGCCATCTCAAAAATAGAAACAAAAAATTATTAATCGTAAGTGCCATAACACATACTCCATCATTGTGTTTATGATAAGCAAATTTGTCACTTTCATTGATTTTAAAACTATTTAAAAATAATAGTTTGATCAAAACAAAATTTCATGCTATTAGCTGAGTGCCAGTTTTAAAACCATATCAAGAGTATACACGTATGCACACTTTATTCTTATCTATAAACCCTCCAGTTTATCTAAACAAAATCCTCTTCTAAATCTCCATTTAAAAAATTATAACATCCATTTGAAAAATAAATCATAAATATCAACAACAGCTAATAAAACTTAATGGATGTAAAATAGGAAAATAGGTATCCAAATCAATGCTTTCTTTTAACTTAATTAAAACCCTTAGCTACTAAGGTAGCTTCACACATTTTTCAATAAAACTCTCGGGTTTAAAAAGCTGTAAAAAATTTCATTGACTTTCTATCATTTCATATCCAGGTAGCAAGTCCACAAGTCCTATTGGACATAATAAAATTCATCTCAACATGAATGGCTTCTTTTCAAGAATAAGCCTTAAAGAAGTAAGAGAATCCTCTAAATAAGTAGGAGCTCACAATAAAGTAAATGTATAAAAATTACTTTCAAAAGTCTATTTTTAGCACTTAGCTTTTAAACTCTTTCGTAGTCTAGATTTCTATGTCATGATATTTATCGTCCATTTAACATTCAATATATCTAGACTAGATGGGATGAAAATAGGAGGTTGAGAGCCCCCACTATCCCTCAATTTATAAAGAGAAATATACTCATAAAAATTAACTACCAATGGACTAAAAAGTCTCATCAATTTTTTTTATCTAATAATGACAAGCATTACTGTCATATGCACGTCCCAAAAGGGCAAGTTTCATGGATTACTAGCAAATTTCTTAAGACTAAAATCGTAACATAAAGCCAAATAATCCAATATTCGAAAATATTAAAAATTGGATTTTCTATTTTTCAACACTTAAAAGAGTAATTTTTGTTTTAGAGTGGGTACACTTTTAAACAAAACTAACATATTGAAAAAGTTTGTCCAAAATTATTTTAGTGATCATCTGATCAATTGGACCTCTAAAGAATAAAACATCACGAGTCAATGCTATTGCGTGATATACAAGTTCACAGGAACACACCCCGAATACTATCTCACTCTTAATATACATATGTATCAGTTGCACTCACCACAATCAGTGACTGGTCCGCCCCTACAAGTATATAAAATATACCATACTATTTGGTATAATATATTCACGTGAGAATATAATGGTCAAATAAAGATGCATCATTGTTTTACTACTACAAAAATTCCAGCCAATGAACTCAATGGAACGTTTTCTTCATTTTGTCTTATACAAAGGTTCTCAATCAAATTTACAAGCAAGGCTAAACATAACACCAAAGAATTTCCGAAATTGATTGGGAAACAATTTTAAAAGAAGTTTTCAAAAACTATATATATATACATATACACGGTTAAAACTTTTTCCTTTAACTTTTAAGGACTAAATGGAAACATAAAAAAATCCATGACTATGAAGTGACAGATTGCTACGAGATCTACAAAGGAATGGTCACATATACTCAAGGCAGTTCATGGGATTTACTGAAATCATTCAACACTACAAATAACATGCATTATTGTCTAGCACTACCAAAGTCTTTTTTCCTTTTTCCTTCTCTCCATATTCTGTCTCTAAGCTGTAGGTATCCATATCCTTTATTTTGAAATTTGTGAAAATCAATACCCAGTTTGGCAGTTAGCCCAAAATTATTAAAAAAAACTATTTCATGAGCATAAATAGAGTTGACGAGGTCTGGGGACAAAGAGAGGATGATCCACAATTATAGCAGAAGAAACGTCTTAAAATTGTTGGAACATGTAAATAAAATCAGAACAGAATTACCGGATTAGTAGTCTCTTAACAAATCTTGGGCCGAGTCACGGATCTCGCTCTCTTTAAGACGTTTCGCGGCTCTGCCCATAGTGTGCTAGCAGTTCGTACATGCCACGCCGTCCCCAGGATAAAACAGCCCAGAATCTCCTCTGTCTCAGATTTTTCTTTGCACCAAGAAAAACTGGTATACTAAACACCCTTTCAGATATAGTTGTTCGGTAACAGAAAATTTGGAAAAACCATTTCTATTCATAAAAATAAGCAAGGAGAATCCAAAACCCATTGTTGTGAGTAAAAATAAATTCAGAATAACCCAATACCAGAGAGCTGATGAAAACCTCTGATAATTGAATAACCCATTTCTACTTCTAACCCCAACTTCTATGAATATATCATAACCACGGGCCACGGCCATAAGCACCGCCAGAGTGTCCACTATTGGCTTCCACATTCCCTTCAAGTACTATTCCCAATCCACATCTGTGGTTAAAACTATTTCATCACCACCAATTCCTCAATATATATATATATATATATATTTGTCTATACAAACTTATATGGGCATAAAGGTAATAAATAGTAGAGAAAACAAATGCGCACAGTTACATGTTGATGCTTTATGTATCATCAAAATGGTTTAACAGCCATGCACTAAATGTTAAACATTGATTAAAAACTTTCTATAACTTCCATTTGCTTTTAGTGTAATTAAAATATGGGTTCTTTAGATTTCAGTCCTTTATTATAGCATTTTTTAGAAATTGATCCATTCTATAAGTCAACTTAGAAATTAGTCCCTCGCCTATTTTGATGACTAAAATACCCTCACTCCCACAAATCAGGGTTTTTAAATTCAAAACCCATATAACTATATATAATTAGGATTCTGAAATTCAAAACCCATCAAATACACACACACACACACACATATATATATATATATCTTAAAAAATCTAAAAATTGACCAAACCAGTGAGAGAGATAAATAAATAATTAAATTTCTCACTGACCTGAGAAATTAAACATATTACGGTGAGAAATTCTCACCAAATCAAGAAGAGAGAAATATGGGTTTGAAGGGAAAATTTCTCACACAAAAAAAAAAAAAAAAAAAAAAAAACATTTCTCACTGATCATAAATGAGAAATTATAGTGTATGTTATGGTGAGAAATTCTCACCAAATCAAGGAGAGAGAAATATGGATTTGATGAGAAAATTTCTCACCAACAAAAAAAAAAAAAAAAAATTTCACTGACCATCGCTGGAAGAGTAATTAGAGCATTGGAAAAGGGAAAATTTGTCACCAAAAAAAAAAAAACCATTTCTCACTGATCATAAATGCGAAATTATAGTATATGTTATGGTGAGAAATTCTCATCAAATCAAGGAGAAAGAAATATGGATTTGATGAGAAAATTTCTCACCAAAAAAAAAAAAAATTCTCACTGACCATCGCTGTAAGAGTAATTAGAGCAATGGAAACGCCGTCAATTTCTAACGGCGTTAGATCTGCTTCTATGGAGGAGTCTCTGTTTGAGTTATGATTTTTGGAACTCATTGCTGAATATATAGATGTATAATGACTGAAGTGTAATATATATTACAATACAAATGCATATAAACTGCGTGAGATATGAGTATGGGGTTGGTTTTTCTCCAAGAGAGGTGACCTACATCTAATATATTTTTTAGATGTCTTCCTTTACATGGAGATAGAGATAATAGAGATAGAGATAATAGAGATAATAGATTACAGCCTGGAGATAGAGATAATAGAGAGATCAAAGATTTAAAGGGTAGTAAAGGAGAGTACAGAGAGAGAAATCGTGAGATAAGAGAGAGAGAGAGGTAACTGCCTTTAATTATTGCCCCTCATTAATTTGAAATGCCTAATTTTAAGCCGATGATATATATATATATATATATATGTATTTATCTAATGATGAGGACAATATTGTCCATAAAAAATACACAAATTTGAGGGAAAGGACTAATTCTTATATTTCTTAACAATTAAGGATGAATTTTAGAGTTTGAAAAGTCAAATACACTAAATCTTTTTTTGACCCATTATGAGGGACTAAATCTTATATTTCTATTAAAATATTACCCACATGCAAAAGTCATGTTCATGTTCAATTTTTTTATTTTTTTTTTTAAATTTTTTTTTTTCACAACCACATTCTTTAAGAGCAATAAAATTTTATAAAATAGTATTTTATTAAAATATATTCCAACAATTAGTTTGGCCTTAAATGTAATTTCACTACCACAAACTAAAATGACTGTGTTCTTCCACGTGGAAACACGATTTCAGGGCAGTCTTTGATTTATCCGAATTTGCAATTCTCTGAGATGATTCCTCCTTACTTGTAATTTTAGAATTAACCTTCTCTCTTTCTCTGTGTATACACATCCGCTATTTGTTATCTGAGACAAAAGAAAGACAGAGATATGGACTGAACAGAGACGAAGAAGACAGATACATATAAAACATAATTAGCTACTAACTTGATTCCAAGATTTTAAGGTGCAGAACTTTATTGTATTTCCTCAATTTCCTTGATTCTGTTATTAGATCTAACCGTTGCTCTTGCATATCGAACTTACTAACAGTTAGAATTACTTTAAATACATCTAAAAATAAAAAAGTTTACAGGGAACACATTCAAGAATTTCATGTACAGATGGTATTTTCACCATATGCTTCTCTGGTTTGCAAACTACAAAGTTATTTAATGTATGAATGTTATGTATTATATAGCTTGTAATTACTGCCGCAATTCTAGGTACAATGTATTGATAAATACCGTATTCTCAAAGTGGTTCTTTCAAGCATGTTACATTTAAGGTAAAAAGCCTATTTCCTTACCTTAAATTGATGCATGAAGGAACTCCTTGAAAACTTCAATGTTGTGCTATATTCATTTCTTGTTGCTATTAATTGTTTGGATTTAAAACTTCTTCTCCCAACGTTTGCACCTGGGAGGAACAAAATCTTCAACAAAAGAGTCTAACAAAATGTACAGAACGCAACGCTAAAGGAAGAATAAATCCTAATTCGTCAGCAACTGAAGAAGGTTCACCTGAATTCTCCATTCCAGCAGTCTTTTCACGAGCTTTGTAAACATACGATGCTTATTTGTTCATTTGTATAAATTCGTTCAACATGGATAGACAATTGAAAATAGAATTTCTACGTAAACGTCTCCCGTTTCCTTCTTTAGTAAAAAAAAAAGTCATGACACATCTTTTTATCGTAGTAATTGATTACGATTACATGATTGTAGTAGTTATACAATGTAGTAAATGAAATGCTCATGTGTGTCCTGCTCGTTTACTATTCTGTGGGGTTCGCTACAATGGCAGCTTTACAAGTGATACTCCTAACCGTGGTAGGAAAATCTCTGGTGGCTAAACTCCAACATACGTATCTCACAAAGATCACGGTGGCACAAGACAAGAGGCTTAAAGCTATTACAGAGGCACTTACGAATATGGAAGTTTTGAAATTGTATGCTTGGGAGACTCATTTCAATAATGTTATAGAAGGGCTAAGGAATGAAAAAACTAAATGGTTATCATCGCTTTTGATACAGAAAGGGTACTATAAGGTTCTAGGTCCTCTCCAATCATAGTATCTGTTGTTACGTTCTGGGCTTGCTATTTATTTCAGATTCCTCTCAATGCTAACAATGTTTTAACATTTCTTGCAACTTTAAGACTGGTTCAAGAACCTATAAGGGCGATTCCTGATGTTGGGGGTTTCTTTATAGAAGCAAAAGTCTCTTTTAGTAGAATTGTGAAATTTCTTGAGGCACCCGAGTTGCAGAATGGACGTGTATCAACCAAAAGTGTCCAAATAAGGAACAAAACCAGTCCATATGAATGAATGCCACGAGAATTTAAATCTATTTCTCACCATATTTTCTTTTTCTCCCTATTTTTCTTGGTAGTCAACCAAAGAAAAATGTTGTTCTTTGTGATTTCCTTTCCTTTACCTCACTGACTCAATATTCCAAACAGTCTAGATGACCTAACTGATGACTTAAATATGACTTTTTATATAGCTACAACTACTTAGAATATCCTAACTCAAGATGATAGTTTTCTACTTTCGAATGCTTCACAAATTTCGAATGGCCCCAATCAAATTCACGGACGAGCAAAAACACCACAAGAAAATCCCATAATTATTAATCCAAATCTTAGAAGAAACAAATACTGAATTTAAATTTTTTGCAGGAAAACTAGTGGAGTATGATGAGCCAATGAAGCTCATAAATAAGGAGGGCTCTCTATTTGGCAGCTTGTTAGGGGATATTGGTCTCATACTGTAAATGCACATGGGGGAACTCAAAACACTGTTAGTGAGCTTCCAATTTGTAATAAAGAGTAGAGTATGCACTCTAGAGGTATTGCAATGTTGTGAAATACTTGGGGCCCTGTTCAGTTGTCCCCTTAAATTAATTGAAGTAATGATTTAGATCAAGAGTTTGCTCATCTAAAAAATTAATTGAAGTAATTATTTAGATCAAGGGTTTGTTCATCTAAAGAAAAGCTAGCAATGACAATGTAGAAAGAAGCATGGTGGAAGTTTCCCATTTCTCAAAATAGACTCGTTCGAAAAGATCGATTTTAACGTTATGAATTAAGCTAGTCGAATTCACGGGACATCCAAAAGTAAGGCTATGCACATTGTTATTTCAATTTAAGAAATGAGTTCATTTAAGCTGAGTTATAACATGAACTCAATGCAAATCAAAATTTGAGAATATATCTACACAGATACACACCAAAGAGATCCTTTCCTTCAAATGGAGTATTTATTGGGTGGGAATGAACTGTTTGGAATTAATGCAGTTTGAGAGGTTGTTTGGCTATCAACATAACTAGTTCTGTAGTTCAAAAAAAATAAATAAATGAATAAATAACCAATTTAAACAGTTTGGTGTTTTGTATAGAGCTTTTTAACTGCATATGAGCAACCACCACAAGTCGTGGCCTCATGGAATAACCTCTTGGTTACTGCCAAGAGGTCATGTGTTCGAATATGCCCCCTTGGCATTTCGGAGTGGTGGGAGCTAACTGGAGGACCCAAGAATATGGTCCTTTCGAAAACCAAGATATACATAATTTTCATAAAAACCACTTAAATACGAGAATAGGGATGAAACTGGTCTTGTTTTTAGACATTTTTCACACAACATTAAATGTTTTAAGTTTCACTAAAGAGATTCTTTTGGTGATGCACATAGACATAATCCTTCTCACAACTCTATTCAATTTGACATAAATCTTTAGAAAATTGAAAGAACGCCCAATAACTAGACATTCTAATGAGGTTAGCTATATGAAGCAGCAGAGTACCACACTTCAAAGCATGGTTTCTCTGTATGCATAGATATTAACTACAAAGTTGAATGGTATTTGGTAGGCTGAGGAGAATCTAGTGACAACTCAATAAGACATATGTTGTTGTATTAGAAAATGCCACCTGCTGATGTGGCGATAACAATTTTGAAATTAAGTCTATCTATATTTCCTATATTTGCAAACTAAAGACTATTTTTAGTGATCCACGTCCGCAGACTTGGAAGCACGGCAGTTCTAAGAAGGTAACGTGTCGTGTTGTGTCCGACACACGGACATGACACGACACGACACGTTGCGGACATTTTTTTTTAATGCGGTGCAACGTGTAACCTTTTTAGAATTAGTCGGGTTGATGTGCCAGTGTAGTGTCGTATCCGTGTCGGCATGCCCGTGTCCGTGTTTCATAGTCAGCAGGTGTATGTTTTTGGTGTACCTAGCATTACTCGGTATATACGTGTGCATGTGCTTGTTAAATTACCAATTTGACGATGATTCATGCTTGCTGGCACTACATGGATCTTGTATAACCAAAAGTTAAAACAAAAATGACCAAGAAAATCAACCAATTCAAAATTTCAAATAATTTGCAACTAGAAATAAAGCTTCAATATGAAAAGGTAACAAACTAACAATATTGGAAACAAACCTAATAGATAAAAATCACCAACAAAAGGGGAAAAAAAAAAAAAAAAAAAACTAAATCACTATCCTCTTGGAAGAAGGTTGTAATAAAAAGGGTTAAGTTGGTGCAACCCACAAGGGTGGTGTTAAGAGGCTATAAGATTGGCCTTTGAAGTGGGGCTCAAAAGTTCCATCAAGCAAGTTATAAACGCCCATGTCCTTGCCTCCTCCATTAGGCATTGCATTGTAAGATTCTGAAAAATCCTCAGTGAAGTAGATGTGATTAGGCTTGCAATAATTGGAATCAGAAGAAACATGAACCGAGAAGGAAGAATTATCACCTAAGAACAAGGCTTCACCATCATCATCATCCCCAGATCCTATAGTCTTAACTTCATTCCAATTCCCATCGCTCTCATTCATCTCGAAAACACGGAATCCAGTGGTTCCATAAGTCAAGTCATCCCTCAATTGAACACCTTCTCGCGAAACCATCAACAATTTCCCAGACAATGATTCAACCAAATATAATTTCTCAATGGAGAAGATATTCAAAGAAGGAGAAAAAGGCAGGACCGAAACAACTGCCTTTGCTGCGGTGGTTGGAATAGGAGGAGGAGGAGTACAACCAGTACCACCACCACCACCACCATTGAGATCACAAACCACAACCCTACCTTCACCATCCACAGCATAAAATTGGTTCCTGTGATAAATGATATCAAAAAAACCACGGAATGGTGTAGTATCTATAGTGGTCCAACAAGTACCATCCCCATTCCCATCCCCTGGTTTAAAAAAGGCCAATTTGGAGACAGATCCATGAATGACCATAACTACATAGTCCGATGATGATGATGATGATGATGATGAAGAGGGACTTGCCGATAAGACAACCTTGCTAATAAAGTGTTTTTGCATCTCTCTAACCTTTAGGTGTTGTAGGTCAGCAAAAGTTTTTAAATTTGGTAGTCTAATTTGAGAACGAGTTAAGGGATGCAAGAGATTCACCTCCTCGTCTTTTCCGATAGTAAATAGCCATCCTTGTGAAGAAAAGCATCGCTTTCCGTTCGATTCTGGCAACGTCATCTTCAAAATCCGGTCCTCTGAGAGACTGTAGAACTCGCGACATGTGCTATCTTCGTCGTCGTTCGACAGCATCAACCATGGAACAACTACTTTTTCACCTAAATTTTGCTCCCCCATTATTGATCTTTTTTTAAAAAAAAAATTTTTGGGTGACAAAATCTTCAATCGACCGTAGTATGATGATGTATACTTTTTGGGAAAGAAGGGCAAGTTTTTGGATACGAGGTTGCAAATAAGTGCGTGCGTACGTGCGTGTGTTGTTGTGTCTGTCTATATATATAGCCTAGGGACAGCAAGAGAGAGAGAGAGACGAGAGAGAAATCCTGAGAAAGGAAGGAAAGGAAGGTGGTGTTTTGAGTCCAACTCAAATTTGGAATTGCCCAAACCATTAAGGAATAATTAAATAGAGTAATATTTGGGGCACTAACAACTTCCACTAACACTTACTAACACACTCTATCTCTCTCCTAGTGGTACTGTGGGGTCTGCAGTGGGCCCCGCAGTACCATTAGGAGAGAGATAGAGTGTGTTAGTAAGTGTTAGTGGAAGTTGTTAGTGCCCCTAGCATTGCCCAAATAAATATAAGCATGTATACACTATATCAACTGCATTTAATATTCTTTCCGTACCTTTTTTTATATTTCTATATTCTATTTTGGAATGTTCCAAAATTAGTATCCACTTTCTTAAATTGGCATACAATTTTTACTTGCTTTTCAAAACTACCCTTTTTTGAAATCTACACCAAGACAATACTAAAAAAGTTTTTGCAATGATTATGGATAATTGTGAAAAGTAGGTGTAGATTCCTTTTGTCCCCTTAATAAGTTGAGTTACCAAAGGTGGACTCAAACAAAGGGACGGAAGGAGTACTAAGTAAGAACCGTTAAGATTTCTGCGCTACTGCTGGGTGCAATGTCACCTAGGGGTGTCATTTGGAATAGAAATTTTAATTTTGATTCAAAAAATTTTAATTTTGGCACCAAAAATTAAATTTTGAATTCCGAAAATTCTGAAAAAAAAATCGGATTTGTTTTGAGAATTCCGAAAATTCTAAAAATATTTCGAAAATATGTTTTTCAAAAATATTACTGAAAAAAATTCAAATATTTTCCAAAATTTTGGAAGAATGTGGACTTGTTTGTCCCACATTGAATAAGAAAAGAAAGGAGAGTGTAGGAGACTCTGTATAAAAGCATGACTTACCCTTTCAATACTATTTTTATTCCGAAAATTTCAAAAATTTATGAAAATTTCCGATTCCAATTCCGAAAAAAAAAATCCAAAAATTTCCGAAGAATTCAGATTTCGAAAATTTTCAAAAACTCCGAAATCGGAAAGGAAAATGAAATTCCAAAAAAATCAGAACAGAAATTGGAACTCCTATTTAATTTCTGAAATTTTTGGAATTTTTTTTCTTCCGAAAGAGGATATTCTTATCCGTTCCGGCCGAAACACACCCCTAATGTCACCACAATGTGGTTTTATTTTGTTTGAAAAAAGAAGAAAAAGAAAAGAATATGGTGTTTTTTCGGCTAAAAAATTGGGGTGGACATTCGGTTAGATCGGTTCAATTTGGGGTATTTCAGTTCGGTTTGGGTTCGGTTCGGTTTGGTAAAGTGTTAATTATTAACTGACTGAAATTTAATTCGGTTGGTTTTGTTCTGTGAACCGAATTACAAATTCGGTTCGGTTCGGTTTGGTTTTTCGGTTAACCGAATTGCAAAAAAAAAATCCAATTTTTTATTTTAATTTTTATTTTTTTCATTTTTCATAACTTTTTATGGTTTTTTTTTCTTTCTCTTTTATATTCCACATACTTTTTTTGTTTTCAATTGTAAAAATACATATATTTTATTATCTTTAGTTATATATAAGTATATTAATAATATAGAAAATAAAAAAATAAATAAATAATTCGGTTTTTCGGTTCGGATCGGTTTGCCTAGAGACAATTGTTAACTAAACTGAAATTTTTAATTCGGTTCGATTTTTAACCGAACTGAAATTCAAAATTCGGTTCGGTTTGCTCGCTTTGTTCGGTTAACTGAACTGTTTGCCCACTCTTACTAAAAAAGGGTACTACTTTTTATAAATTTGTAAATATTAGGGGTTACTTTCAAAATATCTTTACGAATATTTGAGACCAGAAATATAGTGATAGGACTCATATGTATGCCACCTAAATATATAGGTGACACGTGGCAAGACTGAAAGTTGCCACATCACCACACGCACATGCTTGTGCTTCATGAGTAGTGGTGACTTGTGTAGTCGTGTCCTGTGACACGTTCAAAGAAGAGTAATGTTAGGCACACTTTGAAATCCACACTGAATTTGACATCTAGCTTTAAATACATGTATCATGTGCTATGTAAGTGGCGCACAGAATAATGTGAAAAATTCACATAGCATAAGGTACATGTATTTAAAACATAAGATGTCAAATTCAGTGTGAATTTCAAAGTGTGCCTAATATTACTCTACAAAGAAAGCATAAAATGTGTGTGTGTGTCCGATGTATACGGCAATATACGTATGTCGGTTAGAGCATCTCTAATGTAAAAAGTTATTTTGTATCTATCAAACTTATATTTTAGTAATGTTATAATGTTAAAATTTTATAATTTGACAATTATGCTCCAATGTAAAAAGTTATTTAAAATATCATTTTTGGCACAAAAGTTGTTAATCTAATACATTGGACAGTGTGTTTTGTATACTAGTTTTGCCACAACTAATAAAAAATAATTCTTTTTTATACAAAAGAAATTGATGTTGTACATTGGGTTGTTGTGCACTAAGAACGAAAAATAAGAAAAAAAAAATACAATAGCCAAAATTTGGCAAAAGCCAATTCCTTTGCTATATTTAAGAAAATAAGTGACTTTCTCAAATTTTGGTAACACAAATGGTCTTGCATTGGAACACACATTTTGTGCAACTTTATCAAATTTTAGCTTTGATAATAGATTTGACTCTAGCATTGGAGATGCTCTTATATATATATATACACATTTATATTAGTTGATCTTTGATTAATAAAAAGAACTAAGAGTTCACATAGAGGGTCTGCAAAGAAGAGAAAGAAAGGATGGGTTTCAACCTTCTCGATGCCATAGTTTCGTCGTATGTTGTTCAAATTGCGATACGAGACTATATTCGGACTAGTGGAAGTAAGAGGGATCTTTTAGTGTAAATTTTGCTACATTTAATCACTGTATTTTTGTGACCCAGTTTGGGGTGAGACTATTTTATTTATACGGGATCAGGGTGTGACAACTACTGCTGTGCGTGGAGGGTATTGTCGTCATCTCATATGTTGTATTGCACGCTCAAAACAAGAAATGTTACTTATGCGCGCCATGTGGCCTTCACCCTCAGCCTTTTCTTTATTGAATACATTTTTGTTCACTCTAAAATTGTTCATCCATTCCCATTGGTTAATGTAATGGGACCCAGGATTAATTAAAGGAAAATTAGTGGAAAATCCCTCAAAGTGACTCTTAAGAGTTTAGGGACCAAACAATTTCTTAGTTGTTAAAAAGTCCCTCTAGTTGAAACTGATATTTGGTAAACATCCCTAGACTAAATATTTTTTCTTTCTCTCTCTGTCTCTCTCTCTCTCTAAGATCTGGGTCTGCCTCCACTACGATCGATCTGCCACCAATACCACAGAGCCATCGCCCTCTGCCACCACCACCACCACGATCGTGAGCCATCGCCAACCACTGCCACTATCCCCAGCCGCCACCACCACTACCGCCATTATTGCAGCAACCGCATTCATCCATCTCTGACGAGCGCGAAGTAGATCTGATAATATCCGACGAGCTCGACCAGATCTGGCCATCTCTGACGAGCTCGAACCAGATTCGACCATCTCCACGTTAGTTGCAAGTTTTACAAATATTAAGTGAAATTTTCACTTGTTATATGAAAAGTTAAGTGTTTCATTTATTTTTTTCTATATCAAGTGAAATTTCACTTAACTTTGGCTACAACAAGTGGAATTTCACTCGTTTTTTTTTAGTTGCCGGAGGTGGTGGGGTGGTCGCCGGAGGTGGTAGGGGTGGTGGTAATGGTGGTTAGATTTAGATGATGAATATGGGAGTATTTGAGTCTAAGAAATATGTTGAGGACTTATCCTTAATGATATATTTAACTTGTCCTTAATATTAACACTAACTACCCCATTAATTAATGGTAAAAAGTCATAGATCCTACTGCATTAGCCAATGAGAAGGTTAGATGAGCAATGAGTGAACAATTTTGGGGGGGGGGGGGGGGGGGGGGGGGGGGGGGGGGTGAGCAAAACTGTACTCTTTCTTTATTTTATTGTGCCACGTTTCTTCTGTACCTTATTTCAACTAATTTTGTCATTTCTCTCGTTTCACAGCACACACATCTCTTGCATAGAGGCTCATTACTCCATGTATGCATCACCAATAGGGGTGGGCATTCGGGTGGTTCAGGTTCAAATTGTAAACTTCGGTTCGGGTTGGCAATTATGATATCGAAATCGAACTGTAAAAAAGTTCAAAAACAGAGCTGAATTTTCGGGTTCAGTTTGAAGGTTCGGGTTGATTTGAGCCAAAGTAATTCATAAACAGTACAAGTTCAGACTTTTAGTACTCGAATTAATATCATGGCACACAAAAACAAAGTGCAAGCATCTGGGATACAAAATGATATGAACAAAAATATCAGGTCAAAGTCATGCCTCGCCACCTCAGCGAAGAAAAGCCAAGTCATCTTGAATATGGGCTGACTACCAACCATCCAGGGGCGTTACACAAAATCGCCCGATTCAGTCCAAAGCCCCGGCGTTCGCTCCTGGGCTGGCCCCACATGGGCACACCTCTAAAAGGCGTGGTTGCTTGCCCAGGAAGCAACCAGACAGTTTCCTATCCCAGCTAGAAGTCTAAATGGAATGAGCAAGTGGTTTCCTAAACCACTTAGGAAACTCTCCTAAATTCATGTAAATCGGTTGTAATCAGATTAAGCTTCCTAATCTGTAGACCTACCTTGTACGGTTGGTCTCTTACACTTATAAAAGAAGCACTCACCCCCCATTAGGGGGGATCGCATTCTGAACCTCAAGAATAGCATATTATATTCACTCACACGCATTGATCGGGAGAGAACAAATCCTATTTATACGCCTTAACACGCGTTTGTTAGTACCTCTGTATCCTGTTTTTGTATGTTGTTACTTTATTTTCTATTTTCTGATAGGATTTGGAAGAAATCAAGTATTTCAGGCTAAACAGGGTGAAAAGGCACAAAGAAAGAAGCTGAAAAAAGCCAATCGCTCGCCCGGCATGCTCGTGCGAAGATCCCGAAATCGCTCGCACGATCCGCGCGCGCGAGGTCCCAATATCGCGCTCGCGCGACCTATGCAAAAATGAAACTTGCGTATTTCAGTGTACTGATGATTCCTACGCGAACGAAACTGCCTAATTACGTCCAGATTGCAAAATATAGCAGTTTTAATGCAATTCGGGTTAGGAAAGCTTCCAAAACTTGTTGTAAAATCTAAATATACCCTATTTTACTTCAATTTAAGGGTTGGACATTATTATACACATACATACAACCATATACAACTAAAATTTCAGCCATTGAAAGGAGAAAAGCAAGGAGGAGAAAAAGAAGACCAAGGATTTCCATGGCCTCCTCCATCAACCTCTTGCCGTTCATCAATTCTATGGCCAACTAAGCTTAAGATCTAGGGTTTCAATGAAACCCTAGCCAAGTAATAGGGTGTATTTTATGTTTTTATTTTAGTTTTATTATGTATGGATGACAGTTACATGTTCCGAGGATTTTTTATAAATAAATCGTGCTTTTATTGATTAAATCGTTACTTTCAAAATTTACTCTTGTCTTAGATCTATTTTGATGGTAGTGTGCTCAATGATCTATGCTTGCTGTGCTTGTTTAGATTATTTACATGTAATGGTGCTTAAATTGAATTGTGCTATCAAGCATCCGAATAGTCCATGCCTAGATTAGACGGATTATACCACAACCCTAGTTTAGTGTGGGATAATTCGTGCTAACCGAAGATGGATTATGTTGGTGCTTGAACCATAGTTATTTTCTTGACGGAGGAATTGAGCTTGTAGCTACAATTCCCCATTATCATCCAACTTAATAAGCTAAAGTAATTCGTAAATACCTTTATTATGAAGCTAATGGTGGATTTGCAATCCTAGGTTCCTTAAACTTATTATAAAAATAGATATTTAATTACTTTCATAATTTAGATTTACTTTTATTATTATTAGTTTAATTAAAATCAAATCAAAACCTGTTTTTCTTAAATTAGCTAAATTTAGGTTTTAAAATTAAAGCGCGGTAGTTAATCAATCTCTGTGAGTTCGACCTTTACTTCTACACTGCAAATCTTTAGAAAAGTAAAGTATACTTTTACATCTTGATTTTGACAAGATCACGCATATACCCGGTTGGTTTGGTTGGTAGTGCCGCCCAATTTGTTGGCTCACCAATAGCCGCCGGTGATTTGTTAGTAAAAGCATACTGACGTACCCGTGGATGTAGGTCACCTCATTAACGGATGGCCGAACCACATACAAAATTTATTGTATCCATCTTTCTCTCAAAATTACTCTTACCCAATTTTTGGCATCATCAGTTTGGCGCCGTCTGTGAAAATCGACTGCTTTCTCCGAAAACAAATCTTTGACTGATCAACATGCCTCCAAAGAAAGGTAAGAACACCACTGCTCTGACGGGACCGGCGAACTCACAAGCCGGACGACCAACCGCCTCTATGACCTCTGAATAGGTCACCGCGGCTCCCGCACAACTCTTAGAGGGCCAACGGCGAACCCAACAGCAGATTGAAGCTCTGCTGGCCCAACAGGATGAGCTCCCCCAAATCGAGGAGCAGCCCAGGAAAGGCGCGCCTAATCGAAAGCTTCCACGGGTCAGACAACACATCCACACTACACCTACATCCTCGCCGGGTTGGAGATGGCACGGGGATGACTAACGTAGCCAGTCCCCCAGGCGAACCCAACAACATGCCGGGCTAACCTACGCCGGGCGGAGACGCTAGATCATCATCAATAGTAGGGGTGCTGCCAGAAGGGAGGGACCAGGACATATGGCCCGGGAATCAGCCGAGGACCCCCCCGGCCAAGAGCCGAGGAGATCTTCGGCACACGATCACCTAAAGCCAGAGCCAGAGCTAGGTCATATCCCCAAGGACAATACACTTCGAAGAAAAGGCCTCGTCATCTGATCCGACTTACCGCTCGAACATAGAAGGGAAGACCGAGAGGAAAGGCGTGAAGGATCAAATCTAGGAACTGTAGAAACAGATTGAGCAACTAAGCCGCAAGTAGCACCATGATCATACCAACATAGAGACCGAGTCGTCCTACACCGTTTGGGTCACCGGATTCCCATCCCGAGAAAGTTTAAGCCACCGCATCTCAACTCCTACGACGGGACAGGGAGCCCAATGGATCACGTTCATACCTATAAGGCCCAAATGGCGTTAGTCACCACCGTCAACGAGTTACTGTGCCTGGCCTTTCCCAGCACTCTCAAGGGGCCAGCTGCGCAGTGGTTCCATGCTCTTAAACCCCGAACGATTGATGACTTCAAGACAGTGAGCAAGCTTTTTATTAGACAATTCGTAGGGATGCTTGACCGGTCATAACCGAACACCCAACTGCTGACCGTCAAGCAACGTAAGGAGGAATCTCTAAAGGACTACGTGGACCATTTCAATCAACAGAGGCTTCAGATCTGCAGCCTGATTGAAACGGCCGCAATCATGGCCTTCTGCTCGGGAGTTAAACACACCAAAGTTGCCACATCATTTCACCACAACTGACCCGTAACCCTAGTAGAGCTCTTAGAGAAGGTCAGGAAGTACATTGACACCGAGGAGTTTTTGAAAGCAAAGCGTGCCAACTCTGCAGGAGATGAGTCCCCGAAAGCAAAACAAAAGGGTGGTGGCCTCGAGAAGGGATCGGGAAAAAAGCCAAGGCGAGACCAGTAGAGAGGTAGCTAGGATCAGGCCCCGATTACCTTTACACCACTTTTCTGACCTATCCACGAAGTTATGGCCGTCGTTGAAACTCAAAGACTGCTCCAGTAGCCAGCGAAGCTAAAGAGCCCGCCCGGTAAGAGGAACCGGGACAAGTTCTGCCGCTTCCACAAAGACCACAGACATGACACGGAGGACTGCTTCAAGCTTAAGATTGCCACTAAGAGGCTGATTGAGTAAGGCCATCTCGCCGAATTCGTCACTGCAGATAGACAACCTCGGCCAGATGCTTGAGTTCAAGATCATCCACAACTCCTCGGGCAAATTAATGTAATCTCAGGAAGAACCTCGGGTGGGGGGATTCATAATCGGCCAAGAAGAGGCACACTCGGGTATCCCAATCGGATGTCTGGTATGTCCAATCCACCGGCTCCTCCCCAACCAACATGTTAACGTTCTCATCTGATGACATACAGGATTTGCATTGCCCCCACGATGACCCGCTGGTGGTAACGCTCACCGTAGTAAATTACATGGTGAAAAGGGTGTTGGTGGACACGTGAAGCTCCTCTGATATCATGTTCATTTCAGCATTCGACCAGCTCGGGATATCCAGAGATCAACTTCGACCAGTAGCTACTCCGCTAGTCGGATTCAACGGGTCCAGCAAATAACCTCTCAGTACCATCGAGGTCCCAGTTCTTATAGGGACTTACCCCCAGCAGACATCTGTACAGGCAAGCTTTGTGGTCATAGAAGCTCCATCCGCATACAACGTAATCCTTGGGAGACCAACTCTCGACAAGGCCAAGGCGGTTGTGTCAACGTACAGCCTGGTGGTAAAATTCCCGACCCCTTAAGGACTCGGGAGCCTACGTGGGGACCAAGCGGTCGCCCAGAGTTGCTATGTCAGTTCCTTGCTCGGGAAGCCATTACTAAAACATTGAACATTTAGGAGATGGACCCTAGGGACAAAAGTAACGGAGTGGGTCTGATGGAGGAGCTGGAACAAGTGATGTTGGATCCTCGGTTTCCCGACCGGTCCGTCAGCATTGGCACTCTCTTAAAGCTAGGCCTTAAGGAGAAGTTGATCTAATTCCTGCAACAGAGCCAGGACGTTGTCGTCTGGAGCCATAAAGACATGCATGGGATAGATCCCCGGGTTATGTCTCACCGTCTCAACATCTACCCCGATTATCGGCCGGTCAAGCAAAAGAGGCGGGGTATGGCACCCGAAAGGCAGAGGGCGGTATGTGAAGAAGTGGAGAAGCTCCTGAAAGCAGATTACATCCGAGAGGTCCACTATCTCGACTGGTTAGCAAACATCGTACTGGTCAAGAAAAGCAACGGGAAAGTGGAGAATGTGCGTAGATTTCATCGACCTGAACAAGGCCTGCCCCAAGGACTGCTACCCATTGCCCAGGATAGACCTCCTTGTAGACTCCACGGCTGGTCATACACTCATCTCGTTCATGGATGCCTACTTGGGGTACAATCAGATCAGCATTTACCCCGAGAAGAAGACTTCCTTCATCACAGATCAAGGAACGTACTGCTACAAGGTGATGCCCTTCGGCCTAAAAAATGCCGGGATAACCTATCAACGCCTGGTCAATCATATGTTCAAGGATCTGATCAGGAAATCCATGGAAGTCTACGTTAATGATCTCTTAGTTAAAAGCCGAGACGAGTATGACCATCTTGAACATCTGGACGAGGCCTTCAGCATTTTGAAGAAGTTCAGAATGAAGTTGAACCTGGCCAAGTGCACATTTAGAGTCTGGTCCGGGAAGTTCCTAGGGCACCTAGACAGCAGACGCGGTATCAAAGCAAACCCTGAGAAAATCCAAGCCATCATAAACATGCGGTCACCCAGGTCAACCAAAGAAGTTCAGAGTTTGGCCGGGCGGGTCGCTACATTCAACAGGTTTGTCTCCCGAGCTACCAACCGGTGTCTGCCATTTTTCAAAATCTCCGCAAGGCCTTTCAGTGGTCGAAAGAGTGCGATGAGGCATTTCAGGAACTCAAGAAATACTTGGCATCACCCCTTTACTCTCAACACCAGTGCCAAATGAGTAATTGTTCTTATATTTGGCAGTGTCACCCTCAGCAGTTAGCTCAGCTCTTGTTCGAGAAGAACACGGGATATAATTCCTGGTCTACTACACCAGTCAGGCACTTCAAGGTGCGGAAAGCAGATACTCCCGTATTGAAAAGCTTGCCTTTGCCCTCATCACTTCTGCCCAAAGACTTTGTCCGTACTTCCAGGCCCACGTAATCGTGGTCCTCACAGATCAGCCTCTCAGTCAGATCTTGAGCAGGCCTGAAACATCCGGAAGGGTCGTTAAGTGTGGCCTTGGAGTTAGAAGAATTCGAAGTAACCTACAGACCCCGTACAGCGATCAAGGGATATGCCATAGCATATTTTCTCTTGGAGTTCACATACCTAGAAAACTCGGTTAAAGAGTTTGTCCCGCCCTACCTGCCGCCTGGGCTACATAAAGAGATCCCGACCTGGATACTTTGTATAGACGGGTCTTCCAACAAAAAAGGCAGCGGGGCAGGGATCATCCTGACTACTCCCGATGGAATCCAGCTTGATTATGCACTGAGGTTCAGGTTCCATGCCTCCAACAACGAGGCCGAGTATGAAGCCCTGTTGGTTGGATTACAGTTGGCTACTTCAATCGTGCACATCAAGTTCAAGGGTATAGCGATTCTCAGCTTATGGTCAACCAAGTTAACCAGGAGTATAAGGCTCAGAAAGACAATATGGTAGCTTACCTGACCCTGGTCCGAGCGGTCTCGAAGAAGCTTAAAGGTTTCTCAATCACCCAAATCCCGAAGAAAGCGAACACCAGGGCCGATCGATTAGCCCGGCTTGCCTCATCGTCTGAGTTAGACCTACCTGGGATAAGGGTAGAATACCTACCCGAGCCTAGCATGACCCGCTCAGAAGGCATGGAGGTCGAACCAGTCGCCTTAGGACATAGTTGGATGTATGCAATCACTATGTTCCTAACAATTAGTACGCTGCTAGAAGAAAAGGAAGAAGCCCACCGGGTCAAGTACCGAGCGGCCATATATCACCTTGTTGATGGTATCCTCTATAAAAGAGGGTTCTTTATTCCCTATCTCCGTTGTATCCAGCCTGCCCAGGTATAGCCAATACTACATGAAATCCACAAAGGTGTGTGCAATAGTCATGTGGGAGGCCGGGCACTCTCACGTAGGGCCCTACTGTAAGGTTATTACTGGCCAACAATGGCCCGGGATTCCTAAGAGTATGTCAAAAAATGTGTCAAATGCCAAAGACATTCCCCCATGATCAAACGACCAGGAGAGCTTTAGATACCAATCCTCAGCCCCTGACTATTCGCTTAGTGGGGAATCGATATTGACGGTCCCCTCCCGATGGGAAAAGGATAAGTTCAGTTCGATGTTATCACCCTGGACTACTTCATCAAGTGGGCGGAGCCCGAGCCCTTAGAAACAATCACCGAGAAAAAGATGGAAAGTTTCATTGAGAAAAACATCTTGTACAGGTTCGGCATTCCCCCGGTTTTGGTCAGCGATAACGGCAGACAGTTTGACACCCCTGTATTCAAGTAGTTCTGCTCGGGCTACGGGATATCAAATCACTACTCCTGTCCCGAGCACCTACAAGCCAATGGCCAAGTCGAGGTGACGAATTGGACTATTCTACAGTCAATCAAAACAAGGCTCGAAAATGCCAAAGGCGTATGGGCGGAGGAATTATCGACCCTCCTGTGGGCCTACCGCACTACCCCCGGAGCGGCAACAGGCGAAACACCATTCTCACTAACCTATGACTTGGAAGCGGTGGTCCCCATGGAGCTCGGGTTGCAAATTTCAACGAGTAGGATAATAAGGAAGCCCTCAGAGGAGAACTTGATCTAGTAGAAGAGAGAAGTGATCGGGCATATCTGAAAGTGGCAGCCTACAAATAGAGGGTTTCCCGATACTTCAACAGCAAGGTAAAGCACCTTAGTTTTCAGGTTAGAATCTTGTTCTGAAGGCGGTAAACCAGTCTACCAGAGTCCCGAGCCATGGAAAGTTGGGGCCAAAGTAGGAAGGCCCATACCTAGTCACCCAGGTAAACAGGCCGGGTACCTACTAGTTATAGACTCTAGATGGGCACGATTTATCTCACCCATGGAACGTGCAACACCTACGCAAGTATTTTCAATGATGCTTGGATAAGGGCGATCTAGAATTAGTTAGGAAATTTATAGCTCAATTTAGGCATTATTTATGGCTTTCAAAAAAGAAATAAAGATTTTCTGTTCTTGCTACAAGATGCGACCCCTATATGTGTTCTGTGCAAAGACCTCGGCCTAACCCCTGAGGCACCGGCTTCGCTTAGGTCCAACCGACAATGGGGGTAAATCCCCTTAGGTGGCTGGTGATGGCAAGTCTCAAAAGAACCTGCAACCACCCACATTCCAGGTCGGTTTTCTATGGTCACTCACTTTACACGCCTTCCTTAGCAAAAGCTCGGGGGCAGGGAAATACCAAACAGAAATAGGAAATCACACCAGGTACTAACAGAACTTGGAATCCTAGGACATTCCTAACATTCCCAAGTACCTACAGTACCTAGAGAACACCGCCCAGATAATAAATAGGACAAAATCCTACACTATACCAGGCGGGACCTTCAAAATAGGTCCCTACAAGACCAGTATTCTCTACCGGTTACAGTCCTAAACCTTTTGCTAAGGCAGGGATTTAGATCGATTAACAACCGGTCAGGTATTGGCAATCACAAACACGCATACACGAACAAGTAGTAAAAATAGTTGATGAAAAAGATGGCCTCAGAGGACCTTTTCATTAATTAAAAAGAAAAAAAATTTATACATTGCCTGTGGGGCAGTTGTAGTAGCCTCCAAAAAAAAAACAACTGTACAAGTCGGGACTAAGCGTCGTCAATCTCGACCACGTATTCGGTCTTTCCCCCTGGGGGGTTTCCTTTTCCCAGGATAGAGCTACCGCCCGGGGCCGCAGATCCATCAACAGCTCCGGCCAAGGCGGCAGAGTCATCAATATCTCTAGTCAAGGCAACAGAATCATCAGCAGCGGAAGGACCAATGTCCCAGTAGTCCGAATCAATCCCCTCATAGGACGAGATGTCCCATTGGTGATCCCAGGCTAGCCTTCCTTTCAAGTCTTCGTAACCTTGGAAGAAGCTGTTATCAAAAGCCTCCTCCGTGGCCCCTTCCGTTGTTGCCTCAACTGCAGTCTTCGCTTGAGCCTCTGCAGCCACTGCAATGGCCCGGGATGCCTCCAGATCTGCTAAGGTAGTCGCCAACTCTGCCTGGGCCGCTCCGAGGCTCAGGGCCAAGCCCTTTACCTTGTCCTTTTCCAGAGCAAGGCATTTTGCCTGGCCTCCAAGGTCACCCGCTCCTCTAACAAAGCGGCTTTAGCAGTAGCGGCCCTCATGGGCAAAGAAGACAAGAAGGACTCGGCCCCAACAGCCATGCAACTGACCTGCAAGAAGTCCAAATTGGTCATTCAATAGGACAAACACAGAAAAAGTTGTGGCAATGAATGGGAGACGCCAGTGCTCACCAAATGAGAGAGGCTGTATATATAGCCATCCCTGGAATGCCTCGGGGGATATCTTTGCACATGTCTCTACTTGACTGGGGAGAAGGGCGGATTTGACCCTCTCCCTGATCACTGTCAATTCTTCTACCGGTACCCCGAACGGTATTCCCGCTCGGGGAAAAGTCTCCACCGCCACCACGTGGGGAGCTGAGGTCTTCACAGGCTTTGGATGGTTCGTGGTCCTGTGCCAGATCCACCTTAGCGGGCGTTCGCTGCCCGAGGCCTTAGCAGCTGGCCTCTTTCCTCCTCTTATTGCCGCCCGGGCGGTGGCAGCGGCCTGCCTGGCCCTCAACTATTCAAGATCTCTTTTGGGGGCCATTTCTGTAAAAAGAAAAGATAAGCAGTCAGTATGCAGCAAAGACAGCAAAGAATACGACGGGAATATAGATAAGACCAAATATGCTCGGGCACTTACCAAAAAGTATGGTTGGAAAGACAGGAGCTTCGACGGGCTCGGCCGGATCGTAGGACGCTTTGAAATCGCCCGTCCGAGTCAGCATGTTCCAAATATTTCTTGGCAAATTTTCCAAGCCCCTGATCCTGGCCTGGCACTCCTCGGGAATACTAGGTGGACTGGTTGAACCAGCTACAAGGCAAAATACAAAGCAGTTAGTCCCAGGATAGAAGTAAAGAACGTAGACGGAAGATACTGGACTAACTTACCCCTCAATTCTCCCGCCCAGGAAGTCCTCATCTGGATCCCCGACGCCCACTCCCAAAGCCCAAGGGTAGATACTTGGAAGAATCTATTCTTCCAACCCTTGTTGTTGCTCGGGCAATTGACTATGATTTTTCTTCCCTGCCGAGCCCCGAGAGAGAAGAACTCGACCTCCCCATGTACGGGAAATGGTCGATGCGTTCAGAAAAACTCCTGAACGGAAAGCTCATACCCAAAAACTTGGGGCCAAAGGGAGATGGACCCCATGAGAAACCTCCAACTATTCGGGGCCAACTGTCCCGGGGCAATCCCCAAATATATCAGGACGTCTCGAGCGACCGGATGAAGGGGAATGCAGAATCTAGCCATATGGGTGTCTTCATAAAGGGTGGTGAAACCCCGTTGGTAGATATGGGCTCTGCTGGCGTTTATGGCCAGGGAGTAATAGTCAGGGAGGCTATACCTATCCCTAATGCGGTTGAGATCTTGAGCGCGCAGGGTGGACGGGATGAACTCATTGGTGAAGGCTACCTTAGGGTCGGGTTCCCCTAGTGTCTCATCACCCGAACCTTGGGAGACAGAGTCGACGGGGGCCTCCGTGCTTGACTCGTCATCAGACACACAGATGGGGATTCTACCCTTGCTCTAGCGATCAGATAGAGTAGCAGAAGGGGGGTCAAGACTTGTATCCGGGGTCCCAGACTGAGATGCTCACTCTCAGACCGGGAAGTGGAGTCAAAGTCAGAGTATTCCATCTCCGAGACCCCTAGGACTGAGCGGGGAAGCAAGCAATGACCTAGATGTGGGTCAGGAACTCCGAGTTTGAGGTAGAGAGGGAGCAAAGTAATGAACCTGAAAGGTAAAGAGTACAAAGTCCTTATAGTAAGATGGCTCTCGGCTAAAACTACCTCGAGAAAACCCACTTGGCGTAGCCAACCTAAAGTACCCCCGGACCTAAAGAAGGTACAGAACCTGAGGAAAAAGAAATCCCAGTCCCGTGCGAATCCCAAAGAGTTCATTCTCTCCAGCCTCACTCAAGAAAGAAAAAGTAAAGGGAAAAGAACGAACACAATGAATTGAGACTAGGGGAGTGATGGAAAGCCCTTGATAGTTATGTGATTATTCTATTTGTTTCCCCTTGTGTTGAAGATTTTGGTGTTTATTTCTGTCAATGACAATGAATGTGGGGAATAGGAAATGTTTTGGAAAGTCTGGGTTGTGTCTCCAGACGTTAGAGGGTGAAAAGCTAGCCTTGCCATGTAACTCAAATTTTTTATTCTTATTTATATTTCCCTTCCCTTGGAAAAATTACACTAACATCCCCTGAAGTTAGGTCACAGTACATAGAACTCCCTTGTCATGCGCAAAATTACACTGCTCCATTGTCACAAAAGTGGTTTCAATTAGGGGTGAAACTAAAAACCGACACACTGAACCGAACCGATCCGATCCGATCGGTTTTCATAGAGAGTGTAGTGTAAAACCGAAACTGAACCAAAATTTTACACACTCTGAATTGAACCGATTCGGAACCGATCGATTTCACCAAAAAAAATAACACCGAAGTGAACCGTTTACACCCCTAGTTTCAATAGTGTTAATGGTGTATATAAAATTATCAATAGACCCTTAAAAGCAAAACAGACTTTTAATTTAAACAAGCGACTAGTGAAAGGACAAGTTTATCATTAAAATATAAATATACTTTCATATGCATATTGTCATAAAAATTTTGTGTTGAATTTTTAAGGACTTTGGTAAGGGTAAGTTAGTCGTTTTGGAAAATTTAACAATAAAAATAAATGGTCGATTGACTGTTGACTAGGAGAGAGAAGAAAGTGTTACTCAACTAAGAAGTCATAGGAGGTTTGTGTAATTTCTTATACTACAAAAAATGTCCCTATTTTAACTGTAAATTGACATTTCACTAGCATAGAGGAGAAAGTGTCACTCGCCTACAAAACTCAAGATAAGTCCGTGTAATTTCTTATTCTACAAATGTAATACTCTATATTTTCAATAATTACTTATGCACAGAGATTCTATATATTTTCCTTGATTATACCTGAAATTTTATCTGCAATTGATCGAAGTTCGTTCGAGCGATCGAATATTTCAAAGTTCAAGCGATCGAACCCTGTTCAATCGATTGAAACCCTACCGACCTGAATTTAATACATGGTCCCCACTTCAATAGATCAAACCCTTTTTCAATCGATCAAACCTGACCAATCTGCTTTTGATCGATCGAACCTTGCTCAATCGATCAAACATGTAATGATCAGAAATCCCAGGTTTCCCGCAAACATGGCCACCTGCTCATTCCTCCCCTCTATATATACACTAGTTTCGTGTGTGTGGTGTGTTTGCTGAGCCAAGTTTAGAGATATTTGTGTGCTTGTGTTTCATATATATAAACATACATACACCCATATATATACATACACACATAGATATATATATATATATATTCAGTTTGGAGAGAGAGAGAGAGAGAGAGAGAGAGAGAGAGAGAGAGAGAAGCAGAGGAGAAGAAGAAGAGAAGGAGACACAGAGAAGGAGAAGGCAGAGAGATACAGAGGTAGAGAAGAGAAAGAGGAAGAGCCTACCATTGGAGCTCAAAACTCAAGCTTGCCAAACACGCCCTTACAACGTTTCAGAGTAGTGATGTTTTACGTATTCTGGATGTGTTAATAATAACCACTACACCATATGGCCACATTACTAACGGATATATCCGTTGGAAATAATATTACAAACGGATATATCCGTTAGTAAATCTGTTATATCCGTTAAAATTAATTTTACCAACGGACATATCCGTTAATAAATCCGTTAGCAAATCAAAGGCTTTCTAACGGTTATATCCATTAGAAAACTACTTACTAACGGTATTTTTCAACTAATTTTAAAGATTTATATTGAATACTAACGGTTTGTCAACTATTACTAACGGATATATATCCGTTAGTAATTTCCAAAAAAAATGTACTAACAGATTTACTAATGGATATATCCATCAGAAATATGTATAAATCTAAAAAAAAAATTAATTTATTTATATGCTTCCCATTTTTTTGCACCAAATTAACAAGCGTATTAATCTATACCAAACACAAAAATAATAAGATTAATCTATATTCAACACAACAAAAAATAATCTGAAGTAATCATAACAAGTGGAGTAAAGCATTTATCCATATCTAACCAACATCTCTTTACCCAACACAATAAAAATAATCCATAATAATCATAACAAGTAAAGAGTTCTTACATGTCTAACAAAGTCTGAAATTTAAAGAGTTTTGCCATTCAAACCTAAACTAACAAACAAACAAGTCATGTCTTCAAGAATCTTTACTTTTCCTGTCTCTTTGACTTCTTGATCCGATGATTGGAGTTCAAAGAGACCATTTCTCTATTAACCATTTCTTTATCATGCTCGTCCATTTCTTATCTTATCGTACCTTCTCTCTGCTTTTTAATACTCCTACAGAATTAAATCACTTAAAATGAGGAGAGAAGAAGGAAAAAAAAATGGAGCAATTTTTTGCAACAATTACTTTCTATGTTAGAACGGAATTTTTTTTTCTCCAAATGCCTATGGCACCAAATTCAGATTTCAAACCTGTTGGTGTGCGTGTGCAATAAATCTTCTGAATTTTTATCCAACCAACTGACACTTCCTGTATGTGTTGGTGTCAACATATTGCCAAATAAGACCACTTTGTAAGATTGCTTTAGAAGTACTAATCTCAATTGCCTGTGTACATGGACGTGTTCTGACTGTGTGCATGTTGTGCGTGTGTGCATTGCATGTGCTATGCTGATGTACGCGTGTGCTATTGTGCATGTGCAATGACCCCGTAAATCCTGCTTAGGAATATGGCATCGAGTAATCCATAAGTGAAATACAAAATAAACAATCCCACAAACAAACTGGTAGGGTTTTCTCATTACTCACAGGAAAAGCATAAATAGAAATTTCATGGATGATGACAAGAAGAGTTTGGAAGGAAAAAGTAAATAGGGTCAAAGACCAAGTAATACACTCTGAGATTAATTTGGCTACAATTTATGATTCTATGATTCTACACAATTTGAAATTGAAATTCAAATTATTACTGACATTTTAAGGAATCCTTTACTCATGCAGAAACAAAAAAACTTATTGAAAATTTGTGTAAATCTCGATTAATTGATGCAAGCAAATCTAGAAAAATGAGACATTATAGAGAGAAATCGAGAATAGCTTGAAATATAGTAAATATATAGCTCGAACTCAAATTGAGCTTTTTCTGTGATTGATGCACAAAAAAATGTAAATAGAAACCGAGCAAAGCTTGAAATCAGAGAATGAAATTTGAATTAAAAAATTGGACTGATCGATTACCATCATAGAACTCGTAGAGAGCGTTTATGACATCACAGAAAATAGAGAGCTCTCGAGAATGTCACTTGTCGACAACTCTTATTCTCGATTCGCTTCATATCACAGGAAAGCAAAAAGCCCTAACTTGATTCAAGAGCATAGGGCATAGCTTCAGAGAGAGAAAGAGAAGATAACATACGACAGAGGGGAGGTGAACGGTAGCGGGGAGGAGATGGATCTGTTTGGCCTCTTCTTACTAGGGCACAAGGATCTGAGTATTCGTTAGAGTTTTTGACCTTCAATTCAACAAATAGATTGGGGGCTTTGAGCTTAGATGTAGAGAATCGATCGGGGCTTTTGAATGAAGTCGCGAGAGTGTAGTGAGCGATTAAGGGTAGATTGCCTTCGTTATGAGCTCGATCTTGGAGGTTGTTCGATTGTAGATGATGATTGGAAAGCCCTTGTCGGCTATACAAACTAGAGAGAGAGGCAAGGGTTTTCTAGGAGGGAAGAAGATGTCTGAGAAAGAAGAGGGATATGGAAAATTTGGGAGGGAAAGTGAGTGTCCTAGAATATATACTTTTGGGTGTGAAAATATTTCATTTTCAGCAGGTTTTCTTCTTTTTTGTATTATTATATTTAATTTCGGTAAAAAAATTTCTAATAGATATATCCGTTAGTATTGTTTTTCAAACCATTAGAAAAATATCAAGTCTATACGAAGGGTCATTACTAACAGATTTTCCTCAAATCTAACGGATATATCCGTTAGAAAGCTTAAAACCTGTTTGTTAGAAATTGGTCCATATGGTGTAGTGAACCCAAACACTTCCTAACATATTTTGGACATTCACTGCCAGAACCTGTAGAAGATGAAGTTCGAGCGATCAAACTAGGTTAAATCGATAGAACAACCTGAGTCTCAATCGATCGAAATGACTTCAATCGATCGAACATCACTTCCTTCAAGTGATTGAGATTACTTCAATCAATCGAACCATAGCAGAACAAGGATGTTTCACTTTTAGTTTATATTTCTTCATACTTAGCTGTTCATTAATGTTCCATGTTTTTATTATGCGATATTATAGATTACGGAGGTAAGCGGTTGCGATAATGAGACTGAGATAACATGGTGAATAACGTAATAAGGTTCGGAACATTAGTAAGATTACGACGCGATAACGAGATAAGGTTTGAGTTATAGTGGTGGGTAACTTCGTTTAATCCTGGTAATTTAGTCAGTGGGGTTTCGGTGACCGTCAGTGCAAGTATGTTAGTATCATGAGTTGGTCGTGAACACATCGGCGTGGGATGTGAGCGTTATGTATTGTGCTAGTAAGAGGTACTGATGCATATGGATTATGAATGGATGATACTCGCAAGTGTTCTTAAAAGCGGTGAACAGTAAGGGTTCGTAAAAGTGATGAACAAGAGTATTGGTGCATCCATAGACTAATCGTTATATAAGAGCGATGTATAGTGCTCGCAAGAGTTCTTAAAAGTGGTGAACAGTAAGAGTTCTTATTAGCAGTGAACAAGAGCACTAGTATGTCGTGATGATATAATCAGTTTGGGATAGTCAGTTGGGATTGGTACAGTCAGTCTTAGATTGGAAAATGATGAGAATCGGTTAATGATGTGTCTGAATAAAAGAGGAAAAGATATTATTAATATCACTGCTATATATCGTGTATGACTGGTAATTTACGTTTTTTCTATGAGACTGTTTTAGTTAGTTCTCACTCAGCTTTCAGTAAACTGACGAACTTTATTGCCTGAACATTCCCCGTCCAGACTACCCTGTCCTTAACAACACAGGTAATGAAACCTACGGTGATGGCTACTACCCAGAGTTGGGTTATGTAGAGGGTGGCCCTATTAATGTAGGTTATGCCAGAGATGCCTACTACGCTGGCGATTACCCTTACGCCAGTTGAAGACCTGAAGATAGCTATTTAGTTTATATTTCTGTTATTTCTGTTGAACTTATATTTTATGGGTACTTGGACATATGTTGTCTCCAGACCTGCTGTGATCCTGAGGGCCAGTCTGATGTTTGTAATTGTAACATTGTTATTATATTTCAGTTGATTATCTTACTGTTTCTGTTTATCTTGTGGACTAGTACTGTGGTGTGTGGATATTTAGTGACTTTCACTTGTCATTCCCTACGGACCTAAAAAGAAATCTCCCCCCCCCCCCCCTCCCTCTATTTTTGCTGCTCCAGGGCGTGGCAACAAAGAAATCATTGTATTTTGATATTAGCTTTGGGGAGTTCAATAAAATGATACCTTATGTTTTAGATAAGAATAATGATATGTTTTTCGAATTTGAATCCCAAGTTTGGTTCTCAAACACTTTAATTGTATTACATACTATGGTAGTGATTGGTGGTATTACATACCATTATTGTGATACAAATTGATAAATTATTTAGATTTTAATATAGAATATAAATTTGAGAAGCACTTCATAACTCTTTCGATAAAGCATGGCATGTGTGTGTTGCTACCAATCCTCTTCTCATACTTGCAAAGTAAGATTTAACAAAAAAAACACGTTGGTAGATGTGGTCCCAAGGCAACATATGGATGGGGGACACTAGGGTAAAGGGTTTGTTGCGTTAATTGTGCTTTTGTCAAAAAAAGAAAAAAAAGAAAAAAGAAAAAAGAAGAAGGGATAAATACATCTACACCCCTAAACTATGACTCAATTTTAACTAGCACCCTTGAACTACTTTACCCAACAGGTCCACACCTCAAAGTTTTGAACCGCAACACACAACACCCACCCCTTAACCTTTTGTCAATTAATTGACAGAAAAAAGGCATGTGATCATCATGTGTTAAGCTTGAATAATCTTTTAAGACAAAACTACCATTTTCCTTCTACTAAGCATCTACCTTCATCATCATCGAAGCATGTCTTTGGGGAGAATAAATATCTTAAGCTTACTGAAGCTTGCTCATAACTTAGCTTTCCAAGTAACACTGGTAGATCAATTGATTATTTTAGATAATTTTTTCCAAAAAAATAAAAATCATTGTAGCTACTAAATGTTCTACATCAGCACCACATAACCATATTCTCCTCCAACCTCAAGTACTCCCACAAAAACTAGCCTCTTGCATCATCGTCCACAAGCATAGACTTACCATATCACAAATCAAAACTTCAATTCCACCATATATTGCCACTTGCCGCTAGCTCTCATCATTACCACTACCACCAAATCACAAATCTCTTCAACCCAATTCAACCATCACCATCGGCTCCATCTCGTTAACCAACATACTCAATATCCAACTTGGGTATACCCAATATAGCCCAATAAAATCACCAAATTTTTTTATTTTTGGGGTTTCACATAATATAAGTTGAGTTTAATTTTTCTACAGTAATATTTAAGGATATGAACTATAGGTAATAGTGGCCTGTGGTGGAGAGTTTATGTGAAATAGTGACTTTGGGCTTTATTTCTAGTGTCCATATCTAAACGGCGATATTGCCCTAGAGATCATTGACGGTGGTGGGTCTTCAAATTTGAGCTGATTCTCTCTCTAAACTTCACTCTAGCTAGGGGTGCAACTCGGGCGGGACCTAATGAGTTTTGGCTATGCCCAGACTCGAGCCCGAATTGAAGGAGTCTGCCCAAGCCCGAGCCCGAGCCCAACATAAACCCGAATTTGTCAACCCGAGCCCGGTTTGTGAATTAGTTCTCCAACCCGAGCCCGAGCCCGAGCCGGAGTTGAGCCCGAATTACAATTTTTTTTTTGTGCAAATTGATTTTTAGTATGTAAACAACAATATGTAGAGTATCAAATCTATTTTTTTTGTTTAGATTTGAGAAAAAAAACATTCATATATTAATTTAGTGCTAGAATAGTATCTAATAGTGTATTATTATCACAAAAATACACTAGAATATAATGTCAAAAATAATACATAAATAGAATTCGGGCTCGGGCTTGGGTTCCAAGGGTTAGCAAAATTCTGCCCAAGCCCGGCCCGAATTGAATTCGGACTTGCATTTTTCAATCCAAGCCCGCCCATGGTGAAAGTATCACGGGCCCAAGCCCGGTAATTTTCGGACCGGGCTCGGGTTGACCACGGGTTGGCCCGCCCGAGTTGCACCCCTAACTCTAGCTAGTCTTTATTAATGGTGTTGCATAGACTGTGATTAGGTTCCTTGGAGTGATAAGGTTTGATGGTGGTTAAGTAGCGGTGATATATGGACAATGGTGACAGCGATGATTGTACATACTTAATTAGCAACGGAGTGTTGGAGAGGCTAAAATAGAGGTGCAATGGTGACATTTGGGGTTTCACAAAGGGGGTAATAAATGAAGATTAAAGTGTTAGATAAGGGTAAAATAGTAGTTCCACACATTTCCTTACCATTGCTTCACCGAGTTAACTCGGACGGGCAACTTGTTGCCTTTTTTAAACTCTAAGGGGTTAGCAAATATTTGGTCATAGTTCAGGGGTGAATGTGTATTTATCCCCCCCCCCAAAAAAAAAACTCGTCTTTCTTTATACTGTACTAAACAAGAGTCGGTCTGACTCATCTCCCACTGCCACAAACTCAGAACAGAACCAGACAATTTCACAAAAATCGTGGAGAGACTACAATCCAATCCACTTCCCAGAAACAGATCTCAGAAAACCAAACCCACTTCCCAGAATGCAGAGTTCTTCACCATTTTCAATCCAATCTCTCTTCCTCGTACTTTTCACACTGGGTAAGATTCACTCACTTATACCCATAAAAGAAAAATGGGTTCAAAATCATAGTTTCTCTTCTTTTTCTAATTTTCTCGGGTGCCAAACAGTGCACTAATGAAGTTTCTGTTTTCTGCCAATCTTGAACTCTTTTAGATTTGTTGAGAATTGCAGTGAGTGAAGGGGGTTTTTGTTCTGCGCCGTCAATTTTGGATATTGAGTCAAACTCGGAACCTCTGTATTGGAGAGTTACAAACCCTACTCTATCCCCTTCTCATCTACAAGGTTAGCCACGAATAAACCCTCTCTGTTTGGTTGCTGAGAAAAGGAAAGAAAAGGAAAATTTCAAGTCTTATGTTTTGTTATGGGTTCAATTTTTCTAGGCTTTGTTTGGTATTGGATTTAATGAGAGCTCAGACATGAAGGTTTTGGATTTAGTGAGGTAACCAAAGGAAAACATAGCGGAAAATATTTTCATTTGTTTTGGTTTATAAAGAAAATAGTGTGGAAAATAGGAAAGAACGAGGAAAAAGTTTAGAAATAAATTAAACATTTCAAATGTCGTTTTTCCTTTATTCCTATTTCTCAAGTATATTTCAGTTTTTTTTTAATTTTTAATGTTAGTTAAGTATGAATGAAAACATCCACGAAGGAACTTGTTTTCCTTTCTTTTTTTTTTTTTCCTCATAAACTCTATGAAGCAAACAGAGCCTTAATGAAAAAAAAAAAAAGAAAAGAAAAGAAAAGAAAAGAGTAAAAGCAAAAAGCCAGTGTTCTTCACGACACTGGAAAGAAGAATTGATGTTAAAAATTATGGAGATGTGTATGTAACATATGCTTTGGTTGTTCAATGAAGAGTTTCACTCAATTGGGCTAAATTACTGTGTTAGTCTTGGGCCTTATTTGGAATCACTTCTTCTAAGCACTTTTTTGGGGTTTATTTTATACATTTTTTTTTTGGACGGATGAAGGAATTAGAAAACTTAATATTGATTGACACCAAATGTACAATAAAATGACGCATTGTTATTACAAATTGAGACCAAAAGAAGGTTGAATGTTTCATACTTGGGAGGGGGGCGTAATTGTAAAATAGAGAGTTTTTTAATTTGGAAGGGGGGCTTAAGTGTAAAAATATACTTTTTTAGGTTATATATATATATATATATATATGATATTTTTCAAAATCAAGGGGGACTTGAGTCCCTCCTTGCCCCCATGTATGTCCGTCCCTTTTTGTCAAATTTCTGTCAGCAGTTCTGTCAGAAAACGTCATGATTCATTCAAATTCGTCAGCATTCAAATTTGTCAGCATTCCATCAACAATTCTAAGGAATTTTTTTTTACGGAAGGTACAAATTGACATAAATTAGTAACTTCACAGTGCAATATGTCAATTTTTAAAGTCTGACGGGCAAAGTGTCACCGAGTGTAAATTATGAGGGTGCTAAGTGTAATTTATTCTAATGCCTTGTTTGGATATATGACTGTTTATTAGTCCTAATTTTTGTACCTTTTTTTTTAATCTGGCAGACTTGCCGGGATTTACTCGCAGTGTGTATAAAAGGGATCATGCTTTAATTACTCCTGAAAGTCATGTGTTCAGCCCTATACCTGAGTGGTATATACAGCAATGTCGTTTTCTGATTTATTCATTTCAAGAATTAATCAGCTTTTGATATGGACATTTCAATTGGTTCAATAGGACTAACACACTGGGTGCGTATTTAATATCGCCGGCGATGGGTTCGCACTTTGTTATGTACCTAGCAAAGATGCAAGGTATGGTTAGGTTTGAACTTACCGTTATTAGCGTGCATTTGAATTGTGTGGTATTGGTTGTTTGTTTTTCGTTGAGGGAGTTGAATGTATTTCCACTTCACGAGGGTGTGATTAAGGGTCCGTTTGGTTAGTAGAGTTGGGGAAGGACAGGGAAAGGAAAGGAAACAATGAGGGAAACTCTTTCCGTATTATTTCCTCTTTCGAGAAAAGTGGAAAGGAAGTGACTCCCAAAATTCGAAGCTTTTAATTTATTTCTACAATTCTACCACATTTTCTTTTACTTCATATTTTGCTTCCTATTTTACTTATTAATCAAACAAAGAAAAGTCTTTTTCCCAGTGTTTTTTCCTTGCTCTCTTCAAATCCAAGAAAGAGTTTAATCCAGGTTATCATGCATGATTTAATCCTTATTTCATCGTTCTGATTAAATTTGTTATATCATCTTATGTACATCTACACCGGTAATTAGTTCTCTAGGATTGTGATTTGTATTTTGCTTTGAACAGAAAATTCAAGATCAGGACTCCCTGCTAGCGACATTGAGAGGTGTGGTTGCTTTTCCCTTCTTTCTTTTCTTTTCTTTCTTTTTTTTTTTCCTTAAAGAAAACTGTCAGCAAAAAAACATATCTTTTGATTGAAAAATTAAATTACCACTAGAATTTGATCTGCTTCACATTGTTCCTGTTTTTTATTTTTTATTTTTTATTTGTTTTTCTTTTGTCCTTTGGTTGACCCAACCAGGTTTATATTTGTGGTTCAGGGCACTGTCACTTTCACCAATGTATCTGGTATTAACCAGAAATTGATGGTAAGAGAGCATACATGTTTTTGTATATTCGTATGTCATTTTATATTGTGAGGTTACAAGTTTCAATTTGCCAATCTTCTGAACATACTTATCCAAAAAAAAAAAAAAAAGAGTTGAAAAGAAGATCTCAATATATATATATATGTATGTATACGGTGAGGCTCTTAAGTGAACAGGGTTGAGTGAACATACCAAAAAAAAACCCGCGAACATGTTTTTTAGCCTAAAAAAACTGGCTAAAAAAGATGTTCAACCCGCGAACATGTTTTTTAGCCTAAAAAAACTGGCTAAAAAAGATGTTCACTGGGTATGTTCACTCAACCCTGTTCACTTAAGAGCCTCACCGTATACATACATATAGTTTTCTGGCTCTTATTTGATCTTCGACTGCAGGTGGATTCATATGCATATCTGCCTCCGAATTTAGATCACTTCTTCGACTGTGATTCATCTGCTACTCTTGTTGTATTCGAACGAAGGTCTGCTTTTTGCATACATGTTAATGATGATATATTTAGGGAGCGAAAAATAATAACAACAGAGGGATAGAGGTAGAGAGAAATATGACAAAGTGGAGCTATTTCTTATAGAACAAATGAAAACATGCAAGACTTGGTTTTTTTCAAAAAGTAAAACTTGTATTAGAATCTGCCTTCAAACTAAGTTGAAAATGAAGAAGATGATGTAATTACAGTTGATGAGAATGCATTCCATTTATGTCATTCCAAATTACTTCTTTTAAAGTGCCAAAATGTTTCTCTTCTTCTTAGGTATGCCTACCTGGATAATCATAGTACCGAGCAAATTGTTGGTTCTACAGACAAGCAACCACTTCTTGAAACTCCTGGTGAGGTAATATCGTGAAATCAAATGCTGAGACACATTCAGAAACTCCTGAGGGGGGGGGGGGGAGGGGGGGTTGTGTTGTTTGTTCAATCTATCAATCCGATTCTTCATTGTCTTTGCATCTTTTCTATTCTTTTTTTCTTTATTTTTATCAGGTTTTTGAACTCAGGAAGCTTCTTCCCATGACCCGGCCTTACGACTTCAACATCCATGTGAGCTGTAGTTTTATATTGTTGGTGTTAAATTCATTGTTTGATCTTTGATGTGGTTATGATCATTATCAGCAAATTCCATTGTACGTTTCACCTGATGTTTTTGCAAATTCACATGGGTTCCAACTCTTGTTTGTTGAAGCTATTCGTGTTTGGTGTAGTCTTGTAGAGACCTGTTTTGAATAGACATTCGTTAGATCAAGAATCTCAGGGGCTGTTTGGGGATGCAAAAGCCGGTTCTATAAATTCAAGTTTTTGATGAATGTCCGTTTCTTGCACAAGATTCCGTCCCCAGTCTAATATCATTCTCTCTTAAAACTTGTCTTTGTCAAACCATCACAACATTGCTTTTGGTAAAAACCAAGTAGAAAGTTAGACTCAGACTGGACCAGATCATGTTTTTAAGCATTCCCAAACAGTCACTTGTGGTCCATTATAGTTTTCGTATTCTTGACTGTGACGTTCGACTTTTACCCTCCTTTTTTATTCTCATGTTGCAGATCATGGACTTTCAACCAGGAGAATTTCTTAATGTTAAGGTGCGATACTGTTCTTTCTACCCGGTTGAAAACTATATAGCACCAAGGTTTTAACGGGTAAAATTGTACTTCACAAGTAAAAAGCGGTCACTTTTTAGTGGAAGTGATTCGGGAGATTTGAAACTGTATAATCAAGTAATTGACAAAACAGATGATTTTACTGTCTTCAAGCTACTCCTATATACTTTGGTCACTCATAATCAAAACTAATCCACGGAAAAATATGGAACACTTAACCATACTTTTTTCATTACCTTCTCCTTTATGCTCAGTTTGGTTTGCAAATTCATAGAAGGCAAAGAAAAATGAAGGGAAAATGGGAAGTCCAAACCATTTCGTTAGTGCTTGTTTCCATGCTTATAATATCACGAAGTAAAATGTTTTCATGAATAGTAGAAAATCAAGGTGGCAAAGAAGCGAGTCTTTAAACCCAAATATTTAAATCTACTTTTTATCATATTTTCTTACCAAACGAAAAAAAAAAAACCATTTTCCTTCGTGTGATCATTCTTTTTCCTTCACTAAATATATGAACCAAACAGAGCCTTAATCTTCCCGATAAATATTATCAGGAACTATCATCTACTTCCTAGAGTTCATACTGGTTCGAGTAATTAAGTTGCCCTTTTCAGCTTCCGAAGATGCTGTTTCTTCAAACCTAACCGGAAAATAATACCATGTGTTTCCGTTGGCAGGAGGTCCACTATAATCAGCACGGTTTGCTGCTTTTGGAGGGACAAGGTGTTTATCGATTAGGAGATAGCTGGTAAGAATATGAGGCTGTGTGAGAGTGTGCTGATTGTGTTGATAGTTTAATAAGAATTTCCAAAATGGAAAACTTGTTCGGCATTACATCAATATGCCTGTTATGGGAGAATTGGGATATTATCTCTGTAATCTTTGTTACGCCCTGTTTGGAACTCGACTGCAAGTCCAATCGCACAAGCAGGCTTCCAGTCGGCATTCACTTACCCTTTTGGCAAACGTTTGGCCGTTTGGGCGATGGGTCGCAATCACAATTACTGCCAAAAGGGCCTTTGTAATCCTGGACCAGTAATATACTAATATTTATCAGATTGAGTAGAACCCCACAAGTTATGCTGAAATTTTTTCTAGTGTCAAAACTTGTGTGTTTTCGGCAGTGACATTGCAACTAATGCACAGTCGTTCTGACATAGTAAAGAAGTCTCATAACAGTTCTTTCCTTGATCTCTTTGTAGCATGGACTTTTTGTTTAGGATGTCTTTACCCGTAACACGCCCAAATACGTGTCTGGTTTTCTGTAAGCTTTTAAAATTGGACACATCCGGACACGTTTGAGACATGATATCGGGGATTTTGTGTTGCAGGCAGTATATATTTAAATAGGAGAATAAAAGAGACTTAAAGTTTCCAAACATTTATGGCCTGTTTGGTTGTCCTTGAATGCAATAATTGCATTCTATCATTTGTATAGAACTTTACAAAGAAGATGGTAAGCTTGAATGGTTCCATTTAGAAATGGGATGCTCGTCTCAGAAATGATGCTTATTGCTTGCAATCATAAATTTTGGCATTCTAGAAAAAGGTAGAAATGGCCATATAAGAAAAAATTTGATAAAGTTTCCTATTTTTATAAATTGAGTCATTCATGGTGATGAATTCTGCTTCAAGATTCAAGAAATCTGAATGAAACTATTCAAATTCAAGTGACAACCAAACAGGCCCTTAAGGTTAACTTTGCGTGAATGACGAATATGATCCATTAATTTGCTGTTTTCTGCATATTATGTGTGACTAATATAATGTAAAAATTAAAATTAAAAAAATTTATTAGCCCTATCGAATCCATGTCCATGTCTTACCAGGTTAGAATTTTCCTTTTGTCGCCATGTCCGTGTCCGTGTCCTTATCGGTGCTAAATTGCTTGTATCAAAGCAAGAAATTTTTAGTGGATCATCCTCATATCAAGCAAGAAATATTTGGTGGATCTTCCTGAAATGCTATCCACCCTTGTGCAATGCCGCTGAGCCTTTACAAATTTGAACAATCATGTAGCACTAGGATAGAATGCACACATATGGGTGTGTATGTGTGTACATTATTTTTTACATTTCTGTCCCATTTGATGCATTTGTTTTGCTCATAGTAGATTGATCGTTGACAATTGCGACTGGACTTGCGTTCTCACAATATTTTTCTCTTGTTTTCCTTTTTTATAGGTACCCAGTTCAAGCTGGTGATGCAATTTGGATGGCCCCATTTGTGCCCCAATGGTATGTGAGGAATATACAAATATCTCTATTATCTTCCTTCAATATGATCAATTTGAGTAGAAGTTAAATTTCTTGCTTCCTTTTAGGTATGCGGCACTGGGTAAAACCCGATCGCGCTATTTGCTGTACAAGGATGTTAATAGGAATCCACTGTAACTCCATTTGATACAATCATGTGAGTGATTTCAAATGTATGATTTTCATAGCAAATGTCTATGATGAAGCAAAAATACGAACTAGGTGGTCTTTACTTTCACAATAGTGGATCTTCCAAATGTATGTTTCTTGGGGTTAGTATTACCCGATTCGTGAGAAAAAATGTAGCTAATTAATGTAAAACTGTGGCAAACTGTGAGGGATCCTCAGCACAACATTGAGGTTGATCGATTATGAGATTGGAGGTTCGAAACTCGGAAATAGCATCTCTGCATGGAGGTTTGCTCTCCATTTTGACGTGGACTGGAAATATTCTAAACGTGTAGACAATCTCTTCGTACCCGGGATGGTAAAACTGCATAAATCCTGGAGACACCCTCTTCAAATCCGAAGCTCATTAGACCCTGAAGTGGCGTGAGCGTCGTGCATTGGATTTTCCCATTGGACTTTGGGATTCTCTGATGCCAAAATGTAACATTATGTTGCAGCTCAAGCATTGGCCTTTTCAACACAACAGGTTTTGAAATTAAGACTATGGTTCTCAAATTTGGGTTATATCAAATGCTATGGGAGTGGTGCCACCGCTATTGCTGGATGTGGTTTGACTCAATTATTTGGACTATCCCGAATTTGGGAACTCAAGACTGAACAAATTCTAATAGGTAACTGAGAGCCAAAAAGAGAAGAAGATAGAAATATTGAAAATGTAACCCTCAAAGAACGCCAAAATTCCTCCATGTGAAGGGACCCCTTGTGAAATTTGAAATATTTAAGGAAGTTTATTTGATTGTGATGAAAAATTTTAACTTTCCATTATTGTTTTCTCTTTTTTAAGTTTAAAATTTCATGGTCAAATTAAAGTTTTATGTAATAAAGGGTAAAGTTGAAAAGTGTCTTGTTAAAGTACATTGACTTTTTTCCTAAAAAAAAGTACATTGACCTTTAAAGAGATCTCTTAAATTAAGATATCCAAAAAAGATTAAACGATTCTTAAATCAGGATGGAGTATTGAAAAGGATGGACCTTATGGTATATGCGGAATACGGACAGTTACATTAGAGTAATGCTATACTTTCCAAATTTGCAACACAAATGTTATTCTCATCACAAGTGGCAGTGGACTTACTAGATTTTTATTGAAATATGTTGAAGTGGTCCCACAATTATTGAAGGTGGTCTTGGTGCTACATTGTTGAGATATAAAACTTGAAAAGAGTAGCATTTTTCATTATATTAAGTGGCTAGGGCCATTGGGGTATTTTGGAGAATAAAAAAAAGATGGAATAGAGCTTAAAAAGACTTATACAACTAAAGGAATGTTTTGGAGAAAGAGCCCAGGTACAAAGATTTTTCAGCACATGTTAAGACTAGGGCTGGCCAAAAAAACCGATGACCCGTGAAACCCAACCCAACTCGACCAACTCGAGCCTTTCGAGTCGGTTTGTATAGGTTGCAGGTGGAGTCACGAGTTCCAATTGTTAGACCCGACCAACTTCGAGTCGGATGTCGGTTTTATGTGTTAATTGACCCGACTCCACCCGACCTGACTCGCTACATACATCCCCTAATATAAATACTTTTTCTTAAGACTTATGCTAGACTTCTAGTATTACTATTATTATTTTGTTTTTTATTTTTGCTTTTTTATCAAGTCTTTTATGAACTTGATGTTGCTATTGTAATTTGTATGGTTACTTGATGTGGGATTATAATAAAATAGCTCATAAGTTATTATTATTGTAAAAGTTTACAAAAAAAAAAGTGGAAAACAGGTTGTACAAATAGGTTATACAAAGTATTTCAGCATGTTGTATGCTCTTTGTCGGGTTTCACCCGAAACCAATCCGACTCCACCTGAAATCGACGGATCGATTTCACCCGACTTAACGGATGAATGATGGGTGCTACACTCATCACCCGATGGGATTCGGATGGATAGCCGGGTGGGGGGTCACACCCGACTCACCCGACCCATGGCCACCCCTAGTTAAGACCATCTCCAACGCGCTGTCAAATGGGTTGACAATCCCATTTTATGGCATGACCAAATAGCATTGAGTGCTCCAACACAAGACCATATAATTTGGCATGACCACTTTCCATGCCATATTTGGCACTACAAATGACACATGTCATTTGTGCCACATCAGCATCTGAGTATTGAAATTATATATTTTGACCATTTTCCTTGCTAATGCTTTACAAATTTTGCATTCCAATGCTTCCCCAATACATGTGGTAGTGGGACCACTTGATTTTGATTGAAGGATATTGAAGCTGTCCACATGATTTTTTTTTGGGCTACAAAGTTTCACTGCCACATGGTTTTTCAGCACTTGTTAAATGACCCTTTTGTCCCTTGACAAAGACTACTTTGAAATATGAATGGTAGTGGGGTCAAAATATAGTATTTGAAATAACATGTAGCATTGGAGAACATGTGTCAAAATATAGCATTTGACGTTGTAGCAATGCCAAAAAAATACTCCCTCCGTCCCATAATAAGTGTCCAATTCTTTTTTGCACAATGTTTAAGAAAGTTGTATTATATTAATTTATTTGGTTCATTAAAGAGTCTCTTTCCAATTTTACCCTTAGATGTGATGGGTGTTTGACTTTTTGCTTATTTTGGGACCATAAATAAATACTTCTTTGTTTTTATTATAAGGGTAGTTTTGGAAAGTAAGTAAAAAATATATGCCAATTTAGGAAAGTGGACACTTATTGTGGGACATCCAAAAAAGGAAATGTGGACACTTATTATGGGACAGAGGGAGTAGAATTTGCTTGATGAAAATGACAGGTAGCATTGACCCAAAGAGAGATTTCTCATCTGTTTAAGAAGATAGGAATGTCTCTTGTAACCCTAGGGTTTCGAAGAGTTTAGTTTGGGCAGTGCCCATGGATCTGTCGTCTTGAGATTGTAATCTCAATGGTGTTTGTGTGACTTTTTCTCTCTTTTTCCTTTCTTTGTTTTCCTTTCCGTCCGTATACCTCTTTCTCTTGTCATGGATTCAGATTTTGATAGGATGTTTGTCAAACTTCATCTCACTGCTGAGGAACGTGAAGACTTCACTATAGACGATGACTTGTTTTCTAGGGTTCGGGACAAAAAAGATCTGTGCCTATTGGGTTTGCTATACGCCTAAGACCAATTAACGCTGAGATCTTACAGAAGAATTTTGTAGGGTTATGGAAGGGCAAGGGCTGTTAAATGAAGGAGATGGGGAATAATCGATTTCTTATTGAATTCAATGATATTGTGGATAAGAATAGGGTCTTGGGGATGGAACCATGGACTTTTGATAAAACTTGTGTTTGAGAGAGCTTGGCGTAACCATGGCTATAAACAAATTGCTGTTTAATTTCATGTCAATATGGGTACAGATCCATGATCTTCTATTGGCAGTATGACGAAAGAAATAGGTACACGACTGGGTGCTCGAGTGAGTGAGGTTATTCTGGTTGATACTAATGATGATGGATCGGGTTGGGGAGAATTCCTTCGAGTTCGAGTCAAAGTTGATATTTCTAAGCCGTTACAGTGGGGAACAATGATAAGGGTAAAAGGCCAATCGTGTTGGGTCAGATTTAAGTATGAGAGATTACCCAACTTTTGCTTCAAGTGTGGGCAGGTACAACACTCAGAGAAGGACTGCAAACTAGGGTATCGTGATGACTTACGCCATACTCCATCACAGGCTCAATATGGAGTATGACTTAGGGCATCCAATGCAAAGCACCCTAAAGTAAGGCTGCCAAAGGAAAATCGTATGCCGCCACATACTAGTCCGACGAGTGATCTTGCGGCAAGTGTTTCTGAAGGAAAGGATGGAACGGATTCCAACGGGAAGGGTAGTGACTCGGTGGCAGAAGATTTCTCTATTACACCAAGAAAGGTTGGTCAGAATCCACAAATTGGAAATGAAGAAGTTCAAAGTCCCATGAAAACTCATTAAAAGTGAGAATTTTGGGGTGAGTGAGCCTGATCCAGATCCTGATGTGGTCGCGTTGACAAATATCAATGCAGCCAATATGGTGATCGACGATCAACCGGGAGAGGTTGGGAGGGGTAGGTCTTCTTGGAAGCGAAATGCACGTAATGTTTTTTCGGTGGAACCTTCGAATCAGAGTCTTAGGGGTCAAAGCACATCAGCAAAACATACAATGAGTATTGGAGAAGGGTCGAATGAAATTCTAGAGGGTTCTAAGAAACTGAAAGCTATATCACCATCTTTTGAGATCAACCATGTTTCAGAGGCGGAGGCTAGGTCCGCCTATCACAATGAGTCTTTTATGCTGGAATTGCCGGAGGCTTGGGAAGCCTCGGGCAATCGTTCTTTTCACCAATTGGTGAAAGAAGAAGCTCCCAAATTGTCTCCTAATGGAGACTCGGTCAATTGATGCTAAGATACAAAAGGTTAGTAGACATATTGGTTTAAGAAATTGTCTTTCAGTTTTTCGTACAAGTAGAGAGGAGGGATTGCTTTGCTTTGGGATGACATTGTGACTACTTCACTCCAGAGCATGTCCTCTCACCACATTGATGTGGTTGTCGAGAAGAATATTCGTGATGAATGGTGGAAGTTTACTAGGTGTTTGGGCACCCAAAAACATTGAAAAGAAACATCGAAAAGACAATTTACGTGGAATCTTTTAAAAGGCTTGAAGGCAGCGTCAGACCTTCTGTGTTTGGTCGGTGGGGATTTTAATGAGATTTTGTACTCATGGGAGAAGGAGAGTGGTAATCCTAGGGATTTTCGTCTTCAAGATATGTTTCGTGAGGCCCTTGACTTTTGTGGTCTTCATGATCTTCATTACCGAGGTAATATGTTTACGTGGCAAGGTTATTGAGGTAACGGGGTTTTTATTCAAGAACGTTTAGACTATTTTGTGTCTTATTTGAGTTGGAGTGGTCAATTTCCATCGGCTTGTGTCTATCATTTGGGTGCTGGGTGCTCCTGTGTTTGATCACTATCTAATTGTGATTTGATTGCATAGACGTAATTCGAATCAAGTTAGAAGGGTTAGATGTTTTTGTTTTGAAGCCATGTGAGTCAGCCATAGTTAATGTGAGGAGGTGATTGCGCACTCATGGAATACGGGGTCAAATGGACGTGATATCCTAGGAAAAATTAAGCAATGTGGAGCTGGTCTCAAATCATGGAATCGTTTTACTTTTTGCTATGTTCAAAGGTAGTTAAAAGCTAAGAAGGATGCTCTGACTCGGCTTAAAGGAAATGCCCTTGCAAAGAACCTGAATGAGGAGAAAATCCTTTCCCAAGAAATTAATACACTTTTGGAAAGGGAGGAAATCTTGTGGAAACAGAGATTGCGACAATCTTGGTTAAAGGAGAGTGATCGAAATACGACATTTTTTCACCAAAAGGCCTCCCAACTGGAGAAGTGGAATTTGATTGAGGGTTCGATGGATTGTAATGGGACGTGGGGAACGACGAAGGATCACATCCATATTGTTGTTGTTGAGTATTTTTCCACTATTTTATCTTGTTCTCAACCACAGATATGGATGTTTTCCTTTCAACAGTTTAACCTAGGGTCTCAGATGGGGATAATAGGAGGCTTCTTCAACCCGTCACTTTAGAGAAAGTCAGGATTGCACTTTTCAGATAGGACCTACAAAAGCTCCGGGACCTGATGGTATGTGTGCTTTATTTTATCAGAAATACTGGCATATTGTGGGTAATGATGTCTTCTTCTTAGTTGACAATTTTTTTAGTCATGGAATTCTACTGGATGGTATGGTATTAACCTCACTAATATTGTTCTTATTCCAAAAGTTAAGGATCCTAAATTTGTTCGTGAGTTCCGGCCTATCTCCCTTTGTAATGTGATTTATAAGATTATATCAAAAGTGTTAGCTAACAGGCTCAAAATTATTCTTCCGAGGATTGTCACCCAAAATCAAAGTGCCTTTGTTCCTGGAAGGCTAATTTAAGATAATGTTCTAATTGCTTTTGAGGTTATGCTTTATTTAAAATCCAAGTCAAGAGGCAAGAATTTCCAGATGGCTTTTAAACTTGATATGAGCAAGGCGTATGACAGACTTGAATGGACTTTTATTGAAGGCACTTTGTCCAGACTTGGTTTTTGTGGTAGATGGGTTGATCTTATCATGAAGTGTGTTACTTTTGTTTCTTATTCTATCCTTCTCAATGGGGACCTTACTACTTGTTTTGAGCCAACTCGTGGAATCAGACAATGTAATCCGTTCTCCCCTTATATTTTCATCTTATGTGCTGACGTCCTCTCTCCAGTCTTAAATCGTGAAGGATCCAAGGGCAATATTGGTGGTATTAAAGTGGCAAGGAGCAATCCTAGTATTACTCATCTTTTCTTTGCAGATGATAGTCTTCTTTTCTACCATGCTTACTTGATGAATCTTCTTAGAAAGTATGAGGAGGACTCGGGCCAAAAAGTTAATGTTGAAAAATCAAGTGTGTTTCTAAGCCCAAACACACCAGAAAATGTTGCAATGAATATAAAATCAATTTTGGGTGTCGATTCGTTTGCGGTTCATGAAAAGTATCTTGGCTTACCATCCCTTATCGTGGTCCAAAAAACAAATTTTCACATACATTCGCGATTGAGTGGTGAGCAAAGTTAAAGGTTGAAAAGAGAGATTATTGTCTAAAGGGGGTCGTGAAGTCCTTATTAAGGATGTGGCACTAGCAATCCCGACTTATGCTATGTCCTGTTTCAAGCTACCCACGTCATTGTGTAATGATATTACGTCCATTCTTGCTCGCTTTTGGTGGGGTGGCTCAGGGGAGAAGAAAAAAATACACTGGGCATCATGGGACAAACTATGTAAGCCGAAGAGTAGGGGTAGGCTTGGCTTTCGTGATTTGGAATCTTTCAATAAAGCTTTGCTAGCGAAACAATTATGGCGTTTATTAAAATCCCAGGATTCTCGTGTATAGAGTGTTTAAATCTAGGTACTTTTCGAATGATGATTTGTTAAATGCCAGGTTGGGCTCTTACCCATCCTACACTTGGCGCTTTATTTGGGGGGCTATGCCTCTTCTTAAACGTGGTGTCAGATGGAGAATCAGAAATGTACAACTTGTGAGAGTTGGATATGACCCATGGATTCCGGTCCCTTCATCTTTTAAGTCGTTGTCCCCCCTCTCGGAGGAGGTGAAGGAGTGTAAAGTTGCGTGCTTTCTTGACTGTCATTCGAGGGTTTGGAAGGAACATTTGCTATAGGAGTGTTTCCTTCACACGAAGTACAGACCATTTTGTCTATCCCAATTCATCCAAACACGTTCTCGGATACGCTTATTTCGATCGGCTTATCATGTGGACATGGAATTGAAGAGATATTTGCAAGGGGTTGGTGTGTCTTCAGGCCAGAATATGGGTTTCCATTGGAATCGTCTTTGGGCTCTTCCCATTCCCACAAAGATCAAGTCTTTTGGTTGGTCTATTCTCCATGATTATCCCTTCTAATAAGCAGTTGGTGCATAAAGGCTTGAATATCCCGGACCGATGCATACATTGTGGTGAGCCTGAAACCTCATATCATGCTCTTAGTGGTTGCCGTTTTGCAAGAGAGGTATGGAGATGTCACTTTGCCACTTGTTTTGTGAAGACTGGCTCTACTATCCAGATACGTGATTGGCTTGATCATGTGTTGGCCTCGGAATCAATAGATAGAGCCTCGATTTCCTTACTCACAGTGTGGGCAATTTGGAATGATAGAAACAAACAAGTTTTTAAAGGGGTGGGTTTTTTTGTCGGTGGGTATTGGGGATTTTGTGGATAGGTACTGAAATGAAATTTCACAAGCCTGTGATTTTGCCCGCAATCGTGAAGCTAGCCGATGCCCAGTTAGATGGAAAGCTCCTTTGCGTGGTGTGCTTAAACTTAATATTGATGGTGCATGTTTTGATGAGTTAAATGGCTATGGGGCTGGAGCTGTCATTCGGGACCATAATGGTAAGGTATTGTTTGGATGCTCTATTTTCGGTACAGGGACTTTAGAACCCAAGGTGTGCGAGGCAATGGAGGTGATCCGGGCATGCACAGTTGTGGAGGATGCCGGGTAGACTTGCAATATTCTTGAATTAGACTCTCTGGGTATGGTGCATTCATTAAAGGATGTGGAGTCTAGTCTGGCCCCATTTGGTCATCTTATTGATGCTGCTCGGCAACTTAATCGGATGGGTACCTGTGAAATCGCTCATGTGCGTAGGGATGGAAACAAGGTGGCTTCTGCTCTTGCCCGCTATGCAAATGTTCATAGATCCCATGTTTGTTTCTTTGATGTTTTCCCCCATGTATTCAATCTCTCATTTTATCTGAGACTGTTCTTCTTTGATTTTGGCAATGAAATTCCACTTTCCCATAAATAAATAAATAAATAAATAAAAAAAGAAAAAAAGAAAAAGATTTGAAATTTAGGGGAAAAAAAGGTAGGAATTGAACCCAACGTTAATCAAACATGCAACCTTCTGATCTGGAGTCAGACGCGCTACCATTGTGCCACGGATCCACTTGTAATCATTGATTCATTGTTAGTTTATTACTTACTAGAATCATTATTACGAAAACTCTATGTTTGAAATTTCACTTATTTTTGTATCCTTTTTTGCTTGAAACACCTTTTTTTTTGGATGATGGCAATGCACTCGCAGGCGCCACCACACACACATATTTCAAGAGCCAGGGGAGGCCGTATGCCCACTTTAAAGGGACTTCTCCCTCATAGACGGCCTGAGAGGAAAATTCTTCCAAAAATTCCCCACTGGGAATTTGAACCCCCACCCTCCCTCAAGGGAAAAGGTGGTCATGCCACTAGACCAACTAGGTCTTGGCGTTTGAAACACTTTTTTTTGTATGAATATATTTTTCTCACCCCAAAATTGCTCATTCATTGCTTACCCAACTCTTCCATTGGCTAATGCAGTGTGACCCATACAAATATATCAATTCAAAAAGAGTGTAGTTTTGCTCACCCCAAAATCGCTCACCCAATCCTCCCATTGGCTAATATAGTGGGATCTAAGATTAAATAAGAATTAATTAATGGTAAAAAGTCATGGGTCTCACTGCCAATGAGAGATTTGGGTGAGCAATTTTGGGATGATCAAAACTACACTCTTTTGCATTGATATATTTGTATGTCTCTTTTTCTTTGCATTTTACATAAACAAAAGAATTTCTGGATCATTTTGGTAGCTTCCTCCTTCGGCTAGCTCGTTCTTAAGTATGTCACACACAGTTTCATTGGAGATTGAGGAGGTTTGCAATGCAGCTAAGAAGTTTGTGTTGGTCGTTTTGCATGTATTTTCATACTTCGTGTGCTTGTATAACTGTATAACTAATCTCTACATTTAGGCTTAATTACAAAATATACCTTTAAAGTTTGGTCTTGTCTCATTTTAGTCCCTATATTTTCAATTGTATCAATTTGGTCCCTACAGTTTTTAAATAAAAGCAACATGATTCAAATGTCCAAATCATAAGAAAAGTTTACGGATTTTACTCACATGCTATGCACTGTCACGCATTTTAGGAGCAAAAAGGGAACACCACCTATCTCTCCACCCCGCTTATCAACGTAATTGCGAATAGCAGTGAGTGAATTCTCTAAAAATATATTGCTTCTATATAAAAACTTCAGGGACCATGTTAAAAGAATCCTTTTCTTGTTGGAATGTTTCTAAGATTCCTAGAGTCGCTAACTTTTTAGCGCATAATATCGCCCAATGGGCTGCTCATTGTAATTTCGATGGTCCAATTCCCATTGATGACATCCCCCCGCTGTGTTTGTGGAGCGTCATCAACAGGGAATTGACAATCATCCCTTTGTTGTGTTCTGATTTTGGTTCAATGATATATGGTTCCTTTCCCAGCAAAAAAAAAAAAGAAACCATAGAGACTAAAACCGGATAGGGAACCAAACTTCAGGGTACATATCTTTGCATTTAAAGCCCCACATTTATGATCAGTTCTGAACCAATTAATATTTTAAGATTTAGAGAAAATAATGACATTTCTATAACATGTAGCTTCTCTTTGTTTGGCTTCTGAGCTTCCCACCCGAAAAAGGGAAAAAAAATAAAAAATAAAAAATAAAAAATTTGGAGGTGGGAAATAAATCCTTGTGGATCAAAACGTGGCTTACCAGACCGGAAATAAAGTATTTTGGAGCAATTTTGTGCACCTCACCATTGTCACAGACTCACAGGTAATCTTAAAGTTCAACCTGCTAACATGAAAATGAGAGGTAGTAACTGTGCTATATTAAAGATAAAATGGTTCATTTCAACAAAAAAAAAAAAAAAAGAAGATAAAATGGTTCACCAGTATGAAAAATATATTTGTGAAAACACAATCTCCATTCAATGCACACAAAATTCACCCATAAATTGTTTCAAAAAATAAAAAAAATCTATGGCATAGTCTTACCGTATGATACAAATTTCAAAACACTTTACGTAAACAGCACACTTGGGAGCTCATAGCACCAACTCTGTTGAATGTACTTTTCAATGGATACATCCACACATACACACACATATGTATGCATGTATGTATGTATCACATATGTATATGCTCAGTTGCTCATAATGGGGTCAAAAAGTCGCCGCTGATGTCAATCTCGGATTCCCAATCAACCTCCATGTCATCAAGGTCCAGTGATTCAGTAGCAGCTAGACCCGATTTTGATCCTTCCCCCGGAGTTTTGGCCTCTTGTATGATCTGCATTATTTCTTCAATGCTTTGAGTGTGTTGGTTATCGGCTTCATCGTGGTTTGATTTCTCGCCCTCAATTAGCTCTTTTGGCAAGTTCTTCAAAAACCATGGGTGATTCTTTATCTCTGGGATAGTGATTCTCTTTTAGAAGGAAGGCAGTGTTAGTTGATCACCAATAAATTTAACAAATTTAGGGCAGGTTTAGTAATGATGTGGTTTTTTGTTTCAATTTCTTGTTCTTAAAATTGAAGAGAACTCGCTCAAAAATGAAAGCAAAAATCAAAAACCAAAAACCACAACGTTACATAACGTGCCCTTATAGTTCAGAAATACATCTAGTTAATTTTTAACATAGTTTAAGAATGCAAAAAAAAAAAACACAAGGGAACACATAAAGAAACTAGTTTTCCATTCCCTTTTCCTTCCCTTGTTTAAATCTGCGAACTAAACAACGCCATAGCGAACAGTCTGTTTTTCACATGAAATCAGGCCTCTTTGCAAGCCAAAAAAAAAAAGAAATTCTCTTTTCAAATACGATGAGAAATAAAAGCAAAAGTATTGGTGAGATTTAAACAGGAATTTTTCTCATGTGCTATTAATGCAGAAAAAGAAAGACGCGTGGAGAAATGAAAGAAGAATGAATAATTGACGGGAAATGAGTCACCTTTGTGGGATTGGAAACAAAAATATGAGAAAGGAGGTGCCGACAATCCGCAGAGACGTGAACATAATCGGGTATGGAGTATTGAACACTTAATATTCTCTGTTAAGAAAGAGAGAAAAAGAAAAGAAACAATTTAAAATTTCTGATCAACTAACTAACAAATCTATTAAATTATGAAATTTCATGATTCCTTGGAAGAAACATTGTTTTGGTTTGAACTCACCCCAATAGTCTTACGGAAATTTCTAGGATCTTCGGTGTCCTCAAAAGGGTATGACCCTACCAACATCACGTATAGTGTTACACCACAGGACCAAACATCTGCAATCTATAGTTGAAGAACCATAAGATATTTGAAATTAAAAAGGCAAGCGTATGCATTTATATCTACATATTTATCAATATTGCAAGATGTGAAAAGTATGCTTCTTAGATGACGATCAAGAGATACAAGCACACTTCAAAGCCAATTTTATGATGCAATTTCTTTCCACATTCATCCCAAGTCTCTTTGCTCCCATAAAACCACAGTATGGTGCATGAAACATTTTCCGCAAACACAATATATACAAACACACACAAGTATATATGTATGTATATGTATTACATCCACATTCGAATCCACGTGGCAATCTTTTGCCATTTCCTTGATCTGATAAGGTCTGGACTGATAGCTTTTCTTTTGCGTTTCCACCGCAAAAAAACTGCTTTCGCCAAAAGCTGTCCAAGTAGCTTTCGGCCAGTCGCAAATTTATGCGATTGACTCGCATTCATTTTTTCTTCACAAAAGCTGGTTTGCCAAGCAGTTCGATTTTAGGTTGTAGAGTTTCATAATCACTTGTAAGCTCCAAAAGGGTCTGTATTATGTTTCTGGATGGGTAAATCAGGTCAAAAACTCTGCTCTTGTGCAACATAATCAAGGGCTTCAAGCAAATTGCAGAACACTGTCATTTAATTTCAACTAAATCTCCAACAGTCCTTCGACTCAAATATTACGAAAACTAAAATTGATCGAAGGGAATTTTGAGAAGACAAAAATCCATCAAAGGAGGGAACATACATTCAATCTTTAAGCTCAAATGTGTGTAGATGTGTATTTGTGCACGCAGATTTTGTGTGTATGCGCGCGCGCGCTTGAGTAGATACATAGACACAAAATGCAGATAGATTCATAGAACAGCTAATGCACGTTATGAATCTCAACCTCTACCAAGTATAAAGTATCTTTTACGTCAGTGAAAAAGCAGCTAGGTTAAAACACCTCCAACAAAAGTATTGAAACCACTTCACATACATGTTATGCAATGTGTAGCTGATATTATCACTCTTTTGGGCCATTGGTCGATTTTAACTAATCATGAGAACGTCAATATTGTCATTTTGGTTCTAGATCGAGAGCATATTGACAATTACAGATGAATATTATAAAAATCACCAATTTAAGCAACTTAGAAAGCACAATAAGGAAAGGACGAAATAACTTTAATCGACTTTCAAACATATATCTTATCCAACTACCTTCCCATCATACTCCTTCCGTGAGAGGACCTCCGGGGGAATGTATGCTGGTGTTCCCACAGTAGATTTGGGTTGTGAGTGCAACAGACCAGACTACAATCCAAACATAAAATAAGATTAGAGATACAGATTTTATATATATTAGATTATATCCAAAAACTCCACTAGACAAAACTTTATCGTTATTAACCTTTGAATAACCAAAGTCGCATATCTTAAGACGTGGGGTTGGACTTCCATCCAATAGCGTGTTTTCCAGTTTTAGATCCCTGTGACAAATTTCCTACAGTTATACGGAAAAAAAAAAAAAAAAAAAAAAGAAGAAGAAGAAGAAGAAGAAGAAGAAGAAGAAGAAGAAGAAAGGGTTTATCTAAGACGAAGAACATTGTATCAAAAAGTAACATATGCACATACAGAAATATAGACCAAGATAATATACCATGGAGTGACAGTAGCTGACACCCGATAATAGCTGCTGAAAGAAAAACCGTGCCTGTAATACAAGCAATTTTCAACAAATTGAAGTTGCTAGTCAACATAGAATTTGTTATGGTGAAACAACTTCACAAGTACAATAAAACTAAAATAAAAATAAATAAAAAAGAATTGTTAATGGTGAAACAACTTCACAAGTACAATAAAAATAAAAATAAAAATAAAAATAAGCAAAAAAGAAGAAGAAGAAGAAGAAGAAGAAGAAGGAAAGTTCTGGGTTTACAACCTCATCTTCACTAAATCGACCAGCACTACATATCCTCTCAAATAGTTCACCGCCAGCGGCATATTCCATGACAATAGCTAGATGTGTTGGAGTTACCAAGACCTGCATTCAAATTGTTCTCCTGAATTTTAACTAAATTTCTATTAAGTAGAGTGTGAATCCAAGTTGCATATCCATATCTATTAATATCTGCATAAATTTCTACATATGTTCAACTTAATTTTTTAATGCTTTACTTGGTTTGTGGGTTTGGTGAAGGAAAACAAAAGGGAAAGAGAAGGGCAATTATAAGCGGAAAAAATGGTTTGATTATAGAGCTATTTCTACAAATGGGGAAAGGCTCTCTAGTGCACTGGGTAAGTGCACTGGGCGAGTGCATTGGGTTTTTAAGCCTAAAAAACTCACGGGTCAGCAGGACAGGGTGCAGGTCAGCGGGGCGGGGCGCGGGTCTTTTTAAGCTTAAAAGCCCAGTGCACTGGAGAGCCTTTCCCTCTTTAAATGACAATCACTAGTATATTGCACAGATATTTGGTTTGCCTTAATAATTAAAACTCACAAACAAGGGCTAAAAGAAAACCTAAAGCTCGGAATGGGAAATGCTTACCTCCTTGAATCTAACAATGTTTGGATGCCTCAGTGATCTATGGTTTATTATTTCCCTCTGAACATTCTCATCAATCTGAAACAAGAACCAAAATTAACTCTGCCATGAGAAAAGAACTACTACAACCAATCAAGGAACCAAAGGGAAAAAAGAAAAGAACCCCCACCCCCACCCCCCACAAAAAAAAAATAGAAGAACTTGAGATAGCAAAAGTTCAAATTAGAAGAAAACATTTAACCCAAAACCTTGAATTACAAAATAGGATTCAGCCTTATGCCGAAAGGAAACGAAACTCGGGTTTTGGCAATAAAACCCTTAAGTAGAGTGAAAGGGTATCAATGGCCTCTGTACACATCCTACAAGAATTTATATGTACCTCCAAATGGCAAACGAGAACTATATGTGGCATATCTGCATTTCTATCTAAAGAGCTAGTTGGAAATTTTTGAAGCTTGTTTGGATAATTATATTATGGTTTCACTAGTTGACTGGTATTGCCCTTGTGCATAAGAAATGTCACCAACCGATCAATTCTTTGAAGAAATGTCACCAACCGACCAATTCTTAGAAGAAGAAGAAAAAGAAGAAGTTGAAGAAGAAGAAGAAGAAGAGGTGGAGAACTTATCACCCCTAACGTCAAGATACATTTTTTACACCAAAAATCCAATTGTGATACTATATGGCTTTGTTGGTTTTACGGATCTTGAGAAGGAAAAGAGAAGGAAGCAAAACTGTTTCTCTTGTGGTTTCACCATTATTTCAACCATGCTTAAATAATGATACTAGAAATTAGAAAATCGAAATTTTGTAATGTAACAGGAACTAAAAGGGAAGTGAACACAAAATAAAAAATATAGCTTTTTTCACTCAATTTTCTTTTCCTTCCTATTTTCATCAAAGTTTTCTTGTTTTACCAAACAGAGATTTTTCTCAGTATTTTATTTTCATTGCCTCACTATGTCCATGAATCAACCAGAGCTTAAGAAATCTTTCCGTATCTGCCTTTAGTCAACACCCAAGGATCCGCGAATTCCATCTTAACCGCAATGTTTCTCCGATAGCAACCTTTTGGCTCAACACCTCCATTAAATATGCATAATAATAAAATAATATCACCACCTCACCAGGGGCGGATTTACATGTATGGGTGGGGGGGCTTAAGCCCACCCCAATTTATGAAAAATTGGACATTTGTACTAAATTTTTTTAAAATTTTTAATTTGTTTTTATTTATTTTTACAGCTAAGCCACCCCTGAAAATTATTAAAGCCCCCCGACATTATAAATTTGTCATATTAGGTCCAAAATATACAAAAAAAATATATGTATAAACAGGTCTAAAAGCCCGCCTGACATTATAAATTTGTCATATTAGGTCCAAAATATACAAAAAAAAAAAAAAAGTATAAATAGGTCTAAAAGCCCCCCTGACATTATAAATTTGTCATATTAAATCCTAAATATACACAAAATATGTATAAATAGGTCCCACAGCCCTCTCAGACATTATAAATTTGTCATATTAGGTTTAAAATATACACAAAATATATATAAAAAGGTCCAAAAATATTTTTTTCGGGGGAAATGATTTACTAAATGCACCCCTGCACCTCACCCACATTACATATTGCATTTCACACTTATATGTTAAAAAACCATATCAACAGAGAAAACCACCATCTAGAACTTCCTCAACAAGGCAACAACTTTCCTAATGAGTAAAGATTGTGACACATCCAAAGACACAACTTTTGGGATACAACCCAAAAGATATGTCTATATCTCTCCTGTGATGTCACTGGATCCCACAGTGACACAAGAGAGAGATAGACACATCTCTTGGGTTATGTCCTAAAAGTTGTGTCTTTGGGTGTGTCCTAAGTATTACCCCTTTCCTAATAGGATGTTGCCTAACATAAGCTGTGGTTCTCAAATTAACCGATTTTAAATAGTTTGGTGTTTGTGTAGCTATTTTTTTGACTAGGTAGGAGTCCATGCCCGACTTAAAAGTACTCCAAGAGTTGGGCTTTTTACAAACCAACTTATACCTAGTTTTCATATATATATATATATATATATATATAAAAGGGGGTAAATTTCACTTTACATCCTTGTAGTTTGTATGTGATTTCATTTTGGTCCCTACAGTTCAATTTTGTCAATTTTGTCCTTTAAATTTCAGGTTAGGTTCAATATCGTCCATTCATCAATTGTTCTTAGGGTTTTTTTTTTTGGTTACAGATGTAGATTTAATATAGGTATGTAAAGTGTGATTTGTCTTAAGTAATTTATCATTATGCCCCTAATAATAACTTACGTGTGTATCACATGACCTCTTTCTATCACAATCGTAGAAGATTTTCATGAACGGACTACATCGAACCTAAATTGAAACTGTAAGGTCCGTAAGGACCATATTGACAAAATTCAAAATGAAGAGACCAAAATGAAATCACATCCAAACAAAAAAAAATACTTAAATGTGAGAATGAGTAAATCCAATCCCATTTTAGGCCAAACAAGCCCTAAATTTCCTCCCAAATGACCACCAATACCAACTTATATCTTGTCTCTTCAACAAAAAACATCTGAATTTTCACTATGAGCTTCTCCAAATTGATATTCCAAGACAAATATACCTTTTTCAAGTGAAAGAATGAGAATAAAATTTGTTGGTGATTGACCTCCACCATAATAAAAGAAGCTAATGTCAAGCGGCCACAATAATTTCAAATTAGAACAAATGCAAAACCTAGAATCTCAGAAACTCAGTACCCTATTTCCTCAAATCAATACTCAATAGGCATACAAACCTTGGCCCCAAAAGAAGGCAAACAAACCCAATTCAATTTTCAATTCACCCAACAAGGAAAATACATAAAGAAGCAAATCATAAAGAAATTTTTTGTTTGGGGCACACCTTACACACCGCATCCAAACATTGACGTGGACCAATAAGAAGAGATGTGGTGTCTACTGTCAGTCTCTTCTCATTGGTCCAACTCAAGGTGAGAATGCTTTTTTGGGTGTGTAAGGTGTACTCTAGCATTGTTAAATCAAAAATAGATACAGTTGCATATAGGCATAAATTCATGTAGTTGAGTACAAAATTTACCTTTTCCCCTCTTTCTATATATTTGACAGCAAGAAGCTCCTTTGTCTTCTTATCTTTAACCAGCCTTGCAAATCCAAAATTCCCAAAACCAAGTTCTTTCAATGGCTCATATCTTTCCTCCATCCCAACCCACCCAACGAAATTCAAGAAAATTCAAAGCTTAACTTGCAAATCCAGCAAACGTATAAGAACCAAACCAAGATGATGAAATAGAAAGTTGAGAGAGACAGAGATACAGAGACTGTTTCAAAAGAACAAACCTACCTTACCAAATGGGGTTTTTTTTTTATAAGACTGTTCAACCCATGTCTCATTGTCAAACAATGGAAAGAAATCAGCTCACTGTTTAATAGATATATATATATATATATCATATCATATCATATTGTGCATTTGTGTATGTAGGACAAGGGTATGACTTGAGGAAAGGTGGCTAGAAATGTCGGCCCTGAAGACTGGGATGCTGACAACTCGATACTCTGTATCTGGAGAATTATTCACTGGTTCCGAGCCAATAGTTGAGTTCCACATATGTCAATAAGTCAACTAATTACTCCATTATTTACCTTTTTCCGAAAAAAAAAAAAAAAAACTAATTACTCCATCTGTCTTATTTTGTGCCGAAGTTATTTTGTGAGCCCGTCACACCATGTCATGATGCTGATTTAGTGTGACGCTCCAATTACATAGGCTCATGCGATCAGTATAATTTAAGAGGTTGTGACAAGTGGGGATGAATGTGCCCCTGGAACTAGGCTGCTATAACTTATTATCATTTCACTTTATCTTACTGGCCACATGAGGATAAACAAAAGTTGACAATTGATGGGTCTCACATCCTCACCTAATGAGATGCTTGAATAGCAAATTTTGAGTGAGCAAAAATACGATCATATATGTTTTTGGGGGTGTCACACCACATCACTATGGTGTGACTGGCCCTCAGAAATAATTTCTCCATTTTATGTGAATGTCTACACCCAATTTTTCAAGCAAACATCATTATAGCATTAAAAAGACTTAACTCCTTCAATTTGCCCGTTCAATGTCCCTTATTACTGATGCTTGTACACATTTTAAATTAAGGAAGGCTAGTATTAGAAAGTGAATGAAATAAAGTATGCATTTAATAGTCAAAGAGATCGTTAGTTTTGTGACGATTAAATAAACAAAAAGTGATCGCTTAAAATGGGACAGAAGAAGCACTATGCTATCACAAATACCAAAAATAAATATTTTTGCTAAAGGACAGCACTTCAGTGTTGTTAACACTGTCCAGTTGGTGTTTTTCCCCTCACAGGTGAACAGTAAAACAGGAAAGTTGTACTCGTGGTGTTTTTTTATTGGCTGAAACGACAACGTCCAGATGGATGACATGATCATTGCAAAACAGCTAATAATTTCTCATATATTGATTTTTTGAGGATTAATTATACTAATCTCCCCTAAGGTATGGTCTAATAATTACATGGACATCCCTTGTATATTAAAAAATTACACTAACCTCCCTACAGTTTGTGGTTGAATTATACTTACCCTTTTGTTAGTCAACTGTTAATTGACCAGACAAAAATATTAACTTTTTGCTAATCTTTTTGTGAATATGCCTTATTTACCCTCATTAAAGTATAAAACGAATATCTCATTAAACCCACATAAGGAATATACTTTAAGCCACCACCAAAGACCCACAACAGAGATACGAAAGAAGAACAAAGAGAAGTTAGAGGGCAACGACAACAGAGACTGAAATAGGAAAGACTTGAGACTGAGGAATGGAGATCTAATCTCTCTCTGTTTCTTTGCATCCCTTCCCCTTCCTCATCTCTGTTATAGATGGAGGTGAAGGTTGGTTACAGATTTTGGTCTGATAGTTTCAAGGTTAGTTGGCTATGGCAATTGGCAAATGTGGTGGAAGATTAGGTGTACCAAATAGTATAAAACAAGCAAAGCCAAATCAATAAATATGGAAAACTTTACAATCGAAAATGAATACTTGATGGTGGGGATATCAATGAAATTATGATTAGATTTCTTTGTATATATGTGTATATATAGATAGAGAGCATTTTTGCTCATCTATTTTTAGTCCATTATTGCTCACTCAGGTCTTTATTGGATTCATTGGATGACACATGTCTCAATATTCCAGTAATTATGTCGATAGTACAAGGGAAAATTTTGAAATAAAATGGAACACGTGTTACTCAATAAAAACTGAGTGAGCAAATCAAAAATAGGTGAGCAAAAATGCTCTCATATAGATAAGTGTAGGAACATGAAGAATCATTTTGAGAGACAAGGCTATTAAAGTCCTTTCAACATGTTTTTCTTTTGACATTAAAATTATCAAATTCAAATATGAAGAAATAAGAAACAAACTAAGGGCAAACGAGTAAATTAAATAAATTTATTATTTTCTATTTTTTGACGAACTCTGACTAAGGAGGTCAGTGAGTCAGTGACTCAGTGTAATTAACCCTTCTTTTAAAGTTTTGTTATGGGTGCGCAGGTTTAACCCTTCCAGAAGAAGCGCACGATAAGTCGCTATCAGCCTATCTTTCTTGTGTGGGCTTAGTGGGTCCCTTGAGTGTCTGGTTGGTCGTACGTTAAAGTATATATAACCCAATCATGAGCTGCTTCAATAAATATCACTTAATCTACCGACAAATGCTTATGGTTTACGAGAAAAAAATTACTACCTCCGTCCCATTTTAATATATTCATTTTGGGGAATCCAACTATTTAAAGGGACAAAAAGAATCTATACCTACTTTCCACAATTGCCCATAATCATTGCACTTTCTTTTTTTATTTTGTTTTGGTTTTGACTGTAAGGAAGGGTAGTTTGGAAAACTAAGTAAAATTTATATACTAATTTAGGAAAGTGAACAATAATTTTTGGACATCCCAAAATGGAAAGATGGACACATAAAATGGGACGGAGGGAGTATATTTTAATAAAAGGATTTGCTAACTTACAACATATGAGATTTTTAGCGACAAAAAATAAAGTTTTAGGGACGAAATTTTTCGCCGCTAAAGGATCCAGCTTTTAGCGACGAAATTTTGTTTTTCGTTGCTAAAAAAGTTGTTATATGCTACTAACTTACAACTATCATGTTGTAAGTTAGCAGCCCCTTTAATAAATTAATGGCATTCCCTTTCTAGTAAATTCAAACTAAACACGGATGACCCTCGTTAGTCGTATCAACAATTTGGTTGGTCCGGTCCGATCTGGTCCTATTTTTTTAGCATAAAGAGGGGGATTAAAGTTGGCAGGGGTGAAACAGTTCGATTCGGATTTTTGAGTTTTTGACACTTTGCCGACCGAGTATGCTTGAATATGTCGATTATACATGGCACAAAATTTTGAGGCTTTTTATGAAAATTTTATAATTAAATTTTTATTTTAAGATTTTTAGTATTTTATATTTAGACTTCTCCAAGGGCTCAATTTAGTTTAACCAACTACATATATATTATTAGTAATTTTGGTGACAACTTTTATACAACTTTCATACAACCTCCTAAAAAGATGTGTCTATCTCTCTCTTGTGATGTCACTGGATCCCACAGTGACACAGGAGAGAGATAGACACATCTTTTAGGAGGTTGTATGAAAGTTATATGAAAGTTGTCACCAAAGAATTACCCATATTAATATATATATGTATATAAAACTCAAAAGCAAAGGTCCTAAAATTTTTAAAATTACATTTTTAGTATAAGATTTTTTGAGTTTTTGAAACAGACTCCTCTAAAATTTTAAAAGATACCATACAATATTTAAGTTTCACAAATAGACTCACATTAGAAGTAGATTCCAAAAAAATCGTCATTATGTATAGGTAATCCTAAAAAAAATGCCAATTATGCATAAGAAGACCCAAAAAAAATTGCCTCCTTTTTATTAATTCGTCCCGGGTCTCCAAATACTCAGGACCGGCCCTACGATTATATCAATTTTTGTCAATTTTTTATAGTTTGCAGTGGACTTTGGCTTAAAATATTTTGTGAAAAACTGACCGAATAGACTCGATTCGCTCAATTCGTTGATTTCGATTTTTCGATTTTGCTCTCAGCTTTTCAAAATGGTGCTGGACAGAACCTCGAACGATGTGACCGTGGAGACAGATTTAGAGATCGCCTACAATTTGATTAAAGCCAATGCTGAAGGCCACTCTTTAAATGCTCTGAATCTCTGATTGTAGACTGCCAATGTGTAATAGTAGTAGCACAATTCCCCTTTTTGAAGGAAAGAAAGTAAATGTTCGGATGTATTAGATAATTTGGAACATAATTATTTTACTAAGCTAGCTTACTGCTTCAGAGTTTCTTTTCCGTGGGGAATTTAACTCCCTTTCTATTTCCAATTTCTATTTCCAATTGAGTAATATTTGAGGCATTAACAAATTCTACTAACATTCACATCTACACTCTATCTTTCTCATAGTGGCACTGTGGGATCCGCAGTGAACTGAAAGTGCCACTAGAAGAGAGATAGAGTATGGGTGTAAGTGTTAGTGGAATTTGTTAGTGCCCCTAACATTGTTGTTTCCAATTTACCCAAATCAAAAAGAGGAAGTAATATTTTATTATTAATGAGCTCGCATGGTAACATTTTATGCTTTCAGTTTTTTTTTTTTTTTTTTGTTAAATGAAAATCAGTTTTTATTTTTGGTTTTTTTTTTCAGAAATAAAAAAAGAAAACTTGTTTAGTAACAATATTGATGTAAAATGATAATGAAAAACAAAAAGGGTAAATGCTTTTGGTAAATGTGTCAATGTCAAATATAATTTTCAATATATATATATATGCATATGGTTCTCAAATTCTTTATCAATTATGCCACATGCAATGATATGTGTAAGAAGTTTTACTCAATAAAAATAATTCACATTCCTCTTTTTACAGAGATACAAAAGGGATGTGTATATATATACACGAGAATGTTATCCATGTGACTTTGAGTCAGATGAAAGTGGTCCATTAGTCTCCTAATTTGGTTGGACTCCACTATCATTTTATTAGCTAATTGAAAATATGTCTAATTAATAAAATATAATATATTAAATAAATAACTACTTTAGAGGTTACATAAAACTAACGATGGAACAGTTTTTTAAAGCAGTTGTTTTAGGGCCCTCTTTTCTCCTCTATAAGATATACAAACTTCCCCTTTCAAACTATCTCCATCAATTACAGTAAAGTTTGTGCATATTGAGAGACAGAGAGAAGAAGGAGAAGCCTTACATCAAGTGTTCAATTAAGGGGTTTCCAATCACCGTCTCTATCAATCGACAATGACAAACAACGGTACGCATTTAATTTTAGTATTTGATAGATCTTGAGATGTATTAGATTTAAGATTCATAAGTTTTCCGCATGATAGTATGATTACTTTATCAATTATAGACTTACAGTTGGTATCAAAGCCATTGTTTTGGATCTATACATCTTGGAATAAGTTTTTTTTTAAACGATTACATAGTTTTATGCGTAATTCGCAATTGTATACCTTGTTGTTCAGTATATAATTTCTCAGATCTGAAACTATATTTACAAATACATATATTCGATGCATGTACATATATGTATAATTGTTGACATTGCATATTTGCATAGAAGACCAGGGGCGGACATACAGAGGGCAAAAGGGGGCTGAACCCCCCCCCCCCCCCCCCCCGCCCGAGAATTTTTTAAAATTGCACACTAAGCTAAAAAAGAAAAAAATTACAGTTAAGCCCCCCCTAAAAATTATAAAAGCCCCTCTTGACATTATAAATTTGTCATATTAGGTCTAAAATATACCCAACATATGTATAAATAGGTCTAAAAGCCCCCCTGATATTATAAAGTTTGTCACATTAGGTTTAAAATATACACAAAATATGTATAAATATGTCAAAAATTATTATAAATTTGTCATATTAAATCTAAAATATATGCAAAATATGTATACCTAGGTCCAATTTTTTTTTTTTCTCAAAACCCCCGTATCAAAACCCCCTAAAAAGATTTTCTAAATCCGCCTCTGCAGAAGACATGAGTACGTCTCTGATCTCAGCATACATTAAGATGAAAACATTTTTGTTTTGATATATGTGTCATCAGTTTGTTTTGTCTTTAATAAGTATAGTCCAAAAAATCAATGATTGCTTTGCTAGATATTTGACTTCATACGATGTTTATGGAGTTTTGATCTAGACAGTGTATGTATCTACTATGTTTGGTTTAATGAATATCACATGATATTTTGTATTAGTTTCATTCGAAAAGATTCTTTTTCATGAACCTTTAAATTTATGATATACTTGCTGTGAATGAAGGATGTATATCATATTGACCATGTCATTGGATTTGGGATTGGAATTGGAATTGGAATTGGTGTGTGACATGTCCAAATTTGATTAAAGTTTCTATGAGGTTATATTTTCTGATTAAATTATTTAATTAAAATAAATTTATATCTATTTGGTTTATTTAAAATTTAGAGATATTGTTACTTTTATCATTGAAAAGTTTTAATCACATAAAAAAAATTAAATTTATTTTTGTAGTATAAAGTGATTAAGTAAATAAATGACAATTTTAGTAAATAAATAATAATTCTAATAAAAGGGTTAGAGAATAGTGTTGGTTAGTTTTATATTTATAGGGTTTATTAATTTGGTAGTCACCAAAGTGACCTAGATTAGTGAGCCTTATGAATGTAAAGCTACATGAAAGACTAGTCAAATAAGGGTGACATAAAAGACAATAGTATTCTCAATGGCAGTCATAGTTAGGAGATTGGGACTAACTCAAAGGAGAGTCACTTTCAACTGACTATGAACTGAATAGGGTAATGTAATTTGCGTCATTTAGTAGTGTAGAATTGAATATCCAAAGGTAACATAACTAGCTAGCGGGTGGCATAAAATATATTTTGCACCTATAGAGTGGACACTAGATATTCTAAGGTTTTCACCCAAAGGTGGAACCGATGTGATATCAATAGTTCATCTGTTTAGAATTTATAATTCTATATTATGGATAGACTCAAGGCCTTAATGTGATCCCATTTTATTTCAGTGACTATTCTCATTTCGTTGCACTCTCATGCATCTAGCATTCCGACTCTTAATGGGTCAAACTTCTCAAAATGGTATGAACAAGCCAACTCACACTAGGTGTATTAAATCTTGACATGACACTTTTGGCTGAGAAACTTGAGGAAGTTACTGTTGATAGTACTACAGAACAGATTGATACTCTGAAAGCCTGGGAGAGATCGAACAGACTTAGTCTTATGTTTATGAGGATGACCATGGCTAATAACATCAAAACCTCCCTCCCTCAAACTAATAGCTCATTGGAATTGTTGGCTGCTATTAAAGAATGTTTTAAATCAGTAGATAAGTCACTTGCAGGCACACTTATGGCAGAGTTAACTACTGTCAAATATGATGGTAATAGAGTAGTTCAGGAACATATCCTCTTTATGAGTGATAAAGTTGCAAAACTTTGAGCACTAGGAATGCAAGTCGATGAATCTTTCTTGGTGCAGTTTATTCTCAACTCATTCCCTCCTCAGCTTGTCCCATTCAAAATTTACTATAACACTCACAAAGATAAGTGGAATTTTGAATGAGCTGACTGGTATATGCATTCAAGAGGAAGTGAGACTAAGGCAAGAAGAACCCCACTCTGTACTGGTTGGAACTCAAGGAGCTAAAAAGAAAGGAAAGTTTGTTAAAGGAAAGAGATTTCTACCAAAGAAAGGAGATGGACCTGGGAAAAGTAGCTAGGGTCGTGGAAAGTTACTGTCAAATGTTACTTCTGTGGCAAGAAAGGACATGTGAAGAAAGACTGCAGCAAGCGTAGAGCTTGGTTCGAAAGGAGAGGTATAAATCTTTCTTTTGTATGTTATGAATCAAATCTTGATGAAGTTCCTTTTAATACTTGGTGGATTGACTCTAGGGCCACGACTCACATAAAATTCGATGCAGGGATTCCTTACCACCCGAAAGCCGAAGGGCAGTGAAAGATTCATCTATATGGGGAACCGTCGCAAAGCGGAAGTGGTAATTGTTGGAACCTATCGCCTACTTTTAGAGACGGGTCATCAGATGGATCTTTTGAACACTTTATATGTACCTTCAATTTCTAGGAATTTAGTTTCTTTGTCTAAGTTGGATGTTACTGGATATTCAGCTTTATTTGGTTGTGTAAAACTCAGTTTGTTGTTTAATTTCGTTGTAGTTGGTTCTGGTATTTTATGTGATGGTTTGTATAAATTTTTCTTGAATCATGAGTTTGCTCAATCTTTAGTAGTCCTGCATTCGAATGTTGTTTCAAAACATGGCCTAATTAATGAAAAGTCTTCAATCTTGTGGCATAGGCGACTGGGGCATATCTCTAGGGAAAGAATTGAGAGATTGGTGAAGACTGGGATTTAGATAACCTAGACTTCACTGATTTTGAAGTATGTGTGGATTGCATTAAGGGAAAGCAAACTAAACACACTAAGAAAGGTGTCACAAGTAGTACTAAGTTTCTTGAGATAATTCATACAGATATTTGTGGACCACTCTCTATTCCATGTTTTGCTAGAGAAAGATACTTTATCACCTTTATAGATGATCTTTCTCGATATGGTTATGTATATCTAGTCCATGAAAAGTCTCAGGCTGTTGACATCCTTAAGGTGTTCATTACTGAGGTCGAGAGATAATTAGATTGAAAGGTTAAAATAGTGAGGTCTGATAGAGGTGGTGAGTTCTATGGTAGATATGATGAGATGGGCCAAAATCCTGGACCATTTACCAAATTCCTTGAAAAGCATGGCATTTGTGCTCAATACACAATGCCAGGTACGCCACAACAGAATGGAGTTGATGAAAGGCGTAATCGTACTCTTTTGAATATGGTTAGGAGTATGATGAGTTTTCAACTGTACTTGATTCATTGTGGGGTGAAGCATTAAAGACTGCAATGTATATCTTGAACAGGGTTCCTAGTAAGGCGATCCCAACAACTCCTTTCGAGTTGTGAACTGGTAGGAAGCCTAGTTTGAGACATTAATTTATATGTTTGGGGTTGTCCAGCAGAAGCAAGAATCTTCAATCCACATGAAAAAAAGTTAGCTTCAAGGACAATATCCAGATATTTCATTGGTTATCTAGATAAGTCAAAATGGTACAAGTTTTATTATCCTAACCATAGTACGAGGATAGTGGAAACCGATAATGCCTGATTCTTAGAGAATGGCGAAATTAGTGGGAGTGAGGAATCAAGAAAAGTAAATCTCGAGAAAATAAGAATGGATATCCCACCACCCTTTCCTCCTCAATAAATTGTTATTCCTTATTCCTCAGCCTATTCAACCGGTTGAGGCAAATAAACAACAGAATAGAAATGATTCACCACTTCATGCGAATATTGCCATTGAAAATAATGTAGAACCACCACAATCGGCAATTCTGAGAAAATCTTAGAGGGAAAGGATACCTGCCATTTCAGATAATTATGTGGTGTATCTACAAGAATCTGATTTTGATATTGGGATTAACAAGGATTCGGTTTCATTTTCACAAGCCATAGAAAATGATAATTCTAGTAAATGGATTGATGCTATGAATGAAGAGTTAAAATCGTTGGACCAGAATGGTGTCTGGGATCTCATCGAATTGCCTAATAATTGTAAGAAACTCGGCTATAAATGGGTAGTCAAGACCAAGCACGATGCTAAAGGCAATATCGAACGATATAAGGCTAGACTTGTGACTAAAGGTTTCACTCAGAAAGAATGCATTGACTATAGAAAGACCTTCTCTCCCGTATCTAAGAATGACTCACTAAGAATTATAATGGCACTTGTTGCTCATTATGACTTAGAGTTAGATCAAATGGATGAGAAAACTGCTTTTTTGAATGAAAATTTGGATGAGGATATGTACATAGAGCAACTTGAAGGGTTCACAAAGGAAGGGAAAGAACATTTGGCTTGCAAATTAAAGAAATCCATTTACTGTCTTAAACAAGCTTCCCGACAATGGTATATAATGTTTAATGATACATTGCTGCTTTTAGATTTAAGGAAAATAATGTTGATCAGTGTATATATCTAAAGGTTAGTGGGAACAAGTTTGTCTTTTTAGTCCTGTATGTGGATGGCATTTTATTGGCCAGTAGGGATCTTGGTTTGTCGCACAAAACCAAGGAGTATCTTGCCAAGATCTTTAAGATGGTTGATATGGGTAAGGCATCCTATGTCATTGGCATAGAGATCTTTAGGGATCAATCTCAAGGATTGCTAGGACTATCTCAGAAAGGTTATATCAATCGAGTCTTGGAAATATTCAATATACAGTTATGTTCAGTCAGTGATGCACCAATCATAAAAAAGTGATAAGTTAATTGAAAGTCAGTGCCCTAGGAATGACTTAGAAAAGGAACAAATGAATAAAGTTTCGCATGCATCAGCTGTGGGGAGCTTAATGTACGCTCAGACTTGTACCAGACCAGATATTAGTTTTGCAGTTAGAATGCCAGGTAGACATCAAAGTAACCCAGGAATGGAACACTGGAAAGCAGCGAAGAAGGTTATGCGATATCTTCAAGGGATGAAGGATTATATGCTCACATATAGGAGATCAGATCAGTTAGAAGTGATTGGGTACTCAGACTCGGATTTTACTGGTTGCTTAGATAGCAGAAAGTCTGCATCAGGCATTGTGTTTTTGCTAGCTAGTGGAAATCTCGTGGAAGAGTGCGAAGCAGCCCATTATTGCTTCATCCACAATGGAGGCCGAGTTTGTGGCATGCTTTGAGACCACGAGTCATGCTCTATGGTTGCGGAGTTTTAATTCAGGACTTGGTGTTGTTGACTCCATTGCCAGGCTATTGAAACTTTATTGTGACAATACTGCAGCAGTTTTCTTCTCTAAGAATGGAAAGTAATCCAGTGGTTCCAACCACATGGAACTTAAGTACTTGGTTGTTAGAGAAAGAGTTCAGAACAACAAGTGTCAATTGAGAATTTAAGTACCACTCTTATGGTTGCTGATCTATTGACTAAAGGATTACCTCCAAAGACATATAAGGAACATGTTATTAGGATGGGCCTTTTGAGTAATCCTTGATATGTATAATGATGGATATTTCAGTTGTTGTGTACTTGACGCTTTTGTGCAATGATAGTTTGTTTCTGTTTGTTTCATGTTTTCAATTATGTGTGCACATGTTATGTTTGGTTTTGATAAACAGGAAATGTCTTAACAAGACAAATCACAGGGGCATTTTGGCATAATAGACTAGGTTAGCAAAGGTTATTAATGGCCTAGCACATAGAAGGGAGTATAACATAGATGGTGTACAACCGCTATGACTCACATTAATAGTCAAAGCTAATCATAGTATTACAGTATCTTATTAGTTGGGCTTATTGGCTAGTTTTTCAGGAATTTGTGATCACATGTTAAAGTCTTTTAGTATAGAGTCCAACAGAGTCAAAAGTTTTTAAACAAACTTGCATATTTTATTAAAATCATAGTTTGCATCATGATTGACTAAGTGGACCAAGTGGGAGAATTTTATCCACATGACTTTGAGTCATATGAAAGTTGTCCATTAGTCTCCTAAGTTGGTTGGACTTCACTACCATGTTATAGCCAATACAAAATATGCCTAATTAATAAAATATAATATATAAAATAAATAACTGCTTTGGAGATTACATAAAACTAACGATGGAACAGTTTTCTAAAGCAGTTGTTTTAGAACCCTCTTCTCTCCTCTATTAGATATACAAACTTCCCCTTTCAAACTATCACCATCAATTATAGTAAAGTTTGTGCATATTGAGAGACAGAAAGAAGAAGGAGAAGCCTTACATCAAGTGTTTAATTAAGGGGTTTCCAATCACCGTCTCTATCAATCGACAATGGCAAACAATGGTACGCATTTAATTTTAGTATTGGATAGATCTTGAGATGTATTAGATTCAAGATCCATAAGTTTTTCGCATGATAGTATGATTACTTTATCAATTACAGACTTACAGACAGATCTATAATACAAAGACTAATTGCCTCTAACAGATTATTTAGGCACATAATCTTTATAAACTAGGCAAGTAATCTTGAATGGTCATGAGTACATTTTGGAGCAGATTGTGGAGAAAATCAATGACTAATCCGATGAGATAGTGCTACACCTTTTACAATATTAGTCATGATGATGTTTTCCATTTTGGACTAATTTCTTTCACCCTTTTTCAAGCTGGATGTACTCCTACCCTGTCTCAGAAATGTCTAAAAGGTAGTTTGGATAATGGCTTTGTAAAGATATCTGCAATTTGATGAGATGATGGAATGTATCGAGTGATTAGACCACCGATTGCAACCTTTTCCCACACAAAGTGATAATCTATTTCTATGTGCTTGGTGCGAGCATGAAAAACTGGGTTTATTGTCATGTAGAGGGCGCTTGTATTATCACAAAATAGTTGAGGTGTGTCATGGAGAGTGATTCCAATGTCTCATAGTAGAAAGGTAAACCAAACTAATTCTGCTATTGTAGATGCCATTGATCTATATTCTGCTTTAGAGCTAGATCGCGAAACTATTGGTTGTTTCTTTGATGACCAGGAAATGCAGTTTGCTCCCAAGTAGACATAATATCCAGTAGTGATCCTTCTTGTGACTGGGCATCCTGCCCAATCTGCATCACAAAACCCATATAATTTGAGTGGACTTTGGGCCAGGAATTTAATTACATAGTGTATTGTGCCATTAAGTACCGGAGTATTCGTTTAACTGCTTTCATGTCTTCTTCTGTTGGATCTTGAAGTTTTTGACATACTTTGTTGACTGTTTGGACACTGTCACGACGAGTATAACTCAGATACTGGAAAGCACCTACTAGGCTTTGATACTCCTTTGCTTCGACTGTTTTGGAATCATGAAGTGTTGGTTGTGGTTTCAAAGCCATTGGGGTATCGAAGTGTGAGCTTTCAAGGAGCTTTACTCTATTCAGGAGATCTTTGGTGTACTTGTTTTGTGAGAGGGTGATGCCTATTGGAAAATGTTGTATTTCTAATCTAAGAAAATAGTGTAGTTCTTCGAGATCCTTTAGTGCAAATTCTGAGCTGAGTTTGTTTATCAGGTCTTGTATGAGCTCTTCATTATTTCTTGTGGGCACAATATCATCAACATAAATTAATAGTAGTATTGTAATTTTATTTTTATGTAAAAGAATAAAGAAGAGCCTGCCCTGCTACAAAAGAAGCCAATGTGAATTAAAAACTCTGATAACTGATCAAATTAGGAACAAGGGGCTTGCTTAAGCCCATAGAGTGGTTTGTTCAATTTGCACACAAGGTTTGAAAGTTTTAGATCTTTGAATCCTGGAGGTTGTTCCATGTACACATCCTCTTTTAAATTTCATGAAGGAAGGCATTCTTGACATCAAGTTGCCTTAATTTCCATTTCGATGAGACAGCAACTGCAAGTACAAGTCGGATGGTTATGCCTCTTACAACTGGACTGTAAGTTTCTTCATAGTCCACTCCTTCCACTTGAGTGTATCCTTATTCAACTAGACGAGCTTTGTATCGTTCTATTGATCCATCTTCTTTAAGTTTAATTTTAAAAATCCATTTTGAGCCGACTACATTGATTTTTGCTGGTCTAGGCACGAGGGTCCATGTGTGATTGTCATGTAAGGCTTGAATTTCTTGTTTCATTGCTTCCTGCCAGTGGAGAACTGAAAGAGCCTTTTTGTATGATTTTGGGACTATTATGTCACTGATTGTAATGAGTGATGTATGATTCTTTCTGTCCCGAAGTTGTGTCTCTCTTGAAAGTTGTGGATCTAATTCTGGATGACTTTTCAGCTTCAATCGTGTCACCATATGAGTGTTGTTGGGGTTCAGCACTAGTCCTGCAATAGAGTCATGAAGATCAATAATTAGTTTATCACTTATGTCAGGAAAAGCATCAGAGAATCGAGTTTTGAGGTTTTTTTGAAGAATCCTGATCGAGAGCTACAGGTTCATTGGTTGGAACATTGTAGTCAGTTGTTTGTTGAGGGTCGTTTTCAGGTTGGGATGGTGTGTCCCATGACTGTTCATTAAGTTGACGGGGTGATGTTACATTTTTAGGTTCAGTAGTATCCTTTACGAATGTAAAGTTTTCAAGCTCATCTATGTCGGTCGGTGGCATGCTATTCTCTGGTCTAAACGGTGGAGAGATGTAATCTTCCTGAAATTCTACAGTGTTTTCAACATCATAGGAGATGACCTGAGCATCTTGTCTTTGGCTTGTTTCCGACTTTTATTCATCCTTTTTTTTTTTTTTTTAATTATAGGGTCATTTCTTGTCCATGCAATTGAGTCTGAGAATGTTGTGAGTTCTAGATTTTCTTGTGGAGAAACAATTTTTTGAGAAGCGTAAGGAAAAACATTCTCATCAAAAACAACATGGCGTGAAATGTAAACTCTATTGGAGAAAGGATCAAGGCATCTATAGCCCTTATGCATGGGGCTATATCCAAGAAAAATGCAAGGATATGTCTTCTTTGCGAATTTACTTTTCCCATAGTGTGGATATCGCAGGTTGACCTACCCACAACTTTTCTTTTAAAACTTCTTTTCTAAATTTCAATTTCAAAAACAAATGAGTCGCCACTTAATTTTTAAAAGGAAAATTAAGAAACCATTTAAAAGGAAACTGATCTTTTGCGAAACCAGAGATTAACTAGGTCCGGGAATTATGGAATGAAAGGGGAAGGAGCCCGGCGGACTAAAACACCCCCTTTCATCCTATCTTGCGATAGGCCTCTACTCAACATCCTTTTTAATCAAATTTATTAATCTAAGCATGCCCTCAACTAATACATATATACGTATACATCACGAAAGCATGTCCAAAGGGGTGTAAAATTGCAATTGACAAAATATCATTCATAAGCCAAGTAATTCAAATAGCAAGCAACATGATATGCAATAGGGAACAAGAAAGCTTACCCGGGATCCAGCTGCGAATATTAAACGTGCAATGCATGCGATTGAATAAAATCTAGGAAAAGAGTCTCTAACCCATATATACATATAAGGCAAATCTTAATACTGAGGTGTCGCGCATGAGGTCGAAAATCAAATAAAATCAAAGAATTCAATAAACTAGAGAGGGATCGAGAAAATCGTACCTTAATAGCGCTACAAAACAAGGGGTTAGTTCACATGATATGCAAGATATCAAGTTAGAAATAACAATCCCAAATTTCTAGCTTAAATCTATCTAATGTAATTAAATCCAAAACCAATAAGTCCTAATTACAAGTGTCAAACCATATGGATGAATATGTACATGGACAAGGATGAACTATGAAATACTCTTAAACTTTGAATTCAAGCTCAACTAATCATTATTAAAACATGGTTTAAGCCCTAGGTCATAGAAAAGTCATTTGGACCATTATTTACAAAGTTGGTCAAATGTGTCATAAAACTCTGAAAATTGCAGAGAGCAGACCAGACCTTTAAGAAAATAAAAAGCACGTCTCTTATGGTTTGATGTTGGTGAATTTTGGACACAAGATGCCTCTGTGAGTCTAGTTTCCAAATCAAAAAGAAAATCAAAATTTCAACGGTCGGATCTCTGGGAAAAGGACAAACATCAGACATCACTCAGAGATGTACAACTCTCTGTCCAGAGATATTGTTTGATTTTTTAAAAATAGCAAAAAAATTAGAAATGCTCCGTTCTTTTTAGGGTGACTTCCTAACACATTAAACCTCATATAAAAAATTATTTGGAGTCATAAGAACTTCATTAGAACTCTGATTTAATTATTTCAAAAGAGTATTGCTGTTCTGAAACTATTCTGAAACTCTGGGCAGATTGTTGTTACCTCACAAAACCCATGATCAAACCATTCTAAACGAGAAACCATCTAAAAACAAAAATTACAGTGGTAGAACATTGTGTTATTGACACTTTCCCGTTGGTTTCACTTTATTTCAACGGTTAGATTTCGAACTAAAAATCTTTGATCAAAAACAGTTTGTGAATTCACTGTTTTCATTTTTAAGTTCAACATTTATTTGCTAACCCCAACTATTAAACCATGAAGTTGGGCTTAACTAAACTATTTTCTCTTACCATTTGATGGTCATTGGAGACTAAAACTTTTATTTTTCATAGATTTCAAGTGAAGTATGGATGAACTTCATGGAATCTACAAGATAAAGATTCTAAACCATTGAGATGGGCTTGGACTCAAAGTCATTTCCTCCTACCATTTGATGGCCATTGGAGATGAAGACATGACTAAAACTCATGAGTTTTCAAGGAAAATAAGGAGACTCTATGAAAACTCAAGCTTAGAGGACCCAAGTCATGAGTATGGACTTGGATCCATCTATTTGTTTATAAAATAAAATGATGATCAAACTTTGACTTCCATGTGAAGCATAAGCTTATATAGGATTCAAAAGATCACATTCAAGAGATTTCAAGAGAGATATTAAGGATCTCCAATAGTCTCAAGAAGGAAGTATGAACAATAGAAGAAATGAAGCAAAGAAAACAAAATAGTTTGAGGATCCAAAGGAAAGAATGCAAATAAAACAACTTATGGTTAGAGGATCACCTCCAACTATCCTCAAAGTTTATCTTCTTTGAAGATCTTCCAAGCTCTTCTTCCTAGTTTTCTCTAAACTCTCTCTTTTCTCTCTAAAATGTTGGTGTAATAGAAGTATTTTTTGTGTGTGTTGTTTTCCCCTTCTCCAATTCCCCCAATATTTTTCTCTTGGGTGGTGGTCCCCTCTTTTTATAGACAAAAACTACCAAGTATTTTCAGTAAATTCGGAGTAAAAGACATGTGTAAACATCTCATTTGGTGGTACAATGTGTACTTTCTGAAATTAGACAGACTGCTACCCAGGGCGGCAGTCAAGAAACTGTCGCGGCAGTCCGTGAATGCCGCGGCGGCAGTCCATGACTGCCGTCGCAGCACTTCATGACTGCCGTGCGGCATTCATCAAATGCCGCGGCAATTAATGGATTGCCGCGTTTTTGTCAGTCTTACTTTATCAGTTTTTTGTTCTTATTCGCAAACGCATACGTATTGCACTGCAAAATACAGACTTTAAAAGTGAACGGCAGTCAGAAATTGTTGGCGGCACTTGGTGAATGCCGGCCCGGCACTCTCTGACTGCCGTGTGGCATTCAGTGAGTGCCGCGGCAGTCTGCCGTGTGCCGTTTTTAGCTGAGGTTCCCTTTTTTAGGTCTTCCCCCTTTTTGAAACAAATTATTTTTGAAGATCCTTTCCAAAAATCATGTCTTATACCTGAATTCTCCTAAATACCTGGTATTTTTCCTCTTTCTGTGAAATTTTATCGCGTTTTGGAGATTTTCTGAAGAGCTTGGAGTACTTCAATTTTTCGGTCCTTGTCATCATCGGATACGGAGGTGACACTCTCCTAAATTCGACGGTCGGTCAAAATTGGGGTGTCTACACATAGTCTCTCAGGTACGGAAAACACCTGCATCCAAAGATTTTGAAGTTCCCATAGTCTGGATTACGCTTAAGTAATTTGAGAAAAAGTGTTACCATGCTGAGGGTTGTGGATAGCATGCAATTTATTAAAAACACAGCTATAAGAAAAGCATCTACCCAATATTTAGGAGGTAGACTTGCTTGAAACAACAAGGTGAGCCCTGGTTCAACATTGTGTCGTGTTTACTTTCGACTGAACCATTTTGTTCTAGAGTGTTTGGACAAGAAAATTGATGGTGAATGCCACAATGAGAGAGATGCTTTTCAAATTCGGTTGATGTAAATTCTCCTCCACTATTACTTTGGAAAATTTTTATTTTTCTTTCAAATTGATTTCAACCCCTTTTTGAAATTTGAGGAAATTTTCAAAGAAATCGGATATTTTCTTCAAAGGAAAAAAGCCATGTAAAACGAGTACAATCATCCACGATCACAGCATAATATTTAAATTGTTGACAAGATAAAATTGGAGCTGGACCCCATAAATCAGAATGCAATTTGTCTAACGGAAAACTTAAAATATTATTGGATAGAGTGAATAGGACTTTAAAACTCTTCCCCATTTGGCAACTACTACAAACTGATTTTGGTTTTTCCCAACTAGAAACATCAATTAGATTTTTTGAATATAAACACTTTAGAGATTTTAAATGAGGATGTCCCATTATCTTGTGCCAAATACTTTGAGAGGCTTCCTTATTGAAGACTGCTAGAGCTTGACGGTTTATTTCATCTAAGGCATATAACCTCCATTCTTGTGTCCTTTAGCAATTGTTTTTCCCTGCTGAGACTTAACAGAAAAGTTGTTAGTAGTAAACTCAATAGTACAGGCATTGTCACCTGCTAATTACCCTACATAAATGAGGTTCTTTTTAATATAAGGAACAATTAAGACATTTTTAAGATTCAAGCTTCCATTTTCTGTTTTTATTTTTCCCTCACCAACATGGGATATATTCAAGCTTTCACCATTGCCAACAAGGATAGTTTCACTGCCTCTATAGCGCATAGATTTTGAGAGTTTACATGGGTTCTTTAGCATGTGTGTTGTTGCTCTAGAATCGGCGTATAGGTTTGGATCATCCTCAATATTCAGTGTCATTGTAGCTAGTGCCTTTTGGAGATGATCTTTTGGTTGGAATGAATGGTCAAAGCGATTCCAACATTCAATAGCAGTATGATTGAACTTTCCACAAATTTGGCATTTCACCATGCTTTCTTTTTGCTGATGTTGCCTTTCATTCATCCAGTTGAAGGTGTTTTCATTAGGGTTTTTTGTTTTCTGGTTGTCATTTCCCTTGTGGTGACTGGTGTATTGATGAGGATTGGAGATGTGCCTTGCTGCTGGGTTGAACCCTCTCCCCCTAGAGCTAAATCTACCTCCGCCGCGACCCCTTCCTCGTCCTTTTGTACTGACAAAGGCTTGGTCATGGCGTGACATGCTTCCTTGTTCCTCATTGTTGTTGTTGTTGTTTAACATCTGTTCATGCGCTTGCAATGCCAATACAAATTGATGATAAGTAGGATAAGGTGGTTTACTAAGCATGGCGGTTTGAAAATTCTGGTATTTGGAGCCAAGACCTCTAGCTAGTAGGAACACCTTCTTGGTCTCATCTATTGGTTTTTTTTTATCACTGCAGGACTACCACAGAGGCTTTTGAACCTTTTTAGATATTCATCTAGTACAAGACTTCCTATCACACCCCAACCCGCCCTGGTGGGCTAGGACACGTGCAACAAAGGATTACCAATAACAAAACACCCCTTTAAAAGCAATAAAACAAGAGTTAAAATAGTAAAAGGAATTCGTTAGTTTAAACTGGCCCAAGGGTAAAATAATCATTAAGAAGATATAGTCAAATTTTATATCAAAAGATAGCCTTGCGAATCTCAGTTCCAGTGCAAAAAACGGCACATGAATCTAAATTTTCTAGAAAGAGTTATGTTTGTTTCCGTAAAAGTCGTCAGACTGAAAATATACCTGCAGATTTTCTGTTTTCTAGTTACTAACCAAACAATAAAATAGGAATAAAGTTTTAAAATCGTCGAATGGTACTTGGGCAGAGTTCCCCCCTATTACAGCACCATTCACCCTATTAAATACGAATTTTAAATACCAAAATATCACCAAAACACTTAGAAATACCTCCAAAACTTCAAGAACATGCCCCTAATACATTTTCAAGCATTTTTCAACCATTTAAACATGATTACAACTCCACAATTCATATTACAAGGATTTAATATGAAACCCAAAACATAAACTTATCTCCAAAAATCGAAACACTAGGAATATAACTACTCATCTGAACTCATTTACATATGAACATATTAAACATTAACCATTAATTTCGAGCTATCCCAGAATCCCTACAATTCAACGGTTCTCACTGTGATGCTCGTCCGAATCTATGTGGTCATTAGCCACAAAAATTGACTAAGCTTTCGCTCAATGAGTACGCAGTATTAATCATGCAATTGGAGTATTTAATGAATCATAAAATCAATTATGCAATCACAACAATAAATGATTGCAGGCATGTCAAGTAATCAATTGCCATCGTTCTGGACCCCTGATTCCGGGCCATTCTCACTTTTTCCGTCCCATATAGTGAAATTGCACTCATTCATTTATGACCGTAGTCAATTCATTGTGGTCGTCACCACTATCCCCTTTTCTCTGAGGATTTCATCATCTCTCGGTCCCTTATATATGGGCTAAATAATGGTGATTATCACTTGAGACCCTTTGACCCAAATAAGCATATAAGCAACTCAGCATGCCAACATGGTAATTTCATCATTTTGGACATGTTAAACAATAAATATTCACATGCTTTTCTACTTAATCACAATTAAGTATTTTTAAAGCATTTAATAGCAAATAAATAACATTAAACATCCAATTTTAGGATTAGGACACTCACCTCAATGATTAAATAGCAGAGAAAAGTCCTAGAGATTGATTTCTTGCACTACCCAACTCAAATATAATCCTATAGTTAATCCTACACATATTTTGGTAAACTAAATGTTACTAACCCATTTGGGTCACAAAAAATCTATCGTTTTAACTAAAAATAAATTATACCAGAAGGTTAGGCATACCCTCACGAGTCCAAATATGGCTTCTGTTTTAGGAATGAGTATCGTACAGTGAAGAAACAGTGTCGCGAAATCGAACGGAACCATCGTCACTTTTTTTCTTTTCTCGTTGCACTCTCTATTTGTCTATAACTCTTTTGTTTTTTTTTTTTTCTCTTTCTATTGTTTGTTTGTTTGTTTGTTTGTTTTTTTTAATCCTAATGAGCCAACTGACTCAAACTTAGGATATATATATATAACTAAGCCCAATTTCGAATTACACCCCCAAATATTTCCTAAGACCTATTATGAGACCCCCCCTAAACTCTATATTAACTACCTAATATCTAAGTGGGTATGTGTCTATGTCACGCATTGGTCCCAAATATAGTCCCAAATATTTTATGAAATTCTTGTTACCCTACTAATTATGAATCATATTCCGAATCGCTCTCACACGAGTACCCAAACTGGTACAATAAAAGGTCACAACTAACAATAAAATATTAAAAGTAATTAAACAAATATTCGTTTAATCACATATATGCAACTGAATGCAATTTATCTAATATGTACCTCCCGTGAGTCTCATTTCACATTTGTCCAACTGTGCCCTTACCAAAGCACTTATCATATCGGGATAACTGGAACTTACCCAAATATCACATACAATTAATTATACTAATTAATGCATGAAAAATAAATATTACTTCCATTTTTGGTTACAGGTATTAAACTTCCCTTTGTTAAAGACATTAATGAGTCATTCAAAATCATTTCCTTTTCTACAGTAGTGGGAAAAATTTGTTCCTCGATGGATTTCCATACCTTATGGGCCGATGTGATGTTTTCCAGGGAAATTAAAACCTCGATTTTGATGTTCCTCAATAGCCAAGCTGTTAGAAGACCATCATTCTTTACCCAGAGGATGAAATCGGGATTCGACTCCATCTGTCCTTCGTCCTTCGTTATTTCCTTCTTTGGTTCACTGCCTTCGACCAGATGGTGTGCCATGTCAATGCTCTGGATCAATGGCTCCATTTGTGATTGCCAAAGTAGGTAATTGAAGCTGTCAAGTTTCAGGGTAGATAAGGCTTGAACATTGGTGAAGAACTGTGAGAGTGAGTTATGGTTCAGAAGCCTTTGTTTTGACAAGGGTAGAAGTGGCCATGTGAATCAATAGTATTGATCTCTCGTGAAGCTCTCATACATAAAAAGTTTTACTCAATAAAAATAATTCACAATCCTCTTATTACAGAGAAACAAAAGGGATGTGTATATATATATATATATACACGAGAGATCTATAATACTAAGACTAATTGCCTCCAACGGATTAATTAGGCAAATAATCTTTATAAACTAGGCAAGTAATCTTGAACGGTCATTAGTATATTTTAGAGCAGATTGTGGAGAAAATCATTGACTAATCCCATGAGATAGTGCTGCATCTTTTATAATATTAGTCATGATGATGTTTGCCATTTTGGACTGATTTCTTTCGATGTGGTTACACTAAATATTATCACAACGTGTAGTACAACTCTTAAAGCATTTGGAATTCAAATTTGGGATCAAATTGATATCTCTCTAATCATATATAGGGTCCTATGGGATCATTGGGATGCATGACTTTTGTGTCATTTTATTATATATATATATATATAAGGGTGTGTGTCAGTGTATACTTATATAGACACTGTTTTGGAGATTTGAGCTAGTGTGTGTGTGTGTGTGTGTGTGTGTGTGTGTGTGTGTGTGTGAGAGAGAGAGAGAGAGAGAGAGAGAGAGAGAATGTGTGTGTGTGTATGTGTCATGACCCATCCCACTACATGTGGAAATAGGACACATGGCACGCCACCAAGACTCATCCAATCATTAAATAACTATACGCAACGGAAATGAACTTTAAAATAACCTTGGGCATTTAAAACTTTTGGAAACGATGCTTTTCGAGTTGTAAAATCCATATAAATTGAAAATGTAATTATATATCGAAATGGGTGAATATATGTTGAAACGGGTCCCAAAGGTACCCTACGAATCGATCAAAATATTTAAATAATTTTCGGAAGGGGTAGAAAAAGATTTCATGCAGGGGTCATTTCGACCGGTTGAACGACCTACTTCGACCGGTCGAATGACCCTTTAGCAGAATTCCTTCTAGCAGTAGAATTTTGCTAAGGATCAATTAAACCATCACCCATTTGTAAACCTCTCAACACTCATACTTTAATCTAAACTTTCCAAACATATCAAGGTTATAAGGACATACAACAACCTTATCAATCACTGAAAGGAACCAGAATTGAAACAAGTTAAAGGTTTATTTGGATCGATCCACAAAACTCTATCCACATTCAATCAAAATCTGAAATTGATAAGTTGAACATTCAAAACACGAATCTATAAGTTTAGATTCATTACAACTTAACCAAAAGGAGTTTTGAAACATATTACAACCGTACTAATCCATTCCAAAGTTCTAAGTTAAGAGCACAGTCCGAACTACCCAAAATTTGTTATTATGTACGTGGAATGGAAATAAAACATAAACAAAAGATGATCCCCGACATCCCCACGACCTCACCCTTCACCCTTTTTCCTTCCTTTCTTCATACCTGCAATGGAGTAAATCTCCATAGCTCAGCTATATGCTGAGTGTACAATTTTAAACATATGCATATGAGACAATTCATTCTTTAAACACCTAAATCACATAATTTAGTCTCTAGGGAGAGGGATACGCATTCATCCGGTATATCGGTAAGCCCAAAGTCCATTAACCGCGATGCCAATGGCAAGCACAGAGTTTATCAACCATTACACCCAACTGCTCTGGTAGGGCCGGTTCCCAAACCAAGCAAGTAGCCGTCACTACTATAACTCTCAAACATCGAGAGGCGTACCCCCGACATGAATTTGTATCAAACTCCCCTTTGACCCACATAGACATTTAGCATGCTCACATAGTCATACAAACATGCTTTTCATACGTACTCGCTAAATTTAATGGGCCTAAATTAACACATGAATTTTTCTCGGATCACAATATCATATATGATATCTAAAACATCCAAAATTTCCTATATTACATAGGTTGAGAATTCATACCTCGAGCCATCGTACTATAACTTTAAGGAAAGTACTAGTAGCCCAATTAAACATCGAATTTTTCGATCCTACGCAAAACCTACAAGTTTACATGCGTTTTTTTTCCAAATTTCTAGATTTCAAAATTTATAAAAACTTAGCCAAACATGGCCTAATGACAATCAAAACGTAGCCCTTACCTCGGGGAATCCAAATATGAAATTTGGTGAAAAATAAACTGGCAAAAGTCTGTCGATTTGTGTCGACAAGCTCTAAGTTCCCAAAAAAATCCCAAATCTCCCTTTGATTTCAATTTTGGAAAAGTTGTGGATGAAAAAAATATCTTGCCTCTTCTATTTATAGGCAACATTTTAGGAAATTATGCTTACCTCCTCACAAGTTCTCAAAACTTCTAATTATCCCTCGAAACGTCTTATACGTCTAACTCATTGCTTCACGAGTGTAAACTATAAATTATAAAAGTTTTCAACTAAGTTCCGTGTGTCACCGTAATTATGTTCCGAAAACTATTTTCGTGGAATTTCTGGATAACCTACCTTTTATGCAACGTGTCACATAGGCTATCTCTAATTCGTTCCAATTGATCTCTAACAAGATCAAACTATCAGAAGAGTACACAACACAGGTATATTTACTATTCACATATACCAGATAATTCAAATAACATTTAATCCACATAAATGCCATTTAATCATGTCAAGTTCCTCATGAATTACCAACTCCCCGTGTCCTGAATTGACACTCCACGCTGACTCACAATCAACTTCATTCCAATTAATTATTAATCAACATTACAAATTCTCATAAATTCACTTATGCATTTAAAAAGAGTATCTTTTCCGGCGTAGTAATCTCCCTCCGTCGGATCTCCCTCAGGGTAGTCCTCCATAGCAGAGTCATCCCCGGCATAGTAGTCCTCGCCCGTAGGTCCTTCCCCTATAAAGTCATAGACATGATGCGCTGGAGCATGGGAATGTCCAACGACATACATATCGTCAGCTCATGAAAGCTGAGTAAGTTAAAGACTAATAGGTTATCGTAATTATGAAGTTATTTCAAGTTATGAAACGATATAAGATTTAGTTCTACTAATAGTATCTTCTCTTTATTCAATCTCATCATCCGATTACTCTCGTCTTATTACACTAAGACCAACAACATACTCTTGATTGAAGAACATATTCAATCTCATCATCCGATTACTCTCGTCTTATTACACTAAGACCAACAACATACTCTTGATTGAAGAACATACTTGACAGTTCAAATCCATAGATATAACATCATTCCATCCAACACTTTTAAGAACATATGAACATCTCACCTCATGTCATGGACACTACGTCAGTTCACCCTCATCTTTTAAGAACATATGAACAGCTCACCATAGTTTAGGGACTCAACGTTTGAATAAGACATATCAACCTATTGCCACGACTTACGTCCCTAGCTTTCTCTCTCTATTTATCTTTCTCCGTGTGAAGACTAAAGAGTGGCCCGGTGGTTTTCTTTTCATTTTTTTTTCTTTTTTTTTTCTGTAACACCCGTACCCAAAAAAAGGGATTAATTATCATATTAGTATGCATTAGTTATTATAATTAGTGTATAATATGGGTTAAGGAGAGGCTTTGGACTCGCCTGTGAAAAGTGTTCAGTGAAGGTCACAATTGGAAAGTCCCCAGTGAGGTGGGACAGGTAATGAAGTGGGACCAAGTGAAGGGTCTGGATAAAATAAATTGCATTTAAATGATTAGATGCACTTATATGATTACTCGGAGATATTTTTTATAGATTTCATATTACATTGATTAATATGTTATTTATCAAAATGCTAGTTGATTATTGTAAATAAGGGCATAAATGAAAAAGATTCATAATTGGTAGGTACGATAGCAATTTCACAAAATATTTGGGACCACGCGTGAGACCCATACGGGATTTAGGCAAACACCCATTTAGTTAATTGGATAGTTAATGGAATGTTTGGGGGATTTCATAATAAGAACTTAAGAAATTATGGGGGTGTAAATGAAAATAGAGGAAAATGTTGACACATCACTTGCATGTGATGCTTGTGTGTCAATAGGGGGAGGAGACTCTCCAAAATTTATAGAAAATTAGGAAGAAAAGAAAGGGATGCCAAGAGAGAAGAGGATACACGAGACTCCAACGCCGTAATCTTGCCATTCCGTCGTCGTTCATCGTCCAATTCGCGAACCGAAGCCATATTCAAACTTGTGGAGGTGAGACGGTTATTTTTATACCTTTCATTTAAGTTTTAATAGTCAAATTTTAGTACTCCATTTTAATTGGTGAGACGTGGTTTGCCGAAACCATGTAGGATGTACTCCAGAGTAGGAGTTGAACAAGAATTGTTAAGGAATTTAGCCTTTCTAGTTTATTTAGGTAGAATTCTGCTAAGGTGAGTTTTGTAACTAAAAGTGATTGTGGTTTAATTTGTTAAATGATTCAAATATGAATAGAATTGGTAAATTCATGCTTAGTAGTCATGAACATGCTATTGTGAGATTTACATGTCAATTATGTAAAAGTTGTCATGCTTATGTGCTTATGTGCTTATATGCTTATGTGATTATGTGGTGATCAATGAATACCGGGGAGATGATATCATTGCCGGGAGTAATAATGATGAAGAATGAGAAGAATCCGTTGGGAATGGAAGTCCAATGAATAGAAGTGACCACGGGGCCAAGGGAAGGTCTTAAGGTCTGAATGAATTATCGAACTAGTAGTTTAGCGATTACAAATATGATTTATGTGTTTATTTGTAGTATTCCACATGTTAAGCATTCAATCATGTTTAGATTGCTCACTAAGCGTAATGCTTAAGAAAGTCGTTTTCCCTTTCTATTGTGGTAAATAACAACCACCACAGGGTCGAAGCAGTACTCCGAGAGGAAATGACGTATGCGTGGGAATGGGGGAGATTTAGAACTTGTTGGATGGGTTATGATCTTGTTTCAACAAGTAACTAGTTGTTTTGGGATTTCTAGACCTCATGTAGTAATATAAGTGTTGATAAAATACACATACAAGCATACTAGTTGGGTATAGGTGTCTTACCTAGCGGAATTACTCAACGGATGGAATACAGCGTTGCTACGAGCCCGACTAGATCTCCCACGAACTACTGCTCCTTCCTTGCTTCCGTGTACTCTCTTATGCTTCGTATTGATCGTAGAAGACACTACTAGAGCAGTCTCCAATGTATTCATGCGCTAAGTCCCAAGGCTCTTATTTTGACTCAAAAGAGGTTGTGTATATGTTTTGAATGAGTTTTGGTTGTAATCAAGTTATTTGCAAAGTTTATGAATTCCTTTTCAACAAGTTTTTAATGTTTTTTGCAAGTTTGGCAACATATTTTAATGGTTTTATATGATCTAATTGTGGATAAAAATGGAGTTTTATATGTTTGGTAATGCTTTAGTAGGTTTGGAAATGATTTTGTTATGTTTTTCTAAAGTTTCTTGAAGTTGGTTGAAGTTTGGGTATGTTTGGGCTTGAAAAACATCGGTTTTTAGCAGCCGAATTCAGTTCTGCAGAACCCGAATTGATTCGGGTTAAATGGAGGATTGATTTGGGCTTTTTGGAGGACATTCCGCTGAAAATTGCATAATCGTATCGATCCGAGCTTAAAGTGCGGATCGATCCGCCTATCAAATTTTCTGCCGCGACTTTCACGGAAACGGAAATATCTCTTTCTAGAAAACTCGGATTTGCACACCGTTTTTTGCATTGGAATTGGGACTCAAAGAGCTAACTTTTGATATAAATTTAACAACATTTTCTAATTGACCTTGGGTCTATTTTGTCACAGCAAAGTTCTTAAAGTTGTTTAATTCATGCATTTCTTGCTAATTAGTGTATTTTGGGATCCGTATAGCATTGTTTCACGTGTCCTAATCTGCCTAGGGCAGGTTAGGGTGTGACATTTTTATTTTGAAATAAGTGATTAATTTAATTAATTTTTTTTTTATCAAAATTTCTAACGGATATATCTGTTACCAACATTTATAAAGTCGTCAGAAAACTTAATTATACAAAATAATTTTGATTAGTAACGGGTTTTTAAGATTTCTAATAGATATATTCGTTACTAATTACTAATGAATATATTCGTTAGAAAGCACACAATCTGTCCGTTAGAAAACAGGCCATATATATGATCACTGTGATATTAATAGATGAGTCATTTTTAATCATTGCCCTTATGTCCTTTCCTTACCCACTAGCCCAGAATGTAGATTACTGTGATCAAGGTTCATCAAAGGATTCAAACAAGTGTGCGGTTGCTCGAGCTTTATGATTTTCCACATCCCAAACAACGACAGAAATGGTTATAGCAACGAAATTGACAAGCACTACAGGGTAACCCATCATCTATACTGTTGTCCCAGAATGCAAGGGGATGTTGTGAGTTGTGAGTAGAATTGAGAGTTTATGAAGGGAGGCACTAGGAAAGCACATTTACTGTGTAATTGGGTAGAATAATAGTGGCAATTGTAGCCATAGCCTCTATAGTAAGGCAAATGCATTTTGCAAGCCACACACCGATTCCACATGACCTCGTAACTAGTAGAAACATCGAAGAAGCTGGGTGGGTGTTGAGGGTGATAGGGATGCTCTATTTCATGAGGCAAGCAAGCACATGATTCATGGAGTAACGATTTACAATCAAGACAAGCATAGATAGAATTCTTCTCCTCCAATGATAGAACGCACCTACAACAACATCTAGGGAACTTACAGTTGATAGTACCATTAATATACCATGGGATTAAAGGATGTGGATGAGTGATGGCCTTTTTTTCGACAATCAGGAGACAATCTTGGTTGCTTTCTTCATTGGTGATCTGAATCAACGAAGAACAACGAACATGAATAGAAAAATCATGACATTCTGAATAGAAGTAGAGAGCTGTATCAACACGACCTTTCCAATTACCACCACGGGCATAACATAGATCTCCTTGTGGCAAGCGAGCACACGATTCATCCAGAATGATTTGACATTCAAGGCAAAACAAAGATCGAACTACCCTTGATGATGGGTATGTTGCAATACGAGCAGTTGGGATAAAAAAAAAGTACTCCTATTTGTCAGTATATCGCAAATGATCAATGGATGCGAGTGGCACTACACCATAGCTTCATTACTAACGGATATTTCCATTGGGAAAACTATTTCTAACGAATATATCTGTTAGTATATTGGCATTGGTAATATTACTAACGGATTTACTAAGGGATATATCTGTTAGTAAAATTAATTTTTCTAACGGATATATCCGTTAGTAAATCCGCTAGTAAATCAAAGCTTTTCTAACAGATATATCCATTAGAAATCCACTTACTAATGGTTGTTTTCCATATGATTTTAAAAGATTTATACTAAATAATAGCAGTTTTGTCAACAATTTCTAACAGATATATCCATTAGAAATATGCATAAATCTAATTTTTATTTATCTATATGCTTCCTTTTTTTTTTTTTTTTTTTGCACCTAATTAACAAGCATATTAATCCATACCAAACACAAAAAAATAACAAGATTAATCTATATCTAACCAACACAACAAAAAATAATCTAAAATAATCATAACAAGTAAAACACTTATCCATGTCTAACCAACATCTATATATCCAACACAACAAAAATAATTCATAGTAATCATAATCAATGTCTAGCCAACAAGCTCAATCTTACAATGTCGGAAATGCCCTAGAGAGAAAACTAAAAAGCTATCGGCAAGTCTGACTTGGTGTTGTTGCCATCATTTTTAGCTTGGTCCTTGTTTCCGCGCTCTCTCCGTTTTTTTGTTGGAATTGATTGAGCCGTATTCTTTCATTTTGGTTCACCTATCTGCAACAACATAAAAACCAAATATCATATTGTATTGAAAGGTCCAATGAATTAAATTTATTTGCCCTCCAAGAACCATAAACTACCACTAATAGGAGTATCAACTTTTATATTCATAATCTCATATTCCATGAAGCAGGGATAAATATACAAGATTCACATACAAAGCAACACATAACAGAGATATTAACAAGTTCTTAGAGTAGGATATGGAAGTCTAGGGCAAAGTGCTTATGTAGAAAATGATATCCGAGGCACATAAATGATTACAAAGATGAACACTCATTATGTATTGAAAATATGCCAAGTTTGTCATTTTCCAACACTTCAATTCACGTGCCGGTCATGTTGCATGGAGAAATGCTTAAGACCAGATTCAACGCAATTTAACCATTCTGATTTGTTTCTCTTTTAATTCTTATTTCAAGAAAACAAAAATTAGTTTATTGTGCCTTGCCAATTCTTATTGCTACGAAATTAGAACATTATTGACTTAACTCTTATCACAATCATACACCAGTCTAAAAGTTCCATATACCTTTAGATGTCAGATATGTGACTTTGGGCTAATGGCTGGAATTAGATGCAAAATAGAAAAGAAAAAAAAAAGTAGTGGTTATTTGAAATAGAAATTCCTCCTTGTAGCATAAAACATTGAATAATGTAGGCATGCAGTAGAACTAAAAACTTCCTGCAATTTTAATTGAGACTAGTACTTAATACGAGACTAAAATGGGCGCTGCACATTCCCCTAAAGCCATGCCAAGACCCTGGAATTTAAACTTAACAAGGTACGTAGGAGGGTTTGGATGAGAGATGTAGCAACTTGGTACACCTAATTATGAATGAATATATTTAAGTCTGTTCTACACTACTTAGAATCAACATCCATCTCATGTCATCATAACTATAACAACGCAATAATGAAAGTACCATAAACAAAATGGTAGGAAATGAAAGTAGAAATAGATCACATAATTAATGACATTAAGAAGTAAAAGAAATCCTATGAAAATTCGTCTCTAAGCGAAAATACCACAAAGAAAATAAATACTGAAATCTAAAGGGGCCCTTAAGCATGTGCCTAGATTTGAAAGTTCTCTAATCCTATTGGGACGTAATGATTGTTTTTCTCACTTCTAAACATACTCCTAAGAAAATGAAATAACTAAATCCATGATTTGTAAAGAAGGAACAACCCTAAATTATGATTTCGCAGAAAGCAAGTAAATCCTAAAGCATGAGTTCAAAACAAAAAGAAGCATCCTAAAACATGATTTCTAATAAGCAAGTAGAAGATCTAATGGACCTTATCCCCATGAGCTTTCAACCTCGCAAACCAACATTAGTAACCAGAACAATAATAATGAAAACAGATATGTTAAAGATTAGTGGCCAAACCAAGATGGAATGGAATGTTAAGTTGCTTACCACAACTATGACAACAAGAAACTGGGAGGCTAAAATAGAAGAAATCAAAGGGAAGGGGTCATTTTACATGGGAAACAACTAACATCATTGAAATAGTTTAGAATGATTGTGTGCAACATGTAATGAGCTAATGAGCAAAAGAAAAGGAAAACAGATTCTGGACAGCTTGTTGTTCTGATCTTGAAAAAATCAAATAAAACATTAAAAGAACTCAAAATTGAAATCCCAACGGTCAGAAGATGGTTCTGGAATTAATTGCATTCTGGAATAAAAATCCCCAAAAGTTAACGGTCGGATATTCTGTTAGTCTGAAATTCATCCTGCAGTACTGCACCTCTTTAGTAGAAAAATTCTTGAAAAATAAAGAAAATGAACGAGTAGGCATTGGAGATCTAAGATATGGGTTAGTAGATAATAGACCGCTTGTTCAGTCTTGCTTTCTTATTGGCTAATCTATGATCTAACCTCCCTCTCCCTCCAAAGAAGACATAAAAAATCTCACTAGCCGTTGAAAAGGTAACCATAGTGCTAAGAGAAAAAGTTTGAGACCTAAAACTCCACCTCCTAGGAATCATGTTCCATTTGGGTTAGTCAGTTGAAACCTAAACTGAAAATAACAAATAACAATACCACAAAACTTTTCCTTTCAAGAGACTAGGTTCAACATTCATTTATGAGACTAAGTTTAACTTGTCAAATAGTTACAACATAAATCTTAGACGTAGTGTGCAAAATGTTTTACTCTTGCTTTGGCCATGTGAGAATATCCATTATCCGCTTTCTACCCAACCCTACGAGTGCTTCTCATGTGAGGGGTTTTATCCTTCGATAAAATGTGATAGAGAGATGGACTTAAAAACAGAGAGTACACTAGGAACAAATAAGAAGCACTTACTCAAAAAGAAGCAAAAATGCAATCAAATTTTTTGACTAAACAACTAGGGCAAGTATGATGAATGGACAAATTACACCTATGAATTTTAGCCACTAGGGTCTGGAAAATCAATTAAATGCTTTGCTCATTGGCTGCATTATTTTCATAATAAAATAGGGTAAAGGCTATTTCCAGTACTCAAAGCTGCAACTATACAATTATATGCTTTTTCTTCTGTGATGGTCAACATTGGATCAGCAAAGACCCACATAATGGTGTCTCTAAACAACACTTTAAGTAAAGAAACCAAGAAATTAAGATTTCAGGACTTACAGTTTCAAGCCAATATTACAGTGCTAGGTTTTTTTAGCCTTCTCACCTCCCAACTGCAATCAAATACAATCAACACAGCCAAAGGAAGGATCTACATGAACTAATTTAATGAAGAATACTGCAAAATATCGATTAAAAAGCATCAGGAATGAAGGATCTACATGAACAATGTAATGAGTAAAATATTCAAGCCGATTTCAAATTATGACATTTTTTCTGCCATATTTCTTAAAGTTCATTAAACAAAAAATGTATTAAAGACATCGCCTAATAACAAAGACGCAAAAGGCGTTGTAGAATGCACATTCTTTATTTAGTCAAAGTCAAGAAAGATAAGTTACTGAGTAATGCACCCACTGAACTACAAGAGAATAGTAGTGTCAAAATCTCAGTCCCTACAATGGATTAGACAAAGTAATGGTAGGAGATGGTTCAAACTTAGAAATCACTCACACTGGTGATAAGAATAACTGAAAATCTCAAACTCAAAGAAGTCTTTTGGTTGTGCCAAAATTGAAGAAAAATTTGGTTTCTGCCAGTCAATTTGTCAAAGATAATTCGTGCACATTGGAATTTACTGATCAAGGTTTTGTTGTTAAGGATTAGAGAACAAGACACCAGTTAGCAACGGGGACTAGAAAGGGACACTTGTATGTTTTTGAACAAGGTAAACGGGAGACATGGAAAGGCATCTGATAGCATATGGCACCGAGGTTAGGCCATCCTTGTCACAAGGTTTTGAAGTTGTTAGGATCAAATAAGGCTCTAAATGTAAGTAGTTGGAATAAGAAACCTACCATTTGTAATTTTGTACTAGCTGTCAAATGGGAAATTGTTGGAGATAAGATTTCTTGGAGATAAGATTTCAGTCAAAATCCTATCATGGGATTCTAGGAATTATTTTTTGATATCATCTTGATCTGGTTTCCTTTTCTATTTCTTTCCTTTCTTTTCCGTTCTTTCCTTGTCTTGTAATATAGACTGTGTATATATATTGTAGCATAGAAGTGAATAAAATTATCAAAAAATTTCTCCAGCTTTTTCTACTGTATGTATCACATATGTGTATGCTTAGTTGCTCATGATGGGGACAAAAAGTCACCGGCGATGTCGATCTCGGATTCCAAGTCACCCTCCATGTCATCATGGTCCAGTAATTCAGAAGCAGCTTGACCCGATTTTGATCCTTCCCCTGGAGTTTTGGCCTCTTGTATGATCTGCATTATTTCTTCAATGCTTTGAGTGTGTTGGTTATCGGCTTCATCATGGTTTGATTTCTCGCCCTTGATTAAGTCTTTTGGCAAGTTCTTCAAAAACCATGGGTGATTCTTTATCTCTGGGATAGTGATTCTCTTTCAGAAGGAAGGCACAATGTTAGTGGATCACCAATAAATTTAACTAATTTAGGGCAGGTTTAGTCACGTTGCGGTTTGTGGTTTCAATTTCTTGTTCTTAACATTGACGAGAACTCACTCAAAAATGAAAATAATAACCAAAAGGGGGCTTCGGCCATAGTCCCTTCAAATAAAACCCTTCGAAGCTCATGCTACTTTTTTTTAACTCACGAGATCCTTTTTATAGCTAAACAACTTCAAATTCTATAACTTTCGTAAAATTTGATGTTTTGAAATCAGCAAAATGAGATCTATCAACTGAGATCAACATTGACCATGAAATACTAGGAAAAAATAAACTAAAAACAAGACAAATACTCCATCCAGCCTATTTTTTTAATCCACCTTTGGGAACTCAACTTATTAAGGGGACAAAAAGAATCTACACCTACTTTCCACAATTGCCCATAATCATTACAGTAATTTTTTAAATTTTGTCTTGGTGTAAATTTCAAGGAATGATAGTTTTGGAAAGTTTAGGGTATATTTGATAACCATTTAAGTGCTAAAAATGAAAAGATTTAGCACTTGTTCTTTTTCAGTGCGTTTGATAACATACCACTTAATTGAAAAAGCAACCAAAAAACCACTGAAAACTTTAAGTGAAAAATTTCTACTGAAAATAATCACTGAATGCATTCTATTTCAGTAATTGAAGCACCATTTTCAATACTTAAAATTCAGAACTTAATTTTCAGTTTTATCAAACGCACCCTTAAGTATAAATTGTACACAAATTTAGGAAAGTGGACACTACTTTTGGGACATCCCAAAATGGAATATAAGACTCAGAAAATGGGATGAAGGGAGTATAAAAAACACTGTGTGTGTGTGTGTGTTTTTTTTTTTTTTTTGCATAAATATAACAAAAACATATTGCTTTCATAAAAGTGGCACCATAGGTGCACAGATCTCGAAAAAAAATACAGGAAATAAAAAAAAACACTCAAAAAGGCTAAAAAAAACGCGTGAGTTATTATGGTTTAAAGTTGACAGATAATATTAATATTATTTATCTGTCAAAACAGAAACTGTCAAAACAGATGATATCATCTGTTTTGAAGATAAAATCAAAAATAAGGTTTCAAATTACTTTCTCTTGTACAATTTTCAACTCTATTGCGTAGATCTCAACGAAATATACATCAAATCAAAAAAAGTAAGAAAATACTCAAAAAATCTAAAAAATGAATAAGTTATTATGGTTTAAAGTTGACAGATAATATTAATATCATCTATCAAAATAGATGATATTAAATCAAAAAATGAGGTTCTAAATTACTTTCTTTTGTACAATTGTGTAGATCTTGAAGAAATACATGAAATAAAAAATAAATAAAAAATCACTCAAAAAGGCTAAAAAAACGAGTGAGTTATGGTGGTTTAAAGTTGACAGATAATATTGCCTTAGCCATTTTTTCCAGAGAGGGGCTTTTCACCAAATTCAAAAAATAGTGAGGGGCTTTTTAAAAAATGGCCAAATCGTGTGGGTTTTGACTAATAGACTTAATTTTAAGGGGTCAATGACCTAATATTCCAAGCCAAAAACTGCAATGTTACATAACGTGCCCTTAGAGTTCAGAAATACACCTAGTTAATTTTTAACATTGTATAAGAATGACAAAAAAAAAAAACACACAAAAGGGAACACACAAAGAAACTAGTTTTCCATTCCCTTTTCTTTTCCTTGTCTAAATCTGCAAACTAAACAAAGCCATAGCGAACAGAGTCTGTTTTTCACATGAAATGGGCCTCTTTGCAAGCAAAAAAAGAAAATTTTGAAATTCTCTTTTTGAATACCATGAGAAATAAAAGCAAAAATATTGGTGATATTTAAATAGGAATTTTTCTTGTGTTATTAATGCATAAATAGAAAGGCTCATGGAGAAAATGAAAGAAGAATGAATATTCGAAGGGAAAGGAGTCACCTTTGTGGGATTGGCAACAAAAATACGAGAAAGGAGGTGCCGACAATCCGCAGAGACGCGAACATAGTCGGGTATGGAGTACTGAACGCTTAATATTATCTGTTAAGGAAGAGAGAAAACAATACAGCAATTTAAATTTTTTGATTAGACTGCCAACTAATAAAATCTGTTAAATAAAGAAATTTCATGAGTCCTTGGAAGAAACATAGATTTTGTTTGAACCCACCCCAATGGTCTTACGGAAATTTCTAGGATCTTCGGGGTCCTCAAAAGGATATGCTCCTACCAACATCACGTATAGTGTCACGCCACAAGACCAAACATCTGCAATCTACAATTGAAGAACCATCAGCTATTCGAAATTAAAAAGGCAAGCGCTATGCATTTATATCTACATAATAATCAATATTGCAAGGTGTGAAAAGTGTGTTTCTTAGATGATGATCAAGAGACACAAGCACACTTCAAAGCCATTTTTATGCTAAAATTTCTTTACATATTCATCCCAAGACTCTTTGGTCCCATAAAACTACAGTATGGTGCAAGAAACATTTTCGCAAACACAATATACACAACCGCACACACACACAAGTATATAAGTACGTATATTTATTTCATGCACATTCAAATCCATGTGACAATCTTTTGCCACGTGAGATACCTTTCCTTGATCTGATAAGGTCTGGACTGATAGGTTTCTTGGGTGAATAAGTGAAGGTGTAAATTTTTTTTATTTGATTAGGCACCCATTTGGTAACAACTTTTCTTTTGCGTTTCCATCGCAAAAAACTGCTTTCACCAAAAAAGCCGTCCAAGGTCGCTTTCGGCTAGTCGCAAATTTTTGCGATCGACTCTCATTCATTTTTCTTCACAAAGATAGTTTGCCGAATAGTTCGATTTTAAGTTGTAGAGTTTCATAAATCACTTGTAAGCTCCAAAAACATGGGATCGGTATTATGTTTCCAGATGGGTAAATCAGGTCAAAAACTCTGGTCTTGTGCAAAATAATCAACGGCTTCAAGCAAATTGCAGAACACTATCATTTACTATTGGAATTAAGAGAGTATCACGGGATTTTATTTACGTGTTTTTAGGTCATATTGACTATAATTATTTTACATTTAATGTCTTTTATTTTCTTTTCTTTCTTTGATCATCTTTGTAACATTATATAAACATTGGGAGTGTAAATGTGAAAACATCTTTTTCCCAAAATTCTATTTGGTATCAGAGCAAAACCTCTCACCACCATCACCACCCTTGCACTGCACACCACCACCACCTCTGCGCTGACCACTCCTACTACCACCACCCTTGCGCCGCACCCTCCCAGCCTAACCAAACCCTACCCTAGCCTTCTCTTACCCAACTGCAACCCCCCAGCCCTAACCAAGCCTGCGCCACACCCTACCCATCCGATGATGCCACTACCGAGCTTCTCGGCTCTATTTGTAGCCTTTGGGCTGCTCGTCTTGCCCGTGTTGGGCTTGCTTGTGATGTGCTAGAGCCGTCTTAGTGCTCTTTGTATTTTGTTTGGGTGATCGAGTGTCCGGTTTCCCCCGTCATTTTTTTCGCCGAGTTTTCGGCTGTGTTCATTGCTGCTGTGTTTTACGGCTGTGTTTGACCTCTTCTTTGTGGACTGTTCTTCGCTCAATTTTTTGGTGTATCTCCGTGGCTGATTCGGTAAGGATAATAGTGTCAATCCCGCTGCTCCAGTTCTTTTCCCTGATATCTCTCTTTCCCATACTGCACCGACACAATGTGTTACCAGTGTATTGTTAACTAGGAAGAATTTTCACGCTTGGTCTAACTCTCTTCGCCTCTTTCTTGGCGGAAAACGTTAGATTGGATGGTTACTTAGCAAGGAGAAGTCATCAGGAGAATCTGATCCTAAGTATGAAGTATGGTATACCAATAATTATATTATTTTGGAGTGGATGTTAAACTCAATGGAAGAACAGGTTTATAACATGTTTATGTATCACCGCACTATCCTTGAACTTTGGACTGCCCTGAATAAAATGTATGCTCATGCTCACAGCGACACCCATATTTTTTATCTCTAACACGATATATCGCATGCTTCCCAATCTTCCTTAGGACTTTCTGTTGCTGATTACTTTGGGTACCTACAGACTCACTTGGAGGAGCTCGCTCACTATGAGCCTATTACAGATTTTCCTAATGATGGTGTCGTTGAGTCCAAGCACCTTGACCGTCGTCATACCTACCAGTTCCTGGGCCTAAAACCCAAGTTTGAGGCCCTTCTCACCTAGATCCTTAATACTGCTCCGTTACACTCTTAATTTTACACCTTTACGATTGTGGATGGTGATAAGTGACGGCGTCATCTTTATCTACGCGTCCTGTGACTGGTCCTCCTTATGATCCTGGTCAAATGGCTTTTCCTGCCCCTTCGGGCCCTCGTCCCACTAGTTCTCGATTTTTCTACCAGCACTGCCGTAAGCCCTGCCATACCATTAATCGTTGCTTTGATCTTCATCCGGAGTTGAAACAGCAATCCACTAGGAACCGACCTCTTGCTCGTCGTGGGAGAGGTGCTCCTCGTACTGGTGCAGTGGTTTGAGGTGGCTCCACCTTCTCTTGATTTTGGTCAACTTCAGTCATAGATTGCCCAGCTAAAGTCACACTTGGGCTTGGTGCTTCGTCATCCTCTTTCGGACCCACAACTACTATTGCCACAGGTACTCCTACTGCTCTTCATGGTAAGTCAGCTCATCCCAACTGGATTCTGGACTCTAGTGCTAATAATCATACGACTGGTAAGCTTTCTGTTTTTGTCTCTCCTTTTACTTCCATTGACAGTATTGCTGATTGATCTTTTATTCATGTTCCTAGTCAGAGTGGATGCCTATTTGTCCCCGGATATTACTCTTTCCTCTGTTTATTATATTCCCAATTTTGCTTGTAATCTTCTTTCTGTTAATCGTCTTACAAACAATCATAATTGCACTGTTGTGTTCTTACCCAATTGTTGTTACTTGCAGGATCTGACTTCGAAGAAGATTTTTGGCAGGGGGTATGAGCGTGATGGTCTCTATTACTTTGGTCATCCTCCATCTTCCAGGGTGTCCTCCTCCAGTCTTCAAGCTACTGTTTTACATGTTTCTAATAATTCTGTCTTACAGGATTCCAATAAATATATTGTTTACCCTTAAAACTCGGGATTTGTGGCATGCTCGTTTAGGATATGCAAACTTTAGTATTTGTGTTGATTATTTCCTCTTTTGAATAAAGCTTCTAAGGATTTTCATTTTAAGTGTGTGGTTTGTGAATTGTCAAAGCATACTCGCACCTCTTATATTCTACGCATGCACCGGCACCTAGTGCTTTTGATCTCATTTACTCAGATGTATGGGGCCCTTCACCTGTCACGGCCTTATCTCAACACCATTGTTATGTTACATTTATTGATGATTACACTCGTTGAACTTTTATTTTATGAAGAAAAAGTTCGAAGTCTTTACTCACTTTAAAAATTTTCTGCAAATGATTAAAACTCAATATCACACCATTGTGCGTAATATTCGGTTTGATAATGGTTGAGTATATAACTGATGACTTTAGGTTTACCCTTAACAAAGATGGGATTCTCGAACAACTTACCTGCCTTTACACTCCTGAACATAATGGTGTAGCGAAAAGTAAAAACCGTCGCATCATGTCTGTGGTTAGATGTCTCTTGTGTGGAATGAATGTTCCTAAATATTTTTGGCACATGGCTGTTCTCACTGCAACCTATCTCATTAATCGTACTCCTAGTCGTATCCTTCAAGGGAAGGTACCCTTTCATATTCTTAAGCCAAATAGCACTCTTTTTCCTCTTGTGCCACGTGTTTTTGGATGTACTTGTTTTGTTCAAAATAGGAGTCCTACCAGAACAAAACTTGATAATAAGGTTGGTCATTGTATATTTTTGGGGTATTCGTCCATGTCGAAGGGGTATCGATGTTATGATCCTGTCATTCGTCACTTGTATCATTCTTTGGATGTTACTTTTATGGAAACTGTTCCCTTTTTTCCCAGTTCTTCCTCTTCCATAGGACAAGCACCTGTGGAGCCTATCATGGCCGATAATTCTATACTACCAAGTCCTGCTCCTATCCTTAACTCCACAGGTGTCTGCCTACCTCCTGTTATCCTCAGTGATCCATCCCAGGTTTACTCCCGATGTCTACGCCCCTCTGCCAACGTCTTCAACGGATTCAGGTATTTCACCTCCTCCTTTATCTTCTGATGTTACTCCTTTATCTTCTGATTTACTCCTAATATTGTTTCTCCCCGTTAACTTACTCATGGTCGTCACACCCCCCCCCCCGCTCACTTTTTTCTGTCTGATAGTTTAACCATTGTATTTCTAAGTATATCTATTATCAGGATTTGTCTGCCTCTTATCAGTTATCATTTATCAGTTATCAGTCATTTATTAGCCAAGTTGATTTGGTCTCCATTCCTCGTTCTGTTTACAAGGCTCTCCAGGATCCTAAGTGAGTGGCTGCTATGAAAGTGGAAATGAATGTTCTTCAGGGCAATCAGACATGGGAGCTTGTTGCTCTTCCAGAGGATGAGCGCACGGTTGGTTGTAAATTGGTCTCTAGCCTAAAATTGGCAGATGGGACTAGTGATTAATACAAGGCTCGATTGGTTGCTCAGGGCTTTACTTAGGTTCCTGGAAAGGATTTTGGTACCACTTTTGATCCCGTGGCTAAGTTAACCATTGTACGTCTTCTGGTTTTATTAGCTGCTTCTTATTCTTGGCTCTTCATCAACTCAAACTCGATGTTAAAAATGCTTTCCTTAATGGTGATTTATCTGAAACCATTTACATGGATCCTCCACCAAGTTACCAAGCTCAGGGGGAGTGTTCTAGTGTTCTAGGAACGTTTGTCGCCTCCGAAACTCTCTCTATGGCCTGAAGCAATCTTCTCGTGCATAGTTTAGTCACTTCAGTGATGTGATTCTCAGTATGGGATTTATTCGGTGCCATTCAGATCACATGTGTTTATCCGTTGCCAGTCCCAGGGGAGGTGTATTATTATCTCAGTGTATGTTGATGATATTATTATTACAGGCGATGATGAGTTTGGGATTCGCTCAAGTGAAGCGTGATCTTGGTACATCATTTGATGTTAAGGATTTGGGTCCTCTTCGTTACTTTTTTGGTATTCAGGTTGCTAGCTCTCGCTAAGGTATTTCTTTATCCCAGAGAAAGTATTCTCTGATCTTCTTTAGCACACGGGTATGCTTGAGTGTAGGCCTGCCTCTTCTCCTAAGGATCCAAAGCTTAAGCTAACTGCAGAGATGGGAGAGCTATTGCCAGATCCTTCAGCATATCAGTCTTGTGGGATGTCTCATCTATCTGACGAACACAAGACTAGATCTTATTTTGCTGTCAGTGTTGTGAGAAAATTTATACATTCACCGCGTGCTCCTCATTTGGATGTTGTCTACCTTATCCTTGGGTACATCAAGACTTGTCCTAGTCTTGGGCTTTTCTTCACAGCAAGAGCGCACAGTAAGGTCTCTTCTGCTTTATAGATGCAGATTATGCAGGCTCTAGGAGTGATAGGCGTTCTACCTATGGTTTTGGTACCTTCCGTGGTAGTCATCTGATATCTTGGAAGAGTAAGAAGCAAGTTGTTGTTTCACGTTCTTCTGCTGAAGCTGAGTACCATGCCATGGCTCAGGGCACGTATGAACTTCTCTGGCTTCGATCTCTTCTAAGCGAGTTGGGTTTTCTAATAGCGGGCTCATCCACCATGTTCTGTGATAATAAGTCCGCCATTATGTTGTCTTATGATTCTGTCCTTCATGAGAGAACTAAACATGTGGAGGTTGATATTCACCTTATTCGGGAAAAAGTTCGATCTGGTGTTATTACACCAAGCTTTGTTCCCTCGCCTTATCATACTCCCCCTTAAAGGTTTGAAATTAAGAGAGTATCACGGGATTTATTTATGTGTTTTTAGGTCATGTTGGCCATATTATTTTACGTTTAATGTCTTTTATTTTCTTTCCTTTCTTTGATCATCTTTGTAACATTATATAAACATTGGGAGTGTATATGAGAAAACATCATTTTCCCAAAAATTCTATTTTTACTTTCAACTAAATTTCCAACAGTCCTTCGCCTCAAATAGTAAGAAAACTAAGAATCATCGAAGGGAAATTTAAAAAGACAAAAATCCATCAAAAGAGGAAAGATACATTCAATCTTTAAGTTCAAATGTGTGTATGTGTGTTTGTGCACACAGATTTTGTGTGTGTGTGTGTGCGTGCGCGCGTGCGAGTAGATACATAGACACAGCATGCACGTAGAACAACTTATGCACGTTATGAATTGAAACCTCTACTAAGCATAAAGTATCTTTTACATGAGTGACAAAGCAGCTAAGCTTAAAATACCTCCAACAAAAGTATTGAAGCCACGTCACATACCCGCTATGTAATGTGTAGCTGATATTATCACTCTTTAGGGCCATTGATCGATATTTACCATTCATGAGAACATCAATACTGTCATTTTGGTTGTAGATCGAGAGCACAGTCACAATTAAAGATGAATATTATAAAAACCACCAACTTAAGCGCACCCTAGAAAGCACAATAACGAATGGATGAAATATCTTTAATCAACTTTCGTACATATCAAAACCAACTACCTTCCCATCATACTCCTTTCGTGAGAGGACCTCCGGGGCAATGTATGGTGGTGTTCCCACAGTAGATTTGGGTTGTGAGTGCAACAGACCAGACTACAATCCAAACATAAAATAAGATTACAGATACAGATTTTACATATATTAGATTATATCCAAAAACTCAACTAGACAAAACTTTATCGTTATTAACCTTTGAATAACCAAAGTCACATATCTTAAGACGTGGGGTTGGACTTCCATCCAATAGGGTGTTTTCTAGTTTTAGATCCCTGTGACAAATTTCCTACAATTATACGAAAAAAAAAAAAAAAAAAAAAGAAGAAGAAGAAGAAGAAGAAGAAGAAGAAGAAAGGGCTTATGTAAGACGAAGAACATTCTATCAAAAAGTAACATATGCACATATAGAAATATAACCAAGATAATATACCATGGAGTGACAGTAGCTGACACCCGATAATAGCTGCTGAAAGAAAAACCGTGCCTGTAATAAAGGCAATTTTCAACAAATAGAAGTTGCTAGTCAACATAGAATTTTGTTAATTGTGAAACAACTTCACAAGTACAATAAAAAAAAAATAAATAAATAAAAGAAGAAGAAGAAGAAGAAGAAGGAAAGTTATGGGTTTACAACCTCATCTTCACTAAATCGACCAGCGCTACGTATCCTCGCAAATAGTTCACCGCCAGCTGCATATTCCATGACAATAGCTAGATGTGTTGGAGTTACCAAGACCTGCGTTCAAATTGTTCTCATGAATTTTAACTAAATTTCTATTAAGGAGAATGTGAATCCAAGTTGCATATCTGTATCTATTAATATCTGCATAAATTTCCACATATGTTCAACTAAATTTTCTAATGCTTTGTTTGGTTTGTGGGCTTAGTGCAGGAAAATAAAAGGAAAAGAGAAGGGGAATTATAAGCCAAAAAATGGATTGATTATAGAGCTATATCTATAAAGGACAATCACTAGCATATTGCACGGATATTTGGTTTGCCTTAATGGTTAAAACTCACAAACAAGGGTAAAAAGAAAACCTAAAGCTCGGAAAGGAAAATGCTTACCTCCTTGAATCTAACAATGTTTGGATGCCTTAGTGATCTATGGTTTATTATTTCCCTCTGAACATTCTCATCAATCTGAAACAAGAACCAAAATTGACCACCATGAGAAAAAGGAAATGAATTACTACAACCAATCAAGGAACCATAGGGAAAAAAGAAGAACCCCCTAAAAATAGAAGAACTTGAGATAGCAAAAGTTCAAATTAGAAGAAAACATTTAACCCAAAACCTTGAATTACAAAATAGGATTCATCCTTATGCCCAAAGGAAAGGAAACTCGGGTTTTCGCAATAACACCCTTAAGTAGAGTGAAAGGGTAAATATTTGGAGGTACACGTCATACAAGGATTTATATGTACCTCCAAATGGCAAGAGAGAACTATATGTGGCATATCTGCATTTCTATCTAAAGTGCTAGTTGGAAAATTCTGAAGCTTGTTTCAATAATTACATTATGGTTTCACTACTTGACTGGCATAAACCAATTCTTAGAAGAAGAAGAAGAAAAAGTAGAAGAAGTTGAAGAAGAAGAAGAGGTGGAGAACTTATCACCCCTAACGTCAAGATACATTTTTTACGCCAAAAATCCAATTGTGAAACTATATGGCTTTATTGGTTTTACGGATCTTGAGAAGGAAAAGAAAAGGAAGCAAAACTGTTTCTCTTGTGGTTTCACCATTGTTTCAACCATGCTTAAATGATGTTACTAGAAATTAGAAAATCGAAATTTTGTAATGCAACAGGAACTAAAATGGGAAGTGAACACAAAATAAAAAAAAATTAGCTTTTTTCACTCAATTTTCTTTTCCTTCCTATTTTTGTCAAAGTTTTCTTGTTTTACCAAACAGAGATTTTTCTTAGTATTTTATTTTCATTGCCTCACTATGTCCATGAATCAACCAGAGCCTAAGAAACCTTTCCGTATCTGCCTTTAGTCAACACCCAAGAATCCGCCAACTCCATCTGACCACGATGTTTCTTCAAAGCAACCTTTTGGCACAACACCTCCATTAAATATGCATAATAATCAATAATATCACCACCTCTCCCACATTATATATTGCATTTCACACTTGTATGTTAAAATTACAAGAGAAACCACCATATAGCACCTCCTCCAACAAGGCAACAACTTTCCTAATAGGATATTGTTGGCTAACATAAGTTGTGGTTCTCAAATTAACCGATTTTAAATAGTTTAGGGCTTGTTTGGTTGTCTTTGAATGAAATAATTCTATTCATGTTTTCATACACAATTTTATATAAAAAGATGAAGAGCTTGAATGATTTCATTTAGAAAACGGATGCTCGTCTCAAAAATGATGCTTCCAATCATGAATTTTGGCATTCTAGAAAAATGAACAAATTGCCTCATAAGAAGAAATATGGTGTAATCTCCCATATTTGTAAATGGGTTCATTCATGGTGATGAATTTTGCCTTTAACTTTTATACAAAATTTGAATGGAACCATTCAATTTGAAGGGACAACCAAACAGACCCTTAGTGTTTGTGTAGCTGCTTTTTGACTACGTAGGAGTCCATGCCCCACTTAAAAGTAATCCAAGAGTTGGGTTTTTTACTAACCAACTTATACCTGGTTTTCATTTAAACAAAAACACTTAAAATGTGAGAATGAGAGTGAATCCAATCCCATTTTAGGACAAACAAGCCCTAAATTTCCTCCCAAATGACCACCCAAAAACCATCCTATATCTTGTCTCTTCAACAAAAAGCATATGAATGCACCGAGCTTCTCCAAATTAATCTTCCATTCAAGTGAAAGAATGAGAATAAAACATTTGTTGGTGATTGACCTCCACCAAAATAAAAGAAGCTAATGTCAAGTGGCCACAACAATTTCAAATTAGAACAAATGCAAAACTTAAAATCTCAGAAACTCAGTACCCTGTTTCCTCAAATCAATACTCAATAGGCAAACAAACCTTGGCCCAAAAAAAAAAAAGGCAAACAAACCCAATTCAATTTTCAATTCACCCAACAAGGAAAATACATAAAGAAGCAAATCATAAATAGATACAGTTGTATATAGGCATAAATTCATAGAGTTGAATACAAATTTTACCTTTTTCCCTCTTTCTATATATTTGACAGCAAGAAGCTCATTTGTCTTCTTGTCTTTAACCAGCCTTGCAAATCCAAAATTCCCAGAACCAAGTTCTTTCAATGGCTCATATCTTTCCTCCATCCCAACCCACCAACCAAATTCAAGAAAACTCAAAGCTAAACTTCCAAATCTAGCAAACAAATAAGAACCAAACAGCACCCAGATGATGAATTTGAAAGTTGAGAGAGACAGAGGGATGTAGAAACTGTCTCAAAACAACAAACCCACCTTTGCTATTTTAATAGATTTCAACCCATGTCATATAAACTATAAGGGATTATTAGATATCAGTCAACAATATTGATTATCCCATTAAACAATGGAAAGAAAATCAAATCACTGTTTAATTGATAGAGATATATTATATCCATATTGTACGTTGTAGGACATGGGTATGAGGAAAGTTGGCGTGGAAGTGTCGGCCTTGAAGATTGGGATGGTGACAGCTCGAGAATCTGTAGCCGGAAGTACATTTCGCTTGGTATCTCTTACCGTTATTAAAATTATTTTCTTAAGATTGTACTCCCTCATTCTTTTTTTTTTTAAGCTCATCTTTGGATACATGTATTTAAAGTTGTATATTAAAAAATGTGTTAAAAAGTGTGTGTATGTAGCACTATTCTTGGGAACTCAACTTCTTAAGGGAACAAAAAGAATCTACATCTATTTTCCATAATTGTCCATAATCATTATAATAATTTTTTTTAATTTTGTCTTGGTGTAAATTTCAAAAAAGGATAATTTTGTAAAGTAAGTAAAAATTGTATACTAATTTAAGAAAATGAACACTAATTTTAAAATATCTAAAAATGAAATACAAGACTAAAAAAAAAAGGATTGGGAGAGTACTATTTTTTAACATCTATTTTTTAAACAAATTATTCATCCATGTGTGAGAAATTCAACGAATTGTACGATGCAAATTTTAGTTAAGTCTTTCTCTTTGGAGAAATTATTCACTGGACCCGCGCTACCAAGACGTGGTGGTCCCAGGCCTACATGGAGTTCCACTTATATCAAAATGGTTAACTAATTACTCCATCCGTCCCATATTTAGAGTCTTTTTTGGGAATTCAACTTATTAATGGAATGACTTTGATTTTGGTGAGATTGTCAGCTTTCTAATATTGCCCTTTTTGAAATTCAAAATTATAGTGTCACGTCAAAACAAAGAGAGAGAAGAGTTGGATATAATAAAGGACAAATTTGGAAAGTGTGTATTAAAATACTTTGACTTTTCAAAGAGAACTATTAAAATGGGACATCAAAAAATGACATCAAAAACTCTTAATATGGGACAGAGGGAGTACTTCATCTCTCCCATTTTATGGAGTAGATATTCAATGAGTTCGTCGTACTATGTCATCATACGAACGATGTTGATGTGGTGTGACGCCTCAATTATATAAATTTATGTGACTACTAAAATTAGGAGGTTATGACAAGTGGTGATGAATGTATCCCAGAAAATAGGGAGCATGACTTATTGTCATTCCACTTAATTTTAGTGGCCAAATAGTCCGATGTAATTTGGATATTACATCACATCAGCATAATGCTATAGTGTGACATACTCACTAAATATTTTCTTTATTTTATGTGACTGTCTTGTAAATTTTTAACCAAATATCGTTAAATGCATTGTTTGTCTTAACATTATTTTATTCTTCATTGCCCTTTTTATGTCCCTTAGTACTATTGCTTCTACATGTTTAAATGTTTTAAATTGTCGTGTAGTTTTGTTCATTTTAAAGTTGTTCACATTTTGTTCACTTTTCTCTTCATTGGTTAATTTAACGGAGTTATTTTAATATGAGCAAAAATATAGTATTTTTTAAACCAAGGAAGACTAGCAAAGTGAATGAAATAGATGTATATATTTATTAGTCACGGACTCAGAGATCATAAGTTTTGGAAGGGTTAAAGGAAAAGTAATAACTTAAAAATTTAAAATAAGACGGAAGAAGTATTTGTTAATACAAATACAAAAAATAGTTCAATAAACTAATCATATACTGTAACTGATTTATATATATACTGTTTGTTCTCGTGGCGGTCTTTTAATGGACGTGACAGCAACGTCACATTAATGGATATAGTGATTGCATTAACTGTTAATAATTTCTTGTAGAGAAGTGTTAGGCACACATCCCAAATCACATTATATGTTTTAAATGGATGTACTCTGTGCTGTTGAAAATTTTCACACTTTTTTGTGCACTACTTACACAACACAGAGTACATGTGTTTAAAGCAAGAGTGTGGTTTGAGGTATGGTTTAAAGTGTGTGCCTAGCATTATTGTTTCTTGTATTTTTTTTGGGCAAATTAAGCTCCTCTGTTGTTGATGTATATGACAACTACAAGGATCTTCTATGTAATTTAGAAAAGAATACTCACCCCCTTTATCTATGTTTTGAGTGTAAGATTACTGATTTACCTCTTATCTCATTATATATATAGATATGTGTGTGTATTTGTGTAAGTGTGTGTGTGTATGTGTGCTCGCGTGCATGTATTAGATAAATTTATATATACATAAGTAAATTTTACAGATTTAGATTTGTAGTATTTAGCACTAACTTTATAAAAATTTGTAGCTCGAAAAACAAAATTTACAAAAATTTCAATTTTAGGTTTTATAATCTTTAGCCTAATTTACAGTAGTTTACAGATTTAGTTTTTTAATATTAAGTCATTAACTTTTTTGTTTAAGTAGTAGTTGATACTCCATATATATTAGAGCATTTATTTAGAGTAATACCATGCTTCCCAATTTTTCATCCAAAATGATGTTGAAGTGAGACCACAATTGAACCACTTTAATATCACAATCAATCAAAATCAACAGGGTTCACTGCCACATGTATGGGGAAACACTTCTAGGAAAGAAATTTGAAATGCGTAGCATTACTCTTTTATTTATAAATATCAATAATAATTTAAAGACATAAAAAAAATCATCAACAAAATTATCTACTACCACTTTAAAATGAAAAGAATAATAACAATAATGAAGGGAAAAAAAAAACATCAACATAATTTTTTTTTTGTAAAAAATAAATAGTTATATTGCATTTTTGTCTGCTTTATTTTTTTTAAAAAAACATGCTCAGTGGAGTCTCATATATATATACACACACACACACTAAGGCAATGCCCGTGCAAGGTGTGTACAAATTAAGTTTCATTGGAGCAGCTCATTCACAATGTTGGAAGCAAATTCACAATTTTAAAAATATAAAGCAAACAAAAATACAATACAACTATTCATTTTTTTTTAATAAAAAAAAACAGTTGATGTTTTTTTTTTTCATTATTGTTATTATTCTTTTCAAACTATATATATATATATATATATATATATTAAATTTAGTTAAACCTTGATTTGGTATATACTGAAATTTTGTCGATGATTTTTAAAATTTTTTTTTCATAATTGTTAATTTTTTTTTTCATTTTTAAAGGGTAATGGGTAATTTTTTTGATGATTTGTCCACGGATATAACAGTCATTTTTAAAAATAGAAGGGAGGTGAGTGTAATTTTTTAAAACACAGAGAAGGTCCTTGTAATTGTAGATACCTTAAGGGAGGTTAGTGTAACTTGCCCTCTTTTTTTAACTTAATTGGATTCGGACTAGATACATACACATTTCACACACACGTATACTCCAATCCCAACTCAATCTTAAAGTCCCACACTGACCCATAATTAAGTTCAACAAGAATCACTTATTTCAACTAAAAAATAATTAAGGACAAACAACTAAAATTCTCTATAAAAATTCAAACTCTCTCCCCTCAAAATAAGAGGTTATGTCGGTACAACCCTCACAATTTCTTGTATATTCTGACTCTTTCAAAGTCTAGTTATGGGTGCGCAGGTTTAATCCTCCAAGAAGAAACGCACGATAAGTCGCTATCAGCTAGGCTATCCTTTGTGTGGGCTTAGTGGGTCCCCTGAGTGTCGGGGTGGATTGTACGTTTAAAGTATGTATAACGCAATCATGAGCTGCTTCAGTAAATCTCACTTACCAATCAAAGATGCTTATGCTCTACGCGTAAGTATACTTTATTGAAAAAACTGTCTCCTATTTTTCATTAGAAAAATATAGTCAAAAGTTTCATTCTACCAAAGTTTTTGAGAATAAGTTCACCAATTAGTACTTTATAATCGTAAGTCTTAAAATTGGGATTGTTGTTAAAAATTAGTCCAAAATATCATATTATAGAATTATTAGATGACTTTTCTATCCCTAACCCATATCTATGATTGTATATATATACATATATTTAATACAGATTTTAAAGATTGACTGAGTTACCAAATCTTATCAAATCCCAATTGATATTGGTTACAATGTATATAGAAATTGTATCCCAATATTTTAAGATATTACTTTCCAAATCTGTTACAAATGAATTTCATCATTTCTCATTCACTGTGTATAAATCATATTCAATCAACATATCACATCATAAACACGTTTGGGTTCACTGTTATGTTTTGGATTGAAGGTTCTACATTATGTGAGTTCTCATTTAGAATTTTACAGTCCTAGTGTCAAATTTCACACTATTCTTATCAAAATCGAGAATTTTACAGTGTTGAATTTCACATTTGTGTATGGTTAATTTTAACACTACGACATTTGATAACACTCCTTTGCTGGGTATATTTCTCACAGAAATCTCACCTAATAAATATCACCTAGTGAAGATCAATAACATCGTATGAGAATTTCTTGATTCCAATTTATAAGTAAATTTCATGACAAACAAAAGACGATTAAGCTAACATTAAATAGATTATTCTGAACACCCAAAACCAGTAATCACACAAAAAATTTTAACTGCAATATTCACATAAATGCAGTTGTTACAAGCAGATAACAAAAATCAATGAATTATCCCTATAAGTTTGCTACACCATCAAGTTGCCCACTAATATTCAGAACATCTTCTATGGCTTCGTGTTAAAACAATGTCCTAGACCTTTCGTGAGTGTTTAGGAACTCGTGGATTAAATCGGCTCTGCACTAATTTGCATTGTACTCTAATGTGAAAAGTGAATGTGAAAAGCTACATGGACAAACGGAAGACATTAGTGTAAAATTTAACAAGCAGGAAATCCCAAAGTTGAACAATGAGATGTAGTCATAAGTCTCACGCAGTATAAGAATGCTACCCCTTTGAAGTGTATGAATTCGAAGCCATACAGTAAAACCGAGAATCAATTTATATTTCATCCCACTACAACAGAGAATGAATTCATAATTGTGTTGAAAATGTGGATGAATCAATTGCAAACTCTGCAATGAGTGTGAAATTATAGCCTACGTAGCAACTTGATGAAAATTGTACACATCATTTAATGCTCACACTGTCTGTGTGATATTTCAAACAACAAGTGGGAGTGTAGAAATTCACACAATATGAAATGTTCAAAACAATGTGAAATTATAAAATACTAGGACGCAGTGTGATATGAACCATGTACATGTTAGAATATGACATTGTATATAGCAATGTGAGTGCTAAATTTCTCACTGACAAATTTGATGAAGGGGACACATTAACTGCAAGTATACAATTATTTACTCATGCTTTAAAAACGTGTATATTTGAGTGCAAAATTTAGCACTATGGCACTAAGTTCAATCAATCCATGTTTGATACTTAAGATGTTGTCATCAATTTCACACTACATAATGATAATCATCTCAAGTGTTAATCAGAATAGGCGATGAACACGAGTATTAAATTTCACACTCATATTGCAGATACCCAAAATGAGTAAACCAAAAACACAACATCCCTAAACATCCTATTTACTACAATTATACAATTATTTACTCATACTTTGCAGACGTGCATGACATGAGTGCAAAATTTAGCGCTACGACAATTTTTTTACCAATCAATCAATGTTTGATAATTACGATGTAGTCATCAACTTCATACTATATAATGACAATAATCTTAAGAGTAAATCAGAAGTGACGATGAACACGAGTGTTAAATTTTACACTCATATTAGACTTACAAAGACACATCCTTGGATAATCCCGTATTTTGCATAAACCCAAAACGAGTAAACCAAGCACACATCATCCCAAAAAGTCCTATTTTTGAAGTCTATGGTCTTAAAAACATATAAAGATCAAGTAATACCAGAGAGTGTTTTGAAAAAAAAAAAAAACAAACAAACAAAACAAATCTACTATCGAGTGAGTGAATACCACGATTTTTTCTCAAATTTTTACCCCTGATATACTGATTTTGATCAACAATTGTTTGATTGTAAATGATCCATAGTGTGAAAAACATGTCAACGATTCAGAGAATAGTGTTTATTTTTACACTTACCCTTCTTCTTCGACATAATCTAGTCCGAGTCCCAAAACTTGCCTGAAGCTTCGATCGTCATCGTCGGAGTAGAGCTTGGTCGCCGGAGACCAAGAGAATGAGATTTTTTCACGAAAGGTTGGAGATGATGTGTTGATCACTTAAGGGATGTTGATTTCTTCTCTTCTATTTTTGATTTTTGAAAACCCTAAAATTTTGGGATTGGAATCGCATATCATAAGGTCTCCTTATTCCATAAGTGATTTGATGTGATTTATAGGGAAGCCAAATTTGGTAGTTGAGGTTTTTATCAAAATTTGAGGGGAAGGGTATTTGTGTCCATGTTTTTATTAGTGGACCTTAGGCTGAAATGTTTTAAAGATTGGATCAATTGTAAAAAAGGTGCAGTACTAAGGACTTTAGACTAAATGACTCTTTTTCATATTAATAAAGAGTAATGTAATGCTTCTTAAATTTTTATTTCAAAAGTGCTTATCAAATGATGTGGTAGTGGGGTCAGGTAAATAACTTATAATTAAAATTTAATTGGTCCTATTATATGAGACCTGACCCCACTACCACATCATTTAGAAAACACTTTTGGGATAAAAATTTAGAAAGCATAGAATTACTCATTAATAAATGACATACCCTTTCTAGTAAATTCAAACTCAACATGAATGGCCCTAGTAACAACAATTTGATTTGGTCTGATCCAAATTCATAATAAATCGATCGATTTTGGTTCAATTCGGTCGATTTTTACATTAAAGAGTTATTTTGAAAACTGACCATGCCGATCGGCTCGATCGGTGTAGTCGGTTTTGTGACACCCCTAAACTCAGGAAGACGAGGTCTCGAAGAGATTCTTAGAGACGAACTTGGGCACTGGAAAGGGAGGCTATTTCCATAGTATATAGTTAAGTGCATAGCACGAGTCTCTTCGCCGAACTTGAAAGCATAAAGAGGTGATTAAAGATAGTGCATATGTCACCTGCAATTTAATTAATGCTAACGATCAAGGTCACCAAATCGAAGGCTCTGATTGTAGAGAGCCAATTCCTTTTGTGTAATAGTAGTAGTACTAGTACCACAATTCTCACTTGGGTAATGCTATGTTGTAACAAACCTAATTTTTCTAAATGCTTTTAATAATTTTAGCGATATATGTAGTAAATCTTTTGGACAGTGTTTAGAGTCCCAAAAGTATGTTAAATTGTGTTTTTAACATCCTAATAAAGAATCCATGTCATGTATACCCATTAGAATAGTGTTTTAAGTAAGTTGGAATTCATTTCGAGCCCATATAAAGCCTTTTTGTGAGCTCATAAAATAAAAAACGGGATTTTTAATATTTCTGTGTTATGTTATATAAATTTGTGCATTATATATATATATATTTGTATGCATATAATACATACTAGTTAGGGTTTTATAAAATAAAAAAAATAATAATAAATAAAAAAGATAACAAGAGAGAAAGAGAAAAGTGGCAACCCTAGCCACCTAAAAGAAAAAGAAAAAGAGAACTGAAGAGAAGAATTAGAAGAGAGGAGGATTTATTAGCTTCATTCCATGGAGTTCACCATCATCATCATCATCTTTCTTTTTCCCAAGTCGGTGAGTAAACATTTAGATTTGTAGGGTTGATTTGTAGTTTTGATTGATTTTCGTTTTGTGTTCATTCTCGTCGGAATAAATCGTATGGATGGGTGTTTATCTAGATATGGATCTATAGTGATATATGTATGTATATATATATAGAACACTTTTTTTTTTATACAGAACACTTCTTATGTGGGAAGATCAGATGTGTTGAGGAGCATCGTTGAAGAGTGGAGTAGAATTGAGGAACATAGAAAATTTGAGAAGCATCGTTGAAGAGTTGAGGAGTATCGTTGAAGATTGGAGGAACACCTTTGAGAATTGAAGAGCACCGTTGAGAATCAAGAAGCATTGAGAAACACCGTTGAAGATTTGAGGAACAATATAAGCGTTGTTGAGAATTGAGGATCATCATTGTTGAGAAGCATTGTTGAGAATCTGAGAGTCACCGAGTCCATAGTATCACGATTAAGAAGAGCACTGGTCAAGTCTAGAGGGTCACTTCACTCACCAAACACAACTAATTGGGCAAATACGACACACACAAATTACAAAGCCCACTAGGAGTGGCAAATACACCAAAAGCACTCTTTTGAGCACCGTTGTATCACTTTGAGCACCACGCTTTTCCTTGGGTAAGACCTTTTGGTCGAGATCCCTCATAAGTCTATTAGTCGTAGCGAAGCATCGATCACCAAGCCCACTGAGAGTGGCGAATACACAGAACATGTGTACTAGGCCTACAAGCACTTTAGAACACAACATCAGGCACGACACGTATCGTTTTAGCTCATCATAACATAACATCATCCCCGCATAGCATCTGCCTAATTGTGTGTGAATTTGCATGTGTTTATTTCTTTGTGCCCGAACTACATCCTGGTCTAATTCCCCTTGGGATACGTAGGCAGCTCACGCATAGCGCGACCAGCACTAGCCTTAGCTTAGGTTTCTTTTTCTTGTATTTTCACAACGCACTTGTTTTTATCCAAAATCTTTAGCCTCCAAAAAACCTGTCTCTTAAAGGCTTTGGAACTCGCTTGCGAGTTGCCTCGTAAGTTCATGCCAAAGAGGGGCAAACTGTAGACACCCCATTTTGTCGGTTAACAGATTTAGGAGGCCAAAAGCATGTCAAACCTCAATGATTAGAAAAATCGGATTTTCAGAGATTGCCTTTAACCCTCAAGTAGTCAAAGAATTGACAGAAATGACCAAAATGCCCCTGAAAGCCCAGAACTCTCCGAATTGGCCCAGAAGCTCAGAAATCATTCGATATCATTCAAACTGAACCTAAAAGTATTTTAAAAAGAGAAACATTTGAAAACACCAGCTCCCAGAGACTTCGACAAGTCCCAAAATTTCCCGTTTGACTAGTTTGACCAGGGTTTGAGCTTAGTTTGACCAAAATTTTTCGAAATTGCCTGAAAGCTTAGAAATCATGTGAAAAGTTTTAAAATATGTTTTAAAAGAAAATCGGATGAAAACGTCACTCTTTGGAGGCTCCCAAAACTTCTTAGAATACATTATTTGACTGTTTTCGCTGCAAATTTGACCAAAAGTCAAAGTCACATTTTCGATGTTGAAATTTTTTTATCAAATACTAGAGGTCAATAGCTTTCCAACAGTATATCGCACATAATTTTTGGACTTAAAACGGATTTGTTATGAATTTCTAAATGTAAAAAAGGCAATCAAATCGAATATATCGCGAATATCACAAACTTTCCAAAATAACCCAAATTCAAACTATTTTTTATGGAAATTATACCTCAATAAATTTCCAATGGTATATGACAAGCTCGATTTGGAATTTGTATGAATTTTCTGTGAATTTTGGAAGAAATAAGGCCATTTCGTGAATTTCGGGAGTTTCGGGGGTCTAAATACAAAATATGGTCAACTGAGGGGTTGAATGCCTCAGCGGCACTGGCCTAGTGCCGCGGTGGCACTCTGAGTGATTTTTAAAATTTATTTTTGGTAATTTTTTTTTTTAATTTTGGGTTTTAATTCATATTTTCAATAAAACAAAACAACATAGTTTTGATATTCTGAACATTTTGGACCAATTAGAGACTTTTCAAAACTCAAAATACCTCCCCAAGTTGGCCTATGAAAGAGACCCTTTGGCTTCCATTATAAGATGACTTTAGGTTCCAAAGAGAGAGAGAGAGAGAGCGAGAGAGAGAGAGAGAGAGAGAGAGAGAGAGAGAGATAGATAGTGAGTTAAGGAGAAATAGGGAGAGAAATAGTAGTTTTCTTCTTCAAAATTCAATCAAAATGTGAGTTTCAACTAGTTTTCTTAAAACAAAACTTGTGCTTTCAAGCTTTCAATCCATTTTCTTTACATCATTTCAGTTTCCAATAAGTGAAAAAGTGATGTATTCACCCACAAACACATATATGAGAGGTTGAATGCTTATGGTTCCACCATTGAAAGATCATTGAATATATACTTGTTCTTCTCTCTTAATCCCATTTCTATTTTCATTTTTCTTTTATCATACCTGTATTTCCCTTCTCAATCCCATTTCTATTTTTATTTCTTTACATTCTAGCATAATCTCTTCTCAACCTCGATTTCTATTTTGATTTCTTTATCATTTGCATCATCTCTCCCTCAACCTCATTTCTATTTTGATTTCTTCTTCTTCCAAGTTCTTGAGATTTCAAGTGTACGTTAAGAAGATATTCTAGATGGCTACTTCATCTACTCAATTATTTAAGTTCATGATTTGAGCATCTATTTCAAGCCCCCCACTCAAAATCTCAAACTCTTTTCCAAAACACTAAATTGATTTTCTTAATAGTGATGCAAAACTGTGACTTACTGAAGTTCAAATTGTAAGAAATATTGTGGGTGTCGCGCCTACCCCAAAAGTGGGGTGCGGTCCCCTCGAGGATCGCGACTGTTTATGCTGACAAAGGCGAAGACGTGCGTGAACGTGGGAGTAGGGCCAAGTAAAAGTTTTTAGAGTCGCCACCTAACTTGTTTCGGGAGTTAGGACCCCTGCATAAACAATCGACGCATCTTTGACTTTTTGAAAAAAAACATTTCGAGGAAAGTGGGCCCCTTAAAAGTGTGACTCTTGATAGTTGTGCAAAACCAGAGTTCTTGAGATGGGTTCGGGGACTCGATTATGTCGAGGGAAGGTATTAGGCACCCTCGAGCATCCGTGACACACGGTTGCCGATTTTACTAATTTTATAGAACATGGGGCGACATTATTTTATAAGAAAACAAGTTTTCTTTGAAAGAAATAGGAAATGCGGACAATGCTGCGGTCGTACCCTAATAAGGGTTGTATGTGTATCTCGACACGAGATTTGTAAAAAAAAAAGTTTTAAGCACGCGTATCTCGACACGAGATAGGTGAAAGAAAAATCTTTATGGACGCACCCTAATCAGGGTTGCATACGTATCTCAATATAAGAATCAGGCTGTACGTAGTTCTTGCTCTGTGTATGTGTGTGAGTGCTTGGTCGATCTAGGCCGTGAGTGTGTAAAATAAAATTTTGAGCAAAGTTAATGTAGCTAGGAACTTTAATCTGTACGGTGTAGTCCTAGACTTTTAAACTTTTTGTATTTTTTTTGTTTTTATAATTTTTTTTGTTTCATGTGCCGGAAGTAAGGGTCGATGCCCATTGCGAATGGAGAGAAGTATCAATTTTTTGTGTTCTCTAATTTTTATCAACGAATGTCTATAACAAGAGACAAAATGCAACCGGGTGGGTCATTAGATCTCCTTCCAGCTGAAGTAGAATATAAAGTCCAATCGGGTGGAGTTCGAGGCCTCTTTCCGATTGGCGCAGGATACAGCAGTTTGATAAAGTTCAGCCGGGGGGTCATAAGATCTCCTTCCGGCTGACGCAGGATATAAAGTCCAATCGGGTGGAGTTCGAAGGTCTCCTTCCGACTGGCGCAGGATATAACAGTTTGATAAAGTTTAGCCGGGTGGGTCATTAGATCTCCTTCCGGCTGACGCAGGATATAAAGTCCAATCGGGTGGAGTTCAAGGCCTCCTTCCAACTGGCGCAGGATATAGCAGTTTGATAAAGTTCAGCCGGGTGGGTCATTAGATCTCCTTCCGGCTGACGGAGAATATAAAGTCCAATCGGGTGGAGTTCGAGGGTCTCCTTCCGACTGGAAAAAAGAAGGCGGAATATCCGACTAGTGGATTTATAGGGAGACCACACCACTCAAGCATATAAGTAAATAAAAAAATAAAAAAAAAAGGCGGACTATCCGACCAGTGGTTTATAGGGAGCCCCAGACCACTAAAAGCATATAAATAAATAAAAGAAAAGAAAAAGGTGGAATATCCGACCAGTGGATTTATAGGGAGCCCAGACCACTAAGAAAAGTAGAGTTGTAAAAGCGTAAAATGATTCTAACAGTTCTAGTCCAAGTATTTATTATTTAATTATTTTTTGTTTCTTTTGCATTTTCTTTTTTTCTTTTTAAGTAGAGTGATACATTATTATTTTTTTTTTTTTACATTTTTTTTTAAAGTAAGGTGATCTTTTAAAAAATTGGTACATCTTGACCCCCAATTAACAGCATGTTGACATAAAAGTGTGTCAAAAATTGATTAATGTCACATAACTCCCAAAAGAACATTAAAAAAGTACCATAACAGTTTAAAAAAAAAGCAAAAAAAGAAACTGATCAATCCTTTGTTTTTTTTTAGAGAAAGAGCAAAAAAACCAAAAAAAAACAAAACAGAAAACAAAGAAGGGTAGTGGCAAACATATGCTTGTAAAAAAAACAAACGAAAAAGAAGAAACAAAAAAAAAAAAAAAAAAAGTTCCTGAACTCAGTTTGCACTCCTAGGCATGTTTTTCTCTTTTTTTTTAGGCAGTCCATAGTGCGAACCAACGTATATATATGTAGTTATGTATATGTATATATATAAGTTTTATTTTTTTAAGAGAGAGATTTGAAGCACCTACCCAATACGCACTGACTGGGCAGTGGGCTGCCGTGCGCTGAACGCTGCTGAGCTGCAGCCTGGTGTGGCCTGTGCAGGCTGGGCTTGTGGGAGGTTGATAGTGGTGGTGGTCTGTGATGGACCCGACAGTGGTGGTGGTGTTTAAGGCTGGTGATGGCTAGCTATGGTGGGGGAGTAATGGTGAGGTAAGGGATGGTAGTGGTGGTTAGCTACAATGGGGAGCTGTGATGGTGAGGTGGGTTATGGCATTGAAAATTCAAAGCAAGATCCAAAAGGAAAAAAGAAAAAAACTTCTAAAACCTAAGACTTAAAGAGTTTTTTTTCTTCACCAAATAAAAGCCTTGAATCAAGGGCAGTGGGTTCTGCGTGTAAAATGGAAGGGGATGTGTTTGTGATGAAATATTCAGCCAATGCAGGTTTGACACGCAAGATGTGATGTGGCAGGATAATTGGTGGACATTGATGGACTTTGGAACTGTTATAAGCGGTTGAAGATTGATTCATTTTGTTCAAATAATTAACTGATGGAATACACGTGTCAACCATCATGGAGTAATTAAAGGACAGTTGTCAACATGAGAAAATGCCACGAATAAGAGCAGTTATCAGTTTGAAAAGAGGAGGGAACATTCAAATCAAGTTGATGAGGCTTCGACATCTATAAATAGAAGGATTGTGTATTCGAAAGGGATCCTTCGATCAACCATCAACATATATCTCTCAATACATCTACTGTATTGTTATCTAAATATTTAGATTTAGGAATAGAACACCTTCGAAGTCATCTTCAAGGTCAGATTGTAGTTACTTTAATTTAATAAAAGTAGTTCATTACTTTTAGTTATTTTACTGTTCTTATTTAGGAGTAGACATTAATTTAGTCAGTTCGAAGTTCTTCAGTTAGTTACATCTTCACACAATTAAAGTCCTGTTTAAGGCATCTAATGTCACCACAATTCCCTGGTGAGGCGTAGTTTGGATAATCACATTTACACATTGGCAATTTGCTTGCCTGGCACGCTCGCACACACTTATAAATTTACCAACCAAACATTTTTGGCATGCCCGGTGGGACCCTAGTGTCAAAGGATGGCAAACAGAAACCTTCGAAGCAATAGGTCTGTTGATAATGCCAATGTTGGAGTTAATATTGCTGAAACTGGTGGTTCTTCACACCAAGACCCTCAGAGCAGTAATACTGGCAATCATGCAACCAATGACAACCCAGAAATAGGAATTGAAAATTTAAATTCAATTCCAAATCATAGGAATGTTGGTTCAGAAAATCAACATGATTTGGTGAGTCAGTTGACACCAATATTTGATCACTTGGGAAATATGCTTCAGAATGTTAATGTTCTGATTACTTCCCTTAACAACAATTTACCACAATTTGCACCAACAATGGTGCCAAGTGGAAATCCTTCTATGATTCGACAGAATGAAAGGAGTCATAATCATGGCTTGTTTCAGCCAAATCTTATGAATCATACAAATGGGCCTCCTTTTAGGCCTAATTCACAAGAAAGTTTTTATGTGTCTGTCCCTAATAATACATTCCCAGTATTCGAAGGGATCCAAGGAAACCATGTAAATGGTCAAGATCATGGTTATAGAATAATAAATATCGAAGAACCAAGGCCTAGAGAAAACATGATAGGTCAGAATAGGAGAGTAAATAACAATCCTATATTCGAACCAGACCCTACTGGGATAGGAGTGGGTCGAAGGAATGAAAATCCTAGAAGGATGGATAATAATCCTCAACCACCACCAGTACCACCAATGAACCATTTTTTTGGTCAGCCAGGTCATCAACAACCATTTAATATGATTGATAGGAATGATATGATTAATTTAATCCATGAGGTCTGTGGACCTATGGCTCGGGGGGTACAAACTCCAGTTTATAGGAAGCCTTATCCTGATTGGGTTGATAGGATCGAATTCCCCAGGGGATTTAAATTCCCTACTTTTGCTATGTTTGCAGGGGATGGGAGTCAATCCACAGTTGAACATATAGCAAAATTCATCAGTCAGTGTGCTGATGTAGGAAATAATGAATATCTTAGGCTTCGTTTGTTTCATAGTTCATTAACAGATACTGCATTTGCTTGGTTTACTAATCTAGCCCCTAATTCGATCTATAGTTGGCCTCAGATGGAAGAATCTTTCCATACTCAATTTTTCCAGACAGAACCAGAAGTATCAATGGCTGATTTAGCCAGATTATGCCAAAAGCCTGATGAAAAGGCTACTCAATTCATAAACAGGTTTAAAAGGGCTAGAACAAAATATAAAATCATGTTACCTGAATCTGAATTTGTTAAGTTGGCTCAAAATGGTCTCGAATTTAGACTTAGAAAGAAATTCGATGCTTTGGAATTTAGAGATCTTGTTGAATTGACTGCTCGAGTCTCTAGATATGAAGCTTTATTGGAAGAAGAAAATGAAAGAAATGCTTCTTCAATAAAAGCATATTATAAGGATCCCAATTATGAGATAGATGCTGCAGAAATAATAGGCAAAGAGCCTTTCACATGCAAGAGTCTTGTGAAGAAAAATGTTTCTGCTGAAGTGTATAAATCAAAAGGATCCTTTAAGAAATATTCATTCGATGTTTATAGATTGGATGAAATATTTGATCACCTATTAGAAGGAAAAATTATTAAATTATCTGATGGGACAAAATTACCTTCGAATGATGAATTAAAAGGTAAGAAATACTGCAAATGGCATAGTTCTGGGACCCATTCGACTAATAATTGTACTGTTTTTCGAGACAGGATTCAAGATCTGATCAAGAAAGGGAAATTGAAATTCCCTGAAAAACAAATGGGGGTTGATGAAGATCCATTCCCAGCAGTACAGGAGGTGTCAATCAATGTTCATGACATTTCCTTCGAAGATCTGGTCAAAGAAAGGGAGAGTGTAAAGTCAGAAGACCATATGAAAAGACTCGAAGAAATGACAAGAAAAAACCCTGATGCATCAGTTTTCAACCATGAATATGCAAAGAATCTATGCATTGGTTGTGGAAAAAGATATGCTGAAATCTGTGATGAAAGGGTTGGGATCAAAGCAGGCAGGAAAAACAAACAGCCTTTGTTTGAACAAAAGAAACCAAGTACTACTGGTGAGTCTCCTTTCCAACCAATCATGAATGTTGGGAGAGGACAGTTTAGAGGACCAATTTATCAAGCTTCAACATATACTGGACCTATGACAACAAGGTATGCTTCAAAACCAGTGGCTCCTTTTAAAGCCAATTTTTCAAGAAACTTCCATCTTGATAGTTATGTTCGACCATCAAGAAACATGCAATATGTGAAGCCAGGTTTCTTTCATACACCAAAGAAACATTATAGGTGGCAGAGAGAAAAGCAGATTCAGCTCATATCATCAAAAGTAGTACCAGCACATGTGGTGCAGGCTGAGAAAAATATGGAAGTATTAAAGGAATCACCAAAAGTTGGTGAGACATCACAATTAGGTGAGTCTACATTGGTACCAGGAGTGCCAAATTGGTTTGTTTTGCAAGATGATAGGGTAAAAAATATGATCGAACAGCAAGGTCCTCAAAACAAAAATAGGATGATCAAACCTCCTCATGTTGAAAAGAATACATGGCATGTACTTCAACATCCCAAAGGAACAAACCAGAACATAGTCCCTATGATAAATAGGACTCAACAAAGAAGACTGCAGAGGAAGTTTACCATGTGGAAGGAATTTTCTAATATGCAGGCTAGAAGCCAGGAGTTAGGAAAAGAAATAAAAAAGGATTCCAGTGATGATTCGAAGCCTAATCCTAGGTTCGATCGAAATCCAAAGGGTGATACTGATACTATGTCTGAGGAAAGTATCATTAAAGCCAAAGTATTGGAATTAGAAAAGGCTATGAGTATTGATGATGAGGATGAAGCAATGACAATGGTGAAATCTCAGGATTTGGGAAATGCTGAAATAAAATTGGAAAATGAGGTGGTTAATGATGAGAGTATCCTCATTCAATTTGGTTCATTTCCAGAACAAATGGAAGTTAACACTGCCACATTTGTGTTGCCAAAAATTTTCGAGGCAGCAGAAGATCAACAGTTAGTTGAAGAAATGGAAGTGGAAACATCTATTGAGGATGCTTCTGAGGTAAATCTTCCTGAGTTTATTTTTAATGATTGTAATCTTGTTTATTCATTCGAAGAACCATCCGCAGAAATGACTAGACACCTTAAATCATTATACATAAAGGCTTGTTTAAATGGTGTTCTTTTAAACAAGATATTGGTTGATAATGGTGCTGCTGTCAACATTATTCCCCAGAATACTTTAAAAAAGATCAATAAACAAAATGCAAAATTGATAAAAACCCACATTATGATTTCAGGATTTACTGGTGATAAGAAAAACACCAAAGGGGTAATACCTATTGAGATCATAGTAGGTTCGAATAATCCAAAACTGCTTTCTTTGTGGTAGATGCTAATCCTAGCTATCATGCCTTATTAGGAAGAGACTGGATTCATGCTAATAAATGTGTTCCTTCTTCAATGCATCAGAAATTGTTGCTAGTGAAGGAAAACTGTGAAATTGAAACAGTGAAGGCTGATGTCCAGCCTTTTCATACAAGTTCCAATTGTGTCGAAGCTCAATTGTATCAAGAGGATGTCAAGCCAATTGACCTAAAAGAATCAGAAGATGAATCCCCAGAAGAAAATTGGGATATTTTGGTTGAAATGCCATTTGGTTCTTTGGAACCATTGGGTGATGACAAGATAATTTGATGACTCATACATCCATAGCAATGAAAGGGATAGAAGAGACCATTCAACTGGTCTAGCAAAAGCTGATGATAACAGATTTAGAGTCAAAAATTGAAAAAGATTCGACTATAAATTGGTCAGATTATGTTTTTGAAGAAGATTCACAAGAATTAAAAAATGATGGCAAGGAGGAATTATCTGTATTGCCAGAAAATTCAATACAGGAAGTATCACAGGATCCTCTTTTAGAAGTCAATTTAGGATCAGATTAACAAAAGAGAGTTACTTACTTAAGTTCCAAACTTGGAAAATATGACCAGCATAAATTGGTCGAATTGTTGAAAAAATTTCAATATTGTTTCGCTTGGGATTATGATGAATTGCCAGGACTCGAAAGAAGCTTAGTGGAGCATAAATTGCCTATCAAAGTTGGCTACAAACCAGTGAAACAATAACCTCAAAGGATGACTCCAGAAGTCACTTTGAAGATTAAAGAAGAAATTGAAAGATTGCTCAAAGCAGGATTCATTAGAACTGCCAGGTATGTTGAATGGCTGTCAAATGTTGTTCCAGTAATGAAGAAAAATGGTAAATTAAGAGTTTGTATTGATTATAGAAACCTTAATTTAGCCACACCTAAGGATGAATATCCTATGCCAATAGTTGATTTATTAATTGATAGATCTGCTGGAAATACTATAATGTCCATGATGGATGGTCACTCAGGATATAATCAAATATCTATCGCTGAGGAAGACATTCATAAAACTGCATTTAGATGTCCAGGTAATATAGGTACCTTCGAGTGGGTACAAATGCCTTTTGGTTTAAAAAATGCAGGGGCTACTTATCAAAGAGCCATGAATACTATTTTCCATGATATGATTGGAACATTTTTAGAATGTAATATAGATGATATAATTGTTAAATCAAAAACATTCGATGATCATCTTATTCACATGAAATCAACATTCGAAAGAATGAGGTTTTTCAAACTTAAGTTAAATCCATTAAAATGTGCCTTTGGAGTCAATACTGGAAATTTTCTAGGATATTTGGTACATGAAAGGGGAATTCAAGTGGATAAGAATAAGGCACAAGCAATCATTCGAAGTAATCCTCCTTCGACCAAAAAAGAATTGCAAATATTTTTAGGACAAGTCAATTTTATTCGAAGATTTATTTTCAATACTGCTGGAAAAACTTTGATTTTTTCTCCCTTCTTGAAATTGAAGGATCATGAAGAGTTGAAGTGGGAAGATAAACATCAGATTGCCTTTCAAGCCTTGAAGGATTATTTGGTGAAGCCACCAGTGTTAATGCCTCCAAGAAAAGATAGGCCTATGAAGTTATATATCTCAGCAGCAGAAGCATCGATTGGGGTTTTGTTAGCCCAGGATAATGATAATAAGAAAGAACAAGCTGTGTATTACCTTAGTAGGTTTTTAAATTCTGTTGAATGCAAATATTCCTTTATAGAAAAGTTATGTTTGTCTTTGTACTTTGCAGTTATGAAATTAAGATATTATCTTCTTCCCACTGAAGTTTATGTGATTGCTAAGTTTGACTTAATTAAGTATATGTTGACTCGACCTATTCTGAGAAATCGAATTGGTAAATGGATTTTGGCCTTGTCAGAATTTTGTTTGTTTTATGTGCCACAAAAGGCAGTAAAAGGTCAGGCTTTGGCAGATTTTTTGGCTGATCATCCAAATTGCCTTGAAACAGAAGGAGATTATGAAATTGGACAAATAAATATAAGTCCATGGAAATTTTGGTTCGATGGTTCAAAAACTGAATTTGCTGCAGGTATTGGTTTTGTCATTGAATCACTTGAGAAAATTAAAACCAAATATGGTTTCAAATTAGATTCGAATCAATGTACCAACAATCAAGTTGAATATGAAGCTCTTGTCATGGGTCTTGAAACTTTGTTGGATCTTAAAGCTACATTTGTAGATATATTTGGAGATTCCCAGTTGGTCATAAATCATATGAATGGGACATATAAGTGTATGAGTAGTGCATTAAAGGTGTACTATGAAACTACAATGGATCTGTTATCCAAATTCGATAATGTAAACCTGTTGCATATTCCTAGAAGTTTTAATGAAGAAGCTAATGATGTAGCTCGGAAGGCATCTGGATTTAAGACAAATGATGAAAATATTGAAATGGAACAAGTGACTTATAGGAAATTATTACCAATATTGGTAAATAGATTATCTTCTGTTGGTATCTTAAATATAGAGGTTCAAGATGATTGGAGAAAACCAATCATAGATTATCTCTTAGGATATAATGAAAAGCCTGATCGAGTTATAAGGCTAAAATCTGTCAATTATATCTTGTACAGTAAGAAACTATTCAAAAGAGGAAGTGATGGATTATTACTGGAGTGTTTAAGCAATCTCGAAGGATTAGAAGCTATAGCTCAAATTCATGAGGGATTATGTGGAGCTCATCAATCTGGAATTAAGATGAGATGGTTGCTTCGAAGACATAACATTTATTGGCCAACTATTTTAAAAGATTGTATTGAGTTTGCCAAAAGATGTCAGGAATGTCAGAAGCATGGTCCTTTGAAGCATTTACCAACTGTTGATCTTCAATATGTGGTAAAACCTTGGCCTTTTAGAGGTTGGGCTATTGACATAATAGGGAAAATCAGTCCTCCTTCTTCGAAGGGTCATGGATTCATTATTTTAGCCACAGATTATTTTACTAAATGGGTGGAAGCAGAACCTATGCAAACTGTAACTCAATCAGTGGTTGTAAAGTTTCTAGAAAACATAGTATACAGATTTGGTATTCCTCAAACTATTGTATCTGATAATGCCTCTATATTCGAAGGGGATGTGATTGCATTTGCGAATAAGTTAGGAATTACAATGTCAAAATCAACCCCATATTATGCTCAATCGAATGGACAGGCTGAAGCCACCAACAAAGTCATAAAAGAAAATATGGCTAAAGTCATAAAAATAATCCAAGAATATGGCATGAGGTTTTGCCAGAAGTTTTATGGGCATATAGGACTTCAAAGCGAACAAGTACAGATGTATCTCCCTATGCCTTAACTTTTGGACATGAGGCAGTTTTGCCTATTGAAATAAAGATTAATTCTCTTCGAGTGATGAAGCAGAATCAGTTATCTTTGGATGATTATCAAACATCCATGGCTATTGAGTTGGAAGATATTGATGAAGAGAGAATCAAAGCTCTTAATAATATTTTGATACAAAAGAGAATAGCATCAAAGGCATATAATAAAAAAGTACAGCCAAGAACCTTTGATGAAGGGGATTTGGTTTGGAAGACAATATTGCCTATTGGATCCAAGGACCCAAAGTTTGGGAAATGGTCACCTAAATGGGAAGGCCCTTTCCAAGTTAATAAGGTTTTTAAAGGAGGATTTTATCATTTGAAAATTTTGAATGGGTATGTCCATTTAAGGAAAATCAATGGTAAATTTCTCAAGCAATATTATCCCACTATTTGGGAGGCAAGAAATTTAGAATAAAGCATTCGAACAAGAATTTGTATTTCATAGAAAGATAAATACAAAAACCAGCTATTGGTAAATTACAAAATCTACATTGGTATAGATTATTCATACCAACTTTGTTATGAATTGGGCTTTTAACCTAAAGTTATCCCAAGACCTGGTATACAGTTTTGACTGACTAATGATAAACTTTTGCCTTGCGATTGATTCTTGAGTCTTTAGAGGCTTCGATTCAAACTCTGTCTTTAAAACTTGAAATTTTGCCTCAACACCTTGCTGTTTGACATTCAGGTTTGCCAATTCAGTTTCTGCAAATGCAAGATCCTTTTTTAATTGATTCACTTTGGCAAATGCTTTTTCAATAGACATGTTGGTTCCTTCAAATTCTTTCAAAGTTCGATTCATCTCAAGAGTTTTCTCTGTTGTATACTCCATGTCAACTTCTAATTTCTTTCTTTCTTCGATGACCTTTTCTAACAGAAAGCAATCAAAATCAAAAGTTGACATGATTGCAGAAATTGTTTCCTTGTCAGGAACAAAAATGTTAAGACTTTCTAACATAAATTGGCATAAGATCTTCATAGCTCTTTGTACTTCCTTGTCCTAAAAAACCTCAAAAGAAATTTGACTAAAAAGCCTCAAGGTAGCAAAAGCAGCCACTGGATCTATTGAAGGTGTTTTTGGTTTTCTTCGACCTGTCATTCGTTGGAAGAATTCTTGAACATTGGTCGAAGTGACATCCTCCATCTTCAAAACATACTTCAAACTCTTTTTAAAATCCTTGACTTCTTCAGGAGTCAAGTTAGGAGGAAGAGGCAGGTGAAATTCTTCAGAACTTGAGGTAGCTTGAGATTTAAATGAAGTGAAAGTAGGAGCAGCTTTAGGATCAAAACTTACACTTGGCTTCGAAGAGCTAACCCCAGTCTCAGGAACAGACTCAACCTGTTCAACAAAGAATTATGAATTATTTCAGAATTAATTTATAAAAGGAAATCAGGAGTCAAAGGATTTTGGAAATGATTTTGAATGTCTTACCACTGGTTGGTACTCAAGTAATGTAGCATGAGTGTCCAAAGAAGGAGATTTTGGGATTTCTGGGAACTTTGGACTCTGAGTTTTTGTTTCTGGAATGGTTGGCGTTGTTTTATGCTCAGGATGGGGTGCTACCTTCGAAATGGGAACTGCTAAAATAGGTACTGTTTTTATGATTTCTGTGTCAGCAGAAGGATCATTGGCTATTTTGGCCTTCTTTTTCTTGTGAATAAATGAGGAGATTGGACTGGTGTCCTTTTCTTCTTCAGGATCAGCATGACTGGAGGCTACAGGGGAGCTTTCTGTTGATAGGATTAGTTTCCTCTTTGGTTTAGGAGATGATGGAGCAGGAGCCTTTGAAGCTTTCGAGGGGGTTTGAGCACTTGTTTTTGCTTTCGAAGCTCTGGTTATTGGTGAAGAGCTTTCTCCAGTTGTTACCCCTGTGTTATGAAGTCCAAACAATCATAAGTCAAAGTTCTTTCCATCATTTAAAAAGAGAAAGGATTCAGTAAGAGTTATGATTATCTGGTTCCCTCGAATCAATGTATCTCAGAAGATGGCCTTTGTCCATCTCAACTGACATTAAATTTTCCCACCAGCTTGAGAAGGCATGAGTGCAAGTGGTATACACTGGTAAAGAAGTGAACTCCAAGTTACTGACTTTGTTCTGATAAACTGCTAATGCAGCAGTTATCACAGGTTCTGGCACCTTCGAATGAGTTTTATAGGCCATGAGTATATTGGCCTGACTTCTGATTGGGAGAGAAATTGACTGAGTAAGTCCAAATTGCCTCGAAAATTGATTGGGGAGGTAGAGTTCACCCTGAGATTTGAAGCTAAGGGTGTTCCCAAAGAATAAGTCCCTACTAATTAGGAAACTTCCCCATGCAGCTTTTAGTTCGAGAGCATTTGCTGCTCTATCCAAGATTTGACAAAGCCAATGGGGGGAAAGGGGAGACTTGTCTTCAGGGCTGTAGAGGATTTTGAATGGTTGGAATAGTTTGTTTGACCTCATTTCAGGAAGATTGAAAAAGAAAGAGAGGCATTCTTTGAAAGTTTTATCAACACTTGGCAATAAAGCAAAAAAGGTCCCATGTGCCACAGTATTTGATAGAGGTCCTAAGTTATGAATTTCTGGAAAGTAAGCATATAACCATAATTGCAAAATCCAGAAAGGGCCACCCAAGGTGCTAAGGCTATAGAGAGATCCTAGAACAAAAGGTGCTAAGGCATAAATCAGAAAAAGATCTATAGAGAGATCCTAGAACAAAAGGTGCTAAGGCTAACCTTCGACCGGCAGCCAGAGCTTTGGCAATATTAGAAAATTCGAGGACAACCCTCTGAGAAGAAGTACAAAATAGATGCTTTGAAAGCCAATACAGAAGAAAGCAATAATATTCTTTATCAGTCACTGCTTCTGATGTTTTTCTGTGGGCAATAAGGAAATTGGTGTACCCTAATAATTTGGAGTCAGTGTTGATTGAAGGACTATCAGACTCAGCCATATAGGGATGAGCATCTTCCCCATGAGATAGAAACCCTAATAAATGACAAATATCTACAACAGTTGGCCCTATTGGACCAAATCGAAGTTGGAAGTGATTGAAAATGGGGTTCCAAAAACAGAGAGCTGTGGCTATTAAGTTAGGACTGGGTTCGATGGGAAATTTTGAAAGATTGATAGCATGATAAACTCCTGTGGTGATCAAAATTTCTCTCCTATTCACCAAAATTCTATCTACCCATTCAGGCCAATCCTTTGCGGGTTTAGGCCAGTGTCTGAATTTCCAGTCATACTTGGGATTTGGGAGTTCTCGTTGGTAAGTCAAGCGTTGTTCTCCTAATCTAGGGTAATAGACATGGAGTCTTAAGCTTGGAACGCTTAGGTAGGGACCTACAGCAATCGAAGATTCCTGGTTTGGAAGAGTAATGGGAACAAGAATTTCGTGAACCAGAGAAGTCTCTTGCCCACTCGAATAGCGATCTTGCTCATCTTTAATGATCTTTTCAAAATCATCGCAAATCTTTTGAAGTTGAGTATTGTCATCAGATTTTGTCATTTTTTGAATTGCGAAGACATAAACGGGTTAGGGCAAAGCAAATTGGTGAAGTTAGAAGGTTTATTTCTCTGTGTGCTTATCTATTTATAACCTTTGGTGACGTTTGGAAAGAGTTGCATTTATTGGAAAAAATAGCCGTTTGATTCGGTTACCTTTTTGGAACGTTGTATCAAAGGAAAAGACATACTGGTTCAAAATGAACTAATCTATTGGAAGGAATGTGAATGTTCCATCATTCATTACATTAGAAAGAGAGTGCAGTTACAATTCAAAGACATAATTGGTAAAAGTGGGGAAACCCATAAGTAACTAAATTATGAAACATAGCCCAATAATAGGCAAAATACTCTGCCTCTAGTTCTATTTCGAAACATAGGTTTCTGGTTTCTAATGCCAGTTTATCTTCACTTCGAAGGACAAGGTAAGCTTCCTTGAGTTGTTCTTCATATTGGCTTAATTGAGAATTGATTTTGAATAGAGCTTTGCGGAGATTTCGAAGTTCTTTGGCCAATGGAGTTTTGCCTTGAAGGGAAATACCAGTAGCTTTGGCTTCATCTTTGAGATATGCAATTCGACTTTTGAGATCGGGCTTCGAATAATGGGAAATGGTGCTTTCTTCATCAGAGCTGCCACAACCATAAATGTACTTCTCTTTGAATTCTAGGACTTCATCAAGGAGTGAATTGGGGGTTTCTTTGAGTCCTTCATAAAGATCTAATAGATAATTTAGATGATGTATACTTTCTTGATGATGAGAATACCATCTCATGTGGGATGCCAAAGTTCGAAGGGTAAAATCTATTTGAGTTCGAACAAGTGTTGAAATATCCCATTCATGACATAAGATGTGACAGCTCCATTCGAAGTTGATTCGAGCCCTCGAATTTTGCAGAATAGAGAATGGAAGATGAGAAAAGGCAACTAATAGCCTTTGAGCTTGAATAATCAAGCATGGGGAGGGTGATGTGATGGATGGAGTGTGCTCGAATATAGGACCATGTCTACACAATTGGTCTAGCTTTAAAAAAGGATCATCAATGTCTTCAGTAGGATCTATCACTTGAATTTTGGTGACAGGAAAGCCTAATACAGAATGATCAAAGAGAAGTATCCTCTCTTCATAATCTTTCTCGAAAAGTTTGCATTTTGAAAGAAAAGCTGAGGAGTAGTGCTCATTGGAAAAATTTTCATGAGATGCTCTTATATATGTGTGGATAGGAGGTCTGCCTTGAGGTATTAGGACATTACCTCTTTGAAGTCTCTCACCAGGAGGATTGGTTGAAGAAATCAACCAGGCATTCAACAGATTTTGCTCTCGAGAGAGACGATTCGAAAATGGATAGTATGGTTTTATTGTCCTACTTCGAATAACACCTTCAGTCTCAGGGTATTTGAAGTTTGGATGAACAACTGAAGGCACTGTGATTGGGGTTTCGAGCTTCATTCCCTTGTAATATCCTACTCCTTCACCATGAGAAATATGTTGTTCCCAAGCAGGAGGGAACGTTTGGTTATTGTAAATTGATTTAGAGGAGCTCGAGGATGAATGCTGCCCTGATGAAGAAACATTTGGTTTGTTTAACATCTCATGCCATTTGCCCCATTTCGAGTAAGTGAAAGGTTCGGGAGGAACCTCAGGGGGATCCCAATTGGTTCGAGGAGGAATTTCAGGGCATTTGGTTGATAGCATTTTTTCTTCGGGAAGATCAACAGGAAAGCAATCGCTAACATCGAATGAAGATTGAGAAGAAGACATGATCAAAAGAGTGAATTCAAAGTGACAGGAATTCAAAGGTTAAGCAAATGTGATGTTCTGGAATGAATTGAAGAGATGGCCATGCAATTTAAGAGCATTCAAAGATTTCATAAGATGTTAACTGCTCAGTATGGTTTAACCACGATCGCCATTATCTTTTTAAACTCAAAAGGAAAATGGCGCGGGAATGTTTGTGATGAAATATTCAGCCAATGCAGGTTTGACACGCAAGATGTGATGTGGCAGGATAATTGGTGGACATTGATGGACTTTGGAACTGTTATAAGCGGTTGAAGATTGATTCATTTTGTTCAAATAATTAACTGATGGAATACACGTGTCAACCATCATGGAGTAATTAAAGGACAGTTGTCAACATGAGAAAATGCCACGAATAAGAGCAGTTATCAGTTTGAAAAGAGGAGGGAACATTCAAATCAAGTTGCTGAGGCTTCGACATCTATAAATAGAAGGATTGTGTATTCGAAAGGGATCCTTCGATCAACCATCAACATATATCTCTCAATACATCTAATGTATTGTTATCTAGATATTTAGATTTAGGAATAGAACACCTTCGAAGTCATCTTCAAGGTCAGATTGTAGTTACTTTAATTTAATAAAAGTAGTTCATTACTTTTAGTTATTTTACTGTTCTTATTTAGGAGTAGACATTAATTTAGTCAGTTCGAAGTTCTTCAGTTAGTTACATCTTCACACAATTAAAGTCCTGTTTAAGGCATCGAATGTCACCACAATTCCCTGGTGAGGCGCAGTTTGGATAATCACATTTACACATTGGCAATTTGCTTGCCTGGCACGCTCGCACACACTTATAAATTTACCAACCAAACAGGATGAAGCTTCTTAAATAGGCCAACTAGCATGGGTGTTTATCCCATGTTGGTGGGCCGCGAATTTAGCTGGTACAATTTTAATCACGCGCATTTGATTTTTTCGGATCTTTAATGGGTTAAATACATTTTATCCCCTTGTAGTTAGAACTAAAGTGAAACAACTAAGATTTCTCTTAGGCCTCGTTTGTTTTGCAGGACTAAGGGTCGGATAGGGGAGGATAGGACTATTAGTCCATTTTAATTCAATAGTCCGGTGTTTGGTTTGGCCACCTTGCACCGGACTATTAGTCCTTTTTAACTAAATAGTCCCCCAAATGGGCCACTATTTTATCCCATGGGGGGGCTGGTATTAATAGTCCCTCAAATAGTGAAGGGGAGAAGTAATCCCCCCTAATCCTGTCCAGCGAAACAAACGTGGCCTTAAAGTACCCTCATATGGTGGTTATGTCTCAAAATTAACCCCTACATAGTTGGATTAAATTGTAACATTATCTCCACATAAATAATTAATCCCAAAATTAACCTCATAAAAGGGGTTAAGTGCTAGTATTATTATTATTTTTTATTTTTATTTATTTTTTTGGGGAAAAATCTTTGTAATTTTACTTTAGTCCGAAACCACAAGGGGTTAAGTGTTCACTTTTTGAACCGCGGGGGTTAAAGTAAAAATGGGCCTAATCACATAGGATAAAATATATTTAAACCATCTTCAATCTCTGATATCTTCTAATCTGACCGTCCGATTTCTATGATTCAAGAAGATTCGGACTTGTAACGACTTGAACTTTAAATCGGTACGGTTGGATCACTAATTTAACAGTCCAAAAAAAAAATGACCGTAGTGCCCCTACCATGGCCGGTCGGGTCTTAAAACTTCGGTTGGCCGCCGTTTCTTCTCTGGTCGTCCGATCGGGCTGATTCAAGGTACAGATTCCCCATCTTTTTTTCTATATTTTTATTTAGTCATGCCTGATAGGACTTTTGATGCTTTCTGTTGTTTTCTAGCCTTCTCCTCCTTGGTTTACGAGCCGCGTGGCAGTCAATTCTTTTTTTTTTTTTTTGGTGGGTCAAAATGGGGTGTCTACAGTGGGCCATACGGGCACCCAAATATCATTGGACCAGGTCCAATGGGCTTTGACTCTTGGATCCCTAGGGTTTGGTGAATATGTGTGTGTATATATGATATAAACACACATATGAAAGGATCCCTAATCATTTTTGCAGCCTCTCTTTCTGTCCCCTCTCTCACACGTTTTCTCTCTCTTGGCCATCACCATGGATCTATGGGATTTAGCGTGTGACATTGATGGAGACCGCTCGAGTAATGTTCTCTACGACTTATCTGAAACATAAGAGAGTACACGACGCACAATAGGAGCAATTGTTCGTGGGTTTCATCGTCGGTCTCGTAACAACGCCGCAGACGATCTGAATTGGGTATTCCGCTCAAGGTATGCTTTGAACCCAACTTTATGCATGTGTGCATGATTTATCTACATTGGTATCAGAGCATGTAGGTTGTTGATTCGCCTGTTTTTTGCCCAAAATGAATCTGCCATTAAAGCTTGTTTGAAGCTTTTGCTTACAAACCCCAAAACGAATTTTCAAGTGGGTCTAATACAAAACTCCAATAGAAGTCCTAATTTTCTATATGATTGTTTCCCATATGGTCCCTAAAGTCCCCCATGCATGAAGTTTATAGGTTGATTATCTCCGATGTGGGAGAAATCTCAAACCCTATTTTTGTCAGGCTCAAGCACACAAGTTTTTTTTAAGGTTTGCGATCTGTTTTATTTGAGATATTTACACATTAAAAGACTCAGTCTTCGTTAAAAAATAAAATAAAATAAAAAAGGTTGGTGAACAGTATCTATCTAGAGTTCCTATCGTGTGTGAGATATTTATGCTAAATATGCAACTCATATGGGGTTGTGATTGGAAACAAAATATTTGATTTGACTTCTTTAGTTATATACAACTATACAAGAGTATATGACCTGTGTGATGTCACGAGTCATTAAAGCCTTGTTTGGCCATTCTTTTGGAAATGTTCACGATTTTATAGCCAGACCAAACAAGCTTTTCATGGTGGAACATGAACTATAATAGTCGTTTACTGTTCAAGCCTTCAAGGTCCAAAATAAAAATCTATATTACTTTTAATGTGGAAAATAATATTTTTAAAATTTAATTGTTACTTAGTGTTTAGTACACTGTTTTGGGACTCTAAGATAAATTTTTTTTTTTGTAAATTGTCATGTATTTATAGTATTTTAGAGCATATAATTTATGTTTTTGGCATTTATTTAATTGCTTAAAATAGCCAAAATACATTATTAATTTTTGAAATTAATAAGGGACACTGTTTTGAGACCATGTAAAATTTTGTGGGAGCCATAGATAATTTTTGGTAAATTATCTGAATCATATTAATTTTTTAGAGCATATGATTATATGTGTTTGTACACGTATTAAATTGCTTAAAATAATTTTATTGATTATTAGTTCAGAGAATTAACACAATGTGTTTAACACACTGGCGGTAGCTTGAGAAATTTTTTATGTGAATTTTCTCGCTCTTTGTAATATATTTTAGAGCATATATTGTGTTGAGTACGCGATATTAATTGCTTAAAATATAACAAAAGAAGTTGTTAATTCTTGAATTTAATGAGCAGTGTTTTTTGTACAGTGATTGTGGACTTGAGAAATTTTTTGATAATTATCTCATGTTTTTGGTATTTTAGAGCATAAAAAATTTATGCATATGGACATTTTTTTTAATTGCTTAAAATAGCCAAAATAGACGATTAATTTTTGAAATTAATATGGGGGTGTTTAGAATACCATATTAGACCACTGAAATTCCTTGGAGAACAAATTTTCTCAAAATTTTTGTATTTTTGGAAATTTAGTTACTCATAGTTGATTTTGTTTAACTAGATCAATTTATTTTGTTAAATTGATTCAAAATATTTTTGGTCCTTGATAAAATTATGGAAATTCTTTATTTATAATGAAAAATTAGTTTTTCATTTATTTAAATTCGTCAATAAGGTTTTAAATTAATTGTCTTTTTTTTTGCTGATCGAATTGTTAATTTAAAAGCCCTAATGAATTGGTTTTAAAATATGTTTTAAGACCTAAAATTGGTACAAAATTAGTGAAAAATCCCTGGATTGGATTTTTCACTAATTTTGTCCCAATTTTAGGTCTTAAAATATATTTTAAAACCAATTCATTAAGGGCTTTTAAATTAACAATTAATTTAAAACCTTATTATTTTTCATTGATTTTACTCAGCTTACGGGAGCTATCTGGGCTGCGTAATAAATATTTTATTGTAAATTTTATTATTTCTTAGAGGCTCAATACATTATAGGTCATATTTAATTACTGTTATTTATGATTGGATGACCCGAGACCTATAATCCTCCTCCTTAAATGGAGTGATGGATTAGTCCATTCATTTTAAAATAAACCGCATGAGTGCTTGGTGTATGTGGTTAATGCATTAATCTGGATCAAATGAATGGACAGTTTATGGAGCTTATGTCCTCACGATGTATGTTTAAGGTTGTGTCGGTGTATGTGTATGAACAAAGCATCCCTATTTTTTATGGTTATAAATGTAATGTGAGGATGACCGTTTACATTTCTTGTATTGGAAAAGCCTACTTGTAAAGAGATGGTTTTCTTTGTTCATACATCATACAGTTGAATTACCTTAGCATGAGCTCTAAGTTGTCAATTCGGACCCACGTGGGGGTCCACACGCACATTTTGTTGTATAGCGCACTTTATATCACTGTGGATGATCTTAGATAGGTAATTGTATCATATAATTGATGTTTGTTTAGTAAAATCAATTATAAAAGGTTTTTCTTGATTTACAAAATTAAGACTTGATTAATGAGCAATAGCAAATTTTTGGTCTTAAATTGTAAAAAGGGAAAATTCATTTGTAAATGGATTTTAAGACAAACTTTATGAAATGTGAAAATAATAATGTCAATCCCTTGCACATGTTCTCAAATGTTTTTTAAACCACACTTTGTTGATCTTTACAAAAGATAACAATTTTAAAGGGACTAATTTTTTGTAATATGGCACTGCAAAGTAACACACCTACAGAATCAGTAATAGCTTATAGGCTTTAGACTTATTATATGGTTCAACCTATTCAACTGAAAAATGGGCCTACGGTCCAATATTATTATAACCTTAATAGCCTATAACACTTGGCTCGAGAAGGATCATAGCACGCACTTTGTGATAAGCAGCATGCATCATGATCTTATTGGGAAGTATATGTACTACCCAATAGCTAAAGAATTGTGGGATCAACTCGAATTGTTTTCAGTCGCGCATTCACTACTAGATTGAGCATCTAGTTATGTCGTTCGGAAAAGTAAAGAAAACATTCCAAGTACACGATGACTGAACATCTAAGGTCGATGTCAGGTATGATTCGTGATTTCAGATTACTGGGAACATCTTTACTGATGAGCTACAGTTTTAGGCCGCGTTCTTTGCCTGATTCACGGGTGCACAGAAAACAAATCACGATCCACAACGAAAATGTTAAATTTTTTGTTTTTGACGTTTTCCGACATGTTGAGCTAAATATAGAGTGCTAAAAGGTAAGGCGAACTGTATAGCTACACTCTTGACCGCAACTTCCATAAGTGGAAGTAAGCGCAAGACCAGTGGGCCTAAACGAAATGGTAAAGGTAAACCCGCCCAGAGGCAAGGTGGGGCTAGCAAGTTTGCGCCAAAGGCTAACAAGGTGGAAGGGCGCAGTTGAAGGCGTTTTTTTAATTCGGTGGTAATAGGATGGATATTCTAGGGTAGTAGTATTACTAGGACATGGTTATCTTGGGATACTACTCTAGAATTATTTTAATAATTCTAGTTTCATCTGTTATTCATTTATTTTGAGACATGGCATCCTGGACTTGAACACATAGGATGTGATAGGATGACTTGATTAGCTCGAGAAGCCCTTTTGGGCCCACTCGCTAAGGTTGACCTACCTATGTGTGAGTCTTGCTTAGTTGGCAAAGCATGCCAAAAGCCTTTTTAGAGAGGCTATTAGAGCTACTCAAGCATTAGAGCTAGTTTACTCAAATATCTGTGGACCTACAATTGTAACAGCATGTGATGGCACCTCTTATTATCTCATTGTTTTAGATAATTTCGCGCGATATGAGGATCGTGAGTACTTATCTAATTAGTTCAGGAAACTGTGTGAGGAAAAAGGGGAAATGTAGACAAATTCCTATTCCGGAAACTCCGCAACAATATGGTGTTGCAGAAAGAAGGAATAGGACATTCCTAGATATGGCTAGGACTATGATGGTGCAAGTCAACCTCCCAATGTTGTTTTGGGGTACTCACGTTTGCTGCCTACATACTAGAGTGCCTCTTCTCAGTCAGTTCCTTCTACCCCCTTATGAGCTATGGAAAGGCGAAAAGCTCATTTAGGAGCATTTGCGACAGTGGAGCTCAGGAGGTTATATTCACTATACCTCGCATAAGTGCGAGAAACTACGCTCGAGAGCTAGAAAGTATACCTTTATAAGGTATTCTAATAGCTCAACAGGCTATGTTACGTAAAATGAACAAATGGGTGTAGGAATGACAGAAATGGTGTCATACGATATTGAGAATGACTTCCCTAAGTTGGTAATACTAAGAGATATCTTGACTTCTATAGGTTGGAGGATGATGAAGACAACATACCATCTTTAAGCGTGCGTGGGGAGATCGAGATTCCATATCCAGTAATCGCTGTAAAATGGTACTAGTCTCCAGCCAAGTGGGAGTACACTGTTAGATGCTAATGGGAGTGTACCAGATAGTAGGAGTGCACCACTAGACACTTAAGATTCTCAGGTAGTACACTGTAGGTGATGAGGAAAAAGTTCCCTATCGCTATTTTGATATTGAGGAAGACATTTTCATAAATATGCAAATATGTGCACAAGTGGATGAGGATGAGCCTGCTTCTTTTCTTTGTCTGCTGAAGCTGAGTGGATAGTTACTATGCCAGATGAGACTATTGGCATTCCGCCTGTGCGTAAGACTATTGGAGACAAGTGTGTGTTCAAAATCTAACGCAAGGTAGATAATTCAATTGACAAGTATTAGGCGCGCCTTGTGGCGATAGTTTGTACCCAGAAAAGGTACAGACCATGCAAAACATGTTTTCTCAAAGGGTGAGATTTGACTTGATTCGCCCTATCCTAGCAATTGTCGCATATTTAATTTTGGAACTTTTTTAGTTGGATGTTCAAACTGTTCTTTTCTCAATGGAGAACAAGACGACGAGATAAATATAGGCCAGTCCATTGGTTTTGTGACCAAAGGGAATGAGAGCAAAAGTATGCCATCTCAAATGATCTGTTTATTATCTCAAGCTAGCAATCGGGTAAGCAGTGGTACAATATGTGTACATTAAACAATCCAAGAAAAAGTTCTAATTCTTTATATGTTGACGACATTTAGATAGGTTATTATGGACATTTAGATAGGTTATTCATTCTTAATTAGAGTAGTTGTTTTCCAGTCACATAATGCTGAGACATATATATAGTTGTACATGTTTGCATATGGCTTTCTGTTTTTAGTGTGAAAATAAAATCAAGAAGCTGGGTTATACCCTGCTCATTGTAAGGGTGTGTCATTATGGAATCTTTTTTTCTTAGCTTCCAAGTCATGTTTGTTATTGGACTACTATCCTAATTTGCATATCTATTTTTTTCCGTATATATATATATATATATATGGCATGCTATCCTACTACCTTCACGTTAAAACTTTGTCATCTCTACAAGAAAAAAAGGGGGGTAAAGGAATTTAACAGCATGGTGCTAAGGTAGTTTCACTTTTCAAGATTTTTTCTAGCTAGGGAGCTGGTAAATGCACCCACCAAATATCATTTTACATTCACCATATGCATTTAGGAGGAGAAGTGCATGCATATTGATGACTGTAGAGGTAAATTTGGGGGTGTATTTAATTAACTTCTTTTTTTATTAATGAAGTGGCAAGGAAATTTAATGTATGTTCAAGGATAAACACAATACTAACCTACACCTTATGTGATAGGACAACATTTTCAACATTTGTGTGTATAGGTATCATATATGTATCATCCTGTGTTGGAGAAATGGATTTAGTTTGGATGAAATTGAGCAAGTTGTGGTTGACATAGAGAAGCTAGTTTTGAATCGCTTGCTTGAGGAGGCTCTATTTGAGTTGCTACTATGTTTTGTATATATATATATATATATATATTTTTTTTTTTGATTTAGTGTCAAGGAAAATATTAGGAAAAAATAGTTCTTAAGGGTATATTTTGTAGAGTGAAGGAAATTTCAAGGGCCAAATTGATGCAATTAAAACTACAAGGATTAAAATGAGACATGAACCAAACTTAAGGATATATTTTGTATTCAAGCCCTGGAGTATTAGAGCTGATTCAGAAGAGGGACCCAAAAAAAAAAGGACCTATATAATATATTTTTATGTTGACATAGAGAAGCTACTTAAGTATGCTTAGTAGCAGTAGCGGTCAGCGTGCTCCATCTCAGCTCTCTCTCCTGACACCCTTCCCCATACGCATGATCCACCACATTTTCTTTTATAGCAATGCTATACTACATTCACTGTTAGGATCATTGTATCTGTGCAGGAAAGGAAAAGTGCTTGGTTTGCCTTTAGAATTAGAATGTGTTTGCTTATTGTGAACTCATATTCTTTCAAATTCCCATAAAATCAGATAGAAAATGACACTTGGACTAAACTCAATTAGAATTCCGACCTCCAAATCGAAATGTTACATTTAGTGCTTCGTGATTTATTTTTGGTCATTTCAGAGATTTTGATTAATCTAGCAGCCTAGTTTTTGAGGAGATTGAATTTTAAATGGGTTTTAGTTTCTACCCAGATTGTAGGTAGGATCTTCATTGTACAACATAATGGTTATTATGGACATTTAGATAGGTGGTTTTCCCCTTGGTATTATAATATGTAGGCACCAAGTTTATAAAAACTAAATACTATACTGAAACTTCTAACCCTTTTCGAGATATTTTGCATACATTGAATTAGTTATTTCTGATATGCAGTTCCAGAACATTAGTTATTTCTAATGCATGTTTGTTTGTTTGCATGCTTCTGGTGTGTGCAGGTGTATGGGTTCTTGTCTGAATTTTGGCTACTGGTGTTGGTGAGTATGTGTGTTCAGTAGAATCTACTGGTGTCAGTGGTGTGTCATGTAATGGAATGTAATTGATGAACATTCACTTGGAAATGTAATGTAATGTAGTACAAACCGTGGAATGCAATTGATAAACATTTCTATGTAATGTACATATTTGATTGGTAAATATGATTAATTGATTATTGAGTATGATTTATTGGTTGGAATTGAGTATTGAGCTAGATTTAGTTTTGTACAGGTGGTGATTTTGGTGCAATCAGCATTTAAAAAAAAAAAATTTATTTCCAATATTTATGTCGATTTTTGATAACACTGACATAAATAAATACACATTTATGTTGCTTTTTGTGTATTTATGTTGGTTTTATGAAGTATTTATGTCGGTTTTATGAAGTATTTTTGTTGGTTATATCGGTTTTATGACATATTTATGTCGGTTTTTTTTGGTATTTATGTCGGTTTTATGAAGTATTTTTGTCAGTTTTCGAAGTATTTATGTCGGTTTTATGAAGTATTTATGTCGGTTTTTCAAAATATTTATGTCGGTTTTTTTGAAGCATTTATCTCGGTTTTAGAAGTATTTATGTCGGTTTTTACAAATAGTGAGATAGTAGTTGCAAACATTCATGTTGGTTTTAGGAAAACATTATGTCGGTTTTACGAACATTTATGTCGCCCCCTTTTACGTCGATTTTTGGTTCACCAAAAACCGACATAAATAGCTATTTATGTCACTTTTTAGCTGACATAAATAACATTTTTTTTGTAATTTTCTTTGTTTCACACCATAAAAACTAAAAAAGAGTTGAGCATAATGTTTAGATTGGATATTTTTCAATTTTAATTATTGTAACCAAACACTTAAATTAGATAATTTCAAATGAAACAGCTTTTTCTTTGGCCAACCAAACAAATGCATGAATGAGAATTAAATCATTTAGGAATAGACAAATTCCAGATGAACCAATGCAAAATAGAATGATTCAAAAAAATGGGACAATTTGTGCAACCAAACAGGCTCTTAACCTTTCAAGTACGCCCATTGGTGAAGTGCTGACAAAAGACCAGAGTATATAAATCTCCCATTTTCTTCGTGTTTTCACTAATTAGTGTCACCATTAGAAGTAGTCCTCTATAATATTCATTAGTCAACGATTCTGAGTATGAGGATACAAAGTTCAAGAGCCAATATCATCTCCCCAAAAGTTGAAAAAAAAGAAGATGATATCCCTATCTTTATTTTAGATAGTGTCAACTGAGGAACAGTTAGGAGGGGTAGTTTCAGCAAATAAATCATCTTAAGAATTAAGCTGACTGAAGTTGACAACCAATATTACACAGAGAGAGTGACTTAAAGAGATGGAGATTCATCATTTCAGCGACAGTCATCCGCTGTGAAGCACGAACACGGACACATCGACACAGAAACCACAAAATTCTAAAAATTTGCATGTCGACACTCTAGGAAAAGTATCCGTGAAGTGTCGTGTCCGTGTGTCGGACACGATACAACACGTAACACGTTACCTTCTTAGAAGTGTCGGTGGTTCCTAGGTCATCCGCTTGTACTAACAGATGTCAAGCGCTGGGAAAATGAATGCATAGGGCGTAGATTTCAGATCTCAGGATTCGCCTATAAATGTTTGTCCTACAATGTCTTCATCCACAGGTCATGTGCTGAATTGCCAGGAGAGTTGAGAAGCCATTTTCCCCCACAACACAGTCCCACCCCTCCTGCTAAACTGCCTTACAAATCAGGCGAATTTGAATGTGCTATTTGTGGGTTCATGAGTGATGGATTCATCTTTCATTGTTCAGAGAGCAAATTAAATATGACCTGGATGTTCATTGTGCTGGGCTGATCCCCACCGAAGGTAAGATTGATCCGAATGTAATAAACCACCCGTACCCGTTGATTCTTTGTGATTAGAAGAAAGGGTTTGATGTTTTTTGCTCTTGTTGCGTTGGACCCACCATTAAGGATCCGATCAATTTTTGCCTTGAATGCAAAGTCGTGTTGGATGAATCATGTGATAGAATGCCGCAGAAGATCCAACAGCAGGGGCGGAGTCAGGATTTTTGGTCAGAGGGCCTGCCCCCGAGGCGATTTTTTTAGGGTCTACCTATGCATAATTATGTGTAAAAATGTAGAATTGTAAGTACAATTGGTTTAACACCGATAATTTGGTTAAATTATGTAATTTTAGGGGGTCTATTTCTAAAACCTCTAAAATATTACATGAAAATATAAAAATTTTAAAAGTCCAGGGGTCATGTGTCTAAAATCTATAAAATATTACATGTAAATTTAGAATTTTTAAAAGTACAGGATGGACCTGTATGAATTTTAAAAGGGCCTACTTCTAAAATTTATAAAATATTAGATGTAATTTTTTAATTTGTAAAAGTTCAGGGGGACTGGGCCGACCCTGGGCCTCATGTGCCTCCGCCCATGTCCAACATCGATGAACACCATGATGAAGAACATGCCAGTCATCGCCATCCCTTTATTCGCTGTGTTAAAACAAAGAATTCTCTTTTACCTTTCTCTTGTTTTGGGTGCTGATGATTATGTCTATGTTTGTCTTCAGTGCTTCAAGTTGCTCCACAAATCATGTGCTCACTTGCCTTTTAAAATGGAGCACCCCTTTCACCCTACACACCCTCTTGACCTCCTAGATGATATTTCTGTTTCTGGGATGAGAATTCTTCATTGAATGTCATGCGTGATCGGGTATAAAGGTTACCTATACGGCTGTTGCCAGTGCCACCCATCATAATCTGCGAACTGCATCGGCATCCTCTTGCCTTCGACAACAAAAACACAATTTCTTGTACTGGCCTTGCGACAATTGTAATCAGTAATGCTCTGCCCCTTCCTTTCGTTGCGTGAAGTGCGATTTCAATGTCCATATCTATTGTCTCCCGGACTTACCTCCTATTATCAATCATCCTTGTAAGGCCCAGCTCATTCAACTCTTTAAAATCCAGGTGTTAAGGAGAGGGGAACTAAAGCCTTATAAACCGCACAGAGAGGCTATAAATGGGCGATGTGGAACATTCCAACACACCCCCTGAACCACAGGAGTCGGACACTCGGCATACCCTAGACCACAGCAGCCGGACACTCGGCACACCGGAAGACAAGACCAACCAAGCTCTGATACCACTTGTAAGGCCCAGCCCATTTAACTCCTTAAAACCCAGGTGTTAAGGAGAGGGGAACTAAAGCCTTATAAACCGCACAGAGATGCTATAAATGAGCGATGTGGGACATTGCAACAATCATAAATGTCACTTAACATCCACTCACTCTCACCCGCTCAACTATCAAAGAGTACGGGGATGAATATATTTATAATGTGGAATTTTACTGTGACACTTGCGAGCAACTACGAGATACGGAGTAATGTATTTAACCCTACTTACTACTGTGAAGAATGCCACTATGTTGCTGATGTTTATTGTGTCCTCTCTGAGGTAAGCATCTCTGGTCAATTTGATGTTTATATAATAGCGGATTGTCATAATCTTCATTATAGAGTCCATTTCAACTTCAATGTCTTAACAATTTGCAAATTCCCTTTTTTTTTTTTTGGGTAAAAATAGTAACTCTACTTCTTTTCCACTTTAATTCATGATGATTTTTTTTTAAACATCAGATTATCATTGATACACACTAGCCATTCTTTACATTTCTTTGTTAAAGCTATTCTATTACTCTTTTACCTTACAATATTAATATTATTCTGTCTCATTCTTTTTTAATCAAAGTCTGTCTATTTATAAGGTGTTTGAAACAGAAGTGACTATGTGAGACGATATATTCACAAATGTTGATATATTTTAGATTAAAAAAAATAATCAAAAGAGGTAAAGAGATGAAACTAAAAACATAGTATAAATGCTTAATTGCTATATATACATGGGATTCAGTCACCCCCTAAAACTCTTCTCATACGAAATCCTATTTCAAAGACCTTTTTTGTGAAAAAGTAAAAACTAAATTAGAGCGTCTATTTAAAAATAAGTTGAAAATGAAAAGGGTGATGTAGCGCATATGGCGGACTAGGTTGTAGTTGAAGCATTTTTCACAAGATTTTTGTGTGTTTGCTTCTAGAGAAGTATCAGAACTTGATCAAAATTTCAGTTTTCTTTTGTTGTTAATCTTTTGTTATACTGTATTATTTCAGTTTTGTGAGTTGATCCAGTCGATCCAAACATAACACTGAGTCAACTTAAAAGTAATTTGATAGCTTACTATCTAGTTCAGATGTCAAGTACTAAAAGACCTCAATCAGTCAACTTCACAGAAATTGGAGAGAGTGTTTTTTTTTTTTTTTTTGTTTAAACAAAACACATATCTTGTTATGTAGTTTAAATTTTGATAATTGTTGCACTGTTGCACGTTTAAATTTTGATTGTTTTCTAAGATCGCCTATTAACGTATATTAATCATCTCTCTCTCTCTCTCTCTCTCTCTCTCTCTCTCTCTCTCTTTTTGACTTCGAGCATAGTGAAAGTATTTCCAGCTTCATGGATTTAATCATAGTTTCGGAGTCAATTGCAAAAAATTTGGTGTGCTTGTTTGTACATTTTCATCATTTTTCGCGTGTCTCACATTTCGGGTAGGGATGAATCCCTAACATATCTAATCCTATACATACTCCAACACTCGCAAATATCGTAGTTTAACTCTTTTGAGATTTTCTAACCATTTTGAACTATAGGAGGTTTAGTACTCGTTATCCTTGTTGCAAGTTGTAAATTTTGATCTGCTTTCTCCTGGTCCCTTTGTAATTTCGTCTCTATTAGTTTTAGATTACCACTTTCTTTTTTTGATAATAAGGATTGATTGGTGAATATGATTTGTAATGCTTGGACTAATATAAACTTTTTTTTTATTTTTACTTTTATATTTTATGAATATAAAATAATTTCAGTTGGGCTAAATTAAGAAGTGAGAAAAAAAAGCTCCAAGGCCAATGCCAAACATTTAAGGTTGATTAGTTTACAATCGGGCAAATATATTCCATGTAGTTTTTTTTTTTTTTTTAACCTACAATTTTTTGTTGGGTTATATTACAATTTAGTCAACATATTAAATATATTAAATTTATTTTGGGCCTAACCCACTATTTTCTTCGACCCTTTTAGTTATAAAAAAAAACAAAATTTTGGGCCCAACCGGCCCTATTAAAGGGCAAAGTTTCGGAAGGTTGCAGTGGCGGGCATAGCACTGGGCTCAGCTCAGCTGGGCTGTAGCCCAGTGCAAGTTTTCTGGGAATTTTTTTTTCTAGTGTTCTAGCCCAGCCCATGTGAGATTCACCCAGTCCAGCCCACCAAGCCCAGTCACTTGTTGAAAAAATCCAAATTGGGGCTAAAAAAATCGAACTCCGCATCTCTTAATGCGAGATTGATTAATCAAACCACTGTACTAACTATCAAAATTCTAACAAAACTCTCAACTATTATATATTTGTTTCGGTATTTTTTTTAATGAACTATTATAGTAATAGTATGATCTGTTACACCATGTGTCCATTCCTAAATGATATATTTACTTGTACACATTGTTTGGCCTAATTGTAATACAGTTCATTCTAAATATTTGACCTGATTAACATTTAGTTTTTCTTTAAATATTTGATCCAACATTTTTTTTCTTTCACTCCATGTTTATTTACTTTTGTAGGTTATAGACCGAAGAAAAAAAATTAATAATAAATTACAGAGTATCTGTGAACCAAAAAGACCCAAAAAAAAATTCGGAGTCGAACCTCCGTAAAAATACGGTACAGTCCATATACACGTCTGTTCAATTCCAGCCCACCCAGCTGATTATCCTGGGTCCGCCCTTGGATGGTCGGATGACCGTTTGGATGTAATGATTGTTTGCTTGACATAGAATTGCTTTCCAACTTTTACATTTTTGAAGTTTGTTCAATGAGCATCCAAATGGTACCATTTGAACGGCACTCCAGCAGTCTAGTTCCCTATTTAGTTTAGGGTTTGTTTTATGTCTCTATAAATTGGGTGCACCCATTTGTCCTCAACCATTTGCCACGGTGGTGCTGACGGTACAGAAAGAGAGTTAGAGCAATGTACTAGAAAGAAAGGATCGATGGAGAATTGTAAGTGGAAATTTTTAATTTTTTTTTGCTAAGAGTAAGTGGAAATTAGAAATGGAGTTTAAAGTTACTTTTGGAATTAAGGGTGGGGCAAAGAGAATAATGCTATTTCTATTTCTAAAAGCTTGACTCTTTGTCCAGCCCTAAAAGCTTGGGACTCTTTTCCTGGAAGGCCCACATTGACTCGATCTCTTGCTTTTGAGCCTCGGAAAGCCCCCAAGTTTTCTTCATCCTCAAGTTGTTTGTAGGGTCATCAAATGGACCTCTCCTCCACCTCTTTGGGTTAAAGTTAAGTTTAATGTCACTATTAGGCTTTGTTTGGTTTCATTAAATCACTACTAGGTTACAAGGGTCTTTTTAGCAAAAAATCATAGACTTCAAAAGCTTTGGCTTGAGAATTTCCAAAAGCAGTTGCCTTAGACTTTTTATGGAGACTTTTTATGGTTCTTAGTATGTGTTTGTATCATTTTTTACTCTGTTTTACTTTTTAAATTGGAGAACCTTATTTGATTATGTATGATACTTTTAATTTCTAGTATCAGTTGAGTAGGATTCATGTAATTGTGTGGGTTGTGGATTCTTTGGATTGCTATCTTTATGGTGATGATAGTAATGTTTTGTGATTATATCCTATTTCTAGTATCGGTTGATTATATACCTTATTTGCTATTTCCATTATGTTTTCTATTTTTTTATGTGAGGTTTTGATTACTTTCAATTTCTATTTTGATAAATGGGAAGATCTTTGACAGGGGTGTGGCATTTTGTGTTTTGTACCTGGGTATATCATTGTTTTTTTGGCTTTTGAGTGATCTTGAAAAGTATTGTTGCAGGTTGTGGTGGTTAAAAGGAATTGCTATTGTAATTGTCAAAGCCTTTTGGCCTTTTTAATTCTCTACTGTTAAAAATAAATAAAATGTGTTTGTATGGATTTATTTATATATGCTTTGTTGGGAAAAAAAAATGTATGGATTTAAAAAAAAATTGGGTTTTTTAAATCGTACCAAACACCAGAAAACATTCGAGAAAATGTTTTCATCATTGGTCAAACACCGGAAAAGAGATGCAATGACAATTGTTTTACATAAGAATCTCTTAGCTGTAAAATATTTTCCAATATAAAATATTTTACGTCAAAACAAACGGAGTGTAAATACAACAGAAATTAATCAATTCTTAAAATTATGTGCTTCTGTAAAGAGGAAATAAAATCAAACACAATAACACCAGATTTTATGTGGAAAACCCTTTGAATCCAAAGGGATAAAAAAACCACACCTAAAGCTACTTCCAATATAAATGAAAAATGGAAACTTACAACCAGCTTAGACCTGACCAGAGTCACTAATCACCATCTTGTATCATACACGTTGTGCTTGTAATCTTCCTTCGTCGGAATAGCCTCTTCACAACTCCAACAAAGCGTCGGTGTCGCACTGATAGTAGTATCACCAATGAGAGCTAGTTACACGGGATGAACCGCTAACCCTTAATTGATGTAACCAAATAACCTAGGGTTATAGAAACGAATAGAAGAGCTTTAGATTGTTAGGAATTGCTATTTTTCTTCTGAAATTTCTAGAAAAAGTGTATTCAATTTTTCAAGTAGATGTTATATTTATAGGTTTTAGAATATAACCTGAAATACATTACGCCATCCTTGTTAAGATGTAGCATTTAGTCTTGCATGGTATTAATAAGAAAATCCCAACGTGCTGAAGTTGTGTAGATGCCTTGCGGATGACCTAAGCTTTCCTAAATATATTATGTTTCTTTATTAACAAAAATTGACAAGACTCCAGGTCTCGGGGGATTCACCCGGCGCCTCCAGGCCTCAGGGGATTAGTCGAGGTGCGCGCAAGCTGGCCCGGACACCCCAGATTACCAAAAAAAATAAAAAATCGACAAGACTATCCGAATGCATGTGTGTTTAAAAGATTTTACTCATGTTTTTTTTAATATAGGAAATTTAACTCATTTTAATACTCCCTCCGTCCCTTAATAAGTGTTCACATTTCCTTTTTTGGATGTCCCACAATAAGTGTCCACTTTCCTAAATTGACATATATCTTTTACTTACTTTCCAAAACTACCCTTATAATAAAGACAAAGAAGCATTTATTTGTGGTCCCAAAACAAGCAAAAAGTCAAACACCCATCACATCTAAGGGTAAAATTGGAAAGAGACTCTTTAAAGAACCAAATAAATTAATCTAATACAACTTTCTTAAACATTGTGCAAAAAGGAAGTGGACACTTATTATGGGACGGAAGGAGTATATAAAAATATAAATTGTTAGTGTGTGATCAGTCACCGGACATGACAACCTGTCATCTTACCAGACTACTGAGATCTTCACTAAGTAACTTGAATATTCATTGGGTCGCTTGATGATTCAGAGACTTGGTATCAAAAGGAAATAAAAATGCTGACTCGATTATTTTGATATGTTATCAAACTTACCTAAAAAAATGCAGACTCGATTAATGCATTAAAAATGGACAAAAAATAAAACTTACCATAGAAAAAAAATAATAACTTTGCCATATTACAATTTGGTCTAAAGTGTGTCCTAACAATTTTGTTCCTTTTTTAATTTGTAATTTTTTTTTTTTTTTTGGTGATTTCAGAAATGTAATCTGTTAAGATGCACTAAGATTAAGTTTTTCCTTTTCTCCTACAATTATACCTTTGTAATTGCAAAGTTGTCAAATTTAAATGTATGTAACTGAACTAATATTAATGCGAATTTAAGCTTTCAAATCTATTATTAGTTATTTGTTTGAAACTCCTATTCCTTAACTTTAAATAGGAATAAATTTATTAACAGAAAGTTCATTTCTATCTTTTACAGTGAAGTACAAAAAAGCTAGTAAAATCTTGTAGGCGAACTTTGTCTCCACTTGATCAAATTTCTGGCCTTTGTCTGTGAGCACGGCGAATTCATTTTGATCACTACAATTTTTTAATTTTTATTTTTTAAAAAGAAACTTTTAGCCTATCAGTTCAACTAATTACAAGTGATGAATGTTTTCAATCAAGTAGTAAAAGAAAAGAGAAAAAGAAACAGGAAAAGAAATGGAAATTTCATTTAACTAACCCGCACAACCAAATTGCGGCAAAAGTCGAAAGATCCCTTGTTCTATTGCACAAATCACAACAATTACTACTAGTCATTGATTATTATCTTAAAAAATATTAAAGTTAAAATAATACTTCATCCATCTCATATTTTGAGTCATGTATTCCATTTTAAGATGTCTCAAAATTAGTGTCAATTTTCCTAAATTGACATATAAATTTTACTTATTTTTCAAAATTATCCTTCCTTGAAATTTACACTAAGACAAAACTAAAAATATTATAATGATTAGGGACAATTATAAAAAGTAGATATATAAATTTTTTTTATCCCCTTAATAAATTAAGCTCTCAAAAATAAATTCAAAATATATGACTCAAACACTATTTAAAAGTATATATTTAATAACTAATTCGGCGCAAACACTATCTTTATTGACTTTTTCTCATTTTAATTTTAAAATAATAGTTGATTCGATTGTCAGAATGACAGCGAAGGCGGTGGCTTTTGTCTTATAGCATTGCCCACAGAGAGTTGCGTTGCCAGCCAGTGTTGAACGTAGTTATGCGCATTGCGCGCAAAGATTGTTCACCTGCTTCTCCACTTGACTATATATTTTTTTAAAATAAAAGGGTCTTTTAGATTTTAATTATTTATTGTATTCGTATTTAGAAATTGATCTATTTTATAAGTTAACTTAAAAATTAGTCTCTCACCTATTTTGAGGACCAAAATACCCCTACTCCCATAAATCAGGATTTGAAATTTAAAACCCAAATTTGTTATATACTCCGTGTATATATATATATATAGAAAGAGAGAGGATCAAAAGAGAAAATTTAATAAATACCCCAACTCCATAAATCAGGGTTTTTAAATTCAAAATCCTGATTTGTTATACATATATAAATATATATATAGAGAGAGAGAATTAACAAAGATATTTTATCTATTATAGTGAGAAATTTCTCACATTTTTAAACGTATTTGATGAGAAATTTATCACCAAATAAAACAAATTTCTCACCTTTTTTCATCTATTAGAGTGAGAAATTCCTCACATTTTTTTCTAATCAAATTAAAACAAATTTCTCACTTTCAAAACTCAAAAGTAAAAATCCACACTTTGTGAGAAATTTCTCACACTGTCGAAAATTCACACACAAACTGTCTAGACACTAAAATGCAACAACAATATACATGGATTTGGTGAGAAATTCTCAGTGTTTTGTCTTATCATTTGGCATATGTTGAATATATATATATATATATACACACACATTTATGAGTTCAAACTCTCAATAGTTTCAAAAAAAAAATATCAATAATAAGAACTCTCGATGTGTACAATTTTATCTTCATCGGTGAGGCCTCTGGAGATGAGGTCGCCGGCGCGATTGTCGGTGGCTTTACGGCGTGAGAAGGCGTCGGACAAGGAGTAGTCGCCACCGACTTGTGTAGCTGTAAGCCAATAAAATCTTTTGCAATTTCAACACGTGGTTACAAAATCTTTTACTCTATGGTCTTTCTGTAGAATACCTAGAATAGGCTTGTTCTGATCAATGGAACTACCAAGAGACCCAACTAATTCAATCAATAATATAAACATCTGCCAGAATGTGAATGCACAATTAATTTTAGCCAAGGTAGAATTTCTTTTCTTTACACTCTTCATCTCGATTCTCAAGCCTCTGCTTGGATGCTGGGAAAATGAAGGAAACAAAAGAATAGGACTCGACTAGATATAGCCATAAAGAGACATTAGGCTCGATTCTTGGGTCCTAACTGATGAAATATCAAATATCCAACTCAAAGATATCAAAAGCTTTCACCGTACCGATAAGTGATAACCTTCCCGCAACAAACGAACACAAGAGAGAGAGAGAGAGAGAGAGAGAGAGAGAGAGAGAGACAGAGAGTGAGATAATGAGAGAGAGAAACAGATCTTGATTTGTTTGGGTTTCAAATTGAAATCCCTGATTTTAAGTTGATTGTATATACACAGATATGTATATATTTAACGAAGGGTAATTTTGTCCATAAAAAATACAGCTATTTGGGAAAAGAGCTAATTTCTAGTATGTCTTATTGATTAAGGATGAATTTAAGAGATAAAAAAGTCAAATATAAAAAAATTTCCCTTTAACCCATTATGAGGGACTATATCTTATATTTCTAAAAATAAAAAAATAAACTTCTGCTCCATCCGTCCTATAATAAGTGTTCACTTCTATTTTACACATTATTTAAGAAAGTTGCATTATATTAATTTTTTTGATTCATTAAAGAGCATTTTCCAATTTTACCCTTGAATGTGATGGGCGTTTGACTTTTTGCTTGTTTTGGGACCACATTTAAATGCTACTTTGTTTTTATTATAAAGGTAGTCTTGGTAAGTAAGAAAAAATTATATACCAATTTAGGAAAGTGGACACTTATTTTGGGATAAAGAGAGTATTATGTTAAAAAGTAAAACTTAGTTCTATCAAATTTTATTATTATTAATTGTTTAATAATGATTAAGTTAATCCAGTCTAACCAATAAACCTAATGGTTGAACCACTATAACCCATCCACCCAATCACGTCACCGGATTAATGTCGGGCGGTTCTGATAACTATAGATGGATATTCTAACGGTGTCAAAATGTTTGTAATTTGAATTCAAATTGTTGTTACTTGAATCCAACTTATTACAATGTTGTAAACCACTTTAGATATTAAAGTCAAAAGTTATTTTTCAAAGTTACAATATTTTGGAACCGGACTATGATATTTTGGGACAAGAACCATGATATGTGAATTGCTAGTTGGGCTCGTTAATTTGATGGGACGTGTTACGCTGGCCCTACGAGAAAAAAAAATTTTAAGGCACGATCCTGTCCACTTGCTCGTGGATCTATTGGGCCGGACGACTCGTTGGCTGAATGGTAATAGTACCAAAATACCCCCACAACATGGTTGTTGAAAATTTTGCATTTTGGAGGATTGGGATCGCAGGGTGAGGGCAGAGTTAGCGAGTTGGCGGATTCGCGGAAGACAAGTCGAAAGAGGGATGATCGACACTGACCCATATCCGATAGATTGTTCGATAAATTAGACTCATGTGCAGACCGGGGTTGAGTCATGGGCTAAGCTTACGTTTCACACCCCTATACATCACGAAGATGACTCACGAAACCACCATCAAAAAGAAAAATATTGTACTCCTTCCGTCCCATAATAAGTGTCCACATTTCCTTTTTTGGATGTCCCACAATAAGTGTCCACTTTCCTAAATTGGTATATAGCTTTTACTTACTTTCCAAAACTACCCTTATAATAAAGACAAAGTAGCATTTATTTGTGGTCCCAAAATAAGCAAAAAGTCAAACACCCATCACATCTAAGGGTAAAATTGGAAAGTAACTCTTTAATGAACCAAAAAAATTAATATAATACAACTTTCTTAAACATTGTGCAAAATAAAAGTGAACACTTATTATAGAACGGATGGAGTATGATTTAGGAGTTAGGACCATGAGTCCATGACCATATAATGGTCCCAGTTAGTAGAAAGGTGTCATGAGAGTCACTTGAGTACATGACAGTTTGTTCAAGAAAAAAACTTCTAATGAAAATTCAATTAATTTCACTGTATTAGACTTGATTTTACTATTACATTATTTGAGAAATATTTTTGGAATATAAATTTGGAAAGCATAACATCACTCATATTCTTTGACCTTTAGATTTAATTTTCGGCCACTTGAAAAAAATAAGAATAATGCTATGCTTTCTAAACCTAAATCTCAAATTCATATTTCAAATGATGTGATAGTAGAATCATTGTATATCGTCCAATTAAAATTCAATGGGTCCAATACCACATAATTTGAGATATAAATTTGAATTTGAATTTGAATTTAAAGAGCGCAGCATTACTAAAAAAAAATTAATACTGTCCAAAGCAAAATGAGTGCACATTCTTCTGCCAAAACTAAAAAAACAGAAAGAAAAAGACAGGAGTCAAAGACCCATTAGACACGATACAGTACTTTCTTGGCCTTTTACCCGTAGAAAAAGACAGTGAATCGGTGTTTTTAAAAAAAATAGTGCTTATGCTTTATGACCAATCTGACCATATGCCGAATAAATGAATCACTATGAGGGAGCAAAGTTAAGCACGCTATATACACGTATACATATTTTATATTTGTTTTATCTATGATTAATGTTATAGACATCACATATTGCATAACACAAAGCACAATAAGATTTTAAATGTCTATATTTTGTACTGTATAAATAGTGCATAAAAAAATATGAAAATTTCAAATAACACAAAGTATAAGACATTTAAAGCAGTATTGTACTTTATGTTGTACAATGTATTATGTCTACAGCATTACTCTTTATCTATTGTGTTTTTAGAAAGAAGAAAAAAAAAAAAGGAACATTTAGTAGCCCCTTCTGTTTGCATTTTTTATTTTCTTGCAGAGGTATTGGAAAAGGTCGTATCTAATAAAGGACTGTTATAATGCCGGCTACATTGGGTGTGAGTTTGGAGAAGTTATTGTATGGTTTGGGACCATTGTCATATGGTAATTTCGGCCATTAATGGATTGTGATATGATAAAGTTATTTGTTTTTTGGAACAACACTGCTATGTGCATAAAAAATTGCACAGAAAATGTGCACCGAAATGATTAAGGCTATTGATTTGGGCGGACCCCATGCGTGCAGGTTTAGAGCCTGCCGAAATCAATAGCCTTGATCATTTCGGTGCACATTCTATGTGCAACTTTCGGTGCACATATCATTACTGAAAATAAGAAGTCTACATTTGGCCACGTGGCAATCCACTACTAATATGGATCACCACGTGGCATATAGTCCAGGACCATAGAATAATTTCTCTTGAGCTTGGATACTCAAGAGGGAAATGCACCGAATTGAGTTACTGGTACATGTGGAATGAATAATGTTAGACACACTTTGAAATCTACACTGAATTTGATATCATATGCTTTAAATACATGTACCTTGTGCTGTGTGAATTTTTCACACTTTTTTGTGCACTACTTATACAACACAAGGTACATGCATTTAAAGCTAGATATCAAATTTAATGTGGATTTCAAAGTGTGCCTAACATTACTCATGTGGAACTACATTCATTTTCAGTTTCAATGACCAGAAAAAAACCTAAATCATCATTCTAAAAAACAGTTCTGGCTTGATTTATCAATAACGGTTTTCATGGAAGAATAAACTAAAAGTCTCTCACTCTCTCTTTATTATATATATATATATATATTATTTCTTTATTAACAATAATTAAAGAAAATTAAATTATGATTAATGCTAGAAACATGGTCATACACCTAAACGAGTCACCTAAAATTCACATCGGATGAAGTGAACAGCTAAAACTTTTCATCACTTACAAAACAAAAGAACATAAATTTAGATTTAATTCCAAATTGAAATTGACACCTCAGCAAAGTGAACAATTTATGTAAACAAATATGGTATACTTACCATTTTCTGATATATTAAATTATTAATAATAACACAAAGGCTTTAGATGATTCGAACAATCTCCAATACAAATTGAGCCTTAGAGCATCTCCAGCAGTGAAATTGTATATAGTCTGTCATTTTAACCAAAAACTATTTTAGCTATTCAACATTTAACCTTCAATTTCAGCAGTGCTCTTTATTTTATCTAGTCATTTTGATTTACTATGTTTTCTATGGTTGAGATTTGTGCCATTTAACTTTAATGGAAGATTTAAAGGTTGAGATTTGGAGAGAGAAAATAGAGAGTCATTCCTAGCTAGGCAAATTTGGCTAGTTAAAACGATAAATGTTAGAATAGCTAGCCATGTGGCTAGCCTGCTGGAGCACAAAAAATTACGTACATCTGACTAGCTATTTTGTCTAAAAAGTACTTAAAATAGCTAGTCTGCTGGAGATGTTCTTAACCAAACATGGTAAGCCGTAACGTAACCGTTCAGAGAACCTTGTGTTACTCGGCGTAACAAAATCCAAAACTCAAATCTGTTATTCACATTGATGATTTCTTGAAAATCATTCCTAAATAGCTGTGATTATCCGCAAACCTACGAAAACCCTTAAGAGACCTATTTCATGTTCTCAGTCACATCGTGTGATGTCTACTATCATCTCTTCCACATAGGATCCACTGAATTATCAAATCACACTTGAAGTCACTTGGGTGTGACGGTTATACGAGATATATAGTTGCTTAGGTATCTCAAATTAACTAACCCTTCTTGATGGATCATCGTTGGGCAAACTAGGGTCTGTGACAATTGGTGGTGCTTTAAGTGACTCATCGGGGAATATTGAGGCTATTTGTCATTGCTTATTTCTCCATTTTAGGCAGTTCTGATGGTCCTAACTGCTTACTCATCTGTTAGTTTTAGCAAAAAATATAAGCAGATTTGGTCCAAAATGCAGTTGGGCCACAAGCAGGGGGGGTGTACTTTTCAAGATTATCTCTAAGTTTGATCAATTCACAGCATATTAACCAAACACCTAAACCATAATAAATAGTTCTACTTTAAGCAGTTTTATCAATCACGATCAAGATCGCAAAAGCAAAAGCGCAGACAAACAAGCTCATTATGTTTGATCAATTCACAACATATTAACCAAACACCGAAACCATAATAAGCAGTTCTACTTTAAGCAGTTTTACGAATCACGATCAAGATCGCAAAACCAAAGCACAGACAAACAAGCTCATAATCTGTAGCTTCATGCCCTGACCTGAACTGAACTGAACTACTATTGGCTTAGATGCCTAGCTGTTAATAACTTAGCACCCGTCCTGCCAATATAGTAGAAAGAGTATAAGTAGGATTCCACTCAGGGCACACTTGTTAGCTACGGTTCCCATCTATCTTGTAAAGAACTAGAACTCGAAGTGCCCGCAGTTATGGGACTAGCTCCCCTGGCCATAGCAACTACAGTGACTCTTGCTCCTGAGCTTCCAAATCCTTACTTCAGGGGATTAAGGTAGTTAACTTGTTGGATGATAAGTCAGGTAGCGAAGCCTAAGATAAGGTGATTGATTAGATTACTAGTTTCACTGAGGTTCCCCGCCTAAGTCCCATATATAATCTTGAAAACCAACCTCACCTGCTTATTGCCAAACTTCTTTTTGGACCAAATCTCTTAGATTTTTGCTAAAACAAACGTATTAATAAGCAATTTAGGCCACCAGAACTGCTTAAAATGGGCAAATAACCAATGACAAATAGCCTCTATGTGCTTATATCCCATCAATATTGGTTAATTGATCATGGCTATTTGTAAAGCTATGGATCAAGATATTGAACGTGGCAGAGACTTAAGCGATCTTATTCGGATTGAAAGTGATTCCAAAATTGCTATTTATAGCACTTGTTTTTTTTTTTTTTTTTTTTTATCAATTTTTGTAATCCTATCTATTATATATATATGAAATCATCTTTTCAGATCTCTTTACGATTTTGATTGTTATAGGTGTTCATGTTTTGGACCTTGGGGAAGCTTTGCATAGAAAGCTAACCCGAGCACTCGAAGGAGTCGGAGCGCTCGAGCCCCGAGCGCTCGAGCTAGTCGGAGTGCTCGAGTGAGCTAGTGTTTTGCCTATGAATACTTTCATTTCAGCTCTCATTTGTACGTTTTATAAATAGAGTTTTGAGAGAGACTGCCCTGTATATCCATCTTGAGAGTTTGAGAAGCTTCATTTTATACATTAACACATCCATACACACTTGCATGCTTGAATCCAAAGCATAAACACACACATACACTTCAATTATCCACAATGTGCTGATTCAAGAAGAAGGAAACAAGAAGAAGAGTTCCAGAAATTCATCATCCTTATGATCAAGTTGAAGCTAGTCATAGTTGAAGCTCAAGCTTTTGGCATTCAAGCGTTCTCAACATTTTCTTTCATATTTTGATCATCCAAACACAATCCAATCCTTTATGAGTATAGATCCTCACTTAGAAACCTTTAGGAATAGTTTTACATCTTATATTCAACATGCATGCATGTGAATAAAACTTAGAATTTGTTTTATGTCAAGCCCGAGTGCCCGAGCTTGGCCGGAGCGCTCGAGCTCCTTAAGTGCTTGAGTGCAGCAGTTTTGCTATTTTCCTTGTAATGGTATGTTTAGACCAGAATGTATAACCTTGGATGTATGAATCTGTGATTATAAACCATGATGTAAACTTTGCATGTTCACCTAACACACAAGCACATTAGTTTACTTTCTTAGTTAATGATCTATGCTTAAATCTACATTCTTTTATGATTATCTATGAGCAATAGAATCAATACTTGAAATGTTATAACGCGACAATGAAGTCTAAAGAGCTGTTTCAACGTGACGACGATTTTCGTAATGCGCCAACTCTGATAATAAGAATAATGTATGCGTAATAACATCGAAAACTTATGAAATAACTATACGCTTTGCTCATGGAGCTACGAACAATACACTCTTATACTTTGGTCAACTTTCTTGATTTCGGTCTAAGTGTTTGAACGCGAGTCATCAGAATATCTTTCAAATCATGGGAGTCCTTTTTGGTTGTTGACGTTTGTATCTAGAGTTGGTGTTGAGGTTGTTGGATGACTATAAGTATGGTATCGTTAATGAATATCTTGATGGAGACGGCTGTTAAGGCACTTTGCTATGATCTTGCGGCCATTGGGGGCACGACAACTTATTCATCAAGCGGCCGATAAAGCATGTTTATATAAATATTTAGTCAGGCCATGGAACTTGAATATCTTGACTGAGTCGGCCGCTAAGACACGTTGCTACGATCTTGCGGCCATTGGGGCACGACAGCTTACTCATCAAGAGGCCGTTAAGGCACGTTTATATTCTAAACCAAACGGCTAATGCCTGATTTGCATAAAGGGGTAATGTAGACACCCCAATTTTGACCGACCGTCGAATTTAGGAGAGTGTCACCTCCAAGTCCGATGATGACAAGGACCGGAAGATTCGAAGTATTCCAAGCTCTTCAGAAAGTTCTCTAAAATGCGGTAAAATTTCACAGAAAAGAGAAAATACCAGGTATTTAGGAGAATTCAGGTATAAAACACGATTTTCGAAAAATATCCTCAAGGATCATTTTGCTTTGAAAAAAGAAAAATCCAAAAGGGGGAATTTTAGCCAAAACCGGCACACGGCGGGCTGCCGCGGCACTCAGTGACTGCCGCACGGCAGTCCCAGAGTGCCGTGCCGGCACTCACCAAGTGCCGCCAAAAATTTCTGACTGCCGTTCACTTTTAAAGTCTGTATTCTGCAGAGCAATACGTATGCGCATGCAAATAAGAACAAAAACTGATAAAGTAAGACTGACAAAAACGCGGCAATCCATTAATTTGCCGCGGCATTGGATGAATGCCGCGCGGCAGTCGCGGAGTGCCGCGACGGCAGTTAGCAACAGCCGCGACGGCATTCACGGACTGCCGCGGAAGTTTGTCGACTGCTGCCCTGGGTAGCAGTCTGCATAATTTCAGAAAGTACACATTGTACCAACAAATGAGAGAATTACACCTGTTTTTTGCTCCAAAATTCACCAAAAATGCCTGATAATTTTGCCTATAAGAGAGACTAGAGATAGAACATCAAAGGGGGGACTAGATCAACACATTTTGGAGAGAAAAAAAGAAGAGAGTTTAGAGAACTAAGAAGAAGAGTTTTGGAAGATCTTCAAAGAATACTTTGAGGATAATTTGGAGGTGATCCCCTATGCCTTAGATTGTTTGTTTATTCTTTTTCTTTTGTACTAAAATCTCTTGTTATCTTTGTTTGTCAAGAAAACTTAAGAACTCCTACCTCTAGTTCTCTTTTCTTGTATGTGTTTTTCTCTTGAGAGTCTTGGAGATTTTCAATATCTCTCTTGATTCTCTTGAATATGATCCTTTGAACCTCATGTAAAGCTCATACTCTACATGAGAATCAAGATTAGATCACCACTTTGCCTTACATAGTTGAATCCAAGTCCATGCCCATGACTTGGATCTTCTAAACTTGGTATTCAATGAAGTCATTCCCTTATTCTTCTTGAAACCTAGGAGTATTAGCCATGTCTTTGTCTCCCATGACCATCAAATGGTAGGAGTACTAAGTTGAATTCAAGCTTTGGTCTATAAGGTTTTTTGAGTTCATTGTTTGGAACTTTGAGAAGTACATTCCATACTTCATCAAAATCCATATGCATAAAGTGACTTTTAGTCTTCAAGGACCATCAAATGGTAAGAAAAGAAGTTAGGTTTAATCTCAACTTCATGTCTTCAATAGTTGAGGTTAACCAACAAAGTTGAACTAGCAAAATAAAAACAGTGAGTCCACAAACTGTTTTTTATCAAAGATTTTTAGTTCGAAATCTAACCGTTGAAATCAAGTGAAGTCAACGGGAAAGTATCAATAACACATCACTCTACCACTGTAATTTTTGTTTTAAAGTGGTTTTATGTTTAGAAGGGTTTGATCATGGGTTTTGTGAGCCAACCACAATCTGTCCAAAGTTTCAGAATAGTTTCAGAACAGCAAGTCCATTTTGAAACTCATAAATCAGAAATCTAACCAAGTTTCCATGACCTCTAATAATTTTTTATAAGAACCTTGATGTGTTATGAAGGTTCCCTAAAACGAATGAAGCAATTAGGACTTGTTTGCTATTTTTAAAAAATCATACAAGATCTCTGGACAGAGAGTTGTAAAGTGCTGAGTGATGCCTAGTGTTTTCTACATTCCCGGAGATCTAACCGTTAAAACCTTGATTTTCTTTCTGGGTTAGAAACTAGACTCACAGAGGCATAACATATCCAAAAATCATTCAGATCCAACCGTTGGAAGTATTTTATTTCTATCTTTGAACATCTGGTCTGCTCTCTGTAATTCATAAAAACTGCTACTTTTTTTTTGTCTAATCTTACTTATTTCAACTCAAATGGTCTCTTAATGCCTTAGGACCCAAATCATACTTTGAATAATGGTAACTTAGCTTAAATCCAGAGGCTAGGTGACCCAAATTAGTGAATAAATCCATGTCTTATTCTTGTTCACATCCATTCATTCATGTACATTAATGCTCATAATTAGAATTAGTAATTGGATAAGGTTGGGTTTCATTGCTTGCTAGGTATAAGCTAGAGAATTAGGACTGATTGTTTGATATCATATTATTATGTGAAGCATGTGGACTAACCTTTTTTTTTGTAGCGCTATTAAGGTATGATTTCTAGGACTCCTCTTTAGTTTATCTTAATTTCTTGATTTTATTGATTTTTCGACTTAATGCGCGACACCTTAGAATTAGGTTTTGCCTTATGTGTATATGTGATTAGAGACTCTTTTTAGGTTTTTCTTTTGTTCGCATGCATTGCACGTTTAATATCGCTGCTGGATCCCGGGTAAGTTCACTTGTTCTCTATTGCATATCATATCGCTTGCTACCTGAATTACGTGGCTTGTGAATGATATTTTGTCAATTGCAATTTTACACCCCTTTAGACATGCTTTTGTAATGTATATTATACATACGTATTAATTGAGGGCACATTTAAATTAATAACTGGATTAAAAGGATGTTGAGTAGAGGCCTATCGCAAGATAGGATGAGAGAGGGTGTTTTAGTCCGACGGGCTCCTTCCTCTCTCATTCCATAATCCCCGGACCTAGTTAATCTTTGGTTTCGCAAAAGATCGGTTGCTTTAAAATGGTTTCTTAATTTTCCTTTTAAAAATTAAGTGGCGACTCATTTGTTTTTGAATTTGAAAAAGAACTTTAAAAGAAAAGCTGTGGGTAAGTCAACCTGCGATATCCACAATCTGGCGACTCTGCTGGGGATCGAACCCAGAATCTCTGGTTTCGCAGACCAGAATTTTTATTTTGGGTTCACTTGAGGATTAGACTTGAAAAAACATCCTTTTTAATCGAATTAATCAATCTTTGTGTGCCTGTTGCATTTCACTTGCTTGTCCAGCCAGTCGATTGCACGGAACTATGACCTTGGAGGCTCGGGGCAACCCGGTCGGTCAAGTCATCATGGGACTGTGTGATCACCCTTGATCTCGTACCATGATTTGGTATATGAAGCATCCTATCGGGTGTGTGTCAAGGGTCCCTTATTTGACCAAAACCCAGCCTTTGCATAGTAGTTTCTGTAGAACCTTTCAATTTTAGGAAATCAATTCTTGATTAGGGTTATGTGCTAGGAAGTCTTGTATGCCTGGAAGGGATTATGTGAGATGATGACGACACTTGCTTGATGAAAGATGAATAATCTTTTAATCACCTTTTAGCAATTTCTCCTTGTGTTACATGACATTTGGAGGACATGCCGAACCTTGATTATAAGATTATACTTCTTATGTCATGTTTAGTTAAGCATCATTGACCTTGTATATATCCAAATTTATGAAAAGTACGGTGATGATCCGATCATGTGATCCTTCTACCCCGAAAGAATTTTAAAACCATCTTTGAAAGCGAATGGATTCTTTTTGTAATCTTCATCCCAAAGTTTTCAATTGCGCTGGAGTTCACTTTTGATTAAAGCTCCAATCTTTGGGAATTGTTTTTGAAAAAATGCTCTTCAAATGAATTTTAAAGCAAAATTTCAATCAAATTATCTTCATTGAGAAATGTTTTCACATCCACATTTTTTAAATAAAAGATTCAAAATTATTGAGAATTGTTTTTGAAAGATCTCATCGTTCTAAAGAAATGCTTTTCAAATAAATTTCGAAATTTTTCCGAATAACCAACCTTTGAAAGGGTAGTAAGGATCACAATGAGAGGAGAAATTGGCGTACTTGACATGAGTGAAGATCTTATGTGATTATGTGCTTATGTGTTAGAATTAGGATTTTTCTTCTTTTTGGCATATAGAGTAGGCACACACACACACATGCATTGCATCCGCATGATATACAAAATAAAAGTTTCTGTTAAAATAAAGGTAAAAGGTCTTCTAAAAACAAAGTTTTTTAAATTCGCTGTAGGAGTGAAAATAGCAAATCAAGCGTGGTTTAGGGATCCCACAGCAAGGCTAGTGAGAAGAGGAAGTGCTGACATGGCCGAAGAGAGGAACAACGAAGAGATGACCGAATTAAGGGTACTAGTTGAACAGCAAGCGGAACAAATGAGGAGACAGGCCGAGAACATGAACCGCATGATGGGAATGATAGAGGAGCTGAATCGCCGACCGTCGCCGCATGTAATTCCACCCATTATAGACCCGCCTTTGGGAGGAGGAGACGGAGATTGGTTCGACGATCAAGAGGCACATTGGAATGATGCACTAAGAGCCAACAGGGACAGAGAGAAAGATGAGAAGGAGAAGCTGCTGACCGAGAAGATAGAAAAGTTGGAGAGGGTAATGCGCAAGGCTCAGGGAGTGGATACCTATCTGATGGAACTGGAAGGATTGTATGACGGAGTCCACGAGACACTGCCGGGCGGTTTCAAAATGCCAGTTTTCGATAAGTTTGATGGCACAGGCAATCCCCGCAGTCATGTCCGAATGTGCATAGGAGCTTTTCAGCCTAGTGGACTGAGCACTACCATGATGGCTGTCCTATTTCAACAAACCTTAACAGGAGCTGCTCTGTCATGGTACCTTACACTTGAGCCAAGCAAAACCAGAGTATGGGAAGAAGTGATTAAGGCATTTGTGGCACAATACGAATACAATCAGGATTTGGATGTTACTGTCCGAGATTTGGAAACGACCAGGCAGGGGAACAAAGAATCATTCGCCGAATACTTGATCCGATGGAGAGGAAAGGTAGCTAAAATGGTACAAAGGCCGCCTGAGAAAGACCAGATCCGAATGCTAATGAAAAATCTGCAACCAGTTTATCAAGAAAAGATGAGATTTCAGTCAATCAACACCTTTGCTGAGGTATTCGATGTAGGGACGAGAATCGAAGATGCAATTCAAGAAGGAACAATCAAGAAGTAGGAACCACGGAACCGATATCGAAGGCCCAGTTATGGATCAAATGGGGGGCACTCGGGGGGTCACTCTGGCCCCACCGATGTCAATGCACTTAGCGAGCCTGAGAGAAAGTTCGATATCACCAGAAACCATCCAAGAGGAGGAGAGGATAAGCCACTGAGGAAGTTTTCGGATTTGGGAGTGTCACTATCAACCGCCCTCGATAGGCTGTTAGCAAAAGGGCATCTCTGTCAGCTAGAACCTCGACCCCCGCCGAGTCCACTCCCACCACACTTCAAGGGAGATCTCTACTGCAAGTATCATCAACAAAAGGGCCACTCGACGGATCGGTGCATGAGGTTAAGGCACAAAATCCAAGACCTCATTGACAACAAAGTGATATCCGAGCCACCTGTCAAAGCCCCCAATGTCACCAAGAATCCTCTGCCGAACCATCGTGCTGTGCCACCGCCACGGGGTCTTTATTTCTTAGGGGTGGAAGAAGCGGCATTCGATCCGTCCAAGCTAATCACAAAAATCGGGGAACCAAAAAAGTTCTGTCGATTACCAGAAAATCCGGGGATCTATGCGCTTGGAAGCCAGCCAGAGATATGGGAAAACGAGGTGACAAGGCAGTCAGATTGGTGGGTCCAAGAAAGTAATGATCGGAACATAGGCGGGGTAGGGGAGGATGATCTATGGTATCAAAGCGACGAAGAGGCAAAAGAGGGCTCAAAGACCGTTTCAGAAACCAACAATATTTGGGCAAAAGAAGAGATCGACCATTTGACTCGATCTGGTAGGCACTTCAAGCCGCATGAATTAGAGGAAGATCACCCGGGGAGGGAGTTGGAGAAAGGGAAAGGAAAAATGAACGAGGAAGAAGAAGAAGATCGGGTCCTAAAGCAGATGAAGAAGACTCAGGCTAACATCACTGTCTGGGGGTTGCTGATTGCCTCCAAACGCCATAGGCAGGCGGTCCTAGACGCTCTGAATCAAGCTAACGTGTCTATCGACACCACCCCGGAAGACCTCGTAGGACTGATCGGCAAAATTCTGACTTCGGCTATCACCTTTTCATCGAATGACTTACCTCCGGGAGGACCCACGCTCAACAAGCCACTGTATATCACCGTTGAATGTCTGGGGAACACCGTGCCCGCTTGTCTCGTTGACAACGGGTCTGCTCTTAATGTATGTCCTTTCCGCACAGCCAAACGAATGGGTTTAGATGAATCTTCTTTTGTGCCGTCTCAACAAAAGGTCCGGGCATATGACAACACCCAAAGAGCAGTCATGGGCATTATCTTTCTTAATCTCTCTATCGGGCCGATGGACAAATAAACTGAGTTCCAAATCATCGATATCCCCGCTTCTTTCAATCTGCTGCTGGGAAGACCTTGGTTGGATAGTTTGGGCGCTATACCATCAACGATCCATCAAAAGGTTAAGTATGTCTGGGAAAACAAAGTCTGTGATATCCTCGGAGACAGTTGGGTTCGTTCGTCCGAAGCGTCGTCAAGTGCACCGGTCCTAGAATTACAGCTGCAAGAAGAAGAAGCGAAGATGGGAGGATTCGAGTTCATCAGCATGATAGAAGAGGGAGAGCCGCAAGTGTTTCCACCGCCCCATTTCGATCAGTATGCTAGTCCAGTGGTCGCGGGAATCATGAAGAAAATGGGCTTCTTTCCAGGACTAGGACTAGGGAAGAATCTTCAGGGCCTGCCAGAGGCTCCAAGGATCCCTACTCAGACTCACACTCACGGTCTAGGGTATCAGCCAACGAAGAAGGAGCTGAGAGCAAAGAAGAAGGACGTCAGTGCACCACTAGACCCTTACTTAAAGACTCTCAATGGATACTTCGTGAAGGAAGGAGAGGATTTCCCCTTCTGTGGTTTCCCAGAACCATGGATGGACCAAAAAGACAAATGCATGAAGCCGGGGTTCGAGATCTTCTTCTCCCATTAATTTTCTGGGTACAAAGACCCATTTTTGCAAATGCCTGAAAAGTCTGTTGCTGCCAAGGACTGGATTGGTACGCTAGACGGTTCGGCCATGAAAGATCTGTTAGGCGAAGGGAACGCAGAGGTCATGAAGGAGGATCCCGGAAAGACCAAAGGTGAATACGTCGAGGGCATAGTGGAGGAAGCTGCCGAGAGTGAAGAAGGTGAGGAAGGGAAGGCTGAGGAAAAAGAGATGGAGGAAATCACCAAGACAGGAGGTCCGGAAGAATGCTTTATTACTGGCCTGGGAGGAGAGCACAAGAAGGAGTGGGTTTTTGAGTCTAGTGATAGGTTTCCCCCGCACCCGGAGTCTATAATGGCCCAAATGAGGCGTCTTTCGATTTCTATGTCTGTTGTAATCACTCCAAAGAAAATCAATGAAAGTATGACTGATTCTGCCTACTCGAGCGCGCTTAATGAATGTGATGAATGTGATGATCATGAAATACCTATTGAACTGCAAAAACTAATTGAAAAAGAAAAAGAATCTGCATATAAAATCATTGAGGACACCCTAACAATCAATATAGGAAATGAGAATAATCCTCAAAATGTCTTCATCGGCTCTACACTTAGCAATAAAGAAAGTAAAGAACTAATCAGTCTATTAAATGAATTCAAAGATGTTTTTGCATGGTCTTACAATGATATGCCAGGTATCGATCCAAAAATAGTCCAACACCACATCCCCCTCTTTCCCAATTCAAAACCCATAAAACAAAAATTGAGGCGAATGAGGCCAGAATGGGCACTTAAAGTAAAAGAGGAGGTTGAAAAGCAATTAAGAGCTGGATTCTTGATGGTCACCGAGTATCCCGAGTGGATTGCCAACATTGTACCTGTCCCAAAGAAGGATGGTCGTGTTAGGGTTTGCCTGGATTTTCGGGATTTGAATAAAGCAAGCCCTAAAGACGATTTCCCATTACCCCACATCGACGTGTTGGTTGATAACACTGCGGGACATGAACTTCTATCTTTCATGGATGGATTCTCCGGGTATAATCAAATCCTCATGGCTCCCGAGGATAGAGAGAAAACCACGTTCATCACTCCGTGGGGGACATATTGCTATAGGGTCATGCCATTCGGACTTAAGAATGCAGGCGCAACCTATCAAAAGACTGCCACCACTTTACTGCACGACATGATCCACAAAGAGGTAGAGGTGTACGTGGACGATATGATTGTGAAATCCAAGGAGAGGAGAGGGCACCTAGAGGCTTTGAGAAAGTTCTTTGGGAGATTGAGGGAGTTCAAGATGAGGCTGAACCCGCAGAAATGCACGTTCGGAGTCACTACTGGCAAACTGCTAGGATTTCTCATTACCCAAAGGGGAATAGAAGTGGACCCTACCAAAATAAAGGCCTTAACCGAAATGAACCCACCAAGAAATGAGAAAGAACTGAGAGGGTTCCTAGGTAGAATACAATTTATAAGTCGTTTCATCTCAAAGCTCACCATGACCTGCGACCCGCTGTTCAAGCTACTCAGAAAGGGAGAGAGATTCAAATGGGACACCCCTTGCCAACAAGCCTTTGACAAAATCAAAACCTACCTCCAGAACCCCCCTGTCCTATCACCTCCATCGCCCGGGAAACCATTGTTGCTTTATCTCTCCGTATCCGAATATTCGATGGGATGTATGTTGGCCCAAGAAGGAGAAGAGGGGCACGTGGAGAAGGCCATTTATTACCTGAGCAAGAGAATGATCGGATACGAGTTGAAGTACTCACCCTTGGAAAAGGCCTGTTGGGCCTTAGTCTGGTGTACCCGTCGCCTTCGCCACTACATGCTAGCATTCCCTGTGATCTTGATATCCCGAATGGACCCACTAAAATACCTATTCGAAAAACCCGTCTTGACCAGCAGGATTTCCCGTTGGACCATGATGCTGGCTGAATTCGATATCAAATATGTCACTGCCAAGTTTGTGAAAGGGAGGGCTGTCGCCGAGTTTTTAGCCGATCTCGCTGTGGAATCCGAGGATGAAGGAGAATTCAAGTTCCCAGATGAGGGAATATTGGAGTTGAAGGAGGAGTTGTGGAAAATGTACTTTGATGGAACAGCCAATCAGCTAGGTTACGGGGTCGGAATCATTCTCATAGCACCCGATGGGACCCCTACCCCATTAGCTGTCAAACTCAAATATAACTCAACCAACAATACCGCGGAGTACGAAGCCTGCATAATTGGGATGGAGGCGGCCTTAGCTTTGAAATTCGGACGGATTGATGTCTTCGGAGATTCCAACTTGATCATATCCCAGGTCCGAGGAGATTGGAGGGTAAAACATGAGAAATTGAGACCTTACCATGACTATCTGGAAAGCCTAAAAGCACAATTCTGAAAAATTTCCTTTTACTACCTCCCTCGCGAAGAAAACCAACTAGCCGACTCTTTGGCTACCTTAGCCTCGATGATCCAAATCCCTTCCAAAATTGCCATGATCCCGCTGTCCATAGAAGTAAGGAATCAACCGTCTTTCGAAATGATCGCAGCCATAGAGAGAGAAGATGAAGTGCCTTGGTATGTGGACGTGTGGAAGTTCATTAAAGAAGGAGAATACCCCGAAGGAGCCTCAGAAAAGGACAAGAAGGCGATACAACGATTTGCTGCTCAATTTGTGATCTACGCGGATAAACTATGGAAGAAGTCCTACACCGGGTATAATTTGGAGTGTTTATATGGAAGGGAAGCTAAGAGAATGATGGAGGAAATACATGAGGAAGTATGTGGGCCCCACATGAACGGGCACATAATGGCGAAGAAGATCATTCGACAAGGGTACTATTGGACGACCTTGGACAAAGACTGTTGTGAATATGTTAGAAGGTGTCACAAGTGTCAGATTCATGCAAATCTGATGCACACCCCACCGTCGCAGCTCTATAGCATGACCACCCCTTGGCCATTTTCCGTATGGGGGATTGATATCATCGGTGAGATAGTTCCAAAGGCTTCCAATGGGCACCGGTATATAATCGTGGCGATCGATTATTTTACAAAATGGGTAGAAGCAGCCTTATATGCGACTTTGAAAGCCAAAGATGTGGTGAGTTTCATTGAGAAGAACATAATCTGCAGATACGGAGTCCCGAACGAGTTTATCTCCGATCATGGCAGTCATTTCCAGGGGGAAGTTATCCCGCTCTTAGAAAAGTATAAGATCACTCGCCATCAGTCATCCCCGTATAGGCCCCAGACGAATGGAGCGGTAGAGGCAGCGAATAAGAATGTTAAGGCGATCCTGGGAAAGACGACGAAGACGTACAAAGATTGGCATGAAAAACTACTGTTTGCCTTATGGGGATACAGGACCTCTGTAAGAACATCTACGGGGGCGACACCGTACTCATTGGTTTACGGAATGGAGGCGGTCCTCCCAATTGAGGTAGAAATACCCTCTCTCAGGGTCTTGGCAGAGTGTGAAATAACCGAGTCAGAATGGGTACAAGGAAGGTATGAAGAGTTGATGTTACTCGACGAGAAGAGGCTGGCCGCGATCAACCATACTCGGGGGTACCAGAGGAGGATAGCCCGTGCTTTCAACAAAAAGGTTCGCCCAAGGAAGCTTGCTGAGGGTGACCTTGTCCTCAAAGAACTGAAAGTGCCTGTTTATGACCCCAGAGGTAAATTCAAACCCAACTGGGTCGGGCCGTACATCATTAAGACTCTCATCTCCGAAGGAGCGGCTTATCTCATGGACCTGGACGGGGTTGAATTTAAACAACCGATTAACCTCGATCGCCTCAAAAAGTATTTTGCTTGAAACCTTTCTTTTCAAAGCCTCCTACCTTGATGAACTACGCTTGACCTGATTCCCGTTAGGGGATACGTAGGCAACCTACTTGGTTCGGTCACTTAAATAAAACGCCTGAGCAGCACCTTTCTTCAAGCCTTAAACCGAACTACTTGGGACCTGACACCCACTCAGGGATAAGTAGGCGGGCTCTCCGAAGCCCTCGGTCCACTCAAAAAAAACCTGTGCTAAACTAGGGGCAAACTAGCGTTTGCCCAGAACTACTTCAAAGCCCTAAAGCCAGGGGCAAACATCGTTTGCTAGCCGAAGAACCCAGATATCTGTCTGAAACCCGTCTTTGGATCTCCTGGCTATCAAGATACATACTACAAAGAAACAAATGAGAATTCATGGTATAGAAAGAATAAAGTCTAAAGCAAATTCAAAGCAAGGTAGAGAGCCGAGAAAAGACATTCGAAAGGAGAATTCTTCATAAAAGATTAATTGAAGGGGAAGAACACTTTGATTAAACATGTTAGAACTTCCCTAAAAGAGAAAAATCACATTCAAAAGCGCAAACAAAGAGTAGACAGGGTCTGTCAGAAAATTTTGTAAAATAGTAAGCTTTTCCCTGTTTTCGTCTACTTTATTATGCATGTGTCCGTCAAGCTCGCCTCGCAATCAAGGCTTGGATCTCTAGGAGATATTCGGTAGTAGGCGCAGTCAGAGCAGGAACCCTCGGGAAAGGAGCAGCCATTCTGCTGGGCCAATCCTCCATGAAAGCCTTCACGATAGAAGGACGTAAAGGGGACCCCCTGGTGAAATCAGCAGTCACAGATTCAGTGGCATCTTGCAAGAGTCCAAACTGACGGACCACCCGGCCAGGGATGTAAAAAGTAGTGGCATACAAACCGGGCAGCCAAATGCCAGGTCGCCCAGGGAGGCGCACAGCAATAGAGCGACAGGTCCACGACGGACAAACCCAGCAAATGTCACTAGAAGAGAGGCCCTGCAGCCAACTAAGCCACGCGTCGGCAGACTGAAACAAGCTATGAATCTCCACGCGATCATAAGGAAGTGACCCACGGAGATGGGAAGCATGTATGAAGAGATCTAGACGCTCCATGAGCCAAACTTGCAGAACGAAAGGTGCCCCGGCAGATAACATAACCCCAGTAGCATGGGCATGGCCCAGCCCGATCAGAGTTTCGCCAAGGACCAGCATAACAGCACTTTTCATCTCCCGCAAACCACAGGCCATGGGTATAAGAATGTCAGAAGATGACTGGAATAGGAAGTAAGAGAGCATGGCGATTGACAAGGCACTACGTCGGATGATCTGGTACTCACCGTCATAAGGGTCCCCTATGGGAGCGTAAACAGAAGAAAGGCGCTCAAAGTCGATTTGCCTGTCATGAACAAAAGAGCCCGCCGCATTCCGAGACGTGTGGAGAAGGCTGGCTAAGTCCCGAACATACCCGGCCTGAATCTGAGGAACCATCAATTCAGCAGAAGGATCCGTGTGGAGAATGGCGCTAAACTCCTCAAATAAGGGGCAAATCTCCTGAGAGCCAAAACGAAAGACATTGAGAGCAGGATCCCAACATTGGACGGCAGCGCGAAGCAGACCCTCATTTAGATTCATTTGTTGGAAAGAGAAGAGATCGTTTAGTCTGAAGCACTCAAAATTGAGCTTGTCAATGCCAGAGAGAGTATCCATCCATGGGAAGAGGATTTGAGAACTAATGGGGGCCATTTGAAGGGGAAATGAGGAGAAATGAGAAGTGTTTTGCGGAACTTTGAGAATGAAGGGATATAAATAGAAGAATAAGGCTGTCTACCTACCCGCGGCACTCGATAAAGTGCAGCGGCACTCGATGAAGTGCCGCGCGGCAGTCGGTGAATGCCGTTGCAGCATTTACAGACTGCCGTAGCAGCTCTTACTGAGTGCCGCGGAGATCTGACTGAGTGCCGTTCTGAGTTTTTCATTGGCCAGAATCTGTTTGTAACACGATCAGCCCACCTGCAAACAGAAAACTAATTGAGAAGCAATAAAAACGTGCGCATCATGCAGCACGTACAAATACATTCATTCATTCATTTCATTTATTTTCAAAATATAAAAGAAGCAAGAGCATTCAAAATAAAGACGGGATCAAGCCATGATCCCACATACGGCAAGAATTGGACCAAGCTATGGTCACACATACGGTGAAAAGCAATAATGTAATAATATAAGTATTAGGAAAGCCTATCCTACCAACCATCAGGGAGCAGCTATCAAAATAAGGCATATGAGTATATATATACAGTCATCCACCAAAATAAAAAAAAAATCCTCTCAAAAGAAACAAAAAATATATAAGCAGGATCAGCTCCGACCCCGACCCCGGCCGCGAGCCTGACGAGTCGTGCGCCGAAGAGGATCCTCCTCTGACTCGGTCCCGCTGCCTCCACCACTCTCTCCACGCCCGCTGCCTCGGCCTCTGCCACCGCTAGTGCCCTCGCCAATGCCTCCGCCACGCCCAGCACCGCTACCTCCGGGGGCATCGCTGAGAGAGATGCCGAACTGCTGAAGCCGATGCTGAAGCTGTCCCACCTGCTGAGATAGGACTCTGTTCTCCTCCATCTGGAAGAGAAGGGATTAGTCCAGAAAAGTGTTGAAAGGACATTTAGAATACTAAGAATATGGAAAGGGTAGGAGATCATACCTGGGCCCTCAACTGAACCGTAGCAGTCGCCCGAGCTCCCTCAGCCTGAAAACAAGAGCCAGGAATAAGGATTAGTAAATAGAGGTACATTCCCAATCAAAAGTAGGAGTGGGGATAAATTGCTTACCATCCACTCTCACCCGAGAACCCACTGTCGCACGCTATGGGCATACGCCAGGCCCTCCTCCGCGTAAGCACGCGGGACGACGTCATAGTGTAGAGGTATAGTGGGAGCACCATGTGAAAGTCGAGGGATCGTCGTCACGTGGGGCTCACCGAATGAGACGGTCAACATGGTCCAGTCCCACTCGGGCAAGGCAGGGGGTCGAACCGCGGCAGGAACAGGCTGCAAACAAAGGTAATAAAACATGAAAAATGAATGAAAGGAGAATTCACCAAAATAATAAAAGGGTCGTTTACTCACCCGAGTCACTTCCATCAGAGGGAAGTTCGGCATCAGCTTGGCGGCACGGAAAGCCGCATATCCTGACGGGTCGTCCAAAAAGCCGTGGATACCGAAGACGGCTCGAGCAGCCGTGAAATCGCCGCCCTGAAGCGTGTCTGTGGCCCTCATAGAGTCGGGAGGAGGGAACGGCACAAAGAACCCGAGGGCCGCTATCGACTGCCGGGTCACTCTCTCTCCCAAATACCACGCCATACCCTCTGACCCACCATCAAGAAGTCGCCTCGTCGGGTCATACCCGGCCGACTCTCGCAACCCCACCCTAGCCTTAGGCAACACCCTAAGCCAAGGCTGCCAGTGCACGTGCCCCTCCCTCAGGTTCGTCAGGAAGTTCCTGAACGAAACGAAATTATGGGCCCCGGCCTTCCTCCCAACCCTGTCCTTCGCCCATTTCAGCCCCTGGGGCATGATAAGGGCGTCGGCATCACGCGTCTGAGGAGACATCATGCGAAGATACTCGTGGGACCAAATCTGTGATACAAAGAGAGAAGAAAGAAGATTAGTCTCACATTTAAAAAAAAAAGAAAGAAATATGATAATGAGCAATATAGGAAAAAGTATACCTCCCACGCTCTCCAATACCCGCCAGTAGCAGCCGACCTGTCCCGGGAAATCTCACTCATATGCCTGTACAGGATAGCCAACCCTGTACCAGCCCAGTTGTACTCGGCAACCTGGTCCATCCGCTCCAACGACGCTACCAAGGAAGCAGAAATCCGGTCCCCCTTGGTGCTCAACAAGGAGCACCCCAGCATATACATCAAGAAACCTCGGGCCATCTGCTCGTCCGTAAAGCCGGGTTTCCCCCGGAAAGTATCCATAAACCATCGAGCTGTGACCAAGGCCTCCTCCGGGACCACCCCTAGCAAGGGCTCCATCTGATCCCACTCCTGGTCTGTAAGGTGCCGCAGGGGCTCTCCTCCGAATGGAACCCCCGTTATCATGCTGAAATCTAGGGGGGTCATCGTCATCTCCCCAAAATCGAAGTGGAAGGTACTCGTGGTATCCCACCACCGCTCAGCCAGCGCATGCATCTGCTGTAGATCGTTGGAGCTCTTCGTCAAAAGTTTGACGAAGTCTCCAAATCCTGCTGCGTCCACTAGAGCCCTCACGGTCGGGCTCAGCTCAGAATACCACTCGTGGCCATGGGCGAGGCTGCCGTGCCCCTTCAGCACCTTCGGCTGCAGCTGCAAGAAAGAATAAGCGGTTTGTTGTTAGGGAGTGGATAAAGAAGAAAGCAACAACAGTAGGTAATAAATAAAGGAATGGAAAACCCAAAGTGTTCATAAGGGATTTCACAAGCGAGGCATTTGTTTGCATTCAAGAGGAAATGAATGAAAGAAAACGGTCAATATTCTAGCAAGGCTTCGAAAGGAAAAGAAAAGAGAAAGAGTAGTTCACATTCTCTGAAATACATGCACATATAAGTTTCGAAAGAGATTTTGGGCCCGAAAAAGTATAAGTTTCAAAGAGAAATGCATAATTGCAAACATTCGAGAATCAATTTTTTTGAATGGCACTTGGAATGCTCAAGAAAAACTCGCCAATACAGGAAAAGGTTCAGGATCGTGTATTCATGAGCATTGGATGCTTGAAGTTTTGATTAAATGGTTTTCAAAAATCTTTGAAGAAAGTTAAAAGAAAAAGAATAATAAAAAAATATATACTAATAAGGGATGAGTGTTCGAAAAAATTCAAGCGTAACATCCAGTTTCTGAAAATTCATAAAATAAAAACTCCTTTACAAGGGGCATGAAATGGAGCGTTCAAGGCACCACAAGCATGACGTTTGGAGTAGGGTATCTAAAAGTGGTGACAAATTCTACAAGGAGGAAATACAAGAAAGAAACACGAGAAATAAATAAAAGGGGAGCGTTTACCTCGCGCTTGAACGCGCGGGCCGACAGATGCTCATCGGGGTCCCTCAGCAGGAGCGTAGCGTCCGGGTGATGAGTAGCAGTGTATCTGGCCTTCTTCTTACGCCCTGAACCACTCGCCATAATCTGTCCAAGAAAAAGAGAGAATCCGCGCATTAGATTAATGAAAATTCAGAAAAATAATGAAATAAACAGGTTTAATCAAACTCTGATCTAGCAGAACTAACCTGTGAATGTCGTAGATCAATATAAGAGTGAGGAAAGAAAAAGAGAAAATTTCTCCAGAGAGATTTCGAGATGAAGAGAGTGAGAGAATGAGAAAAATGCTTTGAACCCCGGCGGTTATAGCCGCTGCCACTCAAACGCGGCACTCATTTTTCCGTGCGCGGCAGTCGGTCAATTGCCGCGCGGCACTCTCAAACGCGGCACTCATTTTTCCGTGCGCGGCAGTCGGTCAATTGCCGCGCGGCACTCGCCGAGTGCCGCAACGGCACTCCGTGAGTGCCGCGCGGCAGTCACGGACTGCCGCTAAAAACTGCGTGTGCCGCGATTAAGGCGGTTCAAAGATATTTACTTTCCCTCCAAGAATTCAAATCAAGTCCCGAAAATTGAATTTGAGGCCCCAAAAATTGCCCTCATTGCGCTTTTGGCCCTTAGGGTCGTTTCTTAGGTACACATTGACTACAAATTTTGGAATTTAAGAGTATATATGAGCCCGTGGGCTCCCGATTTATGAAAATTAAAATATTTGAGCCCGTGGGATCCCAATTTTGAAAATTACAGTACTTGAGCCCGCGGGCCCCGACTCTTGAAAAATTGAAAATATCTGAGCCCGTGGGCCCAGATTTATATTCTCGGTTCTCACAACGGATTTGCGTTAACCCACGTTTTGGGAATATAACAGATTTGTATTCTCGGTTCTCGCAAAGGATTTGCGTTAACCCACGTTTAGGGAATATAACAGATTTATATTCTCGGTTCTCGCAACAGATTTGCGTTAACCCACGTTTTGGGAATATAACGGATTTATATTCTCGGTTCTCGCAAAGGATTTGCGTTAACCCACGTTTAGGGAATATAACAGATTTATATTCTCGGTTCTCGCAACGGATTTGCGTTAACCCACGTTTTGGAAATATAACGGATTTATATTCTCGGTTCTCGCAACGGATTTGCGTTAACCCACGTTTTGGGAATATAACGGATTTATATTCTCGGTTCTCGCAACGGATTTGCGTTAACCCACGTTTTGGGAATATAACGGATTTATATTCTCGGTTCTCGTAACGGATTTGCGTTAACCCACGTTTTGGGAATATAACGGGTTTGTATTCTCGGTTCTCGCAACGGATTTGTGTTAACCCACGTTTTGGGAATATAACGGATTTATATTCTCGGTTCTCGCAACGGATTTGCGTTAACCCACGTTTTGGGAATATAACGGATTTATATTCTTCCCCCGAGATCAAATAAAAAAAATCATCAAAAGAATCATGACCCCTGTAAGCGATCTTCGCATCGGTCACTGAATTAAGTGATTTTCCTTAAACTAACACGTCCCACAAGATGCGTAAGAAAGACATGATGAGCATGACATTTGTACAACCGGTTTAATTCAGAAAGAACCATGGTATGGCATTTGCATCATAATTGGATAGGTGCATTCATCCGCGTGACTACTTGCGTTTGTGTGTGTTCGGTCCCCGTGTTTGAACTACGCTTTGGTCTGATTCCCCGATGGGATACGTAGGCAACTCGCCATCGAGCACGACCAGCATGAACCGTTCGTACAGCCGATTTTTGCAACGCATTTTGTTTTTACCTAAAATCGACAGTCTGGTCAAAGGCTTGTCTTCACACAGGCTTTGACATTCACTTATGGGACGCGTTGCCCCACAAGCTTTGTCAAAGAGGGGCAAACTGTAGACACCCCAATTTTGACCGACCGTCGAATTTAGGAGAGTGTCACCTCCAAGTCCGATGATGACAAGGACCGGAAGATTCGAAGTATTCCAAGCTCTTCAGAAAGTTCTCTAAAACGCGGTAAAATTTCACAGAAAAGAGAAAATACCAGGTATTTAGGAGAATTCAGGTATAAAACACGATTTTCGGAAAATATCCTCAAGGATCATTTTGCTTTGAAAAAAGAAAAATCCAAAAGGGGGAATTTTAGCCAAAACCGGCACACGGCGGGCTGCCGCGGCACTCAGTGACTGCCGCACAGCAGTCCCAGAGTGCCGTGCCGGCACTCACCAAGTGCCGCCAAAAATTTCTGACTGCCGTTCACTTTTAAAGTCTGTATTCTGCAGAGCAATACGTATACGCATGCAAATAAGAACAAAAACTGATAAAGTAAGACTGACAAAAATGCGGCAATCCATTAATTTGCCGCGGCATTGGATGAATGCCGCGCGGCAGTCGCGGAGTGCCGCGACGGCAGTTAGCAACAGCCGCGACGGCATTCACGGACTGCCGCGGAAGTTTGTCGACTGCCGCCCTGGGTAGCAGTCTGCATAATTTCAGAAAGTACACATTGTACCAACAAATGAGAGAATTATACCTGTTTTTTGCTCCGAAATTCACCAAAAATGCCTGGTAATTTTGCCTATAAGAGAGACTAGAGATAGAACATCAAAGGGGGGACTAGATCAACACATTTTGGAGAGAAAAAAAGAAGAGAGTTTAGAGAACTAAGAAGAAGAGTTTTGGAAGATCTTCAAAGAATACTTTGAGGATAATTTGGAGGTGATCCCCTATGCCTTAGATTGTTTGTTTATTCTTTTTCTTTTGTACTAAAATCTCTTGTTATCTTTGTTTGTCAAGAAAACTTAAGAACTCCTACCTCTAGTTCTCTTTTCTTGTATGTGTTTTTCTCTTGAGAGTCTTGGAGATTTTCAATATCTCTCTTGATTCTCTTGAATATGATCCTTTGAACCTCATGTAAAGCTCATACTCTACATGAGAGTCAAGATTAGATCACCACTTTGCCTTACATAGTTGAATCCAAGTCCATGCCCATGACTTGGATCTTCTAAACTTGGTATTCAATGAAGTCATTCCCTTATTCTTCTTGAAACCTAGGAGTATTAGCCATGTCTTTGTCTCCCATGACCATCAAATGGTAGGAGTACTAAGTTGAATTCAAGCTTTGGTCTATAAGGTTTTTTGAGTTCATTGTTTGGAACTTTGAGAAGTACATTCCATACTTCATCAAAATCCATATGCATAAAGTGACTTTTAGTCTTCAAGGACCATCAAATGGTAAGAAAAGAAGTTAGGTTTAATCTCAACTTCATGTCTTCAATAGTTGAGGTTAACCAACAAAGTTGAACTAGCAAAATAAAAACAGTGAGTCCACAAACTGTTTTTTATCAAAGATTTTTAGTTCGAAATCTAACCGTTGAAATCAAGTGAAGTCAACGGGAAAGTATCAATAACACATCACTCTACCACTGTAATTTTTGTTTTAAAGTGGTTTTATGTTTAGAAGGGTTTGATCATGGGTTTTGTGAGCCAACCACAATCTGTCCAAAGTTTCAGAATAGTTTCAGAACAGCAAGTCCATTTTGAAACTCATAAATCAGAAATCTAACCAAGTTTCCATGACCTCTAATAATTTTTTATAAGAACCTTGATGTGTTATGAAGGTTCCCTAAAACGAATGAAGCAATTAGGACTTGTTTGCTATTTTTAAAAAATCATACAAGATCTCTGGACAGAGAGTTGTAAAGTGCTGAGTGATGCCTAGTGTTTTCTACATTCCCGGAGATCTAACCGTTCAAACCTTGATTTTCTTTCTGGGTTAGAAACTAGACTCACAGAGGCATAACATATCCAAACATAATTCAGATCCAACCGTTGGAAGTATTTTATTTCTATCTTTGAACATCTGGTCTGCTCTCTGTAATTCATAAAAACTGCTACTTTTTTTGTCTAATCTTACTTATTTCAACTCAAATGGTCTCTTAATGCCTTAGGACCCAAATCATACTTTGAATAATGGTAACTTAGCTTAAATCCAGAGGCTAGGTGACCCAAATTAGTGAATAAATCCATGTCTTATTCTTGTTCACATCCATTCATTCATGTACATTAATGCTCATAATTAGAATTAGTAATTGGATAAGGTTGGGTTTCATTGCTTGCTAGGTATAAGCTAGAGAATTAGGACTGATTGTTTGATATCATATTATTATGTGAAGCATGTGGACTAACCTTTTGTTTTGTAGCACTATTAAGGTATGATTTCTAGGACTCCTCTTTAGTTTATCTTAATTTCTTGATTTTATTGATTTTTCGACTTAATGCGCGACACCTTAGAATTATGTTTTGCCTTATGTGTATATGTGATTAGAGACTCTTTTTAGGTTTTTCTTTTGTTCGCATGCATTGCACGTTTAATATCGCTGCTGGATCCCGGGTAAGTTCACTTGTTCTCTATTGCATATCATATCGCTTGCTACCTGAATTACGTGGCTTGTGAATGATATTTTGTCAATTGCAATTTTACACCCCTTTAGACATGCTTTTGTAATGTATATTATACATACGTATTAATTGAGGGCACATTTAAATTAATAATTGGATTAAAAGGATGTTGAGTAGAGGCCTATCGCAAGATAGGATGAGAGAGGGTGTTTTAGTCTGACGGGCTCCTTCCTCTCTCATTCCATAATCCCCGGACCTAGTTAATCCTTGGTTTCGCAAAAGATCGGTTGCTTTAAAATGGTTTCTTAATTTTCCTTTTAAAAATTAAGTGGCGACTCATTTGTTTTTGAATTTGAAAAAGAACTTTAAAAGAAAAGCTGTGGGTAAGTCAACCTGCGATATCCACAGGTAATAGTTGATTGAGTTGAGTTTGAGTCGTTATCGTTCAGTTTATCCAGTTGCAAGTCATGAAGCGATTTGAGTTTGGTTTTCATATCGTGGTTCGAATAGTCTTATATTCTTGAAAACTTGTAAAGACGTGATAAGCAGACTAAGAATACTAAACCTTGTTGTTTTCTCAACTATTACTAACGGCGCTTCATGATCGAGGTTTTAGACTCACTCGGCTTGTATTCAAACTGACGGTGTTTTATGCCGCTGGACATTTCACGTTCAGCGATTTCAGATTTAGCAGGTAGTGTCCAACCGGAGGGTGATTATGGCGATGGTGGGTACGGCGCGGAGGGTTTCATTGACGAGGGCTACTATGAAGAAGAGTATGCCAGGGATGACCACTATGGCACCAACTATGGGTGCGACAGTTGAAGACTATGTTCCTTTAGTCTTCTATTATCTTTCCTTCCTTGATTTAATAATTTAGATGTCTGTTGGATTTCAGTGACAAGTGTTTCACGAGACTTCTTCTATTTATCTATGTTTCGTTTGGAGTTGGACCTGTAATATAATATTAACTTATGAATAATTAATAATGTTTAATAGCTATGTTGCATTTGAATTAGACACATATCCATTATTAATATTATGCTTCCTGTTAATATTATATTGAAGACAATCAGGTGATCTCCAACTAGCTACGTATTCACTGATCCAAAAAAGGAAATTTTGATTTTTTCCTACATTTGGACTACTCCAGGACGTGACACTATTTCTTAGGGTTTCTTGTGCTGATGCTCTCCGTGGAAATACAATAATGTGATGGTTGATATTCTGGACTTAATAGACTCATTATATGCTCTTTAAAATTAACTTACATATATAGGGAAGCTGATCATTTGGTTGACCGGTTGGTAAACTGGGAATTCATAAAGGGGCTGATCTCATGGCATGGTTGGACTGGTGTTTTGTTGGGAGTCTGTGGCTAATGTTTCTTGTTTTGATATTCTTATCAGGAATTTTTGTGCTTAGGTTGTGTGTTGTGTTTAAGTAGTCATGGGTTGTATACATACGTTTTGATTCGATTCCCATTGGGTGTGTGCGCATTCATGTGTGTTTGATGAATTTTTTTATATGTGCATTAATTTGTCCCCTTGGTTGGTGTTCAGGCGATTTTGTCAGGGAGGGCTTGTCGGCGTGTGTGTTCCTTCTTGGATGGGTTTTCTTTTGGGTTTGGGTAGTTTTCTTTTCTTGTGTATGTGTGTGTGTGTGTGTGTGTGTGGGAGGGAAGGGGGTGTGTTTTGATTTGTGTCCTAGTAATGTATAGGGGTGGCCTCAGTGTGTGTGTGTATGTGTTGAGGTGTCTGCTTCATGGATACCTTATTTTAAAGGTTTTATCGCGATGGTCCGAGTGGGATTGATCTAGTTTAGTATCATATTGCTTGATCAAAATCAAAGCTTTCTTTTCCTTTGGAAAGTTGGGATTTCAGGACGCATTGGCGGTGGTACCAATTTTAAGTCTAGGCGCTGCTGGTTTTTTATGGCTTTAATCGATAGAAATAAATGGATCTTCTTCATTTTGATTAGATTTCTGAATCACATTCTATATGTGGGTTTTGAATTGTGAGGTAGAGTGTCAGTGGCTTCCGGAGGCTCCCTAATTCGAGTTTTGGCTAAGAACACCGATAAAATTTATATGGCGGATGTGGGGTCATGAACTTTCAACACATATGTAGCAAGCTGTGTTTCAATTCACAAAGATAGAAACAAATCAAAATTGATTGACTCATGTTCATGCTTTCTTGAAGTTCATGCATGGCCAGTTAGTGATCTTGCCATTTTTAGCAGTGTAATGGTCGGTGAGGGTGATTTTTCAATTAGAGGGGTGCTTACTCTCGAATTGGGTAGGGGTTATATTTGTTTATATTGTATATATGGGTGTATTGTCTTTTTCCCTTCGCACTTCATTTGGATTGAGAGAATCAAAGAGAAGAGAAGAGAAAGTATGCTTGTTTGGATAGAGAGAAGAGAAGAGAAACATAAGATTCTTTTCTTTGTTTACCTTTCATAAGAGAAGAGAGGATAAAGTATTTAGACCCAATTTTCTTTTTTTAAACCTTTATTAAATTACGGTAATAACACTTTGCAATTGCAAGGTATATGTTGGAATAAGAATAATCATTCAGGATATATTTTTTGATCTATTAATATTTTATTATGATACTCTTCTCTTCTCTCCTTGGTCTCTTCGATTTGGAAAGAACCAAAATTGGGTCATTTTTCTCCTCTCTTTCTCTCTGGTTCTCTGCATTAACCTTCTATTAATTTTCTCCCAACTTAACTATTCAAACGAGCGAACTGGAGAGAAAGTGGTTACCTTTATCTCTTTTTTTTTTCTCTGATTCTCTCTATCGGAACGGAGTGTTAAGCTTTGGGAGATTAGACTTGTTTTGTGGTATATATGCCTTTTGTTTGATGGGATGCCTTAAGTGTTTGTTAACGTTCTTTTTGTCCTCACTGAATTTCTTGTGGGCCAGAGCTATAAAGGGGGGGGGGGGGGGTGTTTAGTGATTTGATTGACATCTATCCTTTCTCACATGTATCCTTAGACGATATCAGACAAGAACAAGGAACATGCCCAAAAAAACAAATGTAATCTCTCTCTCTCTCTCTCTCTCTCTCTCTCTCTCTGCCCAAAACCTTGATTGTGAACCAAAAAAAATAAAACCCAATACAAACGAATTCTAGATACGAAAATTAAAATCCTAAAAATCTGCATTAAGTCAACTACCAATTAACCTTCGAACCTAGTTTTTCAAAGAGGCTATTGTATCTGAAGTTGTATTAATTAGTATGTCCAAGTTATTTGAGCTCTAGTTTCTTAAAACTTGGAGTTCCAGGTTTTCCAATCCTAGTTTATTCTTCAAATGGAATGATGTAGTCTATAAGGATGGAAACGGGTCAGAGTTGGTACAGAGTCTCCCTATACTAACTCCTACTCCGTTTATTTTCCTCCTACTCTGACTCTGCCCCGTCCCGTTTAAGTAAAATACCAACTCCTACTCCACTCTTACTCCGTTTACTATCAGGTACTCCTATTACACTCCTACTCCGTTTGTTAATCACCATTCCAAAATTAAACGTTCTTTTATAATCCAAAATCCACTTATATTTTAGCTTGATTTCCTAAAAATCACTCACGCAAATGATTCTAAATTTGTTAATCATAATTCAGAAATTAAATATTAATACTGAAGAGAAAGAGATGTATATATATGCCCTGATTTGTTGTAAATAACTGTAAATATGAGGGTAGTTTAGTAACTTAATGATTTAATCGGGGCGGGGCGGGTTTTAAATGGTAGTATTTCATGGATACCAACTTTGCCCCGACTCCTATAGGGTTTTTGTTTTTCCATACCAAGTCCACTCCTACTCCTATTATAACTCCTCCAAACCCGTTCCATTAAGAACGGAGCGGGGAGGAGGTCCAGCGGGGCGGAAAAAATGGCCATCCCTAGATGTCTATTACCCATTTATTATTATGTGGTGAAATAGTGGTATATATCAGCCGAACATAGGTAGAATATTTTGGTGTTTGTAGCACCATTCTTGTGGAAGGCACTAAGAGTGCTCATATGCAAGGGATGTGGAAATTCTGTGGCAAGGTGGTAGGTACACAAAAAATAGTAACAAGACAGTATCAACGAAAGCAAAGTATGGACAAAATGGTTTATGCATATTGCTTGTACTTGCGATCAAAATCCATTTGGGAGCTCAGGGTTAGAATTTGGGCCAAGAGTAAGGAAGAGGCCATCCCCATGTTGAAAACCTTGATGCTCCCATCATGCTCCACTCATGCCTGTATCACTAGTCCAAGGTAACTTTCATCTTTGTTCTTAACTCTATAATTTGAGGTAGTCTTGATTTATTTATTTTAATTTCTTTTGTGGACAGTCATTGCATTTGGTGGTAGCTGTAGGTAGGTTGACATATCATGATCTTGACCTAGTAAAACAGTTGGAACTCTAGGTCTTTGTCACTTCTTAGGTATTTGAGAGGGTGAACATAGTGGAGGCTAAGGTTGAATGAGTAAAGGTCAAGTTAGCTATTGAGTGATCGATCTCTAATGAGCTTTGGCGGCATCAAGTTAAGATAGAAAAAGAGAGTCTAGCCTCTGCTCAGAGCAAGCTCATCTTTGTTGGGGTCGACTTGGGTGGGGTGCTCATTTAGAGGCAACATTTAGGTTGGATGCCGAGCTGAAGATAAGGGAATGAGAAGATTCAACAGATGAAGGAGAGATTCGTGAAAGTGAAGGATGAAGCTATCAATGCCTTCTAGGAGGAAAGCAAAAGATTGTCCTAGATATGGAGCTAGATCTCCAAAAAAAAAAAAAATAGGGATAGAGGGATCGAGTGTAGGGAGGTTGCATGCACTCTACAGGCTGAAGAGGAACTCCCCCTATAATATTACATACCAATATGGAAAAGAGTAAACTCGTATCAACGCAATTAGAAATATTGTTCATATGTATTCACTTTCTTTTTCTGGATAAACACTCACAAGCATGGGCAGACTCAGGTAGCTAGGTAGGGTCTAGGGGGGACACAGGCCCCCCTTAACTTTTTAAAACTTAATGCTTATACCATGTGATTTAGATTTATTGCATTTGCGGCCTTCCTAAGATTTTTATTTGTGCACTCAAATTAGAATCTCACTTTGCTCGTCAAAATTTTTTTTTTCCTTTTTTTTTTAATCCAAAAAGATATTTAGTTAAACCACTAATCCAAGTATTTAAGCATTTATAGATATACTGTTCTAACAAATTAAGGATTGATTCTTTGTGTCATGAGTGAAACTAATAACAAAAATTTATTAATTAATTCATGTGACCATAAATTTTTGTTTTGACCGAGTTGTAGACGGATAGATTTGTTTGTATTTGTATGTTGATATTTTAACATCAATCCACTATACTTGAAACTTACAGAATAAATATATAATTTTTAAACCCTAGGAACTTATGGTATTTTTACCCTAAAAAAAAGGGTCAGGGCGTTGCCCTCGAACCCAATCTAAGTATATATGTACCCAGAGAAGTCATTAGGTATACCCCTACTCAGAAGATCTCTTGGTTTAAACATATACATATATGTCATTCCAATTTGTATAGGCATAATTCGGTGATATAGATGGATAGAGGGACCGAAAAATAGTTTAGTAATAAGAGAATTTGTTGGGTTTGTGACAAAAATTCATATAAAGATGAAGACCAGAAACCGAAGGAGGCGAAGACCGCCCGGGCGGACGGGGGATCGAGGGGCTCTGCTGGACTTTATGGAAAGTCACCCGCTGGAGAAGCCGTCCGAGCGGGACGCTCGAGCGGGCACGGGGAGCATCAGCAGTTTTCCTTGTTTCCAATTAGGTTTAGGTTTCCTTATGAGAGTGTTTCTTATTCCTATTAGGTTTCTTGTAGAGGAAGAGTTTCCTATTGTTAATAGGACTAGGTTTGATTTTTTATATAAATATGGAACTACAACCTAGGGAGATGGTGATCCCAATTCTAGAGAGAGAAGAGAGAATCCTACACAATTGTATTTTATTAGGAGAAGAGAGAGACTATAGAAAAAGAGTGTGGAAAAATAATAGAGAAGAGAGAGGTGAGGGATTGGTTGTCTTGTAAGGTTTATTATTAATAGAGAAGAGTCGTCTTTGCCTTAATTCTTTTGCTTACTTTTCTATTGTCTTGTTCATGAGATTGTTTTGTGATTGTCGTGACCACACAAGGAGAGTTCTAGGGCGGGTATATTGCTTGATCACCAATTATATCCCCAACAAGTGGTATCAGAGCTGAGGTTCGTGGTCCCATGGCAACTACAAGTAATTCGATGGGTGATGCACGGATCGCAATAGAGAGGTTTGATGGCAACAAGAATTTCAACCTCTGGAGGGTACGGATGAAGGATGCCTTGGTTCAACAAGGTGTTGCAGAGGCTTTACTTGGAAAAGTGAATAAACCTATTGGGATGACCAATGTAGATTGGGATCGGAGAAACTCAAGAGCTGTAAGCACCATACGCTTGAGTTTGGATGATGATGTAGTGTATGGCGTTATTGAAGAGACCTCGGTGGAAGCGATGTGGAAAAAGCTAGAGGATCTTTACATGGGAAAGAACTTCACCAACCAGCTAGTATTGAAGCAAGAGCTGTACTCGTTCAAGAAGAAAGAGGAGTTCGACCTTAAAGGTCACATCGACTTGTTCAACAAGTTGTTGTGTGACTTATCCAAAGTAGGAGTAAAACTCAACAATGAAGACAAGGCAATTATTTTATTAACCTCGGTAAAGTCTTCTTACCCACAGTTGTTTAGTACAATGCTCTACGAGAGAAATACTATTACCTTGGAGTAGGTGAAGATGGATAAAAAAAGAAGAGACGAAGGAGGAAGCATAAGCCCTTGTTGCTCGCAACGAGAAGAAGAAGAATTGGCGAGGAAAAAAAATCGGTAGAGGAGGTGGTGGTGAAGGAGCACGAGAAACTCGGCCGTGGAAGGAGAGAGAGTGTTACTGTTGTGACGAAATGGGCCACATGTCTTTTGATTGTCCTCAAATGAAGAAGGGTGCTGCTGCAAATGAAAAGGATGAGGGAAGAATTGATGTCGTTTATGACGATGCCATGTCAATCGCAAGTGAAGAGAAGAGGGCGAACGATTGGTTACTTGATTCGGCGTGTTTTTCCCATATTTGTTAACATAGAGATTGGTTCTCGTTCTATCAACCGATGGAAGGGAAAGTCTTTATGGGGGAACAATACAAGTGAGGAGGTGAAGGGAATTGGCACTGTCGTGATCAAGACTACCAACGACTTGCAAGGTTGCTAAACGATGTTCGCCATGTTCCGGGCTTAAAAGGAACGTAATCTCTTTGGGTGTGTTGGACTTAAAGGGATGCTCCATTGCAGTAGGTAAAGGCCTGATGAAGGTGAAGAGGGACTCAAGGGTCATGTTGATGGGTAGAAATGTTGTAAATTTGTATATCCTTTTAAGAAATACAATGGTGAGCAGAGTGGTCACCAAGGAGGTAAAAAAGACGTGAGAACCAGTGAAGAAGCTAGGTTCCAACGACAACCTTAGTGACATCAACCGTTTCTACAAGAGGTAAAGATGTAGGTCACACCAATAAGGCGAAGTTTGTGCGTTATTCCCATAGAGATGGCGAGAAGACACTACACCAAAAAGGGCAAATTGGCACCCTTTCGCGAATTTAATCTGGCACTGTTTGAAACAGTGCCAAAATTTGGCACGATTTTAGACAAATCTAGCGCTGTTTTTAACGGTTCCAAATATGGAGCTGTTTGAAACAGTGCCAGTTTGGAAAATCACAGTTCCGAAAAATCCCAAAATCATTTTACTTTTCACTTCCCTCCAACACACGTTGACTTAAAAAAAAAACCCCCAAAAAATTCACTTTACTTTCACTTTCTTGCTCTCTCTCTCCCCTCAGAAGTGAGAAACCCTAATAGTTAGAGGAAAAAGCCCACTGCCGCCCACCTCATATCTCCCCCTCACCACCAACGCCGTCGATGTCTACACCTCCGACGCCGCCAACGCTTGTAGTACTCTCTCTCTCTCTCTACTTCCTCTCCCCTCACAACTGTCGCAGAGATCGAAAGGGATTTCTTTTTGAGCGCCGGTCTCCCCTCTTTCCATTATCGATCGCTGCTCGCCGTCGTCAGTCACTGCTCTCCATCATCGGTCGCTGCTCGTCATCGCAGGTCTATGCCTGCTCGCTGCTGGTAAGTCTCTTGTTCTCGAGTTCTTTTTCTTTTCTTTTCTTTACTTGTTTTTTTTTTGAAACAAAACTCCAGTATCATATACAAATTTCCATTAAAAAACCAAAAACCATACCCCATCCAACAAATGTAAACAACAAACAAAAGCACAAATCAAGCTGTTTTGTTTTTTCTTTAGATGATTAGCCTTTTAATCTCAAATGACATTTTGAATCCTAGACATTTGAAACTGAGATGTGGCTCATATTCTTTGCTTACTAACCATTCGTTTGGTTTTTATTATATGATCAATTTATTTGCTTTGTGGTTTAGGATATGTTGTGTTGTGATTGATTGGGGGTTATTGCTAGTTTGCATTTGAGGTGTTTGATGAAATGTCTGTTCATAGTTGGCGGTTTTTTTTTCGGCTGCTGGTTAAACTGTTTTGGCTTGGGTGTGTGTAAAATATAAGGGGATGGCAAAGAAAAAAATGAGCTATAGAAATCACTTTACCATGGATTTGTCCTTCACATGAAAAAGAAAAGTCGAAAGAAAAAAAAAAAAAAAAAAGCACTCGACCCCATAATAGTTGTTCATATAACTAAAGAATTGATTTTGTGGTTTAGAAAAGAACCACTTATAATAGTTTTGTTTAGAAGTTCAACATATGGCCTAATTAGTATCTTTGTTGTTGAATTCTGTAAGTAGGCGTATTGGAAGCTGAGTATCTTTGTTGAATCTGATTTGGAGATGTTTGGGTGGATTTTCATGGTTAGTTCTCTTCTATTTTAGTTCTCAATTTTCAGTAATTTATTTTTCTTTTCTACTCAGTCTTTATTGTTAATTGTTCATAGAATTAGGTTCTCCCAATTTTTTTATTCCCTTCAAATAATTTAGGAATGGGGATATCTATCCAAAGCTCACTGAAATGCAAGTGTGTGTGTGTTTAGACAACTGAAATTGATTATAAACTGAAATTCCATATTTCATTTCATTTATAAATTTAGAACAACTTGGTAGTTGATTTAAAAGGATTCATTAAATTAGAAACCAAAGTAATATAGACTCACTTCTCACTTTTTCGATACTATGGGCATTAGACCGATCTCAGGGAGTGCCTGAACGATCGTAATGTATCCATCCCCCTTTGCTTTTCTTTGTTTTTGAGCATTTGCTCTTTCTTTTTTTTCCTTAGTGATACTCCCATACAATTTGAGGTACGTTATCTCCCTTGGTAATACTTTGTTTTGAATGAAAATATATCAGATTGAAAATACTAAGTATCCTCCTTTGCTTTTCTTGAGTTGTGAGCATTTGCTTTTTTTTTTTTTCTTTTTTTTCCCCCTTTGTAGAACCTTGCAGATTGCAGAACTTTACAGATTGTATTGATGTTTAAAAAGGGAAACTCAAGGACCTTATTGTAGATTGTATTGAAGTTCAACTCGGGATGGAGTAAGTTCTCATCATCTTCTACCTTCGATGTTGCTTTACAAACTCTGTTTTTTCTACATCCAAAGAATGAATGTAATCAAATATGATAACACCAGAGATGATAATTGTATAATGAATTACTTTCCCCAATATTGTTGCAATTGGCAAGTTGTCAAGTCATAGCTATACTACTGGACAAGTTTATTGCTATTACTATTTGTTGGGTTCGGAGCATATTGCTATAGTCATATTCACTTACGTTGAATAATGTATGCTTCCCAAATTTGAATCTCAAATTTCGTTCCCAAATGCTTTAACATTTCACATGCAATGGTATGGTATGTGGTACCCCGACTCCGGTCACAAGTTCGCAACATGGTACAATTATTAAAATATTTAGGAACTAAATTTGGAATTTAAATTTGGAAAGCATAGCATTACTCTTTAATGTTTGGTTGTAGGAGTTCGATTGTTTATCCATTTTCTTTTACAAGAATCAATATAAGTACTTCTTTTCTAGCTACCAGCCTACCTCCTATGCATTTTCCATTGTTTTTTATACACGTGTAGTTACATTGCCATTGTGGTGGACTTTTTAAAAACATTTTTGTTTCCTTTCAATGATTGGACTACTTATAAATTCAAGCTATTTGCTTGTTACTCATTACCTTTTGGGTATGCACCTTAGTGGTTACTTGCTACTGTTGCTACAAGACCATGCTGGTAAGATACATGTTATCAAAAAGAACAATTATAACATATAAAGAGTTTAAATTTTGCCTTAATTATCACAGTTAATTCTTATTACTGTACAGTCACGCACAAAATTTGGATATATTTTGAATATTATCACAGTTAATTCTTATTATCACAGTTAATTCTTATTAATTTCTATATTTTGAATATATACATTGGACCTAATTAACTGGAATGTATTTTAACTTTCCATTGAGTTTTCTTTCTAAAATTTGGCTTATTTTAATGTCAAACTAGAGAAAAGAAGCTGATTTTCAGAAAACTTACTCGGAAAAGGCATTTTTACAAGTTCTTGCAAATACAGCTGCGCCAAAAAACTCTCAAAGAAGGTACTCCTGATTGGGTTTTTTTTTTTGTTTTTTTGGTTTGGGAAGAGGAAATTCACTCACAGAGCCCCACACTAGCATATATTGCTAGATGATGTGGGTTGCGTCTAATACTACCACGTTATTGATGCTTCTAATGTGATTTATTTCATGGATACATCTTTTAGTTTTATAGTTTATATACATCACTTTTTCATTACTAATAAAACATTTGCTGATTTGGTTGACTTGTAAGATCTCTATGGAATTCTAATAAAATAGAACAGGGCTCTATGCCCTCTTTATTTCTGCTTTTTATTTGTGTGCTTGGTAATACTAATGTTTTACTTAGATCCGTTGTTGCTAAACATTTTTATGTTTTCAGTTTCAGGTGCAAGGAATACATTTGGAAGTTGTAACTTTGAGCAAGCCAGCATTGCGCATTAAAAATGAAGATGGATTTAGACCATTTTGGCAAGGGAATCTGGTCACGATTGGTTATCGTCTTTTGGCAAGGGGATCTGGTCACGATAGGTCATCGTCTTCCTTATTTTCTGTCATCTTAACACCACAAAGTATTAGAAAAAATCTGTTGTATATTTCATTTGGGATAATGCATGAGTACCTATTCAATGCACCATGTGTATTATTTGTATTCTTGTGTAATGTAATAGTTCATTTGGATTATGTTTGTTGTGTATAGTTATCGATGTATACATGTTATGTTTCTTAGAAATTAATTACGCTTGTAAATTAGGTGTGAGTGTGAAATGTAAATTAGGTGCAAATAAAAATTGAGAATCATGTGTATAAATTAATTATTTTTTTTACTCTCAATTAAGAACTGGCACTGTTTTAAGCAGTGCCAAAAGCGTGCCAAATTAATGTACCCGACATATACGCATGGCAAGATCAAAAGTTGCCACGTGTCAACAAGCTGTCTTGAAATTCTGGCACTAGTATAATCAGTGTCAAAAAAGGGTGCCAAATCTCTAAATCTGGTACCCTTTGACCAAAATCTGGCACTGTTCAAAACAGTGCCAAAAAAATTGGATCCCCTGTTTTTGGCACTGAAAAAAGCAGTGCCAGATTTGGTCAGGCACTGTTTAAAACAGTGCCAGTTTAGCGTTTTTGGTGTAGTGAGAAGAGTTGGGCAATCGTGCGATGTTCCTAAAAAGATGACAAGAAGAGATGTTGGGCAATCGTACGTTGCTCCCATGGTGATGGTGAGATGAGATGTTGGGCTAAAGTCCAACCTTAAGGTGATGACGATTACCATGATGAAGATGATGATGTTAGCGATGGCCTTGATGTAGCTTCAAATTTTCTTGAATCCATAGATGATGAGGATTTGAGAAACAACAAGTCTACGTAGATGATGATGTAGAGGTGGCAAAGAGGACGAGGAGATGAAGATTGATAAATAACCCGAAGACAACAAAGATGATGATGATGAAGATTTTCATCAATGTGAAGAGTGTCGGGTGTGGGACAAAAACTCATATGAAGACGAAGACGAAGACAACGACAAGAAACCAAAGGAGGCGAAGACCGCCCGGGCAGATGGGGGATCGAGGGGCTCTGCTGGACTTTCTAGAAAGTCGCTCGCTGGAGAAGCTGCCCAAGCGGGCACGGGGAACAATAGCAGTTTTCCTTGTTTTCAAATAGGTTTAGGTTTCCTTATAAGAGTGTTTTCTATTCCTATTAGGTTTCTTATAGAGGAAGAGTTTCCTATTGTTAGTAGGACTAGGTTTGGTGTTTCTATATATATGGAACTACAACCTAGGGAGATGGTGATCCCAATTTTAGAGAGAGAAGAGAGAATCACACACAATTGTATTTTCCTAAGACAATAGAGAGGCTAGAAAACAATAGAGAAGAGAGACGTAAGGGATTGGTTGTCTTGTAAGATTTATTATCAATAGGGAAGAGTCGTCTTTGCCTTAATTCTTTTGTTTGCTTTTCTATTGTCTTGTTCGTGTGATTGTTTTGTAATTGTCGTGACCACACAAGGAGAAGTCTTGGGCGGGTATATTGCTTGATCACCAATTATATCCCCAACAAAATTTTGGTGATCATGTCACGTAGGCATGAGCTAATAGGATTGACTCATTTGGGTGGGATGCACACCCCTATATGCGAAAAGTTATCCCATGAGTCCATCACGTGGTGTGACGGCCTATTGTTGACCGTCAATCAGGGACGAATCCAGAAATCTAGTCTAGGGGGGGCGAAAATATACGGGGGTTCGGGGGTAGCTCCCCCGAAAAAAAAAATTTTGGCGTTTACTTATACATTTTTGATAAAGAGATAACTATATAAGGGAGAAAAATATAAACAATTTGAATTAACAAGGTATGGAGCAATTTGTAAACTAAATTCAAAATTTACATTTGTAAATACACCAAACTTTTTCAAAAATTACATATACACATCAGTTTTTTTAAAAAAAAATCTAAGGGAGAGGCGAGCTTAATAATTTAGAAAAAAATTTAGGGGGGGCGAGAACGTGTATTTACGAATAATACTAGTATAATTAAGTATTTTTTTCCAAATTTGACCGCCCCCCCTCGCCCCTCCTAGATCCATCCTTGCCGTCAATCACTATAGGTACACGTGAGACCCACAAGATCAATGTTCCACAGTCGCCCATCACATTATGTGATGGTGTGACGGGATCATGGGATAATTTCTCCACTTTTTGAACGTGGTTCACCCAAATTAGCTAATCGTATTTGCTGCTCTAAAACAATTCTCCATCGCATAGGAGCCTTTCAGTGCTTTCACAATACCGAATGAAAGAAAATTCCATTTGTAAATACTTCTTCCTAGTTCTGCTATATTAAAGGTTCTTGGTAGACGTGAACTCAAGAAAGTTTCGATTAGTCAGATTATAAAATGCGAGCGTGACAAGACAATGTGTCATGGTAGAAAGAAAAATTTGGAAATTACTTGGGAATTCATAGGGATCCGCAACCATATTATGCCGCATCAGGTTTAATTAACATAACCATAGTTGTTTTCCTATCTCTCTTTTAACTAACAATCAAATAGATTTTTTTTTTCTCACTCTCATTACTTATTCTATTATATATAAATTAAAGGCTCGCATGGTAACGTTGTGATTTTTGGTTTTGTGGTTTTTGATTTTAATTTTAATTTTTTGTATTGATCACAGTCAACTTTCAATATAAAAAAATAGAAATAAAAATTGAAAACCAAAACTAAGGGCTTGCATGGTAACGTTTCTTGTTTTTTAAAAACGAAAACCAGTTTGATTTTTTTTTTTGAAAAAAAAAAATAAAAACTTGTTTGGTAACATTGTTAGATTTTTTTTTTCAAAAAAAAAAACAAAAATAGGAAACTCAAAACGACTTTTTGTGTTTTCATTTTTTATCCAAAATTTGAAAACGTTTTTTAAAAATAAAAAACAAAAACGTTATCAAATGTGTTTTCAATTTTCGTTTTTTAAAAAACAAAAACAAAACAGAAAACGACAATGTTACCAAACGAGCCCTAAAACGTTACCATGCGAGCTAAATAAACATATTTCCAATAGTGGGTGTATATATATAGAGATCTATGTACATGCATGTCTATTCACAAAGTATGGAGTACAGCATAGACCTAAGATATGCAATCCCTGGGTTTCTACATCTCATATTCATTTACGTACTTCCCAAACTCAACCTTTGGAACATTAATTTCTCTCCCTTGCTTCTCATTTTCATCTCTTCAATCCTCTTTCTCTCTATTTCCTTCAATCTTGTTCTCAACTTCACACTCATAACTAAGACAATTCGCGTTCAATTCGGTGACTTCTCATTTCTTGTGGCTCTTTCATTGATCTTCTCAATCTTTATGCCACCACCACATTTTTGGATTTCATATATAATCACAATATGTATATCTCCATGGTATGGCACGTCTATTACTCTGAGTAAGCGCTATTTCTCCTGGGTTTATCAAATCCTACAAGCCATTCCTGCTCTCTATGTTATTTGCTTCACTGAGCAACAAGAACACCAAGACCAAGAACCTCCTCATGTTGAAGTTGAAGTTGAATTGGTTTAACTAAGTTTCTGTCTGTCCCTCCACACACACACACATGCATACATATATATATACTCGCAAATATTTAATTACACAAAACTAAAGATATATTCTTGTGTTCCCAATAACTTCCAATCATCATCCCCAAAATTGCACCGCTATTCTCTCTCTCTCTCTCTCTCTCTCTCTCTCTCTCTCTCTCTCTCTCTCTCTCTATATATATATATATATATAATATGTTTATTTGTCAACGTTAGTGCAGTGCATTAAAACATGGAAACACAGAAGATGGAAGGCAACATCATCAGGGGCAGCCAATAATCCAATCCAAGTCTCTCTCTCTGTGTGTGTAGATATAAGTTTCTCGGGTTTTGGGTCTTTTGCTTTTGTCCACATGTTTTAGGTATGAGGAGGTTTGCTTTATGGGGCGGAATATAAGGCTAATGTTTTTGCCAGTACTGGGTAGACTGTAAGTATATGGTCTTCGGACTCACATGGTGTTTAAATTGTATATATTGTGCATGTTGTAATTAATCTGATGCTTTGCATCCTTAATACAAGCTTCATTGCTGTTAATATATATATATATATAAAAGTTGACTGCATGGATTTTGACTGAATAGGTATTCGAAATTTCAACAGCCTAACAATGCACTTGCGGCGGGGTTTGTGGCGACCCTCAATGTTCCCAAATATTCAATGACTAAGATGCATATATAGTTGCAAATTAACAGTTAAATTGAATGCTAAACTTTATAAATATACCTAGTTTGTAAAGTAAAAAAAAAAAAATTTAAAGATCAAAATTAAAACCCTATCAACTCTTTCTTTCTTTCACTGGGATAGCCATCCTCAGGCCGTAGAACCACCACCAATATTGTCACTCCCATCACCATCTCCACCATTCACGACCGACGACTAGCTACAAAATTAATCCAAGGAGTACTAGAATTATATATAGAAAATAAACCTAGAAACCATGCATGCTGCAACAACTAGAGCAAGAACTACACATTTTTTTTTTTTGATGTACATACATATAAACAGACCAGTATTGTGGCTCTAATCAATAACTATCTAACTTATACGCACACATACAAGGTTTCAAGGTTTAGGGTGAGGATTTCTTTGAGGTCGTATCAAGGTGTCATCCATTTTATGGCGCTTGTTGTTGCAAGGCTCTTTCCTTTGTTGTTCATGGTTTTTTTTTTTTTTTTTTTTCCCATAGTCTACTTCATATTGAAATTTTCCATTCTTGCCGAGCCAAAAAAAAAAGGGTAAATTACACGGACCTCCCCTGAGGTTAGGTCAATTACAGGGACCTCCCTCGTGGTATGCAAAATTACACTGACCTCCCTTGAGGTTTATAGTTGGGTAACACTGACCCCCTTCCGTTACACTGACCTCCCTTGTGGTATGCAAAATTACACTGACCTCCTCTGAGGTTTGACAAAATTACACGGATCTCCTCTCTAATTTGAATAATTGAACTCCGAATTGGGTTTTGGGTTTTCATTGTCTGTTATAATTAATGGGCTATTTAATTCTTGCAGTTTGGAGATTTTATAGAATAAACATTTGGAGTGCAGTTTTGCTCACCCCAAAATTGTTTATCCAACTCTCACATTGGTTAATAAAAAGTCATAGGTCCCACTACATTAACCAAATGAAGAATTGGATGAGCAATAGGTGAACAATTTGGAGGTGAGCAAAAATGTTTTGATCAACCAAATTTTTTAATTAACAAAAATAATTTTGTAGTTGGGTGGATTTTGCACAATTTTGAAAATCTAACGGCTAGGAAGTGCCTTCTTACATAAGAAGCAGCTTTCCATAGCATTACTCTTTTTTTTTTAATAATTAAGTTTAAGTTCACTTTATGTGTCAATTTTAGAATATAGTTTACTAATTTTTTTAGAAGGGAGAATTATTGAAAAGGATAATTATGGAACACTTGTTAAGTTTAAAGACAATTTAAAAGTACACTTAATAAAAAAGACAAAAAGTTAACAGCTGGTGCTCGCACAGTATAAGTGCGCGCTATAACATCTCCCATGCCCCCATAAATTTAAACTCACATGCATAACATCTCCCTCACGTGCGGATGTTGTTGCCTTCAGCCACTCACACCGTGTGAGTGGCCGTACCATATGATATCTATTTTGAAAATATTTTTAAACTTTAAACATCCATAACTTTTGATCTACAACTCTGTTTTTCTCAAATTTTATACTGTTGGAATCGTATTGATGAGAGCTATAAAACTAGTACCATTGTTGATATGTTTTGAGCAAAAAAAAAAAGATGACATTTTACACGCCTTGTTCAGTTGTTTCTGAAAAACTTGAATTTTCACTTAATATTTGTGTACGCGTTCAGTGACATTTCACATACTTTTCATGTAAGTGAAATGTAAGACGAGCAATGTACCGTATCATTTCCAATTTCGAAAAAAAAAAATTAAACTTTAAGCATCCATAACTTTTTACCTACAACTTCATTTTTCGCAAATTTTATACCGTTGGAATCGTGTCAACGAGAGCTACAAAACTAGTATCATTGTAGATATGTTTTGAGAAATTTTTTTTTGTATTTTTACATACATGAATAATAAGTGAATTTCAATTGATATACATAAAATATTAAGTGAAATTTCACTGAATACATGAAAAATATTAAATGAAATTTCACCCAGTTTGTGTTCATGGCGATTAGCTTAGGGTATTATGAGACCCTCATGTACTAAAAAGTGAATTTTCACTTAATATTCATGTATTAATAAGTAAACCTTCACTTAATAAGTGAAAATTCACTTTAGAAAAACATCATGAAACTAAAAAGCAATCTTGAGCTTTTAAAGCTCAATTCTAGAGCTTTTAAAAGCTCCCCCCAAAAAAGCCCTAAGTTCAATTTTTGCAAAACTCATAAACTAGTTACCAAATGAATTAACATGAAATTGTGCTTTAAAAAAGGAGAAGCACCAAAATGGGGGCCAAACTAAGCCTTCATGAGGTAGCAATAGCTTTATTGCTATTCATCTTTTTTATTTTATTTTTTTCTATGGTGCGTGCACTTATACCGTTAGATTTCTTTTGTCCTTTTTAAAAAATGGTCAAACCAATTGGAGTTTTAAATTTTGAGAGTTACTTGTAGGGATTTTCCAACAATAATCTATTTTTAGAATTTAAAAAATATCAACAATAGAAAAAAATAAAAATTGAAGATCATCGACAAAATTATAAAAAATTTAATTTACCAACTAAGAGTTACACTACACCAAAAATGCTAAACTGGTACGTTTCGAGTTTTTTCATCTGACACTGCTTAAAACCGTGCCAAGATCTGGAATGGCTTTATGCCAATTTGGCTCAGTTATAAACCTTGCCAAATCTGGCAAGGTTTCAAACAGTGTCAAATGTACACATTAAAAATAAAAACGTGCCAAATGAAAATAAAAATGTTGATCACGTGAAGCCGCCATTGGCAAAAGATTGAAAAGAGGGTATCTGTTCAAAATTCACATCAAAAAAAAAGAGAGAGAAAAACAAAAAAGGGAGAAAACCCTTGGCGATGCCACACCGCGCCTGATCACCATGTCGCCGATGCCTCACCACCACGTTGCTGGCACTTCCTGGGAAGATTGAGGTAATGATCTCTCTCTCTCTCTCTCTCTCTCTCTCTCTCACACACACACACACACACACATATATACATACACACACACTAAATTGATCGCAACTTGTACATATTGCTGCTTTTGCTTTACTCTCAGAAATTGACTCCATTCCTCTCAGCCACGCTAACTCCTTTCTTCTTCTCCAGTAAGATCTCCGATTAGGTATTTGATCTCGTCTCTCTCTCTCTCTCTCTCTCTCTCTCTCTCTCTCTCTGAGGTAACCATCCTTATAACCTAGGGTTGAGTTTTGAAGATCTAGGGTTTTGTTTTGAAACCTAGGGTTTTGAGTTTTGAAGATCTAGGATTTTGTATTGAAGATCTAGGGTTTATTGTGTGAATACATTGATTTGCATATGTTTTGTTTTGTTCTTTGATTTGCATCTCAGGTACGCTCTCTACTCTTTAGGTTCTAATGTCCATTTATGCCCAAAACTAATCATCCTCCAAACTAATCTTGGAAATTATTTTTCCTGTAATCTAATCCATTGTGCTTTGAGACACTGAGTATTTAGTAGATGGAAGCAATCTATCTAGAGTTAGGCAAGCTGATATACTAATTATTTGTTTTAAAGATTGGGAATTTTCCATTCACTACAAACTGATTGTGAAACATCTTGGTAATTCTACAGAGCTAGGTAAAGTGTCTATTAGATATCTTTGTTGAAGTTTTTCTCAAATTCGTGTAGGAATCTTTTACCACAACTTCACTTAGCCTTTTCATTTTTTTTTTTTCTCCTTATTGCCATCTTTGTTTGGAGTTTTTCTCCTATTTAGTTGTCATTCTCAACAGTTCTTGGAAATTTGAGAGTTCTAATATGTTGCAACTACAGGGAATGGAGTTAGTAGCTATCCTTTTTTTGTTTTGTTTTTTTTTAAACCATGGAAAGTAAGAAGCACTGAATATGTTGTTCTCTCTTTGCTTGATGCATTTCATTACTTTGCTGTAGATTCTTCAATAAACTGCATTGTTTAACCATGTTCTCTTTTGAGTATAAGTATTGTAAAGTCACCTATCAGACTTGTCACCTTAACACTTGGAAATTCTCTGTTAGCAAGTTTAGAAACTGACAGTTTCTGAAACTTGGAAGAAAGTTACAGCTACATCTGGAGATATGAGGAAGCTTTGTGTATTTGCAGGTTGGTTTTTATTGTAATGTTATACCTAATTGCTACCTAAGATGAATTTGTATTCTCAAGAGACAAAATTGTGAGTGGTAGAAACTGCTTTCTTACAGATTATGGTGTTATGAGATGGATGTTGATTCAAAGTAGTGCATAACTGACTTGAATATAGGCAATCATAATTAGGTGTGCCAAGAAGTGCAATTGAGATGCTAGAAACAAAGTTCAGAGATTCTACTAGCAACATAAATTTGTCATCACCAAAAATCGAGTTCTCTGATCAGCAGACTACTTCAGCTGGTCATCGAGAAACCAACATTGTAAGAACTCATAATTGAGATAAATATTCCCTTTCCCTAAGCATAGACTTATGTTTCAAAAAGTGTTTGTTCATATTACTTTTGAAATTGTTAGCTACGTGAGAAAATTTTCAATTTGGCTACTGGGAATAATGTGTATTGTGTTATGATTGTTTTCCGAGACTATACAATAACTTTCTTTTCATAAATTTAATTGATTATATCAACTATCATCTTCTCTAATGTTGCAATTCTTGGATTATGTTGCAGGTGAGGTTGATCATATGACTGTTGCTTTATCGAAGTCATTTAGATCACCAATAGTAGGACGCTATACAATCTCTTCTATAACATCAACACGTATCTTCGTGCTAATACAATGAGGGCTTATTTGCTTTAACATGACCTAAATTATGTGTTTCCTATTCATAGACATGCATAAATACCGAAGCTTAGAATGTTTATTTTCTTGCATATCATATTTCCCTTCGCTAGTCACACTTCAAACTAGCACAGTTGGTGCTATATGGGGGATGTACAGACCCTCCAATGGCATTGCACTTACCACTTGCAGTTCAAGACCTTAGTTCGATCACTCATATCTTCTCTACCCGATATGGATAAATACAATAGTAACTTCCTCTAGGAGTGCTTATCTGGCTGTTGACTTTATCTATTGTAGACGTTATCTACTTTCAGTTGATAGAATCCCTACCAAGAAGTAAAATGTAAAATGGCCACCACTCTTAATGGTAGATTCTAGGAGCTGGACCCTAATTGATAATCTGAGTCATAATGAGTGGGAATGGTCCCACGGCTAGCTGAGGATCTACTACTAAGTTTGTACAGGCCAATTAGTGTGTGTGCTTTTGTATTCAGGAAGGGTTCGATAATTGTTTCTGGCCACCACTCTTAATGGTAGATTCTAGGAGCTGAGAATGAAGCTGACTTCCATAGTTTGAAGTCCACTGTAGAGGATTGGTGGTCCTAAATCTAATCATTTAAAATATATCATCTGGCTTGTTGACATGACAGACTTTTGACAATTTTGTGCAAGGCTTATTGCCATGTTATTGTTTATGACTTGATGGTAATTCCCTTGGGTGTGGCAACTGCTATGAGAACTGAGTGATTTAAGAAAATTTCCTCTTGGATGATTGATATTTTGAAGGATATGGAAGCGCACTAAAGTTGAGTTCACCATTTTTTGCTTCTAGCTCCGAACTACATTTTTTTTGTATGATCATTCTTTTGTACCTATGATATCTCCATGCGGAAGGAATTTTGCTCATACCTGTGAGTTTTCAAGATAATTTTTATCCCTATAGCTTTAGACCCATCTCAGACCGTTGGATGGCCTCAGCTTCTGGGGCCACTTTTTTGAGTTGTCGATGAGTGTGCTGAAAGTAAACCTGTGACTGCCTAGGGCATGTAGCCTGTTGTTTGTGGAGGTTCTTTGTTGAGGAGGTATGGTGATTGGAAGATAAGGAAACCTGAAAGAAACAAAATCCATGACATGCAATATCTTCACGTAGAAAATTTGCAGGAAAACAATGTGCAACAGCTGAAAAGCTTAAAACAAGCTAAAAACAAGCCAAAAATAGTCAAATTTAAATATACTTCTTTGTTTATTTTGTGTTATTTTGATTAGCAGCTCAACGTTTGTCACAGCCCGGTCCCACAATAGCGGAACCGGAGCCCGTGGCACGCCACCGAGGCTAAACCAATTCATTAACGTTCCCAAAATTAGGTTTGAAGAACACACGCAGCGGAAAAACAAAACACATTTTTAAAACCAGAGGTTCAGTCGACTGGGTCGGGACCTCAGTCGACTGAAGCAAGCAGAAACAAAATGAACACATTAACCTTCAGAGGTCCAGTCGACTGAGGCATGGCCCAGTCGACTGCTTTTGCCATAATAAGAAGCAGTAGCTAAACTGCACTGTCCCGTCGACTGCCCCGTCGACTGCTCCGTCGACTGCCCCGTCGACTGCTTTTACCATATTAAGAAGCAGTAGCTACACTGCATTGCCCCGTCGACTGCCCCGTCGACTGCTTCTCTGGCAGCAGCCCAGTCTGCAGAATTTCAAGTTTTAAAAGCTTCCTAACTTCCACCAATGATCAACCACTCAATCCAAACTCAATCCAAAGTAATCCTAGCTGTATTAAAACATTTCTAAAGTAGGATTACAACATGTCACTAACTATTACAATGTTTAAAAACCATTCTATCATACGAAGTTAAACATAAGTTAAAACGATAAGAATTCTTATTACAACATTCTATTGTATCAAAACTACAAGGTTAACATTCAAGTTGCCTTCTAAAAGAACTCCCAACCCACGTACTCACTTCTCCGATTCCTCGCCAGCATTAACACCTGAAATGGTTATTTGAATAACCATAGATATTCGATTTGTTTAAGCTAACGCTTAGTGAATAAAACAACATATGCATATGAATGATAAACATGCTTGCATTCACATCTCTACATTTCATACTAGTCGCCGGAGACTCACGTGCCCGTCCATACTCCCAATCCGCGACTCCTCGCCAATAAGTCCACGCGAAAGGGTAAGACCCACGATTCTTCTCTTCAATCCTGCGACCTTAATGCCTATATCGGCTCCACAAAATGGCACGGTGACCACGTGCTCCTTCTGACCCAAATAAGCAACTTAACATGCTCAAATACATATCACCATGCTCGTGGTAATCAAAACATTTCATCGTACTATTGGGCCTACTTATCAATATAAATGCCCAATATGAACTACACAAGATATCTCTAAGAATTAATACATGCTATTCAAACATAACATGAATACATGTCAAGAAACCATTCTAAAAACATAGTTGAATCACTCACCTCCGATTAACGCTCCTATAATTCAATCTGAAGAAAACCCGTGCATAAAGAACGTGCAGAAGTCCGTCTAGTACAATTCCTATGGATCAAAATTCCATTTATCAACTTTTATGAAAAATTCTATAAAACAACTTTTCAGAAAACTTGGCCAAACAAGCCCTAACATATATCAAAACGAAGCTCTTACCTCGAGGAGCTCAAATATGAAATATGGGAGAAAACAAACTGACGGAAGGTCGTCGTTTGGCGTCGCAAAGCTCTAAGCTCCCAAAATCTCCCTTGGCCTCTTTTTGGAAACTTAAGTTAGAAGTTATGAAAAATATCTCAACCATCTCTATCTATATATAGGCAAAACTCTCGGGAATTACGTTTACCTCCCCACGAGTTTTCAAAACTCCTAATTAGTCTCTGAAACTTTCTATACAGCTTATTCATAGCTTTATAAGTGAAACCTCAACATTATAAAAGTTTTCGACTAAGTTTCGTTTGGTCGCTAAAACGCGAATTTCTACATGACGTTTCCGAAGTTGTTAATTAGCCTACTAAATTAATAGCGTGTTCATTCGTCCTCACCTGGATACTTAATCTAACAACAGAAATAAATTCTAAAACAGAAAATAATACAGATATTGAAATACACAGGTAAACATTTATTTCCAGATAAACATTTAAAGTATTCCTCAGTGACCGTCTCATACTCGGAGAGACGTCACAACAACAAATCCTCAATCACCACAGTTTCAAAGGGTTCTCTAATACAGACACCCAAATCAACTCGTGAGTCAAAACTCACCCAAACATGTGTCATAAGATACGCCACATCACATTATCATGCATGACAATGTAATGCAAAAGCAATAACACAAATGTGGGTGTTATAATACTCTCCCCCTTAAAAGAAGTTTGTCCCCAAACTTATACCTCATGTCTCGAAAAGGTGCGGATACTGGGTACGCATCTCATCTTCTATTTCCCACGTCATCTCTTCCGTAGTTTGACTACGCCATAACACTTTCACTTTCGATATTACTTTATTTCGTAAGACTTGATCCTTCCGGTCTAAGATCTCTACCGGATATGCGACATACGTTAAATCATTCTGAATCTCATTCGATGTCGGAGTCATCACTTGATCTCTATCTTCCACTAATTGTTTGCGTAACAACGACATGTGAAACACGTTATGCACTTGAGCATACTCACTCGGCAATTTCAAACGATAAGCTACGGGTCCAACTCTCCCAATAATCTCAAAAGGTCCTACATACCTCGGGTTGAGTTTCCCGTATCTACCAAATCTGGTTATTCCCTTTGAAGGTGACACCTTCAAATACACTAAGTCTCCCACGTCAAATTCCAACGGTCGTCGACGCTTATCGGCATAACTCTTATACCTACTCTGAGCTGTCAGTAACCGTTGTCGAATTACCGTTATCTTATCCGTCGTCTCTTGTACAATTTGCGGCCCTTCAATCATTCTTTCTCCGACTTCCGTCCAACTAATCGGTGAACGACATACACTACCATATAAAGCTTCATAAGGAGCCATTCCAATACTTGACTAAAAAATGTTGTTATATGCGAACTCAATTAACGGTAGGTGGTCTTCCCAATCACCCTGGAAATCAAGTACACATAACCGAAGCATGTCTTCCAAAATCTGGATTACTCTCTCTGATTGGCCATCAGTCTGAGGATGAAAAGCGGTACTAAAGTGCAATTTGGTACCCATTGCTTCTTGCAAGGCTCTCCAAAACTTCGACGTAAAACTACTATCCCTATCCGAAACGATAGAAACTGGGATACCATGCAGTCTCACAATTTCGCGAATATACAACTTATCTAACGTCATTGGCTTAGTAGTTCGGAGTGGTAAGAAGTGCGACGACTTCGTCAAATGATCAACGATCACCCAAATAATAGTGTTCGATCTCTTCGACCTCGGAAATCCACTAACAAAATCCATTATTATGTGCTCCCATTTCCACTCGACTATCGGTAACGGTTGTAACAATCCCGAGGGTACTTGGCGTTCGGCCTTTACTTGTTGACAACTAGTACAACGCGAAACATAACGTGCTATTTCTCTCTTCATTCCCGGCCACCAATAAACATGTCTCAAGTCTCTATACATCTTGGTACTTCCCGGGTGAACGGTATACTTTGTATTGTGTGCTTCCTCTAGGATGTTTCGCTTCAACTCTTTCTCACTAGGTACACAAATTCTACCCCTCAATCTCAACACATTGTTCTCAAACGTGAATCCCGGTTATTTGCCCATTGGAATCTCATCACAAATCTTCTTCAAAGCCACGTCTTGAAGTTGTTTCTCTGCGATCTCGTGAATCAAGAGTGGTTGTGCCACCATCGTCGACATCAAGCCACTTTCAATCCTCGGTATCACTTCAAGCTCCAAATTCTCCATATCTCATATCAGTTCTTTCTGAGAAGTCAAATCTGATGCGGTGTTGGTTGGTACTTTACGACTAAGAGCATCGGCGACGACATTCGCCTTGCCCGGATGATACTGAATTGACAAGTCATAGTCCTTCATCAACTCTAACCATCTCCTTTGCCTCATGTTCAAATCTCGTTGTGTAAACAGGTACTTCAAACTCTTGTGATCCGTATAGATCTCACATTTCTCCCCATATAGGTAATGACGCCAAATCTTCAATGCAAAAATCACGGCGGCCAATTCTAGATCATGTGTTGGACAATTCTTCTCGTGCGGTCTAAGTTGTCTCGATGCATAAGCAATGACTTTATCACCTTGCATAAGAACGCAACCTAAACCTCTATATGAAGCATCACTGTAAATAATAAATCCTTCAGTCCCTGACGGAACGGCTAAAATTGGTGCTTTCACTAGTCGACCCTTCAACTCTTGGAAACTTTCTTCACATTCTGGACTCCAAACAAAAGCAATATCTTTCCTCATTAACTGTGTCATCGGCATTGCTATACGCGAAAAGTCTTTTACAAATCTCCGATAATACCCAGCTAATCCTAGGAAACTTCTGATGTCTGTCACATTCGTTGGTCTCGCCCAGTTGGTAACTGCTTCTATCTTCTGAGGGTCTACAGAAATTCCCTTTGTCGACACTATATGTCCAAGGAAAGCTATTTCAGTCAACCAAAACTCACACTTCTTCAATTTGCCAAATAATCTCTTTTCACGCAATCGTTGTAAAGCTAATCGCAAATGATGCTCGTGATCTTCAACGCTTTTGGAGTAGATTAGGATGTCATCTATGAACACGATAACGAACTCATCTAAATAATCCTTGAAGACACGGTTCATCAAGTCCATGAAAGCAGCTGGTGCATTAGTCACTCCAAATGGCATAATCAAAAATTCAAAGTGACCATAGCGAGTCCTGAAAGCTGTCTTCTCAACATCTTTCTCTTTGACTTTCAACTGATGGTAACCGGATCTCAAGTCGATCTTCGAAAATACCTGAGCCCCTTGTAACTGATCAAACAAGTCATCTATTCGTGGCAACGGATACTTGTTCTTGACGGTCAACTTATTCAACTCTCGGTAGTCGATGCACATACACATTGTTCCATCTTTCTTCTTCACAAACAAGACTGGAGCTCCCCACGGTGAAACACTCGGTCGAATAAAACCCTTCTCAAGTAGTTCTTGTAACTGAACCTTCAATTCTTTCAACTCTATTGGTGCCATTCGGTACAGCGCTTTAGATATCGGTTATGACTCTGGTACTACTTCTATTGTGAACTCAAGTTCTCTGTCAATCAATACGTCGGGTAACTCATCGGGAAAAACATCTGGAAATTCTCGAACTACTGAAATGTCTTCTATTAGTGGTCCAAGAACTCGCGTGTCGACAATTGAACATAAGAGACCCGAACAACCCTTCTTCAACATCTTACTTGCTTGTATCGCCGATATCAAGTACGGTGGTACGATCACTCCCTTACCCTGAAAAGTAAACTATTCTCACCCTGACGGATAGAAACTAACCCGTTTCTGTTCACAATCGATTCTGGCTTGATTAACCGACAACCAATCCATACCCAAGATAACATCAAAGTAATTCACCGTCAACGGGATCAAATCAACGCTCAAGACTTTATCACCTATCTTGATTTCACATGACTTGAATATCGAAGAAGTAACTAGCGGTTCACTACTAGGCAATGATACACACAAGTCATATCCTAGCGGTTCTGACTTAACAGTTAAATGCTTAACAAAATTTCGTGATACGAATGAATGCGTTGAACCAGAATCCATAAGTATACGTGCAGGATACGAACAAATAAGAAGAATACCTGATACGACGGTATCATCCGTATTCCCCGACCTGAGCTGAAAATATCATCCTTGTTGTTGCGCGACTCCTTTCCCTTTATCCACTCAAGGTTCTACTCTTGATCCGCTTGGCACACTCGATGCCCCGGTACTCATTCCCGGTTGTCTCTTACTCGGACAGTTCTTTGCTATGTGTCCCGGTTGTCCACACTCAAAACATTTTCCTCTCGTTTCTGGGTTGTAACTCTTGGTGTTAGAGGTTGCATTTGGTGTAGTCGAATTTGCGTTCAAAGGACAATTCCTAGACACATGCCCCAATTGTTTGTAAAAATAACAAGTGGTCAATTGATAGCATGTTCCTCTGTGTCGCAGGTTACATGTCGGGCAGAACGGTCTCGAGTCCCCCATGAATGTACTTCCTCCTTGACTACTCATATATGATCCCGAACCTTGCGTAAACGGTTTCTTCGCATTCCCTTGACTCTTACCCCGACTGTCATTTGCTCTCTTCCCTTGTTGTCCCTGTCGATATCTGTCGACACTTTTCTCAGCAATACGAGCAGCTTCCTCAACGAGAGAAACGGTCGGATGTTGTAACATATCCACACGGCCACGGATATTCTCCCTAAGTCCTTCCTCAAACTTACGAGCTTTATCCCTATCAGTCGGAACGGTAGTCTTCCCAAATCGTAATAAGGCATTGAAACGAGAAACATACTCATCCACGGTCATATCTCCCTGAACCAAACTCGCAAACTCTTGACGTTTCTAAGTATAAGCAGATTGTGGAAAGAAACGTTTGTTGAATTCTTCTTTAAATGCTTCCCACGTGGTCGGCTTCCCTTGTTCAAGTACGTTGTTCCACCAATCCAATGCTTCGCCCATCAACGTATCGGATGCGCATAAAATTTTCTCCTCATCGGTACATATTACCTGACGGAAATGTCTTTCCATGTCCATCATCCAATGATCGGCCAAGTCTATGTCAACTTGTCCATAATACAAGGTCGGTTTCCGCTTATGAAACTGTTCCACGATTGTGTGTTGAGGTCGCGGTGCCAGTGGAGGCTGAACGTTCATCCGTTCTCTTTCACTTACCGCTTGTATGAAATTTCCCACCATATTCACTATTTGGTCCATCCGCGAATGCGGTGACAATTCTCTTGGCGGATCAGTAATAATGTTTCAAATATTCCCCTGGTGAGTTCAATGCATAATGACCATGCATGCTATGCCACAATATAGATATATGTGCACAGTTCATCACAATCAACAAATGCTAACACATGAAGCATTCCTACAATGATAACAATTATCTCCATAGTTACACACTCCACTCGACGTCACTCAGCATATATAACGTCACTCGTTCCCAAGGCTCTAAACTTAAGCTCTAATACCACTAAATGTCATAGCCCGGTCCCACAATAGCGGAACCGGAGCCCGTGGCACGCCACCGAGGCTAAACCAATTCATTAACGTTCCCAAAATTAGGTTTGAAGAACACACGCAGCGAAAAAACAAAACACATTTTTAAAACCAGAGGTTCAGTCGACTGGGTCGGGACCTCAGTCGACTGAAGCAAGCAGAAACAAAATGAACACATTAACCTTCAGAGGTCCAGTCGACTGAGGCATGGCCCAGTCGACTGCTTTTTCCATAATAAGAAGCAGTAGCTAAACTGCACTGTCCCGTCGACTGCCCCGTCGACTGCCCCGTCGACTGCTTTTACCATATTAAGAAGCAGTAGCTACACTGCACTGCCCCGTCGACTGCCCCGTCGACTGCTTCTCTGGTAGCAGCCCAGTCTGCAGAATTTCAAGTTTTAAAAGCTTCCTAACTTCCACCAATGATCAACCACTCAATCCAAACTCAATCCAAAGTAATCCTAGCTGTATTAAAACATTTCTAAAGCAGGATTACAACATGTCACTAACTATTACAATGTTTAAAAACCATTCTATCCTACGAAGTTAAACATAAGTTAAAACGATAAGAATTCTTATTACAACATTCTATTGTCTCAAAACTACAAGGTTAACATTCAAGTTGCCTTCTAAAAGAACTCCCAACTCACGTACTCACTTCTCCGATTCCTCGCCAACATTAACACCTGAAATGGTTATTTGAATAACCACAGATATTCGATTTGTTTAAGCTAACGCTTAGTGAATAAAACAACATATGCATATGAATGATAAACATGCTTGCATTCACATCTCTACATTTCATACTAGTCGCCGGAGACTCACGTGCCCGTCCATACTCCCAATCCGCGACTCCTCGCCAATAAGTCCACGCGAAAGGGTAAGACCCACGATTCTTCTCTTCAATCCTGCGACCTTAATGCCTATATCGGCTCCACAAAATGGCACGGTGACCACGTGCTCCTTCTGACCCAAATAAGCAACTTAACATGCTCAAATACATATCACCATGCTCGTGGTAATCAAAACATTTCATCGTACTATTGGGCCTACTTATCAATATAAATGCCCAATATGAACTACACAAGATATCTCTAAGAATTAATACATGCTATTCAAACATAACATGAATACATGTCAAGAAACCATTCCAAAAATATAGTTGAATCACTCACCTCCGATTAACGCTCCTATGATTCAATCTGAAGAAAACCCGTGCACAAAGAACGTGCAGAAGTCCGTCTAGTACAATTCCTATGGATCAAAATTCCATTTATCAACTTTTATGAAAAATTCTATAAAACAACTTTTCGGAAAACTTGGCCAAACAAGCCCTAACATATATCAAAACGAAGCTCTTACCTCGAGGAGCTCAAATATGAAATATGGGAGAAAACAAACTGACGGAAGGTCGTCGGTTGGCGTCGCAAAGCTCTAAGCTCCCAAAATCTCCCTTGGCCTCTTTTTGGAAACTTAGGTTAGAAGTTATGAAAAATATCTCAACCATCTCTATCTATATATAGGCAAAACTCTCGGGAATTACGTTTACCTCCCCACGAGTTTTCAAAACTCCTAATTAGTCTCTGAAACTTTCTATACAGCTTATTCATAGCTTTATAAGTGAAACCTCAACATTATAAAAGTTTTCGACTAAGTTTCGTTTGGTCGCTAAAACGCGAATTTCTACATGACGTTTCCGAAGTTGCTAATTAGCCTACCAAATTAATAGCGTGTTCATTCGTCCTCACCTGGATACTTAATCTAACAACAGAAATAAATTCTAAAACAGAAAATAATACAGATATTGAAATACACAGGTAAACATTTATTTCCAGATAAACATTTAAAGTATTCCTCAGTGACCGTCTCATACTCGGAGAGACGTCACAACAACAAATCCTCAATCACCACAGTTTCAAAGGGTTCTCTAATACAGACACCCAAATCAACTCGTGAGTCAAAACTCACCCAAACATGTGTCATAAGATACGCCACATCACATTATCATGCATGACAATGTAATGCAAAAGCAATAACACAAATGTGGGTGTTATAACGTTGTCCCTTTAGTTCATGGCCATCACTTCGAGCTAGGGAAGTGCGTATCATTCTTGATAAAATTAAAATGCATGACTGTTCGCTTTGGGGTGGTAAACAAGCCTCTTGTAGCACATTGGGAGATATGGGTATAGGTGGATTTTTGTATTGGCACGACGACCTACCCGCCCCCCCCCCCCCCCCCCCGACGACACTGATGAAGATTAAAGCGATTATATATATGTTTTAGTTTTATTATGTTTTCTGTACACTATATGTTGGATTGCTATAGTTTTTATTTATTTATTTTCTATTGGAGACTGTATTATATATTAATTGATACATGTAAGTGTGATTCTAGGTACTATTTGAAATACAGGTGCTATTGCTATTTTTTTTATTAATGTTGTGATACTGCCAAATTTTAATTTTGTTTCCTAAAAAAAATTCTACCACGACTCAAAACGTTCCAAAGTAGTACCAAAAGTGTGTCAGATTAAATATCTTTTTTAAACTCAAGACCAAATTCGCACGGTTTTTAGCAGTGCCAAAAGTGTGCCAGATTAGCGTGCTAAAATTGTGCCACGTGTTGCGAACAAAATCGGCCACGTGTCGTTAACAATTTTGAAATTTTGGGTCAGTTTTAAACATTGCCAAAAAAGCGTGCCAGATTCCCGAATCTGGCACCCTTTGACCGAAATCTGGCACGGTTTTAAACCGTGCCAAAAAAATTGGCTCCCCGATATTTGGCACGGTTTAAATCCGTTCCAGATTGGATCTGGCACTGTTTTAAATAGTGCTATTTTGGCATTTTTGGTGTAGTGTTAATTTACGTCTAAGTCTTCTTAATTTTATGTTTGGGTGAACTTGCCCCAAAATGTAGTGATGAGTTCTCGGTGCTCTTAATGTTGTGAAACGTTATGATTTTGTGAAGAGTTCCTTCCTAAGTTTAGAAAAGTACTTATTCTCACCGTTATGAAGAGTTGATCCCACAGTTATATAGAGTTGATATCAAGCGTTGCGTAAAATTTGATTACTTTAATTTCAGTTTTACCTAAATTAAAATTTTTTTTTTCATAATTTGGAAAAATAATAGACTGACTTGTTAATTTCAAAAAAATAAATTGACTTTCACGTAATTTTCCTTCTTTTTTCTTGACGTGGTCAAGGCCATGACTTTAGTCAATACTGACAGCATTGTGTTGAGATTAAAAAAAATAGAGTAATGGCCGAGCAGGTTGTAGTCCAATTGGCATAGCCTCTCTCTTTTCAGTGGGAAGGGAGTATTGGAATCTAATGGATATGAAACTTCAAATAAACTGTGACTAAACTTAAGATCGAAGCAATGATGAATACGTTGTCCGAAAAATAAGTTTACGTCACACACACCGTTGTTTTGTGGACTATGACGTCTTGTCTTGAGGATACTACGATCTAACAATTGAAGTACAACAAAACTTCAATTGTTCTGTAGAACTATATGTATATAAATTGCTCTCTTTGACTCTAGAAAAGATGAAGAATAGAACAGATAAAATCTGTGAAAAGTATATGCAAACTAACTTACTATAATGTATATATAGAAGTGTCTATTGGGTAAGAGACATCTCTCTACACAAATGGTTGTGTTCCAACACCTATATATTAAGTTTATAATAGTATATGCACGTTTGTGCCATTAAAACAGATGAAGTTCTAACAAATTCAAAATTTCTACATGAAAAGTTGTGACTCTTCACTGGGCCCAGTCGATCTGTCGAATGGGGCCGATCGACTGGTCGAATGCCCCCGTTGACTCGGTCGACCGGTTGAAAACCCCTCTACTAGAATTTTAAAACTTAATGTTCCAAGCATTTCCCTAAGCATTGAGCCTGTCCATAGCGATCCTAACGATCCCCTTGAGCTTACATAAGCTCCTATTCACTTCCCGAGTCTAACAGGGAGAGGGTTCGAATCCCCATAGGAGATTCTAGTTGCTTGCCCTCAATTATTCTTCAATCGGAATGAGTGGCCCTTGTTGGGATTTGTTATGGGCTAGTGTGGGGTTTTGGGGTTGTGTTGGGGCTGGGGGGTGTGTATATCCGGTCCAGATCAAGGTAAGCATCCAAAAAAAAAAATAGAGTAATGATACACACACAATTCTACACACTTTTTTACACCACACAATCTTGGACATTGATTCCACTGGATTTCATGTAGATCCTACATGAGTCCCACACGAGAGCATATGGGGTCCACTGAAATCAATGGCCATGATTGCATGTGGTGTAGGAAAGTGTGTAAAATTGTGTATCATTATCGTAAAAAAATAAATAAATTATTAAAATGCCTAGAACTACTCAAGTCAGAAGCACTTACCTTAAACTGCAATGCATTCCGACATTAACACATAGTAAAAAATTTAAAATATATATAGGGTTATTATCACCACATTGAGCTTTCACTCGACAACACTTAATTACTTGCCTCACATTTGAAGAATCAAACTTTCCCCTGAGCTTTTGTGAGAGGGAGAGAGAGAGAGAGAGAGAGAGAGAGAGAGAGAGAGAGGGAGAGAGAAGAAGAAGAAGAAGAAGAAGAAAGAAGAGGTTTTGGATCCGTCGTCGCGTGTGAAATTGCGGAGCGTGTTGTTCGTCGTTAGATTCGTACTCGCATCTATTCAACGATTTAAACAAGGTGAGTTAAATGTGTGTATTCGGGTATATATATACACGTCTATATAAATGTATACGCGAGTGAATGGATCTCTTACATGTCTAATGTAATTGTTGGTGTATAATTTTTTTGCATTAGAATGCACAATATTATTGTCGAATTAATTTATGACCTTTGTGTGACTTCATGAATTTGATCCTCGGGTAATGATCCTAGGGTATTCGTAAATGGTATGTGGATAGTTAGATGTATAAACACTTGTGTGAAATACTCATGATAATTTAAAAGTTTTGTGAAATTCATTTTTTTGTAATTCTAACAGTTTCTGAAACATCAGAAAAATATTAGAAAATCGTGGCTTAGATTTTTAGAATTCTGTCCGTTTAACCTGTGTAAAACGTGATTCTACACACTTTTTCGTGTTTTAAGTTTTTTCTGATTCTGTACCATTTGGGCAGAAATTTAAGATTACAGTAGCAGTTTTTAGTATGGTTAAACGTGCGAAATTTGGGGAATATGATTTCTCTGTAGATTTTCTATTCGTTAATGTGACTTAACGAAAAATTATTTGGAGATACACGAATTCTCATATAATGTTGAGCTATGAAAAATGGGTGATAGTCATTGACTTTGAATCTGATGAATTTTATAATTCCAAGAATGCATAAATGGTTTCAAGTTTCTCAGTGTTCACTGCTCCCCGTTGTGTTATTTTTTTTTGTTAGCTCGACTTGCTGAGTGTACCTTTATGCCAGTGGCTTCATGATCAAGCTGGCCTAAACCTTATGCTCGACTTAATTTATAGACGTCTAGGCATATTGATCGGCCTTCTGTTGTGTATATCTGGTTTGGTTGATACCCCAACCAAACTGGCACCGAATTGGATGTTGGTAATATGTCTGGGTACACATGGAATGTGTGTGTGGGTGTACTATGGAGGGTGGCCAAGTGGTGAACCTAGGAAGTTGAAAATTAATCGTTCATAAAAGTAAGAAGGTAGTTGTAAATAAATTCCCGAAGAGTTAACCATTCAAATAAATTATTACTTCTTTGATTGCTGTTAGTTTAACTTCAATTGTTTTTAACATGTAGCTTAGGACTAAGATTTCCATTCTGGTGACATTTAAATAAAAAGGTGTTCCACACATCTTCGTGGTATTTTTGTGATTACTAACTTTTGTATTGCAGGATGGTGGGCCCATTAACGTTTTACAGGTTTGGCTCACCATAAGTAGATTGGTAAGTATGAAATTCGTAGTAGCTTTGGGTTTCGGGCAAGAAACTACTTGCTACCACATAAATGGAAACTACTCTATTATCCAGATATGTGTGTGGAACTACCTATCTTGGCCCAAGAGTGTTGTAGTGTGGTTTGTAATTTACGGGTTCAAGTTGGATCCATAAGACTTGTTGTTTTGTTTAGCTCATACCAGTCATGTGACTGACTCGAGTGTGTTGTGCATTCGGGGGCGTTATGAAACGTAGTCGAATGTATTTGCAGGTTTAGTAATTGGAGATTTTCTGTGGAGTTTCCGTTTAGGTGAAGAGATTGTCGCTGTGTTGTTTTTTTTTTTTTAGAGCTGTACTTATTTGTTGTACACGATTTTATTTCTGGCAGTATGAGCCACATATGTATAATTGTAATTAAGATTGTATATTGGGTATTGGGAACGTTGTAGTTGCTCTGACCAATAGATGTATAGATTTTATTTTCTCTCCGCTGAACTCTGTGAAGATGTTTTTATTTAATGAAAATGATATTTCTTTTGTAAATCGAAAAGATAAAATATTTGTAATGGAACTTTATTATTATTATTATTATTATTATTATTATTATTTTTTTTTTAATGAAATGCATGTTTGGAACTATAGGTTTGTTATTTAATGAGTATTAAATATTTTTTTTCAATAAATTATCTGTTAGCCTGTGTGAGGGTGTCACTCTCGGGGTTTTGACAATTGAAAATTAGTCCGGATACATGCTCTGGATTAAATATTTGGTTGTCCAAAAATCGGGGTGTGGCAAAAGACTAAAAGATGTAACTCCATTTGGCACAAATTAAGAGTTCTTGATTCCATTTTAAATGTTCTATTTTAAGTGTCAATTTGAAAATCAAATATACTTTAGCTATACACTTTTCAAGTTTTCTATCGGGCAATGTTAGGGGCACTAACAAAATCTACTAATACTTACTAACATACTTATCTCTCTCCTAGTGGTTCTAGTGCCCCAAATATTACTCTTTTCTATATAACACTTCGAAATTTCAAAAAGCACAATAATAAAAAGTTACAAAATTTCACAATAATTAAATCTGTTCTTTAAAAAAATTAAAATTCTTAAAAGAAACTCTAACAGTTAGCATGCATTATCTGGCAAGGGGAGGTTAAAATGTTTTTTTTTAAATATAGGGAAGGTCCTTTTGCTTGTCAGAGATTTCAGGAGGGAGGTCACTATAACTTGCGCTTATATACATATGTATAATACAGAGTCAGACAAGCGGTGGTGGGCGGCCTTCACTTGGGCTACCTACTGACCGGTCAAAATGAGACGGCGCCACACGTGCATATGATGATAGAGAAAATGATTTTTTTTTTTGTCGAAGATTTTCGTAAGCAGTGAAAACTGAGTTTTTGTTTATGTTTGGGGACCAAAGTTGAGGGGGGTGTGAGTGTAAATTTTCTTTGTAGTTTTTTATTTTTAAATAAGTGTTCATTATACTTTTGCATAAATTTTAAAAAATATGTATTATATTTAATTTTTTTAACAATTAAATGCTACTTTCTTCTTTTACCCTTAATGTGATGGGTGTTTGACTTGTTTACTCATTTATGAATTACATATGAATGCTAGTACTTTGTCTTTATTATAAGGGTATGTTTAGGGGTGTCATTCGGTCGGAACGGAACGGAATATGCTATTTCGGAAAAAATTCCAAAATTTTCGGAATCTACTTATGCTTTCCGAATTCCATTCCGAAATTTCGGAATTCTAAAAAGCATTTCCGATTCCGAATTTTCGGAATTTTCGAAAATTTTCGAAATCAGAAATTTTCGGATATTTTCAGAATTTTTCGGAATTTTCCAACCACTGCCTACACAATAAAAATAATCCACATAGCTATTATAAATTTCCAACATAAAATACAACACATTTTTTTTAAAGCAACAACTAACACTTAAAACACATTAAGTCCATAATATCAATACCTAAAATATCAAACATGGTTACATAGTATATATGTATTACATATTTACATTGTATAATATAAGAACTCAGAATATTATCGGAATATTTTTGAAAATTATCTTCGGAATTCTTTCGAAATATTTTCGGAATTTTCGGATCGGAAATTCGGAATTTTCGGAATTCTAAAAAACAATTTCAATTCCGTTCCAATTTTTTTTCGGAATTTTCAGAATTCGGAATTTTGGAATTCAGAATACAAATTTTGCTTCCAAAATCAGAATTTTTCGGGTCGAAATCGGTCGGAATCGGAAATTCCGTTCCAAATGACACCCCTAGGTATGTTAGAAAGTTTGTGTAAATATACATTGGATTTTTTAAAATATTCAAAAAAAAAAAAAAAAAGTAAATAGTATTTATTTAGAAACGGAGATAATATATTTTATGTCTAAATGAGAATGATTGTTGTTTTTTTTTTTTTTTTGATAAAGGGATGAATGATTGTTGTTAGTTATGACTTATTTGACGGTTTCCTTTTTTATTATTCCTGGTCAAGATGACTTATACGACTTGAAGGATTAATTATAAAGTACACATATCTTCACAAATGTCTCGGAAATTATTCTTACTCCCTAAGGAAATTGATGGGAACTGAGAATAATGTTGTCCTTTTCGTGACTTAAAAATAAGGATGAACATCACCATCTTTCCCTAAGGTTTAACAAAATACACTTGTTACCCCACCCTTATTTTAGTTGAATATTGATCCCTTGCTGTTAGGTTATTGCTAAAGTCTTAAGTCTACTCCATTAGTGGAAAGTCTAAAGAATATGCTATGCTTCTAAAATTTTAAATTCTAAATTTGTTCTCAAATACTCTGTTAATTATATAATATGGTACTACCGATCACTATCACAATATGTGTGTAGCTGACAAAGTAGTTGGTAAGCATAACATTATTTAAGTCTAAACATATGGTCAAAAGCCTAAGATTACAAAATCATATCGAACTTAATTATAAAGACCAAAATGTCCAAACTTTTGATCCCATTGGTCTTTTTACCATAATTTGACGATGTCCTAGACTTTCTTGCTCGTTGAATAGAACTTCAGATGTCTAGCAATATCGATTGACATCACAATTTATTAGTCCCTTTTTTTTTTTAGCATTGAATTGACGTATAGAGAATTTGATACTAAACTGAAAGTAATGGAGAAGTCGCAAGTATTATTTTTAAAACGTAAGAGGTAATAAGTGTATTTTAACCGAACCTCGGTGATAATATGTGATTATCATCCTATAAACAAAACAAGCAACAGGGGGGAGGTATGTGGAGTCAAGAGGGGCACGTGCCCCCCGCCCCTCAGAAAAAAATATGCTATGCCACTTTTATAGTAGTATACTTGATTTGGTAATGTTCCCACTTCCCAACTTATTTACCGGCTAAATGAATGAGTTTCATTTTAATAATGGCAAAGCCTAAAAGTAAAAGAGACCTGGAGACTTGTGTAGGCATGATTACAAATCAGAAAAATTAATGAAATAATAACTTAACTTGTTCATGAAGAGAAGCCAGCTGTGGAAATCACCATCACGTTGACCCAAAAACAGAGTAACCAAAAAAGCCTATTGCTGGTTATCACCCAAAAACAGAGTAACCAAAAAAGCCTATTGCTGGTTATCAAAAAAAAAAAAACGGTGCCTCATCAATTAACTAAGTTATGCAAATGTCACACTGTTTACAGTACTTTTGTGCTCTAATATATTGGTACGGAAAGTTGACTGGAACTTAAAGAAAAATTATTTCAAAGTAGGACTACGCATTACGCAACAGCCGAGAAAAAGTTCCACACTGCAAGTGTGATCCGGTGATCCTTCCGTACATTTTACCTACCAGCTAATTAAATTGAGTAACGTTAGATGTACAATAAAATGTACAACTAAATACACAACCTTACTTAAATTTATTAGACTTTATGCTAAAAATTTTGTACACAAAAAAGACAAAAAAAAAAAAGGAATGTACAAATTTTTTTGCACAAGGTCCAATAATTTTAAACAGAATTATGTATTTAATTGTGCATTTTATTGTACATTTAGCATTTACTCAATTAAATTTGAGTCATTTGACCATTCCACCATTAGGTGTTAACTATGAAACTTGACCACCGGATTATTAATTTGCTGCTCAGTATAAAGGGTTGTGAGGAAACCAGTAAGAGTTGAAATACATGAGTGTGATTGATATAGCTTATGTAAAAGTGAAAGTGAAATACCAGAGACTTATGGGGTCGTATAACTACGTCAATGGTAATGGATCTATCTGGACCGATGAACGTAAAGAATGGTAGACGAGTAGGATATGAGATGGGAATGGACTACAATGGGGTTGTGATCTCCGATAGAAAAGTAACTGACTCAGAATATACGTACACTATGAGAATCGGATGGACTATGAATAATCAAAGATTAGAGACAGTGATGAGGTACATGCTGGACGTAGAGATACGTTGTAATGAATTTTGTGAGACGAGGATGAGTCTAAGTTGATTTTGATTAACAATGTTAATTGATACTACGAATATTGGGGCAATTATGTTGCGAAAAGAGAGGAAAGTGTTATGTGAGATTTTAAATCAAATTGTTTTAAAACATGAATGAGAAATGTATTTGACTTTGTTGAAAGTTTTAAAATGAAAGAGTAAGGCATGAATCCTTTATTTCAATCAGCGATAGTTTGAGTACAAACTTGGGAGAGATGAACGATGAATATGTTTGACCTCAATGAGGGTGATTCAGGACTTTTGGTAACCTCGAACAAGTAAAATGGTGTGAAATTTTCAATTGAGAATCTGAAGGGTGTCTTACGAATCATGTATGATTGGAAGTAAAATACGAGATTGGATTAAACCGAACTGGAATTTGATAAGGAATGAGAGTTGTTTGAAAACGTGTCATCGTTCTATGGGTATTCCACGATTAACAGGATCAGAGATGGAATTCATAGTATATGAAATAGTTGATTGAGGTATTGACTTACCGACAGTGTATGAATGTATGATAGTACTCAGTTTTGATTACTTTGAGATGAAGAATTGTGTATGGTTGTTAACCAGTTGAGACGTGTTGGGAATGACAGTTAGTCGAAAAGAAAGATGGGTGAAAATGAGGTGAGTTATTGATTTTGTTTTGGCTATTGGGATGAACTTTAAAGTTCGAAAAAGATGTGACAAGTACAATAAAGGTATGTGTGGGTTGACGTGTGACGTCGTGATATGATTTAATGTCAAGATTGACTATTGATTATGTTTTACTCAGGCATTGATGTTCTTATTTATCGAGATATTTCTGTGTTGTTAGTATTCGAAGAGAATCTTCAATCGGGTTGAGACGAGGGCTTCAAGGATTTATTTTCCTTAAGAGCCTGAGCATTTATTTTCCTCGTGAGATTGTAATATCTTGGAGGAGATGTATAGGTTGTAATGAGACCAACGTTGGAAGTACTTGTGAGAAGTCTTGTAGCTTCATGAGATGGTATTGAAAGTTTGGGGACAAACTTCTTTTAAGGGGGAGAGCATGTCATACCCGCTCCTGCAGTATTTATTTATATCATTTTAGCATGCATAGCATGCTTACGGTTGTGTTAATTAAATTGTGTGAAGTGAGTGATGACTCACTAGTTGTTGGAGGGTGTCTTTTGAGAACCCAGTATTGGCCTTAAAGGCAGTTTGGAAGGTGTCAAGAGAGGATACGAGAACATGGAAAGGCATGTTGCATTGGCATAGCTAAATGACATTTATGTGATTTAAATGTTATTTGACTTATTTGGTATTTTCATGAATAGTAATTATACCTGTGTAGTATAATTTCTTATAGTTTTGATCTAGTTTTAGATCGTTTGAGAACTGTGGTGAGAACGTGAACGACCCGTTGTATAAAAAGGTAGGTTGTGTAGAGATTTCACGGAAAATAGTTTTCGGAACGTAATTTTGGACCCAAACGAGACTTAGTCGAAAACTTTTGTAATTTATAGTTTTCACCCGTAAAGTTATAAAATGGGCGTGCACGACGTTTCAAGACTTAATGAGGAGTTTTGAGAACTCGCGGGGTGGTAAACGTGATTTTTGGAAAGTTTGCCTATAAATAGATGAGGGTGAGTTGCATTATTTGTAAAACTTCTAAAAATATCGTTAGAGAGGAGAGAGAAAAGGGAGACTATTGCCACGGGCTTTGCGACGACGATCGGCGACCTTTCGTCCGTCTGTTTTCAACCAAAATTCGTATTTGAACTCCCCAAGGTAAGGGCTACGTTTTGATAGTCTTTAGGCCACGTTTGGCCAAGTTTTTATAAATTTCTAAATCTAAGAATTTGGGAAAAATACGTGTAAACTTGTAGGTTTTGCGTAGGATCGGAGATTTGGCGTTTAATCGGGCTTCTAGTCGTTTCCTCAAAGTTATACGACGATAGCTCGAGGTATGAATTTCTAGCCTATGTTATATAGGTGAAATACATGTTTTATATTTCGACGACGAAATTGAGATCCGGGAAAAATCCATGTGTTAATCTTAGGCCTGTTAATTATGCACGCGCTTAAATGTGAAAAGCATGTTAAATTTTACGCGAGCACGTATATGTGTTAAATGAGTATGTTTATGTGCCTATGTGGGTTAAAGGGGGATTTGTGCTAATTCACCGTGAGGCGTCCTCTCGAAGGGGGAGGATTAGCAGTGACGACGGTCACTTGCCGATAAAGGCATTGCGTGACATGTCGAAGGGGCATGGGTCATGGTTGAGTCGAAAGACTTTGGATCGGTGAAGGTGCACTTATTCCCTAGAGACCATTAGTTATGTGTTATGATGAGATTAAAGCATGATTTGTCATATATGCATATGTTAGAAATTGTGCACTCAGCATATAGCTGAGCAATGGAGATTTACTCCATTGCAGGTTTGAAGAAAGAAAGGAGAAGCGTGAAGGGTGAGGCCGAGGGAACGCCGGGGATCGCCTTTTTGTTTATGTTTTGGTTTCCTTCCCAATGTTGTAATAATGGAATTAGAGGTAGGATCATGTTTTATTTGAATTGAGTACCTTGGAAGGATTTTGGGAAATGTTGTATTATGTAAGAAAACTTCTTATAGTTAGTTTTGAATTCGTCCGAACTCTTAAGTTCGTGTTTTGTAAACTTAAATTGTCAAATTCGGATTTTGAATGAATGTGGTTAGAGTTTTGGTGAATCGAGCCAAACAAGCCTTAGCTTGTTCCGCTATTGTTTCTTTTCATGGACTAGTGAGATTAAACTTTGTTTTTGAGAGCTTGTTAAAGCTTGAGACGTTTGGATTAATGTAAGTGTGTTTGGAGTATTGGTGGTGGTTGTTTGATGCCTTAAGCGAATTCTGCAGCATTGAGGGAATTCTGCTAAAGGGTCATTCGACCTGTCGAAGGGGGTCGTTCGACCGGTCGAAATACCCCCTGCAAGAATTCTTTAACTCCTTCTCCCAATGTTCGGAACAACTTCTAACTAGGCATGGGGGTACCTTTGGGGACCCTTTGACCTATGAAACTGTTACTTTTGAAAACGAAACTCGTTAAGGCGTGTTTGGACACGTGTTAAATATAACCTTTGAAAAACTAATTGGAAGTTGGTTATTTTGGAGCAAAAACTTTTATTAAGGTTATTTTGGGAACTTTAATTATCGTTGGTAAGCCTTGATGGCGTGCCACGTAACCTAGATTCATATGTATGGATCCGGAGCGTGACACCCCCCTTTGACCCATGTAAACAACTCAACATGTTCGCGTAAAAGTAGACATGTTTTTCACATTTAATCGCGTGCATAAGTAACGGGCCTACAATTAATATATGAATTTCGCCCGGATCACAATCCCGTCATTGAAACCAAAACATGTATATTCCTATATAAAACAAGTTAGAACTTCATACCTCGTGCAATTTCTCTCAAACCTTGAGGGAAGTACTAGGGAATAATTTAAACGTCGGATCTCTGATTTCAGATGATTCCTACAAGTTTATACCTGTTTCTCCCAAATTTTTAGAAATTAGTTTTTCAAAAATAATTAGCCAAACGAGGCCTAAGAGGTATCAAAACGTAGGTCTTACCTCAAGGAGTTCAAATCTAGAATTTGGTTGAAAACTGATGATCGGAAGGTCGTCGATTTGTGTCTGCAAGCTCTAAGCTCCCAAAATCCCCAAAACCCCTCTTTTGATTTTACAAGATATTATGAAAATATCTTGGCCACCACTATATATATAGGCAACACTTTTGGAAGCTGTGTTTACCTCCCCACGAGTTCTCAAAACTTCTAGTCAATTCCTGAAACGTCACACACGTCCATTTTATCACTTCACAAGTGAAAACAAAAAATTACAAAAGTTTTCGACTAATTTCCGTTTGGGTCCAAAATCACGTTCGAAAACTAAATTCTGTGGAATTTCTACACAACCTACCTTTTATATAACGTATCATTCACGTTCTCACCGTAGTATTCAAAACAATCTAAAATGATAACAAAACCGCCATAAATTATACTACACAAGTATAATTCACTACTCGTAAAATACCAGATAATACCAAATAAAGTCAACTAACATTTAATGCACCTAAATGTCATTTACTCATGCCAATGCAACATTGATTATCAAATTCCCATGTCCTTACTTGACACCTTCTATTGACTTCCAGTCAACCTCAATTCAATTATTAATCAACGTTAATAATTTTTACTTGTTACCATATATGTGAAATAAAATGCATGCAAATTTTGAACGAGTGTGACACAATTATCTAGAACAGTAAAACGAGTTAGATCGGATAGTGGAGGTGAATATGATTCTACTCCACTAGCCGAGTATTGTGCTAATAATAGGATTATTCATGAAACAACTGAGCCGTATACACCAAAACAAAATGGTATAGCCGAAAGGAAGAACTGAACCCTCAAGGAAATGGCAAATGCTATGCTAAATAGCTCAGGAGTGCCACATAACTTGTGGGGGATGCCATTTTTACGGCGAATGTCATTCTTAATAGAGTTCTATGTAAGAAGACCAGCAAGTCTCCTTATGAAGTTTGGAAAGGTAGAGTTCCCTTATATAAAAAGCTCAAAGTGTGGGGGTGTCTAGCTAAGGTACAAGTTTTGCTTCCTAAACGAATGAAACTGGGACCCAAGACCGTAGATTGTGTATTTATCGGTTATCTAATAATAGAGCTGCATATCGATTCCTTGTGGTTAAGTCCAAGAATGTAGACATTCGTGTCAGAACATTCATGGAATCGGTAGATGTTGAGTTCTTCGAAAACATCTTTTCTTTTAGGGAAGGAAGACAAAATTCAGCACCTAAAAGAAGTATTGAAGAGATTTCTTCAAGTTCTAAGAACGACGAAGAAATCGAAGTTGCTCTTAGAAAGAGCAAAAGAGCTAGGAAAGTCACTTCTTTTGGACCGAATTTTGTGACACTAGTTACCATAGATGAACCTCAAACCTTTAACGAGGCTATGAGTACACCCTAAGCGCCTTATTGGCAAGAAGTGGTAAATAGTGAGGTGGACTCCATTATGAAAAACCATACGTGGGAGTTGGTTGACTTACCTCTAGGTAGTAAACCAATTGATTGCAAATGAATTTTTAAAAAGAAAGTCAAAGCCGATGGTACCATAGATAAGTACAATGCTATATTAGTCGCAAAAGGCTATAGATAAAAAAGAGGGAATAGATTTGTTGGATACTTCTTCCCCGATCACTAGGATTACTTCCATTAGGATAGTAATCGCTATAGCGGCCGTCTATAACCTAGAGTTACATCAAATGGATATGAAGACCATGTTCCTCACTGGAGATCTAGATGAGGAGACCCGTATGGAACAACCGGAAGGGCTTGTTGTAAAGGGACAAGATCATAAAGTGTGTCGACTTGTTTAGTCTCTTTATGGTTTGAAACAAGCTCCAAAACAATGGCACGAGAAATTCGACCACACCATGATCGCAAATGGTTTCAAAATCAATGAATGCGATAAGTGTGTGTATGTCAAGGAGATTGAAGACTCATGTGTTATTGTATGCTGGTATGTTGATGACTTACTTATTACGGGAGTGAATAAAAAAGTAATCAAGGAAACCAAGAAGATGTTTAACTCAAGCTTTGACATAAAGGATATGGGTAAAACCGTTGTGATTCTTGGCATACAAGTGAGACAAACTTTCGAAGGATATCTTCTCACACAATCATATTATGTTAAGAAAATATTAAAAAAGTTTGGACATTTGGATTGCAAATCGATCGTAACACCGTTTGATTCCAATTGTAAGTTGAGGAAGAATGTGGGTGAAAGCATATCTCAACTTGAGTACTCGCAAGTAAACGGGAGTTTGATGTACATTATAAATTGTACACGTTCGGATATTACATATTCGGTGGCAAGGCTTGCTAGATACACTAGCAATCCGGGTAGAGATCATTGGGATGCTCTTTGTGAGAGTGTTAAGATATCTAAAGCATACCATGAGCTATGTTTGCACTATACACGATACCCACCCATGGTAGAGGGATATTCCGATGCGAATTGGATTTCAGATAGTCAAGAGACTAAGTCCATAAGTGGATATATATTCACTTTAGGTGGAGCTGCGATTTCTTGGAAATCAACTAAGTGAACGTGTATAGCACGTTCGATGATGGAGTCGGAGTTTATAGCCTTAGATAAGGCGGGTGAGGAAGCCCAATGGCTTCGGAACTTCTTAGAAAATATTCCGTTATGGCCAAAGCCAGTAACGGCCATAGTTGTGCATTGTGATTGTAATGTGGCATCTTCAGTAGCTAAGAATGCCATATATAATGGCAAGTCAAGGTATATAAGATGAAGACACAACACAATCAAGCAGTTGCTCTCTAGTGGTGTAATCACGATTGACTATGTCAAGTCAACGGAAAACATTGCGGAACCTCATACGAAAGGATTGCCTAGAGACCAAGTTCAACATACGATTAAAGGAATGGGCCTAAAGCCAATACTTTGAACAACGTGGCAGAAACCTAACCTAGATGACTGGAGATCCCAAGATCTAGGTTCAATAGGAAAACTAGTTGGGAAAGTTCATGTTGTAAACATACATTCATTGTGGCATCATTCATATATATTGTTCAAAGTATAATAAAATTTGTTGAGGTTATGTACTTACATTTAATGATATTGGTGAGTAATGATAGTACTCTTAATTGGTATCACCTATATGAGAATAGAAGTGGGGTCGAACTTCAAAGGCTTGGTTCTCTAAGAGTTTTCATGAATAAGGATCTCGTTCAAGACCAAAATGAGCACAACCGAATGAATTAGTATGTATAAGGATATGTGATGTGTTTTATCTAGTGTTGGTTTACACTAAAGGTTGAACAGGTCAATACCTAATGTACAATGCGTCACCGAGTAAATCCAGTAGATATTCACTAAGGGAAAGTTCAAGTCCAAAAGACACTCTCCAAATGCATCGTAAGCCCGTGAATTGCTCTCGTAGTTTTATTGTATTTTGTTTTTGTTAAGTTAGCCATAATCATTCACATGTGGGGGATTGTTAGATTCGGGGTGTGAATGTGAGCTTATGTAAGCTCAAAGGGATCAATAGGATCGCTGTGGACCGGCTCAATGCTCAGGGAAATGCTTAGAACATTAAGTTTCAAGATTCTAGCAGAGGGGTTTTCGACCGGTCGACTGGGTCCCTTCGACCAGTCAACTGGGTCAACGGCTATATGAAGTTTTTTTAACAAGTTCAGGCAGAGGGGCATTCGACCGGTCGAGTGGGCCCAGCTTGTGAAGAATCACAACTTTTCATACAGAAAATTCGAATGTGTTTGAATTTCATCTGTTCTAATGGCTGATAAACGTGTATATATTGTTATATATGTAGTGTATAGGTGTAGGGATACAACCATTTGTGTAGAGAGACATCTCTTACCCAATAGACACCTCTATATATACCATATAGTTAGTTAGTTTTGATAAACATTTTACAGATTTTATCTCTTCTTTCCTTCATCCATTCTTGAGTCATAGAGAGCAATTCATATACATTTAATTCTGCAGAACATTTGAAGTTTGTTGTACTTCAATTGTTAGATCGTAGTATCCTCAAGAACAAGACGCTGTAGTCCACAAAACAACCGTGTATGAGACGTAAACTTGTTTTTCGAACAGCGTATTTATACGTACTTCGATCAAGTTTAGTCACTATTTAATTAAAGTTTATTATCCACTGTTTCCAACAATAGATGCTTTAGATGTCGCCAGCAAACGTAATTGCACGTTTAGATTTTAGTATCAACATCATAATCTCTTTATAATTTCATCATAATATAAAGAATGCATGTCAATGCAGGTTACCTCAGAGTCGATCTCTTTCCAGACTACTTGCAAAACTCAAACAACTTTTTCACTTTTATCAACACATACTAAGAACCGTTACCCAGTAATATGTGATCTTATTATCCAACAGATAGAGATAACGACCATAGCACCTGACTACCTGAGTCCCACGGACAGGTATATATACTGCCCGTGAAAACACTCTTCGTTAATCGTTCTTCTACGACACAGCATATAAGTGTACTTATTGCAGGACTGTCTTCATCCCATTCGTCGGAGTCAGTGGAGCCATACCAAGTTAGATTTCCAGGCCCGTTTCTCAACACACCCCGTCAGCCCATACTTGGCTACCACTTTTTTATATCATAGAGTTTATATCGTGAATGTATGCTCGAATGCCAATTCAATTTTGAATTACAACAAAACATAATGTCAACATTTTACAGCATAATACTCAACAATATGTCATAAAAAGACATCCATATGATTACTTCAAACTTCCAGGGGTATTTCAACCATTTCGCAAATATGCAATTTATTTGTCTTCATATACTCTCAATCAAATTATGAGTTCCCGCATTCTAACGTTCTTAATTCTGATTTATATATTCAAAGTTACGGACATTTAAAGTCCTAGGGGAGTTTCATCATTTTTCAAACACTTCTAACTTTTACGGACCTCACCATTGAATCTAGAATGTCGATAAATCTTGGGGTAGGTCTTATCGCAATTAACAGACACTTCCAAAATTTAACATACTATTTTCGAGTGCAAGGATAATTTTGTCATTTCACAAATTTTGTTGACCGAAACGGACCTTGCCATTGGATCCGGATCGTCAAAAAATATTGGGATAGACTTTCTTGAGAGTTCTACGTTTACTTCACTAATAAATTTTTAATTTAAGTAAATAATAAATAAAATAAGTCTAACCCAAATTAATTTCATTAAAACAAACCTAAGAAATAAATGTTAATTTTATTTCTACAAATATAAACTAAGCCCAATTTAAATTCAATTAACTTTAACCCAACAACAAAATAAACCTAATTGGGGGTGGCCCAATTCGTCAAGGACCAAACTTTATTCAAGGGTATTTTTTGTATTTGTTTATGTTAGTCCGTCAACTTTTTAATGGTGAATTGACGGAGGGGGTCTAGCTGATACACGCCTCAAACCTCAGGGGGTCTAGGTGATATTGCTGAAACGTAAGGGGGACTAAGTGTGATTAGAGCAAAACTCAAGGGATCTAGGTGATATTTACCCTATTTTTGTTTAGAAACAAAGGTGCGTTTAATGAAACTGAAAATTAAGTGCTAAAAATTAAGTGCTAAATATAAGTACTGAAAATTTTAAGTGATTTGTATTTGTAATACTAAAAACAGTGTTTTAAAAACTAAAATAGACTTCATTCAATGATTATTTTTTGTAGAAAATTTTCACTAAACATTTTCAGTGGATTTTTACTGATTTTTTTAATTAAGTGGTACATTGTCAAACGCACTTAAAAAAATTAAATGCTGAAAATTTTTATTTTCCTCACTTAATTATGTTATCAAACACACCCAAAACCTAAGCCAAAATTCCATTTTAACTTAGACCAGTTGAAACCTTTAAAAGCTTAGCCCAAGTTGGCCTAGTCCAAACCCCATCTTATTAATCTTTAGCCCAAACCAATCAATAAAACTTTAAGTGCGCTAAACATTTAAAACAAAACTCAGCCCATTTGATTGTAAGTACAAAATAGCCCAAACTCTTTTGATACTAATTGGGTCCAAAATAGCCCAAAATGCAAAACAAAATAGTCCAATTAACTAACTCATACCATGCAATCTAACTAAGCCGCTACACATTAGTAAATCTCAGCCCACCAAGTTTCATCTCCCGTCCTTGTATATAAAGTGCCTATATACATGCTCCACAATACATATTTATGTATATATATACATAAACACAAAGATGGCTATATATCTCTCTCTCGTTTCTCATCCATTTGCGACGAGTCATAAACTGATTTTATTCGTTTATGGATGTCGAATCCTAATATTGCAACTTTCTGAAAATTAATAACTCTTTAAAGAGTCAAAAACGAAAATGCCCGGATCAGGGCCTTAGGAAACTCACAACATTTCAAACGGGTACTATATATGGGAGTCCTAACCTATATTATCAGGTAAAAATTTCAGAGTTAGGTTTACTTTCGAAAATAGACCAATTTTTGTCAATTTTTTGTGCAAAGTTTGGTAGCATTTGTAACGGAGTTAGAGACCTCAATAATATCTAGTATTCAGTGATCTAAGTAGAGAAACTAGCATAGAACAAAAGTCATGAAGGAAACTCACGGAATTAAGCTATGAAAATACTCCATGTTTGACACCAAAGTTGGTCGAAAGGCCCCTCGATCTCTACGTGTAGCATATATAAGGAAGAAGAGTGCAGTTTTGTTCACTCCAAAATTGCTCACTCTTATCTCCCATTGGCTAATGTATGCAGTGGGGCCGAGTACTTAACACCATTAATTAAGTCTCATTTAATACCGAGTCCTACTGCATTAGCCAATAAGAGAGAAAGGTGAGCAAAAAATGAACAATTTTGAGATGAGCAAAAATGTATTCAAGGAAGAAACAATTGGCAGCTTATGCTTACCTCTTCAGTCTCTAACACCTTCTACAACATTCTACTAAGTCTTGTTTGGGTAAAACCAAGTTACACCCACATGTTTGTGTTATGTACCCACTTAACTACCAAAAATCTAATGGGTCCCAAACTAATTTAAATATTATATCCAACATGTAGTCCCAATTATTTATATCCCATGCCGAGTTACTAATTAACCTATCAATTATGAAAGTAAGTCCAATTTCGTTTTCACAAGGGTACCCTAACTAGTTAACATAAATTATAATAGCATTTAAAATAGTTAAACAATTAACCACATAGTCATCAACTTGTGCATAGACATGCAAATTAAATTAATGCTAATGCAATTTTTTCGAGTACGAGTGCTACAGAGATTCTAGCTTTGTGCGCTCATGTGGCTTAAGTAACACAAAGCATGCAGAACCAAAGACTTTAAGGGTACTATTAGGGCAGTTCAAATTTTTTTTGCCAACCCGTCAAAACCGACCCGACCCGACCCGAAACAGTTTGGATGGTTTGGTGGGTTCTCGGATCGTGTGGAGGTTTTAAGTTTTATTTCTTGCGGATTTCGGTTCAAGTGGTGGTAGTAATGTTCATTTCTCACGGGTCACCCGACTCGTCCCTACTACACTACTATATATTATTATATCATGTTATATTATATTATATATGTACATATATACACACTTAAAGGGCAAAAGAAAACCCTAAGGTCCCTAACCTCTCAGTCGACGCCCCCTCTCTCTCTCTCACTCTCTGTCTCTCCTAACTCCCTCTGTTACATCGGTCAGCGGCTGCCACAGCTCTTTCCCTACCTCTCTTTTTCTCTCTCCCATTTCAATGATCAAGCCCTCACCACTGCTGCCACTGGAGATGGATGTCAAGCCCTCTCATTCTCTCCCCCTATCGCCTACAGAGGTACGGATCCCTTTCTTGTGGTTCAATGTCTTCCCATGTACCAAGCCCTTTCATATTATGTACTTTTTTTTGGCTATTGTGTAGATCTGATATGTTCTTATCTATGTAGTTAGCATCAATTTAGGTTTGTAATGGTTTTGGAATCAATTCCAATTGTTGGTCTTTAGATCCCTCTTTAACTTTATAGATTTTTTTTGCACTTTTGTTTACACAATTTAAACTAGTTGTGTACCAGAAATCACTGAATCAGCTCATAAAATAATAGTCGATTTCACTCGAGACCCGGTCGAAACTGATTCAATTCGACAATGTCAATTTTGTGGGAGTTTTGGTTCATTAGTGGGTGACAAAATAGGGACCCAAATCTTTGGCTGGGGTGACGGGTTTCATCAAACCTGACCAAAACTGACCCGTGAACACCCCTAGGTACTATTCTCAGGATGGTGTTTATGTAGACTCTCATAGGGTGACTGATTTTCAGTAATGGGAGAAGGGACACAATTCATGGTTTAAATGGCAGTAATGGCGGCCTCTCCCCAAAATTGTTCAAGACATGATCGCTGAGGTGAGAAGAGCTCGAGCAATATTAAGAATATGACTGTGTTTGCACTCGGCTCTCCCAGTTTGTTCGAAGGTGCCTGGACAGGAACATTGGAGGAAGAGTGCCATGTTGGCGAAAAAAATTTAGAGTATATTTTTCTTTGTATTCTTGGTCATTATTAGCTCAAAACTTTTTAATATTGCAAGAAAATTGAGTTTTGATCATGTTGGCAAAATCAAAGTAAATCTAGAGTAATTCATATCAATTTATCATTAGATATAGCCAAGTGTATCATGAAAAATCATCGGCAAAGATTATATATTATCTTGATCCTCCCATGGTGACAATTGGAGATGGACCCCAAATACTAGAGTTAATTAGATCAAAAGGTGAAAAGGAAGTAGAGTCATAGTTATTAAATGGTAAAGCTGGTTGTTGGGCAAGTTGATAAGGTAAGCAATCAACATCCTCGACTTTTATTGAACTTGACTGATTGCTTGACACTAAATATTTTAATTAACCGACCTAGAAATGAGAGTGCCAAAGGTGAAAAGGTGAGATGGATGATACTAAAGTTGTAGTTTGAGTTGGTAAAATGAAGCGAGATGGAATATGGAGATTGTTAAGTTCAAATAATCGTCAAATTATGGCCTGTCCCAATAGTCTGTCTCGTCTTTGGATCCTATACTAGACATCCAAAACTAGAGAAAGTGACGGTAAGTCCAAGTTCACTTAATTGACAAACATATATAAGATTTAAAGTAAGTATAGGACTGAGATCAGTGCCAGGGAGAGATAAATGAGTGGTGGGAACTTGTCCTATATGACTGACATTCATACAAGAATCACCAGTTTTGTATGCACCCAAAAAGTGCATAAGTCTAAACAGCACGACAGGGTTAGACTATAACCTAGAGGTCAGGCCTTACATAATGATCTACACGCCCGATGATGGTTTTTTTTTTTTTTTTTTTGTGACTAAAATAGTATCATCGGACTACCCAGTATCATCGGACTACTTAGTACTACAACCTAGAGGCCAGGCCTTACATAATGATCTACACGCCCGATGATGGTTTTTTTTTTGGTGACTAAAACAGTATCATCGGACTACCCAGTATCATCGGACTACTTAGTACTATCGGACTACACAGTACTATCGGGCAACACGATTTCATCGGGCTATGACTATTTAAGGCTTCTTCAAGAAGCCTTGCACAGGTTCGAGCGAACGAATGTCTCTGAAATGTTTGAAAGACATCCCCAAAGCTGTCAGTACTCATGATGGGAGCGCAAGTTCCAAGATGGAATAGAGGGTCAACCAATGAGTGAAGAGAGAAGTTACGAGGCAGCCAACGTGGCCGAAGTGCATTGGACACAGTTCTCCAAAATTCCTTCGGCCAAACTGTAAAGAAGGAGGTGCATCTCCTCTATAAATACAAGCCATATCCTCAGAAGAGAAGGACCCCGCGTCTCAAACAAAAACTCCGAAAAAGAAACCAAACACAATACTCTTTATAAAGCATTTCCATTGTTATTTCATTTCGTATGACTTAGTTTAGTTCATAGATTGTTCCCAAGTTCTTACATATTAATATTAGTTCCAAGTTTTTATTATCAGAATGTCTCCTCTTATTAAGGTAGTCTGATCGACCATGAACTTGTTGATTTATTTGGTGTTTTATTTATATCTTTGTGACATAACTTGACTTGTGTGCTTCAATACTGTCAAGGAACCTATAACTAGGGTACTTTCCTACTAGTTTTTAACAATCCCAACACGATAAATGTCAGATCGTGCATCACTCGCACAAAAATATTAGAAAAAATCATGTTTTCCTACATACACGCACACAATCGAGCTATAATAGCTCTAGCACGCCCAAAGAAAAATAATAAAAGCAAACAATTTTGGCACACAGTCGTGGTTTGAAATCATGCCCCCTAAGAAACTGGCAAAGAAACAAATTTAATAGGGGAAAAAACTTGACAAGAAGGTGAATTTCCTGGAGAAGGTGATGAAGAAACCCCTGGCTGTCAAGAGACGACAATCATCAACTTCAGTGAAAGGATGCTTTCCCAATGCTTAGAGCATTCTCTTGCCCCTTTGCTTGACACTTGGCCCCCTAACATCACAAGGGAGAGAAGCCATTTATGTTTTTAGGGAAAGGGGCAGGACTATTACGATGGCGATTATGTATACGCTAGTTAAAGATTAGAATAGATATTAGTTCAAAGTCGGTTGCCGACTTTAATGTTATATTTTGTAGTAGGGCATATGTTGCCTCTAGACTCTTTTTATTATGTTCAAGACACTCTGATGTAATAAGTTATAGGACTTTTATCATGTTTATATAAGATCTAATTTTTTTTTCTTTAGCATTTACTATTTAGTACTGCATGGTATGGACAATTCAGTGACTTCACCAGTCATTCCCTATAGACCCAAAAAGGAAATTTATTTTTCTCTATTTTTGTTGTTCCAGGGCATGACAATCATCCTTAAGCGACAGAATGAAGGGAGTATAATCTCTAGGAGCAGACCCCAGAAACGTAGGGCCTAACCTAATAGTAGCAGGGTTGGTCTCTATCACCTCAAAATCAATGAAAATTGAGGAGGAGTGAGAAAAAGCATGTGTCTGCAGATGGGCCTTTACTCCGTTAGAATAGGGCTCCTCACTCTCTTGCCCAATCGAACTAGAAGAAGCAGAGGGCATTTTTTTTTCAAAAGATTGAGGAAGGTGAGTTTTTGGAGAAAATTAGGGCAATTTGTGAGAATAAGGGAAAGCAAAGAGGAAGTTGGGCAAAAAAGATTGGTAAAATGACACATTCATAGCCTACCCCACACTTGTGGACTCAGAAAATGAGGCACCTTTTCATTCCAAACTTTAAATCGACATCTCCCCGAAATGACGCGTGGCATATTCAAAATTCAAAAACGTTACAATAAATGTTATGGCCATTTAATGTCACGTTTTGGGGGGTAATAGTATGCACACAAATAGTGCATAAGTCTAAACAGCACGACAGGGTTGGACTATATGACCTAGAGGCCAGCCTTGTATAATGATCTATAAGCGTAATGGTGGTTTTTTTTTTTACTAAAACAGTATCATCGGACTACCCAATATCATTGGGTTACCGAGTATCATCGGACTACCCAGTACCATAGGACTACATAGTACCATCAAGCTACACGGTTTCATCGGGCTATGATCCATTAAGGCTTCCTGAAGAAGCCTTGCACAGGGTTCCAGCAAACGGATGTCTCTAAAAGGTTTGAAAGACAACCCTAAAGTTGTTAATACTCATGATGGGAGCGCAAGTTCCAAGATGGAATAGAGTATGAGTGAAGATGGAAGTTACGAGGTAGCCAACATGGCCGAAGCGCATTGGACACAGTTCTCCAAAATTCTTTTGGCCAAACCGTCAAGAAGGAGGTGCATCTCCTCTATAAATACAAGCCATATCCTCATAAGAGAAGGACCCCACGTCTCCAATAAAAACTCCAAAAAAATAACCAAACACTGCACTCTTTACAAAGCATTTCCTTTGTTATTTCAGCTTGTGTGACTTAGTTTAGTTCACAGGATTGTTCCCAAGTTCTTACATATTAATATTAGTTCAAAGATTTTATCATCAGAATGTCTCCTCATGTTAAGGTTGTCTGATCTTCCCAAGTTTTTACATATTAATATTAGTTCCAAGATTTTATCATCAGAATGTCTCCTCATGTTAAGGTAGTCTGATCGGGCTTAAACTTGTTGATTTATTTGGTGTTTTATTTACATCTTTGTGACATAACTTGAATTGTGTGTTTCAATATAGGGTACTCTCCAACTAGTTTTTAACAATCCCAACACGATAAAAGTCAGATCATGCATCACTCGCACAAAAATATTAGGAAAAACCACATTTGCCTACACACATACACACACACACACACACACTCAATCAAGCTACAATAGCTTTGTCACGTCTGAAGCAAAATAATAAGAGTGAATAGTTGTGTGAATCGATTTTCAATGAGAGCAGAATGTTTGGCAAAAAAGATGCTTGGATCAGAGGTTGTATGATTACAACAACCAGAATCAAGAGAACCAACAAGATGTACCTAGGGCAACAAATAGAGCAGTGGGAGACATGTTATCAGAATGAGTAAGAACTCATTTGATAACGTCCATAAGGGGGGAAATCGAGATGGGTAAAGGGGTAGGAGACTCAGATGTTGATCCCTTGGCAGAAGCAGCAAGGGATGATGATGAACAATCTCGAGACCCATAATCTTGTGAATATATATATATATATATATATCTTGTAGGATTCTCATTGCAATCACCAAGATAGTATCCTGGTGCACGCTTGTGATAGAAAGTACACACTCTGATAGGACAATGCAATAGAACATCTCCTTGTTCAAGATAGTTTCTGTAGTGGGGATTTGCAAGGTGATGCATGATAGGACTGGTTGTGATGAACCGGTTGAGGCGGTAAATACATCGATGGATCACTGGTGGTGGCCACTGAGAGTGGCCGAAATAATCCGTAGTGATGGATTTTGACCAGCTAGAGGGCAAAATACTAATTCAGAATATCGAGACCATACAAGTATTGACCTGCTTGGCCTAAGTAGGGCGGTGACCAGGCAGCGGATGCGGTGGCTAGGCGGTAGAAGCTGTGCCATGTAGAGGAATCTGTGTCGGCGGCGGTTGGTCGGCAATGCTAAGAACTTGCGGTAACTACAAGAGTGAATTCTAACATAGAGGATCCACTATTGTGGCAACCGCAGATCATACTTTCCTTCTAAGAGGCTTAGGATTCAAAACCACTAAAATTGTGTCTCGATCTGTGAGAGAGAGAGAGAGAGAGAGAGAGAGAGAGAGAGAGAAGGGGGGGGGGGGGGGGGGAATGTGAGACAATATGGAGAATAACTTAATACTGAATGGTGTGATTTTAAATGTACAAGGGAAGCCAATTTATAGGCTTGTGAGAAACAAGTATAGTTAAGCGATATGGGACAAGAGTCCAAAGAGTAAAGTGTAGTGCAGTACAATACTATAAGTGAGTACAATTAATAGATTAACAGAAAATATCATGTTATTAATTTACCAATGTGTATAGTAACTGTAGGCTTTCAAGAAACCTAATTGTAAGAATTTAAAAAAATAAAAAGAATAAAAAATTGAAAAATGTAGGATATCCTATGTATGTGACAAAAAGAAAAATATTCAAAATGCCAAATGACACTCTAGTCTAGATGAAGAGATTTGGCTTCGCCCCTTATATATAAATAATAGATAGTTTCCATCTACCCAATTGGGCTAAATTTAGTAGCTGGGCAATTTGCAAATATCATAAAATCTTGATAATTCCAAAAAAAAAAAAAAAAAAAAAAAATTTAAAAATCGAAGTTGTGAAAATGACCATCCAATATACAATTACAAAAAGACGCAACAATTAGATTAGCAGTTCTAAGGGCTGTTAGAAGTGACGCGTATGTTGGAAATATTTCATTGATATAATAGAATAAACAGAAACAGATTCTGGATTACAATTTGGAAAACTAGATATTGAACAGAAACAGAATTACAATATGTAGACAAAGCAATAACAGGAAAACTACCACAAAAATAAGAACAACCAAACCGAGGCCTGTGATTTTATTCACAGTTTCCTTAAAACAGATTCGCCGCCTCACCGGATTGTGCTTGAGGGAATCGTCGGCGTTTGTCTCCCAGGATACAGCGGCTTCTAACAGCAGTACTAGCACAACGTACAACTGTTCCGGCGAACTAAACCATATTCTGTGACTCTCTTTCTGAAACCGGAAGGATGAAGATGAACTCTTTGAAGAACAGTATACAAAAACTGTATTGGATGTGTGTATATTTCTGAAGGAGATTCATTCATGCATATAAGATAGAGTGGAATAAATCTGTGGATTAATTCACAGCAGTTCAAGAACTTCAAAGGTTGTAACTACAACCTCTTGGAGTTCTGTAACTCTTAAACTTTTCATTTTCTGTCACATGTTAAGTATGACAGAAATTCCAGAGGTCTTTTTCAACTTTGAAAAGTTCTGGGGTCCAAAAAGAAATATTATGTGCGGGCCGCACCCGCACCCGCGACCACGACCCGACCCGGCTCGGCATGGCCGGTCGGACGGCGGCGGCGGCGCGCGCGCGCGCGTGTGTGGAGTAAACCCAAAGGGCCTTAGGTCCTCCCCCTTCCACAAAAGTGGGTACCCCTTGGGGCCCAAACCCAAAACATGAAGTAGCCTTATAAATACATTAGAGGCTACTTCTAGTTTTCCTATGTGGGACAAGGCAAGTTGTGAATCTGTTTCATTTCAACAACTCCTTGTATGGGGCAACCTTTAACCATTAATTTCTCATTCACCCATCAATAGTTTTGGACATGTGAATATCCAAATTTCATCTCCTCATGGAGGAGAACACAAATCCACAAGGACCCCACTTAAACTCTAAGTGGGTCCCACTTTTATTAGCCCTTAACCATGGCCAAAACACATATTTATCCAACGATCCCCCACATGAATGAAATTAACCGAAATGATGTGAGACAGTGACTCGACAAGAGAGAGAGCACAACGGATCACTCCTGCAAAGGATAGGTAGCTTTTGGCTTTGAACCTTCCCTTGTGACAATCTATCAGATTTACTGGCTGACCAGTGAACATATAGTCTTGAACTGATTGCCATTAGTGTAAACAACCGACAGACATCACACAGGAGCTTTCCAAACATAGTTTAGTTCTTACGCTTGTGTTCATTTTGGCCTTGAACACTCGCCTGGTTCAGTGAATGTTTATCAAAGAATTTCGCCTTTCTCAAATTCTTTTAGAAGCGGCCCCACTTCACATTCACATAGGTGACTATTTAGAGTATCCTACTATACTCCGCTTGGTTATACCAACGCACATAGTCATTAAAAGCTAAGCTTACCCTTACACCATGCAGGTATCACTGTTGAATCATAGAAATGGGCAGAAGAACATTTCTTCTCAGTGATTCTCTTAAGGTACATGAAATTAGGTTGTCCCTTTGAACCTAGATCTTGGGATCTCCAGTCAACTAGGTTGGGTTTCCATTCCATTCCCTTGTAACGTCATAGGCTTTAGTCCCATTCCTCTAGATGATTTATTAACTAACTCTCGATTTAACCCTTTGGTTAGCGGATCCGCAATATTGTCCTTTGACTTTACATAGTCAATTGTGACAATCCCACTTGAGAGTAGTTGTTTAATGGTATTGTGTCTACGACGAATATGTCTAGACTTACCATTATACATATTACTTTGTGCCCTTCCAATAGCAGATTAGCTATCACAGTGTATACAAATAGCTGGCACAGGTTTTGACCATCTAGGAATATCTTCTACAAAATGGCGAAGCCATTCAGCCTCTTCAGCTGCCTTGTCTAGCGCAATGAATTCAGATTCCATTGTCGATCTAGCAATACAAGTTTGTTTTGAAGATTTCCATGATACAGCTGCACCACCAAGTGTGAAAACATATCCACTTGTAGATTCTGAATCTTTCATATCGGATATCCAGTTTGCATCATTGTATCCTTCCAATACAGCTGGATATCTCATGTAGTGCAATCCCTGATCACGTGTATATCGTAAGTACCGCAGTACCCTTACTATCCCTTTCTAGTGTTCAGTACTAGGATTACTAGTATATCTACTTAGTCTACTAACAGAATAAGCAATGTCAGGCCTTGTACAACTCATTAAGTACATCAAACTTCCTATCACTTGAGAATATTCTTGTTGAGAAACACTCTCACCAGTATTCTTAGATAGGTGTAGACTTAAGTCCACGGGCGTCCTGGCTATACTAGTATCAGTCTTGTTGAATTTCTCTAGGATCTTGTCTACATAGTGTGACTGTGACAGAACAAGTCCATTAGTATTCCTAGAGATTTTGATGCCCAATATCACATCAGCAAGTCCCATATCTTTCATGTCAAATTTAGAATTCAACATTTCCTTAGTGGATTTAATGATTTTATCATTACTACCCACTATGAGCATGTCATCAACATAAAGACATAGGATGACATAGCCTTCAATTGTGTCTTTGACATAAACACATTTATCACACTCATTGATTTTAAACCCACTAGAGAGTATAGCTTGGTCAAATTTTTCATGCCATTGTTTTGGAGCTTGCTTTAAGCCATACAATGATTTGACAAGTTTACACACTTTATTTTCTTGCCCTGGAGCAGAAAATCCTTCAGGTTGTTCCATGTAGATTTCTTCATTCAAATCTCCATTAAGGAAGGTGGTCTTAACATCCATTTGATGTATTTCGAGACCTCGCAACGCTGCGATCGTAATAATCATACGAATGGATGTTATTCTCGTAACAGGAGAATACGTATCAAAGTAGTCTAGACCCTCCTTTTGTCTATACCCTTTGATGACAAGCCTTGCTTTATACTTATCAATAGTACCATCCGTCTTCATTTTCTTTTTAAAAATCCATTTGTAGCCCAATGGCTTACAACCAGGAGGGAGATCTACCAGTTCCCAAGTATGATTTTGTAGGATAGAATCAATTTCACTCTTGATTGCTTCTTTCCACAATGGACCATCTGGTGATCTAATAGCTTCATTATAGCGTTGAGGCTCACTTTCAATAACATAAGTTAGAAAGTTTGGACCAAAAGATTTTGAGGTTCTAGCTCGTTTCCCACGTCTAGGCTCAAAATCAACATTTCCTTCTTGGGTTTTATTAGTTTCCCCAATAGTCTCAAATGTGCGTTTTTTAGAACTATATTCCTCTTTACAAGGAAATATATTCTCAAAGAACGACGCATTTCTAGACTCCATGATCGTGTTCTTGTGTATATCTGGGTTTTCAGATTTATATACAAGAAACCGATACGCACTACTATTATGTGCATAGTCAATAAATAAACAATCAACAGTTTTTGGACCTATCCTTTCTTTCTTAGGAGTAGGTACAAGAACTTTTGCAAGACACCTCCACATTCGTAAGAACTTGTAGGAAGGTTTTCGACCATTCCATTGTTCATACGGGGTTTGATCAACTTTCTTTCGAGGTACCTTATTTAAAATATAATTTGCGGAGAGAATTGCCCCCCCCCCCCCCACAAGTTCTGTGGCAATCCAGAACTTATTAACATAGCATTCATCATTTCTTTTAAGGTACGATTTTTTCTTTCAGCAACTCCATTTGATGGAGGTGAATAAGGTGCGGTGGTTTGGTGAATAATTCCATTTTGTGCACAATAGTCACCATACGGTGCTACATATTCACCACCTCTATCACTTCTTAACACCTTAATCTTTTTTCCAAGTTGATTCTTAACCTCTGTCTTGTATAGAATGAACTTATCCAAGGCTTCATCCTTACTTTTTGGCAAATTCACATAGCAGTATTTAGTGCTATCACCGAAATAAGTAATAAATACTTATTGCCACCATCTTCTTGGTTCTCCCAAGGCTATCACATATACTAAAATAGTATACTCAATATGATGTATTCTCCATCATATGTCTACCCCCACAATTCCTAGTATAAGACAATTTCAAGTTGATACGAGATTTTATCATTGTCCCATCGCGATAAAATTCCAAGATCTCATGACCTTACTTTATCACGACCAACACTCATGTTCATGCCTCGGTAAATTTCAACCATAAAATTTTAGTTTTTTTTTTTTAATAAACCAATTCTCATCTTCATGAACCTCCATGATATTTTAAGTATGTGTAAAACTTTAAAACTTTCAAAATAATTGCAACAAAATGGGTTACAAAAATAGCACATATATATATATATATATATATATATATATATTTTTTCCACATCTAACGAGGCAGAATTTCCCATATACATCTTCTCACCATTAGTCTCTTGGACTTGACTGATCACAGTATTTGAGTCCACCATCTTATAGCCGAGGAATCTCCCCACTACAAATTTCTTGGACCCAATGTCCTTAGTTTTGTATTTTCTGTCTAAGGACTCCCGCAGTTCCTTAGCAGTGGTCTTAACACTATACACATTACAGAGTGTATCGTGTAAGCCATTCAACACATAATTTCGGCACATAAAGTCCGAGTGCTTCATAGCATCAATAGCTAGCACAACCTCTTGATCTTGTTCTTTCCCATTAAATTTGTCGGGTTTGTCCCCGGAGTTCAACTCTTGTTCATTTTTATTAAATTTATCGTGTTTCTCCCCGAGGTTCACAGGAATCATTTTGATTGAGGGAACTTTAACAATGATCGAACCAATCAGGGAACTTTAACAATGATCGAACCAATCACCACGGTATTGGTAGCACCATCGGTCGCAACCGAGTTCAAGGTCTCATTTGCCATTTCTGAAAAATTATCACAAGAGAAAAGAAATTAAATCTAATATTTTTCCCTTTTAATTTTAACAGCAGCAGAATTTCTTTTCCCAAATAATCGTTAGAAAACGAATGAATTTTAAGATTCTGCTCGCATAGCCCCAAGAAAAACGCGATTCTGCACACTTTTTGTCTAATGCAATTTTTTCAGATTCTGCACCGTTTGGCCAGAAAACGAGGATTACAGTAGCAGTTTTTTGTAAAACTGTTTTCAAAAAATCATTTTGTTTTTCCAAATCCGAATCTGTTTTTGTTTTGTAAAATATATAGAATCTGTTTTAAGATTGTTGGAAATATTTCATTGATATAATAGAATAAGCAGAAACAGATTCTGGATTACAATTTGGAAAACTAGATATTGAACAGAAACAGAATTACAATATGTAGACAAAGCAATAACAGGAAAACTACCACAAAAATAAGAACAACCAAACCGAGGCCTGTGATTTTATTCACAGTTTCCTTAAAACAGATTCGCCGCCTCACCGGATTGTGCTTGAGGGAATCGTCGGCGTCTGTCTCCCAGGATACAGCGGCTTCTAACAGCAGTACTAGCACAACGTACAACTGTTCCGGCGAACTAAACCATATTCTGTGACTCTCTCTCTGAAACCGGAAGGATGAAGATGAACTCTTTGAAGAACAGTATACAAAAACTGTATTGGATGTGTGTATATTTCTGAAGGAGATTCATTCATGCATATAAGATAGAGTGGAATAAATCTGTGGATTAATTCACAGCAGTTCAAGAACTTCAAAGGTTGTAACTACAACCTCTTGGAGTTCTGTAACTCTTAAACTTTTCATTTTCTGTCACATGTTAAGTATGACAGAAATTCCAAAGGTCTTTTTCAACTTTGAAAAGTTCTGGGGTCCAAAAAGAAATATTATGTGCGGGCCGCACCCGCACCCGCGACCCCGACCCGGTCGGACGGCGGCGGCGCGCGCGCGCGCGTGTGTGGAGTAAACCCAAAGGGCCTTAGGTCCTCCCCCTTCCACAAAAGTGGGTACCCCTTGGGGCCCAAACCCAAAACATGAAGTAGCCTTATAAATACATTAGAGGCTACTTCTAGTTTTCCTATGTGGGACAAGGCAAGTTGTGAATCTGTTTCATTTCAACAACTCCTTGTATGGGGCAACCTTTAACCATTAATTTCTCATTCACCCATCAATAGTTTTGGACATGTGAATATCCAAATTTCATCTCCTCATGGAGGAGAACACAAATCCACAAGGACCCCACTTAAACTCTAAGTGGATCCCACTTTTATTAGCCCTTAACCATGGCCAAAACACATATTTATCCAACAGCGTAAATATCTAGTAAGACTCGTATGCAAAACGTATATATACTGCTATGTAACCAAGAATGGTGAAATTATTGCTTAACCCTAGATTTTCTATCTCTGTGTGATTATAGTACATTAAGAGTTTGTTTGGTGCGTGAATTTAGTGAGGGGTAAGAAAGTAGAGTTTTAAAGCCTTTTAGTTTATAATAATGTTATTTAAGCATGGAATATTTGAATTCTAAAAATGGAAAGTAGAGTTTTGTTTTCTTTCATAAAAATGAAAGCTAAAAGCAGGAAATTAAAAAAAAAAAAAAAAAAAAAATTTAAAAAATCCTAGTTTTTTGGTCGATTTTATTGTTGTTTTGAAAAATAAATAAAAAAGAAAAATGGAAATGATTACGAAGCACATTTGTGATTTTCATATTTTAATAAAAACAAACAATTACCCAAAATGTTTGTAATTTTTGTTTTCAAAAAAGGAAAACAAAAAATGAAACAACAATGCATGTTACCAAACAGACTCAAGGAAAATAGTTTTCTTCGTTTTTCTTTCCATTCGTTAAATTCACAAAGCAAATGAAGCTTCAAGGGAAGAAGCTAGGGAAAAGTTTTCCTTTTAAGCTCAAGTATTTAATCTAATTTGTGTTTTTTTTTTTTGTACATTTGCCTTTTCTCTTTCTCTTTGTGCAATTCAAATGAAGCAGATCGTTGGAATTTTTTTATCCCTGTGTTTTATTCAATTTTTTGTTGTCTTTAAAAATAGGGAATCGCTATGTACACCGCTAATTTTACTATGTACACCACGCATCTTTATAAAAGTGAGAAATTTTAGGTAAAAAAAAAGATTAGAATAAAGGAATTTAGATGTAGATAACAAATATACGGGTGTACATAACAATTCCCTAAAAATATGACATATATTTATAGCCCAACAGATCACTCAACTTTTGTACATAAATTGTTAACTCATAAGTGGAAAAAAAAAAAAAAAAAAAACCACAATGCGAAGTGGTTTCCCATGGGGTATTTTAGATTAGGATTTATTTTAGAAATTAATGCTAGTTTGGCAGAAAAGTCGGACTGGTAGGACCAAAGTGATGCACACACTCTCTCTCTATAAACCCTATGAGCCGACTAATTGTGAACCTTTACTGTGTGGGTAAACCTATGAGCCCTCTAATCTTGAACCTTTACATCTAGCTGGACTATTGTATTACATGAATACAGATGACCAAATATCTTTGTTTTATTTTATTTTACTCAAAAATGGAAAAGTTATAATAATGACTCATGGCATGTATCGTTGTCTTTTAGTGATTATATTTTATAGAGTGTATTTTTTTCTTATCCATTTTTTTTTTCACTCATTAATCGTATTTTGCTATGTGTCTCATCATGTCCTACTTAGTAGTAAATAGTAAATGTGTTGATGGGAGAGGGGTAGAATGCCGATGAAATGTAACATGTTTCAGAATATTATTGGTAGGTGAATAATGTGTGAGTAAAAATGCTTTTTATATATTTTATATATGAAATACTTTTTTTATTGATTTTTTTAATTCAGGGACCTACGGCTAATTTTCTATATATTTTTTTAACTCCAATACTTTCAGTTTGAATTTACTTCTTATATACTCCTTATGTCCCATATTTAGAGTCTTGTTCCAAAATTATGTCCACCTTTAAAGTCAAGACATATATATTTTACATTACTTTTCCTATTTTAGCCTCACTATTAAAGGTGAAGGGTCTTTCATAAAGGCAATTTTAGAAGAATCTGTTTTTTTTTTTTTTTTTTTTTTTTATTATGCGACGATGATGTTCCCTTAGGCTCTGTTTGGTTCATGGATTCTATGAGGGAAAAGAAAAGGGAAAGGAAAACACGAAAGAAAAGCAATTCTCTTGTGTTTTCCCTTGTGTTTTTTCCTTCATGATTAAATAATATTTAAAAATATAATTTTTAAAAATATAATTGTAATATAGGAATAAAGGAAGATAAATGACTCATTATATTCAAAATGTTTAATTTATTTATTGACTTATTCTCTTTTTTTTTTCCTTCCTAATTTTATGATCGTTTTTCTTACCAACCAAACGAAGGCAAAATGTTTTTCTCAATGTTTTTTTTTTTCTCACACCAATCCAAGAACCAAATAGAGCGTTAATAAATTGGATTACCAAAGATGGACTCTGCATAAGGGGCATTGAGAGTAATAATAAGGGTTAATAATATTTTACCCCCCTGTATTTAGAACTATTTTCACTTTACCTCCGTATAGTTCAAAAGTGGACACTTCAACCCCTCGTAGTTTTGGATTGAAGTGAAACTACCAAAATTTCTCTCAAAATAGCCCCACGATTAAGGGTGCATTTGATAAAATTGAAAATTAAGTGCTGAATTTTAGGTACTGAAAATTTTAAGCGATTGAATTTGATACTGAAAACAGTTTTTTTAAGTACTGAAATGGAGTGCATTCAGTGATTATTTTCAGTAGAAAATTTTCATTTAAAATTTTTATTTATTTTTGGCTACTTTTTCAATTAAGTGGTACATTATCAAAGACACTAAAAAAAAGTACTGAAAGATTTCATTTCATCACTGAATTGGGTTATGAAACACACCCTAAGGTCACGTTTGGATGACAGGGAGAGGATTGGACAATTAGTCCATTTCAATTGATAATCCTGGGATTAATAAAACCACCTCCCCCATGGAATAATTTAGTCCCCCATATGGGGGACTATTCTTTTAAAATGACCAATTAATCCCGAGCAGAATGGCAGTGCCAAAGTTCAGACTATTCAATTAAAATGAACTATTAATCCAATCCCCCTCTATGCCACCCTTAGTCTTGCGAAATAAACGAGGCCTATGTGTTAAAATTAGCCCAACGTGGGAGATTTGATGTGTCAAAATTAACCCCACATAGGCAGTTAATCCTAACATTGATTAGCCTCCCAAATAGGTTAAGTGTTAAAAATTAACCCAACAAGGGCGGGTTAAATGACAGCATTATCTCCACATAGGAGAGTAACTCCAAAATTAACCTCACAAGGGGGTTAAGTGCAAATTTTTTTTGCTAATTTTAAACTTTTCATCAATTTTGAGAGAAATCTTAATAATTTTACTTTTGTTCGAAACCACAAGAAGCTAAGTATTAACTTTTAAAACACATAGAGGTAAGTTAAAACGCCCTAACCATAAAGGAGTTATATTTAACCCAAATAATAGTGGGATTATCTATGATCTATGAAACTGTTTGGACAGTCCATTGAATAGATAATAGTTGTTTGAGCAAAAAAAAAAGGGCAATGCTATTGTAAGAAGCTTCTCACATGAGAAGGCGGGTTTTAACCGTTGGATGAGCATCTAGCCATAAGATTCCCAGGAATCTGGAGAAGCATCTATTGGTAGATGCTCATCCAACGGTTTAAACCCGCCTTCTCATATGAGAAGCTTCTCACAATAGCATTTCCCAAAAAAAAAATAGATAATAGTCTACGTAGATGTAAAGGTTCACTTCCACTTTTAAAATACATGGAATAAAGTTAAAATCACCCCCAACCACACGCGAGTAAAATATATTTAATTCAAATAATAATGGGATTATCTATGATCTATGAACCTGTTTGTACAGTCCATTGAATAGATAATAGTCCACGTACCAGATGACCAAATGCATTTTGTTCTTACTTTATGTGTAAGATAAAGAATTGGGTTAAAGACACTTTTGGTCCCTATAGTTTGCAGTGATTGTCATTTTGGTCCCTATGTTTTTATTTTAGTCAATTTCATCCTTAAATTTGTCAATTGGTTGCAATGTTGTCCAATGTTAAGCCCCTGATGTTTCAGTAAGGCCAATTTGGTCTTTTTGGGGTTGCAATATCTGTTATATATATACACTATTATGGAGAGAGAGAGAGAGAGAGAGAGAGAGAGAGAGAGAGAGAGAGAGAGAGAGAGAGAGAGAATGTGAGATCTGAAAGCGAGAGAATGAAAAGGAAAGAAGGAAGCATGGACAACGCTCAATGGGATTGCTGCAGCCGGCGGCACACGCGGTGGCTGCCAAGGGCTTGGAGAAGGTCGAAGATGATGATCTGGTAGTCGGAGGTGGGTTTTCTGGTCTCGGAAGAAACCGAATTGAAAATTTCTCTGGAAAATTTGCTTGCTTGTATAATCTCTTCAACCATTTCTCCGACCAACGTTGACTGCAATGACATTTGCCTCCATTCCCCTAAAAGAATCATGATATTGGGTAAATTCAAATCCCATGTTTAAAGAATGTGTGTGTGTGTGTGTGTGTGTGTGTGTGTGTGAGAGAGAGAGAGAGAGAGAGAGAGAGAGAGAGAGAGAGAGTTGTTGCTAATTAATTGAAACCCATTAATTAAGAATCATGGTATTTGATGGCATCAATCCAATTTGATGGGTTCTCTCTCTTATAAAGCTGAATCGGCAAAAACAAAAAAGACCCATTCCCAAAACCCATCATCTTCTTCTTCCCCACCACCACCGTCACACCACAACAACCACCAACGAGAGCGACATTCTCTCATCGATCCACAGCCCGAGGCTCGTAAATCTCCTGGGTTTCACTGCCGATTAGCCAAATCGGCTTATGAGCAAACGACATCAAACTCTTCTTCTCAGGCGAAGCTTGTAGTAGATCATTGGGAGTGTTTAGAGGCTTTGATTTAGATTTTTTTTTTTTAGAAATATAAGGTTTGGTCCCTTTTTTGGACCATTAATAGGAATTGATCATAGCCATATTACATGTATAGTAATTAGTCCCTGATTTTGGAAGGTAATCAATATTTAGTACTTTTTTTTCCAATTTGATAGAGATTTTATGGACCAATATGCCCTTCGTTACATACATACATACATATATATATGTGAGAAAATAAATTTCTCACTTTTTATACGCTTCTCACTTTTTTGTGAGAAATTCTCACTTTTTACACAGTCCGTTTTTTAAGATCCGGACTATATATATAGTAATAAAGATATATATAGTAATAAAGACTTAAATTTAGGGGTTTTAAATTTAAACTCCAAACAACTATCTATATATAAATATATATAGAGAGAGAGATAGGAACTCCACATATTTTATATATCTCTCTCTTTCCAATTCTCTCTCTCTCTCACTCTCTGTGTCTCTCTCTAAAATACAATCACAAAGAAGGATTATACTCATCATCATCATCATCATCATCATTGAGATGAAGTTTGGGATTTCCGATGCATATTGAAGCAACCATACCCGATTGGAGGGATAAATTTCTCTGTTACAAACCATTAAAGAAGCTCCTCAATCACTCTCCGGTGGCCACTACCAATCATCCTTACCTTTTGATTGATGCCGATGCCGTCATCGGAGTTGACGATTTAGAGAGTTACATGCCATCTTTGGAGGCTCTACAGGATTGGTAACAATTTGTGTTGTGAATGAGAACAAGATACATGAGGGCCAGAGTTCTCGACACAGATTGATGCAAGAAAGAGAATCACAGATCAAAAATTCGAGAGAAGCACAGTCTGGAGTTATGGTATAGAGAGAGAAGTGAGAATTTCTCTTCAAAAAGTGAGAATTTATCACTTAAAAGTGAGAAATTTGTATTAAAAAGTGAGAAATTTATTTTTATTTTGTGAGAAATTACTTGTCATATCAATTTAAAAGGTGTGAATTTATTTGTTATTTTTTTGAAATTCTTTTCGAAAATTGTCAATTGTTGATAAATTTCTCATCAAATCCTCTCTCTGTGTATGCTTTTTTTTTGTTTTAAAAAGTGGGTTGTTCTACCCTTTTGTATGAGTGAGAAATTTTTTATTATTATACACATTAAAATATGAAATTTTCACTATTTTCAATACTTAGTTAATATAGTGAGCAATTTCACATTATTTTAGTGCACTCTCATTGATAATTTTCTCAGTTTTTAAGTATGAAGTTTTGAATATGTAGTGCGAATTTATCAAGAGTTTATGAGAAATTTCTTGGTAATGGTGGACATTATATGGAGATATTTTCTCAGTTTTTAGCTATATATGGTAACTGATTTATCATATATAAATTAGTTTATATATGTACATGTATGAATTGTGGAGTAAATGATGATAAATCAGTTACCATATATAGTTATCCATATATATACATTTCTATAAAAATGATATAGGGGTATTTTAGTCTTCAAATTAGACAATGGACTAATTTCTAGATTCGTTTTTAAAAAGGACATATTTCTAGTTAGATGCATATATTAGGACTATATATTAAATTACCCTTTTTTTTTAGTGTGATTTAGTAAGTTTTGATTTGGGTGGAAATGAAACTTGTTAGATAATTTCTTTTCCCTTTTTTTTTCCCCCTTTTTCCCTCTCGCATTCTCTCTGTTTCAGATCTCTCACATTTCTCTCTCTACAATAGTGTATACATATATATATGAACAGATATTGCAACCCTAAAAAGACCAAATTGACCTTACTGAAACATCAGGGGCTTAACATTGGACAACATTGTAACCAATTGACAAATTTAAGGACGAAATTGACTAAAATAAAAACATATAGGGACCAAAATGACAATCACTGCAAACTACAAGGACCAAAAGTGTCTTTAACCCTAAAGAATTTCTCTCCAACAGTCAAAGGCAGAGGAGAGAGAATGCTAGGGCCCCGCCACTCATTCTAAGGTGGATAAAAAAAATCACAAGTTTAAAAAAAAAAATAAAAAAAAATTACATGTAATATATGTAATCAGCTATCCTAAATCTAAAATATGAAAATTAATAATTACTTTTACGATCACGTTTCAACTCTGGTGGTAAAAGCTTACCATCCTCATCCAAGTGGTGAGTGTGTTCAAATCCTCCCTCCCATGTATATAAAAAAAAATCTATGTTGAATATTTTGTTCTAAATGTAATTTATATTTGTCTCATTACCTTTTATTATCACTTTTCAATTAGTACAATTCAAATTAAGCTTAATGAATTATAATAAGCTATCAATCTCTATGATCGAAAAATGGCGATACAAAACTATTTTTACCCATAAATAGATCAAATATATATAAATAGATCAAAATAAAGTATACTCGAGTGCTATCCCGAACTCCATATAACTTAACCACTGTATGCATATGCCTCCAATCCCAACCCCTAAGAAAAGATCTTGGCTTTACCCTTTGCCCACAGTTGCATTATCCTTATCATGAAAATCCACTTTTCATTCCTAGACTTTGAAGTTGGGACTCTATGGCCCTTTCTCTCTCAATGCTGCATTTTTATAACTCATCGGGCTTTCCAGCGGCACATTAAAACGTTGCACTTAATCCTTAACCATGTGAACAAACGATAATTTAATAGTTTCTCCATTTAATCACCCGAGCAAATAGAATAATGTTATGGTTCTCATGGAGTTCTGTTCGGAATTACTTCTAATTCTCACTGGGCAGAGACACGGGTAACCAATGAGAGCATCCCCCTCCCAATTGGTAATAATGACACGCGGTATCTATTTTTTTTTTTGTAATTTTTATATATGATTTGTTATTCAACCCCAATATTTTCAGTTCAATTTACTTCTTAATATTATGCTGCCAAAACAAAAAAGTCAAATAAGTCTCTGCACAATCTACATGCATGCGATAGGACTAGCCGACTAGGATACATTCTCTGTCAATGTCATTCCTGTTGAACTCTATGACCCCTCTCCTAATCGTGAACCTTTGTATCTATACTCGTATATAGATGTCCTTTTCTCAATTTCTAGGAAATGTTGGAACGTTATTTTACAAGAGCAGGTCAATCATTATTATATTCAATGGACTATTGAAATAGATTGACCAAAATGCACTTCGTTATTGCTTTTATTGCTTTATGATTAAGAATCTCTCTCAATCTTGTGGAGCTCACTTTTTAATTTTGTAATTCCTAGACTCTGGACTCTCGTGACCCTTTCTCGTTATGTTGCTTTTATCTCTCTCTTTCTCACGTCAAAGACTCAAAATGGTTGCTGTATAGGTAAAGTTATACTAATTAAGCAGCCTATCATATGAGAAAATAGTTTCTAGTTATTGAATTCGTGACATGTTATATAATTATTGTAGACCTCTAGTAGACATTTAGAATTGTTAAAAATTTTGAAGGCTAGAAGCTATTTATTATAGTCTTAACCTTGCCCTAATGCCTAACCTTATGAAGAAATGATGAATTAATGGTTTCTCCATCTAATCACCTGACCAAATATTCAATATTCGATTAGAATAACAATATGGTTCTCATGATGCCCTATTTGGAATCCCTTTTAAAATCTACGTTTCGACTTATATGTCAAACTGCTTGGATAAATTTTAAGAAAGCATTATAGAGTACTAAGGCTTAGTTTGGCCCCCATGTGATTTTTTAAAACGAGCTTATAAAATTTATTACTAAGGGCCTGTTTGGTTGTCCCTTTAAATTGAATGGTTCCATTCAAATTTTGTATAGAAGTTAAAGGCAAAATTCATCACCATGAATGAATCCATTTATAAATATGGGAGATTTCACCATATTTCTTCTTATGAGGCAATTTATTCATTTTTCTAGAATACCAAAATTCATGATTGCAAGCATCATTTTTTAGACGAGCATCCGTTTTCTAAATGAAACCATTCAAGCCCTTCATCTTTTTTATATAAAATTGTGTACGAAAACATGAATAGAATTATTTCATTCAAGGACAACCAAACAGGCCCTAAGTTGTTTGATAATTTTATACAAGTGACACACTACTCTTCAAAAAGACATCATGAAACTAAAAAGCAACCTTGAGCTTTTAAAAGCTCTATCCTAGAGTTTTTAAAAGCTCCTCCCTAAAAAGCCCCAAGTTCAATTTTTGCAAAGCTCATAAACTAGTTACCAAATAAATTAACATGAAATTGTGCTTTAAAAAAAACGAGAAGCACCAAAATGTGGACCAAACTAAGCCTAAAAGTACGTTTTGGATGAAGCAAATTAAGTGGCATTTGAGCGAAACTTAACGCGGGAATCAACTTCAAGCAGTAATAAATTTTCTTTGTTTTCGATACTCGTGTGACTATATAAGAGCTCAACATCTGCCTAAACGCAAAAGTCACATACTTACAACCAATCTAAACGGCCTAGAATAAGGATGCGAATTGTCACTATTTTATTTTATTTATTTTATTTTTTATCCGAAGGAACTTCCTCACTACGCATATGTCAACTTATGAAAATTCACATTAACTCTTGAACTTTTGAACCTTATGACCCCATTTCTCTCTTTACATTTCTGCATTTCATGACACCGGATTTCTCTTTAGGGTCCATTTGGTTTAAAGATTTGACTAGGAAAAGGAAAAAAGTGTAAGAAAGTAATTTCCTTACTATTTTTTCTCACGCTTAAATATATCAATAAAAAAAAAATAATCAAAAGACGAAGAAACCAACATGTAAAATAAAAACTCCAATTCATTTTTTCATTGTATATATCAGTAAGTAACCAAACAAAGTAAAATAAATTTTTTTATTTTTTATTTTTACTTTTTTCTTTCATTTTCATGGAATTAATAAAACCAAGCGAACTCTAAAGAAGTTAAACGTTTTTTTATATTCAAGAACTTAATTAACATGCTACCCAAAAAAAAAGAACATTTATTATCATGTGCATTATCATATTACTCAAACCAAGTTAATTGCATCAATTCTTATGTTGCACTAATAGTAGTTGTCAAGTTCTTTTTTTTTTTTTTTGGAAAAACTAGTTAATTAATTGAAAAAATTGTACAAAGTACAAGGGGCATACCACAGGATAAAACATTGAGCTCAAAGAAATGCTAGAAAACAAAGACTAAAAAAATGGAAAAACAAGAAAACACCCTAGAAATCTAGCAACAATGGCCAAAGCAACGCAAAGCCAATCAATAAGAAAAACAAAACAAAGAAAGAGCCAAAAGGACCTATCGGCGTGTGACAACCCTTGGGATGACTTCCGCTAAATTTATTCTTTGCTTCTTTTTTCTTTTGTCTGGAAGAGGTGGGACTCATGGAAGACAGGGATCCCCTCACAGCCTGAATTATAATCACGCCCGTCATCCTCCACTACAGGGAGATTACTAGAGCTCATCCTATCCTCACCATGCACATTAGAAGTGTGGTGAGAGGAGCTAGCCTCAGAACAAAACACACTGGCGGATGGAGGAGCAACTGCTTCAAACGTCTTTGGGATAGTTGTCAAGTTCAAAATGTAACTATGATCATACCAAGTCCCCCTTTACACACACTCCGGAGTTACTAAGAAGAAAAAAAAAATACAAGGAAAGCAACATTTCAGAGCCGGCTCTGGTTGTAACATAAGCACATAAGGGTCATATGGTTCAATAGTTTCATGAACTTTTGAACCATATGACCCTTTCTCTGAATTTCTCTTTTCCTGCTAATTTTCTTTGACAAATACATGGACACGTCAAAAGCAGGAGTGCAGCCCAAAACCTACCTTCCCACACCCACACATATATATATACACATATATGTGCAATTTTGGGCATCAATCTCCTTTCATTAAAACATATACACACAAGATGAAATGCACCCTAGACATGAGATTTGCATTCCCTGCATTGCTTCACCTCATTTTCATCTTCTTACTTCCCAAACTCAACCTATGGAACATTAATTTCCCTCCCTACCTTCTAATTTCCATTTCTATAATCCTCTTCCTCTCTATTTCTATCAAACCTCTCCTTAATTTCACACTCACTAATCCCACAATTCGCATTCAATTCGGCGATTTCTCATTCCTTGTCGCCCTTTCATTGTTAAGCTCAATCTTTATGTCATCACCACATTTTTGGACTACTTATATAGCCATTATATGTATATCTCCGTGGTATGGTATGATTGTTACTCAGATTAAGCGCTCTTTCTTCTGGGTTCATCAGACCCTTCGAGCCATTCCTACGCTGTATATCAATTGCTTCACTCAGCAACAAGAGCACCAAGAACAAGCACCAGAACCTCAACCTCCTCAAGTTGAAATTGAATTAGTTGAGATGGGAGTCAATCAACTGCAGAACCAGCCAAGTTTCCAAACTGAGGAATTTGTTGTAGTTGTTGATGGGTATGAGTAGTGTAGTCATTGATAAACCCACAATTAATACACATATAATACATTCATTTTTATACATATATGTATATATAGGTATATATACATATTCGTATACCTATATCTATCTAGTGGTGTTTCCATCCCACTACCTTGCTATCCTTCTACCATGGTTAGTAGCACAACAATATGTTTGATTTTAGTTAGACAAGAATTGTCTTTTCACCAGGCTAAAACGAGGCTATTAAAGTAATTTTTCAATAAATAAACTCAAGTAATTTTTTTTGTGTCGTTTGTAATTAAATTACTTTAGTGATATCATTTCAATAAGGTGCAATAAATTTTTTGCCCTATTTCTTGATAATTACTTCAGTAATCATTGTATATTAGCATTTTCTTATGTACTTATATGTCAATCGTCTAGACTATAATTTATTTTGTATTTTGCTTATTTGTGGTAATAAATAAAGAAACACAACGTTTCTCTCATTTTGGGTTTGCTATTGGTATTTTGAAAAATTCATATGAAACCAATTCTGCTATAATGTGTTGTGGAGCAGAGTTAATAGACTCTGTTTTGGGAGCTCTGTTTTTATTTTATTTATTTATTAATCTGTACACTAAATTAGAGAAAAGTTGGTTTTGGTCCTCTTGGACTTGAAGTGGTAATTTAAAGTGCCTAGAAATGCCAACAACAAAATCCAGTTAACATTATTTTTTTAGTTGTATTATATTTTTTCTATAACAAAAGAATTCAAACATGATTTTACTTTTCTAACAATGATGGGATGCTGTGGAGTGACCCCTCTTCATATTTCTCAGAATGTAAATCAAGGTTCACTTGACTTTCATTGTTCTTAGGATTTTGGGGTAAAAGAAAAAGAAAAAGAAAAATTACAAAAAGAAAAAAAATATTATGAAAGTTGGAATATTTGAACAGCCAAGAAAGAAAGTTTTATTTTATCACTCTTTTTTATTATTTGTTGCAATAATCTTTATCTTTTTTTTTTTTTTTTTTTTGCAGGAATAATTGAAGACATTAAGGAGTTGTAATATTTATGCTGCCGGAAACTGTTATGGAGAGATTTTGGAAACTATTGTCTGTGTTGTAATAATTGTATCTGTTACACTTGTTATGATGGGTTTTGATTTTGTAAGTGTTACTGTTTAATGTTGTTTTGAAGTACATGATAACTATAATTTGATGGACTTGTTATGAGGGGTTGTAATTTGTTAGACTTGTTAATTTGTTAAACTCTAATGTTGCTGATGGGGTTTAATTACATTTTATCTTTTGTGGTTAGGTCTATTTTTTTTGAGTAATACTTGGGGCACAACCAAAGCCACAACCTTTTGCTCACAACCTCCATTTTGTGTCTATCTCTCTCCTAGTGGGCACTGTGGGGTCACGGGCACTGTGGGATCACTGGCACTGTGGGACCCATCAAGAGAGAGATAGACACAAAATAAAGGTTGTGCAAAAAAAGTTGTGGTTTTGGTTGTGCCCCAAGTATTACCCATTTTTTTTTACTTTACCCCTATACTTCAAAAGTGGGAATTTAATCCTTTAGGTTTTGGAGTAAAGTAAAGCTAAATTCGGGTCAATTAGATATAAGAACATTCTATTGTAAATACGTAGGTTTATGGACAACTTAAAAAAATATGTTGGTTTAAGTCCCTTAATTTAGCTTTTGGACAGAAAAACCCTCCCTAGTTGCCCAGCTCACCACACGCGCACGCCACACACTGGCATTCCTAAAATCCCAACATAAGAATTGACCCGCCACACGGGCAGCCTTGCCAACCACTCACACCGTGTGAGTAGTTGTACCAGATAAAATCTCATTTTAAAATTGTTTTTTAAACTTTAAACCTCCATAACTTTTGATCTACAACTTGATTTTTCGCAAAATTTATACCGTTGTAACCATGTCAATGAAAGCTACAAAATTAGTACCATTGTTGATATATTTTGAGCAAAAATCAAATTTTTTTTTACACGCCTTGACAATTTTGCTCCTGAAAAGTGATTTCATCACATTTCAAAAGTACTTAAATTTTACGACTGTTTTGAGCACATTTTAAAACAGTGATGAAATATCATCATAGTTTCACCACATTTCAAAATTGGTGAAATTTAACCACCGTTTCACTTTCACCATTGTTTTGAGCTTACTTTAAAATAGTGGTGAAATATCACTACTTTTACTTATGGGTGTCAAAACTTGTGAAATTTATGAAAGTTCTCTATATTCAAAGTGGTGAAATTTCACCAGTGTTTTGAGGAACAAGGCATGTAAAAATTAGATTTTTTTTTTTTGCTAAAACATAATAATGGCATTAGTTTTGTAGTTCTCGTCCATACGATTCCAATGGTATAAAATTTGTAAAAATTGGAGTTGTAGATATGAATGGTTAAAGTTTGAAAAATATTTCGAAATGGGGGCTACACTATTATGCGTGCACTCACACGGTGTGAGTAGGCTAGGGGAGTGAGACGCGTACGTGAAGTGCATGTGTGATTCCTTTTGGGAATTTCTGGGGTGTGACAAGGGCAATATTGGATTTTGCTTATATTTTGTCCTTTTGTCTAAGATATTTATTTGATAAAGGAATTAAACCAATGTAAAAATAAATAATTATCCTTAAACCACTATATTTTCCTAATTAGGGATTCCTATCTAATTTTCCCTATCTAGGGATCCCCAACTAGTTGGTCCCTAACAATTTGGGCCAACCTTGAGCTTGACCAAGCTCGTATCGGCTTTGCTACACCCGTAGATTGAAGTCTCGCAAAGTTATCAAAGGCAAATACACGTGAAGTTAGTTATTAGCCCATGAATTGTCATACAAAAACCTAAGGTTGTAGTTTCACTAATGTATTTTGACATGTTGAAATGGCTACCCATTGGTTATACAACATATAAATTAGCTTTTAGTGACAAAATAATTAGTCACAAATTAAAGAAAATTTGTGACTAAAAATTAAGAAATTTGTTGTCAACGTGTTTGAAATTCATTGGATGCAATAACCACTTGGGCCATCATAACACCGAGCAAGTAACCAAAGTTGTATGGTAGACTATCAGTTTGATTATCCTTTGTTGAGTTGCTCTGAGCAACATGTTATGTTCTCAATACTGGTGGTGTGTCTCCTACTTTTACAGATTACATTTACATAATCGAAGTTTCAAAAACACTTAGTTCTGCCCCTGATACTGTGTGTAAGCTATATGGACCTGTGGAACTTAGGCTTAGTTTGACTCCTATTTTAGTGCTTTTCTTTTTTTAAAGCACAATTTTATGTTAATTTATTGGGTAACTAGTTTATGAGCTTTACAACAATTGAACTTGGGCCTTTTTGGGGGAGCTTTTAAAAGCTCTAAAATAGAGCTTTTAAAAGCTCAAGGTTGCTTTTTAGTTTCATGATTTTTTTTTTAAAAGTAATGTGTCACTTGTATAAAATTATCAAATAATTTAATAAAATATTTCATAAGCTAATTTTAAAAAGTCACGTGGGGGCCTATCTAAGTCTTTAAAGTAACTCTCTAGCTAGTGTCTGTTTCACCCCACCAAAGAAGCAACTGAGGGCATGGACAAAGAAGGCCAACAGAGTGATCTGTCATTAGTGCTAGATGAATAAGATAAAAGACAAATTGAAGGAAAATAAATGTGGGTAATTAAGGAATACTTATCATTCTGACTCAATATCTCCATCACTAAAAGTCGTTTGGGTTAGCTGAAAATTAAAAATTAAGTGATGAATTATGGGTTTCGAGAAAAAAGAGATTAATTTGTAAAATAGAAATGTTTGGATTAGTTTAAAATTTCAAAACTAAAACAAATCAGCTTAAAAATTAAGCTGAAAAAAGTCATTTAAAATTTCAGCACTTAAAATTTATGCACTCAGCACAAAATATTTCATCACATAAAATTTTAACACTTAATATTCCAACTAACCCAATGGGTCTCTAAACCTTCCTCTATTCAGTCGAATTTGGGTATCAACATTGTCATTTTGCTTGTTCAGTCTAACAAATGTTCTGCAATTCAAAATTTGCGGGCCAAAATGGGTGGGCTTGGTATTCCAAACTAAGGCCTGATGTTGGCCAGGCCAAGTTTGGGTAATGGTAGCTCTTCTTAATGTCTAGTGCAAGCCCGGCCAGAGATCGGTCCATAGCCACCCCTATGGATAGGGATGGCAATGGAACGGGTATGGGTCGGGGCCCCCATACCCCACCTCGCTTGAATAAACCCTTATCCCGACCCCGCCCTGCCCCGGGGGTATGTGTGTCCCAACCCCGACCCCGCCCCGTATTCACAAAACCCGTTCCTGCCCCGCCCCGCCCCGCCCTGATAAAAAAAAATTTTCCTCACAGAACTGCCATTAAAGAATCATCTAGCATACAAAAAACTTTGATAGTATTAGAACAAAGCATCAGGAAAAATGAGAACCAACAAAAAAATCAAGTTAAGCAACTGAAAAATAAGAATTAAAATACACAAGAACACACTCTGTACACACACATACACACAAGAACACACCATCCATAGCACCCAAGTACCCACACTGCACACACAAATACACACACGCATACACGCAAACAGCCACGCGCGCGCGCGCACACACACACACACACACATACCTCGTCTATGACATTTGAGAGCAAGTGAGAGACGAATCACGCACAAACTCATTTATGTAGGCGTCAACCATGAACAATGACTTCAGCGGCGTGGCGGAGGAATAGAGATGAACGACAGTGCCAAAGTGAAGAGGGGCATCAATAGCTCTGATCTGTGGCTGCCGGCCGACGGGAAGTGAGAGAGAGAGGAAGATGATAGGATTTCTCATAGTAGAGAGAAGGAGTTTGGCTTGCGGCTATGTGAGATATGAGACTGGCGATATGATTTTGTAAATTTTAAACCCTATGTTCTTTGTATATCCCTGACAGTGTAGTTAATATAAGAAAGAATAGGGGTAATATTGTAAAAGACATGTATAATCGAGGCGGGTTCGGGTTTTTTGACCCTACCCCCGACCCCGACTCGAACCCGACTTGGGTTTTAAAAACCTTCCCTATACCCTCCCCCAACCCTATTAAGCCCCCCATATCCTACTTATTAAGGGCAGAGTGGGGTGGAGAATCCGAAAAACCCGCTTCATTGTCATCCCTACCTATGAACTTGGGCAAAGGTAACTCTCCTTAATGTCTAATGCATGCTCTCACTCTCTCTCCTTCCAGTTGAACCTTATGCGCCTTCCTAATCGTGAACCTTTACATCTGGATGGACTTTTCTCAAATTCCGGGTACAATATTTGAACATTAGTTTACAAGAGAGGTTCAAACATTATTTTATTCAATGGACTGTCCAAACAATTGCCCAAATGGACTTTTTGCTCTCCCAAAAAGTTGCATCATCCTTTGTGAAATCCACCTCTGACCCTTTCTCTCTCTTAGTCTCTTTCCGTGCACATCAAAACGGCTTAACCTTTTTTTTTTTTTGGTAATCGGGGTGTTCGGGCCAGCTTGCGCACACCTCGACTAATCTCCGAGATCTAGAGGCGCCGGGTGAATACTCCAGTGGCCACGCCCCCCATGACTCGAACACTAAACCTCTTGGGTAGTACACCCAAAAAGCTTACCACTTAACCACAAGAGACTTGGTTAACGGCTTAACCTTATGAGGAAATAATCTATTAATAGTTTCTCCATCCAATCACATATTCACATGGTTAAATATCCATATTCAAATAGGATAACGCTATAGTTCCCACAATGTCCTATATGGAATTACTTCTCAAATGCTTATTTGAACTCAAACGTATTTCTGAGTTTCAAAATACATATGTTAGACTGTTTTTTGGATAAATTTTAAAATCACTTTATTTCAAATGTATGGTTTGGATGAAGCAAGTTAAGAGGTATTTGAGTGAAACTTGATGTGGGAATCAGATTCGGGTTTGAATGATTTTTTCATTAATTTCCATTAAACTTGTATGACTAAGAACATCTCCAAGAGGCCAACTATTTTAATTTTTCAGTCAAAATAGATAGTCAGAATAGAGATTTTGAGCTCCAACAGACTAGTTACATGACTAGGTATTTTAACTTCTATCTTTTTGACTAGCTAGATTTATAGTAAGAAATGACTCTCTATATTCTCTCTCTAAATCTTAACCTTTAAATATTTTTTTTAATATGTATTGACACAAATCCCAATCATACAAAATGTAATAAAATAATAAGCCTAAGTAAATTAAAGAGCACTAATGAACAACTTAAATAATTTTTAATTAATGTAGCTAGCTGAAATGAATTTTGTTGTTAGAAGTTGCTCTAAGAGCCCCACATCTCACAACCAACCGAAACGGCCGAGAATAAGGATGAGAACTCTTGCCAATTTTTATTTTTATTTTTACTTTTTTTTTGCGAAGGAGCTTCCCTCTGTACTCATATCTCCAAGTGATGAAAATTCACTTCAATTCTTGAACTGTTGAACCTTGTGACCCTTTCTCTAATGTCTTTTTCACAAAGACATTGTCGACACGCCAAAAGCAGGAATTTGAGCCCCCAGTTTCCCCCCCACCAAAAAAAAAAAAGAACACACACACACAAATATATATATATATATACACACACACACATGGGCAATGTCATTGGAGTGCGTTACAACAAAGATGAACTGCAGCATAGAGTTGAGATATGCAGCCGCTGCATTGCTTCACCTCATATTCATCTACCAACTTCCTAAACTCAACCTTTGGGACATCAATTTCTTTTCCTTGATTCTAATTTCCATTTCTATAATCCTCTTACTCTCCATTTCCATCAAACTTCTTCTCAATTTTACACTCATTACTACCACAATTCGCCTTCAATTCGGGGACTTCTCCATTCTTGTGGCTCTTTCATTACTCAGCTCAATCATTTTGCCACCACTACATTTCTGGATTTCATATATAATCACTATATGTATCTCACCATGGTATGGCCTGTTTTTTACTCACCTTAACCACTCTTTCTTCTGGGTTTATCAGACCCTTCAAGCCATTCCTACTCTGTATATTACTTGCTTCACTCAACACCAAGAACAAGAACCTCCTCAAGTTGAAATTGAATTAGTTGAGATGGGAGGCAATCCCCTACAGGACCAGCCAAATTTCCAAAATGAAGATTTTGTCCTAATGGTTGATGGGTTTGTGTAATCAATGATAAACCCAATACATACATACATGTATGTATACATATACCTACTGTATCTATAGGTGTTTCTATCCTACTCTATCCTAGGTAGTAGCAAACAATATGTTGGGATTTTAGTTGGACAAGAATTGTCTTTGCACCTGATTTAAAATGAGGCCACTAAAGTACTTTTACAATTTCAAATGTTTATAGAAATTATTTTAGTGATCTCATTTTAATAAAGTGTAGTGAATTTTTTTTGTCTATTTCAAGATGTGTACTTCAGTAAAAGTTGTATGTTACCTTTTTCTTATGTACTTATATGTAAAACAATATGTGTAGTCCATGATTTGTATTTGGCAATTCTCAGTTCAGTCATATCATATGGTTTTGATAAGTGTTGCTGTATTGAAGAATTGTGTGTTCGCTTATTTGTGGTAATAAATGAAGAAACACAAAGTTGCTTATTTTTGGCTAGCATTTGGGGTTTTCAAAAGTTTATTTGAACCAACTATGACATAAATTCCTTCATAAACTTATTTTGGGCAAGAATATTCTGGACCTATAGAGCTAAGTGAAAGTACTGTGTTTTGTGAAAGCAAAGTTAATAGACTCTGTTTTAAATACTCTGCCTTTTCTACCTAAAACAGAGAATATTTGGTTTGGTACTTACGGACTTGAAGTGGAAATTTAAAATGCGTATAAATGAAATCTCATAATCACACGCCTAAAACTTGGTCTAATAAGGTATTTCAACAAGGGAATCCATTAACATTTTTTATTAGGTCGGTTTTCACTTTACTATCTATGATTAGAAAGGCTTTTTAAAAAAATAAAATAAAAAGTGCCTAAAGAATATTTTGTTATCCAGTGGCCTGTACATATACCGAAGTTTTATTTTGGACCCCATAATTTCTTTATTGTAATTCTTTGAGCCCTCAATTTATAACCTCATTTCAATCAAGATAAATTGTTCACAAGGTTAAAAGAGTATCATAGGACAGAGCACATGGAAGGCCCAAAATGAACTTTTGTGGAATTTTAGGGTACTAAACTGTTTATAAAGCTTAATTACTTTGAGCTCAATGGTCCATTCTGTAATTTTTTTTTCTTACATAATCTTAACAATGTTAAAAGAGTATAACAAGATAGACCACATGGATGGCCCAAAATGAACTTTTGTAGAATTTTAGTGTTCTAAAGCATTTTTAAAGCTTATTTACTTTGAGCCTCAATTTTTTTACGTAACTGAAATGAGTTTGTATATTGAGCACCGAAAGTGTTGCAATTAAAATTGTAGGATCCAATATAAAGCATCGCTATAAGTACATGGTACCACAATATTTTTTTAGCTTCTTCCTTTTTTTTTTCTTTCAAATTTATGGGAGGTTTATGTTATTAGTTAACATTATAAGGAACTCTATTAAATATGTTTTACCATTAACCGTAAAGAACTCTGTTAAATGTATTTTCTACATTTGATTAGGCTTGTTTTCACTTTACCTCCTATAATTCAAAATTGACGCTCAAACCATAAGAGTGTTAACTTCTGTTTTGATATGCAAGAGCGGAACCCTTTAAAGTTGAGGGTCGGCTATCCTAATTTTTTGAGAAATTTTTTTTAAAATGTAAGAAATAAATTCATGTATAATATGTGTTATTAATCCCTTCTAAATTCAGGAAATATATATATATATATATATGTGTGTGTATGTATGCATAGAATATTGACACAATTGTAATTCAATGCACCTTAAATATTTGCCTCATCACGTTTTCTCATTATTTCTCAACAGCGGCGGACTTAGAATTTTATGTTAGGAGAGCCAAGTAAAATGGATTTAGGTTCGCTAGTAAACAAGTTCCATGCAGAGGTTCGGTGACAACGGTCTCAAAGTGAAATTTTTTGGTCTATTTAGACATATTTTTGGTGCGAGATAGAGTCGAAAGAGTAGTTTTGTCGATTAGATTTAGACAATTTTTGTCTCATAAGCTGGGTAATGGGTATTAGCCTTTCCCTTTGCTATTATGGGGGACAGTTAATGTCACACGACCCACACCCCCTAGAGTAAATAGTCCTCCATATGAGAACTATTAAGTTATTATTGACAGTTAAGCTTGCAGTATTTGGCCTAGTAAATAACGAAACTATTGAATTAAAATGGATTAATAGGCTGGTTTCTTGTGTCTTTAAATTAGTCCTGCAAACCAAACAGTGGCCTCTTGGAACATATGATCTTTAAAGTGACTTTTTCTTGATAGTTTATGTTGTAAATGATGAAAATTTGGGAGGACCAATCTAAAGTAATTTTCATATGTTAAAATTACATACATATCCCACAATTTTAAAAAATAATAATAATAAAATTGGTGGGGAGATATGCCCCCCAAAAAATGGCCTTAAGGGTACTGCCCTCGGATCCCCATATACCTCTGTAATTGAATGCGTGCCCATTAAATCCCAGTCCCCCTAACTAAATTTCTTAGCTCCACCCTTATTGATAAGACAGATATACCATTGGTTTCAGGGGAGGATAAATGTCAACTTTTAAAACATAGGGTGATAAAGTAAAAAATGAATCAAACTATGGGACAGAAAATGTTGGTAATCTGTTAATTTTGACAAAAAAACTTATCAGTTCACTTTTTTTTATTAGGTGTCAACTTTTAAATCATTACATAATAAAATAAAAATTGATCTATACATGTACATATACCTAGAGAGAGTGGAAGAGATTTATTTTGGTTTTGATTTTTTTTTTTTTTTTGTGTAGTTTTATGGGCACAAATAAAATCTACAAACATAATCCACAAATACAAAAATATTAAATGTGTTTATCTCTCTCCTCTGTGGACTCGACAGGATCAGTGGACTCCATCAGGAGACAGATAGACTTATTTTTGTACTCGTATTTGTGAATTGTGTTTGTAGATTTTGTTTGTGTCCCAATCTTTATTTTTTATTTTTTTTAAGAGATTTTGATTGCCTGGTGTACTTTTTCGATCTTTTCAATAACAGTGAATCAATTAGACAGGTGTCACTCTTAGGTTGCCAGGTCAAAGGTTCAAAGGTTCATTGGTTAATTTTTTTTTAAAAAAATTGAAATTGCATTTTTAGCAGAAGAAAACATAGGCCATGAACCTTTGACTTCTTTACCCCCACCTTTCTTTTGCATTGTCCACATGACATGCTCTCTCTCTCTCTGCCAACTGGCTTCATTTTTTTATTATTTATTATTTAATTTTATTTTTTCTATTTTAGCATATGGTTTCATTTTTTAAGAGATGCCCCACTATTTCATAAATGAACTCCAATCATCCATTTTTCATTTTACTATTTATTTCTTCAAATCATTATTTTTTTATTCAAAAAAAATCTTAAAATCAATTCATTTCTTCACAATTTTATACATTATTTGATTTTTTTATAAGCGTTTATTCAAACTTAATTAGTTTATTTTTTTAAAATATAAAACTAAAATACAATTTTTTAGACGAATAAGAAACTAAAATATTTATCAACTCCATGATAATAAAACAAAATCCACTAAAATTTAAACGACATTACAAATACAAATGTAACAAACATGCTTAAAAAAAGACATTGCATATATCGCATATGCATAACAAACGATAATTAAAACTAATAATAAACAAACTTGACTTAAAAGTTAATACATTACATATTTCTTTATGTAATAACAAAATTTATTGTGTTGGATTTAATTTTTAAAAAGTGCACAAGACAAATTATTAATTTTAGTTATTAAGTAATATATATATATATATAAGAAGTGGGACACAAGTGAAATTTTATGAGAAGAATTTGGGACATAAGGGGAATTTATTGGGATAAATAGTGTTTTAAAGGAGGTTCTTCCAAAATATTTTGGGTCTTCATAAATGAAGACACTATTCATGCCAACTTCATTTTAGCAAAAAATTTTTTGAAGGAATGAAGCATGGTTGGAGTAAGCAACTCCAAATAAGCTTCAAATTTTGAAGGAATGACATTGGAGTTGCTCTAACCCACCCCGGAACCATTTCCATAAACAGTTTAACAAATGACCCTTGAACCTCTAATTGAGCTCTTCTCTCTCTCTCTCCCTCTCTCTCTCTCTAGCAACGTGTTGAATCAAACCTTTAGGAGATTGTATAGAATATTGGCAAAATTGTAATTAAATACACCTTAAAACATTTGTCCCATTACTTTTTTTTATCACTTCTTAATAGTGGCAGAGCCAGAATTTTATGTTAAGGGGAGCCAAGTAAAATGGATTTTCGGTTCGCTTGTAAATAAGTTCGGGGACAGCGCCTCCGAAGCGATTTTTAATTTTTTTTGTCTAGCTATTTTAAAATATTTTTAGTGGGAGACAGAAAATCGAAAGAGTAGTTTTATCGATTAGATTTAGGTAATTTTTGTCTCATGAGCTGGGTAATGGGTATCAGCCTTTCCCTTTGCTATTCTGGGGGACAGTTAATGTCACACAGGCCACACCTCTAGAGTAAATAGTTCTCCATATGAGAACTGTTAAGTTAATATTGACAATTAAGATTACATTATTTGGCCTACTAAATAACGAACTATTGAATTAAAATGGATTGTTAGTGTGGTTGCTTTGAGTCTTTAGATTAGTCCTGCACAACAAACCGTAGCCTCTTGGGGTTTTTGATCTTTAAATTGATTTTTTATGGATGGTTTATAGTATAAAATTTGGGAGGGCCAATCTAAATTAATTTTCAAATGTTAAAATTACATAGATATCCCACAAATTAAAAAAAATATTGGTGGTCTCCACTTGTGTCCGCCCCTGCTTCTTCATTTAGTCTAATCTAAATTATTTGACAATTAATAAAGCTTCACAAAAGGAAATAAGCAACCAACCCTTATTATTAAAAAAAAAAATGGTACACAAAAAATAAAACAACAAATACGAAAATAATATGCCCAGAAAAAAAATGGCCTTAAGGGTGCTACCCTGGATCCCTATATACCTCTGTAACTGAATGCTCGTCTATTAAATCCTAATCCCCTAACTAAAATTTTTGGCTCTGCCTTTATTGATATGACAAATATATCATTCGTTTCAAATTAAACAAATGTCAACTTTTAAAACATAAGACAAAAAAGGAAAAATGAATCAAACAATGGGACAGAAAATGTTGGTAATTCGTTAATTTTGACAAAAAATTTATTGGTTCAATTTCTTAATTACAACAGCGTTTAGATTAGATGTCAACTTTTAAATCATAACATAATAAATAAAAAATTGATCATATACATATACGTACATAGAGACAGAGGAAGAGATTTATTTTGGTTTTCATTTTTTTTAAGAGGTTTTGATTTACTGATGTACTTTTTAAGAGGTTTTATTTACTGATGTACTTTTTTATTGTGAATCAATCTTCACAGTGAAATGTATTAGACAGGTGTCACCCACAGGCTGCCAGGTTAAGGGTTCAAAGGCCCTGAACCGTTGACTTCTTTGCCCTCACCTTTCTTTGGCATTGTCCACATTGACGAACTCTCTCTCTCTCTCTCTCTCTCTCTCTCTCTCTCTCTCTCTCTCTATAGGATGACTTACATAAAAATATTAGATAAATAAGATACATAAATTTTGTGTATTTATTTCTTTTCTCTGTAGATTTCACAGACACTGTGAATTCTATAGTGTCAGTACACCTCATCAAAAGAGAGATAGACACATTGTGATTTATGTATCTTATTTATATGGTATTCTTATGTGCCCCAAGAGTTATCAATATATATATATATATATATTGAGGCGGTCGCATTATACTTGCAAAGGTTCAGATCTTTCTCATGCATCACCATTTGTTTTTCTCAACATTTCTCTCATCTATATAGAGTACAAGATAGCATGAAGCGATCGCCTCAATATTAATTTGTTTAGCTGTCTAATAAAATTTTTTTTTTTTATTCTATGTTCTTTTCAATCCTGACTTTTAAGTTAATTCAAGTTATTAAAATACAATAATATTCAGTCTTCGTGTTGGTGGTGTATTATTGAATATCATTCTATGGTTCAAGATCTTGATTTTTCATGGTTTTATTGCTTCCATACCAGTGTTGATGTTTGATTCTATTGATCTACTTAGTTGCTATGTCTATGAAGGAGTTCAGATATTTTTTTTTTTTTGGAGGCGGGTTTGGTTTTAAGTTGTGTATGTCGAGAACTGTGTTGCACTGATTTTTGTCAGTTGGGGGTGGTTCGAGTTTATTTTGCACTGATTTTTGTCAATTGGGATGGTTTAAGTTGATTTGTAAAATATAATATGTAATAAAATAAGTGAGGTACCATTACTAATTAAAGTAAAAAAGGTAAAAAAATTAATTTTTTAACATAAAATTAAGTATCCTAATTAAAAAATGAATGTGCATTTATCGACATCTATAGATAATAGATAATTTTCATCTACCGAATTGGGCTAAATTTACTAACTGAGCAATTTGCAAACATCATAAAATCTTGATAATTTCTAAAAAAAATAAATAAATAAATATGACAAAAAAAAAAAAATTTAAAAAATCGAAGTTGTGAAAATTACCATCCAAAATACAATTTCAAAACGAGGCAACAGTTAGATTAGCCGTTCTGAGGGCTTTTAGAAGTGACGCGTGAATATCTAGTAAGCTCTCGCATGTAAAACGTATATTGCTATGTAACCAAGAATGGTGAAATTATTGCTTAATTCTAGTTTTCCAACAATGTTAGGGGTACAAATATTTTACTCAAACATTTATAAACACACTTTATGTCTCTCTTAGATGGCACTATAGGGTTCACTGAAATTATTCGGACCCTACAGGGCCACCCAGGAGAGAAATTGAGTGTGTTTGTAAGTGATTGTGTAAAGTATTTGTGCCCCAAATATTACCATTTTTCTATATCTATTGATCATAGTACATTAAGGGTTTGTTTGTTGCGTGGATTTAGTGAGAGGTAAGAAAAAAAATAGTAAGAAAAATACTTTAATTTGGTTGGTTAGTACAGAAAGTTTCGACAGATGTGAAAGAAAAAAGAGAATATAATGAAAATAAAACTAAAACTAAAACTTATGAATCTTGTGAGTCACTTTACTTCCTTTTTTTCTTCTTTTTTTCCTTGATTTTATTAAGTTTTAAAGCCTTTTAGTTTACAATAATAATATTTAAGGCATGGAATATCTAAATTCTAAAAATGCAAAGTATGTTTTGTTTTCTTTCATAAAAATGAAAACTAAAAGCAAGAAATAAAAAAATAAAAAAAAAATTCCTAGTTTTTTTGGATCGAGTTTATTATTGTTTTAAAAAACATAAAAGAAAAAGAAAAAGAAAAATGAAAACGATTACGAAACATATTTGCAATTTTCATTTTTTAATAAACAACAACTAAAACAATTACTCTGTACCAAAATGCTTGTAATTTTTGTTATCAAAAAAGGAAAACAAATAATGAACCCACAATATTACCAAACAGGATGTAGAAAATGGCTTTTCTTCGTTTTCCTTTCCCCTCGTTAAATTCATAAAGCAAATGAAGTTCCAAGGGAAGAAGAGAAAAAATTTCCTTTCAAGCTCAAGTACTAAATCTAATTTGTTTTATTTGTATATTTGCTTTTTCTCTTTCTCTTTTTGCAAATGGCCGACCATCGAAGAGTCCTTGACTCTTCTCTTTTTAGTTGTTTGTCATTTTTTTTGAGATTGTCCTTTCTTGTAGGGGTTTGTCTCTCCTTGTGAGGGTTTCTCTCTCTAATTTGAAAGTTTGTTTGTGTTTTTTTTGTTTTTGTATTGATTTTTTTGGGTGCTCGAGTTAGATCTCTCTATTTCGTTGCTCTGTAGTTGGATCTGGCCTTTCTTCTCACAGATCTGACATTTTTTTTCGTCAAATTTGGGGTTTGGGTGGGCTCTTATCGCAGTCATGGTGCCTTTGGAGTGCTCTATGTTTTGAGGTTGTTGACAGCTTTCTGTCCCAGTCGGCTAAGTATTGAGCAACGCTACAGTTCGAGATATCAAAGATTTGAGAGATTTGCGGTGTGAGTCCAAAGGTTGTTGAGCTTATTTTCATCTATATATATATATATATATTTTTTTTTTTTTCCTTCTTTTTACTTGTATTGATTCATATTAGAATCTACCTTAGTTGTGAAGCAATGAAATGCTCTTATTATTAAAAAAAAAAACGTTACACAGTTTTATGTTCCAACGTGTCACTCAACTTTTGTACATAATTTGTTAAGTGGGAAAAAAAAAAAACACAATGCGAAGTAGTTTCCCAAGAGTATTAGGTTGGGAGTTCTTTTGAAATTAATGCTAGTTTGGAATAAAACTCCAACTGGTGAGGATTGAGAACCAAAGAGATACACACTCTCTGTATAACCCTACGCGCGCCGACTAGTTGTGAACCTTTACATGGGGGGTTATGAGCCCACTAATCGTGAACCTTTTACATCTAGGTGGAATAGTATATGAATACAGATTAGGCAGATGACCAAATATATTTTGTTTTATTTTGTTTTTCTTAAAAATAGAAAAAGTTGTAATAATGACTCATGGCACAAATCTAGAGGTGTCAAACGGGGCGGTCCGCCCCGTCACGCCCCGCTACCTTGATGAGTTGGGCGAATTTTGGCAAGCCACGGGACGGGTCGGCGAAATAGACGAGGCTGGGCGAATTGACTCGGTAAGGGATATAGGGTAACTCGCCCCAACCCACTAATTTGTGGGTCAACGGGGCGAGGCGGGGCGGCTAACTCGCGAGTTGGTTGGCGAATCAGCCCACGAGTTAGCCCGCGGGTTGCTTGTAAAAACTTATTTTTATTTTTAATAAAAAAATATTTCTAAAAAATAGTTTAATAAAATACTTTATTTAAAAATAGTTTGTTGAAAAAAGTATTTGAAAACTATATTTTTAAAAAATATATTTATTTTCTATTTAAAAGTTTAATAAAATTGTTTATTAATAAATAGTTTATTTGAAAACAATTAAATAAAAATATTTTATTCACGAGTTGGTGATCAGGCGGAGCGGGGTGGGTCCGCGAGGCGAGTTGGTGGCGAGTCGGTGGATTAGACGAGCTGGGTCACGGACCGAGTTGTGGGTTACAAAATTGGAAGTCAACCCGGACCCATATCCAATGAATTGACTCACGAGCTGGGTTTGTCCACAGGGCGGGACGAGTTGCGACTCACCAAATGACGAATTGGGCAGGGGCGGGGCGAGCCAATTCGCCCCGTTTGACACCCCTACACAAATCCGTTGTCTTTTAGTAATTATATTTTATATAGAGTGCATTTTTGTTTACCCATTTTTTTCTCACTCATCAACAGTATTCTGACATGTGTTTGATATGGGCGGCCGAAAGGGAGGGGCAAAATGAGTAACCGTCCGGGCCACCAAAGTTCACAAAATTTTAAGCACCCCTATGAAATTTTTATAATTACATTTTTACCTTGAAATTGTTTAGCATTTTACATTTAGGCCTCTCCAAGACACAATTTAGTGTCATCAACTACATATATATATATATATATATATACTGATATACATGTACATAAAACTCAAAAGTAGAGGCTCCTAAAATTTTGAAAATTACACTTCTAGTGTAAGAATTTTTTGAGTTTTAGAAATAAGCCCCCTCTAGAATTTTGAAAGACACCATACAATGTTTAAATTTCACAAATAGACTCATATTATAAGTAGACACCATAGAATGTTTAAATTTCATTGAGAAGAAAGATGCCGCATCCCCACGGTTGCACGATGCCGAGATCTCAAACCCATATCTTCTCCGATTTTGATCCAAAACTTTCACGAAATATACTGTTTAAAAGTTTAAAAGTCCTTATGGCATAGATTCAAAATATGATATAAAAGAGGAACATTGAACATAATAAATGTTCCCAAAAAAGGCGTAAACTTTTTGCAAAAAAGCTCGATTTTATAGACCCAGAAAATTAGGGTTTGATATATCTCATTTGTTTGAGATAATCAGGCCATGAGACTTTATGGAGAGACTCTAGGGACCATATGAGACACAATTATATAAAAAAATTCGGACTTTTATTGGAGTTTTATATTAGACCCACTTGAAAAATTCGTTTTGGGGTTTGTAAGTAAAAGCTTCAAGTAAGCTTTTTAATGGCAGATCCGTTTTTGGTGATATACGGGTGAATCAACAACGTATATAGCTCTGATACTAATGTAGATTAAAATGTGCATACATGCATACGGATTGAGTATAGGTGTCTTACCTAACAGAATTACCCAACAAATCGAATACGGCGCTGTTATGAGCCCGACAAGATCTCCCATGCACTGCTGCTCGTACAAAGCCTCCGTGTACTCTCTTATGCTTCTTATCGGTCGTAGAAGGCACTACTAGAGTGACCTCCAATGACATCACGCGCTAAATCCCAAGGCTCTGATGATGACGACCTAGTGAGAAAAAACGTGAGAGAGAGGAGGGAGAGAGAGAGGTGGCCGGTCTTTTGTGTGCAACCCCTCTATGTGTGTGCAATATACTTATATATAGGCACACACATATAGTTGCCTTAGGACTCCCGTGCCTAACCCACTTAGGATTACTTGGTGCCTAAGCAAGACCCATTAAACTCAGTCCAATGTATGTGGGTACACCAATGATCCACAATATGTCTACAGGGGTTATACCTAGCTAATTTTTGGAAACAAATTCTAGGTGCATGCGATAGGTCATAGGACTAGGATACATTCTGTCCTTCCTGTTGAACCCTATGACCCCTCTCCCAATCGTGAACCTTTTACATATATCTAGATGTACTTCTCAATTTCTAGGAAATGTTGGAACGTTAATTTACAAGGGCGGTTCAATTATTATACGAGTAAGAGTAGATTCACAAAAAAATTTACATAAAAATTCAAAGAAAACAATCCTGACTTTTGATTTCGGTGGATTCCGTGTGGGACTCATGTGTTCCCCACATCTTGACCCCTAATTCTTGTGAGTCTCATGTAGGACCCACGTGAGATCCACATGAGATTCACTGAAATCAAGGGTCAGAATTGTTGGGTGTGGATTTTATTATTATTATTATTATTATTATTATTATTATTATTATTATTATCGCAAAGCATGAACATTCCATTTCACAAAAGGCAAGTTGATAAAGAACAAATACAAAACAAAAGAAGGAAAAATACATGATAAATCACAACAATCTTCTGTTTGTACTGTAATATCCAAAACTATGATATCGCGGACTGTGGCGTAGCTCAAACATTGAGCCGTCTGAAGGAGAAAATTGTCAACAACCACAGCAAAAATCCAAACTTCAAAACTACCAGTGTGGAATTTGGTGTGGGTGTAACATTACTCTTATTATATTCAATGGATTATCCAAACAGATTAACTAAAATGCACTTTGTTATTTCTTTATGAATAAGAATTTCTCTGAACCATGTGGAGCCCCCTTTTTATTCCTAGACTCTGGACTCCCACGAGTCACGACCCTTTCTCAATTCTTATGTTCCACTAATAGGTAGTTGTCATGTTCAAATGTAAGGAAAGCCACATCTCAGAGCCGGCTATTGTTATAACATAAGCACATAAATTATGGTTCAAAAGTTTTATGAACTGTTATGTGACATAATAGTTCATGAACTTTTGAACCATATATATGACCCTTTTATCTTAATTTCTTTTGTCCTAATTTCCTTTGACAAAGGCATTGACATGTCAAAAGCAAGAGTGGATGCCCAAAATCTATCTTGACCCACACCCACACATATATATACATATATGGGCATCAATCTCATCGCATGAAAACATTCATATACAAGATGAACTGCTCCCTAGACATGAGATTAGCGGCCCCTGCAATTCTTCACCTCATCTTCATCTACCTACTTCCCAAACTCAACCTTTGGGGCATCAATTTCTCTTCCTACCTTCTAATTTCCATTTCTATAATCCTTTTCCTCTTTATTTCCATCAAACTTCTTCTCAACTTCACACTCGCTAATCCCACAATTTGCATTCAATTTGGCGATTTCTCATTTCTTGTTGCCCTTTCATTGTTAAGCTCAATCTCTATGTCATCACCACATTTTTGGACTACTTATATAGTCATTATATGTATATCTTCGTGGTATGGTATGTTTGTTACTCAGATTAAGCGCTCTTTCTTCTGGGTTCATCAGACACTTCAAGCCATTCCAACGCTGAATATCACTTGCTTCACTTACCAACAAGAGCACCAAGAACAAGCACAAGAACCTCAACCTCCTCAAGTTGAAATTGAATTGGTTGAGATGGGAGTCAATCACCTGCAGAACCAGCCAAGTTTCCAAAATGAGGATTTTGTTGTAGTTGTTGATGGGTATGTGTAGTCATTGATTAACCCACAATTATTACACATATAATACATTCATTTTTATACATATATGTATATATATAGGTATATATACATATTCGTATACCTATATCTATCTATTGGTGTTTCCATCCTACTACCTTGCTATCCTTCTACCATGGTTAGTAGCACAACCACTTGCGGACCCAAGTGTAATTCAGGGGTGGCACAAGACTTCCCTGAATTTTTGGATATTACAAAATTACATGTAATAGTTTATAAATTTTAGAAATAGGTCCTCTTAAATTTCACACAGGCCCCTCTGAACTTTTGAAAATTCTAAACTTACATGTAATATTTTACAATTTTTAGACATAGGCCCCCTTGTACTTTTGAAAATTCCATAGTACTTGGAAGTAATATTTTACATGTTTTAGACATAGGCCCCTAAAATTACATGATTTACCCAAATTATGGGTGTTAAACCAATTCTTTATACGATTCTACCATTTTACACATAATTAGGTATAGGTAGACCCAAAAAAATTGGCATTGGGGGTGCTACCCCCGAACCCCGGTAGAAGCTAGGTCCCCCTGACCAAAAATCCACCGGGCTAAAAGGAGACTTTTAAAGTAATTTCCAATATATAAACTCAAGAGTATATTTTGTGTCGTTTGTCAAATTACTTTAGTGATATCATTTTAATAAGGTGTAATAAATTTTTATTGTCTATTTCTTGATGAGTACTTCAGTAAAAGTTGTATATTTGCATTTTCTTATGTACTTATATATCAATCTGTGTAGACTATAATTTATATTATGCATTTCTCAACTCAGTCATGTGGTCATATCATATGGTTTTGGTTAGTTTTGTTGTATGAAGACTTGTGTATTTTGCTTATTTGTGGTAATAAATAAAGAAACACAAAGTTTCTCTCATTTTGGGCTTGCTATTGGTATTTTGAAAAATTCATATGAAACCAATTCTGCTATAATGTGTTGTGGAGACAGAGTTAATAGACTCTGTTTTGGGAGCTCTGTTTTTATTTTATTTTATTTATTTATTAATCTGTACACTAAATTAGAGAAAAGTTGATTTTGCCAGTTTTGGTCCTCATGGACTTGAAGTGATAATTCAATGTTCCTAGAAATGCCAACAACAAAATCCATTTAACATTATTTTTTTAGTTGTACTATATTTTTTGTATAACAAAAGAATTCAAACATGATTTTACTTTTCTTCAATGATGGGATGCTGTGGAGTGTGGAGTGCCCCCTCTTCGTATTTATCAGAATTTAAATTTCCAGCAAAAAAAAAATCAGAATTTAAATCAAGGTTCACTTGACTTTGATTGTTCTTAGGATTTTGGGGTAAAAGAAAAAGAAAAATTACAAAAAGAAAAAAAGAAGTATGAAAGTTGGAATTTTTGAACAGCCAAGAAAGAAAATTTTAGTGTTTCACTCTTTTTTATTATTTGTTGTAATAATATTTTTCTTTATCTTTCTTTTTTTTTTTTTTTCCAGGAACAATTGGAGACATTAAGGAGTTGTAATATTTACACTGCTGGAATATGTTATATATGGAGAGATTTTGGAAACTAATGTCTGTGTTGTAATAATTGTATCTTTTACACTTGTTATGATGGGTTCTGATTTTGTAAGTGTTACTGTTTAATGTTGTTTTGAAGTACATGATAACTATAATTTGATGGACTTGTTATGAGGGGTTGTAATTTGTTAAACTTGTGTTGTAATAATTTGATGGACTTGTTATGAGGGGTTGTGATGGACTGATGAGGTTTAATTACATTTTATCCTTTGTAGTTAGATCTATTTTTTTTGTTTTTTTTTACTTTACCCCTATGCTTCAAAAGTGAAAATTTAATCCTTTATGTTTTGGAGTAAAGTAAAGCTAAATTCGGGTCAATTAGATATAAGGACATTCTATTGTAAATACGTAGGTTTAAGGACAACTTAAAAAAATATGTTGGTTTAAGTCCCTTAATTTTTTTTTTGAACAGAAAAGTAAAAACCCTCCCTAGCTGCCCAGCTCACCACACGCGCGCGCCACACATTGGCATTCCTAAAATCCCAACATACGAAGTCACCCGCTACACGAGCAGCCTTGCCAGCCACTCACACTGTGTGAGTAGTTGTACCAGATAAAACCTTATTTTAAAATTGTTTTTTCAACTTTAAACTATCATAACTTTTGATCTACAACTCCATAATTTTAAACCACATTTCAAAAGTATTGAAATTTCACTACTGTTTTGAGCACATTTTTAAAACAGTGATGAAATATCACCATAGTTTCACCACATTTCAAAATTGGTGAAATTTAAACATCGTTTCACTTTCACGATTGTTTTGAGCACACTTTAAAATAGTGGTGAAATATCACCACTTTTAATTATGGGTGTCAAAACTTGTGAAATTTATGAGATTTCTCTACATTCAAAGTGTTGAAATTTCACCAGTGTTTTGAGGAACAAGGTATGCAAAAAATTTGAGTTTTTTTTTTTGCTCAAAACATAACAACAGTGGCACTAGATTTGTATCTCTCGTTCATACGATTCCAACGGTATAAAATTTGTAAAAATTGGAGTTGTAGATCAAAAGTTATGGAGTGTTAAAGTTTGAAAAATATTTTCGAAATGGGGGCTACTATTGTGTGTGCACTCACACGGTGCTAGCGGGCTAAGGGAATGAGACTCACGCGTGAAGTGCATGTGTGATTCCTTTTGGGAATTTCTGGGGCGCATATGGCACATGTAACAAGGGCAATATTGGGTTTTGATTTTATTTTGTCATTTTGTCGAAGATAATAATTTGGTAAGGGAACTAAACCAAAGTAAAAATAAATAATTGTCCTTAAACCACTACATTTCCCTAACTAGGAATCCCCATCTACTTTTACCCTATCTAGGGATCCCCAACTAGTTGGTCCCTAACAATTTGAGCCAACCTCAAGCTTGACCAAGCTTGTATCGGGTATGCTACCCCCTAGATTGAAGGCTCACAAAGTTCTCAAAAGTCGAACACACGTGAAGTTAGTTGTTGGCTGTTGAATTGTCATACAAAAACCTAAGGTTGTAGTATCACTAATGTATTTAACATGTTGAAATGGCTACCCGTTGGTTATGCAACAAATAAATTAGCTTTTAGTGACAAAATAATTAGTCACAAATTAAAGAAAATTTGTCACTAAAAATTAAGGAATTTATTGTCAACGTGGTTGGAATTCATTGGATGCAATAACCATTGGGGTCATCAAAACACTGAGCAAGTAACCAAAGTTGCATGTTCACTATCAGTTTGATTATCCTTTGTTAGAGATGCTCTTTGGAGAGCACGGTACGATGAAAGTCGGTGCTTATGCTTACTCTATCAATCAGATCCTTTATGCATAGAATAAAGTAGCTAGGCATATCTATTTCTCAACAGAGGGCATGGACAGAGAAGGACAACAGAGTGCTATGTTATTAGTGCTAGATGAATAAGATAAAAGTCAAATTGCAGGAAAATAAATGGGGGTGATTAAGGAATACTTTGTTAGAAATTTTCGCCCCTCGGAGTTCTTGCCTCGATACAGAAAGGTCTCAGTGGTATACCCTCTAGGATTAAGCAGCCTCGTCCTTGTTAATGTGCACTCGTTGAACAAAGGGCATAGAACATCCTTGTTTATATATCAGTGACCGAACAGAGAAGAACTAAAGAGAGAAGATTGTATTGCTGTATGGATTCACGAAGAAGACCCACGTTTATATAACTTTAGAAACCCAACATAATCCCACGAAGAAAACAACACATGTGATTTTATTAAGGATAAAATTTCTCTGTAACGTTTATAAGATTGAGTTAATTTGGTAAATTGGTAAGTCAAAAATAAATAAATAAATAAGCCCCAACTGGGTGAGCCTGCGAGGCTTGGAGACCGAGATTTGCCCCCGCACTCCCCACCTCCCCATGATTCTCGATCGATCGAGAGCACGTCGATCGATCGAACAGTCAGATTCTTGAGAAGATCCTTTGCAGTATTCCTAAACTTTATGTTTTTGAGATTAATTATCAATCTGTCCCCAAATGCTCAGTTTATCAAAACAGTTTCTTAACTTTAAGTCTTAAGGCATTTTTTTTCAATAATTTTTGCAAACCACTTTGAATGCTTACACCATTCATAGTGCGAGTCTCAACTATTGTTTTAAACCGCATTTACGTATTTTAAATCAATTGTGATAATATAGTCCCGATTATGAAAAGGGCTATTGATTCTTTATCTTTAGACAATACGGAATACTGTAAATGGATGAACTCCATTAAGCACTAATAAAAGTTGCATGGTAGATGGCTAGGTCACTACGTACGGATTCGTGTGATCCCAACGCTTCCCTTTTGTAAAGTTAAAATCGATTTAACATTGCTTTTAGTTAGTTAGTTAGTTGATCACTAGTTTAAATTAGTTGCTTTACTTTAGTAGTTATTAATCGTGGAACTCCGTGTTTCACACTTCCTTTAAAATATTGAATTTTTATTTTCTTTTTGAGTTTAATCTAAGTTATTAGCTTTCCACCTTTCCTGTGGGATCGACCTGGACCTATCCAGTACTACTTGCACGTCTACCTATACTTGGATATTGCATACAAGTGCACACAAAATATTTCTGTGTCAAGTATTATTTTACTTTGACCAGCTTGCATTTTGAATTGCAAAATTTTGTTCCCTCCATTTATAAGCATGTGTCAATTAAGGACAATCGTTAATGCTCTAAAAATAGATTGCAATGGATCATGCACGTGGACTGAAACAATTAAAGTTTAAAACACTGTAGCTACCTGGAATTACACATAAGTTTGATTTTGGGCCCTCCAAGTGGTCCATTCAATTACATTTTTTTTCCTTTTCTTTTTTGTTGTTGTTGTTGTTGTTAATGAGTATTCTAAATTGACACAGGTTTATAAATCGACGACTCAAATTATTGCAAGTGAAAATGCATAGTTCACACACAAATTTTTTTTTTTTTTTCGCCTTTAAAAAAATACCAAAAAAATAAATTTTTGTGGTCATGCCAGTGCCACATAGGTGCTGTTGTGTGAGTAGCACCCAAATAGTGCGGCCGACGATCCTCAGGCCACTTTGACATATATATATATATATATAATATTTGTTTTAGCTAAGAGCCACTTTGACATATTTAGAGCATACTAAAATATACTTTAGCTCCATCAAGAAAAAAAAATGTACTTTAGCTATATCAAGAAAAAAAATTTATTGTACATTAGCCAAAAATTTAGGCCCTCTTTGTGCGTTTATAACTTTAAACGGAATTGGAGGTGCTCCTATGGTCACGACCAGAGAGGGTTGCTACGCTGGTTGCCCCCTTCTCCCCTTTACTTAAAAAAAAAAAAAAAAAAACTTTAAACGGAATTACTCATGTTCTACAAAGCATTTCGGCATAAAAAATACTCCATCTTAAATTAGATCAGTCAGGAAAATAATATCTATGTTAAAATAAACTCATAAACTACATCATCGTACGGAAACTTACGAACAATCACATATGAAAAAATGTATTGATGAATTTATTTAATAAATACTTTGTAAATTATAAATAATTACATTCAACAAGCAAATGCACCCTTAAAGATATGAATAGCAAATATATAATACGTGTACCATGATATTACCCGATAGAAAATTTAGAGTAATGGCACGTGAGTGACGTGAAAGTACTACGGCATGTGTACGTGACAAAATCTCTGTCACATAGGCAAACAAAAATATTAAACAAGTTGCCTTTGTAACTGGCGGATCCAAGTGTTTTCAGGGATGACACAGGTTTTATTTGAATTTTTGAAAATAATAAAGTTATATACAATAATTTTTAGATTTTAAAAATAGGTCTTCTTAAATTTCACACAGGCCCCCCTGAATTTTTAAAAATTTTAGACTTACATATACTTAATTTTTTTACAAGTTTTAGACACAGGCCCCCTTGTACTTTTTGAAAATTCTATACATACATAGCTACATGTAATATTTTACATGTTTTAGATATAGGCCCTCTAAAATTACATGATTTACCCCAAATTATGGTTGTTAAACCAATTCTATATGCGATTCTACCATTGTACACATAATTATGTATAAGCAGACGCAAAAAAATTCGCCTCGGAGACGCTACCCCCAAACCACCGTATAAACTAGGCCACTCTTGACCAAAAATTCTGAATTCACCCCTGTTTATAGCACAGAAAAACAAATGCCTTAAACCTTAGACTTCTTTGGAATAGTTCACAATACAAACTCACACTCTCTCAAACAATTTGCCAACCTTTATTTATTTATTTATTTATCTCTAAAGTACCCAAAACTGTTTAACAAATGACCCTTGAACCTTTGAGCTTTTTAACCAAAAAAAAAAAAAACAAACCTTTGAGCTCTTTACCCATGACTTTTCTATTCTTTTTCGTGGATAGGCCACTGTCTATATACATAGCGACGCGTTGAATTAAACCTTTGATTCAGTTGACCGTGACTGCAACCAAGTGTATTCCCGACATACTACATTGGCATATTTCTCTATATATATATATATATATTAAGAGTAATGTCATGTTTTTCAAAAGAGTAAAACTTGGGACACAATCAAATACACAACTTTTGGGACACAACCCAATTAATGTGTCTATCTCTCTCCTATGATGTCACTGGACCCCACAATGATACAGGAGAGAGATAGACACATTAATTAGGTTGTGTCCCAAAAGTTGTGTGTTTGGTTGTGCCCCAAGTATTACTCTTTTCAAAATTTTGAATTTTAAATATTTTCTACACATATGACAGCAGAACAACCTTCAATAATGTCACATATTTCATGATTCTTTGGCAACATCTAATATTTACACTATTAGAAGGACCACCACAGATAGGAACATATATTTTCAAGCCATCATTTGTATAAAACATATTTAGTATCAACATATACTCTCTTTTACAGTTTCATCATAATGTAAAATGCATGTAATTGCAGGTTGCCTCACAGTCTCTTTCCAGACTACTTGCAAAACTCAATAACTTTTTCATTTTTATCAACACATACTGAGAACCGTGCCCCAGTAATATGTGATCTTATTATCCAACGGATAGCGATAACGACCATAGCACCTGAGACCCACGGACGTAGGTGTATACTGGCTATGAAAACACTCTTCGTTCTTCTATGACACAATATATAAGTGCACTTACTGTAGGACTCTCTTCATCCTAACTAGTCGTTGGGTTCAACATAGCCATACCAAGTTTGGATTTCCAGGCCCGTTTCTCAACACACCCGGTCAGCCCATAATTGGCTGCTACTTTAGTTCTATCACAAAGTTAATTTATATTGTGAATGTATGCTCGAATGCCAATTCAATTTCGAATTACAACATATCATCATGTCAACATTTTACAGTATAATACTCAACAACATCTCATAAAAAGACATTCATGTGATTACTTCAAACTTCCAGAGGTATTTCAACCATTTCGCAAATAATGCAATTTATTTGTCTTCATATGCTCTCAATCAAATTACGAGTTCTCGTGTCTAACATTCTATATTCTGATTTGTATATTCGAAGTTATGGACATTTAAAGTCCTAGGGTAGTTTCATCATTTTTCAAGCACTTCTAACTTTTACGGACCTTATCATTGAATCTAGAATATCGAAAAACCTTAGGGTAGGTCTCATCGCAATTAACAGACACTTATAAAATTAACACACTATTTTCGAGTGCAAGGACAATTTTGTCATTTCACAAATTTTGTTGACCGAAACAGACCTTGCCATTGGATCCAGAGCGTCGAAAAATATTGGGATAGTGCAAGGGCAATTTTAAAAAATTAACACACTATTTTCGAGTGCAAGGACAATTTTGTCATTTCACAAATTTTGTTGTCGAAAACGGACCTTGCCATTGGATGCGGAGCGTCGAAAAATATTGGGATAGAACTATAGAAGGACAATTTTAAAAAATTTAACACACTTTTTTCAAGTGCAAGGACGATTTTGTCATTTCACGAATTTTGTTGATAGCTTGACAGTTCTACGTTAACTCGACTAGTAAATTTTAATTTAAGTAAATAAGAAATAAAATAAGCCTAACCCATATTAATCTTATTAAATTAAACCTAGGAAATAAATATTAATTTTATTTCTACAATTATCAAACTAAGCCCAATTAAAATTTAATTAACTTTAACTCAACAACAAAATAAACCTAATTGGGCGTGGCCCAATTCGTCAAGCCCATTCTTAGATCCCATTTTTCCTTTTAATTGAACCTACCACAAAAATATTTTATTTAGAAACAAAACCTAAGCCAAAATTCCATGCTAACTTAGCCCAGATGAAAACCTTTAAAAGCTCGGCCCACATTAGCAAATCAAAATGCTAATGCAATTTTCCCAAGTACAGGTGTTACAAAGATTCTAGTTTTGTGCGCTCATGTGGCTGAAGTAAGACAAAGTATGCATAAACCAATGACTTTAAGGGTACTATTAGTGATGTTCAAATTTTTTGCCAACCCGTCAAAACCGAAAGTAGTTTGGACGGTTTGGTAGGTTCTCGGATCGAGTGGCGGTTTTAATTTTCATTTCTTGTGGGTTTCAGTTCAAGTGGCAATTCTAATGTTCATTTCTCACGGGTCACCCGACTCGACCCGACTACACTACTATATATTATTATATTATATTATATATATACATATATACATACTTAAAGGGCAAAAGAAAACCCTCAGGTCCCTAACCTGTTATTCACAGCCCCCCTTTCTTGCTCTCACTCTCTGTCTCTCCTAACTCTCTCTGTTACGTCGGCCGGCTACGGCCGCTGCTCTGGCTCTACCTCTCTCTTTCTCTGTCATATTTCGATGATCAAGCCCTCACCACCGTCGCCGCTACCAGAGATGGTTGTCTATCCCTCACAGATGCCAGAATATCTCAAGCCCTCTTATTCTCTCCCCTTATCGCCTCCAGAGGTACGGATCCCTGTCTTGTGGTTCAATTTCCTCCTACTAAGTCCTCTCATACTCTTAGTTTTGTACCTTTTTTTTTATCTATTGTGTAGATCTAATATGTTCTTATCTATGTAGTTAGCATCAATTTACGTTTGTAATGATTTTGGAATCAATTCCAGTTGTTGGTCTTTAGATCCCTCTTTGATTTATAGATTTTTTGCACTTTTACTTACACAATTTAAATTAGTTGTGTACCAGAAATCACTTAATCAACTCATAAAATAATAATCGATTTCACCCGAGACCCAACTGAAACTGATCTAATTCGACAATGTCGGTTTTCTGAGAATTTCGATTCGTTAATGGGTGACAAAATAGGGACCCAATGACCTTCGGGTCAAGTGACGGGTTTCGTCAAACCCGACCAAAACCACCCGTGAATATCCCTAGGTACTATAGTCAGGATGATGTTTATGTAGACTCTCGTAGGGTGACTGATTTTCAGTAGTGGAAGAAGGGACATAGTTCATGGTCTAAATGGCAGTAAGGGCGGCCTCTCCCCAAAACTGTTTAGGACATGAAGTCGAGGTGAGAAGAGCTCGAACAATATTAAGAATATGTCTGTGTTTGTGTTTGTGTTTGTGCTCGACTCTTCCATTTTATTGGGAGGTGTTTGGACAGGAACGATGGGGGAAGAGTGCCATGCTGGCCAAAAAAAATTAGAGTACATTTTTCTTTGTATTCTTGGTCATTATCAACTCGAAACTCTTTGATATTGCAAGAAAATTGAGTTTTGATCATGTTGGCAAAATCAAAGTAAATCTGGAGTAATTCAGATCGATTTATCATTAGATACAACCATGTGTATCATGAAAAATCAGTGACAAAGATTACATATTATCTTGATCCTCCCATTGTGATAGTTGGAGATGGACCCCAAATATTAGAGCAATTAGATCAAAAGTTGAAAAGGAAATAGAATCATTGTTATTAAATGGTAAAACTGATTGTTGGGCAAGTAGACATGGTAAACAATCAACATCCTCGACTTTGATTAAACCCAACTGACTGCTTGACACTAAAGATTTTAATTAACCGACCTAGCGAGACATGACCTAAACGAGAGTGCCCATGGTGAAAATGTGAGATGGATGATACCGAAGTTGCAGTTTGAGTAGCTAAAATGAAGCGAGATGGAATATGGAGATTGTTAAGTTCAAATAATTGTCAAATTTTACGGCATGTCCCAAGAGTCTGTCTCGTCTGTGGATCCTATAGTAGACATCCAATGACGGTAAGTCTAAGTTCACACAATTGACAAACAGATATGAGATTTAAAGTAAATTTAGGATTGAGATAAGTGTTAGGGAGAGATGCATGAGTGGTGGAAACTTGTCCTATATAACTGACATTCATATAAGAACCATTAGTTGTGTGAATCGATTTTGCATTGAGAGCAGAATGTTTGGTAGAGAAGATGCTTGGAACAGATGTTATACTATCAAAATTTAGCACCATAAAGAAGAGTTAAAGTATCAAAATTAACCCCACATAGGCACTTAATCTCAAAATTAGTCTCATAAGGGATTAAGTGTTAAAAATTAGCCCCACAGAGATGAGTTAAATGGCAGCATTATCCACATATAAGAGGTATTCTCCAAAATTAACCTCACAAGAGAGTGTCAAGAGTTAATATTTTGACCAATATTAGATTTGTTGTAAGTTTTGAGGGATATCTCAACAGTTTCACTTTAGTCCGAAACCTTGAGGGGAGAGGGGGAGATAAGTGTCCACATGCATGTGATAAATTGGTAAAATGTAATTAACCCTTACTTATATGAATAATTTGGATACTTCATTGTTAACAAGTTAATTGAGAACTTCAGGTTTGGCTCGAATGTTATCGACCGTTGAATTGTCATACAAAAAAACTACGGTTGTAGTTTCACCAATGTATTGAAATTAAAATATTAAAATACCTACTCATTGGTTACTATTCGCTTCAAACAAAATAAGCTTTTCATGACAAAATAATCAAATTACAGAAAATTTGTGACTAAAAGTTAAGGCGTTTTTTGGAATTGTTGTTGGAGTTCATTATATGCAAATAACCATTTGGGTTGGGTCATCAAAATACTGAGCAAATAACCAAAGTTGTATTTTAATTATCAGGCGGATTATCCTTTGTCAGAGTTGCTTTAAGCAACATGTCATATTCTCACTACTGGTGTGTGTCTCCTACTTTTGAATATCGCATAGCCAGATGCAGATCCAAGAACTTGGTTGAAGGGAGCAAACTGAATGTACAATATTCTACTAAATTGCATTGTCTTTCAGCACAAAAAGAGAAATCATTCTTTTTGTTCATTATCTTTTTTTTTTTTTAATATTTTTTTGTTACTCAATATCTTTTGAGTAAGAGTAATTCTTTGGTGATAACTTTTATACAACTTTCATACAACCTCCTAAAAAGATATGTCTATCTCTTTCCTGTGATGTCACTGGACCTCACAATGACACAGGAGAGAGATAAACACATCTTTTAAGAGATTGTATGAAAATTGTATAAAAATTATCACCAAAAAATTACCCATTGAGTAAAGGTAGCTCTCCTTAATGCCTAGTGCAGGCTCGGCTCGAACTCGGTTCATCGCCACGTACCCCTACGGGCTTGGGCAAAGCCGCAAAGGTAGCTCCTTAATGTCTAGTGCAAGCTCTCACTCACTCATGACTCACCTGCCAGTTGAACTTTATGAGCCCTCCTAATCGTGAACCTTTTCATCTAGATGGACTTTTCTCACTTTCTAGGAAATGTTGACCATTAAATCACAACAGATCAGGTTCTATCATTATTTTATGGGTAAAATACTCTCACCTCCACTGAGGTATGGTCTAAATACACGGACCTCCCCTGTGGTATAGGTAATTACACTGACCTCCCCTGTAGGACAAAAACCCTAACCTCACTAACAGTTTGTACGAAAGTACAATTTCACCCTCCCTTATTTAAAACAGTTTTGAAAAAAAAAAGACCTCATATTAGTATATACAATTATACATACATGATGCACATGCAATCCCCACCCACTTCTCTCGCTGTCTCTCCCCTCAATGCTCTCATCTCTACCCCTCACCATGACTGATGAAATGGGAAAGATGGGTTGCACACCAAGCCATCTTTCATTTCTTGGCTTCCAAACCCACATCTTAATTCTATCTTGGTTCCATTGATTTCTTTGCTCACCACAACCTTGCAAATAACTTCAACCACCATATTCGTCCACCACCACCACTACTCGGCCTCTGCTAACTCACCCAATCTGCAAAATTGAAAGCCTCAAGCTCAATTCGAGTTCAAACATTGAAAATTGGGGCTTCGGTCAGCATTTGGGACTCAATCTAGAGAGAAAATGTCATTGTGGGTGGTGATGGGGGTGGTTAATACCCCAATTTGCAGAAATTCTCTCTCTCTCTCTCTCTCTCTCTCTCTCTCTCTCTCTCTCTCTCTCTCTCTGCATATATGTACACATGGATGTACGTATCTGAAAAATGAATGAAGTAAATCAAACAATTCGATGTAGTGTGCGACATTGTCTGTACGGATTTGGTCGGGCATTCAATTTGGAGGTTTTTATGTTGCTTTGTTGTGGGGTGGCGAGGAGTTGATCGGAGGTGGGATGACGTCGAATGAGGAGGGGAAACCGTGGGGCAGTGCCTGGTGGGGGTGTGGCCACAGTGGCGGTGCCGATGACTTCACCGGAGCGCAAGGGTGGAAGAGATCGAGAGAAGAAAGATGTTGCATATATATATATACAGTTCGGATCTTAAGCGGGTGTTAAAAGACGGACTTTGGGACGGACCACTTTTAGCGACAAAAATGTCGCTTTTAGCGACGAAATTTTTCGTCGCTAAAACAATGATTTTTAGCGACGAAAAATTTCGTCGCTAAAAGCGACATTTTCGTTGCTAAAAGTGGTACGCCCCAAAGTCCACCCCTTAACACCCGCACCTGATCCTCTCTCTCTCTCTCTCTCTCTCTCTCTCTATATATATATATGTGTGTGTGTGTATTTAGGTATTTTATTTTGTTTGTATGCAAATTGTCAAGGGTAAGATAGGCATATATGAAAATTTTAAACACAAAATGTGCTTTTCCGTTTGGTCAACAGACCATTGACTAACGATGAGGGTTTGAGTGTTATCCAACTATGAACTTTAAGGAAGGTAAGTGTAATTATCGATAGCACAGGGGAGGTCCGTGTATTAATACGATACCTCAAGGGAGGTGAGAGTATTTTACCCTTATTTTATTCAATGGACTATCCAAATATTCCAAACAATTGACCAAATGGACTTTGTTACTCCGTATTACTTTCTGTACAAGAATTTCTCTCCTAAACTTGCATCATCCTTTATGAAATCCACTTCTTATTCTTTAACTTTAGACTCTATGACCCCTCCTTCCTCTCTCTCTCTCTCTCTCTCTCTCTCTGTACGTAAAAACGGTACACCCTCACGCCTAACCTTTTGAGAAAATGATATGTTTAGGTTTTGTTTGGATTTTAGATTTAATGAAGAAAAAAAAAATACATAGATGAAAACATGTACTCCATTTTTTTTTATTTGGTTAATAAGAAAAATAGAAAATAAAATATAGAATAAGTTGATGCATAAATCAAACATTCAAATTGTTGTGAGTCACTTCTCTCCCGTTATTCATATACTACAATTATCTTCTAGAAAATTTTAATTTTAATGTTATTTAAGCATGAATGAAAACACAAGGGTTCTCGTGTTTTCCTTTCCCTTTTGGAATCCGTGTACCAAACAGAGCCTAATGGTTTCCCCATCCAATCACTTGGTCACTTATTCCAAATTCGATTAAAATAACATTGTGGTTCGTATGATACCCTGTGTTGAATCACTTCTCAAATATTTGTTTGAACCCAAATGTACTTCTGGATTTCGAAATGCATGTATTAGACTGTTCAGATGAATTTTAAGAAACAGAAGCAAGTTAAGAGGTATTTGAGCAAAACTTGATGTGGGAATCAAATTCAAGTTTACATAAACTTTTCTTTGATTTTTATTATCCTCGTACGACTAAGAGCTCTGCAGCTGCCTAAATGCAAAAGTCACATGCTCACAACCAATCCAAACGGCCCAGAATAAGGATTAGTTTTAACCAAGTTTCTTGTGGTCGAGTGGTAAGCTTCTTGGGTGTACTACCCAAGAGGTTTAGTGTTCGAGTCATGGGGAGCGTGGCCACTGGAGTATTCACCTGGCGCCTCCAGGCCTCGGGGGATTAGTCGAGGTGCGCGCAAGCTGGCCTGAACACCCCCGATTACCAAAAAACAACAAAAAAAAAAAAGGATTAGTTTTATTACTAATTTTTCATTTTTGTATTCTATTAGTATGTTTTTGCCAAGGAGCTTCCCTGTCTACTCATATCTCAAGTGATGAAAATTCACTTCAATTCTTGAACTTTTGAACCTCATGACCCTTTCACCCTTTGTATTTCTACATTTGTGGACTTTTGAACCTTGACCCACCCACACATATATATATACAATTTGTCAAAAGCAGGAGTGGAGCCCAAAATCTTGACCCACCCACACACACACATATATATATATACACATATATGGGTATCAATCTCATTGCATTAAAACATCTCATTGCATTAAAACATATATACACAAGATGAACTGCAGCCTAGAATTGAGATATGCAGCCGCTGCATTGCTTCACCTCATATTCATCTACCTACTTCCCAAGCTCAATCTTTGGGACATCAATTTCTCTTCCTTGCTTCTAATTTCCATCTCTATAATACTATTTCTCTCCATTTCCATCAAACTTCTTCTCAAATTTACACTCATTAATCCCACATTTCGTGTCCAATTCGGGGATTTCTCATTTCTTGTGGCTCTTTCATTACTCTCCTCAGTCTTATTGCCGCCACCACAATTTTGGACTGCCTATATAATCACAATAATAATCTCTCCATGGTATGGTATGTTTGTTACTCAGCTTAAACGCTTTTTCTTGTGGGTTTTTCACACTTCAAGCCATTCCTACGCTGTATATCACTTCCAAAATTTTTTTCCCCCGAACAAACCTCTATCAAGCCCCCCCTGTATTAATTTACTGGATCCGCCCCTGTCCCTATGCTTCAAAAGTTGACACTTAACCCCCTGTGATTGTGGACTAAAATAGAACTGTTATGATTTCACTCAAAGAAAATCGAATATATATATATACATATACGGTGAGGCTCACTGGATATGTTCACTTAATCCTATTCACTTAAGAACCTGACCATATATATATATATATATATATAACAACAAATCCATATAGATAGTTCTTTTTCAAGGTAAGAACTAAAGATGATTAGTTTTTGAAGATAAGAATGACCGGTCAATTGATATTCTAAAACGTAATTGGGTCCTTTTGTTGATATGAGACTTTAAATGGGTGCAGTTTGTTACAATAGTCAGAAAGTGCAACTTCATGCCCCTGTCCCCAAACACCACCACATCTGTCAAATTATGACAAGACACAAGATATTGCAAAGTTATCACAATCACAAAAGTATAAGCTATCCAAATAGGCTCCACGTGTTTTTTTGCAAAAAATGGACGACATTAGAATCATGAGGCACACGACTTTTCCTATTTTCCAAAGAGTAATGCTATGCTTCCCAAATTTTTTGCCCAAAAATGCTCCAATTGATGTGGCAATGGAGACATGTCTAATATAGTGGAAACATTTAAATTTTGATTTGAAGTTGTTTACCTGCCTCGCTACCACATCATTTAAGAAGCATTTTTGGGATAGAAATTCAAAAAGCATAGCATTACTATTTCCAAATCCTAGCGGAACCATTTGCATTTGGAAAAGTCGCCTTTGGTGCATGGCCGGCCCAAAGGGGGGCAAAAAGGGCAACCATCCTGGGCCACCAAAGTTCACAAAATTTTGAGGGTCTCTATGAAATTTTCATAATTACATTTTTGCCTTGAAAATTTTTAGTATTATATATTTAGGCCCCCCCAAGGCCCAATTTAGTGTCATCAATTATATATATATAGATATAGATGTATATAAAACTCAAAAGCAAAGGCCCCTGGAATTTTGAACATTACACTTTTAGTGTAAGAATTTTTTGAGTTTTAGAAATAGGCCCCTCTAAAATTTTGAAACACCATACAATGTTTAAGTTTAACAAATAGACTCATATAACAAATAGCCTCCAAAAAAATCGTCAATTATGTATAAATAAATCCTAAAAAATTTGCCAATTATGTCCCCAAAAGAGGCCTCTCTTTTAGTAGTTCGTCCCGGGCCTCCAAATACTTTAGACCGACCCTGCTTTGGTGTGTAGTACGTTAAATGTCCTAATTAAGATAAGCGTTAGACACTAAATAAGTCGGAGTTTCACTAAAGTTCTAAACCATTCTAAGTTGCTATAGACTACGAAGAGTCCTACCAATGTACGGAGTATCAAATAAGGAATGTAGTCACTTACATTTAGGACTCAATTAAGCAATACCGATAAAAATAAAAAATAAAAAATAAAATAAACGGACCAAACCTTTAGAAAAAGGTAGTAATTGTAATTTTTGTTGCTAAGAGTTAGTAATTGTAATTAGTAGTGACTCAAGTTCACAATTAATTGCGGAGCACTCATTGAATCCTATGAAACTTAATTAATATTAAAATAGTCTTTAAGTAGGACTTTTACGGACAGACCAAAAAAAAAAGTGACATACTAAACTTATTAAAACTCTAAGAAAAATCACTTTAAGTAAAAGTGCACCGATTGATAAAAGTGTAAAACACTTATGAGCATTAGTACTTTTATATATAGTATAGATATAGATATGTGTGTGTGTGTATTTAGGTATTTTATTTTGTTTGTTTGCAAATTGCCAAGGGTAAGATAGGCATATTTGAAAATTTTAAACACAAAATATGCTTTTCCGTTTGGTCAATTGACCTTTAACTAACGATGAGGGTTTAAGTGTTATCCAACTATGAACCTCAAAGAAGGTAAGTGTAATTATCGATAGTACAGGGGAGGTCCGTGTATTAAGACAATACCTCAAGGGAGGTGAGAGTGTTTTACCCTTATTTTATTCAAGGGAGGTGAGAGTATTTTACCCTTATTTTATTCAATGGACTATCCAAAGATTCCAAACAATTGCCATATGGACTTTGTTACTCCGTATTACTTTATGTACAAGAATTTCTCTCCTAAACTTACATCATCCTTTATGAAATCCACTTCTTATTCTTTAACTTTGGACTCTATGACCCCTCCTTCCTCTCTCTCTCTCTCTCTCTCTCTCTCTCTCTCTACGTAAAAACGGTACACCCTCACGCCTAACCTTTTGTGAAAATGATATGTTTAGGTTTTGTCTGGTTTTTAGATTTAATGAAAAAAAAAATTACATAGATGAAAACATGCATTTTTCTTTATTTGCTTAATAAGAAAAACAGAAAATAAAATATAGAATAAGTTGATGCATAAATCAAACATTTAAATTGTTGTGAGTCACTTCTCTTCCGTTATTCATATACTATAATTATCTTCTAGAAAATTTTAATTTTAATGTTATTTAAGCATGAATGAAAACACAAGGATTCTCGTGCTTTCCTTTCCCTTTTGGAATCCATGTACCAAACAGAGCCTAATGGTTTCTCCATCCAATCACTTGGTCACTTATTCCAAATTCGATTAAAATAACATTGTGGTTCGTATGATACCCTGTGTTGAATCACTTCTCAAATATTTGTTTGAACCCAAGTGTACTTCTGGATTTCGAAATGCATGTATTAGACTGTTCGGATGAATTTTAAGAAACAGAAGCAAGTTAAGAGGTATTTGAGCAAAACTTGATGTGGGAATCAAATTCAAGTTTACATAAACTTTTCTTTGATTTTTATTATACTCGTACGACTAAGAGCTCTGCAGCTGCCTAAACGCAAAAGTCACATGCTCACAACCAATCCAAACAGCCCAGAATAAGGATTAGTTTTGTTACTAATTTTTCAATTTTGTAATCTATTAGTATGTTATTGCCAAGGAGCTTCCCTGTCTACTCATATCTCAAGTGATGAAAATTCACTTCAATTCTTGAACTTTTGAACCTCATGACCCTTTCACCCTTTGTATTTTTACATTTGTGGACTTCTGAACCTTGACCCACCCACACATATATATACAATTTGTCAAAAGCAGGAGTGGAGCCCAAAATCTTGACCCACCCACACACACACATATATATATATATATACACGCACACATATATGGGTATCAATCTCATTGCATTAAAACATCTCATTGCATTAAAACATATATACACAAGATGAACTGCAGCCTAGAATTGAGATATGCAGCCGCTGCATTGCTTCACCTCATATTCATCTACCTACTTCCCAAGCTCAATCTTTGGGACATCATTTTCTCTTCCTTGCTTCTAATTTCCATCTCTATAATACTATTTCTCTCCATTTCCATCAAACTTCTTCTCAAATTTACACTCATTAATCCCACATTTCGTGTCCAATTCGGGGATTTCTCATTTCTTGTGGCTCTTTCATTGCTCTCCTCAATCTTATTGCCGCCACCACAATTTTGGACTGCCTATATAATCACAATAATAATCTCTCCATGGTATGGTATGTTTGTTACTCAGCTTAAACGCTTTTTCTTGTGGGTCTTTCACACACTTCAAGCCATTCCTACGCTGTATATCACTTGCTACACTCACCAACAAGAGCACCAAGAACAAGCACAAGAACCTCCTCAAGTTGAAATTGAATTAATTGAGATGGGAGGCAATCACCTGCAGAACCAACCAAGTTTCCAAAATGAGGATGTTGTTGTAGTTGTTGATGGGTATGTGTAGTCCCACAATTACATTTTACACATTCATACACACATATATGTATACATGTATCTATAGGTGTTTCTACCCTTCTACCTTGCTATACTTCTACCATAGGTAGTAAGCATAGCAATATGTTGTTTTTTAGTTGGATAAGAATTGTCTTTGCAAATTATTAAATGATGTCGCTAAAATACATTTGTAATTTTGGATGTTTGTAAAAATTATTTTAGTGATCTCATTTTAACGAGGTGCAAGGAAATTTTTTGTCTATTTCAAAATGTGTACTTCACTAAAAGTTGTATGTTAGCATTTTCCTGTGTACTTATATATAAAAGAATGTGTAGTCTATGAATTGCATTTGGCAATTCTCAGTTCAGTCATGCGGTCATATCATATGGTTTTGATTAGTGCTGTTTTATTGAAGACTTGTGTGTTTGCTAATTTGTGGTAATAAATGAAGAAACACAAAGTTGCTTATTTTGGGCTAGCATTTTGGGTTTTCAAATGTTCATTTAAAACAAATATTTGCACCAAAAAAAGAAACAAACTGTTACATAAATTTCTTTATAAACTCATTTTGGGCAAGAATCTGGACCTTTAGAGCTAATGGAAGCACCTTTTTTTTATTTGGTTGTGGTGAAAGCAGAGTTAATAAACTCTGTTTTTTTTTTTTTTTTTTTTTTGAGGAAGTAGACTCTGTTTTAGGAACTCTGCTTTTTCTACATAAAACAGAGAATAGTTGGTTTTGGTACTTTTGGACTGGAAGTCTGGAAGTGGAAATTTAAAACGCCTACAAATGCCATCTCATAATCACTCACCTAAAACTTGGTCTAATAAGGTATTTCTAACATGGGAAATCCATTTAACATTTCTTTTTAGGTCCTTTTTCACTTTACTACATATGATTAGGTAGGTTTTTTAAAAAAAAAAAAAAATTGGCTAAAGAATACTTTGTTACCTTGTGGCCTGTACATATACCAAAGTTTTACTTTGGACCCTATATTTTTTTTATTACAACTCTTTGAAACCTTAATTTACAAACTCATTTCAATTAGGACAAATCGTTAACTATGTTAAAAGAGTATAACTGGAGAGACCAAATGAACTTTTGTTGAATTTTAGGGTATCAAACTGTTTTTAAAGCTTAATTACTTTGAGCTACATGGTCCAATATTCTGTCATTTTGTTTTACTTAATGTTAACAACGTTAAAACGTTAAAAGAGTATAACAGGATAGACCAGATGGAGGGCCCAAAATGAACTTTTGTGGAATTTTAGGGTACTAAAGTAATTTTAAAGCTTAATTACTTTCAACCACTTGGTCCATTCACTTTTTTAAAAAAAAAATAAATAAATGACACGAGTTTGTAAATTGAGGGTCCAAAGTGTTGCAATTAAAATTATAGAATCCAAAGTAAAACTTCATTATAAGTACAGGATACCATAGTATTTTTTAGCTTTTTAAAATAATAAATAAAAAAATTTTATGGGAGGTGTATGTGATTAGTTAACACTATAAGGAACTCTATTAAATATATATATATATTACAATTAACTGTAAGGAACTCTGTTAAATATATTTGTCTACAAATGATTAGACATGTTTTCACTTTACCTCATATGATTCAAAATTGACGCTAAGAGTGTTAACTTCCGACTTGATCAACTTGATCATATGCAATGGTGAGCCCTTTGAGGTTTAGAGTGGGCTATAGCCCCTTCATTTTTTTTGAGAATTTTGTTTTATAGTAAAAAAAATATTTCATATATAACATGTGGTATAAGTCCCTTCTAAATTTTGATAAAAAGATAATCCATGTATAGAACGTTGGCCCAATTGTAATTCAATACACACATCATCTTTTCTTATTACTTCTTAATTTAGTCCAATTTAAATTATTTTACAATTAGTCAAGAAATAAGAGGTCAACCCTTACTATAAAAAAAACAATGGCATACAAAAAATTAAAACACCAAATACGAAAATAATATGCCCAAAAAAAAAAATTTAGCCTCAAGTGTGTTGCCCTCGGATTACCGTGTACCTCTATAACTGAATGCGCGCCCATTAAATCCCAGTCCCCCTAACTAAAATTCTTGGCTTCACCCTTGTTGATCCGCCAAATATACCATTCATTTCAAGAGAGGTTAAATGTCAACTTTTGAATCATAAGACGGTGATGTAAAAAATGAATCTAATGCGGGTCGGAAAATGTTTTAAATCCGTTAATTTTGAAGGAAAACTTATCGCATTCACTTCAGTCAAAACAACATTTAGATTAAGTGTTAACTTTTGAATCATAAAGTAATAAATTAAAAATTAATCTAACCACTAGAGATAAAAAGTATTTAACCATATTCTATACATCCATTTTAGACATATACATAGAGAGCGGAAGAGATTTATTTTGGTTTTGATTTCCTGGTGCACTTTTTCGTTCTTTTGAATCTTCGACAGTAGAGTAATGCTATGCTTTCTAAATTTGTATCCTATAAGTGCTTCTTAAATAATGTGGCAGTGGGGTCAAATCTAATACAGTTAGACTAGTTGAATTTTGATTGAAAGTTGTTTATCTGGCCCCACTCAGGTCTTATACAATTGGACCAATTGAATTTGGATTGGAAGTTGTAAATCTGGCACCACTGCCATATCATTTGGGAAGTACTTTTAGTATAGAAATTTAAGAAGCATAGCATCACTTGTGAAACAAACATATGAGTAATGCTATGCTTACAAATCTTAATCTCAAATCATTATCCTCCAAATGATGTGGCATTGAGTCCAAATGCAATAATAATAGAGACCACTTCAACATCATTCAATCGAAATTCTATAGACTCACTACAACATCATTTAAGATAAAATTTTAAAATTAGAATTTAAATAACATAACATTACTCGAAACATATTTAGACAGGTGTCATTCGTAGGTTGCTATGTGGTCAAGGGTTCAAAGGTTCATTGGTTATTTATTTTTTTATTTTTGTTTTGTGTTGCTTTTTAATGGGATTTTCTACGAACATCAATTAAACAAGTTGCATTTTTAGCAGAAGAAAACAATGGCACTGAACATTTGACTTCTTTGCCCTCACCTTTCTTTTTCATTCTCCAGATGACAAACTCTCTCTCCCTCTCTCTCTCTCTCTCTCAGACACTAACCCACACCGAAACCTTTTCCATAAACTGTTTTAACAAATGACCCTTGAACCTTTGAGCTCTTTTTTTTTTTGGGTTTAAGACCTTTGAGCTCTTTACACTTGCCTATCTATTGCTTTTTGTGGATAGGCATCTCCTCTCTCTCTCTCTATAGCAACGCGTTGAATCAGACGTTTGGGAGATTGTTTGACCGTGACTGTCACCTAATGCATTCCGACATTCTAATTAGCAAGCGCGGAGACAGTATTTTTTATTCCGAGGTTGCGATTAGAAGGGCGTGCATACAGTGATATTTTTATTTTAATTTTTAATTGGGTGTATTTGATAACCTAATTATATGATAAAAATAAATATTTTTATCACTTAATTTGTTAAGTCCAACTTTGCTCACTCTAAAATTGCTCATCTTTTGCTCACTCTCCGTTTCCATTGGCTAATGCTAGTCCAGTACTTTACACCATTAGATAATTCTCATTTAATCCCGTGTCTCATTGCATTAGTCGATTAATAATGCTAGGCACACAACACCAACCATAACACAAATCACAACACATCCTTCAAATGCATGGACCTTGTGCTTCCCAAAAAAGTGTTGACCCTGTGTGAAAATTTCACACAGCACAAAGTACATGCATTTAAGCATGATTGTGGTTGATGTTGTGTGTCTGACATTATTATTAGCTAATAGGAGATAAAGGTGAGTAATTTTGGAGTGAGCAAAAATGTATTCCAACTTGTTTTAGTGTGTTTGATAATATACTACTTAATTGAAAAAGTAACCAAATATCCACTAAAAACTTTAAGTGAATTTTTTTTTATTAAAAATAATCACTGAAAATAGTCTACTTCAATACTAGAAACATTATTTCAGTATAACAAATTCAATTACTTAATTCTCTGTTTTATCAAACGAACCCTTCTAGTAAAATTTTTATATCAACATTGTCATTTTGCTTGTTCACTCTAACAAATGCTCTGCAATTCAAAACGTGTGGCCAGAATGGACAGGCTTGGTCTACCAAACTAAGGCCCGATGTCGGGTCAAGCCGGGCTTGGGCGAAGTAAGCTCTCTTTAGGCCTCGTTTGGTAGGTCGGATAAAACTGTCGGATTGGACAGGATAAGGCAAGATCGGACTCGATTAGTAATCCTGTCAGATAAGCTGTTATGTTGTCCTGTGTTTGGTACGGTCTGGATGAAACTGTCGGATAAGCTATTTATATACTTATCTTGTGTTTGGTACGGTCTGGATGAAACTGTCGGATAAGCTGTTTATATACTTATCCTGTGTTTGGTACTGTCTGGATAAAACTGTTGGATATATTGTTTGAGACCAGTTTCTTATTTTTATCTCAAAAATTCCAAATATGGATTAAAAAACATTATAAAATAGACTTCCAATTTTTCATAAATTAAATTAAAAAAAAAAAAAAAAGACTAAACTTGCGAATTTGAAAATTTTAATTAACACAACATTGCTCATTAACCATATCTATAGATGGTTACAATTCAAAAGATGAAATTAGAGTCCCAAGTACAAGCACATAACATAATAGATAGTCGATCTAAAATAAAATACGAACAATCACAGCTGTAACAATTGAACCAACAATAAGGCCAAATAAAAAGCCATTCATCCACACCACATTTGATGTTGGACTTGGATGCACTTGTTGGTTGGTTGAAGATGATTGTAGAAGCACTCCTTGTGTTGTAACCGAAGTCGCAATTACACATGTTGTTTCCTTAATTCTGTTCCATCGGCCATGATGAGAAATGTATGCCTTTTCAGCTTCAACATAGGTCTTGAATGACTTATAAGAATTTCCACTATAATTGTGGACTTGCATTTGACATTTTTCCCAAAGTATGAGAAATTTCAGGAACTCGACCGACAAAGACAACGTAAACTTTGTCATTAGCCATCTAAACAAGTCCCAAATAAAAGTCAATTGAACACAACAATAAACAACACATAGTCTATGATAGAAAGTCATCCAAATAAAAACATATTAAATAGTCTTCCAAATAAAAAAAAAACATAGTCTAAATAGTCATCCAAATAAAAACATATTAAATAGTCATCCAAATAAAAAACTTAGTCTAAATAGTCATCCTAATAAAAGCATAGTTCAAAACCCCTCCTTAAGCAACATTGCAACAAACTCTTGTTTGTATTGATCATTGGCACTGAAAAATAGATCAACTTAGTCAGGCCGTAATTTAATCTTCCTATAGCTAAAACTATTTGATCACGAATCTTCTGCAACTCCTCAATAATTCTTCTTCTATCCTTTGACAAATCTTTAGCTTGGCCAAGCCTTTCTGTAACATAACCCATCCTTTTATCCATACTCCCAACACAAAATTCAATCATTGACCTCATCTCCTTCAGCAATGTTGCAAGTGAATATTCACTGTTCCCGACCCTTTTTCTAGTAGAAGGTTGAGACTTTGCTGCTTGAGTCACGGAAGTAGATGTATTCATCACATCTACTCCTGTTTCGTTGTTTCCCTCAGCTTCTAAATTCTCAACAGTATCTGCAGGGCCTTCTGCTCCCTCACCAGTAGCACGATCCTTTTCAAAAATGAAGGCGTACCTATCGAAGTTTGGCACAGGCTTGTTCCGATATCCCTTGGCCATAGGCACTTTCTACAGTATAAAACTCAAATCATTGAGGACTTCAAATAAAAAACTATAGACTAATCCCATAAAAAAAGAAAAAAAAAACAAAAATCTAGTACATTCAAATACTTATTCCATATGTCATCGGTTTCGACTTCAACACATTTCAAATCAGGATTCCAACCAAACCTAGTTTCTCTTAACATGTCAGAAATTGTATGATATTCGACCTGCATTGCCTTTATTTTAGAATCAATGTATGGGTGTTTTTTCAAACCACACCCAGGAAGCACAATATGAAGTTGGTCGTAGATCTTTGCATTAGTTCCAGGCATAAATTGACCGTTATCAACCTTACCCCCTGTTTTAACCATGACTTCTAGTATGTCAAGTAATGCAGTTTCTTCAGTTTTTGTCCAAATACGTCAAGAAGTCTCTTTTCCCTTTTCCTTGGATTGACTGGTATCCATTTCACTATCCATCTCTAAAATTAATCACAACATTATCCAAATTAAACACAACATCATCCAACAATAATCCAAAATACAATAGTCCAACAATATTCTCAAATAGATCAAATACAACAATATTCCCAAATACAATAGTCTAACAATAAAACAAAACATTTTCAAATTACAACAACATTCCCAAATAAAATAGTCCAACAATAAAATGCAAAAAGATCAAATACAACAATAATCCCTATTGGCCTCTCCTAGCTCTCCACTCATCAATCATTGCTCTCGCTAAGGTGTCCCTCCACTGACTGCATGCATCCGAAGTTTTCACTTGTGTTATTGCATCCAATTCAGTGATATTCTGACTAGTATAGGCATCTAATTGCATTTCTAGTGCGTCTGTTGGCATCTCGTGGCGATTGAGTTTGTGTAGTAAATAACATGCTATGATTATTCGGGGGTGTGTTTTGATTGGATAATATGAAGGAATTCTAAGAATAGCCCAGTGTAACTTAAGTAGTCCAAAACATCTTTCTATGACATTCCTACAAGCCGAATGTTTCATATAAAAGAACTCTTCATGCGTCACTGGTGCCAATGACCATTCCCTCCACTCAGACAAATGATAGCGAGTGGTTCTATACGGGGCAAAAAATCCATCGCCATTTGTATACCAGCATCAACAAGATAGTAGTAATCTATAATATGCGTGATTAAAATAAATAAATTAAAAGAAATCCATCGTCATTTGTATACGAATGAACATCAAGAAAATAATTTCCAAAAAAATAACTAGTGTACATATTGTAGTATTGCAATAAATATTATGGTCCCCATTAACAATAACTAGTAAACATAACTAATTAAAAAAAATTCTACTAATGTACTATATATTGCAATAAATATTGTGTAAAAAACTATTATTCCAAACGCAATGGTTGATGTCATTATTGTAGTATTGTACATTTCTATATTATGTATTTAATGTACTAATTGATATAAGTAATGATTGTTTATTAACAATATTAGTAATGTAATGTGGAAATATTATCTAATAGACTTAATTAATTTATTATTTAATTATTTGATTCTTACTGATAATTAATATAAATATACTAAAACAAATAAACTATGTATTTAATACAAATATAATTGCAATACAGTACAAGGGGGCACAATTGTTTTTTGGACATTCAAAATCAATTTTGTATTTATGTAACCAAACACTTGCATAATCTATTCTACCACTAGAATCACTTTTATAATACATTATCCAAACACCACAACTATCAAAATCTATTATAACAAAAGTAATCGCAATCACAAACTATCAAATCGCAAAGCACAAGCTACTCCAAACATGCTCTATAGATGGACTTTTCAGAATTTCTAGGAACATTGTTGAAAATTAATTCACAAGAGTTGGTTCAATCATTATTCTATTCAATGGAACTATCCAAATTAACAGATTTTGTTATTACTTTATGTATAAAAATTTCTCCCACAAAAAAAGTTGCATCATCCATTCCAAAACTTTGAAATCTATGACCATTTTTCTCTCTATGTTGCTTTTTGTCTGTCACTTTCTACCGCACGTCAAACCTTATGAAGACATAATAAATAGTAAAACTTCACCTATAATTCTCACACAATTTTTCATCCACAATCCTCAAAAGTGTGTCGATCTCTCTCTTGTGTCAATGTAGGATCCACTGACATCACAGGATGACACAAGAGAGAGATAGATATAACTTTGTGAGTTGTGGATGAAAAGTTATGTGAAGGATGCGGGTGAAGTATTACTTCATAAGATATTAATAGTTTCTCATCCAATCACTTGACCTCAAAATCCAAAAACAATTAGAATAAAATTATGGTCCCCATTATGTCGTATTTGGAATCCCAATTTAAATTCATGTTTTGACTCAAATTGGTTCTGGATCAGACACATATATTAGACTTTTTGGATAAATTTTAAGAAATCACTTTAAAGTACCTAAAGTACATTTTGAATGAAGCAAATTAAGAGGCATTTCAGCAAACTTGATGCGAGAATCATCTTCGAACTGTAATAAATTTTCTTTAATTTCTCTACTCGTATGACTAAGAGCTTAGTATCTGTCAAACGTAAAAGTCACATGCTTACACCCAATCCAAATATTGGAAATGAGGATGAGAATTGTTACTATTTTTTTTTTTTTTATTTGTTTAATTTTTCCAAGGATCTTCCCTCACTACTCATATCTCAACTTATGAAAATTCACATGATGATTCCAGAACTTGGTAAGAGTAAAGTAGAGCAATTTTAGGAGAGAGAGAGTGAGAGACTATTTTTTGTATGTGGTTCGGCCCTGTTAATGAAGGTACCTACGTCCACGGGTGTGTCTGAGCACGTTTACTAGCAGATCACCGGCGGGCCTTGTGATCCAACAAAGAGGGGCGGCACTACCAGTAATACCGGCCGGGTGTATGCGTACAATGGTGAATTTTATAGAGGTGCTGTGTCGACTCCCGAGTTGGCCTGGTGAGAGGTCTCTTTTATAGATGCAAGAGACCTACTCTTACATGGATAGGGAAATATAATCCAATTGATATAGATTGGCATTAATTGTGGGGGTTTCCTAATTGGATTAGGAAATAGTGGGCACTTTCCATTAATCTTCTAGCTTGAGTAGGAAACTGCCCGTAATGCTCGGGATCATGCCTGTGGGCCCGAATGAGCTATTCCCGCAGTGGGATGTGCCTGCGTGGTTTTCCCGACCTGTTGGCTGGGTCGTGGATAAACCGCTCGGGATGATGCTTGTCCGAGGAGTGGTGATGGACTCGCTGCTGGTTTGAACCGTTCGGTCATAGGATAGAGCCAGATTTGGGTGTATCAGCTGCCCCCCATTTCCAAGGTTGGCCAGATGCTATATCGGGGCAAGTTTGGAAATCAGTTTGATATTACTTGCCACTGTCTGAGTGCTTGGAGAAGCTGCCTCGGGACTTCTGAGCCTGGTGAGTCCTCAGGAACTGACTGAGAGTTGAGGCCCAGCCTAGCTCGGGACTTTTAGGTGCTCGGGAACTGACCGGGAGTTGAGACCCGACCTAATTCAGAGTCTTTGAATGCTCGGGAAGTGACCGAGAGTTGAGACTCGGCCTACTTCGGAGTCTTTTTACTTGAGTTAGCTCCCAGGATGGTTATCTTCTGCCCGTGAACCTTCGTCAAGGTTGTGGGTAGAAGAATTTGACCATGTTGGAAAAGCCTACCTAAAGCGTATTGCTTTAGGGTCCTTTTATGTTAACTCCCCAGGATGGTTGTCTTTCGCCCAGTTAGCCTTCGTCAAGACTGTTAGGAGAAGAGCTTGACCATGTTGGTGGATCCGACCTAAATTACGTCGCTTTAGGGTCTTTTTGCTCCTCTATCGTCGGCCAACCTAAGAGATTTTAGTCACCTCTATCGTCGGCTTGGACCTAAGTGGAGTTAATGCCTCTGAGTACTGTAGGTGCTCGGGTTGTCCAAGATTTTGACTTGATTATCCGCGAGGCCTGTAAATACCCGGTGTGATTACCTGTTTAGTTCACTATGCCATCTTGCCCCCCAAGCTTTCGCTAAGACGAGGGTCTTACAGAGGCTATGATCTGTAGGTAACCGACCTGGAACATGGTGGTTGCAGGGTCTTTTGAAGCTTGCCATCATCAGCCAACTAGGAGGTTTGCCTCAATCATTGGTTGGACCTAAGCAAAGCCGGTGCCTCGAGTGTGACCCCGAGGTCTTTGGTGCTTGGGTTCGGAGCTCGAGGTCTTCTTCGTGCCTCGGGGTTAGGCCCGAGGTCTTTATATGCCTCGGGGTTAGGCCCGAGGTCTTTGTATGAGTTCTCTGACAATCGGTGGAGCCTCATGTGGTGATCAAGCAAGTACCACTGTAGTCGGGCTCATCTCGACCGATGGAGACAGGAGGTCGGATCAGGATTGTCGGGCTTCTGACTTCTCTGTGCTGGAGGCAAAGTCAGAACTGCTTGATCCTGACCGATGTGAACTGGAGATCGGGCCGGGGCTGCCGGACTCAGACCGCTACGAACCGAAGGTCGGGTCGGGACTGCCGGACCCTGCCTCCTATGAGCTGAAGGAACTGTCAGAACTCCCGGGCTGATCTCGCTTTCGCATACTTCTGGAAGACTCGTTGCTTTCTTGCCCGGTGTCTTTGGTCTTCAGAAACTCTTCAGTGTCAATGTATTTTCCAACCCTCTCAGAGAGCTCAACCAAAGTTTCTGGTCGGTTTCTATGGAACGACGCGGCGCACTTGGTGTGTTGAACTCCCGAGCAGAAGGCTATGATGGCGGCGGTTTCATCAAGATCGTAGATGCTGAGCTTCTCTTGATTAAACCGGCCGGAGAACTCCTTGAGGGTCTCATTATTCCTTTGTATGACCGTTAGTAGATGTATGTCAGGCTTTGGCCGTTCGTGCATACCGATGAACTGATTGATGAACTGCTTGTTGAGTTGCGTGAAACTGCGAACCGATCGGGGCTCCAACGAGTAGAACCATTGGGTGGCGGGGCCTTTCAAAGTGCTGGGAAAGGCTATGCAGTGTAGTTCATCGGAGTGGGTGGCTAGGGCCATCTGAGCCTTATAGGTCCGAACGTGGTCGACCGGGCTTCCTGAGCCGTTATAGGGATCTAGGCGAGGTTGCTTGAATTTGTGCGGGATGGCAAACCCCGTGATCTGGCTGGAGAACGGTGACTCTGTCTCGGTATTGGCCTAATTCTGAGAGCAGTTTTGACCAAGTTTCTTGGCCACTCCGTCGATCTGCTTCTGCAAGTCTTTGATTCGGGCTTCCACTCCTTCCCGACCGGGATCAGTGAAAGAGGCTTTTTCTTTATGATGGTGTGCTGTCCTCTGGGATCGGGCTCGGCTATAGCTCCGGGTAACCGTTCGCCTAGGGACAACTCAGCTCTTGACCGAGTGACCCTGGACTGATTCCCGGGCCATATGCTCCTGCCTTTTCTTTCGGGCAGCATGCCCACTGTTGATGTCTCTGGCATCCTCAACACGGGACGGGTTGGCTCGGGCACGTTGTCTGGTCAAGATCGGTTCCCGACCTTATGCAACATTCCCGGGTCATTTCCCGGCCCCTGAAGGACTACTTTGCTGGGCTAGCAGGGCTTCGATCTGTTGCTGGATTTGACGCTGGCCCTCCAAGAGTTGTGTGAGGGTCGCGGTGATCTGCTCAGATGTCATGACTGCTGCAGCCGGTGCCGGGGCCGGAGGAACATCCCGGTTGGACTGCTGATCAGCCTTCTTACCCTTCTTCGGTGGCATGACGATCAGCCAAGAGATTTGTTGATGAGAAGACTTGTCGTTTCCCACAGACGGCGCCAAACTGATGATGCCAGAAATTGGTAAGAGTAAAGTAGAGCAATTTTAGGAGAGAGAGAGTGAGAGACTATTTTTTGTATGTGGTTCCGCCCTGTTAATGAAAGTACCTACGTCCACGGGTGTGTCTGAGCACGTTCACTAGCAGATCACCGGCGGGCCTGGTGAGCCAACAAAGAGGGGCGGCACTACCAATAATACCTGCCAGGTGTATGCGTACAATGGTGAATTTATAGAGGTGCTGTGTCGACTCCCGAGTTGGCCTGGTGAGAGGTCTCTTTTATAGATGCAAGAGACCTACTCTTACATGGATAAGGAAATATAATCCAATTGATATAGATTGGCATTAATTGTGGGAGTTTCCTAATTGGATTAGGAAATAGTGGGCACTTTCCATTAATCTTCTAGCTTGAGTAGGAAACTGCCCGTAATGCTCAGGATCATGCCTGTGGGCCCGAATGAGCTATTCCCGCAGTGGGATGTGCCTGCGTGGTTTTCCCGACCTGTTGGCCGGGTCGTGGATAAACCGCTCGGGATGATGCTTGTCCGAGGAGTGGTGATGGACTCGCTGCTGGTTTGAACCGCTCGGTCATAGGATAGAGCCAGATTTGGGTGTATCATCACATAAAAAAAATGGACTTTTATATTCAGTTTTAGATATTTTAAGCATTTAAAAACACGTACAAAACATATCTTTTATGCTCTAAAATATCAAAAATGATGAAATAATTTACCAACAAATTATTTTGGGTCCCACTTAGTTTTCTTATTATTGGAAAAATAAAATTCCAATTTGCTAAATTTTTTCAAAATTTTAAAGTAATTAAAAACTTTAAAACTGAGTTTTTAATTAATCGAAACAGTTTTAATTATAAAATAATTAAATAATTTTCTAAAACAAATTTATAAAAAATATATTAAGAACCAGGTGCGTGCGTACCCACACTCGCCGGATTGGGGCACACACCATCACCAGCGCCGCCAGTGCGCTTGGTGGTGGGTGTGGTTCTGGTTCATCTTCTTCCTCAAGAAGAAAATGCAATAACTAGTTGCACTGTGAGCCATGTTTGCGGGCTTTTCCCGCTTTGCTGCTTGTCCAAATCCTTCGAATCTTATATTTTGGAAAGCCATTGCGGCGTAGATTAGAATTATGTTAAAAAAAAAAAACAGTGTGTTAACAAGTGTAAATTTACCAAAAAACTTGCTCAAAGTTTGGGAAAATTCTTTTTATTAAAACCCAAAAATTAGGGTTTGAGTTTTCTCGCACTACAGAGATAACCAATGCATGAAACTTTATGGGAGGACTCTTGTGGTGTATTAGAACACATCCAACACAAAAGTTTTGAAAAATATTAAAGATTTTTGCATAGACCTGCGAAGAAAATTGTTTTTTTGAAGATTTTAGATAAAAACTTGATGTTCATCAATGGTGGATACAAATCTGGGCAAACAAATGTCCTAATGGCTTTGATGCCAATGTAAATAACATGCACACATACATACAAGTTGGTTATAGGTGTCTTACCTAGCGGAATAGCTCAATGGATCGATTATTCGGTGTTGTTTCGAACCCGGATGAAACCACACGAACTTGCTGCTCCTACAGGACTTCCGTGTATTGTCTTGTACTTTGTGTTGGTCGTAGAGAGTGTTTGTGTTACATATACATATATATATATATATATATAGATATGTATATAGGTACACAAACACCTAGTTTCTCTAGGTTTCCAAAGTCCATCCCAAAGGATTGCTTGGTGCCTAAACAAGGCTTTATTGGACCAGGTCCAATATTTTGTGGGTGCCCCAAAGGTCCACATCATTTCTTACAAAGAGAAATAACTCTTTTTTTTTTAGGAAATTTTTAACTACTCAATATCTTTTAACTCTTTACTACTCCCTGTATCCCATATTATGAGTCCTTGATACTATTTTTTTGATGTCCTATTTTAAGAACACTTTTGAAAAGTCAATGTATTTTAACTACACGCTTTCCAAGTTTACCCCTTACTATATATAATCCTCCCACTTTTGTTTTGGGGAAAATCCAGGGTACACTCCCTCAAAATGGGGTTGATGTCAACTCCACAGCTTGTGGCTCACAATTAGCCACATCACCAAAATTATTTAAAAAACTATTAAAAAAATGACATGTTCTTCCGTTTTCTTCCGGTCATAACCACATCACAACTATAACAACATTACTCATAACTTGATCATAACAGAACCACATTTCTCATAACAGAGCCACATTTCTCATAACTAACTAGAAATCATTACACGATAATAGTCCACCACGCAGCCATAGACCATGCAAAGCATGATTAATCATGTGATAGCACTTGCACATGGCAACGTGTGATTGATGCTGGTCCATGGTCACTCGGTGGAGTAGGAACATTGAATAATTTATCCACTTCACATATACATTCCTCATAATAACCACCACTTTTGTGATAACAACCACCACTTTTATTCATAACCAACACTACGTTTCTCATAACAAGAATTACTTTTGCTCATAACTACCACTTTTTGTGTGAAAGATTACGAATTTACCCCTTATCTCCTTACACGCACACACACACACATGTATGTATGTGTGTGTGCGCGCGTGCATTAGATAAAATTATATATCCATTAGCGAATTTTACAGATTCAGAATTATAGTATTTAGCACTAATTTTATAAAAATGAAAATTTATACTCCCTCCGTCCCATTTTGAGAGTCCATTATTCCATTTTGGGATGTCCCAAAATAGTGTCCACTTTCCTAAAATTGATGTACAATTTTTACTTACTTTCCAAAATTATCCCTCCTTGAAATCTACACCAAGACAAAACTAAAAAAGTTGTTGTAATGATTAGGGGCAATTGTGGAAAGTGGGTGTAGATTCTTTTTGTCCCCTTAATAAGTTGAGTTCCCAAAGATGGACTCTCAAAATGGGACGGAGGGAGTAATATTTTACAAATTTAGTTTTTAAATGTTAGGTCATTAACTTTTTAGTCTAAGTAGTAGGTGAAAGACATTAGAACATTTATTTAGAGTAATTCTATGTTTCCAAAATTTTTATCCCAAATGATATTTAAGTAGGACCACTATGGAACCACTTTAACACCAACCAATCAAAATTAATTGTGTCACTGCCACATGTGTTGGGAAATACTTTTTATTGGGAAAGAAATTTGAGAAGCATAGCATCAACCTTTTTTTATATAAATTTTTATAAAGTTTGTTTGTTTGTTTGTTTTTTTTTTTTTTTCGAACGGCCACTGCCATAGGTTGTTTTTTTTTTTTTTTTTGTCACAGTTTTCATTTTTTTTTTGGTACATCCACTGCCACAAAATTTTTTTTTTTGTCACAAAATTTTTTTTTTTTGTCCAAGTAACCGGTCACTCCTTTTGTAGGTATTATCCTAATTAACAATTGAAGGGCCAAGATTAAATTCGCTTGATCTAATGGTAAAAACTAAGGGATTTTAGTCTAGCCCTTTGTTTTGATATGACACTAGAATATTAAAATTCAAAAATGACAACAATAGAAAGTTATAGAATTTTCTAGTTTTTTTTTTTTTTTGCTAATGGTCAAAGCACCAGCACCCCCACCCAATTCCTCACGAGAGGAATCGAACCCTCCACCTCCCACTTAGAAGAGATGGAGTGAGATCAACTGGGCTAAGGCCCACTACCTGTAGAATTGTCACGACCCATCCCGCTAATGTGCGGAAACAGGACACGTGGCACGCCACCAAGGTTCAACAACAACTATACGCAGCAGAAAAGAACTTTAAAACAACCTTGAATATATAAAACTTTGAAAACATTACCCTCCGAGTTGTAAATTCTGTATAAAATTGAAAACGTAATTATATTTCAAAACAAATGACTTTATGTTGAAAGGGATCCCAAAGGTACCCTAAGAACCAATCAAAACCTTTCAATAATTTTCAGAAGGGGTAGTAAAAGATTTCTGGCAGGGGGTATTTCGACCGGTCGAACGACCCCCTTCGACCGGTCGAATGACCCTTTAGCAGAATTCCCTCAATGCTGCAGAATTTTGCTTAAGGCATCCAACCTCCACCAATTCTACTACTCCAATCACACTTACATTAATCCAAATGTCACAAGCTATAACAAGCTTTCAAAAACAAAGTTTAATCTCACTAATCCATGAAAAGAAACAACAGCGGAACAAGCTAAGGCTTGTTTGGCTCGATTCACAAAACTCTAACCACATTCCTTCAAAATCCGAATTTGACAAGTTAAGTATTCAAAACACGAATTCATGAGTTCGGATTCATTACCACATAACCCAAAAGAGTTTTAATACCTATTACAACATCATGAAATCCACACTAAAACCTCCAAGTTGAATCCAGGGTTCTAGCTATTCAAAAGCTCATTATTACAATGATCGGCAAAGAAGATAAAACATATACAAAAGGATCCCCGGCATTCCCACCGGCCTCACTCTTCTCGCTTCCTCTTGCCTTTCTTCATACCTGCAATGGAGTAAATCTCCATTGCTCAGCTATATGCTGAGTGCACAATTTCTAACATATGCATATATGACAAATCATGCTTTAATCTCATCATAACATATAACTATTGGTCTCTAGGGAATAAGTGCACCTTCACCGATCCAAAGTCTTTCGACTCAACCATGACCCATGCCTCTTCGACATGTCACGTAATGCCTTTATCGGCAAGTGACCGTCGTCACTGCTAATCCTCCCCCTTCGAGAGGACGCCTCACGGTGAATTAGCACAAATCCCCCTTTAACCCACATAGGCACATAAACATCCTCATTTAACACATATACGTGCTCGCGTAAAATTTAACATGCTTTTCACATTTAAGCGCGTGCATAATTAACGAGCCTAAGATTAACACATGGATTTTGCCCGGATCACAATTTCGTCATCGAAATATAAAACATGTATTTCACCTATATAACATAGGCTATAAATTCATGCCTCGAGCTATCGTCGTATAACTTTGAGGAAACGACTAGAAGCCCGATTAAACACCAAATCTCCGATCCTACGCAAAACCTACAAGTTTACACGTGTTTTCCCCAAATTCCTAGATTTAGAAATTTATAAAAACTTAGCCAAACATGGCCTAAAGACTATCAAAACGTAGCCCTTACCTTGGGGAGTTCAAATATGAAGTTTGGTGAAGTTCAGTCGGACGAAAGGTCGCCGATCGTCGTCGCAAAGCTCGGAGAACTAAATCTCCCTTTTCTCTCTCCTCTCCCAAGATATTATATGAGTTTGCAACTAATGCAAACTCACCCTCATCTATATATAGACAATCTATTCGAAATTCGTGTTTACTTCCCCGCGGGTTTCTCAAACCTCTAATAAATTCCTGAAATGTCGCACACGTCCATTTTATGCCTTTACGAGTGAAAATTATAAATCCCAAAAGTTTTCGATTAAGTCCCGTTTGGATCCAAAATTTATGTCCGAAAACCAAATTCTGTGGAATCTCTACACATCCTACTTTTTTATACAACGGTCGCTCACGTTCTCACCACAGTTCTCAAACGATCTAAAACTAGATCAAAACTATCAGAAATTATACTACACAGGTATAATTACTATTCATGAAAATACCAAATAAGTCAATAACATTTAAATCACATAAATGTCATTTAGCTATGCCAATGCAACATGCCTTTCCATGTTCCCGTGTCCTCTCTTGACACCTTCTGAACTGCCTTTAAGGCCAATACTGGGTTCTCAAAAGACACCCTCCAACAACTAGTGAGTCATCACTCACTTTACACACGTTAATTAACATAACCGTAAACATGCTAAAATGATATAAATAAATACCGCAGGAGCGGGTATGACATCCTCTCCCCCTTAAAAGAAGTTTGTCCCCAAACTTATGCCATCTCATCAAGCCACAAGACTTCTCACAAGTACTTCCGACATTGGTCTCATTACCAACTACACATCCCCTCCAAGATATTACAATCTTACGAGGAAAATAAATCCTCAGACTCTTAAGGAAAATAAATCCTTGAAGCCCTCGTCTCAACCCGATTGAAGATTCTCTTCGAATACTAACAACACAGAAACATCTCGATACATAAGAACATCAATGCTTGAGTAAAACATAATCAATAGTCAATCTTGACATTAAATCATATCACAACGTCACACGTCAACCCACACATACCTTCATTGTACTTGTCACATCTTTCTCGAACTCTAAAGTTCATCCCAATAGCCAAAACAAAATCAATAACTCATCTTTCTTTTCGACTAGCCGTCGTTTCCAACATGTTTCAACTGGTTAACAACCATACACAATTCTTCACCTCGAAGTAATCAAAATTGAGTACTATCATACATTCATACATTGTCGGTAAGTCAATATCTCAATCAACTATTTCATATACCATGAATTCCATCTCTTATCCTGTTACTCATGGAATACCCATAGAACGATAACACGTTTTCAAACAACTCACATTCCTTATCAAATTCCATTTCGGTTTAATCCAATCTCGTATTTTAAGTCCAATCGTACATGATTTGTAAGACACCTTTCAGATTCTCAATTGAAAATTTTTACAACGTTTTACTTGTTCGAAGTTACCTACTATCCCGAACCACTCTCGGTGAGGTCAACACACTTGTCATTTATCTCTCAGTTTCTGTACTCGAACTATCGTCGATTAGCATAAGAGATTACAATTTACACCTTCAATTTAAAACTTTTAACAAAGTCAAATACATATTCTCCTTTTTATTTTTAAAACAAATCATTTTAAAATTTTGCATAATACTTTTCCAACATAATAACCCCAATGTTCATCGTAACCAATAACGTGGTTAACCCAAATTAACTTAGTCAATCATACATGTACCACAAGGTCCATCATGACGCATTTCCATACTCAGACCATACCTTGTTCCTATCCCAAATCTTTGACCTTTCACAATCCATTCTATTCATATAGTGTACACACACCCTGAGTCAATTACTTTTCTGTTGAAGATCACAACCCCATAAGTCTATGATATACCACTTTCACCTTTACACAAGCCCATACCAATCTTACTCATGTATCTCAACTCTTACTGAATTTCTGACAGCCCTTTTCACTGAACATATATTCCTTGTATAACATCTCAAGGCTTCATACCTTATTTAACGATTTAATATTTCGTAACTCCAGTCAACCTGACTTAACTCCAATTCAGATTTCTCTAATCCTTTATCTTTGCTATTCTGATCCCAAATTCATTATTCTCGAAGAACCTGTTGTTCAAGTATTCATACTTTTCTTGTAACCATCTGAAGACAACTCAGTAATTTAATCTTCCCAATGAAGTACTATAGTCTCACTGTGTTCAATAAATTCCCTATCAACTCCCAATTCACATACCTTTCGTGTCCATACTCAAGATCACTCATTCATAACTATTGTTTTTAAGTGCTTCATACTTTACGAATCTCATCAAGTTCATAAATGTTCAAAACTTCAAATCATTCATAACCCCGGGTTATTCAAATACTTAAACCAAGATCAAGTTTCCTTTAGAAGAATACCCAAGTCAACTCGTTTAGTGATACTACATCCAGCTTACTACCTCCAGCTTACTAAGTCCAAGTGTACAACATTGTACTAATTCATTACTTTAGAATTTCCAACTTTATGACCTACTCATGTAGAACTCATTCATTTGTCCAACACTGTTGTGCCAAGCACTAAGCATACCATATCCTTCCCCGATACTTGTCCTCCAAAGTCTACTTGATACCTTATTACAAGTATTTAACAACATTTTCTTACTCAAACAAAATTTTGATTTTTAAAACATTTTAAACACTTTAAAATTTCCTTGGGATGAAATCTGACATTCTCAAAATTCTCTAACCTTGTTGGAATCCAGGACAACCGAGATAGCATTCCACTACATTTACCATTATCCTCTGACCATTTTACATTCTTTCTATCATATCCGATAATGTACTCAACATACTCCCAAGCCTTCATCCCATTTCTACCGTTCATGCTCACTTATTCGTCAAAGCCTCATCTTCCCAACTTACATTTTCATTTCTCACTTGACTTACCCCAAAGTCACTTTACTTAGTCATTTCTACAACCGCTCTTACTCGGTATCGTAATACTTGTCATACTCCAACCTCCCGTTGACAACCACTCATTATAAATACTTAACGATGTTTTACAATCATTAAAAGATCCTTCACTTCATTTGAAATATGATAATTAGCAAAGAGAGCATCAATTAGACCTCTTAAAAGAACTTTTCCGTGACAAAACAGCCCAAGGGCAAAATGGTCATTTACAAAGTATGGTTAAATTTTACACCAAAAGATATCTCTTTGAATCCCGGTTCCAACGCAAGAAACGGCGCGTGAATACGAATTTTCTACAAAGAGTTATGCCTGTTTCCGTAAAAGTCGACGGAAAATGTTTTCGAAAACACTGTTTGGATCAGAGGGGTATTCGACCGGTCGAACTACCCCTTTCGACCGGTCCAGTGCCCCCTGGACCATATTTTTCTTCATTTAACACCCTTAGAAGTCCCCAAACTCACAAAGCCTATTGGGGCTACTCCCCAACCATTTTAGAACCACCCGTAAGTTCTCGAAAACATCAAAACGCATCGAATCACACAACCGTTGGACTCAGGTTCAGGTTTATCCTCATTACAACCCCTTGTAATAACAACCTTCTCTACAAGGTTCTCTATAAAGGTCCTCTTATATTGATGATATCCAAATATCAACTCGATTCCTCTGACTCTCCTATCACGTTCAATCATTCGTACTTGCATTTTTCCCTTAGTCTAATGTTCTCACTTCCTTTATTCTATTTCCTTGGACAACCCATCTCCACACCAAGGAATTCTTATTCCTATTCATTTCCATGCATTTGTGTTTTTCTAAGGGACTCTAAGATTCCTCCCTTCGACCTATGTCGTCCTTCAATCCTTATCATTACACTCACAAGTGTATAACCACCCTCGTTTAAACACTAGTCCATTATTTCACCATCAACTACGCTTCTACCAAGTTTAGCTTCAAGCTATCCAAGCACACTTTATCATTTCCATTCTTAACCACTCATCTTTGGTAAAGCCTTAAATCCCAACATTTTCACTTATCCATCAATCCGGTAGCATTTGCTAATCCTCCTCACATATCTGAATCCACTATGGTACCACGACCACTCGAACCCAGGTTCAGTTGAGAGATTTCTCAACAACCATGACACTCACAATACGTTGAGATATTCCTCAACCCCCAATACATACCGTAAGATAGGTTGAGAGATTCCTCAACCATCCAACATCTCAAACTCCATACCATACGTTGAAAGATTCTTCAACAACTATAATACTTACCATTCGATAGGTTGAGAGATTCCTCAACCATCCAATCATCCCATATACCGTACCAGAAGTCAAAAGATTCTTCAACTACCCAATACACACCGTATAAGAGAAAACCATAAGATAACCCGTACAATCACACCGTAGGTTAACATCATAGGGTAACACCGTAATAAAAGTGAGAGATTCCTCACCTACCCCATACATGAGCAATACACTCAGCTGGACTATCTTTCTGTCATAACCCCAACTGTCCATCTCTATTCTCTCACGTCACGACGTTTAGCCCATATTTGAGACAGAACTCTTATCAATCAATCTCAATTTCCAAAACTCGACTACGAACAATCACTTTTCATTCTCTACGTGAACTATAAGGAAATCTTTCTCCTGACGCTCACTACTCAAACTCCATTCTCGGTTAGATCTCCCAAAGGACACTTGTCAATATCGTTGAAAACATCCACCAATTCGATCAAAAATTATTTTATTTCCATTTAGATATTCAATGGTTCATCACCACCAAGATATCATCTATCTCTCACCACACCAAGCCTATGATAGCTCATGGTTACCTTCATTTCATCACATAGTTCTACGTCCATATGATTCCACCAATTCACAGATGCATAAACACTATGCATGTATGACAATAACATAATTGTATGTATAACAACACACCACATGCATCAAACATCTCTACAATATGTGGATGCATTCTAGAATATGTGTCAATTCACTCAACACTCCACTCGACGTCGAACGTTCCCAAGGTTTTGTTACCTATTGCTCTGATACCACTAGATGTCACGACCCATCCCGCTAATGTGCGGAAACAGGACAGGTGGCACGCCACCAAGGCTCAACAACAACTATACGCAGCAGAAAAGAACTTTAAAACAACCTTGAATATATAAAACTTTGAAAACATTACCCTCCGAGTTGTAAATTCTGTATAAAATTGAAAACGTAATTATATTTCAAAACAAATGACTTTATGTTGAAAGGGATCCCAAAGGTACCCTAAGAACCAATCAAAACCTTTTAATAATTTTCAGAAGGGGTAGTAAAAGATTTCTAGCAGGGGGTATTTCGACCGGTCGAACGACCCCCTTCGACCGGTCGAATGACCCTTTAGCAGAATTCCCTCAATGCTGCAGAATTTTTGCTTAAGGCATCCAACCTCCACCAATTCTACTACTCCAATCACACTTACATTAATCCAAATGTCACAAGCTATAACAAGCTTTCAAAAACAAAGTTTAATCTCACTAATCCATGAAAAGAAACAACAGCGGAACAAGCTAAGGCTTGTTTGGCTCGATTCACAAAACTCTAACCACATTCCTTCAAAATCCGAATTTGACAAGTTAAGTATTCAAAACACGAATTCATGAGTTCGGATTCATTACCACATAACCCAAAAGAGTTTTAATACCTATTACAACATCATGAAATCCACACTAAAACCTCCAAGTTGAATCCAGGGTTCTAGCTATTCAAAAGCTCATTATTACAATGATCGGCAAAGAAGATAAAACATATACAAAAGGATCCCCGGCATTCCCACCGGCCTCACTCTTCTCGCTTCCTCTTGCCTTTCTTCATACCTGCAATGGAGTAAATCTCCATTGCTCAGCTATATGCTGAGTGCACAATTTCTAACATATGCATATATGACAAATCATGCTTTAATCTCATCATAACATATAACTATTGGTCTCTAGGTAATAAGTGCACCTTCACCGATCCAAAGTCTTTCGACTCAACCATGACCCATGCCCCTTCGACATGTCACGTAATGCCTTTATCGGCAAGTGACCGTCGTCACTGCTAATCCAACCCCTTCGAGAGGACGCCTCACGGTGAATTAGCACAAATCCCCCTTTAACCCACATAGGCACATAAACATCCTCATTTAACACATATACGTGCTCGCGTAAAATTTAACATGCTTTTCACATTTAAGCGCGTGCATAATTAACGAGCCTAAGATTAACACATGGATTTTGCCCGGATCACAATTTCGTCATCGAAATATAAAACATGTATTTCACCTATATAACATAGGCTATAAATTCATGCCTCGAGCTATCGTCGTATAACTTTGAGGAAACGACTAGAAGCCCGATTAAACACCAAATCTCCGATCCTACGCAAAACCTACAAGTTTACACGTGTTTTCTCCAAATTCCTAGATTTAGAAATTTATAAAAACTTAGCCAAACATGGCCTAAAGACTATCAAAACGTAGCCCTTACCTTGGGGAGTTCAAATATGAAGTTTGGTGAAGTTCAGTCGGACGAAAGGTCGCCGATCGTCGTCGCAAAGCTCGGAGAACTAAATCTCCCTTTTCTCTCTCCTCTCCCAAGATATTATATGAGTTTGCAACTAATGCAAACTCACCCTCATCTATATATAGACAATCTATTCAAAATTCGTGTTTACCTCCCCGCGGGTTTCTCAAACCTCTAATAAATTCCTGAAATGTCGCACACGTCCATTTTATGCCTTTACGAGTGAAAATTATAAATCCCAAAAGTTTTCGATTAAGTCCCGTTTGGATCCAAAATTTATGTCCGAAAACCAAATTCTGTGGAATCTCTACACATCCTACTTTTTTATACAACGGTCGCTCACGTTCTCACCACAGTTCTCAAACGATCTAAAACTAGATCAAAACTATCAGAAATTATACTACACAGGTATAATTACTATTCATGAAAATACCAAATAAGTCAATAATATTTAAATCACATAAATGTCATTTAGCTATGCCAATGCAACATGCCTTTCCATGTTCCCGTGTCCTCTCTTGACACCTTCTGAACTGCCTTTAAGGCCAATACTGGGTTCTCAAAAGACACCCTCCAACAACTAGTGAGTCATCACTCACTTTACACACGTTAATTAACATAACCGTAAACATGTTAAAATGATATAAATAAATACCGCAGGAGCGGGTATGACAAGAATTTTCTAGTCAAATTTCCAAAAGAGACTCTAATATAAAACGGAGTGAGTAATATCATTCCGCAGACGTAGCTAGTAAGTTAAAAAAAATAAATAAATAAATAAATAAACTTAATGGATCTGAATGAACAGTGTGCCTTCCTGTAGGAGTAGAAGGCAAAAGAGAACATTTATACCTGATTAGTTTGAATTAGAAAACTAGTAAGGATTAAGGAATACTCAAGTAATCTTAGATGTATTTTTTAGAATAGAAAAATAGATATGTCCAAAGCAAGGAGTATAAACACGGAGGGAGAACAGAAATAAAGTACCTGATTTCTATTCATCCTTATTTGGTGGTTTAAGCGTGTGATCAACAAGTCCAAGGCAGCATTTTAGAAGAAAGAAAGAGGGGGATTATGGGCCCATCGGTGTGGCCATCAGTCTTGTTGGCCTGCCTGACCCGCATGGCCCTACCCTGGAAATCACAGGGCTTGGGCATGAAGAGTGTCTCATAGGGCTGGGCTTGACAAATGTTTTTAAGCCCGGTCATTTATCGGGCTGGGCTTGGAATCATGTCATCGCTGGGCTAGGCCCGACCCAACCCGACCTTATACAATTGCTGAATATAATTAATTTAACTTCACTATGGGCCCATAGGGGTGGTCGTCAATTCGCTGGCCCAGACCTGGAAGTCACAGGGCTTGACCAGGAAGAGTAGCCCGTAGGGCTGGGCTTAGCAAATGTTTTTGAGCCCGGTCATTTTCGGGCTGGGCTTGGACATCATATCATAGCCCTAAGCCCTGCCCAGCCGTACGTTATAAATTTTCTGTATATAATTATTTTGCAGTTTAGTACAACAAAAATGATAGGTGCACAATAAAATGCACAATAAATTGCACAAACGTGTAGTACAAGGTTGGACTTTGTGCTGAAAAGCCTGTACACACAAAGTCCAACCTTCTACTGCAACAATACCATGTGTAAACTATATGGAACTATGGTACTTAAAATTGTCAAACACAGCTCTCTAGCTAGTCCCTTGTTTCACCCAACAGGAGAACCAACTGACCGCATGGACAGAGAAGGCCAAGAGAGTGCTCTGTCATTAGTGCTTAGATGAACAAGATAAGGACAAATTGTAGGAAAATAAAGTGGGGAAAGGAATAATTATCATTTTGACTAAATATATCGGTCACTAGGGTGTGTTTGATAATCCAATTAACTGGAAAATGAAAATTTTCATCACTTAATTTGGTTTAGTGTACTTAATGGAAAAAGTAATCAAATATCCACTAAAACTTTAAGTGAAATTTTTTAAACTAAAAATAATAACTGAATACAGTCTACTTCAATACTGGAAACACTGTTTTTTCAGTATTGTAAATTCAATCACTTAAATTTTCAGTACTTATAATTTGACACTTAATTTTTATTATTTAATTTTTTAGTTTTATCAAATGAACCATTCTTTTTATTATTTAATTTTTCAGTTTTATCAAATGAATCATTCTAGTCAAATTTTTGTATCAACGTTGTCATTTTGCTTGTTCACTAACAAACGCTCTGCAAAGGTAAGTCCTTAATGTCCACCGCATGCTATTAGTATTACTATCTTTCCTACCAGTTGTACCTTATAAGTTATAAGCCCGCCTAATCGTGAATGGTGCACCTTTACATCTAGATGGACTTTTCTCAATTTCTAGGAACATGTACATTAATTCACAAAGGAGTACTGGCACCATCCAAACAATTGACTAAATGGACTTTCTTATTACTTTATATGTCACTTTATGAAATCCACTTCTTATTCCTAAACTTTGAACTTTATGACCCTTTTTTCTCTATATGTTGCTTTTAATCCGTCACTTTCCGGCACTTCAAATGCCTAACCTTATGAAGACGTTAATATATTAAGAGTTTCTCATCCAATCACCTGATCATAGAATCCAATTGCTTTACATTTCATGCCACCTAGTCAAACATTTAGCATAATATAACAAGTCATTATAGGTTATGAACTTTTGAACCATATGACCCTTTTCTCTAATTCCCTTGTCCTCCTAAATCTCCCTCACAATACATTCACACGCCAAAAGTAGGATGTGGAGCCCAAAGTCTTGGCCCACAAATTACATGTATATATAGATATATAATGTGGGTATGAATCTTATTAGAGTGAGAATTAAAACATAGATACACAAGAGTGGTTCAATCTTTATTCAATTCGATGGAACTTTCCAAACAATTGACCTAATGGACTTTGTCATTACTTTATATTATTTTTATATTATGCATCATCCATTGTGAAATTCACTTTCTTTTTTCCTAAACTTTGAACTCTATGACCCTTTTTCTCTTTATGTTGCTTTTTATATGTCACTTCATACCTCTAAGAGTAAATGTTATGTTTCTGATCAAAATTTTGTTTCTCAAATTTTTTTTTTCTTAACAGTGTTTTTCAATATATGTGATAGTGAGTCTTGTTTATTTTGATTGGTTGATGCTGGAGTGGTCCCATCATTATTGAAGAGGGTCCCACTGTCACATGTGTTTGGAAATACTTTTTGAGAAAAAAAATTAAAGAGCATAGCATTACTCTGGCCCTAAATGCCAAACCTGATTGAAGACAATAATATATTAATAGTTTCTCATCCAATCACCTGACCAATATATATAGAAGAATACTTGGAACACAATTATTCATACAATTTTTTTTACACAACTCAAAAGATGTGTCTACCTCTCTCCTGTATGTAAGTGTCTATTTCTCTCCTGTGATGTCAGTGGACCTCACAGTTACATATAGGAGAGAGATAGATATATATATATCTTTTGGGTTGTGCAAAAAAAGTTGTGCGAATGATTGTGTCCCAAGTTTTACTCTATATAGAATCCAAAAGCAATTAGAATAAAACCATGGTTCCCATTATGTCGTATTTGGAATCCCTATTTAAATTCATGTTTTTTTATTGATCACTTACCTGGAGGACGCACGCGCACACACACACACCCACACACACAACCCAAGCAACGCATAGCCTAATAGGTCTTAACTGATTAGGGAACTGAGCTAGTTCTATAATACCAGACAGGGCCGGCCTTGCCTATAGGCGGGGTAGGCGGTCGCCTAGGGCCCCACATTTTGTTCATATTTTGCTCTTTAAAATGGCCCCAAAAAATACTGAGTAGGGCCCAAAATAAAAGTTTTATCTATAATATGTTGAACCAATTATAAAAGAGTCGAAGCAAATACTGGAAAAAAATAATTAATTGTATGTGCCCTATTATAATCCAACCCACCCTAACTATTTAAACTAATAGTACTTATCTTCTCACTTTTTTGTTTAGCTCAACCTAAATTATTTTAAGTTGGATCAAGCTTTATAAATTATTATCATAGATAAGCTCTTAACAATTATTATCAATAAAAAGTAATAATATGAACACATGTGGAATTACAAAAGGCCAAAGAGACTAGAGGAAGGAGAAGAAAATCATATTCAGTACATACAATAAGGATTACAATTGCTAAACCCCCGAATTTTAAAAAATGACCAAAAAAAAAAACTCACAAATCAACACTATAAGGTTTATAACATGTTTGATATAAAAATTATACACGCAAACATGTATAAAATGACCCAAAAATTTTCGCTTTAGGGGCGCTACTCCCGAACCCTCGTTGTTTAAAGGGCCCCGACTTTCAATGTTCGCCTAGGGCCCCCAATTTGTCAGGACCGGCCCTGATACCAGAGAAGGGAAAAAATCCCTCCCCATTCTCCCATGGGGAGATTCGAACCCTCCACCTCTCACTTGGGAGATATGGAGTGATACCACATGGACTAGACCCACTTGGTAAAATTCATGCTTTGAGTCAAACTGGTTCTGGATTTCAGACACATATATTAGACTATTTGGATAGTTTTAAAAAAGCACTATACAATACCAAAAATACGTTTTGGATGAACCAAATTAAAAGGCATCTCAGCGAAACTTGAAGCGAGAATCATCTTCGGATTATAATAAATTTTCTCTAATTTCCCTACTTGTATGACTAAGAGCTCAACATCCACCTAAATGTACAAGTCACATGCTTACAACCAATCCAAACGCTTGGAATAAGGATGAGAATTTTCATTATTTTATTTTATTTTTTTCCCTCCCAAGTATCTTCCCTCAGTACTAATATCTCAACTTATGAAAATTCACATTATCTCTTGAACTTTTCCCACGTCGAATATTGAAGGAATTAGTGGTAGATCTATAATCATCTCTTGAGTTATCATTTGGGATTGAAAAGGCCTAATACTATTCAACACTGGAATCAGAGTCCAGATTAGAACATTTCAGCTCAACAAACACACAAGAGAGATTTATATTGTGTTTACCGATTAAATGACCGATGTGAGGGAGATTGTTAGAATTTTCCACATCAAATGTGAAAGTGACTGGTGATTGATTATAAATGAGAGGAAAAAAAGCCTAATTTTGGAGTAGAGAAGGCACGCAACACTCCTTTGCATTTCATGCCACCTAGTCAAAACATTTTCCAGAGGTCATGAACTTTTGAACCATATGACCCTTTTCTCTAATTCCCTTTGTCCTGCTAATCTCCTGAAGAAGAAATTCACAGGCCAAAAGTAGGATGTGGAGCCCAAAGTCTTTGCCCACAAACTACATGTATATATAGACATGTGTGTGTATGAATCTTATTAGAGTGAGAATTAAAACATAGATACACAAAATGAACTGCAGCCCAGACATGAGATTTGCAGCCCCTGCATTGCTTCACCTCATCTTCATCTTCTTACTTCCCAAACTCAACCTTTGGGACATTAGTTTCTGTTCCTTACTTCTAATTTCCATCTCTATAATTCTCTTCCTCTCCATTTCCGTAAAACTTCTTCTCAACTTTACACTCATTAATCTCACCATATGCCTTCAATTCGGGGACTTGTCATTTCTTGTGGTTCTTTCATTGCTCTCCTCAATTTTTTTGACACCACCTCATTTTTGGGCTTCCTATACAATCATTATATGTATCTCCCCATGGAATGGTATGTTTGTTACTCAGCTTAAGCGCTTTTTCTTGTGGGTTTATCACACTCTTCAAGCTATTCCTACTATTAACATCTTTTCCTTCACTCATCAACAAGAGCGCCAAGAACAAGAACAAGAACCTCCTCAAATTGAAATTGAATTAGTTGAGATGGGAGGCAATCGCCTGCAGAACCAGCCAAGTTTCCAATATGAAGATTTTGTTGTGGTAGTTGATGGGTTTGTGTAGTCATTGATAAACCCACAATTTACATTTTACACATACATTCACACATATATGTATACATGTATCTATAGGTGTTTCTATCCAACTAGCTTGCTACCCTTCTACCCTGGGTAGTAGCATAACAGTATGTTGGACTGTAGTTGGATAAGAATTGTCTTTTTCTCCTAATTCAAATGAGGCCACTAAAGTACTTTTATAATTTTAGATCGTTGCAAAAGAATTTTGGTGATCTCATTTTGATGAGGTGAAATGAGCTATTTAGTCCATTTCAAGATGTGTACTTTAGTAAAAGTTGTATGTTTACCATTTTCTTATGTACTTGTATAAAAAATAACATGTGTAGTCTATGATTTGTATTTGGCAAATCTCAGTTCAGTTATGTGGTCATATCATATGGTTTTGTTTAGTATTGAAGAATTGTGTGTTTGCTTATTTGTGGTAATAAATGAAGAAACACAAAGTTGCTTACTTTGGTCTAGCATTTGGGGTCGTCAAAAGCTCATTTGAATTCAACTATTTGCACCAAAAAAGAAACCAACTATGACATAAATTCCTTTATAAACTCATTTTGTGCAATATAGAGCTAATGAAAGTACTCTGTTTTGTAAAGCAAAGTTATTAGACTCTGTTTTAAAAACTCTGCCTTTTCTACCTAAAACAGAGAATACTTGGGTTGGTACTTTTGGTTTTGGACTTGAAGTGGAAATTTAAAATGCTTATAAATGAAATCTCATAATCACTCACCTAAAACTAGGTCTAATACGGTATTTCAACAAGGGAAATCCATTTAACATTTCTTTTTAGGGCCGTTTTCACTTTACTACCTATGATTAGGAATGTTTTTTTTTTTTTTTTTTAAATAGGAATAATAAAAAATGCCCGAAGAATACTTTGTTACCCTGTGGCCAGTACATATACCGAAGTTTTATTTTAGACCCCACATTTTCTTTATTGTAACCCTTTGAGCCCTCGATTTAAAAACTCATTTCAATCAAGTCAAAATTGTTAACAACGTTAAAGGAGTATAATAGGATAGACCACATGGAATACCCAAAATGAACTTAATTTTGTGGAATTTTAGGGGACTAAACTGTTTCTAAAGCTTAAAACTTTGAGCCAAGTGGTCCATTCTGTCATCTATTTTTGTTTTTTGTTTGGTTTTTTTTTTTTTACATAATCTTAAGATCGTTAAAAGAGTAATACCAAGATAGACCACATGAATGGCCCAAAATGAACTTTTATGGAATTTTAGTGTTCTAAAGTATTTTTAAAGCTTATTTACTTTGAATTGCGCAATCCATTCCAAAGATTTTTTTTTTCTTTTCACATAATTGAAACGAGCTTATAAATTGAGTGTCCAAAGTGTTGCAATTAAAATTATAGGACCCAAAATAAAGCTTCGCTATAAGTACATGGTACGGTTGGTACCACAATACTTTTTTAGCTTCCTTCCCTGTTTTTTTTTTTTTCCAAATTTATGGGAGGTGTATGTGATTAGTTAACACTATAAGGAACTCTATTAAATATGCTACCATTAACCGTAAGGAACTCTGTTAAATATATATTTTTTACATGTGATTAGGCATGTTTTCACTTTATCTCCTATAATTCAAAATTTACACTAAAACCATAAGAGTGTTAACTTCCGACTTGACATGCAAGGGTGGAGCCCTTTGAGGTTAAGGGTGGGCTATCCTAATTTTTTTGAGAATATTTTTTTATCTGAAAAAAAAAAATTCATATATAATATGTGTTATTAATCCCTTCTAAATTCTGAAAATATATATATATATATATGTGTGTATAGAATATTGGCACAATTGTAATTTAACACACCTTAAATATTTATTCCATCACATTTTCTTATCACTTCTAAATAGTGGCAGACCCACGATTTTATGTTAGCGAAAGCCAAGTAAAATGGATTTGGGTCTGCTAGTAAAAGTTCCATGCAGGGGTTCGGGACAGCGCCCTCGAGGCAAATTTTTTGGTCTATTTAGACATTTTTGGTGCGAGACAGAGAGTCGAAAGATTAGTTTTGTCGATTAGATTTATGTCATTTTTGTCTCATGAGCTGGGTAATGGGTATTAACCTTTCCCTTTTCTATTATGGGGGACAGTTAATATCACACGACCCACACCCCTAGAGTAAATAGTCCTCCATATGAGAACTATTAAGTTAATATTGACAATTAAATTTGCATTACTTGGCCTACTAAACAGTGAACTATTGAATTAAAGTGAATTATTAATCTAGTTTCTTATGTCTTTAGATTAGTCCTGCAAAACAAACCGTGGCCTCTTGGGGTATTTGATCTTTAAATTGTTTTTTTTATGGATGATTTAAGTTGTAAATGATAAAAATTTGGGAGTGCCAATCTAAATTAATTTTAAAATTTTAAAATTACATATATATCTTACAAATTTTTAAAAAAGATTGGGGGCCAATGGTCCCGTGGTTTTCATATGTGTCCTTCCCTGCATCATCATTTAGTCTAATTTAAATTAATTTACAATTAGTGAAGCTTCCCAAAATAAAATAAGCAATCAATCCTTATTATAAAAATAAAATTAAATAAAATAAAATAATGGTATACAAAAAATCAAAACAACAAATACGAAAATAATATGCCCCCCAAAAAATGGCCTCATGAGCGCTGTCTTCGGATTCCTGTATACCTCTGTTAACTGAATGCGCGTGTATTAAATCCCAATTCCTCTAACTAAAATTTTTGGCTCCGCCCTTGTTAACATGACAAATATACCATTTGTTTCGGGGGAGGATGAAGGTCAAATTTTTTTTTTTGAGAGGTTTTGATTTTCCTGATTTATTTTTTTCGATCTTTTGAATCTTCTACAGTGAAACATATTAGACAGGTGTCACTCTTAAGTTGCCAGGTCAAGGGTTCAAAGTTTCATTGGTTAATTTTTTGATTTAAAAAATTTAAAGTTGCATTTTTAGCAAAGAAAACAAAGGCCCTGGAACTGTTGACTTCTTTGCCCTAACCTTTCTTTGGCATTGTACACATTGACAAACTCTCTCTCTCTCTATCCTCTCTCTCTCCTCTCTCTCTCTCACACACACAGTTTAACAAATGACTCTTGAACCTTTGAGCTCTTTACACCCGCCTTTCTATTGCTTTTTTGTGAATAGGAATCTCTTCTCTCTCTATAGCAACGTTGTTGAATCATACCTTTGGGAGATTATGTTGACCGTCACCGCAACCTAATGCATTTGACATTCTACGTAGGTATATGAGTAATGAGTAACCCCATTCAATAGAAAATTCATTGAAATAGTAGGTTTCTCTCTATTATTAGCTTCGGGCTAGAAATTAAAGATCGGGTAAAGTGTGAATCTGACAAATTGGTTTCTAATAATTTATGAAGAGGATTAATATATTCTTACAATTTCAGTAGATGTGATATCTAGACTGTGTCTTGTCGTAGTTGTAGAATGGTTTTTTTTTTTTGGTTATAATCCTGTTTGAATAATGTTAAAGTGACCCTATAGTGGTCCAACTGTTAAATTATTTGGGATATGGATTTGGATTTAAATTTGGGAAGTAAAGTATTACTCTTACCATTTACATATAATTTCTTTTTTTTTTCTTCTAAAAACTTAAAAGTGAACCTAAACCACATCGGCTATTCGAGTTGGCCAGAGCTGTAAGCTTCCAGAGGAAGATCAATGGATCGAAACCCCCATGAGTCGTGTACCTAGTGCGTGTGAAATTGATGCGGGAATCAGCTTCAGATTGCAATCAATTTTCTTTGCTTTCCATTCAATGAGCTACGCATTTGCATAAATTTTCTTTGCTTTCAGCTTGTATGACTATATAAGAGCTACGCATCTGCATAACACAAAAGTTACAAGCTTACAACAAATCCAAACCGCCCAGAAAAGGGATGAGAATTGTCACTATTGTATTGTATTGTTTTTTTTTTTCCAAGGATCTTCCCTCACTACTTATATCGCAAATTCGCCAACTTATGAAAATTCACATCAACATTTCTTCATGGTATCTGTGAGTAACTAAACAAAGGAGAATATTTTTTATTTTGTTTTCTTTTTTCTTTCTTTTTCATGGAATTAATAAAACCAAGCGGACTCTAAAGAAGTTAAATGTTTTTTTTTTATATTCAAGAACTTTATTATCATGCTGCCAAAAAAAAAAAACCTTTATTATATTGTGCATTATCATATTACAAAAACCAAGTTTAATTAATCTCATCAATTCTTATGGTTTTTTTTTCGGATGATGAGGACAAATATCTCAGTCTGTCCTCTGCGACTTCGGGATCAGTACTTATTGTCATTTTATCGGAGTAGAACAGAGGGCAAACCCCAGGCACGTGCACCGATCCCACAAACACAATCACTCGGTAAATTAGGGAGGTGAGTGAGCGTTAAGATTCAAACCCACACCAAGCTTTGGATACGGGTCGTCCAGTTATTTGAGATTTGTCCTTCGATCCCACTCACACAACTCCTAGGGGCTTCAAACCCTTGACCTCCCTTTGAGAGACCAAGAAATTCTGGCCACCATCATTAAATTATTGTGGAGTTTCGAACCCTCAACCAAACCCGCTGTTGAGACTCGCTTCCGCTTAATCAAGTGGTCGTGGTTCATCAATTCTTGTGTAGCACTAATAGTAGTTGTCAAGTTCAAATGTAACATTCTGGTGTCCTACTTCTTAGTTGTAGCAAGGAAAGCTACATTTCAGAGCCGGCTATGGTTATAGCATATGCTTTTTTTTTTTTTTTTGCTATAGTTAATGAACTTCTGAACCATATGACCCTTTTCTCCGAATTTCTTTTGTTCTGCTAATTTCCTTGACATAGGCATTGACACGTCAAAAGCAGGAGTGGAGCCCAATAGCTTGACCCACCCACCCACCCACACATATATATATATATATACACACACGCATATGGTTGTAAAATCTCACGGCATTAAAACATATACTATATCACAAGATGAACTGCAGCATAGACATGAGATTAGCAGCCCCTGCATTGCTACACCTAATCTTCATCTACCTACTTCCCAAACTCAACCTTTGGGACATTAATTTCTCTTCCTTAATTCTAATTTCCATCTCTGTAATCATCTTTCTGTCCATTTCCATCAAACTTATTATCGACTTTACACTCATTAATCCCACAATTCGCATTCAATTCGGGGACTTCTCATTTCTTGTGATTCTTTCATTGCTCTCCTCAATTTTTTTGACACCACCTCATTTTTGGGCTTCATATACAATCATTATATTTATATCTCCATGGTATGCTATGTTTGTTACTCAGCTTAAGCACTTTTTCTTGTGGGTTTATCACACTCTTCAAGCTGTTCCTACTATCTACATCTTTTGCTTCAATCATCAACAAGAGCACCAAGAACAAGTACAAGAACCTCCTCAAGTTGAAATTGAATTAGTTGAGATGGGATCAGGCAATCATCTGCAGAACCAGCCAAGTTTCCAATTAATATGAAGATTATGTTGTGGTAGTTGATGGGTATTGATAAACCCACAATTACATTTTACACATACATATACATATATGTATAGGTGTTTCTATGCTACTACCTTGCTACCCTTCTACCCTGGGTAGTAGCATAACAGTATGTTGGAATGTAGTTGGATAAGAATTTTCTTTTCTCCTAATTAAAATAAAGCCACTAAAGTACTTTTGTAATTTTAGATCATTTGTAAAAGTATTTTAGTGCTCCCATTTTGATAAGGTGGAATGAACATTTTAGTCCATTTCAAGATGTGTACTTCAGTAAAAGTTGTATGGTAGCGTTTTCTTATGTATACTTATATATAAAAAAAAAAAAAAAAAAAAAGAACATGTGTAGTCTATGATTTGTATTTGGCAACTCTCAGTTCAGTCATGCGGTCATATCATATGGTTTTTTTGATTAGTGATGTTCTATTGAAAAATTGTGTGTTTGCTTATTTGTGGTAATAAATAAAGAAACACAAAGTTGCTCATTTTGGGCTAGCATTTGGGGTTTTCAAAAGTTCATTGAAATTGTTCTGCGTTGTGCTTTTTGGGTGATTTTTATTTTTTATTTTTTATTTTTTATTTTTTATTTTTTATTTCATGTATATTTCTTTGAGATCTACTCATTGGACTTGAAAGTTGTACAAAAAAAAGTAATTTGGAACTTCGTTTTTCATTTTTATCTTTCAGACATATAATTTTATCTGTTTTCACTAACAGATAATATTATTTATCAACTTTAAACTACCATAACTTTATCAATTCTTGGGCTTTTTGGGTGATTTTTTTTTTATTTCATGTATTTCTTTGAGATCTATGCATTGGACTTGAAAGTTGTACAAAAAAAAGTAATTTTAAACTTCGTTTTTCATTTTTATCTTTCAGACATAAAATATTATCTATTTACACTAACAGATAATATTATTTGTCAACTTTAAACCACAATAACTTTATCAATTCTTAGGCTTTTTGGGTGATTTTTTTTTATTTCATGTATTTCTTTGAGATCGACCCATCGGACTTGAAAGTTGTACAAAAAAAAAGTAATTTGGAACTTCGTTTTTCATTTTTATCTTTCAAGTCAACTTTAAACCACCATAATTTTATCAATTCTTGGGTTTTTTGGGTAATTTTTTTTTATTTCATGTATTTCTTTGAAATCTACGCAATAGGCATGGAAATTTTACGAAAAAAAAGTTAAGTTGCAGCCTAATTTTGAGGTTTTATCTATCTTCTAGGTAATAGTATCTGTTATCTGTGTGTCTAACAGATAAAGTCAACTTTAAATTACCATAACTTTATCAATTCATGGATTTTTTGGGTGATTTTTTTTTTGATTTCGTGTTATGTTTTAAGATCTATGCATCTATGGTGCCAATTGTACGAAAGAAATATGTTTTTATTATATGTATGCGAAAAAAATGCAATTTTTCATATTTGTTTGATTTTTAGTTTTTTTTTGTCCCAGTATTTCATGGTTAACATTGAACTCATTTGATAGATCTCATTTTGCTGATTTCAAAACATCAAATTTTACAAAACGGACTTGTATAACAAAAGTTATGGCAATTTGAGTGTAAAAATGGCTTAATGTGATAAAGAAAAGTAGTATGCATTTTAGTTTTTAAGAGTTTTATTTGAGGGGACTATAACCGAAGGTCCCTCTTTCTTTTTAGGTCCGTTTCTACTTTACTACCTATGATTAGGTAGGCTTTTTTTATTTATTTTTTATAAATGGTTAAAGAATACTTTGTTACCTTGTGGCCTATACTGTACATATATCGAAGTTTTACTTTGAACCCTATATATATACATATATATTTTTAATTAAAATCTTTGAGCCCTCAATCTACAACTCATTTCAATCCGGACAAATTGTTAACAGTGATAAAAAAAAGTATAACAAGATAGACCACTTGGAGGGCCCAAAATGAACTTTTGTGAAATTTTAGGGTACTAAACTATTTTTAAAGCTTAATTACTTTAAGCTACATGGTCCATTTTGGCAATTATTTTTTTTTAACATAATGTTCAACGTTAAAAGAGTACAACGGGATAAATCACATGGAGGGCGTAAAATGAACTTTTGTGGAATTTTAGGGTACTAATGTATTTTTAAAGCTTAATTACTTTGAGGCGCGTGATCCATTCCGTCATTTTTTTTAACATAATTGTAACAAGTTTGTAAATAAGGGTCCAAAGTGTTACAAATGAAATTGAAAGAACCAACGTAAAGCTTCATTATAAGTAAACGGTACCACAAATTATTTTTTTTTTTTTTTTTTTCGCTTTAAAAAAAAACCTTATGGGAGGTGTAAGTGATTAGTTAATACTATAATGAACTCTATTATATATATATTTTACCATTACCTGTAAGGAATTATGATAAATATATAATTTTACATGGGATTAGACATATTTTCATTTTACCTCTTATAATTCAAAATTAACACCCAAACCTGTGTTAACTTCTGACTTGATATGCAAATAGGGGAGGATTTAAGAAGGCACCCATGGCACCGCCTAAACTTTAAAAAATTAATTTTTTATCCTATGTATTTCATATTTTATTCATTTTTGTCTCTTAATTGACCCCCCCCCCCCCCCCCATTCCAGCTTTTCAAAATAATTCTTTTAACTTATATTTTTTATACTTTATTTATTTTTGCCCCTTAATTGCCCCCCACACCCCCCCTCCTCAACTTTTCAAAATAATTCATTTACCTTATATATTTCATACTTCATTCATTTTTTTCCCTTAATTGCCTCCTCAACTTTTCAAAATAATTCTTTTACCATACTTTATACATTTTTGCCCCTTAAGTTTTTAATTTTCCCTTTTAAGCTATAATATATATGTATATATACATATATATATATATATATCAGGTCGGGATCGCTGTCTCGAACCCCTGTATAAGCTTCTACCCCCCTGAACAAAACTTTTGTGTCCACCCCTGTATGCAAGGGCAGATCCCTTTGAGGTTTAGGGTGGACTATAGCCCCCTAATTTTTTTGAGAAATTTTTGTTATATATAAAAAAAATACTTCATATGTAATATGTGTTATTAGTCCCTTCTAAATTTTGAAAAAATAATCTATGTATTGAATATTGGTCCAATTGTAATTCAATACACTTTAAATATTTGTCCCATCATCAGATTATTGGGCTATGTCTTGCTTGGGTTGTGTGTGTGGGTGTATGTGTGCATGCGTCCCCTAGGTAAGTAAAAAAAATAAAAAAATATTTGTCCCATCACTTTTTTTTTTACCTCTTTTTAATTTAGTCAAATCCAAATTATTTTACAATTGGTCAAGCTTCACAAAATGAAATAAGCGATCAACCCATATTATTAAAAAAAAAAATGGTATACAACAAATCAAAACAACAAATACGAAAATAATACACATGTATATTAACACGTGTATTAACCCACCCCGGATTCACCGGGGGCCGGAACCATTTCCATAAGCTAACAATTGGCCCTTTGAACCTTTGAGCTCTTTACACTCACCTTAATTTCTATTGCTTTTTGTGGATACTGATAGGCATCTCTTTTCTCTCTCTCTATATATATATATAGCAACGTTTGCTGAATCAAACCTTTGGGAGAGGGCGTTGACCGAGATCACAACTTAATGCATTCCGACATTCTACATCGGTATATGAGCATATTCGTGACCATACGAGTAATGTTATGGTTCCAAATTTAAATCTCAAATAATCTGATAATGTGTTTATTGAATTTTTATTAAAAAATAGAAGTGATCTCACAGTGGTCTAACTATCAAATTATTTGAAATGTGAGTTTGGATTTAGATTTGGGAAGTCTAGCATTACTCTTACCATATACATACCCATATTTTCTTTCTTTTCAAAAAACTTAAAAGTCTATCTAAACCACCTCGGCTATTCGAGTTTGCCAGAGCTATTAGCCTTCCAGAGGAAGATCAAGGATCGATACCCCCAGGAGTCATGCGCCTAGTGCGTGTGTTATAGTGTCGGTGAACCGTCTGAAATACTGACAGACAAGCTGTGAGATTTGTCATCTTCATCCAAACAAAAATGTATATAACACAAAGTACTACTATGCTTCCCAACCTAAATGCATGCCTCCCAAATACATGTAGTCGTTGGACCACTTTCAATAATGTTGGAACTATTTTAACATCCTCAAAATCAAAATTTAGTGAGTTCACTGCCACATATATTTGAGAAATATTTGGTATACAAAATTTAGGAACCATAACACTAGTACTCCGCTAACAAATCATTGTTTTTGGTTTTTTTTTTTTAAACAAGATTGAATCAACACTTAACTGACCTAGTGAAGCAACGCTATTTTTACCTGAAAGCGCAGGGAGTAAGTAGTCACTTTTATACCACAGGGGGATAAAGTGTTATTAGGTCAAACCATAATGGAGTAAAGTGTAATTAACCCAAAATATGACTCGTTTTTACCTTTTTAGCCATTAATTGAGGTCTAAAAAAGTAATGCTCTTTATCTGTTTCCCAAATTTAAATCCAAATTTTAGTGTCCCAAATAGCTTAACAGCTATACCACATGATGTGGTAATGAACAGTAGTTGCATATGCCATTACATGTGATACAATTAGACATTCAAAAACAAAATTTATAATTCAAATTTGAAAGGCATATCATTGCTTGTGTAAAAGGGGTCTATGTTTTTAAATTGCACTTTTCAGTTTTCACCATCAAAATTACCAATATTTACAACATTATGAGCTTAATGCAAAACAAACTAGATTCCTGTTTTGGAACACCTTCTGCATTTGTGACTGGCCATAAAAAATCTTCATCACCTACTGTCCATTTTTCGTTAGTGGACCACAGAAGCTGTTGTAAATTTGTGGTTAATTTGGTGATCTTCAAATCATAAATCTATGAAATGTATTCACAATAAATACAGCTAAATTTTATTTTTCTACTTCGATTCAATATTTTTTTTCTTGGGAATTCCATACACAATTTCTAACAGGTCGAAGAAATAGCAAGTAAATCAGTCTATAAAATTCTTCACTTTAAATTTTTGAAATTTTTTATTAGTAATATTTATCTAACAAGAAATTGTAGGTTTAACATTCAATTAATATAGTTATTATTTCAGTATATTTTTTCGGACCATTTAATCTCAACCAAACCATTTGTCCCCTCCTTCTAGGGGGATCATGACAAGAAATTCCACTAACCACTTGTCATGATCTCCCTAGAAGGAGGGTGCATTGGATGGTTGAGATAAAATAATCACACCACATAAACATATTGACGTAGCATGACGAGTTCACTGAATAATTTCTCGTACTGGTGAGGTAGAAGGGAATGGGAGTGACGAGAGGAGGTACGTAAAGCATGACGTTTGCATGAGTGATGTCATTCTACTTGAGTCATCTTGGTTTCGTCACAGATTTATGTTCAAAACTATGAAATAAGGGTAATACTTGGGACACAACCTTCATACAATTTTCATACAACTGTAGACACCCCAATTTTGACCAGATGTCAAATTTAGGAGAGTGTCACCTCCGTATCCGATGATGACAAGAACCGAAAAATTCGAAGTGTTCCAAGCTCTTCAGAAAGTTCTCCAAACGCGATAAAATTTCACAGAAAGAAGAAAAATACCAGGTATTTAGGAGAATTCAGGTATAAAACACAATTTTTGGAAAAGATCTTCAAAAATAAATTGCTTTGAGATAAAGGAAGACCTAAAAAGGGAAGCTTAACAAAAAAACGGCACACGGCAGACTTCCGTGGCACTCACTGAGTGCCGCACGGCAGTCAGAGACTGCCGAATGGTATTCAGTGAGTGCCGCCGACATTTTCTGACTGCCGTCTGTTTTTAAAGTCCGTATTTTGCATAACAATACGTATGTGTATGCAGATAAAAAGAAAAAACTGATAAAGTAAGACTGACAAAAATGCGGCAAACAATAAACCTCCACGGCATTTGGGGAGAGCCGTGCGGTACTCACGAAGGGCCGCCGCGGCATTCGCGGAGTGCCGCCGTGGCATTCACCGACTGCCGCGAAAGGTTTTTGACTGCCGCTTTGGGCAACAGTCTGTCCATTTTCAGGAAGTACATATTATACCACCAAATAAGATGTTTATGTTAGGGATGTATACTAAAAGCCATGCTTTATGTAGTTAATTTATTATTTTAATAAAATTAGTTATTCCATTTTTATGAGAATCTGTGTGGGCAATGTTTGTATTATATTATTTATTTAATATTATGCATGTGTGTCTCTCATTCTACATAGTAGGTGGTTTGGTGTGTAGAGTTCGGCTTACACACGGAAGATCAGACCACCAGATATTGTAGAATGTAAGATTTTGGTTTACAGTCTTAGATGGGATTGGACACACCATCGGTAGGACTGCAGCATGGTGTTGTAGTAGGTTTGTCTTGACTGCGGGAAACGATACAGTTTCAACTCACTATGCTGGTACACTTTGTGTATTAAACAGGACCGATTTGGGGTAATTATCTTTATACTGACTTGTAAGATAATTAATACCTCATGGCTATTATGAGTGCTTATGCTCTAAATCCTAAGTTAGTTTTATAGACACGTACATTTGATATTTACACTTTGATCCCTAAAAGGGTGAGATCCTTAAATGGGTCAATATCTCATTGGATTGGGTGGCAATATTAATTGTGTGGTGGATATTAATTAATGATGGAATCCATGTCTCAATTTTGGGATTGATGATATCCCCTTGAGAAAGCTTATAAGTTTTGATTATGTCAAACCCTGCAGGTGGATTTTGTATCCGACATATCAGATAAGTTAAGGAGAGGATCTCAAGGAATTTTAAGAGATTAATTAAATATGATTGTCAGTAATTATATTTAATTAATGGATATATGTAATCTTAACATGGGGAGATAATAAGCATTTAATAACATGGAGCTCGAAATATATTTTTGAGATAAGGGTAGGAGTGCAATTATAATTCTTTAGTGGTATGAATTATAATTTATGGAAATAGGAATCTGATTCAGTTTGAATTAGGGTTTCCTAATTCCATAAGGAAGCCTATTCCTTATTGACTTCTTATGGTCCCTATCGTAGCCTATATATATGCTGCCTTGGCTCTTCTCTCAGGTTGCATGATTTCACATTCTAAGCTTCCCTTGACCTCCTAGCTTTCTTCTAGAAGGGTTTCCACCAAACCCTAGTCTCTGTGAGCATTCAAGAGACATAGGAGTGAAGATCGCTAGCGTCGAACAACGCTCACTAAAAGAACTTCGGACTGCTCGATACTGATCGAAAGTTGCTGAATTTTTTACACGACGTTCCTGACGTCGAGACGGAGCTGCTATAAAAAATTCAAGTAAATCGGAGATCGTTTAGTCCTCCTGACGAACACATCTTTGTCGGATCAATGTGATCGGGATTGAATCGTCACAGCAATAAAAGAGAGTGTTATAACTGGGATTAGAAAATAGAACGTAAAGAGGGAAGAGCAGAAAACATAAAGGATTTCGAAAGAGCCCACACTCAGTTCGATATTCTGGCAGCAAAGGAATACGGTAGAAGATCGTGAGTTGTTATCGAGCCCGTGTTCTCGATTCGTCTACTACATCAATCCGTTTTTGCAGTTCAAGGTAACCCTAGTTTTCGCCCTTGTAGGGTTATTGTAGCTCTCACCTAAATTTTTTGCAGTACCAACTTATACGCACTGTCAACGGATTCTGGGAACGCAGTTTCCTAACAGTTTACACCTGTCTTTTACTCTGAAAATACTTGGTAATTTTGCCTATAAAACAAGAACAACATACACAACAAGAGGGGGGATACAACACCAAGAAAATACAAGAGAGAACTACCACTACATCAACATATTTTTGGGAGAGAAAAGAGAGAGTTTAGAGAACTAGAGAGAAGAGCTTGGAAGATCTTCAAAAGAGAGAAACTTTGAGGATAGTTGGAGGTGATCCTCTAACCATAAATTGTTTTATTTGCATTCTTTCTTTTGAAATCCTCAAACTATTTTGTTTTCTTTGCTTCATTTCTTTTATTGTTCATACTTCTTTCTTGAGACTCTTGGAGATCCTCAATATCTCTCTTGAAATCTCTTGAATATGATCTTTTGAATCCCATGTAAGCTTATGCTTCACATGAAAGTCAAAGTTTGATCATCATTTTATTTTATAAGCAAATAGATGGATCCAAGTCCATACTCATGACTTGGGTCCTCTAAACTTGATGTCTTAGGGAATCCTTTCCATATTCTTTTAAGACTCATGAGTTTTAGTCATGTCTTGATCTCCAATGACCATCAAATGGTAGGAGAAGTGATTTGGTTTAAACTCAACTTCATGGTTTAATAGTTGGAGTTACCAAATAAAAGTTGAACTTGACAAATGAAAACAGTGAGTTCACAAACTGTTTTTGATCAAAGATTTTTAGTTCGAAATCTAACCGTTGAAATCAAGTGAAACCAACGGGAAAGTGTCAATAACACAATATTCTACCACTGTAAGTTTTGTTTTAAGGTGGTTTCAGGTTTAAAATGGTGTGGTCATGAGTTTTGTGAAGTAACAATAATCTGTCCAGAATTTCAGAACAGTAAATTCGTTTTAAAATTAATAGATTAGAATTTTAACAAAGTTTCTTTGACTTCAAATAATTTTTTCTATGAGGTTTAATGTGTTAGTAAGATACCCTAAAAAGAACAAAGCATTTTTGACCTTTTTGCTATTTTTAAAAAATCAAACAATATCTCTGGACAGAGAGTTGTACATCTCTGAGTGATGTCTGGTGTTTGTCCATTTCATAGAGATCTAACCGTTGAAACTTTGATTTGCTTTTTGATTTGGAAACTAGACTCACAGAGGCATCTTGTGTCCAAAATTCACTGACATCAAACAATGGGAGATATGCTTTTTCATTTTTCAAAGTTACGATCTGCTCTCAGCAATTCCCAGAATTCTGCAATAACTTTCATCAATCTTGTGAATGATGACTTAGATGACATTTTCACGAGTCAAGGCTCGAGCCATGCTTTAGTGATGATTAGTTAAGCTTGAATTCAAAGTTTAAATGATCCAAATCAATGAATAAATTCATAGTTAATAGCCTACTCTTGTTCATATTCATGAATTCATATACATTCATCCATACATGTTGATACTTGTAATTAGGGCTTATTTTAGCTAGAACATGTTACTTAGGATTCTATAATATATCTCGTTTAAAACATGTGGACTAACCCTTTATTTTGTAGCACTATTGAGGTACGATTTCTCAAAACCCCTCTCTAGTTTATTGTATTATTTGATTTTAATCGATTTTTCGACTTAATGCGCGATACCTTAGAATTAGGACTTGTTTTATTTGTATATATGGATTAGAGACTCTATTCTTAGGTTTTATCTATTTGCATGCATTTGCACGTTTAATATTCGCGGCCGGATCCCTGGTAAGTTCTCTAGTTCCCTATTTGCATATCATATTGATTGCTACTTGAATTATGTGATTTTTGAATGATATTTTATCACTTGAAATCTTACACCCTTTAGACATGCTTTTTTAATGTATATTTATACATATGTATTAGTTGAGGGCACATTTAAATTAATAAATTTGATTGAAAGGATGTTGAGTAGAGGCCTATCACAAGATAGGATGAAAGAGGGTGTTTTAGTCCGACGGGCTCCTTCCTCTCTCATTCCATAATCCCCGGACCTAGTTAATCTCTGGTTTATGAAAGATCAGTTTGCTTTAAAAATGGTTTCTTAATTTTCCTTTTAAAAATTAAGTGGCGACTCACCTGCTTTAAATTGGAAATTTTAAAACAATTTTAAGAGAAAAGTTGTGGGTAAGAAAACTGCGATATCCATAATCTGGCGACTCTGCTGGGGATCGAACCCAGAATCTTTGATTTCGCAGACCAGAATTCTAATTTTGGGTTAACTTGAGGATTAGACTTGAAAACATCCTTCTAATTGAATTAATTAATCTTTGTGTGCCTGCTGCATTTCACTTGCATGTCCAGCCAGTCGATTGCACGGAACTATGACCTTGAAGGCTCGGGGCAACCCGGTCGGTCAAGTCATCATGGGACTGTGTGATCACCTTTGATCTCGTACCATGATTTGGTATATGAAGCATCCTATCGGGTGTGTGTCAAGGGTCCCTTATTTGACCAAAACCCAGCTTTTGCATAGTAGCTTCCATAGAACATTTCAATCTTAGGAAATCAATTCTTGATTAGGGTTATGTGCTAGGGAAGTTTTGTATGCCCGGAAGGGGTTACTTGAGATGATGAAGATACTTGCTTGATGAAAGATGTGTAATCTTTTAATCACCTTTTAGCAATTTCTCCTCATGTTCCACGACATTTGGAGAACATGACGAACCTTGATTATAAAATTATACTTCTTATATCATGTTAGCTAAGCATCATTGACCTTGTATGCATCCAAGTAAATGAAAAGTACGGTGATGATCCGATCATGTGATCCTTCTACCCAAATTTTTTTTTTAATCCATCTTTGAAAGCAAATGGATTTTTTTTGTAATTCCAAAGTTTTCAATCGCTCTTTCCAAAGAAATCTTTGGAGTTCACTTTTGATTAAAAGCTCCAAACTAAACTTTGTTAAAGTGTATTTTCTTCTAAGGAAAAATCCAAAATTCTGGGAATTGTTTTTGGAAAAAATTGCTCTTCAAATGAATTTCAAAGTAAAATTCCAACCCAATCATCTTTATTGAGAGACATTTTCACGTCCTCATTTTTAAATAAAAGATTCAAAATCCTTGAGAATCGTTTTTGAAAGATCTCATCATTTAAAGCAATGCTTTTCAAATGAATTTCGAAAAATTTTGAATATCCGACCTTTGAAGGGGTAGTGAGGATCACAATGAGAGGTGAAATTGGCTCATTTGACATGAATGAGGATTTTATGTGCTTATGTGTTTATGTGTTAGGGTTAGATTTTTCGTTTCCTTGGCATATAGAATAGGCACACACACACATGCATTGCATCCGTGTGACACATGAATCATTCATGAGCATTTCACTTGGCATAAAAATTTAATAAAATCAATAGAAGTATAAGATTCTCTTGAGAAAATCAGTCAAAGTTGATTAAAGATAAGTGTTGTTGTAAGCGAAATAGCACCCGAGTCGAGCACTGTTTAGAGATTCAAACACGAGATTAGTCGAGAAGGAACAGATAATAGGAAGAGAGATGTTTATGCACATATGTTGCTAGTAAGGTGATAGTGTTTTGAAATACTGCTGCTAAAGCAAATATGGATGCTCCTGGGGACCCAATAATTTGAAAATCGTCTGTGACACTCCAGTTGAGACCAAGTCGAGTCCAGTCTGTAGTCGAGTTATGTTAAGTTGGAGTCAAATGTCAAGTCCAGTCGAGTCTTCTGGTCAGTCTATTATCAAGTTTGTTTGCAAGTCTTTGTCGAGTTTATCGAGTCAAGTAATGTAATCCTCCGTCCCTACTAGTTGAATAAAATCTCATCTTTCTTGATTCAATGTGCTAAGTCGTGAATGTACGGATCATTAAGCCAAACAAAAAAGAGAAGAAAAAGTCACCTTTTCAAATGATCATGGAAAATACTTTGTTAATAAATCTTTGCATTGAAAAGGATCCCCAAGTGATCAAAGCAAATTTTGTGCCAAAACCATGGAGGAGTAGAGAATTGGTTAGCTTTACTTTAAGAATTTAAAGATGCTCTTGCTCAATCTTGAAAAGATGAACTTAGAACTTGAAGCTTGCTCACCATCCCCTTCTCTCAAATACCAAGCCTAAAAGATGAGCCCAATCAGTCTAAAGCCATAAACTTGGTCCTTGATGGTAGCCAGACATTTTAATGAAGTTCTTATTCCAAAAAAAGAAGAAAAAGAAAAAGAGCTCGCTAGGATGAAAACCCGGAAGGGCGCCTAGGCAAAAGTTAGAGCACAAAAAAAAAGTAGAAAAGAAAAAAAAAAAAAAAAAAAAAAAAAAAGGAGAAAGAGCTCGCTAGGATGAAAACCCAGAAGGGCGCCTAGGCAAAAGTTAGAGCAAAAACAAGATACGTGTTGATTTCAAAATCCTAATCCTGGCCAGTCAAAATCATGAAGAGAATAAGAGATAGTAAGGTAGAGAAAAAAAAAAGGGGAAAGAGAGAAGAAAAGACAGAGAATAGATAAGATTGAGAGTTCTTGAGCACTTCAAAGTAGATCATTGGCACATGAACTATCTCAAAGCATTGTGTTGTTCTAAACAAAGAAAAGAAATTGGAAATGAAAAGAGAGACTTATCAGCTTCAAAATTTTCGTGAGGGGCTCAAATGCTGAGTGAGCCTAAAACAATGCAGAGATGTCTTTGAAAAATAATAAAGATTTGAATGACTGATATTACTTTGTGAATAGGATAGAGTATGAATAAAACATGATGAGAGTTGTAAAGATCAACTGGCTAGTGAAAAGGTTAAAGAATCAACCGTAAAAAAAAAAGGGAAAGAAAAGAAAAGAAAATTGAGAATAAAGGAAAAAGTAGTTCATCATGCTACACAAGGGCTACCACAAGTGACATGCACTCCCTAGACCTAAAATGGCAACATGGCTCGAAAAGTCCACAAATTCTTGAAGCTTAATTCTTTCAAGACCTCCAGAGTTGATGAACTACGCTTTGACCTGATTTCCACTTGGGGATACGTAGGCAACCTGCTCGGTTCGGTCATCACTCCATCATCTCATGCTATCTTTCTTTCAGGCCTTGGCCGAACTACTTTGGACCTGATTCCCGCTCGGGGATAAGTAGGCGAACCTCCCAAGATTCTCGGTCCATAGCCATCCCTAGACTGCAAGCAGCACCCTTTTGGCGCCTTTGGTTTCCTTCCTTCAGACTAGGGGCAAACTTACGTTTGCCTAAAGCCACGTATATATCGCCAAACCAGGGGCAATCTTCCTTTGCTGAAAATCCATTTTATCATACAAGCAAGCCCCTAAGTCTCTTTCAAACTAGGGGCAAACTTTGTTTGCCAAAATCCCTCTATACCAGAGGCAAGTTCTCAAGTAATTGAGTTTGTTTTGAAAAGATTGAAATAGAGTGCCTTTCATTCTATAAGCTAAAGCACTAATTTGAAGCACATTCTACATGGGCAAAGAATTCGCTAAATCGAAAAGAGGAAGTTTTCAAAGTTTAGATTTATCAGCAAAGCACTACCGTTTGTAAGATAATGAATAAATACATTATTCACGATGAAAGCACATTAAATCATGATAATATAGAGTTTGAGTCAGTCGTCTTGCGTAATTGCTTTGTCAAGTCTGTCCTCCTTTGATGAGTCAATAATGGTCTCAAATGTGTGGGTTTAAGAAGATGAATAAAGATTTGAAAAGTCTCCATAAGCATCCTAAGGGCAATACGAGCAGAAGTTTCGAACACTATCATGTCATGGTGCTAAAATGGCAATATAAGAGGAGTCCAAGACTAGGGGCAAAGGTGATTTCCCTCTTTTGACAGAACCGATATGTTTCTTCCAAAGGTCCGCAAATGCAAAAAAACATGCTTTCAAGAGACTACTAGGACAACACAGATCCTGTTAGCTCCATTCAAATTCTTTGAGTCCAAGGCCTCCCCATTTTGTAAAATCAATTCTTTGAGTCCGAGGACTACCCATTTTTGTAAAACCATTTCTTTGAGTCCGAGGACTACCCAAAAAAAAAACTAATTCTTTGAATCTGTGTGACTCCATTTGTATAAAAGTAAAGTTTGATGGGTCTGTATGACTCCGTTTGTGTAAAAAAAAAAAAAGTAAATTTGCTGAGTCCGTGTGACTATTATTGAATAAAGAAATGAAATTTCAAGTCCGCGTGACCCCGTCTTTATGAAATATGAATTTTTGAGTCTGCATGGCTCCGTTAGTATGAAATATAAGTTTTGAGTTCGCATGACTCCGATTATATGAAATAATGTTTTTAGTTCGCATGACTCCATTTATGTAAAATACTGAGTTCTTGAGTCCGCGTGACTCCATCTTTGTGAAATATGAATTTTTTTAGTCCATATGACTTCGGGTTTATAGAATGTGAATTTTCGAGTCCGTATAAATCCGTGTTTAAGAGATGTGAAATTTTAAGATCATATGACTCTCCTTTTGTAAAATGTGAATTATTTGAGTCAGTGCGACTCCCCTTTGGAAATAGGAATTGCTTCAAGTTGAACCGACTCCCGACTTGGAAATGGGAATTGAGTTGAGTAATTGAACCGACTCCAGACTCCAGATTTTGAGAATTTGAATTTGTTTGGGTCCAATTAACTCCTGATTCATGAGTTTGAAATAAATTGAGTCTGATTGACTCCTAGTTTTGTGAAGAAGAAATTCCTTGTGAAGAAGAAAAAATTGGAACTTTCGTTGAGGCGATTTGACTCCAATTTCGAGGTTTGAGATTCTTGTTGAATCAAAATTGATTCTGATTAAGAAAATTTAAAATGTTAACCCCCAATTTTGAAATAAAAAAAATTCTTTGAGTCCGTGCGACTCCTTTTGTATAAAAAGTGAATTCCTGTTGAGTCCGTGTGACTCCGTGAATTTCGTTGAGTCCGAGGAACTCCGTTGATATAAAATGCGAATTTTCGAGTCCGAATGACTCCTTTGTTGTGGAAATGCGGGTCCATGGATCATAATGACTCTTTTGTTTTAAAAATGTGAATTTATGAGTACTTGTGTAAGAAAATTGAATTCTTGAGTCCACATGACTACCTTTGTCTTGTAAATTATTTCAATTGTGACTGCCTCTGTCAGAAAATTGAAGTTTTGAGTCCGTGTGACTCCCTTTGAATTTTTAAGTCTCCGTGACTCCTTTTGTCAGAAAATTGAATTCTTGAGTCCGCATGACTCCTTGTGTAAGAAAGTTGAATTTTTGGGTCCACGTGACTCCTTTTGAATTTTTGAGTCTGCGTTACTCCTTTTGTCAGAAAGTTAAATGAATTTGAATTATTGAGTCCAAGTGTCTCCATGGATGTAAAATATGAAATTCAGGGAGCCTGAACCGCTAGCCATAGGAACAGATCTGCAAGGAAGAGTGAGAAGAATCAAGTTCTTGAAAGGCTTAAGAGAAAAACATAGCAACACATGAAATGTTGTGGTGTTTAATCATGAATTTAACCAAAAGATAGGATCTTGATGATAGAAAGGAGTCAAATTGGCTCCAATTTTTGTGAAATTGAAATCTTGATTCGATTTGACTCCTAGTTTTAGAAATTTGAAATTATTTTGAGTCAGTTTGACTCCGATTTTGGAATTAGAAATTCTTTTGAGTATGATTGACTCATGATTTGGAATTGGGAATTCTTTTGAGTCTGATTGGCTCATGTTTTTGGAATTAGAAATTCTTTTGAGTCTGGTTGACTCCCAATCTTGTGAAATAGAAATTCTTTGAGTTCGATTGACTCCCAATTTTGTAAAAATTCTTTTGTGAAATAGAAATTCTTTGATTTCGATTGACTCCAAATTTTGTAAAAATTCTTTTGTGAAATAGAAATTCTTTGATTTCGATTGACTCCAAATTCTGTAAAAATTCTTTTGTGAAATAGAAATTCTGTAAGTCAAATTTTATGAATTTAAATTTCTTTGAGTCCGATTGACTTCTGGTTTTGTCCGATTTTGCGAAATAGGAATTGAATCAAGTCTGATTGACTCCTGATTTAGGATTTAAATTTGATTTTGATTTGAGTTAAATTGACTCCGAACTTGGTGAAATTGAATTTATTTGAGTCTGGCTGACTCCTGATCGAAATTTGAAAAAATTATTTGACTACCAATTTTGGAAAATTAAATCAAATTGAGTCTAACTGACTCTCGATTTTGAAGTGGATTTGAGTCCATTGGACCCCCGACTTTAAATATTTGAAATAATTTAAGCCCATCGGACTCCCGATTTAGAAATTTGAAATAATTTGAGTCTAATGTACTAGACTACGAATTTTTGAAAGTAAATGGATTGAAATTTGTTTGACTGAAAAGGGAATTTGTTGAGTCTAATGGACTCTCGATTTTAGAAAATTGAATTAAGTCTGAAGGACTCCGGATTTTTTGGAATTAAACTGATTCGAGTCTAACTGACTCCAAATTTTGAGACTCCAAATTTTGAAATTAAATTGAGTTAAGTCTGGTTGACTCCCAACTTTGGAAATAGAAATTCTTTTTTAGTTCAGCTAACTCCGGATTTTGAAATTTGAAATAATGAGAGTCTGTCGGACTCCTGTTTTGAAAATAAATTGATTTGAGCCTGTTTGACTCCCGATTTTGAAAATAGAAAAGCATTTGAGCAAACACACCCGACGAGGTCGAAGGGCTGCTGATCATGTTGAGAAAACATATTCGACGGGACCGAAGGGCTGTGGATTTTTTAGAGCAAGCTCACTCGACACCGAGGTATAAGGCGCGAAGCGCATCTCAGTCTTTCAGCGTGGTTCCTGATTTGACACCGAAGTATAAGGCGCGAAGCTCATCTCAGTCGATTAGATGATTTTTGGAAGACACCGGGGTATAAGACGCGAAGCGCATCTCAGTCTTTCAGCGTGGTTCCTGATTTGACACCGGAGTATAAGGCGCGAAGCGCATCTCAGTCGATCAGATGATTTTTGGAAGACACCGGGGTATAAGGCGCGAAGCGCATCTCAGTCTTTCAGCGTGGTTCCTGATTTGACGCTAGAGTATAAGGCGCGAAGCGCATCTCAGTCGATCAGATGATTTTTGGAAGACATCGGGGTATAAGGCGCGAAGCGCATCTCAGTCTTTCAGCGTGGTTCCTGATTTGACGCCGGAGTATAAGGCGCGAAGCGCATATCAATCGATCAGATGATTTCTGGAAAACACCGGGGTATAAGGCGCGAAGCACATCTCAGTCGATTAGATGACTCTTGAAGATTGTCGCATAGGAAGCGCATCTTTCCCAGAATAGAATGACATCATAAGTAGAATGGCATAGGGTGCATTTTTAACACCATTACATGGCACTTGCATCACGACAGGATAGGTGCATCCATCCATGTGACTACTTGCGTTTGTGTGTGTTCGACCCCGTGCCTGAACCACGCTTTGGTCTGATTCCTAATGGGATACGTAGGCAGCTCGTCATGGAGCACGACCAATTAGAATTTTACTACGTGCCCGTTTTTGCAACGCATTTTGGTTTAACCTAAATTCGACAGTCTGGTCAAGGGCTTGTCTTCACACAGGCTTTGACATTCACTCGTGGGACGCGTTGCCCCATAAGCTCTGTCAAAGAGGGGCAAACTACAGACACCCCAATTTTAACCAGACATCAAATTTAGGAGAGTGTCACCTCCGTATCCGATGATGACAAGAACCGAAAGATTCGAAGTGTTCCAAGCTCTTCAGAAAGTTCTCCAAACGTGATAAAATTTCATAGAAAGAAGAAAAATACCAGTTATTTAGGAGAATTCAGGTATAAAACACAATTTTTGGAAAAGATCTTCAAAAATAAATTGCTTTGAGAAAAAGGAAGACCTAAAAAGGGAAGCTTAACAAAAAAACGGCACACGGCAGACTTCCGCGGCACTCACTGAGTGCCGCACGGCAGTCAGAGACTACCGAACGGCATTCAGTGAGTGCCGCCGACATTTTCTGACTGCCGTCTATTTTTAAAGTCCGTATTTTGCAGAACAATACGTATGTTTATGCAGATAAAAACAAAAAACTGATAAAGTAAGACTGACAAAAATGCGGCAAACAATAAATCTCCAAGGCATTTGGTGAGAGCCGTGCGGCACTCACGAAGGGCCACCGCGGCATTCGCGGAGTGCCGCCGCGGCATTCACCGACTCCCGCGAAAGGTTTTTGACTGCCGCTTTGGGCAACAGTCTGTCAATTTTCAGGAAGTACATATTGTACCACTAAATGAGATGTTTACACCTGTCTTTTACTCCGAAAATGCTTGGTAATTTTGCCTATAAAACAAGAACAACATACACAACAAGAGGGGGGATACAACACCAAGAAAATACAAGAGAGAACTACCAATACACCAACATATTTTAGGAGAGAAAAGAGAGAGTTTAGAGAACTAGAGAGAAGAGCTTGGAAGATCTTCAAAGGAGAGAAACTTTGAGGATAGTTGGAGGTGATCCTCTAACCATAAATTGTTTTATTTGTATTCTTTCTTTTGAATCCTCAAACTATTTTGTTTTCTTTGCTTCATTTCTTTTATTGTTCATACTTCCTTCTTGAGACTCTTGGAGATCCTCAATATCTCTCTTGAAATTTCTTGAATATGATCTTTTGAATCCCATCCCATGTAAGCTTATGCTTCACATGGAAGTCAAAGTTTGATCATCATTTTATTTTATAAGCAAATAGATGGATCCAAGTCCATACTCATGACTTGGGTCCTCTAAACTTGATGTCTTAGGGAATCCTTTCCATATTCTTTTGAGACTCATGAGTTTTAGTCATGTCTTGATCTCCAATGACCATCAAATGGTAGGAGAAGTGATTTGGTTTAAACCCAACTTCATGGTTTAATAGTTGGAGTTACCAAATAAAAGTTGAACTTGACAAATGAAAACAGTGAGTTCACAAACTGTTTTTGATCAAAGATTTTTAGTTCGAAATCTAACCGTTGAAATCAAGTGAAACCAACGGGAAAGTGTCAATAACACAATATTCTACCACTGCAATTTTTGTTTTAAGGTGGTTTCATGTTTAAAATGGTTTGGTCATGAGTTTTGTGTAGTAACAATAATCTGTCCAGAATTTCAGAACAGCAAATTCGTATTAAAATTAATAGATTAGAATTTTAACAAAGTTTCTTTGACTTCAAATAATTTTTTCTAGGAGGTTTAATGTGTTAGGAAGATACCCTAAAAAGAACAAAGCATTTCTGATCTTTTTGCTAGTTTTAAAAAACAAGCAATATCTCTGGACAGAGAGTTGTACATCTCTGAGTGATGTCTGGTTTTTGTCCATTTCCCAGAGATCTAACCGTTGTAACTTTGATTTTCTTTTTGATTTGGAAACGAGACTCACAGAGGCATCTTGTGTCCAAAATTCACTGACATCAACCCATGGGAGATATGCTTTTTCATTTTTCAAAGTTACGATCTGCTCTCAGCAATTCCCAGAATTCTGCAATAACTTTCATCAATCTTGTGAATGATGACTTAGATGACATTTTCACGAGTCAAGGCTCGAACCATGCTTTAGTGATGATTAGTTAAGCTTGAAATCAAAGTTTAAATGATCCAAATCAATGAATAAATTCCTAGTTAATAGCCTACTCTTGTTCATATTCATGAATTCATATACATTCATCCATATATGTTGATACTTGTAATTAGGGCTTATTTTAGCTAGAACATGTTACTTAGGATTCTATAATATATCTCGTTTAAAACATCTGGACTACCCCTTTATTTTGTAGCGCTATTGAGGTACGATTTCTCAACCCCTCTCTAGTTTATTGTATTATTTGATTTTAATCGATTTTTCGACTTAATGCGCGACACCTTAGAATTAGGACTTGTTTTATCTGTATATATGGATTAGAGACTCTATTCTTAGGTTTTATCTATTTGCATGCATTTGCACGTTTAATATTCACGGCCGGATCCCTGGTAAGTTCTCTAGTTCCCTATTTGCATATCATATTATTTGCTACTTGAATTATGTGATTTTTGAATGATATTTTATCACTTGAAATCTTACACCCTTTAGACATGCTTTTGTAATGTATATTTATACATATGTATTAGTTGAGGGCACATTTAAATTAATAAATTTGATTGAAAGGATGTTGAGTAGAGGCATATCACAAGATAGGATGAGAGAGGGTGTTTTAGTCCGACGGGCTCCTTCCTCTCTCATTCCATAATCCCCGGACCTAGTTAATCTCTGGTTTCTGAAAGATCACTTTGCTTTAAAAATGGTTTCTTAATTTTCCTTTTAAAAATTAAGTGGCGACTCACCTGCTTTAAATTGGAAATTTTAAAACAATTTTAAGAGAAGATTTGTGGATAAGAAAACCGCGATATCCACAACAACCTCCGCAAAAGATGTGTCTATCTCTTTCCTGTGTCACTGTGGGGTCCAGTGACATCACAGGAGAGAGATAGACACATCTTTTGGGGAGGTTGTATGAAAATTGTATGAAGGTTGTGTCCCAAATATTACTCATGAAATAAAGGTTAGCAGTGAGTGTGACAATTGCTGTCAACAATTTTTTGCCTAACATAACAAACTTTTAATTAGCGACTTCATCATATGATCACATCCATAAAATATTTTGAGTAATACTTCACATACAACTTTCATATATTTTTTTATTCACAACTCGTAAAAGGGTGTCTATCTCTCGCATGTGTTACTATCACAGAATGACACAGAAGAGAGATAGACACACTTTTATCGGTTATGAATAAAAAAATGGGTAATGCTAGGGGCACTAACAAATTCCACTAACACTTACTAACACACTCTATCTCTCTCCTAGTGGTACTGCGGGGTCCACTGCGGACCCCACAATGCCACTAGGAGAGAGATAGAGTGTGTTAGTAAGTGTTAGTGGAATTTGTTAGTGCTCCAAATATTACTCTAAAAAAATTATGTGAAAGTTGTGTGTAAAATTTTATCCAGACATTGTAGATCTTCGCTTGCCCAGCCCCATCCCCCAATTCACAATCACATCTATGCCCTTATTCTTATATATGCATGTGGAATATGTTGTTGGCTATACATAATACATATGCATCTATGTGTATCTACATCAACACAACAGGAAATCTAATTAATCTGCCGTTCCACCACCCAAATTTTTATTACAAGAACTAGAAGTTATAATTTAGTCTCATAATAGTATCATACTTGATCAATTTATATAGCAAGATCCATCCATCAAACTCACTCGTGGGTTCATTTACTCTTAGGGTGCGTTTGATTGCAAGGTAAAAAATGGGTTGAAAAGAAATTTTTCCATGGAATTATTTTACTTGAAAATTTTTCCGTGGAAATAAAATTTAGGGCTGTTTGATTGCAATTATTTTCTAGCTGAAAAATCTAAAATTTTTCATGAAAAAACTAGTTTTGCTGTTTGATTGTCATTATTTTCCAGTGAAAATAGGTCATTTTCCATGGAAAATAACTTTTTTCCTGTTTGATTGCAATAATTTTCCATGGAAAATTAATATTTTCCATTGAAAACTTACATTTTTTCAAGCAATTTACCTATGAATCTCAAACAAAAATTTTGAAAATAATACAAATTCAAGCAATTGGGACAACTACTCATATCAATAGTCAATTTCACAAACAAGGGAAGTACAATATGAAAATTAGTACTTTTTTTTTGCAAAAATCAAAGTCTCATCAAAGTAAAATCACAAGTATTCATCAAAGTTCCATAAAAAAATAAAAATAAGAAAGTACTCATCAATGTAAAAAATCTCTATGATTGTTTTAATGTACTAAAAATCAAAATTTATTTGCCGGATCTTTTCCAAGCTTACGATAGACCCAAGCACGCATAAAAGCATCATCAGTAATACCAAGGAAGAACCGTCCAGATTTTTCATCTTGCTCAAACAAATCCATAAGCTCCATTGTATCCCCCCTCCTCTATACCCATTGCTCGAAGCTTCTCTAGGATCTCTTGCCCATTGACATGACTTTGAGTTGCTGGCTTTTCGAAAGCAATGGCAATCTTTTCGGAGGACTGGGCAATACGGGCAAGGGCTAAAGCAGCATCATCCATGGCATGCCCACCTCTACGTCGAGCTTTCGGGCCTCCGCCTTGCGCGACTCGCTTGGATGTGCTTGAATGACTTGGTTGTGCTTCCTCCACCTCATTTTCATCCCCTAAGGCGGCATTCACCGAATTATTAATATCAGCATCATACACTTGGGGAAAGTCATTCCCCGTGACTGCCCGATCTCCCGTTGCATAGTCATTGCCAAAAATGGTCAACAAGTCATAGTGACGAGGACATAACTTTCCTTTCATGTTTCTTGCATCGGGCTTATCCTACAACATCATTTAAAAAAAAAAAAAAAAAAAAAAAGGGAATTAAATTCAAGTTAAGTCATATAACTAGCTTTAAATGAGCCATATCCTAAAACAACACTATCTAAACTCACCCACCTGTAGCAACTCAAACTACATCTGAAGCCAAAGAAAAATAAGCATAAAAAGCAAATTAAAGAGTCTGAGCCAAGTCAATCAGCAAACATACAGATTTCCTAGGATTAAATTTGCAACTATCACTCAACATTGTCTGATCGATTTCCTTTAATCCCTCTCTAGCAAACATGCAGATTTCCTAGGATTTTAATCAAGGAACCTTATGAAGCACCAGCATAGAATTACAAGAAATATCACATTCTTCTACTCATTAGGTTGGGAATAGGAGCAACTCCATTTATTAGCATTATAAAAGATCTTCTAAACCACATCAAGCCAAGCAACATAACTTGGTGAGTTTATATTCATGAAAAGCAGATTAACCAGACTAGGCATTAACCACATACAAAAGATGGATCAAATTAAAGTGAGAATTTGAAATTTAAAAGAAATATGCATAGAAGATTAAGTCATACAAAAAGCTTTTATATTGAAGGAAGGCAAATAGTATATCATCCAGTAGCATGTCATATTGGACAATATCAACATGATACACCATCCCATGGTTCCTTTTTTTTTTTTTTTTTCCTAATATGTACAAAAAGGGACCTCATCAGGACCACTAGAACCTAACCAATCAGCAATAGCCAATCTCAGTTTCCAACATATTTCCAGGAATGCCCTCCAACAAGTAGGACACTGGTGGAATAGTGAGTGTCCAGGTGGAAGTACCTAATTCCATGTCCAGGTCCACAAGTGATGTTCTTTATATCTACATAATTACAACATGACCCAATTGATAAACAGTCGTCCCCTACCGGAAAAAAAAAAAAAAAGGTAGTTAAATATATGTGGGATATATACTGGGTATGCCAGGGATTTTAATTACTGCAGAAAATGACAGTATTTCCGAGGTGTTGGACTAACCATTGGATACTACTGAGTCATAAATTTCGACGTTGTATGTGTTCTCTATATGTATCCCATCAGTATTTTGACTACAGGCTGGAGCGGTTGTGTGGATTGATTCAATATGGACATTCCTGCAGTTGTCAAATCCTATCGCTGGAGTGGAAAATTCGATTTAGTACTAACTCTCTGTCCGCATTCCAATTTCTGTGAGGAGCCCTAAGGAGAAGTCGGTTGCGATGGTAACGCCTCATAGTAGTGTAGATCACTACGGCCTGCATGACCATCGTCCAAAACATAGCCACTAGTTGATTTTGGGTCGGTGCTCTCGGCATTCTTAACCTAAATTAGCACACAATATTATCCAAAATAGGCACTTGAACCTAAATTAGCACAAAATTATTTATATAAAAAAAAAAGGGACTAAATAGTGTCAAGCAACCAACACCACTCAATATAGATAATTCGTTCGAGGCACAAACCAACCTCATTAACAAAAAGAGAAAAAAAATAGGACTTCAATGTATCTCTTAATTAGTTGTCTAAATTGTAAGCCATCCAATGAATCAACACTTCTTAAAAAACACGAATGTTATGCACTGATTATTCGATATAGAAATGTGCAATTAGACCTCATCTTAAAATCTTAATATATTCTGTCAAACTAGAATTCTGATTGTTTCAATATGTAATCCTTTACCCTACAAATGCAGCAACTCAATTCACTCCATTACACACTCCCCCACTATAGCCGTACTTATAGGGGTTGCATGAAAAAGTATGGGACTAATTTCTTCTTCCTTATATTGGTAAGTGCAAGTGTTGATTTGACTCAAGGGAATCAAGATTTCCATTAATTTAGGGAAGGAAAAAAATAAAAAAGAAGCAAAAGGAACAAAAGGGAAGAGATTCAGCAAGCAGAAGATTGCTACAATTTCATTATCTATCCATGGATTCTTAGCTTATTTATTATTCTTAGCTTATCAAAATTAAGGGGCAGTACACAAATCTTGTTTGATTGTCATTATTTTAATGCACCAAGAGGGTGAAACAGCCACAAAGCAAAGCCTTTTAAGGCCAAAACATGGGGTTAGGTGCCTTTTTCATCTTTTTTTTCTGGATATATATTATGGCAAAAAGGTGACGAAATTCAAATTAGAATAAGAACCTAAAGGGATTGTCTCTAATTCTTAAAAAGAGAGAAAAACATATCTTCATGTGTGTGTGTGTGTGTGTGTGTGTGTGTGTGTGTGTGTGTGTGTGTGTGTACAAATATATGAGTATTTGGTTTTTTTAATTGATTTGGTCCTGTCTAAATCAAATTTGGAATGGATTACATAAGAGGTTAATTGTTTATGTAGCAGGGCTTTTTCATATGGGGAGATCTTTATTACACATTGGTTTAATTAGTTGAGGACATCTAAAGCCAAACTGATGTAAAAATCACTGAGGTTAAACAACTAATTTTAGAGGGCCGAAAATTTTGAAACAATACATGGTGGGCACTAGGACTTGGATTTTTTTGTAGTTTGTGAACATTATTTACCCAGAAAGCATTAAATCTAGTACTAATTGGAATCAAAAAGTTATTAAAGCCACGGAATCATACAGAATTCCCATAGAAAACCTGGTTCTAGTAATTGGATTCAATGGAATTATGGGCATGAATTACACTTCAATAATCATCATACAAGCATAGATAAAAAAAAAAAATAGTAAACAGGAAATGAATAGATCAGAATCTCTATATGTCCTATGTGTGTACGTCAGTGTATTGTGTGTATCACAGAGAGAGAGAGAGAGAGAGAGAGAGAGAGAGAGAGAGTACCGATTCTGAGGTGAGTCGTCGTCGAAAGTGATCGTCGTGAGGTGAGAACCGATTCTGTTCAATCAAAAACCCTAGCTCAGTATTTCAACATCTGAATCTATATGTGTATGTGTATATGTCTATGTATATCCAGATTCAGAGAGAGAGAGAGAGAGAGAGAGAGAGAGAGAGAGAGAGAGAGAGAGAGAGAAAAGGGGATTGTGATTCTGTTTCAGTCGCGATCGTTTTTCACGATCGATTTCACAATTTTATTTTCCATGGAATTTGTTTTTTCAGGGGAAAGGAAGGAAATGATTTTCCTCAAAAATGAGGAAAATCAGGTCACGTGACCCATTTGATTGAAAATTATTCTATGGAAAATTTTGGCAATCAAACACCATTAAGACTGGAAAATTAATGCAGAAATTATTTTCTATGGAAAAAAAAGCCTATCAAACGCACACTTAATTCAAGCTAGCCTAGATAGAATTAATAATATAGCAGTATGCCTGCCAATTAACAAAAATTGTGGGAAAAAAAGGCTATAATGAAATTTATTTATTTATTTTGCTTGGCAAATCAAGAAAATGAGAATTCATAAGTAGCTAATTAAAGAGGATGGGTGGGTGTACTTGTCTGACATTTTATGTTAATTAATAGAACTTGTTTCTCTTTCGTATACACATTAAAAAAAATACATACATTGTATTTTTTTTTTTCTATCGAATCTAATGCTCGTGCTTTGCACGGCCATCCTCTTAGTAGTTAGAATAGAGCCCTAATGCGTCTTCTAAGGAATCTTTAAAAAAATTTCAAATCAATTTGGCCTTATTGGTTATTTGGTACTTTCACATCTACATCTACATCAAGTCCTTAATACGTATGATTTGTTTGGCAAAGCTTGTTCAATGTGGCCTTTTTGGTCATTTTGGATTTCTAATTTGGTTATTTAGTAATTTCACATCTATATCTACATCAAGTCATTAGTACTTGGGGCTTGTTTGACATTACTTTTTCATCCTTTCCCACTTATATACCTTAGGAAAGATCAAGAAATAAATGAAGGAAGGAAAAGAAAAGAAACGAAAAAAGATGATTAGTTTTTTCAATTTATCATGTGATCAAGAAAAAAAAAAGGATGAAGAAAAGAAAACAAAACAAAAAAGATGATAAGTTTTTTCAACAAATCGTGTGTTATGATGTTAAAAGTAATTAGTTATTACACACACCCACACACATATATATATATATATATATACACACACGCATATGGTTGTAAAATCTCACGGCATTAAAACATATACTATATCACAAGATGAACTGCAGCATAGACATGAGATTAGCAGCCCCTGCATTGCTACACCTAATCTTCATCTACCTACTTCCCAAACTCAACCTTTGGGACATTAATTTCTCTTCCTTAATTCTAATTTCCATCTCTGTAATCATCTTTCTGTCCATTTCCATCAAACTTATTATCGACTTTACACTCATTAATCCCACAATTCGCATTCAATTCGGGGACTTCTCATTTCTTGTGATTCTTTCATTGCTCTCCTCAATTTTTTTGACACCACCTCATTTTTGGGCTTCATATACAATCATTATATTTATATCTCCATGGTATGCTATGTTTGTTACTCAGCTTAAGCACTTTTTCTTGTGGGTTTATCACACTCTTCAAGCTGTTCCTACTATCTACATCTTTTGCTTCAATCATCAACAAGAGCACCAAGAACAAGTACAAGAACCTCCTCAAGTTGAAATTGAATTAGTTGAGATGGGATCAGGCAATCATCTGCAGAACCAGCCAAGTTTCCAATTAATATGAAGATTATGTTGTGGTAGTTGATGGGTATTGATAAACCCACAATTACATTTTACACATACATATACATATATGTATAGGTGTTTCTATGCTACTACCTTGCTACCCTTCTACCCTGGGTAGTAGCATAACAGTATGTTGGAATGTAGTTGGATAAGAATTTTCTTTTCTCCTAATTAAAATAAAGCCACTAAAGTACTTTTGTAATTTTAGATCATTTGTAAAAGTATTTTAGTGCTCCCATTTTGATAAGGTGGAATGAACATTTTAGTCCATTTCAAGATGTGTACTTCAGTAAAAGTTGTATGGTAGCGTTTTCTTATGTATACTTATATATAAAAAAAAAAAAAAAAAAAAAGAACATGTGTAGTCTATGATTTGTATTTGGCAACTCTCAGTTCAGTCATGCGGTCATATCATATGGTTTTTTTGATTAGTGATGTTCTATTGAAAAATTGTGTGTTTGCTTATTTGTGGTAATAAATAAAGAAACACAAAGTTGCTCATTTTGGGCTAGCATTTGGGGTTTTCAAAAGTTCATTGAAATTGTTCTGCGTTGTGCTATCACGGCACAGTCTTCAAAAACTGTTATTTGTTATAGTTTTAAAAAAGAAAAGACAATTTCTAAAAACTTTGCTGTGAGAGGCATAGCATCAACAGTTCCTAAGGAACTGTACCTGAGTTGTTTCCAAAAAAAGAAACCATAACATAAATTCCTTTATAAACTCATTCTGGGTTAGAATTAGAATCTGGAACCATATAGATAATAAAGCACTGTTTTTTTTTGTTTATTTATTTATTTTTTCTGTGAAAGCAGAGTTTATAAACTCTATTTTAGAGACTCTGCTTTTTCTCCATAATACAGATCGAGACTAGATGGTTTGGTACTTTTGGACTTGAAGTGGAAATTTAAAATTCCTATGAAAATGCCTTCTCATAAGCACTCACCTAAAACTTGGTCTAAACAAGGTATTTCAACCGGGGAACTCCCATTTATTACTTTTTATGTCCGCAAGGGAGGTCTCTCTTCTTCTTTTATTTATTTATTTATTTAATGTTTTTGGCTAAAGAATATTTTGTTACCCCAGACTTATAGCGAAGTTTTACTACTTTATAATTTCAATTGTTACACTTTGGATCCTTAATTTACAAAGTCCTTCCAATCATGTAAAAAAATAAAATGACGGAACGGACAACGTGGCTCAAAGTAATTAAGGTAAAAAAAAATACTTTAGTACCCTGAAATTATGCAAAAGTTTCATTTTGGGCCTTCCATGTGATCCATTCCGCTATACTCCTTTAACGCTATTAACAATTGTCTTGATTGAAAGGAGTTTGTAAATTGAGGGTCAAAAGAGTTACAATCGATAATGTAGGGTATGTAGAATGACCAATGAGTCTAACTCACACTCAAAAGATGCCTTATGTAGGAAGGATTATCTAGACTTATAAGAAGCACATACGGGATCTCTACCCGGGCGAAATGGGACAATTCAACACACCTCTTGGACCGCATCAACAGGAAAAGCCCAATAATTGTAGAGCACAACCTAATTCTGATACCATGTTAAAAGACTAATGAGTCTGACTCACACTCAAAAGACGCCTTATGATGGAAAGATTATTCTTATAAGAAGCACAGGGGTCTCTACCCAAATGATGTGGGACAATTCAATAGGGTCCAAAGTAAAACTTCGCTATAAGGATAACAAAGTTTTTGTTAAGCCCTTTTTAAACTTTATGAGAGCTGTTTATTATTAACTAACGCTATAAGAAACTCATATATTTCATCATTTTCCTCATAATTAACACAGTAGAAAACTCTGTTAAATATATTTTTCAACATGTGATTAGGTTTGTTTTCATTTCACGTCCTCTAATTCAAAATTGGCACTCAAACAATATTATTATTAACTTCTGACTTAATATGACAAATATACGATTTATTTCAGGGGAGGTTAGGTGTCAATTTTTAATCCATAGGACGATAACGTAAAATTGAATCTAACAACCACGGGACGGAAACTATTTTTAATTCGTTAATTTTAATAAAAGAAACTTGTCAGTTCACTTTAGTCACCACAACATTTAGAATAAGTGTCAACTTCTGAATCATAAAATATTAAATTAAAAATTAATCTAACCACGTGAGATTAAACGATAACCATATTCTACATATCCATTATATATATATATAGAGAGAGAGAGAGAGATTTATTTTGGTTTTTATTTCCTATGCACTTTTTTGATCTCTTGAATCTTTTTCGACGGTGAAACACACTAGAACATGTCGCTCTTAGGTTGCTACTAAGGGTTCAAATCAAAGGTTCATTGGCTATTATCATTATTATAGGTTCATTGGCTATTATCATTATTATTATTAATTTTTAATGAAATTTTCTATGAACATCATCAATTGCTTAAACAAACAGCATTTTTAGCACAAAGAAAGCAAAGGCCCTGAACATCAGGCATTGTACGCATGACACACACACATGGGCGGAGGCACATAAGGGTCAGGATGGGTCCACGCCTCTGTTCGATCTTTTGAAAATTATAAAATTACTTGTAATATTTTACAGATTTTAGAAATAAGTTCTCTTAAAATTCACACATACCCCTCTGACCGTTTGAAAATTCTAGACTTACGTTTAATATTAATTTTACAAGTTTTAGATACAGCCTCCCACGAACTTTTGAATATTCTAGATTTACATATAATATTTTACAAGTTTTAGAAATAGACTCTCCAAAATTACATGAATTAACCAAATTAAGGGTGTTAAAAACAATTCTACGTAGAATTTTACAGTCTTACACATAATTATGTATAGATAGACTCAAAAAAATTTGCCTCGTAGACGCTGCCCCCTGTTTGCTTTAAATGTTATTCGGGCGTGCCAGAGCCTTGTGAGGTAGACCCAAACTAATTAACACAAAATTTCCTAAAGCACTTGTGTGAGTGATACACAAGGTTTTGAAAATCTGACTTCTATCGGGTGATTGTGAAAAGTGAGTAGGAAAGTACCCTCACTTAAGGTCCTATGGCAGTATTGAAGCATACAAGCCATACAAGTGATGAACAAAAGAAATTAAATAAAATAGACTTTTATTTAATTAAAACGAAAAGAAATTACAAGAAGTAATTAAAAGCCTAAGAAAAGGAAAAGAATGCTAAGAATGCATTGGATGCGGTTTGTCGAAGAGACGCGGAGTGCCTTGATTGCTTGGCCTGCCTGTCGATTTATAGCGGCCTAGACTGATTGAGATAAGGCAAGTAATTATCCTCCATAATTATCTGGTATAAAATACCAGTTTATTTCCAAAAACTGATAATGCCTTCCATATCTTCAAATATATATATATACATATATATATATATATATTGATCTTGAATGTGGTCCCCTTTGTGGCTTCATTCGAATGACTTCCCCTCCTAGTGATAGATATGCACAATAAAGTGATAGTAATATTATCTCCCAAATCAGATAATATCTTGAAATATTATCTTTCCTTAGTGATAATATATCTTGCCTATTCTGATAATGTTTCCATATCTTCAAATATCTTCTCGTAATGATATATGAAAAATTACCCTTATCATATATATATGATAGTAATACCCAAATAGGAGACCTTTTAGAATTAGTAACCTGCCATAATGGACTCTTTGTATATATATACACGTATATATATACATATATTCCCAAGAGTGATCATATAAATTAAATGGCCCACCAAAGTGGTGGCCGGCCATATCACATGGCTGAAATTGTAATTGCCTAATTGACATACTTTCCGAATTGTCAAGTATGTCATGGGGTAGCACCATGTCCTTTCCATTGTGGCAAATATATGTGCATGCCAAGGCCATATTGTGTTGCCCGAACATACTATGAATATGCCAACTTGGGCTTGGGCCGATGGAATTGATGAAGCCTTGACTCATTGGTTGGCCCATTAACACTTTCCCAAAAATTGACCAAAACCACTGCCAACCAGGGAGCCCGAGCATGCCATAGGCGTCAGTCCACAATCATAGAATAGTCACCTAGGTGGTGCCCGAATTAAGGATCAATCAGGAGGCAATGGCTTATTGTCATAATTGACGTGGACCCCGCCTCTTAGTCCGAACAGATGATGATCAGCCCAATGGAGTTGCCCGATCAACTAGTGGTTAGCCCGAGTAAAATGATAATCAGTCTGATTGAGTCAGTCCGATAAACCTTGAGCCAATTACTTGGCCATTAATTTTGTCATCGGTCTCATGAGTCCGATTATACATCCCAATCGGCCTCTACCAATACTTAATTTCAAAAATGTATTTTTTAGGTGCAAACACCCCCGAACCTCGGTATAGTGTAGATCCCTGACTAAAAATCCTGACTCCGACCCTATACACTCTCTCACTCTAACCCACCCCAAAACCATTTCCACTTGACTTTATTTAATTTTTTTCCCCCATAAAATTGAGTAACAAATGAACCTTGAACCTTTGAGCTCTTTTTTTTTTTGGTTTTTGGACCTTTGAGCTCTTTACACTTGCCTTTCTATTCCTTTTTGTGGATAGGCATCTCTCTCTCTATATATATATATACACATATATATATATATATATATACCAACCCGTTTGAATCAAAACTTTGGGAGATTGTGTTGACCGGGACCACAAGCAACCTAATGCATTTCGACATTCTACATATGCATATGAGCATATTCATTACCATATACATATATTTTTCTTCTTTACTAAGACTTAAAAATGTATCTAATAAGATACGAAGGGATGGCTAAGTGAAAATGCATTCTTTATGCCTCTATTTGTGAAAATCATAGAATACCAAAGCTAAAAGTGTAATTTATAAACCTTCAGGGGAGGCTTGTGCCTACCCTGGGCACAACGTGCGTCCGCCCTTGATCTTACTGTCACATGTGTTGAAATTTTTTTTTTGGGGAACAATTTGGGAAACATTACATTACTCTAAATTTAATGGAACATAAGTATACATGCATAGTTGTTTTATTTAAAGGTTACTACAGATACACTCCCTGCGGTTAGTGTATATTTCAGATAAATCCCCTGTTTGTCAATTAAATTTAACAAATTTTCTAAATGGTTGCACATTAGTCCAAATCACAAAGATATTGGTGACCAAAGACGGATGCACTAGTAAGCTGGCCGGGCAATAATTACAATTACACTTTTGTATAACATTTTAGTAACAAATATTATGATATTGAGTAGTTTCATCTATGTATATATTTTCTTTTGACCAAACAAAAAATAGTTTCATTAGGAAAAAGTTTGCTAAGTTGGATGACGAATATTGACATTATATTAAGAACCAAGAAATGACCATATAAAGAGAAGAAGAATGATGACATCTCCTATATTTTCAAATTAAAGGATTCACTGGAGTTAAATTACTTTAAGGGTGCGTTTGATTGCAAGGTAGAAAATGGGTTGAAAAGAAAATTTTTTCATGAAATTATTTTACTCAAAAAAATTTTCCATGGAAATAAAATTTGGGACTGTTTGATTGCAATTATTTTCTGGCTGAAAAATCTAGTTTTGCTGTTTGACTGTCACTATTTTTAAGTGAAAAATGGTCATTTTCCATGAAAAATGACTTTTTTGCTATTTGATTGCAATAATTTTTCATGAAAAATTAATATTTTTCATTGAAAACTTACCTTTTTTCAAGCAATTAACCTATGAATCACAAACAAATAGGTTGAAAATAATACAAATTCAAGCAATTGAGATAACTACTCATATCAATTGTCAATTTCACAAATGATTGTTTTAATGTACTTAAAAACAAAGTCTCATCAAAGTAAAATTAGAAGTACTCATCAAAATTCCATAAAAATAAAAAATAAAAAGTATTCATTAAAGTAAAAAGTCTCCATGATTGTTTTAGTCCCAACTCCCAAGGAAGAACCCTCCAGATTTTTTATCTTGCTCAAATAAATTCTTAATTTCCATCGTACCCCCCTCCTCTATGCCCATTGCTCGAAGTTTCTCTAGGATTAATGATTGCCCATTGACATGACTTTGAGTTGCTTGCTTTTCAAAAGTGGTGGCTTGCTTTTCGAAAGTAATGACAGTCTTTTTAGAGGATTGGGCAATACGGGCAAGGGTTGAACCAGCATCATCCATGGCATGTCCACGTCTACGTCGAGCATTCGGGCCTCCTCTTTGCGCGGTTCGCTTGGATGTGCTTGAATGACTTGGATGTGTTTCCTCCAACTCATTTTCATGGAAAAGTCATTGCCTGGTCTCCCGTCACATAATCATTGCCGAAAATGGGAACCAAATCAAACAACGAGGACATAACTTTCTTTTCATATTTCTTGCATCGGGCTTATCCTAAAATAACATAATAAAAAAAAATGAAAGGATAAAAAAAGGGAATTAAAATAAAGTTAAATCATATAACTAATCATTACTTTTAATTGACAATTACATTCTTCTACTATTCATTTTTATGGGTATAGTAGCTTCAGAAATCACATAAGCATAGCTCAATACAGGTGATGGTGAGCAACTAAAATGTCCTTGCCACTAATTAACCCATAACTACATTTTTATGGGTGAAGTTACATAAGTCAAGTTATTGGTTGACTGTCTAATCCTGATTACTTTTGCTCTGCTTAGCTCTCTATCACAAAATAATGCTATCACTGCTAAGTGAAAAGTGACTTCGGCAGCCACAGTTAAAAACTCCATTTTAAGGTCCGAAGAAGTCTTTTCCACATATTCTTTACATCATCTCATATATAGTAATAGTTCATCTCTATATCTCTAAGACAGACACACAAATCTGGAAATAGACATAGCAGTTGGTCTAACATTGAGTAACATTCATGTCAAACAATTCACATTTTTTGTTCATATACTTTTCTTGACCTATCTTGCATTCAAATGTAGTTTGATAAACTTCTTTCAATGGTACTTTATAAAGTTTCATTATATGATGAACACAAATTCTATATAAAGTTTCATTACATTTCATGTGTTTTGAGTGATCCTATAATATGAAGATATGATGTATAAAATTCACAACATAATTAAATAATAGCAACCCAATGAGAAGAATCAAAGAATTGAACACATTTTTTTTCTCACCTACCAGAAAAAGATCATCGGATTTCGAAATTTTCAGGGAAAACGCTGTGTGAGGTCGACTGATTGGAATTCACACCATGAATTGAACTCTGGAGACATGTTTGCTCAAATTGGTAGCTGAAACTCTGAAAATTTGATTGACCCAGATAAGAAATTGAATCACTTAATAAGTCCATCATTGCTTGTTTCTGAGTTCAAAACTTCAAATAAAAAAACCCAGAATTCACAGACTTGAAAACACTTTACAAACAAAAATAATCAAAAAAGTAATGCAATTCTCAAACACCCCATTACCCAAAAAAAACACTAAACCAACTAAGACTTGTGATATTATACATTCTTCAAATCAATCAATTATAGCTAATTATGAGTTTCAAATCAAAAACCCAGAATTCCCAGACTTGAAAACACAAGTCTTGGTTGGTTGATCGTTTTTTTTTTTGGGTAATGGGTGTTTGAGAATTGTACCACTTTTTTTTTTTTTTTTTTTTTTTATTTCAACTCAGAATTCCATGGATTTGGGTCTTAATGCAATTGTTTGCAATAAGCTTAAAGACGCAAGGGAAACAAGAATTTAATTTCTGTCCTGCTACTTTAATTTCTGCACATGAAGAAACAACAGTCCAAACTAGTTGCTCTTGCCATAGAATTTGGATAGGTGAGGGGTGACCTGAAATCTGAAATTCTATACAATGGAATAGACTAGGGTGGTATGATTGCGTGTCACGCGAAACGCATCAAGCGATCACAGAGACAAACCAGTCAAGCAAGAGAGAAGAAATTTCAGGTCCAGACTCGAAAGATTTCAACTTTATTGCAATGGATTCAGAATTTGGGGGTGAAGAGCTCAAATTGAATTTGCTTCGGTTTTTGTGTTCCGTTGAAGGAAAAAAGGGCAATGTCTAGCCTAATATAGCAAGATTGAGTTTGCTAAAAATCATAGGACGACACATCAATACATTATCTTAAAATCGACCAAATATAATCCTAAAATCAACCAACTTAATAGAGAAAGATCTATCAGCAAGCAAAAGATATATACCTACACTATTCAACTGTTGGTTCTAACTTTCTAAGATTGAACTAGTTTACTCAATGAGCAACGAGAAAAACAAAAAAAATTACTCAATGACTGGCACCTTTGATTTGCAAAGAGTATCACATGATCAGTTCAGGATCTTACCAAATGAACAAGAAAATAACGCATTCAAAAACCTGACGTTGATCAAGCAAATAAGCAACTACCAAAACCAATCTCTACACTACCAATGCAAAATTGTTCTCAATTTGAGACATACGAATCAATTCGCAAACATGAATACAGATTTTAGCAATTGATATTCAGAAACACAACATTCAACATAAATTACATATGCATATACATACATGAATCTGTATAAACATCTAAATATACGGATCTATTTATACCTATACATATACATATACGATTCTGTATATATATATATACGAATTTGTCTATATATAAATACACATATACAGATCAGAAAGAGATAGAGAAAGTGTCGGTGCGTGTGTGTGTGTGTGTATTACAATGTCCAAAGGCTCTGATTCCTCAATCGAAGCACTTGCTTCAGTTTCGACCTCAATCGCTTCTCTTCATCGGTTTTGATCTTCAATCGTTCCATGTTTTTATCCGATCTGGAGCTCAGATCTGTATCGCTGAGAGAGAGGTAGCTTATATCTGGAGCTTAGATTTGTCACACAGTCGAGAGAGAGAGAGAGAGAGAGAGAGAGAGAGAGAGAGAGAGAGAGAGGTAAGAACTCGTAAGAATGAGAGAGAGAGAGAGAGAGAGAGAGAGAGGGGTAAGAACTCGTAAGAATTTTCCATGCAATTCATTTTTTTGGTAGGGAGGAGGAATTTATTTTCCACAAAAATGAGTGAAAATGAGGGAAAATGATATCCCATGACTAATTTGGGGAAAAGTTTAGCCAGTCAAACACCACACTTCGGTGATAAATTGATTAGTAAAATGTTTTCCATGAAAAATAAGGGCAATCAAACGCACCCTAAAATACATTATAAACTACTCTCTCCGTCTCATTTTATGTGTCCATCTTTCCTTTTTGGGATGTCCCAAAATTGTTGTCCACTTTCTTAAATTAGTATGTAAATTTTAGTTAGTTTCCCAAACTATCATTCCTTACAATCAACACCAAAACAAAACAAAAAAAGAAAGTGCAATGATTATCGACAATTGTGAAAAGTAGGTGTAGATTCTTTTTGTCCCCTTAAATAGTTGGATTCCTCAAGATAGACACATAAAATGGGACAAAAGGAGTATAAATTTACTCTAAATTTTCTAGTATTGTTGCGGCAGCAGTTGCTGTTGGTGATACTTGTGCGCCGGTTGATTCCTTTATAAGCCATTGATTCCTTTATAAATATTATGAAACCCTTTACCTACTTCACTTGTGTTTACAGAAGTTCTACGATAGTGTTTTGCATTTCATATCGTTTGTTACTTACTTGAACTTTTTTAGTTTTCGATGCCTTTTTTTTATAGCAATTTTACACCCTTATCAAGTTGTTTATGTCGTGATTACCTATATCTATGCATTGTTTGGGACACAAATGAGCTTATAAATTGAATAAAAGGGTGGTGACTAGAAGTCTATCTATGATAGGATGAGAGGGGGTGCTTTTGTCCTACTGGGCTCCTTCCCTTCCCATTCCATAATACCTGGACCTAGCTAAAACTCTCTGGTTTCAAAGATTAATATATTTTAAAATAGTTTCTTAATTTCCTTCAAATTAAATGACGACTCTTTTAAAGATCAAAATCAAAATGTGGATGGCGTTGTCCACACATGTGCTTAGAATCCATGTTTATCTAGGGTTTTTGAGTGTGCTTTGCATGTTTACTTTGATCTTTATTTCTTCGCATGTATAGGGGAGGGAAGCGCGCCTTACCGCTTTAATTAGCACGTGCATTACCGCTTTATTCCCCAAATTACTGCTTTAGTACGTGCATTGCATATATGTGTATAGCTTCTTGCACGCGTTTTCTTCTGTTAGATATTTCTAACTTGAACTTAGGATTGCATAAATAAATGAAACGGTCCACATAATGTCAAGTATTAACATTAAAAGCTGAGTAGAGGCCCATCTCACGATGGGGAGAGAGGGGGTGTTTTAGCACGATCTAGCTCTTTCCTTTCTGGAACCTTAACCCCCAAATTGAGTTCTTTGGTGACAAAGGGGCGGTGCACTCTTCCATTGCACAGATAGATTTAGTTTTCTTTGTTTCCTTTATCAAACCAAGTGGCGATTATTAGTGAGGATCTCTCCGAATTTAGCCCTGTAGAATATAAATTGGATTACTCAATCGTGTAGCCTCGGATATGGATCATGGGCATCGATTGTAGCCTCAGGTATGAATAAAAAGCCCCTTGAAATCCAAAATACGAGTGATCCAAATTGGTCAGATCAAATAAAGGCTAATGCTGGTTGGTGAACCTCACTCGTGGTTGTTGACCTAAGATTTGTGTGGGGGTTAATCAAGTGGGCTTGGTATTTCTAGGCCCTATGCTTGGTCAAGGTACCCATACAGACCCACGACCGATCATGGATGATTGGTCGCGTATCACAATCGAGACCAGTCATGGTGGTCTGAATAGGTTAAGTGCGACAGAGTCCCATTTTTGTCATTTCACACATTTCAAAACCCAGAGAGTAGCTTTAAGGCGATTTTTCCTCCACTACCGGATTCAAAAATCCCTTCCAATTATTCTCGTGTGTCTTTTTAAAAATCAATTTTTGTTCCTTTTCCCTGTGATTTTCTCATTTAAATTGGTTGTTTATTAGTCTAGGGTACTTAAAATCCTTTCTTATTGTTTTCATTTTAAAATTGAAACCCCCGTGAAACAGCTGAACTTATTTTTTATATCCCTAGACCATGACCGAACTACCAACTGAGACCACTATTTGTTTGTTTTTCTTCTTTCATTTCTGATTTTGTTTTTCTATCCATTCTTCCAGAACTTGTTTTTCATGGCCAACATGCCAGTGGGGGATAGAGAGAAGCATGTGGATGCTTCTATTTCCGAATAACCACACAATAGTGGGTTCTAATCTTTACTAGATAAAGAATGATTTGAAAAGTATTTTATTGATCGTGTGGTAGCTGTTGAGAGACCCCTCGATTCCTCTTATCTAGCTGTCACCATGCCCTTCTTTCTCCTGAAATAGTGTATTCCTATGGGGTGGTTAGCGTTATTGGAGGAGGTTAGGAAATGCAATGTGGCCTTAGTCCGGGAAGCCTTAGCTTCTCTTATCAAATGGACGGACGAACCTTACGTGTATTGAGCCTATGTCCGAGCTGTCCCATTTAAGCTCAGCCTAACTACTGCATGTCTCCCAGGCTCTTAACATCCATCTCGTCCATAATCATTTTTGCCCAAATCGAGCCGAATCCCAAGCCTCTGACCCCTTCCTCAACCAAATAGCTTTCACACTAATTACGGGGGCGGGGGGAATAAAGAAGTGGATGGGAAAACTCTATCACATTGACCTAACTAAGGACTACTCGGGCCACTTTCTCGCCATCAATAATTATTTTTTTATATTAATCACATGAGAATGATGAATAAGTGGAGAGCCCGAGTGGTGTTTGGTATTGGAACTAATAGACCCGTCTGTCTGGCCTGTTGCAACAATGATTACTTATGCGACTCAACCTTTACCTCGATTTTGAACAAAGCACTAAGAAGTGCCTGGACAATACACTATGTGCTTATGCTCAGTTATGTCCCTGTGCACGACACTGATATTTTGGAGGAGGCGACAAAGGAAGCTGTTAGTGAGGCCTCCTTGAACCGATCAGAGGGATAGACAAAGAAGAAAAAGAGGGGCACGGTGGGTACATCTAAGCCTAGGGTGAAAGGAAGAGGTAAGAAGCCAATGAAGTGGATTGAGGAGCTCTTGACTACTATATTGGCCAAAGTAGAGGCAGAGAGGAGAGATAGAGAGATAGGTCAGAGAAGGATTATGAAGCTGCTAGACTTTCTAGCTACCAAGTTAGAGGTAGTGATCTTAGACACAGAGGAGGAGGAATCTGACTCTGAGGGTTATGATGATGAGTATACGAGTGACCACCCGGACCCCACTATTCCTTGACATTGATGCCACTGGAGCCGTTGAGACTATTGGACCTTCACAACCGAGTAGACTTCCAGTTTGCCGATGTGCTGGGTGAGGTTAGGATGTTGCAGTAGCAGTATCATTGTCAGAGTCCGATTCTGAGGGGACTGACTAAACTTCCTCTATCTTCTTTCTCTATTTTTGATGGTAAAGAAGTGGGTGGTAAAAGGTAATTTCCCCTAAATTGCATGTATAGGATGCAACCTAAGTGATGTAATGGACATGTAGTTGAGACTAATAAACCCTAGTGAGTTCTTTTTGTCATTCTTTCATTTTAGAGGGTTTACTATTTTGAAAAGCGTTAACTTCATTGAAAGGTCTCAGTATTCTTTCATTTAGACGGATCACTAGAAGAGAACGTTCAAAATTTACCAAATTATCGAATTGTTGAATTGCCTAAATGGATAGACTAAATCACATAGAAGATGATGTAGGCTGTGATTCATTGATCAATTATGCATACAATTTATCCCCGACCTATAACCCATATCTCGTTGCGCTAAGTTGCTAAAAACACTAATATAATAAGCAATGGTCTCTCTTTTATTGTCACGCCCCGACGTAGCATAATACAGGAAAGCATTTAATTTCCTTTATGGACTCGTAGGTCGTGACAAGTGAGTATGACCAATTGTCCCTGCAAACAAATAACTTAACAGTATTTCTAAAGGAAAGGATACTAATAAACATAAACTCTAGAATTAAAACTTACTAAGCTATTACATAAGTCAAAGTCTCAGGCACAAACCGCCCTTAAACCAAAACTATCATAAAGTCTATTACAACCCCAAATTAACTGACATAAGAAATATAAAACAGCTCTTCTGGAAACCCCCGGTCATCTAACTAGCATAGCCAACGAACTATGGCTGCTCCTGACCCTGAAAAGCCTGAACACGAATGTCCAGGACGCATCGACGCCGTCAGCTTTATGAAAGCTGGTGAGCAAAATAAACATGTGCTCGCAATGTATATATAAGCATATAAAACAAAGGTGCAAATCAACATTAGTAATATATTCAAGGTTCCAATTCAACATAAATCACGGGGGAATATAGGGAGCAATAAATACGTAATTGTACATGAATTGTGTAATATCTTATCTTGCCAATTCTTTTCTTTAAAACAGTTCAATTCAGCCAACACATCATCTCAGATACCCGGAGTAATAACTACTCAGTCATCCAATTTACACACTACACTGTCGCCTCCAACACCAGGAATACTATCCGATTAATATCCGAAACGCGCGCCTTAGATACCAGGAAAACTATCCGATCGATATCTAAGTCGTACTCAATACCATCGCTTCGGATACCAGGAAAAATATCCGATCGATATCCGAAACGCGCGCCTTAGATACCAGGAAAACTATCCGATCGATATCTAAGTCGTACTCAATACCATCGCTTCGGATACCAGGAAAAATATCCGATCGATATCCGAAACGCGCGCTTTAGATACCAGGAAAACTATCCGATCGATATCTAAGTCGTACTCAATACCATCGCTTCGGATACCAGGAAAAATATCCGATCGATATCCGAAACGCGCGCCTTAGATACCAGGAAAACTATCCGATCGATATCTAAGTCGTACACCACACCGCCACTATTTCCTCTTTTCACGCTTTCTCATACACATGCATGTCGACACAACCTCGACCCAAATATGTATGTCAATGTTTCATAAATACCACCATTAATTAATCACAAAGCCGGATAATCGTACGAGCATAAATCTCGGTCTTAGTTGTTCTTGTTCGTTCAATTCTTAAAACATAAGCCTTTAAAACAATACATTTGCCAAACAGTTCTTTAAAAACTTTTAAAACATTTTCCAAACAGTCCCTAATAAGAAAAACACAGAAACTGCTCAAACTGCCAGGTCACGCGAGCGGATCGCGCGCGCGAAGGGAAGGGGTATCGCGCGAGCGGGTCGCGCGAGCGAAAGGGAGGACGGGTCGCTCGAGCGATTCGCGCGAGCGAAGGGGGGAATGGTTCGCGCGAGCGGACCGCGCGAGCGAGCCTCGCGCAAGCGGGTCGCGCGCGCGAGTTCTTGCAGAATGTCATCTTCTTCGTTTTTCCCCTGTTTCTGGTTTTCAAACTGAAATTTACCCATTTCTGTTTTCTGTTTCAATCATGTCGTGCAATATATGGATCTCTTCGATTTTCCGCGTAGATTAAGAATACGCGATCAATTTTAACTAATACGGATTATATCTCTAAATATTCGCGATTAAAGTGTGGGTGTCAAAACTTTAAATCAACCGTTTCGTCGCGATACGGACGAATTTCTGCGTAGGATTTGAAAAGTAGCTTATTGGGACAAGGGTCTTCCATAATCAATTCACGGAATTGAATTTGGTTGAGTTTGACAAAACTCCAATTTCAAGCTTCAATGGTGAAATACATATATATACACATATACACACCTATATATACTGAAATACACGTATATAAACATGGCGAGTGAGTTTAAATTACTCACTGAGACGATTATACAGAAAATCTAAAGGCCGAGAACTTCCGCCGTAATAATCCGTCGTTGAGAATTTACTCCTCCGTTCTTGATTTTGGTATCCCAATATATATATATATATATATGTATCTATGTATGAGACTGTGTGTATGTATATGTATATACTGTATGTGTGTTATGTGATCTTGAGAGAGCAAGAGAGTGATTGGGAGAATTTGAGAGAGTTTGAGAGTGAGAGATGAGGGACTGTGAGTGAGAGAGAGAAACCAACGTATATATATAAACCCAATGTTTTGGGCTCCAAGCAATGGGTAGAAAATACCCGGTGAGGTTGAGCTCACGTGCTCCCTCACCCAAGACGCGGTATAAGGCGCAGTTTGAAATCAAAACTGGTATTTACGGTTGAAAGAAAATACAGGAAAATAATATTAGCGTAGGAATAAAATTCCCGGTTTATACAAAAATATAGATATTGCTTTTGAAACCATAGAAAATATTTTTCTATATTTATGGAAATTACAATTTGACCCCAGATAATTATTACAAAGAGGAAATTAAATCAAATACTCATGGAAATGAAATGCAGTATTTATTTATTAATGAAAAATAAAATACAGGGTGTTACACTCTACCCACCTTAACAGAGATTTCGCCCCGAAATCTGAACTAACTAATCCTGAAACAACTCGGGGTATCTAGTCCTCATATCTGACTCTAACTCCCACGACGCTTCTCCCTCGTCATGATGCCTCCACTGAACCTTAACCAAAGGAACGTCTCTTCTTCTCAGCCTCTTGATACTCTGGTCAAGAATCCTCACAGGTCTATCCTTGTAGACAACATTCTGACTCGTCTCAATATCATCAAAATTAACCACATGTGAAGGATCCCGTATGTATTTCCTTAACATACTGACATGGAATACATTATGAACACCAGACATCTTTGGTGGCAACGCGAGCCGATAAGCCACTTTCCCAACACGTTCAAGTATTTCGAATGGTCCGATGAAACGAGGTGCCAACTTTCCTCTTTTCTGACCAAAACGTACCACTCCCCGAACGGGTGAAACTTTAAGGAGTACATGATCTCCTACACTGAACTCCAAATCTTTTCGACGTCGATCAGCATAACTCTTGTGCCTACTCTGAGCAGTTTTCATTCTTTCCTTGACTAGTGAAATCTTCTCATTGGTTTCTCTCACCAATTCTGGTCCCAAAAGTTCTGTGTCTCCCACTTCTGCCCAACACAACGGAGATCGACATGGCCGTCCGTATAAGGCTTCGAATGGCGCCATCCCAATACTCGAGTGATAACTGTTGTTATACGCAAATTTGACCAACGGTAAGTGCGTCTCCCAAGATCCTTCAAAATTGATTGCACAAGCCCTCAGCATATCCTCCATAATCTGATTAACACGCTCGGTCTGTCCATCGGTCTGAGGATGGAAAGCAGCACTCATCTTGAGCGAAGTTCCCATAGCTTTCTGCAAACTTTTCCAAAATCCTGAGGTAAAGTGTGCATCTCTGTCTGATACAATAGACACAGGTGCACCGTGCAGTCGTACCACTTGCTGCAGGTACATTCGACTCATCCTCTCTACTGGGTAAGTCATATTGTACGCGATGAAGTGTGCGGACTTCGTCAAACGATCCACAATTACCCAAATCGCGTCATGGTTTTGTTGTGACCGGGGTAGTCCAACTACAAAATCCATGGTTATATGTTCCCACTTCCATCCTGGAACAGGTAGGGGTTGTAACAATCCCGAGGGTCTTTGGTGTTCGGCCTTCACTTGTTGACAAGTCAAACATTTAGACACAAACTCGGCTACTTCTCGTTTCATCCCTTCCCACCAGAAGTTTCTCTTCAGATCCTTATACATCTTTGTTCCCCCTGGGTGTACTGTCAGTCTCGATTTATGTGCTTTCTCGAGGATATCTTTTCTCAAATCTCTCGAATCTGGCACACACAATCTGTCTCGACATCTGTACCCTCCATCGGCCCCAACCTTCCATTCTGTAGGGTTCTTTTCTGACATCTTGGCGAACCATACTTGAAATTTCTCATCCCCCTTTTGGGCCTCGATAATTCGACTCACAAGTGTTGGTTGTACCATAAGGCACCCAAAGTGTTGTCCGTCACTTCCTTCAGAAATCTGCATGTCAAATTCTGCCATTGTCTCCAAGGCTTTCCATTCCCTTACCATCAATGAAGCAATCATTCCTCGAGGTTTCCGACTTAGAGCGTCAGCGACTACATTAGCCTTACCAGGGTGGTATTCTAACGTGAAGTCGTAGTCCTTAATTAGCTCCATCCACCGACGTTGCCTCATGTTTAGCTCTTTCTGAGTAAACAAATACTTGAGGCTCTTGTGGTCCGAGAACAAATCAAACTTCTCCCCATAAAGGTAGTGTCTCCAGATCTTGAGCGCAAACACCACGGCTGCCATCTCCAAATCATGAGTTGGGTAGTTTAATTCATTCGGCTTCAACTGTCGTGAACCGTAGGCTATAACCTTTCCGTCTTGCATAAGGACACATCCCAATCCTTGATAAGAAGCGTCACTGAAAATAGTGAACTTCTCACCATCTTTGGGTATCGCAAGCACTGGCGCTGTCGTCAGTCTCTCTTTCAATTCCACGAAAGCGCGTTCATGCTTATCGGTCCATTCGAACTTCAAATCTTTCTTAGTCAAACCAGTTAACGGGGCTGCTATCTTTGAGAATCCCTCCACAAATCTCCGATAGTAACCAGCTAGTCCCAGAAAACTTCTGACTTCTGTAGCATTGGTTGGCCGAGTCCAATTCGCAACTGCATCGGTCTTTGAGGAGTCAACCGCGATTCCTTGTTGTGAGATCACATGCCCGAGGAATTTAACTTCCTAAAGCCAGAATTCGCACTTGCTGAATTTAGCATACAGGCGGTGATCCTTGAGAATCTGCATCGCAATCCGTAGATGCTGCTCATGCTCTTCTTCTGACTTTGAATAGATCAAAATATCGTCAATTAAAGACAATAACGAATTGATCCAAGTATGGCTTGAATACTCTGTTCATCAAGTCCATAAACACGGCCGGAGCATTCGTCATCCCAAACGGCATCACTAAGAACTCATAGTGTCCGTACCTAGTCCTGAAGGCAGTCTTAGGTATGTCCTCCTTCCGCACCCTCAACTGGTGGTACCCCGACCGTAAATCAATCTTAGAAAAAGGTCGTGGCTCCTTGCAGTTGATCGAACAGATCGTCTATTCGAGGTAAAGGATACTTATTCTTGATAGTGACCTTGTTCAGTTCTCGGTAGTCAATACATAACCGCATGCTTCCATCCTTCTTCTTTACAAATAACACCGGCGCTCCCCACGGTGAAGTACTTGGGCGAACAAGACCCAAATTCTCAAGTTCTTGAACTTGTTCCTTCAGCTCCAACAGTTCGGTAGGGGCCATCCTGTAGGGAACTTTGGTTATAGGTCGAGTACCGGGCACCAGTTCCACACAAAATTCTATATCCCTCTCCGGCGGTAATCCTGAAATATCTCGGAATACTTCCTCCAACTCTTTGATCACCGGTATTGATGACATTGTCACCTCTACACTGACAACCTCGATGTTTGCTAGGCATCTGGTGAGGAACATATCACCCAAAGGGTTACACTGGAAATCGAAGGGTTGATTCCCATTGTCCGCAAATGTGATCCTCTTCCTTGCACAATCCAACCTCGCGTCATTCTTTTCGAGCCAATCCATTCCTAGGATGATATCGAACTCCCGCATCGACAGAACCACCAACGTTGCCAAAAGTCCACGGTCTCCTAACCGTAGAGGACAATCTTTACATACATGTACTAACTTGACTGTTGTCCCGAGGGGTGAGACAGCACTCAAAGCTTCCTCTAAACGTTGCGGTACTAAACCCAACTTCTGAATAATCTTAACAGATATAAAGGAATGTGTAGCACCCGTGTCAAATAAAACTTTAATATGAGAGTTAAACAAGGTTAGAGTACCTTCCACTGTCTGTTGCTCGGGCAGTCCCTCCTCATAAGTACCTTCGTCATAACCTGCTTCCTCATAACCAGCAGCTTCGGGAATAACAGCATTCAGACGGGCCTGTCCCTGCTGACCATAGTTACCCTTCCTGGGAGCCCTGCAGTCCTTACTGATATGGCCTGGTATGCCACAATTATAGCACACAACTCCTGGTCGATCAGCACGCCTAGGGGCTTTGCACTCTCGAGCTCGGTGACCGGGATTACCACAATTGTAGCAGATATCATTGTTGTTCCCTCCTATTGCCTGAGGCTGATACTGCTGCACTGCTTGTGTCTGCTGAGGTTTCTTTCCTCCAGGAGCCTTGCAATCCCTACTTATGTGACCCGATACATCACAGTTGAAGCACACAATATCAGGACGACCAACCTTCCTGGGTGCTCTGCAGCTTCGAGCTCGGTGGCCGGGGACGCCACAATTAAAACATCTGTTGGTGTCCCCTTCCATTGGTTGTTGGGATTTCTGCTGCATTGACTGTTGAGGCTTCTTCCCTCCATCCCAAGTCCTTTTCCGTCCCTGAGGGTACACCGGTTTCTGTCCGGGATAGCCTTTCTGCGGGAGTCGATTCCCAACTGGTTTCGAATTCTGACAACTGTCATTTCCCAATCCTGTCACCAGTAGCTCTTTGTCCCCATCAAATCCCTCAACATCGCTCGGCGTCGCATCATTAGCCATGTCTTTCTTAAGGGAAATGACTGGCACGACTGGTACATCTATAGGTAGGGTTATAACGGGTAGTTGTTGTGACCCATCCTGAGCAACACTAGCTGTAAGATGAACTTGGATCATCTGGGCTTCCATGCTATCACCTGATAACGGAAACGATCATCTATCAGAACCGTCTCAACCGAACAGAAAGTTCACAACAATCGAAAGCGACGAAACACGGGATGAAGCCGAACTATCTTATCTTAATTCTATCTTAACGGAAGATCCTATGTGTTTTGGACAATTGGTCGAGCCATAACCTGGCTCTGATACCAAAAAGCCTGTCACGCCCCGACGTAGCATAATACAGGAAAGCATTTAATTTCCTTTATGGACTCGTAGGTCGTGACAAGTGAGTATGACCAATTGTCCCTGCAAACAAATAACTTAACAGTATTTCTAAAGGAAAGGATACTAATAAACATAAACTCCAGAATTAAAACTTACTAAACTATTACATAAGTCAAAGTCTCAGGCACAAACCGCCCTTAAACCAAAACTATCATAAAGTCTATTACAACCCCAAATTAACTGACATAAGAAATATAAAACAGCTCTTCTGGAAACCCCCGGTCATCTAACTAGCATAGCCAACGAACTCTGGCTGCTCCTGACCCTGAAAAGCCTGAAAACGAATGTCCAGGACGCATCGACGCCGTCAGCTTTATGAAAGATGGTGAGCAAAATAAACATGTGCTCGCAATGTATATATAAGCATATAAAACAAAGGTGCAAATCAACATTAGTAATATATTCAAGGTTCCAATTCAACATAAATCACGGGGGAATATAGGGAGCAATAAATACGTAATTGTACATGAATTGTGTAATATCTTATCTTGCCAATTCTTTTCTTTAAAACAGTTCAATTCAGCCAACACATCATCTCAGATACCCGGAGTAATAACTACTCAGTCATCCAATTTACACACTACACTGTCGCCTCCAACACCAGGAATACTATCCGATTAATATCCGAAACGCGCGCCTTAGATACCAGGAAAACTATCCGATCGATATCTAAGTCGTACTCAATACCATCGCTTCGGATACCAGGAAAAATATCCGATCGATATCCGAAACGCGCGCCTTAGATACCAGGAAAACTATCCGATCGATATCTAAGTCGTACTCAATACCATCGCTTCGGATACCAGGAAAAATATCCGATCGATATCCGAAACGCGCGCCTTAGATACCAGGAAAACTATCCGATCGATATCTAAGTCGTACTCAATACCATCGCTTCGGATACCAGGAAAAATATCCGATCGATATCCGAAACGCGCGCCTTAGATACCAGGAAAACTATCCGATCGATATCTAAGTCGTACACCACACCGCCACTATTTCCTCTTTTCACGCTTTCTCATACACATGCATGTCGACACAACCTCGACCCAAATATGTATGTCAATGTTTCATAAATACCACCATTAATTAATCACAAAGCCGGATAATCGTACGAGCATAAATCTCGGTCTTAGTTGTTCTTGTTCGTTCAATTCTTAAAACATAAGCCTTTAAAACAATACATTTGCCAAACAGTTCTTTAAAAACTTTTAAAACATTTTCCAAACAGTCCCTAATAAGAAAAACACAGAAACTGCTCAAACTGCCAGGTCGCGCGAGCGAAGGGAAGGGGTATCGCGCGAGCGAAAGGGTGGACGGGTCGCGCGAGCGAAGGGGGGAATGGTTCGCGCGAGCGGACCGCGCGAGCGAGCCTCGCGCGAGCGGGTCGCGCGCGCGAGTTCTTGCAGAATGTCATTGATCGGGAGAGAACAAATCCTAATTACACGCCTTAATTCACATCTATTAGTCCACTTTTATCCTGTTTTTGTATCTTTTTACTTTGTTTTCTGTTTTCTAGCAGGTTTTGGAAGAAAACACTAATCCAGGTCAAATAAGGAGAAAAAGCAAAGAGAAAGAAGCTGAAAAAGCCAAGTCGCGCGCGCGACCCGCGCCTGCGAAATCCGAGAACCGCTCGCGCGATCCGCTCGCGCGAGATCCCAGATTCGCTCGCGCGATCCGCGCGCGCGAAGGCCCAATTGTCGCGCTCGCGCGACCCGCTCGCGCGATATGTGTAAAAACCTAAGTTACGTATTTCAGTATACTGAAGACTCCTGTGCAAACGAGACCTCCTAACTGCGTCCAGATTGTAAATTATATCAGTTTCAGTCCGTTTCGGGTTAGGAAGGCTTCCAAAACTTGCCTAAAATCTATATATACCCTAATTTACTTCAATAAGAGGGTTGGCAATTACAATATACAACCATACTTCCAGCCATTGAAGAGAAGGAAGCAAGGAGAAGAAGAAGAAGACCAAGGATTTCCATGGCCTCCTCCATCAACCTCTTGCCATCCACTACTTCCATGGACAACTAAACCTAGATCTAGGGTTTCAATGAAACCCTAGCCAAGTAATAGGGTTTTATTTATGTTTTTATTTTAGTTTTATTATGTATGGATGACAGTTACATGTTTCGAGGATTTTTATAAGGAAATCGTGCTTTTATTGATTAAATCATTGCTTTCAAAATCTATTCTTGTCTTAGATCTATTTTGATTGTGATGTGCTCAACGATCTATTCTTGCTGTGCTTGTTTAGATTGTTTACATGTGATGGTGCTTAATTGATTCGTGCTATCAAGTATCCGAATAGTCCATGCCTAGGTTAGATGGATTAGATCACAACCCTAGTTTAGTGTGGGATAATTCGTGCTAACTGCAGATGGATTATGTTGGTGCTTGAACCATGATTATCTTCTTGTCGGAGGAATTGGGCTTGTAGCTACAATTCCCCATATTCATCCAACTTAATAAGCTAAAGTAATTCATAAATACCCTTATTATGAAGCTAGTGGTGGATTTGCAATCCTAGGTTCCCTTAAACATTATCTAAAACAAATATTTAAATTGCTTTCATAGTCTAGATTTATTTTTATTGTTATTAGTTTAATTAAATCCAAACCAAAATCCGTTTTCTTAAATTAGCTAAATTTAGGTTTTAAAATTAAAACGCGGTAGTTAATCAATCTCTGTGGGTTCGACCTTTACTTCCACACTGCAAATCTTTTGAAAAGTAAAGAATACTTTTATATCTTGATACTGACAACATCAATTTTTGGCGCCGTTGCCGGGGATTGCAAACTACTTCCTTTAATTTTATAATCTTAGTTTAGTTAATTTGTAAATATTAGATTAGGTTTTCTTTTTCTTATTTTCCGTTTTTGTGTTAGAGTACTAACTTGTTTTTCTAATTTTTTTTTTAGGTTATCAAGTCATCAATTCCAACGTTTCCGAGTGGAGCAGCTAAGCACACCAAAGGAGCTTACGCAAATAAATAAAAATAAAATAAATTGCTCCTTTTGAAACTCGCTTTAAACCACTGTAAGTAAATTACTTGCATTAGTTTAGGAATAATTTTTCACGTGCATTAGCTAGGAAACCCGGGGCGCTGGGCTTGACGCGGTCATTGCATTACAGGATAATTTGCATGCATCATAGTAGTTGTGTGCCTGTTGCCCTAATTGTGTGATTGCTAATTGTTTCTTCTGTTTAGTTAGTCGTTTTTAGTTTATTTTCTTTTTGTTTATGTTTGGTACACGTTCTAGTAAACCTGAATTAATTTCTATCGATCCTGAACTTGAACGTACCCTTAGAGTTAATCGGACACCTAAACCGTCGTCTCTATTTGAGGCTGAAATTCAAAGTACTATAAAAAGGTTAAGAAAAACTCAAACTTCTAAAATCAAACCTATTCCAATGGCCGACATTGGAAATAACGAAAATAATCAGAATATACCACCTCCACCTCCGCTTAAAAATTATTTTATTCCTACGACTTATACGCCACAGGCAGGCATAGAATTACCGGAGGTGACGGCATCTCACTTTGAGATAAAGTCATCTACCATCTCGCTACTTCCTTCGTTCCATGGCCGTTTAAATGAAGATCCATATAAACACTTAGGAGACTTTCAAGATATATGTTCTACTTTGAAAATTCAAAATCTTACTGATGATGAATTAAAAATGCGGCTCTTTCCATTCTCATTAAAGGACAAAGCTAAATATTGGCTCCAATCTTTGGAGCCAAACACAATTAGAACATGGGAAGCCCTACACACCGCATTTTTACAAAAGTTTTTCCCGATTATGCGTACGAACCAGATAAGAAAATCTATAACAAACTTTGTGATGCAAGATGGGGAATCACTTTATGACACATGGGAAAAATTTAAAGAATTACTACGCTCGTGTCCACATCATCAGGTCCCTAAGTGGCAACTTGTTCAGGTCTTCTACGAAGGGCTTATTCCCTCTGTTAGGAATACCGTCGATGCAGTTTGTGCGGGAACTTTCCTACACAAAAGCGCCGACGAGGCCTGGAAAATATTTGAAACTTTAAGCGAGAATTCAATGCACCAAGCGGTGTCTGTTCGTAATGAGGGATATCATTCACAACCTAAGAGAGAGGTAAAATTTGAGTCGAGTCATTCAATTGAAATACAAGAATTAAATAGAAAACTTGACCTACTTTTAACAATGAATCAAACGACAGCCCCGCCTTCTCATGAAATTTGTGCATTATGTTCTGATCCTTCACATTTTATGCTTTCATGTCCATCGGCGAGTCAATTTCCAGAATTCGTGGAGCAACACATTAATTCTATTCAACAATACCCACGAAATAATTATAATTCGATTAATAATAATCCGGATGCGCCATGGAGAAACCATCCTAACTTCTCGTGGAAAAATAATAATAATAATCCTAATGAGGCGACTAATTTCCCTAACGCTTATAGACCTCAACAAGGTCAATACCAACACCCGTCTCCTAATTCGAATCCTTCAAGAGGTAATGCTTTTGAGGAACAGGTGTTGGCGTCCCTTAAGACTATTGAAACGCAAGTACAGGCACAAGCACAAATAGTGCACTCTCATACACAATCAATTACGAAGCTTGAATCCCAAATGGGACAACTAGCTACTGTAGTGAGTCATAGAAACGAGGGGACGTTGCCTAGTCAAACAATCCAAAACCCTAAGGGACAATATGAGGTTAAGGGGTCGAATGAACAAGTGAACGCCGTCTCAACTAGGTTGACTATTCGGGAAGAGGAAGGTGTTAAACTTCCAGATGAGAATGTGATAGATATGAACATCGATTCTAATAAAAAGAGGGGTGAGGATGTGAATCAAAATAAGAAAGATAAAGAACCGGTCCCAACGAATCATATTCCGAGAATGCCATATCCACCAAACGTTGAGGGACCGTCACATTTCACAAAGAATAAATCAAAAATGGAGGATATACTCGAGGTATTTAAACAAGTTAAAATTAATATTCCTTTCCTCGATGCGATAAAACAAATTCCCGCCTACGCTAAATGTTTAAAGGACCTATGTACTCAAAAACGCAAAATACGGAGTCATACTCCTAAAAAGGTCTTCCTTACAGAAAAAGTAAGTTCTATATTCCAACACGCTCCTCCGAAGTATAAGGATCCCGGTACGCCTACGATTTCATGTGTCATAGGTGACACTATCATTCATAGGGCTCTCCTTGACTTAGGAGCTAGTGTTAATCTCCTACCTTATCACGTCTATAAACAATTAGGACTAGGTGAACTTAAACCTACGGCCGCTACTATTCAATTAGCGGATCGTTCTGTTAAAGTACCGAGGGGAATTGTCGAAGACGTGCTAGTAAAAGTTGATCAATGTTTCTATCCTGTAGATTTTATGGTCCTTGACACCGAACCGGTGCTAGATGCGAGAAAATACACTCCTGTTATTCTTGGTCGTCCATTCTTAGCCACGGCTAACGCACGTGTCAATTGTAGAACAGGGGTGATGAAAGTGTCGTTCGGGAATATAAAATTAAAATTAAATGTTTTTAATGCTGTTGATCAACCTACCAAAGACGATGATTATCTAGGCGTAGAGGGTAGTGAGGTAAGCCGGAGTGTTGAGCCTACAAACGGAATAAATATGAGTGGAAAAAATAATATAGAAGATGATGAATGGATGAATCCGAATCCCTCGACCACTAACGATGAATTTACCCGGAAGGTGAAAAATCGACTTCACGATAATGGTGAGCCGTCAAATAAATTAACACAGAACAACCATGTTTCGACGTTTCACCAGAATCTCCCTATGGCCTTCCGAGGTACAAACTCTGATTTACGACCTCCTTGAATATTGAGCTAGAACGGTCTAGCTAAAGACGTAAAAGTTAGCGCTTCTTGGGAGGCAACCCAAGCTTTATTTCATCCGTTTATCTTGTTTTTAGTTGTTTTTGGGTTGTTTTTGAGTCTGTTTTGGACATTCTGGACAGGTTAGGGGGTTGGAATTAATTTATTTCAGTAGTATAAACATAATTTTACCTAAACAATGAAAAACACCATTCTCGCGCGCGCGGCCCGCTCGCGCGAGACCTCGCTCGCGCGGCCCGCTAGCGCGAGAATGTGACTTAGTGAAAATTTTTGTTTTCTTTTTATATGAAGCCTCGGGTTCTTCTCGCGCCTGATCTCGCGGGCGCGAGGGGGCCCGCCGGCGCGATTTTTGATTTTGAAAAAAAAAAAAAAAAAAAAAAAAAAAAAAAATGGAAATTCGCGCGCGCGACGGCCGCTCGCGCGATTTCCCCCTTTTGCTTGATATTTTCTTTTGTTTTTCTATTTCAGTTCCCCCCACTGTTCTGATAGTTTTTACTTTTCTGTTTTTGTTTATTTTCATAATTCTGGTTATATTTTATTTTCTTTATAATATGTTCTAGTTTATTTTATTGCTGATCGTTATAGTTTTGTTTCTCTAGTTTATTTAGTTTAGCTTCGTATAGTTCTTCTAGCTGTTTTTATTATTTTTCTTTGTTTAAGTTTCTATTATCAAGTCCTATCAGGTACATTAAACTTTATCGACATATTCTTTTATGTTCACCTGTGCTGTAGTTGCCGAGATCGAGGTACTATCGTTCCTTTCTTACCTACTTTCCGTTCTTTCATTTTATTGTTTCATTGGGGACAATGAAAGGTTTAGGTTTGGGGGTATGCACATACATTTATGCACCAAATTTAAAAATTTTTCGAAACTTGGGCTTAAATAAACGATTTTACCGACATTTTTGCAATATCAATTCAATACTTCTGGTTATTTAACTTTGATTGTTATAGAATGGTAAACAAGGGAAGATGTGATTAAACCTTTGCTAAAGTCATGATGCGACAGTTTTGAGTTATGTATTGTTTCTAATCGTAGTTTTATATCATAGTTTTGCACACAAACATATGCACTGCACGTAGTCACTTGAATACATGTTGGATGTGAACTATAATATGATTCGGATTTCTTGATAACACATAGTGTGGAGACTAGACCCAGTGAGCTTTTGAGCCTATCTTTTCTTTTTAGAGGGTTATAAATACATCTTGTGTTTGTCGAATTTCTTTGAAATAGCGCATTAACTTGTTGATATAGTCTCATTATTCTTGTTTTGGTTGATAGTCAAGTTAAAATACTGGTTACCATGCTAAATAATCTTCCATTGTAAACATTGAAAAACCATATTATCCTAGGACATGATTTTAGGCCTTCTTTGTTTACTGCCGACCGATAAAAGATAAAATTTCCTTAGTTCGCCCCTTTGAGCCTTTAAAATGCCCTTTTTCTTTGTTCACCATTATCCTCTTTAAAAGCTCCAACCTGACCAACTTGGAGTTTACCATTGAAAGAATGGTCAACTTTTAGTGGTATTAAGGCGATGTGTTGATTGAGAAGAAGAAAATAAGATGCTATTGGGGTAGTTGCTTGGTATTCGATGAATAATCATGTGAGAAGCGAAAAAAAAGGAAAAGAAACAAAATAAAGAAGAGGAAGGTTGAAACAAAGGAATAGAAAAAAAAAAAGGAAAAAAAAAAGGGTTGAAGGAAAATGTATGAGAAGAAGAATATGAAAAGATGAAGTTGGTAGAAGAGACGAATGAAAGAATTTGAATATGCCTTACAATGCCATTCTGAAAACTACTTGATATATCCGTTCTACCCTTTTCATTACCAAAACCACATTACAACCTTTGAAAAGTCCTATTTGATCCTAGAAATATGGTTTGGATATGTAAATGATGGGAGAGGATTGAAACATGGTAATTACTAATTGTTCTTGATTATTGGCATCTTATCCATGAGACTATTATTCTTTTTCGTGTCATGCGTCTTTTTCGAGTCATATGTGAGCGTTTCTTATCTTGAAAACATACTTCCTTTGCTCACATATATTATATAGATTACACATGTTTCTAAGTGTTTCATTTGAGAGTGTAATTGACATTGTGAGATTCGTAGTCGAAGCATAGTTAGATGGTCATCCGAGTTATATTCCAAGTTCATGACATGCGCGTGTTCATTTGACTACCACATCACACACGTGCAATTTTATGAGAAACTCTATTGATTTATACGATGTATGAGCTTGGGATTGTTTTTCATGATATAGGTGGACGTTTGATTATGTTTATTCTTGTTCGTTATTCTATTTCGAATCACTGTTCTATGATAAGGAGTATTGAATGTTATGTTTTCATTTTAAATAAAACTTTTTAATTTTTAAGTTAATAAAGATGGTTGTGGGTGACTTGTTGACGAGAACCCTCACGAGACTTCACTCGTCCGACTAGGGACACCTAGAGGTTTAAAAGGCTTGTTGCATATGCTAAATGCAATCGTGATCCATGCGAAAATGGAGTAGTATTTTATTAGTAGTTTTTATTTTAGTTTTTCTCGAGGACTAGCAAAATGTAGGTTTGGGGGTGTGATCGGGAGAGAACAAATCCTAATTACACGCCTTAATTCACATCTATTAGTCCACTTTTATCCTGTTTTTGTATCTTTTTACTTTGTTTTCTGTTTTCTAGCAGGTTTTGGAAGAAAACACTAATCCAGGTCAAATAAGGAGAAAAAGCAAAGAGAAAGAAGCTGAAAAAGCCAAGTCGCGCGCGCGACCCGCGCCCGCGAAATCCGAGAACCGCTCGCGCGATCCGCTCGCGCGAGATCCCAGATTCGCTCGCGCGATCCGCGCGCGCGAAGGCCCAATTGTCGTGCTCGCGCGACCCGCTCGCGCGATATGTGTAAAAACCTAAGTTACGTATTTCAGTATACTGAAGACTCCTGTGCAAACGAGACCTCCTAACTGCGTCCAGATTGTAAATTATATCAGTTTCAGTCCGTTTCGGGTTAGGAAGGCTTCCAAAACTTGCCTAAAATCTATATATACCCTAATTTACTTCAATAAGAGGGTTGGCAATTACAATATACAACCATACTTCCAGCCATTGAAGAGAAGGAAGCAAGGAGAAGAAGAAGAAGACCAAGGATTTCCATGGCCTCCTCCATCAACCTCTTGCCATCCACTACTTCCATGGACAACTAAACCTAGATCTAGGGTTTCAATGAAACCCTAGCCAAGTAATAGGGTTTTATTTATGTTTTTATTTTAGTTTTATTATGTATGGATGGCAGTTACATGTTTCGAGGATTTTTATAAGAAAATCGTGCTTTTATTGATTAAATCATTGCTTTCAAAATCTATTCTTGTCTTAGATCTATTTTGATTGTGATGTGCTCAACGATCTATTCTTGCTGTGCTTGTTTAGATTGTTTACATGTGATGGTGCTTAATTGATTCGTGCTATCAAGTATCCGAATAGTCCATGCCTAGGTTAGATGGATTAGATCACAACCCTAGTTTAGTGTGGGATAATTCGTGCTAACTGCAGATGGATTATGTTGGTGCTTGAACCATGATTATCTTCTTGTCGGAGGAATTGGGCTTGTAGCTACAATTCCCCATATTCATCCAACTTAATAAGCTAAAGTAATTCATAAATACCCTTATTATGAAGCTAGTGGTGGATTTGCAATCCTAGGTTCCCTTAAACATTATCTAAAACAAATATTTAAATTGCTTTCATAGTCTAGATTTATTTTTATTGTTATTAGTTTAATTAAATCCAAACCAAAATCCGTTTTCTTAAATTAGCTAAATTTAGGTTTTAAAATTAAAACGCGGTAGTTAATCAATCTCTGTGGGTTCGACCTTTACTTCCACACTGCAAATCTTTTGAAAAGTAAAGAATACTTTTATATCTTGATACTGACAACATCAGTCATCTTCTTCGTTTTTCCCCTGTTTCTGGTTTTCAAACTGAAATTTACCCATTTCTGTTTTCTGTTTCAATCACACTACAACAAAAATGGGATTTTGCAAGGAAGCTTAGCAAGGAAAGTTAAATTTTCTTGCTAAAAGTATAGTAATTGCAAGGAAATTTGATTTTGTTGCCAAAATATTGCAAGACAAACACATTAGGCAAGGAAAATGATATTTTCTTGCTAAAAATAAAGTATTTGGCAAAGAAATATCATTTTCCTTGCCTAAAGTGAATTATTTGGCAACGAAAAATCAAATTCCTTGCTAAAAGTATGTCTTTGGCAAGGAAATTATTATTCCTTGCCTGAATTTAAGTAAGTATTTGTGAGAATACATCTAGCAAGGAAATGCGTTCCTTACTAATACCTATTTTTAGCAAGGAAAATGATATTCCTTGCTAAAAGTATGTTTTTGGCAACAAAATTATTATTCCTTGCCTAAAGTTAAGCAAGTATTTGTGAGAATACTTCTAGCAATGAAATGCGTTCCTTACTAATACCTGTTTTTAGCAAGGAAAATGATATTCCTTGCAAAAAGTATTTTTTTGCAACGAAATTATTATTCCTTGCCTAAAGTTAAGTAAGTATTTGTGAGAATACTTCTAGCAAGGAAATGTGTTCCTTACTAATACCTATTTTTAGCAAGAAAAATGATATTCCTTGCTAAAAGTATGTTTTTGGCAACGAAATTATTATTCCTTGCCTAAAGTTAAGCAAGTATTTGTAAAAATACATTTAGCAAGGAAATGTGTTCCTTACTAATACTTATTTTTAGCAAAGAATTATTTATTCCTTGCCAAAACACTCTCCCCCCAATTTTCCCTCTCAAAATTTTCCCTACACTACACTACAAACAATATTTATTTGTATTAAAAAAAATAGGTTTATTTGTTCATTATTATCAGCCAAAACTTTCCCTGCCCATTATCTTTATTTATTTTAATAAAACCCATTATCAACCAAAGCTTAGCAACGAAATAAAACCCTCACGCAAACATTATCAGCCAAAACCTTCCCTCCAAATTGATTTTGCCCCCTAAATTGATTTGCCCCCTATGTTGATTTGCCCAAATCATTTTGCCCACACAAAACCCTAACGCAGTCTCCTCTCTCTCACCCCCCAAACTTCTCTCTCTCGGTGTAACCAAGCTCTCACAAAATCCTCACGCCGTCGCCGTCGCCGCTGCTGCTCGCACGCCGCCGCTTCGCTACTCGTCGGCCGTCGCACCTCACCTCCAGGTTTCTCTCTCTCTCTCTCTCTCTCTCTCTCTCTCTCTCTCTCTCTCTTTCTATCTCTCTCCCCTGTTCAATATACCCCCTCTCCATACAATCTGTGATATATAATCTGTGATATACACCCGCATACAATCTATGATATATACCCTCTCTCCATATCTAGTTTGTTCAATATACCCTCTCTCCATATCTAGGTTGTTTAGTTTTGAACAATAAGGTATTATTCAATTTCCCCATATCTTAGGGTTGAACAATAAGGTATTATTTAATTTCCCCATATCCTGAAGTCAGCCCACCCCCCAAAACAAAAAAATGTAACCCAACAAAAAAATAAAAAAATTATAATAATAATGCTTGTTCGTAATTCAAATATTCAACACTACATCAGACAAGAGTGAATAGTTACTTGGTGAAAGAGGCAACCATTTTCATACAAATCTTGTACACTTCAAATTAAGCAAATTTACAGAGGGTAGAATGGGTTTTAGTACTTTCAATCACCTCTACTGTGAAGCTCAAAATTGGTTTAAATATGTTTAGTTATGCTTTTGTAGACAATTTAGTTTTGTCATAAAATAGGTTTTGTGGATGAGTAGTACTTACAATCATCCATAAAGACAAAGACAATGCACCAAATACCACTGAAAGGACAGTGGTGGACAATAAAGAGAAGCACCTTGAGGTCTTTAAATAATTCAATATGTTCTCTTTGCTAGTAAAGTTGTGTTACGTCACGTCCCCTAATTTAAGCAAAGACTTGCCTACATTAATGGGTTAATTACATTTTACTCCTTGTGGTTAGGTTAATTTTTACTTTATCTTTTTTGAATTCGGATTAAAGTGAAATTATTAAACATGTTAAAAATTCTAAAATTGGAGAAAATTCTAAAATTGGCCAAACATGTTAACATTTAATCGCCTTTGTGAGCTTAATTTTGGGATTAACTCCCTATGTGGCCAGTGATAATGCAGTCATTTAACCCGCCTATGTGAGGCTAATTTTTAATACTTAATCCAATTGTGGGGCTAATTTAATTTTGACACTTAAACTCTATGTCAGGCTAATTTTGACACTTAAACCCCATGTGTAGCTATTATGAGAGAAATCTTCATAGTTTCACTTTAGCCCAAGAGCACAAAGGGGAGTTATGTGTTCACTTTTAAACCACATGGGATAAAGTGAAAAAGGGCTTAATCACAGGAGGTAAAATATAATTAACCCAATATTAAATCACTCTAATCTACTTATTAACACTTGGTATGTTAAATTTATGTGTAGCGCTATACTCTGCTTTACGGATTAGAAATAGAAATGAAAGAGTAATGGACAATTTGGAACTTTTCGATCTATACATAAGTTCTTTAATTAGCTCTAATTCACGGCATAGACATTGTCTTCTCAAAGGAACAGTTGCATATATTAAACATATGAAGAAAATCTAGATACAAAGTTTATTTGTTCATATGTTTAATTTCCCCACCTATGTATATATATGTGCCTCATCTAATCTAGTTTGTTAATATGTATATATATATGTGCCTCAGATGAGATGTGACTTTCCAGAATTAAATGAGATAATGGTCCATGGTTTTCTAGCACATGGGTTGTAGTGATGGGATATCACAGTCTACCAAATAAGTGCCCAACCTCATGACTTAAATCAAGTAAAGGTCCATGTTTCTACTATAGCCCATATGCTGCAAAGTATAGAACTTGCAGTAAATGAAATAAAATAGCAAAGATGCAGTTTCCGTGTCTCAATATTCCCAAGTAGAGATGACAAGAAAACTGATGTAGTTAAGCAATATTGATGTAAGGAGCATAGTCTAGTACCCTGCTGAGAGAGAAAGCCAGTGAGCCAGTATTTTTATATGCGTTTGACATTCTGCTGATGTATATTAGACTTGTCACCGTTAGGGGACTTTTTTTTGTCATATTTTGAGTATTAAGGAAGAAAAGTAGGCATTAAAAAAGCCCATTGGAACTCCCCGCTTTGAATTATGCGACATAGTAGTGTTTATTTGGTAGATGCCCTATGGTATTTCACATTGGTGGGGTTGGGAGCTCAAAGTCACAGGGTATTTCCCAGCTACTACATGTTTAATTAAAGGCAGACTTGTGGTTGAATTTTGATAGTTTTGCATTTATGTCCGTGCAAGTGTTTCTGAATATCTATGCATTTTTTTTTCTTCTTGAACAATACCTTTAGGCTCTATTTGGTTCATCCATTTCATGAGGGAAAAGAAAAGAAAACTCTAGGAAAACGTTTTCCTTTGTTTGGCTAACAAGGAAAATAGTGAGGAAAATAGGAATAAAAATAAAACATATTTGGAAATAAATTAAGAATTTTGAGTTTTGTGTCACTTTCCTTTCTTTTTTCCGAAGTTACAATAGTATTTCAAAAAAGATGTTATTTAAGCAGGGAATATGTCATGGATATTTGAGAAAAGTAAATAAGCCAACAAATTGGGAATGGATGAAACAAGATAAAGGGAAATCCTAAACTACATAGTTTGGATCCCAAGGCTTTGTTTGATTCATGGACATTATGATGGAAAAGAAAGGAAAACACTTTGCTTAGGAAGAAATTCTTGGTAAGTAGCACTCTCTCTCTCCCTATTCCTTCCCCCCCCCCCCCCCCTCTCTATCTCTCTCCCCCTCTTCCTTCCCTCCCTCCCTCTCTCTCTCTCTCTCTCTCTCTCTCTCTCTCTCTCTCTTGCTTCCTCTTCCTTCTCTCTCTCTCTCTCTCTTCCTTCCCTCCCTCTCTCAGACTCTCTCCCTCTTCCGTCCCTCCCTATCTCTCTCTATCTATATCCCCCTCTTCCTTCCCTCCCTATCTCTCTCTCTCTCTCTCTCTTGCTTCCTCTTCCTTCTCTCTCTCTCTCTCTCTCTCTCTCTCTCTTCCTTCCTTCCCTCTCTCTCTTAGACTCTCTCCCTCTTCCGTCCCTCCCTCTCTCTCTCTACCTATCTCCCCCTTCCTTCCCTCCCTATCTCTCTCTCTCTCTCCCTCTTCCTTCCCTCCCTCTCTCTCTCAGTCTCTCTCCCTCTCTCTCTCTCCTTTGGCTGGATGTGTCTTAAAGGAGGGAAGGTTAAGAATCTAAGCCTTTCTAATCATCTTGTACACTGAGTTGAATCTGCGCTCTTGATTTTGTGATTTTATTGATGTCCATTGATGCTCAATAGTCTACTTAGTTATTCATTAGGAGAGTTTATAGTTCAACGTATGTTGTCCATATGTTGACTGGTATCATGTTTTTTCAAGTTTGTATTGTACAATATTTGGGGGTTTGGTCGTGGTCTGAACAAATCCTGTTGTGTCTTTCAATTACTGTTGTCATTCATGTATTAGAGTTGATGGTTAAAGAATCATGCTTGAGGATTGAAGAGTCCATGTTGCATGTGCTAAAGGGAAATATATATATATATCTACTATACTATAAGAACGTATAAACAAGCACGTCTAATGATATAAACTTCCTATTCTGCCCTTATTTGCCTGAAAAATTACTCATCCGCCCAAAACCTCACCCTTGCTTTCTAAACAAACGCAGCACGGGAACCAGGCTACTCCAGTCATTTTACCTTTTGCTGTTAAATAGACACTAAGCAAGCTTCCATTCCTCCACGCTGAGGTACTACTCTCTCTCCCTATAATTTCTGTCTCTTCTTCTACTTCTTCTTCTTCTCTCTCTCTCTCTCTCTCTCTCTCTCTCTCTCTCTCTCTGTTACGAAGCTCTGGTTTGGACGTTTGCAAATCGTTCTTGCATGAAGACGCAAAGGCCAAATTGCCACCCACTCCGGCTACGAAGACAGACCCATGACAAGAGTTAACAACAGAAATAACAAATCCGACCACTCTGGTTTGGTTTTCAACGCCCAAAATGCTTCGATGAAACTCTGTTCGGTCTTCTATTTTCCTACATTTTCCCCCGGAGAGAGTGAAGGGATGTAATTTTTAGTAAGCTACATCTTTAGACATCTAATTTACTTCAGGCCGAGATGTGGTAAAGCTTTGTTCATTTGAGCCCCTCATAGAACCATTTCGCTTGATCCAACTTAGATTAGTTTTGGTTTATATTTATTCAGTCCTTGGCACAGAAAATGAATTGTTTATTAGTGCTATCTTTGAAGCCAGTGATACAAAGCTCAAATTTTTACAACTCTTTCGTTAATTGAATGACGAATTCACATAAAATTTTGTCTGAATTTTGTATAAAATCTGGATTAGTTACTGGATGAGAAGTTTTAAAAAAAATTTCCAAGCTAAGTGTAAGTAACGTTTATTTTATACACATGTACATCTGGATTTGCATGTACACATATCATGGAATATCGTTGATGAATCTTCCATAGGTGTTCGTGCTTCTTTTGATATCAATCAAATTGTGGTGTTGATAAAATGCAGAGAAGTATAAATAGTTGAGGCGTTAACAATTTTTGAGCTTTTTCCAATGTGGGCGGATGTGTGATGCAGGTACTCTCTCTTTCAAGTGACTGTTCAGTGCATTTACTTAACAGCGAACATTTTATTTTGTGCTTTTGGGGGATTCTCTTGCTTGATTGCTCACAAGCATGTATGTGTCCTTGCTTAACTATTTACACATGTTTACAAATAGCCCTTAACAGCCCCAAATCAGCCCCTAAACAGCCCCTACAACAAATCCAAGATAACTGTATAATTCCCAAATTTGAATCTCAAATGGTTTGAGAGTATACCCACTTGTAATGGAGCCAATTGAATTTTCATTGGAACTTCTTTTACGTAGTCCTACTATAAAAGTATTTGGGAACTAAATTTGGAATTCAAATTTGGAAGATTTATTTGTCTCATTTTTTTTTTCAATGGTTGTATGTTCTCTCTGTCTCAGCTCTCTGTCTAACAGGATTGTAATTTTTCTTACACTATATGAGCTGTGTTTTAATAATATGTGCATGGTAGACTACATACGGATTGGATTTTAATCGCCACATTTTTGCTAGGCAACTGATTATACTTTCTCATTGTGGCTTTGATCCTCGTCTCTTTATCTTTTTCTATATTAATTCTGGCTTTTACCCAAAAAAAAATATTTATTCTGGCATTATCCTTTTCATTTGACCTTTGAAAAGCTTATAATTATTGATCTTATTCAACCTCATTTTCTCATTGGATTTGTGCATTACATCCCCCCCCCCCCCCCCCCCAGGACTTCCTCATATAGCTATGATCTTTCCCTGCAACCATATTACTATTGACAACTCAAATTGTCCATTTTAAGAAATAGGTTTCTAGGTGATCAAATGTGTGCAAACCACTGGTTCAACAGGTGATTGGGAAATAAGCTTGGTGTGTGGAGAATTATGATGTTTATCTTTGATAGAGATTTTTACCTCGGTTCTTTAATTGATTTTATGGATACGACTATATGTATAAATGTATGTTACGTACACATGCACAGCACACACACATTACTCAATTTGCCCATTTAGTAGGATTTACAAATCCAAATACTACAGCTTAGTATCGTACCTCATTGTTTAGTGACTTTAGTCTCATTCTTTTTTCTATCGAGTCTTCATTAAAATTATGATTTGTGTTGGTTTGACAATTTTTTTAAGAGTGATTTTAAATTTAGCATTGTTTCTTCTTCTCTTTTGGCTCCTCAGCTTCAGATAAGGAGGTTCTCTGGCACCCAATTTGGGATTTGTTGGGTTGGTGGTTTGATTTGTCTTTTGAGCTTTTCTACGTGAAAGAGTGTTTGAATCTTTGATGAAGAAAGGGGATTATTGAGTTTAAATGTATGAATTGCTGATTATTATGACCTTATTTGTGTTAATAATTGAACAGATTAGGGCGAAGTAGTAATAACTCTTTAAGGTTTTTATTTGCCTTTACAATTTTGGATTTGGTTGTGGTTTTAATAGAGGAGAATGGCAGCTTGTAGAAGCAAGTATCCCATTGGGTGTATTCATAATAATCTCTCTCTCTCTCTCTCTCTCTCTCTCTCGTTTGGGTTAGCTGAAATATTAAGTGTTGCAATTTTTGAAAGGAGAACATTGAAATCATACAACTACAAACGACTCACGGGCACCTAGCTGCGTGCTGAGCACGCAGCCCTCCAACTAGTATATATATAAAGAATCATGTTTTTTTTTCTCTTCTTTTATTAATTTATAAGATATTAACGTTATTCTTTTTTTTTTTTTATGCAGATGTCACGTATAATTGGAGGATTGCTCGTTAGAGCGTCCAACAGTTCATTATTGTCTTTATATTGTGGGACTTTTATTGTTTTTACTAAACGTGTATTGTGGGACTTAATTAGGGTTTAGGATGTCGGATTTATAAAAATTTATGTTATGTTGGATTCTTTTGTGACCGATTATGTATTTTTTGGATATATCAAACTTGTGTAATGTTGGATGTGATGTTTAATATTATTTTATGTTGGACAAGTTTGGATTATTCTATATTTATAAATTGAACAGATTTTGAAATATTACAGGATTAAAAATAAATATTGGATTGCATAGGTATTGTTGGGATTACTTTTAAGAGAACAAAATGGGCAAGGAACCATATTTTCGTTGCCAAAAATAACTTTTAGCAAGGAAATTATTTCCTTGTCTTAGAGTTATTTAATTGGCAAGGAACTAATTTTGCCTTGCTAAAAGTCTCCTTTCGCAAGGAAATTATTTCATTGCCTTATGTTAATATTATTTGCAAGGAAATCATATTCCTTGCTAAAAATGACTTTTAGCAAGGAACATATTTCCTTGCCTTAGACTTTGGATATTTAGCAACGAAATATTTTCCTTGCAAATTGTCCAAATTTTAATACAAAGACAGGTTTTTTGCAAGGAAATTAGGCATTTAGCAACGAAAAACCTGAGCACTAGCAAGGAAAAAATTTCCTTGCAAAATGTAAGAATTTGCAAGGAAATTTGTTTTCGTTGCTAGAAGCTTTAGAGAGGAAGCTTCTGCAAGGAATAAAACTTCCTTGCAAAAAGGTTTTGCAACGAAATTGTGGCCTTTTGCAAGGAATTTTTTCTTTGCGAAAACCTATTTTTGTTGTAGTGTCATGTCGTGCAATATATGGATCTCTTCGGTTTTCCGCGTAGATTAAGAATACGCGATCAATTTTAACTAATACGGATTATATCTCTAAATATTCGCGATTAAAGTGTGGGTGTCAAAACTTTAAATCAACCGTTTCGTCGCGATACGGACGAATTTCTGCGTAGGATTTGAAAAGTAGCTTATTGGGACAAGGGTCTTCCATAATCAATTCACGGAATTGAATTTGGTTGAGTTTGACAAAACTCCAATTTCAAGCTTCAATGGTGAAATACATATATATACACATATACACACCTATATATACTGAAATACACGTATATAAACATGGCGAGTGAGTTTAAATTACTCACTGAGACGATTATACAGAAAATCTAAAGGCCGAGAACTTCCGCCGTAATAATCCGTCGTTGAGAATTTACTCCTCCGTTCTTGATTTTGGTATCCCAATATATATATATATATGTATCTATGTATGAGACTGTGTGTATGTATATGTATATACTGTATGTGTGTTATGTGATCTTGAGAGAGCAAGAGAGTGATTGGGAGAATTTGAGAGAGTTTGAGAGTGAGAGATGAGGGACTGTGAGTGAGAGAGAGAAACCAACGTATATATATAAACCCAATGTTTTGGGCTCCAAGCAATGGGTAGAAAATACCCGGTGAGGTTGAGCTCACGTGCTCCCTCACCCAAGACGCGGTATAAGGCGCAGTTTGAAATCAAAACTGGTATTTACGGTTGAAAGAAAATACAGGAAAATAATATTAGCGTAGGAATAAAATTCCCGGTTTATACAAAAATATAGATATTGCTTTTGAAACCATAGAAAATATTTTTCTATATTTATGGAAATTACAATTTGACCCCAGATAATTATTACAAAGAGGAAATTAAATCAAATACTCATGGAAATGAAATGCAGTATTTATTTATTAATGAAAAATAAAATACAGGGTGTTACATTTATTGTATTTATATCCCACCTTATGTGCTTAGAAAATGATTACCCAAGTGTTATCATTTTTCTATCTCTATGCTTGAATCTATTCAAGCAATATAAGGCATGTTTGCCTTGTTTATCTATGCCTAGGCATTGGAAGAGATGTGACGATGGTGAAAAGAATTTATAGAGGTGGGAGGATTGTGGCTAAATAAGAAGAAAAAAAAAGGTTGTTGAAAATAAGAAAAAAAACATTGAGGTGCCACGAAAAAGAAAAAGAAAAAGAAAAGAAAAGAAAAGAAAAACATGATCTGAAAAAAATTAGAAGAGGTGAAGAATGGAGATGTGAAGTGATTCTAGTCACATGCATAGAGTATAACCATGTAAACCCATATCACTGATACTTGACCTGCCTCTTTGTATAAGACCTATTGACTCTAGGTAATTTGGAATTGAGGTGATGTATAAGAGAGTTGTCCCCGGTAATTCACTCTTCCAGTGTAAAGTGTCCATTCATTAGACTTGTTGCACCATAATTACATCCGTTTTTGAATATAGATATGTGAAACCTTTGTGTCCATTTATATTTACTCATTTAGCTTCCATATCATGAGAGAAAATAAAATACTCCCGAATCGGAGAAATTTCATCTTGAGAGTGTAAATCTGGTGAGATTTGAGTTGAAGCTGCATGTCTTGAAGTTGTAATGGTTGTAAAAAGCTTGAAACTAGAATTATATGTAGCGGTTGTCCATTCACACACACCCCCCCCCCCCCCTAAAGTTTAATGAGTAAGATGTACTCTAACGACTTTGATAGCAAATGAACTTTGATATGTGTGTTGCATTGCTAAGGCATATCAGAGATTTTATGACGTTCTTGAGCACAATTGCATTACTTTAAGAGGGAGGAGATTTATTGATCACATAATTGGACAATGCTTATGAATTTTGTGGGTAGATTCATTGCAAACCATCACGAGACAATATTCGTCTACTAGGGGGAACCTGGGGGTTTAATGGCTTGTTGCATGCGCTAAATGCAATCGCAATTCCTGTGACAGTGGGCTAGGTTTTATTTTATTTTCTTTTGTTTTTCTTAGTTTTAGTTTTAGCTTTCTCTTTTTATTAATTTATTTCATTACTAGGGACTCTAGTTGGTCCGTTCAGAAGTGGTAATAGGATTATTAATGCATACTTTTGCCTCTAATTCCATAGATTTACATACATTTGCGTACTTGTGTATATTTGGGGTAATGCTACTAATATTTGTAGGCAGCGTTTTCAGGCTCAAGACTTTCCAATACCTATAAATACCCCTAACTTTGTCTTGTAAACATTCATTATCATATTATATTAGTTTAGGAGCAAGTTTTAGAAGATCCTAGGGCTTCTCAGCCCTAGTTATATTGGAGACTCAAGTTGTCAGGATTAAAGCTCATGTTTTATTCAAGTTTTTTTTGGGTAGTCAGGGGTATCCGGGCTAGCTTACGCGCACCTCAACTAATCCCCCGAGGCCATGGAGTCACCAGGTGAATTCCCCAGTGGCCACACTTCCCATGACTCGAACACAAAACTTCTAGGGTAGTACACCCAAAAAGCTTACCACTCAATCACAAGGGATGGATGTGGTTAGTTTTATTCAAGTTTCACTACCAGTTCAATTTTCTTCAAGTATTCCAGGTTTTGGTTGGGTTTTCTATTTATAATTATTTTGTTTGAGATTGGTTGGATTAGTTTTTATCATGTGTTATCAATAATATGATATCTAGATCCAATTTTGTTATGCTGGGCTAAATTCCTAGTTAGGAATATGCGATGAAATGATAAGCAAAGTTATGTTTTAATTGGGTTGATTACCGTGGATTCGTGTATTCTTAACAGCTTTATCATATTTGAATTAATTTAGTTTATTTTTACTCCATTAAATTATGTAGTTCAATTTACTAGTTTAGTTAGCAATTCCATTTGAAACTAAAAAAATACTAGTTTAGGTAAGCATGTAATTTCATTTTGTTTTAATTATGGTCATTAATTTAATCTAATTTTCCACAATTTACCGCTTCCAAAGCTAGGTTAATACTTAGTTTTCCCAACTTAATAATTCAACTAGCTAAAAAACCTTTCAAAGCAAAAATCGTATTTTCTTTCCTTTTTCACAGAAATAATTTAGATAAAAGAAACAATTAACTTATTCCTTCTTTGTGTGTTGGACTTGAACTTAAAAAGACTTTATTATTTGTGTCAGTTAGTTGTTGCCTCCCAAAGTATATCATCAATTGCTAGAAGCAGTGGTGCTCTATACGTACTAATCGGAGGGTCTCTGAAGTATGGAAAAATATTGTAACCTACTTTTTATTTATCTGTTTATTTACTTTTTTATGCTTTTGGTCTATATGACTTCATAGAAATGAGGTGATTTTCAATCAAAAACCAATTGATTCTATTAATGATTTGGAGATTGTTGAAGTGAGAGTGCTGTGGTTGTTGAATGCACAAAAACCGGAAAATACACAACCTCGGTTACGAATATGCTGCAACACATTGATTTAACGTTTGATCCCCTGAAGAAGTTGAATGCTATGGAACTTTTGAGTTGGAATCCTCCCCCAACTAGATGCTTGAAGGTAAATGTAGATGGGGCTCCACAGGGAAATCTGGACCAGCGGGAATTGGCGGGGGTGATGCGAGCCCACAATGGTAAGGTGAAGGCAATATATATATATATATATATATATATATTAAAGTGGAATTGCGGACTCCGAGCATTTACAACCATTTACAAGTTCTAGGGTGGCCAATTTGGTGGTGGAAAGTGACTGCTGCCCGGTTAATAGTAGTCGCGTGGTACCATAACCCAGAGCTTAGAATTCGGAAAAATGACGTGTTTCATGAATAAGAGGTTATCTCAATTAAGATCCCCAAGGAGATCAAGGTTAAATGTGAAAAAATTCTAGAAGTGCTAATTCTTTGGCAGATTACTTAACTGAAGCAAAGGTGAACAAACTCGCAAATTCGATGGCAACCATTGTTTGAGGTTTTTCAATTTTCATTTATTTATTTAAATTTTTTTTTTGGTGATATTAGATACTCCCTCCGTCCCATTTTATGTGTCCCTTTTTTTTGGGAATCCAACTATTTAAGGGGACAAAAAGAATCTACACCAACTTTCCACAATTGCCCATAATCATTGCACTTTCTTTTTTGTTTTGTTTTGGTATTGGTTGTAAGGAAGGGTAATTTGGAAAACTAAGTAAAATTTACATACTAATTTAAGAAAGTGGACAACAATTTTGGGACATACCAAAATAGAAAAGGGGGACACATAAAATGGGACGGAGAGAGTAACATTTATTGTTGTGTAGCCCACCCAGTTAGGGAGGTTGTTTTTTATTTTTTACTCCCTCCGTCCCAAATTGTTGGGCACTCTTTCTATTTTGGGTTGTCCCAAAATGTTAATCCATGTTGAAAAGTCAACACAACAATTTTTGAATCTTTCTTGTTTTGCCCTTTCTTTTCTCACTCCCCTAACTAATCTAAATACATTTATGAGGGGCAAATTTGGAAAGTTAGATTATAAAAGTTTGACAAAAGTGCAATCATTGTGTTCCCTTAAAAAGTTGGATTCCCCAAAAGTACCACGCAATTTGGGACGGAGGGAGTATTTTTTTTTTGGAGGAGATTGTTTTTAAGGAAAATTAATTAAAGGTCCTTGAAAGTAACACTTTTAAGAGAACAGTCCAGGCCGGCTTACTTTAACCCGAGCCACATGAGATTTGCAAAACTCTGAATTGCCTCAAGACTTGTTGCATCTCCAATTCCCATGCCTTCATAGAGAGGAAAAGAAGGATTTAGTCCAATATACCCAAAGTAAGGCATATCAGAAGTGTTTACAACTTTGGTTTCTGTGGGTAGATCAAACAACTCTTCTGATCCATCAAAGATTGCATTCTTGGGCTCAAAACAAGCCTTATCATACACTGCCAAAAAGCAACTATACTCCTCAAGTGCATTTCGGACATCATTACATGTTGAAGTCCCAACCACTAGTACCATGATTCAAGTTTTCCCTGTTGAAATCAATAACAGGAACCTCAGTTGAATCTAATATTGAGCCCATGATTTCCTTTTTTTCTTTTCTTCTTCTTTCTAAACAATGAAGATTAACGTTTTCAGAGTTGTAGCTATCAAAAAAAAAATGTATCCAGAGTTGTTGGGACAACATATATAGTAGTCCTTGAATTATGAAATGGAATATGCTGAATGCTTGTATTTGGCATCTTTGTGCTAATAAGTTAAAACTGTCTTTAAAAAAATGGTGATTTTGGAAGATAGGATATGTGTAGTTATGTAGGAAGAGAGTTGCCTAATGAATTCTTTTACTTTCGTGTTCCAGGCGAGAAATTATTTTATGTTCTCTCTTCATCATATTTTAAGATCCACTTGGAACCCATAGAATACGTCAAATCCCACCCACTGGAAGTAACACAAGAAGAGTTTTTTTTTTGGGCTGAGTAGTAGATTAATTTTGGAATTGTTGCACTATATTAAGGTTGAGTTTAATTTGGGAAATTGCTATAGAACCAGAAGGGGAAGAAGATGAGAGAGAGAGAGAGAGAGAGAGAGAGAGAGAGTCGATTCGCTGTAAAATAAATTGGTCAAAAGTCCAAATGTAAGTTAAAAACACATTTAATGATAGAATTACCCCAATTAGTTAGGTTAATGTGTTACGATACAACCCCACCCCTCCTCTTTCCAAATTGCAGTCTGATCATTCTCTTCCTACACATTCTCTCTCTAAAAAAGATCTCTCACATTTCCTCTCTCTACTATGTTCACCGCTTGAAGGGGGGATCTATAATGGAGGCGAACAAGCCAATAATAGAGTGAACTTCGACAAATGTTCCAATTCGTAAATGAAGCGAGAGATCGTTATAGCAAAAGTGGAGGGATTGGCGTTGTGGTCGAACACTTCCTTCAATTTAGCGCAGACATACTGTTGATCAGGATTTGAAGTCATTAGATATTTATAAAATAGATATTCGTGATGAATTAAAGTTGTGATTTAACACAGGAATGTACATAGAACATGGATAGGAGATGGAATCCATTTTGAACTGTTCTTTAAAATGGTATCTGATGTAGTTGTTTGCTCCATTTTACAGGCACATACATTTTTGTCTGTATATGTGTATGACAATAGTTTCTATAATTGCTTTTTAAAAGAAAGTAGCTTGCATTTGCATTGTGGGTTTGATAAATTCAGAACTTTTTTCACTACCACCAAGAGTACAATCTTTTTTTTTTTTTTTATTACTTACCTTAGTCCGGACTGGACACGCACACACACCCCAACGCACACACCCAACTCAGCCCAAACCCAACCCCTAGCCCCACACAATTGGTCCACCGCAAAGCCCACACGGGCCACTCGTTCCGACTGACGCACACAGGGGGGCAAGTAGAGGAATCCCACGAGGGGATTCGAACCCCCAACCTCCCACTGGGAAGCAAGGGGTGATACCACTTGAGCTGGAGCTCGCGTGGTAAAGTACAATCTATTAAAGAACAGTGAAATGAGATAAAAGGCAATCAAATGTTATTGCAATTGTAGCTCTATATATATTTATTTTAAAACAGTGACATAAATATATTATCATGTCACTGTCTATAGGACAGTCATGACATGTTACTATCCTTGAAATCACTTTTTTGATTTGAAGGTATGTTACTATCTTTACCTTGGACAGTATTGTAAAGGTAGTAACATTTACAAATTGGCCATAATTTTGTAATTTTTTTGCGATAGTGACATTTTAATGTCCTAGCAAATACGTTTTTTTATTTGATAATATGTTACTGTCTTTACCTTGGGCAGTATTATAAAGGAAGTAATATCTATAAATTGGCCATACTTTTTTGATTACTTGGTCAATTTGAAATATGTAGTGATATTTAATTACCTGGGCAACACTACAAAGCATGTCACTGTCTCTATTTCGATTTTCTTTTTTTGGAAGAATTTGATAGTCAATGTGCTTGTTTTGTTGATCTTATTTTGTAGATCACAGTTATATAAATTTTTTTTTGAAAACCTTATCGTTTGAAAGTTATGGAACTTTCAAGGCAAAACAAAATTTTTTTGAAAAGTTGCTGAAAGTAAGGGTAGAGACACGTTAATAGTATTTTAGAGTCATTTTGGTCCAAAAAAAAAACTCAAGGACTTTTGATATGAAAAACAAAGAGCGTGAAGCTATTGCATATTTTGGTCCATTGAAATTTTACCTCTCACAAGGGGGGGGGGGGGGGGGGGGGGGGGGAGTCTCTCCCCAATGGGTTTTGCATTATGTCATTCATATATAAATAAAACAGTTGCCTTTCAAGAAAAAAAAACTATAGGCCACCAATAAGTAAGGGTTCCAAAGTTTTTATATCGATCAAGCATATTCATCAAATGCACGTTTGGGGATAAAATTCGAATTGCTCAAACCTATGGGCCCTAGCTCTTTCTTTTTAGTCCGTGCCTACGGACACGGGCAATTACTAGGCCTCTACAACTGATCCTGCGCATATGAGAACACGACCTCTCTAACCGATCCACCTTCGCACCCAAGGCGGCGATCTGGGTAGACATGCTATCCAAGCGGTCTGAACCCTGCGCGATGCCTCCAATCATGGCCTGAAATGGATCAGCAGTTACAGCATCCGCAGAAGAAGTAGGGACGAGGCGATAGCACTATGAGTAGTAGAGGACGAGGAGGTAGCACCGTGAGAAATCGAGCTCTCCAATTGATCCACCTTCGCACCCAAGGCGGCGATCTGGGTAGACATGCTATCCAAGCGGTCTGAACCCTGCGTGATGCCTCCAATCATGGCCTGAAATGGATCAGCAGTTACAGCATCCGCAGAAGAAGTAGAGGACGAGGCGATAGCACTATGAGTAGTAGAGGACGAGGAGGTAGCACCGTGAGAAATCGAGCTCTCCAATTGATCCACCTTTGCGCCCAAGGCAACGATTTGGGTGAACATGATATCCAATTCTTCAATGAGGGCCTGAACTGGTATAGTAGTTATACCACCCGCAACAGAAGTAAAGGATAAAGAGGTAGCACTATGAGAATGGGCGTCGAGCCAAGGCTTTGCGACAATCTGCCCAACTCCAGGATGTTTCTCCACTAGGTTGAGAGTGGATTCATTTGGGATATTGTAGTCCGCTAGGGTCATATCATCTTTTAATTTCACTCCAGCGAAGACTAGACCCTTCATTGTCAGGAATTTTAGACTTAACATTGTTGATTGTATCAGAGCTCTCAACCTTTAAAGTGATTGTCTTACCAAATTGGGTTTTAACGAACATAACTCGGTTGAAATCGGGGATATGAAGGATTATATGGAGTGTTGAATCCTTCGTAATATTGTAATATGCGAGGGTACGGTCGTCTTCAAGTAGTTCGTCATCAAACAGTTCTCTGACGAGGTACAACCACTGCTGATTCGGTGGAATACCTTCCTTATCCTCAATCTTGGCCTTCACGTTGTAAATCTTATCTGAACTCTCGAACTCAAGAGTGATGGTCTTGCCTGTTAAGAATTTCACGAAAATCTGCATTGGTAATTATAATAAAAATGAAACACTTTAGACAATTGATATAGAAGGGAATTAGCCCAAAATGAAACACTTTAGACCTCTTTTTAGAAGATGAATTGTAATTGAAAGCAAAAATTGAACAGCGATACAAAACTTGATAAGATGTTTTACCTTAGGTAATGAGGCAGTAGAAGAAGTAGAGGATGAGGCGGTAGCACTGTGACAATGAGCGATAGGCCGAGGGTTTGCAGCAATCTGCCCACCACCATAACATCTCCCCATGAGGGTCAAAGTGGACTTTTGCCTGATACCGTAGTCTGCTAGGGTCCAATCGTCTTCCAATTGCTTTCCAGCGAAGATCAGACATTGCAGATCCGAAAGAATCCCTTCCTTTTCCTGAATTCTAGACTTAACAATGTCGATTGTATCATTGCTCGCAACATTCAAAATAAATTTATGTCTATTTTGGGTTTTGACATAGATCTGCGTGGTCTGCATGGTATAGCTTTTATTGTGACGAAGGACGAGGTGGAGTGTTGATTCTTTCTGAATATTGTAATCTACAAGTGAACGACCACATTCAAGTAGTTTTCCGGTGAGGTACAACCTCTGCTGATTTGGTGGAATACCTTCCATGTCATGAATCTTGGCCTTCAAATCGTCAATCGTATCTAAAATATCAAACTCGAGTGTGATGGTGTTGCCTGTTGGGGTTTTTAGGAAGATCTGCATCAATAATTACAACAAACAATATAGGTAATAGACAAAAAAATAAAAAACAGGCTAAGCCTATTGATTTCATAAAAAAAAAACACACCTAATCTATCAAGGAATTGAAGAAGATGTACAAAAATCGAAACTTCTTTTGAGAAGATAAATCGTAATTGAAAGAGAAAATTGAACATCAATACAAAACTTGAGAAGATGCTTTTACCTTGGAGAATGTGGTTGGGTGGGGCCATAGTGTTCTTCTAGGGAAGGCAGGAAGATTGTTTTGGCCCTTATAGGGGAACGCATCGCATGGCGGCTCTACTGAACTTGTGAAACAAAAATGCTACACTCACATTAAATTTCAGATCTAATATGTCCTGATTTATAATTTTTGTGGGTCTCGTATAGATCCTATTATATCTTGAACTTTGATTATTGTGGGTCCCGTATAAGTCCTATGTAGGATCTATATTGAGTCCACTGAAACCAAGAGCTATGATTATTGGGAGTGAAATTTTGTATAGAATTTGGTGTGGGTGTAACATTACTCTGTTCTTTGATGACCTTCCTTCCTCGGATCATCTAAATGGTTGGCTTAAACTCAAATCTCACATTCAAATTTGATATAAACAAAAAAGGGTTAATAACACCTACCACCCCCTAGATTTGACCTGAGAATACTTACCTCCCTCAAGTTTGAAGGAACAACACTTCCCCCCTGAGCTTTTATTAGTCATACAAACCTCCTTTCTGTTTATTGAATAGTATTTGGTTTATTAAAATATACTTAAACTACCCTTACCCGTGGAATTTAAATCAAAAGTCCTTTAAAATAGACTTTTATAGCTAGTATTAGGTCCAAACCGTTTTTTATTTTTATTTTTATTTTTTATTTTTTTATTTCAGTGAAAAGTTCACATGTTATAAAAGTTATGTGAAATTTCATCTAACTTTGTAAAAAAAAACTAGTTATGTAAAATTTCACATAATTTTTAAAATATAGGGATTTGATCCGATTATTTTGCAATAGTCATTGAGTTTTGACCAAAATAATAAGCAAATTGCCCTTTAAACTTAATAAGTCTAAACTGAGGAACTTTTTAAAAATTTCTAATGTTTAAAAGATAGAAATGACCTTGGGACTGACATATAGACCCATCTCTTCCTCTTTGAATTGAAAATTACATAAATTTTAAAACGATTTATACGAGAAGACATGAAGAAAAAGAAAATCATGATTTTGGAAAAAAAGTTGATGTGTTTCAAAGGATCGTCAAAATATTGTCATGAAAATTTCTGAAAACTTTAAAGAATTATGGAAATTGTTCAAAGGATTTTAGAAATAATTTTTATAGAATCATGAAAATTGTAAAATTTGTACGGGCATGTTTGGTAGACCGGAATGATCCTCGGAATGGAACGGTCATTCTCAGGTTCATTCCATTACCATGTTTGGCATGATCAAATAGAATGGAATGATCATTCCTTTTTGGAATGGGATTCCTACTGAAGTAGGAATATGCATTCATTTTCAAAACCTGCCCATTCCATTCCCAATGGAATTACTCAATATGGTAATGTCAACTTTTCTAACTTTCCTTTTTCTTTATTTAACCTTGATATGGTAATGTTCTTTGACTAAAATAAATATTTTGAATATTCAATTAAAGTTTAATATCATTCTGCGATAAAAAAAAAGTTTAATGTCATTCCATTCCTAGGTATGTAGCCAAACACATGAATAAAATGGTCATTCCTCTTCCATTCATGTTTCATTCCATTCCTGAACTCATTCCATTAATTCCCAACTCATTTCATTACTGCGTACCAAACATGCCCTAAGTACCTAGCAGATGGGCTCTTTAGATATTTTGTAAATACTTATAATTATTTTTTTAATTAATTTTGAGGGCTAGATTATAATTTTACCACAGCAAGGGGGAGTGTTATTCTTAAACATGAGGGGGATAACTATTCTCTAGTCAAACCTCATGGGTGGTAGGTGATATTAGCCCCCAAAAAAATTATGTGTACTTCGTATCATTATATTTTCTGTATTACTTTTCAATGTAGCTCAACTCTAATTGTTCTACCATCAACCAAGCTTAAAAAATAATAAGTTATCAATCGCTATGTTCGAAAATTGGTGCGATTTGGTCTCAAGAAAGGAAAGTTTGCCCTGCGTTTCATTGGACCATTTGAGATATTGGATCGTGTAGGAAAAGTGACTTATCGACTCGCACTACCACCAAGGATGTCTGGTTCACAATGTATTTCATGTTAGTATGTTAAGGAAATACATATGAGCTCCCTCATATGTGGTTAGTTTTGATGACATCGAGACGAGCCATAACGTTTCCTAAAAGCATAGGCTTGTGAAAATTTTAGATCAGAGTATTAAGAAGTTGAGGAGGAAGAACATCCCCTTGGTGAAAGTCCAATGGAACTACCATGACGCGAACGAAGCCTCGTAGAAAGTTGAAACTCATATGAGGAAGAAGTATCCGGAGTTGTTTCATGACTAGTTAGTCTAGATTTCGAAGCGAAATCCTGTTTAAGGGGGGAAGGATGTAACAACCTATATTTTCATTTATTTGCTAAATGTAATTTCAATATTATATTCCTATTACTTGTTTGATTTAATAGAAATTCTTTATTTGGGGTCAAACCGTAATTTTTATAAATTAACGAATACCTGTGATGAATTTCACAACTGTATTTCCAAGACGGTGAAAATATTTATTTTCAATTCAAACTGTATTTTTTATACAATCGGAAAATTATTTCCTTCGTTAATATAATTTTTCTGTATTTTCGTGGTAACCACCGCGCCGCCAAAATACCAGTTTATGAAGGAAAACTGTTCGCGCCGCAATTGGACTCCCATAGATTTGGGAATCTCTGTCAAATCACACGTAACATATGCTTTATGTTCATTTAAATTAACCAATCATTGTGTTAGGGCTTGTTTGGATAATACAATTGTGTGTGTGTTAATTTATGAGCATATATAAGCCAATTACCCAAACGACACCTAATGTGACCCCTAGCTTAGCTATAAGATCTCTACAAGTTGAATTGTAGATTATATACGTATGTATCATCTGTGTATATCACTCATATATGTTGTATATATGTATAATTGATAATTAATCAACTTGTAGAGTGAGATTCAAGAGATTTGGAGCCCACGTTCTCAAATTATATATACATACACTCATTCTGTCATTTGCGAGGAGGAGATATTGAAGAAACACAGAGAGAATACAGAAAGGGAGTTCTGAGCTATAATTTTACAGAAATTTTAGCGAGAGAGAGAGAGAAAGGGAGAGCTTGAGAACTCCATAGCTAAAGCTTGCAATTGGGTTTTCTTATTTTGATTTCTTTCTCAAAAAACACACCATCTTCTATCACAGTGAGCATTACTAACTCACTTAGAATGTAATCCATGTTTTACTTACTGTTTTTGTAGTTAGGATTGTGAAACACCATTATTGATTTTGTTCATGAAGTTCATAACTTGAAAATGTGATTTTATGAAACTTAACCAAAATGAGTTTTGTTAGATAATTATGAAATATTACAGTTCATAGAAGCTATGGTTAAAATTATAGAGCCTAATTATCTTGTATCATAAAGTATATTAGAAAAAGAAATTTGCCACATCTCGATTTTTCGTAAAATCCGAGAGCTGCGATTCGAATTGGTTAAATCTGATCGCATATTCGCGATCCTTGCAGAAAAACGAAGAGGACCATATATTATATGTCAGGTTTAAGTTCGGAATTGAAAATAGGTCAAAACTAGTCCAGAAAATCAAAGCAGGGGAGAAACTGATGAAGAAGACGACTCTGTGATAATTTGCACATGCGATTCACGCGAGCGACTCGCTCGCACGACCTGGGAAATTTTCACTATTCTGGAAATTTTAAAAGAAAATCGAAAAAATACACATATCGCACGCACGCCCCGCGCGAGCGACATCTCGCGTAAGCGACCCGTTCGCCCGACTGGGCATTTTTATGCTTTCTGTCTGTTTTGCATAAGGAACTGTTCGGAAGAGTTTTTAAAGGTTTTTAAAGCACTGCTTGGAAAATAGGTTATCTCAGAATCTGTTTTTAAAAGATTAAGTTAAAGACTTGATTTTCTAGTACGTTCTGTTAGTAGTTACCTTCCCTGTTTAAAGTCATGTGACATACATGTTTGAGTCAAGTTGACATGCATTGTGTGTGATGGTGAGTTGAGAAGAGTCGAGAGTGTGAGTTATGCTTCGTGGCGACCTTAATTATCCTAGGCCGACTCGGATACGGCAGGTTAATTAGGAATGATTGAGCCCAGGTCAACTAGGATACGGTAGGCCAATCAGCGGTATGTTAGAGCCTCAATTATCCTAGACCGACTCGGATATGGCAGGTTAATTAAGAGGGATTGAGCCCAGGTCGACTCGGATACGGCAGGCCAGTTCGATCGTGCCCAGGCCGACTCGGATACGGTAGACCAATCAAGTTATTATTACCTTGAATGTCTAGATACGTCCAGGCCGACTCGGATACAGTAGACATATCGACAGACGTTCTAAACCTAACGGCCGTGGGCCGGTGGTTCAGGAGAACCATTTGTGTTGGGTTTCGTAGTCGAGGTAAAAGAGTCAGTGAGATGAGAGGGTTGTATTGTTTCATGAACGGTCATATGTTATATTAATTGAATATTATTATGTTGATCTTTTGTTTATTTTTAGATACGAATTCACTCATGTATTCCTAACATGTTGAATAATAAACCTGTGAAACGGAAATGGTGAGGAAGTATGTTTTACATTACAAGCATGTGTTTTTAATACTCACCAGCTTCTTGAAGCTGAGCGTTGATACGCCCTGGACATTTATGTCTAGGGTTTTCAGGTTATGATCAAGATGGACAATACGATTATGCAAATTGAGAACAACTACTCGTGAAGCGAAGTGTTTTAAATTGTGCTTTTGTTTATAACCAAACTTGTAATAAGGGTTGATGTAATAGATATTAAATATTTTTTTTGCAAGGCGGGTAGTGGCTTAAGATTCCTATGTGATGTAAGAAGTATTGATGATGCGGTTAAGAACAAGAAGAGTAAGACAAATAAAGTTTGAGTGTGGTTCGGCCCCGTTAACTAGGAGACCTACGTCCATGTGTGTGTCGGAGCACTTGCACTAACAAATCACCGGTGGCCCTTGGTGAACCAACAAGGAGGGCTATACTACTAGAGATCGGCCTATTATATGCGTGTGGGTGTTATGTATTGCTATTCTATGGATTAGAATGCGATCCCCTATGAGCGGTCCCTTTTATAGATGCAAGAGACCATTCGTACAAGGTAAGTGAGCTAATTAGGAAGCTCAACCTATTTACAATTGATTAACACAAATCATGGGGGTTTCCGAATTGGATTAGGAAACAACTTGCACTTTTCCTTAGTCTTCTAGCTGGGATAGGAAACTATTTGGAATCTTGTGGTGCAAGTCATGAGACACGCCCGGGCTGCATTTACTGGTCGGTGAACCCGTACTGTACTCCCGAGCTATGAGCCCAGACCGGGTGGTCTTGGCCGAACGGCCCGGGATGGCTGAATAGCAGGTGCCCTTTCCGGATGAGTCGGCATCTCCTTGCTGAGGTGGCGATCCGACTTTGAGCTGATATTTTTGTACCTATCAGCTGCCCCCCCATTTTCAAGACTAATGTGATGCTCTATCAGATGAGGCTTGAAAATACGTGCTACTCGGTAGACCAGTCGAGAAACTCGCCCGAGATATTGCTCGGGATCGGGCTCACCGCCTTGGTCAGTCGGGGGTTAGACCGAATGGTGTCCTGGGGAACCTGGGGTCGGTAGCTGCCATGTGTCAAGGAGTGATTGGTCTAGTCAGGATCCAACAAGATCGGTGTGAGTGTAACCGAACAATCGCATCGCAACTGGACAGTCACGTCGTGTATTTAATGCGTGCGCCTTTTGAGGCGTCACTTCACATGCCCGAGGTGACAGCTGTCAGACGATTTAGGCGGGAAAATTTCCTGGCCATTGGATCTGATTTGATCTGAACCGTACATGCTTCATATATAAAGGGTACTTGCGCATTTCTTCCATTCCTGATGTACAGAGATAGAGATTACCGAGCGGTGTAAGAGAAAAAAGCTAGCGGTCAAGCTTCCCGAGCTCTTTTCTGTGCTTAATTCTTGTAAGTCTTCACCTCTCCAGCCTTGTAATTCTTTGCAATTTTCTCTCCTTCTCTTCTTTTCATTCCCGAGTGAGGTTGGAGAATAGGAATCCGTTAGGGCTTGCGAGGGAGTGGGACTTTTTCTTTCTTAGGTTCATTTCCCTCTTCAAATCAAGTAGCGCAACAGGGCAATTGAACTGATCAGGTTGTCCCGGGGTAGTTCTGATCGAGTGCCACCTTACTCTGAAGACCTTGTATACTTTGCCTTTTAGGCTCGTAACCTTGCCTCCTCTGTATCTCAGACTTGGAGTCCCTGACCCCTACCCAGGTCGCCGGTTGTTCCCCCATCCAATCACAGGAGCCTTAGAGATGTGCCATCTGGATTTGACTCATCTTCCCGATCGGAGGACGAGCAATCACGGTCAGGGACCCCGGACACAAGTTTAGACCCACCTTCTGCGACCCCGTCTAACTAGCACAACGAGGATAGGATCCCCATCTGGGTGTCGGATGATGAGGCGGGCCAGGAGACCCCAATAGCCTCCTTCTCTCGGGGCTCAGGCGATGAAGCGCCGGCCCCGAGCAGTCCTGAAGTGGCGTTCGCCTGTGAGTTTATTCCTTCCAGCATACGTACCCAAGACCTTCGTCGGATTAGGGATAGGTACGCCATTCCTGACCACTGTTCCTTGGTCGTACACGCCGGCGGGGCTCACATCCGCCAACCAGGTTAATTTACTCTCTCTGTGGATGTCCTCATGGCTGGCTTCCGTATCCCCCTCCATCCGGTCGCCCGGGATGTTTTGATCTACCTGGGGATCGCTGCCGAGCAGTTAGTCCTGGATGGTTGAAGGTTCCTGATGGGGTCCATCTCTCTTTGGCCCCAAGTCTTCGGGTACGAACTCACCCTTCAAGAGTTCTTGTGGACCCACCGACCGTTCCTTATACATGGGGAGGTCGAATTCTTCTCTCTAGGGGCCCAGCATGGGAGAAAAATCATCATCAATTGCCCGAGCAACAACAAGGGGTAGAAGAACAAGTTCTTCCAAGTGTCCACCCCCGGGCTCTGTGAGGAGGCCCCAGGAATCCAGCTAAGGACTTCCTGGGCGAGGGAGCTGAGGAGTAAGCCCGTCCTGCATCTCATTTTTGCTTTCCCTCACTTTTACTATAATCCTGGGACTAACTGTTTTGTGCTTGGTTTTGTAGTGGGGTCAGTTGATCCATCGAGCATCCCCGGAGAGTGCCAGAATAGGATCAAGTGCTTAGCGAACCTGCCTACAAACGTCTAGAACGTGCTGACCCGGTTGGGAGGTCAGAAGGTAACTTACGATCCAGATCAGTCCGTTGAAGCCCCTGTTTTTCCTCCAATCATCCCTGGTAAGCTTTCGGGCGAATTCCTTAGCCTCGACTATTTTTTATTATTTTTTCGATTGCTAACCGCATGATCTTTCCCTTCGCAGAAATGGGTCCCAATAGAGATCTGGAGTTGTTGAGGGCCAGACAACCCTTAACCGCCACGCGGATGGTGAAGAGAGAGAAAAGACCGGCCGTAAAGGCCGCGGGTGGCGATCGGCAGCTGAGGCACGGGCTGGCGACTCACTAGGACCCAGGGGAGACGTCTGTTCCCCGAGTGGTAGTGGTGCAGGACACCGCTCCCAGGGTGGATCCACCATCCGGGATACGGCTGGGAGAATCAGCGAAAATCTGGGAGAGGGTCAGGCCGGGTCTTCTCCCGAGCCAGGTGGAGATGTGTGCCAACATGTCTCCCCAGGCTTTCCAGGGGTGGCTTTGAAGCCTCTCCCACTTTGTAAGTACTTCCTCTGCCTCATTCTTTGTTCTTTCACCTTTGTGTTAATAACTAATTGGTTTACTCTTGCTTTTTGCAGGTTGGCTGCATGGCCGCTGGAGCCGAATCCTTCCTACCCTCTCTGGTCCGGAGGGCCATAGCTGTTGAAGCTGCACTGTCTAAGGAGTGGGCAGCATTAGAGGCTAAGGAGACTGCCTTGGCTATGGACATGGACACGGACAAGGTCAAGGGCTTGGCTCTAGGCCTGGGTACAACACAGGCGGAGTTGGCGACCGAGGAGGCCTTCGACAATGGCTTCTTTCAGGGCTATAAGGACCTGAAAAGAAGGTTGGCCCAAGACCACCCCAAGTGGGACATCTCGTCTTACAAAGGGATGGACTTGGACTACTGGGATGTGGGGCCCACCGCTGCTGAAGGTACTGCTGCTCCGGGTGGGGATACTGCCCCGGGAGGGGAGGCTGGAGAGACTGAGGAGGTGGTCGTCATGGACGACGCTTAGCTCCTGAACTTGTATCTGTCCTTTACATGTATTGTTGTTTTTTTTTTCGGGAGGCTGCTATAATTGCCCCCCAAACGTTGTACATTTTTTTTTTCAGTAATGAAAAGGCCTTCTGAGGCCGCCTTTTGCATCAACTGTTTGTATTCTCGTACTTGTATGCCTGTGTTTATAATTGCCTGTGTCCGATCGGTTGTGAGCCTTGCCAAAATCTTGCCTTACCAAAAGCTTTAGGACTGTGACCGGTGGGGAGCACTTGGTCTTCTAGGGACCCGTACTTTGAAGGTCCCGTCCGGTATAGTGTAGGATTTAGGTCTTGTTACTGTCCGGACGGTTTCTCTGGGCACTGTAGGTACTTAGGAATGTTTTAGAATTCCAAGCCCTGTTAGTGCTCGGTGTGATTTTCTATTTCAGTCCAGTATCCCTTTGCCCCCCAAACGTTTGCTAAGGTAGGCGTCTGTAGAGGGAGTGACCGTAGGGAACCGACCTGGAACATTTGTAGTTCTAGAGTCTTTTGAAGTTTGCTATCATTAGCCACCTAGGGGAATTTGCTCCCATCATCGGTTATGGACCTAATCGAAACCAGTGCCTCGGATGTGACCCCGAGATCTTATACCTCGGGTTTGATTTCGAGGTCTTTTGTGCCCCGGGTGTGATCCCGAGGTCTTATGCGCCTCGGGTGTGATCCCGAGGTCTTTTGTGCCTCGGGTGTGATCCCGAGGTCTTTTGTTCACGGAATACTGGTAGTGAACATTATTTGCAACAAAACAAAAATCTTTATTTCTTTCCATAAAAATTTCTCGAGAAGAGCTACAAATTTCCAAACCAATGCTAATCCGTTCTTATCCATGCGTCATTGAAAGTACTTGCAAAGATGCTGTACATTCCAAGGGTGAGACAGGTCCTGGCCGTCTAGGGTCTGTAACCAGTAGGTTCTCGGGCGATTGACTCAGGTAACCCAGTCGGGTCCTTCCCAGTTTGGACCCAACTTCCCATGACTCGCTACTTATAGGCCGCAACTTTCAGGTATGCCCAGTCCCTTTTTTCTTCTATGAGGTCGAGTTCTCCTCAAAGGGCTTCCTCGTTGCCTTGCTCGCTAAAGTTGGCCACCCGGTATGTTGGTAGTCCAAGTTCTGTGGGGACCACTGCCTCGAAGCCATATGTCAGTGAAAACGGGGTCTCCACAGTGGCTGCTCGGGGTGTAGTACGATAAGCCCACAGGAGGGTCGGTAGCTCCTCTGCCCACAATCCCTTAGCATTTTCAAGCCTGGTTTTGATGGATTGCAGGATTGTTCGATTCGTTACTTCGGCTTGGCCATTGGCTTGAGGATGCTCGGGGGAAGAGTAGTGATTTGATATCCCGTAACCCAAGCAGAACTGCCTAAATACCGGTGTGTCAAACTGCCTTCCGTTGTCGCTGACCAGTACCCAGGGTATGCTGAACCTGCTGAGGATGTTCCTTTCAATGAAACTATCTATCTTTTTCTAGGTGATCGTTGCCAAGGGCTCGGCTTATGCCCACTTAGTGAAATAGTCCACAGCAATGACAACGAATTTGACCTGGCCTTTAGCCATGGGTATGGGTCCGACTATGTCGATGCCCCACTGGGAAACGACTAGGGACTGAGAATTAGGGTTTGGAATTCTCCCGGGCGGTTGATCATAGGTGAATATCTCTGACACTTGTCACATCGCTTGACATACTCTTGGGAATCCCGACCCATCGTTGGCCAGTAATAGCCTTACAGCAGGGCCTTGTGGGAGAGTGCCCGACCTCCAACGTGGTTTTCGCACACCCTCTCATGGATGTCGTATAAGATTCCTTGGACCTGGATAGGGTGGATGCACCGGAGATAGGGGATAGAGAACCCCTTCTTATAGAGCATGCCATCGATGAGGTGATATCTGGCCGCTCGGTAATTTACTCGTCGGGCTTCATCTTTTCGGTCCAGTAAAACACCAGTTATGAGGAACATCATGATCGGATCCATCTAGCTGGGCCCTAAAGCGACTGGATCGACCTCCATGCTTCATGAGTTGGCTACACTGGGCTTGGATAAGTATTTTATCCTAATCCCGGGTGGGTCTGACTTAGAGGATAAAGTAAGGCAGGCTAACCGGTCGACCCTTGTGTTCTCCTCTCTCGGGATCTGTCTGATTAAGAAACCTTTAAGCTGTTTGGTGATTGACCTGACCAGGGCCAAGTAGGCCACCCTGTTGTTTTCCCAGGCCTCATATTCCTAGTTGACTTGATTGACTACGAGATGGGAGTCGCTATACCCTTGGATTTCCTGTGCGCCCATTAAAGTAGCCAACTGCAGCCCAACTAACAATGCCTCATACTCAGCTTCATTGTTAGAGGCCTGAAACCCGAACCTCAGTGCATACTCTAGCTGGATCCCATCAGGCGTGGTTAGGATAAATCCCTGCCACGCTGCCTTGTTTGTTGGAAGACCTGTCCACATAAAGTGTCCAGGACGGGGTGTAAGGCTATAGACCGGACGATAATTCAGGCGGGTTCAGCTCTTCAACTGGATCTTCTGGATATGTGAATTCCAGGAGAAAGTCTGCCACTGCCTGCCCTTTAATTACTGTCCAGGGTCGGTAGACTACTTCAAATTCTTCCAGCTCTAATGCCCACTTGATGAGCCTTCCAGACGTCTCGAGCCTGTTTAGAATCTGACAGAGAGGTTGATCCGTGAGGACCACGATAACATGAGCTTGAAAGTACCGGCGGAGCCTCCGGGCAAAGGTGACAAGGGCGAAAGCAAGATTCTCGATGTGGGAGTATCGACTCTCTGCGCCTTGAAGTGCCCGACTTGTGTAATAAACCGGGAATTGTATCCCGTGCTCCTCTTTGACCAGCGCTGAACTCACCACCGAAGGCGATACTGCCAAGTATAAGAACAGCTCCTCCATTGGTATGGGCAGAGCAGAGGAGGCGATGTCAGGTATTTCTTGAGGTCTTGAAATGCCTCTTCACACTCTTTTGACCACTGGAAGGCTTTGTGGAGGATTTTGAAAAATGGCACCGATTAGTAGCTCGGGAGACGAATCTGTTCAAGGCTGCCACCCGTCTGGCCAACCCCACCGACTGACCAGATGACCCAGGAACTTTTCGGACGAGACGCTAAATGTGCACTTAGCCGGGTTCAACCTCATCCGGAACTTTCTAAAAATGCTGAAGGCCCCGGCTAGGTGTTCAAGATGGTCGGACTCATCTCAGCTTTTGACCAGGAGTTCGTCAACATATACCTCCATCGTCTTGCCGATCAGATCCTTGAACATATGGTTGACCAGGAATTGATAGGTTGCCCCAGCATTTTTGAGGCCGAAAGGCATCACTTTGTAGCAATACGTCCCCTGGTCGGTGATGAAAGATGTCTTCTCTTCATCTCCAGGATACATTCTGATCTGGTTATATTCCGAGTAGGCATCCATGAAAGAGAGGAGTGAGTGACCGACATTGGTGTCCATGAGGAGGTCTATCCTGGGGAGTGGATAGCAGTCCTAGGGGCATGCCTTGCTCAAGTTAGTGAAGTCCACACACATTCTCCACTTTTCGTTGCTTTTCTTGACTAGTACCACGTTGGCTACCAGTCGGGATAGCGAACTTCTCTGATCGACCTCGCCTTGAGGAGCTTTTCGATTTCCTCGCACACTGCCGCTTGTCTTTCGGGAGCCATGCCCCTTCTCTTCTGCTTGACCGGCTGGGAACTTAGGTCAACGTTGAGACGGTAGGACATGACCCAGGGATCTAATCCTGGCATATCTTCGTGGCACCAGGCGAAGATGTCTTGGCTCTCTCTTAGGAACTGGATTAACTTTTCTTTGAGACCTGGTTCCAGTAGAGTGCCACTGCTGATGGACCGATCGGGGAAATCGGGGTTCAGAAACCACTTAATTTAGTTACTCCACCGGGCTTACTCCGTCCTTGGCATCCCTTGGGTCCATCTCCTGGATGTTCAGTGTTTCTGCAATGGCCTCTCTGCGCAGGGAGCTAACGTAAAAACTCTGGGCGGTTGCTTGATCTCCTCTCAGGCTTCTCGGACCCTGGGGGGTCAGGAAATTGACCACCAGGCTGTATGTTAACACAACCGCCTTGTCCTTATTGAGCGTTGGTCTTCCTAGGATGACGTTGCATGCAGATGGATTCTCTACGACCACAAAGTTTGCCATCGCTGAGACTTGCTGTGGGTAGCTTACCATCAAGACTAGCAGCTCGATCATCCCGAGAGGTTGTGTGCTCGAACTGTTGAACCCAACCAAGGGGGTGGCCACCAATCAGAGCCTGTCCCTTGGTATCCCAAACTGATCAAAGGCTGAGGCGAACAAAATATCTGACGAGCTGCCTGTGTCCACTAGTACCCTCTTTACCATATAATTAGCTATGGAGAGTGTCACCACCATCGGATTGTCGTGGGGGCGGTGCAGGTCCTTAACATCGTCGGATGAGAACGTCAGCACATCTGTCGGTGGGGAATTGGCTGGTTGGACATGCATGACATCTGCTCGGGACGCCTGAGAATGCCTCTTTCTGGCTGACTGCGAGTCCCCTCCGCCTGATGTTCCTCCAGAGATTACGTTGATATGGCTGAGGGGTTGTTGCTTCTCGAGAGCTCAGGCGTCTGGCCGAGGTCATCTGTCCTTAGTGACAAACTTGGCGAGGTGACCCTGTTCAATCAGTTTCTCGATGGCAATCTTTAGCTTAAAGCAGTCCTCGGTGTCGTGACCATGATCTTTATGGTACCGGAAATATTTGTCCTGATTTCTCTTCTCGGGCGGTCTCCTCAGCTTTGTTGGTTGCTTGAGCAACCTCTGAGCCTCGAAGGCGGTCATGACTTCCTGGATAGGCCGGGAAAGGGTGTGAAGGCGATCTGGGCCTGATCCCGACCACCTCATTGCAGATCTTGCTTCAGTTTCTTTCCCGAGCCCTTCTCAGAACCTTCGCATTTCTGTTTGGATTTTGGGGACTCATCCCCCACGAAGCTGGCACGTTTAGACTTCAGGAACTTGTCGGTATCAGTGTACTTTTCCACCCTCTCCGAGAGTTCTACCATAGTGGTTTGTCGGTTATGGTGAAACGACGTGGCCACCTTGGTGTTCTGAACTCCCAATCAGAAGGTGGTGATTGTAACTGCCTCGTTCAGGTCATGGATCTGGAGCTTTTGCTAGTTGAACCGATCGATATATTCCTTTAGGGACTCTCCCTTTTGCTGCTTGACAGTAAGTAGCTGGAGGTCTTGTTGTGGCCTGCCAAGCATTCTTACGAACTGGCTGACAAAGAGCTTGCTGAGTTCTTTAAAGTCGTTGACTGATCGGGGCTTCAAGGAGTGGAACCACTACTCTGACGGCCCCCTTAGAGTGCTAGGGAAATCCAATCAATACAGCTCGTTGGCGTTAGTGGCCAATGCCATCTGAGCCTTGTATGTCCTAACATGGTCAATCGGCTACCTGAGCCGTCGTACGAGTCAAGATGAGGTTGCTTGAACTTGGGAGGGATGGCGAACCCTGTAATCCGTTCGGTAAATGGTGACTCAGTCTCAGTGTTGGTGTAATTGTGACCTGGCTTCCTTAATCTTTCGATCTGCTTTTCCAAGTCATTGATTCGGGCCTCTACGTCCTCCCGATCGCCATCGCGCCTGAGCTCGGTACGCTTGGTGTTGCGTGCAGGCTCGGTACGGTACAATCGTGTGCCTAAGATTAATCGTGTGCAAAGTGCACTGTCTTCAGGGACAGGGCTCGGCTCTGGTTACAATTAATCGTGTGCCTAAGATTGCTTCAGCTCCTGACCGAGCGGTCCTGGACTGATTCTTGGGCCTGTCGCTCTTGCCCTTCCTCTTTGGCAGTGCGTCTGTTGTTGATGATGTCTCGAGCATCCTCCGTGCAATTTTCACTGGCCCGGGCAAGTTGCCTGGTTCGTATAGGATCCCGGCCACGCTCATCGTTTCTGATCCGCTCAACCTCCTGGGGAGACGTCGGCACAGTATAGGCACGCCGTCTGGTACGCTGGGGTTCCCGAGCTGCACCTCGGTCTGCGGGGGCTTGTTCTGTCAGGCCAGTAGAGCCTCGATTTGTCGCTGGGTCTGGCGCTGGCCCTCCAGAAGTTGCTCCAGCGCCGTAGTGACTTGCTCAGGAGTCTTGGAGGCCACTGACTGGCCGGCCGGTGGATCCGTTTGGCCGGCCACTGACTGGCCGGCCGGTGGATCATTTGGTCAATTTGAAGCTTGTCGTTATCTTTACCTGGGCAACTCTACAAATCATGTCATTGTTTTTATAATTTTGCAATTTTTTGGGACATTGACATGTTACTGTCCTTGCAAAAACATTTTTTATTTAATGATATGTCACTGTCTTTAGCTCGGACAGTATTGTAAAGGAAGTATCATCTATAAATTGGCCATAATTTTGTGATTATTTATTCAATTTGAAGCATGTCACTGTCTCACTACAATAAAAATGGGTTTTTGCAAAGAAAAAGTTCCTTGCTAAAGGTCACAATTTCGTTTCAAAACCCTTTTGCAAGGAAAATTTTTCATAGCTCAATTCCTTGCAGAAACTTCCTCTCTAAAGCTTCTAGCAACGAAAACAAATTTCCTTGCAAATTCTTATATTAGGCAAGGAAAGTTTTTCCTTACTAGTGCCCAGGTTTTTCGTTGCTAAATGCCTAATTTCTTGCAAAAAACCTGTCTTTGTGTTGTAATTTGGACAATTGGCAAGGAAAAAATTTCGTTGCTAAATATCCAAGTCTAAGGCAAGAAAATATGTTCCTTGCTAAAAGCCATTTTTAGCAAGGAATATGATTTTCTTGCAAATAATATTAACATAAGGGAATGAAATAATTTCCTTGCTAAAGCAGACTTTTAGCAAGGCAAAATTAGTTCCTTGCCAATTAAATGACTCTAAGACAAGGAAATAATTTCCTTGCAAAATGTTATTTTTAGCAACGAAAATATGGTTCCTTGCCCATTTTGTTATCTTAAAAGTAATCCCAACAATACCTGTGCAATCCAATATTTATTTTTAATCCTGTAATATTTCAAAACCTGTTCAATTTATAAATATAGAATAATCCAAACTTGTCCAACATAAAATGATATTAAACATCACATCCAACATTACACAAGTTTGATATATCCGAAAAATACATAATCGGTCACAAAAGAATTCTTTTCCTTGCTAGAAGTATTTTCACAAATACTTGCTTGACTTTTGGCAAGGAATAATAATTTCGTTGCCAAAAACATACTTTTAGCAAGAAATTTCATTTTCCTTGCTAAAAACAGGTATTAGTAAGGAACGCATTTCCTTGCTAGAAGTATTCTCACAAATATTTGCTTAACTTTAGGCAAGGAATAATAATTTCGTTGCCAAAAATATACTTTTAGCAAGGAATATCATTTTCCTTGCTAAAAACAGGTATTAAAGGAACGCATTTCCTTGCTAGAAGTATTCTCACAAATACTTGCTTAACTTTACGCAAGGAATAATAATTTCGTTGCCAAAAATATACTTTTTGCAAGGAATATCATTTTCTTTGCTAAAAACAAGTATTAGTAAGGAACGCATTTCCTTGCTAGAAGTATTCTCACAATTACTTGCTTAACTTTAGGCGAGGAAAAATAATTTTGTTGCCAAAAACATACTTTTAGCAAGGAATATCATTTTCCTTGCTAAAAACAGGTATTATTAAGGAACGCATTTCCTTGCTAGAAGTATTCTCACAAATACTTACTTAACTTTAGGCAAGGAAAAATAATTTCATTGCCAAAAACATACTTTAAGCAAGGAATTTGATTTTTCGTTGCCAAATAATTCACTTTAGGCAAGGGAAATTGTATTTCTTTGCCAAGTACTTTATTTTTAGCAAGAAAATATCATTTTCCTTGCCTAATGTGTTTGTCTTGCAGCCTTTGGGCAACAAAATCAAATTTCCTTGCAATTACTATACTTTTAGCAAGAAAATTTAACTTTCCTTGCCAAGCTTCCTTGCAAAACCCCATTTTTGTTGTAGTGTCTTTACCTGGGCAACACTACAAAGCATGACACTCACTTTTTTTTTTCTTACGAGTATATAAATTTTTAGGGAATTGCTATGTACACTCGTGTATTTGCTATGTACTCCCAAATTCCTTTATTCTAATTATTTTTTCTTCTAAAAATCCGCACTTTTGTAAAGTTGAGCGGTGTACATAGCAATTCTCAATTTTATTGAAAACCGATTTATAGTTTGAAAGTTATAGTATTTTAAAGGTGGGAAAAATGTTTTGGAAAGTTGCTGAAAATAAGGGGAGAGACAAGTTAATAACATCTTACAGTTTTTTTGGTCCAAAAAAAACTCAAGGCCTTTTGGCATGCAAAACAAAGGGCGTGAACCTATTGGATATTTTGGTACATATTAGGGAGCTCTGGCCAGTCACAAGGGGGAGAGTCTCTCCCCCATGGGGTTTTGCATTATTAGGGGTAGGCAAATAGTTCAGTTAACCGAAATTCGAAACGAACCGAACTAAAATTTTCATTTCAGTTCAGTTAATTCAGTTTTCAGTTCAGTTTCAAACCGAGCTATATTTTTTTTTTCAGTTGCACTGTCCCAAATCGAACCGAACCGAAAAACCGAATTTTTTTTTAAGTTAATATATTGTTAATATATTTTTATATACAACTATATATATTACAAAAATATAAGTATATTATATATAAGTAAATATAAACATATGTTTTCTTTGTAATATGAAAGAAAAATGGGAAAAAAACATATAAAAAAGTTGTGAAAATGAAAAAAAAAAGAAAAAAGAAAAGGAAGTATAGTCTTTTTTAAAAGTCAGTTAACCGAATTTTCACACCGAATCGAACTGAACCGATTTGACCAAAACCGAACCGAACCGAAATATATTTCAGTTCAGTTTCAGTTCCCATTTCTCTAAACCGAACCGAACAAAACCGAACGGAATTTGTCCAAACCGAACCAAACCGACTGAATGCCCACCCCCAAATTCTCATTCACATATAAATAAAACAGTTGCCTTTCCAAAAAAAAAAAAACTATAGGCCACTTAGGCAACCGCCTAAGGCCACCAATAAGTAAGGGTTCCAAAATTTTTATATCGATCAAGCATTTTCATCAAATGCACGTTTGAGGATAGAATTGCTCAAACCTATGAGCCCTAGCCCTTTCTTTTTAGTTCGTGCCTATGGACACAGGCAATTAATATGCCTCTCTAATTGATCCTACGCATATGAGAACACGACCTCTCCAACTGATCCACCTTCGCACCCTAGGCGGTAATCTGGGTTAGACACGCTATCCAAGCGATCTAAACCCTGCGTGATCCCTCCAATCATGTCCTAAAATGGATCAGAAGCTACAGCATCCGCAAAAGAGGTAGAGGATAAGGCCAGGGTGGGAGCCAACAAAGGGCGTGGGTGGGCCCAGCCCCCCTGGATTTTTTAAAATTATACTTTTAGCCTAGATATTTTATGAGTTTTAGAAATAGTCCCCTCGGAAATTTTAAAAGACATACTATAATGTTTAAGTTTAACCAAATAGACCCAGATTATATTTTCAGACATCACATTTCAAAATTAAAAATCACATATTTTACCCAAAAATAAGGTGTAAAAATAATTCTACATCTTTCTTCCTCTTTTAATATTTTTTGTCTTCTATATCAAGACCAAAAGAGACCCACTTTCTCTTTTTTGTTGTAACATAAAATCAATTCTACATATAATTATGTACGAGTACACCCAAAAAATTTTAAAAAATGGCCAAACTTACCATATAGCCTAACCCCCAAACTCCCGGAGACGTCGGGCCGAGCTTTTGCGACATCCCGCCCAAATCCAGGACGTTTCTCCACTAGGTTGAGAGTGGATTCATTTGGGATATTGTAGTCCGCTAGGGTCCGATCGTCTTCTAATTTCACTCCATCGAAGAGTAGACATTGCTGATCCATAGGAATCAGTCCACTGTCAGGAATTTTGGACTTAACATTGTTGACTGTATCAGAGCTCTCAACCTTCAAAGTGATTGTCTTACCAAATTGGGTTTTGACGAACATAACTATATGACATCTCCCCATGAGGGTCAAAGTGCAATGCCCCCCGATATTGTAGTCTGATAGAGTCCAATCGTCTTCCAATTGCTTTCCAGCGTAGATCAGACATTGGATATCCGAAAGAATCCCTTCCTGCTCCTGAATTCTGGACTTAACAATGTCGATTGTATCATTGCACATAACCGCCAAAAAAAATTTATCTCTATTTTGGGTTTCGATAATGATCTGCATGCCATAGTTGCCATAGTGACGAAGGACGAGGTGGAGTGTTGATTCTTTCTGAATATTGTAATCTACAAGTGTACGGCCACATTCAAGTAGTTTTCCGTCCAGGAACAACCTCTGCCATTTTGGTGGAATACCTTCCATGTCATGAATCTTAGCCTTCAAATCGTCAATCGTATCTAAAATCTCAAACTCGAGAGTGATGGTGTTGCCTGTTGGGGTTTTCAGGAAGATCTGCATTGATAATTAAAACAAACAATATAGGTAATAAACGAAAAATAAAAATCAGGCAAAGCCTATTGATTTGATAAATAAAATAAAAAAAAAACCACCTAATCTATCAGGGATTTGAAGAAGATGTACAGAAATCGAAACTTCTTTTAAGAAATATAAATCGCAGTAATTAAAAGAGAAATTGAACATGCATCGATACAAAACTTGAGAACATGATTTACCTTATAGAATGTGGTGGTAGAAGAAGTAGAGGATGAAGCAGTAGCAATGTGAGAACTGGGGCTGGTCAGCAGGGTGTTTGCCAAAATCTGTGCACCACCACGAACCCTCTCCACAATGGTGAGAGTTGACTCATTCTGTATATTATAGTACTGTAGGGTCCGATGGTTTACCAATTCCTCTTCAGCAAATATCAGACATTGCTGATTCGAAGGAATCCCTTCCATGCCCTGAATTACAGACTTAACATGGTAGATTGAATCACGGCTATCCACCTGCAAAGTGATTGTCTTTCCGATTTTGGTTGTGACAAAGATCTCCATGAAACGGCCGAAATGAAGAACAACAAGGTGGAGTGTTGATTGCTCCTTAATGTTGTAATACGTGAGTGTACGGTCGTCCTCAAGTTGTTTTCCGGCAAGGTACAACCTCTGCTGATTCGGTGTAACACCTTTCTTGTCTTCAATCTTGATTTTCACCTTGTTGATGGTATCTGAACTCTCGCACTCGAGAGTGATGGTCTTGCCTGTTACGGTTTTCACTAAGATCTGCATCGATAAATTAAATAAGAAAAATAAAAACACTTATGTAACCGATAAGGGGGGTGGGGGAATCAGCCCAAAGCCTATCGATTTGAAAAAAAAAACCCATCGGATCTATCAGAGATCGAAGAAGATCTGTCCACAGAAATGGAAACCGCCTTTAAGAAGCTAAATCATAAATAAATAAAAGCAAAAACTACTTTGACCCTCAACAGGCTTTGGTGGTAGGTTTCTGATGAAATCAATTGAATTTTATTACATTGTAGATTGTATTAGAGCTCTCAACCCCCAAAGTGACTGTCTGTTCGTTGATGGTTTTGAGGCGAATGACAAGGTGGATTGTTGATCCCATCTTAATATAGGAATCTGCGAGTGTAAGGTTGTCGTCCTTGAGTTGCATTCCGGCAAAAATCAACCACTGCGAAACCGGTGGAATACCTTCTTTCTCTTGAATCTTGGCCTTCAAGTTGCTGATCGTATCAGAACTCTCGACCTCAAGGGTGATGGTCTTGTCTGTTATGGTCCTCACAAAGATCTGCATCTGTATTGCAACAAAAACACAACACTTTACCCAACCGATATAGGGAGGGGGGGTGGGGGGAAGAATCATAGGTAAATAAAAAACGAAACCACTTTTGAGAAGTAAATCATAATTCAAAGAAAACTTGGCAAGATGCTTTACTTTACCTTCGAGGATGAGGCGGTAGATGAAGTAGAGAATAAGTCGTTAGCATGGTGAGAAATTGCCACTCGACGACGAGTCATGGGGACAATCTGCCCACCACCTAGTATTCTGTAGCAGAAGAAGAGAATGGAGTCTTCCTGGATATCGTGCTCCTCTAGGGTCCGGTTGTCTGCCAATATCCTTTCATCAAAGGTCAGATACCCATCATGCTCGTAAAACCCTTCCTCAGCTTCAAGGCAGGCCCACAAATTGTTGACTGTATAAGAGTTCTCAACCTCCAGAGTGGTTGGACTTCCAGGAAAATAGTAGTTTTGGATAGTGATATGCATATGCATATTGCTTGATTAATTGATTCCTTCTGACTGGGTTAAATAGATGGAGACACAATTGAACAATTATTTGGAGAGTGGAGGGAGACGAGGGCATCAGTTAAATACTCCTAGATGGTATTGATGACTGGGTGCTTGCGAGGATTTTCCTTCCTTTTTTTTTTTTTTTTTTTTTTTTTTTTTTTTATTACTCCTGCCATTTTGTTTTTAATTTTCAGGAAATTACGTCGAAAAATAGTAGTCAATAATCAACATGCGTCCATGGAATGGTTGGGGGTGGGGCCATAGTGTTCTTCCAGAGAAGGCAGGAAAATTATTTTGGCCTTTTAGGGGAACGCGGTGGTGACCTTCCTTCCTCGGACCATCTAAAAGGTTGACTTACACTCAAATTTCACTTTCAGATTTGAAGGAAAAAAAAAAAAAAGGTTAATAGCACAACCATCCCTGATATTTCTCCTGAGAACACTTACCCCACTCAGGTTTGAAGAACAACTCTTTCATCCTGAGCTTTTATTAGTCATAATAAATCCCCCTTTAGTTTATTAAACAGTGTTTGGTTTATTAAAATACATCAAACCTACACTTAGCCTATTTTTAATTGGAGTTTAAGGGAAGAGTCCTTTAAAATAAACTTTTGTACCTAATATTAGGTCCAAACCGTTTTTTATTTTAGTGAAAAGCCCACATGTTATAAAAGTTATGAGAAATTTCATATAATTTTTAAAACATGAGGATTTGATCCAATTAATTTGTAGTAGTCATGGAGTTTTGACCAAAATAAAAATAATTTTTTTTAATAGCCCTTTAAACTTAATAAGTCTAAAATGAGGAACTTTTTACTAAATTTTGAATTTTTTAAAGATAGAAACGACCTTGGGACTGACATATAGACCCATCTCTTCCTCTTTGAATTGAAAATTACATAAATTTTAAAACTATATATACGAGAAGACATGAAGAAAAAAAAATCATGATTTTGGAAAAAATGTTCATGTGTTTCAAAGGATCGTCAAAATGTTGAAAAAAGATTTCACATTCGTGAAAAATCGTAAAAATTTAAGAAAATTTAAAAGAATTATGAAAATTGTTCAAATGATTTCATAAATAATTTTTTAGAATCGTGAAAATTGTAAAATTTGTAAATACCTAGCAGATGGGCTCTTTAGATATTTTGTAACTACTTTCAATTTTTTTTTTAAATAGGTTTGAGAGCTTGATTAATTGATTCCTTCTGACTGGGTTAAATAGCTGGTGACACAATTGAACAATTATTTGGAGAGTAGAGGGAAACGAGGGCATCAGTTAAATACTCCTAGATGGTATTGATGACCGGGCGCTTGCGAGGATTTTCCTTCTTTATTTTTTTTATCACTCCTGCCATTTTGTTTTTAATTTTCAGGAAATTATGTCGAAAAATAGTCGTCAACAATCAACACTCGTCCATGGAATGGTTAGGGGTGTGGCCATAGTGTTCTTCCAGAGAAGGCAGGAAAATTATTTTGGCCTTTTAGGGGAACGCGGTGGTGACCTTCCTTCCTCGAATCATCTAAAAGGTTGACTTACACTCAAATTTCACTTTCAGATTTGAATAAAAAAAAAAGGAGGTTAATAGCATAACCATCTCGGATATTTTACCTGAGAGCACTTACCCCACTCAAGTTTGAAGAACAACTCTTTCACCCTGAACTTTTATTAGTCATAATAAATCCTCCTTTTTTTTATTAAACAGTGTTTGGTTTATTAAAATACATCTAAACTACCCTTAAGCCTATTTTTAATTGGAATTGAAGTGAAGAGTCCTTTAAAATAGACTTTTGTACCTAATATTAGGTCCAAACCGTTTTTTATTTTAGTGAAAAGTCCACATGTTATAAAAGTTATGAGAAATTTCATATAATTTTTAAAACATGGGGATTTGATCCAATTAATTTGCAGTAGTCATGGAGTTTTGACCAAAATAAAAGTAAAATTTTTTTTAATCGCCCTTTAAACTTAATAAGTCTAAAATGAGGGACTTTTTACTAAATTTTGAATTTTTTAAAGATAGAAACGACCTTGGAACTGACATATAGACCCATCTCTTCCTCTTTGAATTGAAAATTACATAAATTTTAAAACAATATATACGAGAAGACATGAAGAAAAAAAAATCATGATTTTGGAAAAAATGTTGATGTGTTTCAAAGGATCGTCAAAATGTTGAAAAAAGAATTCACATTCGTGAAAAATCGTGAAAATTTAAGAAAATTTAAAAGAATTATGAAAATTGTTCAAATGATTTCAAATTTTTTTTTTAGAATCGTGAAAATTGTAAAATGTATAAATACCTAGTAGATGGGCTTTTTAGATATTTTGTAACTACTTTCAATTATTTTTTTAAATAGTTTTGAGAGCTAGATTGTAATTTTACCACAGCAGGGGGGAGTGTTATTCTTCAAACATGAGGGGTGAACTGTTCTATAATCAAACCTCAGGGGTGGTAGCTATAGGTGATATTAACTCGAAAAAAATTATGTGTACTTCGTCTCATTATATTTTCTTTGTTACTTTTCAATTTAGCTCTACTCAAAATTATACCATCAATCAGGCTTAACAAATAATAATTTATCAATCGCTATGTTCGAAAATTGGTGTCACACCCCGGAGCAGCGGAAATAGAGAAAAATAAATTTCCTTTTTGGGTCCATAGGGAATGACAAGTGAAAGTCACTAATTATCCACACTACACAGTACTAGTCCACAAGAAAACATGAACGGTAACAGTACCAACTGAATATAATAACGATTTTATCAATTGCAATATCAGAGTATGGTCCTCAAGAGCACAACAGGTTTGGAGACAACATATGCCCAAGTACCCGTCAAATTAAAAGCATAACAGAGTTCAATAGAAATATAAAACTAATTATAACTAGGTAAAACTATCTTTAGATCTTCAGCTGGTGTAAGGGTAGTCGTCAGCGTAGTAGACATCTCCGGCATAACCGTCATTAGTAGGGCCACCCTCTGCATAATCCCACTCCGGGTAGTAGCCATCACCATAGGTTCCACCACCTGCATTGTTAAGGACAGGGTAGTCTGGACAGGGAATGTCCAGGCAATAAAGGTCAATTGCTTACTAAAAGCTGAGTGAGAACCAACTAAAACAGCCTCATAGAAATAAAGTAATTACCAGTCATGAACGATATAAAACAGTGATACTAATTATATCTCTTCCTCTTTTATTCAGAAACATTCTTAACCAATTCTCATCATCTTCCAATTCTAAGACTGACTATACCAATCCCGACTGACTATATCAAACTGATTATATCATCACGACATACTAGTGCTCTTGTTCACCGCTTTACTGCTTTTAAGTACTCTTGCGAGCACTATACATCGCTCTCATATAACAACTGGTCTATGGACATACCCATACTCTTGTTCATCGCTTTTAAGAACACTTACGAGTACTGTACGTACATAGCTCTGGTAAATATAAACTATGAGCGTGCCACTGCTACTCTTGTTCACCGTTTTTAAGAACTCTTACTGTTCACCGCTTTTAAGAACGCTTGCGAGTGCTGAGCTCTCACGATCCTAGTCAATTCCTTCTTACTCACTTATCGGAATCAACCTAAGCGAATCATCAGCTCGACAAAACACAACCTTAAAATAACTAATACTCCATGGACTCAGTCACCAGGTTATCCAATGTTACCTATTGTTATATCTTAACCTTATCTCGTTATAGCGTCGTATAACTACTATCGTTCCGAACTTGATTACGTTTCTCACCATGTTATCTCAATCTCATTAGCGTATTCCATTACCTCCATAATCCATAATATCGCATATTAGGAACATGGAACATTAATTAAACAGCTAGGCATTATGAATTATAAACTAAAGGAACAACCATGTTCTGCTAAGGTTCAATTGATTGAAGTCATCTCAATCGCTTGAAGAAAGTGCAGTTCGATCGATTGAAGTATTCTCGATCGATTGAAGTGAAGGTGGTCTCGATTGATTGAAGTCATTTCGATCGATTGAGACTCAGGGTGTTCGATCTCTTGAACTTAGTTCGATCGCTCGAACTTCGTCTTCCTCAAATTCTAGCAGTGAACGTCCAGAATCTGTTAGGGTGTGTTTGGGTTATTATTAAACGTACAGAACTTGTAAAACATTATAACTAAGCTACTGGGTGAGTTTGGAACTCACCGAATGATCGTTAAGGGTGCGTTTGGCAAAGCTTTAGTTTCCCAGCTTTAATGGAGACCTCCTCCTCTCTCTTGCTCTGCTCCTCTCTTCGTCTCTGTCTCTCCTTCTCCTTCTTCTTCTCTGTTCGTCTATCTCTCTCTCCTCTGACTTAATATATATATATATCTATGTGTGTGCATATATACATGGATGTTTGAGTATATAAATAAACACAAGCATACACACACTCTCTCTAGCTTTCTCAAATTCAGCAACCACTCCACACACATGAATACAAGGTATATATAGAGGGGGAGGGATGTACGTGGCTGTCTTTGCGTGAAACCTGGGATTTCTGATCATTACATATTTGATAGATTGAGCAAGGTTCGATCGATCGATCGAAAGCAGATCAATCAGGTTTGATCGATTGAAGTGTGGACCTCGTCATAAATTTATGTCGGTAGGGTTTCGATTGATTGAAGATGGTTCGATCGCTTGAGAAAAGGAAAGGTCGATCGAAAAGGACTTTGATCGCTCGAAAGTGAAACTTCATGTATTGTCAAAGGAAGTATATAGAATCTCTGCGTAAAAATAAATATTTAAAATACAGGGTACTGATGATGCCAAAATCTGGTAAGAGAACTAAGAAGGAAAAGACAAGAAGATTTACGTGTGGTTCGGCCCCGTTAATGAGGTGACCTACGTCCATGGGTGCGTCTGAGCGCTTTACTAGCAGTCACCGGCGGGCCTGGTGAGCCAACAGTGTTGGGCGACACTACCAGTAATGCCGACCTACATCCTTACAAGGCATGTTTTGGGGATTAGGAAGCCTAATCCGATCACATCGTGATTTACGTGAATTTAGGTAAGTTTCCTAAGTGGTTTAGGAAACTACTTGCTCCTTCCATTTAGACTTCTAGCTGGGATAGGCAACTGACTGATTGACTGTTGGATGAGCAAGCGCGTCCTCTGGAAGTGCGCCCACGTGGGGTCAGTCTGGAATGAACGCCCGGGCCGTCGAGCATCCCGGGCAGTTTGTGTAACGGCCCGGTAGGACTGGGCGGTGGGCCCAGTTTTGAGATGACTAGGCTCTCTCTTGCTGAGGTGGCAAAGCTTGACTTTGACCTGATATTTTTGTACGTATCAGCTGCCCCCCATTTTCGAAGCTGATATGACGCTTTGTCAGATGAGGTTTGAAAATCAATACTGCTCCTGAGAAATCATCCGGTGAGAGACCGGGACCCTACCCAGGGTGAGACCGGTCGGAGTGGTCATCCGGGGAACAGACCGAGCGGTGGCTATGTGGGCCCGGTGCTGGCTTTTGCCACGTGTCAACTCGTCACATGCTTGGTCAGGATCCAATGATGCCAGCGTGGAAGTAACTGAACTGTTTGCGTTGGAACTGAACTGTCTCGTCATGCATTTAATGCACGCGCCTTTTGAGGCGACGCTTCGCGTGCCCGAGGTGACATCTGTCAGCCACTTTGGGCAGGAAAGCATATGAGCCGTTTGATCTGTTTTGATCTGAGTCGTCCGTCGTTTCTATATAAATGATTCTTGTTCATCTCTTCTATTCTTGCTGATTAAAGATTGAATCCACCGCGCGGTCTTGAGAGCAAAGTATTCCGATCAAATTTCCCGAGCTCTTTTCCTCTCCTTTTTTTTAACCTAGGCTTTTCTGCAATGGCCTCCCGTGTTGACCTGATTTCCAGCGAAGGTCTCACTGCTTTCAAGAGGGATTACGAGATCCCTGCTGATGTCGGTATCCGTCCCAACGTTGAAGGAGAAGAGGTGGCTTTCCCTTAGTTGTTATTAGCAATTATCTGTTGCTAATAGTGGGGCTGCGTTTTCCTCTCTCCGCCTCCTTCTGTGATCTTTTGCAGGGATTACGCTTTCCTCTAATCAAATGCCGTCCGAATCTCGCCCGTCTTCTTTGGGGTATAGTGGCGTTAAACCAACGACTCGGGATATTCCTTCGCTCTGTTGACATCGCCAGGTGCTATACCATGAGCATCGACTGTGGGGATCCTTACATACGTGCTGGTGCGGAAGGAAAACATCTTGTCCGGGGATTGGACTTTCCCAATAAGAACTGGCGTCAATACACTTGGGTCGTTGTCTCCGGCAACTGGTTGGTGTACCCCTCCATTTACCCTCCTGTATCTTTTGATCCTGAACTTTGCAAGACGTCTTTCGCTGCTTTCCGTGACATTGCTTCCACTGTTGCCGATGTGGAGGCGATCAACCGAGCCGTCGACGCCGGCCTTAGGTTTTTCGATTTGATCGGGGGACCTGTTGACGAGGCTGGCAGTGAAGTTCTCTTTGCAGCTCCTATCACGGCTGCTTCTGGGTCACGCTGTTTTACCCGGTCCATGGCCTCTGGTCTACATGCAACGAGTAGGGCCGCCCCGTCTGAAGGGCCAATCGCCCTATCCACCAGTGCTGATTCATCCTCGTCTGGGGATACTGGCCCGTCCAGGAAAGGAAAGGAGAAGGTGATCGAGGATGAATTTCAACCCCAACCAAAAAGGGGTCACACGCTGGCTCTCATGTGCCCAGCTCTTGGACAGGCCTATCCCTTGATAATCTGGAAGGTCGTCAGCAGGAGGTGGAAAAGCAAAGTGCTCTTCTACAGACAGTCTCTACCACGCGGGATGTGGATTTTCATGCTCTGGAGCTTACTGTCAACGAGCTGGTGGCCAGAATGACTGCCATGGAAGAAGAAATCAAGGTCCTAAAGGGCAAGGGGACCTGAAGACTCTTTTTTTTTTGTTCGTTTGGTTGGGTTTGTTGGGGAGGCTACTAAAACTGCCTCCCAAAGTCTGTAAATATTTTAATTAATTAATGAGAAAGGCCCTCCAAGGCCACTTTTTGCATCAATTAACTGATTTATTTACTGCTTTTTTTGTATTTTACACTCTATTGCCTGTGACCGACCAGTTTATCAAATCCTGTAGAAGTCCGGCCCTTAGCGAAAGTTTTAGGATTGTGACAGTAGATAAAACAGGTCTTTTAGGGACCTTTTGTTTATAGGTCTTGGTCGGTATAGTGTAGGGTAAGTCCTGTTACTATCCGTTCACTTTCTCTGGACACTGTAGGTGCTCGGGACTGTCTAACGACGGCATTGTATGCCTAGTCCCGAGTCCTGTTGAGTGCCCGATGTGATTACCTATTTTTGGTCTGGAGTCTACCAATGTCCCCCTGCCTTCCAAGCTTTCGCTAAGGCGGGCGTTTATGTGAGGGGATGACCATAGATAACCGACCTGGAATGTGGGTGGTTGCAGGGTCATTTGAGGCTTGCCATCATCAGTTACCTTGGGGGGATTGACCCCACATCGTTGGTTGAGGACCTAGACAAAGCCTGTGCCTGGGGATTGACCCTGAGGTCTTTTAGGTGCCTGGGGATTGACCCCGAGGTCTTTTATGTGTCTGGGGTGTGACCCCGAGGTCTTTTAGGTTCCTGGGGATTGACCCCGAGGTCTTTTAAGTGCCTGGGGTGTGACCCCGAGGTCTTCTAGGTGCCTGGGGATTGACCCCGAGGTCTTTTAGGTGATCAGACGCGGAGGATTTGCTTGATAAAAAGGCTACTTTTATTACGATGTAAGTATAACCGCTCTTGAAAACTACAAGATGCTTAGCTAACATTGTATCCATGCTTTACTGATAGTACTTGCGAAGGTGCTGTATGTTCCAAGGGTGAGAGAGGTCGTGCCCGTCCATAGGCTGGAGTAAGTAAGTTCCAGGGCGGTTGACTTAGGTTACTTTGTATGGACCTTCCCAGTTTGGCCCCAACTTTCCATGACTCGGGACTTTTGTAGACTGATTTACTGCTTTTAGAACCAGATCCCCCACTTGGAAGCTTCGGTGCTTGACCTTGGTGTTGTAGCACCGAGAAACCCGCTGCTTATAGGCAGCCACTCGCAAGTATGCCTGATCCCTTTTCTCCTCTACCAAATCCAATTCCGCCCTAAGAGCTTCTTCGTTGCCTTGCTCGTTGAAGGTTGTCACTCGGTATGTAGGCAATCCGAGCTCCGTGGGTACCACCACATCGAAGCCATAGGTGAGTGAGAACGGTGTCTCCCCTGTGGCCGCTCGGGGCATTGTTCTGTAAGCCCACAGGAGGGTCGGCAATTCATCTTCCCGGAGACCTTTAGCCGCCTCGAGTCTTGTTTTGATGGACTGCAAAATTGTTCAATTAGTCACCTTGGCTTGGCCATTGGCTTGGGGATGCTCGGGAGAGGAGTAGTGGTTGGCTATTCCGTAGCTAGAGCAGAACTGCCTGAACACCGGGGTATCGAACTGTCTTCCATTGTCACTGACCAGGACCCTCGGGACTCCAAACCTACTAAGGATGTTCTTCTCGACAAAAGCTTCCATCTCTCTTTCGGTAATCGTTGCTAGGGGCTCGGTTTCCACCCATTTGGTGAAATATTCAACTACGATGACCGCGAATTTGACTTGACCCTTCCCAACCGGTAGGGGACCAACGATATCAATGCCCCACTAAGCAAGCGGCCAGGGACTGAGAATGGGTGTTTGAGGTTCCCCCGGGCGGTTGATCATGGGTGAGTACCTCTGGAATTTGTCACATCGCTCGGCATGCTCTCGGGAGTCCGGGCCATTGTCGGCCAGTAGTATCCTTGCAACAGACTTTTCGTGAGAGTGTGCAGCTTCCTACGTGGTTGCCGCATACTCTTTTATGGATTTCGTGTAGTATACTCCGAACTTGTGCGGGGTGAACACACCGTAGGTACGGGAGGGTGTATCCTCTCTTGTATAGGATGCCATCGATGAGGTGGTATCTGACCGCCCGGTATTTTACCCGGCGGGCCTCGTCTTTCGTATCCGGTAAAGTACCCGTCCTGAGGAATACCACTATTGGGTCCATCCAGCTAGGCCCGAGTTTGACCGGTTGGACTTCCTTGCTTGCGGTGCTGACCACACTGGGTTAGGGTATGTATTCGACCCTTATCCCAGGTAATTCTGACTCAGAAGATGAGGCAAGGCGGGCTAACCGATCGGCCCTCGTATTTTCTTCCCTCGGGATCTGGGTGATAGAGAGCCCCTTCAGTTCCTTCGAGACCGTTCGGACAAGAGACAGGTAGGCTATCATGTTATCCTCCCGGGCTTCATATTCTTGATTCACCTAGTTGACCATAAGTTGTGAGTCACTGTACCCCTGCACTTGCTGCACCCCCATTGAAGTAGCCAGTTGCAGCCCGAATAGCAGGGCTTCGTATTCTGCCTCGTTGTTGGAGGCAGAGAAATAGAACCTTAGCGCGTATTCCAGCTGAATCCCGTCCGGTGTGGTTAGGATGACTCCTGCCCCACTGCCCTGCTGATTGGAGGACCCATCAACGTATAGGACCCAAGTAGGGATGCCAGGCGGCAGTCCGCACGGTAGTTCGGGGGGAATGAGATCTTCAACTGGATCCTCGGGGTAAGTGAATTCCATGAGGAAGTCAGCCACGGCCTGTCCTTTAATCGTTGTCCGGGGCCTGTAGACCACCTCAAACTCTTCTAACTCCAATGACCATTTGACGAGCCTCCCGGATGTTTCAGGTCTGCTTAATATCCGGCGGAGAGGTTGATCCGTGAGGACCACGATGACGTGGGCCTGGAAGTATGGGCGGAGTCTCTGGGCAGAAGTGGCGAGGGCGAAGGCCAACTTCTCGATGCGGGAGTATCGGCTTTCGGCACCCTAAAGCGCCCGACTGGTGTAGTAGATCTGGAACTGAATCCCGTGCTGTTCCCGAACAAGAGCCGAGCTCACCGACGAGGGTGACACTGCTAGGTACACGAACAATTCCTCGTTCGGGATGGGAGTCGAGAGCAGAGAGGGTGATGACAGGTACCTCTTGAGTTCCTGGAAAGCTTCCTCGCACTCTTCTGACCATTGGAATGCTTTTCAGAGAATCTTGAAGAATGAATGGCAGGCACCGGTCGGTTGCTCGGGAAACGAATCGGTTGAGGGCAGCGACCCATCCTGCCAGACTCTGTACTTCTTTGGTTGATCGGGGCGACCGCATGTTGATTATTGCTTGGATTTTGTCAGGGTTTGCCTCGATCCCTCGTCTACTGACCAAGTGTCCCAGGAACTTCCCGGACGCTACTCCGAAAGAACACTTGGTCGGGTTCAACCTCATCTGATACTTTTGTAAGATGCTGAAGGCCCCAGCCAAGTGCTCGAGATGATCGGACTCTTCCCGGCTTTTTACCAAAAGATCATCAATGCACACCTCCATCGACTTCCCGATTAGGTCTTTGAACATGGAGTTGACGAGCCGTTGATAGGTCGCCCCGGCGTTCTTGAGGCCGAAGGGCATTACTTTATAGCAGTACGTCCCTTGATCCGTGATAAATGAAGTCTTTTCTTCGTCTCCGGGGTACATACGGATCTGGTTGTACCCCGAGTATGCATCCATGAACGAGAGGAGCGAATGACCGGTGGTTGCATCCACCAAGAGGTCTATCCTTGGCAGCGGGTAGCAATCCTTGGGATAGGCCTTGTTCAAATCCGTGAAATCCACGCACATGCATCATTTCCCATTACTCTTTTTGACTAGTACCACATTGGCCAACCAGTCGGGGTATTAAACTTCCTGGATGGATTTAGCCTTCAGGAGCTTGTCAACTTCTTCTGAAATTGTAGCTTGTCTTTCAGGGGCTATGCCCCTTCTCTTTTGCTTGATCGGTCAGGAATCAGGGTTGACGTTGAGACGGTGGGACATTACCCGAGGGTTGATTCCGGGCATGTCCTCATGGCACCAGGCGAAGACGTATAGGTTGTCCCGCAGGAACTGTGTGAGCTCTTGCTTGAGGCCGGGTTCTAGGGTGGCGCCGATACTGACAGACTGGTCGGGGAATCGTGAATCCAGGGTTACTTGCTCTGATTCCTCCACCGGTCCCACTATATCGTTCGCATCCCTGGGGTCCATCTCCTGAACACTCAGTGCTTCCGAAATAGTTTCTCTGCGCAAGGTACTGACATAGCAGCTCCGAGCGGTGGCCTGATCCCCGCGGAGACTGTCAGAACCCTGGGGGGTCGGGAACTTCATGACCAAGCCATAAGTAGACACGACCGCCTTGGCCTTATTAAGAGTTGGTCTTCCCAAAATAGCGTTGTACGCGGATGGGGCTTCCACTACGACAAAGTTTGCCATTACTGAAACCTGCTGCGGGTAGGTTCCCATCAAGACTGGCAGTTCGATGATTCCGAGCGGCTGAGTGCTCGATCCGTTGAACCCGACCAGAGGGGTGGGTACCGGTCGGAGCCTGTCCCTCGATATTCCCAGCTGGTCGAACGCCGAAGCAAAGAGGATGCCAGAGGAACTGCTCGTATCCACCAGCACCCATTTAACTAGATAGTTGGCCACGGAAATCATTACTACCAGCGGGTCATCATGGGGGCAGTGTAGATCCTGCACGTCATCGGAGGAGAAAGTCAGAACATCGGTCGGAGGGGAGCGGACTGATTGGACATGGCAGACATCCGCTCGGGATGCCCCGGCATGCCTCTTCCTGGCCGACTGTGAATCTCTGCCTCCCGAAGTTCCTCCTGATATCACATTGACTTGCCCAAGCAGTTGGGACTGCTCGGGAGCTCTATTGTCTGGTCGGGTCGTCTGTCCCCGGCCACGTACTCGGCGAGGTGTCCTTGCTCTATCAAACTCTCGATGGCCATCTTCAACTTGAAGCAGTCCTCTGTGCCATGGCCGTGATCCTTGTGAAAACGGTAATACTTATTCCGATTTCTCTTCCCGGGGGGGGGGCTTTTCAACTTTGGTGGCTCTTGGAGGAGCCTTCGGGTCTCCGCGGCGGCCATAACCTCATGGATAGGTCGGGAAAGGGGGTAAAGTTGATCGGGGGCAAATCCCGAGCACTTTTAGGCTGGTCCTGCTTTGCCTTCTTCCCCAGACCTTTCTCAGGGTTGTCACACTTTCGCGTGATCCCCTGAGGCTCATCTTCTGCCAAGCTGGCACGCTTGGCCCTGAGGAATTCCTCGGTATCGATATACTTGCCTACCCGCTCGGAGAGTTCCACCAGGGTTGCCGGTCGGTCATTATGGAATGATGTGGCAACTTTGGTGTGTTGAACCCCTGAGCAGAAGGCTGTGATGGCGACCGTTTCGTTCAGATGGTGAATCTGGAGCCTCTGCTGATTAAAACGGTTGACATAGTCTTTCAACGATTCCCCTTTGCGCTGCTTAACGGTCAGCAGCTGGGTATCCTGTTGGGACCAGTCGTGCATCCCCACGAATTGTCCGATGAAAAGTTTACTGAGGGTTTTGAAGTCACCAACCGTTCAGGGCTTGAGGGCATGGAACCACTGTGCCGCTGAGCCTTTAAGGGTGCTGGGAAAGGCTAGGCACAGCAACTCATCGATGCTGGTTACCAACGCCATTTGTGCTTTGTAAATTCAAACGTGGTCCACTGGGCTTCCCAAACCATCGTAGGAATCGAGGTGGGGTGGTTTGAACTTCCGCAGGATGGAGAACCCCGTAACCCGGGCGGTGAAAGGTGACTCAGTCTCCGTGTTGGTGTGACTGTTTCGTAATTTGCAGCTCAGTTTCTCAATCTGCTTCTGCAGGTCTTTGATCTGTGCCTGGACGTCCTTCTGGTCGGCCTCTGGCTCCTTGTTCGAGTGGCGGGTTGGTGAATCAGATGATGAGGCCTCCTCGTCGAAGTGCGTCACCTTCGGAGATCAGACTCTGCTACGACTCCGGGTAATCGTGTGCCTGAGGTCCTCCCGGCTCCGGGCCGGGGGGTCCTTGGCCGAGCCCCGGGACGTTTGTCCTGGGCCTTCTCCTCTTGCAGTGCGCTTGCTATTGATGATATCCCGAGCATCCCCGGACTGGTGCGAGTTGGCTCGGGAGTGCTGCCGGGTCTGCTCAGGTATCTTGCCACGCTTACCATTCTCGAGCCGCTCCGCAACTGATGGGGATAGAGGATCAGTATAGGCACGCCTCTGGGGACTGGTCGTCTCCAGATCGCGTGCACTCTTCTCGGGCTGACCCTCAATCTGGTGAAGCTTCTCCTGTTGAGCCAGCAATACCTCAACCTGCTGTTGCGTTTTCTGCTGGCCCTCTAGGAGTTGTGCAAGCGCCGCAGTAATCTGCTCGGGAGTCATGGAGGCAGACGGTTGCCCGGCCCGTGATTCTCCCTGACCCGCTGCAGCAGTAGTATTCTTGGTTCTCTTCGGTGCCATGGTGATGGCTATCAGCTAAAGATTTGTTTTTGCAAGAAATCTGTCGATTCCCACAGACGGCGCCAAGCTGATGATGCCAAAATTTGGTAAGAGAACTAAGAAGGAAAAGACAAGAAGATTTACGTGTGGTTCGGCCCCGTTAATGAGGTGACCTACGTCCACGGGTGCGTCTGAGCGCTTTACTAGCAGATCACCGGCGGGGGTGAGCCAACAGTGTAGGGCAATACTACCAGTAATACTGACCGGGTATATGCGTGATGATAGTTTATGGTGCTATTCTTTAGGTTAAGAACGCGATCCCCGTTAATGAGGATAGGTGGCCTCTTTTATAGTTGCAAGAGGCCATCCTTACAAGGCAAGTTTTGCGGATTAGGAAGCCTAATCCGATCACATCGTGATTTACATGAATTTAGGTAAGTTTCCTAAGTGGTTTAGGAAACTACTTGCTCCTTCCATTTAGACTTCTAGCTGGGATAAGGAACTGTCTGATTGCCTGTTGGATGAGCAAGCGCGTCCTCTGGAAGTGCGCCCACGTGGGGTCAGTCTGGAATGAACGCCCGGGCCGTCGAGCATCCCGGGCGGTTTGTGTAACGGCCCGGTAGGACTGGGCAGTGGGCCCAGTTTTGAGATGACTAGGCTCTCTCTTGCTGAGGTGGTAAAGCTTGACTTTGACCTGATATTTTTGTACGTATCAGGTGATATAAAACAAATTCTATTTTCTTTTTCATTTTTTGGTCACAATATAAAACCAATTCTACAAATGTATAAATATATCAAAAAAATAAAATTGCCTTAGGGGCGCGGCCTCAGAAACACCAAACCCCCCCCCCCCCCCCAATATAGCTTCATCACCGTAATTTGCACATTCCCTCCACCGATAATAATAATAATAATAATAATAGTAATAAATAATAAAAATTCTGGCTCTACCCTTCTTTATTCAAAATATTGATGCAATTTGGATACTCCAACAGTTATGGAGTGGTTGTGCATATGAAAAAGTGCTCCCCAGCGTAACTACGTTGTAAAGAGTTGTGGTGAGTTTCTCCCGACTTTTTGCAAAGTTGTTCCCCAACGTCGTAACTACGTTATAACGAATTGCTCCCGAGGTTGTGACCAGTAGCTCCCCAACATTATACAGGCCATGTTTATTGCAGCTTAATTAGAGAGTTTTTAGCTTTTCACATTATAGCTTTTAGACCTAAGAATAAGTTGTAAACTTGTTAGGTACATGATTAGTTTTGTATTTTGTATTTCTATAGATATATATTTTTGCAAAATACCATCCCTGGAGCACCTAAGTACATCATTTACACACGTTTGTCTCACAACCCTCATTTATCTCATTGGCATCATCTACACGGATTTGTGAGTGTTTTGTAGGTCAAGAAAGCATTTTGAGTCAAAATGGTGATCTCAAATGAAGAAAATAACAGCTGTATCTAGGAAAAGGGCATTTTTGACATTGAAGAACTTGGATTTTTTAAGTTGGTCCAGAGATTGAAGTTGTAGATCAATGAGTTAGGTTCGTGTGGCCGCAAATTTCGCTTCAATCGGAGGTCCGAGCTAAGAGTTATGGCAATTCTAAGATCATTACACAAAACTGAAAGTGAAGCTGTGACATACCAAGTATGAGGGTCATTCGACCGGTTGAACTGGCCCTTTAGACCGGTCGAATGAGCCCAAGAGACCTTTTTTGTATTTACAAAAGTGTCATTTCAAGGGTTTTGGTATACCCCTAGGCTCATTTAGACGGGGATCTATCATTTTTTTTCTCTCATTTTGGGCAGGCCCCTTGGGCTTCCTCGCATTTTCTATTGATTTCTTGTGACTTGAAGCATTAATTGAAGTTTCAATGGCTAGGTATATCTTCTACCTCTTTTCCTTTGATGATGTTGAATTATTTTACATGTTTAGATAGATTTATATAGGTTTGGGATTATGAACTTACCTATGAACTTCTTGTATTTGTTGCTATGCTTTAGTTGTTAGAAAAATCTCTAGGGTTCATATGTGTAAGATTCAAGACTAGGGGCTTCATCATGTATGTCATGCATCCTTGATTTTCAAATCTTAGATTTTGAATCCTTCCTTATATATTTTGGATGGAATGCATTATATATGTTTTGATAATTGTTATGTGTGGGATTTAAAGCCTAGAGTGTTCATCTTTTATGTCAATTAGCATCTTTGATTGTTCCAACTCTAGATTTTAAATACTACATTTTGACGTCTTTATTTGTGATCGATTAGAACATAAAAAAAATTATTTCCCTTTTTATTTGGCGATGATATACATTTTCTCGCCAAAAGTGTCATGCTGGCGAGGAAACATTATTTCCTTGCAAAAGGTGAAGTTATAGCGACAAAATAATATTTTCCTCGCCAAAAGTATTTTATTTGGTGACGAATCTAATTTTCCTTGCCTAAGTTGTGGTCTTAAGAAAATAGGGACGTTGGTGAATTGTTTAATTTTTTTTGGATTTCATGTATTTGTTTGAGATCTGCGCATTAGAATTGAAAATTGTATTTTAAAAAAATAGTTTGGAACCTTGTTTTGCGATACTATCTGTCGAATTTTATCTGTGGACAGATAGATAAACTACCATAATTTCTCTTCTTATTTTTTTACCTTCTTGGATGATTTTTTTTTTCTTTTTTTGTATTTCATGTATTTCTTCGAGATCTACGCAATGGGCTTCGAAATTTTACAAAAAAAAAAGATACGTTGTAGCCTGATTTTGAGAATTTATCTGTCTAACAGATTATATTATCTGTCTTGCAGACAAATAATATTACTTATTTATATTAACGGCAATATCTTTCTCAATTCTTGGGTTTTTTGAGTGATTTTTTTATTTCCTGTATTTTTTCGAGATTTATGCACTAATGGTGCCAATTTTACGAAAGGAATATGTTTTTGTCATATTTATGCAAAAAAAAAAAACACAGTTTTCGATATTTGTTTAATTTTTTAGTTTTTTTTTTCCACTATTTCATTGTCAATGTTGATCTCGTTTGATAGATCTCCTTTTGCTGATTCTAAAACATCAAATTTTACGAAAAAATGGACTTGTAGAACATGAGTTTTAACTTGAAAGGGTTTTTTTTAGAGGGCTATAGCGTAAGCTCCGAAAAAAATATTTTCCCTTTTTATTAAAACCAACTTTAAACAAATTACAATTTTCTTAAAAATATTTTTCTGAATAAGAGAATAAAAATAAAAACAACACTGAATAATTTTTAAAAAGGTATAGGTCCGTTTTTTTAAGGTATAGGAAAAAGAAAAAAAATATATATATATATATAACTCTCTGTCTTTAAGTCTCCAATATTTTTTAGTACAAAAAAAAATATAGGGTAATATTTGGGACACAACCTTCATACAACTTTCATATAACCTCCCCAAAAGATGTGCCTATGTCTTTCCTGTGTCACTGTGGGGTCCAATGACATCGCAGGAGAGAGATAGACATATGTTTTGGGGAGATTGTGTCCCAAATATTACTCAAAAATATATTTGTTTGAGATCTGCCCTTGCCCCTCTCTGCTTCTAGCTTTCCTCTCACTGGCCACTGATCCCGACCTACCCTTTCGATCTCTCACCCACTCTCTCTCTCTCTCTCTCTCTCTCTCTCTCTCTAACCCCAGACTCGTCTCGATCTTCTGCCTCACTATCTTTGTCTCTCGAAGGCAGAAGCCACATCACTCATACAGCTATTTTGTGTGGTTGATATTGTTTGGTTCTATTTTGATGTTTGTAGAGAATGTTATGGATGTTGTCTCGAATTTTCTCATCCAAAATCTGAACTATTTTTAGACCCTAACAGACCGAAACCTACAGAAACACGGTCTGTTTAGTTCGGTTCCCTAACTGCTCCATATTGAAGAATTTGAGGTAAATCTTATCTACTCCATATTGTTTTTCATATTGTTCTCACAATTTTCTACAAATGCAGGGTGCAAATCAAGATTAGAAAGCCTATAAGGAATCGTAGTGTTAGTTTTGGACTTGTAGTAGAATCTATGTTCACAGTTCTCTTTATTCCACACTGCTCCATAAAGTTTTTTTCTTTAAATGGAGTTTTAGCTTTTTATCTTGGAATGGTAATCATCAACATTGTTAGAACTAAAATTGAAACAATTAGACGAGTTTCAAGTCTCCCTGTAATGTACCTATAATTGTTGTACCAACTAGACGAGTTTTGGCTTATATTATTTCATTTTGTTTTGCTTCTATAGTTGTTTTTATATCTTTAATTGCAGCAAATTGGTGTTTATTTTGAATTGAATTAGCTACAATAACCATTTAGCAAGATAATTGATGAAGTCTGAATGAACTTAGACAAACCTGAAACTCCTTACCTAAGTATTTGGGGGTGTGTACCTTGCAATTCTTCTCTGTCTAAACTTTTTTCAACGGCTTAACATTACGCTTTTAGTACTACGCTACTAAGTGTAGTTTATTTTAGCAAGTTATTATATAGTGTGTCTACTTTTTATAAGCATCTACCATGGACTGATTTCAATTTTTGCAGTGCAATGTTCTGTATACTTGAAGTTGAAGCCCCACACTTTTCGGGTTCATTTGGATTAGAACCTTTGTTCAATGAAAAATAGATTAATTACAAACATTCATGACCCTTGATTTGTGCTGATTTATTTATTTATTTATGTATGCCTTTGTCAGACATACATGAACACCGTTTGATTTTTGCTGCACTTGTTGAAAAAATTGATTTTATCGCTCCGCAAACTGAAATGGTAAGGGGTTTTCTTTTCAAATCTTTTCTTTTTTCCTCTTGTTTAATTGTTTCTTTGTCAAGCAATCTACACATTATGCTATCAAAAAAAAAAAAAATTTAAAAAATCTACGCATTATGTATTTGAGGAAATATTTACTTTGTAAAAAATGTGTCTTTGAGGAAAAATCAAACATTATATGTTTCGACATCTAACTTGTCATATTGGATTTAGAATTTGGACAAATATTAGTACACTTGAGATTGATTGGAATGTTGAGCCAACTGCCACGCACAGTGTGATTCCAAGGTCGTTTTGAATTTCGTGGCTCTAATGGCCTAATCTGATAGTATAAGTAGATTCAAATCTCTAGGTTGAGTTGTATATAGAAAGGAGGCAACTAGATAGGAGAATAATGCATTTTGGCTTATGTGTATTATATATATATATGTGTGTGTATACCCCTTCCATTACTAAAAGTTAATGAAACTAATAATAATAGTTCTTGATGGGTAACTATGAAGATTCTGAAAATAGAGTTGTGATAAATGTTAGATTCGGGGTGTGAATGGGAGCTTATGTAAGCTCAAGGGGATCGTTAAGATCGCTATGAACCGGCTCAATACTCAAGGAAAGGCTTGGAACATTAAGTTTCAAGATACTAGCGGAGGGGTTTTTGACCGGTCGACCGAGTCCCTTCGACAGGTCAACCAGGTCAATGGATATATGAAGTTTTAAACAAGTTCAGGCAGAGGGGCATTCGACCGGTCGACCGACCCTGCTCGACCGGTCGACGGGACCCTGTTTGTGAAGAGTCACAACTTTTCATGTTGTAATTTCAAATTAGTTTGAACTTCATCTATTCTAATGGCTGATAAACGTGTATATACTGTTATATACTTAGTGTATAGGTGTTGGGACGCAACCATTTGTGTAGAGAGACATTTCTTACCCCATAGACACCACTATATATACAATATAGTTAGTTATATTGAGGCATACTTTTCACAGATTTGATCTTCTCTTCTTCATCTATTCTAGAGTCAATTGAGAGCAATTCATATACATTCAATTCTGCAGAACATTTGCAGTTTGTTGTACTTCAATTGTTAGATCATAGTATCCTAAAAAATAAGGCGCCGTAGTCAACAAAACAACGGTGTGTGGGACGTAAACTTGTTTTTCGGACAACGTATTTATACGTACTTCGATCTGAAGTTTAGTCACTATCATTTTAGTTTCTTATCTATATAGTTTCCAACAATCGAAAAACAAGTTTAAATAGTTGGAATGATGGTACAACTATTGTCAAGAATACTCATGCCGAGAAGCCGAAGAAATTCAAGGGAGATGACTTCAATGGCAAATGAAGATACACTTCTATCTCACAACCCTTAACCTTGCTCACATCCTACGACAAGAGAAGCAGGTAGTTCCTACTGAAAATCCATCAAAGGAACAATAAGCTGCGTTGGAAGCATGGAACCATTCCAATTTTCTATGTCGTAATTATATCCTAAATGGGTTGGAAGATGTTCTCTACAACGTCTATTCGACTTTTACTACCGCTAAAGAGTTATGGGAATCTTTGGCGAAAAAATACAAGACCGAAGATGCCGGTACAAAGAAGTTTATTGTGGTCAGATTTTTGGATTTTAAGATGGTGGATTCTATTACCGTGGTCAAGCAATTGGAAGAGATTTAAGTGATCATCAACCAAATCATCTTGGAGGGGATGGCTATTAGTAAACCATTTCAAGTGGCATCTATCATTGAAAAATTGCCGCCTTTGTGGAAAGAATTCAAAAGCTATCTCAAGCACATGCGTAAGGAACTTTCGATGGAGGATTTGGTAGTCCGTTTGAGAATCGAGGAAGATAATCGCAAGGGAGACAAGAAGGGACAGCAAGGGACTTTGGAACTTAAAGCAAATCTCGTTGAACGTGAGTCCTCAAAACCCACTTCTAAGTCTAAGAATAAGGGAGGAAAAAGGAAGCCTACATACAATGGGTCTAAGGACCGAGATCCCAAGAAGATAAAAGGGAATTGTTGGGTATGTGGAATACCTGGACATCGAGCTAGCGAATGCCATCATAAGAAAGGACTGAATGGGAACAAGAAGCCTAACCAAGCTAAGATGATGGATATCGACGACATTGCGGCGTCATGGAGTCTTGTGTTGTAACCGACTCAAAAGGTTGGTGGATGGATACAGCGGCTACCAAGCACATTTGTGGGGATTGAAACATGTTTTCTACCTATACAAAGTCGAATGGTAGTGAGAAGCTTTATATGGGAAATGTCGCGGCTGGGACCGTTGAAGGCAAAGGCAATGTGGTTATAAAGTTCACTTCCGGAAAGGAATTGACTCTTTTAGATGTATTGGATGTTCCCCAAATTCGTAAGAATTTGGTTTCTGGTCCTATGCTTAGTAAGAAAGGATTCAAGCTTGTCTTCGAATCCGATAAGTTTGTATTAACTAAAGGAGGAATGAATGTAGGGAAGGGTTACCTCAATGAAGGGCTTTTCAAGATCAGTTGTACTCCTAAAATTATTATTAATGAGAATGCTATAGCATCTTCTTCTTATATTGTTGAGTTATGTTCATTGTGGCATTCTAGACTAGGACATGTGAATTTCAAATACATGCATAAAATGGTTAATCTAGGATTATTGTCTAAATTTGAAATAGACAAATCACATAGATGTGAAACATGTGTAGAATCAAAATTTGCTAGAAAGCTATTTAAATCCATAGATAGAACAAGTGAATTACTAGACTTAATTCATACCGACTTATGTGATTTAAAACTAACTCCAACAAGAGGTGGAAGGAAATATTTTGAAACATTTGTAGATGATAGCAGTAGATATTGTTATATTTACTTACTTAGTTCTAAAGATGAAACAATGGACATGTTTAAGACATATAGAGCTGAAATTGAAAATCAATTATCTAGAACAATAAATCGAGTTAGATCGGATAGAGGAGGTGAATATGATTCAACTCCACTAGCCAAGTATTGTGCTAATAATGGGATTATTCATGAAACAACTGCGCCGTATACACCACAACAAAATGGTGTAGCCAAGAGGAAAAATAGAACCCTCAAAGAAATGGCAAATGCTATGCTAAATAGTTCGGGTGTGCCACACAACTTATGGGGGGATACCATTCACTACAACAAATCTACTTTTTAGTGACACACATTATTTTCCATGCGCAGATTGCATGGTTAATAATGTTTTTTTGCGACGCACTAACAAATTGGTGATGCACTTATAAAACGTGGCAACCATTTTTCAGAAAAGTTAAGGATAATTATTTGCAACGCACATTTGCGTAGCCAAAAGTTTTAAAATTATCTGCCACGCACCATGTGCGTGGCAAATAATATTATTTGTATTTGCCACGTTCAGGGTGCATGGCAAATAAATTTTCATTTCCCTCTTTACATATCCCTCTCAAACCACATACTGAAAAGAAAAAAAGAAGAAACGAAGAAAAAGAAGAAGAACAAGGGAAGAACCCGCCGCCGCTGCCTCCTGCCGCCGCCTCAAGCTGCCGCCGGTGGTACGTGTTCCTCTCCCCTCTCTCTCTCTCTCTCTATCTCTATCTCTCTCACTCACTCTCTCTATGTGTGTGTGGGTGTGTTAGGGTTCAAAAAAATTGGGGGAAATTGAAATTAGCGTTCCATGTATTGTTACTCATAGCTTCAAATTAGTAGGCCTAATCTCATTTCTAGTTTTCCTTCACATTGAGCATAATGATAAGATTTGGACCCGTCCCCAAATTTTGATATATTAGTTTGATATATCTGCATATAAAATACTCCCTCCGTCCCAAATTGTTGGGCACTCTTTCTATTTTGAGCTGTCCCAAAATGCTTGTTCATTTTGAAAAGTCAACTTACCAAATTTTTTATATTTCCCATTGTGCCATTTCTTTTTTCACAATTCCCACAAATCTTAGTTTATAGGGAAACTAAATTAAGGGTAAAGTTGGAAACTAAGAATATTTAAACATGAAAACAGTGTAATAAATGATGTTCTCTTAAAAAGTTGGGTTCCCCAAAAGTGCCCAGCAATTTGGGACGGAGGGAGTATATATACATGTATCTATATGTACGGTGACTTCGGGGTCCTAATATCTTTGCATATAAAATATATGTACATGTATCTTTGTGGGGTCTCTTCTACTGCTGCATTTATCAGTAATGCATGCTGGTTTTGATGATGGATTTTCTAATTGTAGCAGCTCTTCTTCTTGTATTTTTTGTACTGGCTCTTGTGCTTTTTTTTTTTTTTTTTTGGGGGGGGGGGGTGAATTGTAATGTGTGATCTCTTTTCCCATGGTTTTGCCATGATGAATAAAAAACTTATTGCCGAGGAAAAAAAAATTGGGGAAAAGTAGAGCTATGTTCTACCAAAGAGGCTATACAACCCTGAACTGAGGCAACATTATATAAATATCGTTAACAAGACTATGTATTCAGAAAATTATACTAAAAACATATACTACATCCGTCAAAAAATTTACAAGTAATTGCTTCACGGCAGTTTAAGTACCTAGCGACATGGTAGAATAAGAAGTGACATGTTGTTCGCACCCAAAAACCACCAAAGGTTTTTGAGCCTGAATGATTGAAGTAGGCATGGGGATTAGCGGCCAAAGGTACGTCAAGGAGTAGCCGGCCCAGAGGCTGCAAGGGCCATCAGACTCAGAAAAGGAACATCACGTTGTGGATACCGGCATTTGGGCTCACTTTTGTTTAAAACAATTTTCAAAACAAATACCAAGAGTCGCCACTTAATTTTTAAAGGAAAATTAAAAAACTATTTTAAAAGTAAACCGATCTGTCTGGGGATTATGTAATGAAAGGGGAAGGAGCCCGGCAGACTAAAACACCCCCTTTCATCCTATCTCGTGATAGGCCTCTACTCAACATCCTTTTTAATCGAATTATTAAGCTAAGCATGCCCTCAACTAATACATTTGTATATATACATTACAAAAGCATGTCAAAAAGAGTGCAAGATTGCTTACAATAAAATAGCATCCAAAACAATGTAATTCAATTAGCAAGCAATATGATATGCAATAGGGAACTAGAGAACTTACTTGGGATCCCGCCGCGAATAAAAAACGTGTGATGCATGCAAGAAAATCAAACCTAAGAAAAGGTCGCTAATCACATATACACATAAAGCAAGACCTAATCTAAGGTGTCGCACATGGAGTCGAAAATCAATTAAAATCAAAGAATAAAAAAAACTAGGGAGGGGTTGAGAAATCGTACCTCAATAGCGCTACAAAACAAGGGTTAGTCCACATGCTTTAGACAAGATATATAATATCAAATAATCATTCCTAAAAATGTCTAGCTTAAATCTATCAAGTAGAAAAAGAATTGACATAACTATGAATTCCTTTTAACTAGTTGGAAACATAGCACCTCTGTAGATATACAAGTCTCACCTAAGAGCCAATGTAATGTCCATATAGAGATGCTATAATCCCAGCATGATCATAAGGAACCCATGGTTATGTTCAATTAGGTTCAACTAAATCCAACTTTATCCAAGAACTAGTTCTAATTATAAGCATCAACATACATGAATGAATGCATGGACATGGACAAGAATAAGCTTTGAACTTATTCATTAATTTGGATCATTGAGTCTCTGAATTAAGTTCAATTGATCATGATTTAAATGTATTTCAAGGCTTAGGTCATGTAGACAACATTTGGATCATCATTAATAAGATTTACCAAAACTGTGACAGAGTTGCGAGAATTACAGACAGCAGACCAGATTTTTAAAAATAGAAAAAACATTCTTCCGACGGTTGGATCTTAATGATTTTTCAGTATGTTGTGCTTCTGTGAGTCTAGTTTCTAACCCAAAAAGAAAATCAAAGGTTGAACGGTCTGATCTCCGGAAATTTTATCATAACCAGACACTACTCATGACTTATCACCTCTCTGTCCAGAGATTTTGTATAATTTTCTAAACATAGCAAATAAATCAGAATGACTTTGAACTTTTTAGGGTATCTTCCTAACACATTGAACTACTTAGAACAAATTATTTAAAGTCAAGATAGTTTAATTAAGGCTTTGATTTACTTGGTGTAAAATAGACTTACTATTCTGAAATTTTGGACAGAGAGTTGCTAGTTCATAAATCATGAGACCAAACCACCTTAACTACGAAATCTCAACAAAAAACAAAAAAATACAGCGATACCTACATGGGTTATGAACATCCTCCAATTAGTCTCATCCCATTCCAATGTACCATGTTTTAATGAAAAATCTTTGATCACAGTGGGTTCATGGATTCACTGCACCATTGTTGAACCAATGTTCATGTTTTGAATCAAACTTAACCTAAGATTCTAGAGAGAATCTAAGTCAAGTATGATTATGGTTATTGGATTAAATGAAATACAAAGAAATTCATGGGTTTAGCCTTAATGGATCTCCATCTTAATCCCCATATAAATCATAGGATCATAGGGGACTAGAGGATCAAACTCAAGGATATCCAATGAGATATTAAAGATGTCATGGATTTCAAAAGGAAAATAGAGACAAAAGGAAGTAGAACCAAAGTTTATTTGAAAAATCCAAGTAAAAATTCTTTTACAACTTTTTTTGCCTTAAACCCAAAGTTGTATTTAGATCCAAATCAATGAAATGAGATTCAATCACAATTTCTAGTGGTGTGTGATTAAATGAGGTAGGAAAAGGCTTTTTGAAAATGTGTAAAAGTCTTAAATCAATGACTTGTGATTGAATTTAATCTTAATTCTACATAGGATTAGAAGGTCACCTCTATAACCTCAAGGATTTCTTCTTATTCTTGTGAAGATTTTCCAAATTCTTCAATCTCTTCTTCAAATTCTTCAAATTCCTCAAAAAGCTTCTTAAAAAAATCTCTTGTTTTCTCTTGATTCTTTCTCTATTATATGTATATCTCTTGTATATATGAAAAATGATTCAAGTCCCCCCAACAATGGAGATGAAGGCCTACTTATATAGACCTCTCTTTCAGGGGTTAATTGGGTAATTTCGGGTGGAAACCCATATGCAAGAATATTCCATACGTATTTAAAAAATAGTCTGTTACAGTGAGCGACACTCAGTGAATGCCGCAGCGGTACTCAACGAGTGCCGCCGGCTTCGTCGCGTGCCGCAGCTAACAGAATTCCCTTTTCTTTTATTTATTTTTTCAAATATATACTATATTTATACTTATACTAGTATAAACCTCATCCTAGTATGTCCAAGATGTACTTTATACAAGTATATACTTTAATAGACTACTCACATGTGTTTTTTATTTTCTTTTCCTTTTCCTTTCAAAATCTTTTCTTCTCTCTCCTTTTTATTTCTTTTCAAAATTCTTTTCTATTCTTTCATTTTTTCTTTTTTTTCTTTTTTAATTTTTTTTTTTTCAAAAATTCTTTTATTTCAATTTTCAAGATGATTTCCCAGACTGTGTTTCTCATGCGTTCTTCAACATCCGGGCGTCCCCCGGACCACCCAATTCTCTCTCTTTTCTATTTTTAATTTTGAAAACTTGATTTGAAGAACCCTTGAAGGACTTGAATTCTTTGGAAAATCTTCGAATTTCACTGGTCATTGTCATCATCGGTCTTCAGAGGTAACCAACCCCTGAATTCGATGATTGGTCAAAATCGGGATGTCTACAGTTTGTCCCTCTTCGGCAGAGCTTGTAAAGCAACGTGTATCACAAGTGAATGTCGAAGCCTGTGTGAAAGACAAGCCTTTGACCAAGCTATCGAATCCAGGTAAAAAAAACAAAGTACGTTGCAAAACAGGTGCATAGAGAGTCAGGTGCTGGTCGTGCTCAATGGTGAGCTGCCTACGTATCCCTACGGGAATCAGACCAGGACGTAGTTCGGGAAAGGGACAACATACAAACCAACTAATCATATGCATGAATGCTCCTATCTTATCGTGATGCACACGCTCAAGAAAATTTATATCCTATGCTCTTAAGCGTGATGATCCAGAGTCATGCCGCTCTTTCTATCATCAGAAATGCGTCGTATACCTCAAATTTTCCTATTATGATATTGTCCTATTCTGGGAACATCATGATTGATACATAAGCGCTTCATGGGTGTTTTGAGAATTGTTTGATCGACTGAGATGCTTCACGCCTTACACTCCATAGTCGAACTAGGTAGCACGTCGAAAGATTTAAGATGCTTCACGCCTTACACTTAGAATCTTCCGAAAAGGTCATCTGATCAACTGAGATGCTTCACACCTTATACTCCATAGTCGAATCAGGTAGCACGCTGAAAGACTTTAGACGCTTCACGCCTTACACTCAGAATCTTCCAAAAAAGTCATCTGATCGACTGAGATGCTTCACGCCTTACAATCCATAGTCAAATTAGGTAGCACGCTGAAATACTTGAGACGCTTTACGCCTTACACTCAGAATCTTCCTAAAAGGTCATCTGACCGACTAAGATACTTCATGCCTTACACTCCATAGTCGAATCAGGTAGCACGTTGAAAGATTTGAGACGCTACACGCCTTACACTCAGAATCTTCCGAAAAGGTCATCTGATCGACTGAGATGCTTCATGCCTTACACTCCAAAGTCGAATCAGGTAGCATGCTGAGGTTAACGCAGATTAGTTGCGAGAACCGAGTGTGAATTCGTCATTTCCACAAAGCAAAGTTGATGTTGGCTTGATTTAATTCATGAATCCTAATTTTAGGAATTATCTTAAGATTCATTTTCGAATTAATTTCCCTAAATCTAGAAACGCTTAGATTCGTATTCACTTTAATATCCAAAATTGAGAGTCAATAAGATTCAAATCGGCTTAATTTCTCATAATCTGGAGTCAAACAGACTTAAGTCGATTCAATTTTCAAAATTAGGAGTCAAACTAGACTCAAATTTGAATTATTTCAAAAACCCGGAGTCAACCAGACTCAAATCAAATAAAATTTTGCAAAAACCCAGAGTCAATCAGACTCAAATCGAATCAATTCTCAAAATCTAGAGTCAATCAGACTCAAATCAAATCAATTTTCAAAATATGGAGTCAATCAGACACTAATCAAATCAATTTTTAGAAATTCGGAGTCAATCAGACTAAAATCAAATCAATTTTCAAAAATCCAGAGTCAATCAGACTCAAATCAAATCAATTTTCAAAAATCCGGAGTCAATTAGACTCAAATCAAATCAATTTTCAAAATATGGGGTTAATCAGACTCAAATCAAATCAATTTTCAAAATATGGAGTCAATCAGACTCAAATCAAATCAATTTTCAAAAATCTGGAGTAAATCAGACTCAAATCAAATCAATTTTCAAAAATCCAGAGTCAATTAGACTCCAATCAAATCAAATCAATTTTCAAAATTGGGAGTTAATCGGACTCCAATTTAATTTAATCTTCAAAATTCGGAATCAATCATACTCCATTCCAATTTAATTTCAAAATCTGGAGTCAATCTTACTCCAATTTATCCAATTTTCAAAATCAAGAGTCAATCATACTCCACTTTATTCAATTTTCCAAAAATCTGGAGTCAATCAGACTCCATTCCAATTTAATTTCAAAATCTGGAGTAAATCTCACTCCAATTTATCCAATTTTCGAAATCACGAGTCAATCATACTCCAACTTATTCAATTTTCCAAAATCCAGAGTCAAGTAAGTTCAAATTGATTTTATTCGCCAAAACCGGGAGTTTTAACATGATTTCTCACAATCAGGGGCCAATTTTAACTCATAAAAGGGCTTAAGAACTTTCTTTTCAAATCTTGGGGGTTCTTTCTAAACGAGGGAAAATCTTTAGGGAAATATGAGCAAAATTCGGTGGTCCCTATCACAAATATAGAAAATTTAGAGGGAGGGGCCACCTTTCAGTGAGTGTCGCTGCCTCTTCGCCGACTGCCGGTTTGACTAGCAGTGTTTAAAAACCTATTTTTTTTTCATTCTTCTCATTCTCTTCCTCTTTTCTATTCAGATTTTCTCTCCAATACTTTCTTATTTGATTCTCCACTCAAGAATCTACTCAATCAAAGGTATGTTTACTCCTTTTCATTAACAAGATTGCACTTTTCTTGTTTCAATGATTGAAATCTTAGTTAGTTTACAAATTTCTTTGTGTTTCTCCCCCAAATTTCTTTGTATGAATCTTGATTTCTCCCTTTTTGCTTGTAGATTCTACAATGTCTAGTGGCTCAGGGTCCCATGGACCTTCTAGAAAGAAATACAGGCCCTCCCCTAGCCACGACTCGTCGCTTCTCCTTGCCGATCCCGAAAAGCACCTCTCGGCACGAGCCTTTAATAAACTGGTATAATGTCAATTCTCTTGATCTCTTATGACAATAAATGCAATGCCATGCTATGTGTGATGATCAAATGCTTATACAAATGTGCCCTTAACTTTGTGCATTCTGATATTCCCCCAAACTATTGTTATGAACTAATTTTTTGAATGGATTGCCATGATTGCATTCAACACTTGAAATTGTGCCTTCGCCTGTTACCCTTGTTTAGATTCATTGATTTTTTTCTATGCCAAGATCATGCCCATGAATTTCATTATTCTATTGGTCCATCGCTAATTAGGGGTTGCACCGACCCCGTGAGGCACTTTGATTTGACCTAGACTAGGCTTATTATTTTTTTTGTGTGAGCATATATGAACCCAAGATTCATGGTCATGGCGTTCCTACGACTTGAAACTTTATTCCTGAAAAGCATGGAGTCACTCGGGCTCAAGAATTTTATTTTCAAATCATGGAGTCGCTTAAACTCAAGAAATTTTATTTTATTTTTATTTTCCAAAGCATTGAGTCGCTTAGACTCAAGGATTTATTTTCAAAGCATGGAGTCTATATGACCCAAGTATTTTCATTTTTCAAAGGATTGAGTCGCTTAGACTCAAGAATTTCCATTATATTTTCAAAGAACTGAGTCGCTTTAGACTCAAGAATTTTATTATTATTTTTTTTTCAAAGAATTGAGTTGCTTTAGACTCAAGAATCTTATTTTTAAAAGAGTGGAGTTGCTTAGACTCAAGAGTTCTATTTTTCAAAGCATTGAGTTGCTTAGACTCAGGAATCTTATTTTTTTCAAAGAATTTAGTCGCTTAGACTCAAGAATCTTATTTTTCAAATCATTGAGTCGCCTAGACTCAGGAACTTTATTATTTCAAAGCATTGAGTCGCTTAGACTCGGAAATCTTATTTTTTTCAAAGCATTGAGTCGCTTAGACTCAAGAATTTTATTTTCAAATCATGAAGTTGCTATGGACTTAAGAATTTTATTTTCAGAGCATTGAGTCGCTTAGACTCAAGAATTTTTTTTATTTTATTTTTTCAAAGCATGGAGTCGCTATAGACTTAAGAATTTTATTTTCAGAGCATTGAGTCACTATAGACTCAAAAGAATTTTCATTCATCATCATTTTTTTATTATTATTTTTTTTACGAAGCCAGAAAATCACTGAAACTTCAACGAATATTATTTTTTCACAAAATCATGGAGTCACTAGGACTCAAAAGAATTTCATGCTACAAAGTTGAGGAGTTGTTTATAACTTCAAAGAACTTCTCAACCCCACCCCCCCTTATTGAACTTGCCTTCTTTTTATTTTTATTTATTTATATATATATATATATATTTTTTCTTTTCTTCTTATTCTCATCAACACCTTTCTTCTTCTTCTTCTTTTTCTTTTTTTTTAGATGCCCGAGACTGCTCTTAAGGGCCATGGGAGCTTGGCCCACGGCCGGAGGTGGTATGAGGAGCTATCTAAAGAAGTTAAAATTGGGATCGACAATGCTGGCTTTGGGCTCTTCGTGTTACTCTTGGAGAAGAATTAAAACGACATGACCCATATCCAAGCCTCAGTAGAGAGATGGTGGGATACAACAAACACATTCCACATTCCATATGGGGAGATGACAATGACTCCTTTGGACTTTGCCATGATCACTGGTGTCCTGTTCGGTGGCCTTCCTGTTGCCCGCTATGACGATCTCCCGACCCATCATGAACAGATCATTGACCTACTCGGGGCTCATCCGAGAGAATTTATGTGAAATGGTTCATGGTCACCTTCAAGGGCCAGGCCTTTACTGACGACCAGATGATTAGGGCTTTCATTATGTATGTGCTGGGCTGCTCCCTGATGAGCACAAGAGGAGACAGGATCAATCTAGAGAACTTAGCCTCTTTGGAGGACATTGATCACATATCCCAGTATAACTGGGGAGGGGCAGGGCTGGCTACTCTCTATAACCACATGAGTGAGGTCTTTAGGGGAAACTTTCCCTCCACTGGCGGATACTGGAGAGCTTGGGAGGTAAAACCTTTTATTTTCATTATTATTATTTCATTGCTTTTTTTCTTTCTCTCCTATTATTATTTCATTCATCCCTTTCTGATTTTATTTCGAACGCAAAACTCACTTTTTAACATTTTCCTCTTTGTAGATACGGTCCCATGAGTACTGACACGGAATTTATTTGCGTGCTCTTGTGTGCAATACCCAAGTTTAGTAGACGTGCAAGTAGTACTAGATAAGACCAGGTCGATCCCACAGAGAAGGTCATAAACTAATTACTTAGATTAAACTCTAAAAGAAAATGAAAATTAAATGTTTAAATAAAGTGTAGAACACGAAATTCCACAATTAACAACTAAAAATAAAGCAACTAAATTAACTATGAATTAACTGATTAACTAAAGCGAAATTAAAACGACTTTTAACTTTATAAAAGGGGAACATTGGGATCACATGAATCCATAGTGACCTAGCCATCTACCATGCAATTACATTAAAGCTCAATGGAGTACATCCATCTACAGTATTCCGTATTTTCTAAAGAAAAAGATTCAATAGCCCTTTCATGACCGGGACTATATCATCACAATTGATTCAAAAATACATGAAAGCGGTTTAAAACAATAGTTAAGACTCGCACTATGAATGGTATAAGCATTCAAAGCGGTTTGCGAAAGTTATTGAAGAAAAATGCCTTAAGGCTTAAAGTTCAGAAACTGTTTTGACAAAATGAGCATTTTTGATAACAAATCTCGAAAACAAAAAGTCTAGGAATACTGCAAAGGATCATCTCAAGAATCTGATTGATCGAACGATCGACGCACTTCCGATCGATAGAACATCGTCATCTCTCAATCGATCGAAATGTCTTCGATCGCTTGACTGTATCGCTGTTACGATCGATCAAACTAACTTCGATCGATCGAATACATGTATTATTCTGGTGCATGGCAGAGGCTGTAGATCACAGTTTCATCGTGATCTCTCAACTCTAGGACTACTCAGACATGGCCAGGAGTGACTCAGATCTGTTTTTAACGTAAAATTTCATTAAGGATTTTTTTTGTTGTGATTTAAATATGCAAACTTATGAAAACTAGTGATTAATTACTACTACCATAGAAAACTACGATTATAACATATTAAACTACGAGATTTGACTAACCAAATGTAAATAACAAAAAGATAAAGAACCTGTAACGTAGAACTTTGATTAACACTACAAAATATCAATCACAAATTAATATTCAAGTTTGAAAACCTACAAAACCATAAGTAAAACTCTCTATCTCTCTATAAAACTGTAAAACTAAAATTGGGCATCCGCTTGGATGTGTTTTTAACTAATATATATATAGAAAATCCTAAGGCTAGGGTTACAACAACGTTTCTGCTGCGTGCGCGTAAGTTTATGATAAAAGCATGTTCGATCGATCTAACTTCACTTGATCGCTTTAACCTTGACTTACTCGAGCGCTTGAACTGGATTCGATCGATCGAATTGTCGATCGCTTGAACCTTCTTCGATTGCTCGAACTCCACTTTTCATCTTTGAGTTGTCTTGCCTATCCTCAAGCCTTTCCTTTATCCTGTTATTCATTTCTTCACACAGCAAAACAATGATCTGCACAAATAATAGCTAAAACAACACAACTTATCATAGATATGTCATATTGTGTATAAACTAGCATTGTAATATGAATTGCAGATAAAACAAGGAGTTGTAAACTAAATCAATATATTTCCTTATTTTAGCGCGGTTGTATTTTACAAATACCCCCGCTTGTCACAACCCCCAACTAACTTATTGCTAGTCCCTAGCGATAAAGCAATAACAAAAACAAGCTAAACTACTACTACAACGACTAAAAGAAAATAAAATAAACTAAAACAAACTAACCTAAGTAGAAAGAGATAACTCCTAACTCATTTTAGCAGGAATCGCGGTTGCATTTAGCGAATGCAACAAGCCATTAAGCCCCTAGGTTCCCCCTAGTGGACGAGTGTTGTCTCATGAGGGTTTACAGTGAATGTACCCACAAAATTCTTCAAATTTAAGTTTAAAAAGATAAAGAACAACTTTAAACACTCCCTCCCATTTAGTTGCTAACTTAGCTCTACAAAGACATATTAATCTCAATCAAACCATGAAAGAAATTCACATGCTCATCATGTCACAAAGATAGATATAGCATATGTATCGCAATCATGTATCCGTGTGTGTGTGAGGTTAACAGCTATGCATCAAAACTTATTTAGAGTTATTTAGACTATCGTACTTCTGGAACTTGTAGTTTCAACTCAATTCTTACATGGGTTTACACTCATAAAAGAACATTTCACAGAAACTTGTTTAATAATGATCGCACATGGTATGGAAGTTTTGATAAGAGTGAATTTTTGGCTACTAATGCTTCCGTACCTGACTCTATAAAAGACAAACATTTAGAGTGTACAGTCTCATGAATAGAATACTACTTACTAGGGGAGCGAACTACCGTGGGTAACTCAATTCACACGTTCATGTTCAAACTAATTTGTTAAGAATCACTAAGACTTTGGATTTTTGGTTTTTAACTGGTGGAGAAAATGTGTGTCTCAGTATGCGATGTAGTCTATCTTCTCATTTAATGCTTTACACTTCTCCAACCAACTTCCATTCTTGCATATGTATATACTTTATATATATATATATATCCCCTTCCAAATTCAAGCGTCTATTTTTTTTTAAGATTCCCACAACCACTCTTTTCCAATCACATACTTTGACAATTTTTTCATATTCAGGGTCCATTGAGGTCAAGGTATAAGGTTAGGAGCTTGTATTCTCGTAATCAAATTGGAAACATTTAATCGGTGTGGGGTTAGAAACGAAACAACTTCTTTAGCTGTAGGTAAAGGGCTATGTATAGCTTAAGGAATGGGTAGCGATGGCTTAAATTATTTTCTTAAGTTCTTAGTTTTAGCAATTCAGTGTTTATTGAGTTTAGTTGGTAGATCCTGAACGCTCTCCTCTAATAAGCAGCTAAAATGAAAAAAATTACTTGAGACTATTCAACGAATTTAATAAGCATAATCAAGATAAAACAATTCGAATTTATGTGACAATTCCATCTGAAGCAAAGATTGGACCGAAAGCTCACTAAAGGTAATTAGTCTCCACTACTCGTTCTTTTAGCACAATAGTCGTATTAACTCATTTTTTTAGGTTTTCTACATAGTTATCAACACGTGCATATGGATGTTGGATACATGAAAGGTCAACACATGCAATCATTCTGGTGATACTAGAAAAATGTGTGAACTTGATTCATAAAAGGATTGGACAAATACGAATGTGTCATTGCTTCATAAACAACCAATCAGGAGTGAAAGTTCAAAATTATTCTACCAATAAAGTTTAAAAAATTTTAAAAATTTTAAAAATTTCTAATTTTGCTTGAGATTGTATGATATTCGTACTGAAATTATCCAGAATGCTAAGTGTGAACATGTACAGGTGAATATCTATCTGCATCCCACCCCCAACTGAAAATAACAATGTCCTCAGAAGTTGATTTTCGAATAAAATAGATGGTTATCACCTGATAGAAGCAAAGCAATAACCGCAATCATAGCAAACTGTGATTAAAACATACCATCTCCAAACAACCCAGATCAACAGAAATAAGATATAATGACAGAGCATGATCCATACATAATAAAATAACCAATCACTAGGATGATAAAACAATAAAAGTACAGAACAACGATCATAATGTCCAAACAGTCCCAAAATAGCCAAACATCCAAAAGAGTACTAAGAGAGCGGAGAGAAAAAACAAAAATAAAATAAATACAACAAAGCTCCCATACACGCAACTAGCATAATCTACTCATCCGCAACATCGAACAGAATCTCGATGGGCGTAGTAGGAGCATCATCAACTCCACCCTCAACAACTAGAGGCGGTGGAAGTAGGGTTTCAGAGGTGGTCGGCAGAGCTGTTGATGGAGATGGAGCAGCTGGTGGTGGTGGTACGAAGGATGAAGGATCGAAAGTGGGTGGTGCAGCCGGGGGGTGTGAAGATGTATGCAACAACTGAGCAACCCCCAACTGAACCAGTAGTATGTCGAGCTGCGAGGTCAGGTGGTCAATCATGTCCTCGAGTCGCATCTGTGCCTCCCTCTCCTCGATAAACAATGTGTGGAGAGTCTGGAGAGACATAGAAGAAGACTCTCCCTGGGCCGGAACCTGAGACCGCTGTCTTAGCTCGAATCTCGCAACCTCCTCAACAGGATCTCTCTCGTCGTCAGACTCGGGCTCTTCAGCCTCGGAAGGCATCCCTGAAGCCGCACCCTCGGTGTCCGTACCTCTCCCTCTCCTCTTCTTCGCCCCAACTTTCTCCTTGCCTTTACCTTTTTGTTTCCTCTTCTGGGCATCTGAGGGCGGGAAGCCGTCTAAACAAAACTGCTAGAGGAAGTCTGGACCTCATCAGTGGGTAGCTAGGGGAGTCCTGCCTGAGCAATGACTCGATGGATCGCCCAAGCACATTTCAAGTGCTTTTTGGCGGTAATGTAGCGAGTGGGGTGGATCATGAAATCAATATAGAGACGAGGCAAACAGACTGGCTACCCCATCCCCACTGCATAAAGAACTCGTGCATACCAAGCCGCTATCTTCTCCCGATAGGATGTCACCAAGATACAGTTGCTGAGGGCGAGGTGGAGCATATGATAGTCGTCTGTGAGGTAGTGGTCCTTAATCAATGATACGCCATTCCACTATGGAACGGCACCGCCTGTGATCTCCCAGATAATAGTGGACGGCGAGGTCTTAGGTGCACCAGGTCGATGGGGGCATACATAATCAGGTACCTCAAATACCCCCAGAGCAGCAGCAATAGTGGCTGGATTGAATATAAACTCCCGGCCGTAGAAGAATGATCTATATGTGAACGGAGCAGCAGGATCTCGGATCAATGTCGCACAAACCTCCTGGATCCAAGAAAGATTTACTCTCTTAGACTGAGAGAGTAAATCAGACCAATGTGGCATTGCCAGAATTCAGGCTAAGTATCAGGGGAGCTGATAGCCACGCTGTCTCCAGAGGTTGCTCTATCATCACCTTTCGAGACTAAAAATATTGAGTGAACCACTGCCGGTCTGGAGTGTTTCTGAAACTGTGATGTGGGACCGGGTCAGGAATCGCTCGATCAAAGGGCTTCTCTTTATGGTGTCCCGTAACAGGGTTCATCGTGAAGTCTCTGAAATAGAGAAAGAGAAGAAAAGACTAATTAAAAGAGGAAACTGAAAAGAAAAGAAGAAACTGTCACTGCTTCAGTTCGATCGATTGAACTTTTCTCGATCGAATGAACAAGGGCACTTCTCGAGAGCTCGAGCCCATCTCGATCGATCGAGAACAGAAGTTACGCAGCAACAAGAAAAGAAATGCAGAAATAAAAAGAGAAAAGGAAATATACACCCTAGAAGGGGATTAAATGGTCGTAAGATCAGAGGGGGGCACTTCCTCTCAATTTTAACAAAAAAATGAGATAGTGAGGGCCATGAGGACCTTACCTCGGTAAGCACGTAGTGTTGAGAGTGAGTTGATGATGGTGATGATGTGGGGGTGATCAGGCTCTCCAATTGATGGGTGGGAGAGAGGGGAACAAAAATCGTCGAAGCTCTTCTCTCTGTCTTAGATCGTTCGAGAGTGGTAAGGGAAGAGGGAGAGACTGATGAAGTGTAAGCTGGATGCCTCGTTTAAATACAAGTCTTGATCGATCGAGAAAGTTTGATCGATCTAACTTTCAATCGATTGAGTATTGTTCAAGAGCTTAAGGATTCTAGACCGTCGATCGATCGAGAGTGGTTCGATCGATCAAACGCAAAATTTCAATGACTTTTTGAATTGGTGAACTTGTATACCCCCAACTAGCAGAAACTGATTTGGACAAATAGAATAGTCTAAAAGCAGGGCAAACTCAGAACATGTAAGCCAGAATTGATCAAAAGATGGACAAAGAAAAACTAGGATTAAAACTAAAGATAACAGAGGTATGTCTAGGAGTACACTTCAATTTCTAAAAGATGGACAAATGAAAAACTACAACTGAAGTGAAACACTATGCTTCGAACATGAAAACTTCCTCTTCCACAATTGCTTCATACTCCGCCGAATCATCACAAATGGAGTCTAAACTCGACAATTCATGAAACCAGAAGGATCTGAAAGCATCAAGAATACCATCGAATGCGTCTGAAACCTCCAAAGAATTGAAAGCACAAGCAAGAGTTGATCATGGTGAGCTTGACGGCGTCATAGAGAAAGAAGTGTAACTCCTCAGCTGTTCTTTCTCTTGCGGTGGAGTACCAGGAGACCCTATGGGAGGTTCATGAAACAGTAAGTGAGGAAGGAACACTGGTAGACCGTTGTGGTTCATAGTGATAATCCTGGACAAGGAAAAACGGAAGAAAACAACAAGGAAAATAAGACAAGGAAAACAAGAAATAGAAACAAATGAAACAAAAGAGGAAAAAGAAATAAAAACAAAGAAGAATATGACATTGTCCTAACCTCACTATTGGCATGAATGCCCAGCGTGCACTAGCTGGTAAGGGACATTGGTGCCTGAACAGCAAGTAGCTCAGGTGCACATAGAGGTATGGGACCAGCTCGAGAATGAGAAAGTCATCGACAAATGTAAAAATAGCATTGTGGCGTTCAGGCACAACATCTTGTAAGTCGTTCTCGCCCCAACGTTCCCACATCGAGTCATTCTCCCACCGCTGTAGGAGTTCGTCAGTAACTTCACCCTCCTCTTCTCCTTCTTCCTCAGGGAAATTTATATTTTTAAAAGGATTGATGTCAAGGAGAGTAGGTGGGTAAGGGATGTATCTATGAGATATGTCAATGAGAACATTCGCATCCGTCCCTTCATATGGTGAAAAGCAGAATGCGACTTCTTCAGCTATCCATTGGGGGTTTTGATATTCAGAATCGGCCCAAGTGCCTATCAAATGGACATCATCATCTCTCATTTTGGAACCTACAGTTAAGTAATATGAGGAATAGCTGATTAAGAACAACGTCACATTCACAAAGGAAAAAGTAACACAGACGTAAATGAAAAATAACAAGATGCAATAAAGTAAAGAGTACAACAACAATTTGAGGACACGCTTTGGCGTTTTAGATTGAGTAGTTGGGCTCATCCAGTTGGATGTGCTCAACTTCTGGTTAAAAATTTTCCAATAACGGCTTTAATCTTTGGCCATTGACCTTGAAGCTGTCTTCATTCTTTGGATTTAATAGCTCGACGGCCCCATAGGGAAAGACAGATTTAACGATGAATGGACTCGAGCTTACCTGGGAAAAGGTGAAGGCGAGAGTCATATAGCAAGACTTTCTGCCTCGGCTCGAATGATTTGCGAAAGATAGTTCTATCGTGGCGAGCCTTCAACTTTTCCTTATGCAGCTTGGCAGAGTCATATGCATCTTTACGGATTTCCTCTAGCTCTGTGAGTTGAAGTTTTCTTAACTGACCTCCCTCTTTAATATCAAAGTTTAATGAGCCTGTGCCCCAATATGCTTTATGTACGATCTCGACAGGGAGGTGATATGCCTTTCCGTACACTAGCCTGTACGGGGACATTCCTAAGTTTATTTTGTACGCGGTATGGTATGCCCATAGAGCATCGGTCAATTTGTATGCCCAGTCTTTCCTATTTAAACTAACCATTTTTTTGAGAATATGTTTAATTTCTCGGTTAGCCAATTCTGCTTGTCCGTTAGTTTATGGGTGTTAAGTTAAGGCGATTTTATGGTTAACCCCATACTTTTTGAGAAGTGACTCCAATGGTCTATTGCAGAAGTGCTTTTCTTGGTCACTAATTAATGCCTTTGGGGTTCCAAAACGCGAAAGAATATTTTCTTTTAAGACAGAAATAACTGTTCGATGATCATTTCGCCTTGTTGGGATTGCCTCTACCCATTTCGAGATATACTCCATAGCAAGGAGTATGTACTCGCAGTTATTTGACTTCGGAAATGAGCCCATGAAATGTATGCCCCAACAATCAAAGATTTTAATCGTGATTATGGGAGTTAAAGGCATAGAATTTTGTTTCGAGATTGCGCCTAACTTTTGACAGCGTTGGCACGATTTACAAAATTTGTGGGCATCTTCGAATATGGTTGGCCAATAGAAACCGTTATGTAAGATGAACTGATCAGCGCAATATTTCAAAAGGTACGGGTCATCAAAGAAAAAGTGATGCGTGAATGAGAGGAATCTTTTCCTATCCTGATTTGACCAATGCTCGGGGGTTTCTCCCGTGACTAGATAGTTTACGATATCTGACACGAGAAAAATCTTGTGCGCTCTTGTGCAATACCCAAGTGTAGGTAGACGTGCAAGTAATATCTGGTAAGACCAGGTCGATCCCACAGGGAAGGTGTTGACCTATTGAATTAGACTATCCTCTAAAAGAAAGCAAAATAAAATGAATAAGTTTGAACGATGGTGCAGAACACAAAGTTCCACAAACTAGGATTACTAATGAAAATAATTAAAATTAACTAAACAATCTAACTAGCTAATTAAACAGTACTTGAAATTAGGGTGTTTAACTTTAAAAGAAAGTGTTGGGATTACACGAATCCGCAGTAACCTAGCCATCTACCATGCATTTACCTTGAAGCACAATGGAGCATATTACCCACAGTTTTCCGTATTCCTCTAAAAATAAAGAATCCATGGCCCTTTCATGACCGGGACCATATCATCACAGTTAAATTGAAATACACAAAAGCGGTTTAATTCAATAGTTAAGACTCGCATCCTCAATGGTGTTAGCATTGAAGATGGTTTGCAAAATGTATTGAACGAAAATGCCTTAGGGCCTTAGTTTTAAAACTGTTTTGACAAACTGAGCATTTATTTGGGACAGAATGATAACACATCTTAAAAGAAAAGGTCCTGGAATACTGCAGGGAACATCCTCAAGAATCAGGGAGTTCGATCGATCGACTCTCCTTCGATCGATCGAAGACCTTCATCCCTCAATCGATCGAACTAACTTCGATCGCTTGACTGTCTCTGGTTCGATCGATCGAACTAACTTCGATCGATCGAACACAGCGATTATTCTGCTGCATGGCAGAGGCTGGAGATCACTGTTTCATCGTGTTCTCCCAACCTGGGACTACTCAGACATCGTCTGGAGTGTCACAGAATTATTTTTAACGTAAGAAAATATTAATACCCTGTTTGGTTGCGAGTTTTTCATTAAAAATCTAAAAACAATGGTTTTGACAATATTTAGCATGCAATACTACAAAACGAGCGATTAAACTACGACTACTACGTGCAGAGTATGAATGAACAGTATATAGATAACCTGGAATAGAAGATACTTGTATAAACTTCGAGAAATCCAATCCACAATATGAAAATTCAATGAAAAACCTACAAAAACCAAACAAACTCTCTATCTCTCTCTATAAAACTGTTAAAATGTAAAGAGGGCGTCCTTATGGACGTGTACAAAACGCATATATATAGAAAACCTAAGAAACTAGGGTTAAAAACCCGCATCTGCTGCGCACGTAAATGTTACTGGAAATACCCCGTTCGATCGATCGAACAAATCTCGATCGATCGAACCCTTACTCTTCAAGCGCTTCAACATTCTTCAAGCGATCGAACACTCGATCGATCGAACCTTCTTAGAGCGATCGAACTTCACATTTTAGCTTTGACTTCTTTTGTTTGCATTCCAGCATTCCATTTATTCTGATGTTCAACTGTTTAGTCCACACAGCAGTAATCTGCACAAACAACAGCTAAAACAATACAACTTATCATAGATTAATCATATTGTATAAAAATTAGCCTTGCAATGCAAATTGCGGATAAAACGGGAAGTTGTGGTAAAAACTAATACAATTCTTCCTTTTAGCGCGGTTGTATTTTACAAATACCCCCGCTTTGCAATATCCGCATACCATGGTAGAGCGGACACAGTCATTAGTTGCTCATCTGGAAATTCGTCCGTGATAGGTAGCGGGTCAGTATTGTCAACAAAAGTTAACCGAGACAAATGATCTGCGACCATATTCTCTACTCCCTTTTTATCTTTGATCATGATATCGAACTCTTGGAGTAGGAGTATCTAATGAATTAGCCTTTGTTTCGCGTCTTTCTTGGATAACAAGTATTTGAGGGCTGAGTGGTCTGTGAAACAGACAATTGGAGACCCTATCAGATAAGACCTTAATTTATTCAAGGTGAAAACTATAGCCAGTAGCTCTTTTTCAGTAGTTGTATAATTCATTTAAGCTTCATTCAGCGTTCGACTGGCATAATAGGTAACGTAGGGCTTATTGTTCTTCTTCTATCCTAGAACTGCGTCAATAGCATAGTCACTAGCATCGCACATTAGTTCAAACGGAAAACCCCAGTCGGGTGCCTGTATTATTGGTACAGAGGTAAGGTGTTCTTTTAGTGCATCAAAAGATGTTTGATAGCTTTCTGGCCACTCGAATGGTGTGTCTTTAACGAGCAGTTGACAGAGTGGTCTGGATATTGCACTAAAATTCTGGATAAATCGACGATAGAATCCCACATGCCCCAGAAAAGAGCGGATGTCTTTGACTGTAAGGGGGACAGGTAGGTTCGAGATTATATTGATTTTTTGCTTTATCTACTTGGATACCCTTGTCAGAAAAAATGTGGCCGAGGACTATCCCACTGGTCACCATGAAATGACACTTTTCCCAGTTTAACACCAGGTGTTTGTCCTCGCATCGTGCTAGCACACGTTCAAGATTGTCAAGACAGTTTTCAAAACTATGGCCGAACACAGAAAAATCATCCATGAAGACTTCAAGTATTTGCTCGACCATATCACTGAATATACTGTGCATGCACCGTTGAAATGTAGCAGGTGCATTGTATAACCCGAAGGGCATACGACGGTAAGCGAAAGTACCGAACGGACAAGTGAAAGTTGTTTTCTCCTGATCTTCAGGAGCGATTTCTATCTGGTTATACCCACTGTATCCGTCCAAAAAGCAATAGTACTTATGACCCGCCACTCGTTCTAGCATTTGATCCATGAACGGCAAAGGAAAGTGGTCTTTCTGGGTCACAGTATTCAGTTTTCAATAATCGATACACATCCACCATCCGGTAGGGACGCGTGTTGGTACTAATTCGCCGTCTTTATTAGGAATAACCGTTATGCCTGCCTTCTTTGGTACCACTTGGGTTGGACTGACCCAAGGGCTGTCAGATATTGGGTATATGATCCCAACGTCAAGTAGTTTTAAGACTTCCTTTTTGACCACTTTTTGCATGTTGGGATTCAGACGTCTTTGCATTTGTCGTGAAGGTTTAGCGTCTTCCTCCAAATATATTTTATGGGTGCAAACGGACGAACTTATGCCTTTGAGGTCAGCAATAGTCCATCCCAATGCTCCCTTATGTTGTTTCAACATTTGGATTAGTTTACCCTCTTGTTCTAGACTTAGAGTAGATGATATGATCACAGGATATGTCTTTTCAGTTCCTAGAAAAGCGTATTTGAGCTCCTTTGGAAGCTCCTTTAATTTCAAATCGGAAAACTGAAAGTTTGAGGGCATGACTAACTTTGTTTTTGGAGGCAATGGTTTATATGGTGTTACCTACATGTATTCAGCTCTATCCTCCTCCTTCGTTTCCACCATGAGGCAACTTTGATTCAAAGCAGCGTCCAATGGAGTAGAATCTTTAGGTTGATAGACAGCGTCAAATTGTGACACCACTACCTCCGAAGGATCTTTGTAATCAACAAAATCAGCCTTATCTTTGATGACTGTCTCGATGTAGTTTACTTTCTCTTCATCTTCGTATTCTTCAAGTCGGGGATTTGAAAAGATTTTGACATTTAAAGTTATATTCCTGAATACGATGGTCATTATACCATTTCTTATTTTTATTATGGCATCGATTGTGTTGAGGAAAGGACGTCCGAATATTACCTGGATTTGTGCACATGAATTGGACACTGGTTCAGTGTCTAAGATTACAAAATCAACTGGGAAGATAAATGTGTCTATTTGCACGAGGACGTCCTCCAGTATTCCTCTAGGGTATTTCACCGATCTATCTACCAGTTGTAATGCAACTCGAGTAGGTTTGAGGTCACCAAACCCTAGTTGTTTATAAACTGAGTATGGCAGTAGGTTAACACTCACTCCTAAATCAAGGAGTGCGTTGTCTATCCTTTGATTCCCAATTTGGCATGAGATAGTGGGAGTATCGGGGCCTTTGAGTTTCGGAGGCAATTCATTTTGGATAATCGCACTTGCTTGGTAAGCGACATAAGTGTGTTTCTTCACACTTTGTCTCCTCTTGGCCGTGCATAAATCTTTAAGATACTTAGCATAAGCCGGTACTTTTTTGATTGCATCAACGAGTGGAAGGTTTATTTTAACTTGTTTAAAAAATTCCAAGAACTCCTAACTCTTTATCTCATTTTTGGGTTTCTTTAGCCTTTGAGGATAAGGCGCAGGGAATGGGCATTTTGGTAATTCGACATTAACAGACTCCTTTCCGGGTCTTCTCTCAACCTCTTCTACTTCTTTAGGAGCTTCATCATTTGATTCCAATGGTTCGTTATTAGTAGATGGCTCCTCTTCTTGAGTAGATGGTTCATTTTTATTTACCACTTCATCCGCTTTATACTCTTCAGGAGTAGAGAGAGGCATGTTGTACCCACAAAATTCCAATTTTAAGCTCAAAAAGATTTAGAATAACTTGTAGAATTTCCCCTTCCATTAAACTGTTAATTCAACTCTACAATAATATAATATCCTCTATCAACCCATGAAAGAGATCCACATGCTCCCCTATATTACCAAGTAAAATATACAAATGTATTACCATCATGCACCCGTGTGTGTGTGAAATTAACAACCATGCGTCCAACCCTTATTAAGAGTTATCTAGACTATTGTACTTTGGAAACTTGCAGTTTTAGCTCAATTCTCACATTGGTCACACTCAAAAAGAACATCTCTCAGAAACTTGCTTTACAATGATCGCACATCGTATGAAAGCTTTGATAAGGATGATATTCTAAGTGCTAATGCTTCCATACTTGACTCTAAGAAAAACGGACATTTAAGAGTGTATAGTCTCATGAATGGAATACTACTTACTAGAGGAGCGAAATACCGTGGATAACTCAACTCACACTTTCATGTTCAAACCAATTGTTGAGAATCTTCAAGACTTTGAATTATGGCTTTTATTTAGTAGGTGGGGGTGTTGTAGAGAAGAGTATGCTTTTTAGTATGTGATGGAATTTCCACTTCTCTTTTTATTCTTTATTCTTTTCTCCACCCAATCTCCCATTCCTTTCATATACCTTTTTTTTTTTTTTTTTTTTTTTTTTTTTTTTTTTTTTTATATACTCCTTCATTCATCATCATTTTTTTTTTTTTTTTTTTTTTATATACTCCTTCATTCATCATACTTTGATGACTCATTCTCAATAAATTTATCAAACAGTTCAATGAGGTCAAGGTATAGTTCAAGGATTTAGATTCTTGTGATTTCATTGGAAATATTTATTTGAGATGGGATCAGAGGTGAAACTATTCAATGAATGAGGGTGAGCTATATTAGGTAAAGGAATGGGTAAACGATGACTTGAATCATTTTCTCAACTTTCAATTTTTAGCACTTAAGTGTTCATTGAGTTTAATTGGTAAATCCTGAACGTTCTCCTCTAACAAGCAGTCAAAACTTTTTAAAAAAAACTGAGACTCAACAACGAATTTACCAAGTATATGCAAGAAAAACCATTCGACAATGTATGAGAATCCCCTCAGAAATGACGATTGGCTCAATAGCTCACAAAGGGTTATTTAGCTTCCACTACTTGTTCTTTTCGCACAACATTCATTTTAACTCAATTTTCAGGTTTTCTACATGGCTGCTAATTAGTGTGCAAAAGTGTTGGGTACATAATAACTTTACAGATGCAATTCATTTCAGTGATACAGAAAAACGCGTGGATTTAATCCATAAAAAGATAAGAATACTACAAATGTATCATTGTCTAATTAACAAGCAGGAGAGGTTATTCAGAGTTATTCTATCAATATGATTCAATTAAAAAAAATTTTCCAATTTTAACAGACTGTGTTCTTATTAAATTTAAAACATATCTAAGTGCAAAACCTGATTATTACGGGTGTATACCTATCTATTGTCTCCTACCCCCAACTGAAAACAACAAAGTCCCCAGAAGTTGATTTTCAATAAATAAAAATAGATGGGTATCACCTGTATGGAGCAAATTTATGATCGCACACAAAGCAACCTAGCATAGAAAAGTAGAACACAATCTCCAAAACAAACAGGATCAATAAATAAGAATAACACGATAAAACCATGATCCAACAAACTAAACCACTGTAATATGAACATAATAAAATACAAACAGAGATACATAATGTCCATACAAAACCAACCAACCAAATAATACAACCAAAAACCACCAACATATACAACCAACCAAAAATACATAAATACCACCTCCCCGACTAAAACTAATCGACCCCAGACGGCGTATCATCGGCTATATCAGAAGGGATGTCGATGGGAGCAGGCGGCAATACGGTAGTAGTAGGAGCAGTAGTGGATGGCTCGGACGCAGTAGTGGAAACAGGATCAGTAGCCTCAGAAGCTGGGGCAGCATCAGATGATGGAACAGTAAGGGGTGGATCTGTAGGAGTAGCAACATGTGATGGATCAGCAACAGGCGGAGCAGACGGGGTGGCCGTGGGATGGTGAGCAGAGTGAACAGCCTGATCAACCCCTATCTGAATCAATATAGACTCCAACAAGGTCTGTATCTGATCCATCCGGCCCTCGAGTCTAATCCTGGCCTCTCTCTCCTCCAATAATAGCTCGCGAACTGTCGGGAGAGGCACAGAAGAAGAAGACTCTCCCTGGGCACGAGACTGCGACCGCTGTCGCAGCTCAAACTGTTGAACCGCAGCAACTGGATCATCCTCATCATCCGAATCAAGCTCCTCCACCTCGGTGGGTGTCCCTGAAGCTCCGGCCTCCGTGTCTGTACCACCACGCCTCTTCTTCCTCCCCCTCACCCTCGCTTTCCCTTTCCCCTTTCGCTTCCTCTTCTGAGCGTCGGAGCGGCGAGCAGCCGACTCGCTAAATCGGCGGGGAGAAGGGCGGATATCATCCCCAGCGAGCTCGAGGAACCCGGCATCAGCCATGACCCTCTGAATAGCCCAAGCACCCTTCAGGTGCTTCCTGGACGAGATATAACGGGTGGGGTGGACCATAAAATCAATATATAGGCGTGGTATACAAACAGGCTGTCCCGTCCCCACTGCATATAAGACTCGCGCATACCAAGCCGCGATCTTCTCTCGATAGGACGTCACTAGGAGGCAATTGCTGAGGACCAAATGAAGCATTTGGTAGTCATCAGTGAGAAAGTGGTCCTCGATCAAAGCATCGCCATCCCAAGACGGAACAGCGCCTCCAGTGAGCTCTCTGATAATAGTGGATGGTGGGGTCACTGGTGCATCAGGCCGGTGGGGGCAAACATAATCAGGTACCTCTGGTACCCCCAACGCGGCGGAAACGGTGGCGGGACTGATGATGAACGGCCGGCTCCGAAAGAAGGCATGGTAGGTGAATGGTGTAAACGGGTCGCTGATCATAGTCGCACACGCACCTCTAATCCAGGATAGGTTGACCCTCTTGGCCAACGACAGGAGATCGAACCAGTGAGGCATAGCGCGGATCCGTGTGAGGAACCATGGGCTCTCAGTCCAGATGTGCTCAATAGGGCGCTCGACCATCACTATCCGTGTCTGAAAATAGCGCTCAAACCATAGCCTGTCCTCGTCATTCCGGAACCCGTGTGCGGGCACCGGATCTGGTATAATACGGCTGAGAGGCTTAGACTTATGGTAGCCCGTCACTGGATTCATCTGGAAGTCCTGAAAATAAGACCACACAAGATACAGATAAGAACAGGAAGAAAAAGAAACAAAACAAACACTGCTGGAGTTCGATCGATTGAACTGAGTTCGATCGATCGAACTGGAGTAGACTTCGATCGCTTGAACTTTGTTCGATCGATCGAACAACTTCCCTTCGATCGCTCGAATTCAGTTCGAGCGATCGAACACAGCGGTGTTCAGCAATCGCAGAAACGAAAAGAAAACAGAAGTTACGCTAACAAAAGACGAACCTAAGACCAAGGGGACACCCCCTTGGGATTTTCTAACACAAACAGAGATGAAAAGAAAAACACAACCGAGTGGGGCCTACCTTGGTGAAGAACCCGTAGTGGGGATGGAGAGATGATGAGATGAAGATGAGGATGATTAGAGGGTTGATCAGGGCATCTATTTGGATGCCAGAAATCGAGAATTGCCCAGTCGCCTTCTCCTCTGTCTTCGAGCGATTGAGAGTTAGAGTGAGGGAAATGAAGAGATGTCCTGAAGACGCCTCGTTTAAATGCTTCGTTCGATCGATCGAAGTATGTTCGATCGATCGAACAAAAATCCCTCAATCGATTGAACATAAACTACAAGCGCTTGAACATCCAGGTTTCGATCGATCGAACCGGGTTCGATCGATCGAACACAAAAATTCCAGAATTCAATGGGATATGAACCACATCACTCCCAACTATCAAAAACAAATCTGGACATGCAGAGAGACTGAAAGAACAGTTGAAGAACAAGCATGTAGGACAGAAATTTATCCCCAGGATAGAAAATCGCAATTTATATAAAAATAAAACTTTATAATTGTATTCAAATTGCAACATTATCATCCCCAACTGTGGTTAAAACCTTATTTAACTAAAGAAAACCAAAAATAAAAACTAAAACTAAAACCAAAACTATTCTGTCAAGGATTACATTCCAGTTGATAAACAAAAGATGAAATTAAACAAAAACAACTGAAATGCAGCACTAATCTTCGAGTATAAAGATTTCATCTTCCACAATCTCTTCATAATCCGCCGAATCTTCAGAAGTGAAGTCCAAACTCGATGATTCCCTTTCCCAGAACAATCGAAAAGCAGCAAGGACATCATCAAACAAGTCTGGAGTCTCCAAGGAATTGAAAGCCCATGCAAGAGGTGATCCGGACGGAGACAAGGATAAAGGAGTGTGATTTCGCAACGGACTGTCCTCTCGCGGCGGAGTGTGTGGGGGCCTTATGTAGGGCCCAAGACCATGAATCAATTGATGTGGAAGGAATACCGGGATGCCATTTAGGAACATAGTGACAATCCTGGACAAAAGACAACAAACTGAAATTAAAACAACAGAACACAAGAAACACGAATTAATGCAAAAAAAGAAAAAAAAAAAAGAATAGAAACAATAATTCCAAGAAATGTGACAAGTTCCAACCTCACTATTGGCATTGGTTCCCAAAATGCACTGGCTGGTAAGGGGCATTGGAGCCTGAATAGCAAGTAGCTCAGGTGCACATAGCGGTATGAGACCAACTCAAGCACGAGGAAATCATCCACGAAAACAAAGACGGCATTGTGGCGTTCTGGGACGACATCCTGAAGGTCATGATCCTCCCATGGCTCCCACATGTCATCGTTTTCCCACTGCGCCATGAGTGCGTCATCCACCATTCGTCCCATGTATAGGTCTTCTTCCTCATCCACCTCTTCATAATCCTGAAATCCCATATTTTCGTATGGATTGATGTCCAGGAGGGCTGGTGGATATGGAATGTACCCTTGAGTAGCATCAATAAGAGAACGAGCTTCAGGATCTTGATGAAGCAAAGGGCAGGGTATGAGTTCACCCTCAATCCAAGTGCCACAGCGACATTCTGAATCAGCCCAAGAACCGACAGAGTGAACATCATCACCTCGCATCTACGCACCTGCAACAGAGTGGTTTAAGGAATAATGGATTAGAACTAAATCACAAACACGAAATAAAGAACGAAAACCAAAAAGAAACAAAAGAGAGAGAAACTAAAATGCAAGGAAAGAAAAGGAATACAACAACAATTTGGAATTCCCCTTCGGATTTTTAAGCGTGAGAATAGCTGGGCTCATCCAGCTGGGTGTGCTCAACTTCAGAGTGGAAATTCTCCAAGAACGGCTTCAATCTTTGGCCATTGACCTTGAAACACTCATCGTTCTTTGGATTGACAATCTCAACCGCCCCATGTGGAAAAACAGTTTTTACGATGAACGGGCCTGTCCAACGGGAACGGAGTTTTCCTGGGAAAAGGTGGAGGCGAGAGTCATACAACAATACTTTCTGCCCCGGCTCAAATGATTTACGAAAAATCGTACGATCATGTCGAGCCTTCAACTTTTCCTTATGCAACTTTGCAGAGTCATACGCATCTCGTCGTATTTCCTCTAGCTCTGCAAGTTGGAGCTTGCGTAGCTGACCTCCCTCTTGAATATCAAAGTTCAATGAGCGTGTCGCCCAATAAGCTTTATGTTCAATTTCAACAGGAAGGTGGCAAGCTTTCCCGTAAACTAGTCTATACGGGGACATACCAAGATTCGTCTTATAAGCAGTACGGTATGCCCATAACGCGTCAGTCAATTTGTATGCCCAGTCTTTTCGATTGGAACTAACCGTCTTTTCGAGAATATGCTTGATTTCTCGGTTAGCCAATTCTGCTTGCCCATTTGACTGTGGATGATAAGCAAGAGCGATTTTATGATGGACCCCGTATTTCTTGAGAAGTGACTCCAAGGGCTTATTGCAGAAATGCTTGCCTTGGTCACTTAGTAAAGCTTTCGGAGTACCAAAACGAGACAAAATATGCTCTCTTAGAAATGACATGACCGTTCTGTGGTCATTTCGTCTCGTTGGTATCGCTTCTACCCATTTGGATACATACTCCACAGCAAGGAGTATGTACTCACAGTTATTCGACTTGGGAAATGGGCCCATAAAATCTATGCCCCAATAATCGAATATCTCAATTGTGATGATAGGGGTTAAAGGCATAGAATTCCTTTTAGAAATGGTTCCAAGCTTTTGACAGCGTTGGCATGTCTTACAAAAGGAATAAGCATCTTTGAAGACTGTGGGCCAGTAAAAACCGCTTTGCAACACTTTTTGTGCGGTCTTCTGTGACGCAAAATGGCCACCGCATGCCTCAGAATGGCATGCCGCTAATATTACGGTTATATCCTCGTTGGGTACGCAACGCCTGATGACCTGATCAGCACAGTATTTGAAAAGGTATGGGTCATCAAAGAAAAAATGGCGTGCGAACGAGAGGAATCGTTTCCTATCTTGATTCGACCAATGAGTCGGTGTCTCACCCGTGACAAGGTAGTTTACCACATCAGCATACCAAGGCAGACTACTTACTGCCAGTAGCTGTTCATCTGGGAACTCACCTTTAATGGATTGGGATTCAGTGTTGTCGATAAAAGTCAACCGGGATAAATGATCCGCAACCACATTCTCTACTCCTTTCTTGTCCTTGATTGTTAAATCAAACTCTTGGAGTAAGAGTATCCAGCGAATAAGCCGTTGTTTAGCGTCTTTCTTTGACAAAAGATACTTGAGGGCCGAATGATCTGTAAAACAGACGATTGGCGACCCTATCAGGTAAGACCTAAACTTGTCCAGAGCGAATACTACGGCCAGCAGCTTCTTTTCAGTAGTAGTGTAATTCATCTGAGCTTCATTTAAAGTTCGGCTGGCGTAGTATATCACATGTGGCTTATTGTCCTTCCTCTGGCCTAGGACTGCGCCAATGGCGTAATCACTAGCATCGCACATTAATTCAAAAGGCAAACTCCAGTCGGGTGCCTGTATTATAGGTGCGGAGGTGAGGAGATCTTTTAGATCCTCAAAGGACTTTTGGCAACTCTCTGACCACTCGAAAGGTGCATCTTTGACAAGAAGTTGACAAAGAGGTCGAGAGATTGCACTGAAATTCTGGATAAATCGACGATAAAAACCTGCATGCCCCAAAAATGAACGAATGTCTCGCACTGTACGGGGGACAGGTAGATTTGAGATTATGTCGATCTTAGCCTTATCCACTTGGATTCCTTCATCGGATATTATGTGGCCTAGAACTATACCCTTGGTCACCATAAAGTGACACTTCTCCCAATTCAAGACTAGGTGTTTGTCCTCACACCTCATTAAAACTTGTTCGAGATTGCTGAGGCAATCCTCGAAGCTATGGCCGAATACTGAAAAGTCATCCATGAAAACTTCAAGGATGTTTTCGACCATGTCACTAAAGATGCTTAGCATACACCTCTGAAAGGTAGCCGGTGCATTGCATAGGCCAAACGACATTCGTCGGTAGGCAAAAGTACCAAATGGACACGTGAATATGGTTTTCTCCTGATCTTCAGGAGCAATCTCAATCTGATTATATCCACTGTATCCATCCAAGAAGCAGTAATACTTGTGACCCGCCACCCGTTCTAGCATTTGATCCATGAATGGCAAAGGAAAATGGTCCTTTTTGGTCACAGTATTTAACTTCCTGTAGTCAATGCACATCCTCCATCCAGTGGGGACACGTGTCGGTACTAATTCACCCTCTTTGTTTGGGATGACCGTTATGCCTGCTTTCTTTGGCACTACTTGGGTAGGACTAACCCAAGGACTATCAGATATTGGATATATCATCCCAACATCAAGTAGTTTAAGCACTTCCTTTTTAACCACTTCTTGCATGTTGGGATTCAGACGCCTTTGCATTTGCCTTGAGGGTTTAGCGTCTTCCTCCAGATATATCTTGTGTGTGCATATGGCAGGGCTTATGCCTTTGAGGTCAGCAATTGTCCATCCCATAGCATCCTTATGCTTAGTCAGCATTTTCACTAGCTTACTTTCATGTTCATGAGTTAAAGCCGATGAAATGATCACAGGATAAGTTTTTCCAGTCCCTAGGAATGCATATTTCAGCTCTTTTGGAAGCTCCTTCAATTCTAACTCCGGGAACTGGAAACTAGAGGGCATTATCAACTTGGTTTTAGGAGGCAATTGTTCATATGGCATTACCCACATGCAATCGGCTCTATCCTCCTCTATCGTATCCATCATAAGACACGTCTGGTTCAGGTCAGCATCCAATGGAGTTGACTCTGCAGGCTGATAGATATCGCCAAATTGAGTCATCACAACTTCCAAAGGATCTTTGTAGTCGACCAAGTCAACTTCATCTTCAATGACCGTGTCTATATAATGGATTTCTTCCTCATCATCGTATTCTTCAGGTCGGGGATTAGAAAAGATCTTGACATTCAATGTCATGTTCCCGAATACGATTGTCATGATACCACTTCTAATCTTGATTGTGGCATCAATGGTGTTGAGGAACGTCCGTCCAAATATAACCGGGATATGTGCACCAGGATTAGACACAGGTTCTGTGTCCAATATCACGAAATCAACCGGAAAGACAAAAGAGTCTATTTGGACTAGGACGTCCTCTAATACCCCTCTAGGGTACTTCACAGATCTGTCTGCCAATTGCAAAGCAACTCGAGTGGGTTTGAGTTCACCCAACCCTAGCTGTTTATAGACTGAATATGGCAGCAGGTTCACGCTTGCTCCTAAATCGAGGAGTGCGTTGTCTATCTTTTGATTCCCAATTCTGCATGAGACAGTAGGTGTACCGGGATCTTTGAGTTTTGGAGGCAACTCGTTTTGAATGATCGCGCTTGCTTGGCACGCGACATACGCATGTTTCTTCACGCTTTGCCTCCTCTTGACCGTGCATAGATCTTTGAGATACTTAGCATAGGCCGGCACTTGCTTGATAGCATCTAGGAGTGGAAGGTTAATCTTAACTTGCTTAAACAATTCCAAAAACTCCTGATTCTTTGTCTCATTCTTGGGTTTCTTCAACCGTTGAGGATAAGGTGCAGGAAAGGGGCATTTTGGTGGTTCCTCCTTAACAGATTCCTTTCCAGGCCTTCGCTCAACTTCTTCTTCTACTCTAGGAGCTTCAAGATTTGCCTTTATTGGTTCGTCATTAGTAGACGGCTCCTCCTCTCGAGTAGATGGTAGCTCAACTTCTTCATCCACCACTTCCTCCTCTTTGTACACTTCGGGAGTGGACAGAGGCATGCTTTTCTCTATGATTTTTCCACTTCTCAGTGTAGTCACAGCTTTAGCATGTTCTTGATTACTAGGACCATTGTTATGTCCCTTGGGGTTCTGAAGTGGTTGGGCAGGGAATGTTCCTCCTGAGCTCTCTTGCCGTGCATCTATCCTCTCTAACGTGGCAGACATTTTACTCATCATTTGGATGAGTTGCTGCGTTAGATTGGCATTAGCAAGTGGCTCCTCTTCTTGTACCTTCTTGTGCGGGGGCACATAGGCATTGGTTTGTGGTGCATTGGAGGGTTGCTTGATGGTAATTATTGGTTCTGTTTTGACTGTAATGCTGGGCTGGCCTATTGTTTTGCCCTTGATATTGATTGTTGTTGTAGGGCTGCTGTTGATATTGATTTTGGGCCCCAGCATTATTTCTCCAATCAAAACCGGGGTGATTCCATCTATTGTTACTTTGAAAATTATTGTTGGAATTCCCCGCCCCTCGAAAACCTTGCATGGCATTCATCTCTACAGGGGCTTGCTCTTGAAAATATGGCACATTAGGACAATATTGAGTTGTATGTCCCAACATGTTGCATGTGCCACATGGTTCTTCAGGCATGACTTGCCTAGAGCTCTCTCCTTTCATGCTTAACTCCTCTACCTTCTTTGCTAGCTCTGCATACTTAGTCATGAGGCGATCTTCATTGGTTAACTGATATAGGCTTTTCTCTTCTACACAGGATATCTGTGAGCATGAGATATTGTCAGAATTTGACCATTCATGAGCGTATTCAGCTAACCATTCGAAATGGGCTTCGGCCTCTTCAGTGTTTTTTCGCAGAAATGGTCCAGAGCTCATTGTTTCCACCAACTTCTTTGTTTCACCATTCAATCCTTGATAAAAGAAGCTGATAGTTCGCCATTTCTCAAACCCATGGTGTGGGCATGAGAGAAGCAAATCTTTGAAACGCTCCCACGCTTGTGTGAAGGTTTCATTGCTCTTTTGTTTGTAGGAATTGATTTGACGCTGAAGGTCTGTGGTCATGCGAGTAGGATAGAATTTCTTCAAAAATGCGGTGCTCATCGCATGCCAGGTGAAAATTGAATTAGGCTTTAGGGAGTGGAGCCACGCCTTCGCTTTATCTTTCAAAGTGAAGGGGAATAGCATTAAATGCGTCACCTCCCTAGGACAATTTTGCGAGAATGTTTTGCAAACATCCTCGAAATCGGAGACATGTAAATACGCCTTCTCACTTTCCATCCCATAAAAAGTGGGAAGCAATTGAATCATCCCATTGCGAAACTGAAATTCGCCATTATGCGGTGGGATTTGAATGCAAGAGGGCGTAGGTGCATGTTCTGGTTGCATAAGATCGCAAAGAGGACGGAGTGCTTCATCAATTGGTACCACAACATTGTCACCATTCTCACTCTGATGATCATCCATTGATGCAGTTGGAGTGGCTATTGGGTTGATGGAGCTATCAGAGTCAGACAGGTAGAAAGGGTTTCCAAAAAATCCTTCAATAGAATTCTCGGACATGAACTAGGAGAGTTCCTAGGGTGAGAACTTACCTAAAGAACTGCAAAGAAAAGAAAAGAAAAATAGAAAGAGATGAAGAGAGACTGAGGTAATCTAAGGAATTGATCGTCTCCTTCCCCGGCAACGGCGCCAAAAACTTGACACGAGAAAAATCTTGTGCGCTCTTGTGCAATACCCAAGTGTAGGTAGACGTGCAAGTAATATCTGGTAAGACCAGGTCGATCCCACAGGGAAGGTGTTGACCTATTGAATTAGACTATCCTCTAAAAGAAAGCAAAATAAAATGAATAAGTTTGAACGATGGTGCAGAACACAAAGTTCCACAAACTAGGATTACTAATGAAAATAATTAAAATTAACTAAACAATCTAACTAGCTAATTAAACAGTACTTGAAATTAGGGTGTTTAACTTTAAAAGAAAGTGTTGGGATTACACGAATCCGCAGTAACCTAGCCATCTACCATGCATTTACCTTGAAGCACAATGGAGCATATTACCCACAGTTTTCCGTATTCCTCTAAAAATAAAGAATCCATGGCCCTTTCATGACCGGGACCATATCATCACAGTTAAATTGAAATACACAAAAGCGGTTTAATTCAATAGTTAAGACTCGCATCCTCAATGGTGTTAGCATTGAAGATGGTTTGCAAAATGTATTGAACGAAAATGCCTTAGGGCCTTAGTTTTAAAACTGTTTTGACAAACTGAGCATTTATTTGGGATAGAATGATAACACATCTTAAAAGAAAAGGTCCTGGAATACTGCAGGGAACATCCTCAAGAATCAGGGAGTTCGATCGATCGACTCTCCTTCGATCGATCGAAGACCTTCATCCCCCAATCGATCGAACTAACTTCGATCGCTTGACTGTCTCTGGTTCGATCGATCGAACTAACTTCGATCGATCGAACACAGCGATTATTCTGCTGCATGGCAGAGGCTGGAGATCACTGTTTCATCGTGTTCTCCCAACCTGGGACTACTCAGACATCGTCTGGAGTGTCACAGAATTATTTTTAACGTAAGAAAATATTAATACCCTGTTTGGTTGCGAGTTTTTCATTAAAAATCTAAAAACAATGGTTTTGACAATATTTAGCATGCAATACTACAAAACGAGCGATTAAACTACGACTACTACGTGCAGAGTATGAATGAACAGTATATAGATAACCTGGAATAGAAGATACTTGTATAAACTTTGAGAAATCCAATCCACAATATGAAAATTCAATGAAAAACCTACAAAAACCAAACAAACTCTCTATCTCTCTCTATAAAACTGTTAAAATGTAAAGAGGGCGTCCTTATGGACGTGTACAAAACGCATATATATAGAAAACCTAAGAAACTAGGGTTAAAAACCCGCATCTGCTGCGCACGTAAATGTTACTGGAAATACCCCGTTCGATCGATCGAACAAATCTCGATCGATCGAACCCTTACTCTTCAAGCGCTTCAACATTCTTCAAGCGATCGAACACTCGATCGATCGAACCTTCTTAGAGCGATCGAACTTCACATTTTAGCTTTGACTTCTTTTGTTTGCATTCCAGCATTCCATTTATTCTGATGTTCAACTGTTTAGTCCACACAGCAGTAATCTGCACAAACAACAGCTAAAACAATACAACTTATCATAGATTAATCATATTGTATAAAAATTAGCCTTGCAATGCAAATTGCGGATAAAACGGGAAGTTGTGGTAAAAACTAATACAATTCTTCCTTTTAGCGCGGTTGTATTTTACAAATACCCCCGCTTTGCAATATCCGCATACCATGGTAGAGCGGACACAGTCATTAGTTGCTCATCTGGAAATTCGTCCGTGATAGGTAGCGGGTCAGTATTGTCAACAAAAGTTAACCGAGACAAATGATCTGCGACCATATTCTCTACTCCCTTTTTATCTTTGATCATGATATCGAACTCTTGGAGTAGGAGTATCTAATGAATTAGCCTTTGTTTCGAGTCTTTCTTGGATAACAAGTATTTGAGGGCTGAGTGGTCTGTGAAACAGACAATTGGAGACCCTATCAGATAAGACCTTAATTTATTCAAGGTGAAAACTATAGCCAGTAGCTCTTTTTCAGTAGTTGTATAATTCATTTAAGCTTCATTCAGCGTTCGACTGGCATAATAGGTAACGTAGGGCTTATTGTTCTTCTTCTATCCTAGAACTGCGTCAATAGCATAGTCACTAGCATCACACATTAGTTCAAACGGAAAACCCCAGTCGGGTGCCTGTATTATTGGTACAGAGGTAAGGTGTTCTTTTAGTGCATCAAAAGATGTTTGATAGCTTTCTGGCCACTCGAATGGTGTGTCTTTAACGAGCAGTTGACAGAGTGGTCTGGATATTGCACTAAAATTCTGGATAAATCGACGATAGAATCCCACATGCCCCAGAAAAGAGCGGATGTCTTTGACTGTAAGGGGGACAGGTAGGTTCGAGATTATATTGATTTTTTGCTTTATCTACTTGGATACCCTTGTCGGAAAAAAAGTGGCCGAGGACTATCCCACTGGTCACCATGAAATGACACTTTTCCCAGTTTAACACCAGGTGTTTGTCCTCGCATCGTGCTAGCACACGTTCAAGATTGTCAAGACAGTTTTCAAAACTATGGCCGAACACAGAAAAATCATCCATGAAGACTTCAAGTATTTGCTCGACCATATCACTGAATATACTGTGCATGCACCGTTGAAATGTAGCAGGTGCATTGTATAACCCGAAGGGCATACGACGGTAAGCGAAAGTACCGAACGGACAAGTGAAAGTTGTTTTCTCCTGATCTTCAGGAGCGATTTCTATCTGGTTATACCCACTGTATCCGTCCAAAAAGCAATAGTACTTATGACCCGCCACTCGTTCTAGCATTTGATCCATGAACGGCAAAGGAAAGTGGTCTTTCTGGGTCACAGTATTCAGTTTTCAATAATCGATACACATCCACCATCCGGTAGGGACGCGTGTTGGTACTAATTCGCCGTCTTTATTAGGAATAACCGTTATGCCTGCCTTCTTTGGTACCACTTGGGTTGGACTGACCCAATGGCTGTCAGATATTGGGTATATGATCCCAACGTCAAGTAGTTTTAAGACTTCCTTTTTGACCACTTTTTGCATGTTGGGATTCAGACGTCTTTGCATTTGTCGTGAAGGTTTAGCGTCTTCCTCCAAATATATTTTATGGGTGCAAACGGACGAACTTATGCCTTTGAGGTCAGCAATAGTCCATCCCAATGCTCCCTTATGTTGTTTCAACATTTGAATTAGTTTACCCTCTTGTTCTAGACTTAGAGTAGATGATATGATCACAGGATATGTCTTTTCAGTTCCTAGAAAAGCGTATTTGAGCTCCTTTGGAAGCTCCTTTAATTTCAAATCGGAAAACTGAAAGTTTGAGGGCATGACTAACTTTGTTTTTGGAGGCAATGGTTTATATGGTGTTACCTACATGTATTCAGCCCTATCCTCCTCCTTCGTTTCCACCATGAGGCAACTTTGATTCAAAGCAGCGTCCAATGGAGTAGAATCTTTAGGTTGATAGACAGCGTCAAATTGTGACACCACTACCTCCGAAGGATCTTTGTAATCAACAAAATCAGCCTTATCTTTGATGACTGTCTCGATGTAGTTTACTTTCTCTTCATCTTCGTATTCTTCAAGTCGGGGATTTGAAAAGATTTTGACATTTAAAGTTATATTCCTGAATACGATGGTCATTATACCATTTCTTATTTTTATTATGGCATCGATTGTGTTGAGGAAAGGACGTCCGAATATTACCTGGATTTGTGCACATGAATTGGACACTGGTTCAGTGTCTAAGATTACAAAATCAACTGGGAAGATAAATGTGTCTATTTGCACGAGGACGTCCTCCAGTATTCCTCTAGGGTATTTCACCGATCTATCTACCAGTTGTAATGCAACTCGAGTAGGTTTGAGGTCACCAAACCCTAGTTGTTTATAAACTGAGTATGGCAGTAGGTTAACACTCACTCCTAAATCAAGGAGTGCGTTGTCTATCCTTTGATTCCCAATTTGGCATGAGATAGTGGGAGTATCGGGGCCTTTGAGTTTCGGAGGCAATTCATTTTGGATAATCGCACTTGCTTGGTAAGCGACATAAGTGTGTTTCTTCACACTTTGTCTCCTCTTGGCCGTGCATAAATCTTTAAGATACTTAGCATAAGCCGGTACTTTTTTGATTGCATCAACGAGTGGAAGGTTTATTTTAACTTGTTTAAAAAATTCCAAGAACTCCTAACTCTTTATCTCATTTTTGGGTTTCTTTAGCCTTTGAGGATAAGGCGCAGGGAATGGGCATTTTGGTAATTCGACATTAACAGACTCCTTTCCGGGTCTTCTCTCAACCTCTTCTACTTCTTTAGGAGCTTCATCATTTGATTCCAATGGTTCGTTATTAGTAGATGGCTCCTCTTCTTGAGTAGATGGTTCATTTTTATTTACCACTTCATCCGCTTTATACTCTTCAGGAGTAGAGAGAGGCATGTTGTACCCACAAAATTCCAATTTTAAGCTCAAAAAGATTTAGAATAACTTGTAGAATTTCCCCTTCCATTAAACTGTTAATTCAACTCTACAATAATATAATATCCTCTATCAACCCATGAAAGAGATCCACATGCTCCCCTATATTACCAAGTAAAATATACAAATGTATTACCATCATGCACCCGTGTGTGTGTGAAATTAACAACCATGCGTCCAACCCTTATTAAGAGTTATCTAGACTATTGTACTTTGGAAACTTGCAGTTTTAGCTCAATTCTCACATTGGTCACACTCAAAAAGAACATCTCTCAGAAACTTGCTTTACAATGATCGCACATCGTATGAAAGCTTTGATAAGGATGATATTCTAAGTGCTAATGCTTCCATACTTGACTCTAAGAAAAACGGACATTTAAGAGTGTATAGTCTCATGAATGGAATACTACTTACTAGAGGAGCGAAATACCGTGGATAACTCAACTCACACTTTCATGTTCAAACCAATTGTTGAGAATCTTCAAGACTTTGAATTATGGCTTTTATTTAGTAGGTGGGGGTGTTGTAGAGAAGAGTATGCTTTTTAGTATGTGATGGAATTTCCACTTCTCTTTTTATTCTTTATTCTTTTCTCCACCCAATCTCCCATTCCTTTCATATACCTTTTTTTTTTTTTTTTTTTTTTTTTTTTTTTTTTTTATATACTCCTTCATTCATCATCATTTTTTTTTTTTTTTTTTTTTTATATACTCCTTCATTCATCATACTTTGATGACTCATTCTCAATAAATTTATCAAACAGTTCAATGAGGTCAAGGTATAGTTCAAGGATTTAGATTCTTGTGATTTCATTGGAAATATTTATTTGAGATGGGATCAGAGGTGAAACTATTCAATGAATGAGGGTGAGCTATATTAGGTAAAGGAATGGGTAAACGATGACTTGAATCATTTTCTCAACTTTCAATTTTTAGCACTTAAGTGTTCATTGAGTTTAATTGGTAAATCCTGAACGTTCTCCTCTAACAAGCAGTCAAAACTTTTTAAAAAAAACTGAGACTCAACAACGAATTTACCAAGTATATGCAAGAAAAACCATTCGACAATGTATGAGAATCCCCTCAGAAATGACGATTGGCTCAATAGCTCACAAAGGGTTATTTAGCTTCCACTACTTGTTCTTTTCGCACAACATTCATTTTAACTCAATTTTCAGGTTTTCTACATGGCTGCTAATTAGTGTGCAAAAGTGTTGGGTACATAATAACTTTACAGATGCAATTCATTTCAGTGATACAGAAAAACGCGTGGATTTAATCCATAAAAAGATAAGAATACTACAAATGTATCATTGTCTAATTAACAAGCAGGAGAGGTTATTCAGAGTTATTCTATCAATATGATTCAATTAAAAAAAATTTTCCAATTTTAACAGACTGTGTTCTTATTAAATTTAAAACATATCTAAGTGCAAAACCTGATTATTACGGGTGTATACCTATCTATTGTCTCCTACCCCCAACTGAAAACAACAAAGTCCCCAGAAGTTGATTTTCAATAAATAAAAATAGATGGGTATCACCTGTATGGAGCAAATTTATGATCGCACACAAAGCAACCTAGCATAGAAAAGTAGAACACAATCTCCAAAACAAACAGGATCAATAAATAAGAATAACACGATAAAACCATGATCCAACAAACTAAACCACTGTAATATGAACATAATAAAATACAAACAGAGATACATAATGTCCATACAAAACCAACCAACCAAATAATACAACCAAAAACCACCAACATATACAACCAACCAAAAATACATAAATACCACCTCCCCGACTAAAACTAATCGACCCCAGACGGCGTATCATCGGCTATATCAGAAGGGATGTCGATGGGAGCAGGCGGCAATACGGTAGTAGTAGGAGCAGTAGTGGATGGCTCGGACGCAGTAGTGGAAACAGGATCAGTAGCCTCAGAAGCTGGGGCAGCATCAGATGATGGAACAGTAAGGGGTGGATCTGTAGGAGTAGCAACATGTGATGGATCAGCAACAGGCGGAGCAGACGGGGTGGCCGTGGGATGGTGAGCAGAGTGAACAGCCTGATCAACCCCTATCTGAATCAATATAGACTCCAACAAGGTCTGTATCTGATCCATCCGGCCCTCGAGTCTAATCCTGGCCTCTCTCTCCTCCAATAATAGCTCGCGAACTGTCGGGAGAGGCACAGAAGAAGAAGACTCTCCCTGGGCACGAGACTGCGACCGCTGTCGCAGCTCAAACTGTTGAACCGCAGCAACTGGATCATCCTCATCATCCGAATCAAGCTCCTCCACCTCGGTGGGTGTCCCTGAAGCTCCGGCCTCCGTGTCTGTACCACCACGCCTCTTCTTCCTCCCCCTCACCCTCGCTTTCCCTTTCCCCTTTCGCTTCCTCTTCTGAGCGTCGGAGCGGCGAGCAGCCGCCTCGCTAAATCGGCGGGGAGAAGGGCGGATATCATCCCCAGCGAGCTCGAGGAACCCGGCATCAGCCATGACCCTCTGAATTGCCCAAGCACCCTTCAGGTGCTTCCTGGACGAGATATAACGGGTGGGGTGGACCATAAAATCAATATATAGGCGTGGTATACAAACAGGCTGTCCCGTCCCCACTGCATATAAGACTCGCGCATACCAAGCCGCGATCTTCTCTCGATAGGACGTCACTAGGAGGCAATTGCTGAGGACCAAATGAAGCATTTGGTAGTCATCAGTGAGAAAGTGGTCCTCGATCAAAGCATCGCCATCCCAAGACGGAACAGCGCCTCCAGTGAGCTCTCTGATAATAGTGGATGGTGGGGTCACTGGTGCATCAGGCCGGTGGGGGCAAACATAATCAGGTACCTCTGGTACCCCCAACGCGGCGGAAACGGTGGCGGGACTGATGATGAACGGCCGGCTCCGAAAGAAGGCATGGTAGGTGAATGGTGTAAACGGGTCGCTGATCATAGTCGCACACGCACCTCTAATCCAGGATAGGTTGACCCTCTTGGCCACGTAATAGTTGTGTAGAGGCGAATTTTATATAAAACAAACATAATTAAGAGATCGAGGTCATTTGTTATTTTCATTTATTTGGCATTGTGGGCCATTATTGTAGTTGGTATTGGGACGTTTAGTAGCTCTGACTAAAGGTTGTAATAGAGGTTATTCTTTCAAAGCTTTAATTGTAAATGAAAAGATTTTTATTCTTAATGAGAATTGAGAAATATTTATTCAGCTTCTGCTTTTCAATATAAGTGATTTAGTAGTTGTACCTTTAATCAAATATATTTGAGTATTTTCAGAACCGCATGAGTGTTTTTTTTTTAAAATGGAAATGTGGTGGTTTTGTTTTAAAACCATAAATGGAGATTTATTACAAATGTTTTAACCAGGTTTTAAGAACATCTATTTCCATTAAAAAGTTTTATTAGGATGGGCTTCGTGGTATTCACTCCGATGGTTGGGCAGTCGAATAGTAGTCTAGATTTAGTTCTATGCTGATTATTTGGCTTTCCAAAAATCGAGGTGTGACACCTAATGAGTTAGGAAGACTTTCCAAGTAGTATCACAATTATCCATTAACTATTGAACTCAGAATGGTATTTTCAAGTTGAATAACTCATTGTTTTGTGGGTTTATGAGAAAACTAGTACTAGGGGTGTACGCGATCGGTTTCGGTTGGTTTTTTGTGTATTTTAAAACCGACCAATAGGTTTGGTTTCGATCGATTTTGCGGTTTTGGTCAGTTTTTTGATCGATTTTAGCTTGTACATGCATTTTATAAACCGACCAATCGGTTTTTTGGTCGTTTGATTTCGATCGGTTTTCGATTTTTCTGTTTTTTTGTTCACCCCTAACTAGTACTTATTCTTTGGAATCAAAATGGGGTTTAAATGTGGTTTTGAAATGGGGGGTTTTTGAAGGTGTATTTCCAGCACTAAATGGAGATTATAACCACTTGAAAAATCAACTTCAAACTCATTTGAAGAACTTCCAAAGTTATTTGCAAAACATTGTTTTATTTTGAACATAACTTCAAGAATACTTGGGAAAGTATTGAAGTTAGAATCATCACCTGTTAGACATGCTTTTGAGGTCAAGAGCTACTATTCATAAGAATTCACCCTCCTCAAACAACATATCATCATCTAGATGATGATGAACAAGTAAGTAATCAAAAGAAAATAAAACAGTAAAGGTCTTCATGCCCTCAAGCAAATCCATGCAATCCAATAGTCATACCGGCCTACTCCTTAATCTGCAAAACGGCTGCGTTTCCCGAGAAAAGCCCCCGCATAATAAAAATCACACGGGTCAGCATTGTATAACAACATTGGTATGAGTAAACACGCTCCAGTCTCAAGGATCACTCGTGGTCCCCTCAACTCCAACCCAACAATAATCAATTAACATAATAATACCCAATAAATTTCCCGGAGGTTGGGAATCCGCTGGACTCCCTCCCTCTCTAGACCACAAACACATACAAAGTTGTAGGCAGAATTGTAGTTCCACACGTGAGTGAGGACAAGCGGTAGTTTCCTCGAGTCACGGCAGCAGTTTGTTCCACCCACAAAGTAAAAGAAACACTTACTCTTAAATGACATGGTGAGCCAAAGCCTGTATACAATGCTTAGTGGGCCCACCATCCTGCAACTCGAGAGTTAGCACAAATCCTTAGTATCATAATAAACAATTCTTCAATACCAAATCATTTAATCAATTTTCTTCGCATTATACCACGGTAACCATTTCGGGTTTTCAATTTCATGTTTCGCAATAGTTTATCCATTTGTATTTGACGCACTACAATCACTGTCATTTTTTTTTTCTTGCCCTAGGTTCACCACTAAGGTCACCCTACTCATGGTCAACTTATTATTTATGAACGATTCATTATTCAATTTCCTAGCTTCACCACTTGGTCACCCTCCATGGTACACCCACACATATATCCCATGTGTGCCCGGACATACTACTAACATCCACTCTGGTGCTAGTTTGGTTGGGGTATCAACCAAACCAGGTATACACACAGAAGGCAAGTCAATATGCCTAAACGTCTAACAAATAAGCCGGGCATAAGGCTTAGGCCAGCTTGATCACGAAGCCACTGGCAAAAGGGTACACTCAGCAAGTTGAGCAACCAAAAAAAAACGTATCACACAACGGGAAGCGGTGAACACTAAGAAACTTGAAACCACTTTTTTTTTATACCATCTACGTTAATTCACACAAGTACCATTCATGAGGATTTAATCACGTCATTAACCACTTCGAAAATTTATCATTTATTACATGGATTATCATTATCCGATTATTCACAATATGACCCTTATGCCAAACTTCGATTCACGTCTCTAACGTTGTATTTCCACAATCATCATTTAATACCGCATATAGCATAAGTTATAGCATTTAAAATCGACATTCAATAGCACTATCTAAAATTGTCCCAAACAAATCTTATATTAAACAGCCCCAAAACCAACATGGGTTGAAATTGTTCTTCATAATAATATCGTACAAAGAAACATCTCTAACAATTTTCATAAACATAATTCAAAATTCGGAGTTAACATTTACTGCTACTGTAATATGAATTTTCTGCCCAAACGGTGCAGAATTGAGAAAAATATCATTAGACGAAAAACGTGGAGAATTGCGTTTTACATTGACTCCCATGTGCAGTTTTACCAAAAACAAAATGTATGAATTAATACGAATTATTTTCTAAAACAGATCTGAGAGTTTTTTTTTAATTATACCTAAATCCGAATTTGTTTTAGTCTTCTTTTTTTTTTTTTTCAATTTTCTAAATAACTTATATCTAACCTTTGATATATATATATATATGTATATATCACTATAGATCTGTATTATATAAACACCCATCCATACAATTTATTCAAACTATAATGAACACAAATCAAAAATCAATCAAACTACGAATTAACCCTACAAATCTAAATGTTTACTCACCAAATTGGGAAAAGCAAGATGATGTTGATGATGGTGAACTCCCTTCTTTTCTCTTCTCTTCTCTTTTTCTTCTCCTTCTAGGTGACTAGGGTTGCCTCTTCTCTCTTTGTCTCTTCTTCTCTCTCTCTCTCTCTCTCTCTTTTGAGGCTGCTCTCTTTTTTTTTTTTCTAACCCTAGGATATGTTATCTATCTATATACATATAATACACACACAATACATATATTACTCACACAAATATTAATAATCCCGTTTTTCTTTTTATGGGCTAACAAAAGAGACCCATATGAGCCCAGAATGTAACACAAACCACTAAAATGGCTAGCCCAAAGGGTACTCATACCCCCGGTACTTAATTTTCATGTTAAATTCACTACTTAACTTACTAGTGGGCCCCGAAAACACTACCCGACACTAAACTCGTCATTCTACAAAAATTGTAACTCAGTCAGACAATAATCTATCATACAATTTAATTAAAGCTCAAAATGTCATGTCATAATAATAATGAAACATTAGAAATTTTAATACAAAAACAAACGGGGAAATATTACTGGTATTACTAACAAATTAAATATGGACAAATTAAATATGCTTACTAGCAATTTAATTTATGGGTTCTTCAAACTTAAAATTTTTAAACACATGTCTTACCTAGGTACACTCATATATCATTGCTAATTGAAAAAAATTATTTAAAATAATTATTTACACACTTAAAAATTTAGGGTTGTTACATTCTACCCTCCTTAAAGAAATTTCGTCTCGAAATTTGTAGCAACGGTAAATACACAATTCAGTCATAAATAAAGTTAGGCACGCAATTTCATACAAATCATTGATTACGTTTAACTCTCAACTATACAAGACTTAGTACGTCGAGCGAATAATCCAAACAAGGAAACCCTCATGTATATACCTATAGTCTCGTATAATCGATTGTTAAATTCTAACCAAAACTAAAATATAACACAATATAACTAGTCATTTCATATACACTTAGACCTTACAAATAATTTCAACATACAGTGATGCAATTCACGAATATAGTCTATGTACATTCACATGTTTACCTCTTACCGTACCCCGCACTACACCTCTAATTACTTACCGCTTCACCCAAGTCCGAGAAAATACTGGCATTGAAGATAAAGAAATTTTCGTCCGATGGTAAGCCTCGTATATAATCAATACTCACCTGAGATTCATAATATAATCTTGGTAAATAGAAGAAGGCCACTGATTTGATAGATACTCCAGATTCCAGAATATTGATAATAATAATGTATTCATATGAATAAAATGAGCTGGTTGTAACAGCAGAATACCCGAAGAAATAATCAGCTTTATAAGAACTCCAAAAAATCCATAATGATAATATTGTGTTAGATGCCCAGTTGATAATAGAAATAAGAAAACCCGTAAAAATAAAGAAATCCCAATGACAACTGATCTCTTCCATATAATTCAGAAGTTTAGCAGAATGTCAATAGATACGCCGCAACAGGTCACCAAGATAAGAGGATTCCCGACTAAGAAATTCCGATGATTGACGTGACTTCCAAATTCCCCCATTACTCCTCATATAAATAAAATGAATGCACTACTATGCAATGCTAAATAATACTATGTATGACTTCACACAGTTATCATGAAAATGGTAGACAATAAAAGTTAAACAAATCAACAAAACAAAGCACAAAGGTCACACATAACAGAGAAACAGATGTAGCACATACTCAACCTAAATCTCAACCCAAGAAGATTCGCAGTCCTATAGCTCTGAACAAACACAGTAATCCACATTCCGAGGATCACCTAGACTCGCTAAGCTAACCTTAGGCTCTGATATCAAACTATCACACCCCAATTTTGGAAAACCAAATAATCAGTATAGAACTAAATCTAGACTACTATTCGACTGCCCAACTATCGAAGTGAATACCACGAAGCCCATCCTAATAAAACTTTTTAATGGAAATAGATGTTCTTAAAAACCTGGTTAAAACATTTGTAATAAATCTCCATTTATGTTTTTAAAACAAAATCACCACATTTCCATTTAAAAAAAAAACACTCATGCGGTTCTGAAAATACTCAAATATATTTTATTAAACGTACAACTACTAAATCACTTATATTGAAAAGCAGAAGCTGAATAAATATTTCTCAATTCTCATTAAGAATAAAAATCTTTTCATTTACAATTAAAGCTTTGAAAGAATAACCTCTATTACAACCTTTAGTCAGAGCTACTAAACGTCCCAATACCAACTACAATAATGGCCCACAATGCCAAATAAATGAAAATAGCAAATGAATAGTAAAGGTCTTCATGGCCTCAAGCAAATCCATGCAATCCAATAGTCATACTGGCCTACTCCTTAATCTGCAAAACGGCTGCGTTTCCCGAGAAACGCCCCCGCATGATAAACATCACACGGGTCAGCATTGTATAACAACACTGGTATGAGTAAACACGCTCCAGTCTCAAGGATCACTCGTGCTCCCCTCAACTCCAACCCAACAATAATCAATTAACATAATAATACCCAATAAATTTCCCGGAGGTTGGGAATCCGCTGGACTCCCTCCCTCTCAAGACCATAAACACATATAAAGTTGTAGGCAGAATTGTAGTTCCACACGTGAGTGAGGACAAGCGGTAGTTTCCTCGAGTCACGGCAGCAGTTTGTTCCACCCACAAAGTAAAAGAAACACTTACTCTTAAATGACATGGTGAGCCAAAGCCTGTATACAATGCTTAGTGGGCCCACCATCCTGCAACTCGAGAGTTAGCACAAATCCTTAGTATCATAATAAACAATTCTTCAATACCAAATCATTTAATCAATTTTCTTCGCATTATACCACGGTAACCATTTCGGGTTTTCAATTTCATGTTTCGCAATAGTTTATCCATTTGTATTTGACGCACTACAATCACTGTCATTTTTTTTTTCTTGCCCTAGGTTCACCACTAAGGTCACCCTACTCATGGTCAACTTATTATTTATGAACGATTCATTATTCAATTTCCTAGCTTCACCACTTGGTCACCCTCCATGGTACACCCACACATATATCCCATGTGTGCCCGGACATACTACTAACATCCACTCTGGTGCTAGTTTGGTTGGGGTATCAACCAAACCAGGTATACACACAGAAGGCAAGTCAATATGCCTAAACGTCTAACAAATAAGCCGGGCATAAGGCTTAGGCCAGCTTGATCACGAAGCCACTGGGAAAAGGGTACACACAGCAAGTTGAGCAACCAAAAAAAAACATATCACACAACGGGAAGCGGTGAACACTGAGAAACTTGAAACCACTTTTTTTTTTATACCATCTACGTTAATTCACACAAGTACCATTCATGAGGATTTAATCACGTCATTAACCACTTCGAAAATTTATCATTTATTACATGGATTATCATTATCCGATTATTCACAATAAGGCCCTTACGCCAAACTTCTATTCACGTCTCTAACGTTGTATTTCCACAATCATCATTTAATACCGCATATAGCATAAGTTATAGCATTTAAAATCGGCATTCAACAGCACTATCTAAAATTGTCCCAAACAAATCTTATATTAAACAGCCCCAAAACCAGCATGGGTTGAAATTGTTCTTCATAATAATACCGTACAAAGAAACATCTCTAACAATTTTCATAAACATAATTCAAAATTCGGAGTTAACATTTACTGCTACTGTAATATGAATTTTCTGCCCAAACGGTGTAGAATTGAGAAAAATATCATTAGACAAAAAACGTGCAGAATTGCGTTTTACATTGACTCCCGTGAGCCGTTTTACCAAAAACAAAATGTATGAATTAATACGAATTATTTTCTAAAACAGATCTGAGAGTTTTTTTTTTAATTTTACCTAAATCCGAATTTGTGCTAGTCTTCTTTTTTTTTTTTTCAATTTTCTAAATAACTTATATCTAACTTTGATATATATATGTATATGTATATATCACTATAGATCCGTATTATATAAACACCCATCCATACGATTTATTCAAACTATAATGAACACAAATCAAAAATCAATCAAACTACGAATTAACCCTACAAATCTAAATGTTTACTCACCAAATTGGAAAAAGCAAAATGATGTTGATGATGGTGAACTCCCTTCTTTTCTCTTTTTCTTCTCCTTCTAGGTGACTAGGGTTGCCTCTTCTCTCTTTGTCTCTTGTTCTCTCTCTCTCTCTCTCTCTCTCTCTCTCTCTCTCTCTCTCTTTTGAGGCTGCTCTCTTTTTTTTTTTCTAACCCTAGGATATGTTATCTATCTATATACATATAATACACACACAATACATATATTACTCACACAAATATTAATAATCCCATTTTTTTTATGGGCTAACAAAAGAGACCCATATGAGCCCAGAATGTAACACAAACCACTAAAATGGCTAGCCCAAAGGGTACTCATACCCCGGGCACTTAATTTTCATGTTAAATTCACTACTTAACTAACTAGTGGGCCCCGAAACACTACCCGACACTAAACTTGTCATTCTACAAAAATTGTAACTTAGTCAGACAATAATCTATCATACAATTTAATTAAAGCTCAAAATGTCATGTCATAATAATAATGAAACATTAGAAATTTTAATACAAAAACAAACGGGAAAATATTACTTGTATTACTAACAAATTAAATATGGACAAATTAAATATGCTTACTAGCAATTTAATTTATGGGTTCTTCAAACTTAAAATTTTTAAACACATGTCTTACCTAAGTACACTCATATATCATTGCTAATTGAAAAAAATTATTTAAAATAATTATTTACACACTTAAAAATTTAGGGTTGTTACATTAGGGAAGTTCATGATTTTTGGTTGAATTTTAAAACACTTGGAAGAGTTCCATTTTGACCCAAACATTCTTCTAAAACATTATGTTTTTCTATCAAAGCAGCTTTAGTTGACTTCCAACTTGTTTTCTAGAAAACCTTTCCAAAACGAGTGGTCCCAACTTTTTTTTCCCTCAAACTTCAGCGTGTTAGGGAACTTTCCGTATATTATGAGCCTCTAATGTTTTGTTTTCATTTTCAAAGATATTTCTACATTTCAGTTAACAGTGCGAATTCTGTTTCTGACTAACCTCTCTTGTTTATATGATTTCTCTCAATCTATAACTCAATCTTGATTGGGTTTTTTCCTATGTGTTCTAGACACAGTAGGGATGATTGCCATAAAATTTCATGATTATGACCTGAACCTAACATCACTTTTCTATTTTTTCAAGATGACTCAAACATTCAGTCCACTATTTACAGCATACTAATTTTGATTTCAACTTCTTGATTAGATGTTCACATACATTCTAAATTAGTTCATGTCTTAGGAAGTTGTCCACACTACTTTTGTACATATTCTACAATAACATTCTTCATACATTCATTCATATTCTATATTTCCAAGTCACTTTAGGGAAATCTATGAACACAAGCAAACTACAACCTTGCACATTCTAGAATCATACATTGCATCCATGCAAGATTTGGAGTCTTTTTGACTCCTAATCGAAGAGGATTACAAGGATTGAGATTGATCACACGCTCATGTTTCCCCTATATCAAATCTTCATCTCTCATCCATCCCGGGGATTGAGAGGTCCTCTTTTCTCAAGAAATCCACATGCATGCATTCTTGTTTGCTAAGCTTATCTTTGTTTCTTTGATTATTTGTTCAAGAACAATTCAGGTCCCCTCTAGATTAGGAAAACTTGATTACTTGTTATATGGTTAGGCGATCTTTCCTAAGTTTGTTTCACATGATTTTTTCACTTTGCATTGTGTGATACTCGGCTTAGATATTTTGAATGATATCTTATATTTTGATCTTTCAATTCAAGATTCTTGTGTGATGTAATAGACTTGTCATAATATTAATTATCAAACCAAACATAGTGTAAGATGATTATTTGGATGCTAATGGAGGCCCGTCGAAAGACGGGACGAGTTGATGGTGTTTCAATCTTTGCAAAGGCTCCTTCCTTTCTCGTACCAAAACCCCGAGTCGAGTTCTTTGGTTATGAAGGGTCGGTGCCCTTTATCTATTTGGGTGAGTCAAATTAGGTTTCTTAGTTCCCCAAAGACTAAGTGGTGACTCTGTATCTGTTTTCTTAGACTATATCATGATTTCAAAAATAAAATTCAAAACAAACAGGCAGGCTCGGAGGTCGCATGTCCACAATCTGATGACTCTGCTAGGGATAGTTTATTTTAAATAAACAAAATTATACAGAGGTTTGACTCATAAGAAATATCCTTATAATAATCTTTTTACTGTGTTTGGTTCGCCGCATTGCACTTCTGCAATTCCCCCCCTCGACTGTGACTTAAAATGCGGCACTGACATTGTTTAGGTCGTGCTGTGCCAGGGCATAAGTCACCGTTGATCTTGTACCTTCCAATGTAAATCAAAAAGAGTTAACTCCATACTGTCTCTCTGATGGTATATTAGAACTCTCGTCAATGGACACTCTTTGACTAAACCCAGCCTTTGCATATAAACTGCTGTAGAACCTTTCATAGGATTGTTGATTTATCTTTTTAGATAGAACAATGTGATATAACTGTTGTATGCCCTGATGGGATTACCTGCGTGGTGTAGATGCTTATATGACATAGAACAGAACCTCTTTCTCATGATTCCTAGGGCAATCACTCACATATGATCACATTGAGTTGACCTGCCTAGGCACAATGATAAGGATGTTTGCTCTATGGTCACAAAGATATTCATCGCAAACCTTATTCGTCGGTCCTCAGATATACGAGTATGAAAACCTACTAGACAGTATGATCACCCTCATCACCTGCTCTTATCATATATACTTGTTTCTTCTAGAAACTTTATCCAAGTCACCCAGATATATCTGTTTCTCCTTGAAACTCAGTCCAAAATAGTCATATATACCAGTTTTTCCCATAAACTCAGTCCAACTCACCCAGATATACTTGTTTCTCCCAGAAACCTTGTCTAAATCGACCAGATATACCTGTTTCTCCCAGAAACCCTATCCAAGGCATTGGGACATTCCTAAATTTCCCTAAAATTTATGTTTCACAAAATCTCTATCTACTCATATTTCCCAAAAATCTCTATTTATAAAATTTCTCAGATTCTCATTCCTCAAAAGGCACACCTGTCTTCCTCGCCCTTCCCATGATGGTGATCATCCTAAAAAGGAAGTTAGCATACTTTGTGTGGATAGGACCGTATTTGCTTATATGCTGTATGTTAGAAATAGAAACATAATCTAGAATAGGACATGTGTGGGTACCTGAACCAAATATACGGCCTAGAAGAATTAAGCCCACTTAATTGATCCCATTACAATCCTCATGTCAACAACCACGAGTGAGGTTCACCACCCTTCATTAGCCTTTATCCGATTCGACCGATTTGGATTACTCATATTTGGATTCCATGGGGCTTTTTATCCCACCCGAGGCAATAATCGATGCCCATGATCCATATCCGAGGTGACACGAGTAAGAAATCCACGTTTATATCCCACAAGGCTAAATCCAAAAAGTTCCTCGCTAATAGAGTCGCCACTTGGTTTGATAAAGGAAACCAAGAAAACTAAATCTATCATATCCAATGGATAGAGAGCACCACCCCATCGTCATCAAATAACTCAGTTCAGGTGTTAAGGTACAAGAGAGGAAGGAGCTAGATCATGCTAAAACACCCCCTCTCGCCCCATCGTGAGATGAGCCTCTACTCAGCTTTTAAGGTGTTTGACTAAAGATTATGAAGACCATTTCAATTATACTAATACAGTCCTAATTCAAGTTATAAACAACTAAGAAAAGAAAAACGTGCAAGAAACTTTTACATATATCACGCAATGCATATGCTAAAATAGTAATTTGAGGACTAAACATATAACTGCGCTTCCCTATGTAGACAAAAGGAAATAAAAAGGAAGTAAACACGCAAACCACATTGAAACCCTAGAAAAATAGGAATTCTAAACACAAGTACCATGTACGGAAATTAAACCAATTTTATCCACCTAATCATGCTTCTAGGTAATCTAGGAAAGCAATAAATAAAGAAGGTGTAAAGACTTATCCAGGATAGCATAGCATTCCTTATATCTTCCTAATTAATCAAGGTTAGGATAATAATAGCATAATAACCAAACATGAATACTTGGTGCATTTGTGACCCTTAATCAGTATGTCCTACTATTCTCTGTGTGGAAAGCAGCATTTGTATGCATGGATAACTGTGGATAAGCTATACTAGGTTACATATGAATAAGCAATCGGAAATTATTAGGATTTCCTGGTCCCTAGAGAGATTAGGATAGCCATGACTTGGCTACCAATCCTACTAGTGATGGCTATTCCATGGTTGAAATAGGGACCACTAGGGATAGCCTGTCCACAAACGAGATAGTAGGCTAACCTAGGAGCTTAGAAGATCTAAACTACTAAGAAAACAAGAACTACGAAGAACAAACAAAAAAACGAATCTAAACTATGAACTTCTAAGATCTAATCTAAGGAAAAAAAATAAAAACAAAGAAAGAAAAGAAGAAGAAGAAGAAGCTTACCTTAAGAAATTCCCTCAGAATCTTCCTCCGGCAGAGCTCTGCTAACATCGCGATCTCTGGGATCAAAACCCCAAAAACTAAAAGATTAGACTATTCCCAAGAACTTTGATGAGTGCTTTGGAATCCTCCTATGGGATTTCCTTGAGCCCTCTCTAGTTCTTAGGATTTTCCGGTGCATTGGATGGAGACGGGAAGGCCCATACTTATAATTTCAATTTTGGACTATGTTTTCTATGTTAAAGCAATGTGGGATGGAAGTACAAGCTTTAAAGGCTTGTACCTAGGCTATTTGTTGGTCGTATTGCATTTGATTGGTCGAATTTGTTTTAGTTTATGCGGATTGGGACATAACAGATGGCTCAAATTGAGTTCTGGAAAAAGGGGCATGGCCCACTTGAGAGCCGCATGGCTCTCAACCTAGTGCCAGTATGGAACTCAGCCCCGAATTTGTGTTTTCACCACTCCTAAACTTTGTTCTCTCACCTCGGTTATTGTTTTTGGGCTTATGATATACTGTTGGAAAGGTATGGAAGTCTAGTTTCTAATGATTTTGGTCTCATTCAAAAATAATTTGTGGATTTTGAGTTATGATGAAAAAGGTAAGGCTGACTCTAGAAAGGAGCTAACCGGAAATGCATAGAAGGGCTATTTTGGCACAAAAATTCTCCTAAGAAATTTTTGGCCAATGTGACTACTCAGGGCATTGTTTTAAACTAATTTAGAAATATTTTGTAAAGAGAGCTCTCAGGATCGCACCCTAAGGTCCAGAATTTGCTCGACAAAAGCAATATTTGTCATTTCATGTGAATTGGCTATCCTAACTTGGTTTTTGTCTCTAAATTGAGTTTCTAACGTACCTAAGTACGTCTTCCTAGAGGTTATTCTAACATATCTAAGAGATCACGGTGCTTCACAAAGTTCTACTATATACAATCAATAAATCCTGATTCCAGTTATAGGGTTGTTCTTGAGGCGGATGAACCGAAAATAGGATGTCTACAATTTGCCCCTCTTTGATAGAGCTTTGCAAGCAATGCGTGTCATAAGGGAATCTCAAAGTATGACAACCAATCTGTGAGTCTAGAAGACTTTCGGAAGAAAATCAAAAAAATTGAAACATGCAAGCACCCAAAGAAAATCTCAAAAATCAAGTGGTCGTGCTTGAAAGAGCTGCCTACTTATTCGTTCATAGGAAATCAGACCAATCGTAGTTCAATGAGCACACCACATGCAAGCACTAATTCAAGTAATAAATGATATTAGACTTAAACTATTACTAACATGCAACATACTCAAGACTTCATGAAAGGTGTCCTATTCTCGAACAATACAATAGTGAGGTATCTTATTCTCGGTCAATGCAATTTTGGGGTGTCCTATTCTCAAACAATGCGATAGTGAGGTGTCCTATTCTCGGTCAATGTAATTTTGGAGTGTCCTATTCTCAGACAATAGTGAGGTGTCCTATTCTAGGACTATATAATTTTGGGGTGTCCTATTCTCGGACAATGCAACAGTGAGGTATCCTATTCTTGGACAACTAAATCTCTCTATGCATAGCTCTTTGTACGTGCTAGGTGGAGACAAGAAAGGGTCCATCAAGCCACTAAGGTGAACTATGCCCGGAATACGCAATGATGAGCTATAATTGCAGGTGAACATCACGATCGTTTGCAATAGCGATGTGGGCTGCCTCAGCTTGAGGGCTTTGCGGCGTCTCCATGCGTAGCTCTTCGCGTGAGGTAGGTGAAGACAAAAAAGGGTCCATAATGCCACTTCAGGAAAACTATGCCCAGAATATGTAGTGATGAGCCAGTTACGGTGAACATCACAAGCATTTGCAATATCATTACTGGTACTTTGCATAGTAGTGCCTCGAGAGGCAAACTACTGTTCTAAATGCTGTACATAGTAGAGCCTTGAGAGGTAAACTATTGTTATAAATGCTGTGCATAGTAGAGCCGCGAGAAGCAAACTACTGTTCTAAATGTTGTGCATAGTAGAGCCTCGAGAGCCAAACTAGTGTCCTGAATGCAATCTCTGCTGGGGAAATGAAATCATAAGTACTGTGCAAAATTCTATGCAAAATGCGAGCTAACTCTACTAGGAAAAGGTGTTCATGGAGCCATTCAAGGTAAACCACGATAACCGTGCAAAAATTCAAAACTTATTCAATACGAATGGTGCAATGATACGGAAAATTCTTCAAATGAGGCTAATTACTCTGCTGCGGATTCATATTCTTATGCATTTGCTATGTAATAAATTTCATGAATACTTTCAAGTACTCCTTAGTGCAAAAATATCATTCAAAAATGCATTAAAAGGATCAAAATGGGGCAAAAGTCGGTCGGGGGACCAAACGGGGCACCAAAAAAGAGACAAAACAAGTAAATCTAGAAAAAATTAGGCTAAAGGCCATAGTGTCCCTCCCCGAAGGTTGTGCGGACCCCGGGTTACTGCCACTATGGCTTTCAGCCTCTTATATGTGTTTTGGACTTCTCATTTGCATTCATTTCAAATTTTGGGACTTTTCTCTCCAAGAATGCTCTCTTGCCTTCATTTCATCTCTCTAAAATCTTGAGTTTAAATCACCTTCTCTCATTTTCATTTTCAAAACTCTCATTTAGCATTTAGAAACCACTCATTCCTCAAAACAAAATCAAAATCAAGAGTTTGCACACCAAATTCTAACATATCATCTTCAAGATCTTCTTTCAATAGTAAGGATGAACGTCCACTCCCACTCAAAACTCGGGAGGGAAAACGTTCTTACTGACCTTCCTCTAACAATTTTCCTCCCGAATTGCTCCTCAGAGATCCGGATTGTCATCAATCATTCCGTGCCAGGAAAGGATGGGTAGGCCAACAAGCTTTGCACTTCAACTTCCGTTTTTTTTTTCTCTTTCTTTTCTTTTCTTTTCAATGCAAATGCTATCCTTTATGAATCTAATGAATGCCTATGAATGAATGTACACTCTAATTACCATCTATATCATGCTTGATTAAAAAATGGGGCCAAAATTAACTTGCCACCTGTGGATACCGGCATTTGGGCCCACTTTTGTTTTTAAAACATCTTTCAAATTCCAAATTCGAAAACAAATGAGTCGCCACTTAATTTTTAAAAGGAAAATTAAGAAACCATTTTAAAGCAAACTAATCTTTTGCGAAACCAAAGATAAACTGGGTCTGGGGATTATGGAATGAAAGGGGAAGGAGCCCGGCGGACTAAAACACCCCCTTTCATCCTATCTCACGATAGGCCTCTACTCAACATCCTCTTTAATCAAGTTATTAATCTAAGCATGCCCTCAATTAATACATATTTAGGTATACATAACACAAGCATGTTGGAAATGGTGTAAAATTGCTAACGGTAAAATATCATTCATAAGTCACATAATTCAACTAGCAAACATCATGATGTGCAAGTAAGGAACTAGAGAACTCACCCGGGATCCAGCCGCGAAATGGAAACGTGCAATGCATACTCAAAATACAAAGCCTAAGAAAAGGTCTCTAATTCACATATTCACATAAGGCAAAACCTAAGCTAAGGTGTCGCACATGGAGTCGAAAATCAATTAAAATCAATGAAGTAAATAAACCAGAGAAAGAGATGAGAAATTGTACCTCAAATGCGCTACAAAACAAAGATTAGTCCACATGCTTCACATAATAATATGATATAAAAAAAAAATCAATCCCAATTCTCTAGCTTAGATCTATTAAGCATGAAATCCAACTTTATTCAATAGCTAGTTCTAATCATAAGCATTGATGTACATGAATGAATGAATGTGAATAAGAATAAAACATGGATTTATTCACTAATTTGGATCACTTAGCCTCTGGATTTAAGCTAAATTATCATTATTCAAAACATGATTTGGGTCCCAAGACATTAGGGAACCATTTGAGTTGAAATAAATAAGATTAGACAAAAACAGTTGCAGTTTTTTATGAATTACAGAGAGCAGACCAGATCTTAAAAAAAATAAATAAAATACTTCCAAAGATTGGATCTTAATGATTTTTGGATATGTTATGCCTCTGTGAGTTTGGTTTCGAACCCAAAAAGACAATCGAGGTTTCAACGGTTAGATCTCCGGGAATACGGGAAATACTAGACCTCACTCAGGATTTTACAACTCTCTGTCCAGAGATCTTGTATGATTTTTTAAAAATAGCAAACAAATCTGAATTACTTCATTCTTTTTACGGAACCTTCCTAACACATTAAGGTTCCTAGAAAAAATTATTAAAGGTCATGAAAACTTGGTTAGGGTTCTGATCTATCAATTTTAAAACCGGTTTGCTGTTTTGAAATTTTGGACAGAGAATTGCTTATTTGTAAATCATAAGCCCAAACCATCCTAAGTATTGAATCTCATCAAAACAAAAATCACAGAGGTACTCATATGAGTTATGAACATTCTCCAATTGGTCTCATCCCATTCCAATGGACCATGATTTTATGAAAAATCTTTGATCACAGAGGGTTTAAGGATTCACTGCACCAATGTTGAATTAATGTTCCTATTTCAAAACCAACTTGACCCATGATCCTAGAAAGGACTAGAACCAAGTATGATTATGATTGATGGGATAAATTAACGAAATAGGAAGACATCTCTAGATTTAACCTTGATGGATTCCTACCATAGATCTCATAATTGGAGATCTAGCAAGAAAATCCTAAGGTCCTACTTATTTTAAATATAGACTATGAAAATCTACCTCCAATTCCTCTCTCAAATATAAGATCATTGAAGAATATGAAATCATTTCATTATTTCTCCTACCAAATTAATGGTCCTTGGAGACTATATGAGATTACAATCTACATAAACCTCTATGGAATATAGAATGAATTCCATAAGATTCATAGTAAAGAGATCCTAGACATAAGTTGATACTAGTATCTCACCAACTATGTGTAGATATGACCATGATCAACTTTAAACTCCATATGAGTCATAAGATCATAGGAGATCAAAGGATCAACCAAATAAAAAGAAATGCTCAATGGAAAATTTACATGAAAATTTATGAATCTTCAAAGGAAAATTGGAATTTAGAAATCAAAGTTTACTTAAGAAAAATCAAAAGAACAAACACCTTGAAACCAACCCATTCATTTAAATCAAAAGCTCATTTAGATCCAAATTAGTAAATTATCATGAGATTCAATCACAAATTCTTGGTGGTGTGTGATGAAATGAGGTAAGAAGAGAGGTTTTGAAAATGTGTAAAGTTCCTAGATCTAAGAATTTGTGATTGAATTGCTTTATTCCACAAAGTGATTGAGAGGTTACCTCTATGACCTCAAGGATTTCTTCTATCTTTGTGAAGTTCTTCCAAAATCTTCAAGATCTTCTTAAAATTCTTCAAATTCTTCAAGAAAACTCCTCTTTTCTTCTCAATTCTCTCTATATGATTTTGTATTTCTCTCTCTAGATTCAAGTATATGTGTGTGTGTTCATTCAAGTATATCAAAATGAAGAAGAAAGTTTTTTATATAGACCACCAATTCAAGGTTAAATGGGTAAATTTGGGTGGAAACCCATGTGCAAAGTTTTCTTCTAGAACATGTGAGAAAAGCAGTCTGTTACAGCGTGCGGCAAACGATGGAATCCGGCGGCACTCGCTGAGTGCCAGGCGACACTCGCTGAATGCCAGGCAGCATTCGCTGAATGCCGGGAGGCACTCAGTGAGTGCCGCCGGCTTTATCGCGTGCCGGGGCTAACTGAATTTTGCCCTACTTTTTAATTTTCAACATATACATTAACATAAGCTTAATTATTGACGAATTATGTTAAAATACTTGTATTTGTAATATATTCCATTAAGAATACATCCAAAACATGCATTCTAAATGTATTATTTCCCCTCTCTTTCTCTTTTCTCCTTTTTTCAAAATCCTCTTTGTTTCAAAATTCCTTTTTATTAATTTTTTTATTTTATTTTCAAGACTTTCTTTCATATCTTATATATATATATATATTTTTAGCGGATTCTCGGGCTGATTTCTTCACATGTTCTTTAACGTTCGAGTTTCCCCCGAATACCCAAATTCTCTCTCTCTTTTTTTTTATTTTCAATTTTGAAATTTAACTTAAAGAATCATTTTGAATTTTCTGGAAGATCTTCGAATGTCACCGGTCATCGTCATCATCGGTCTTTGAGAGGTAACCAATCCCTAGATTTGACGTTTGGTCAAAATCGGGGTGTCTACAGTTTGCCCCTCTTTGACAGAGTTTGTGAAGCAATGCGTATCACAAATGAATGTCAAAGCCTGTGTGAAAGACAAGCCTTTGACCAAACAGTCGAATCTAAGTAAAAACAAAAAGTGCGTTGCAAAATCTTGTGCGCAGATAGCCAAATGCTGGTTGTGCTCAAGGGTGAGCTGCCTATATATCCCATCGGGAATCAGACCAAGACGTAGTTCGAGCAAGGGACAACAATACACAAACGCAGGTAGTCTCACAGATGAATGCACCTATCCTATCGTGATGCACGTGCTCAAGCAAATTGGTGTCCCATGCTCCCGAATGTGACGATAAAGAACTATGCTCCTTCCTTGCATCAGAAATGCACTAATACCTCAAGTTTTCCTATTATGACATCGTCCTATTCTGGGAACACGTGCATGCTCTATGCGAATTTTGAGAATCGTCTGATTGACTGAGCCGCTTTATGTCTTACGCTCTATAGTCAAATCAGGTAGCATGCTGAAAGATTGGGCCGCTTCATGCCTTACGCTCCAGTGTCTTCCAAGAAATGAGATGTTTTTGCAGAAAAGTCAGAATCGCTCCAGATTCGATGACCCCAGATAGCAGAAAAAATCAGAATCGCTCCAGATTCGATGACCCCAAATAGCAGAAAAGTCAGAATCGCTCCAGTTTCAATGACCCCAAAGATCGCAGAAAAGTCAGAATCGCTCCAGATTCGATGACCCCAAATAGCAGAAAAGTCAGAATCGCTCCAGATTCAATGTCCCCAAATAGCAGAAAAGTCAGAATCGCTCCAGATTCAATGACCCCAATGATCGCAGAAAAGTCAGAATCGCTCCAGATTCAATGACCCCAAATATCGCAGAAAAGTCATAATCGCTCCAGATTCAATGACCCCAAAGATTGCAGAAAGTCAGAATCGCTCCAGATTCAATGACCCCAAAGATTGCAGAAAGTCAGAATCACTCCAGATTCAATGACCCCAAATAGCAGAAAAATCAGAATCGCTCCAGATTCAATGACCCCAAATATCAGAAAAGTCATAATCGCTCCAGATTCAATGACCCCAAATAGCAGAAAAGTTAGAATCGCTCCAGATTCAATGACCCCAATGATCGCAGAAAAGTCAGAATTGCTCCAGATTCAATGACCCCAATGATCCCAAAAAAGTCAGAATCGCTCCAGATTCAATGACCCCAAATAGCAAAAAAATCAGAATCGCTCCAGATTCAATGACCCCAAATAGCAGAAAAGTCAGAATCGCTCCAGATTCAATGACCCCAAATAGCAGAAAAGTTAGAATCGCTCCAGATTCAATGACCCCAGAGAGCAGAAAAGTCAGAATCGCTCCAGATTCAATGACCCCAGAGAGCAGAAAAGTCAGAATCGCTCCAGATTCAATGACCCCAATGATCGCAGAAAAGTCAGAATCGCTTCAGATTCAATGACCCCAAATTCGCTCGGTATTCCAAGGGTAATTTTTATTTTTTCTTTTCCTTTTCAGAACAGTCACGCGGACTTAAACAATTCATTTTCTATCGGGAGTCGCGCAGACTCGAAAATTCATTTCTACTTTTCAAAGATTGGGAGTCGCGCGGACTCGAAAATTCATTTCTACTTTTCAAAGATCAAAAATTCATTTTCTAAAAATTCATTTTATTTTTCGAAGACCTGGAGTCGCGCAGACTGGACAACTTGTTTTCGGCATTCCTAAATTTGGTTTTATCCCTTCCCTTTTTGTTTTGATCGGTAACCCCAGGCTACAGTAGATGACTTATGCCAAGATCGAAGATTTGATCGGTGACTTCAAAGGCTGCGATAGACGACTTATACCAAGACTGATGATTTGATTGGTAACTCATAGGATGCGATAGACGACTTATACCAAGACCGAGGATTTGACCGGTAACTCATAGGATGCGATAGATGACTTATACCAAGACCGAGGATTTGATCGGTAACTCATAGGATGCGATAGAAGACTTATACCAAGATCGAGAATTTGATTGGTGACTCATAGGCTGCGATAGACGACTTATACCAAGACCGAGAATTTGATCGATGACGGTACAACCTCAAAAGATTTGCTTTGGGGTTATTCTAGCTGAAGAGATGTTTATATGCTTCTTATTTCGGATTTATCTTTATAGTTTTTTTTTTCTTTTTTTTTTGATGGATTGATTGCTATGGACAGCAGTTTGGGTGATTTGGGCAAGAAGAGGAAGAAGTATGAGCCAGTTCTCCACAACAACCCCACTTTTCTATTTACTGATTTCCTTTTTGATTATAGACAAATCCAAAGGCTTTCTGGTTCATCCGCTGATTAGCTTGTACGGCTTGGAGCCTGATCTGCTGAGGGTATTCACTTGATTTTGCTCTCTCTGAAGATATTACTCGACCTCTATTTGATTTCCTTAGCGGAGCAGAATCTGACTCCCTGACCTCCCTGCTATTACCCTTCTTTTGGAATCTTCAATTCTTGTTGATCCCTCTGCGGAATATATCTTTTGGATTTCAAGAAGGTAGACTCAAACTGAGTTGAGATACACACATTTTCAAATTTGTGACCAATTCTGCTTTTTTTTCTTTGTGCTTCTTTGACCAACTTTAGAAAAAATTGTTATCCCATAATATTCTTTCATTGTATCTTCCTTTACGATTGACTTTTTGATAATGAAGAATTCTTCTTTTCATGTTTCTTTCCATCTTAAATCAATTTTAGATTTATGCATGAAAACTTCAACTTTTTACTTCAAGAATTCTTAGGATGCCTAAGCTTGGTCCTTGAAAGCCAGTAAACACAGAGATATTTTATTTGGCAAACGACAGTTTGCCCCTTGTTTGACAGGGGGCTTGGGAATGCTAGGCAAACGAAGTTTGCCCCTGGTTTGAGGGAGTTGACGCGGCCTCTGGGCAAACGATAGTTTGTCCCTAGTTTTCAAGATAATTTCATGAATTGGTTGGGTTTTTTCTTTGGACCGAGGGCCTTGGGAGACCCGCCTGCTTATCCCCGAATGGGCATTAGGTCCTATAGTAGTTCTATCGAGGCCTGAAAGAAGTGCAATGATTGACTGTGTGTGTAGTTGTGACCGAACCTTGCAGGCTGCCTACGTATCCCGAATGGGAATCAGGTCAAAACGTAGTTCATCTACTCTGGAGGTCTTGAAAGAATAAGGCTTCAAGAATTGGCGGGCTTTTCGAGCCATGTTTTCATTTAGGTTCAATGGGTGCCCTTTCTTGGCAGATTTTCTGAAACATATTCCTTGTGGCAGCTTTCGAACAAGATGATGAACTACTTCTCCTTCTTATGCATTTTTTTTTTCTTCTTTTCCTCTTTTCTTCCTTTTTTTTTCTTTTCTTTTCTTCTTTCCCCTTTTTTGTTTTGTGGCGGTTGATTCTTTTCACCTTATCACTAGCCAGTCAATCTTTACAACTCTCATAATACATCATGTTTTACTCATACTCTATCATACTCACATAGTAATATCAGCCCTCCAAATTACTCTTTATCTTTCTCAAAGATATTTCTGCATTGTTTTAGGTCCACTTATCACTTATCCATTGAGTCTCTCACAAAAATTTAATTGATACTTTCAAGTCTTTCTTTTCATTTCCAATTTCGTTTCTTAGGATAATTCATGTACTTTGAAGTACTCAAGAATTCTCAATCTTATTTATTCTCTACTTTTTTCTTTTTATTTATTTATTTTTTTTTTCTTTCCTTTCTTTTCTCACTATCTCTTATTCTCTTCATGATTTTGACTGGCTAGGATTCGGATTTTGAAATCAACACGCATCTTATTTTGCTCTAACTTTTACCTAGGCGCCCTTTCGGGTTTTCATCCTAGCGAGCTCTCTTTTTTTTTTTCTTTCTTTCTTTTTTTTTTTCTTTTAAGAAGAAGAAGTTCATTTAAGATATCTAGCTACCATTAAGGAACAAGTTCATGGCTTTGGACTGTGAGCTCACCTTTTAGGTTTGGTATAAAGGGGGTGATGTGGGATAATTTCTGAATTCATTCTGGCACATCATCATAGGACCATACAAGGCATCCTTATATTCTTTTAGCAATGAGATCAATTTTATGCTTTTATCTTTATTGAGTGAAATATGGAAAGAATCACTTTGAGAATCTTCTTCATTTTCTAAGTCAAATGCCAAGGTTTCCTCAATGATTTTGCATGCAGGTTCATTTGCTCTTTTTTTTTTCACAGTTATTAAAAAATCATTAAGCGGAATCAAGTAAGCAGAATCAGTCACTTTCATTGATAACAGAAAATTTAAAAGGTTCGGCTCATACTGGTCATTACAGACTTCCGGGGTAGGGGAATCCTATCACTAGACTCAAGGGCATTTTGGCAAATTCCCTGATTCTATCTCTCCTCCATTTTTCGGCTTCTCCCTCCTTGCTTTATTTCCCTTGACCTCTTCTTTCAGTATTTCTTCCATCTGTTCTTTCCCAATCTTCACTTCTATGATCTTCTTTGGACCGCTCTCCTCGGTCTTACTGCCTTCTTCATCAAAAAGGTTCCTCATAGCCAGACCATCCAGTGCACAAATCCAATCTTGGACAGTAATTAGTTCTGTAGGCACTTGCAAGTATGGATCTTCATAGTCAGTGTATTCATGTAAGAAAGAGATCTCAAAACCTTGCTCCAAGTATTTACCTTTGCAGTCCGCCCATGGCTCTAGAAAGCCATAATAGGGGAAATCTCCTCCTTTCTGGATGAAATGTGACGCTTGACCTTCTTCTCTATTTTCTTCAAGATCCTTCCCTTTCCCTTTTTCCAAATCATTCCCATCTAACCCACACAGCTTGGCATGATTGACCACTTCCTCAGCATTTCTCTCTTCTTCCCCTTCAGACCACAGACCATCTGTGTCACTGTACACCTCCTTCTCCCAAATGGAGTTATTAGTAGGAATGTTTGGATCCCACCAATTGATTTGGATGATTTCATTGTCCATATCTTCCTCAAATGCTTGTTCTTATTCTCCTCCTATCATCCAATCCTCTTCCTCGACTACTATAAGGCATATCCTTTGATCTTCTGGGAATTCATAAGCTTTGGAAGCTTGTCCTACCGATACGATCAACACAGATGGGTCGAAGATTTCCTTCCCAACATCTAAGAGATTGATGTTCCGTGGTGGTGGTACAACATGATGATTGGGGAGCGGGTTTCGAGTCACATGCGGTCGAGCTGCAGGCGGAGAGGAAATGGTCTTATTATCGATCAAATCTTGTACTTCATGCCTTAACCTTATACATCGGTCAGTCGTATGGCCATGAGCTTGGTGAAACTCATAATAGAGGCTTGTATTGAAGCCCGGTGGAAGTGGATCAGGCATTGGTTTTGGATCTAGAGGCTTGAGATATCCTTTTTCCTTTAATCGCTTCAGAATGGTAGTTAGAGAAACCCCTAAATCCGTGAAGCAACGAAGCTGCCCTTCCAACTTTGGTCTCGACGTACCCCTTTTTCTTGCAAAATTCTGCCCTTCTTCCGGCTGGCTTAGAACATTAACATCAGTTGCTACCTGATTTCCAGCATTCCCCCCATAGAATGGTCTTCTAGGGCGGTTCCCCTGGGAATCTTCTCTTTTGATCTTTCCATCTTTGATGGCGTCTTCTATCCTTGTCCCAATTTCAAACAACTCAGCAAAGATATGAATGCATTGATACATTAGTTTCTCGTGGTGCACACTCTGCAGGTTCTTGATTACAATCCGTATTTGTTCCTTCTCTGATGGCCGTTCGGTCATTTTTACAGCTTTTCCCCTCCATCGTGCTAGGATTTCAGCAAATGACTCTCTATTTTCTTGCATGGTTGTTTCCAGATCCCTCACAGTTACATCGAGCTCTTGGTTGTATTCATATTGGGTGACAAAGGCTTTCACCACTTCCTCCCATATGCGACTCTTGCTTGGCTCTAATGTGAAATACCAGGATAAAGCTGCCCCAGTCAAAGTTTGTTGAAACAGCATGGCCATCATGGCAGGATTCAGACCACTTGGCTGAAAGGCCCCAATGCACATCCTCATGTGGTTTCTGGGGTTGCCAGAACCGTCAAACTTATCGATCTCGGGCATCTTGAAACCGGCTGGCAATTTTTCTTGAGTTCCCTCAAACAAACCCTCTAACTCTAGCAGGTAGCTTTCAACCCCATTAGACTTGCGGACAACTTTCTTTAGCTTTTCCACCTTCTCCTTCATCTCGATACGCTCTTTCTCAGCTTTCTCAATTTTCTCTCTCTCTGCCCTCGGTACATCAGCTCTCGGTGGTTCCGGATCCTCAAACCAATCATCTTCCATATCCCGAACGGGTGGGGGAGGATTGATTATTGGTGGATCAACTACAGGCCTCTGACGGGTCAGTGTTTCCAACATGGTCATCATTTGGTCCATTCTCTCTTTCAATTGTGCTATTTCTGCAGCATGTTGCTCGTGATCCATTTCTATTTCTGTCTCTGGCTCTCTTCGTACTAACCTTGCACTTGAATCCCTGACCCAAACTGTCCTGGTGTCCAAAGCTATCTTGCCTACAACCATTTTTTTTAATCAATTTTCAAACAACCTTATTTTTTGAAAATGCTTGGCAAAAAATAATAATTTTATGAATGGCTCATATGTCACACGGATGCGATGCATGTGTGTGTGTGTGCCTATTCTATATGCCAATAGAAAAGAAAATCCTAGTTCTATCATATAAACATATAAGCACATAAAATCCTTATCCATGTCAAGTATGCCAATTTCTCCTTTCATTGTGATCCTCATTACCCCTTTTAAGTATTAAAATTTCAAAATTTATTTTGGAAAGTAATTTTTTTTTTTGGAGGATAAAATCTTTTGAAAACAATTTTTTGAGAATTCTTTTGAGAATGAGGATGTTTAACCTTTGCTCAACAAAGATGATTGGATTAAATTTTTGCTTTGAAATTAATTTGAGAAGCATTTCTCCCAAAAACAATTCCTGAGTTTTTTGGATTTTTTTTTTTAAAGTGAGGACATGAAAATATTTCTCAATAAAAAAAATGATTTGGGTTTTACTTGATTAAAGAAAATGAACCTTAAACACTTTTTTCTTTGAAAGGGTAAAAATTTTTCAAAACAATTTCTTCTTCTTTTGGATAAAAGATGATGATTAATCAAAAATTTTCATAAACAATGAACTTTGGATTCTTGGGTAGGAGTGATCGGGAGAGAACTAATCCGATTTATACACTTTAATAAACATTTGTTAGTACCTTTTTATCCTGTTTTTGTATATTTTTACTCTGTTTTCTAGTTTCTGACAGGTTTTGGAAGAAATCAACTAAACCAGGTTAAACAGGGTGAAAAAGCATCAAGAAAGAAGCTGAAAAATCCAAGTCGCGCGCGCGACCTGCGCCCGCGAGAATCCAAAAGTCGCGCGCGCGATCCGCTCGCGCGAGACCCCCAATAACTCGCTCGCGCGATCCGCGCGCGCGAGGTACCAAAAGTCGCGCTCGCGCGACCCGCTCGCGCGATATGCCCAAAAATCAATGTTGCGTATTTCAGTATACTGAAGACTCCTGTGCAAACGAAACTGCTAAACGACGTCCAGACTGTAAATTACATGCGTTTCAGTTCGTTTCGGGTTAGGAAGCCTTCCAAAGCTTGTATAAACTCTATATAAACTCCAAATTTACTCAATTATGGGGTTGGCAACCATTATACACATTCATAGACAGCCATATACACACACTTTCAGCCCTTGAAGAGGGAGAAGCAAGGAGAAGAAGAAGAAGACCAAGGATTTCCATGGCCTCCTCCATCAACTACTTGCCGATCTCTACTCCTATGGCAGCTTAGATCATCGATCTAGGGTTTCAATGAAGCCCTAGATGAGTAATAGGGTTTTATTTATGCTTTTATTTTAGTTTTATTGTGTATGGATGACAGTCACATGTTTAGAGGATTTTTATAAATAAATCGTACTTACATTGATTAAATCATTGCTTTCAGAATTTATTCTTGTCTTAGATCTATTTTGACTGTGATGTGCTCAACGATCTATTCTTGCTGTGCTTGTTTAGATTGTTTACATGTGATGGTGCTTTATTGATTCGTGCTATCAAGTATCCGAATAGTCCATGCCTAGGTTAGACGGATTAGATCACAACCCTAGTTTAGTGTGATATAATTCGTGCTATCCGCAGATGGATTATGTTGGTGCTTGAACCATGATTATCTTCTTGTCGGAGGAATTGGGCTTGTAGCTACAATTCCCCATATTCATCCAACTTAATAAGCTAATTGAATGCATAAATATTCCTATTATGAATCTAGTGGTGGATTTGCAATCCTAGGTTCCCTTTAAACATTATTTAAAACAACTATTTTAATTGCTTTCATAAGTTAGATTTACTTTTATTGTTATTAGTTTAATTAAATTCAAATCAAATCCGTTTTTCCTAATTAATTAGACTTAGGTTTTAAAATTAAGTTGCTGTAGTAATCAATCTCTGTGGGTTCGACCTTTACTTCCACACTGCAAATCCTTTGAAAAGTAAAGAATACTTTTATATCTTGATTCTGACAACATCAATTTTTGGCGCCGTTGCCGGGGATTGCATTACTACCTTTAGTTTTATAATCGTAGTTTAGTTAATTCGTAAATATTAGATTAGTTTTTATTTTTCTTATTGTCTGTTTTTGTTTTTTAGTTACTAACTTGTTTCTTTTATTTTGTAGTCAACGTTTCCGAGTGGAGTAGCTAATTACATCAAAGGAGCTTACGCAAATAAAATGAATAAATAAAATAAGTTGCTTCCTTTGGAATTCGCTTTAAACCGCTGTAAGTCAGGGCGCTGTGACGCACTATTTGCATTAGTTTAAGGTTAATTGCACTGCATTAGCTAGGAAACCCGGGGCGCTGGGCTTGACGCGGTCATTGCATTACAGGATAATTTGCATGCATCATAGTAGTTGTGTGCTTGTTGACCTAGTTGCGTGATTGCTTGCTATTTGTTTTTTTTTTGTTTAGTTAGTCTTTGTTTTTAGTTTCTTTTCTTTTGTTTTAGTTTATGTTGGGTACACGTTCAAATAAACCAGATTTAAAATCTTTCGATCTTGAACTTGAACGTACTTTAAGAACTAGTAAGTCCACAACCCAAGCTTCTATAGCTAGGTTGCAAGACGACGAATCAACTCCGATTCCATCGTCGTTGTTTGAGGCCGAAATCCAGAGTACCCGTGAACGGTTAAGGAAAACTCAAACTTTTAACATCGAATCAATTAAAATGGCTGACGGTGGAAATAACAATAACAATCAAAACGAAGGTGCGAATATGAACAATCTTAATATACCGCCACCACCTCCACTTATAAATTATTTTATTCCTACTACTTACACGCCACAAGCCGGTATCGAATTACCGGAGGCGACGGCATCTCACTTTGAGATAAAGTCGTCTACGATCTCGCTACTACCTTCCTTCCATGGCCGTCTAAATGAAGACCCTTACCAACACTTAGGGGATTTTCAGGGTATATGCTCTACTTTGAAAATACAGAACCTAAATAATGATGAATTAAAATTGCGGCTCTTCCCATTCTCTTTGAGAGACAAAGCTAAGTTTTGGCTCCAATCACTTGAGCCAAACACAATAAAAACATGGGAAGCCCTACACACCGCCTTTTTACAAAAGTTTTTCCCTATTATGCGTACAAATAAGATAAGAAAAGACATAACTAATTTTGTGATGCAAGATGGGGAGACTCTTTATGACACGTGGGAAAAATTTAAAGAATTATTACGTTCGTGTCCACATCATCAGGTTCCCAAGTGGCAATTGGTTCAAGTCTTCTACGAGGGGCTTATTCCCTCTGTTAGGAATACCGTCGATGCCGTTTGTGAGGGAACTTTCCTACACAAAAGCGCCGACGAGGCCTGGAAAATTTTTGAAACGTTAAGCGAGAATTTGATGCATCAGGCTGTGTCGGTACGTTCTGAGGGATACCTTCAACCTAAGCGAGAGGTGACAGTTGAGTCAAGTCAATCATTTCAAATACAAGAATTAAATAGAAAACTTGACCGACTTATGCAAATGAACAAACCGTCTAATCCATCCTCTTTAGAAGCATGTGCATTATGTTCTAAACCGTCCCATAATATCTTTGCATGTCCTTCTGCATCTCAATATTCGGAATTTGTTGAACAACACTTTAATTCTATGCAACAATTCCCACAAAATAATTACAATCCTAGGTCGACTAATTTTCCAAATACGTACCGACCCCAATACCAACAAGGTCAATACCAACCACCTCCTCCACCTCCACGCAATAATGCATTTGAGGAAAAGGTGCTGGCCTCACTTGAAAATTTTGGGTCGGTAATTCAGTTAGTACACTCTCATACTCAGTCTATCGCAAAGCTAGAGTCCCAAATGGGACAAGTAGTTACTACATTAAACCGTTTAACTGAGAGTAAGTCGACGAGTCAACCTACTCAGCAACCTAAGGGGCAATACGCAGTGGGTAGTACGAGTGAGAGTGTGAACGCTGTTTCGACTAGGACGACTGCTCGAGATGAGGAAGTTGTTGTAATTCCGGATGAGAGTGAGAAAGATGGGAAAATTAACTTAAAAGTGAATAAGGAGGGTGAGGGAACGAGTAGAATTCAACAAGATAAAGGACCGGCCCCAACAAACTATATTCCAAGAATGCCATATCCACCAAACGTTGAGGGACCGTCACATTCGCCTAAGAAAGGGTCTAAGGTTGAGGATATACTCGAGGTGTTCAAACAAGTTAAAATAAATATTCCTTTCCTCGACGCCATAAAACAAATTCCCGCTTATGCTAAATGTCTAAAAGACCTTTGTACTCAAAAGCGCAAAATACGGAGTCATACTCCTAAAAAGGTCTTCCTTACGGAAAAAGTAAGCTCTATTTTTCAACACGCGCCTCCAAAATATAAAGATCCAGGTACACCTACCATCTCATGTGTCATAGGTGACACTATCATTCATAGGGCTCTCCTTGACTTAGGAGCTAGTGTTAATCTTATACCTTATCACGTCTACAAACAACTAGGACTAGGTGAACTGAAACCTACGGCCGCTACTATACAATTAGCGGATCGTTCTATTAAAATTCCTAGAGGAATCGTCGAGGACGTCTTGGTTAAAGTTGATAAATGCTTCTATCCTGTAGATTTTATGGTCCTTGACACCGAACCGGTGCGAGATGCTAGGAAACATACTCCTGTCATCTTAGGCCGTCCATTCTTAGCAACTGCTAACGCACGTGTAAACTGTCGGACGGGGGTAATGAAAGTGTCGTTTGGGAACATGAATTTAAAATTAAACGTTTTTAATGCTATGGATCAACCTCCTAAAGACGACGATTACCTATGTGAGGAGGAAGGTGAGGTAAAACGGAATATTGAGCTTACTAATGAAATAAATGTGAGTGGGGAAAACAATATAGCGGACGATGATGAGTGGATGAATCCTAATCCCGTGGACCCTAATGCGGAATCTACTCGAAAGGTAAGAAATCGATTTGAACATACTGACAAACCGTTAATCGATTTAATTCAAAGCGATGTTATTTCTGCTTACCATCGAGCTCTACCTGACATCCTTAGGGGTACACAGTCCGATTTACGGCCTCCATGAGTCTTATGCTAGAAAGGTCTAGCTAAAGACGTAAAAGTTAGCGCTTCTTGGGAGGCAACCCAAGCTTTATTTCGTTCGTTTTTCTTTGTTTTTGGGTGAATTTAGTCTGTTTTGGATATTCTGGACAGGTTTGGGGGTTGGAATTAATTTATTTTAATAGTATTTACATAATTTTAATCAAAAAGTGGAAGAAACCATTCTCGCGCGCGCGGCCCGCTCGCGCGAGACGTCGCTCGCGCGGCCCGCTGGCGCGAGAATGTGCCTTAACGTTTTTCTTTGCTTTTCTTTATTATGAGGCCTCAGGATCTCCTCGCGCCTGATCTCGCGGGCGCGAGGTACATCGCTCGCGCGAGAAAGTTTTTTTTCGGAAAAAAAAAAAATAAATAAATAAATTTGGAATTTCGCGCGCGCGACGGCCGCTCGCGCGGACCGCGCGCGCGATTTCCCCATATCTGCATATTTTCTTTTGTTTTCTGTATCCTTCCCCCACACTGGTTCTAATAGTTTTTACGTTTCTGTTTTTGTTTATTTGTTCAGTTTAGTTTAACTTAGTCATTGTTTTCCTTATTATATTTATACTTTTTCGTTTTTATTTCTTTTCCTTTTGCTAAGTTTAGTTTAATTTAGATTAGTTTTTCAATTTCTATGTTATATTTCTGTTTCTTTTACTTTTTTTTTTTTTGTTAGTTTGTTTTCTTTTATTAAGACGTAACAGGTAACATTGAACTTTATAGCCATATTCCTTTGTGTTCATCTGTTATATGCTTGTCGAGATCGAGGTATTATCGTTCCTTCTGTACTCTCCTTTCTTTCGATTTATTGTTTCATTAGGGACAATGAAAGGTTTAGGTTTGGGGGTATGCTACACACATGCACATTAGTTTATGCAGAATTTTAAAAAATTTTAAAATTTTTCAATAAGTGTGTTTAAATGAACGATAGTACTAATGTTTTTGCAATATCAATTTGATACTTCTTGTTCAATAACTTTGAATTGTTATAGAATGGTAAACATGAGAATATGTGATTAAACATTTAATAAAGTCATGTTATAATGTTTTAAGTTATGTATCGTTCGAATCGTAGTTTTATATCATAGATTTGCACACAAACCTATGCACTGCACGTAGTCGCTTGAATACATGTTTGATGTGAACTATAATATGATTCGGATTTCTAGATAACACATGGTGGAGACTAAGCCCAGTGAGCTTTTGAGCCTATCTTTTCTTTTTAGAGGGTTATAAATATCTTGTGTTTGTCGAATTTCATTGAAATATCGCATCTATTTGTTGTTTAGTCTCATTATTCTTGTTTTGGTTGATAATCAAGTTAAAATAGTTGTTACCATGCTAAATAATCTTCCGTCGTACATGTTGAAGAACCATATAACCATAGGACATGATTATAGGCCTTCTTTGTTTATTACCGACCGATAAATGAAAAATTTTCTTAGTTCGTCCTTTGAGCCGTTAAAATGCCATTTCTTTCTTTAATTACCATTATCCATGTTTTTGCTCCGACTTGACAAACTTGGAGTTCACCACTGAGAGATTTGTCAACTTTTAGTGGTGTTAAGGCGATGTGTGATTGAGAAGAAGAAGACAAGATGCTATTGGGGTAGTTGCTTGGTATTCAATGCATAGTCATTTGAGAAGCGAGAAAAGAAAAAGGAAAAGAAACAAAATAAAGAAGATGAAGGTTGAAAAAAAATGAAAGAAAAGAAGAAAAATGAATGAAAAGGAATGAAGAGAAAGAAAAGATGAGAGTTTGTAGAAGAAGAATGAAAGAGATCAAACATGCCTTACAATGCCATTCGTAAACCTACCCAATTAATCCTTTCTATCCTTTTTCATTGCCTGAGCCATATTACAACCTTTGAAAAGTCCTATTTGATCCTAGGAAACATGGTTCGGATATGAAAACGATGGGAGGGGGATTAAAACATGGTAATGATTAATTTTTCTTGATTGATTGGCATCCTATCCATGAGACTATTGTTCTTTCGTGTCATGCGTCTTTTTCGAGTCATATGTGAGCATTTATCGTTTTGAAAATATATTTCCTTTGCTCCCATATATTAGAAAAATTACACATGTTTTCTGAGTGTTTCATTTTAGAGTGTAATTGACATTGTGAGATTCGGAGTCGAGACATAGTTAAATGGTTATCCGAGTTATATTCCAAAGTTTATGACAAGCGCGTGTTCATTTGACTACCATATCACACACGTGCGATTTTATGAGAAACTCTATTGATTTATACGATGCATGTGCTTGAGATGGTTTTTCATGATGTAGGTAGACGTTTGATTCTGTTTCTTCTTGTTCGTTATCCTATTTCAAATCTTTGTTGTATAATAAGGAGTATTGAATAGTATGTTCTTTGTTTTTAATAAAAGTTTTTAAGTTTTTAAGTTAATAAAGATGGTTGTGGGTAACTTGTTGACGAGAACCCTCACGAGACTTCACTCGTCCGACTAGGGACACCTAGGGGTTTAAAAGGCTTGTTGCATACGCTAAATGCAATCGTGATCCATACGAAAATGGAATAGATTTTTATTAGTAGTTTTTATTTTAGTTTTGCTCGAGGACTAGCAAAATGTAGGTTTGGGGGTGTGATCGGGAGAGAACTAATCCGATTTATACGCTTTAATAAACATTTGTTAGTACCTTTTTATCCTGTTTTTGTATATTTTTACTCTGTTTTCTAGTTTCTGACAGGTTTTGGAAGAAATCAACTAAGCCAGGTTAAACAGGGTGAAAAAGCATCAAGAAAGAAGCTGAAAAATCCAAGTCGCGCGCGCGACCCGCGCCCGCGAGAATCCAGAAGTCGCGCGCGCGATCCGCTCGCGCGAGACCCCCAATAACTCGCTCGCGCGATCCGCGCGCGCGAGGTACCAAAAGTCGCGCTCGCGCGACCCGCTCGCGCGATATGCCCAAAAATCAATGTTGCGTATTTCAGTATACTGAAGACTCCTGTGCAAACGAAACTGCTAAACGACGTCCAGACTGTAAATTACATGCGTTTCAGTTCGTTTCGGGTTAGAAAGCCTTCCAAAGCTTGTATAAACTCTATATAAACTCCAAATTTACTCAATTATGGGGTTGGCAACCATTATACACATTCATAGACAGCCATATACACACACTTTCAGCCCTTGAAGAGGGAGAAGCAAGGAGAAGAAGAAGAAGACCAAGGATTTCCATGGCCTCCTCCATCAACTACTTGCCGATCTCTACTCCTATGGCAGCTTAGATCATCGATCTAGGGTTTCAATGAAGCCCTAGATGAGTAATAGGGTTTTATTTATGCTTTTATTTTAGTTTTATTGTGTATGGATGACAGTCACATGTTTAGAGGATTTTTATAAATAAATCGTACTTACATTGATTAAATCATTGCTTTCAGAATTTATTCTTGTCTTAGATCTATTTTGACTGTGATGTGCTCAACGATCTATTCTTGCTGTGCTTGTTTAGATTGTTTACATGTGATGGTGCTTTATTGATTCGTGCTATCAAGTATCCGAATAGTCCATGCCTAGGTTAGACGGATTAGATCACAACCCTAGTTTAGTGTGATATAATTCGTGCTATCCGCAGATGGATTATGTTGGTGCTTGAACCATGATTATCTTCTTGTCGGAGGAATTGGGCTTGTAGCTACAATTCCCCATATTCATCCAACTTAATAAGCTAATTGAATGCATAAATATTCCTATTATGAATCTAGTGGTGGATTTGCAATCCTAGGTTCCCTTTAAACATTATTTAAAACAACTATTTTAATTGCTTTCATAAGTTAGATTTACTTTTATTGTTATTAGTTTAATTAAATTCAAATCAAATCCGTTTTTCCTAATTAATTAGACTTAGGTTTTAAAATTAAGTTGCTGTAGTAATCAATCTCTGTGGGTTCGACCTTTACTTCCACACTGCAAATCCTTTGAAAAGTAAAGAATACTTTTATATCTTGATTCTGACAACATCAAGGAGCATCACACGATTAGATAATCATCGCACTTTTCATGAATTCGGATGCATACAAGGTCAATGATACTTAGCTAAACATGATACAAGAGATGTAATCTTATAATCAAGATTCGGCTTATTCTTAAATGTCATAGGACATGAAAAGGAATTGCTCAAAAGTGATTAAGAGGTTACACATCTTTTATCAAGTAAGCATCGTCATCATCTCAAGTAATCCCTTCCGGGCATACAAAACTTCCTAGCATATAATCTTAATCAAGAATTGATTTCCTAATTTTGAAAGGTTCTATGGAAACTACTATGCAAAGGCCGGGTTTTGGTCAAATAAGGGACCCTTGACACACACCCGATAGGATGCTTCATATACCAAAACATGGTACGAGATCAAGGGTGATCACACGGCCCCATGATGGCTTGACCGACCGGGTTGCCCCGAGCCTCCAAGGTCATAGTTCCGTGCAATCGACTGGCGAGACATGCAAGTGCAATGCAACAGGCACACAAACAATAATTAATTTGATTAAAAGGATGCTTTCAAGTCTAATCCTCGAGTGAACCCAAAATCAAAATTCTGGTCTGCGAAACCAGAGATTCTGGGTTCGATCCCCAGCAGAGTCGCCAGATTGTGGATACCGGCATTTGGGCGCACTTTTGTTTTTAAAACATCTTTCAAATTCCAAATTCGAAAACAAATGAGTCGCCACTTAATTTTTAAAAGGAAAATTAAGAAACCATTTTAAAGCAAACTGATCTTTTGCAAAACCAAAGATAAACTGGGTCCGGGGATTATGGAATGAAAGGGGAAGGAGCCCGGCGGACTAAAACACCCCCTTTCATCCTATCTCACGATAGGCCTCTACTCAACATCCTCTTTAATCAAGTTATTAATCTAAGCATGCCCTCAATTAATACATATATAGGTATACATAACACAAGCATGTTGGAAATGGTGTAAAATTGCTAACGGTAAAATATCATTCATAAGTCACATAATTCAACTAGCAAACATCATGATGTGCAAGTAAGGAACTAGAGAACTCACCTGGGATCCAGCCGCGAAATGGAAACGTGCAATGCATACACAAAATACAAAGCCTAAGAAAAGGTCTCTAATTCACATATTCACATAAGGCAAAACCTAAGCTAAGGTGTCGCACATGGAGTCGAAAATCAATTAAAATCAATGAAGTAAATAAACCAGAGAAAGAGATGAGAAATTGTACCTCAAATGCGCTACAAAACAAAGATTAGTCCACATGCTTCACATAATAATATGATATAAAAAAAAATCAATCCCAATTCTCTAGCTTAGATCTATTAAGCATGAAATCCAACTTTATTCAATAGCTAGTTCTAATCATAAGCATTGATGTACATGAATGAATGAATGTGAATAAGAATAAAACATGGATTTATTCACTAATTTGGATCACTTAGCCTCTGGATTTAAGCTAAATTATCATTATTCAAAACATGATTTGGGTCCCAAGACATTAGGGAACCATTTGAGTTGAAATAAATAAGATTAGACAAAAACAGTAGCAGTTTTTTTATGAATTACAGAGAGCAGACCAGATCTTAAAAAAAATAAATAAAATACTTCCAACGATTGGATCTTAATGATTTTTGGATATGCTATGCCTCTGTGAGTTTGGTTTCGAACCCAAAAAGACAATCGAGGTTTCAACTGTTAGATCTCCGGGAATACGGGAAATACTAGACCTCACTCAGGATTTTACAACTCTCTGTCCAGAGATCTTGTATGATTTTTTTAAAATAGCAAACAAATCTGAATTACTTCATTCTTTTTACGGAACCTTCCTAACACATTAAGGTTCCTAGAAAAAATTATTAAAGGTCATGAAAACTTGGTTAGGGTTCTGATCTATCAATTTTAAAACCGGTTTGCTGTTTTGAAATTTTGGACAGAGAATTGCTTATTTGTAAATCATAAGCCCAAACCATCCTAAGTATTGAATCTCATCAAAACAAAAATCATAGAGGTACTCATATGAGTTATGAACATTCTCCAATTGGTCTCATCCCATTCCAATGGACCATGATTTTATGAAAAATCTTTGATCACAGAGGGTTTAAGGATTCACTGCACCAATGTTGAATTAATGTTCCTATTTCAAAACCAACTTGACCCATGATCCTAGAAAGGACTAGAACCAAGTATGATTATGATTGATGGGATAAATTAACGAAATAGGAAGACATCTCTAGATTTAACCTTGATGGATTCCTACCATAGATCTCATAATTGGAGATCTAGCAAGAAAATCCTAAGGTCTTACTTATTTTAAATATAGACTATGAAAATCTACCTCCAATTCCTCTCTCAAATATAAGATCATTGAAGAATATGAAATCATTTCATTATTTCTCCTACCAAATTAATGGTCCTTGGAGACTATATGAGATTACAATCTACATAAACCTCTATGGAATATAGAATGAATTCCATAAGATTCATAGTAAAGAGATCCTAGACATAAGTTGATACTAGTATCTCACCAACTATGTGTAGATATGACCATGATCAACTTTAAACTCCATATGAGTCATAAGATCATAGGAGATCAAAGGATCAACCAAATAAAAAGAAATGCTCAATGGAAAATTTACATGAAAATTTATGAATCTTCAAAGGAAAATTGGAATTTAGAAATCAAAGTTTACTTAAGAAAAATCAAAAGAACAAACACCTTGAAACCAACCCATTCATTTAAATCAAAAGCTCATTTAGATCCAAATTAGTAAATTATCATGAGATTCAATCACAAATTCTTGGTGGTGTGTGATGAAATGAGGTAAGAAGAGAGGTTTTGAAAATGTGTAAAGTTCCTAGATCTAAGAATTTGTGATTGAATTGCTTTATTCCACAAAGTGATTGAGAGGTTACCTCTATGACCTCAAGGATTTCTTCTATCTTTGTGAAGTTCTTCCAAAATCTTCAAGATCTTCTTAAAATTCTTCAAATTCTTCAAGAAAACTCCTCTTTTCTTCTCAATTCTCTCTATATGATTTTGTATTTCTCTCTCTAGATTCAAGTATATGTGTGTGTGTTCATTCAAGTATATCAAAATGAAGAAGAAAGTTTTTTATATAGACCACCAATTCAAGGTTAAATGGGTAAATTTGGGTGGAAACCCATGTGCAAAGTTTTCTTCTAGAACATGTGAGAAAAGCAGTCTGTTACAGCGTGCGGCAAACGATGGAATCCGGCGGCACTCGCTGAGTGCCAGGCGACACTCGCTGAATGCCAGGCAGCATTCGCTGAATGCCGGGAGGCACTCAGTGAGTGCCGCCGGCTTTATCGCGTGCCGGGGCTAACTGAATTTTGCCCTACTTTTTAATTTTCAATATATACATTAACATAAGCTTAATTATTGACGAATTATGTTAAAATACTTGTATTTGTAATATATTCCATTAAGAATACATCCAAAACATGCATTATAAATGTATTATTTCCCCTCTCTTTCTCTTTTCTCTTTTTTTCAAAAATCCTCTTTGTTTCAAAATTCCTTTTTATTAATTTTTTTATTTTCTTTTCAAGACTTTCTTTCATATCTTATATATATATATATATTTTTAGCGGATTCTCGGGCTGATTTCTTCACATGTTCTTCAACGTTCGAGTTTCCCCCGAATACCCAAATTCTCTCTCTCTTTTTTTTTTTATTTTCAATTTTGAAATTTAACTTAAAGAATCATTTTGAATTTTCTGGAAGATCTTCGAATGTCACCGGTCATCGTCATCATCGGTCTTTGAGAGGTAACCAATCCCTAGATTTGACGTTTGGTCAAAATCGGGGTGTCTACACCACCATGCTTATTTCAAAGTGCTCTAAAAATGTGTACACCAAGTGTTCATAGAAATGCTTAACTCACCATTTTCACTCCTCTTCATCATTCTACGATCCAGAAAAGTCCCTCAAAGGCCATGGATGCCTTACTTATGGATATGAATGGTACAAGAAGCTTCCACTGGCCGTGAAAACCAATGTTAAAAATGCCAGATTCGGGGAGTTTGTGAAATTGCTAGTCCCAGGAATCAATGATAGAGCCCAACTTCTTAGATTGTTGGAGTGATGGTGGGATTCCACCAACACCTTCCACATGACATTCGGGGAGATGACCATGACCGCAAAATTTTTAGCACAATCTCAAGTCTCCGAGTCAGAGGAGAGGTCCTTGTAGTCAAATCCAACATCACTCAAGAATGGGTCTCTTAGGGGTATATCCAACAAAAATAGTGAGCAGAGTCGTTGCACACATATGGTCTCGTAAAGCATTCAAATGACATGACATATTTACAATAGACCAACTTACGCGAGCCTTGTTTATTTAAGTCCTTGGATGCTCTTTCCTTAGCATCCGAGGTGACCGGATTCATCTCACCATCCTTTAATGCCTATCCATAATATCAAAAATCCAAAAATGGGATTGGGGCGGTGCTGGCCTAGCCCTTTATGCTCAAATGGGGGAGGTTTCAAGAATGGATTCTTCATCAGTGTGCGGGTTTTGGTGGGCTTGAGAGGTAAGCATTGCATTTAATTCTCATTCCTAGTAGATTCCCCTTTTATTATTTCTTCCTTCTAACAGTTCTCTCTTGCAATATTTGGAGCTACGAGTACTTTGGGATGCTAGCCCCCATTATAGGGAAAATAGGTTTCAAAAACTTATTTTATGCGCAGCGAAAAAACAATGTTCAAAAACTAGATCTACTACTTATCAATTCCATAGATTCGTAAAACGAGAGGGAAAGGAGTTTTACCTTTATATCTTGAACCCAATTATGATTTTGTCCTTCCCCTTTAGTGTGTAGCAGCAACCTCTAAGAGATCTTCACCTTTATGTCTCCTTAAATGCTCCCGGGTAGACTAGGGTTGGTGGGAACCCTAATAGAGACGATAAGAAGGCTTTGGGAAACCCTAAAATAGTTTCTACAACGGTGGCATGACAAAAATGACGATTTTTTTAATTATGCACTCAACTGCCGTATTTATAGATTCCTAAACTGACTTTAGGTTTCGATCGATCGAAACTTTAATTGATTGAAACATGTTCAATCGATCGAACAGAACCAAAGTTCAATCGATCGAACCTTTAATCGATTGAAACCTGTTCAATCGATTGAACATGATTGAAACTCTTTCAATCCATTGGTTCATCATCCTCATTTGCCTTTCCAAGCATTCTTGCAGAGCTAAGAGTGGGACCTCCTAGGTTCTTAATTACTGGCTATGATTAATAATTATTCCACCTAGTCAATGCTCTTTAACTAAGGAATCAATAGTTAATCAATTATCATTAATACCACTATAAAATGATAATTGCACTCTAGTGCATAAGAGCATAATCACACATACATAAGTGATTACTAGACTTATATAATCTGATACGAATGTCCCTCTACTAGGCAGTATTTGTATTTATCATTAGGATGTATGTTTTACGATACTGTCGACCCAATAGATAGATATATCTTATATTCCTCGAGTATCACTCACTACACTTGGATTACTAAACATGTCCATAAAACACTTTGTTGACAAGGTTGACCAGCTCTTAGTAATCAGTCCTAGTGACATTCTCGATGGAATACTTACTCTTCGTTTTATAGAAGAGGGTAGAATTCCATCTTGACAATACATGTTTCCAATGTTGCATGCCTGATTACCTAAGATACCCAGGTGTTGATCTTGCAAGACCTCACTGATTGGTAAGTCAAAGCTGTCAAACACACAACTTGTGTCTATAATTGTCTCAGGATTAAGGACATGTATCCCTATACAAGTTTTGAGTTCCTATTGACGGTGATAGTGTTTAGGTGTCAATAGGTTTAACTCAGGTCCATTAATGCACCGCATGCAATAGCATATTAACCAAGAGTCAAACACTCTTATGAATGAGATTCATCATTCTACCCCATAAACGTTAATCATGCTACAGTGTATACCTGATAAGTTATCTAGACTTATCATCCACTGCGAGTTATTTGAAATGACATGGATTTGTGATTCATATCTCACATGTGTAATCACATACACAAGTGAATCACATATAATGATGTTTAAGGATTTCAGTCGAATATTCATCTCATGAACTAACATACATAAATGCATTATGATATTCCATTGTCCAACCAACTGATTTGAGGGCATATGTCCAACAAACTCCCACTTGCACTCATAACCATACAGTGTTAAGACTAACATCAGCATTGTCTACGTAACTTCTCAAAATCCTTAACTTGTAAGGTTTTGCATAGGGACCTTGATGATAATTGACTGAAATAATCTATACTAGAACATCTTCATGTTATACTATATCCCTAGACAAAAAGACGTCACCAAAAATGTATCCACTAAAACTAATTCGAACACTGTCCAAAACACCATCACATACCATATATCTACTAGTTCTTGCTCAAGCTCTAGAGAATATAGACTTTATGGAACTGTACTTACATTTGGACTGATATCTCTGAACAACCTCAACGGTATAACAGATATCCCATACCTAACATCGCATATAAGGTTTATCAATAGCGAAGGCTTATGATATACCTTTTATATTACCACTTTTACCTTGCATCCTAAGATACAAGTCTTGAAAGAGCAACATGTCATGTTCAAAAGTTGAATAGCCTTTTATGAAATATTTTGCGTTGAATCTTGCCAGTAACTCTCCGATATAGAAGTTTGAGATAATCTCATTATCTTAACTTTCAGATCTTGAATGAGCATAATCCGAAAACTATAGCTCGCCTCACCGAGATCATAAATATCAAGTATACTGAATAAACTTAACCTTAACCATTGATAACACTTCTTTAACATCTCGCAATGATAAATATGTCATCAATATGAGGAACCATAATCACCACCACACTTCCTTTGTGCAAGGATCCTTTCATCTTCTTATGCCACATCCTTACTTTAGACGAATCTAAAGTATTTTAACCAACGTGTTAAAATAGATGTCCTTATTTCTGGATGATTGCTTAAGTCTATAGAATTATGCAAATCATGTAACAGAGCTTCCTTATCACAAAACTTCAATGCACGAGAAGATTTCAGCGATGCTGAGAATTTTCCCAGTACAATGAAGTACCAATGTAGGAACAGATGAAGAGGTAGTAGATTTTAGTTCTAGATGATTTATAGATAGCTTTGAGATATAGATAGCTTTTACTCTTTGTATTATCTTTCCTTTGCAAAAATTGGTTTCCAACTAACTTTTGTTTTATCTGGAACACTACAAAAGCACTATACGTCTAATATAGATTCCAAAAGGCTCATCCTTCCTTTACACCAAAGTGCTAGACAACCTTATCCAAAGTTACTATGAGAAAGAAGTCGCATCCTTTTTACAACTTTGGGGATGTCTATCAGATAGATTTGCTTTTGAATAAGGTCCAGTACATATTTTTTTGTTCCATCGAGAAAAACAAAGAATAGTAGTAACTCTAAATAACTCATCTCATGACCTGATCATATCTAAAAAATAGTTCTTTCTACTACACCATCCCGTGGAGGCACACTAGGTGTAGACGATCGAGAAAGAATCTCATTCTTATCTTTTATAAGAAAATAAATGTATTAGACGAATACTCACCATTTTGATCAAATATAAAACAACGATATTCTTTTACCAATTACTCTACATTCCAAACCTTTTGAATTTCTTCAAAAAATTGAGGATGAAGATGCAATAGGTAAATCCATATCTGTATCTAGAGTAGCCAAAACTACTTTGCAACTCTAATGTTTATTTGCCCGCATACGTGAGTATGCCCTAATTCTATTAAGTCCTCAGTTATGTGATCTTTCAAAAGAAAGGTCACATGATCATATTACCTTCTAAATAGGTAGTGGTCTTAGCAACCAAAAGAGTTTAGGATCCAATCCATCACTCCCCATTTATCTATTTAGATTTAATATGATCTAACCTTTAAACCAAAGATTTATAGAAGTAATTGAAGGTTCTATACTTTCAGATGGTAAAATACCCATGAGTTATTTAAATACTATGTTGGATAATGTATGAGAAACAAGAGTAAATAGGTGAGATACTTACTTGAAAAGTTATTAGATGACATTAAAAGAACATTTTCTTTTAATCTACAATTTTAGTACCAAAATCAAAAGAATAAATATTATTCATTAATTCAAAATTGAAATCCATCTAATATCTGCAAAGTCTTATTACAATATAAAACAACTAATCTAATAGCAACTCTTGTATCATATCCCAAAAGGCAATCAAGATCTTCTAATCACTGCAAATTCTTATTTTCCAATCCCCTGCAACAATTATAGATATAATTAGAAAATTTAGAATCATTGCCCCAAGTAGTTGAAGTATCAGTTTTTCAAATTACTTCAAAAACTAGTGAAAGGATCATCCCTTGTCTTTTGGAACTCAAGTATTCCACACAGTTCTTTTTCCAATGCCATCTCATGCCACAATAGAGACACTTTCCTTTTAGGACAACACCATCCTTTCCCTTTCTAAGTCTTGCCTTCTTCCCAATAGTTAGGTTAGGCTCACCTAACTTTAAGTCTTACTTCTCCTTCTCTAAACTTATGCCCTTAGGCTTAGTTCCAGAAGATGAAGCCATTATAATGTTCTGAACATTTGACTTCTCTTTGACTATATCCATCATTGCCTCAAGAGAGCTCATCAACTCACTTGTGGGAAATACTATTTTACTCATTTTAAAAACCCTTTTAAATTGAGTGAATGATGAAGGCAACGACTGCAAGATTATGTCAACTTGAGTGTCACCATCAATGTTGGAACCCAAAACTTCTAGTACTTTGAAATAAGTAACCATTTGAAAAACATGCTCTCTTATTGAAGTTCCTTCCAACATTATGGTGTTCATGACTAACTCCAAGGCTCTAAGCCTTGCAGTTCGGCTCAGTTCCACAAACATCACCTCGAGGATCAATATTATAGAACGGGCAGTGCGAAAAGATTGATGTTGTTGCTTCAACACATCAGATAAAGAGTCTAAGATGCTAGAACGAGCCATACCATCAACTCTTATACACTCCAAATATTGATTCGGAAGATCTGTTTGGGTGTCATGGCATGGAGTAGGTGGACAGGGAATGGTAAGAACGTATTTACATCCATTAGCACTTAATAATTTATCCAGTTCTAGTTTCCATTTAACGTAGTTATTTCTAATTAGCTTATTCTGGATCATGGTTATAGCAAGTGGGAGCTAGACATTATGAATATGACATAACAATAATATAACAGAATTACAATATGGAAATCATGAATATGACAATTTATATGATACATTGGAATTCCCTTAACCAACTCATTCATTGCCTTCAGGATGTCAAGCCTATGAAATTAAGTCTCCGTGTGGCGATCATAACCTCATAACCTGATTAGAAAACCCATTATGAATGTCGTACAACTCTTACAAAATAACTCATGACTCCTGAACTTTTGGTCTCTAAGTTTCTAGATAATGCTCTGTGTGGAATTCCTTACCCGTAGCTTAGCTAGTGTTCACCATTAACTAGAATCCAATGACAACCGCCTCAAGTAGTGTCTCAGTGTAGTGGTCACCCTCTAACACGTCTCATTGATTCTATCCAAAGGAAGTTCATATCCAGTAACCAATGAACAGTCTATCCTCCGTATGGAATGATCACCCATGGCTGGGTGACATAGAATATACTATCCACCTTACAATAAACCATTTATGGAAGACCGCAGGAGTTATAAAAATAAGTTCCTCTCCCACTAGATTTTTATAAGAAGTTCATATCTAGTAATCAATAAGAAATACCTTCTGTATGGAATGATCACTCATAAATGAGTGACACAGAGTATCTCTCATACATACAATGAACTAATAGGAATTTTTTAATTTAAAAAAATGTTTCTTCACATTGCCTATAAACATCCAGTGTTTACTAATGTGTTGAAACAGTTTTTGAATTTTATTTAGAAACCTTGTTTTATGTGCATGCAAGTAGAAGCAATATATAAAATGCCAATCACAACTAAGCACATAAAAAAAAACTAAAATTGAAAAAAAAATATTCAACAATGCCTTTGTATCCATGGAACCACCTTCTTGGTTTGATCGCTTTCGGCTCCATCTTCATGGACAAGGTTTGTATCTCCATCTTCATGAACTATATAATTCTATTACATTGGTCCTATGTTTCTTTCGAAGCTTACAATTTGTCTAGAAATAGAAAATAACAATAAATATAAAAAGGCTAGGAAAACAGGTGCGACTTTTAGGATTGAAGTCGCAACGCTCTTTACACATGCCTTAAAACCAAACTAAAATAAAATATACACCAATCACAAATTTAAATACAAAATTTAAATCATCGGTGCCAAGGGAGACATCGGTCTAACTTCACTGCAAAAAGGGTTAGACATACACACATCCATGCATATATATATACCTATTGGAACCCCTAACTGGTTCACAAACCTCATAAACACTTTATAAAGTGAATAGCACTTAAAACAGCATCATAAGCTCTCTGTCGCACTTTGATCGATCGAAGAAGGTTCGATTGATCAAACCTTCAATTGATCGAAACTTTTCGATTGATTGAAACAGAAAGTTTCACAAACTGCTTAGTTTTAAAAACATTTAAAACTGTGGAAAAATTCTGGATAGAGAATCACTTCTGATCGATCGAACTGACATCAATCAATCGAACAAAATAGTGTTTCGATCGATCGAAACTAGTTCGAATGCTTGAACACGTATTATTTTGATCGATCAAAACACTTTCAATCGATCAAACATAGACGGTTTTAATCGATTGAATTTGCCATGCATCCAATGTAATCACAGATTTGTTTTCTGTTGTGAAACTACTGCAGAAATAGATCTGTGATAATGCAGTTTTAAAAAATAGTCCTAAAACAACATGCAATCAAAACTAGGGTTCCAAAACGCTTCTGTAGATCCAAATAATCAAGGCTCTAATACCAATTGTAGGGAAAATAGATTTCAAAAACTTACTTTATGCGCAGTGGAAAAATAATGTTAAAAAACTTTTGGTATACCCGGATCTACTACTTATCAATTCCATGGATGCGTAAAAAAATAGGGAGTGGAGTTTTACCTTTAGGTCTTGAACCCAATTATGATTTTGTCCTTCCGTTTAGTGTGCAGCAGCAACCTCTAAGAGATCTTCACCTTTATATCTCCTTGAATGCTCCCGGATAGACTAGGGTTGGTGGGAACCATAATAGAGAGGATAAGAAGGCTTTGGGAAACCCTAATATAGTTTCTGTAGCGGTGGAATAACAGAAATGACATTTTTTTTAATTTTGCACTCAGCTGCCCTATATATAGATTCCCAAACTGACTTTAGGTTTTGATAGATTGAAACACGTTCGATCGATCAAAACTTCAATTGATCAAAACATGTTCGATCGATCAAACAGAACTAGAGGTCAATCGATCGAAATACTTCGATCGATCGAACCTTCAATCGATTGAACATGATTGAAACTCTTTCAATCCATTGGTTAATCATCCTCATTTGCCTTTCCAAGCATTCTTGTGGACCTAAGAGTGGGACCTCTTAGGTTCTTAATTACTGGCTATGATTAATTATTATTCTATCTAGTGAATACTTTTTAACTAAGGAATCAATAGTTAATCAATTATCATTAATACGACTATAAAATGATAATTGCACTCCAGTGCATAAGAATATAGTCACACATACATAAGCGATTACTAGACTTGTATAATTTGATACGAATGTCCCTCTACTAGGCAGTATTTGTATTTATCATTGGGATGTATGTTTTAAGATACTATTAACCCAATAGATAGACACATCTTATATTCCTCGAGTATCATTCACTATGCTTGGATTACCAAACATGTTAACAAAACACTGTAGGTAATGGTTAACAATTCACATAGTTTGACCAATACATGTTACCGACGACTCCACATGTATTAGCGACGTCACCAAGTAACGGGCCCCGCTATAACCAAAAGCACCCAACCCGCATGTCTACCCCATCGATGAACTCACTTTGAAGCCCACTTCAGAGTAACTATTTCGAAGGCCCACCCCCGCAGAGCCCACTATGAAACTTCACAACTGAAAAGGCCAACCTCAAATAGCTCACTCCGAAGCCCACTGCGATTGAGCCCACCCCAAACAAAGCAAAGGAAAGCAAAGTAGGCCCATTCCGCCTACTGCCCTCTCCGCCCACTTCACCACCGCCCACTCGGCACTGTTTAATCCATTGATCACTGGTCAAAGCTTGCTACTACTCGGGATGAGCATTCATGTCATCGATTGGCCATCAAATGACCACTCACCATGATATTTACCAATCGACCACCGCTTGCAGTCACCACTTGCTCTCAAGCGTAGCATGCGAACCCCACGCGCCTCTCCTCGATGCTCCCCACGAACACTGCACTACACATAAGCACACACTTACACATGGATTCTTCACCCTTAGTCGTGAAGCAGTACTAAGGGTGGCCATGTCCACTGGGAACTCGAGAGCTCATGGCTCGGCGGCTAGAACCAGGGGTACCTCCCTCTCACGCCTCACAGGCAAAGTTAGGGTTGGTCCCAAAGAGAAAGAGAGACACGTGACCATCAATCACGTGCCCTGCCCCTCCGGCCTCACAGCTAATCAGACCAGCTGTAACCTTTGACTCTCTCACCTCGCCTAAGTCACTTCAACCTCACTCTGCAAGCCAATAGCATGGCCTCGAATAACCCAATGCTTAACCTCGCTGAGCATTCTGCACCTCGAATAACCCCAATGCTTAACCTTCTGCACCAATAGGAAATCGGTGCTGTATAATGCGAACCATCCCTCAAGGTGACAATTCATCTTGCCAAACCAATAGAAAAGTCTTGATATTTCCCCTCATTTAAACCCTGCACCAATAACATTCACCTCCCTTTTTCCTCCCTTTGACCAACCAATGGCGTTGGTTCTGGTTCTCCATCAAACGACGATACCTCGTCTCTCGCCTTCTCAAAGCACTGCCTTGTCCACATCCTTCATTTAATGACCTCAACTACCTCAAACATACAAACCACTCCGAAGACGCCGACTCAACCACCTCTAGCTATACCCAAAAAACTTCACAAATCCTTTATAAATACCGGTCCCATTCAATACATCCAACAACCCGAGCTCAACCTAGAGTTTAAGCTTTAGCCCAGCCTTAAGCTGCGAACCCAAGCACTTAAGACACTCACCAAACTCTCAGCCATGACTCAATCTTCCACTACCTCTCCTTTAGCCTTATAGAATAACTCCCTTCCAAATAGCAGTCCTCAACGGTAACCAACCCTTCACTGCTTTCTCTCTCTCTTATTTGGCACTACCCTGGTTCTCACTCGAGCCATACACTCTCCAAGTCCCACCATCTTTTAGTTATTTACATATATTTATATTATTGTTATTTATTATTATTATCGTCGTCATTGTACCAAACTCTTACTCTCATTTACCCACCACGTAGTATCACTTGTTGCTCCACTTGGCACTAACCAGCTTACGTGTTATACCATCCTTCATACACTATCCACATCGGATAAAGAACTCACACATTTTGGCGACCACAGTGGGAGGTATACTCGAAAACATGGTTAGCGAGCGAGAGCAACAACTCCCTAAGAGTAGAGCTGGACGCCCCAAAAAATCCAAGGCCCAACCTACAGGGTCAAATGCTAACCCACTAAGCATTAACCCCAGTAGGGAGGAGCCCGCTCAGTCTCAAACTCATGATTCGCATGGATCCGTCGCCGCAGAGGTCGAACTCGATATCCTGCGACGGCTTGAACAGATGGAGGGACAACAAAAGCATCTCCAAAAGCTTGAGGAACAGAACCGTCTCATCATTGAGACTTTGGCGACCATCGCTCAGAAAGGATCAACGCCGACCCCAAACGGAACCTCCGGGTTAGATAACATCGTCAGGACATCCTATGTCAACGATCAGCACCACACACCAGTAAAAGAACCAACACCTACCGCACAAACGGAAAAGCCAACATCCACGACTTTCGTCACCTTGGCAGAAGTCGAATCACTCCTAAGAGAAAAGGCGCTGACGGCTCCGTCACCTCTCCTCCCGCTCGATACTCGTCCTCCTTATCCACTCAAGCTGGCTAGCCTCCCTTACCCAGCAGGGTATGGTAACGTGCACTTTGCTCGATATGATGGAAGACGAGGAAACTCAAAGGAACATGTGGCCAGGTTTCTCGACAGCCTCGGAACTTTCCGTGAGGATGAAAATCTCCGTCTCCGAGAATTCTCTAAGTCTTTGACTGACCGAGCATACACCTGGTACGCCAACTTAGAGCCAGGTTCTGTTACGTCTTGGGTCCAATTAGCCTCCATGTTTCATGCTAAGTTCTTTAGCGTAACCGAGAGGGTGACTACCGTCTCCTTGTCCAGAGAAGCCCAAGGCGACAACGAGAACCTGGTCAAATACGTGGACAGATTCCGCGATCGAGCTATGGAATGCCATGACAACACCACGGAAGAAAGCTTAGTCCAACTTTGCGTCCATGGTATGCTCCGAGATTACAGAATCCACCTCATCAACCACTCCTTCCCAACATTTTCGGAATTAATGGTTGCAGCCCGTAATTTAGCTAAGGATGTGAGAGTATCGTCGTCAAGAACGAGCAGAGATTCTCGCCCTTCGGGCCCACGACGATATCCGACCGCGGCCATAACAGAAGAACGAAGGAGCGGACGGGATAAGGAATACAACGACAACAAGCGCAAAAGAGACGAGACGGATGCGCCCCCCCCTTTTCCTTGCAGCATGAGGGAAGTATTGGCCGTGCTCAAAAAGTGGATAAGGGATGATGTGATCATCCTCCGTCCACCAACCAGACCTCCCACCGAGACCGACAAGGCCAAATACAACTACTGTTCCTATCATCAGATAGTGAAACATGCTACCAAAGACTGTTGGGCTCTCCGTGGCATTTTCCATAGGAAAATTGCAAATGGAGAATTAGTAACGACCACTCAACCGGATGCCACGGAAGAGACACCCCGCCAGCCTCGAGGGAACAATGAAGGGGTCGTTAACATGGTTTCTTTCCACATGGTTCCCCATGCCTCGACCCCCGTTATCCAATTCATCAAGGAAAAGGCGCCTGCACCGGTGGAAGTAACTGCCCCTCTCATTGAGTTCATTGAGGAAGAAGAGGAAGGAGAAGAAATACACCCGACTGTCAAAGGCCCGTCCATAACCAATCCATGCGCCAGCACTGAGGAATTCACCGCATCAAAGGTTAAGGACCTCACCAAATTCAGATGTTTCTTCGACCAAGTTGGATTCTGCGAGGAGGCACGACTCGAAGCCACCAAAGCTATATTACGGGTCGCAGAAACCTACCAGCAAGCATGCGTGGCCTCTGGAGGGTCTGTACGACGTGCAGCCCGAGAAGCAGAATCGATGATCACCTTCACAGATGCAGACATACAAGTCCCACATCCACATAATCGTCCATTATACGTGGCGGCGACTGTCCATGAGGTGGAATTCAAAAGGGCCCTGCTCGATGGAGGGGCCTCGCTCAACATAATGCCACTAGCTACTTTCAAAGCTACCGGTATCCCCAAAGAAAAGCTTGTCCCGCAGGCCATCGATATTGCAGGCTTCGGTAATGACGTCCGACAGACCATCGGGTTCGTCACCACATCACTCCGTCTTGGAAAGTTCCAAGCACCGGCTAGATTCCATGTGATCGATGCCGACACCTCCTACCACCTACTCGTGGGACGTAAATGGATGCACAAGTTCGGCATCGTACCCTCCACCTACCATCAGTGTATGAAAGGGAAGGTTAACACGAGCGAAGGGAGGAAGGTGTTCACAGTCGCGGGCACCTTGCGACCATTTGGCGTTCATGAGGCCCACATGGCAGAAGCAGATTTCTTCGATAGCCTTGACTCCGAAGAGGAAACCACGCCATTTGCATCACCGCGCGGCCTTACCATTCCTAGGTGGGAGGACGCTCAAAAAGAGGATTTTTTCCCAAAGAAAAACACCGGAAGTCGCCGTGATACCTCTCCCGAATGTATTCGAATCAGACTCCCCAATGGACGCTTTGCGTATCGCTGTTTATGACGGTGTGAGGGGTCGGGGTCAGAAACTCCTCCACGTGACCCTGAGCCCCCTGCGTGCAATGTCATTGAAGCTCAAGAGTCCACCGAGCTCAAGCCAGCCCCAGAAACACTCCAAGATGGACCACGTACTGCGGGACCAGAAGTAGAAGAAGTCAACCTTGCACCAAAAGGAGAGGCACCTCGTACCACCTTCATCTCCAAAATGGCGACTCCAGAGAAACGAGAAACGCTGGTTTCTCTTCTTCGAGAGTACATTGACGTGTTTGCTTGGACCTACGACCAGATGCCCGGGTTGGACATGACTCTCGTGACCCACAAGCTCAATATTGATCCAGGACACCGACCAGTGAAACAAGCTCCTCGAGTGTTCCGCCACGAGCTCGAGCTCCAGATCAAGGTCGAAGTAGAGAAACTCCTTCAAGCCGGGTTCATTAAGCCCATCAAGCATCCCACGTGGTTGGCAAACGTGGTACCTGTGAAAAAAAAGAATGGTCAAATCAGGGTGTGCGTCGACTTTAGAGATCTTAACAAAGCATGTCCAAAAGATGAGTTCCCCCTTCCTAATGTTGATACTCTGATCGACGCCACATCTGGACATCAAGACTTTTCCTTCATGGATGGATTCAGCGGCTACAATCAGATCAAGATGGACCCAGGAGATGCGGAAAAGACAGCCTTCCGTACCCCCTTCGGCAACTTTTACTACACTGTCATGCCCTTCGGATTGAAAAATGCAGGAGCCACCTACCAAAGGGCTATGACAACCATCTTCCACGACATGCTCCACCATAATTTGGAGGATTATGTGGACGACATCGTGGTGAAATCCAAGCAAGAAAAAGGCCATGAAAACGACCTCCGTGCCGTCTTTGAACGATGTAGAAAATTCAAGCTCCGAATGAACCCACTCAAATGCGCCTTTGGGGTCGCAGCAGGTAAATTCCTGGGGTTCGTAGTCCACCGCCATGGCGTCGACTTGGACCCCACGAAGGCCAAATCAATCATGGACATGCCCGCACCAACCACCCAAAAGCAACTGAAGCAATTCATGGGAAGGGTGTCCTACCTCCGCAGATTTATCCCAGCATTAGCAGAAATCTCTTATCCCTTGGGAGATCTACTGAAAGGAAATGCCAAGTTCAGATGGGAACAAGTTCACCAGGAGTCTTTTGACGCTGTCAAGAAGGCACTCGCAGCACCGACCACAATGGTGGCACCAGTACAAGAGAAACCACTCCTCCTCTACCTTACATCAACACACAAATCAATTGGGGCATTGCTTGCTCAAGAGGTGGAGGGACAAGAAAAACCAGTTTACTACATCAGCCGAGTGATCCGAGATGCCGAGGTGAGATACACACCCATCGAGCGCCATTGCCTTGCACTCACCTTCGCAGCTCAGAAATTTAGGCATTACTTCCTTAGCCATGTAGTACACTTGGTAACAAGGTGTGACCCACTTCGATACCTCCTATCTAAGCCTGCCCTCTCTGGGCGAATGGCAAGATGGCTCCTTCTCCTAGCCGAATTCGACATCACCTGCATAACTCCCAGGGCAATTAAGAGCCAAGCACTGGCCGACCTTTTGGCTCAATTCCCAAGCGGCGACTTCGAACCACCTTCAGAGGCACTCCCGGGAGAAGAGTTGGAGTGTGCAATGACTATCGAAGACCCAGGTGAATGGGCTCTCAGCTTCGATGGCTCTTCCACATCACTCGGAGGAGGAGCAGGGATTAATTTGACATCCCAAATAGACGGCTCCAAGCTTCACTTGTCTTACAAGCTTGACTTCAAGTGCTCCAACAATGAGTCAGAATACGAGGCACTGGTCTTGGGGTTGCTCGCAGCCACTAAGATGGGTGTCCACCAGCTATGCATAAGGGGAGACTCCAATTTGGTTATCAAACAAACCTCGGGAGAGTTTGCAATACGAGAGCCGGCATTAGCAGAGTACAGAACCATCGTACAGAGATTGCTTGACAAATTTGAAACAGTCCGAGTGGAACACGCGCCGCGATCAGACAATCGCTTCCCAGACGCCTTGGCAACTCTGGCCTCCAAAATAGATGTGCCTGAGGGTTCCACACACATCGAGATCATCAAAAGAACTCTCCCATGTACAGTACTGGAGTTGCTACCCCTCGAAGAAACTAATGACTGGAGAGCCCCCATCATCACCCAGCTGCGGAGCCGTGAAGGAAGATTGGCAGTATCCGAACTAAAAAATTTCACTCTCCTCGGAAACAACCTTTACTTCCGTGCCCCCACGGGGGTCTTAGCACGATGTGTAGGAGAAGAGGAAGCCAAACTCCGCCTCCACCAGGTCCACCAACACATTTGTGGAGAAAAAGATATCAGTTTATACCGGGTGGTACAAAGGAAGGGATACTACTGGCCAAAAATGTCCAAAGAAGCCTCAATGCTCCAACAAGCATGTCCGAAGTGCCAAGAAGCCCCGAATGGAGAGGAATGCAACTTTACTGCTCAAATCACAGATTGGCGACAACCATACATCGACTACTTGAAAGAGGGTTCAATCCCTATCGACAAAACTGACGCATCGATCGTGAAAAAGCAAGCTTCAAAATTCTTCATCCGAGAAGACATGCTTTTTCGGCGCAGCTTCAATGGAGAACCATTACGGTGCCTAGCTGGAGGAGAAATTCATCAAGTCTTGAGCAAGGCACATGAATTCGAACACCAAGGAGGTACAAAATTGTATCGTCATCTCTTGGACCTTGGATACTATTGGCCAACAATGGAGAAAAATTCAAGAGCCCATGTCAAGCGATGTCACCCTTGCCAAGTCCATGGAAATCGAATCCACGCTCCCGCCATCGATCTACGGGCACTGACGACACCATGGCCATTCCACACTTGGGCCCTCGACCTCATAGGGCCAATTTCTCCGGCATCAAAAGGCAACATTTGGATCCTCGCGGCAACAGAACTCTATACCAAATGGGTGGAGGCCATACCAATGCGGAAAGCAGTCGGGCCGGCGGTAGCGGCCTTCATCCGAGAGCACATTGTGTGCCGCTTCGGGATCCCCAAAGTAGTCCTATCTGATAATGGAACACCATTCATCAACAAGCATGTGGGACAGCTCCTCCTAAACTATGACATCACCCACCACAAGTCCACTCCTTATTATCCAAAAGGCAATGGTCAGGCCGAGGCAACAAATAAAACACTACTGAAGATCTTAAGCAGGACGATGAAGGACTGTCCCAAGATTTGGGCCGACCAACTCCCTCTAGCCCTGTGGGCCTACAGAACCTCCAAGAGACGACCAACTCAGGCGACTCCTTTCTCTTTGGTCTATGGAGCCGAATCAGTTTTACCCACAGAGTTGGTGGTGGCCTCTGCCCGAATTGCCATGAAAAGCGAGGTTCTACACGACCCTCGCCCGACCATGCTCGAGCAACTGGATGAGCATAGGGACAAGGCGCAATCAAACCTCCAAAAGTACCAAAAGCAAATCGCGCGGGCTTACGATGCTATGGTTCGACCTAGGGTCTTCAAAGAAGGGGACTTGGTCCTAAAGGCAGCTACGCACATTATGAGGGGTATCTCGGCACCCAAATTCACACCTCAATGGGAAGGGCCTTACGAAGTCAAAGAAGCCAACCTCAGTGGCTATTATAGGATCCAAAAAGTGGGTGAAAATTCTCTATCTGGACCTATCAACACCCAATGGTTGAAGTTATACCATGCCTAGCCAAGATAGCTGATTCCTTTCTTTACCTAAGTAGTTTTTTTTTTTTTTTTCCTTTTTCTCTCCAGTCTTTGTATTCCCTAAGAAAAGTTGTTTCCTACGCATATGTACTACATCATTTATGGACAACTTTCTCCCTTTTTGAAAATATTCGCCACATTATTGCCAGTACCATTACACCATACTTGTACAACCACAACTGCAAAAAAAAAAAAAAAAAAACAAAAAAAAAAACCCAAATTACAGCCCATCACCCAAACATTCTTATTCCACAAACAACCCAGCAATCACCAAAGTTTCGTTATCAACATCATCAGTAATAATCCCAGCCCTCGAACGCTGCTCTACGATCCTCGCCTTTGCCAATCTCTCCTCATACATCTTGCATTCCTCTTCACCATGATCTACAGCAGCTTGGATTCGCAACGCCCGGGCCTCTTGTTGCACTGAACGAGGTATCCCTGACCTCCTCCATTGACCCGCTGATGTTACCAACTCCACTCGAGCTCTCCTGTAGTTCTCACTAGCTGAGGCAAGTTGTCTTTCTTCAAATTGCCTCCTCCGCCGTGCCTCCACAAATTGTCGAAGTAAGACCACCATATCAAGATGCTCCGCCAACCACAACAGTCGCAGTCCCTGCGTACTCATGTCATGAATACTTCCCCTCACATTTTGCATATAGTCGTAGGTGGCGCCTCCCAGGTTCGTCCTCGACATCTCTAAAATTACATTACCTAACATTTCACAGGCTAGCAATCGTTCTTGTTGATCCATATAGGCTAACCCTGTAAAAGTATGTGGATAGTTCGCATATACGCTTTCCAAATAAGGGACAAGCTCTTCTCGAACAAGAATACCTCGCCAACCCCCCGGCGCATCACCAAACCTTGCCGGTAAACGCGGCCGACTCGGCCCTAGGTTGGATGCTCGTGAAGAGGCCGCCATAGTCTAGCCCTCCACCTTATTGCTATTTATGAGCACCTTAGAAAGACCAGCCCCCTTTTTATATTACAAAATTTATTGCATACCCAAACAACCAATAAACTACAAATGGTTTAACTACAAACTTACAACACGACGTACACATATCACATGTCTACACCACTCCCTATCTCTATATGCACGCGTGTCTACACCCTAGCTTGTCATAACTTTCACATGGGTTTGTCTGATTTATACCGTCCTTATCTTTTTATGCATCATGGGCGTGCCACTCATAACCTTTTTATTATTATTATTATCATTATTATTATTATTATTATTATTATTATTATTTTTATTATTATTATTATTATTATTATTATTATTATTATTTTTTTTTTTTTTCTCTTTTTCTCTTTCTTCTCTTCTCCTCCTTTTATCCTTTCTTTCCTCTGGTTCATATAAGAGAAATTTTGGCAAATTAAACACAAAAAAAACAGAGATATAAAAGAAACGACATCATATATCACACGAATACAAACACATGTCCTTATAAACATAAAAAGATCAGCATAGGTATGTTGTGGTAGACATACCCGCCACCGCTCGGGATGCAAAAACAAAACACACGCAATAATAAACAACTACTGAGGAGGAAGACAAAGCACCGCCCTCTCCTCAACCGAAAACAGATCACCAATACCAGGATCATCCGCAGCCACCTCCAAAGCACCATCACTAAACGTACCCAAAGAGTAGGCACGCGCCCGTATCTCACGAAGCTCAACCTCACAAGCTTGCAACCCGGACATCTCCTCCTCCAATACAGTCAAACGCTGCTGCAATACCGACCTTTCCCTCTCTATCTCCGCCCTCTCCATTTCTATCTCCGCCCTCCTGCCATCCATAGACGCCTCCTCCCGAGCAGCACGCCTCAAATTCACATAAGCTCTCGCAAAGGCCACCCGAGATTCCAACCAACACACTTCGGAGCCCATAGTCTTCCTGAGAGACTGAAGATCGCTAGCCATAACAACAAGAATACCATCACTAAGGCAATTTGTCTGCAGCTAGAGGAGTCTTTTTCTTCATAGGACTAGCCACATTTTTGTCAAACTTGGTCAAAGCAAATTCCTCTGCCCATGACTTCTCCATTTTTAGGACAGGACATCTAACCACCGGTGAATAAAATCTAGATTTATCCCAAGATGAGTACATCACATTGTCCGAACAACGTAAAGAAGGATCCCCATTTTTTATCTCAAACACACTCAGAGATCTCGGCATAGACTCACAATACTGGGAAAAACACAGCAATGCCTGAAGCCAGAACGGAACATAACCATCTAAGTATACACCGGACACATCAGGACCAACCAAAACCACCGTATCAGGGCCACCACAACTCCTCCCCTCATAGCAACCATGTAAATCACCACATATCAACTGAGGACCCCGGACTACAGCACCCTGTTTAAGTCCAAATTGTTGGCAAACCCGGTCAGGGCGATAAATCATACTACGCGCCCCCCTCTCAATAAAGCCAGGTAAGTACATCTGGGTCACTGTCATGACGGCAGCCACCACATCGGCTGTCATAGCACCAAGATCACCCCTAGAAACTTGCTGAGCAATAATACGCCGAAACAACGGGCTGGGTAAGCTCGACACATTACCCACAACCATATAGGGACGACGCACAAATGCAGACTGCATATCCAGCACCTGGGCTAATGGAAAACAAGGACGCACGCGGAAGCCCCAACGCTGCCCCCAATACTTAGATGTATCAGACGATCCCCCGGGCGCCGCATAGCCCCTAAATCGCTCATACAAAAACATCTGTAAAAATAGGAACGACACATGCGTTTCGATATCATATCGCCCAAAAGATCGCCGCATATCGGCTGCCACCATGTCTAAACGCATGTACAATGACCCTAGAAACATCTGCCCCAAAGGAAGCACCTTACCTCGAGATAGAATGGCAGCCAACCCATATAGATGAGAGCATGGACCATCTTTAGGAGCACCTCCAAATATGAATTTAGATAGCCAGCATGCGAGATATGCAGCTAACCGATATCGATTACCACCACCAGGAATACATTTACGACGCCGACGTGACGCTGTACCATACTGTCTGTCCTCCCAAAAATAGCGTATAAAAGCTTTATAGTCGGCCTTGCCCCCATTCGACGTAGGCCATTTCGGCCGCTCAGAGCCATCAGCAAAAAAGAAACGAGACGTCACCTGACACGCCGTCGAACCCAACTCCAACTGGTTTACTATCTCTTGCTCCTCCGTACTAAGCAGGTATGAGCTAAAATCCAAACCACCAATGATGTTCAGAGAGAATAAGGCAGCAACATCCTCTAACGTCGGGGTAAATTCCCCCCAGGCAGCAACAAAAGTATGCGTCTCAACGCACCAACGAGAAATAAGAGCAGTCATATCTCTCTCCACGCATGATATCTCAAGATTTCGGAAGCAGCAAATGGCATCATAAATTTTAGCCTCTTTCAATATCGTTGCAAACTCATCAAGTGTAGCAGTGGTCCACTCATCCCATGGTTCGTACCGAGCAACCCCTTCCTTAGCCGCAAACTTTAACACAGAATGAGGAAAGATTCCCCTCTCCAACCCAAAACGGATAATACCATCTGGCGAAGGCAGATCAAAAGAAGTCCCTTCAGGTATATCAGCACGAACACGACTAATATCCTCAAGAACACTTGCCCAAAATGCATCATCTTCACCCAAATAGGGTGCCCTTTGCCAATACTTCCCATCAGTTATATCCGGTAGCCCACCTGAGCCGCGTGATAATACTTGCACCATCACACCTGCAAAAAAAAAAAAAAAAAAAAAAAGAAAGGGAAAACTCTTAATTTCCAGTCTATTGTTTACTCGACCCACCCACCAAGTCTCACCAGCGAGAACTCCGACCAAAGCTCCAGACAAAACTCCAAAAAGAAATAAAAATGGAGATGCAGACTCTAGCCACCAACAATGCTCCCTAAAGTAGCTCTCATGCAACAACAAAACAAAAATTGGAAGCGCCATTTCAAAAGACCCAGGTAAGTCCCAATACTCAAAGCTCCATATATCATATCAAACATATGACAAGACCGTAGATAATACGAGACCGTACAATGTTAAGTTGTACTAGCCGCTAATTCCCCATGCACAGCTCACATCACCTTTTTTTTTATATATATATGACATACACATACATACACACCATGTCACCCGAGAACCCCAAAAACACACATACACACTCGGCTTTTTACTCCTTCACGCAGCCATAGAAAAAAAACAGAAGAGGAAGTTATCGTCTCCTAACCATACGACAAGAAAAAGAACTACTCCAAAGCATAATTTTTTTTTTTTTTGCTACCGGCCCCAAAGAAGGCGGTATCCAAATACAAAAAAAAGCACCGGCTCAAAAAGCTATCTCCAATTCTCCTTGGTTCAAAAAATAAAAAATATAAAAAAAAAAAACTTTTGGCTACCGGTCCCGAAGAAGGCGGTATCTCCACACACACAAAAAAAAAAACTTTTGGCTACCGGTCCCGAAGAAGGCGGTATCCCCACACACACAAAAAACAAAATTTTTTTTTTTTTTTTGGCTACCGGTCCCGAAGAAGGCGGTATCCCCACACACACACAAAAAACAAAAAAAATTTTTGGCTACCGGTCCCGAAGAAGGCGGTATCCCCACACACACACAAAAAACAAAATTTTTTTTTTTTTTGGCTACCGGTCCCGAAGAAGGCGGTATCCCCACACACACACAAAAAACAAAAAAAATTTTTGGCTACCGGTCCCGAAGAAGGCGGTATCCCCACACACACACAAAAAACAAATTTTTTTTTTTCTTTCTACCGGTCCCGAAGAAGGCGGTATCCCCACACACACAAAAAAAAAAAATACAAAAAAAAAAACTTTTGGCTACCGGTCCCGAAGAAGGCGGTATCCCCACACACACAAAAAACAAATTTTTTTTTTTTTGGCTACCGGTCCCGAAGAAGGCGGTATCCCCACACACACAAAAAACAAAAAAAATTTTTTTTCTACCGGTCCCGAAGAAGGCGGTATCCCCACACACACAAAAAAAAAAAAAAACTTTTGGCTACCGGTCCCGAAGAAGGCGGTATCCCCACACACACAAAAAACAAAAAATTTGGCTAACGGTCCCAACGAAGGCGGTACCCCCACACACACACAAAAAACAAAAAAATTTTGGCTACCGGTCCCGACGAAGGCGGCATCCCCTACAAATACAATAAAAAAAAAACAACAACAAAAATCCCCCCCCCTCCCTCTCGGCATTCCCTCTCTCTCTCTCATCCCCCCTCATCCCCTCCACCAACACCCCCCCCCCCCCCCCCCTCCCTCTCGGCATTCCCTCTCTCCCTCATCCCCTCCACCAACACACCCCCCCCCCCTCTCGGCATTCCCTCTCTCTCTCTCATCCCCCCTCATCCCCTCCACCAACACCCCCCCCCCCCCCCCTCTCTCTCTCATTCCCTCCACCAACACACCCCCCCCCCTCTCGGCATCCCCTCTCTCTCTCATCCCCTCCACCAACACACCCCCCCCTCTCGGCATTCCCTCTCTCTCTCTCATCCCCCCTCATCCCCTCCACCAACACCCCCCCCCCCTCCCTCTCGGCATTCTCTCTCTCTCTCATCCCCTCCACCAACACCTCCCCCCCCTCCCTCTCGGCATCCCCTCTCTCCCTCATCCCCTCCACCAACACACCCCCCCCCCCCTTCTCGGCATTCCCTCTCTCTCTCTCATCCCCCCTCATCCCCTCCACCAACACCCCCCCCCCCCCTCCCTCTCGGCATTCCCTCTCTCCCTCATCCCCTCCACCAACACACCCCCCCCCCCTCTCGGCATTCCCTCTCTCTCTCTCATCCCCCCTCATCCCCTCCACCAACACCCCCCCCCCCCTCTCTCTCTCATTCCCTCCACCAACACACCCCCCCCCTCTCGGCATCCCCTCTCTCTCTCATCCCCTCCACCAACACACCCCCCCCCCTCTCGGCATTCCCTCTCTCTCTCTCATCCCCCCTCATCCCCTCCACCAACACCCCCCCCCCTCCCTCTCGGCATTCCCTCTCTCTCTCATCCCCTCCACCAACACCTCCCCCCCCTCCCTCTCGGCATCCCCTCTCTCCCTCATCCCCTCCACCAACACACCCCCCCCTTCTCGGCATTCCCTCTCTCTCTCTCTCATCCCCCCTCATCCCCTCCACCAACACCCCCCCCCCTCCCACTCGGCATCCCCTCTCTCTCTCATTCCCTCCACCAACACACCCCCCCCCCCTCTCGGCATTCCCTCTCTCTCTCTCATCCCCTCCACCAGCACCCCCCCCCCTCCCTCCCTCTTGACATTCCCTCTCTCTCTCTCATCCCCCCCTCATCCCCTCCACTAACACAACCCCCCCCCCCCCCTCTCGGCATTCCCTCTCTCTCTCTCTCTCATCCCCCCCACCAACACCCCCCCCTCCCCTCCCTCTCGGCATTCCCTCTCTCTCTCATCCCCTCCACCAACACCTCCCCCCCCTCCCTCTCGGCATCCCCTCTCTCTCTCATCCCTCCCTCATCCCCATTTTCTTCCCAATTTTGGATCCCCTAAAACCCCCCCTTACATCCACACACATACATATATATATACATATATATATATACACACACACATGGACACGATAAAAAAAAAGAGAATAGCAAGAGCTTACCTAATGCCGAAGCACAAAGTAAGCACCACACCGATTTCAATGGCTACATCCACTTCCTCCTTCTTCCTTGAGAATTGGTGTCTTCTCCTTAGCCCTAACTCTCTTCCCCTTGTGTTCTTTTCCTAACTTTTAAAAACACAACAACACAACAAAAGGGAGATACATACATATAAGTTATATGCCCATGCCAGTTTCACAAAACTGCAATAAGACCCCAGCTCCATGCTGATAAATATATATACATATATGTAGATTTAATTTTTTTTTTTTTTTTTTTTTTTTTTTTTTTTTTTTTTTTCTTTTTTCTCTCCATCCAAAAATTGCTTCCATTTGAGAGTTCAAAGTACAACTCGATTTTTTTTTTCCTCGCTCCTCCGACCACTCACTCTCACACAGTTCAACAAATTTACTTTTAGACTACTACCCTAAAAAATTTATTATGACGAATTATTTACATATATATATATCTATACATGTATACATACAACGTTCAAATCCGGTCAAACACAGCACCTCTGAAAAATCACTAAAAATCACTGGATCTCTGTTACTTTATCTCCCCATATCAGCAATCTCCACACCCATAGCAGACACTTCACCCCTCAATTGTACACAATCTGCTTCCATTTCCAAAAAAAAAAACAATGAGATAAAATTTCTCATTTCTTATTTTTCTAGCCAAAACACCGCAAATCTTTCTTTATTATTATTATTATTATTTTTATTTTTATTTTTTTTTCTTCTCCTCTTTTCCCCCATCATATATTAAACAGAACCCCAAAACAACCATAGTACAACGCCAACTATTACTCCACGGCTCCAGAGTTTACTTTACCTTTCCGAAGGAGAACGGAAAATGCCCAAATAAATCTCCAAATTTTACTCCCCTCTTTTTTCCGAGGGGGGGGAAGGAGGACACTAAAACAGATTCTCCAAATTTTATTCCGAAGGGCAAATGGAATTCTCCCAACGAAGCTCCATACTTTATTTTCTTCATAAGTAAAGATGACGAGCAAACAGGTTATTCTTCACTTTTTTATAGACACCCAGTTCAAAATATATATATTTCACTCAATACAAATATAATAGAGACATAAGTCAACAACACACTCCTCTCCCAGGGGCACACTCCCCAATATTTGCAGTTTGAATATTGTATCCTTGTTTTCTCCTAAATACGATACATCTCTCCAAGGGAGCACACTCCCTAGCTCTCGGAGGGGCACACTCCCCAACATGGGTAGCTTGAGCATTGCACTCTCTCCCCAAAAGTGGCCTGAGCATCATGCTCCCACCACTTCGCTCACCAAAGCTGTACGAGTACGAACTCCGACCACCATACCCGACACCTCTCCACAAGAAGGGAAACGAAGGAAAATGATAAAAAGAACACGTGAGATCAAATACAAAATCACCAATCACAAGCGCAAGGAGAAGAAGAAAGAAAAATCCGATTTTTCATTACGATACAGACCCCGATACATACACCAATACATAACAAGGATAAACATGTGTGTTTGTACAAGACCCAATACATACATTAAAAGGGAACACACATGATTTTACTGAGATCAGATTCGGAACGAGGAACGAAGTCAGGATCACTACATCACTGTCTATGATTGTTTAAATCAGGACCTTACAACGAGAAATTATATAATCATTCTACAACCGGCCAAGGCCTCCTAAAACCAAAATTTTAGATCATAGCAGCCCAATACTTTCGCCAAGAGGGACTCATGATGCAAAGTACAGAAATATCAGTTATCACCAACTCATCCCTAGGCAAAACTTGAAGCCCCACTCCACGTAGAAACTTGGTACAAGGCATGACAGAAGTCCCAAGAAGTTTTGACTCCACGCCATTGCCAAAACACTCTGGCCTCATATGATAATAATCTAGATAAAGAACTCTCTCCAACACAAAGTGAAACCTGCAGCATGTTTCACACCTTCAGAGTAAGAAAGAATGTATATACAAAAGGATTGGACCCACCACTTCTCCAAAGCCCTTTTTTTTTAGCAACTACCGAAGGACGATGCCCAACGGATACCAAGTTAAACAAAATATCCACTGGACCAAGCTGTCAACCAGATTTGCGACTAGCAAAGTGTTACCAGGTAGTACTACTGCAAAAGTTGAAGAGGTCCATCAAGTGCCAACAGTAAAAATGAGATGTCCATTCACCAAAAATATATATATATATATATATATATATAAGATCATGCCCGCATCCTAGCCGCTTCACACCTAGCATACGGACAGGGGGGCTAATGTAGGTAATGGTTAACAATTCACATAGTTTGACCAATACATGTTACCGACGACTCCACATGTATTAGCGACGTCACCAAGTAACGGGCCCCGCTATAACCAAAAGCACCCAACCCGCATGTCTACCCCATCGATGAACTCACTTTGAAGCCCACTTCAGAGTAACTATTTCGAAGGCCCACCCCCGCAGAGCCCACTATGAAACTTCACAACTGAAAAGGCCAACCTCAAATAGCTCACTCCGAAGCCCACTGCGATTGAGCCCACCCCAAACAAAGCAAAGGAAAGCAAAGTAGGCCCATTCCGCCTACTGCCCTCTCCGCCCACTTCACCACCGCCCACTCGGCACTGTTTAATCCATTGATCACTGGTCAAAGCTTGCTACTACTCGGGATGAGCATTCATGTCATCGATTGGCCATCAAATGACCACTCACCATGATATTTACCAATCGACCACCGCTTGCAGTCACCACTTGCTCTCAAGCGTAGCATGCGAACCCCACGCGCCTCTCCTCGATGCTCCCCACGAACACTGCACTACACATAAGCACACACTTACACGTGGATTCTTCACCCTTAGTCGTGAAGCAGTACTAAGGGTGGCCATGTCCACTGGGAACTCGAGAGCTCATGGCTCGGCGGCTAGAACCAGGGGTACCTCCCTCTCACGCCTCACAGACAAAGTTAGGGTTGGTCCCAAAGAGAAAGAGAGACACGTGACCATCAATCACGTGCCCTGCCCCTCCGGCCTCACAGCTAATCAGACCAGCTGTAACCTTTGACTCTCTCACCTCGCCTAAGTCACTTCAACCTCACTCTGCAAGCCAATAGCATGGCCTCGAATAACCCAATGCTTAACCTCGCTGAGCATTCTGCACCTCGAATAACCCCAATGCTTAACCTTCTGCACCAATAGGAAATCGGTGCTGTATAATGCGAACCATCCCTCAAGGTGACAATTCATCTTGCCAAACCAATAGAAAAGTCTTGATATTTCCCCTCATTTAAACCCTGCACCAATAACATTCACCTCCCTTTTTCCTCCCTTTGACCAACCAATGGCGTTGGTTCTGGTTCTCCATCAAACGACGATACCTCGTCTCTCGCCTTCTCAAAGCACTGCCTTGTCCACATCCTTCATTTAATGACCTCAACTACCTCAAACATACAAACCACTCCGAAGACGCCGACTCAACCACCTCTAGCTATACCCAAAAAACTTCACAAATCCTTTATAAATACCGGTCCCATTCAATACATCCAACAACCCGAGCTCAACCTAGAGTTTAAGCTTTAGCCCAGCCTTAAGCTGCGAACCCAAGCACTTAAGACACTCACCAAACTCTCAGCCATGACTCAATCTTCCACTACCTCTCCTTTAGCCTTATAGAATAACTCCCTTCCAAATAGCAGTCCTCAACGGTAACCAACCCTTCACTGCTTTCTCTCTCTCTTATTTGGCACTACCCTGGTTCTCACTCGAGCCATACACTCTCCAAGTCCCACCATCTTTTAGTTATTTACATATATTTATATTATTGTTATTTATTATTATTATCGTCGTCATTGTACCAAACTCTTACTCTCATTTACCCACCACGTAGTATCACTTGTTGCTCCACTTGGCACTAACCAGCTTACGTGTTATACCATCCTTCATACACTATCCACATCGGATAAAGAACTCACACAAACACTTTGTTGACAAGGCTGGTCAGCTCTCAGTAATCATTCCTAGTGACGCTCTCGAGGGATTACTTACTCTTCATTTTATAGAAGAGGGTAGAATTCTATCTTGACAATATATGTTCCCAACATTACATACCTGATTAGCGAAGATACCCAGGTGTTGATATTGCAAGACTTCACTGATTGGCAAGTCAAAGCAACCAAACACACAACTTGTGTCCATAATTATTTCATGGTTAAGGACATATATCTCTATATAAGTTTTGAGTTCCTATTAACGGTGAGAACATTTAGGTGTCAATAGGTTTAATTCAGGCCCGTCAATGCACTGCGTGCACTATCATATTAACCAAGATTCAAACACTCTTATGAATGAGATTCATCATTCTACTTCGGAGACGTTAATCATGCTACAATGTATACCTATTAAGTTATCCAGACTTATCATCCACTGTGACTTATTTGAAATAGCAAAGATTTGTGATTCATATCTCACGTGTGTAATTACATACATAAATAAATCACATATAATGAAGTTTAAGGATTCAGTCTAATATTCATCTCTTGAACTAACATACATAAATGTATTATGATATTCCATTGTCTAATTAACTAGTTTGAGGACATATTCCCAACACCCATACCAATCAATTCATATGTAACTGCTTTTCCACGTGGATTGTAGTGGTAAAAAGAGAACATAGGGGTAAAAATTAGGGATCACAACTTCAATAAATGCATGGATTTTCTCTCAAATCTTACAGCGGATGCTATCAATTAGGATCCTTAGGCTGGATTTATTCCTTCCATTGTAGCATTCCTCAAGGCGCCGACTCGTCTATCCCAAAACTGATTCCTACTCTCTAGGCTTTATGCTTCTGCTTAGTATCTATGAGAGTGGGTCGTATGGAAGACTGGTCTTCGAGATCATTTCATTATTCCAAGCTATCCTCCTACCATGATGCTAACATTAGATGACCTTAAAGGTACTAGGGTGGCTCTTGCTAGGACTCTGGTAATGGATAGATTGTGACCTGGAGAGGATTACAACAACTTTAGGATTTAATTCTTGATGTCCAACTCCCCTCTGATGGGAGATCCTGAGGTAAATTCTATAGACTCTAAGACACCCCGATTTTGAACAAACATCAAATTTAGGGGAAGTCTGATGATGAGAATGTCTGATTAATCTAGGCTTTCTAAAGGTGATTCAAACTCTTTGAAACGCTCTTCAATTTCAAAGAAAATGAAACAAAAAATAAAAGAAAGAAAGAGAAAGAGTTAAGGAATAACAAAAGAAAAACGACATGTGGCATTTTTGCTGCAGTCACATGATGCCGAAGTGGCACTGGCTAACTACTGCGGCGACATTCAGTGAAATCCGCAGTGACAATCATTGAATGCAGCAAAAACTCTCCAAATGTTGCAAAAATAAAAGTTTCAAAAAAAGAAGGCAATCTACGAGTTATCTGCGACATTCAGTGAGTGCCGCATTGGCATTCAGTGAGTGTCGTGCCGGCCATCAGCAAGTGCCGCTCCGACGCTTACTGAGTGCCATAAACAACTCCATCAACTGTCGCATATTCTTGCAGTCTGCTTTAAGATAGTATGCATTGTACCATCAAAATACATATAAAATTAGGGTTTTCACCTCAAAATTACTAAAATACCCCTAAAAAATTTACCTGTATAAAGGCAGTGAATATCCCATTACAAAGGATCTTCTTTGGGGTTTTGAATCTTAAATCTCTTGAGTATTGATATTCTTTGAGATAATTAGGAGAATCTTAGGAAAAATTAAGAGAATTAGGGAGTAAGTCATTGCAAGTGTTAGAAGAAAGAGCTTGAATAACCTTTGGACTTTTCCATATTTTCAAAAAGTCTCTTCCCACCTTATTTCATCACACACCACTAGAATTTGTGATTGAATCTCTATTTGCCCTTTTCATTTGACTTGGATAAAAGTAGCCTAAGGTTTAAGATAAAATAAATCATAAAGCAAAGTTTAACTTGGATATCATTTGACCTTTGATTTCCTTTTCTTTTGTCATACTCCTCGCTTGGGATTCATGTCTTTAACATCTCTTTTGATTCCCTTGAGTAGGTCTTTTAACTTCTCTTTGAACTTATGGTTCAAATGGGAATAGCCACATATCCATGCATACTTAGTAGGTCTAAGTCTTAATTCATGACTTAGGTCCTCTAATTTGAAGTACTATGGAATCCTTTCCATATTCTATCAAGGCTCACATGGATTAGTTATATTTAATCTCCAATGACCATCAATGGGAAGGAGAATTAATCTTAGGATGAGTCAACCTCTATGGTTTGATTGATAGATTTAGCCAAAAAATGATGAACCCAACAATGGTGCAGTGAATTCATAAACCAATTTTGATCAAGATTTTTAATTAAATCATGATCCGTTGGAATTGAATGAGACCAATTGGAGAGTGCTTATAACACAAAAACCTACCGATGTATTTTTTGTTTTGATGAGATCCCATGTTTAAGATGGTTTGGTCTTAGGATTTGTAAACTACCTACTCTCTGTCCAAAATTTTAGAACAGTAAGTTGGTTTTAATTTAAAGATAACAGAGCCTTAATCAAACATTTATGACCTTAAATAAGTTTTTCTATGAAGTTTAATGTGTTAACAAGATCCTCCAAAAGGAATGAAGCAATTCAGATCCATTTACTGTTTATAGAAAATCACACAAAATCTCTGGACAGAGAGTTGTAAATTTCTAAGTTATGTCTGGATTTTGCCCAATTCCCAGAGATTGAATTGTTTGATCTTTGATTTTATTTTTGGGTTAGAAACTAGACTCACAGAGGCACCGTGTCTCCAAAAATCATTAAGATTAAACCATGGAAAGTATGTATTTTTGATTTTTGAAAGTCTGGTCTGTTCTTTATAATTTTTAGAATTCTATGATTGATTTGATAAACTTTGCAAATAATGACCCAAATGACTTTTTCCATGACCTAAAGTTTAAACCATGTTTTGATTATGATTAATTGGACTTAAATCCTGAGGCTAAATGATCCAAATCAATGAATAGTTCATAGCTTACTCTTATTCATGTTTATATATGTTGGGTATGTGCCCTCAAACCATTACTTTATGTATGAGACATTGACATTTTAATATATGGATATCATCTTTACATTTCATTGTGTATGTTTCTTTCACGAGATGATTGTTAATCCTTAAGTATCATAGTAGGTAATTCATGTGTGTATGAGATATATATATAAGTGAGATACGAATTACTATTCTTTGATACCTTAGAACTTGTCACAGTGGATGATGAGACTGGATATCTCATCAGGTTTACATTGTAGCATGATTAACTACCATTGGATGGAGTGATTAATCTCAATCACTAGAGTGTAACTCTTAGTTAATATGCTAGTGCTTATAGTGCATTAACGAACCTGAGCTTTCCTATTGACACTCAAGACTGTCAATCAGTCGATAGGAACTCATAACTTATATAAGGTACGTGTTCTCAATCTTGAGACGATTATGAACACAGACTATGGATATGACTGCTTTGACTTACCAATCATTGAGGTCTATAGAAGATCAACACCTGCGTATCTTGGGTATGTCATGTTTAAAAGGTTGTGAACATATATTATCAAGATAGAATCTACCCTATGATTCAGAGTAAGCATTCCCTTGAGAATGTCACCAAGTTGATTACTGAGAACTGTAGTCTTGTTGATAAGTAGTTATCAATATGTTTGGTAATCATGAGAGGTGAATGGGACTCAAGGAATACAAGAAGTAATCATGATTCAGGTTAACAGTAACAGTTATCCAACTACCTGAATATGATTACGAATGTTGACGGTAGAGGGACATTAGAACACCATACAAGTCTAGTTATTACTTCGGATATGTTCTTTTGCGTTGGAGTTCAGTTATTGTTTTATAGTGGAGTAAACGTTAACTGACCAGTTGGTTGATTTGCTGATCAAAGAGTTTGATCATGGGAATTAACAACTAGTCTGAGCCAACAATTAAGAGCCTAGGAGGTCCCACTCTTAGCTCCGCTAGGATGCTTGTAAAGGCACATGAGGATCTTGTTAAGGCATGTTCGATTGATCGAATGTGTCTTGATCGATCGAAGTCATGGCATGTTCGATCGCTTGAACGTGGTTCGATCGATCCATCGATCGAAAGTTCGATTGATCAAAACCACTTAGATCGCTCGAAGGTTAGGTCGATTCTGGGAATCTATAAATAGGACAGTTGCGTATTGAATGTTTTTAATCGTCGTTTTTATACGTAGAAGCTGTATAAACTGTTTAGGTTTCCCTAAACCTTCCTCGTCCTCTCTATTAGGGTTCTCACCAACTCTAGCCTTTCTAGGAGCATCCACATGAGTCATAAGAGTGAAGACTATCTAGTGGAGGCTGCTGGAAGTCAGAGATTTCAGAATTGGGTTCAAGACCGTTAGGTATAATTCTTGTCCCCTCTTGTGCGCACCAATAGAATTGACGAGTAGTAGATCCTGGGATACCAAAAGTTTTTGTAACTAAATACTTCCACTGTGCATTTGAATTAATTTTTAAACCTATTTTTCCAACAATATATTCATCCATGTAGCTTGATACTTGTAATTAGGACTTATTTTGCATTGGGTTAAGTTGCATTTAATTAAACTTAGTTGTGAATTCCTTTTGATCATGTTGGGATTGTACCATCTCTATATGGACATTACATTGGCTCCTAGTTGAGACTTGTATATCTATAAAGGTGTTGTGATTCCAACTAATTAGAAGGAATTCATGATTAGCTTCATCCATGTTTGTTAGATTCAAGCTAGAGGTTGGGTATGATGTTAGATTCTAGTATTTTTTCTTGATCAAAGCATGTGGACTAACCCTTTGTTTTGTAGCGCTAATTGAGGTATGATTTCTTGACTCTTTTCTCTAGTTTATTTCATTTCTTGATTTTTTTGACTTCATGTGCGACACCTTAGACTAGGTCTTGCTTTCTGTGTACATATGTGTTAGAGACCTTTTCTTAGGACATCTATTTCTATATGCATTGCACGTTTAATTCTGTAGCTGGATCTTGGGTAAGTTTCCACATTCCTTATTGCATATCATTTTGTCTGCTACTTGAAGTATGTGATTTTGTATGCCTTTTATCGTTATCAATTTTACACCCTTTCGATATGCTTTTGTAATGTATATCTATATCTATGTATTAGTTGAGGGCATGCTTAAATTAGTAATTTTGTTAAAAAGTGTGTTGAGTAGAGGCCTATCGCGAGATAGGATGAGAGGGGGTGTTTTAGTCTGCCGGGCTCCTCCCCCTCTCATTCCATAATCCCTGGACCTAGAAATCTCTGGTTTCCAAAAAGATAAGTTTTCTTTTAAAAAGGTTTCTTCATTTTCCCTTTTAAAAATTTAAGTGGTGACTCTTTGTATTTTGAATTTGAAAAGGTTTAAAAGCTATGGTTAAGCTGCGATATCCACAATCTGGCAACTCTGCTAGGGATCGAACCCAGAATCTCTGGTTTCGCAGACTAGAATTTCTGATTTTGGTTTCACTTGTGGATTAGACTTGAAAGCATCCTTTTAATCGAATTACTTAATTTTTGTCTGTCCGTTGCATTGCACTTGCATGTCTAGCTAGCCAATCGATTGAATCGAACTATGACTTGGAGGCTCGAGGCAACCCGGTTGGTCAAGTTATCATGGAATCATGTGATCAACCTTGATCTCGTACCATGTGTCGGTATATAAAGCATTCTATCGGATGTGTATTAAAGGTCCCTTATTTGACCCAAAACCCAGCCTTTGCATGATAGCTTCTATAGAACCTTTCAAAATTAGGAAAATCAATTCTTGATTAGGATTATATGCTAGGGAGTTTTGTACGCCCGGAAGGGAATACTAGAGATGATGATGATGCTTGCTTGATGAAAGATGTGTAACCTCTTAAATCACTTTTGAACATTCCTCTTCATGTGTCACGACATTCGGAGAACATGTTGAACCTTGATTATAAGATTACACTTCTTATATCTTGTTAGTTAAGCATCATTGACCTTGTATGCATTCGAATTCATGAAAAGCACGGTGATAATCAGATCATGTTATCCTTCTACCCAGAAAATTGTAAACCTATCTTTGAAAGAAAACAAACTTTTTCCATCTTTATTCCAAAGTTTTTTCAATCATTCTCTAAAAAAAATCTTTGAAGTTCACTTTTCGATAAAAATTCCAAATCAATCCTTGTTAAGATGAATTTTCACCTCCTCATCTTTGAAGGAAGAACCCAAAAATCTTGAGAATTGTCTTTTTAGGAGAATTGCTTTTCAAATAAATTTCAAAGAAAAATTTTAATCCAATCATCTTGGTTGAGGAATGTTTAACATCCTTGTTCTCAAAAGAATTCTTAAGAATTGTTTTCAAAAAATTTTATCATTCGAAAAATATATTCGAATTGATTTTCAAATTTCTTTTGAAGGGGTAATAAGGATCACAATGAAAGGAGAAATTTGTACACTTGGCATGGATGAGGATTTTATGTGCTTATGTGCCTTATGTGTTAGGATTAGGATTTTCCTTTCCTTTTGGATATAGAGTAGGCATTCACACCCCCATGCATTGCATCCGTGTGACATATGAATCATTCATAAATGTTGTACCAAGTATTTGCAACTAAATACAATCAAATAACATAAAAAGGGTAAAGGAAAAAGAGAAATGACAAAATGAAAATTCTTTTATAGGGAAAAAATAGCATCTGGTTCAGGCATTGTCTGGTATAGAGGTCCCAAAGCAAGGTTAACGAAAAGAGAAAGTAACATTGAAATGGTGTATGAAAGGAACACCAGGGAAGTAGCAAAATTGAGGGCAATAGTAGAAAGGCAAGAAGAGCAAATGAGACGACAGGCTGAGAATATGAACCACATAATGAACATGACAGAGGCAATGACCCGCCAGCTGTCGCCCATAAATCTGCAAGTTGTTGACCCACCCCCTCCAACTGCAAGAGAAGAAGACTGGTTTGATGATCAGGAGGCACAGAGGGCTAATATACTATGAGCTGATAGAGAAATGGAAAAGGTCGAGAAAGAAAGGGTAATGGCGGAAAAAGTCAAGAAGCTTGAGAGAGTGGTGCGTAAGGCTCAGGGAGTTGATACCTATTTACTAGAATTAGAAGGGTTTAAATGATGGAGTCAATGAGACGCTGCCTGTCGGTTTTAAAATACCAGTCTTTGAAAAGTTCGATGGAACAGGGAATCCTTGTAGACATGTGAGGATGTGTATCGGAGCTTTCCAACCTATAGGTTAAGTACCACCATGATGGCCATCTTATTTCAGCAGACCTTAACTGGGGCTGCCTTGGCCTGGTATCTCATACTCGAATGGAGCAAAACTAGGGTCTGAGAAGAAGTGGTTAATTCATTTATAGCATAGCATGAGTACAACCAAGACTTGAATGTCATAGTTCAGGATTTGGAAACCACTAGGCAAGGGAGTAAGGAATCATTCGCTGAATACTTAAGTCAATGGAGGGAAAAGGTAGCCAAGATAGTGCAAAGGCCGTCTGAGAAAGAACAAATCCGGATGATAATGAAGAATCTTCAACCTGTCTACCAGGAAAAGATGAGGTTCCAGTCGATCAACACTTTCGCTAAAATCTTTGACGTGGGGATAAGGATAGAGGATGCAATCTAGGAATGGTAATTAAGAAAGAGGAGCAACCAAACAGGTACAGGAGGCCAAACTTCAGCTAAATGGAGGACATTCGAGGGTCACTCTGGCCCTACCGACATTAATGCACTGATTTCAACTCCTAATGTTACAAGAGAGGAAATTTGACATAACAAGAGGTCGACCTGGGATAGATAAGCCACAGAGGTGGTTCTCAGATTTGGGGGTATCACTATCAACCGCTCATGATAGGCTAATGGAAAAAGGACATCTTCGTCCGTTCGAACCTCGATCTTTACCAAACCCGCTTCCATCGAGCTTTTATAAGGATCTCTATTCCAAATTTTACCAAAAAAAAGGTCATGCTACGGATCGGTGCACAAGGTTGAGGCATGAAATTCAAGATCTCATTGATAAAAAGGTAATATCTGAGCCCCCTGTAAAAGTTCCTAACGTTACCAAAAATCTGCTATCGAATCATCATGCCGTGCCACCCCAATAGGGCCTTTATTTCTTAGGGTTAGTGGAGATGACCTTTGATCCATCCAGGCTAATCACTAAAGTTGGAACACCAAGGAAACCTTACCAACTGTTGAAAGATTTGATAATCTATACCCTGGGAAGTCAATCAGAGGTATGTAGGGAGGAAATAATGAAGCAAATAGCTGCGGCAGATGGGTGGGATCAAGAAACTAACTAAATTGATGGTCAAGATATAGATTAGGTGGAAGATGATTGTGGTACGAGAGTGATGAAGAAATAGAAATGGGGAAAGGAAGTTCAAAAGTTGCTTCAGAAATCGACAATTTGTGGGCAAGACAGGATGTCAGTTATCTAACCCAGTCGGGGGGACACTTTAAACCGCATGAGTTAGAGGAAGATCACCCGGGAAGAGAGTTAGACAAGGGAAAAGGAAAAATGAATGAAGAAGAGGAGGATGATCAAATTTTGAAGCAAATGAAGAAGACACAGGCCAACATCACTAACTAGGGTTTATTGATTGCTTCTAAACATCACAGGAAGGCAGTCCTGGATGCCTTGAATTAGTCTGATGTTTCTATTGACACAGCACCGGAGGACCTTGTGGAAATGATCGACAGAATTCTGACTCTGGCCATCACTTTTTCTTTAGATGATCGTTCCCCCAGAGGGCCCGTTCACAATAAGCCACTGTACGTTACTATTGAATGCTTGGGAAATACTATACCAACTTATCTCATAGACAACGGGTCTGCTCTAAACATAAGCCCATTCCGAATAGCCAAGTGAATGGGTCTGGATGAATCAACTTTCATACCATTTGAGCAGAAGGTAAGAGCGTATGACAACACCCAAAGGACAGTCATGGGTGAAAAGCGGGGGTATTTGTAAAATACAACTGTGCTAAAAGAAGAAAATACACTAATTTAGTTCACAACTCATTGTCATATCTGCACTTTGTATCACAATGCTAGTTTTTACACAATATGATTAATCTATGACAAGTTGTATTGTTTTAGCTATTATTTGTGTAGATTATTGTTTTGCTATGAGAAGAAATGAATAACAGGATAAAGGGAATGCTGGATTACAAATAAGAGAATTCAAAGCTGAAATACAGAGTTCGAGCGATCGAGGATGTTCAAGCGATCGATCTTTCGATCGATTGAGGACGGTTCAAGCGCTTGAGTAATCCAGAAGTTCAATCGATCGAGTGATGTTCGATCGATCGAACATGGCTTTTATTAGAACTTACGCGCACGTAGCAGAATAGTTGTAATCAACCCCAGCATTAGATTTTTGTATAAATACTCATTATGTTTACGTCCATATGGACGCCCACTTTAGTTTTCATCAATTTACATAGAGAGGAGAGAGTTTGTCCTTAATTTTTGTAGGTTTAAAGCTTTGGATATTGCTTTTGGGATTGATTTCTATAGTTTAATATAAGTTTCTTCATTCCAGGTTCTGTAATCTTAGTTTATTTACATTCTGCTTGCTTAATATCGTAGTTTAATCTGTTGGAATTGTTAGTTTTTGTAGTAGTAGTCTTAAATCACTTAGTTTCATAGTTTCCATGTTTAAATTACTACCAAACACGACCTTAATGAGTCTTCACGTTAAAAACACATCCGAGTCACTCCAGACCATATCTGAGTAGTCCCTAAGTTGGGAGATCATGATGAAACAGTGATCTCCACCCTCTGCCATGAAGTAGAATAATACCTGTGTTCGATCGATCGAAGTTAGGTCAATCGATCGGACCAGCAATACAGTCAAGCGATCGAAGACATTATGATCGATTGAGAGAAGATGATATTCGATCGATCGAAACCGCGTCGATCGATCAAACCTTTAGATTCTTGAGAACATTCTATGTAGTATTCCTAGACTTTTTGTTTTTAAGATTCGTTATCAAACTGTCCCCAAATGCTCAGTTTGTCAAAACAGTTTCTAAATTTTAAGCCTTAAGACATTTTTCTTCAATAACTTTTGCAAACCACTTTGAATGCTAACACCATTCAGAGTGCAAGACTTAACTATTGATTTAAACTGCTTTTTTATATTTCGAATTAACTGTGATGATATAGTCCCGGTCATGAAAGGGCTATGGATTCTTTATTTTAAGAGAAATACGGAATACTGTAGAAGATGTACTCCATTGAGCTTCAATGAAATTGCATGGTAGATGGTTAGGTCGCTGTGGATTCGTGTGATCCCAACGTTCCCCTTTTATTAAGAAAAACCGTTTTTAAGATATCGCTTTAGTTAATTAGTTAATCATTAGTTTGATTTAGTTGTTTTACATTTAGTAGTTGTTAATTGTGGAACTTTGTGTTTTGCACCTTACTTGAATATTGAATTTTCTTTTTCTTTTAGAGTTTAATCTAAGCATTTAGTTCTCAACCCTCCCTGTAGGATCAACCTGGTCTTAACCAGAATACTACTTGCACGTCTACCTACACTTGGGTATAGCACACAAGCGCACACAAAATCATTTTCGTGTCAAGTTTTTGGCACCGTTGCCGGGGAAGGCAACAAGCTAACGCTTAGATTACCTCAATCTATCTTTATCTCTTTCTATTTTCTTTTTCTTTTGATTCTTTAGATTAAAACCTCTTAGGATCTTTTCCCTTTCATGTCCGATAATTCCATTGAAGGAATTCTCAGAAATCCATTCCACTTATCTGATTCCTCTGATTCTATTAATCCCGTAGCTACACCCACAGATTCAATGGGTGACAACCAAAGCAAAAATGGGGATAATGTGATTGTACCAATTGAAGATTTGTTACGTCCTTTGTGCAATCTCAGGCAACTCGAACACGCAGCTACACATTCTTGTATTCTCATTCCACCCCATGCAGGCGAATTCCAATTTTGCAACGGGATGATTCAACTTATTCCAACCTTCCATGGAATGGAGAGTGAGAAGGCATATCTACGCGTCAAAGATTTCGAGGTTGTTTGTAAAACATTCTCACAGAATTGTCCTGTAGATGTGATGCGCCTAATGCTATTTCCCTTCACCCTGAAGGATAAAGCAAAAGCGTGGCTGCTCACCCTTAAGCCAAATTCAATCTTCACCTGGCATGCGATGAACACTGCATTTTTAAAGAAATTTTGTCCACCTCGCATGACCACTGAAATTAAACGGCAAATAAACTCCTACAAACAAAAGAGCAATGAAACGTTCACCCAAACTTGGTGTTTTGCGAAGAAATGGACCTGAGCTCATTGCTTCAAGGGTTAAATGGTGAAACGAAAAAACTGGTTGAAACCATGAGCTCAGGTCCATTTCTTCGCAAAACACCAAGGAGGCTGAAACCTACTGACAAGCGAGGGTATTTGTAAAATACAACCACGCTAAAAGAAGAAAATAGACTGAATTAGTTTACAATTCCCCTATTTATCTACAATTTGAATTACAATGCCAGTTTTTACACAATATGATTAATCTATGATGAGTGGTATTGTTTTAGTGGTTATTTGTGCAGATTACTGTTGCTGTGTGAAGAATTGAATAAGCAAGATAAAAGGAAGTGCCTGGTTTCAATGAAGACAATTCAAACATGAAAAGAGAATTTTGAGCGATCGAGGCTTCGATCGATCGAATGCAGTTCAAGCGCTCGAAGATCCCAGAAGTTCAATCGATCGAGATATGTTCGATCGATCGAACATAGCTTTTATCAGAAACAACGCGAACGCAGCAGAGAGGGAGATATAACCCTAGCTTTAGGTTTTGTATATATAGTTGTAATATATACGTCTTAAAGGAGACACACTTTCAGTTTTTATCAATTTCATATAGGGAGAAGAGAGTTTCTTTTTATTTTTGTAGGTTTTATCAAAGATTGGTATTGTTTGGCGTGATTTTTCGTAGTTTAATACAAGTTCATCTCTCCAGGTCACTTTGTATTTCTTTACTTATATTTTGCTCGTAGTTTATTATAGTTCAATCTATTAAACTAGTAGTTTTGCATGTTAGATAAGTTTACACCATTAGTTTTCATAGTTTTCATGTTTAAATCACAACCAAACGACACCTTAATGGATCTTTACGTTAAAAACACATCTGTGACACTCCAGACCATGTCTGAGTAGTCCCCAAGTTGGGAAATCGCGATAAAACTGTGATTTCAAGCCTCTGCCATGCATCAGAATAATTCATGTGTCCGATCGATCGAAGTTAGTTTGATCGATCGAGATAGAGATACAGTCAATCGATCGAAGACATTTAGATCGATCGAGAGATGAATATGTTCGATCGATCGAAAGCGCGTCGATCGATCGAAACCTCTGATTCTTGAGAACATTCAATATAGTATTCCTAGACTTTTTGTTTCACAGATTTGTTATCAAACTGTCCCCAAATGCTTAGTTTGTCAAAACAGTCTTTAAACTTAAAGCCTTAAAGCATTTTTCTTCAATATCTTTTGCAAACCACCCTCAATGCTAACACCACTGTAGGTGCGAGTCTTAACTATTGTTTTAAACCACTTTCATGTATTTCGATCTTAATTTGAATGATATAGTCCCGGTCATGAAAGGGCTATGGATTCTCTATCTTTAGAAAAATACGGAATACTGTAGAAGATGTACTCCAATGAGCTTTAACGCAATTGCATGGTAGATGGCTAGATCACTGTGGATTCGTGTAATCCCAACACTTCCCTTTTACTAAGAAAACCAGTTTTAAAATATCGCTCTAGTTAACTAGTTAGTCATTAGTTTAAAGTAATTTAGTTGCTTTTAATTTTAACAGTTGTTAATCGTAGAACTCTGTGTTCTACAGTTTCCTTAAGCATTAAATTTTCTTTTGTTTTAGAGTTTAATCTAGGTAATTAATTTTCAACCTTCCCTGTGGGATCGACCTGGACTTCCAGTACTATATTACTTGCACGATTACCTACACTTGGGTATAACACACAAGCGCACACAGAAAAATTCTCATGTCAAATTTTTGGCGCCGTTGCCGGGGAAGGCGATGAGTTAATACTTAGTTTACCTCAATCTATCTTTATCTATTTCTGTTTCCTTATTCTTTTCTTCTTTAGATTAAAACCTTTTAGGATCTTTTCCCGTTCATGTCCGAAAATTCCATCGAAGGAATTCTTGGAAATCCATTCTACTTAGCTGATTCTTCTAATTCTATTAATCCCATAGCCACACCTATTGATTCAATGGCCGATAATCAAAGTGAAAACGGTGATAATGTGGTTGTCCCAATCGACGATTCACTTTGTTCTTTGTGCGATCTCATGACACCTGAACTTGCTCCAACACCTTCTTGTATTCTCATTCCACCTCATGCTAGCGAATTTCAATTTCGCAACGGAATGATTCAACTCCTTCCTACATTCCATGGAATGGATAGCGAGAAGTCATATCTACATGTCAAGGACTTCGAGGATGTTTGTAAAATATTTTCACAAAATTGTCCTGTGGACGTGACACGCTTAATGCTATTTCCTTTCACCTTGAAGGATAAAGCAAAAGCATGGCTACTCACGTTGAAGCCGAATTCAATCTACACCTGGCATGCGATGAACACTGCATTTCTAAAGAAATTCTTTCCACCTCACATGACCACTGAGCTTAAACGACAAATTAACTCTTACAAACAAAAGAGCAATGAAACCTTCACCCAAACTTGGGAGCGTTTCAAGGATTTGCTTCTATCATGTCCACATCATGGGTATGAGAAATGGCGAACCATAAGCTACTTTTACAAAGGGTTAAATGGTGAAACTAAAAAGTTGGTTGAGACCATGAGTTCAGGACCATTTCTTCGCAAAAATATTGAAGAAGCTGAAGCTCACTTTAAGTGGCTATCTGAACATGCCCATGAATTGTCCAACTCTGAAGATATCCCATGCTCACAGATATCCTGTATAGAGGAGAAGAGTTTATACCAACTAAAAAGCGAAGATCACCTAATGAATAAATATGAGGAATTAGCTAAGAAAGTAGAAGGATTGGGGATGAAAGGGGAAGGTTCTAGGCAGGTTTTGCTTGAAGAACCATGCGGCACATGCAATATGTTGGGACATACCAATCAATATTATCCCAATGTGCCGTATTTTCAAGAACAACCCCCCATGAAAATAAATGCCATGCAAGGGTACAGGGGGGCGGGGAATTCCTATAATAACTATAATTCACAAAATAATAACAATAGATGGAATCACCCCGGGTTTGATTGGAAAAACAATGCTGGGACCCAAAATCAATACCAACAATAGCCCTATAACAACAAAAACCAATATCAAGGGCAATACAATAGGCAGCCCTAGCCATTCAATCAAAATAGACCTAATAACTATAACCAAGCTTAACCCTCTCACCAACAGTTGAACGTGTACATTCCCCCATACAAAAAGGCACAGGAGGAAGATCCTCTTTCTAACGTGAATCTAACGCAATAATTAATTCAAATGATGAGCAAAATGTCTGCGACGCTAGATAGGATGGATGCACGACAAGAGGGATTGGGTGGAACATTTTCTGCCCAACCACTTCAAAACCCTAGGGGATACAACAATTGTCCCACTAACCATGAACAAGCTAATGCCGTGACTACTCTGAGAAGCAGCAAGACTATAGGGCTAAATATGCCTCTCTCTACTCCCGAAGAGTATGAGGAGGACGAAGTGGTGAATAAAAACAAACCTTCTACTCAGGAAGAGGAACCATCCACTAATAATGAACCATTAGAAATAAACACTGAAGCTCCTAAACAAGTAGAGGAAGTTGAGAAAAAGCCCAGAAAGGAGCCCGTTGATGACGAAGTCCCTAAAAGCCCTTTCCCCGTGCCATATCCTCAGAGGCTCAGGAACCCCAAAAATGAGGCAAAGAATCAGGAGTTCTTGGAACTATTCAAACAAGTCAAAATTAATCTTCTACTCCTTAATGCAATCAAACAAGTGCCGGCCTATGCTAAGTATCTTAAAGACTTATGCACGGTCAAGAGGAGGCAAAGTGTGAAGAAACACGCTTATGTGGCTTGCCAAGCAAGTGAAATCATCCAAAATGAATTGCCTCCAAAACTCAAAGACCTCGGTACCCCAACTGTCTCGTGCCGAATTGGAAATCAAAGAATAGACAACGCCCTCCTTGATCTCGGAGCAAGCGTGAACCTGCTGCCATACTTAGTTATAAACAAGTAGGGTTGGGTGAACTCAAACCTACCCGAGTTGCGTTGGAACTGGCAGACAGGTCCGTCAAATACCCTAGAGGAATACTAGAGGACGTTCTAGTGCAAATAGACTCCTTTGTCTTCTCGGTTGATTTTGTAATTTTAGACACCAAACCTGTGTCCAATCCATGCTCACAAATCCCGGTGATTTTCGGACGTCCATTTCTCAACACCATAGATGCCACAATAAAAATAAGAAGTGGTATTATGACCATCATATTCGGGAATATGACTTTGAATGTAAAAATCTTCTCAAATCCCCAACCTGAAGAATACGAGGACGAAGAGGAGGTCAACTACGTCGAAACGGTCATTGAAGATGAGGTAGATTTCGTTGCTTATAAAGATCCTTTGGAGATAGTTGTTTCACAATTTGACACTATCTATCGACCTAAAGATTCCACTCCATTGGATTCTACTTTGAATCACACTTGCCTCATGATGGATACGCGAGAGGAGGATAGAGCTGAATGAATGTGGGTAACACCATATGAACCCCTACCTCCGAAAACAAAATTAGTTATGCCCTCCAATTTTCAGTTTCCCGGTCTGGAATTGAAGGAGCTTCCTGAAGAGCTTAAATATGCTTTCCTCGGGACTGAAAAAACTTATCCTGTTATAATTTCATCCACTCTCAGTCTGGAACAAGAGGGAAAATTAATCCAAATGCTAAAACAACATAAGGGAGCATTAGGATGGACCATTGCCGATCTCAAAGGCATAAATCCGTCCGTGTGCACTCATAAAATAAATTTGGAAGAAGACGCTAAACCTTCATGACAAATGCAAAGGCGTCTGAATCCCAACATGCAAGAAGTAGTTAAAAAGGAAGTATTAAAACTACTCGATGTTGGGATTATATATCCTATCTCTGACAGCCCCTGGGTCAGTCTGACTCAAGTGGTGCCTAAAAAGGCACGCATAACAGTTATTCCTAATAAAGATGGCGAATTAGTACCAACACGCGTCCCCACCGGATGGCGAATGTGTATTGATTATCAAAAACTGAATACCGTGACCCGAAAGGACCACTTTCCATTACCATTCATGAATCAAAAGCTAGAACAAGTGGCGGGTCATAAGTATTATTGCTTTTCGGACGGATACAGTGGTTATAACCAGATAGAAATTGCTCCTGAAGATCAGGAGAAATCAACTTTCACGTGTCCGTTCGGTACTTTTGCCTATAGACGTATGTCTTTCGGGTTATGCAATGCACCTGCTACGTTTCAGCGGTGCATGTTAAGTATCTTTAGCGATATGGTCGAACAAATACTTGAGGTCTTTATGGATGACTTTTCAGTGTTCGGCCATAGCTTTGAAATTTGCTTAGATAATCTAGAACGTGTGTTAGCACGATGCGAGGACAAACACATAGTATTAAACTGGGAAAAGTGTCACTTCATGGTGACCAAGGGAATTGTCCTTGGCCACATTATTTCTGATAAAAGTATCCGAGTCGATAAAGCAAAAATAGATATAATCTCAAACCTACCTGTCCCTCGTACAGTCAGAGACATCTGCTCTTTTCTGGGACATGCGGGATTTTATCGTTGCTTTATAAAAAATTTTAGTGCGATCTCCCAACCATTGTGTCAATTGTTAGTTAAAGACATGCCATTCGAATGGTCAAAAATCTGTCAAACATCTTTTGACGCACTAAAAGAACACCTTACCTCTGCACCGATAATACAGGCACCTGACTGGAGTTTGCCTTTTGAGTTAATGTACGATGCTAGCGATTATGCCATTGGCGCAGTTCTAGGATAGAGGAAGGATAATAAGCCTTACGTAATCTACTATGCTAGTCGAACACTTAACGAAGCTCAAATAAATTATATGACTACCGAAAAAGAACTACTGGCAATAGTCTTCGCTCTAGATAAGTTCAGGTCATATCTAATAGGGTCCCCAATTGTCTATTTTACAGACCACTCAGCCCTGAAGTACCTGTTATCCAAGAAGGATGCGAAGCAAAGGCTTATCCGTTGGATACTCCTACTCCAAGAATTCGATATCACAATCAAGGACAAAAAAGGAGTAGAGAATGTGGTCGCTGACCATTTATCTCGGTTAACATTTGTTGATAACACTGAACCCACACCAATAAAGGATGAATTCCCAGATGAGCAATTGATGGCTATTTCCAGTTTGCCTTGGTATGTGGATATAGTGAACTATCTGGTTACGGGAGAGACCCCTAGTCATTGGTCAAATCAGGACAAGAAATGATTCCTCTCATTCGCAAGTCATTTCTTTTTCGATGACCCTTACTTATTCAAGTATTGTGCTGATCAAGGCATCAGGCGTTGCGTCCCGAATGAGGATATAATTGTCATTTCAGCATACTGCCACTCTGAGGCTTGCAGAGGTCATTTTGCTTTGAAAAAGACCGCACAAAAAGTTCTACACAGTGGTTTCTACTGGCCCACTGTGTTTAAAGATGCCTACACTTTCTGCAAAGCATGCCAACGCTGTCAAAAGCTTGGTACAATTTCAAAAAGGAACTCCATGCCCTTAACTACCACTATCACAATTGAAATATTCGATTGCTGGGGCATAGACTTTATGGGCCCGTTTTCGAAATCTAACAAATGTCAATATATACTCCTAGCTATGGAATATGTATCAAAATGGGTAGAAGCGATACCGACAAGACGCAATGACCACAAAACAGTAATGTCCTTTCTTAAGGAACACATTCTGTCGCATTTCAGAACCCCAAAAGCACTAATAAGTGACCAAGATAAACACTTTTGTAATAGGCCTTTGGAGTCACTACTTAAGAAATATGCGGTCAAACACATGATCGCTCTAGCCTACCACCCGCAAACGAACGGACAAGCAGAGTTGGCTAACCGAGAAATCAAGCACATTCTCGAAAAGGCAGTTAGTTTCAACAGAAAGGATTGGGCATATAAATTGACCGATGCTCTTTGGGTGTACCGTACTGCCTACAAGACAAGTCTAGGAATGTCCCCATTTAGGCTAGTATACGGAAAATCATGTCACCAGCTCATCGAAATCGAGCATAAAGCATACTGGGCGACCCGCTCATTGAACTTCGAGCATAAAACATTTGAGCCGGGGCAAAAAAGTTTTGTTATATGATTCTCGCCTTCACCTTTTCCCTGGAAAACTCCGATCTAGGTGGACAGGACCCTTTATAGTCAAATTTGTCTTTCCACATGGGGCTGTCGAGTTATTCAATCCTAAGAACGACGAAAGTTTCAAGGTCAATGTCCAAAGGTTAAAACCGTTCTTAGAGGATTTCCAACCAAAGGTCGAGCACATCCAATTGGATGAGCTCGATTATTCCTCGACCTAAAACGCTCAAGTGCGTCTTCACCATGTTGTTGTATTCTTTCCTTCACTGCATTTTGCTTTGTTTTATTTCTTTTGTCTATCTATTTTTTAGAGTATGACCTCGATTCTAATCTGCTACTCCATTTTATCTATCTCCTACAGGCTGTTCAATATGAGAGATGATGATGTCCACTCAATTGGGTCATGGGCTGATTCAGAATATCCTAACCCCCCTTGGACTGCCGATGAGATAGCATTCTATTTTGCTCCTTATCAAGGGCCAGGGGCAGAAGATGTCGTTGACTTGACCGAAGGGTACATCCCATACAACCCTGCTCTCCTCCAGCTCAATCCTTTTGAGCACATGGAATTTCCTGAAGAGGAGGGAGAACCAGAGGGGTATGTTGTTTGGGAAGTTGATGATGCTCTGATGGAACAATGGGAGAATGATTCAATGTGGGAACCGTGGGAAGAAGAAGATTTATAGGATGTGGTGCCAGAACGCCATAATGCTGTATTCATTTATGTTGATTACTTCCTTGTCATCGAAGTGGTTCCCTACATTTTTGTGCACTTGAGTTATTTGTTGTTCCGGCTTCAATGCCCCCTACCTGCGAGTGCATATGGTGATATCATGCCAATAGTGAGATTATTTCTTGGTCACATTTCTTGTTTTGTTTATTCCTTTCCATTAGTTCTTTCACTTGTTTTGTTTAATTTCTTCCTTTCTTTTTGTTCTCTTTTGGTTTCCTTTGTCAGGGTTGTCACTATGAATCAAATGTTATAGCCGCTGTTCCTTCCGCATCAATTGTTCCATGGAGTTAGACCATACGCAAGGTCCCCGGGTACTCCGTCGCAAGAGGAAAGTCCGTTGCGAACTTGCAATTTGTTATCGCTGTCTCCATCCGGATCACCTCCTGCATGTGCAATCAATTCCTTGGAGAGTTCAGACTTGCTCGACGATGCCCTAGCTGCTTTCCGGCTGTTCTGGAAAAGGGAATCATCAAGTTTGGACTCCACATTCGAAGCTTTGGCGAAGAAAGAAGTTGTGGAAGAAGATATTTTCATGCTAGACGAGTAGTGCTTCACGTCAATTGTATTCTGTCATTTCATCTTTCTTTTATCAATTGAAGTGTAACCCTAGACAAAGTTTCATTAGTTGCAGTTTATTTTATTTGTTTTGCTGATAATAAGGTTTAAATACCATGTTGGGGGCAACAATGTTGCAATATGGATGTTATTCCTAAGTTTTATCCATAAAAAATTGCAATTTTCTATTATGATGATGACTTCTGGCTTACATATCCTGTTAAGAAACTATTTTTATCACTATCCTGTATGTCCAGAACAATGTTGGTTAGTTGGGGGTGTATAATTTCTCAATTCAGAGATATTGTAGAATTTTCAGGTTCGATCGATCGAACTACTTTCGATCCATCGATGTTGTCTCACCCTCGAGCGCTTTAACAGTGTTCAATCGATCGAAAGTTTGATCGATCGAACTTTCTCGATCGATCAAACTTTCTCGATCGATCGAGACTTGTATTTAAATGAGGCGTCTTCTATACACTTTATCAGTCTCTCTTTATCTCCCTCACTCTCAATCGATCAGAGACAGAGGAGGCTCGTGCAATTTTGGAACCCCCATATACAACCACATCAATTGAGGAGTGCCTGGACCCCTCTGATCACCATCATCTTCCTGCTCATCATCTCCTCCACGCGTATCTCGAGGTGAGGTCCTGATACACCTCCTCGTTGCTTTCTTTTCATTCAAATTGTTGTGGGGTGCCCCCCATGGGTTTTAAACCATTTAAATGTTATTTTTTGTTGGCTATTGTATATTTGCGATCGAACCCAGCATCTTTTCAATCGATCGAATTCATCTCGAGCGATCGAACCTGGGACTTTCCCAATCGATCGAACATTCTTCGATCGATCGAAGGGCAGCAGTTTCAGTTTCTTTTATGTTTTCCCTGTTTTCATGTATTTTCTATTTATTTCTTCCATTTCAGGGCTTTTACGATGAATCCTAACACAGGGTATCATAAGTCTAAGCTACTTGACCTCACTATACTAGACCCCATACCAGATTATGGGCTTAGAAATGAGGAGGAGCATGTATGGTTTACCAGATACTTTTAGTCTAGGAGAGTGATGATAGATCAACCCCTCGAGGCAGTTTGGCTGTCCGCCCCGTGGTTTCTCACACGTCTCCGTGCCATGCCTCGTTGGTTCACCATGTTGATGCAATCTAAGCGAATCAACATCACATGGGTACGAGAAGCATGTGCGAGTATGATTAAGGATCCTGTGGCTCCATTCAGTTACAGATCATTCTTTCGGGGTCGCGAGATTATTTTCAGCCCGGCTACCGTGGCCACATCTTTGGGTGTACCAGAGATGCCTGACCATTATTACCCACACATTCCTGGTACACCCGAGTCTCTGCCATCTATCATCATTCAGGAGATCACCAGCGGTGCAATTCAGATCTAGAATGGCATCTCCCAGATTAAGGACCGATTTCTGACCGAGCAGTACCACCTTCTCCACCTGGTGCTCGCCAATTATATATTGATGACATCTTACCATGAAAAGGTGGCGCCATGGTATGCTTAGGTCATGTATGCCATAGGGATGGGGTGGAGTGTCTGTCTCCCTCGACTATATATCAACTTTTTTGTCCAACCTACGTGGTACATTGCCGCCAAACGTCATTTGAAGGGCGTTTGGCCTATCCATAGGGTGATTGAGCAGGCTGGATTGATACCATTGGCCACCGACACTATTTCTCAGGCCTCGAGTCGATTTGGGCAGACAGCAGCACGCCGCTCAGATGCGCAGAAGAAGAGGAAACTGAAGGGGAAGGCGAAGGCAGGGGCAAAGAGGAAGAGGGGAGGAGGCACCGATACAGTGGGTGCAGCTTCTGGGATGCCCAAAGAGGTGGAGGAGCTAGATTCTGATGACGAGGTTGATCCTCGTATTGAGGTTGCACAGTTCGAGCTGAGACAGCGGTTTCAGGCTCCCGCCCAGGGAGAGTCTTCTTCATATGTGCCTCTCCCTACTGTTCATGAGTTACTATTAGAGGAGAGAGAGGCCCGGATCAGACTCGAGGGCAACATGGACCGCATGACGACTCTTCTTAAGGCTATACTGATTCAGATGGGGGTTGACCAGTCTTTACTTACACCACCACCACCCACTACTGGTCCTTCATCCTCAGCTCCTCAGGTTGATCGTTCTGCTCCATCTACATCGGCAGCACCATCTAGTCCTGATCCACCTCCTTCTGTACCACCGACTGATCCCTCTGCTCCATCCACATCGGCGACACCGCCTGCTACTGAGACACCACTTCCACCACCTCCAGTCGTGACTGATCCATTATTATCTACACTAGCTACTCCGACTGCGAGTGACCCGGCGACGACTAATACTGTTGTTGAGGGTGGAGATGGGGATGCTCCAGATGTGCTTATTGAGATCTTATCGGATGTCGCCGATGAAGTATAGATTCAGTGTTTGTGGCGTTAGGTTGTTTTGTTGGTTGTGACTGTATTCTCTTTTCTCATATTTTTTCTTGTGGTGTGGTTAGTTTGGATATGTTAGATTTTTTTTTGTTTTTATGGATTTTATAATCACTGCTCTGTCACTTTCATTGTATTATTATTCCAGTGATTAGTTCTGTTTATGTATGGATCCTATGCTCTATTTTTCTTATTCTATTTGATCTTTCTGCTTGGAGTTTGTATTCTTTTTATACAGATTGTTACGCTTGCGGTTTTTACTATGCTTTGGCAGGTGATATCTCTCTATCTATATTTGAAAATTATCTTCTGAAGACATCGCAATTTTTAGTTGGGGGTCGCATGTAGATAGATAGTCACCTGCACATGTCTATACTTAGCAATTTGAATGCATTTATTGCACATTTCATACAATCTCGGTTGAATATGGAAAATTTTAAACAAATTTTAAAATAAAATTGGAAATCTTTGAAATTATAAACTTTATTGGTAGAACGACTTGCAATACTCACTTCTGTTTAGCTGTTACCAAACAATGACACATTCACAATAATCTCATCTTTTTATGAATTAAATTCATGTGTTTTTCTAATTCGCTAGGATGATTGCATGTGTTAACCATTCTTGTATCTAAACTCCTTATGCACATGTTAATAGCTATGTAGAAAACCTAAAATAAGAGTTAAGATGACTTTTGTACTCTAAGGAGGTATAGTGGAAACTAGTTACCCTTAGTGAGCTGTTGAATCCAATCTTCAATTCTAAGGGAATTACCACATTAAATTCGAATCGTTTTTCTTTAATACATGTATTAAATTTCGTTGAAGAGTCTCTAATTCTTTATTTTGGCTGTTTATTAGAGGAGAACGTTCAGGATTTACTAACTAAAGTCAATGAACACTGAAGTGCTAAAATTAAGAAGTTGAGAAAATGATTTAAGCCATCGTTATTTGCTCTTTACCTTTCCATACACCTGTATCAACATTCCAGAATATGCATTGTTCGCAACCCCACACCTAGTAAATACTGCCAAATCTATTATGAAATCTTAAATCCCTAATCTTATACTTTGACCTCAATACACCCCATTGCACATCCAATGAGATTAAATTGTTGAAGTATGTTATGGGGAGGGAGTAGTTGTGGGAGGGGCTGCATAATAAAAAAAAAAACATCTATGAGAATAGAGGATGGTCAGAATGAAGTGAAGAAGAAATTACTACACTCAATCAAATGCTAAAGATGTGCAAATTCTTACCCTTATCCGTTCTGTCCTACTATATAAAATTAGACCGAAAAGTCAAAGCCTTAATGATTCTTAACAATTTAGTTTAAACACGAACGTGTAATTTGAGTTATCCACGGTATTTTGCTCCTCTAGTAAGTAGTATTCCTTTCTTGAGACTTTGCACTGTAAATGTTCGTCCTTCATTGAGTCAGGCGTGGAAGCATTAGTAACTAAAACATTACTCATATCAAAGCTTTCACACAATGAGCGATCATTATTAAACAAGTTTCTGAGAGATGTTCATTTTCGAGTGTAAACCCATATCAGAATTGAGTTGAAACTACAAGCTCTGAAGGTGTAATAGTCGAAACAACTCTAAAATAAGGTTTACTGTATAGCTATTAATTTCACACACGCACGGATACATGGATGTGATGCATATGTTATTCTTTCTTGGTGACATGAGGCGCATGTGTTTATTTCATGGTTTGAATGAGGATGATATGTTTTGTGGAGTTAAGTGTACAGTTGTTTCGGAGGGAGTATTAACAAGTTATTCTATATCCTTTTTGAGCTTAAAAGTGGAGAATTTTGTGGGTATATTCACTGCAAACACTCACGAGACAACACTCGTCCACTAGGGGGAACCTAGGGGTTTAACGGCTTGTTGCATTTGCTAAATACAACCGCGATTCTTGCGAAAGTGAGTTAGGTAGTTTCTTTTTATTTAGATTAGTTTTCTTTAGTTTTAATTTGTTTTATTTTAATCATTGTAGTATTAGTTTAGCTTGTCTTATTTTCGCTTTATTGCTAGGGACTAGCAAATCGCTAGTTGGGGGTTGTGACAAGCGGGGGTATTTGTAAAATACAATCGTGCTAGAAGAAGAAAATACACTGAATATGTTTACAATTCCCCTATTTATCTGCAATTTGAATTACAATGCCAGTTTTTTCACAATATGATTAATCTATGATAAGTGGTATTGGTTAGTGGTTATTTGTGCAGATTACTGTTGCTGTGTGAAGAATTGAATAAGGAAGATAAAGGAAGTGCTTGGTTTCAATGAAGACAATTCAAACATGAAAAGAAGCTTTCGAGCGATCGAAGAGGTTTCGAGCGATCGAGGCTTCGATCAATCGAATGTAGTTCAAGCGGTCGAAGATCCCAGAAGTTCAGTCGATCGAGATATGTTCGATCGATCGAACGTGGCTTTTATCAGAAACAACGCACACGCAGCAGAGAGGGAGATATAACCCTAACTTTAGGTTTTGTATATATAGTTGTAATATATACGTCTTAAAGGAGGCACACTTTCAGTTTTTATCAATTTCATATAGGGAGAAGAGAGTTTCTTTTTATTTTTGTAGGTTTTATCAAAGATTGGTATTGTTTGGCATGATTTTTCGTAGTTTAATACAAGTTCATCTCTCCATGTCACTTCGTATTGCTTTACTTATATTTTGCTCGTAGTTTATTATAGTTCAATCTGTTAAACTAGTAGTTTTGCATGTTAGATAAGTTTACACCGTTAGTTTTCATAGTTTTCATGTTTAAATCACAACCAAACGACACCTTAATGGATCTTTACGTTAAAAACACATATGTGACAGTCCAGACCATGTCTGAGTAGTCCCCAGGTTGGGAAATCGTGATGAAACTATGATTTCAAGCCTCTGCCATGCATCATAATAATTCCTGTGTTCGATGGATCGAAGTTAGTTCGATCGATCGAGACAGAGACAGAGTCAATCGATCGAAGACATTTCGATCGATCAAGAGATGAAGATGTTCAATCGATCGAAAGCGCGTCGATCGATCGAAACCTCTAATTCTTGAGAACATTCAATACAGTATTCCTAGACTTTCTGTTTCACAGATTTGTTACCAAACTATCACCAAATGCTCAGTTTGTCAAAACAGTCTTTAAACTTAAAGCCTTAAAGCATTTTTCTTCAATATCTTTTGCAAACCACCCTCAATGCTAACACCACTGTAGGTGCGAGTCTTAACTATTGTTTTAAACCGCTTTCATGTATTTCGAACTTAATTTGGATGATATAGTCCCGGTCATGAAAGGGCTATGGATTCTCTATCTTTAGAAAAATATGGAATACTGTAGAAGATGTACTCCAATGAGCTTTAACGCAATTGCATGGTAGATGGCTAGATCACTGTGGATTCATGTAATCCCAACACTTCCCTTTTACTAAGAAAATAAGTTTTAAAATATCGCTCTAGTTAACTAGTTAGTCATCAGTTTAAAGTAATTTAGTTGCTTTTAATTTTAATAGTTGTTAATCGTAGAACTCTGTGTTCTACAGTTTCCTTAAGCATTAAATTTTCTTTTTTCTTTATAGAGTTTAATCTAGGTAATTAATTTTTAACCTTCCCTGTGGGATCGACCTGGACTTCCTGCACTATATTACTTGAACGATTACCTACACTTGGGTATAGCACACAAGCGCACACAGAAAAATTCCCGTGTTACCCACTTCGAGTGGTTAGCTGAACACGCTCATGAATGGTCAAATTCTGATGACTTTCCACGTGCACAAATATCAGGTGTAGAGGAGAAAAGTATCTATCAGCTAAAAAGTGAAGATCACCTAATGACCAAATACGAGGAACTAGCAAAGAATGTAGAGGAGTTAGGGATGAAAGGAGAGAGTTCTAGACAGGTTTTACCTGAAGAACCATGCGGCACATGAAATATGCTGGGACACACCACTCAATAATGTCCCAATGTGCCGTACTTTCAAGAACAAGCTCCAATGGAGATGAACGCCATGCAAGGGTATAGAGGGCCGAGTAATTCCTATAATAACAATAATTTTCAAAATAATAACAATCAATGGAATCACCCCGGTTTTGATTGGAAAAATGATGCTGGGACACAAAATCAATATCAACAACCACCCTACAACAACAATAACCAATATCAAAGGCAATGCAATCGACAGTCCCAGCCATTCAATAAAAATAGATCAAGTAACAACAACCAAGCTCAACCCTCTAATACTCAATAGTCAAATGTGTATGTGCCACCACACAAAAAGGTGCAAGAAGAAGATCCACTATCTAATGTAAATTTAACACAACAATTAATTCAAATGATGAGTCAACGTTAGAGAGAATGGATGTACGACAAGAGGGATCTGGTGGAACGTTTCCTGCCCAACAACTTTAAAACCCTAAGGGATACAACAATGGTCCCAATAATCAAGAACATGCTAAAGCCATGAGTACTCTGAGAAGCGGCAAGATTATAGGGCACAACATGCCTCTTTCTACTCCTAAAGAGCATGAGGAGGACGAAGTGGTAAACAAGAACGAACCTTCTACCTAGGAAGAGGAGCCATCCACCAATAACGAACCATTAAAATTAAATAATGATGCTCCTAAAGAAGTAGAGGAATTTAAGAGAAGGCCAGGAAAGGAATCCGTAAATGACGAATTACCAAAATGCCCTTCCCCACGCCTTATCCTCAAAGGCTTAAGAAACCCAAAAATGAGATAAAGAATCAGGAGTTCTTGGTACTGTTTAAACAAGTCAAAATAAACCTTCCACTCCTTGATGGAATCAAACAAGTGCCGGCCTATGCAAAGTATCTCAAAGACTTATGCACAGTCAAGAGGAGGCAAAGTGTGAAGAAAAACACTTATGTTGCTTACCAAGCAAGCACAATCATCCAAAATGAATTGCCTCCCAAACTCAAAGACCCCAGTAATCCAACTGTCTCATGCCAGATTGGGAATCGAAGGATAGACAATGCACTCCTTGATCTAGGAGCAAGCGTAAACTTGCTGCCATACTCAGTTTATAAACAATTAGGGTTAGGTGAACTCAAACCTACCCGAGTTGCACTACAACTGGTAGATAGGTCGGTCAAATACCCTAGAGGAATACTGGAGGACGTTCTCATATAGATAGACTCCTTTATCTTCTAGTTGATTTTGTAATTCTAGACACTGAACCTGTGTCTAACCCTTATGCACAAATCCCGATGATATTTGGACGTCCGTTCCTCAACACAATCGATACCACGATAAAAATAAGAAGTGGTATAATGACCATCGTATTTGGAAACATGACTTTAAATGTCAAAATCTTTTCAAATACCCGACCTGAAGAATACGAAGATGAGGAAGAAGTTAATTACATCGACACGGTCATTGAAGATGAGGCTGATTTGGTCGATTACAAGGATCCTTTCGAGGTAGTGGTGTCACAATTTGATGCTGTCTACCAACCTTAAAAACTGTACTCCATTGGACACCGACCTAAACCTAACTTGCCTCATGATGGAAACGAAAGAGGAGGATAGAGCTGAATGCATGTGGATAGCACCATATGAACCACTGCCTCCCAACACAAAAATGGTTATTCCCTCCAACTTTTAGTTTCCTGATTTGGAATTAGAGCTTCCATAAGAGCTTAAATACGCTTTCCTAGGGACTGAAAAGACTTACCTTGTTATCATATCATCAACTCTAAGTCTAGATCAAGAGGGCAAACTAATTCTAATGTTGAAACAACACAAGGGAGCATTGGGATGGACTATTGCCGATCTCAAAGGCATAAGTCCATCTGTCTGCACCCATAAAATATATTTGGAGGAAGACGCTAAACCTTCGCGATAAATGCAAAGGCGTCTGAATCCCAACATGCAAGAAGTAGTCAAAATGGAAGTTTTAAAACTACTTAATGTAGGGATCATATATCCTATTTCTAGCAGCCCTTGGGTTAGCCTAACCCAAGTGGTACCCAAAAAGGTAGGCATAACGGTTATTCCTAATAAAGATGGTAAATTAGTACCAACACGCGTCCCCACAGGATGGCGGATGTGTATTGATTATCAAAAACTGAATACCATGACCTGAAATGACCACTTTCCTTTACCATTCATGGATCAAATGCTAGAACGAGTGGCAAGTCATAAGTACTATTACTTTTTGGATGGATACACTGGGTATAACCAAATTGAAACAACTCCTGAAGATCAAGAGAAAACAACTTTCATGTGTCCGTTCGATATTTTGCTTACCATCGTATGCCATTCGGTTTATGCAATGCACCTGCTATGTTTCAGCGGTGCATGTTAAGTATATTCAGTGATATGGTCAAACAAATACTTGAAGTCTTTATGGACGATTTTTCGGTGTTAGGCCATAGTTTTGAAAATTATTTAGACAATCTTGAACGTGTGTTAGCAAGATGTGAGGGCAAACACCTAGTACTAAACTGGGAAAAGTGTCACTTCATGGTGACCAAGGGAATCGTCATCGGCCACATTATTTCTGATAAAGGTATCCAAGTAGATAAAGCAAAAAATTAACATAATCTCGAACCTACCTGTCCCTCGTACAGTCAAAGACATCCGATCTTTTCTGGGACATGCGGGATTCTATCGTCGCTTTATCCAAAATTTTAGTGCAATCTCCCGACCACTGTGTCAACTGTTAGCTAAAGACGCACCATTCGAGTGGTTAGAAAACTGTCAAACATCTTTTGACGAATTAAAAGAACACATTACCTCTACCCCAATAATACTGGCACCCGACTGGGCTTTGCAATTCGAATTAATGTGCGATGCTAGTGACTAAGCCATTGGTGCAGTTCTAGGATAGAGGAAGGATAATAAGCCTTATGTAATCTACTACGCCAGTCGAATACTTAACGAAGATCAAATAAATTATACAACTACCGAAAAAGAGCTACTGGCTATAGTCTTCACTCTGGATAAATTTAGGTTGCATCTGATAGAGTCCTCAATCGTCTGTTTTATAGACCACTCGGCCCTCAAATACCTGCTATCTAAAAAGGACACGAAACAAAGGCTTATCCGTTAGATACTCCTACTCCAATGATAAAAAAGGAGTAGAGAATGTGGTTACTAACCATTTATCTCGGTTAACGTTTGTTGACAACACTGAACTAATACCAATTAAAGACTAATTCCTAAATAAGCAACCGATGACTATCTTGGGTTTGCCCTGGTATGCGGATATAGTAAATTACATAGTTACGGGAGAGACCCCAAGTCATTGGTCAAATCAAGATAAGAAATGGTTCCTCTCCTTTGCACGTCACTTCTTTTTTGATGACACGTACTTGTTCAAATACTGCACTGATCAGGTCATCCGATGTTGCGTTTGGAATGAGGACATAACCGTAATTCTGGCTTCATATCATTCGGAAGCCTATAGTGGCCATTTTGCTTCACAGAAGACCACATAGAATATCTTATATAGCGGATTCTATTGGCCAACAATATTTAAGGATGCCTATTCTTTTTGTAGATCGTGCCAACGCTGTCAAAAGCTTGGTACAATTTCAAAACAAAATTCTATGCCCCTGACTCCCATAATCACAATTAAAATTTTTTATTGTTGGGGCATAGATTTCATGAGCCCATTCCCAAAGTCAAATAACTATGAATATATACTCCTAGCTGTGGAGTATGCATCAAAATGGGTAGAACCGATACCGACGAGACGCAATGACCACAAAACAGTAATGTCATTTCTTAAGGAACACATTTTGTCGCGTTTCGAAACACCAAGGGCACTAATAAGTGACCAAGGTAAGCATTTTTGCAATAGGCCCTTAGAGTCACTCCTAAAGAAATATGGGGTTAATCATAAGATTGCTCTAGCCTACAACCACAAACTAACGGGCAGGCAGGGTTGGCTAACCGAAAAATGAAGCATATTCTCGAAAAGATGGTTAGTGTCAATAGGAAGGACTGGGTGTGTTAATTGACCGATGCTCTATGGACGTACCATACCACATATAAAACAAACTTGGGGATGTCCCCGTATAAGCTAGTGTACGGAAAGGTTTGTCACCTCCCTGTGGAGATTGAGCATAAAGCTTATTAGGCAACACGTTCATTAAATTTCGATATTAAAGAGGGAGGCTTGTTAAGGAAATTTCAACTCGCAGAGGTTGAGGAAATTCGTAGAGATGCGTATGACTCTGAAAAATTGCATAAGGAAAGGATAAAGGCTCGCCACGATAGAACAATCTTTCATAAATCATTTGAGTAGGGGCAGAAAGTCTTGCAGTATGACTCTTACCTTCACCTTTTCCCCGAAAAGCTCCGATCCCCGTGGACAGTCCCTTTCATTGTTAAATCTATCTTTCTACATGGGGCCGTTGAGCTCATAAATCCAAAGAACGATGAAATCTTCAAGGTCAATGGCCAACGATTAAAGTCGTTCTTTGCGAATTTCCAAAAGGAGGTTGAGCACATCCAGCTGGATGAGCCCAAGTATTCTTCTACTTAAAACACCAAAGTGCGTTCGCAAACTGTTGTTGCATTCTTTACATTGGCTGCATTTTTGTTTCTTTTCATTTATTTCTGCTTTATCTTTTCTGTTGGAGTGTGACTTTGCGTTTAATCTGCTATTCTATTCTATCTCTCCCCTGCAGGCTATTAAAATGAGAGATGACGACGTCCATTCAATTGGGTTATGGGATAATTCAGAATACCAGAACCCTCCCTGGACTGCCGAGGAGATTGCATTTTTCCTTTCTCCTTATCAAGGGCCTGGGGCGGATAATGTAATTGACCTGACCCAAGGGTATATTCCTTACAATCTTACCCTCCTCAACATTAATCCGTTTGAGCATATGGACCTTCCGAAAGAGGAAGGTGAACCGGAGGGGTATTTAGTCGGGAAAATTGATGATGCCCTCTTGGAACAGTGGGAGAACGATTCGATGTGGGAACAATGGGTTGAAGAAGATTTACAGGATATGGTGCCTGAATGCCATAATGCTGTCTTCACATATATGGATGACTTCATCATCATCGAGTCGATTCCGTATATTTATGTGCACATGAGCTACTTGCTGTTCAGGCTTCAATGCCCCTTACCTACAAGTGCACATGGTTCTTTTATGCCAATAGTGAGGTTAAAATTTTGTCACATCTCATTTTCTTTTCGTCTTTCTTTTGTTTGTTCCTTTCCTTGTGAGTTCTTTTGTTGTCATAATCTCCAGGATTATCACTATGTTTCACAACGGTCTACCAGTATTCCTTTCACATTTATTGTTTCATGGACCTCCCGTAGGATCCCCTGGTACTCCGCCGCACGAGGAAAGCCAATTGAGGAGCTGCACTCCTCTATCCATGTCTCCATCCGAATTACCTCTAGCATGTGCATTCATCTCTATGGAGATTCCAGACATGCTAGACGACACCCTTGCCACTTTCAGACTATTCTTGGAACGGGAATTGTCGAGTTTGGACTCCTACTTTGAAGATTTGGCGGAGGATGAAGCAGTTATGGAGGATAAAATTTTCATGCTCGAAGATTAGTGACCCACTTCAGTTGTGTTTTATCATGTGATTCATCTTTTCTCAATTGAAGTGTAATGTTGGACAAAGAATTGTTACTTTTGTTTTTAAATTCTAGTTTTTCTATGTAATAAGGTCTTAATTGCCAATTTGGGGATTATGATTTGCAAAATGGATGCTATTAAACAAACTTATATTTATAAAATTTGCAACTTCTTACTATGTTGATGGTGAATTCTGGCTTACATGTCTGCTTTTGCACTACTCTCAGTCCATTCTTGTAAGTCCAGAACATTTTTTGCTAGTTGGGGGTGTTTAGGTATTCTATTAAAGAATTTTTGAAAATATGGGATTCTATCGATCGAACTACTTTCGATCGATCTAAGTCTTGGAATCCTCAAGCGCTTGAACTGTATTCAATCGATTGACCATTCGATCGATCGAACTATCTCAACCGATCGAGACTTGCATTTAAACGAGGCGTCCCCAACACTTTTCTTCAGTTTCTCTCTCTCACTCACATTCTCGAGCGATCAGAGATAGAGAGGAGACTCGGGCAATTTTTCCTTCCCTCATCACACACTTCATTTGAGGTGGCCCTGATCATCTCCAATCATCATCAGCATCACCCTCACCTCTTCTCTGAGCTATACCTGAGGTAAGGTTCCGAGAACTCCCCATCTCCATTTTCATTCGAAAACATGAAGGGGTGCCCCCCATATTAGTCCTAAGACAAAATTATATTCATTTTAATCCCATATTTCTTGTTTTCTTTCAATTTCTGCATTTTGTTTCTATCCTTGCTGATTTTCTGTGCTCGATCGATCGAGCTAGGCTCAAGCAATCGAAGGTGACCCTTGTACAATCGATCGAGAAAAGTTCGATCAATCGAACTGATGCAGGGCAGATTCTTCTTTTGTTCATTTGTTTTCATTTTCATTATTCTTTTTGTTTTCTATTTTAGGGAGTTCAAGATGAATCCTATCACGGGTTATCACAAGGAAAAACCCTTTGATCTCATAATCCCTGACTCGGTCCCACAGCATGGCTTCTGGAATACCCCAGATAGGCAGTGGTTCACACGATACTTCTGATCTAAGAAGCTTATGATCGAGCGTCCTCTCAAGACAGCATGGCTCTCCACCCCCTGGTACTTATCCAGGATACGGGCTATGCTGCACTGGGATGATTTACTCTCTCAGTCTAAGAGAGTTAAATTTTCTTGGATCCGGGAGGCCTGCGCAACGATGATCCGAGATCCGGTCGCCCTGTTCACGTATTGTTCTTTCTTCCGCAGCCAGGAGTTTCTTTGCAGTCCAGCCACTGTCACAGCCGCTATCGAGGTACCTGAGGTACCGGGTTATGTATGTCCATACCGCCTAGATTCACCTAAGACATCACCGACCACTATCATCAGGGAGATCACTGGGGGTGCCGTTCTACAGTCGAACGGCTCTTCATTGATCGAGGACCACGATCTTACCGACAATTATCACATACTTCACCTAGCCCTCAATAACTGCCTTTTGGTGACCTCTTACCAGGAGAAGATAGTAGCCTGGTATGCACATGTTTTATATGCAGTAGGGATGGGGCTGCTTGTTTGTTTGCCTCGTCTCTATATCGATTTCATGATCCACTCCACTCGTTATGTCATCGCCAAGAAGCACCTAATAGGTACTTGGGCGATCCATTGGGTCATTGCTTATACAGGTCTTCCTCAGCTGCCCACTGACAAGGTGCGGACTTCCTCTAGCCGATTTGGAGAGATGGCCTCCAGCCCCTCGGATGCTCAGAAAAGGAAGAGAAATGGGAAAGGAAAGGCAAAGGTTGGAGCGAAGAGGAGGAGAGGTGGAGGTACCGACACTGAGGGTGCAGCTTCTGGGATGCCTTCCGTGGCTGAGGAGCCTGATTCCGACAATGAGAGAGATCCTATTGAGGAGGTTGAGAGGTTCAAGTTGAGACAGAGATCTCAGGCTCCTACCCAGGGAGATTCTTCTTTCGTGTTTCTCCAGACTCTCCACACACTCTTTATCGAGGAGACGGAGGCCCGGATAAGGCTCGAGGGCAAGGTTGACCACCTGGCCACTCAGCTTGATACATTACTAGTTCAGTTGTGGGTCGCTTAGTCATTACATACACCTCACCACCCCTCGATTGCACCACTCACATCTGACCCATCATCTTTTGCTCCACCCCCGCCTATTGATCCTTTTGCCCCATCATCATCATCATCATCTGCACCACCTCCGGTCATGGCTGACCCATCACTGACTTCCTCAGCTACCCCAATTGTGAGTGACCTGGCGACGGCTACCACTGTTGCTGAGGGTGGAGATGCGGTGTCACACTCCGATTTTTGGACAACCAAATATTCAATCCAGAGCATGTATCCAGACTAATATTCAATTTCTTAAACACCGAGAGTGACACCCTCACACATGCTAATAGATAATTATTAAAAAACAGCATTTTATACTCATTAAATAAGGACATGTGATTTTGTGTTAAAAAAAAACTCTTTATTATTAAACTTGAATTCCCAAACATTCATTTTCATTATAAAAGAAATTAAACTCCATTCCACATATTATATCCTTTCGATTTACAAAAGAAATTTTATGTTCATTCAATAAAACCCTCTTTACAGAGTTCAGCGGAAAGAGAATAAATAAGCATAAAATCTATTCATCCATAGGTTAGAGCAACTACAACGTTCCCAATACCCAGTATATAATCCTTATTACAATTATACACTTGTGGCCCACACTAATAATAAACAACACTGCGACAATCTCTTCACCCAAACAGAAGCTCCAAAGAAAATCTCCAAATGCTAAACCTGCACATACATTCGACTACGTTTCATATAGAAACGTCCCGAATGCATTACGCACCCGAGTCAGTATATAAAATACTGGTATGAGTTAACAAAAAAATATAAAATGAGTCTTAGGGAACAACGGTGTCCCATAGACTCCCAAAAGTACTCACAAAGAAAAACATAACCACCTCATATCATACAATATCGTTGCACAGAAAATAAACAATGTCATCACACATAATTCATGTCTGGTTAGAACAGTAGTTCCACGCACATTCAGGACAGAACGGTAGTTTCCTTCAATGTGGTAGTAGTGGTTCCCAACCCGAATAATACCAATTGAATACTTACCCATCGAATAACTATGGTGAGCCAGCCCTGCATAAAAGTTAGTAGGCCCACCATCCTGTAAAATATAATTATCACAATTCTAAATATACGCACAATTACTTTCTGAATTAATGTCCGTTACAATTTAAGAGTCTGTCATACTACCATCAAACCCATAGTTCAATAACAGAATAAATTCATAAAATACTCGCATCAAAATCCTCCAAACATAATCCAAAACTTAACACACAGTCTATGGTTATCACATTCACGCTCACACACAACAATTACAACACGAAAAATTATTAGAAAAGTCGATTACTAAGCATTCACAACTTTCTACGATACTACTGCAGCAAGAGGTAATTAATTATTCAAACTTCTACACGTAAGAATAAAACACCATAAATTATTTTCTTTTATTACACCTTATGTTGACCACCTCGGGCACCCATCCATGGTCCAGCCTACACATATATCCCATGTGTCTCCTAATGTAATACTAACTCCCACTCCGGTCCCAACTCCCATGGGGTATCACTGAGATTTGAGTATACACCGAAAGGCTAGTCCTTACGTTCTTGACGTCAATAAACAATGTCTAAATACACATGAAATAGACCAACAAGCCGGGCATATGGCTTAAAAATGAAGAGACGGGTCATCCACATAGTCGCCGTCTAATCACACAAGGACGGGTCATCCATGAAGTCGCCGCCTAAATCATAAAGAACAGTGGTGAACTCTAAGGACTTTTCTAACGTTCATACATCAACATTTTTCACAAAACTCATTTTTTAAGAGATTCATGTATCTCAAATAAAATATTCGTTAAAATTATATTAACAACTACATGTTCACACAGATTCATAACTCACACAAAATCACACAGTCACAATGTCACAAAGCTCAACTATACATGAGAACTCATATCTCTCTAAGTACGAACAAATTAATTCATATTAACGAGCACGAAATCACACAAAAATATGATGTAGCAAATACGCTTATTTTAACTTTCATAAAACTGCTACTGTAATATGCATTTTCTGCCCAAACGGTGCAAAATTGGGAAAAACAATATTAGACGAAAGTCGTCCAAAATTGTGTTTCCTAAAGGCTTTCGCGAACAGAATCACGAAAACTATAATGTATGATTTATTATGAGTTTTCTACTCAAATCGGATCCATGAAAACCTCAAACCCGAAAATTGAATAATTGCTCAAATGTATATTCAAGACTCATCTATATATCTCAAATCACAACTTCAATCATTATAAAAGAAAACTAAATCTCATAAATTCATAACCATACTAATTCAATATTCTATCCATTTAAATTTCAATCAAATGAGATTGAAAGAAAATCACAAGTTAACTCACCAATTTAGGGCTTCAAGGTTGATGACGATTACACAAACCAAAGGTTGAAGTTCCTCTTTTGTTCTCTTATTCTCTTCTTCTTCTTCTTCTTCTCTCTCTCTTGACTGCTCTATCTCTCTCTCTCTCACACACACACGCACACACACACACACAAACGTCTGTTCTCTCTTCTTCTCTCTTTTCTCCTCTTCCCTTAATTTTTTTTTAATATGGGGGCTAGGGTTTCCATATATGTATATGTATACTACATACACAACACATGTCAATAAAATACACACAAATATATAAATCCCGTTTTTTGTCTAAGGGTCTCACAAAAAGGCTTTATATGGGCCCGAAAATGCATTCTAAAGTGACAAATGATTAGCCCAATGGATACCCATGACCCCGGGCACTAAATTTCTATGTTAAGCGCACTACTTAACTTACTAACGACCCGTACACACTACTTCAACATTTTTTTTAGGTGTCACTAAGATACATACACATAGTTAATGTCTAATACTTCAAAATAATAATATAAAAATTACTAAAAGGACGTAGAAAATTTGGGTTGTTACATTCTACCCTCCTTAAAAAAATTTCGTCCCAAAATTTGTAGCAACGGTAAATACACAAGTCAGTCATAAATAAAGTTAAGCACGCAATTTCATACAACTATGTAATGCATTTGACTTTCAACTATACAAGACCAAGTACGTCGAGCGACTAATCCAAACAAGGAAATTTGGGTTGTTACATGCGGATGCTCCTAAAAGCACGTAGAAAATTTGGGTTGTTACATGCGAATGCTCCTGCTGCGCCCATAGAGATTCTATCAGATGTGGCTGATGAGTAGTTATTATGCTAGTTGGGAGTTTGAGAGATCTTGTTGTATTTATTTTATTTCTGTTTTCTCTATGCTCTCTTAGTACTCTTTTGATTTTGTGGATATATTGTGAATTTTTGGACATTTTGGATGTTATAATCAAGCATGAATTACTGCGGCTAATTCAAGAACATGGGTCGAATAATTAATCTCATGTGTCTTCAACTGTCTAGATGCATAAGCAACCACTTTACCCCCTTGCATCAACACGCATCCCAACCCTTTGTGTGAAGCATCACTATAGATCACAAATCCCTCGGTTCCGGATGGTATTGTCAAAATAGGTGCTCTCGTCAACCGTGACTTCAATTCTTGAAAACTGTCCTCGCATTCTTGACTCCATTCAAATGTAACTCCCTTCCTCATTAACTTTGTCATAGGCAATGAAATCTTCGAGAAATTTTCAATAAAACGGCGGTAGTATCCCGCTAATCCCAAGAAACTTCGAATTTCGGATACGGAAGTCGGTCTTTGCCAATTTGATACAGCTTCTATTTTGTGAGGATCAACTGATACTCCATTCTTATCAATCACGTGACCAAGAAAAGTAATGCTAGGTAACCAAAATTCACATTTCTTGAATTTCCCAAACAATTGTTTCTCTCGTAATCTCTGAAGTATCAACCTCAAGTGGTTCTCGTGTTCTATCTCACTAGGTGAATAGATAAGGATATCATCGATGAACACAATCACAAAATCATCCAAATAGTCCTTAAAGACTCGGTTCATAAGATCCATGAACGCAGCTGGTGCATTGGTAACCCCAAATGGCATAACTAAAAACTCATAGTGTCCATAACGCGTTCGGAAAGTTGTTTTCTCAACATCTTCGGCCTTCACTTTCAACTGTTGATAACCTGATCTTAGGTCTATTTTGGAGAATACTTGTGCCCCACGAAGTTGATCAAATAAGTCATCAATTCTGGGTAACGGGTACTTGTTCTTAATCGTCAACTTGTTCAGTTCCCGGTAATCAACACACATACGCATGGAACCATCTTTCTTCTTCACAAATAATACTAGAGCTCCCCACGGTGATACACTTGGTCGAATGAAACCCTTGTCAAGTAACTCTTGCAATTGAACTTTCAGTTCCTTCAATTCTACTGGTGCCATTCTATACGGTGCTTTGGATACCGGCCTTGAGTCTGGTATAACCTCAATAGTGAACTCGACCTCTCTCTCAATAAGAACATCTGGTAGCTCATCAGGAAATACATCCGGATATTCTCGCACTATCAGAATGTCTTCTACTTTTAATTCGGTCGCCGAGACATCAGTCACTGAACATAGAAAATCCCTGACATCCCTTTTTCATTAACTTTCCCGCTCGGATAGCTGAAATCAAGTACGGCGGCGGTGTAACTCCACTTCCTTGAAAACAAAAGTTCCCGTGTACCGGTGATCAAAAATTAACCTCTTTCCGTTCACAGTCTATTGTGGCGTGGTTAAGAGCTAACCAATCCATTCTTAGTATCACATCGAAATGGTTCACTACAATCGGTATAAGGTCTACAGTCATCAACTTCTCGCCTAGTTTGATTGCACAGTTCTTATATATAGTAGATGTCACTACTGACTTACTAAGTGGCACGGCAATGGATAAATCATATCCTAGTGGCGCGGACTTAACAGTTAAATGTTCCACAAAGTTATGAGATACAAACGAATGCGTAGATCCCGAATCAACGAGTATGCGTGCTAAGTGCGAACATACAAACACCATACCTGAGACCACTGTATCAGTAGCAGCCACGTCTCCAGGGTTCATCTGAAATGATCTTCCCTGACGTTGCTCTGTCCTTTGTCCCCCGTCACTAGACTGCTTAGGCTTCGAACCACTAGAAGCCATAGAACTTGCCCCTTGTTGAGAACGCTTCTTTGGGCAATCTTTCGCTCGGTGTCCCAAGGTACCACAATCAAAACACTTGAGTTGCGAATGAGTCGCAGAACTCACACTGTTTCCCCCTGTAGATCTGTTCTGAAAGTTGGTCAGAAAACATCGACCGGTGTGTGGTCGGTTGCAAAGTGAACACAATGGTATAATACTTGGTACTCTCCTGGAATCATTAAAACCAGAACTAGAGCCTCGTGAAAACGGCCTCTTAAAAGATCCACCCTGACTTCGGTCACCACCCTCATGACTTCGCTTTCCTTGGTGATTTTGTCTCGATCTCTCTATTCCACTTTCGGCTACAAGTGCCGTCTGCTGTACCGCTGCAACAGTCGAATGTTCGTAGGTTTCTACCCTCAAACGGATATTTTCCCTTAAGCCTTCTTCAAATTTCCTTGCCCTATCTTCCTCTCCTGGCACAGAACCTTTACCAAACCTCAACAACGCATTATACTTGGAAGTATACTCTGTCACAGTCATGTCTCCTTGCTTAAGGTTATCAAATTCTCGCTTCTTTGCATTGTAGGCGGCTCGCGGAAAGAATCGGCGATTTAATTCTGCCTTAAACCCTTCCCAAGTAATCGGTGCTCCTTGATCTAGGACATTCACCCACCAGTTCTGGGCTTCACCCCTCAGTACGTCACTTGCATTCTCAACCTTCTCCCTATCTGACATCGGAATAGATCGAAAAATTCTCTCCATGTCCATAACCCAATGTTCTGCCAATGTGGTATCAGGAATCCCATGAAATTCCATCGGTTTCTTTCGAGTAAACTGTTCAGATATTGATCTCATACCCCTATTTTCGGGTGCATGTACTACAGTTATTGGTTCCACTTCGATATGGGGTGTGTGAGGCAATCGCTCCGCTATATTCCGTATCATCTCTCCCATGTTCCCCATCATTTCAGCCATTTCATTCATTCGGCGAGTATGTGGCGATAATTCTCGTTCTTCGTCACTCATGATTATAGTCCTGTAGTTCTCAATGCATAAACACTATGCATGTACAACAATAACAATAGTATGTATGTAAAACAACATCCATATGCATCAAACATCTCTAAGATGCATGAATGCAATTGAAAACATGTGGCAATTCACTCAACACTCCACTCGTCGTCGAACGTTCCCAAAGTTTTGTTACCTCTAGCTCTGATACCAATAAATGTCACGACCCATCCCACTACGCGTGGAAATAGGACACGTGGCACGCCACCAAGGCTCAACCCAAACAACAATATAACTTTACGCAGCGGAAAGAACTGTAAAACAACCCTGGTAGTTTAAAACTTAGGAAACGTTCCCCTCTGTGTTTGTAAAATCTAATGAAATCAGAGTTATAAAAAGTTTTGGCCATTGAAAACACATTCAAAGAAAATAGTTTTGAAAATAGAGGTTCAGTCGACTGCTCCGTCGACTGCACTAGGGTCCAGTTGACTGCTCCGTCGACTGTGTTAAGCAGAACAAAAAATACATCATATTGCAAAGAGGTCCAGTCGACTGATCTGGGGATCCAGTCGACTGCTTTTCAATCAAAGGAAGCAGTAGCTAAAATCAACAGTGTTCAGTCGACTGCCCAAGGGGTTCAGTCGACTGCTTCTCTGATATTCACTTACAGTATCCCAAATACACAAGGTCCAGTCGACTGATCAAGGGGTTCAGTCGACTGCTCCTCTGCTGGCAGCCCTGAGCTGGAAAATTAACAAGTCCTACTACTCAAAACCAACAACAATCACAACCACAACTGATTTCAACATACTAAAACACAGTTACAGGCGCTCAATTACAAGATTTCAACACTGAGAAGCTAATCAATGTTTCTATTACAACATACTATAATATTCAAATCCTTGTACAAGTTTTAGGATTAAAACAAAACATTTACAAAGGTGATCCCCCGGCGTTCATCGGCCTCACTCCACACACTTCTTCTTGTCTTTCGTCTTACCTGCAATGGAGTACATCTCCACTGCTCAGCTATATGCTGAGCGTACAATTCTAAATGTATGCTTATATGACAGTTCATGGTTTAAGCCTCTAAAACACATAGAAATAGTCTCTGGGGTGAGTGGTACGCATTCATCCGGTCGATGTCGTAGGAGGCCCACCTCTCCCACGCATCTCGTACACTGGTTGGGCCTTCCTCCATACCAGGTACCGTGTACTGGTTGGGCCCACCTCCAATCCAGACACAACCACAAATTCTAATTCCAACAAGATCACAATCCTCAAGGTTCGAGGAGCTTACTCCGAATGAATTTGCACCAAACTCCCCTTTGACCCAAGTAGACACATAACATGCTCACATAAATAGTTATACGTGCTTTTATCATAATTTCACGTGCATAATTAACGGGCCTAACTAACACATGAATTTCGCCCGGATCCAAGAATATCAAAAGTGATGTCCAAAACATGAAAATCCATATATTTCATAGATCTAGAATTCATACCTCGTGCAAATCTCTTCAAACTTTGAAGGATCGTCTAGGGGAATAAATAATCGTCGGATTTCGAATTTGGTACGATTCCTATAAGTTTTACCTGATTTTTCCCAAAAGTCCAAAATTAAGATTTTAACAAAACTTTGCCAAACACGACCTAAGTAGTACCAAAACGTAGGTCTTACCTCCACGAGTTCAAATCTGAAATCTGGAGAAAAACTGGCGGACGAACGGTCGTCGATCGGCGTCGCAAAGCCCGTGGCAACAAAATCTCGCTTCTCTCTCCCACGGGTTTAACCTGACCCATACCTTGACCCACTTAAACTCACACCCTTAACCTAACCTAGACCCAGACCGACCAGGGTGTTATAACCCGTTTCCATAAATATGTTGCGTCTTTACTATAAACATCAGCTCGCCCCCGAAGGTGCCAGAAAACTTCCCCAGCCTATATCTTCTTCGTCTTCCCATAGAAATAGTTGGGATCAACGACAAAAGGTATGGAATTCCCTCCTCTACAACGTACTAGGAGCTCAAAGTTGGGTACATTCGTTTATAGTTCAAACCAAGGGATTATTCTTTCTCGATTTTGTGAGGATAATGGCCTACATAGCCTATCAAATGAACCCCATTTACAAAACTGCTACAGGGTTCACTAAAGGGACCAAGGGGGTCACAATGGTGTAACTTAGGGGCTGTTTGGTGTGAGTTAAAAAAATTAAGCTCCGGTGAGGAGCTGCAATAGTGGTCTGGAGCTTATGTAGAGCCTTAGGCTCTATTTGGCTACATGCATGTAGTCCTAGGGACTCTTAGATGACATGCAGAGGGTCTAGAAATGACAATGGGGGTTGGGGTACCTTTGAGGGGCCTCGAATCCTCTCCTCTTCTCCAATCATTCTACTCTGTCTCCTTCCTCTGTGCCTCTTCTTCAGTCTTTTCCTTCTTCTGTGCATATGGATGTGTGCTGTGTTGTGAGAGTAGGTAGAGAGGGTGTACACTAAGGGGGAGGAGTGTATGGTGTATACAGTGGAGGGTGTGGGGTTTGTTTCTCTTGCAAGCTCTCTCTCTCACTCACGGTTTCTCTTTCTATAAAATGATCTGATGGACAGACTGTATGGGTTGTTGTAGGAGAGTGTCAATGAGGGGGGTGGTGCTCTTATATAGAGGGGAGGTGAGGGAGGTTTGATTATATGTGATGGGTGAAGTATACATGCATGTGTATGTTTGTGTGTGTGTGCCCAAGGGTAGATATAGGGGGTCCACATGAGGGTGGTATGGGTCCCACTCTCGGGTAGGTACATTAGGATGTGTGCCTGAGTGCTACTGTACGTGCACTACTGACTATAAGTGAAACTAAAAATGTAAAAATGTACAAGGATGTGGACGGGTCTAAATATGAGTCTATCTATGGTTTCTAAAATAGAAACTATAAACGTCGGGGTTACGATCATTCTAATAGACTCTAGGTTAAAAGAATCGTCGTCATTGTTAAGACGATGACTATAGGGTCTTATTGAGATTCCTACCTGATTGTTGTCTCTTGCAGGACCGGATTTCGAAGAAGATTTTTGGCAAGGGATATGAGCGGGATGGCCTCTACTACTTCGGTGATCCACCTGGCGGGAGTTTAAGTTTGTCGTCTTCGAGTCTTCAGGCATCAGTTTTGCCTAATTCTGAGTCGTCTAAGTCGTCTAGTTTTTCTTTCGAGTCAATAAAATTGTGGCATGCCAGCTTGGGCCATGCTAACTTTACTTATGTGTGTCAACTTTTCCCATTATTAAATAAATCCTGCCAGAAATTTAAATTTAGTTGTGTGGTGTGTGAATTATCTAAACATACTCGTTCTCAGTATATACCTCGTATGCATCGTGCTCCATCTATATTTAATGACTACACTAGGTGCACATGGGTTTATTTGCTTAAAAAGAAGTCTGAAGTTTTTTCCTTGTTCTCTAATTTTTTGCAAATGATTAAAACTCAATTTAGCACAGTGATCCGTCATTTGCGTTCTGATAATGGTAGGGAATATATTACTAATGAATTTTGGGCTACGCTTAATAAGCATGGAATTCTCCAAGAACTCACCTGTCCTTATACTCGAGAGCAGAATGGTGTGGCGGAACGAAAGAATCGCTCCATCATGTCTGTTGTTCGGTGTCTTCTTTGCGGGATGAATGTACCCAAATACTTCTGGCATTTAGTTGTTCTTACTGCCACTTTCCTTCTCAATCGAACTCCCAGTCGTGTCCTACAGGGCAAGGCACCAATGCAACTTCTTCAGCCCGACAAAACTCTCTTCCCTATTTTACCCCATGTGTTTGGTTGTACCTGTTTTGTCTAGAATCGTAGTCCCACTCGGACCAAATTAGACAATAAAGCTGTCCGCTGCATCTTCCTTGGCTATTCACCTATGTCCAAAGGTTATCGGTGTTATTGTCACGCCCCGGAGTAAGCCAAAAAAAGGGAAAATAAAAATTTTCCTTTATGGGTCCGTAGACACGTGACTAGTTTGTTAACTGTCCTGTCCTTCTAACTCTGCACCGTGCAATCATAAGGGAAATGCTGGAGCATAATCATGATCTAAACTTATCAGAGTATAAATACAGCAGCGGAACATGCAACACTCTGAGCATAGGAATGCCCAGGGCGTAACATGCCGTCAGCCTTGGAACAAGGCTGAGTGAGAGTCTCAACCGCACCATAATCAGTAAATACAGAACATCTCTCAACTCACGTCATAGTTTAGTACCTTAAGGTATGGTTATTCCCTTATCAGAAGACGCATTCTCACCACGGGCTTAGCAGAGGTCTCAACAAAATAGATAAACAGATAATCATAACATCATAGAATACATTCTCCTTATTATAAACTCGTGCGTGCAAATGCATGGCCAATGTGACTTACTCCCAATTCTTTTCAAAGACATTTGCTTTTCAAAACAGATACTTTTCAAAACCATTTTATTTTAAAACCAAAACTTTCCAAAAACAAATCATTTCGAACTAAATCATTTTTACTCATCAATTCAATCTCATCATTCACGTTCTCTTTCTCATCCACTTGACAACACATGGTATATCAAGGATGACAACATGCTATCACAACCAATTCATACTCATTCCCTTGATAGGCCACCGGACGTCTTCACGGCGCACACTATCTGTAAACAGTGAAACTGGCACATGGGACATCTTCAACCATGTGTATATTCTCACCGGTCGTCTACACGGCTGAGAAGTATATTAGAGTACTAGTCGGATGTCTTCAACGATACATGGGACGTCTTCAACCACGTATGCGCATCACCGGACGACTTCAACGGCGAGAGGCGCGCTAGGAACCCTAACCGTTCATGTCCACCCGGCTCGTCAGCCGTTGATCCATCGGATCTAGAAATCACATCTCTTTCACATTCACTTATCTCATCTCATTCACATTCTCATCAAACACCTCTCTTTCTCACACATCGCATACTGACACATGTCATGAAATGCACGTGTGTCCATTATCAATACTCACATGCAAATCTACTTTTATTCCTCTTTATTATTAACATGGCATGCATTATCTATTCCAGTCAATCAACATCGTAAAACGTGCATTTAACGGTTAGCAGCAGAAATGTAACATATAGAGCATGGATCACATAACATGGATTTGATACCGACAACTATATAGATAAAACCCTTGACATGCTCACGTATGCGATAGCACTACCATAGCATGCTTTGCATAGTCTTACAATTATTGGAAAATACACGTGACATCATAAATCAACATATCACTTATACAAAATATCATACAGGTAGCTTTTAAACATCTTATATTAGTCTTATTAGGATTAGAGTGAGGTTAGGAAACTCACCTCGAGTCACCGATCCTCGAAAAGCAGATAACCGTCAAGTTCTACAATAATAAACGGAATAAACAATAATAATGTATGAGTACAACTATAGGGGTAAAATGGTAATTTTACCAAATGAAGTCATAAACCTCAAGGTAGTGATCTACGTATTATTCTAAGTCCAACGCCATTGACTAGACTCAAATCGGAGTCCGTCGCGTTTTACGAGGTAAAAGGTAGTGCTTACTATACTAATGCGAGTCCTAAAAGACAGGCTGTATTTTTGACCAAGTCAAAAAGTCACCAAACTTTAAGGGAATGTTCTAGACATTATTCTAAGACTCTGGGAACTGACCGCGTAATTTTCGGAGTCCTAGATTATTTATTATGAATTATTGAAGATAATATATATCAAAAAATACCCGAAACGGGATTTAAATATGTAATTATAATTATACAAAGAGATCAGTACTTAGAAGTATTTTTATTAAATACTAGATATTAAAATACACTACCAGTATTTATCTCATAATTTTCGGAGCTCGTTTGATATTTTTAATAATTAATATACTCCTAAAATAGCTCCTTATTAATTATTAAAAATATTGGACTATAATATTATAGCTTTATAACTTACGTTATGTAATAAAATAGTCCCAGGGTCATTACCCTAATTTTCTGAAATTTATAAATACATATAGGTATTTATATACCATAGATAAGACAATAGTTATTTATTTATTAATTATATTTTATACACATAAATAACAATATATGTTATTATATAACAATATCATATAGAATATATGAAATACTAATTATTAATACTATATAAAATATCGTTAGGAGCATATCCCTAATGATATGTCAAGAAATATTCTGTAATTGTTCAACCGCCACGTGTTCAGCCAATGGCCCGAGAAAGCCGGATTTGAGGCGTGGAGCCCACGCTCCCGAGGTGTCCTGCTGTTGCTGACCGGGATACCCGGGCGGTCGTGGTGGGGCCCCAAGAGATGCGGCATCGGTTATGTCTCCAAGTTGTCTCCTTATACAGCCATGACTCTATCAAGAAGAATCAATGGTTTCCTAAACCACTTAGGAAACTTTCCAAACATTGTACACATCCATTGCAATTAGATTATGCTTCCCAATCTGACAAACTTACCAAGTAAGGGTGGACTCTTGCACCTATAAAAGAGCCCACCTGCCCTCTAAAAAGGGATCCGACTATCAACTCTCTAAGCATACAAGCCTGTACTAGAGAACTCACCGTTACACGCATATACCCGGCCGGTATTACTGGTAGTGCCGCTGTGGACACCGGACGTCGGACCACTTCTCTTGTTTGAGATTGTTTTGAAAAGGAATTTGACTTGGATCAAAGAAAAGAAAATGGTCTGTTGAAAACAGATACAGAGTCGCCACTTGGTCTTTAAGGAACCAAGAAACCTAATTTTGACTCACCCAAGCGGATAAGGGCACCGGCCCTTCATAACCAAAGAACTTGGTTCGGGGTTTTAGTACGAGAGAGGAAGGAGCCTTTGTCGCGACTAAAACACCCTCAACTCGCCCCGTCTTTCGACGGGCCTCAATTAGCATCCAAATAATCATCTTATACTATGTATGGTTCGGCAATTAATACTATGATAGTATATTACATTACATAAGAAACTTGAAAATGGAAGATCTAAAGATAAAATATCATTCATAAGATCTAAATCAAATATCATGCAATGTAAAGTGGAAGATCACACAAACAAACCTAGGAAAAATCGTCTAATCATATATCAATTAATCAAGTTTTCCTAATCTAAAGGGGACATGAATTGTTCTTGGAACAAATAATCAAAGAAATCAAAATATGCTTAGCAAGGCTAGAATGATGCATGTTAATCTTTGAGAAAAAGAAGATCTCTCAATCCCCAGGATGGATGAGAAAGGATGATTAGATCAAGGGGAAGTACGAACGGGTGATCGAGTTCATTCCTTATATTCTCCTTAGATTAAGAGTTACAAAAACCCCAAATCTTGCATGAATGCAATGTATGTATCTAAAATGTGCAAAGGTTGTAGTGTGTTTTTGTGTACATGGATTTCTAGAATGACTTAGAAGTCTAAAATGTGTATGAATGAATGAATGAAATTAGCATGGGATGTGTAAAAATGTAGTATGGACTACTTCCTAAGATATGAACTAATTTGGAATGCATATGAGCATCAAATCAAAGAATGAAAGCTGAAATGTACTTGCTGTGAATAGTGGACAGAACAGTAGCATGATCTTTTGGAATTTGAAAAGAGGGGTTAGGAATGTTTTAAATGCATGATTTTTTATGGAGATGTTCCTTATTATGTCTAGAACACAACCCAAAAGGCCAATCTTGAATAACTATCACATATTGAGAGAAATTATATAAACAATAGAGGTCACTCAGAAACAGAGTTCGTACTGTCGACTGAAATGTTAGAAAATCTTAGAAAATGAAACAGAATGATCTAGAGGCCCATTTTATACAGAAAGTTTCCTAAGACATTTAATTTTAAGGGAAAAATAAGTTAGGACCACCCCTTTTGGAAAAGTTTTCTGGAAAAGAGGTCGTAAGTTGACCTAGCTGCTGTGACAGCAAAAACATAATGTTTGGAAGGAATGTTGGGACCCAAATGGACCATTTCCAAGTACTTCCAAGTCAAACCAAAAATCATGGGTGTTCTCCAATGAGTTAGGAAGACTTTCCAAGTGGCCTTGTATCCATATGTTGATTATTGTGTTCTAGAAAAATCTTTGGACTCAACTCACTCACTGTTTTAACTCATTGTTTTGAAGATTTTGGAGAAAACAAAGTTTTGTTTCTTGAAGCCAAATGAGAGGGATTGAGAGGGGTTTTGAAATAGATGTTTTGAAAACATGTTTTCAACATTCAATGAGGATCATAGCCACTTAGAATACCTACATCAAACTCATCATTTAAGAACCTCCAAGATTGTTGGAGAGATTTATTTTGTTTTTGGACATAACTTCAATACATTCCAAGAACCTTGGAAGTATTGAGGTTATGGTCATCATCTATCAAACATGTTTTTGAGGTCAAGAGCTACTATCCATGAGGATTCACTCACCCCAAACTTCATGTCATCACCTAGATGATGATGAACTAGTAAGTAAATAAAGAAAATAAAAAGAAATGGGATGAGAAGAGATGAACAATAAATAAACAAGCAAGTAAATGATAATCAATAGATGATATTCATGAAGCATGAGACTTGTAGATTGGTGTATCACTCATATGTAATGACACTAGACATGGAAGAAGCTTCCATACTCTTGAATGCTCACTAAAATGGTGGTTGGGAGTATTGAATGTTGAAGTAAATGGAAGTAATGAAGTAAAAACAAAGTTAGAACTCACTTTTGTTTTGAAAAATCAAAGAAGAAAGCTTCTTTTCTCTCCACTCTAACCTTATCTCTACACTTTCTCTCCCAAACTTTCTCTAAACTTGCATTTGACTCCCCCAAAATGAGGAGTAATGGGGTGTTTATATAGGCCAACTTGGGGTGTTTTTGGGATTTAGAAAGTACTCCCATTGGCTCCAAACATCTGAAATCATAAAACTATGTCGTTTTGGCTTTTAATTAATCAAAATGGGACCACAAACTTAATTACAAAAATGGAATGTTCTGGAGGGGAGTGCCGCGGCGGCACTGCTCCTCCCTTCGTCTGGATAATGCTGTTTAGGCCCCCCGAAGTTCCGGTATTCGCGAAAAGGCCCTATTTCGTCCGAAATTCACAGAAAATGCATATGAACTCCAAATCGAGGTTGTGATATACCGTTGGAAAGGTAATGGAGTCTACTTTACATAAAAAAAAGTTCGGGGATAGGTCACTTTGAAAAGTTTTGCGGTATTCGCGATAAAAGCCGATTTGATCGCCTTTTTCGCCTTTGGAAATTCATAATAAATTCGTTTTAAATCCAGAAATTATGTGCGATATACCGTTGGAAAGCTATTGACCTCTAGTATCCATGAAAAATATTTGAAAATTATTTCGGTGCCCCGATTCCAAAGTCAAATCTTGGTCAAACTGGTCAAACCTGGGATTCCCGGGAAGTTCTGGGAACCTCTGGGAGCTCCCAGGAGCCGACGTTTTCGCTCGATTCTCTTTTAAAACTTATTTTAATACTTTTCTAATGATTCTGGTGAATTTGGACAATTTCGGTCAAACTTGGTCAAACTTGGTCAAACCTGGTCAAACCTTGGTCAAACCTAGTCAAACCTTGGTCAAACCGGTCAACGGGGACTTTTCGGGAACTTCCGGGACTTCCGGGGGTCTCTGGGAGCTGACGATTTCACCCAATTTCTCTTAGAAACTCATTTTATTGCTTTTCTTATGACATAGCATGTTTTCAGAAATTTGGGACCAAATCTGGGAGTTTTCGGGCTTTTAGGGGCATTTTGGTCATTTTGAGCATTCTGAGAGATAGAGCTGACTTCCAGGAGTCCTTTTGAGTCTTTTACGATCATTGTGAACCACCAAGCTATGGGTCTCCTAAATCTGATAGCCGAGAAAATGGGGTGTCTACAGTTTGCCCTTCTTTGGCATGAACTTGCGAGGCAACGCATGTCGCAAGCGAGTGCCAAAGTTTTGAAGAGACAGGACTTTTTGGAGGCTATAGATTTAGGACAAACAGCATTGCAAAAGATGGAAGGATGATGCTGGTCGTGCTCCGCGTGAGCTGCCTACGTATCCCAAGGGGAATCAGACCAGGACGTAGTTCAGGACACAAAGGGATAAATCACATATGCACATACACAACAATCAGGCGGATGCTATGCTATATGAGGATGATATGCAATGCGTGGATGTGATATGATCTCATACATGAGTCCTATCATGCCTAGTTTTCTGATCCTAGAATGAGCAGGTGCCATGGGGTGTGCCACTCCGAGTGGGCTGGTGTTGTGCTAGTGTTTGCGATTGTGACGTGGTGGGTGACTCAGATAAGGGCATTGAAGTCTAGAAGACTCCGGGTTTAGGGGCAAACTTCTGGAAGTGTGCTTCGTAAACAAACGTAATTGGGTGTGGGGTCTCAGAGGACTATGATCGAAGATGTCTTTTGGAAAATAACCGACGGACACAGGGGCCCTGGAAATTAAGAGACTGACATAGAAGTCACGGGACGAACGTGAAATCCTGGGACGTCATATGATGACCATGGAAGCCCCAATGGTGTGATGAGAGCGATGGACCGACGATGTTTGCATCGAGATGACGAGTCGACAATGGACTACTGTGATTTGAACTGACGGTGTATAAATCCGCTGAGGATTAATCTGAATCTGCTGGGGATGAAGCGATACTTTCTAGGATCTCTCTTCAACTGCTCCTTTTGATCGAATCTTACGGGCCTGTCAGGGTCTCCGGGAACTGGTATCTGTATGCTTTTGTCCTCGGGGGATGATGCAGGGTTATCGGGGAATCTCTTTTGGTGTTCAATCCAAGAGAGTCTGTCAGGGCCTCTGGGAGCTGGTATCTGTCTGCTTTTGTCCTCGGGGGATGATGCAGGGTTCTCAGGGAATCTCTTTTGGTGCTCAATCCAAGAGAGCCTGTCAGGGCCTCTGGGAGCTAGTATCTGTCTGCTTTTGTCCTCGGGGGATGATGCAGGGTTCTCGGGGAATCTCTTTTGGTGCTCAATCCAAGAGAGCCTGTCAGGGCCTCTGGGAGCTAGTATCTGTCTGCTTTTGTCCTCGGGGGATGACGCAGGGTTCTCGGGGAATCTCTTTCGGTGCTCAATCCAAGAGAGCCTGTCAGGGCCTCTGGGAGCTAGTATCTGTCTGCTTTTGTCCTCGGGGGATGACGCAGGGTTCTCGGGGAATCTCTTTCGGTGCTCAATCCAAGAGAGCCTGTCGGGGTCTCCGGGAGCTGGTATCTGTCTGCTTTTGTCCTCGGAGGATGACGCAGGGTTCTCGGGGAATCTCTTTCTTTGATCGGGAACCAGGATCCGTTACCAGAATTCTCGTGTTTGATCGAAATTCGCGACGGTTGTCCTGAAATGACCGATTCGGGTCTTCGGGAGCCGATTTTTCCCAGTTTTTGCCTGCTGGAGGTAGTTCTGACAACTTTTAGTCTGCTTGGGGTAAAAACCTCATAAATCTCGATTGGAATGGGCCATCGGGGCCAAAAACGGGCTGAAAAAGGCCAAAACGGGCCAGAACGGGGCAAAACGGAGCGAAGCGGGGCCCACGGGGAGCAGTACCGCAGCGGCACTGGGCCACTGCCGCGGCGGCAATTGGCCAGTGCCGCGGCGGCACTGGGTGGCCGGACTTCAACTTTGTATATCTCGGGTTTTTGGGCTTTTGAAGCTCATTCTTGGCCATTTTGGGGTGTTTTTGGAGCCAAAATTCATCAAAACGCAGCTTGTGCGTGCTCAGGTGAGTAGTCTTTCTCCGTAGTTGGATTTTTGATTGGTGTTTTGGTTTGCCCAAATTTTCAAGAAGAAAGTTTAAATGTGACTTCCATTTTTCTTGTAGATCCATGGCTTCGAGCTCAAGGAGACCGTCTAAGAAGGCCAAAGGACGGATGAAGGCCGAGGTGCAAGCTCCGGACTTGATTTTACAGGACCCTCAACGCCATCTTTCGGCCGCGGCTCTAGCGAGCTTGGTATGTGAAACTTTCGACATTTTAGGACCACTTTCATGTACTATGCTAGTTTTGTAAGCCATAGCGTGCACTTAGAGACCGTTAGAAGCTCGACTTGTGCTCAAATGTGGATTTTGTGAATTCGGCTCTCGGGTCGTGAATAGTGATTTTGTGCATCTTTTGTCGCCTTTGTTGTGTGCAGGTGCCGGAAGTGGCATTGAAAGGCCATGGTAGCCTTGCCCATGCTTTCTTATGGTATACCCAGCTTTCGCCCACCGTTAAGAGGATGGTTGATGATGCCGGGTTTGGAGGCTTCGTCCGCTTGGTTTCGAAAAGTAGCAATGATCTGGCTCACTTCTATGCACTGGCCGAGAGGTGGTGGGACACTACCAACACTTTCCACCTGCCGTTCGGAGAGATGACTATGACGCCTTTTGATTTCTCCATGATCACGGGCTTGAGGGTTGGCGGGAAGCGCCTGGTTCTGGACTATTTTTATGAGATTGACCCGGAGGCGGTGGAGATGTTGATTGGGGCTGTTCCCCCTAACCTGGAGAGGCATTGGTTCCCCTGCGGCTGGCTTTACCGGGCCTATGGTAGAGGTAATCACAATCTGAACAATTCCCAGCTTTTGAGGGTTTATCTTCTGTATGTCCTCGGGTGCTCCATCTTTGCGACAAGGAACGACCGGGTGAGCTTGAGGCTCCTTTCCTGCCTGGCGACCATTGATGAGATCCCTTCCTACAATTGGGGCGGTGCTGCCTTGGCCCATCTCTACAAGCATATGGGGGAGGTCTCTCGGGGCGATGTTAAATCCACTGGGGGATTCTGGCGAGCTTAGGAGGTACGCACTGTTTTTTATTTTTCCAACTTTTTGATTTCCATACTTGTTTTGATTTCTCCTTTGTCTGTGCAGCTTTGGAGTTTTGAATACTTGAAGATGTTGGCTCCTTCCCCGGCGGATGAATCAGGCGAGGATGAGGATGGCATGGCTCCTGTGCCTCTATTCCCACGAGGTTTGAGATGGCGGAGGGACGTTGTTGGGGTGAAGAGCGGGGCCCACCGGATTGTTTTGCTCAGAAACTTCTTAACTGAGCTGACGGCCTCTAGTGTTGATTGGACGCCTTGGGAGGGCGTCGCTTACGCCGCCCCAGAGGAGATACAAGCAGTTAAATCTCTTACCTCTTGCCGCCTTCTGCTGGAGAGTACCGAGTGCAGGCAGTGGTTCCTTGGGGAGCGGGTCTCCCGGCAGGTGGTTGGTGGTTCTCGGTATCGCGTCCCTCATGATCCTCCTGCGATGGATGCTGGTGACCTCTCTGGAGATGCTCTATTGGCGGCCTTAGCCGGCACTGATGTCTGGGACCATTTTCTTTCTGAGACCGGTTACGAGGCTTACCGTGGCCGTTTCCTGATGCCTAACTTCCCACTCCTAGAGGTGAGTTCTTTTTGTATTTTTTGTTTATATTCATTGTTCATGTTTTTGATTTATCTTTTCCTAACTTATTCCGTGCCTTTAGATTCGCGAGATGTACAGGAGACAGGCTCCTCAGGCTCCCGACCCTATCCCTCATTGGGATTGGACTGTCAACATTCTTGGCGCTGATGGCACTCCCCAAATGATGGAGGTGCCGCGAGTCACATGTGGGTACCCTACTCAGCCAGCGGGCGTCCTCAATGTTCCTTGGAGTTACGCTGAGGAGGATCACGCCTTGGCAGCTAGCTTACGGTCCCTGGTCCTCACACGAGACCACCAGGTACATCTTTAATTTTGCACTTTCTTAAGGTTATAAGGTTCTAACCCTGGATTTTTTCTCTTGACAGATGGATGGTATGCGGCAATTTGCCGCCAATCAGATGGCGTCTTTGGTAAGTCTCTGACTCGACTCTGTTTTTGTATTTTTTTTTTGTTGTTCCCTTACTGATGTAGACACCCCATTTTGTCGGCTATCAGATTTAGGAGACCCATAGCTTGGTGGTTCACAATGATCGTAAAAGACTCAAAAGGATTCTCGGAAGTCAGCTCTATCTCTCAGAATGCTCAGAATGACCAAAATGCCCTTGAAAGTCCGAAAACTCCCAGATTTGGTCCCAAAGTTCTGAAAACATACTACGTCATAAGAAAAGTGATAAAATGAGTTTTTTAAATAAAACCGGAAGAAATAGTCAGCTCCCAGAGACCCCCGGAAGTCCCGGAAGTTCCCCGAAAGTCCCCGTTGACCGGTTTGACCAAGGTTTGACCAGGTTTGACCAGAGTTTGACCAAGTTTGACCAAGTTTGACCGAAATTGTCTGAATTCACCAGAACCATTCTAAATCATGAGAAAAGTATTAAAACAAGTTCCAAAAGAAAATCGAGCGAAAACATCAGCTCCTGGGAGCTCCCAGAGGTTCCCAGAACTTCCCGGGAATCCCAGGTTTGACCGGTTTGACCAAGATTTGACTTTGGAATCGGGGCACCGAAACAATTTTCAAATATTTTTCATGGATACTAGAGGTCATGATCGACGCACTTTCGATCGATCGAACATCATCATCTCTCAATCGATCGAAATGTCTTCGATCGCTTGACTGTATCGCTGTTACAATCGATCAAACTAACTTCGATCGATCGAATGCAGGTATTATTCTAGTCGGTGGCTGAGGCTGGAGATCACTGTTGCATTGTGATCTCCCAACTATAGGACTACTCAGACATGGTCAGGAGTGTCTTAGAACTGTTTTTAAAGTTAAATTTCATTAAGGCTTTGTTTGTTTGTGATTTAAACATGTAAACTTGTGAAAACTAGTGATTGATTACTACTACCATAGAAAACTATGGTTACAATAGATTAAACTACGAGATTCGACTAACCAAATGGAAATAACAAAAAGATAAAGAACCTGTAACCTAGAACTTTGATTAACACCACGAAATATCAATCACAAATTAATATCCAAGCTTGAAAACCTACAAAACTACAAGTAAAACTCTCTATCTCTCAATAAAACTGTAAAACTAAAGTTGGGCGTCCTCTTGGACGTGTTTTTAACTAATATATATTGAAAATCCTAAGGCTAGGGTTACAACAACATTTTCTGCTGCGTGCGCGTAAGTTTCTGATAAAAGCATGTTTGATCGATCTAACTTCACTCAATCGCTTGAACCTTGACTTACTCGAGCGCTTGAACTGGATTCTATCGATCGAATTGTCGATCGCTTGAACCTTCTTCGTTCGCTCGAACTCTACTTTTCATCTTTGAGTTGTCTTGCTTATCAGCAAGCCTTCCCTTTATCCTGTTATTCATTTCTTCACACAGAAAAATAGTGATCTGCACAAATAATAGCTAAAACAACACAACTTATCATAGATTTGTCATATTGTGTATAAACTAGCATTGTAATATGAATTGTAGATAAAACAGGGAGTTGTAAACTAAATCAGCATATTTCCTTATTTTAGCGCGGTTGTATTTTACAAATACCCCCGCTTGTTAAGTACCTTCGCAGGAGGGCTCCCAGTACCAGGGATGGTGAGGCTGCCATTATGCCTCAAGGCCTAAAATGGAGTAAGGAGGCGACGGGCCGGAGTTTGGGGCCCACGACTTCATTGGTTACAGGAACCTCCTCATCAACTTACGTGAGGTTCATGTGATATGGAATCCATGGGAGGCGGCCCTCCCAGAGGCTAGTGAAGCTATCCAGGCTGCTGTGGGTTTCTCCAGGATAAGGATCCTGATGGTGGGAGAGGCGTGCCGGGAGTGGTACCTAGATGAGAGGGTGACCAGGCAGTCCCTTTCTGCCCCAACGTTTTATGTGACGAGGGCTCCCCCAGCTACCATGAGGAGCACAGAGACCTTGGACCATGATGACCTTGTTGCGGCCTTGGATGGAGAGAACTTCGCAAATTATTTGGATGGTCTAGACGGCTATGCCAATTTTAGACTGAATTCCCTTATGCACAATTTTCCACTTATGGACGTCACCCGTGTAATCGACTTTCATTTCTTTTTATTCCTATTTTTTTAGATATGTAATCATACTTATTCATATCTGAATCCTTCTTTGCAGCCTGTCCCTGGAGCGACCGATCCCCCAGCTCTGCCACAGTGGAACTGGAATGTGCCTATGGTCTATATGGGCCAGGAGACCATGTATCAGCTGACTCCTTATGCTCAGAACGTCCCGACCATTCCTCTTCAGTATGATATGGTCCCTAGAGATTATGCTATGGAGGGTCTATCGTACGCACATACCGTTCAGCACTGGATTAACGGACGTGAATGGAGGGTAAGCTTTGAAAACATTCTTCTTGTTAGCTTATTAATTTTATAGTTTAATCAATTATTCTAATACTAACGCCTGGACCCGAATTCTCTTTCAGGCTGATGGAGCAAGGGCTAATGCCGAGCTTCAGGCAAGAGCTATGGTATATTCCTTGATTCTCTCCCCTTCTTTTCAAACTTGAGTCAAAGGACTCGGGAGCACTTATTTAAAACAAGTTGAAAACCGATGACTCAAAGCATCTCTTATATTATATCCACAATACTTAAATTCGAAGACTTCAAAGGAATTCACACGCATGTACATGCATTTTTCTTCTATCTTTCTCTCTCCTTTTTTTATTTATCTCTCGTATTCTTCCCTTTATTTTGTCCTTTTCAGGAGGCTGAACTTGTTGCTCTGAGGAGGCAAATTCAAGAATTCCAGTTGGGTCAAGGCGGCAGTTATTAGGGAGGTGCTGGAGGCAGCGACCAGGGCGGTGATGGTGGCGATGGTGGAGATGGTGGAGGCCAGATAGCTACACAGACACTCGGAAGGAATCCTCGTCGCCGACGAGGATGATCTATCTCTTTCTCTCTTATAACGTCCCTGCAAGGATGAGACTTTTAAACTCTTTCCCGTTTATGGATTTATATTAGCTAGGAGGTTATGATATTCATGCATGGTGGCCTGCGTGCCAATTTTGAGTTCTATTTTATATTCATGCTTGATTACTATCTCGGTATCAGATTTATTTACCCTGCCACCTCAAAAAATGAGAATGCTTTATTGCTTATTGATGAATGGTGCAAAAGAATTGGTGCTTGAATGCCCAAAGATTTATATTTTGGTCAGTTTTCATGCAGGTTTTGGGCGAATTAAAGTTACAAACTGCTCCATGAACTGTTTAAACTCTGGTCGGCACTCAGTAATTGTCGGCCGGCACTCAGTGAGTGCCGCCGCTTTTTATCGAGTGTCGGTTAGTTCCCCTTTTCCTATATAAGGTGCCATTTACTCATTTTATGCTTATTTGAAGTTTCCAAAGCTCCTTTTCCTCTTTCTCACTCAATCCCCCATCCTGCATTCATTCTCATCCCTCATGGCTCCTATAGGTTCTGGCATTCTATACCCGTGGATGGAATCTCTCTCAGGTATCGATCGACTCAACTTCGAGTCCCACAGATTGACGGACCTCTTTGCTTTTTGCCATATGGATCTAGACGAGGACTTACTCCGAGCTTCTATCAGATGCTGGGACCCCTCTTTACATGTCTTCCGGTTTGGCCATGAGGAGGTTTGCCTGCTTTTCGAGGAATTTAGCGCCATTCTCCATGCCGATCCTTTTTCCAATTTGATTGTCTCCCGGATAGAAGCAGGGTACGTCCAAGATCTAGCAGCTCTTCTTTGTATTTCCCGGAGTGCTGCCAGCTCTTTTGTTCATGACCGGCACATTGATTTCGATCATTTTTCTTCCGTCTATGCCCCCATTGGAGATTCGAATGACGGGGGATATCAGGTTATCAGGCGTAGTGCCCTTTCCAAAGCTATGCTTTCTCACTTTCTATTTCAGTCTTCTGCCGACATCCTTATCCCCATTGTTTGTGGCCTCTGAGAAATGAGGAGCACAATCATGTTAGTCCTCGGGGAGACTTTACTGGGCCTAGACCATGCCCACACTACCGGAGCCATGCTTTCTTCTGGGGCTCCTCATGTTATGTAAGTTTGGCTCCTAGAGCGCCTAGGCCTGTTCACTCACCCTTCTCACCTTGGGAGGCAGCTCCCTTACGATCGCCTAGAGGTCCGTTACCCATCTCATACAGTTGACGGCTGGCTTGCCTGGCTTCGGAGCCTTTATTACGAGGATATCTATTGGGTCTGCCCCTGATGGACTTTCTATTGCGTTACTGTATGGCTCCCTGGACGTCCCGGGGTTTGGTTACCAGGTTTACGCGCTACCACTTTTTATGTTCCGGGCTGGGTAGTCCCCTAGTTCTGGTTACTTCAGGACATCCTGGACGTCCTTACTGCAGATTTTTTGAGGAGTTTTGCCTTGCACCCTTCTACCATGAGGATCTTTACCGAGGCTTGGCACGACAGAGTGTCTGCTCCCTTCCGGAGGGTTCCTACTTCGATTATTCCTACTGCCGAGTACCTTTTCGAGATTCAGATTTTGGTTGGCAGATAGCTTTACGACTAGGCAAAACATAAGAAACAAGATTCCAATTCCGAAAAGTTTTTGACAAATCCTGCTCAACTCTTATGGCGCTTTATTTGAATCATGTGATGTATTTTCCATTTTTGAAAAAATTGTTCTAATTATCTTGAATCAAAGTTGGCACTCCTTCGATCTCTTTAGGTCGTGAAAACTTTTTCCCCTTTATGCCTCTTTTAGCTTTTATTACCTGGCTTTGAGTCTTGCTTTAGTTTAAATCTTTCTATACCATGAATTCTCATTTGTTATCGCATAATGCTCATTTCGATAGCCAGTAGATCCAGAGATGGGTTTAGGTTTTTATCTGGGTTCCTCGGATGGCAAACAAAGTTTGCCCCTGGTTTTAGGGCTTTGATGTGGTTCTGGGCAAACATAAGTTTGCCCCTAGTTTGGCATAGAGAAACTCAAGACACTAAATTTTGTCAAGAGTTGGGTTTTATTTGGACCGAGGGCCTTAAGAGCCCGCCTACTTATCCCCGAATGGGTATCAGGTTCGTAGTAGTTCAGCCAAGGCTAGAAAGAAAGTGCCTTTCTGGCAGTCTTATGACCGAACCAAGCACGTTGCCTACGTATCTCCTACCGAGAATCAGGTCAAGCGTAGTTGATCAATTCTGGAGGTCTTAAAAGACAAGGTTTCAAGCAAAATATTTCTTGAGGCGATCGAGGTTAATTGGTTGTTTAAATTCAACCCCATCTAGGTCCATGAGATAGGCAGCCCCTCCGGAGAGGAGTGTCTTGATGATGTATGGTCTGACCCAGTTGGGTTTGAATTTTCCCCTTGGATCATAAACGGGTGCTTAAGCTTTTTGAGGACCAGGTCGCCCTCAGCAAGCTTCCTTGGGCGAACCATTTTATTGAAAGCACGAGCTATCCTTTTCTGATATCCCCGAGTGTGATTTATCGCAGCCAACCTTTTTTCATCTAATAGTATTAACTCCTCGTATCTCCCTCGTAGCCATTCAAGTTCAGTTAACTCGCACTCCGCCAAAACTCTTAAAGATGGTATTTTGACCTCAATTAGAAGAACGGCTTCGATCCCATAGACTAATGAATACAGCATAGCCCCTGTTGAAGTTCTTACAGAAGTCCGGTATCCCCATAATGCAAATGGTAGTTTTTCATGCTAATCCTTGAATGTATCCGTCATTTTTCCCAGAATTGCCTTTACATTCTTATTAGCCACTTCTACTGCTCCATTTGTTTGAGGCCTATATGAGGAAGATTGGTGATGGGTGATCCTATACTTCTCTACGAGTGGGATAACTTCTCCTTGGAAGTGGCTACCATGATCGGAAATAAAATCATTCGGGACCCCATACCTGCAAACTATGTTCTTTTCGATAAAATTCACCACATCTCTAGCCCTCAAAGTTGCATACGACGCTGCTTCTACCCACTTAGTAAAGTAATCAATAGCCACGATTATGTACCGGTGTCCATTTGAAGCTTTTGGGACCACTTCACCAATGATATCAATACCCCACACGGAAAACAACCACGGAGTAGTCATGCTATAAAGTTGGCCAGGTGGGGTATGCATTAGATTTGTATGGATCTGACATTTATGACATTTCCGCACATACTCACAACAGTCCCTATCCAGGGTCGTCCAGTAATACCCTACTGTATTATCTTTTTCGTCAACATGTGTCCATTCATATGAGGTCCACAGACTCCTTCGTGTATCTCCTCCATCATCCTCCTGGCTTCTTTCCCATACAAGCACTCCAAGTTATACCCGGTATAAGACTTTTTCCATAATTTTCCCGCGTACATGATAAATTGGGCGGCGAATCTCCGAATTGCCTTTCTATCCTTCTCCGAAGCTCTCTCAGGGTATTCTCCCTTTTCAACAAAATTCCAAACATCCACATACCAGGGCGTCTCACTCTTTTCTTCTATGACCGTGATCATTTCGAACGAGGGTTGGTTCCTAATTTCTATGGATAGTGGGACCATAGCAACTCCTAAAGGGATCTGGATCATCGAGGTCAAGGTTGCTAAGGAATCGGCCAATTGGTTTTCTTCTTGGGGGAGGTAATAGAACGACACTTTCTTGAATTGCACTTTCAAACTTTCTAGATACTCATGGTAAGGCCTGATTTTTTCATGCTTCACTCTCCAATCACCCCTTACTTGTGATATTATCAAATTAGAATCTTCAAATATATCAATCCTCTCAACTTTCAAGGCTAGGACTGCTTCCATTCCAATTATGCATGCTTCATATTCTGCCATATTATTGGTAGAATTGTACTTAAGCTTGACGGCTAGTGGGGTGGGGGCCCCACCGGGCGAAATAAGAATGATTCCTACCCCATACCCTATCTGATTGGCTTCTCCATCGAAGTACATTCTCCACAAGTCCTCCTTTACCTCCATCACTCCTTCATCAGGAAACTTAAATTTTTCCTTCTCTTCGGATTCTACGGCAAGGTCGGCTAAATATTCGGCGACGACTCTCCCTTTGACAGATTTGGAAGTGACATATCTAATATCGAATTCGGCTAGTATCATGGTCCAACGGGAGATCCTACTGGTTAGGGCAGGCTTTTCAAAGAGGTATTTGAGTGGGTCCATTCGGGATATTAGGGTGATAGGGAAGGCTAGCATGTAGTGCCTAAGGCGGAGGGTACACCTTACCAAGGCCCAACAGGCTTTCTCTAACGGTGAATATTTTAACTCATACTCGGTCATTCTCTTACTTAGATAATACATAGCTTTCTCCACACGCCCCTCTTCTTCTTCTTTGGCCAACATGCACCCCATTGAGTTCTCGGTTACTGATAGGTATAGCAATAAAGGCTTTCCGGGTTTGGGAGGCGATAGGACTGGTGGGTTTTAGAGGTAGGTTTTAATCCTTTCGAAGGCTTTTTGGCACTAGCTATCCCATTCAAACTTTTCCCCCTTCCTCAACAACTTGAATAGTGGGTCACAAGTCATGGTGAGTTTGGATATAAAGCGGCTGATGAACTGTATTCTACCTAAAAATCCCCTCAACACTTTTTCATTTTTCGGTTATGGCTTGAATTTTGGTTGGATCTACCTCAATCCCCCTTTGTGTAATGAGAAATCCTAACAGCTTCCCCGTGGTGACCCCGAAAGTGCATTTTTGAGGGTTTAACCTCATTCTAAACTTCCTTAGCCTCTCAAAGAATTTCCTTAACGCCTCTAAATGTCCTCCCCTCTCTTTGGACTTTACTATCATGTCATCCACATACACCTCCACTTCTCTATGGATCATGTCATGTAGTAACGTGGTGGCGGCCCTTAATAAATCGCACCCGCATTCTTAAGTCCAAATGGCATAACTCTATAGCAATAAGTCCCCCAGGTGTGACAAAAGTAGTCTTCTCCCTATCCTCAGGCGCCATTAAAATCTGATCATACACCGAGAACCCATCCATGAAAGATAAAAGTTCGTGTCCCGCAATATTATCCACTAGTACATCAATGTGGGGTAAAGAAAAATCGTCCTTAGAGCTGGCTTTGTTCAAATCCCAGAAATCAACACAAATCCTAACACGACCATCCTTTTTAGCGACCAGCACAATGTTGGCGACCCATTCGGGATACTCGGTGACAATCAAGAATCCAGCTCCTAATTGCTTTTCACCTTCCTCTTTCACCTTAAGCGCCCATTCAGGCCTCATTCGCCTTAATTTTTGTTTAACGGGTTTTGAGTTTGGGAAGAGGGGAATATGATGTTGGACTATCTCTGGATCAATTCCTGGCATATCATCATAAGACTATGCAAAGAGATATTTGAATTCATTTAATAGATTGATTAATTCCTTGCTTTCCTAGTTGCTATGTGTAGAGCGAATAGAAACATTTTGGGGATTATCTTCATTTCACAAATTAATCATTGACGTGCTTTCTATGATTTTACATGCAGATTCATTCTCTTTTTCAATTAATATTTGCAATTCATCCGGTATTTCATCACATTCGTTACATGCATCACAGTTGTTATTATGCACAGTTGAGTAAGCAGAATTAGTCACATTCTCATTGATTTTCTTGGGGGTGATTACAACAGACATGGAAATTGAAAGACGCCTCATTTGGGCCATTACACACTCTGGGTGAGGGGGATACCTATCATTAGACTCGAACACCCACTCTTTCTTGCTTTCTCCTCCTAATTCAGCGATGAAGCGATCTTCTCGATCCTCTATCTGGGTAATCTTTTCCATTTCTTCTTCCTTTGGTTCTTCTTCATGTTCTGGCTTCTCCCCCTCTACTTTATTTTCCTTGCTCTCTTCTTCATTTCAGATTTTCCCATCTTTATTCACAATCTCCCCAGGACTACCCTTTCCGGTTCCTCTGTGTTCTTCTTCTAGCAGATTTTATCCCTGGTGCTTCTTACCCAAACTCATCCCCGAGAAGAATCCCATCTTTCTCATAATCCCGGCCACTAACGGACTTGCATACTGGTCAAAATAAAGTGGCAGGAACTCCTTCGACTTTCTATCCTCTATCACATTAATGAATTCGAATCCACCTAAGCTTGTTTCTTCTTCTTGCATTTGTACTTCCAAAATTGGAGCGCTAGATGAGGCTTCAGACATATGCAGCCAACTGTCCCCCAGAATGTCGCAAACTTTATCCCCCCAAATGTATTTGACTTTTTGGTGAATGGTCGACGGGATGGCACCCATACTGTCCAGCTATGGCCTTCCCAAGAGCAGGTTGAATGATGCAGGAATGTCGATGATTTGAAATTCTACTTCCTTTTCCTTAGTCCCAATAGAGATATTCAGAAAAATGATCCCCATAACTGCTCGCTGAGTGTTGTCATAGGCCCTTACCTTTTATTCTGACAGTATAAATGTTGACTCATCAAGCCCCATCCTTCTAGCTATTTGAAACGGGCATACATTCAGTGCAGACACGTTGTCAACGAGACAAACGGGCAAGGAGTTTCCTAGACATTCGACAGTGATATGCAACGGTTTGTTATGAGCCGGTCCTCCGGGAGGAAAATCAGCTATGGTAAATGAGATAGCGATAGTTGGGCTATTATTGATCATACCAACAACATCCTCTAGGGTGACATCAATGGAAACATCCGACTGATTGAGGGAGTCGAGTACTGCCTGTTTGTGACGCTTAGAAGTGATCAGTTGCCCCCAAATAGTGATATTTGCCTGCGGCTTCTTCATTTGCTTTAAGACCATATCTTCTTCTTCCTCCTCATTCATCTTCCCTTTTGCTTTGTCCAATTCCTGGCCTGGGTGATCCTCCTCAAGTTCATATGGTTTGAAGTGTCTTCCTGACCTAGTCAAATGGCTTACTTCTTCCCTCACCCATAGATCATCTTGTGCTTCAGTGATTTTCGGACCTTCCTCTTCTTTTTCACTCTCATACCAAGGAGCTTCCTTTGCTTGATTGACGGTCTGGCTATAGTTCTCCTCATACCAAATGGAGTTATCGGCCTCTGGTGCCCACCAATCTATAGTAGCGGCCTCTTCCATTACTTTTCCTTTGCTTTTATCTGTCAGCTCGCCCAAAGTACAGATTATTAAATCTCCCGGCATCTGATAAAAATTCTTCCAATACCCCAGCTTCGTGATGAATTCTGATGGATCAAAAGGACTTTCCTCACTTTCCAGATAGTAAACTCCTGGTGGCGATACGGCATGGTGATTCGGTAGTGGGTTCTTGGTGACATTTGGTGGATTGGCCGGTGGTTCAGATATTACCTTCTTGTCTATCAAATCTTGGATCTCGTGCCTCAACCTCAAGCATTGGTCAGTAGAGTGTCCCTGCTCTTGGTGAAATTTGCAGTACAAATCAGCTTTGAAGTTTGGTAGAAGCGGGTTCGGTCTTGGCCGTGGTTCCAATAAACGAAGACGTCCCTTTGCTAGTAATCTTCTCAACGGCTTGTCCCCTCCTCTTTTTGGATAACTTCTGGTTATATCAAACTTCTTCTCTGGTTCACTTAGCGCATTTATATCTGTAGGTCCTGAATGACCTCCTGAGTGCCCCTCTCCTGTCCAGTAATTCGGACGCCTGTACCTATTCACTGGCTCATCTCTCTTGATTAATCCCTCTTGTATTGCGTCTTCATTCCTAGTTCCTACATCAAACACTTCAGCAAAGGTGTTGATGGATTAAAACCTCATCCTTTCTTGGTAGATGGGCTGGAGGTTTTTCATCAGCATCCGTATTTATTCTTTTTTAGTTGGCCTCTGCACCATTTTAGCTACTTTCCCTCTCCAGCGGCTCAAGTACTCAGCAAAAGATTCTTTGTTCCCCTGTCTGGTAGTTTCTAGATCTCGGACAGTGACGTCCAGGTCCTGATTATACTCATATTGGGCCTCAAATAACTTGTTAACTTCTTCCCAGTTCCTGGTCTTGCTAGGCTCTAACGTAAGGTACTATGATAAAGCAGCTCCGGTTAATGTCTGTTGGAACAAAACTGCCATCATGGTTGTACTCAAACCGCTCGGTTGGAAAGCCCCTATACACATCCGGATATGGCTACGGGGGTTCCCTGTGCCATCAAACTTATCGAACACAGGCATCTTGAATCCAGCAGGTAATAGTTCACAAACCCCGTCATATAGCCCTTCTAATTCTAGCAGGTAAGTGTCAACTCCATGGGCTTTTGGGACTACCCTTTCTAGTTTCTCCACTTTCTCGGTCATCAGTTTCTTTTTCTCGGCTCTTTCTTTATCTAACCTTTCTTTTTCTGCTCTCGGTACTTCAGCCCTTTCTGGATCATCGAACCAATCCTCCTCCCTAGCAGGCGGAGGGGGATCAACAACTGGTGGGTTAGCTATGGGCAAATGTCGTGCCATTATTTCCATCATGGTCATCATCCTAGTCATCTGCCCTGCCTGTTGTACCACTATTGCCCTCAATTCTGCTATCTCTCTCGCGTTTGCTTCTTGTGCCATCTCTCTCCTGACTAACCTTGCAGTGGAATATCTATACCAGACTGTGCTTGTAGCTGATTCTATCTTTTACCTACAACCACATTTCATTCCTCTTTATTAATTAATTTTCAAAAAGAAATTTCCTTTATTTTTATCATTTATTTGCATATGCTTTAAGAAATTTTCATGAATGGTTCCTATGTCACACGGATGCAATGCATGCGTGCGTGTGTGCCTATTCTATATGCGAAAGAAAAAAAAATTCTAATCCTGACACATAAACATATAAGAATATAAAATCCTTATTCATGTCGAGTGCGCGAATTCCCCTTCCATTGTGATGCTTATTACTTCTCCAAAAGTTTTGAAATTCATTTGGGCAGTATTTCTTGGATGATAAAATCTTTTGAAAACAATTCTTGAGAATTCTTTTGAGAACGATGATGTTAAACAGTCCTCAATAAAGATGATTGGATTGAAATTTTGCTTTGAAATTCATTTCAAAAGCATTTCTTAGACGATGAGATTTCTCAAAACAATCATCAAGATCTTTAGAATTTTCTTTTGAAAATGATCATGTGAAATATACTTTAACAAAGATTAGTTTGGAGCTTTTGATTGACCAAAAGAAAACAAATTTCCGAGACATTTTGAAAAACATTTTGGGATTAAAGTTGATGATGGTTTCAAAATCTTGTTTGCTCACAAAAGAGGATCTAGAATTCTCTGGTAAAAGGATCACAAGATTGGATCATTATCGCACTTTTCATGAACTAGGATACATACAAGGTCAATGATGCTTAGCTTAACATGATATAGGAAATGTAATCTTATAATCAAGGTCGGCATATTCCTAAATGTCATAGGACATAAAGAGGAATTGCTAGAAGGTGATTAAAAGGTTAGACATCTTTCATCAAGCAAGCATCGTCATCATCTCAAATAATCCCTTCAAGGCATACAAACTCCCTATCATTTAATCCTAATCAAGAATTGATTCCCTAAGATTTGAAAGGTTCTATAAAAGCTACCATGCAAAGGTCGGGTTTTGGTCAAATAAGGGACCCTTGACACACACCCGATAGGATGCTTCATATACCAATACATGGTACGAGATCAAGGCTGATCACACAGTCCTATGATGGCTTGACCGACCGAGTTACCCCGAGCCTCCAAGGTCATAGTTCCATGCAATTGACTGGCGAGACATGCAAGTGCAATGCAACGGGCATACAAAAATAAATCAATTCAATTAAAAGGATGCTTTCAAGTCTAATCCTCAAGTGAACCCAAAATCAGAATTCTGGTCTGCGAAACCAGAGACTCTGGGTTCGATCCCTAGCTGAGTCACCAGATTGTAGATACCAGTATTTGGGCCCACTTTTGTTTAAAACAATTTTCAAAACAAATACCAAGAGTCGCCACTTAATTTTTAAAAGAAAATTAAGAAACTATTTTAAAAGCAAACCGATCTTTTGCGAAACCAAAGATAAATTGGGTCCGGGGATCATGGAATGAAAGGGGAAGGAGCCCGACGGACTAAAATACCCCCTTTTATCCTATATCGTGATAGACCTCTACTCAACATCCTTTTTAATCGAATTATTAATCTAAGCACGTCCTCAACTAATACATATGTATATATACATTACAAAAGCATGTCAAAAGGATGCAAGATTGCTAACGATAAAATAGCATCCAAAACCATGTAATTCAATTAGCAACCAATATGATATGCAATAGGGAACTAGAGAACTTACCTGGGATCCCGCCACGAATATTAAACGTGTGATGCATGCAAGAAAATAAAACCTAAAAAAATGTCTCTAATCACATATACACATAAAGCAAGACCTAATCTAAGGTGTCGCACATGGAGTCGAAAATCAATTAAAATTAAAAAATAAAATAAACTAGGGAGGGGTTGAGAAATCGTACCTCAGTAGCGCTACAAAACAAGGGTTAGTCGAGATGCTTTAGACAAGATATATAATATCAAATAATCATTCCTAAAAATGTCTAGCTTAAATCTATCAAGTAGAAAAAGAATTGACATAACTATGAATTCCTTTTAACTAGTTGGAAACATAGCACCTCTATAGATATACAAGTCTCAACTAGGAGCCAGTGCAATGTCCATATAGAGATGCTATAATCCCAACATGATCATAAGGAACCCATGGTTATGTTCAATTAGGTTTAACTAAATCCAACTTTATCCAAGAACTAGTTCTAATCATAAGCATCAACATACAAGAATGAATGCATGGACATGGACAAGAATGAGCTATGAACTTATTCATTAATTTGGATCATTGAGTCTCTGAATTAAGTTCAATTGATCATGATTTAAATGTATTTCAAGGCTTAGGTCATGTAGACAACATTTGGATCATCATTAATAAGATTTACCAAAACTGTGACAGAGTTGCAAGAATTACAGAGAGCAGACCGAATTTTCAAAAATAGAAAAAACATACTTCCAATGATTGGATCTTAATGATGTTTTAGTATGTGGTGCTTATGTGAGTCTAGTTTCTAACCCAAAAAGAAAATCAAAGATTGAACGGTCCGATCTCCAGAAATTGGATCATAACCAAACACTACTCAGAACTTATCACCTCTCTGTCCAGAGATTTTGTATGATTTTCTAAAAATAGCAAATACATTAGAGTGACTTTGATCTTTTTTGGGTATCTTCTTAACACATTGAACTACCTAGAAAAAATTATTTAAAGTCATGAAAGTTTAATTAAGGCTCTGATTTACTTGGTGAAATACAGACTTACTATTCTGAAATTTTGGACAGAGAGTTGCTAGTTCATAAATCATGAGACCAAACCACCCTAACTACAAAATCTCAACAAAAAAAAATTACAGTGATACCTACATAGGTTATGAACATCCTCTAATTTGTCTCATCCCATTCCAATGTACCATGATTTAATGAAAAATCTTTGATCACAGTGGGTTCATGGATTCACTGCACCATTGTTGAACCAATGTTCATGTTTTGAATCAAACTTAACCTAAGATTCTAGAGATCTAAGTCAAGTATGATTATGGTTATTGGATTAAATGAAATACAAAGAAATTCATGGGTTTAGCCTTAATGGATCTCCATCTTAAGCCTCATATTTAAAGATCAAGAGAATCCTAAGGTCTTATCCAACCCTATGAACTTTGAATAATTAAAACGGATTGAGATCAATGAACAAGACTGTATCGATGAGTCTACCTTAGGGCCAGCATGGCCAGATGGTCTGCGTACCTAGCCGATAGAAGATTAGAAATTGGCCTTAGTATGGTTAACTTGGCCGATTGTATCTATGAGGAAGAGCTACCAAGGGAGGAAGAGATCCAAATGGATAAACTAGAAACGGCCACAGCAAAGCTAGATGATCTAAAGGCAAACGTTCAGAATCCTCATTTGGAATTCAACATGGGCAAAGAGGGAGAACATAAGTCAACTTATGTAAGTCAGATGCTAGGACCAGAGTTTCAGGCCGAGGTAATAGCACTTTTACATAAGTATAAAGATTATTTTACCTGGGATTACGATGAAACACCAGGGCTATCTAGGGAATTGGTGGACCACCAGTTACCAATCAAATCAGGGTTCAGGCCGTTCAAACAGCTACCTAGGCGTATATCACCAGAGGTTACACTAAAAGTCAAAGAAGAAATTAAGAGACTCCTTGAAGCTAGCTTCATTCGGAGTGCCAAGTATGTGGAGGGGGTCTCGAACATAGTCCCTGTGGTAAAGAAAAATGGGAAGCTCAGGGTGTGCATTGACTTTAGAAACCTAAACCTGGCTACCCCAAAAGATGAATATCCAATGCCTATAGCCGATTAGCTCATTGATTCAGCCTCCAAGCACAAGATCTTGACCTTTATGGATGGGCATTCAGGATATAATCAGATTTACATCACCAAGGAGGATGTCCCAAAGATAGCTTTTCGGTGCCCGGGAGCAATTGGAACCTTTGAGTGGATCGTCATACCCTTAAGGCTGAAGAATGCAGGAGCCACCTATCAACGGGCAATGAATTCAATCTTCCATGACATGATTGGACAATTCATGGAGGTCTACATTGATGATGTGGTGGTAAAGTCTGGTGACAATGCCGATCATTTAAGGGATCTTGAGAAAGCATTTGAAAGAATGCGGACTCACAAGTTGAAAATGAATCCCCTTAAATGTGCATTCGGTGTGTCAGCAGGGAACTTCTTGGGTTTCCTGGTGCACCAACGAGGGATAGAGATAGACAAGAACAAGGCTCAGGCTATCCAAGCAGCCAAGCCCCTAGCCAATAAATAGGAGTTATAAAGGCTACTCAGGCAGATCAACTTCCTGAGAAGATTCATATCCAACTATGCAAGGAAGACTCAGGTTTGGAGTCCACTTTTGAATATCAAGACCGATGAAGAATTCAAGTGGGAAGACAGCCATCAACATGTCTTTGAAGGGATAAAACAATACTTGTCTTCCCCTCCAGTGTTAATGCCGCCCCAGAAGGGTAGGTACCTTAAATTGTATATATAGGCCTCTGATTGCTCAGTAGGAAGTATGCTAGCTCAGGATAATGAGCAGGCCATTTACTACTTGAGTTGGATTTCAATTCCAATCGAGCAGCGCTATGCGCCGATTGAGAAGTTATGCTTGGCATTGTATTTTTCAACACAAAAGTTAAGAACATATATGCTTCCTGTTTCTACTTATGTCATATGTCAAACTGATATGATTAAATATATGTTGTAAAGATCTATCATGAGAGGCCAATTTGGGAAATAGACCTTGGCCCTGATGGAGTTTGCCATCCAATACCGATCATAGCAATCGGTCAAGGGTTAAGCCATAGCTAATTTTCTGGTCGATCACCCAGATCCTACTGATCTAGGAGATTTGTCACTAGTACCTAAAGCACTAAACACATTCTTAGTACCATGGACGTGAATCTTTGATGGTTCCAAAAATGCAGAAGGTGCTGGGGCAGGGATGGTCATTGTATCACCCAAGTATAAGAAGACAAAAGATGTCATTTAGGCTCAATTTCAAATGCACAAATAATCAGGTCAAATATGAAGCACTTATTATCGGACTAGAGATACTCCTTGAAATGGGGGCATCGTCCGTACACATAAAAGGGGACTCATGATTGGTTATCGGGCAAATATCAGGTAAATTTCAGATAAAAAGCTAGGAACTCTGCCTGTTTCACTCAATGGCCACTCAACTTATGGATTCATTTGATTATATAAGTGTGAGATATATCCCCAGGTCAACAAATATAGAGGCCGACAAGCTATCGAAGACAGGATCGGCCTCGTCTGTTGGAAAGGGTTTAGAGGATCAAGCCATCACGGTACAAGTCCGATCGTTACCTTCAGTGGCAAAGAGAGGTTGGTACACTGCAACCAATTCAGTATTGATGGAGGACGATGATTGGAGAATCCCTATCATCGAATACCTAAGACACCCAAATGTTATGGTGGACCGTAAAGTCAGACTGTTCGCAGTCCGATTTGTGGTGCTTGATAGAGAACTATTCAAGAAGCCCATCGGTGATGATGTGATTTTAAAATGCCTCGGGAAGAAACAAACTTTGCAGGTGATGGCCGAAGTCCAAGAAGAAATTTGTGGGGCTCATCAGGCCGATACCAAGATGAAATGGCTCTTACGAAGATATAACTATTATTGGCCAGGCATACTAAAGGATTGCATTAGTTATGCCAAAGGTTATCAAGCCTGCCAAAAGCATGGCCCGATTTAGCGGGTACCAGCCAAAGAACTTCAACCTATTATCAAACCATGGTCATTCAGAGGATGGGCCACGGACCTAATTGGCAAAGTACTCCCACCGTCAGCAGGCCAGCATTGTTTTATTATAGTGGCCACAGACTACTTTACTAAATGGGCCGAAGCTATACCATGCAAGACAGTGACGCAGGCCACTGTAATTAAGTTCATTGAGGATCACATTATACGCCAGTTCGGCCTGCCAAAGACCATAACGGCCGATCAAGGGTCTGTGTTTACAGGAACTGAAACATCAGCCTTTGCAAAAAGCAGAGGAATCACGATTCTCAATTCCACCCCTTACTATGCTCAGGCCAACGGTCAGGCCGAGTCCACTAACAAGATCCTCAAGGGGATCATTAAGAAGATGATCAATGAGAATCCTAGGGAGTGGGATAAATTACTATCTGAGGCACTCTAGGCCTATCGGACATCTAAAAGATCGAGTACCAGGGTCACGTTGTTCATACTGACATACGGGCATGATGCTATGCTACCTATGGAGGTCATGGTCCGATCAGCAAGGAGGGCATTGCAGAATCAGCTAGAGCCCGCAGAATACACAGAAGCTATAATAGCTGAGTTAGAGGGGCTTGATGAAACAAGGCTCACGGCCTTGGATTCAATAAAAGTTCAGAAGCAACGAGCTGCCCGAGCCTATAACAAAAAGGTGAAGGAGAAGTCTTTCTGTACAGAAGACTTGGTTTGGAAGGCCGTCTTGCCTATCGGAGAGAAGGACAACCAAGATAGTAAATGGTCGGTCAATTGGGAAGGTCCCTTCATCGTCCACCAAGTCAAGAGAGGTGGAGCATACAGGCTGTGCCATATAGATGGGACGATTCATGTTAGGTTAATAAACGGTCAGTACCTAAAGTCTTATTATCCTATATTATGGGAGACCATTGACCTAGAGTATAAACCAAATCCTGGGTTAGATTATGAACCATTTAATTATGAGCCTGAGCTTGAATGGTGAAAATGTTCATTGTATTAAATAGCTGGGCACAGCTTACCTACAAGTGTTCAATACAAAAAAATATATAGTCATACAAGTACAAATGGGAAAAATCGGCCTCTAAGCCGATTTAAAAGTTCTAAGTTTTTCCCTCAGATCTTCCCAGGTCTTTTGAGCCCCGGCCCGATCTTGTTTGGCCTTGTTGAGCTTTTGGGACCAGGCATGGGAAATTGGAAAACTAGCCTGTAGCTAGTCACTACACTTTTGAGCGTCTCCTCCAAGTTGGGCCAGGACCCCATCCACCTTTACCAGCGCAGCATCGTTAACGACAACCTCGGCCTCACATTGCTCCAATTGGGCCTTGAGAGTTGTAATACGGGCTTGCAGCAGGGCATCTCGAGCAATCACTTGAGCCCGGGATGCTTTTCCAGCTTCATACTTGGTCTTTGCCGCCTGGAGAAACTACACTACTTTCTGTCGGGCACCAAGAGATGGCAGCTCAGCAATCTTTCCCGTATTTCCTGTAGTAGAGAAACCTGCCCGTCCGACAGTGAATTATTGACTAGAATCATGCTCAACGCAGCGTCAACGTCGCTAACAGATGGGAGGTTGGGTAAATCCTGGTTAGCCAGCCCAAGTAGCAGGTCCTTTGATTGTGGGATGGTTGAAGGGGAGGCGACTTTGGGGTCATAAGATCCTAGGTCAAAGGCTCCCAGGTCCAAGCCGGTAAAGAAATCATCGAAAGGAATGAACAGCTCGGGACCCAACGGGATAGCCTGTTCAAAGATTCAAAGTTCCAAAGGGTTAATACTTGCAGAAGGAAAGAAGAAAAATAAATGTCCGAATGAAAAATACATGGGTGGGCAATGATGTCGAGGCCGACGCGTCTTGTGGTACAACGGCCTTGCTGCGTGGTTGAGAGGTGGACAGTTGGGATAGTTGTTGGGTTGGCTCAGGATGAGGGGCTATAATGGTTTCCTCCATTGGAGCACTGACACTATCATCTGACGTGGTTTGAACCTCATCTGCCATAGCCGAGGTGCCATCAGGAGCACGATCTTTGCCACTTGGGGCTAGAGGATCCTTACAAGTAGTAAAAACAGGATTGATTGTGGTCACTTCTTCTGTCTGCTCAATGGCCGATTCCGTAGCCACAGAAGGATCGGCCCGATCCGTCATATCATCGGTCCGACTAACCACTGATGAGACCGTCTGTTCAACTTCCTCTCCAGCCATCTCAACAGTTGGGTCATGCCCGGGTAATTCCTCATTGCTAGAGGAAAGGACCACTTGTTCTGGGACAGAGCCCCCACAAGATCAGCATCCTCATCCCCATCTAAAGGAGTCAAGGGTGGTATAACTTAGAGAGGCATAACCCTCTCTACAACGCGCTCAAGGTACGCCGCCGCCTGAGCAGGAGAAGTTGGGAGTGTGGACACGCGGAATCGGACCACTTCTCTCTTTGTTCGAGATTGTTTTGAAATTGATTTGAATCAAAGAAAAGGAAAGGTCTGTTGAAAACAGATACAGAGTCGCCACTTGGTCTTTAAGGAACCAAGAAACCTAATTTTGACTCACCCAAGCGGATAAGGGCACCGGCCCTTCATAACCAAAGAACTTGGTTCGGGGTTTTGGTACGAGAGAGGAAGGAGCCTTTGTCACGGCTAAAACACCCTCAACTCGCCCCGTCTTTCGACGGGCCTCAATTAGCATCCAAATAATCATCTTATACTATGTTTGGTTCGACAAATAATACTATGATAGTATATTACATCACATAAGAAGCTTAAAAATGGAAGATCTAAAGATAAAATATCATTCATAAGATCTAAATCAAATATCATGCAATGTAAGGTGAAAGATCACACAAATAAACCTAGGAAAAATCGTCTAATCATGTATCAATTAATCAAGTTTTCCTAATCTAAAGGGGACATAAATTGTTCTTGAAGCAAATAATTAAAGAAATCAAAATATGCTTAGCAAACTAGAATGATGCATGTTATTTTTTGAGAAAAGAAGATCTCTCAATCCCCGGGACGGATGAGAAAGGATGATTAGATCGAGGGGAAACATGAGTGTGTGATCAAGTTCATTCCTTATAATCTTCTTAGATTAAGAGTTACAAAAACCCCAAATCTTGCATGAATGTATTGTATGAGCCTAAAAATGTGCAAAGGTTGTAGTGTGTTTTGTGTTCATGGATTTCTAAAATGACTTAGAAGTCTAAAATGTGCATGAATGAATGGATTAAATCAACATGGGATATATACAAATGTAGTATGAACTACTTCCTAAGATGTGAGCTAATTTAGAATGCATATGAGCATCAAATCAAGGAATAAAAGTTGAAATGTGCTTGCTGTGAATAGTGGACAGACTGCATATGGCACTTTGCAACATTATAATGGGAGGTCAAACGTGCCTAGCAAAATGTGAGAAAAATCTGAGATCATTCTTATTGTGTCTAGAAAATAACCCAAAAAGCCAAACATCAATAGCTATCACAGATTAAAAGAAACAAATCAGAATGTACAGATGACTCAGAAACAAAAACTGCACTGTTGACTGATTTTGTATGATTTTTCATAAATCAAAGAAAATGTTTATGATGACCCATTATATACCAAAAGTTTTCTAAGACACCCAAGTTTTATAAAAAAAATAGAAAAGATATAGGTACAGTGATGAAAATGTCCAGAATAAGTGCAAGAAGTTAGATAAACATTCTGTGAGAACAGAGGCAGATTATGAATATGAACTTTTCACACCCAAAACAAATACTTTCTCATTTCTATAATTGATGGGAAAAATTAGGGACAAACTATGATGTATTGGGAAGGTTTTCCAAGTGGTTTCATCATCATAACTTGAGTATTTAATTCAAAACAAATCTTTGAATCTGAACAGCTCACTGTTTTGGGTCATTGTTTTGGAGATATTGAGGAAAACAAAGTTTTATTTCTTGAAATCAAATGAGAGGGATTGAGAGGGGTTTTGAAATAGATGTTTTGAAAACATATTTTTAACACTCAATAAGGATTATGACCACTTGGAATACTAACACCAAACTCATCATTAAGAATCTCCAAGATTGTTGGAGGGATTTATTCTATTTTTTTTAACATAACTTCAATACATTCCAAGAATACCTTGGAAGTATTGAGGTTATGATCATCATCTATCAAACATGTTTTTGAGGTCAAGAGCTACTATCCATAAGGATTCACTCACCCCAAACTTCATGTCATCACTTAGATGATGATGAACTAGTAAGTAAATAAAAGAAAACAAAAAGAAATGGGGTAAGAAGAGATAAACAATAAATAAACAAGCAAATAGATGATGATCAATATATGATATTCATGAAGCATGAACTTGTAGGTTGGTGTTTCACTCATATGTGATGACACTTAAACATGGAAGAAGCTTCCACTCTCTTGAATGCTCACTAAAATGGTGGTTGGGAGTATTGAATGTTGAAATAAATGGAAGTAATGAAGTAAAAAAACAAAGTTAGAACTCACTTTTGTTTTGAAAATCAAAGAGGAATGCTTCTTTTTCTCTCTACTCTAACCTTATCTCTACAACTTTCTCTCCCAAACTTTTCAAAACTCACATTTGACTCCCCTAAAATGAGGAGTAATGGGGTGTTTATATAGGCCAACTTGGGGTGGTTTTGGGGTTTTAAAAGTGTTCCCATTGGCTCCAAACATCTGAAATCATAAAACTATGTCGTTTTGGCTTTTAATTAATCAAAATGGGACCACAAAAATAATTACAAAAACTCACTGTTCTGGGGGAGAGTGCCGCGGCGGCACTGGGCCACTACCGCGGCGGCAGTGGGCCAGTGCCGCGGCGGCACTGCTCCTCCCTTCGTCTGGATAATGCTGTTTAGGCCCCCTGATGTTCCGGTATTCGCGAAAAGGCCCTATTTCGTCCGAAATTCACAGAAAATGCGTATGAACTCCAAATTGAGGTTGTGATATACCGTTGGAAAGGTAATGGAGTCTATTTTACATAAAAAATAGTTCGGGGATAGGTCACTTCGAAAAGTTTTGCGGTATTCGCGATAAAAGCCGATTTGATCGCCTTTTTCGCCTTTGGAAATTCATAATAAATTCGTTTTAAATCCAGAAATTATGTGCGATATACCGTTGGAAAGCTATTGACCTCTAGTATCCATGAAAAATATTTGAAAATTGTTTCGGCACCCTGGTTCCAAAGTCAAATTCTGGTCAAACTGGTCAAACCTGGGATTCCCGGGAAGTTCTAGAAACCTCCGGGAGTTCCCGGGAGCTGGTGTTTTCGCTCGATTTTCTTTTGGAACTTGTTTTAACACTTTTCCCGTGATTTAAAATGATTTTGGTGAATTCGGACGATTTCGGTCAAACTTGGTCAAACTTGGTCAAACCTTGGTCAAACCTGGTCAAACCTGGTCAAACCTTGGTCAAACCGGTCAACGGGGACTTTCCGGGAACTTCCGGGACTTCCGGGGGTCTCTGGGAGCCGACGATTTTATCTGATTTCTCTTTAAAACTCTTTTTTATCGCTTTTCTTACGACATAGTATGTTTTCAGAACTTTGGGACCAAATTTGGGAGTTTTTGGGCTTTTAGGGGCATTTTGGTCATCCTGAGCATTCTGAGAGATGGAGCTGACTTCCGAGAGTCCTTTCGAGTCTTTTGCGATCATTGTGAACCACCAAGCTATGGGTCTCCTAAATCCGATAGCCGACAAAATGGGGTGTCTACAGTTTGCCCCTCTTTGGCATGAACTTGCGAGGTAACGCATGTCGCAAGTGAGTGCCAAAGTTTTGAAGAGACAAGACTTTTTGGAGGCTACGGATTTAGGATAAAAAGCGTTGCAAAAGATGCAATGATGATGAGGTTAGTGCTGGTCGTGCTCTGCGTGAGCTGCCTACGTATCCCGAGGGGAATCAGACCAGGACGTAGTTCAGGGCAAGGAACCGGTCTTACATGCACGTACACACAATCAGGCGGATGCTATGCTAGAAGAGTGATGTGCAATGTATGGATGTGGTATGAATTGTGTCATGAGTCCTATCACGTCTAGTGTTATGACCTTAGTATGAGCAAGTGCTGTGGGGTGTGCCACTTCGAGTGGGCTGGTGTTGTGCTAGTGTTTGCGACCGTGATGCGGTGGATGATTCGGACAAAGACACGGAGGTTTAGAAGACTCCGGGTCTAAGGGTAAACTTTTGGAACGAGTGAGATAGGTCAGAAGCGTTTCGTTTAGAAGACAATGACCCAAGGTGCCCGAGAGATCTCGTGATAGAGCTGTGAGAAAATTCTTGATAAACAGGAGATCTGGATGCAGGCGATGTTTAGATTGTTCCTGACGGCCGACTTTCGGGTATCGGCTCCGGCTGGTGGTAGTATCCTTCGTATTTATCCTTGGGGGTGCCGTAGGGTTCTTAGAGAATTCTTATCTTCTTGATCGGGAACCAGGATCCATCTCTGAACCTCTCACGGTTGATCAAATCTTTCGGTGCTCAAATCGAGAGCCGGTCAGGGCCTCCGGGAACTGGTATCTGTCTGCTGTTGTCCTCGGAGGACGATGCAGGGTTCTCGGGGAATCTCTTTTCTTGATCGGGAACCAGGACCCATCTCTGAACCTCTCACGCTTGATCAAATCTTTCGGCGCTCAATCCGAGAGAGCCGGTCAGGGCCTCCGGGAGCTGGTATCTGTCTGCTGTTGTCCTCGGAGGATGATGCAGGGTTCTCGGGGAATCTCTTTTCTTGATCGGGAACCAGGATCCATCTCTGAACCTCTCACGGTTGATCAAATCTTTCGGCGCTCAATCCGAGAGAGCCGGTCAGGGCCTCCGGGAGCTGGTATCTGTCTGGTGTTGTCCTCGGAGGATGATGCAGGGTTCTCGGGGAATCTCTTTTCTTGATCGGGAACCAGGATCCATCTCTGAACCTCTCACGGTTGATCAAATCTTTCGGCGCTCAATCCGAGAGAGCCGGTCAGGGCCTCCGGGAGCTGGTATCTGTCTGCTGTTGTCCTCGGAGGATGATGCAGGGTTCTCGGGGAATCTCTTTTCTTGATCGGGAACCAGGATCCATCTCTGAACCTCTCACGGTTGATCAAATCTTTCGGCGCTCAATCCGAGAGAGCCGGTCAGGGCCTCCGGGAGCTGGTATCTGTCTGCTGTTGTCCTCGGAGGATGATGCAGGGTTCTCGGGGAATCTCTTTTCTTGTTTATTTGGTGCCTTGGCTAGAAACCAGGATCCGTTACAGGAATTCTCGCATTTGATCGAATCTTGCGACGGTTGTCCTGAAACGACCGATTCGGGTCTTCGGGAGCCGATTTTTCCCAGTTTTTGCCTGCTGGAGGTAGTTCCGACAATTTTTAGTCTGCTTGGGGTAAAACCTCATAGATCTTGACTGGACTGGGCCACAGGGGCTGATCGGGGTAAAAAACGGGCTGAAAAAGGCCAAAACGGGGCGAAACGGGGCAAAACGAAGCGAAGCGGGGCCCACGGGGAGCAGTGCCGCGGCGACACTGGGTGGCCGGACTCCATCTTTTTTTATCTCGGGTTTTTGAGCTTTTGGAGCTCATTCTTGGTCATTTTGGGGTGTTTTTGAAGCCAAAATTCATCAAAACGCAGCTTGTGCGCGCTCAGGTGAGTAATCTTTCCTCGTAGTTGGATTTTTGATTGGTGTTTTGGTTTGCCCAAATTTTCAAGAAGAAAGTTTGAATGTGACTTCCATTTTTCTTGTAGATCCATGGCTTCGAGCTCAAGGAGACCGTCTAAGAAGGCTAAGGGACGGATGAAGGCTGAAATGCAAACCCCGGACTTGATTCTACGGGACCCCCAACGCCATCTTTCGGCCGCGGCTCTAGCGAGCTTGGTATGTGAAACTTTCGACATTTTAGGACCACTTTCATGTATTGTGCTAGTTTTGTAAGCCATAGCGTGCACTTAGAGACCGTTAGAAGCTCGACTTGTGCTCAAATGTGGATTTTGTGAATTCGGCTCTCTCGATTTGTGCACCTAGAAATTGTTAGGAACCCGATTTGTGCTCAAATGTTGATTTTTGTGAAATTTTGCTCTCGGGCCGTGAATAGTGATTTTGTGCATTTTTGTTGTTTTTGTTGTGTGCAGGTGCCGGAAGTGGCCTTGAAAGGCCATGGTAGCCTTGCCCACGCCTTCTTGTGGTATACACAGCTTTCGCCCACTGTTAAGAGGATGGTTGATGATGCCGGGTTCGGAGGCTTCGTCCGTCTGGTTTCGAAAAGCAGCAATGATTTGGCCCATTTCTATGCCCTGGCTGAGAGGTGGTGGGATACCACCAATACTTTCCACCTTCCGTTCGGAGAGATGACAATGACGCCCTTTGACTTCTCCATGATTACGGGCTTGAGGGTCGGCGGGAAGCGCCTGATTCTGGATTACTTTTACGAGATCGACCCGGAGGCGGTGGAGATGCTGATTGGGGCTGTTCCCCCTAACCTGGAGAGGCATTGGTTTCCTTGCGGCTGGCTTTACCGGGCCTATGGCAGAGGTAATCACAATCTGAACAATTCCCAACTTTTGAGGGTTTATCTTCTGTATGTCCTCGGGTGCTCAATCTTTGCGACAAGGAACGACCGGGTGAGCTTGAGGCTCCTTTCTTGCCTGGCGACCATTGGTGAGATCCCCTCCTACAACTGGGGCGGTGCTGCCCTGGCTCATCTCTACAAGCATATGGGGGAGGTCTCTCGGGGTGATGTTAAATCTACTGGGGGATTCTGGCGAGCTTGGGAGGTACGGATTATTTCTTCCTTTATTTTCCATCTCTTTGATCTCCATACTTGTTCTGATTTCTCCTTTGTCCGTGCAGCTTTGGAGTTTTGAATACTTGAAGATGTTGGCTCCTTCCCCGGCGGATGAATCAGGCGAGGATGAGGATGGCATGGCTCCTGTGCCTTTATTCCCACGAGGTTTGAGGTGGCGGAGGGACGTTGTTGGGGTAAAGAGTGGGGCCCATCGGATTGTTTTGCTTAGAAACTTCCTGACTGAGCTGACGGCCTCTGATGTTGATTGGACGCCTTGGAAGGGCGTTGTTTACGCCGCCCCAGAGGAGATACAAGCGGTTAAATCTCTTACCTCTTGCCGCCTTCTGCTGGAGAGTACCGAGTGTAGGCAGTGGTTCCTTGGGGAACGGGTGTCTCGGCAGGTGGTTGGTGGTTCCCGGTATCGCGTTCCCCATAATCCTCCTGTGATGGATGCTAGTGACCTCTCTGGTGATGCTCTGTCGGCGGCCTTGGCTGGCACCGACGTCTGGGATCATTTCCTCTCTGAGACCGGGTATGAGGCTTACCGTGGCGGCTCATTGATGCCCAACTTCCCACTCCTGGAGGTGAGTTTCTTGTTATATTTTTGCTTTTCATTCATTGCCTATGTTTTTGACTTGCCTTTAACTTATTCTGTGCCTACAGCTTCGCGAGATGTACAGGAGACAGGCTCCTCAGGCTCCCGACCCTATCCCTCCTTGGGATTGGACCGTCAATGTTCTAGGCGCTGATGGCACTCCCCAAATGATGGAGGTGCCGCGAGTCACATGTGGGTACCCTACTCAGCCAGCGGGCGTCCTCAATGTCCCTTGGAGTTACGCTGAGGAGGGTCACGCCTTGGCAGCTAGCTTAAGGTCCTTGGTCCTCACACGAGATCACCGGGTACGTCTCTAATTTTGCACTTTCTTTTGGTTATGAGGTTCTAACCCTAGATTTTACCCTTGACAGATGGACGGTATGCGGCAATTTGCCGCCAACCAGATGGCATCCTTGGTAAGTCTCTGACTCGACTCTGTTTTTGGCATTTCTTTCTTTTCGTTATTTTCTTTACTGATTGCCTTCATTTTCTTGTGTGTGCAGTATCGTGGAGGCGGGGCCGGCTCATCGAGGACTGGTCCAAGATGCAGAGGTGGCAGGAGGAGGCCGTCGCCGACATACACTCCGGGCGGTCCGACAGAGGACGAAGAAGAGGAAGACTGATGCCAAGCGGGCAATATTATTTTATTTTCTGTTTTCGATTGGGTTGTACTGGGAACATGATTATTTGGACAGTGTAGGACGAAGTATGGAACAATTTGTAACCTTTTGACAGAGTATTATGATGTTTTGCCTCCTAGGCCGGATATCTTCCGGTTTAGAGGCGCAGTGGTGTGCTTGTTTTAGCTGATATATGTACACTGTGACTGTTGAATGCTACTGCGATGGGCAGTTTTGTGATGGTGAGTGCTTTTTGCCTTGCAGGTGGGATAGTCCGTGAAACGGGGAGGTGCTGCCGAAATTTCGAATTTTGCTAGAGCCGCGACAGAAAGATATGGCTTTGTATGATCCCGCTCAACTCACAGCCTGGCTGAACATTACGGATGGCGTGGAGCGGATCAACCTCTTTAGCTACGGCTTGACCGAGCTATTCTCTCTTCGCCGGATGACCCTGAACACTGAGTTCTTGCGTGCTGCCATTGGTCACTGGGACCCGGTGAACCATGTCTTCAACTTCAATGGCCTGGAGATATGCCCCATGTTTGAGGAGTTCTGCGCTATTCTTGGCTATGATTCTGACTCCGATCTGATTCTCCCTTTTGCTGGTACCCTCAGTCCTACGCGAGGTTTGGCCGAATATCTGAGTTGCTCCATCACTATTTCCCGTCGGCTGATTCAAGGTGAGGCCCTTAATATTGCTTCTATTATTGCTCAGTATGCCAGTCCCGGGAATCCCAGCGTGTATGATGCCACCCGCGGGGCTGCTTTGATATTGTGCATGACCTCCCACTTCCTATTCTCGAGTACCTCTGTTGACTTAGTGCATGTGTGCCTTGGGTTAAAGCTTAGCAAGAATCCCATGGCCATGGTTCTAGCTGAAACCTTAAATGGTTTGGATAATGCCTTCAATCAAGGGACTCTACTTCTTTCCGGGGCGCCTTTGGTGTTACAGGCTTGGTTATACGAGCGCCTCCAGCTGTGGACGGGTCGCATACCACCAGTTTACTTTTGTCGGGCTGTGCTTTACTCTCACTATACTTTTACCGATTGGGTGGGCATGATGGGTGCCTTATCTGAGGCTGACATTTGCTGGATCGTGAGGCGTTGGGGCCTTCGCGCTATTACCACGAGCCTCAGGGGTTACCAGAGAGTGTGGTTGATGGGTCTGAGAGAGACTTCTTTCTATCATCCTCGCCGCTTGGCCAGGCAGTATGGACAGGTTCAGGAGGTTCCCCGGGGGTTTACTGAGAGGGTCTTTGCTTCCAGGATCAGGGTTGCTACTTTTGCTGCTTTTATTGACGGTTGGACTGACCGAGTAAAGGCCTACTTCTAAAGGCCTTTTAAAAAAAAGGACTAGACCCGACTGATTCTGCTCATTCCTCCAAGTGTCTTTGAACATGTGATTGCTTTTTGAAAGACTTTTATTTCTTTGATTATTCCTGCTTATGTAATATTCAAAGTTTGTTTATTAGTGAACCTTGGTTACTTTGAGAACCTCTTTTTATGCATTTAGCTTTCTGAAAAACATTTTGTGACCTGGATTTCAATTTAGTTGTTGCTTTTTGGTACTCACTTGGTCATGCTAGGGTGATTTAGATGCAAACGAGGCGGGTGGCCGAAGTTTGCCCCTAGTTTGGGACGTGCATGGTTGTGAGGCAAACGAGGTAGATGACCGACGTTTGCCCCTAGTTTGGAAGGGGTTCAGGCAAACGAGGCGAGTGGCCGAAGTTTGCCCCTAGTGTGGAGGGTGATATGTGGGTTATGGTAAGGACCGCGACTTTATTTCTCTCATGCTCATAATTTTTGCCTAGGCACCAAGGAGGTGGCCTAGCGAGCTATTTTCTCTCTTTTGTTATTGCTCACCTCGGATTTAGCTCTAATTTTTGCCTAGGCGTCCTTTCGGATTTTCATCCTAGCGAGCCATCCTTTTTTTTTCTTTTTGAAAGTCTGCCTACGTACCCCCGAGCGGGGATCAGGTCCAACGTAGTTCGGGCCAAAGTTTCGAAAGAAAAGGGTTATTTTTTTGTGGGATGAAGCGACCGAACCGTCGTGGTTGCCTACGTATCCCCGAGTGGGAATCAGGTCAAGCGTAGTTCAAGGCAAGGCTTGAAAGAAATGGTTATTTTGGTGAAGTGACCGAACCGATGTGGTTGCCTACGTATCCCCGAGTGGGAATCAGGTCAAGCGTAGTTCAAGGCCGGGCTTGAAAGAAATGGTTATTTGTCAAGCATAGTACTTTTTGAGGCGATCCATGTTGATTGGTTCTTTGAATTCGACACCATCGAGGTCCATGAGGTAAGTTGCTCCTCCAGAAAGGATTGTTTTGACGATGTAAGGGCCTACCCATTTAGGTTTGAACTTCCCACGGGGGTCAAAGATCGGAGCTCGCAATTCCTTAAGGACAAGGTCGCCCTTGACAATCTTCCTTGGGCGAACCCTTTTATTGAAAGCACGGGCTATTCTCTTTTGATAGATTCGGACATGGTCCACCGCCGCTAGGCGCTTTTCATCTATGAGGGCCAATTCCTCGTATCTTTCTCTCAACCAATCTGATTCTGAAATTTCACATTCTGCCATCACACGTAGAGACGGCAGTTCTATCTAGACCGGGAGTACCGCTTCCATCCCATATACCAGCGAGTAAGGAGTTGCTCCCGTGGATGTCCTTATCGACGTTCTGTATCCCCAAAGCGCGAACGGTAGCTTTTCATGCCAGTCTTTGTAGGTATCGGCCGATTTCTGCAGTATGGCCTTGATATTCTTGTTTGCAGCTTCGACTGCCCCATTGGTTTGCGGCCTATACGGCGACGACTTGTGATAAGTGATCTTGTATTCCTCGAACAGATCCCTGACTTCTGCCTTGAAATGACTTCCGTTATCCGAAATAATCTCATGAGGAACTCCATAACGGCAGATGAGATTTCTTTTGATGAATTTGGCCACTTCTTTGGCCCCCAACTTGGTGTAGGATGCAGCTTCTACCCATTTTGTGAAGTAGTCTATGGCCACCAGGATGTACCGATTTCCATTTGAGGCTTTCGGAACGATCTCGCCAATGATGTCGATTCCCCAGGTTGAGAATGGCCAAGGCGAAGTCATGCTGTACAGAAGGGATGGCGGTGTATGCATCATGTTTGCATGAATCTGGCACTTGTGACACCTCCTCACGTACTCACAACAATCTTTCTCCAATGTTGTCCAGTAGTACCCTTGTCTTATGATTTTCTTAGCCAGCATGTGACCGTTCATGTGTGGACCGCATACCCCCTCGTGTATTTCTTCCATCATTCTTTTGGAACTCTTTCCGAACAAGCAGGTTAGGTTGTGACCATTATATCCTTTCTTCAGCAATTTCCCACCGCAAATGACGAATTGTGCGGCGAATCTTCTAATGGCCCTTTTGTCTTTCTCGGTGGATTCTTGGGGGTATGTCCCTTTTTCTATGAAATCCCAAACATCCCGATACCACGGCATTTCATTCTCTTCTTCTTCGGTTGTGGCGATCATATTGAACGAAGGCTCGTACCTCTGCTCTATTACCAAAGGCATCATCTTGACCCCCACAGGAATCTTGATCATGGAGGCTAAGGTAGCCAATGAATCTGCCAACTGGTTCTCTTCCCTGGGCAAGTAGAGGAATGTGACACTCTTGAATTGCCTTTTGAGTTGGTCGAGATGATCATGGTAGGGCTTCAACCTTTCTTCTTTTACTTTCCATTCCCCTCTGGCTTGCGATATGATGAGGTTTGAGTCCCCGAAGACGTCTAACTTCTGAACCCTCAGTTCTAAGGCTGCTTCCATTCCCAGAATGCACGCTTCATATTCGGCGGTGTTGTTAGTGGAGTTGTAGTTGAGCTTGACCGCTAACGGGGTATGATCCCCGCTTGGTGATACGAGAATCATCCCTACTCCGTATCCTTTCATGTTGGCCGCTCCATCGAAGTACAACTTCCACTGTTCTTCCTTGATTTCCATGATATTCTCGTCCGGAAACGGAAAGTCCCCACTTTCTTCGGAGTCAACGGCATGCTCTGCGAGATGCTCAGCTACGGTCCTCCCTTTTACTGACTTGCTTGTAACATACTTGATATCGAATTCGGATAGTAGAAGTAACCAACGGGATATGCGACCGGTCAAGGCGGGTTTTTCGAGGAGGTATTTTAGAGGATCCATGCGGGATATGAGCACAACTGGGAAGGCCAGCATGTAGTGCCTCAGTCGGCGAGTACACCAAACCAAGGCCCAACACGTTTTTTCAAGGGTAGAGTAGTTGAGCTCATACCCAGTCATCCTCTTGCTAAGGTAGTATATGGCTTTTTCGGAGTGGTTTTCTTCTCCTTCTTGGGCTAGCATGCAACCCATGGCATTTTCGGAGACGGATAGGTAAAGGAATAAGGGTTTATGAGGAATGGGTGGCGAAAGGACAGGCGGGTTTTGCAGGTAGGCTTTTATTTTGTCGAAAGCGGCTTGGCATTGGTCATCCCATTGGAACTTCTCCCCTTTTCTCAACAATCGGAACAGAGGATCGCACGTGGTTGTGAGCTTGGAGATGAAACGGCTAATGAATTGGATTCTTCCGAGGAACCCCCTTACTTCTTTTTCATTCCGTGGTGGTGTCATTTCTAGGACTGCCTTGATCTTGGAGGGATCTACCTCTATCCCCCTTTGCGTGATGAGAAAACCCAGGAGTTTACCGGAAGTCACACCGAAAGTGCATTTCTTTGGATTCAACCTCATCTTGTATTTGCGCAACCTTTCGAAGAACTTTTCCAGCGCTACCAGGTGTCCTTCTCTGTCCTTGGATTTCACAATCATGTCGTCTACGTACACTTCTACCTCCTTGTGAATCATATCATGCAGCAGAGTGGTGGCAGCTCTTTGGTAAGTCGCCCCTGCGTTCTTGAGTCCGAAGGGCATTACTCTATAACAGTAGGTTCCCCAAGGGGTGGTGAATGTCGTCTTCTCCCGATCTTCCGGCGCCATTAGAATCTGATTATATCCTGAGAAACCATCCATGAATGAAAGTAGCTCATGTCCCGCAGTGTTATCTACCAAGACGTCAATGTGGGGAATTGGAAAGTCATCCTTAGGACTGGCTTTGTTTAGATCACGGAAGTCGACGCACACGCGAACTTTCCCATCCTTCTTCGGGACCGGTACGATATTGGCAACCCATTCCGGGTATTCGGTGACAATGATGAACCCTGCTTCGAACTGCTTCTCCACCTCTTCTTTAACCTTGAGTGCCCATTCTGGTCTCATGCGCCTCAGTTTCTGCTTGACAGGTTTAGAATTGGGAAGGAGAGGAATATGATGTTGGACGATGTCGGGATCGACCCCAGGCATGTCTTCGTAAGACCAAGCAAAAACATCTTTGAATTCTTTTAGCAAGAGGGTTAATTTTTCTTTTTCTTCTTTATTAAGAGTTGAGCCAATTTGCACAATTTGTGGATTTTCTGTTTCACCTAGGTTAACTGATAAAGTATCTTCGATTATTTCATAAGCAGGTGGTTTTTCGATTAGTTGCTTAAATTCAATTGAGATATCCTCGGAGGGGTCTGTGCATTCACAAGTGTTAGACACAAAGGAGTAAGCAGAATCGTCTTTCATTTCATTCATGACAGGTGAAGTGACTACAATGGATAGCGGTGGGCTTACAGCAGCCGACTCTGGTACATACTCGACAATTGGTAATACAGACTCCGGGGGAATAGGGGATTGGGAGACGCAGATAGATGACTCTACAGCCTGGTTGCTCAGACCCTCCTCAGTTAGCTTGATCTGATCATCTTGGCTCTTGGTCCTCTCTTCTTCCTTCTCCCCAGCGGATTCCTCCCACATTTTCTCGATGGCTTCAGTGTCTAGGTACTTCAACCAGTCTTCCTCCGGGGTCTTCTCAACTTCTTCGGGATAGAACGGGTCTTGGTATGGGGGCCTTTCGCAGTCAGCGAAGATTTCAAGCCCGGGGTGCCTTTTCCCAGTGGTTTGATGGATCCAGGGTTCGGGGAACCCGAAGTAAGGGAAATCATCCCCTTCTTTGATGAACTGTCCGTTCAAAGTCTTGCGGTATGGGGGGAGACCCTTCACCCTTTTCTTCCACGGCCTATGTAGCTCAGCGTCTTCTTCAGTGGGCTTGTACCCCAACCCAAAAGTGCCTTGTTGCCCTTTGATCTGTGGGAACTCCCGAATTCCTTGCTGGCGTCGACCCAATCCCATTCCCGGGAAGTAATTCATTTTGCGGACAATGTTGACAACCGCAGAGTGGACCTCAGGGAACCTATCTTCGTCATTGATCACGTGGATTTCTTCCATGAAAAATCCCCCGATTTCTCCTTCTTCTAGCTCGGGCATTTGGACTTCAAAAATGGGAGCGTAATTAGGGAAAGCTTCGTTACCCCAACTGTTACCGAGGATGATTTTTACTTCCTTCTCATGAATGTACTTGATCATTTGATGCACAGTGGATGATACAGCTTTGTTGGCGTGAAGCCAGGGCCTTCCAATTAGCAGATTGAAGGAGGTATGTCCATGACTTGAAAAATCTCAGTACTTGCCAAGGATCCTACCCAGATTTGCAGAGAGACAGTCCCCATCACATTCCTCCTGGTGTTATCATAGGCCCTTACAGATTGCACAGATGGCGTGATGTCAAGGATATTGACCCCCAAAGCAGTGGCAGTTCTTAAGGCACAAACATTCAAAGCGGAACCTGTGTCGACCAGGCAAAACGGTACCTGCTGCTCCTTACATCCAACAGTGATGTATAATGCTCTGTTATGCGTGGATCCTTCCGGTGGCAAGTCCTCATCGGAAAATGTAATGATCGGGTCGGGGGTAAGTGCGCCCAAGAAAGCCACCATGTCCTCCGGTGCAGCATCGATAGGAACTTCAATCCCAGCCAAGGCATTCAACACGGCTTGCCTATGCTTGTAAGATGTCACCATAATATCCCACATTGAGAGATGTGCTTGGGTTTTCTTTAGCTGCTTTATCAACTCATTATCTTCTTCGATGATCTCATCCATCTTTCCCTTCCCCTTGTCCTTGATTGGACCTTTCTCGGTTGCATCGGTGGCAGGCTGTGGTGGCTGATAATGACGGCCTGACCTGGTCAAATGATCAATCTCGGCAGGAGTAGGCCCTTCTACAGTTCCATCCTTCTTGAACCAATCACAATCCGTTCCTACAAATGGCTTTTCCGGCTCGTTCCAAATGGAAGCATCACTCTCGTTGTTAGGGTCATACCATTTGAGGTCTACCACCCCTAGGTCATGCTCTTCTAGGAAGAACAAGTCTTGCTCGTCGTCTAGCTGCTGCTGCCACTCGTCATTCTCCCCTCCAATCAGATGAATTCCCTCAAAATCCGGGATGTCAATGAGGGGTAAGGGTTGTCCTAGGGGGGTGATATAGGTAGCAGGGTTGAGGGATATGGGGTTGGACTCGATGAGGTTGACATTTTGGTGGTTTGGTAGGGGATTTTGGGTGATATGGGGCTGCTTCGGGGGTGGCTCGATGATATTCTGATCAATAAGATCTTGGATATCATGGCGAAGGCGCATGCAGTCATCGGTGTTATGGCCGGGGGCTTGGTGGTAGGCGCATCGTTTGGACATATCGCAGTTAGGCGGGGGTGGGGTATTTCGAGACTGGAGTAGTTGGAGATGGCCCTTTTTGAGGAGGCGGTCCAAGGCTGAGGAGAGGGAGATTTCTAGCTTGGCAAAATTGCGAGGGGGCTTTTTCTGGAAAGGGCGGTTGGACGGGTTTGCCTGGTTGGAGGGTTGGTATGGTCTTGGAGGGTATGACATGGGTTGGCTGCTAAGGGCATTGACATCCGGGGGATTCCGAGAGTAGTTGGGCCTTCTTGGCTGACTCGGAGGGTCTTCCTTTTTGATCTTCCCTTCCCTGATAGCATCTTCAATTCGGGTTCCGACTTCAAACAACTCTTCAAATGTGGAAATGGACTGGTAGAATAACTTCTCATGGTAAAGTGGCTGCAGATTCCGGATGAGCATCCTTACCTGTTCCTTTTCAATCGGCCGGTGGGTCATTTGAGCTACCTTGTTCCTCCACCTGCTCAGAAACGCAGCGAAGGATTCATTGTTGCTTTGTCGGGTTGTTTCCAAATCCCTGATAGTGACATCCAGCTCCTGGTTGTAAGAGTAATGATCGACAAAAACTCGAACGATATCTTCCCAGGCCCGGGTCTTGGAGGCTTCCAAGGTTAGGAACCATGATAGTGCAGATTTTGCCAGAGTTTGTGGGAACAGCATTGCGATGTGCTCGTGGGTGCAACCCATGGATTGGAAGATACTCATACATAGCTTCACGTGGCTTTTCGGGTTCCCAGTCCCATCAAAACGATCGATGGCAGGCATTTTGAAGTTCTCCGGCAGTTTCAACTTGACAGGCTCAAAGAGGCCTTCCAGATCTAGCATGTAATCATCGATTCCCTTGCTTTTTCTCAGCACGCTCTCTAGTTTGTCGACCTTGTCCATCTTTTCCTGGAGCTTCTTTTCATATGTGAGCGGTGGGACCCCTTGGAACCAGTTTTCCTCCCCATTATTCTCATGTAGAGGAGGTTCAAACCTTGGTGGCGGAAACTCGGGCGGGGGTTGTGGCTGTTGCTGCTTTAGTTCTTCCATGAATTTCAGGACTTGGGCTAGACTGTCGGATTGTTGGCTTATAGTCGCTCCCAACTCGGTGACCTTGTTTTCCAATTCTTCTCTATTCATGTTGAAGCGGGCTGTCGTACCGATTCTGACTAAACGATTATCCGAACTCCTGGTCCACAACGAGGATTCCGGCTGCTGACCTTGGGAATCTATACTGACCTGACAGATTTTGAGAGAAGGGGTGTATCAGATCCTGACAGTGACGACTTTTAGACAGACAAAGACAGTGACGTGGACCGACTTGTGTAAGAATGATCGAAACAGTGCGTGCAGAGTGACGGGAATGGTGTATGCAAATGAGACAGGCATGCGGATGTGAGCCCTAATCTACATGATGCTCCTATTTCTAACATATAGCAGTTAAACAAATAAGGCCCTAGCCATACAGAGTGTGCCAATCTTACTTTCCAGTACGATCACCAAGGGATAACAGGGATTTTCAGACGTTTCTGGTTGACTGGGATACAGTTTCTGGTATTTCTGGGAAATTTGAGCAGGGTTTCTCGGAGAAACTGGTAAGTACGGTTATATCTGGGCAGAGTTTCTGGGAGAAACTGGTCAATATGGTCATATCTGGGATATTTAGACAGAGTTTCTGGGAGAAACTGGTCAATATGGTCATATCTGGGATATTCGGACAGAGTTTCTGGGAGAAACTGGTCAATGTGGTCATATCTGGGATATTCAGACAGAGTTTCTGGGAGAAACTGGTCAATGTAGTTATATCTGGGATATTCGGACAGAGTTTCTGGGAGAAACTTTATAGTGATCATACTTTCTAGCAGGTTTTCATACTCCTATGTCTCAAGACCGACAGACAAGGTTTGCGGTGTATATCTTTGCGAGCATGGAGCAGACATCCTTGTCATGATGCTTAGGCAGGTCAACTCAATGTGACCACATATGAGTGATTGCCTTGGGAATCATAAGAAAGAGGTTCTGTTCTATGTCACACAAGCGTCTACATCGCTCAGGTAATCCCATCAGGGCATATAGCAGTTATATCATTTTGTCCTATCTGAAAAGATAAATGAACAGTCCTATGAAAGGTTCTACAGGAGTCTATATGCAAAGGCTGGGTTTAGTCAAAGAGGGTCCGTTGACGAGAGTTCCAATATACCATCAGGGAGACAGTACGGAGGTTTTTACTCTTTTTGATATACCTTGGAAGGTACAGTATCAACGGTGACTTGTGCCCTGGCACAGCAAGACCTGAACAATGTCAGCGCCGCGTTTCAGACACAGTCGGGGGGGGAAAATGCAAGAGTGCAATGCGGTGAACCAAAACACAGTAAAAAGATGATTTTAAGGATGCTTCTTATGAGTCAAACCTCTGTATTATTTTGTTTTAAAAAAAAAAGTCCCCAGCAGAGTCGCCAGATTGTGGACACGCGGAATCGGACCACTTCTCTCTTTGTTCGAGATTGTTTTGAAATTGATTTGAATCAAAGAAAAGGAAAGGTCTGTTGAAAACAGATACAGAGTCGCCACTTGGTCTTTAAGGAACAAAGAAACCTAATTTTGACTCACCCAAGCGGATAAGGGCACCGGCCCTTCATAACCAAAGAACTTGGTTCGGGGTTTTGGTACGAGAGAGGAAGGAGCCTTTGTCACGGCTAAAACACCCTCAACTCGCCCCGTCTTTCGACGGGCCTCAATTAGCATCCAAATAATCATCTTATACTATGTTTGGTTCGACAAATAATACTATGATAGTATATTACATCACATAAGAAGCTTAAAAATGGAAGATCTAAAGATAAAATATCATTCATAAGATCTAAATCAAATATCATGCAATGTAAGGTGAAAGATCACACAAATAAACCTAGGAAAAATCGTCTAATCATGTATCAATTAATCAAGTTTTCCTAATCTAAAGGGGACATAAATTGTTCTTGAAGCAAATAATTAAAGAAATCAAAATATGCTTAGCAAACTAGAATGATGCATGTTATTTTTTGAGAAAAGAAGATCTCTCAATCCCCGGGACGGATGAGAAAGGATGATTAGATCGAGGGGAAACATGAACGTGTGATCAAGTTCATTCCTTATAATCTTCTTAGATTAAGAGTTACAAAAACCCCAAATCTTGCATGAATGTATTGTATGAGCCTAAAAATGTGCAAAGGTTGTAGTGTGTTTTGTGTTCATGGATTTCTAAAATGACTTAGAAGTCTAAAATGTGCATGAATGAATGGATTAAATCAACATGGGATATATACAAATGTAGTATGAACTACTTCCTAAGATGTGAGCTAATTTAGAATGCATATGAGCATCAAATCAAGGAATAAAAGTTGAAATGTGCTTGCTGTGAATAGTGGACAGACTGCATATGGCACTTTGCAACATTATAATGGGAGGTCAAACGTACCTAGAAAAATGTGAGAAAAATCTGAGATCATTCTTATTGTGTCTAGAAAATAACCCAAAAAGCCAAACATCAATAGCTATCACAGATTAAAAGAAACAAATCAGAATGTACAGATGACTCAGAAACAAAAACTGCACTGTTGACTGATTTTGTATGATTTTTCATAAATCAAAGAAAATGTTTATGATGACCCATTATATACCAAAAGTTTCCTAAGACACCCAAGTTTTATAAAAAAAATAGAAACGATATAGGTACAGTGATGAAAATGTCCAGAATAAGTGCAAGAAGTTAGATAAACATTCTGTGAGAACAGAGGCAGATTATGAATATGAACTTTTCACACCCAAAACAAATACTTTCTCATTTCTATAATTGATGGGAAAAATTAGGGACAAACTATGATGTATTGGGAAGGTTTTCCAAGTGGTTTCATCATCATAACTTGAGTATTTAATTCAAAACAAATCTTTGAATCTGAACAGCTCACTGTTTTGGGTCATTGTTTTGGAGATATTGAGGAAAACAAAGTTTTATTTCTTGAAATCAAATGAGAGGGATTGAGAGGGGTTTTGAAATAGATGTTTTGAAAACATATTTTTAACACTCAATAAGGATTATGACCACTTGGAATACTAACACCAAACTCATCATTAAGAATCTCCAAGATTGTTGGAGGGATTTATTCTATTTTTTTTAACATAACTTCAATACATTCCAAGAATACCTTGGAAGTATTGAGGTTATGATCATCATCTATCAAACATGTTTTTGAGGTCAAGAGCTACTATCCATAAGGATTCACTCACCCCAAACTTCATGTCATCACTTAGATGATGATGAACTAGTAAGTAAATAAAAGAAAACAAAAAGAAATGGGGTAAGAAGAGATAAACAATAAATAAACAAGCAAATAGATGATGATCAATATATGATATTCATGAAGCATGAACTTGTAGGTTGGTGTTTCACTCATATGTGATGACACTTAGACATGGAAGAAGCTTCCACTCTCTTGAATGCTCACTAAAATGGTGGTTGGGAGTATTGAATGTTGAAATAAATGGAAGTAATGAAGTAAAAAAACAAAGTTAGAACTCACTTTTGTTTTGAAAATCAAAGAGGAATGCTTCTTTTTCTCTCTACTCTAACCTTATCTCTACAACTTTCTCTCCCAAACTTTTCAAAACTCACATTTGACTCCCCTAAAATGAGGAGTAATGGGGTGTTTATATAGGCCAACTTGGGGTGGTTTTTGGGGTTTTAAAAGTGTTCCCATTGGCTCCAAACATCTGAAATCATAAAACTATGTCGTTTTGGCTTTTAATTAATCAAAATGGGACCACAAAAATAATTACAAAAACTCACTGTTCTGGGGGAGAGTGCCGCGGCGGCACTGCTCCTCCCTTCGTCTGGATAATGCTGTTTAGGCCCCCTGATGTTCCGGTATTCGCGAAAAGGCCCTATTTCGTCCGAAATTCACAGAAAATGCGTATGAACTCCAAATTGAGGTTGTGATATACCGTTGGAAAGGTAATGGAGTCTATTTTACATAAAAAATAGTTCGGGGATAGGTCACTTCGAAAAGTTTTGCGGTATTCGCGATAAAAGCCGATTTGATCGCCTTTTTCGCCTTTGGAAATTCATAATAAATTCGTTTTAAATCCAGAAATTATGTGCGATATACCGTTGGAAAGCTATTGACCTCTAGTATCCATGAAAAATATTTGAAAATTGTTTCGGCACCCTGGTTCCAAAGTCAAATTCTGGTCAAACTGGTCAAACCTGGGATTCCCGGGAAGTTCTAGAAACCTCCGGGAGTTCCCGGGAGCTGGTGTTTTCGCTCGATTTTCTTTTGGAACTTGTTTTAACACTTTTCCCGTGATTTAAAATGATTTTGGTGAATTCGGACGATTTCGGTCAAACTTGGTCAAACCTGGTCAAACCTTGGTCAAACCTGGTCAAACCTTGGTCAAACCGGTCAACGGGGACTTTCCGGGAACTTCCGGGACTTCCGGGGGTCTCTGGGAGCCGACGATTTTATCTGATTTCTCTTTAAAACTATTTTTATCTCTTTTCTTATGACATAGTATGTTTTCAGAACTTTGGGACCAAATTTGGGAGTTTTTGGGCTTTTAGGGGCATTTTGGTCATCCTGAGCATTCTGAGAGATGGAGCTGACTTCCGAGAGTCCTTTTGAGTCTTTTGCGATCATTGTGAACCACCAAGCTATGGGTCTCCTAAATCCGATAGCCGACAAAATGGGGTGTCTACAGGGAGGTCGGCTAGAAGAGTTTGAGATCAGGCATCAGAAGATGGGGTAGTTTGTGGTTGAGAGCCCTGCCCGGTCAGCAATGTATCCTCTCAAGAATCCTCGTCCATAAGCTGGAGTGAAACAAAAGGGGATTATAGGGGTAAATGATTTCAATAGGACAATACAAAGCAAGGAAGAGTAGAATAATACCTGAGTGGAGGAGGTTGATGTTTGCTTCTTCTTCGTTAGTCCTTGGCCTAGTGCTTATTTACGAGCTTGTCTCTTTGCCACTTGTTTCCGTCGGACAGGCACCGTTGTAACAGCAAGTATATCGGCCTCTGTGGCCAATGACACAGCAAACTGAAGAAGCACCTCAGCAGCGGTACCCCTAAATATTTCAGATGCCCGATCAGACCACCATTTCAGAATCTCCTTAGATGCAACTGGTCGGGCCGAGAACGGAGTGAACTTGAACGCTGTGTTCAGCCTATCCGATCACTCTTTGATCTTCTTCACCTGCCCGTCATTTACAATAAGGCCGCGTTCCACCCAATCCACATTTACGGTTATTGCCGGTGGAACAGGCACCAATTGAGAAAGCGCAAATTGAAGGGCATAAAGCGGTGTGGAGTAATACTCCACACCACACTTGTTGTTAGCGGAAGGTATACTTAGGTTGAATATAATGTCTCTAGCCACTACGTAGCTAGAGAAGACCTCGTGTAGGTGACTTGAGTGCCTGGTCCCCAATTAGCAGGATTGTGGGAAAGTTGAAGGAACGAGGGGAATTCAAGATAAAAAAGGGTTGAAACAGAGGGTGAGCCTGATTAGAGCATCCTTCATAAAAAAAAAGGTAAAATACTCCTGGAAGGAGTGGGAAGTAGGAGTAACGTCACAGCGAAAATAGGAACGCTAGCCAGTTGACGGTCAACTGGCTGGAACTGTTGTAAATATAAGTATAGCCAGAGCTGTAAGATTCAGATCGGGCTTCCACCAGCACTGAAGCCCGAGGGGATGAAATTAGTCACTCCACGAACTAAGTGAGCCCAGACTAGAGTGGCCAAAGACAAATGTTTCCCAGAGGCTAGAGCTAAGGCTAGAGTGGTGTACTCTTTAGTTATGGCCTGACTAGCTGAGCAGAAGAGATACCTGTTTAGCCAGTAGATGAGGAAAGCAGTGTGCTCGGCGTTGGTCACCTCAGCCCTTTCCTTGCCCATGCAAGCAGTCAGAAAACTGCCAAAAGATGTAATCGGTCGATACGACACGGCTCCATCTCTAACTGATTCTTGCTGGGGGTAGGAGAAACTGGCCGTTTCGACGTCCAGACCAGGAACAACCTCCTGTCCATGGGGGTGGAGCCCGAGCAAGTAACTCATATCTTTTATGGCTGGAGCCATCGGGCCACAGCGAAAATGAAACCCGTTCCATGAAGAGGACCAGAACAGAAGGGCAGAAAAAAAAGAGTGGTCAGTCTATTTCCAGTTTAGACCGGCTGAGCATGATAGCATCGAAGATGCCCGTTCGCTTCCAAACATTGGTCTTAGAGGTCGATACCCTAGTTATCCATTTGTCCCAATCTGTAGCAGGGGTGGGCCAGCCCCTAATGGGGTGAGTAGCTGTCCAGACTTTGCTCCAATTAGCAGTAAGCTGGAGGAATGATTCATCCTCTAACGGCAGAAAGTAGGGGTTGAAGGCTAGAGGAGGGTCACCGCAAAATGCCGTACCAAGGCCAGGCGTCGCTGGGGAACTGTCGGAAGTACTGTAATGTGTGAAGCTTTCGGTGGAAATCTCTGAATCATGGGGTTTAGCTAGTGCCCTCACCTCCTTGCACCAATTTTGGGGAGGGGGGCATCAAGGGAAGCCCTCTTACCCTTGGATGGTGCTGCCGGAGCAGTCTTGGGGGCCATTTCTGTAGTAGATATGGAGATTTACTCGTCAAAAAGATAGAGGTCCTTAGAGAAAGAGAAGCTCTGAGTTTCTAGAGAGAGAGAGAGAGAGAGGAAGACGCAGATGAAAGAAAGGTGAAGAGATTTTAAAAATCTCATCATTTTATATGCTTAGCATTTAATGTGGAGTGACTTGTGGGATTCTCAAGGATCTGACAGTCTCTACATGATGGACACATTGCAGTTTCAAATTCAAAACGTCACATCAATCAAGGGTAGGACGTTTGATATAACCTTATGGGGTAATTGTTTGCACCAAAAAACCACCAAAGGTTTTTGAGCCCGAATGATTGAAGTAGGCTTGGGGATTAGTGGCCAAAGGTACGTCCAGGAGTGGCCAGCCCAAAGGCTGCAAGGACCCATCAGACTCAGAAAGGGAACATCACATGGATTAGGAGGGCAAGGCTGTTATCCCAGTTTGGTGGAGCCCGACAGGCGGTATGATCCATGTACCGACCAATCGGGTATCATCTTTAGAATAAGTAAGCAATAGCGGGTGTGGGAGTCTGTTGGGGAGACCGAGCAGGAGTAATAGCGATCGGCATCCAAGAGGCATAAGCTGGCGTCAAAGGGAAGCCCGATGAATGATTAAGAGAGTACACTTAGCAATTGGACACCATACTGGGAACAAACAGTAAAGGCCGGCTACATGAGCCCGATTGGTCATGAGCATTTGAAAGATCATCATCGGGCATGGAAGTCCGAAAGTATGACAGTTGGAAGCTGCGAGCCTGATTTGGATAAAGATGTGATCATGAGAGCCCGATGAGCCAAAAGGGGAAGGTGGTGTTGTTCTTAGCTGTCATGGTAATGTTACCCTTAATACGAGGAATTAGAGTCCATCAAGGAGTTGAGTCTGATCACGTCCAGCTAGATATAGAATGCTGATCCCTAAAATATTGGGATTGATTCAATCAGGATTGGGGTAAGGCAAGAATTTGGGATTAGGAAGGATTCTACGCTCAATCATCTGCTTGCGGCGCAAGTCAAGGAGTCCTTGCCTTATCAGAACTGTTAGAGGCCGCTATAAATACAAGGGCAGGCCAATCGTGCGGGGACTCCGCGTCATCTCAAAAAATAGCACACATACACAGCATCAAAAGCATTCAAATCTTTGTGTTATCGTCGTTCTGCATTCATAGTAAATAGGTCTGTCCCTTTTGTTATTTTACTATTTTCATTCTTCTAAACAATCAGAGCCTATTATGATTTTGTTCTTTGGTTGTATGTTTTATTTTCCAAACATTCAATAAAATATCTTCATATTTTATTAATCGTTTGTGATTGTTTACTTGATAAACTCTACACTAATTGGCTTGTGCGGTTCAGTACTGCCATAGGATTTTTGGTGAGGGTACTTTCGTACTCATCACACACAATCACTCTGTTTAGAAGTCAGATCTTAAAGCCTTGAGTATCACTCACTCAAGCATATAGGAAATTAGTTTGCACATACCGAGCCTGTTTGGCTCTGGCACGCCCGCGCAAAACTACTAGCAAACACATGTGTACGTAACGACGGACTTTCTAAAGTGAAACCTATCAAGTTCAGTCTATGAATTCATAGTATGTGGGATGTTCTCAATCCAAAACGGACTTTTGTTTTGGGTCAAAGCCTAAACCAAATGTGTTGAATATAGCGTAGGGAATCGGGTAGCAAATCCTATTGTCAGCTAAACCAAGCCCTAGGTGGTAGCCTTATCAAAGAAGTTAAGCTTGTGCCCAAGCCCACCTTTTTCTAAAATCTCAACTATACCTCATATATCGAAAAGTACATGCAAATGATTATCTTAATTCTCAGATAGCTAGCAAGGAAGCCATCAATTAACTATCATGGGAATGAGGACACTATTTAATGAGGTCGTTTAAAGAATCACAAATGCCTATATAAGTGTAGCTTGGTTGTTTTTTGGTCAACTAGATCACAAATCTTGCATGTGATAACTATTTTACAGGAACGTGCATAAGGTTTTGTAAGCCTCATTTTTTTTTAGTTTCAATGCTACTGAAAGCAACCATGGGAACATAAAACAAGCACTACTATGTTTGTAGGAAACACATCAGTTTCAACTCATTGACACCATTTTAAGAGTTCTCTTTGAAAAGTCGAAGTGATTTAATACAAACTTTTCAAGTTTGCCCTTTATTATTACAACTCTTCCCTCTCTTTTTTTGATGTGATAATAGAATTTTGAATTTTGAAAAGAGCAATATTGAAATGTTAGAAAATCTCACTAAAATCAAAGATGTCTCCTTAATAAGTTGGAATTCTCAAAAGGGATTCTTAATATGGGAGGTAGGTAGTATTTTGTTTTTGGGCCAGCTAGGAAAAGAAAAATGAAAGGACGCATAAAAAAGGACAGTGGAGTAATAAAAAGTCAAATGTAAAATGGAGTGGTGGTGCTTTTTGTTTGCTTGAAGTACAATGCAAGAGTAGTTCACTCAAAATTGGACTTTCTTAGTATAAACTGTAGATACATATGCTATGAGTTTTACTACTGGCTTTTCGCCCAACAAAAAATTTGGTAGTTGAGTTCTTTAGAAATTTGTTAGTATTTCTAGAGAGATGAGCAAAAGTTTGGTAGATTTGAATTTGATGACTTGTTGGAGATGTTTTCTGAAGTAGGTTTTGATTATTCATGCAAGCAAGGTAATTATAAATCATGTGGTCAGCTATAGAGGGACCTTCTTTCTCTTCTTTTTTTTTTTTTTGTAAATTCAAAAGAATTTGAACCCATGAGTTGTGTCCATAAAGCCCAACCCCTTATGGGCAAACAAGCATGACTACTAGTTAACAGTCCCCAAACAATCTATTTAGATTGTTAAGAATTATTTTTAACACATAGAATTCAGCTCTCTTCCATTAGATAGTTGTTTCTTAACTGGGTTTTCAAGCCAAGGACTCACACCTCATACATGACCAACTAGACTTGCGGGAACAAACGGCACACAATTCCTGCACACGATTTGTAAGTTAGGCGATAATACGCAAAATAATCTCCCTGGGCCTTTTAAAACTAAGTTTTGAGGTTTTGGGGGTCGAACCTAGTTCCAGCACTCGGAGAGGCACGAGACCGGAACTCACACCTCACACACGACCAACTAGACTTGCGGGAACAAACGGCACGTAATTCCTACACATGGTTTGCAAGTTAGGCGATAATACGCAAAATAATCTCCCTAGGCCTATTATAACTAAGTTTTGAGGTTCTAGGGGGTCGAAACGAGTTCCGGTACTAGGAGAGGCACGAGACCAGAACTCACACCTCACACCTCACACCTCACACACGACCAACTAGACTTGGGGAAACAAGCAACACGCAATTCCAACACACGGTTTGCAAGTTAAGTGATAATACACAAAATAATCTCCCTAGGCCTTTCAAAACTAAGTTTTGAGATTTTGGGGGTCGAAACGAGTTCTGACACTCAGAGAGGCACGAGACCGGAACTCACACCTCATACACAACAAACTAGACTTGCGAGAACAAACGGCATGCAATTCCTACACACGGTTTGCAAGTTAGGTGATAATACGCAAAATAATCTCCCTAGGCCTTTTATAACTAAGTTTTGAGGTTTTGGGAGGTCGAAACGAGTTTCGACACTCGGAGAGGCACGATATCAAAACTCACACCTTACACATGACCAACTAGACTTGTGGCAACAAACAACATGCAATTCCTACACATGGTTTGCAAGTTAGGCAATAATAAGCAAATTAATCGCCCTAGGCCTAGGCCTTTTATAACTAAGTTTTGTGGTTTTAGGTTGTCTAAACGAGTTCCGGCACTCAGAGATGCACGAGACTGGAACTCACACCTCACACACGACCAACTAGACTTGCAGGAACAAACGGTAGGCAATTCCTGCACACGGTTTACAAGTTAGGCGATGATACGCAAAATAATCTCCCTAGGCCTTTTATAACTAAGTTTTGAGGTTTTGGGGGGTCAAAATGAGTCCTGGCACTCGTAGAGGCACGAGACTGGAACTCATACCTCACACACGACCAACTAGACTTACAGGAACAAATGGGACGCAATTCCTACACACGGTTTGCAAGTTAGGCGATAATACGCAAAATAATCTCCCTACGCCTTTTATAACTAAGTTTTGAGGTTTTGGGGGGTCAAAACAAGTTTTGGCACTCAGAGAGGCACGAGACCAGAACTCACACCTCACACATGACCAACTAGACTTGTGGGAAGAAATGGAATGCAATTCCTACACTCGGCTTACAAGTTACGCGATAATACGCTAATCATTTTTTATTATCTTATTTTTAAGTTCGATTGTTATAAAAAATTTGCGACTAATGCTTTTTTTTTTTCCTTTTCTATTTTCAGATTGCGAGGCTCTAGTACCTGCATTGGATGATCTTATTCTCGATTTTTATTCTATTTTTGTCCTTAGACATATTTACGATACTTTTGTACTAGTATTTGAACATCTTTTGATATTGTGGTTTGTAATAACTATGTTTTAAATTTGTGACTTGCTTTGGTCTAGTTTGGTTATTGACAAATTATTGGAATGAATGTATAAAGATTAGAATTATTGTTGGTTGTTGAATTGGAGTTTTAGCAGGTTTGGTTCAAATAAAAAAAAAATCAAAAAAAGGAAAAGAATATTTCAAACCTGGTATTGCTATTTGTGACGCACATTTATTGCGTGCCTAATAATCATTCGAAATACAAAATGATTATTTGCCACGCTATGTAGCGTGGCAAATACTGCCTTATTAGCAACACAAATGAGCGTTGCTAATAATTACTGAAATACTTAATATAGTATTTGCCATGCACTATTGTGTGGCAGATACCTCTTTATTAGCCACGCACTATAGCATGACTGATAATTATACTCACTATTAGCAATGTATAAACGCATCGCTAATAATAACTTCTTTTAGCGACGCAGTCATTTTTGCTAAGTAAGACAATTGTTAGCAACGCGCTTGTTGATTATTTGCCATGCGCGGACACGTCGCTAATAAAAATAGTATTAGCAACGCGTTGGCTGCGTCGCGTAATTTTATTCGTTATGCCATTTTCCATTACGCTCGTGCGACGCGCGAACTACGTGGCAAAAACTTTCAGCGATGCACTTTTTGACTATTAGCCACGCACCTGCGGGTGGCAAAAAACCAGATTTGTTGTAGTGATTCTTACGGCGAATGTCATTCTTAATAGAATTCCACATAAGAAGACTACCAAGTCTCCTTATAAAATTTAGAAAGGAAGAGTACCCTCATATAAAAACCTCAAAGTGTGGGGGTGCCTAGCTTAGGTACAAGTTCCGCTCCCTAAACGAACGAAACTAGGACCTAAGACCGTAGATTGTGTATTTATTGATTATGCTAATAATAGTGCTGCATATCGATTCCTTGTGGTTAAGTCTGAGAATGTAGACATTCATGTCAACACATTCATGGAACTGGTAGATGTTGGGTTCTTCGAAAGCATCTTTCCTTTTATAGAAGCAAGACAAAATTCAGTACCTAAAAGAAGGACTGAAGAGAATTCTTCAAGTTCTAAGAATGACGAAGAAATCGAAGTTTCTCCTAGAAAGAGCAAAAGAGCTAGGAAAGCTACTTCTTTTGGACCAGATTTTGTGACACTAGTTACCATAGGTGAACCTCAAACCTTTGACGAGGCTATGAGTACACCCGAAGCGCCTTATTGGCAAAAAGCGATAAATAGTGAGGTGGACTCCATTATGCAAAACCATACATAGGAGTTGGTTGACTTACCTCCGGGTAGTAAACCAATTGGTTGTAAATGGATTTTTAAGAAGAAACTTAAAGCCGATGGTACCATAGATAAGTACAAAGCTAGGCTAGTCGCAAAAGGCTATAGACAAAAAGAGAGAATAGATTTCTTTGATACTTATTCCCCTGTTTCTAGGATTACATCTATTAGGATGGTAATCGCTATAGCCACCGTCTATAATCTAGAATTACATTAAATGAATGTGAAAACTGCGTTCCTTAATGGAGATCTAGATGATTAGCGATGTCGATGGCTATAGCAGCAAATCCATCAGCAATGTCCAAAGATTCTGCTAATACAACCTCTCCCATGATAAATCCAGCTGGCTGTCTGACCATCTCAGCCATCTACCCTAGTGTCATATCAGTCATGGCTGACATATGTACTATAGGTCCGGCGGGTAATTCATTCATAACGGGTACCTCTGGTATAACTATCTCCTCATCTGGAATATCCTCCTCTACTACCTCCATAATCACATCTCCCTCTACTATGCGTCCTCTCCAACCACGATATCTGCCTCCACGGTCGCGGGATCCTTTGGCTCCTGCTCTGGCTCTGGCTCCTCCGGGTCATCCTCTGGCTCATCATCATCATCATCGTCTGCAGGCTCATCGTCAGATGGGTCCTCATCATCCATAGGCTCTTCCTCTCCATCCCCGTCGATATCCTCGTCAGGATGCTAATCCTCTGGCTCTGGGTCCTCCTCACCCTGAATCGGCTCAGGCTCTGGAACTGGTATGTCGGGTACCGATTATGGTGGGGCTACCAGTGCTGGTGTAGCTACAGGCTCGGGCGGAACAGGCCTGGCTAAAATAGCTTGCAACTCAATCTCATCTACCTCCGGCTTACTCTGAATCAATCTAGCTATCTCCTAGTAAATGGCCGATTGTGTCACAGCGTAGTGATATGCATCCATGCGTATCTCTGTCGGGTGTGTTGTGCCCACAACATAGAAAGAAGTACACATCCTCTCCTCTAAATAATGACTATCTGTCTGGCGAATATGGCTAAGATATATCTCTAGTGTCACCATGAATAACATGTCCTCCGAAAGAATCACAAACAGGTGAAAATCTGGATCCATGCTAACCTGCAAAGGAAAACTGTCTATCGTCAGAAGGATGAACTTATCTTAAACTCATATCTCATCTCAGGGATCTTAAAATACTAGGACCAGATGGTGTGGAATCGTTAGTGAACAAAAGTATCACAACCTAGGGCTCTGATACCAAAAATCCTATCATGCCCCAGAGCAGCAAAAATAGAGAAAAATGAATTTCCTCTTTGGGTCCATAGGGAATAACGGGTGAAAGTTACTAATTATCCACACCATACAGTACTAGTCTAACTATTAAACAGGAACAGTAAACAACTGAATATATATAAGCAATTCTATCCATTATAACCATCAGAATGGTCCTCAGGATCACAACAGGTCTAGAGACAACATATGCCCAAGTGCCCGTTACAAAAGCTCGACAGTAAATAACAGAAATAGAAACTAGATATAAATTCTTCATCTCTAGCTGGAGAAAGGGTAGTCGTCAGCGTAGTACTCTTCCCTGGCATAATCATCATTAATGGGGTCACCCTCTGCATAATCCAACTCCAGATAGTAGCCATCACCGTTGGCTCCATTACCTACATTGGAAGGGGCAGGGTAGTCTGGATGGGAATGTCCATGCATAAACGCCATCAGCTTACTTCAGCTGAGTGAATAGCAATTCCCAGAATATCATAGGTATGAAGACTTAACCAGTTATGCATGATATTAAGTAGTGATACTAATAATATATTTCTTCTTTTATTCATACCATCATTATTCGATTCTTATCATCTTCCCACTCTAAGACTAACTGTATGAATCCCGACCGTCCATTCTGAATCAATTATATCATCTCAACATACTAATGCTCTTGTTCACCGCTTTTAAGAACTCTTAGTGTTCACCGCTTTTAAGAACTCTTGCGAGCACCGTACATTGTTTCCAATGTAACCACTAGTCTATGGATGCACCAATACTCTTGTTCACCGCTTTTAAAAACTCTTACTGTTCACCGCTTTTAAGAATGCTTGCGAATATCGTCCGTTAATAATCAATATGTATTGGTACTCTTGTTCACCGCAATTACACTTTTAAGAACTCTTACAAATACAATACATAATGCCCACATCCCAAGCAGATGTGCTCACAACTAATCCCTTATACTGACATACTTGTACCGAAAGTGCTAAAACCCTATTAACTCAGTTACCAGGTTAACCAACGTTACCCACCGTTATACCTCAAGCATATCTCGTTATCGCGTCGTATTATTACTAACGTTTTGAACTCGACTACATTATTCACCATGTTATCTCCATCTCATTATCACATCCCATTACCTTCGTAATCTATAATATCGCATAATAGGAACATGGAATATCAGTTAAACAACTAAGCATTATGAACTATAAACTTAAAGGAAACATCCATATTCTGCTAAAGTTTGATCGACTGAAGTCCTCTCAATCGATTGAACAAAGTGAAGTTCGATCGATTGAAGTATGCTCGATCGATTGAAATGAAGGTGGTCTCGATTGATTGAAGTTATTTCAATCGATTGAAACTCAGTGTGTTCGATCGATTGAACCTAGTTCGATTGCTCAAACATCGTCTTCTCCAGATTCTAGTAGTGAATGTCCAGAATTTGGTAGGGTGTGTTAGGTTCTCATTAAACATCTAAAAACACATAAAACATCATACTAATGCTACTGAGTGAGTTTGGAACTCACCTAAATGTCGTAAGGGCACGTTTGGCAAAGCTTGCAACTCTGAGCTTTAATGGCGGCCTCTTTCTTCTCTGCCTCTGTTCTCTCTCTCTCTCTCTGTCTCCTCTGCTTCTTCTTCTTCTCCTTCTATTCTTCTTCTTCTTCCCGTTTGTCTGTCTCTCTCTCTTAACAGAATATATATAGGTGTGTGTATGTATGTATATATATATGTATATATGGATGTGTGTATATTATATATTTTTGATACCAACCTCTCTCTCTCTCTCTCTCTCTCTCTCTCTCTCTCTCACACACACACACACACACACACACACAAAGCTTGGGCACCAACAAAACCTCACACCCACACAAATATGTCATATACATATAGAGAATGGGGTGGGAAGATGGCAGTTTCTTCGTAAACTACAGATGAAATATCCAGGCGCGTTCGATCAATCGAAGCTACTTCGATCGCTCGAAAGTGATTCGACCAGTTTTGATTGATTGAAAAAGGGTTTGATCGATTGATGTAGGGACCACGTCATAAATTTATGTCGGTAGGTTTTCGATCGATTGAACAGGGTTCGATCGCTTAAACTTAGAAATGCTCGATCGCTCGAACGGACTTCGATCGATTGAAAGTGAAAAACTTCAGGTATGATCAAACGAAGTATATAGAATCTCTGTGTATTAATAATTACTGAAAATATAGGGTATTATAGTAATAGGAATTGATAATATGTCCCGAGCCATGATTGCAAGTGCACGGTACGTTGCAAGTGCACGGTACGTTGCAAGCCAATACATCAAAGTAAGGATCTTCCTCCTCTATCCCTTCCGACAAATATTTATCGAAGTCATTCATGGCATCAAGTTGGTCCTTCCTCTTTAAATCAGCCCTAAACTTATCTTCTTTCTAGAATGTTTGTTAGTTTTGTCACTTGCAACGGAATTATCACCATCCAACTTATTGCTTGAAGCAATATCAATCAAAGATGTAACTTCTGCCTTATACTTGAAATAAAGGCATGACATTGATGCAGCTAAACTAGCCAAAATTGAAATTGTTCGGTTTGAAATCGGTCGGAATTGGAATTTTCATTCCAAAGTGCACCCCAAGACTTAGCAAATGTTTTTGGGTTTCACTTATCACATCAGATGCCACATCATGGTGTGAGCATTTGGGTGTGAAGTGTGTGTGGGAGTAGCATTACTGTTGTAGAAATAAAAGATTTAATCTCTCACCATGAAGAAATTATTCCATGAACCCGTCACATATGTGATGGATTTATGTGCACTATTGATCAAGGTGTGTGGACTTTTACAGAATGAGTAATGATTTGCTTCCCAAATTTTAATGTATAAATATATCCCTAATCAGCTATGTAAATGAAGAATTAGTCATTTTTTTTAATTTATTAGATGATTTGTGGACTAAACTGCCCCCAATCTATACATATATAGATAGCAATGTAGTTAACCATCCACCGGGCACTATCATTCTACAAGAGTTGCCACGTGGCACTATTATATGACAGTGCATAAAAATTTCCAATTATCTAACCTCCCTCTTTATGTTCTTCCTAAAACATGAAAGCCCACCCACGTCTCCCACTCCATCTTTATTCATAACTTTGTTTTTTTTTTTCCCTTATCTAATATCTATATTAATATTAGAGGACGGTGTAGGTCCCATAAAAAACTGATCCAAGGGCCAACATTTGCCATTTTTTTCATCTTTGGATCTTGGCCTTTATGACACAACCACTAATTTACACCGTTGGATATGCTCAATCCAATGGTCACAAAACAAGCCCACACCAAACCTCATATACCATATAATCTCCTCCGTGTAACTACTCCCTCAACTTCCTCACGTTAACTACCCCACGTTTTCTCTTTTTTTTTTTTATTTTTTTCTCCATATAAGTTCATCCTCTCTCTCTCTCTCTCTCTCTCTCTCTCTCTCTCTCTCTCTCTTCAATTTTTGCTTTATTGGGTCTCAGTTTTCTCTCATCAAATAGTTGAAAAACATATTGCTATGTGTTTTTGGGTGGATTAGTTTTTGTTCTCTGGATCAAAGATTCCTTTTAGGTGTGAAAAAATGGCTGATGTATACATATATGCTTATTTGTATTATAATTATATTGTTTTTTTTTGTTGGAGATTAGAAACAACAGTTTGGTTTCCCTCTCTCTCACACACACTCCCCCTCTCTCTCTCTCTCTCTCTCTCTCTCTCTCTCTCTCTCTCTCCCTTAGTTTGGTTTTTACAGAGAGAGTGTGAGTGTGACCTGCGTGTGTGCATGACCCGTCTGTGTTCGTGACTGTGCATGTGTGTGTGTGTCTGTGCGCGTTTGTGTGCATGTGTGTGTTTCTGGATGTGTGTGAGTGTGTGTGTGACCCGCGTGTGTGAGTGTGTGATAAATTCATATGAACTCTAGAGACCACTAGAAGTCTAGAACCACATGCCATTAATACTAGGAATCTTCTTCTTCTTTTTGTCTAATTTTGCAGTTAACTTAGTTATTTAAAAAAAAAAACAAATTTCCATGTGTACATTTAATCTTGGGAAACCATTTTTGTAAATAATTTTAATGGTATAATTTCCACGGCCTCAAATAGATGCAAGAGGACTTTCCAACAACTGAAGAGAGAACAATACTAAATCTAGCCCAGGTGAATGTAATGTAGATTACGGGTGTAGAAAACCCAATATTGACATCCCAATTTTAAGATAGGAAAAACACACCAATATGCAAATATGTATATTAGAGATCGGTGTAGGTCCATAAAAAACTGGTCCCTTTTTCTTGGTTCATTTTCTTAGCCCTTCCTTAAGTGATAGGACATCACATTATTTAGGACTTCCAAATTAGATTGTCCTTTCTGCCCATCATAAGCAATTTTCAACATTAGTCTCAATATTTTTTCCATAAATTATGTATTTGCACGTAATAATCGTATTCTGGTGTAAAAAATAGGCTGAGTTACTGAGCGAAAAAAATGTGGCTGTTGTCGTTCGAAACTAGCGGATTTTTAATATAGAACACTTTTCTGAGGTAAAATAATACAAAAATTTACGTAATTATACTTTGCAGTGTATTTTCTAATTCTACGGCATGAGATTAAATGACTTACTATATTTTATTTAATGTTTGGCGATAACCTGTACTTGCTTCTTCTTTTTTTTGTTATTGTGATTTCATAATGATTGGAGTTTGAGTTCAGCTATCAAACTTTCGTATGAACCGTTTATTTATTTATTTATTTATTTTTCACTTTCACCCTTTTTACGCCCGTGCCCGTGGGCACGGGTACGTACTAGTCCTCTCTAAATGCAGGAACAGAAGGTTAAAAAAACTGAAAGAAACCGCCCCCATCCCTCAGTCGCATGATCTAACATACATGCAATTTTCTCTCTTCTTTCAAACATGTTTTACTTCCTCCACTTCCAAAAATAACTGACAGTCCCCAATTTTCTCCCTCAAACTCTCTCTCTCTCTCTCTCTCTCTCTCTCTCTCTCTCTCTCTCTCTCTCTCTCTCCATGATTTATCCACTTGAATATTGATTCTAACTCACACTGATCGCTGATTAAACATGAAACTCTGAATGTGCATGTATGGTTGTGGATATTTTTTGTGTTGTGTTTATGTTATGTTAAGTTTCCCATTTTCTTAATGGATTTTTAATTTCAGTTTTTGCAGTATTCTGGACATAAATCTCTGATCTAAACTAGTATGTCTTCTTGAAATCTTAAGTTTGGTTTTAATGTGGTTTTAATTGATTCATCATTTGTAATCTAGAAACAAAATACTAGAGTCGTAGTTTGATTTTGTAGGTCTGTTGTCACTTATAATTGCAATGTGGATATCCAAGCTAGAAGTGGTATTGGTGTCAATTTTTGACAGGACAATTCTGTAACAAGAATTTTTGGACATTGTTTTGGAATTATGACACTATTGTAAACTTCATTTATTATAAGCAGAAGCACATGATTGACACTGAGTTTATTGAAGCAAAAAAGAGGGAGTTAGCAACCTGAGAATACTGCAACTTTGGATTAATTTCTTCATGGAAGTGAGAGTTGTTGATTTGCTGAGCAAATCACGTAAAGAGATGTCACCAGACCAAAGGTTGGTCGTGGTAGCCAAATTCCCTTTTTTTTTTTTTTTTGCAACTAAAGAATCAGGTTTCATTATATTTAAGTAACTAGAGGTTCTATGAGGTGAAATACTCACTGATTTGCTTCAGTTGATTTGTAAAGATGCTATTGTTGCATGATCTATTTCAAACGTTTTTCATTGTTTTTGTTAGTTTTCCTTTGTGGTTTTTAACCAAGGTATAAATTGATTCAGAGTTCCTAAAACTATTTGGCTCTGTTTTAGTTTCTTCATTTGTATTTGATTTAGACGTATTTGATTTAGACAAATTGAGGTAAAGTGGAGAGGTACCATAAATATTATGAAAAATGCTAGGCACACAACACAAACCACAATCATGCTTTAAATGTATGTACCTTGTGCTTCCCAAAAAAGTGTGGACCCTGTGTGAAAATCCACACAGCACAAGGTACATGTATTTAAAGCATGTTTTGTGGCTGGTGTTGTGTGCCTTCATTATTGAAATATTATTTTTGCTATATCCGTGCATAGCATGGGTCAACGCTAGTATTATTATATAAAGGTGTATGTAGTTACATTATACCAATGTATAGATACATAATACAAAATATAGTAATCAAAATCAAGGCAATAATGGATAAGAGAATCATGTTTCCTAAAATCAAGGAGTTTTCCTTAATTTTATCAACCGCCATTTTGGTTCTTATTCTCTCATGTTTCAATTTTATTTTCAATAGCTAACATGCCCATAATTTGAATATTATCATCATTTGATTCTGCAAATGTAAAATCACATCATTGGAGTTATTGGATCGATTTTGGAGTTCATTTTGAAAGTGAGAAGTTTATTTGTATTAAGTGAGAAATTTCTCGATAAAAAGTGAGAAATTTCTTACTTTATCAATAGCCTATTAGAACATTTCTCACAATCGCGGTGAAAATTTATTATTACATAGTGAGAAATTTTTTACTATCCCAGTTTTATTTATTTTAATTTTTTTTTTGGGTGAGAAAATGAAATTCCTGACTATCACGTATAGTTCATATGCATAACAAGTGAGAATTTATCACACGGGAGATTCAGAAACTCAACAACTGCAGAAACTCATGTTGTCCGACACACTGGTGATTGCAATCTCCGCCATACAAACAAAATGCAAAAATATGACCTACATTCTGCATTCAAAATATCGAATTAGTACAAATCATACAAGCATGTATAAAATCGAAATGAGAAATTTCTCACTTAATAAGGGAAAGTTCTCATCTTCTACGAACTCCCAAATCGATCCAATAACTTCAACGATTCAATTTTGCACTGTAAATATAACTTGCACAGTATAAGAAACTCAACAACACGATGTAACTATAATCTGCAGAAATCGTTCAAACGATATAGAATATCAAACAAAAATGGTTGTTGAGTGAAAAAAAAATAAAAATGAAATGTCTAAAATTTAGGGATCATTATCACCTTATCCATCAATACATAAAATTCAATTACCAAAATAAATGTATATTATGTGTATATATACACTGGGGGGGTATTTCAGTCCTAAAAAAATCCTCAAGGACTAAATGTCTAGATAAAATTTTAAGAATGACCTATTTCTAAAAAAAGTATAGCATTTTGGACTAAAACATAATTTACCCATATTTCTAGATACAACAATGCTAGGGTGACAAACACTTTTTACAAACACTTACAAACACACTCTATCTCTCTCTTGGGTGGCATTGTGGGGTCTGGATAATTTCAGTGGATCCCACAGTGCCACCCAAGAGAGAGAGTGTGTGTTTGTAAAAAGTATTTGTCACCCAAATATTACTCTTCTAGATAAAGTTTTATTGGATCATTTTTCGGACTTCATGTCATAGCCCGACTAGGCCTGCCCCAGCCCAGTCTTATACAATTTTTGTAAATCATTAGTACAATACTATGTGTAAATTTTAGGATTAATTATATTTTTTCCGAATGTGGCTTGGTCCAGTTTCACTTTACCTCTTTGTGCTTCAAAAGTGGACACTTAACTCCCCTGTGGTTTCGGAGTAAAATGAAATTGTCTAGATTTACCTCAAAAGTGATGAAAATTCTAAATTGGCCAAAATATTATCACTCAGCCCCCTTTTATGTGGTTAATTTTGTGATTAATCACTTATATGAGGATCATTTATCCATTTAACCCACGTATGTTTGTCTAATTTTTAACACTTAACCGCTTTGTGGGGCTAATTTTTGGGCTAGCTGTCTATGTGAGGTTAATTTTGACACTTAAACTCTCATATGTAGGAATAAATTAACATGTAATTCCCATATGAGGCTATTTTGAGAAAAATCTTAGTAGTTTCACTTTACTCCTAAACTACAACGGTAAGTGTTTACTTTTGAACCACAGGAAGGGTAAAGTGAAACTGAGCTCAACCATAGGGAGGTAAAATATAATTAACCCCTAAATTTTATGAAACTATGCTACTTAAAATTGTTAAATAAAAGAGTACTACTTGACTCACAACCTTTGCTCACAACTTCTCTTTTGTGTCTATCTCTCTTCTGATGGATCCCACAATGTCAGTGGACCCTACAGTGCCCACAAGAAGAGAGATAAACACAAGATTGTGAGAAGGTTGTGAACCAAATATTATCCTAAATAAAACTCTCTCCAGCTAGTCTCTATTTCACAGAGAAGGCCAAGAGAGTGCTCTGTTAATCCTCTTCCTCTCCATTTCCATCAAACTTCTTCTTAAATTTACACTCGTTAATCCCACAATTCGCATCCAATTCGGGGATTTCTCATTTCTTGTTGCTCTTTCATTTCTCTCCTCATTCTTTTAGCCAGCACTACACTTTTGGACTGCCTATACAATCATTAAGGTTCATTTGAAACAAACTATTGCATAACTCCGTTCACATACTGACTTTAGGCTGTAATCTGGATCTATAGAACTAGTGAAAGTACCTTGTTATGTGAAAACAGAGTTATACACTATGTCAGGAACTCTGCTTTTTCTCTAGTTGGTTTTGGTACTTTTGAACCTTTAATATGTGGCCATATGGGTAACCTATGAGCCCACTAATCTGAACCTTTACATATAGGTGGTTACACCCTAATTTAGGATTTCCCAAGGTACATGACAATAACGTGGCCTAACAACATCATCACAGAAGCAGGCAGGCATATGAACAGGGAATGAGGCCGATCATGGAGAAAAGACCGATATCAGAGCCACCTACTGGTAAGGATGATACACCCGATACGTGAATATCAGTGTTGAGACCAAGGACATGATGATACTGGGTTCTCTAAGAGATACCTCGGCTTCAATAACAAAACCAAGGTTGCAAAGGGCAACAATAACCATGGCATCGGTCAATTGAGACCGATGACCACCCGTAAGGTTTCTGCAGAAACAAGACCGAACTACAAACAGCAGGTAAGTGAGAAAATGTAATATCGGGCTTAAAAGTGATCAACGAAGAACCCTTGAGAGGGTTGTCAAATAAAGACATCGGTCACAAAGACCGATGGACGCTAAGGCCAAGATCTATCAGCCAACGAGGATTAAGCTGCTCAGAGAAGGGTGTAATCGGTCAAATAGGATCTGTCTACAAGGATTTTTAGGCAGTTAAGCATGGATAAGAGTATGTGCTTTAGGTTATGCTGAGCTGGAAGAAAAGCAGTTACATAAAAGGAAAACGTAGCAGAAATGGGGGCATAAAACAGACCATGGAGGTTAGTCGTGGGATAAAGAAATGGGTGCAGTAACTTGTTCATGCCTAAAAATTAGGAGCCACTACCCACTAACCCCACTAACATGAACAGTTATTCGCTCAAAGTCTATAAATAGGGCAGGTGGTGCAACATTTGAGGGGGGCTAACACACACGCCACTTCTGCTCTGGCAAACTTTATTTTGTTTTTCCTCACAACAATACTACTGCTATTGTTCTTGAGTGATTGTGAGTTTTCATTGTTCTTGAGCGTTAGTAATTGCTACTTGAATTTGATCAATGAAGATGATGTTCATGGAGGTATTCTTGAGTTTCAGTGTTTGATTTGTTTCCTTTTTCAATTTCCATTTGCAATTGCTTGCTTGCATTAGAGTACAGTAAAAGCCCATTTTTTTTTGTTATTTTAAATGTAATAACAAGCCGCCTAAATTAGAAATTAGATCAGGTTATCATTATCTTTTTCGAGTCAGCGAGGACTCTGGCATGCCCAACACACCACACAGAATTTTTTAGTAAACAATTTTTGGCACGCCCCGTGGGACGAGTGTCAAATGGCTGGAAAGGGAACAACATCTAGGGGACCATCCCAGGAGGTAGGCTCAAGCGAGCCTGCTGTGGAATCCCCAGATAGCTTATTAGCTAGTCAGGCTGATTTGTCTAATATGCGAAGTGGTATGTTAGAACATTTCAATCAGCGTTTTTCTGAAATGTCCGTTAGGCAAGACCAAACATTCGTTCAAGTGAATGAAATACTTCGTGAGTTCAAAGAGTGGAAAGAACATCAGGCGAGTGTCCCCTCACAACCATCCGTTCCACCAACCTTGCTGTCTCAGGCTGAATTGGGGGCAAGTCAGAATGACCCTTCTTCCTCCCAGATCGAGAAATACGTTACTCCTCCGAAAAGGAATGGTAAAGAGGTGCTAGGGGAAACCATGAATCAAAAACAGACCTTGGCCCCGGTAGGAATGACCTTTAAAGACCAAATGCTCGGCCAAAATGGGTTAGGGTCGGATCCACAGTGGGGAAAGGTTAACCCGTTATTTGGAAACCATGAGTTTAATAACGAACCGATGGGTTACGAAAGACCCACCTTAGGACATGAAATGGGCCAAAACACGGTGCCACATGCTCATACCGTGAGGATTGACCGAGAACAGATTGCCGAAGTCATTCACCAAGACTTTGGTGGCCTACTCCGCAGAACCTAGAGGTCTGTATATAGGAGGCCGCATAGCGACGCCATTGAAAGAGTGTTTCTTCCCCGAGGATATAAGGTTCCCAATTTCACAACGTTCTCTAGCGAGGGTGACCAATCTACCGTGGAGCATATCGGTCGCTTTCTACTTCAGAATGGAGAAGTGAGTCATCGAGGAGATATGCTACTAAAGTTGCTCCCCAATTCCTTAACTGGGGTAGCTTTCAGTTGGTACATCTACTTACCTCCAAATTCTTTCCATACTTGGAACCAAATGGAAGAAGCTTTTCACGCCCAATTCTATCGGACAGAGCCCAAAGTCTCTATGGCCGATCTAACTAGGCTATATCAGCTTCCAAGCAAATCGGCAGAAGCCTATATTGCCAGGTTCAAACGGGCTAAGCACCGCTGCAAGATTATGTTGCCCGAAGAAGAATTTGTCAACATAGCACTAGGCAGGCTCACCTTCGAACTTAGGAAAAAGTTTGAGGGCATGGGTTTCTGCGATCTCTTCGAACTGGCAACTCAGCTGCCCGATATGAGCGCATGCTTGAGGAGGAACACGAGAGAAAAAATTCATCCAAAGGAACATATTACAGGGATCCCAACTATGATATACATGCTACTGAATGTGAGATCAACACTGAAGTGTACGTGGCCGAGATCGTATCAAAACGGCCATATTTATGTCAGCCGTTGCCAAAGCCGACTGATGCACAGTTGTCATCGGTCAAGAAACAACCTTTTGAGGCCGGCAAGCAGTATTCATTTAATATTGCAATGCCGATCAAATATTTGACATTATGATGGCCGATAGGCAAATTCGGCTACCACACGACGTAAAATTACCTTCGGCTAACGAGCTGAAAGGAAAATAGTATTGCAAGTGGCACAACTCTTAGCGTCACACCACTAACAATCGTCTAGTATTCTGGAATGTTTTGCAGGATATGATCGACAAAGGAAATTTGTAATTTGCCGAGAAAGAAAAAGAAGTAATGGGAGTTGATAGCAATCCATTTCCAGAGGTGGTAGGGGCAAACATGGTGGTGCCCGATTTCACAATCCTGCGCAGGCCAGGAGAGAAGACCTCCGAGGAGCTGAAGCAGCTGAAATGAGCTCAAAAGGGGACGAACAAAAATCAAGGGCGAGATTGGCATCTAAAGTTATATCGGACAGTGCCGAAACAGAGACCGGTAAGATCCCAACATTACAATGGATGATCTACTTGATCAATTAAGGGCTATGTCCTAAGTGTAAGACTGAAGTAATTACTCCTCCCGTGCCAAAGAGAGAAAGGGCTTATCGGCCACCTAGCCCAAGAAGGCCGATTTAGAGCCGTCTCACCTATCCAAACCAGGAGTACCGCCGGAAGCAAGAGAACTAGAGCGTGAACATCGTCATGACGAACCAAGGTAAGAGAACCGAAACATCAGAAGGAAAACCTATCAACAACATGACCGGTCCCCACGGATGGTTGTCCCACCACAAGCAAAAGTGAACCATTGGAGACAGGTGGAGCATCCCAAGTTCCCAGAGCAAGCGTACTTCACCAAGACGCAGAAGAGGAGAATGCAAAGGTTGAGGCAGTCCACTCGGGATTGGGAGGCTAAATATCGCTTGGAGAAAAGGCGGGCTGACCAAAGAAATGACTTGGTGCCAAGGGCGATCCTAAGCCGTAAGGGAAAGGAGAAGATCGAGACTGAGGTGGTGGGAGATAAGCTACGAAGTCTTGAAACGCCATCTATTCCTGAGGTGAATGAATCAGACTTGGAAATGGCCAATATCGATTCAGATTATGGAGAGTCATTGGATAAATACATCCAATTTGGAAGTATTCCAAAGGACTTCTCGGTGAATGTGGTCTACACACTGCCAATGTCTTTCGGAACGAGACCTGACCAGGGAAGTCAAATGGCGAGTGACGTACATGAGGACCAGAAGTGCCTAGTAACACCCATGTTCATCAATAATGAAGTGAAACTAGATCGAGCAAAGGTGTCAGTAATCAGGCCAAAGGAAGACAATGAAGCCAGGAAGAAGCCTGCTAAAGTTATCTTTGAGAAACCAGCAGAGGGAATGTCATAGCATCTGAAGCCGTTATGCATCAACGCGGCTATTGACGGAGTGCCATACTCGAGGGTGTCGATCGATAATGGAGCTACGGTGAACATCCCAACATCGATCATGTTGCTGAAATTGCAACGCGACGAGAGCGAGTTGATCCCAACCGAGCTCACTATTTGTGGGTTCACAGGGACACCTGCGAGGACAAAAAGAATCCTCCCAGTAGAACTCACTGTGGGAAAAAAGACCACCATGACAGCCTTCTTTGTAGTTGACTCTAGAGCCTCATACAATGCCTTACTCGGTCGTGACTGGATTCATACCAGTTGGTGCATCCCATCAACCTTGCATCAATTCCTAATCTTTTAGAATGGTGATGAGGTAGAGGTAGTATTGACTGATCATATGCCTTTCGTTGCCAAAGTTCATTGCTCTGAGGCCGTACTGTACGAGGACGACATCCATCCAGTCAAATTCATTGGAACAGACAAGAATGGAAGGCCAAAATTGGCCACCATGGTGAAAGAACTGAAGAATCAGTTGATTTAAGTGTACAAATAGTTGGATCGGCCATCAATCGTGATTACGCCAATTGACGATGATGCAGAACTCAACGTTCCCAATGAACCAGAACCCATCATCAGTGAAGCATAGAAGGGCATTGGCCGTACAGGTCAGTGTACCCAGAATACAGGCTTTTCTGGCAGACAGACGAGTACAAGTGTCATCGGCCAATATAGCCGATATGACAGAAAATAATCTAGAAATAATGGAAGACTACATAAACCTGGACGAGTTAGCATCAGCTCCCGCAAAGCTCGATGATTTGAAGGTCGATGTACAAGATCCTCTCCTTGAGGTTAACTTGGGGGCAAGCAAAGACTACCAACCCACTTTGATAAACAAGTCACTTGAGCCCGACTTCCAGGCATCCCTTGTTTCTCTCCTCAGAGAATTCAAAGATTGTTTTGCCTGGAATTATCATGAAATGCCAGGGTTATCAAGGGAGCTTGTGGAACACCGCCTACCTATCAAGGAGGGGTTCGGGCCATTCAAGCAGTTACCCAAAAGAATGTCCCTTGAAGTCGTTCTTAAGGTCAAGGAAGAAATTGAATGATTGCTGAAGGCCAGCTTTATAAGGACGGCCAGGTCCGTCGATTGGATCTCCAATATTATACTAGTGGTGAAGAAAAAGGGTAAGATAAGGGTCTGTATAGATTTTAGAAACCTGAATTTGACAACACTAAAGGATGAGTACCCAAAGCTGATGGCCGATCAGCCGATTGACGCTGCGGCCAAACATAAAATTTTATCTTTTATGGATGGTCAATCAGGGTATAATCAGATATATATATATATATAGCTGAAGATGACATCCCCAAAACCGCATTCAGATGTCCAGGAGCAATTGGAACGTTTGAATGGGTGGTTATGCCGTTCGGGTTGAAAAACACTAGAGCAACGTATCAGCGAGCTATGAATGCAATTTTCCATGATATGATAGGAAAGATCATGGAAGTTTACATCAATGACGTAGTGGTTAAATCGGCCACACAAGAGAAGCATTTGGCCGATTTAAGAAGATCATTTGAAAGAATGAGGACCCATAGGCTGAAGATGAATCCCTTGAAGTGTGCGTTTGGAGTATCGGTAGGAAACTTCCTGGGTTTCCTAGTACACCAAAGAGGGATTGAAATCGATAAAAACAAAGTCTGATCTATTCAATCAGCTGAGCCCCCGAGGAACAAAAAGGAACTACATAGGCTTCTCAGATAGATCAACTTTCTGCGAAGGTTTATTTCAAATTGTGCAGGACGAACGCACGTGTGGTCCCCGCTGCTCAAGCTCAAATCCGAAGATGAATTCAGGTGGGAGAATCAGCACCAACAAGCCTTCGAAGCCATCAAGCAATACCTATTCGAGCCACTAGTAATCATGCATCCAAGAAAGAAAAGGCCACTGAAACTGTATTTATCAGCTTTAGATGAATCAATCGTATGTTTGCTAGCACAGGACAATGAGTGGGGAAAGGAACAAGCCGTGTATTACCTGAGTAGAGTTTTAATTTCTATCGAGCGTAAATATACACCGATAGAAAAATTATGCTTAGCCTTGTGCTTTGCTTCACAAAAATTAAGAGTATACATGCTTCCTGTGTTGGTTTACTTGTTTTGCCAAACTGACGTCATTAAATACATGTTATCAAGACCGATAATGCATGGGCGTATCGAAAAATGGACTCTGGCTATGATGGAGTTCACATTTTAATTCGTCCCACAGAGATCGGTGAAGGGATAGGCCCTCGCTGATTTCTTGGCTGATCATCCTTATTTGGATATCGGCCCGGAGTTAAATGAAGCAATCGATTCCACCCTTTTATCAACAATTTCTCTAACTCCTTGAACGTTGATATTTGACGGATCAAGAAATACTGATGGAGCAGGGGCGGGGATAATTATAATATCGCCGAGAAAGAGAAAGACGGTTTTCTCATTCAAACTAGAATTTGAATGCTCTAGTAACCAAGCTGAATATGAAGCATTAATCATCGGCCTTGAAATCATGGCCGAATTGAATATATCAGCGATTCATATTATCAGTGACTCAAACCTTGTTATTAACCACCTCAGTGGTGAGTTTAGGTGCAAGAGCTGGGAGTTGTTATCTTTCAACTCAATCGCTCTCCAATTATTACGTGAGTTTGACGACGTTAGAGTCCAACATATTTCTCGAGCCTACAATTCCGAGGCTGACAACCTAGCACAGATCGCATCAGGAACCAAGATGGAAATAACTGATAATGAAAAGCTGGTAAAAGTGCAGAGAAGGATCTTACCATCAGTAAAACAACGAGAAATGGCAACAGAAGTTTTCTCAGTGATCATGGATGATCAGGACTGGAGAATTCCAATCATCAGGTGCCTCCTATGTCCAAGTAGACAGACCGAGAGGAAAATAAAGTTATCCTCGGTCAATTACGTCTTACTCGATGGAGAATTGTTCAAGAAAATCCTAAAAGACGAAGTGATACTGAGGTGCCTGGACAAGCCTGAGGCCATGAAAGTAATGGCTGAAGCGCATGAAGGTATTTACGGACCACATCAAGTAGGTATAAAGATGAAGTGGCTTCTTAGATGATACAATTACTATTGGCCAAGCATGCTAAAAGAGTGCATTAACTATGCCAAGGGATGTCAAGCATGCCAAAAGCGTGGGCAAATACAACGAGCACCAGCCACTGAGAAGCAAGTAATCGTAAGGCCATGGCCATTTCGAGGCTGGGCCATGGACCTGAATGGGAAGATATACCCACCATCATCGGGTCAACACTGTTTTATTGTGGTGGCTACAGATTACTTCACAAAATGGGTAGAGGCAGTACCTGCCAAATCGGTGAATCAAGCATATGTAATCAAGTTCATTAACTAGCACATAATTCACCAATTCGGGCTTCCAGAAACAATTACAGTGGATCAAGGATCGGTCTTTACGGGTGATGAAGTTAAAGCATTTGCTGAAAGTCAAGGTACCAAAATCCTTAATTCAACTCCATATTTTGCCCAAGGAAATGGATGGGCCGAGTCCTCAAACAAAGCAATCAAAGGGATAATAGAAAAGATGGTGGAAGGCAATCCTAGGGTATGGCACGATTTGTTGTTCGAGGCGTTATGGGTATATCGAACATCAAAAAGATCGGCCACAAATATTACCCCATTCATGTTAACCTACGGTCACGATGCAATGTTGCCTATGGAAGTCACTGTCCGGTCTACAAGACGAGCATTTTAACTCGGCCTTGAATCAGCAGAGTATACTAAGGCAATGTTGGCTGAGTTAGAAGAGCTCGATGACGTTCATCTCAAAGCTTTAGACTACTTTTAAGGCACAGAAAAATAGAGTAACTCGGGCATACAACAAAAGGGTTAAGCATAAGTCCTTTGGTGAATGAGACCTAGTTTGGAAAGCTGTGTTGCCGTTGGGTGAAAAAGATGGTCGATATGGAAAATGGTCAGCTAAGTGGGAAAGACCGTATCAAGTAATATCAGTCATCACGTGTGGAGCCTATCGGTTAATGGATCTAGATGGTGAAATGCATGCAAGGCCGATAAACGGAAAATATTTAAAGCAATATGTACCTTCACTTTGGGAAACCACAAAATTAGATTGAGTAAATTCAAAAAAAGGTTTCATTGTTACTTTAGGAAATATACAAGGTATGGTCGTGAATTGAACAAACGACTAAAAAAAAAAGATACATCAACATCACTTTTTTTTTTTGCAAATTTCAGCCTCAGCTCCTCCCAAGCCTGGTCCAGGTATTCCAACTCTTTCTCAGCATTAGCCTTATCACCTTCCCACCTACTTGTTGCAGCCCCAGTTCCAGTCAAGGCTCCCACATGTTCCTGTGCAGTCCGTCCAACATCAAGGATGGCCTTTTCAGAAAGAGCAAGGCCAGCATCTGTATTCTTCAGCTCGGCCTGGATCTTGGCCAGCTCGATCTCAAGCCTAGCCTTCTCCTGTAGAAGGCGCCCCTTTATGACCTTGGAGGCTTTGTATTTCTTCTTACAAGCTCCCAGATGTTCAACTTGGGCTTTGCGCTCCTTGGACTTTTCCTCGATCTCGGATACAAGCTTGGTGGCAGCCCGATGTCGGTTCAAATAGTCTGGCAGCCTCACTTGCAGGCTCCTGAGATCAGCCTTCATTTCTTCGGATATGTCCAGCCAGGAAAGCAAGAGGCCCATGGCCGAGTAAAATTCCTCAAATCTGGGAGTTGCAAAAGTTTTCTTTGGACCGTGGTCCTGAACCACTCCTCGGCCCTTTGGTATTCAGCAGGAGAAGGGGCTGCACTGGCTTGAACCACCAAGGGTTCAGCCTGAAGAAGCTGCTTAGGGTTCAGAAGAGCGAAGAAGGCTTCAATGGATGAGACCAAGCTGAAGTCGGGGATTGGGAGAGAGCTGGAAACTTGTAAGAGACTCCAATGAGCACAAGACTAAGGGAAAAAGCATTTGGGGGATAGCAAGCAAAGGAGCCAAATTTCCTGAACTAAGGGGGAACTAGTAGAGGATTCGGCCAGCTGCGGTGGAGGAACAGTAGGTTCCTGCACATGTAGCAGAGGTGAGTCCGATGTCTCTGTGTGTGAACCACCGGTGGAAGGAGGCTAATCGGTGACTTCTTTCTCGCCCATGACCTCAACGTCCCGAGGAGTCCCAGGTTCGCTAAAGTTAATTGGGTCATTGTGGGCAGTCGCACTATCGATGTTGGACGTCATGACATCGGCCGCACCCTTGAGGATGGCCTGCCTGGCCGCATCAAGTCCTTTTAGCCGCTGGAGCTCAGCCATCAATTGATCGTAGGTCATCGGCGGAGTGACCTCGATTGGAGTAGTTTGTGGGGGGGGCTGAAACTGGAGGGCGAAGGGGTGACTTTGGAGGAGGTGGCATCTTAGCCCGAGAAGTTGGAGGCTTCATTGTTGCCTTCCCGGTCTTCTTGGATGCGACACCACTGGTTCCCTATTTTCAAGCAAATGAGAGGTCATCCTCAAGCCTCATTTATTGACTAAAGAAAAAACAAAAACATGAGGGAAAATCGATACCTTACCCGATTTGAGGGTGGCTGTGGTCACGTTGCGGCGTTGACGAGTTGATAGAGGTACATCCTCGTCCGACTCTATATCGGTCATGCCGGAAGGATTCTCTCTTGGAAGGGCCTCTGAACAAGAATTGGAAATAAAATCAGTTAGAGAAGTGGAAGGCATAAAGAAACATAAAGAAGGAAATACCTAAAACTGATGCTCCAGTTTCTATAACCCAGATGGTCGATGAGTGATCGACCGTTCCCAAATCATGCAGTCCGGTGTAAGTGACTCTCTCCCAAGGCTCCATCATCAAAGATGTCTTCTTATTCACCATCGAAATGGCAATGGCAAAGTCGGCCTCGGGCAGGGGAGGAGGCCGACACTCAAAGGGCTTGAGGAACTGTTCGTAGGGGATGACGGATGAATAATCAGCCGTCTGCATATACTTTCTATATGCCCTAACTATTTTCTCTTTGTGTTCCTATTCAAGCGCCCTCAGATGCCACTTCATATCGGACTGCATGATCTCAGGCTTTCTGGGATCGAATTTGAATTTGAAAAATTTCTCGAAAGCAATAACGGCTTGATAGGCGGTTTTACCTTTGGATGATAGGGTTTTCCTCTTCTAACCTGCAGCCTGAACCAAAGAGGGGTTAGTGGAACAAGAAGGTTTCTCGGAGACAGGAGGAGAAACGCGTTTAAGTACAGAAAAAACGGGCTCAGATCTCAAGCCTGAAATAATTTTGGACCACCAAGTGTCAAACTCAGTGGATGTTGAAGGAAGCTCTTAAAATGGAATAAAATCCAGGCCAGCCCGAGCAGCCTCATTGTTTGACGCGCATTTCCCAATCCTGGCCAGATCAAAAAGAAGAGACCGCCCTGCCACAGAGTGGTTAAAAGTTCTGAAGGGAGGAAGAGGGATTAGTTGCTTAAGCCCGAATTGTCGGGCTAAGGCCGGAGCATTATAATATTCCACCCCACATTTATTGTTATGTTGAGGGATGGTAGGGCTGTACAAAAGATCTCGGCTAACTAAGAAGCTGGCCCAGATGGCTTCGTGTTCATCTCGCTCGGCTTCAGGAGCTTGGCCAGGGTTATGAAGAAGCCAGCTCGGACATCAAAGCCGAGGGTGAAAAGGAAGGAATTGTTTGGGCGATCGGTTACCCATGAGTTCATAAAAGAAGGAAAAGAGATGATCAAAAGAAAGACCTTTTGGGCCGAAGCCCGCAAAGTGAAAAGCAAACGCAAAAGAGTGCTCCGGTAGAGTGGTGGGGTAGAAATTATCGACCAAGGTTTTCTCTGGGAAATAAGATTGCAGCCAACACTGAAGGAGCCAGAGGGCTCCTCCTGAAGTTTTAAAATTGGAAAAGACGAGTTCAAGGATGCCGCGGTAGAGATGGGAGAGGACGAGAGGAGCAAGAGCAAGTTTTTTGCCCGAGGCCAGAGCAAGGGCGATGTGGGTATATTCTTTGGTAACGCCATACGAGGCCGAGCAAAAAACAAAGCGGTTAAGCCAGTAGATCAAGAAGGCAACGTGTTCTTGATCAGTGACCTCCCCTTGTCCCATGCTGGCCGAGATAAAAGGGCCAAAGGCAGTGATGAACTTAGACCCCTTTCCTTTATCGGTCCTAGGGGGTTCAAATTCTAGAGAGGAAGAAAGGTTGGGAGTAATTTCTTCACCATGGGCAGGTAGACCGGTGAGGAAACAGACATCTTGAATGGTTGGGCTCATAAGGCCGCAACGGAAGAAGAAGGCATTGGCCGAGGTCGACCAGAAAAAGAGAGAAGAAAAGAAGAGAGGCTTGTCAAGAAAGAACCTCTCTCGTCTTAACATAATGGCATCGTATATGTCAAGGGCCCTCCAAAGGTCCTTTTTTATCGTAGCTACTCGGTCTACCCAAGAAATCCAATCAGCAAAGGGGATAGGCCAATTCCTCAAAGGGTTTGAAGGAGCATAATGTGAGCCCCGTTCAAAATCTGGTGATTGGTAAAGCAATTCGTTGTCTTCTACAACTAATGGAAAATAGGGGTCCAGAGAGGGCAGAGGAAAGGAATTAAAAGAAGGACCAAGCCCCATGGAAGAACTAGATGGCATAGAGATCAATACCTGAGGGTTTATCAACCCTGGAGTAGCATCAATGGCCTGTTTAATGGCGGTGGCGTTGGTTGTTTTGGTCGCCGGCGCAGGACCAGCAGCGGCAGGGGAAGAAGAAGTAGCATCGGCGGTTTGAGAAGCTCTGGTTGCAGAGGAGGAAGCCATGGAAGTTTGTGGTGAAAGAAATAGAAGATTTTCCTGGAAAGTTTGAAGGCAAAAGAAAGTGAAAAGTAACAAGGAGTTGTGGCTTATATAGAATAAAAGAAAAGAGGCCATCATGACTTAGGAACGGGTTCCCAAGAGGCACGCCTCAATTATGGAAACGAGGCAGGATGAGCTATTAGGTTAAGGACACGTGGAGCTGTACGCCGTCAATTGTAGAGTTAGCATTAAATTTGAATTTCAAACGTCTCATCAAACTGATTGCACAACGTTTGACAAGACGTTTGGGGGGCATGTTTACACCCTAATTTGGGATTTTCCAAGGCACATGACAATCACGTGGCCTGACGACGTCATCACAGAAGCAGGCAGACAGATGAACAGGGAATGAGGCTGATCATGGAGGAAAGACCGATATCAGAGCCACCTACTGGTAAGGATGATACACCCGATACGTGAATATCAGTATTGAGACCGAGGGCATGATGATACTGGGTTCTCTAAGAGATACCTCGGCTTCAATAAGCAAAACCAAGGTTGCAAAGTGCAACAATAACCATGGCATCGGTCAATTGAGACCGATGACCACCCGTAAGGTTTCTGCAGAACAAGACCGAACAATCAACAGCAGGTAAGCGAGAAAATGTAATATCGGGCTTAAAAGTGATCAACGAAGAACCCTTGAGAGGGTTGTCAAATAAAGACATCGGTCACAAAGACAGATGAACGCTAAGACCAAGATCTATCAACCAAAGAGAATTAAGCTTCTCAGAGAAGGGTGTAATCGGTCAAATAGGATCTGTCCATAAGGCTTTTTAGGCAGTTAAGCATGGCTAAGAGTATGTGCTTTAGGTTATGCTGAGCTGGAAGAAAAGCAGTTACATAAAAGGAAAACGTGGCAGAAATGGGGGCATAAAACAGGTCATGGAGGTTAGTCGTGGGATAAAGAAGTGGGTGCAGTAACTTGTTCATGCCTAGAAATTAGGAGCCACTACCCACTAACCCCACTAACATGAACGGTTATTCACTCAAAGTCTATAAATAGGGCAGGTGGTGCAACAATTGAGGGGGGCTAACGCACACGCCACTTCTGCTCTGGCAGACTTTATTTTGTTTTTCCTCACAACAATACTACTGCTATTGTTCTTGAGTGATTGTGAGTTTTCATTGTTCTTGAGCGTTTGTAATTGCTACTTGAATTTGATCAATGAAAATGATGGTCATGGAGGTATTCTTGAGTTTTAGTGTTTGACTTGTTTCCTTTTTCAATTTTCATTTGCAATTACTTGCTTGCATCAGAGTAGAGTAAAAGCCCATTTTTTTTTGTTATTTTAAGTGTAATAACAAGCCGCCTAAATTAGAAGTTAGATCAGGTTATCATTATCTTTTTCGAGTCCGCGAGGACTCTGGCACGCCCAACACACCACACAGAATTTTGTAGTAAACAATAGGTGGACTATTTTGTTCAATGAATACAGATGACCAAATGTATTTTGTTTTATTTTATTTTTACTAAAAAATAGGAAAGTTGCAATAAGAACTCATGTCATATATCCTTGTCTTTTAGTAATTATATTATAGAGTGCATTTTTGGTGGTTTAAGCGTGTAATCAAACAAGTCCGAGGCAGCGTTTTAGAAGAAAAAGAGAGGGGGGACATGGGCCCATAGGGGTGGCCATCAGTCTGTTGGCCTGCCTGACCCGCCTGACCCGACCGTGAAAATCACAGGGCTTGGGCCTGAAGAGTGGCCCACAGGGTTGGGCTTGGCAAATTATTTTAAGCCCGGACATTTATCGGGTTCGGCTTGGACATCATATCATGCTAGGCCCGGCCCAGCCCGACCTATACAATTGCTGAATATAATTATTTATCTTGAGGGCACTATAGGCCCACAGGGGTGGTCATCAATCCGCTGGCCCAGACCTGGAAGTCACAGGGCTTGAGCAGGACTTGAGCGGGAATAGAAGCCCGTAGGGCTGGGCTTGGCAAATGTTTTTCAGCCCGATCATATAGACATCATATCATAGCCCGACTAGGCCCCACCCAGCAGTACGTTATAAAATTTCTGTATATAATTATTTGCCGTTTAGTACAACACTGTGTGTGTTTACTCTCTAGCTAGTTTCTACTTTCTACTTTCACCCAATCAGAGAAAAGAGAGTGCTCTGTCATTAGTGCTTAGACGAACAAGATAATCAGTATTGCAAATTCAATTACTTAAAATTTGAAGTACTTAAAATTTGATACTTATTTTTTAGTTTTATCAAACGGACCCTCCAAATTCAAATTTTTGTATCAACATTGTCATTTTGCTTGTTCACTCTAACAAAGCTTCGCAATTCAAAGGTGCGGAGAATGGAGGCTTGGTCTACCAAACTTAGGCCCAATGTCGGGCCGAGCCAAGCTTGGGCAAAAGCTAACTCTCCTTGATGTCTAGTGCAAGCCCGGTCCGACCCCGGTCTATGGCCACCCACCCCTATGGGCTATGCCAAAGTATGTCCTTAATGTCCAGTGCATGCTATTAGCATTACTATCTTTCCTGCCAATGGTGCCTTATAATAGTGAACAGTGAACCTTTACATCCAAATGGACTTTTTCTCAATTTCTAGGAACGTGTTGTACATTAATTCACAAGGAGTGGCACTATCCAAACAATTGACCAAATGGACTTTATTATTACTTATATGCCACTTTATGAAATCCACTTCTTATTCCTAAACTTTGAACTTTATGACCCTTTTTCTCTCTATGTTGCTTTTAATCTGTCACTTTCTACCGGCACGTCAAATGCCTAACTGTGGACACCGGAAGTGGACCACTTCTCTCGTTTGAGATTGTTTTGAAAAGGAAATTGATTTGGATCAAAGAAAAGAAAATGGTTGGTTTGTTGAAAATAGATACAGAGTCGCCACTTGGTATTTAAGGAACCAAGAAACCTAATTTTGACTCACCCAAACGGATAAGGGCACCGGCCCTTCATCACCAAAGAACTTGGTTCGGGGTTTTGGTACGAGAGAGGAAGGAGCCTTTGTCGCGACTAAAATACCCTCAACTCGCCCCGTCTTTCGACGGGCCTCAATTAGCATCCAAATAATCATCTTATACTATGTATGGTTCGACAAATAATACTATGATAGTATATTACATCACATAAGGAGATTTGAAATGGAAGATCTAAAGATAAGATATCATTCATAAGATCTAAGCCAAATATCACACAATGCAAAGTGAAAGATCACACAAATAAACCTAGGAAAAATCGTCTAATCATGTATCGAGTAATTAGTTTCCTTAATCTAAAGGGGACATGATTTGTTCTTGAAACAAATGAATAAAGAAGTCAAAATATGCTTAGCAAGCTAACATGATGCATGTTAATTTTGAGAAAAGAAGATTTCTCAATCCCCGGGACGGATGAGAAAGGGCGATTAGATCGAGGGGAAGCATGAACGTGTGATCAAGTTCATCCCTTATAATCTTCTTAGATTAAGAGTTACAAAAACCCCAAATCTTGCATGAATACATTGTAGGTATCTAAAAATGTGCAAAGGTTGTAGTGTGTTTTGTGTACATGAATTTCTAAAATGACTTAGAAGTCTAAAATGTGCATGAATGAATGGATTAAATCAACATGGTATATATACAAATGTAGTATGAACCACTTCCTAAGATATGAGCTAATTTGGAATGCATATAAGCATTAAATCAAAGAATGGAAGTTAAGATATGCTTGCTGTGAATAGTGGACAGAACAGTAGCATCATCTTTGGAAATTTGAAAAGAGGGGTTAGGAATGTTCTCAATGCATGATATTTTATGGAGATGTTCCTTAATGTGTCTAGAACACAACCCAAAAAGCAAATCCTTAATAACTATCACAGATTGAGAGAAATCACATAAACAACAGAGGTCACTCAGAAACAGAGTCCGTGCTGTCGACTGAAATGTTAGAAAATCTTAGAAAATGAAAAAGGATGATCTAGAGGCCCATTTTATACAGAAAGTTTCCTAAGACATTGAAGTTTAAGGGAAAAATAAGTTAGGACCACCCCTGTTGGAAATGTTTTCTGTAAAACAAGTTGGAAGTGGACCTAGCTGCTGTGACAGCAAAAACAGAATGTTTGGAAGGAATGTTGGGATCCAAATGGACCATTTCCAAGTACTTCCAAGTCAAACCAAAAATCATGGGTGTTCTCCAATGAGTTAGGAAGACTTTCTAAGTGGCCTTGTATCCATATGTTGAGTGTTGAGTTCTAGAAAAATCTTTGAACTCAACTCACTCACTGTTTTGACTCATTATTTTGAAGATTTTGGGGAAAACAAGGTTTTGTTTCTTGAAACCAAAATGAGAAGGATTGAGAGGAGTTTTGAAATAGATGTTTTGAAAACATATTTTAAATACTCAATAAGGATTATAGCCACTTAAAATGCCAACATCAAACTCATCATCAAGAACCCCCAAGATTGTAGGAGAGATTTATTTTATTTTTGAACATAACTTCAATACATTTCAAGAATAACTTGGAAGTATTGAGGTTATGATCATCATCTATCAAACATGTTTTTGAGGTCAAGAGCTACTATCCATAAGGATTCACTCACCCCAAACTTCATGACATCAGTACGCTCTCTAGCTTGTCGACCTTATCCATTTTCTCTTGGAGCTTCTTCTCATACACAAATGGTGGGACCCCTTGAAACCAGTCTTCCTCCCCGTTATTCCCATGTGGAGGAGGTTCAAACCCTGGTGGTGGAAACCCGGGCGGAGGTGGCGGCTGCTGCTGCTTCAATTCTTCCATGAACTTCAGAACTTGGGCTAGGCTGTCGGACTGCTGGCTTATGGTTGCTCCCAACTCAGTAACCTTGTTTTCCAACTCTTCTCTATTCATGTTGAAGCGGGCTGTCGGACTGATTCTGACTAAACGATTATCCGAACTCCTGGTCCACAACGAGGATTCCGGCTGCTGACCTTGGGAATCTATACTGACCTGACAGATTTTGAGAGAAAGGGGGTGTATCAGATCCTGACAGTGATGACTTTTGGACAGACAACGATAGTGATGTGGACTGACTCGGGACAGTGCGTGCAGAGAGACGGGAATGGTGTATGCATGGGTGACAAGCATGCGGATGTAAGCCCTAATCTATATGATATTCCTATTTCTAACAGATAGCAGTTAAACAAATAAGGTCCTAGCCATACAGAGTGTGCTAACCTTACTTTCTAGTATGATCACCAAGGGATAACAGGGGTTTTCAGACATTTCTGGTTGATTGGGATACAGTTTCTGGTATTTCTGGGAAATTTGAGCAGGGTTTCTGGGAGAAACTGGTTAATATGGTTATAACTGGGATATCTGGACAGAGTTTCTGGGAGAAACTGGTTAACATGGTTGTATCTGGGATATCTGGACAGAGTTTCTGGGAGAAACTGGTTAACATGGTTATATCTGGGATATCTGGACAGAGTTTCTGGGAGAAACTAGTTAATATGGTTATATCTGGGATATCTGGACAGAGTTTCTGGGAGAAGCAGGTTATGATGGTGATCATACTGTCTAGCTAGTTTTCATACTCCTATGTCCTAGGACCAACAAACAAGGTTTGCGGTGTATATCTTTGTAATCATGGAGCAGACATCCTTGTCATGGTGCCTAGGCAGGTCAACTCAATGTGATCACATGTGAGCGATTGCCTTGGGAATCATAAGAAAGAGATTCTGTTCTATGTCACATAAGCGTCTACACCGCGCAGGTAATCCCACCAGGGCATACAGCAGTTATATCACATTGTCCTATCTGAAAAGATAAATGAACAGTCCTATGAAAGGTTCTACAGGAATCTATATGAAAAGGCTGGGTTTAGTCAAAGAGGGTCCGTTGACGAGAGTTCCAATATACCGTCGGGGAGACAGTACGGAGGTTTTTACTCTTTTTGATATACCTTGGAAGGTACAGTATCAACGGTGACTTGTGCCCTGGCACAGCAAGACCTGAACAATGTCAGCGCCGCGTTTCAGACACAGTCGAAGGGGAAATGCAAAAGTGCAATGCGGTGAACCAGACATAGTAAAAAGATGATTTTAAGGATGCTTCTTATGAGTCAAACCTCTGTATTATTTTGTTTTAAAAAATAAAAATCCCCAGCAGAGTCGCCAGATTGTGGACACCGGAAGTGGACCACTTCTCTCGTTTGAGATTGTTTTGAAAAGGAAATTGATTTGGATCAAAGAAAAGAAAATGGTTGGTCTGTTGAAAACAGATACAGAGTCGCCACTTGGTCTTTAAGGAACCAAGAAACCTAATTTTGACTCACCCAAACGGATAAGGGCACCGGCCCTTCATCACCAAAGAACTTGGTTCGGGGTTTTGGTACGAGAGAGGAAGGAGCCTTTGTCGCGACTAAAACACCCTCAACTCGCCCCGTCTTTCGACGGGCCTCAATTAGCATCCAAATAATCATCTTATACTATGTATGGTTCGACAAATAATACTATGATAGTATATTACATCACATAAGGAGATTTGAAATGGAAGATCTAAAGATAAGATATCATTCATAAGATCTAAGCCAAATATCACACAATGCAAAGTGAAAGATCACACAAATAAACCTAGGAAAAATTGTCTAATCATGTATCGAGTAATTAGTTTCTTTAATCTAAAGGGGACATGATTTGTTCTTGAAACAAATGAATAAAGAAGTCAAAATATGCTTAGCAAGCTAACATGATGCATGTTAATTTTGAGAAAAGAAGATTTCTCAATCCCCGGGACGGATGAGAAAGGGCGATTAGATCGAGGGGAAGCATGAACGTGTGATCAAGTTCATCCCTTATAATCTTCTTAGAGTAAGAGTTACAAAAACCCCAAATCTTGCATGAATACATTGTAGGTATCTAAAAATGTGCAAAGGTTGTAGTGTGTTTTGTGTACATGGATTTCTAAAATGACTTAGAAGTCTAAAATGTGCATGAATAAATGGATTAAATCAACATGGGATATATACAAATGTAGTATGAACCACTTCCTAAGATATGAGCTAATTTGGAATGCATATAAGCATTAAATCAAAGAATGGAAGTTAAGGTATGCTTGCTGTGAATAGTGGACAGAACAGTAGCATCATCTTTGGAAATTTAAAAAGAGGGGTTAGGAATGTTCTCAATGCATGATTTTTTATGGAGAAGTTCCTTATTGTGTCTAGAACACAACCCAAAAAGCCAATCCTTAATAACTATCACAGATTGAGAGAAATCACATAAACAACAGAGGTCACTCAGAAACAGAGTCCGTGCTGTCGACTGAAATGTTAGAAAATCTTAGAAAATGAAAAAGGATGATCTAGAGGCCCATTTTATACAGAAAGTTTCCTAAGACATTGCAGTTTAAGGGAAATATAAGTTAGGACCACCCCTTTTGGAAAAGGTTTCTGTAAAATAAGTTGGAAGTGGACCTAGCTGCTGTGACAGCAAAAACAGAATGTTTGGAAGGAATGTTGGGATCCAAATGGACCATTTCCAAGTACTTCCAAGTCAAACCAAAAATCATGGGTATTCTCCAATTAGTTAGGAAGACTTTCTAAGTGGCCTTGTATCCATATGTTGAGTGTTGAGTTCTAGAGAAATCTTTGAACTCAACTCACTCACTGTTTTGACTCATTATTTTGAAGATTTTGGGGAAAACAAGGTTTTGTTTCTTGAAACCAATATGAGAAGGATTGAGAGGGGTTTTGAAATAGATGTTTTGAAAACATATTTTAAATACTCAATAAGGATTATAGCCACTTAAAATGCCAACATCAAACTCATCATCAAGAACCCCCAAGATTGTAGGAGAGATTTATTTTATTTTTGAACATAACTTCAATACATTTCAAGAATAACTTGGAAGTATTGAGGTTATGATCATCATCTATCAAACATGTTTTTGAGGTCAAGAGCTACTATCCATAAGGATTCACTCACCCCAAACTTCATGTCATCACTTAGATGATGATGAACTAGTAAGTAAATAAAGAAAATAAAAAAGAAATGAGGTAAGAAGAGATGAACATAATATGAATAAGCAAGTAAATAGCAATCAATAGATGATAATCAATGTGATTTTGGACTTGTAGCTTGGTGTTTCACTCATAGATTTTGACATTTGGATATGGAAGTAGCTTCTTAACTCAAGAATGCTCAAGAATGGTGATTGGGGGTGTTTGGAATGTGAAGTATAAGAGAGGTAATGGAAGAAAACAAGATTAAAACTCACTTTCTATAGCAAAATAGTAGGAGGAAGCTCCTTTTCTCTCTTCTAAACCTATCTCTATCTCTCTTCTTCTCTACAACTTTTCAAGCTTTTGCACTTGGCCCCCCCAAAATGAAGAGCAATGGGGGGTTTATATAGGCCAATTTGGGGTGATTTTGGGGTTTTAGAAGTACTCCCATTGGTCCCAAACAACTGTGAACACAAAACCATGTCGTTTTGACTTTCAATTAATCAAATTGGACCCCCAAAAAAATTACAAAAATGGACTCTGCGAGGGTTGAGTGCCGCGGCGGCACTGGGCCAGTGCCGCGGCGGCACTGCTCCTCAGACGCCCAGAAATTTACGTTTAGGCCCCCAGAGGTTCCGGCATTCACGAAAAGGCCCTATTTTGTCCGAAATTCATAGAAAACATGTATGAACTCCAAACTGAGGTTGTGATATACCGTTGGAAAGGTAATGGAGTCTACTTTACATAAAAAATAGTTCGGGGATAGGTCACTGTGGACACCGGAAGTGGACCACTTCTCTCGTTTTGAGATTGTTTTGAAAAGGAATTTGACATGGATCAAAGAAAGGAAAAGGTCTGTTGAAAACAGATACAGAGTCGCCACTTGGTCTTTAAGGAACCAAGAAACCTAATTTTGACTCACCCAAGCGGATAAGGGCACCGGCCCTTCATAACCAAAGAACTTGGTTCGGGGTTTTGGTACGAGAGAGGAAGGAGCCTTTGTCACGACTAAAACACCCTCAACTCGCCCCGCCTTTCGACGGGCCTCAATTAGCATCCAAATAATCATCTTATACTATGTTTGGTTCGATAAATAATACTATGATAGTATATTACATCACATAAGAAACTTGAGAATGGAAGATCTAAAGGTAAGATATCATTCATAAGATCTAAGTCAAATATCATGCAATGTAAAGTGAAAGATCACACAAATAAACCTAGGAAAAATCGTCTAATCATGTATCAAGTAATTAAGTTTCCTTAATCTAAAGGGGACATGAATGGTTATTGAAACAAATAATCAAAGAATCAAAGTATGCTTAGCAAGCTAGTATGATGCATGTTATTCTTTGAGAAAAAGAAGATCCCTCAATCCCCGGGACGGATGAGAAAGGATGATTAGATCGAGGGGAAGCATGAACGTGTGATCAAGTTCATTCCTTATAATCTTCTTAGATTGAGAGTTACAAAAACCCCCAAATCTTGCATGAATGTATTGTATGAACCTAAAAATGTGCAAAGGTTGTAGTGTGTTTTGTGTACATGGATTTCTAAAATGACTTAGAAGTCTAAAATGTGCATGAATGAATGGATTAAATCAACATGGGATATATACAAATGTAGTGTGAACTACTTCCTAAGATATGAGCTAATTTGGAATGCATATGAGCATCAAATCAAAGAATAAAAGTTGAAATGTGCTTGCTGTGAATAGTGGACAGACTGCTTGTATTACTTTGCAACATTATAATGGGAGGTCAAACGTGCCTAGAAAAATGTGAGAAAAATCTGAGATCACCCTTATTGTGTCTAGAAAATAACCCAAAAAGCCAAACATCAATAGCTATCACAGATTAAGAGAAATAAATCAGAATGTACACATGACTCAGAAACAAAAGCTGCACTGTTGACTGATTTTGTATGATAAATCAAAGAAAAGGTTTATGATGACCCATTATATACCAAAAGTTTTCTAAGACACCCAAGTTTTATAAAAAAAATAGAAAAGATATATGTACAGTGATGAAAATATCCATAATAAGTGCAAGAAGTTGGGTGAACATTCTGTGAGAACAGAGGCAGATTATGAATATGAACTTCTCACATCCAAAACAAATACTTTCACATTTCTATAATTGATAGGAAAAATTGGGGACAAACTATGATGTCTTAGGAAGATTTTCCAAGTGGTTTCATCATCATAACTCAAGTATTTAATTCAAAACAAATCTTTGAATCTGAACAGCTCACTGTTTTGGATCATTCTTGAAGAAAATGGATTTGGGTTTGAAATAGAGTTTGAGTTCTTGATTGGGGGTTTTGCAATAGATGTTCAAAGCATGAACTTAAACTCTTGAGATGACCATGTGACCACTTAGAACCTCATCCAACCTTGAATCATCAAAGAACTCCCAATATTATTGGAGAGATTCATTTTTATTTTGGACATAACTTCAATACATTTCAAGAACATCTTGGAAGTATTGAGGTAATGATCATCATCTATCAAACATGTTTTTGAGGTCAAGAGCTACTATCCATAAGGATTCACTCACCCCAAACTTCATGTCATCACTTAGATGATGATGAACTAGTAAGTAAATAAAGAAAATAAAAAAGAAATGAGATAAGAAGAGATGAACATATATATAATCAAAGCAAGTAAATAGCAATCAATAGATGATAATCAATGTGATTTTGGACTTGTAGCTTGGTGTTTCACTCATAGATTTTGACATTTGGACATGGAAGTAGCTTCCTAACTCAAGAATGCTCAAGAATGGTGATTGGGGGTGTTTGGGATGTGAAGTATAAGAGAGGTAATGGAAGAACACAAGATTAGAACTCACTTTCTATAGCAAAATAGTAGGAGGAAGCTCCTTTTCTCTCTTCTAAACCTATCTCTACCTCTCTTCTTCTCTACAACTTTTCAAGCTTTTGCACTTGGCCCCCCTAAAATGAAGAGCAATGGGGGGTTTAAATAGGCCAATTTGGGGTGGTTTTGGGGTTTTAAAAGTGCTCCCATTGGTCCCAAACAACTGTGAACACAAAACTATGTCGTTTTGACTTTCAATTAATCAAAATGGGACCACCAAAATATTTACAAAAACTTACTGTTCTGGAGGTGAGTGCCCCGTTTCCCAATTTTTGCCTGATGGAGGTAGTTCTGACAACTTTTAGTCTGCTTGGGGCAAAACCTCATAAACCTTGACTGGACTGGGCCACAGGGGCAGATCGGGGTCAAAAACGGGCTGAAAAAGGCCAAAACGGGTCAAAACGGGGCGAAACGGGGCAAAACGAAGCGAAGCGGGGCCCGCGGGGAGCAGTGCCGCGGCGGCACTGGGCCACTGCCGCGGCGGCAGTTGGCCAGTGCCGCGGCGGCACTGGGTGGCCGGACTTCATCTTCTTATATCTCGGGTTTTTGAGCTTTTGGAGCTCATTCTTGGCCATTTTGGGGTGTTTTTGAGGCCAAAATTCATCAAAACGCAGCTTGTGCGTGCTCAGGTGAGTAATCTTTCCCCGTAGTCGGATTTTTGATTGGTGTTTTGGTTTGCCCAAATTTTCAAGAAGAAAGTTTGAATGTGACTTCCATTTTTCTTGTAGATCCATGGCTTCGAGCTCAAGGAGACCGTCTAAGAAGGCTAAGGGACGGATGAAGGCTGAAATGCAAACCCCGGACTTGATTCTACGGGACCCCCAACGCCATCTTTCGGCCGCGGCTCTAGCGAGCTTGGTATGTGAAACTTTCGACATCTTAGGACCACTTTCATGTATTGTGCTAGTTTTGTGAGCCGTAGCATGTACCTAGAGATCGTTAGAAGTTCGATTTGCGCTCAAATGTTGATTTTGTGAATTTTTGCTCTCGGGTTGTGAATAGTGATTTTGTGCATCTTTTGTCGCCTTTGTTGTGTGCAGGTGCCGGAAGTGGCCTTGAAAGGCCATGGTAGCCTTGCCCATGCTTTCTTATGGTATACCCAGCTTTCGCCCACCGTTAAGAGGATGGTTGATGATGCCGGGTTCGGAGGCTTCGTCCGCTTGGTTTCGAAAAGTAGCAACGATCTGGCTCACTTCTATGCACTGGCCGAGAGGTGGTGGGATACTACCAATACCTTCCACCTGCCGTTCGGAGAGATGACTATGACGCCTTTCGACTTCTCCATGATTACGGGCTTGAGGGTTGGCGGGAAGCGCCTGATTCTGGATTACTTTTACGAGATCGACCCGGAGGCGGTGGAGATGTTGATTGGGGCTGTTCCCCCTAACTTGGAGAGGCATTGGTTCCCCTGCGGCTGGCTTTACCGGGCCTATGGTAGAGGTAACCACAATCTGAACAATTCCCAGCTTTTGAGGGTTTACCTTCTGTATGTCCTCGGGTGCTCCATCTTTGCGACAAGGAACGACCGGGTGAGCTTGAGGCTCCTTTCTTGCCTGGCGACCATTGATGAGATCCCCTCCTATAACTGGGGCGGTGCTGCCCTGGCCCATCTCTACAAGCATATGGGGGAGGTCTCTCGGGGTGATGTTAAATCTACTGGGGGATTCTGGCGAGCTTGGGAGGTATGCACTGCTTCTTCTTTTATTTTCCATCTCTTTGATTTTCATACCTGTTCTGATTTCTCCTTTGTCCGTGCAGCTTTGGAGTTTTGAATACTTGAAGATGTTGGCTCCTTCCCCGGCGGATGAATCAGGCGAGGATGAAGATGGCATGGCTCCTGTGCCTTTATTCCCACGAGGTTTGAGGTGGCGGAGGGACGTTGTTGGGGTGAAGAGTGGGGCCCACCGGATCGTCTTGCTTAGAAACTTCCTGACTGAGCTGACGGCCTCTGATATTGATTGGACGCCTTGGGAGGGTGTTGCTTACGCCGCCCCAGAGGAGATACAAGCGGTTAAATCTCTTACCTCTTGCCGCCTCTTGCTGGAGAGTACCGATTGTAGGCAGTGGTTCCTTGGGGAACGGGTGTCTCGGCAGGTGGTTGGTGGCTCCCGGTATCGCGTTCCCCATAATCCTCCTGTGATGGATGCTAGTGACCTCTCTGGTGATGCTCTGCTGGCGGCCTTAGCTGGCACCGACGTCTGGGATCATTTCCTCTCTGAGACAGGGTATGAGGCTTACCGTGGCAGCTCCTTGATGCCCAACTTCCCACTCCTGGAGGTGAGTTTCTTGTTATATTTTTGCTTTTTATTCATTGCCTATGTTTCTAACTTGTTTTGTGCCTGCAGCTTCGTGAGATGTACAGGAGACAGGCTCCTCAGGCTCCCGACCCTATCCCTCCTTGGGATTGGACCGTCAACGTTCTAGGCGCTGATGGCACTCCCCAAATGATGGAGGTGCCGCGAGTTACATGTGGGTACCCTACTCAGCCCACGGGCGTCCTCAACGTTCCTTGGAGTTACGCTGAGGAGGGTCACGCCTTGGCGGCTAGCTTACGGTCCTTGGTCCTCACACGAGACCACCGGGTATGTCTCTAATTTTGCACTTTCTTAAGGTTATGAGGTTCTGACCCTGGATTTTACCCTTGACAGATGGACGGTATGCGGCAATTTGCCGCCAACCAGATGGCGTCTTTGGTAAGTCTCTGACTCGACTTTATTTTTTGTACTTTTGTTATTCCCTTACTGATTGCCTTCATTTTATTTGTGTGCGCAGTATCGTGGAGGCGGGGCTGGCTCATCGAGGACTGGTCCAAGATGCAGAGGTGGTAGGAGGAGGCCGTCGCCGACGTATACTCCGGGCGGTCCGACAGAGGACGAAGAAGAGGAAGACTGATGCCTCCCAAGCGAGCAATATTATTTTATTTTCTGTTTTCGATTGGGTTGTACTGGGAATATAATTATTTGGACAGTGTAGGACAAAGTGTGGAACAATTTGTAACCTTTTGACAGAGTATTATGATGTATTGCCTCCTAGGCCGGATATCTTCCGGTTTAGAGGCGCAGTTGTGTGCTTGTTTTAGCTGATATATGTACACTGTGATTGTTGAATGCTACTGCGATGGGCAGTTTTGTGATGGTGAGTGCTTTTTTGCCTTGCAGGTGGGATAGTCCGTGAAACGGGGAGGTGCTGCCGAAATTTCGAATTTTGCTAGGGCCGTGACCGAAAACATGGCTTTGTATGATCCCGCTCAACTCACAGCTTGGCTGACCATCACGGATGGCGTGGAGCGGATTAACCTCTTTAGCTACGGCTTGACCGAGCTATTCTCTCTTTGCCGGATGACCCTGAACACTGAGTTCTTGCGTGCTGCCATTGGTCACTGGGACCCGGTGAACCATGTCTTCAACTTCAATGGCCTGGAGATATGCCCCATGTTTGAGGAGTTCTGCGCTATTCTCGGCTATGATTCTGACTCTGATCTGATTCTCCCTCCTGCTGGTACCCTCAGTCCTACGCGAGGTTTGGCCGAATATCTGAACTGCTCTGTCACTATTTCCCGTCGGCTGATTCAAGGTGAGGCCCTTAATATTGCTTCTATTATTGCTCAGTATGCCAGTCCTGGGAATCCCAGCGTGTACGATGCCACCCGCGGGGCTGCTTTGATATTGTGCATGACCTCCCACTTCTTATTCTCGAGTACCTCTGTTGACTTAGTGCATGTGTGCCTTGGGTTGAAGTTTAGCAAGAATCCCATGGCCATGGTTCTAGCTGAAACCTTGAATGGTTTGGACCGTGCTTCTGATCAAGGGACTCTTCTTCTTTCCGGGGCGCCTTTGGTGTTACAGGCTTGGTTATTCGAGCGCCTTCAGTTGTGGACGGGCCGCATACCACCAGTTTACTTTCGTCGGGCTGTGCTTTACTCTCACTATACTTTTGCCGATTGGGTGGGCATGATGGGTGCCTTATCTGAGGCTGACATTTGCTGGGTTGTGAGGCGTTGGGGCCTTTACGCTATTACCACGAGCCTCAGGGGTCACCAGAGGGTGTGGTTGATGGGTCTGAGAGAGACTTCCTTCTATCATCCTCGCCGCTTGGCCAGACAGTATGGACAGGTTCAGGAGGTTCCCCGGGGGTTTACTGAGAGGGTCTTTGCTTCCAGGATCAGGGTTGCTACTATTGCTGCTTTTATTGACGGTTGGACTGACCGAGTAAAGGCCTACTTCTAAAATAAAAAAAGACCAGACCTGACTGATTCTGCTCATTCCTCCAAGTGTCTTTGAACATGTGATTGCTTTTTTGAAAGACTTTTATTTCTTTGATTATTCCTGCTTATGTAATATCCAAAGCTTGTTTATTAGTGAACCTTGGTTACTTTGAGAACCTCTTTTTATGCATTTAGCTTTCTGAAAAAACATTTTGTGACCTGGGTTTCAATTTAGTTGTTGCTTTTTGGTACTTACTTGGGCATGCTAGGGTGATTTAGAGGCAAACGAGGCGGGTGGCCGAAGTTTGCCCCTAGTTTGGGATGTGCATGGTTGTGAGGCAAACGAGGTAGATGACCGACGTTTGCCCCTAGTTTGGAAGGGGTTCAGGCAAACGAGGCGAGTGGCCGAAGTTTGCCCCTAGTGTGGAGGGTGATATATGGGTTATGGTAAGGACCGCGACTTTATTTCTCACATGCTCATAGTTTTTGCCTAGGCGCCAAGGAGGTGGCCTAGCGAGCTATTTTCTCTCTTTTGTTATTGCTCACTTTGGATTTAGCTCTAATTTTTGCCTAGGCGTCCTTTCGGATTTTCGACCTAGCGAGCCATCCTTCTTTTCTTTTTGAAAGTCTGCCTACGTACCCCCGAGCGGGGATCAGGTCCAACGTAGTTCAAGGCAAGGCTTGAAAGAAATGGTTATTTTTGGTGAGGTGACCGAACCGATGCGGTTGCCTACGTATCCCCGAGTGGGAATCAGGTCAAGCGTAGTTCAAGGCAAGGCTTGAAAGAAATGGTTATTTTTGTCAAGCATAGTACTTTTTGAGGCGATCCATGTTGATTGGTTCTTTGAATTCGACACCATCGAGGTCCATGAGGTAAGTTGCTCCTCCAGAAAGGATTGTCTTGACGATGTAAGGGCCTACCCATTTAGGTTTGAACTTTCCACGGGGGTCAAAGATCGGAGCTCGTAACTCCTTAAGGACAAGGTCACCTTTGACAATCTTTCTCGGACGAACCCTTTTATTGAAAGCACGGGCTACCCTCTTTTGATAGATTCGGACATGGTCCACTGCCGCTAGGCGCTTTTCATCTATGAGGGCCAATTCCTCGTATCTTTCTCTCAACCAATCTGATTCTGAAATTTCACATTCTGCCATCACGCGTAGAGACGGCAGTTCTATCTCGACCGGGAGTACCGCTTCCATCCCATATACCAGTGAGTAAGGAGTTGCTCCCGTGGACGTCCTTATCGACGTTCTGTATCCCCAAAGCGCGAACGGTAGCTTTTCATGCCAGTCTTTGTAGGTATCGGCCGATTTCTGCAGTATGGCCTTGACATTCTTGTTTGCAGCTTCGACTGCCCCATTGGTTTGCGGTCTGTATGGGGATGACTTATGATAAGTGATCTTGTATTCCTCGAACAGATCCCTGACTTCTGCCTTGAAATGACTTCCGTTATCCGAAATAATCTCGTGAGGAACTCCATAACGGCAGATGAGATTTCTTTTGATGAATTTGGCCACTTCTTTGGCCCCCAACTTGGTGTAGGATGCGGCTTCTACCCATTTTGTGAAGTAATCTATGGCCACTAGGATGTACCGATTTCCATTTGAGGCTTTCGGGATGATCTCACCAATAATGTCGATTCCCCAGGTTGAGAATGGCCAAGGCGAAGTCATGCTGTACAGAAGGGATGGTGGTGTATGCATCATGTTTGCATGGATCTGGCACTTGTGGCACTTCCTTACGTACTCACAACAATCTTTCTCCAACGTTGTCCAGTAGTACCCCTGTCTTATGATTTTCTTAGCCAGCATGTGACCGTTCATGTGCGGACCGCATACCCCTTCGTGTATTTCCTCCATCATTCTTCGGGAGCTCTTCCCGAACAAGCAAGTCAGGTTGTGACCATTGTATCCTTTCTTCAACAATTTCCCACCGCAAATGATGAATTGCGCTGCGAATCTTCGAATGGCCCTCTTGTCTTTCTCGGTAGACTCTTGGGGGTACGTTCCCTTTTCTATGAAGTCCCAAACATCCCGATACCACGGCATTTCATTCTCTTCTTCTTCGATTGCGGCGATCATATTGAACGAAGGCTCGTACCTCTGCTCTATTACCAAAGGCATCATCTTGACTCCCACAGGAATTTTGATCATGGAGGCTAAGGTAGCCAACGAATCTGCTAGCTGGTTCTCTTCCCTAGGCAAGTAGAGGAATGTGACGTTCTTGAATTGCCTTTTGAGTTGGTCGAGATGATCATGATAGGGCTTCAACCTTTCTTCTTTTACTTTCCATTCTCCTCTAGCTTGAGATATGATGAGGTTTGAGTCCCCGAAGACGTCTAACTTCTGAACCCTCAGTTCTAAGGCTGCTTCCATTCCCAGAATGCACGCTTCATATTCGGCGGTGTTGTTGGTGGAGTTATAGTTGAGCTTGACCGCCAATGGAGTATGATCCCCGCTTGGTGATACGAGAATCATCCCTACTCCGTATCCTTTCATGTTGGCCGCTCCATCAAAGTACAACTTCCACTGTTCTTCCTTGATTTCCATGATATTCTCGTCCGGAAACGGAAAGTCCCCACTTTCTTCGGAGTCAACGGCATGCTCTGCGAGATGCTCAGCTACAGTCCTCCCTTTTACTGACTTGCTTGTAACATACTTGATATCGAATTCGGATAGTAGAAGTAACCAACGGGATATGCGACCGGTCAGGGCGGGTTTTTCAAGGAGGTATTTTAGAGGATCCATGCGGGATATGAGCACAACTGGGAAGGCCAGCATGTAGTGCCTCAGTCGGCGAGTACACCAAACCAAGGCCCAACATGTTTTTTCAAGGGTAGAGTAGTTGAGCTCATACCCAGTCATCCTCTTGCTGAGGTAGTATATGGCTTTTTCGGAGTGGCTTTCTTCTCCTTCTTGGGCTAGCATGCAACCCATGGCATTTTCGGAGACAGACAGGTAAAGGAATAAGGGCTTATGAGGAATGGGTGGTGAAAGGACAGGCGGGTTCTGAAGGTAGGCTTTTATTTTGTCGAAAGCGGCTTGGCATTGGTCATCCCATTGGAACTTCTCTCCTTTTCTCAACAATCGGAACAGAGGATCGCACGTGGTTGTGAGCTTGGAGATGAAACGGCTGATGAATTGGATTCTTCCGAGGAACCCCCTCACTTCTTTTTCATTCCGTGGTGGTGTCATTTCTAGGACTGCCTTGATCTTGGAGGGATCCACCTCTATCCCCCTTTGAGTGATGAGAAAACCCAGGAGTTTACCGGAAGTCACACCGAAAGTGCATTTCTTTGGATTCAACCTCATCTTATATTTGCGCAACCTTTCGAAGAACTTTTCCAGTGCTACCAGGTGTCCTTCTCTGTCCTTGGATTTCACAATCATGTCGTCTACGTACACTTCTACCTCCTTGTGAATCATATCATGCAGCAGAGTGGTGGCAGCTCTTTGGTAAGTCGCCCCTGCGTTCTTGAGTCCGAAGGGCATTACTCTATAACAGTAGGTTCCCCAAGGGGTGGTGAATGTCGTCTTCTCCCGGTCTTCTGGCGCCATTAGAATCTGATTATATCCTGAGAAACCATCCATGAATGAAAGTAGCTCATGTCCTGCGGTGCTATCTACCAAGACGTCAATGTGGGGAAGTGGAAAGTCATCTTTGGGACTGGCTTTGTTTAGATCACGGAAGTCAACGCACACGCGAACTTTCCCATCCTTCTTCGGTACTGGTACGATATTGGCAACCCATTCCGGATATTCGGTGACAATGATGAACCCTGCCTTGAACTGCTTCTCCACCTCTTCTTTAACCTTGAGTGCCCATTCCGGTCTCATGCGCCTTAGTTTCTGCTTGACAGGTTTAGAATTAGGGAGGAGAGGAATATGATGTTGGACGATGTCGGGATCGACCCCAGGCATGTCTTCGTAAGACCAAGCAAAAACATCTTTGAATTCTTTTAGCAAGAGGGTTAATTTTTCTTTTTCTTCTTTATTAAGAGTTGAGCCAATTTGCACAATTTGTGGATTATCTGTTTCACCTAGGTTAACTGATAAAGTATCTTCGATTATTTCATAAGCAGGTGGTTTTTCGATTAGTTGCTTAAATTCAATTGAGAGATCCTCGGAGGGATCTGTGCATTCACAAGTGTTAGACACAGAGGAGTAAGCAGAATCGTCTTTCATTTCATTCATGACAGGTGAAGTGACTACAATGGATAGCGGTGGGCTTACAGCAACCGACTCTGGTACAGACTCGACAATTGGAAATACAGACTCCGGGGGAATAGGGGATTGGGAGACACAGATAGATGACTCTACAGCCTGGTTGCTCAGACCCTCCTCAGTTGGCTTGATCTGATCATCTTGGCTCTTGGCCCTCTTTTCCTCCTTCTCCTTAGCGGATTCCTCCCATAGTTTCTCGATGGCTTCGTTATCCAGGTACCTCAACCAGTCTTCCTCTGGGGTCTTCTTGACTTCTTTGGGGTAGAACGGGTCTTGATATGGGGGCCTTTCGCAGTCAGCGAAGATTTCGAGCCCGGGGTGCCTCTTCCCAGTGGTTTGATGGATCCAAGGTTCGGGGAACCCGAAGTAAGGGAAATCATCCCCTTCTTTGATGAACTGTCCGTTCAAAGTCTTGCGGTATGGGGGGAGACCCTTCACCCTTTTCTTCCATGGCCTATGTAGCTCAGCGTCTTCTTCAGTGGGCTTGTACCCCAACCCGAAAGTGCCTTGTTGCCCTTTGATCTGTGGGAACTCCCGAATTCCTTGCTGGCGTCGGCCTAATCCCATTCCCGGGAAGTAATTCATTTTGCGGACAATGTTGACAACCGCAGAGTGGACCTCAGGGAACCTATCTTCGTCATTGATCACGTGGATTTCTTCCATGAAGAATCCCCCGATTTCTCCTTCTTCTAGCTCGGGCATTTGGACTTCAAAAATGGGAGCGTAATTCGGGAAAGCTTCGTTACCCCAACTGTTACCGAGGATGATTTTTACTTCCTTCTCATGAATGTACTTGATCATTTGATGCACAGTGGATGATACAGCTTTGTTGGCATGAAGCCAGGGCCTTCCAATCAGCAGATTGAACGAGGCAGGTATGTCCATGACTTGAAAAATCTCAGTACTTGCCAAAGATCCTACCCGGATTTGCAGAGAGACAGTCCCCATCACATTCCTCCTGGTGTTATCATAGGCCCTCACAGATTGCACAGATGGCGTGATGTCAAGGATATTGACCCCCAAAGCAGTGGCAGTTCTTAAGGCACAAACATTCAAAGCGGAACCTGTGTCGACCAGGCAAAACGGTACCTGCTGCTCCTTACATCCAACAGTGATGTATAATGCTTTGTTATGCGCGGATCCTTCCGGTGGCAAGTCCTCATCAGAAAATGTAATGATCGGGTCGGGGGTAAGTGCGCCCAAGAAAGCCACCATGTCCTCCGGTGCAGCATCGATAGGAACTTCAATCCCAGCCAAGGCATTCAACACGGCTTGCCTATGCTTGTAAGATGTCACCATAATATCCCACATTGAGAGATGTGCTTGGGTTTTCTTTAGCTGCTTTATCAACTCATTATCTTCTTCGATGATCTCATCCATCTTTCCCTTCCCCTTGTCCTTGATTGGACCTTTCTCGGTTGCATCGGTGGCAGGCTGTGGAGGCTGATAATGACGGCCTGACCTGGTCAGATGATCAATCTCGGCAGGAGTAGGCCCTTCTACAGTCCCATCCTTCTTGAACCAATCACAATCCGTTCCCACAAAGGGCTTTTCTGGCTCGTTCCAGATGGAAGCATCACTCTCGTTGTTAGGATCATACCATTTGAGGTCTACCACCCCTAGGTCATGCTCTTCCAGGAAGAACAAGTCTTGCTCATCGTTAAGCTGCTGCTGCCATTCGTCATTCTCCCCTCCGATCAGATGAACTCCCTCAGAATCCGGGATGTCAATAAGGGGTAAGGGTTGTCCTAGGGGGGTGATATAAGCGGCAGGGTTGAAGGGTATAGGGTTGGACTCGATGAGGTTGACATTTTGGTGGTTTGGTAGGGGATTTTGGGTGATATGGGGCTGCTTTGGGGGCGGCTCGATGATATTCTGATCAATAAGGTCTTGGATGTCATGGCGAAGGCGCATGCAGTCATCGGTGTTATGGCCGGGGGCTTGGTGGTAGGCGCATCGTTTGGACATATCGCAGTTAGGCGGGGGTGGGGTATTTCGAGACTGGAGTAGTTGGAGATGGCCCTTTTTGAGGAGGCGGTCCAAGGCTGAGGAGAGGGAGATTTCTAGCTTGGCAAAATTGCGAGGGGGCTTTTTCTGGAAAGGGCGGCTGGAGGGATTTGCCTGGTTGGAGGGCTGGTATGGTCTTGGAGGGTATGCCATGGGTTGGCTGCTAAGTGCATTGACATCCGGGGGATTCCGAGAGTAGTTGGGCCTTCTTGGCTGACTCGGAGGGTCTTCCTTTTTGATCTTCCCTTCCCTGATAGCATCTTCAATTCGGGTTCCGACCTCAAACAACTCTTCAAATGTGGAGATGGACTGGTAGAATAGCTTCTCATGGTAAAGTGGCTGTAGATTCCGGATGAGCATCCTTACTTGTTCCTTTTCAATCGGCCGGTGGGTCATTTGAGCTACCTTGTTCCTCCACCTGCTCAGAAACGCAGCGAAGGATTCGTTGTTGCTTTGCCGGGTCGTCTCCAAATCCCTGATAGTGACATCCAGCTCCTGGTTGTAAGAGTAATGATCGACAAAAACTCGAACGATATCTTCCCAGGCCCGGGTCTTGGAGGCTTCCAAGGTTAGGAACCATGATAGTGCGGATTTTGCCAGAGTTTGTGGGAACAGCATTGCGATGTGCTCGTGGGTGCAACCCATGGATTGGAAGATACTCATACACAGCTTCACGTGGCTTTTCGGGTTCCCAGTCCCATCAAAACGATCGATGGCAGGCATTTTGAAGTTCTCTGGCAGTTTCAACTTGACAGGCTCAAAGAGGCCTTCCAGATCTAGCATGTAATCATCGATTCCCTTGCTTTTTCTCAGCACGCTCTCCAGTTTGTCGACCTTGTCCATCTTTTCCTGGAGTTTCTTTTCATATGTGAGCGGTGGGACCCCTTGGAACCAGTTTTCCTCCCCATTGTTCTCATGTAAAGGAGGTTCAAACCTTGGTGGTGGAAACTCAGGCGGTGGTTGTGGCTGTTGCTGCTTTAGTTCTTCCATGAACTTCAGAACTTGGGCTAGACTGTCAGATTGTTGGCTTATAGTCGCTCCCAACTCGGTGACCTTGTTTTCCAGTTCTTCTCTATTCATGTTGAAGCGGGCTGTCAGGTCGGTTCTGACTAAACGATTATCCGAATTCCTGGTCCACAACGAGGATTCCGGCTGCTGACCTTGAGAATCTATACTGACCTGACAGATTTTTGAGAGAAGGGATGTATCAGATCCTGACAGTGATGATTTTTAGATAGACAAAGACAGTGACGTGGACTGACTCGAGACAGTGCGTGCAGAGAGATGGGGATGGTGTATGCATGGGAGACAAGCATGCGGATGCAAGCCCTAATCTATATGATGCCCCTATTTCTAACAGATAGCGGTTAAACAAATAAGGTCCTAACCATATGGAGTGTGCCAATCTTACTATCCACTACGATCACCAAGGGATAACAGGGGTGTCCGGGTTTTATGGGGGCTTCAGAGGAGGATTGGGCATTTCCAGTTGATATACGGTTACATCTGGGATATATGGACAGAGTTTCTGGGAGAAACTGGTAAATACGGTTATATCTGGGATATATGGACAGAGTTTCTGGGAGAAACTGGTAAATACGGTTATATCAGGGATATACGGACAGAGTTTCTGGGAGAAACTGGCAAATACGGTTATATCTGGGATATATGGACAGAGTTTCTGGGAGAAACTGGCAAATACGGTTATATCTGGGATATATGGACAGAGTTTCTGGGAGAAACTGGTAAATATGGTTATATCTGGGATATATGGACAGAGTTTCTGGGAGAAACTGGCAAATACGGTTATATCTGGGATATATGGACAGAGTTTCTGGGAGAAACTGGCAAATACGGTTATATCTGGGATATATGGACAGAGTTTCTGGGAGAAACTGGCAAATACGGTTATATCTGGGATATATGGACAGAGTTTCTGGGAGAAACTGGTAAATATGGTTATATCTGGGATATATGGACAGAGTTTCTGGGAGAAACTGGCAAATACGGTTATATCTGGGATATATGGACAGAGTTTCTGGGAGAAACTGGCAAATACGGTTATATCTGGGATATATGGACAGAGTTTCTGGGAGAAACTGGTAAATACGGTTATAGTGATCGTACTTTCTAGCAGGTTTTCATACTCTTATGTCTCAGGACCGACAAACAAGGTTTGCGGTGTATATCTTTTGTGAGCATGGGGCAGACATCCTTGTCATGATGCTTAGGCAGGTCAACTCAATGTGACTACATGTGAGTGATTGCCTTGGGAATCATAAGAAAGATGTTCTGTTCTATGCCACATAAGCATCTACACCGCGCAGGTAATCCCGTCCGGGCATACAGCAGTTATAACACATTGTCCTATCTGAAAAGAAAGATGAACCGTCCTATGAAAGGTTCTACAGGAATCTATATGCAAAGGCTGGGTTTAGTCAAAGAGGGTCCGTTGACGAGAGTTCCAATATACCGTCAGAGAGACAGTACGGAGGTTTTTACTCTTTTTGATATACCTTGGAAGGTACAGTATCAACGGTGACTTGTGCCCTGGCACAGCAAGACCTGAACAATGTCAGCGCCGCGTTTCAGACACAGTCGGAGGGGGGGGGAAATGCAAGAGTGCAATGCGGTGAACCAAACACAGTAAAAAGATGATTTTAAGGATGCTTCTTATGAGTCAAACCTCTGTATTATTTTTGTTTTAAAATAAAGTCCCCAGCAGAGTCGCCAGATTGTGGACACCGGAAGTGGACCACTTCTCTCGTTTTGAGATTGTTTTGAAAAGGAATTTGACATGGATCAAAGAAAGGAAAAGGTCTGTTGAAAACAGATACAGAGTCGCCACTTGGTCTTTAAGGAACCAAGAAACCTAATTTTGACTCACCCAAGCGGATAAGGGCACCGGCCCTTCATAACCAAAGAACTTGGTTCGGGGTTTTGGTACGAGAGAGGAAGGAGCCTTTGTCACGACTAAAACACCCTCAACTCGCCCCGCCTTTCGACGGGCCTCAATTAGCATCCAAATAATCATCTTATACTATGTTTGGTTCGATAAATAATACTATGATAGTATATTACATCACATAAGAAACTTGAGAATGGAAGATCTAAAGGTAAGATATCATTCATAAGATCTAAGTCAAATATCATGCAATGTAAAGTGAAAGATCACACAAATAAACCTAGGAAAAATCGTCTAATCATGTATCAAGTAATTAAGTTTCCTTAATCTAAAGGGGACATGAATGGTTATTGAAACAAATAATCAAAGAATCAAAGTATGCTTAGCAAGCTAGTATGATGCATGTTATTCTTTGAGAAAAAGAAGATCCCTCAATCCCCGGGACGGATGAGAAAGGATGATTAGATCGAGGGGAAGCATGAACGTGTGATCAAGTTCATTCCTTATAATCTTCTTAGATTGAGAGTTACAAAAACCCCCAAATCTTGCATGAATGTATTGTATGAACCTAAAAATGTGCAAAGGTTGTAGTGTGTTTTGTGTACATGGATTTCTAAAATGACTTAGAAGTCTAAAATGTGCATGAATGAATGGATTAAATCAACATGGGATATATACAAATGTAGTGTGAACTACTTCCTAAGATATGAGCTAATTTGGAATGCATATGAGCATCAAATCAAAGAATAAAAGTTGAAATGTGCTTGCTGTGAATAGTGGACAGACTGCATGTGACACTTTGCAACATTGTAATGGGAGGTCAAACGTGCCTAGAAAAATGTGAGAAAAACCTGAGATCATTCTTATTGTGTCTAGAAAATAACCCAAAAAGCCAAACATCAATAGCTATCACAGATTAAAAGAAAGAAATCAGAATGTACACATGACTCAGAAACAAAAGCTGCACTGTTGACTGATTTTGTATGATAAATCAAAGAAAAGGTTTATGATGACCCATTATATACCAAAAGTTTTCTAAGACACCCAAGTTTTATAAAAAAAAATAGAAAAGATATATGTACAGTGATGAAAATATCCATAATAAGTGCAAGAAGTTGGGTGAACATTCTGTGAGAACAGAGGCAGATTATGAATATGAACTTCTCACATCCAAAACAAATACTTTCACATTTCTATAATTGATGGGAAAAATTGGGGACAAACTATGATGTCTTAGGAAGATTTTCCAAGTGGTTTCATCATCATAACTCAAGTATTTAATTCAAAACAAATCTTTGAATCTGAACAGCTCACTGTTTTGGATCATTCTTGAAGAAAATGGATTTGGGTTTGAAATAGAGTTTGAGTTCTTGATTGGGGGTTTTGCAATAGATGTTCAAAGCATGAACTTAAACTCTTGAGATGACCATGTGACCACTTAGAACCTCATCCAACCTTGAATCATCAAAGAACTCCCAATATTATTGGAGAGATTCATTTTTATTTTGGACATAACTTCAATACATTTCAAGAACATCTTGGAAGTATTGAGGTTATGATCATCATCTATCAAACATGTTTTTGAGGTCAAGAGCTACTATCCATAAGGATTCACTCACCCCAAACTTCATGTCATCACTTAGATGATGATGAACTAGTAAGTAAATAAAGAAAATAAAAAAGAAATGAGATAAGAAGAGATGAACATATATATAATCAAAGCAAGTAAATAGCAATCAATAGATGATAATCAATGTGATTTTGGACTTGTAGCTTGGTGTTTCACTCATAGATTTTGACATTTGGACATGGAAGTAGCTTCCTAACTCAAGAATGCTCAAGAATGGTGATTGGGGGTGTTTGGGATGTGAAGTATAAGAGAGGTAATGGAAGAACACAAGATTAGAACTCACTTTCTATAGCAAAATAGTAGGAGGAAGCTCCTTTTCTCTCTTCTAAACCTATCTCTACCTCTCTTCTTCTCTACAACTTTTCAAGCTTTTGCACTTGGCCCCCCTAAAATGAAGAGCAATGGGGGGTTTAAATAGGCCAATTTGGGGTGGTTTTGGGGTTTTAAAAGTGCTCCCATTGGTCCCAAACAACTGTGAACACAAAACTATGTCGTTTTGACTTTCAATTAATCAAAATGGGACCACCAAAATATTTACAAAAACTTACTGTTCTGGAGGTGAGTGCCGCGGCGGCACTGGGCCACTGCCGCGGCGGCAGTGGGCCAGTGCCGCGGCGGCACTGCTCCTCCCTTCGTCTGGATAATGCTGTTTAGGCCCCCCGAAGTTCCGGTATTCGCGAAAAGGCCCTATTTCGTCCGAAATTCACAGAAAATGCGTACGAACTCCAAATTGAGGTTGTGATATACCGTTGGAAAGGTAATGGAGTCTACTTTACATAAAAAATAGTTCGGGGATAGGTCACTTTGAAAAGTTTTGCGGTATTCGCTATAAAAGCCGATTTGATCGCCTTTTTTTGCCTTTGGAAATTCATAATAAATTCGTTTTAAATCCAGAAATTATGTGCGATATACCGTTGGAAAGCTTTTGACCTCTAGTATCCATGAAAAATATTTGAAAATTGTTTCGGCACCCCGGTTCCGAAGTCAAATCCTGGTCAAACTGGTCAAACCTGGGATTCCGGGAAGTTCTGGAAACCTCCGGGAGTTCCCGGGAGCTGGTGTTTTCGCTCGATTTTCTTTTGGAACTTGTTTTAACACTTTTCCCGTGATTTAAAATGATTTTGGTGAATTCGGACGATTTTGGTCAAACTTGGTCAAACCTGGTCAAACCTGGTCAAACCTGGTCAAACTTTGGTCAAACCTAGTCAAACCTTGGTCAAACCGGTCAACAGGGACTTTCCGGGAGCTTCCGGGACTTCCGGGGGTCTCTGGGAGCCGACGATTTTATCTGATTTCTCTTTAAAACTCTTTTTATCGCTTTTCTTACGACATGGTACGTTTTCAGAACTTTGGGACCAAATCTGGGAGTTTTCGGGCTTTTAGGGGCATTTTGGTCATCCTGAGCATTCTGAGAGATGGAGCTGACTTCCGAGAGTCCTTTCGAGTCTCTTGCGATCATTGTGAACCACCAAGCTATGGGTCTCCTAAATCTGATAGCCGACAAAATGGGGTGTCTACAGTCACTTTGAAAAGTTTTGCTGTATTCGCGATAAAAGCCGATTTGATCGCCTTTTTCACCTTCGGAAATTCATTATAAATTCGTTTTAAATCCAGAAATTATGTGCGATATACCGTTGGAAAGCTATTGACCTCTAGTATCCATGAAAAATATTTGAAAATTATTTTGGTGCCCCGATTCCAAAGTCAAATTCTGGTCAAACTGGTCAAACCTGGGATTCCCGGGAAGTTCTGGAAACCTCCGGGAGTTCCCGGGAGCTGATGTTTTCGCTCGATTTTCTTTTGGAACTTGTTTTAACACTTTTCTCATGATTTAAAATGATTTTGGTGAATTCGGACGATTTTGGTCAAACTTGGTCAAACCTTGGTCAAACCTTGGTCAAACCTTGGTCAAATCGGTCAACGGGGACTTTTCGGGAACTTCCGGGACTTCGGGGGGTCTCTGGGAGCTGACGATTTTATCCGATTTTTCTTTTAAACTCATTTTATCACTTTTCTTACGACGTAGCATGTTTTCAGAACTTTGGGACCAAATCTGGGAGTTTTCGGGCTTTTAGGGGCATTTTGGTCATTCTGAGCATTTTGAGAGATAGAGCTGACTTCCGAGAGTCCTTTTGAGTATTTTACGATCATTGTGAACCACCAAGCTATGGGTCTCCTAAATCTGATGACCGACAAAATGGGGTGTCTACACTAACCTTATGAAGACGTTAATATATTAATAGTTTCTCATCCAATCACCTGATCATAGAATCCAATTGCTTTACATTTCATGCCACCTAGTCAAACATTTGCCATTATATAACATAAGTTCATTATAGGTCATGAACTTTTGAACCATATGACCCTTTTCTCTAATTCCCTTGTCCTCCTAAATCTACTTCAGAATACATTCACACGCCAAAAGTATGATGTGGAGCCCAAAGTCTTGGCCCACAAACTACATGTATATTTAGATATATAATGTCGGTATGAATCTTATTAGAGTGAGAATTAAAACATAGATACACAAGAGTGGTTCAATCATTATTCAATTCAAATGAACTTTCCAAACAATTGACCTAATGGACTTTGTTATGACTTCATATTATTTTTATATTATGCATCATCCATTGTGAAATCCACTTTCTTATTCCTAAACTTTGAACTCTATGACCCTTTTTCTCTCTATGTTGCTTTTTATCTGTCACTTCATGGAGTACCAAAAACACGTTTTGGATAAGTTCTAAGAAAGCACTATAGAGTACCAAAAATACATTTTGGATGAACCAAATTAAAAGGCATTTCAGCGAAACTTGAAGTGAGAATCATCTTCAGATTGTAATAAATTTTCTCTAATTTTCCTACTTGTATGACTAAGAGCACAATATCTACCTAAATGTAAAAGTCACATGCTTACAACCAATCGAAACGCTTGAAATAATGATGAGAATTGTCATTATTTTATTTTATTTTTTTCCTCCAAGGATCTTCCCTCAGTACTCATATCTCAGCTTATGAAAATTCACATCAACTCTTGAACTTTTCTCACGTCGAATATTGAAAGGGACTGGTGGTCAATCTATAATCATCTCATGAGTTATCATTTGGGATTAAGAAGGCCCAAAACCATCCAACACTGGAATCAGAGCCCAGATTAGAACATTTCGGCTCAACAAACACACTGGAGAGATTGATATTGTGTTTACTGATTAAAGGACCGATGTGAGGGAGATTGTTGGAAGACTGGTGGTTGATTATGAATGCTAGGAAAAAACCTAATTTTGGAGTAGACAAGGCACGCAACGCTCCTTTGCATTTCATGCCACCTAGTCAAACATTTACCATAATATAATATAACAAAAGTTCAAAGGTCGTGAACTTTTGAACCAAATGACCCTTTTCTCTAATTCCCTTGTCCTACTAATCTCCTGAAGAAGAAATTCACAGGCCCAAAAGTAGGACGTGGAGCCCAAAGTCTTTGCCCACAAACTACATGTATATATAGATATATGTGTGTATGAATCTTATTGGAGTGAATTAAAACGTAGATACACAAGATGAACTGCAGCCCAGACATGAGATTTGCAGCTCCTGTATTGCTCCACCTCATCTTCATCTTCTTACTTCCCAAACTCAACCTTTGGGACATTAGTTTCTGTTCCTTACTTCTAATTTCCATCTCTATAATTCTCTTCCTCTCCATTTCCGTAAAACTTCCTCTCAACTTTACACTCATTAATCTCACAATTTGCCTTCAATTTGGGGACTTCTCATTTCTTGTAGTTCTTTCATTGCTCTCCTCAATTTTTTTGACACCACCTCATTTTTGGGCTTCCTATACAATCATTATATGTATCTCCCAATGGAATGGTATGTTTGTTACTCAGCTTAAGCGATTTTTCTTGTGGGTTTATCATACCCTTCAAGCTATTCCTACTATCTACATCTTTACCTTCACTCATCAACAAGAGCACCAAGAACAAGAACCTCCTCAAATTGAAATTGAATTAGTTGAGATGGGAGGCAATGGCATGCAGAACCAGCCAAGTTTCCAATATGAAGATTTTGTTGTGGTAGTTGATGGGTATGTGTAGTCATTGATAAACCCACAATTTACATTTTACACATACATACACACATATATGTATACATGTATCTATAGGTGTTTCTATCCAACTAGCTTGCTACCCTTCCTACCCTGGGTAGTAGCATAACAGCACGTTGGACTGTAGTTGGATAAGAATTGTCTTTTTCTCCTAATTCAAATGAGGCCACTAAAGTACTTTTATAATTTTAGATCGTTTGTAAAAGAATTTTGGTGGTCTCATTTTGATGAGGTGAAATGAGCTATTTAGTCCATTTCAAGATGTGTACTTTCGTAAAAGTTGTATGTTACCATTTTCTTATGTACTTGTATAAAAAGAACATGTGTAGTTTATGATTTGTATTTGGCAAATCTCAGTTCAGTTATGTGGTCATATCATATGGTTTTGTTTAGTATTGAAGAATTGTGTGTTTGCTTATTTGTGGTAATAACTGAAGAAACACAAAGTTGATTACTTTGGGCTAGCAATTGGGGTTGTCAAAAGTTCATTTGAAACCAACTATTTGCACCTATAAAGAAACCAACTATGACATAAATTCCTTTATAAACTCATTTTGGGCAATATAGAGCTAATGAAAGTACTCTGTTTTGTAAAGCAAAGTTATTAGGGTAAATTACCTTTTACCCCCCTGTGGTTTGCCTCTATGGCACTTTGCTCCCCTGTAATTTGAAATGTAACACATAACCCCCCTGTAGTTTGCCTCTGTAGCACTTTACATCCCTGTAGTTTGAAATGTAACACATAACCCCCCTGTAGTTTGCCTCTGTGGCACTTTACTCCCCTATAGCCAAAACAAATTGCTTAAATGACCAACAATTACAAGGGGGTAAAGTGCCACAGTGGCAAACTACAAGGGGGTTATGTGTTACATTTCAAACTACAGGGGGTAAAGTGCCACAGAGGCAAACTACAGGGGGGTTATGTGTTACATTTCAAACTACAGGGGGCCAAAGTGCTATAGAGGCAAACCACATGGGGGTAAAAGGTAATTTACCCAAGTTATTAGACTCTGTTTTAAATACTCTGCCTTTTCTACCTAAAACAGAGAATACTTGGTTTGGTACTTTTGGTTTTGGACTTGAAGTGGAAATTTAAAATGCTTATAAATGAATTCTCATAATTGCTCACCTAAAACTAGAGGTGTCAAACGGGCCGGGTTGGCCCAACCCGGCCCGCTTTTTTTGGGCTAAAAGCCCGGCCCGGTCCGCTAGGCCAGGTTCACATACCCCGGGCCGGGGTGGACACACATTCTTCCGTCCATGGCCCGGCCCGGCCCGGCCCGAAATGAAGAAAAAGCCCGGCCCGGCCCGAAGCCCACCACGGTCAAGGCCAAAAGTCGAAGGAAGCCCGCTAGCCCGTCCGGCCCGGCCCGATGTCCGGCCCGCTAGGCCCGGGCCACCGGTCCGAGGCGGACATCCCCCCTCCCTTCCCAAGCCCGGCCCGGCCCGAAGCCCGGTCAAGCCCGCTTTGACCAAGCCCGGCCCGACCCGTTTGACACCACTACCTAAAACTTAGTCTAATAAGGTATTTCAACAAGGGAAATCCATTTTACATTCTTTTTAGGGCCGTTTTCACTTTACTATCTATGATTAGGAAGGTTTTTTTTTTTTTTTTTTTAAATAGGAATAATAAAAAATGCCAGAAGAATACTTTGTTGCCCTGTGGCCTGTACATATACCGAAGTTTTATTTTGGACCCCACATTTTCTTTATTGTAACCCTTTGAGCCCTCGATTTAAAAACTCATTTCAATCAAGTCAAAATTGTTAACTACGTTAAAGGAGTATAATAGGTTAGACTACATGGAAGGCCCAAAATGAACTTTTGTGGAATTTTAGGGGACTAAACTGTTTCTAAAGTTTAATTACTTTGAGCCAAGTGGTCCATTCTGTCATCTGTTTTTTGTTTTTTTGTTTTTTTTTAACATAATCTTAAGATCGTTAAAAGAGTATACCAAGATAGACCACATGAATGGCCCAAAATGAACTTTTATGGAATTTTAGTGTTCTAAAGTATTTTTAAAGCTTATTTGCTTTGAATTGCGCGATCCATTCCAAAGATTTTTTTTCTTTTTTCATAATTGAAACGAGCTTATAAATTGAGTGTCCAAAGTGTTGCAATTAAAATTAGGGTAATACTTGGGATACAACCTTCATACAACTTTCATACAACCTCCCCAAAAGATGTGTCTATCTCTTTTCTGTGTCACTGTGGGGTCCAGTGACATCACAGGAGAGAGATAGACACATCTTTTGGGGAGGTTGTATGAAAGTTGTATGAAGGTTGTGTCCCAAATATTACTCTTAAAATTATAGGACCCAAAATAAAGCTTCGCTATAAGTACATGGTACCACAATACTTTTTTAGCTTCCTTCCCTTTTTTTTTTTTTTTTTTTTTTCCCCAAATTTATGGGAGGTGTATGTGATTAGTTAACACTATATAACACTATAAGGAACTTTATTAAATATGTTTTACCATTAACAGTAAGAAACTCTATTAAATATATATATTTTACATGTGATTAGACATGTTTTTACTTTACCTCCTATAATTCAAAATTTACACTAAAATCATAAGAGTGTTAACTTCCGACTTGACATGCAAGGGTGGAGCCCTTTGAGGTTAAGGGTGGGCTATCCTAATTTTTTGAGAATTTTTTTTTATCTGAAAAAAAAAATTCATACATAATATGTGTTATTAATCCCTTCTAAATTCTGAATATATATATATATGTATAGAATATTGGCACAATTGTAATTTAATACACCTTAAATATTTATCCCATATCACATTTTCTTATCACTTCTAAATAGTGGTGGACCCAGGATTTTATGTTAGCGGAAGCCAAGTAAAATGGATTTGGGTCTGCTAGTAAAAGTTCCATGCAGGGGTTCGGGACAGCGCCCTCGAGGCAAAATTTTTTGGTCTATTTAGACATTTTTGGTGCGAGACAGAGAGTCGAAAGATTAGTTTTGTCGATTTGATTTATGTCATTTTTGTCTCATGAGCTGGGTAATGGGTATTAGCCTTTCCCTTTGCTATTATGGGGGACAGTTAATGTCACACGACCCACACCCCTAAAGTAAATAGTCCTCCATATGAGAACTATTAAGTTAATATTGACAATTAAATTTGCATTATTTGGCCTACTAAACAGTGAACGATTGAATTAAAATGAATTATTAATCTAGTTTCTTATGTCTTTAGATTAGTCCTGCAAAACAAACCGTGGCCTCTTGGGGTATTTGATCTTTAAATTGTTTTTTTTTTTTTTTTTTTTTTATGGATGGTTTATGTTGTAAATGATAAAAATTTGGGAGTGCCAATCTAAATTAATTTTAAAATTTTAAAATTACTTATATATCTTACAAATTTTAAAAAAAGATTGGGGGCCAATGGCCCCGTGGTTTTCATATGTGTCCTTCCCTGCATCATCATTTAGTCTAATTTATATTAATTTACAATTAGTGAAGCTTCCCAAAATAAAATAAGCAATCAACCCTTATTATAAAAAAAATAAATAATAAAATAAAATAATGGTATGCAAAAATCAAAACAACAAATACGAAAATAATATGCCCCCAAAAAAATGGCCTCATGAGCGTTGCCTCCGGATTCCTATATACCTCTGTTAACTGAATGCGCGCGTATTAAATCTCAGCCCCTCTAACTAAAATTCTTGTCTCCGCCCTTGTTAATATGACAAATATACCATTTGTTTCAGGGGAGGATAAAGGTCAACTTTTAAAACATAGGACAATAAAGTAAAAATGAATCAAACTATGCGACAGAAAATGCTGGTAATCCATTAGTTTTGCCAAAAAAAATCATCAGTTTACTTTCTTGATTACGACAACGTTTAGATTAGGTGTCAACTTTTAAATCACTACATGATAAATTAAAAATTGATCTATATATACATATACATAGTGAGAGAGGAAGAGATTTATTTTGGTTTTGGTTTTGATTTTTGATTTTTTTTTTTTTTTTGAGGTTTTGATTTTCCTGATTTATTTTTTTGGATCTTTTGAATCTTCTACAGTGAAACATATTAGACAGGTGTCACTCTTAAGTTGCCAGGTCAAGGGTTCAAAGGTTCATTGGTTAATTTTTTATTTAAAAAAATTAAAGTTGCATTTTTAGCAGAAGAAAACAAAGGCCCTGGAACTGTTTGACTTCTTTGCCCTAACCTTTCTTTGGCATTGTACACATTGACAAACTCTCTCTCTGTCTCTCTCTCACACACACACACAGTTTAACAAATGACTCTTGAGCCTTTGAGCTCTTTACACCCGCCTTTCTATTGCTTTTTTGTGAATAGGCATCTCTTCTCTCTCTATAGCAACGTTGTTGAATCATACCTTTGGGAGATTATGTTGACCGTCACCGCAACCTAATGCATTCGACATTCTACATAGGTATATGAGCAATGAGTAACCCCATTCAATAGAAAATTCATTGAAATAGTAGATTTCTCTCTATTATTAGCTTCGGGCTAGAAATTAAAGATTGGGTAAAGTGTGAATCTGACAAATTGGTTTCTAATAATTTATGAAGAGAATTAATATATTCTTACAATTTCAGTAGATGTGATATCTAGATTGTGTCTTGTCGTAGTTGTAGAATGGTTTTTTTTTTTTTTTTTTTTTTTTTTTTTTTTTATAATCCCGTTTGAATAATGTTAAAATGACTCTGTAGTGGTCAAACTGTTAAATTATTTGGGATATGAATTTGAATTTAAATTTGGGAAGTAAAGTATTACTCTTACCATTTACATATAATTTCTTTTTTTTTTTTTCTTTCTAAAAACTTAAAAGTGAACCTAAACCACATTGGCTATTCGAGTTGGCCAGAGCTGTTAAGCTTCGAGAGGAAGATCGATGGATCGAAACCCCCATGAGTGGTGTACCTAGTGCGTGTGAAATTGATCCGGGAATCAGCTTCAGATTGCAATCAATTTTAATGAGCTACGTACGCATTTGCATAAATTTTCTTTGCTTTCAGCTTGTATGACTATATAAGAGCTACGCATCTGCATAACACAAAAGTTACAAGCTTACAACAAATCCAAACGGCCCAGAAAAAGGATGAGAATTGTCACTATTGTATTGTTTTTTTTTTTCCAAGGATCTTCCCTCACTACTTATATCGCAAATTCGCCAACTTATGAAAATTCACATCAACGTATGACTCCCTTTCTCTCTTTACGTTTCTACATTTCTTCATGGTATCCGTGAGTAACTAAACAAAGGAGAATAATTTTTATTTTGTTTTATTTTTTCTTTCTTTTTCATGGAATTAATAATACCAAGCGGACTCTAAAGAAGTTAAATGTTTTTTTTTATATTCAAGAACTTTATTATAATGCTGCCAAAAAAAAAAAAAAAAACCTTTATTATCTTGTGCATTATCATATTACAAAAACCAAGTTTAATTAATCTCATCAATTCTTATGTTTTTTTTTTTCGGATGATGAGGACAAATCCCTCAGTCTGTCCTCTGCGACTTCGGGATCAGTACCTATTGTCATTTTATCAAAGTAGAACAGAGGGCAAACCCCAGGCACGTGCACCGATCCCACAAACACAATCACTCGGTAAATTAGGGAGGTGAGTGAGCGTTAGGATTCAAACCCACACCAAGCTCTGGATACTGATCGTCGAGTTATTTGAGATTTGTCCTTCGAACCCACTCACACAACTCCTAGGGACTTCAAACCCTTGACCTCCCTTTGAGAGACCAAGAAATTCTGGCCACCATCATTAAATTATTGTGGAGTTTCAAACCCTCAACCAAACCCTCTGTTAAGACTCGCTTCCACGTGGTTCATCAATTCTTGTGTAGCACTAATATTAGTTGTCATGTTCAAATGTAACATTCTGGTGTGTCCTACTTCTTAGTTGTAGCAAGGAAAGCTACATTTCAGAGCCGGCTATGGTTATAGCATAAGCTTTTTTTTTTTTTGCTATAGTTAATGAACTTCTGAACCATATGACCCTTTTCTCCGAATTTCTTTTGTCCTGCTAATTTCCTTGACATAGGTGGCATTGACACGTCAAAAGCAGGAGTGGAGCCCAATAGCTCGACCCACCCACCCACACACACACATATATATATATACACACACACGCATATGGTTGTAAAATCTCACGGCATTAAAACATATACTATATCCCAAGATGAACTGCAGCATAGACATGAGATTAGCAGCCCCTGCATTGCTACACCTAATCTTCATCTACCTACTTCCCAAACTCAACCTTTGGGACATTAATTTCTCTTCCTTAATTCTAATTTCCATCTCTGTAATCATCTTTCTGTCCATTTCCATCAAACTTATTATCGACTTTACACTCATTAATCCCACAATTCGCATTGAATTCGGGGACTTCTCATTTCTTGTGATTTTTTCATTGCTCTCCTCAATTTTTTTGACACCACCTCATTTTTTGGCTTCCTATACAATCATTATATTTATATCTCCATGGTATGCTATGTTTGTTACTCAGCTTAAGCACTTTTTCTTGTGGGTTTATCACACTCTTCAAGCTGTTCCTACTATCTACATCTTTTGCTTCAATCATCAACAAGAGCACCAAGAACAAGTACAAGAACCTCCTCAAGTTGAAATTGAATTAGTTGAGATGGGATCAGGCAATCATCTGCAGAACCAGCCAAGTTTCCAATTAATATGAAGATTATGTTGTGGTAGTTGATGGGTATGTGTAGTCATTGCTAAACCCACAATTACATTTTACACATACATATACATATATGTATAGGTGTTTCTATGCTACTACCTTGCTACCCTTCTACCCTGGGTAGTAGCATAACACTATGTTGGATTGTAGTTGGACAAAAATTGTCTTTTCACCTGAATAAAATGAGACCACTTAAATACTTTTGCAATTTTAGATTGTTTGTAAAATTATTTTAGTGATCTCATTTTAATAAGGTGTAATGACCTTTTTAGTCTATTTTAAGATGTGTACTTCAGTAAAAGTTGTATGGTAACGTTTTCTTATGTATACTTATATATAAAAAAAGAAAAAAAGAGAGAACATGTGTTGTCTATGATTTGTATTTGGCAACTATCAGTTCAGTCATGCGGTCATATCATATGGTTTTTTTGATGAGTGTTGTATTGATTGTGTGTTTGCTTATTTGTGGTAATAAATAAAGAAACACAAAGTTGGTCATTTTGGGCAACAACCTAGACCTTTAGAGCTAATGGAAGCACGGTTTTGTTTTTGTTTTTTTGTTTTTTTTTTTTTGAGAGCCGAGTTAATAGACTCTGTTTTAGAAACTCTGTTTTTTCTACATAAAACAGAGAATAGTTGGTTTTGGTACATTTGGGATTGGAATAGAAATTTAAAATGCCTATAAATTCCATCTCATAATCACTCTCCTAAAACTTGGTATAATGTATAATAAGGTAATTCAACATGGGAAATTCATTAGTTCTTTGGGATATTAGGTCATAGACCCCTTAAAATTATATGTTTTAGTAAAAAAATTCACCTTTTTTTTTTGCAATTTTATAAAAAGGCCCTCGTAACTTTTCGTATTTGGTGAAAAGCCCCACTCAGAGATTATGTTATATTATCTGTGAACTTTAAATCATCATAACTCACTCGTTTTTTTGGCCTTTTTGGGTGAATTATTTTTTTTTTTGTTATCATGTATTTTTTCGAGATCTACGCATTACACTTGAAAGTTGTACAAAAACAAAAGTAATTTGGAACTTCATTTTTCATTTTTATCTTTCAAATATATAATATTTTCTGTTTATACTAACAGATAACATTATTTGTCAACTTTAAACCGCCATAACTTTTCAATCTTGGGCTTTTTGGGTGATTTTTTTTTAATTTCATGTATTTCTTTGAGATCTACGCATTGGACTTGAAAGTTGTAAAAAAAAAAAAAAAGTAATTTGGAACTTCGTTTTTCATTTTTATCTTTCAGACAAATAATATTATCTGTTTTCAGACAAATAATATTATCTGTTTTCACTAACAGATAATATTATTTGTCAACTTTAAACGACCATAACTTTATCAATTCTTGGGCTTTTTGGGTGATTTTTTTTTTTTTTTTTTATTTCATGTATTTCTTTGAGATCTACGCATTAGACTTGAAAGTTGTACAAGAAAAAAATTTAATTTTAAACTTCGTTTCTCATTTTTATCTTTCAGACATATAATATTATCTGTTTACACTAATATATAATATTATTTGTCAACTTTAAACCACCATAACTTTATCAATTCTTGGGCTTTTTGGGTTTTTTTTTTATTTTATTTTGTTTCATGTATTTCTTTGAGATCGACCCATCGGACTTGAAAGTTGTATAAAAAAAAAGTAATTTGGAACTTCGTTTTTCATTTTTATCTTTCAAGTCAACTTTAAACCACCACAATTTTATCAATTCTTAGGTTTTTTGGGTAATTTTTTTTTATTTCATGTATTTTTTTGAGATCTACACAATAGACATGGAAATTTTACGAAAAAAAATTAAGTTGCAGCCTAATTTTGAGGTTTTATCTATCTTATAGATAATATTATCTGTTATATGTGTGTTTAACAGATAAAGTCAACTTTAAACTACCATAACTTTATCAATTCATGGATTTTTTGGGTGATTTTTTTTTTTTGATTTCGTGTTATGTTTTAAGATCAATGCATCTATGGTGTCAATTGTACGAAAGAAATATGTTTTTATTATACGTATGCGAAAAAAATGCATTTTTTCATATTTGTTTGATGTTTAGTTTTTTTTTGTCCCAGTATTTCATGATCAACATTGAACTCATTTGATAGATCTCATTTTGCTGATTTCAAAACATCAAATTTTACAAAACGGATCTCATTTTGCTGATTTCAAAACATCAAATTTTACAAAACGGACTTGTATAACAAAAGTACTTATAGCAATTTAAGTGTAAAAATGGCTTAATGCGATAAAGAAAAGTAGCATGTATTTTAGTTTTTAAGAGTTTTATTTGAGGGGACTATGGCCGAAGGTACCTCTTTCGTTTTAGGTCCGTTTCTACTTTACTACCTATGATTAGGTAGGCTTTTTTATTTATTTTTTATAAATGGCTAAAGAATACTTTGTTACCTTGTGGCCTATACTGTACATATATCGAAGTTTTACTTTGAACTCTATATATATACATATATATGTATATATATATATATATTTAATTAAAATCTTTGAGCCCTCAATCTACAACTCATTTCAATCCGGACAAATTGTTAACAATGATAAAAAAAAAAAAGCATAACAAGATAGACCACTTGGAGGGTCCAAAATGAACTTTTGTGAAATTTTAGGGTACTAAACTATTTTTAAAGCTTAATTACTTTAAGCTGCATGGTCCATTTTGGCAATTTTTTTTTTTAACATAATGTTCAACGTTAAAAGAGTACGACGGGATAAACCACATGGAGGGCGTAAGATGAACTTTTGTGGAATTTTAGGGTACTAAAGTATTTTTAAAGCTTAATTACTTTGAGCCGCGTGATCCATTTCGTCATTTTTTTTTTAACATAATTGTAACAAGTTTGTAAATGAGGGTCCAAAGTGTTACAAATGAAATTGAAAGAACCAACATAAAGCTTCATTATAAGTAAACGGTACCACAAATTTTCTTTTTCTTTTTTTCGCTTTAAAAAAAAACCTTATGGGAGGTGTATGTGATTAGTTAATACTATAATGAACTCTATTACATATATTTTACCATTACATGTAAGGAATTCTGATAAATATATAATTTTACATGTTTACCTCATATAATTCAAAATTAACACCCAAACCTGTGTTAACTTCTGACTTGATATGCAAATAGGGGAGGATTTAAGAAGGCACTCATGGCACCGCCTAAACTGTAAAAAATTAATTTTTTATCCTATGTAATTTATATTTTATTCATTTTTGTCCCTTAATTGACACCCCTCCATTCCAACTTTTTAAAATAATTCTTTTACCCCAATTTTAACTTTTCAAAATAATTCTTTTAACTTATATTTTTCATACTTCTGAATCATAAAATATTAAATTAAAATTTAATCTAACCAAGTGAGATAAAACGATAACCATATTCTACATATCCATTATATATATATATAGAGAGAGAGAGAAAGAGAGAGAGAGAGAGATTTATTTTGGTTCTTATTTCCTATGCACTTTTTTGATCTCTTGAATCTTTTTCGACGGTGAAACATATTGGAACATGTCGCTCTTTGGTTGCTCTGTGGTCTAAGGGTTCAAATCAAAGGTTCATTGGCTATTATCATTATTATTATTAATTTTTAATGAAATTTTCTATGAACATCATCAATTGCTTAAACAAACAGCATTTTTAGCACGAAGAAAGCAAAGGCCCTGAACCTCAGGCATTGTACGCATGACACACACACGTGGGCAGAGGCACATAAGGGTCAGGGTGGGTTCACGCATCTATTCCAACTTTTGAAAATTATAAAATTACTCATAATATTTTACAAATTTTAGAAATAGGTTTTCTTAAAATTCACACATACCCCTCTGACCGTTTGAAAATTCTAGATTTACATTTAATATTAATTTTATAGGTTTTAGATACAGCCTCCCCTGAACTTTTGAATATTCTAGATTTACATGTAATATTTTATAAGTTTTAGAAATAAACTCTCCAAAATTACATGATTTAACCAAATTAAGGGTGTTGAAACCAATTCTACGTTGAATTCTACAGTCTTACATATAATTATGTATGGATAGACGAAAAAAAATTCGCCTCGTAGATGCTGCCCCCGAACTCCGGTATAGTCTAGACCCCCTGACCAAAAATCATGAGTCCGACCCTATACACTCTCTCACTCTAACCCACCCCAAAACTATTTCCACTTGACTTTATTTAAACATTTTTTTTCCCCATAAAATGGAGTAACAAATGAACCTTGAACCTTTGAGCTCTTTTTATTTTTGGTTTATGGACCTTTGAGCTCTTTACACTTGCCTTTCTATTCCTTTTTGTGGATAGGCATATCTCTCTCTCTCTCTCTCTCTCTCTCTCTCTCTATATATATATATATATATATACACACCAACCCGTTTGAATCAAAACTTTGGGAGATTGTGTTGACCCGGACCACAAGCAACCTAATGCATTTCGACATTCTACATATGCATATGAGCATATTCATTACCATATACATATATTTTTCTTCTTTACTAAGACTTAAAAATGTATCTAATAAGACACGTAGGGATGGCTAAGTAAAAATGTATTCTTTATGCCTCTAGTTGTGAAAATCATAGAATACCAAAGCTAAAAGTGTAATTTATAAACCTTCAGGGAGGCTTGTGCCTACCTTGGGCACAACGTGCGTCCGCCCCTGATCCCACTGTCACATGTGTTAGAATTTTTTTTTTGGGGAAACAATTTGGGAAACATAACATTACTCTAAATTTAATGGAACATAAGTATACATGCATAGTTGTTTTATTTAAAGGTTACTATAGATACACTCCCTGCTATTAGTGCATATTTCAGATAAATCCCCTGTTTGCCAGTTAAATTTAACAGATTTTCTAAACGGTTGCACATTAGTCCAAATCACAAAGATAATGGTGACCAAGGGCGGATGCACTAGTAAGCTGGCCGGGCAATAATTACAATTACACTTTTGGATAACATTTTAGTAACAAATATTATGACATTGAGTAGTTTCATCTATGTATATATTTTCTTTTGACCAAACAAAAAATAGTTTCAGTAGGGAAAAAGTTTGCTAAGCTAGATGACGAATATTTACATTATTCTAAGAACCAAGAAATGACCATATAAAGAGAAGAAGAATGATGACATCTCCTATATTTTCAAAAGGAATCGCTGGAGTTAAAAGTGCTCTAAGGGTGCGTTTGATTGTAAGGTAGAAAATGGGTTGAAAAGAAAATTTTTCTATAGAATTATTTTACTCGGAAATTTTTTCCATGGAAATAAAATTTGGGACTGTTTGATTGCAATTATTTTCTGGCTGAAAAATCTAACATTTTCCATGGAAAATCTAGTTTTGCTGTTTGATTGTCACTATTTTTAGTGAAAAATGGTCATTTTCCATGAAAAATGACTTTTTTGCTATTTGATTGCAATAAATTTTCATGAAAAATTAACATTTTTCATTGAAAACTTACTTTTTTTTTCAAGCAATTAATCTATGAATCACAAACAAATAGGTTGAAAATAATGCAAATTCAAGCAATTGAGACAACTACTCGTATCAATTGTCAATTTCACAAACGATTGTTTTAATGTACTTAAAAACAAAGTCTCATCAAAGTAAAATTAGAAGTACTCGTCAAAGTTCCATAAAAATAAAAAGTAAAAAGTACTCATCAAAGTAAAAAGTCTCCATGATTGTTTTAGTCTCAAGGAAGAACCCTCCAGATTTTTGATCTTGCTCAAATAAATTCATAAGTTCCATCGTACCCCCCTCCTCTATGCCCATTGCTCGAAGTTTCTCTAGGATTAATGATTGCCCATTGACATGACTTTGAGTTGCTTGCATTTCGAAAGTGGTGGCTTACTTTTCGAAAGTAATGACAATCTTTTTAGAGGATTGGGCAATACGGGCAAGGGCTAAACCAGCATCATCCATGGCATGTCCACGTCTACGTCGAGCATTCGTGCCTCCTCTTTCCGCTGCTCGCTTGGATGTGCTTAAATGACTTGGTTGTGTTTCCTCCACCTCATTTTCATGGGAAAGTCATTCCCCGTGACTGCCTGGTCTCCCGTCGCATAATCATTGCCGAAAATGGTAACCAAATCAAACAACGAGGACATAACTTTCTTTTCATATTTCTTACATCAGGCTTATGCTAAAATAACATAATAAAAAAAAATAAAATGAAAGGATAAAAAAAGGGAATTAAAATAAAGTTAAATCATATAACTAATCCTTAATATTCATAATCATTACTTTTGATTGACAATTACATTCTTCTACTATTCATTTTTATGGGTATAGTAACTTCAGAAATCACATAAGCATAGCTCAATACAGGTGATGGTGAGCAACTAAAATGTCCTTGCCACTAATTAACCCATAACTACATATTTATGGGTGAAGTTACATAAGTCAAGTTATTGGTTGACTGTCTAATCCTGATTACTTTTGCTCTGCTTAGCTCTCTATCACAAAATAATGCTATCATTGCTAAGTGAAAAGTGACTTCTTGTAGTGCCCACTCGGCAGCCACAGTTAAAATCTACATTTTAAGGTCTGAAGAAGTCTTTTCCACATATTCTTTTCATCATCTCATGTATTTTTTTTCGGAATAGGGTGAATAAAAGAAAAAGGCCAAACGACATCTACAGAGATTACAAGGGGCATACCCCAAGATATACAACAAGTACAAGTCACCGAAGATTTAAAATCAGACATGGGATGGGATACAAGCTATCTTCACCAAAGGCGAAGAGAGAACCCCAACCCTACCAAACAAAGAGGAAAATCAAGTCAAAACCACATCCAAAGAAAGAAACAAGACAAAGCATGGATGATGGGCAACAAACGACAAAACATGGCCCTATGACACCATCAAGATCTGTGGCGGCCCTTGGGACCACTGTCACTGAATTTCATTTTAGCTTCACGTTTCCTCTGCCTGGAAGAAATGGGGCTAACAAAATCTGTATCAAACTTATTATCCGAAATCTCATTATCATCCTCAACCTCAAAGGAATCCTCGTCCACTTGAGTATCCAAGCTATCATGGTGATGCACTGCCACAAGAGACACGGGCTCATTAGTGTCATACACATATGGAATTAACTCATTAAAAGAGTTACTAATTTTAATCGGTTGGGCTCCAGACGTAGAACCATGGAGCCTAGATGAACCAGCATCAGTATGCCAATCCATAGATGCATTAGCCTTAGCTTTCCCCTTACCAACCACCTCAGTCCTTTGACCCTCATCATTAGCTCTAGCAATGGAAGAATCGTTTTCATTCATATTAATTGGCGATTTCTTAACCAGAATCCAATGTGGGGAAAAATTATATTTCACGGGCCTAGGATAGGCAAACTGAGCCTGAGTCTTCCTATTACAGTCATGTCCAAAACACTTGCAAACGGTGCATCTAGTTGGAGTCCATTGGTACTCAATTTGAATGGTAATCAAATCAACACCCTCGGCTTCTAAATCAAAGCTTGTAATCCAATCATCTTGGGCATCAATTTCGATACAAACTCTGGCATAGGTAATCCGTCTATTTGTAGCAGTCATCCTATCAACATGGAGAGGTTTACCAACCATACTAGCTATGTAGCTAAGCCCCTCTGAATTCCAATATTCAAGCAAAATATTAAAGAAATGCACCCACACAGGGACCTTAGAAACTTTGTTTTTTTCAATGGATAAGTGAGGTTCCCATTTTCTGAGGATTAGAGGCTTCCCAGCAATAATCCAAGGGCCACCCTCCAACACTGCTTCCAACGTAAATCTAGAACTGATTTTAAAGAAGTAAGTGCCTTGATCGGTAGCAAGAGTATCAGTGAGGCCAACATTTTCCCAAAATTTAGTTATTGTTCTATGAACAAGAAAAAAAGGTAATTTGCGATCTAATAAAAAACCTACAAGAGTGTTGTGCCACTCTTGGCACCCTGGTTCTGTGATAGCAGTGGGAACTTGTAGTTTAATGTCTTGCCTACAAGTGCTAAGATCAATATGGCTTAGTTTAATATCATGCACAGGGGGGTCAGGCAAATCAGTCAACTTATCCTCCTTTTGGTTTGAGTTGGTTAACACATCAGCAAAGGAAGGAAAACCCAGCTGGTCAAAACAATTGGAGTGGGCTTTAAAAGATGAAGAAGCACCCACAAGGCCTACACCTGCTGCAGTAACTGGGCCCACAACTTTTGTGAAGGACTGTGTGTGGGAAAGCACTGGGCCCATAGTTTGTTGCACAACTGGAGTCTTCCGCACAACATTAGAATGCCCAGAGGTAGATGGGCTAAAACTATTGTTGTTTGACTCGGCCAACACAATACTATGGGGTTGACTAGAAAGCTCAATTTGCTCAACAGCTTGGGAATATGAGACAGTAGGCATAGGGGCATGCTTAGTATCTTTAGCAACTGACATGTGGAGAGCATTGTCAACCCGTGAACCTGCATCTCAAGAGCTGGTATGGTCTTGCTGATTGCGATTGCATGGTGAGGCAGCCAAATTCTCTTTATGGGCAAGCAAGTCAGCACTTAGAGCCACGTGTCCCCCAAAAGACTGATTAGACATCAAAGGAGCAGGCCTCTGTAATATATGAGTTGCACTAATTGATCCAAGTAACTCCTTAGACACAACATTGGACCCTTGTCTTGTATTGGCCCCAACAATATCACCTTTAGAATCTTGGAGAATCTGTATATTCCCACCAAGATCCGGAGCATTAAATGACCCCATGTGAGGCCTGACAGCTTTACCCGGGAAAAGAGGCTTTACAAAAGTTGGCTCATTCTTTTTGTGACCGTTGGAAATGAATCCCACATGCGTAGGTATATGAGATGGCGCGTGAGTTTCATAGGCAGCAAACACCTTAGGACATGTGATTGTATCAACCTTTGGATTAAGAAAAGAACCATCATCAACAACTACTTGTTGATGATGAACACCGTTACTAGTGGCGACCTGATCATCACTAATGACATCAACCATAGCAGCCTCATCTCTAATATCCAGACCTTGAATCTGTGCATTAACTCTAGGTTTAGATTATAAAACATCAAGAAGAAATCTCTCAAACTTACTAGGCTCAGATGGAGTAGCCAAAGAATGGTCAATGGCTTGAGAAGTTTGAACATCGATATCTTTAGAGACTCCTTCAATCCGGCCTTTAAAACCAGCAATTTTGAGTTGCAACTCATGATTTTTAGCCGAAATGGTAGAAATCTTCAGATTCTCAGCATCCAAATGATCATAACTCTCATCATTGGAAGTAACCTAAGACTGAGGGGTCTCCATGCTTTGATTATCTTGTACCATAGGAATAGACCCACCACCAGTGGATGTACGTTGAACATCTCTATCAATCAGCACAACTTTACCATCACAGCCTGTCCTTGGATCCCCTTGAGTTACTTCAACAAACTTCAAACTTTGATTGACCGAGAGAATGAGCCTTCGAACCATGTATCTGTGTCTATATCTCTCCAACAAACTCATTTGCATATGGATCTTTAGGTGGTCCCCGACATCTTAAGGATCGTCTAAGATCCCCTTGATTTGTGATATCCAACTCCTCAGCAGCACTATTCACATTAGTTGTTACAAAATGTTGGAGTTCTTTCAAGGAAAGTCTGATCTTAGATGAAGAGGTTGAAGATGGTGACCTTTTAAGCCTATCTTTCTTACCCATATCATCTCATATATAGTAATAGTTCCTCTCTACATCTCTAAGACATACACACAAATTTGGAAATAGACATAGCAGTTGGTCTAACATTGAGTAACATTCATGTCAAACAATTCACATTTTTTGTTCATATACTTTTCTTGACCTATCTTGCATTCAAATGTAGTTTGATAAACTTCTTTCAATGGTATCGTATAAAGTTTCATTATATGATGAACACAGATTCTATATAAAGTTTCATTACATTTCATGTGTTTTGAGTGATCCTATAATATGAAGATATAATGTATAAAATTCACAACATAAATAATAGCAACCCAATGAGAAGAATCAAAGAATTGAACACATTTTTTTTCTAACCTACTAGAAAAAGATCATCGGATTCCAAAATTTTCAGGGAAAAAGCTGTGTGAAGTCGACTGATTGGAATTCACACCATGAATTGAACTCCGGAGACATGTTTGCTCAAATTGGTAGCTGAAACTCTGAAAATTTGATTGACCCAGATAAGAAATTGAATCACTTAATAATTCCATCATTGCTTGTTTCTGAGTTCAAAACTTCAAATAAAAAAACCCAGAATTCGCAGACTTGAAAACACTTTAGAAACAAAAATAATAAAAAAAAGTAATGCAATTCTCAAACACCCCATTACCCAAAAAAAACACTAAACCAACCAAGACTTGTGATTTTATACATTCTTTAAATCAATCAATTATAGCTGATTATGAGTTTCAAATCAAAAACCCAGAATTCCCAGACTTGAAAACACAAGTCTTGGTTGGTTGAACGTTTTTTTTTTTTTTTTGGGTAATGGGTGTTTGAGAATTTTTTCACTTTTTTTATTATTTCAACCCAGAATTCCATGGATTTGGGTCTTAATGGAATTGTTTGCAATAAGCTTAAAGACTCAAGGGAAACAAGAATTTAATTTTTGTCCTGCTACTTTAATTTCTACACATGAAGAAACAGCAGTCCAAACTAGTTGCTCTTGCCATAGAATTTGGATAGGTGGGGGGTGTCCCGAAAATCTGAAATTCTATACAATGGAATAGACTAGGGGGTATGATTGCGTGTCACGCGAAACGCATCAAGCGATCACAGAGACAAACCAGTCAAGGAAGAGAGAAGAAATTTCAGGTCCAGACTCGAAAGATTTCAACTTTATTGCAATGGATTCAGAATTTGGGGGTGAAGAGCTCAAACTGAATTTGCTACGGTTTTTGTGTTCCGTTGAAAGAAAAAAGGGCAATGTCTAGCCTAATATCAAAGAAAGATTGAGTTTGCTAAAATCATAGGACGACACATCAATACATTATCTTAAAATTGACCAAATATAATCCTAAAACCAGCCAACTTAATAGAGAAAGATCTATCAACAAGCAAAAGATATATACCTACACTATTCAACTGTTGGTTCTAACTTTCTATGATTGAACTAGTTTACTCAATGAGCAACGAGGAAAATAAAAAAAATTACTCAATGACTGGCACCTTTGATTTGCAAAGAGTATCACATGATCAGTTCAGGATCTTACCAAATGAACCAGAAAATAACTCATTCAAAAACCTGACGTTGATCAAGCAAATAAGCAACTACCAAAACCAATCTCTACACTACCAATGCAAAATTGTTCTCAATTTGAGACATACGAATCAATTCGCAAACATGAATACAGATTTTAGCAATTGATATTCAGAAACACAACATTCAACATAAATTACATATGCATATACATACATGAATCTGTATAAACATCTACATATACAGATTTGTTTATACCTATACATATATATATACGATTCTATATATATGAATTTGTCTATATATAAATACACATATATAGATCAGAAGAAAGAGAGAAAGTGTGTGTGTGTGTGTGTGTGTATATTACAATGTCCAAAGTCTCTGATTCCTCAATCGAAGCACTTGCTTCAGTTTTGACCTCAATCTCTTCTCTTCATTGGTTTTGATCTTCAATCGTTCCATGTTTTCATCAGATCTGGAGCTCAGATCTGTATCGCTGAAAGAGAGGGAGCTTAGATTTGGAGCTCAGATTTGTCACATAGTCGAGAGAGAGAGAGAGAGAGAGAGAGAGAGAGAGAGAGGTAAGAACTCGTAAGAATTTTCCATGCAATTCTTTTTTTTGGTAGAGAGGAGGAATTTATTTTCCACAAAAATGAGTGAAAATGAGGGAAAATGACACCCCACGACTAATTTGGGGAAAATTTTAGCCAATCAAACACCACACTTTGGTGAAAGTTGGAATAGTAAAATGTTTTCCATGAAAAATAAGGGCAATCAAACGCATCCTAAAATACATTATAAACTACTCTTTCCGTCCCATTTTATGTGTCCATCTTTCCTTTTTGGGATGTCCCGAAATTATTGTCCAATTTCTTAAATTAGTATATAAATTTTACTTAGTTTCCCAAACTATCCTTCATTACAATCAACACCAAAACAAAACAAAAAAAGAAAGTGCAATGATTATGGGCAATTGTGGAAAGTAGGTGTAGATTGTTTTCGTCCCCTTAAATAGTTGGATTCCCCAAGATGGACACATAAAATAGGGTAGAGGGAGTACAAATTTACTCTAAATTTTCTAGTACTATTGCGGCGGCAGTTGTTGTTGGTGATACTTGTGCGCTAGTTGATTCCTTTATAAGCCATTGATTCCTTTATAAATATTCTGAGACCCTTATCCTACTTCACTTGTGTTTACAGAAGTTCTGCGATAGTGCTTTGCATATCATATCGTCTGTTACTTACTTGAACTTTTTTAGTTTTTGATGCCTTTTTTTTATAGCAATTTTACACCCTTATCAAGTTGTTTATGTCGTGATTACTGTAGACATCCCAATTTTGACTAAACGTTGAATTAAGGAGAGTATCGCCTCCATATCCGATGATGACAAGGACCAAAAGATTCGAAGTATTCCAAACTCTTCAGAAAGTTCTCCAAACGCGATAAAATTTCACAGAAAGAAGGAAATACCAGGTATTTAGGAGAATTCAGGTATACAACATCAATTTTGGAAAAGATCTTCGAAAATAAGTTTCTTTAACAAAAAGGAGGAAAGAAAAGACCTAAAAAGGGGAAGTTCAACAAAAACCGGCACATGGCAATATTTTGCGGTACTCAGTGATTGCCGCAGGGCATTCGGTGAGTGCCGAACGGCAGTCACAGAATGTCGGCCCGGCATTCACTGAGTGCCGCCGACATTTTCTGACTGCCGTTTTCTTTAAAAGTCTGTATTTTGTGGTACAATACGTATATGTATGCGGATAAAAATAAAAAACTGATAAAGTAAGGTTGACAAAAACACGGCAACCAATAATTTGGCGCGGCTCTCAGTAAGTGCCGCGCGGCAGTCATGGAATGCCGCAGCGGCAGTCACGTAGTGCCGTAGCGGCATCCACTAACTACCGCAGAGGACTTTTGACTGCCGCCCCGTGCAGGAGTCTATCTATTTTCAAGAAGAACGTATTGTACCACCAAATGAGACATTTATACCTGTCTTTTACTCCGAATTCACTGAGAATACTTGGTAATTTTTGTCTATAAAAGAGGGAGGATCTTCCTTGGGAGATATACACAAAAAAGGAGAGAGATACAACATACAAAAAATACAAGAAAGAACTACCACTACACTAACACATATTTAAGAGAGAAAAGAGAGAGTTTGGAGAGCTTGAAGAAGAGCTTGGAAGATCTTCAAAGTAGAAAAACTTTGAGGATAGTTTGGAGGTGATCTTCTAACCATAAGTTGTTTCTTTTCATTCTTTCTTTTAAGCCTTTAATCTTCAAACTATTTAACTTTCTTTGTTTTCATTTCTTCTTGTTGTTTATACTTCCCTCTTGAGATTCTTAGAGATCCTCAATATCTCTCTTGAAAGTCCTTAAGTTTGATCTTTTGAATCTCATGTAAGCTTATGCTTCACATGAGAGTCAAAGTTTGATCATCACTTCACTTTGTAAACAAATAGGTGGATCCAAGTCCATATTCATGACTTGGAACTTGGAATTTCATGGGGTCTTCTCTATATCCTCTTGAAGTTCATGAGCTAGTTCTTTGATTCTTCTTATCTTTTTCTTGTTTATGTTCTTCTCTTGAGACTCTTGGGGATCTTTTATATCTCACTTGAATCCCATGAGTTTGATCTTTTAGTCTCATGTAAGCTTATGATACACATGAGATTTAAAGTTGATCATCATTTTAGTAAGAACATGTAGATGAATCCAAACCCCTACCATGGTTTGGGTCCTCTAAGCTTGAGTTTTCATGGAGTCTCCTTATATTCCTTGAAAACTCATGAGTTTTAGTCATGTCTTGATCTCCAATGACCATCAAATGGTAGGAGAAGTGGTTTTGTTTAAACCCAACTTTATGGTTTAATAGTTGGGGTTAACAAATAAAAGTTGAACTTGACAAATGAAAATAGTGAGTTCACAAACTGTTTTTGATCAAAGATTTTTAGTTCGAAATCTAACCGTTGAAATCGAATGAAATCATTGGGAAAGTGTCAATAACACAATGTTCTACCACTGTAATTTTTGTTTTTAAGGTAGTTTCATGTTTAAAGTGGTTTGATCTTGAGTTTTGTGGAGTCACTACAATCTGTCCAGAGTTTCAGATCAACAACACTCTTTTGAAATAAGTAAATCAAAACTTTGATAAAGCATTTGTGACCCAAAATAATTTTTCCTAAGTAGATTAATGTGTTAGGAAGTCACCCTAAAAAGAACAAGGCATTTATGATCTTTTTGCTATTTTTAAAAAATCAAACAATATCTCTGGACAGAGAGTTGTACATCTCTGAGTGACGCCTGATTTTTGTCCATTTCTCAGAGATCTAACCGTTGAAACTTTGATTTTCATTTTGGGATGGAAACTAGACACCCAGAGGCATCTTGTGTCCAAAATTCACCAACATCAAACCATGGGAAACATGCTTTTTATATTTTTTACTTTCTGGTCTGCTCTCTGTAATTTTCAGAATTTTATGACATATTTGACCAACTTTGTAAATAATGGTTCAAATGACTTTTCTATGACCTAGGACTCAAACAATGTTTTAATAATAATGAATTAAACTTGAATTCAAAGTTTAAGTGATCCAAATCAATGAATATCTCATAATTCACTCTTGTTCATGTATATATTCATCCATGTGGCTTGATGTTTGTAATTAGGACTTGTCCACTTTAGATTTAATTACACTTAATAGATTTAAGCTAGAAGTCTAGGATTGTTATTTAAGATCTAACTTTATATTTTGTCTATCATATGGACTAACCCTTTGTTTTGTAGCGCTATTAAGGTATGATTTCTTGAACTCCTCTTTAGTTTATTTTAATTTCTTGATTTTATCGATTTTTTGACTTAATGCGCGACACCTTGGAATTTGGTTTTGCCTTATGTGTATATGTGATTAGAGACTCTTTTCCTAGGTTTTATTTAATCGCATGCATCGCACGTTTAATATTTGCGGCTGGATCCCGGGTAAGTTCTCTAGTTCCCTATTTGCATATCATATTGCTTGCTACTTGAATTACGTGGCTTTTGAATGATATTTTGTAAATTGGTAATTTTACACCATTTCGACATACTTGTGTAATATATATTTATATGTATGTATTAACTGAGGGCACATTTAAATTAATAATTCGATTAAAAGGATGTTAAGTAGAGGCATATCGCGAGAGAGGATGAGAAGGGGTGTTTTAGCCCGATGGACTCCTTCCCTTCTCATTCCATAATCCCCGGACCTAGTTAATCTTTGGTTTCGCAAAAGATCAGTTCCCTTTTGAATGGTTTCTTAATTTTTCCTTTTAAAAATTAAGTGGCGACTCATTTGTTTTTGAATTTGAAATTTTGAAAAGATTTTAAAAGAAAAGTTGTGGGTAAAAAAAGAAAGAAAATTGCGATATCCACAATTACCTATATCTATGTATTGTTTGGGACACAAATGAGCTTATAAATTGAATAAAAGGGTGTTGACTAGAAGCCTATCTATGATAGGATGAGAGGGCGTGCTTTTGTCCTACCGAGCTCCTTTCCTTCCCATTCTATAATCCATGGACCTAGCTAGAACTCTCTGGTTTCAAAGATTAATATATGTTAAAATAGTTTCTTAATTTTCTTAAAATTAAATGACAACTCTTTTAAAGATAAAAATCAAAATGTGGATGGCGGTGTCCACACATGGTATATGTGCTTAGAATCCATGTTTATCTAGGGTTTTTGAGTGTGCTTTGCATGTTTACTTTGATCTTTATTTCTTCGCATGTATAGGGGAGCGTAGCGCACCTTACCGCTTTAATTAGCACATGCATTACCACTTTATTCCCCAAATTACCGTTTTAGCACGTGCATTGCATATATGTGTATAGCTTTTTGCACGCGTTTTCTTCTGTTAGATGTTTCTAACTTGTAATTAGGATTGCATAAATAAATGAAACGGTCTACATAATATCAAATATTAACATTAAAAGCTGAGTAGAGGCCCATCTCACGATGGGGCAAGAGGGGGTGTTTTAGCAAGATCTAGCTCTTTCCATTCTGGAACCTTAACCCCCAAATTGAGTTCTTTGGTGACAAAGGGGTGGTGCACTCTTCCATTGCACAGATAGATTTAGTTTTCTTTGTTTCCTTTATCAAATAAAGTGGCGATTATTAGTGAGGATCTCTACGAATTTAGCCCTATAGAATACAAATTGGATTGCTCAATCGTATAGCCTCGGATATGGATCATGTCCATCGATTGTAGCCTCAGGTATGAATAAAAAGCCCCTTGAAATCCAAAATACGAGTGATCCAAATCGGTCAGATCAAATAAAGGCTAATGCTGGGTAGTAAACCTCACTCGTGGTTGTTGACCTAAGATTTGTGTGGGAATTAATCTAGTGGGCTTGGTATTTCTAGGCCCTATGCTTGGTCAAGGTACCCACACAGACCCACGACCGATCATGGATGATTGGTCGCGTATCACAATCGAGACCAGTCATGGTGGTCTGAATAGGTTAAGTGCGACAGAGTCCCATTTTTGTCATTTCACACATTTCAAAACCCAGAGAGTAGCTTCAAGGCGATTTTTCCTCTACTATCGGATTCAAAAATCCCTTCCAATTATTCTCGTGTGTCTTTTTAAAAATTAATCTTTGTTCCTTTTCCTTTTGATTTTGTCATTTAAATTGGTTGTTTATTAGTCTAGGGTACTTAAAATCCTTTTTTATTGTTTTCATTTTAAAATTGAAACCCCCATGAAATAGTTGAACCTATTTCTTATATCCCTTGACCATGACCGAAACTACCAACTTAGACCGCTATTTGTTTGCTTTTCTTCTTTCATTTTTGATTTTGTTTTTCTATCCATTCTTTCCAAAACTTGTTTTTCATGGCCAACATGCCAGTGGGGGATAGAGAGAAACATATGGATGCTTCTATTTCCGAATAACCACACAATAGTGGGTTCTAATCTTTACTGGATAAAGAATGATTTGAAAAGTATTTTATCGATCGTGTGGTAGTTGTTGAGAGACCCCTCTTCCTCTTATCTAGCTGTCATCATGCCCTTCTTTCTTCTGAAACAGTGTATTCCCATGGGGTGGTGAGCGTTGTTGGAGGAGGTTAGGAAATGCAATGTGACCTTAGTCCGGGAAGCCTTAGCTTCTCTTATCAAATGGACGAACGAACCTTATGTGTATTGAGCCTACGTCCGAGCTGTCCCATTTGAGCTCAGCCTAACTACTGCATGTCTCCCAGGCTCTTAACATCCATCTCGTCCATAATCATTTTTGCCCAAAGCGAGCCGAATCCCAAGCCTCTGAACCCTTCCTCAACCAAATGGCTGTCACCCTAATTACGGGGGCGGGGGGAATAAAGAAGTGGATGGGTAAACTCTATCACATTGACCTAGCTAAGGACTACTCGGGCCTCTTTCTCGCCATCAATAATTGTTTTTTTATATTAATCACATCAACAAGATGAATGAGTGGAGAACCCGAGTGGTGTTTGGTATTGGAACTAATGGACCAGTCTGTCTGGCCTGTTGCAACATTGATTACTTATGCGACTCAACCTTTACCTCGATTTTGAATAAAGAACGTACTAAGAAGTGCCTGGGCAATACACTATGTGCTTATGCTCACTTATGTCTGTGTGCACGACACTGATATTTTGGAGGAGGCGACAAAGGAAGCTGTTAGTGAGGTCTCTTTGAACCGATCAGAGGGATAGACAAAGAAGAAAAAGAGGGACAAGGTGGGTACATCTAAGCCTAGGGTGAAAGGAAGAGGTAAGAAGCCAATGAAGTGGATTGAGGAGCTCCTGACTACTATATTGGCCAGAGTTGAGGCAGAGAGGAGAGATAGGACATAGGAGGATTATGAGGGGCTAGACTTTCTAGCTACCAAGTTAGAGATAGTGATCTTAGATACAGAGGAGGAAGAATCTAACTCTGAGGGTTCTGATGATGAGGATACGAGCGACCACCCGAACCCCACTATTGCTTGACATTGATGCCACTGGAGCCGTTGAGACTATTGGACCTACACAACCGAGTAGACCTCCAGTTTGCCGACGTGCTGGGTGGGATTAGGATGTTGCAGTAGCAGTATCATCATCAGAGTCCGATTCTGAGGGGACTGACTAGACTTCCTCTATCTTCTTGGTAAAAGGTATTTTCCCCTAAATTGTATGTATAGGGTGCAACCTAAGTGATGTAATGGACATGTAGTTGAGACTAATAAACCTAGTGAGTTCTTTTTGTCATTCTTTCATTTTAGAGGGTTTACTATTTTGAAAAGTGTTTACTATTTTGAAAAGTGTTAACTTCATTGAAAAGTCTCAGTATTCTTTCATTTAGACGGATCACTATAAGGGAACGTCTAGAAATTACCAAATTATCGAATTGTTGAATTGCCTAAATGGATAGACTAAATCACATAGAAGATGATATAGGCTGTGATTCATTGATCAATTATGCATAAAATTTATCCCCAACCTATAACCCATATCTCGTTGCGCTAAGTTGCTAAAAACACTAATATAATAAGCCATGGTCTCTCTTTTATTGTATTTATATCCCACCTTATGTGCTTAGAAAACGATTACCCAAGTGTTATCATTTTTCTCTCTCTATACTGGAATCTATTCAAGCAATATAAGCCATGTTTGCCTTGTTTATCCATGCCTAGGCATTGAAAGAGATGTGACGATGGTGAAAAGAATGTATAGAGGTGGGAGGATTGTGGCTAAATAAGAAGAAAAAAAAAGGTTGTTGAAAAGAAGAAAAAAACATTGAGGTGCCACGAAAAAGAAAAAGAAAAAGAAAAGAAAAGAAAAGAAAAACACGATCTAAAAAAAATTAGAAGAGGTGAAGAATGGAGATGTGAAGTGATTCTAGTCACATGCTTAGAATATAACCATGTAAACCCATATCACTGATACTTGACCTACCTCTTTGTATAAGACCTATTGACTCTAGGTAATTTGGAATTGAAGTGAGGTATAAGAGAGTTCTCCATGGTAATTCACTCTTCCAGTGTAAAGTGTCCATTAATTAGACTTGTTGCACCATAATTACATCCGTTTTGAATACAGATATGTGACACCTTTGTGTACATTTATATTTACTCATTTAGCTTCCATATCATGAGAGAAAATAAAATACTCCCGAATCGGAGCAATTTCATCTTGAGAGTGTAAATCTGTTGAGATTTGAGTTGAAGCTGCATGTCTTGAAGTTGTAATGGTTGTAAAAAGCTTGAAACTAGAATTAAATGTAGCAGTTGTCCATTCACACACACACACACACACACAGACCCCCTAAAGTTTAATGAGTAAGATGTACTCTAATGACTTTGATAGCAAATGAACTTTGATATGTGTGTTGCATTGCTAAGGCATATTAGAGATTTTATGACGTTCTTGAGCACAATTGCATTACTTTAAGAGGGAAGAGATTTATTGATCACATAACAGGACAATGCTTATGAATTTTGTGGGTAGATTCATTGCAAACCCTACGAGACAATACTCGTCTACTAGGGGGAACCTGGGGGTTTAATAGCTTGTTGCATGTGCTAAATGCAATCGCCATTCCTGCGACAGTGGGGTAGGTTTTATTTTTTTTGTTTTTCTTAGCTTTAGTTTTAGTTTTCTCTTTGCATTCATTTATTTCATTACTAGGGACTCTAGTTGGGGGGTATGACAAGCGATTAATATTGCATATTCAGAAGTGCTAATAGGATTATTAATGCATACTTTTGCCTCTAATTCCATAGATTTACATACATTTGCATTTTTGTGTATATTTGGGGTAATGCTGCTAATATTTGCATAGGTGCATGTTTTTGAATATTTACAATGCATCTGGAAAAGTGAAGTGAAGGCCGATGGAAAAGAGAAGTAATAAAGTAGAAGAAAAGGAAGAAGTGGGTAGAAGAAAGCCATGATCGATCTTGGTGAAGAGCATGACCAGTCCCTAAACATAGCCATGACTGATCGTGATCATGACCGGTCTCACCATTGAAGCATGACCGGTTGCGTTCTGCAAATTTCGTAAGCAGCAGTTTTAGGCTTAGGACTTTCCAATACCTATAAATACCCCCAACTTCGTCTTGCAAACATACATTATCATATTATATTAGCTTAGGAGCAAGTTTTAGAAGATCCTAGGGTTTCTCAGCCCTAGGCATATTGGAGACTCAAGTTGTCAGGATTAAAGCTCATGTTTTATTCAAGTTTTTTTTTGGGTAATCAGGGATTCAGGGGTATTCGGGCTAGTTTACGTGCACCTCGACTAATCCCCCGAGGCCATGGAGTCATCAGGTGAATTCCCTAGTGGCCACACTTCCCATGGCTCGAACACAAAACTTCTAGGGTAGTACGCCCCAGAAGCTTATCATTCAACCACAAGGGATGTGGTTAGTTTTATTCGAGTTTCACTACCAGTTCAATTTTCTTCAAGTATTCCACGTTTTGGTTGGGTTTTCTATTTATATTTATTTTGTTTGAGATTGGTTAGATTAGTTTTTATCATGTGTTATCAATAATATGATATCTAGATCCAATTTTGTTATGCTGGGCTAAATTCCTAGTTAGGAATATGCGATGAAATGATAAGCAAAGCAATTTCCATTAATTGGGCAACCCTTTATCCAAAATTTTCACAGTGATTTAAGTTAGAATTCATTGATTTCATGTTTTTTAATATTCCTAATGTTAACAAGCATGGCATTGATGATTCTTAACTTGGATTTCAACACGTTTTGTGAAAACATCTCATGACTTATGATTTTTTGTTTTATTTGCATTTGGTGAGTAATATCAATTTATAGCTTTCATAAACATTCTGTCCGGACATAATAAAAAGGAATTATTGAAGTCATTTCACATCTTTATGTCAACTATAGGGTGTTTTACAACTGTAATGAAACTTAGTTATAAAGAGGCATAATTTCGGATTGTTTGGGATGCGATATCCTTCCTTAGGCATGGAGATTGAGTTGATTACCCTGGATTCGTGTATTCTTTACAGCTTTATCATATTTAAATTAATTTAGTTTATTTTTGCTGCATTAAATTATTTAGTTTAATTTACTAGTTTAGTTAACATTTCTATTTGAAACTAAAAATACTAGTTTAGGTAAGCATGTAATTTCATTTTGCTTTAATTATGGTCATTAATTTAATCTAATTTTCCACAATTTACTGCTTTCAAAGCTAGGTTAATACTTAGTTTTCCCAAGTTAAAAATTCAAGTAGATAAAAAAGTTTTCAAAGCAAAAATCGTATTTTCTTTCCCTTTTCACAGAAATAATTTAGATGAAAGAAACAATTAATTTATTCCTTCTTTGTGTGTTGAACTTGGACTTCAAAAGACTTTATTATTTGTGCGATCATCTGCACTTGAAGGTTAATAAGAGAGAGTACAATTTTATTGGTGTCAGTTAGTTGTTGCCTCCCAAAGTGTATCATCAATTGCTAGAAGCAGTGGTGCTCTATATGTCCTAGTCGGAGGGTCTCTCAAAGTATGGAACAATATTGGAACCTACTTTTTATTTATCTACTTATTTACTTTGTTATGCTTTTGGTCTATATGACTTCATAGAAATGAGGTGATTTTCAATCAGAAACGAATTGATTCTATTAATGATTTGGAGATTGTTGAGTGTTGTGTTTGTTGAAAGCACAAAACCCGGAAAATACACAACCTCGGTTACGATATGCTTCAACACATTGATTTAACGTTTGATCCCCTAAAGAAGTTGAATGCTATGGAGCTTTTGAGTTGGAAACCTCCCCCAAATAGAAGCTTGAAGGTAAATGTAGATGGGGCCACCACAGGGAAATCGGGACCAGCGGGAATTGGCGGGGGTGATGCGAGCCCACAATGGTAAGGTGAAGGCAATATCTATATATATATATATATTAAAGTGGAATTGCAGACTCCGATTATGCAGATCGAGCTTGCAACTCTGGTTGAAGGTACTAAGCTTTTCCAAGCATTTACAAGTTCTAGGGTGGCCATTTTGGTGGTGGAAAGTGACTACTGAGCCGGTTAGTAGTATTCGCGTGTTACCATAACCCAGAACTTAGAATTCGGAAATATAATGACGTGTTTCATGAAGAACAGGTTATCTCAATTAAGATCCCCAAGGCGATCAAGGTTAAATGTGACAAAAAATTCTAGAAGTGCTAATTCTTTGGCAGATTACTTAACTGAAGCAAAGGTAAACAAACTCGCAAATTCGATGGCAGCCATTGTTTGAGGTTTTTCAATTTTCATTTATTTATTTAATTTTTTTTTTTTTGGTGATAGTAGATAACATTTATTGTTGTGTAGCCCACCCAGTTAGGGAGGTTGTTTCATATTTTTTTTTTTTTTTTTTTTGGGGAAAATACATTTTACCTTCACGTGGTTACACCCATGTTCTCATAACCCCTGTGATTCATTTTGTAACACTTAACCCCCTATACTACGGACTAAAGTGGGACTGTTAACTTTTCTAACGGCAGTCCCACTTCAGTCATTAGTACAGGGGGGTTAAGTGTTACAAAAATGAACCACAGCGGGGTTATGAGAATATGGGTGTAACCATAGGGGGGTAAAATGCATTTTTCCCTAAAGAGTATGTATAGGGGCTTGGGGGTATTAACGTCATTTCCTTTTTTTCCGTTAAAAAAGTTAACAGTCTCACTTTAGTCCGTAGTACAAGGGGTTAAGTATTACAAAATGAACCACAAGAGATTATGAGAAAATGGGTATAACCAGGGATAAAATGTATTTTCCCCTTTTTTTTTTTCTTTTCGAAGAGATTGATTTTAAGGAAAATCAATTAAAGGTCCTTGAAAGTAACACTTTTAAGAGACAGTCTAGGCCGGCTTACTTTAACCCGAGCCACATGAGATTTGCAAAACTCTGAAAGAAGGATTTAGTCCAATATACCCAAAGTAAGGCTCATCAGAAGTGTTTATAACTTTGGTTTCTGTGGGTAGATCAAACAACTCTTCTAATCCATCAAAGAGAGAGAGAGAGAGAGAGAGAGAGAGAGAGAGTCGATTCGCTGTAAAATAAATTGGTCAAAAGTCCAAATTTAAGTTAAAAACACATTTAATGATAGAATTACCCCTATTAGTTAGGTTAATGTGTTACGATACAACCCCACCCCTCCTCTTTCCAAAATTGCAGTCTCTGCTCATTCTCTTCCTACACTTTCTCTCTCTAAAAAAGTTCTCTCACATGTGTTCTTTCTCTATTATGTTCACGGCTTGAAGGGAGATCTATAATGGAGGTGATCAAGCCAATAACAGAGTGAACATCGACAAATGTTCCAATTCGTAGATGAAGCGAGAGATCGTCTTGAGTATAGCAAAAGTGGAGGGATTGTCGTTGTGGTTGAACACTTCCTTCAATTTGGCGCAGACATACTGTTGATCAGGATTTGAAAAGTCATTAGATATTTATAAAGTAGATATTCGTGATGAATTAAAGTTGTGATTTAACACAGGTATGTACATAGAACATGGACAGGAGATGGAATCAATTTTGAACTGTTCTTTGAAATGGTATCTGATGTAGTTGTTTGCTCCATTTTACAGGCACATACATACTCGTCTGTATATGTGTATGACAACAGTTTCTATAATTGCTTTTTAAAAGAAAGTAGTTTGCATTGTGTGTTTGATAAATTCAGAACTTTTTTCACTACCACCAAGAGTACAATGTATTAAAGAACAGTGAAATGAGATAAAAGGCAACCAAATGTTATTGCAATTGTAGCTCTATATATATTTATTTTAAAACAGTGACATAAAAGATATTATCAGGTCACTGTCTATAGGACAGTCATGACATGTTACTATTCTTGAAATCACTTTTTTGATTTGAAGGTATGTTACATCTTTCCCTCCTTGGACAGTATTGTAAAGGTAGTAATATTTATAAATTGATCATAATTTTGTAATTTTTTTGCGATAGTGACATTTTAATGTCCTAGCAAATACGCTTTTTTATTTGATAATATGTTACTGTCTTTACCTTGGGCAGTATTATAAAGGAAGTAACATCTATAAATTGGCCATATTTTTTTGATTATTTGGTCAATTTGAAACATGGAGTGATATTTAATTACCTGGGCAACACTACAAAGCATGTCACTGTCTTTATTCCAATTTTTTTTTTTGGAAGAATTTGATAGTCAATGTGCTTGTTTTGTTGATCTTATTTTGTAGATCACGGTTATATAAATTTTTTTTGAAATCTTATCATTTGAAAGTTATGGCACTTTCAAGGCAAAACAAATTTTTTTTGAAAAGTTGCTGAAAATAAGGGTGTTAATAGTATTTTAGAGTCATTTTGGTCCAAAAAAAACTCGAGGACTTTTGATATGGAAAACAAAGCGCGTGAAGCTATTGCATATTTTGGTCCATTGAAATTTTACCTCTCACAAGGGGGGGGGGGGGGGGGGGGAGTCTCTCCCCAATGGGTTTTGCATTATCTCATTCATATATAAATAAAACAGTTGTCTTTCAAGAAACAAAAAAAAAAAACTATAGGCCACCAATAAGTAAGGGTTCCAAAGTTTTTATATCGATCAAGCATATTCATCAAATGCACGTTTGAGGATAAAATTCGAATTGCTCAAACCTATGGGCCCTAGCCCTTTCTTTTTAGTTCGTGCCTACGGACACGGGCAATTACTAGGCCTCTACAACTGATTCTGCGCCTATGAGAACACGACCTCTCCAACCGATCCACCTTCGCACCCAAGGCGGCGATCTGGGTAGACATGCTATCCAAGCGATCTAAACCCTGCGCGATGCCTCCAATCATGGCCTGAAATGGATCAGCAGTTACAGCATCCGCAGAAGAAGCAGAGGACGAGGCGATAGCACTATGAGTAGTAGAGGACGAGGAGGTAGCACCGTGAGAAATCGAGCTCTCCAATTGATCCACCTTGGCGCCCAAGGCAACGATTTGGGTGAACATGATATCCAATTCTTCAATGAGGGCCTGAACTGGTATAGTAGTTATACCACCCGCAACAGAAGTAAAGGATAAAGAGGTAGCACTATGAGAATGGGCGTCGAGCCAAGGCTTTGCGACAATCTGCCCAACTCCAGGATGTTTCTCCACTAGATTGAGAGTGGATTCATTTGGGATATTGTAGTCCGCTAGGGTCATATCATCTTTTAATTTCACTCCAGCGAAGACTAGACATTGCTGATCCAGAGGAATCCCTTCATTGTCAGTAATTTTGGACTTAACATTGTTGATTGTATCAGAGCTCTCAACCTTTAAAGTGATTGTCTTACCAAATTGGGTTTTAACGAACATAACTCGGTTGAAATCGGGGATATGAAGGATTATATGAAGTGTTGAATCCTTCGTAATATTGTAATATGCGAGGGTACGGTCGTCTTCAAGTAGTTCGTCATCAAACAGTTCTCTGACGAGGTACAACCACTGCTGATTCGGTGGAATACCTTCCTTATCCTCAATCTTGGCCTTCACGTTGTAAATCTTATCTGAACTCTCGAACTCAAGAGTGATGGTCTTGCCTGTTAAGAATTTCACGAAAATCTGCATTGGCAATTATAATAAAAATGAAACACTTTAGACAACTGATATAGAAGGGAATTAGCCCAAAATGAAACACTTTAGACCTCTTTTTAGAAGATGAATTGTAATTGAAAGCAAAAATTGAACAGCGATACAAAACTTGATAAGATGTTTTACCTTAGGTAACGAGGCAGTAGAAGAAGTAGAGGATGAGGCGGTAGCACTGTGACAATGAACAATAGGCCGAGGGTTTGCAGCAATCTGCCCACCACCATGACATCTCTCCATGAGGGTCAAAGTGGACCCATGCCGGATATCGTAGTCTGCTAGGGTCCAATCATCTTCCAATTCCTTTCCACCGAAGATCAGACATTGCAGATCCGAAAGAATCCCTTCCTTCTCCTGAATTCTGGACTTAACAATGTCGATTGTATCATCGCTCACAACCTGCAACCAAAATGTACGTCTATTTTGGGTTTGGACAGAGATCTGCATGCCATGGCTCTTATTGTGACGAAGGACGAGGTGGAGTGTTGATTCTTTCTGAATATTGTAATCTACAAATGTACGGCCACATTCAAGTAGTTTTCCGGCGAGGTACAACCTCTGCTGATTTGGTGGAAAACCTTTCATGTCATGAATCTTGGCCTTCAAATCGTCAATCGTATCTAAAATATCAAACTCGAGAGTGATGGTGTTGCCTGTTGGGGTTTTCAGGAAGATCTGCATCGATAATTAAACAAACAATATAGGTAATAAACAAAAAAATAATAATCAGGCAAATGCCTATTGATTTGATAAATAAATAAAAAAAACCCACCTAATTTATCAGAAATCAAAACTTCTTTTGAGAAGATAAATCTGTTGGGAATTAAACACGCGTAACCAAATTCCCCAAATAAACACACGTACATGAGCAGTAATAAAACAAACACACCAAAGAAAAGACACACAGATTTCTACGTGGTTCGGCCAAACACCTGCCTACGTCCACACCCGAGAGATTCATTCTTTCACTATTGAGTAAAACATGATACAAGCTTACATGGATTAAATCCCATAACCCAAATACAGACCATTGTACACTCCCCACTCAATACCCCAAAGAACCTGACATAATCACTGTAATACATAGAGAAATCACAGAGACAAAGAAATACCCTCTTTACCTCACATCCCTATAACACTGTGAACACCCCTCACAGAAAACCCAAGTGATTAATGTCCCATGCCCCAAAGGGGCACCCCTCTCGTCACCACTCTCTGACCAAGAGTGATTCTCTCTCACTCACCCGAGAGCCTCCACTACACTCTCCTCTTTTGGCACACACTGCACACATTATATATATATACACTGCACACATTATATATATATATAAAACCCATGCCCATTCCAAGCCCATGCTCACCACACCTGCACATATATATAATATATATATATAACCCATACACTTCACATGCATATATATATATAAATATAACACCCATGCTCTGATGATGGGTATGGACCCAACAAATCTCCACCTCCATACCCATGAGAAGAAGAAATATCCCACCTTGAACAACCTGTCAAGATGCTCATACCATTAGCCTAAAATCCCAGTTACACATACCGAATCAACATAGTCACAATTTGATTCACCACGGCCAATGACCATGTGTAACCGTCTTCCGTTAATTTTACTCATTAACACCGGAGTAGGGTCTCGATCCACCCCCTCCACCACCAGCAGTATTTTTTTTTTTTTTTTTTTTTTTCTCACTATCGTCTGCTCCTTGGAAACCTGTCACCCGTGTCTTCGCCTCCACCGCAAAAGAAACACGTCTAGGGTACCCTTTTTTTCTTGTGCACTCCGTTTCCAAACATCAATCGAGTTTTTCTTCATTGTACTTCCAATCAGACGATACAACTCATCCACACTTCTCTCAACCGCCGTGTGTGATTTCAGCAATAATATTAGATTCCTCCGCAACTTTGGAATCAATATCACACCACCCAAATAGCGAACCTGCTCCAAAAATATTTGATCAACATTCCTACGTGCAGTATCCTAACAATTACCTCTGTCGGATAATTGCGCCTGTGTCTGCCCCCGTCTTCTTGGAACCCATCAAATTATTTTCTCCAGAAGCATGTACTTAACGTACCTGGAATCTAACAACCCAAGAGAAATGCCCGTATGAGTGGAATGTGAGAATCTCTCCACCATACGCAACCTACTACAATCACAGTAGCATCAAAATTATTTTTCTGCCCTAGATCCCAACCTGCTGCAATTTACATAGGATCTATCACCAAAAAAAAATAATTTCCAATCCATACAGAATTTTACAAATCTGCACCCACCAATGAATCCGCAGCGTCCAGAAACCTTAGGACATCTCCGACCCGAATTTCAAGTAACATAGCTATGCACACTAACTACTTGAAATTCCAACCAATCAAGAGTCTTGATTTCATTACACCTTGCCACACTGGATAATTATCATATCCAAGTATTTAAATCTACAAGGAATCTGCATCTGCATCGTAAGACCATCTTCATCGCCATCGCTGCATCATTGGATTTCCTTTTTTTTTTTTTTTTTTTTTTTTTTTCTGCTTTTCTTTCCTTTAACCACTGTGCTGCTAATCTCCACTGTCATCGTGCGCCTCTATCACCATGATCTGACCACCATAGCTCTGATACCACTTGTTGGGAATTAAACACGCGTAACCAAATTCCCCAAATAAACACACGTACATGAGCAGTAATAAAACAAACACACCAAAGAAAAGACACACAGATTTCTACGTGGTTCGGCCAAACACCTGCCTACGTCCACACCCGAGAGATTCATTCTTTCACTATTGAGTAAAACATGATACAAGCTTACATGGATTAAATCCCATAACCCAAATACAGACCATTGTACACTCCCCACTCAATACCCCAAAGAACCTGACATAATCACTGTAATACATAGAGAAATCACAGAGACAAAGAAATACCCTCTTTACCTCACATCCCTATAACACTGTGAACACCCCTCACAGAAAACCCAAGTGATTAATGTCCCATGCCCCAAAGGGGCACCCCTCTCGTCACCACTCTCTGACCAAGAGTGATTCTCTCTCACTCACCCGAGAGCCTCCACTACACTCTCCTCTTTTGGCACACACTGCACACATTATATATATATACACTGCACACATTATATATATATATAAAACCCATGCCCATTCCAAGCCCATGCTCACCACACCTGCACATATATATAATATATATATATAACCCATACACTTCACATGCATATATATATATAAATATAACACCCATGCTCTGATGATGGGTATGGACCCAACAAAATCGTAATTGAAAGAGAAAATTGAACATCGATACAAAACTTGAGAAGATGCTTTTACCTTGGAGGAGAATGTGGTGGTAGAGGAAGTAGAGGATGAGGCGGTAGCACTGTGAGAGCTGGGGCTGGTCAGCAGAGTGTTTTCCAAAATCTGTACACCACCACGAACCCTCTCCACAAGGGTGAGAGTGGACTTATTCTGTATATTATAGTACTCTAGGGTCCGATGGTTTAACAATTCCTCTTCATCAAAGATCAGACATTGCTGATCCAAAGGAATCCTTTCCTTGCTCTGAATTTCGGACTTAACATGGTAGATTGAATCACAGTTGTCAACCTGCAAAGTGATTGTCTTTCCGATTTTGGTTGTGACAAAGATCTCCAACAAAGTGGAGAGGTCGAAATGAAGAAAAAGGTGGAGTGTTGATTGCTCCTTGATGTTGTAATACGTGAGTGTACGGTCGTCCTCAAGTTGTTTCCCGGCAAGGTACAACCTCTGCAGATTATGTGTAACACCTTTCTTGTCTTTAATCTTGGTTTTCACTTTGTTGATGGTATCTGAACTCTCGCACTCGAGAGTGATGGTCTTGCCTGTTGCGGTTTTCACGAAGATCTGCATCGATAATTAAGACAAATATAACAACACTTTATGTAACCATTTTCTATCTACAGAAAATGGAAAACCGCCTTTGAGAAGCTAAATCATAAACAACTTTGACCCTCAACAGGCTATGGTGATAGGTTTATGATGAAATCAATTGAATTTTGGCATTTACATTGTAGATTGTATTAGAACTCTCAACCCCCAAAGTGACTGTCTGTTCGTTGATGGTTTTGAGGCGATGAACGACGAGGTGGATTGTTGATCCCATCTTAATATAGGAATCTGCGAGTGTAAGGTTGTCGTCCTTGAGTTGTATTCCAGCGAAAATCAGCATCTGCGAAACCGGAGGAATACCTTCTTTCTCTTGAATCTTGGCCTTCAAGTTGTTGATCGTATCAGAACTCTCGACCTCGAGGGTGATGGTCTTGCCTGTTATGGTTCTCACGAAGATCTGCATATATCGGTATTAATTGCAACAAAAAAAAAAACATGTAAAACTTTACCCAACCAGGGCCGGTTATGAGGTTTTGGGGTCCTGGTGCGACCTATACTTTAGGGGGGTTTGGGGTCCCTGAAGCGATTTTTTTTTAGTAATACTTGGGGCACAATCATTTGCTCACAACCTTTATTTTGTGTCTATCTCTCTCTTGATAGGCCACACAATGCCAGTGACCCCACAGTGCCCATTAGGAGAGAGACACAAAATGGAGGTTGTGAGCAAATGGTTGTGGCTTTAGTTGTGCCCCAAGTATTACTCTTTTTTTTTGGGCCTATTTGTACATAATTATGTATAGAATTAATTTTAGGCGTTTTTTAAACATTGAATGAGCAAGCACGTCAAACATTCCACAACCAGAGGAAGCATGGAGACATGGCCAACATTCAAATCCTAGACACCAACAAAGTGGTGTGGATAAATCAAAATAGAAATTCCATCAAACAAGAAAATCCTAAAAAAATTGAGACCTCCACTGTCCGAAACACATAGCAGAACCTTGAAGTCCCATAGAAATCAAAAAATTAGAACCAATAATTTGAAATCCCCAAACAGACCCTAGCCCACAAAGGTTTTTTTTTTTTTTTTTTTTTTTTTTTCTCCGGAAGATTGAATTATGTGCGTGATTTGTAGAGTTAAATCCTATGTGGGCTAGGGTCGGGGGAAGTTTATTTTAAGGGTTTTTTTTATTTGGGCTGAGACTTTGGGCCAAATTATTAGTAGTAGTGGTGTATTTTGAAAATGGGTTTTAGGGGCTCTTAATTTGGTAATAGATTTGGGTCCAGGCAATGGCCTATGCCCAGGGCCGGGCCTGTACCCAACCGATCGATATAGGGGAAACCGATCGAAACCAGTTTTAAGAAGTAAATCATACAATTCAAAGCAAACTGCTGCAATTACTTAAACCAACCTCAGAGGATGAGGCGGTAGTAGAGAATAAGTCAGTAGCATTGTGAGAACTTGAGCTGTCGCGACGACGAGTCATGGTGACAATCTGTCCACCACCACGTAGCGCTAACAAAAGGAGGAGAATGGAGTCTTCGTTGATACCGTAGTCCTCTAGGGCCCGGTCGTCTGCCAATTTCCTTCCAGCAAACACCAGTTCATGGTCATGCATGGAAAATCCTTCCTCATCCTCAAGGTAGGCCCTCAAACTGTCCACTGTATCAGACCTCTCAACCTCCGGAGTGATTGTCCTTCCAATTTGGGTTCTGATAGTGATATGCATACTGGAGTACTTGATTTATTCCTTCCTTCTGAATATAATATATATATATATATATATATATTTCAATCTGCTAACAAAGTTTTCCGGCGACCAATCTTGAGTAATTTTCCGAGCGGGAGAACTAAAATTGAATAGCTAAAATCGAAATCAACACCGCTTTTGAGAAGCCAAAAAAAAAAAAAAACATTTGAACAGCTAGACGTTGAATGCCTTAAAAGAGAGAGGAGAAAGATTGGAAAAGTAGACACAATTGAACAATCAGTTGGAGAGTAGCTGCAGGGGGAGACGAGTGCCTCAGTTAAATAGATGGTATTGACTATTGATGATTGGGTTATGAATGAAGCTCCCAAGGATTTTCCTTTTTTTTTTTTTTTAATTACTCCAATTTTTTTTTTTAAATTTCCAGGAAACTACGTCGAAAAGCAGTGGTCAATAATCAATATGCGTCCATGGAGTTGTTGGGGTGGGGCCATGGTTTTCTTTAGAGAAGGCAGGAAGTTTGTTTTGACCCTTATAGGGGAACGCGTCGCAAGCGGCTCTGCGGAACATGTGAAACAAAAATTCTAAAAGAGAGAAAAAAAAAAAAAAAAAACAAACAAAGAAAGAATTCAAAGAAAGAAAAAAAAAAGCAGCACGGTGCACAAAGCTCCCACAGTGTGGGATTTGGGAAAAGGTCGGACCACATTGGGTCAATTGTTCACAGCCTTATCCTCCTTTTTTACAAGAGGTTGTTTTCACTGAAACAAAAATTCTACACTCGTATCAAATTTTATACCCAATATATCCTAATCTTTGGAGTCTACTGAAATCAAAGACCATGATTATTGGGTGTGAAACTTTGTGTAGAATTTGGTGTGAGTGTAGCATTACTCGGTTCTTTGATGACCTTCCTTCCTCGGATCATCTAAATGGTTGGCTTAAACTCAAATTTTACTTTCAAATTTGATAAAAACAAAAAAGGGTTAATAGCACTTACCACTCCTGAGGTTTGACTCGAGAACACTTATCCCCTCAAGTTTGAAGAAACAACACTTCTCTCTGAGCTTTTATTAGTCATACAAATCTCCCTTCTGTTTATTGAACATTGATTGGTTTCCTAAAATATATGGTTAAATACATTTGATGCCCTTGTAGTTTGTCACCTGTGTCAGTTTGGTCCATGTAATTTAGAAAGTGTTACTTTAGTTCCTGTAGTTTCAAAAGTGTGTCAAATAAGTCCAACAAGTCCTTTAGTGACGAACAATTTTGTCACTGAAAGTATAAAATTTGTCACAAAAAGTGTTTGAGTGATTAAAATAACACACTTATGAAACTACATGGACCAAATTAAAGGGCAAACTAAGAGAGTATAAATTATAGTTCAGCCTAAATATACTTAACCTACCATTACCCTATTTTTAATTAGAATTTAAATCAAAAGTCCTTTAAAATAGAATTTTATAGCTAGTTTTAGGTCCAAATTGCTTCTTCTTTTTTTTTTTTTTCCTTTGTTTTTTTTTTCCTTTGTTTTTAGTGAAAAGTCAAATGTTATGTGAAATTTAATCTAACTTTGTAAAAATAAAAACTGAACTAGTTATGTGAAATTTCACATAATTTTTAAAATATAGGAATTTGATCCGATTAATTTGCAATAGTCATGGAGTTTTGACCAAATAAAAAACAAATTGTCCTTTAAACTTAATAAGTCTAAACTAAGGAACTTTTTACTAAATATCTAATTTTTAAAAGATAGAAACGATATTGGGACTGACATATAGACCCATCTCTTCCTCTTTGGATTGAAAATTACATAAATTTTAACACTATTTATGCGAGAAAACATGAAGGAAAAGAAAATCATGATTTTGGAAGAAAAAAAAAAAAAGAAAAGTTGATGTGTTTCAAAGGATCGTCAAAATGTTGTGAAAATTTCAAAAAAATTTAAAGAATTATGAAAACTGTTCAAACGATTTTAAAAATAATTTTTATAGAATCGTGAAAATTGTAAAATTTGTAAGTACGTAGCAGATGGGCTCTTTAGATATTTTATAAATATTTTCAATTATTTTTTTAATTAATTTTGAGGGCTAGATTGTAATTTTACCATAGCAGGGAGGGAGTGTTATTATTAAAGAGATAACTATTTTTTAGTCAAACCTTAGGGGTGCTAGGTGATATTAGCCCCCTAAAAAAATAATTTGTACTTCGTATCATTACATTTTCTGTATTACTTTTCAATTTAGCTCAACTCAAATTGTTCTACCATCACTCAAGCTTAAAAAAAATAATAAGTTATCAATTGCTATGTACTAAAATTGGTGATATAAAACCAATTCCATTTTTTTTGGTCACAATATAAATCCAATTCTACAAATGTACAAATATTTGAAAAAATAAAATTGCCTCAGAGGCGCTCCCTCCAAACCCCCAAATAGCTTCATCACCGTATGCACAGTCCCTCCACCCATAATAATAATAATAATAATAATAATAATAATAATAATAATAATAATGGAATTGCCCTTCTCTATTCAAAATCTCGATGCAATATGGATTCTCCAACAATTATGGAGTGGTTGTGTATATGCAAAATTACTCCCCAGTGTAACTACATTATAAAGAATTGTAATGAGTTACTCGCGACTTTTTGCAAAGTTATTCCCAACGTAACTATGTTTTAAAGAATTGCTCCTGAGGTTGTGAAGAGTAGCTGTCCAACGTTATAAATGTCATGTTTGTTGCAGCTTAATTAGAGAGCGTTTAGCTTTTCAAATTATAGCGCTTTTAGAACTTAAAATAAGTTATAAACCTGCCAGGTACATCTTTTCAGAAGAAGTGATTAAGTTGTGGTGTTTAGTAACAAAAACAGTCAAATAACTTAGAGGTTGGGTATTGTCTAAAATGCCCTAGTCTAAATATCTATACCATTATATAAAAGAACCCTAAAATGAATATTTCTCAAAGATTCCAAATTAATTTGACATTATTGGTCATTGTGGATTTCAAATTTGGTTATTTTGTAATTTCTCATCAATTTATCTACACAAAGTTACTATTGAATACTTCCTTGAGGCTTGTTTAGCAAGGCTTGTTTGAGAATTAAGGCATCTTTCAACAAACCTTTAAAATTACCAAACAATGCTTAAGTCACTATTCAATATTTCACATTACATCTATCTACATCAAGTTACTAACCAATAGTAATTTAAGGCTTGTTTGAGCCTTATGGCAATCATCAAGGAATCGTTGAATTACCAAACATGCGTTAAATTACTTTTGTAAATTAAGGGTTGTTTGGCAAGGCTTGTTTGACCCTTAAGGCATCATTTAATGAATCATTGAATTACCAAACATGTCTTAAGTTAATTTTGAAATTCATTATTATTTAAATATATATACATATTATAATTAATTATTATTATTCATGTATTTAAAGTGTGTACAATTATACATTGAATTAAAAAATTACCAGTCTGTTAAATTGAATTACCAAATTACCCATTTGCCTTTTATAATTACTCTTATATGTGTATATAAATACAAATATTATTTTATTATACAAAATTACCATTTTGCCTTTTGTAACCATTTGTTAAAGTTTAAGGTGGGTAAAATTAAAAATTGAACTACCAAATTACCCTTTTGCCTTTTGTAAATTACCCTTTGTATATACGTGTATATATGTACATGTTATAATTTGTTATTAATGTCTATGTATTTAGAATGTGTACAATTATAAGTTGAATTACCAAATTACCCTTTGCCTTTTGTAAATTACCCACGTGTATATATACATATATTATTTTTATTAGATATACATATATGTGGTGAGGCTCTTAAGTGAACAAGGTTGAGTAAACTTACCCAGTGAACTTATTTTTTAGCCTAAAAGAACTCGCGGGTCAGTGGGGCGGCGGGACAGGGCGCTGGTCAGCGGGGTCTATATTATGTATACGATAAAGAAAATATTGTATATTTATTATCTATATGTTATGTTACGTGTTAAAGAAACGAGCCTTAAAATTTAAGGCTAATGCTAATGCCAAAATAGAAAGTGTCACCAAAAGTTTTAGCGACAGCTTTTCTTTGTCGCTCAAACTTTTAGCGACACTTTCTATTTTGACATAAGCAATTTCTGCTTTGACATTAGCATTTCCCAAATTCAAAGTGTGTACACTTATAAATTGAATTACCTAATTACTTGTTTATCTTATGTATAGTACCCTTCTGTATAAGTTTAAAGTGTATACAATTATTAAATATGAACATTACTCTGATAACTCAATTCTTTTATCGGTGGTGCATGTTCAATACATTTAGTATTTAATGTTTGATTTCACTTGTTTTTCAAGTCATAAATCTATAAATGTATCTACAATAAACGCAGCTAAATTTTAATTCTCTACTTCAACTCAAGATTTTCCTCATACGAATTCTGAACACAATTCCTAACTGGTCAAAGAAATAGTAAGTAAATGTCAGCCTATAAAATTTTTCACTTTAAAGTTTTGAAAATTTTTATTAGTACTATTTATCGAACAAGAAATTGTAGGTTTAACGTCAATTAATATAGTTGTTCAAGCATATTTTTTCTAACACCATCTTAATACATAGTTAATAGAACTTATTTCTCTTTCGTGTATACATTAAAAAAATATTTATTGCCTTTTTTCTATCAAATTTAACACTCGTGCCTTGCACTGGCTATCTCCTAGTAATTTAAAAAAGAAAAATTTAATGGGAAATCCCATTCTACCAATGTTTGTTATAATAGACCCACCAATTGGTACTTCCCAATGAGAGACCCTATAATTGTGAATGTTGTTAGTGATTAGTCCACAATCCCCAATTATAGATAGTTTTAGTGACTTTTTTACCCCTATACATATACACAGGCATACATATATAGAAATATATATATATATGGTAATAACTCTATTATCCCATTGATTTGCATATCAAATATATGGAAATAAAATCCCATAACTTTAGCCTTGTACATTATGGGTCTTTTGAATATTTCTAACGCCATTTTTATGTGGGTATCCCATTTTTGTATGTTCTACCAATAATCATTAATCACATAACATATTAATCTGTTACTATGCACCATACATTTATGCGAGTATTGAATTTTACACTGCAACTAGTTCGTTTTACACTGCAATTGGTTCATTAGTGTGAAATTTTACACTGCAACTGGTTTGTTTTTACATTGCAACTAGTTCATTAGTGTGAAAATTTTATACTGCAATTGGTCAAACTCAATCCCATAATCTTGCATATATTTTGGGAAGTTACCAAACTTAAACTGCAATTGGTCAAACTCAATCCCATAATTTTGGGAAGTTACTAAATCTTGCATATATTTTAGGAATTAAGTTACTAAATGCCATAATTGTAGGGATTTATACGTTAGAATCTGTTTAATATTACACATATCTTTTTTAATTTCGTATTTCACCATTTTTGGGTGATCTAACAGTCATTCATCATCACCATCACCCAAAAAAAATTGTGTTAAATTTCACACTAGAATGAATATAAGTGTTAAATTTCACACTCATATTCGAGTTATTCAACAAAAGGAACACTGTCTTATCACAAATTCATTTGCACATTCATTTTTACACTGACTACAATATTTCATTGACATCACATTTTTTATTCACATAGTATACAATTTCGCAGCATAACATGTGAAACCAAGAACATGAGTGTTAAATTTTACACTACAACCTTTTGGACGACAACCTTTAAACCACAACATAATATACAATCGGGTTCCATTGTATAGCTTGAGAGAGAGCAGATCCGGTATTGCTATTGTTGTTGAAACCCAGAAAGCTTCAAAGAATCATAAGTCAAAACATCAACCGGGTTCGAAACAATCACCAACATCGAATCGGGCGAGTACTTCGCAAGTTGGGACACAATAATCAAGAACACCCTTGTTCCTCTGTATCAAGTTCAGCCTGGACTTGCCGGGGTTCTGCCTAGCGCCGGCGATGACGATACAGAGAGCGGATCCGACGATGATCTTGGTCCTCGAGTAGTCCAAGTCGGCCATGATCTTGGTCCCCGGGAGGAGCGCGGCGGCGTGTTTGAGACTGAGCATCTCGCCATGGAGTTTATCTGGCTTGCGTCGACTAGCGTGAGGTCGCCGGAGAGGTCCTGTGTGAGGATGATTTGAGCTATGGCCTGAGCTTTCTCTCTCTAAACAGGGAGAGAGAGAGAGAGAGAGAGAGAGAGAGAGAGAGAGAGAGAGAGAGAGAGAGAGAGAGAGAGAGAGATGCATATATAATGTGATTTATTCTCATTTAGGTATTTGGGATTTGAATTTTGAAAACCCCTAAAATAGTTGGGTTTATTAATTGCAGTTTTGAATGAGAAATGGAAAGGGTAGTTTGGTCCAAATATTGTGGTCTGGACTTCAGACGAAATTGTTTCATACGTTGGGCCTATTGCAAGAAACCTAGAGTAAAATGGACATTATACTAATTAACTCTTTAAAAAATTTTCACTAAAAATGCATGAATTTTAAGGTTCACATCTCAATTAATAATAGGGTGTTAGTGCTACAACAATAGGAGAGCAAAGATGAATAATGATAGGGTTTTTAGACAAGTGAGGTACTTAATATAATTGGGATAATTTATGCCAATAAAAAAAAACAAAAAAGGACAACGTTGTCCAATTAAAGATTCATTAAATGGAAAATAAGTTTAAGCTGGAAAAGCACCTCCAACCCAGCTTCAAATAAGTTGGCATTTGGTCCTAAATAAGTTGAAAAAAGCTATGAGGCACGCTAAAAACTTTATTTGTCACGTCTCGGAGTAGCAGAGATTAGAGGGAAATAAAATTTTTCCTTTCCAGATCCGTAAGCCGTGACGAGTTACATTAACTGATCTGTCTTTGCAAGCATTCTAATATGGTTGTAACATAATGGAAGCATAATATATCTACTGGTATTCATGGGGGAACTTAAATATTTTGGGACCTAGCTATTACATATGTTCCAAATGAAAACCACAAAATAAGTTTAGGCGATTGACGCCAGTTTAGAAATTACATGAACAAAAGATACATAAAAAAAATTATGGCAGTCCTAACATATAACTAGACTGGAGTTCATCTTTCAACTGGCATAATCATGCCCTTCATCATGGTACTCTCCCTGGTATCACTCCTCGGGATAACCATCCTGGAAATCATCCTGTTGAGAACATAGATAGACCTCTTGATAGTCACTTTAATACGCTCCTTCTGTATAATCTGGACGTGATATGTCCAGGGCAGTACAGCCAGTAGCTTTTAAAGCTAAGTGAGTGGTCTAACCAATCATTCCTAATAGAAGAAATGGTATACACAACAATAATCTTGAACTAAAGCATTACATGAAATATGTTTTAATAATAGTGATTGTATCTAATGGCATATCATTTATGAGTGCGACAATAAATGATATAATTCATAATCGATATATTCGACTTTACTCGATTAAACTTGCAATTCCATTCCAATACCTGACTCATGGGACTTGTTAAATTACCAGTGTAACACTGTTGGCTTAGAGAGTAATAGTCACTTTCCTATCACCGCCTAACAGGGTCACATTAGCAATCATCGCTAGAATTCATGACCACGTTACCATATATCATCGTGACCTTGCCTTGGGAATAGAACTGTCACTTCGCTATCGTTGCCTGACAGAGCCATAATAGCAATCATCTACTTAGAAGTTGCAACCATTCTATTCATGAATCGATTACGTTAACTTGAATAGATATTTTGCTATCATCGCCTAACGGGGCCACAGTAGCAATCATCGCCAAAGTGTGATGTTCTAAACTATCGACTCATGACTCGACTATACTTCCCGGACCTCTGCGGTCAGCAAAACATGTGCAACGTATGTAACCAGATTGGTCTCCATGTCCAATTATATGCTCTTCAACTTTGACTTCATAACTTGACTCATTCATATGAGTGTCTATGTAAACGTATGACATAAAATTATCAAAGCATAAGTACAGTTATCTTAACATAAGTTTACCATTAAATTATGCACATATAAGATACATATAACATGCATATAATATACCAAGTGAGTTAGGTCTCAGCTTGACAGTTAATAGGTGATGCACTCGTGAAAGTAAACACGGCTTCGGTTTCTATACTTCATATCAATTCACAGAATGACGATTAGTGACAAGCGGGTGTATTTGTAGAATACAACTGCGCTAAAAGAAGAAAATACATTAATTTAGTTCACAATTCTCTCATATATCTGCAGTTTGGATTACAACGCCAGTTCTACACATTATGATTAATCTATGATAAGTTGTGTGGTTTAGCTGTGATTTTTACAGATTACTGTCGCTGTGTGACTAATTGAGGAGCATGATGAAAAGGAAGTGCTTGATTTTAATGAAGACAATTCAAAGTTGAAAACTGAAGCTCGATCGATCGCGGTCCTCTCAAGCGATCGAGGTTTCGATCGATCTAACTTTTCTCAAGCGATCGAATGATCCAGAAGTTCAATCGATCGAGGGTTTTCGATCGATCGAACATGCCTTTTAGCAGAATACGTGCACGCAGCAAAAGACGGGATTTTTAACCCTAGCATTAGGTTTCTACTATATAAACTCATTTTGTAAGCGTCCAGAGGGACGCCCCACTTTGTTTTTTTTTTTCAGTTTTCATAAGAGAGGAGAGATTTTTCTTGTTTTGTAGGTTTTTATTCAAGTTTCTTTTGTTAGCTTGGACGCCCTGTGGTTTAATACGAGTTCTTTGATCCAGGTTATTGAGTTATTGTTTTATTCGCATACCGCACTTAGTTAATGGTAGTTAGTGTTTAATCTTACTGTTTGTTTATGCTAGATACGTTAAAATCTCAATTTTTCATAGTTTTAATGAAAAGCTCACAACCAAACGACACCTTAACGAATCTGTACGTTAAGAACGAATCTGGGACACTCCAGACCATGTCTGAGTAGTCCGAGGTTGGGAAATCGGGATGAAACTGTGATTTCAGGCCTCTGCCATGCACCAGAATAATATCTGTGTTCGATCGATCGGAGGTATTTCGATCGATCGAGATAGAAACATAGTCGATCGTTCTAAGACATTTCGAGCGATCGAGAGAATATGATTGTCGATCGATCGAAAGCGTGTCGATCGATCGAACTCTCAGATTTTTGAATACATCCAATACATTATTCCAAGACTTTCTGTTTTAAGGATTTGTTATCAAACTGTCCCCAAATGCTCAGTTTGTCAAAACAGTCTTTGAACTTAAGGCCTTAAGGCATTTTCTTTCAATATATTTTGCAAACCACCCTCAATGCTAACACCATTGTAGGTGTGAGTCTTAACTATTGAATTAAACCACTTTATTGTATTTCAAACTTAATTGAGATGATATAGCTCCGGTCATGAAAGGCTATTGATTCTAGATCCTTAGAGAAGTACGGGAATATTGTAGAAGATGTACTCCATTGAGCTTAAATTGCAATTGCATGGTAGACGGCCAGGTCACGGTGGATTCGCGTGATCCCAACACTTCCTTTTATTAAGTAAAACCGTTTTTAAAATTTCGGTTTAGTTAAATAGTTATCGTTAGTTAATTTAACTTAGTTGGTTTTAATTTTAATAGTTGTTAATTGTAGAACTTTGTGTTCTACACTTTTTCCAAAATATTGAATTTTCTTTTCTGTTTGAGTCTAATCTAGGTTAGTTAATTCTCATCCTTCCCTGTGGAATCGACCTGGACTTATCCAGTACTACTTGCACGATCACCTACACTTGGGTGTTGCACAAGAGCGCACAAAAAAATATTCGTGTCAAGTTTTTGGCACCGTTGCCGGGGAAGGCAACGAGTTAATACTTAGGTTACCTCAATCTCTCTTCATCTCTTTCTGTTTTTCTTTTCTTTTCTTTTCAGTTCTTTTGGTAAACACTCACCTTAGGAACTCTGCTAGTTCATGTCCAACACTTCCATTGAAGGAGTTTTTGGAAATCCTTTCTACCATTCTGACTCTGATAGTTCCATTAATCCTGTAGCCACTCCAACTGAATCAATGGATGATAATCAGAGTGAACATGGCGACAATGTGGTGGTACCAATTGATGAGGCGTTACGTCCTCTGTGTGATCTCATGCAACCAAAACACGCACCTACGCCCTCTTGCATTCGAATTCCACCACATACTGGCGAATTTCAATTTCGCAACGGGATGATCCAACTACTTCCCACCTTCCATGGGATGGAAAGTGAGAAGGCATACTTACATGTCACTGATTTCGAGGATGTTTGTAAAACATTCTCGCAAAGTTGTCCTAGGGAGGTGACGCATCTAATGTTATTCCCCTTCACCTTGAAGGATAAAGCAAAGGCGTGGCTCCACTTCCTCAAACCTAATTCAATCTTCACCTGGCATGCGATGAGCACCGCATTTCTAAAGAAATTCTATCCAACTCGCATGACCACAGACCTTCAACGTCAAATTATTTCCTATAAATAAAAGAGCAATGAAACCTTCACTCAAACATGGGAGCGTTTCAAAGATTTGCTTCTCTCGTGCCCACACCATGGGTTTGAGAAATGGCAAACTATCAGCTTCTTTTATCAAGGATTGAATGGTGAAACGAAGAAGTTGGTAGAAACTATGAGTTCAATACCATTTCTCCGTAAAAACACCGAAGAGGCTGAAGCTCACTTCGAATGGTTGGCCGAATACGCTCATGAATGGTCAAATTCTGACAGCATCTCGCGTTCACAGATATCCTGTGTAGAGGAGAAAAGCCTATACCAACTAAACAGTGAAGATCACCTCATGACTAAATATGAAGAACTAACAAAGAAAGTAGAAGAGTTAGGCATGAGAGGAGGTAGTTCGAGGCAGCATTTGCCTGAAGAACCATGCGGTATATGTAATATGTTGGGATATACCACTCAATATTGTCCTACTGTGCCGTATTTTCAAGAACAACCCCCCATGGAAATGAATGCCATGCAAGGGTATAGGGGGGCAGGGAATTCCTATAACAACAATAATTCGCAAAATAATAACAACCGTTGGAATCACCCTGGTTTTGACTGGAAAAATGATGCTGGGACCCAAAATCAACATCAACAACAACATCCCTATAACAATAACCAATATCAAGGGCAACACAATAGGCAGTCCCAGCCATACAATCAAAATAGATTTAATAATTACAACCAAGTGCAACCCTCCAATAATCAACATTCTAATGTGTACGTGCCACCGCACAAAAAGGTGCAAGAGGAAGATCCTCTCTCTAATGTCAACCTAACTCAACAATTAATTCAAATGATGAGTAAAATGTCTGCGACGTTAGATAGAATGGATGCACGTCAAGAGGGATCGGGTGGAACATTTCCTGCCCAACCACTTCAAAACCCTAAGGGATACAATAACGGTCCCCCGAATCACGAACAAGCAAAAGTCGTGACGACTCTGAGAAGCGGCAAGATTATAGGGAAAAATATGCCTACATCTACCCCCGAAGAGTATGAGGAGGACGAAGTGGTCAATACAAATAAACCTTCTACTCAAGAAGAGGAGCTCACTACTAGTAAAGAACCAGTAGAAATGAATACTGAAGCTCCTAAAGAAGTGGAAGAAGTTGAGAGAAGGCCCGGAAAGGAACCCATTAATAATGAAGTACCAAAATGCCCTTTCCCCGCGCCTTATCCTCAAAGGTTAAAGAAACCCAAAAATGAGGCAAAGAATCAAGAGTTCTTGGAATTATTCAAACAAGTTAAAATCAATCTCCCACTCCTTGATGCTATAAAACAAGTGCCGGCCTACGCTAAGTATCTCAAAGACTTATGTACGGTCAAAAGGAGGCAAAGTGTGAGGAAACACGCTTACGTCGCTTGCCAAGCAAGTGCAATTATCCAAAATGAATTGCCTCCTAAACTCAAAGACCCCGGCACCCCCCACTGTCTCATGTCAAATTGGGAATCAAAAGATAGACAACGCACTCCTCGACCTAGGAGCTAGCGTAAACCTTCTGCCATACTCGGTTTATAAGCAACTAGGGTTAGGTGAATACAAACCCACCCGAGTTGCATTACAATTGGCAGATAGGTCTATTAAATACCCAAGAGGAGTTCTGGAAGACGTCCTTGTTCAAATAGACTCATTTGTCTTCCCGGTCGACTTTGTCATCTTAGACACCGAACTTGTGTCCAACCCAGGCTCACAAATCCCAGTTATTTTTGGACGTCCGTTCCTAAACACAATAGATGCCACAATAAAAGTGAGAAGTGGTATAATGACCATCATATTCGGGAATATGACGTTAAATGTCAAAATTTTCTCAAATCCCCGACCTGAAGAATACGATGATGAGGAGGAAGTGAATTACATCAACACGGTCATAGAAGATGAGGCCGATTTCGTTGATTACAAAGATCCTATGGAGGTAGTGGTGTCACAATTTGATGCTATCTATCAACCTAAAGAGTCTACTCCATTGGATGCTGCTTTAAACCACACTTGCCTCATGTTGGATACACTAGAGGAGGATAGAGCTGAATGCATGTGGGTAACACCATATGAACCACTGCCTCCTAAAACAAAGCTAATCATGCCCTCGAACATGCAGTTTCCCGAATTGGAATTAAAGGAGCTTCCAAAAGAGCTCAAATACACTTTCCTAGGGACTGAGAAAACTTATCCTGTCATAATCTCATCTACTTTAAACTCTGAACAAGAGGATAGGTTAATCGAGGTGTTAAAACAACATAGGGGAGCATTAGGATGGACTATTGCCGACCTCAAAGGCATAAGCCCATCTGTGTGCACCCATAAGATATATTTTGAGGAAGACGTTAAACCTTCGCGACAAATGCAAAGGCGTCTGAATCCCAACATGCAAGAAGTAGTCAAAAAGGAAGTGCTAAAACTACTTGATGTTGGGATCATATATCCAATATCTGACAGTCCTTGGGTTAGTCCAACCCAAGTAGTGCCAAAGAAGGCAAGCATAACGGTCATACCGAATAAAGATGGTGAATTAGTATCAACTCGCATTCCCACTGGATGGAGGATGTATATTGATTACCGAAAACTGAATACCGTGACCCGAAAAGACCATTTTCCCTTACCTTTCATGGATCAAATGCTAGAACGAGTAGCGGGTCATAAGTACTACTGCTTCTTGGATGGGTACAGTGGGTATAACCAAATTGAAATCGCTCCTGAAGATCAAGAGAAGACTACATTCATGTGTCCATTCGGTACTTTCGCTTACCGACGTATGCCATTTGGCTTATGTAATGTACCTGCTACCTTTCAGCGGTGCATGCTAAACATATTCAGCGACATGGTCGAACAAATACTCGAAGTCTTTATGGACGACTTTTCTGTGTTTGGCCATAGTTTCAAAAATTGCTTAAACAATCTCGAACGTGTGCTAGCAAGATGCGAGGACAAACACCTAGTACTAAATTGGGAAAAGTGTCACTTCATGGTGACTAAGGGAATTGTCCTCGGCCACATCGTTTCTGATAAAAGTATCCAGGTTGATAAAGCTAAAATCGATATAATCTCAAATTTACTTGTCCCTCGTACAGTAAAAGACATTCGATCTTTTCTGGGGCATGCAGGATTTTATCGTCGCTTTATCCAAAACTTTAGTGCAATTTCCCGACCACTGTGCCAACTTTTAGTCAAAGACGCACCTTTCGAGTGGTCAGATAACTGTCAAACATCTTTTGACGCACTAAAGGAACACCTTACCTCCGCACCGATAATACAGACACCCGACTGGGGTTTGCCATTTGAGTTAATGTGCGATGCTAGTGACTACGCCATAGGCGCAGTGCTAGGGCAGAGGAAGGATAATAAGCCTCATGTGATATACTATGCCAGCCGGACATTAAACGAAGCTCAAATGAACTATACAACTACTGAAAAAGAGCTCCTGGCAATAGTCTTCGTGTTGGACAAATTCAGGTCATATCTGATAGGGTCTCCAATCGTCTATTTTACGGACCATTCGGCCCTCAAGTACCTGCTATCTAAAAAAGATGCGAAACAAAGGCTTATCCGTTGGATACTCCTACTCCAAGAATTCGATATAACGATCAAAGATAAAAAGGGAGTAGAGAATGTGGTCGCCGACCATTTATCTTGGTTAACTTTTGTTGACAACACTGAACCCACACCGATAAAAGATGAATTCCCAGATGAGCAGCTGATGACTGTTTCGGGTTTGCCCTGGTATGCTGATATAGTAAATTATCTTGCCACGGGAGAAACCCCAAGTCATTGGTCCAAACCAGATAGGAAGCGGTTCCTCTCTTTCGCACGTCATTTCTTCTTCGATGACCCGTACTTATTCAAGTATTGTGCTGATCAGGTCATCAGACGTTGTGTCCCTAATGAGGATATAACCGTAATTTTAGCCTCCTGCCACTCTGAAGCGTGTGGTGGCCATTTTTGTTCTCAAAAGACCGCACAAAAAGTCTTATATAGCGGATTTTATTGGCCCACCACATTCAAGGACGCTTATGCTTCTGCAAAACGTGCCAACGCTATCAACAGCTTGGTACAATTTCAAAAAGGAACTCCATGCCCTTAACCCCCATTATCATAATTGAAATATTCGATTGTTGGGGCATAGACTTCATGGGCCTGTTCCCTAAATCAAATAATTGTGAATACATACTCCTAGTTGTGGAGTATGTGTCAAAAAGGGTGGAAGCAATACCAACAAGACGCAATGACCACAAAACAGTGATGTCCTTTCTTAAGGAACACATTCTATCGCGTTTTGGAACCCCAAAAGTCCTAATAAGTGACCAAGGCAAGCATTTCTGCAATAGGCCTTTAGAGTCACTACTTAAGAAATATGGGGTCAGCCACAAAATTGCTCTTGCCTACCATCCACAAACAAACGGGCAAGCAGAGTTAGCTAACCGAGAAATTAAGCATATTCTCGAAAAGACGGTTAGTTTCAACAGAAGGGATTGGGCATGTAAACTGACTGATGCATTATGGGCTTACCGCACGGCTTTCAAAACGAATCTGGGAATGTCTCCGTATAGGCTAGTTTACGGAAAAGCATGTCACCTCCCTGTCGAAATCGAACACAAAGCTTATTGGGCGACACACTCATTGAACTTTGATATTAAAGAGGGAGGGCATCTTCGAAAACTCCAATTGGCTGAATTGGAAGAAATACGTCGAGATGCATACAACAATGCTCAATTACATAAAGAAAGGTTGAAGGCTCGCCACGATAGAACAATTTGTCGTAAATCATTCGAGCCGGGGCAGAAAGTCCTGCTGTACGACTCTCGCCTCCACCTCTTCCCAGGAAAACTTCGATCTCGGTGGACAGGACCATTTATAGTCAAATCTGTCTTTCCACATGGGGCAGTTGAGCTGATAAACCCCAAGAACGATGCAGTTTTCAAGGTCAATGGCCAAAGGCTAAAACCGTTCTTGGAGAATTTCCAAACAGAGGCTGAGTTCATCCAACTGGATGAACCCAACTACTCTTGATCTCAAACGTTAAGCGTTTCTTCACGTTGTTGTTGTATATCTTTACTTTTGATGTTTTTCAAATTTTTAATTCTTTCTATCTTTCTCTACAAGTGATTTCGATTCTAATCTGCTGGTTCATATTATCTCTCCTTTGCAGGTTTTTCAATATGAGAGATGATGACGTTCATTCTATAATGATTCCGAATACCAGAACCCACCTTGGACTGCTGATGAGATAGCATTCTGCTTATCTCCTTACCAAGGACCAGGGGTAGATGATGTGGTGGACCTGACCTATGGATACATCCCTTATGATCCAGCTCTCCTCCAAATTAACCCCTTCGAGCACATGGACCTCTCTGGAGAGGAAGGAGAGCCTGAAGGGTATGCTGTTGGAGAAGTGGATGACGCACTATTGGAGCAATGGAAAAATGACTCCATCTGGGAACCATGGGACGAAGAGGACCTACAAGATGTGGTGCCCGAACGCCACAATGCGGTATTCACTTTTGTCGATGACTTCCTTGTCATCGCAGTGGTTCCTTACATTTATGTGCACCTGAGTTATTTGCTGTTCCGGCTCCAGTGCCCGTTACCTGCTAGTGCACATGGGTGTCTCATGCCAATAGTGAGGTTAATTCGTTGTCACTTATCTTTCTCTTGTTTTCTTTATTTTGTTATTTCTTTCTGTTGTCGTTTCCTTTAGTATTATTTAACTCTTTTTTCTTTTTCTTGTTTTCATTTGGTTTTTTCTTTGTCAGGATTGTCACTATGCATCCACCGGGACCACCGTTCTTCCTGCCACATCAACTTTTTCATGGCTTTGGACCATACATAAGGTCCCCAGACACTCCACCGCAAGAGGAAAGTTCGTTGCACAATTTCACTCCATTATCCTTGTCTCCAACGGGATCACCTTTTGCATGGGCTTTCAATTCCTTAGAGAGTTTAGACTTGCTCGATGATGTCTTGGCTGCTTTCCGACTGTTCTGGGAAAGGGAATCATCCTGTTTGGACTCCACATGCGAAGATTTAGCGGGGAATGAAGCAATGGTGGAAGAAGGAATCTTCTTGCTAGATGATTAGTGTTCACTTCAATTGTATTTCGTCATTGGTCTTTCTGTTATCAATTGAAGTGTAATCCAAGACAAACAATATTATTAGTTCTAGTTGTATTTTTAGTTTTCTTTAGTTAAATAAGGTCTTAAATACCAGTTGGGGGCAATAATGTTGCAATATGGATGCTATTATAAAGTTTTATTTAAATAAAAACTGCAATTTCCTATTATGAGGATGAGTTTTTGGCTTACATGTCCTGTCAATGCATTGTTTTTATTATTTCCTGTATGTCCAAAATAACTTGGATTAGTTGGGGGTACGTTGTGTCTAAATTCTGTGAAGTTTTGGAAGGTCTAGGTTCGATCGATCGATACATTCTCGATCGATCGACAGTATCACTTCTCAAGCGCTTGAAATTTTCTCAAGCGATCGACTGTTTGATCGCTCGAAATGGCCTCGATCGATCAAGACTTGTATTTAAATGAGGCGTCCAGCGTACACTTCATCAGTTCTCTTCATCTCCCTCACTTTCGAGCGCTCAAGAACAGAGGCGACGGGGGCGATTTTTCTTCCTCTTACCACACACGCGGAGTCGAGGAGCCCCTCATCCCCAAATCATCATCTTCATCACCCTCATTCTCCCCCTCTGCACATATCCCGAGGTAAGGCCCGGGCCACTTTCTCTTTCTTGTTGTTCGAATCTTAATGGGGGGTGCCCCCCATTGGTCATACTACCGGTTTTATTTAGTTTATAGTCCCCTTACCTTGTTTCTTTGTTTTCCGTTCTTTTGCGTTCGTGTTCTCGTTGCTGCCGCATCTCTGTGCTCGATCGATCGAGCAGATTCGAGCGATCAACAATTCGCGTTGTTCGATCGATCGAGAAGGTTCGAGCGATCGACGATTTGCGTTGTTCGATCGATCGATAAAAGTTCGATCGCTCGAACTCTGGTAGTTTCTTTGTTTTCTTTTCAATTCCTGTTTTTAATTGTCGTTTTCTTTTCTTTTCCATTTCAGGATCTTCACAATGAACCCTGTTACAGGGTATCACAGGGAGAAGCCCTTTGACCTCGCCATTCCTGACCCGGTCCCGCACCACGGCTTCCGGAACACCCCCGACCGCCAGTGGTTCACGCGCTATTTTTAGTCCCGGAAGTTGATGATTGAGCGACCACTCGAGACGGCATGGCTCACTACTCCCTGGTATCTCGCCCGCCTCCGAGCCATGCCACACTGGTACGATTTGCTCTCTCAGGCGAAGAGAGTGAATCTGTCGTGGATCCGCGCGGCTTGTGAGACGATGATTAGAGATCCCGATGCCGCATTCACTTTATTTGTCAGGCCTTGTACAACTCATTAAGTACATCAAACTTCCTATCACTTGAGAATATTCTAGTTGAGAAACACACTCACCAGTATTCTTAGATAGGTGTAGACTTAAGTCCGCAGGCGTTCTGGCTATACTAGTATCAAACTTGTTGAACTTCCCTAGAATCTTGTCTACATAATGTGACTGTGACAGAGCAAGTCCATTAGTATTTCTAGAGATCTTGATGCCCAATATAACATCAGCAAGTCCCATATCTTTCATGTCAAATTTAGAATTCAACATTTTCTTAGTGGATTTAATGATCTTATCATTACTACCCACTATGAGCATGTCATCCACATAAAGACATAAGATGACATAGCCTTCAATTGTGTTTTTGACATAAACACATTTATCACACTCATTGATTTTAAATCCACTAGAGAGTATAGCTTGGTCAAATTTTTCATGCCATTGTTTTGGAGCTTGCTTTAAGCCATACAATGATTTTACAAGCTTACACACTTTATTTTCTTGCCCTGGAGCAGAAAATCCTTCAGGTTGTTCCATGTAGATTTCTTCATTCAAATCTCCATTAAGGAAGGCAGTCTTAACATCCATTTGATGTATTTCAAGACCTCGCAACGCTGCGATTGCAATAATCATACGAATGGATGTTATTCTCGTAACAGGAGAATACGTATCAAAGTAGTCTAGACCCTCCTTTTGTCTATACCCTTTGATGACAAGCCTTGCTTTATACTTATCAATAGTACCATCCATCTTCATTTTCTTTTTAAAAATCCATTTGTAGCCTAATGGCTTACAACCAGGAGGAAGATCTACCAGCTCCCAAGTATGGTTTTGTAGGATAGAGTCAATTTCACTCTTGATTGCTTGTTTCCACAATGGGCCATCTGGTGATCTAATAGCTTCATTATAGCTTTGGGGCTCACTTTCTATAACATAAGTTAGAAAGTCTGGACCAAAATATTTTGAGGTTCTAGCTCGTTTCCCACGTCTAGGCTCAATATCAGCATTTTCTTCTTGGGTTTTACTAGTTTCCCCAACAGTCTCAAATGTGCATTTTTTAGAACTATATTCCTCTCTACAAGGAAATATATTCTCAAAGAAAGACGCATTTCTAGACTCCATGATCGTGTTCTTGTGTATATCTGGGTTTTCAGATTTATGTACAAGAAACCGATACGCACTACTATTATGTGCATAGCTAATAAATAAACAATCAACAGTTTTTGGACCTATCCTTTCTTTCTTAGAAGTAGGTACAAGAACTTTTGCAAGACACCCCCACATTCGTAAGAACTTGTAGGAAGGTTTTCGACCATTCCATTGTTCATACGGGGTTTGATCAACTTTCTTTCGAGGTACCTTATTTAAAATATAATTTGCGGAGAGAATTTCCTCCCCCCACAAGTTCTGTGGCAATCCAGAACTTATTAACATAGCATTCATCATTTCTTTTAAGGTACGATTTTTCCTTTCAGCAACTCCATTTGATGGAGGTGAATAAGGTGCGGTGGTTTGGTGAATAATTCCATTTTGTGCACAAAACTCACCATATGGTGCTACATACTCACCACCCCTATCACTTCTCAACACCTTAATCTTTTTACTTAGTTGATTCTCAACCTCTGTCGTGTATAGAATGAACTTATTCAAAGCTTCATCCTTACTTTTTAGCAAATACACATAACAGTATTTAGTGCAATCATCAACAAAAGTAATAAAATACTTATTGCCACCTCTAGATTGAACCATTTTTAAATCACATACATCAGTGTGGATTAATTCCAGAGGTTCAGTGCTTCTTCCAATTGATTGAAATGAAGTCTTTGTTAACTTTGCTTCAACACAAGTTTCACATTTATAACTTACATCAATATGAAAGTTTGGTATGTGGTCTAATTTAATTAATCTTCGCAAAGAATTAAAATTAACATGTCCAAGTCTACCATGCCACAAATTGGAAGACTCAAGCAAGTAAACAGAAGAGGTACTCATTTTATTAACTTTTGGGAATACAGTAGCTACATTAAGTTTGAACATCCCATTACACATATACCCCTTCCCCACATACATTCCCGCTTTGGTCAACACCACCTTGTCTGACTCAAAGACCATTCGGAAGCTATGCTTGCTTAGGAGAGATCCGGATACCAAATTCTTGCGAATTTTCGGTACATAAAGGACATTGTTGAGAGTTAGCTCCTTTCCTGAAGTCATTTTCAGAATAATTTTCCCTTGGCCTTCAACATCCGAGGTAGCAGAATTTCCCATATACAACTTCTCACCACTTGTAATTGGTTCGAAGGAAGTGAACATAGCTTTGTCGGAGCATATGTGGCGAGTAGCACCAGTGTCTATCCACCACTCCCTTGGTTTTAATCCACCAAGTTCACTTCAGAGACCACAACAGACAGATTAATGTCAGATACATCCCTTGAGATATAATCTAACTCCGTCACATTTGCCTCTTGGACTTGACTGATCACAGTCTTTGAGTCCACCACTTCTAAGGACTCCCACAGTTCCTTAGCAGTGGTCTTGACCCTATACACCTTATAGAGTGTATTGTCTAAGTCATTCAAGACATAGTTTCGGCACAAAAAGTCCGAGTGCTTCAAAGCATCAAGAGCTAGCACAACCTCTTGATCTTGTTCATTTTCATTAAATTTGTCCTCTTGATCTTGTTCATTTTCATTAAATTTGTCCTCTTGATCTTGTTCATTTTCATTAAATTTGTCGGGTTTCTCCCCGTGGTTCACAGGAACCATTTGGATTGAGGGAACCTTAACAATCATCGAACCAATCACCACGGTGTAGGTAGCACCATCGGTTGCAACAGAGTTCATGGTCTCATTTTCCATTTCTGAAATTATCACAGGAGAAAAGAAATTAAATCTAATATTTTCTTTTTAATTTTAACAGCAGCAAAATTTCTTTTCCCAAATAATTGTTAGAAAACGAATGAATTTTAAGATTCTGCTCACCTAGTCACAAGCAAAACGCGATTCTGCACACTTTTCGTCTAATACAATTTTCCCAGATTTTGCACCGTTTGGCCAGAAAACGAGGATTACAGTAGCAGTTTTTGTAAAACTGTTTTTCAAACTAGTTTCTGTTTTCCCAAAACCAAATCTGTTTTTGTTTTGTAAAATATATATAATCTGTTTTAAGATTGTTGGAAATATTTCATCTTAAAAACTGTTGGAAATATTTCATTGATATAACCGGAAACAGAAACAGATTTTGATTATAACTAATGAAAACAGGAAAATTACACTTGGACAGAAACAGAAAAATAAACAGGAGAATTATCAAACCGAGGCCTGTGATCTATTCACAGTTTCCTTAAAACAGATTCGTCGCCTCACCGGATGTGCTTGAGGAAATTGTCGGCGTCTGTCTCCCAGGATACAGCGGCTTCTAGCAGTAGTACTTGCACAGTGTACAACTGCTCCGGCGAACCAACTATATTCTGTGACTCTCTCTCTATGAAATAGGGACTGGAAGGAAGAACACTTTGAAGAACAGTATGTATCTCAACTATGTTGGATGTTGAAGGTGTGTATAGACTGAAGGAGAGTTGGAATATATTTGTGTATTCATCATTTCAGAAATTCCAAAGGTTGTAACTACAACCTTTTGGAGTTCTGTAACTCTTCCAGAAATCCTAAAGGTTTCTGCAATGTTAAACATGTGCAGAAATTCCAAGGGTCTCTTCATTACAAAATTGTAATACCAAAACCTTGAGGGGTCTAAAAAGAAATATTTTGTGCGGGCCGCACCCACGACCCGACTCGGCACGGCCGGTCGGACGGCGGCGGCGGCGGCGCGCGCGCGTGTGGAGTAAACCCAAAGGGCCTTAGGTCCTCCCCCTTCCACAAAACTGGGTACCCCTTGGGGCCCAAACCCAAAACATGAAGTAGCCTTATAAATACACTAAAGGCTACTTCTAGTTTTCCTATGTGGGACAAGGCAAGTTGTGAACCTCTTTCATTTCAATAACTCCTTGTATGGGGCAACCTTTAACCATTAATTTCTCATTCACCCATCAATAGTTTTGGACATGTGAATATCCAAACTTCATCTCCTCATGGAGGAGAACACAAATCCATAAGGACCCCACTTAAACTCTAAGTGGGTCCCACTTTTATTAGCCCTTAAACATGGCCAAAACACATATTTATCCAACAAATAATGCATTTCAGCCTGGAAAATCCATTTAGCAGGGTCATACAAGATTAAATATAATTTTTTTGTCTGTAATTAGTTCCCATTTTTTTTTTTGGTAAAAAGAAAGTATATTAAAACATAAAGAAACAGAACATGGAAACCAAGACAAAAACTGGGAAGGGAATCATTCTAATTTTTAAGCAACAGCCAGATTGAAACCTGTTTGGTTGGAAAATTGTATATGTATGCGAGCGTGCCAGGCAAGCAAATTGTCAATGTGTGTGATTTGATATCCAAACTGCGCCTCACCAGACAGATTGTGGTGACGTTCGATGCCTTATCAAGGACTTCAAACGTGTAAAGATATGACTAGAAAAACACTTCGAACTAATTAAAGTATAACTACTCCTATGAAAGAACAGTAAAGTAAAAGAAAATTGTAAAGTAACAGACTATTTTATTAAGTAAAATAGACTACAATCTAACCTTGAAGATAACTTCGAAGGTGTCCTAATTCGAACTAAAAAGGTACAATATTTGTAAAAGACAAAGGTATATCGGTTGATGTTGATCGAGAGATTGATCCCTTGATTGATCACAGACTCCCTCTATTTATAATCTTCGAGGCTTCATAGTAGTCTCTGTTTGAATGTTCCCTCCTCTTTTCAAATTGAAAACTGCTTCTCCACGTGATATTGCCTTGAATTGACACCTGTTCTTTCAGTTACTCTTCTATGATCAACACGTGCCCCCTGGCAGTTTACATCTTAAACGGAAGTAACAGCAAAACTGGCGCAACTGCTTCTTCGCCGAATCAACTTTAGTTAACTATCTTGCCACGTCGAATTCTATGCGGCACCTTCTCATTGGCTGAACAAATTCGTCACAAACATTACCCCCCGCGCCAATTTCCTTTTGTTTTCAAAAAAGATAATGGCGATCGTGTCAAAGATCATGCTGGGCAGTTTGAGATTTTCATGTAACCTTCTAAACATGGTTAAATTGAAGATCCCCATCTGCATTTTCCTCTACATTAGCTGCTTTTTGCTGAGTCTTTATATTTCCAATTTTGCTTGTCACTTCGATTATATTATGTTAACCATGTCTTCTTCTCAATCTTCATTCGATACGGGTGATCACTTCCCTTTAGATCTTCCCGAAGAAGTGATGTTGTCGACTAAACGTCCTGAAATTCCTCATCGAACCCATTGGGATCCTCCTAAGGTTCCTCCTGATCCATTCACATATTCTAAGTAGGGGAAATGGCATAACATGTTAAACCGACCAAGTGAATCTTCATCAGGGCCAAATTCACCTTCGAATCCTTTGAGATCAATCTACAACACTCAAACCTTCCCTCCTGATTGGGAACAACCCATTTCCTATGGTGAAGGTGTAGGATATTACAAAGGTATGAATCTTGAAACACCTACTTTAGTACTTTCAGTCATTCATCCAGACTTCGATTGTCCTGACACTAAAGGAATCATTCAAAGTAGAACAATAAAACCATATTATCCCTTCTCGAATCGTCTTTCTCGAGAGCAAAACTTGTTGAATGCTTGGTTTAATGAAAGGTTCCAAAGAGGTAATGTCTTCACTCCCCAAGGCAGGCCTCCTATTCACACATATGTGAGGGCTACTGATGAAAAAATTTCCAATGAACACTATTCTTCAACATTCTTTTCCAAATGTAAACTTTTCGAAAAAGATTACAAGGAAAGAGTGCTTATCCTTGATTACTCAGTATTGGGCTTTCCTGACACAAAAGTGCAAGTGATTGATCCACTCGAAGATATGAGCGATCCTTTCTTAAAATTGGACCAATTGTGCAGGAATGGTCCCATATTCGAACATATCCCCCCTGTTTTTTCACCTTCTTCGTGCTTAATTATTCAAGCAAAAAGGCTTTTAGTAGCTTTTTCACATCTCCCATTCTCCATTTTACAAGAATCAAAAGCTCGAATCAATTTTGAGTGGAGTTGTCACATCTTATGCCGTGAATGGGATATTTCAACACTTGTTCGAACCCAACTCGATTTCACCCTTCGAACCTTACCTACTCTTGTAAGGTGGTATTCTTTTCATTAAGAAAGTGTTAATCACTTGAGTCACCTAATGGACCAATATGACAGTTTTAAAAAGGGTCCAATTGCACTTCTTGATGAAGTATTAGAATTTAAAGACAAATATATCTATGGATGTGGAAGTTCTGATGAAGAAAGCAGTATTTCTTATTATTCGAAGCCTGACCGTGAAGGTCAAATTGCACATCTCAAAGATGAAGCCACAACTGTTGGCAAATCTCTTCGAGGAAAAACTCCATTAGCTAAAGAGCTTAGAGGTCTATGCAAAGCTTTGGCCAAGATCAACTCTTGGCTAAAGCAGTATGAAGAACAACTCAAGGATGCTTATTTCTCTCTTCGAAGCGAAGATAGATTGGCATTGCAAGCTAGAAACCTTAGTTTCGAGATAGAAATAGAAGCAGAGTATTTTACTTACTATTGGAATACGTTCCATAATCTCTTAACTTATGGGTTTCCACATTATTATAAATTATGTCTGTAATTTGTATTTATAATGTCATTTTATTTAATGAATTATAAAAATTCATGTATGTTTCAATCAAACTGAAATGGTTCATTTTAAACCAGAGTGTATTGTTATTTTGGAATAACGGCTCTTTAAGTAACCAACTCTAACAGCTACTTTCGAATAAATGCGTTTATTCTAAATGACACCAAAGGCTATAAATAGGTAGGAGATAAAGAGGTAAAACCCTTCTACCTTCTGCAATCTCTTCTTCTCCCATCTATCTCTCCTGTATCCTATCTTTGTTGCAACCGCTCTTATCCTTTTCCTCAAGAATGACCACATCAACAGATAACACCCAACTTCAGAAAGTCTGCGATGACTTCAAGAAGATCATTCACAACGAACAAGCTAACTATTCGAATGGGAAGGAGACCTCGTTGATTAATGAGATTCTAGTCCCTGTAACCTTCCCAAATTAGGAGTCTTCAATAGCTGTAGGTTCTTGTCAAGTACCCCCAACCTGAAACTTCACATATATTACCCTAGATTAGGGTAACAACACTTGGCCTACCAACAAGAAATTCCTCTTCCTAGGAATGAATTGAAGTTTAGACATTGGCCCAAACCTGGGAAGGAGTGGCTAGAATGGGTAGACATAATTTTAAACAAAAAGAGAGAAACCCTGATCACCACTGGGATTTACCATGCTATCGAGCTTTCAAAATACCCCCATCGAAGCCAGTTCCAACCTGCTCGCTGGTGCTCTATGTTTTTGGAATCCCATCTTCAACGATTTCCAACTTCGATTTGGTCCAATAGGTCCAACCGTCTTAGATATTTGTCATCTACTTGGATTTTTGTCTCACGGGGAAGATGCCCACCCATACATGGTGGAATCTAATAGTCCCCCAATTCGAGCTGATCCTAAGTCTCTAGGATATACTAATTTTGTGACTTCTCATAAAAAGTTATCAGGAGAGGTATCAAATACAGAGTATTACTGTTTTCTTCTGTACTGGCTTTCGAAACACCTATTCTGTACCTCCTCCCAAAGAATCGTTCTCGAATTCTCTAACATTGCCAAGGCTCTGGCTGCTGGTCGAAGATTGGCATTGGCCCCTTTTTGTTTTAGGATCTCTGTATAGATCTTTCTCTAACCTGTGTTATGACCCCTTTCTTCCAAATCAAGGTGGTCCTTTCTGGATTTTGCAGCTATGGCTTTATGCCTACTTTCCAGAAATTCACAATTTAGGTCCTAGAGACAATTTTGTCTCTCATGGACTTTTCTTTGCTTTGTTACCAGATCCTGAACTATCCTTCAGAAACTCACTCTCTTTCTTCTTCGACCTTTCTTCAATAAGGTAGAATGATTTATTTTAACCCTTCTCTATCCTTTATAATCCTGTAGACAAAACTTCTCTTTCTCCTCTTAGGCTGTGTCATATTCTGGACAGAACAGTAAGTGGATTTGAATTGAAAGCTGCACGGGGAAGCTTTCTAATAAGCAGAGACTTATCCTTTGGGAACATTCTAAGCTCTAAATCTCATGGTGAGCTTTACCTCACAAACCACATTTTGAGATAATTTGGTCTCACTCAGTCAATTCCATTCCCAATAGGAAGTCAAGCCAATATATTCATGGCTCATAAAACCACTTCTAGAATACCAGAATCAATGGTAACTACTGCTTTAGTAGTTTACCAGAACAAGGTCAGCAACTTGGAGTTCACTTCCTTACCAGTATGCACAACCTGCACTCCTGCCTTCTCAAGCTGGTGGGAAAACTTGATGTCAGTACAAATGGACAAATGCCAACTCTTAAGGCATCTTGACTCGAAGACAAAAGGTAAATAGTTTACCAAATCAATCACCTTTCTTTTAAATAATGGAACATGTTTTCTAATTAATGTTGTCTAAATTCTTCAACACAGGGAAAATAATTGGTGAAGGTTCTTCGATCAACCAAAGCCTAAGTCTTCGAAGGTTGCACCTCCTCTTCTGGCTTCTTCAAAGGTTTTAGCCCCTGCTTCTCCAATTTCCAGACCTAAGAGAAGATTAATACTTCCATCAGAGAGTCCTCCTCAAGCAGTTGGAAGCAAAGAAGAAGAAGAAGGAGAAGACTCGAGCCCTACCGTACATCTTGTTCGAAAGAAGAAAGCTAAGACAACCATTAGAACAACTGCTAGTTCGAAGGTCATTGGGGAAACTCCCATACCAGTAGTTCCCATTTCAAAACTGGAACCTGAATCTGAGCCTGCTCCAACAGTTCCACAAATAGAATCTCACAGTCCTATGATTTCAGAGACTCAAGAATCTCCTTCTCAGGACATTCAACCTTTACAGCTTGAATATCAACCAAAGGTAAGTTATTAAAAATTTCTTCATATCCTTCAATTTTCCCTCTTTACTCATAAACAGATTATAAGTAACTGTTTATTTCTTTGTTTGATCAGACTAAACCTGTTGCTGAGGCTGAAGCTATTCCTTCGAAGGTCAGTACAAGTTCTGATCCGGGAGCTGCCATGGAACAAAATCCATTTGGACCTCAAGCTTGAATTGCCTCAAACTCTAGGGAATTCCAAATATCTCTCCCTCAAAATCTCACTCCCGAGGAGGTACAGGAATTCAAGGACAGTCTAAAATATGTTTTGAAGATAGAAGACACTGCCCAAACAGATTTTCATGAGTTCTTTCAGCAAATAAAAGGCCAAAGCAAGCCAAAAGTACCTTCAATGGAACCTATGGTAGCAGTTGCTACACTGAGGCTTTTTAGAAAAAATTCAGTCGAAGTTTTTGAAGATAAAGAAGTACAAAGAGCTTTGAAAATCCTAAGCCAATTCATGCTAGATAGTTCAAAAGTTTCTGTCCCAGATATAGAAGCGATTTCAGAGCTCATGTCAACTTTCGACTTCAACTGCTTCTTACTTGAAAAAGTTGTCGAAGAAAGGAAAAAGTTGGAGATTGACATGGAGTACACCACAGAAAAGACTCTTGCAATGGACCATATGCGAGAAGATTTTAATGCAAATGCCACTGCTATTGATAAACTTTTTGTGAAAAGAGAGAGTCTTTTAAAGGAACTCGAACTTATAGACACTAAACTGAATGCTTTGAAGACCAATCAGGAAGATGTTTGTGCCAAGCTTCTGGTTTTGAAGACAGAGTTTGAGTCTAAGCCTTTGAAGAATCCAGAATCAATCTCAAGGCAAAAATTCATTCTTAGTCAGTCAAAACTATATACTAGGTCTTGGGACAATTTTAGATTCAAGGCTCAGTTCATAAGTAAATTGGTATAAAGGAGTATACCAATAGGACTTTGTAATTCACCAAAATCTGGCTTGTAATTACTTTGAATATCAATGCATGGTCTTATTTTTGAATGTTACATCTTATTCTAGATTTTTTGCTTCCAAATAGTTGGATAGTATTGTTTGAGAAATCTACCATTGTTCTTTCTGACACGTACATAACCATTTAAATTTCTTAAATGGTAAAATCCACCTTTGAAAACTTTGTGGATTTGAAATGGACCTTCCCACTTAGGAGACCATTTTCCAAATTTTGGATCTTTAGATCCAATATGCAATATTGTTTCCAAACCAAATCTCCCTCATCGAAGGTTCTTGGTTGCACCTTTTTATTATATCCTTTTGCCGTGATTTTCTTTTGTATCAGGATATTATTAAGTGCCTTAACTCTTTCTTCATCAATGTCTTCTAATTTAATAGCCATTGATGGTTGATAATTATCCAAGGATAATTAATTTTGCTTCAAAATTCGAAGAGAATTAACTTTTATTTTAATAGGGAAAACTGCCTCATGACCAAAAGTTAAAGCATAGGAGATACCCCTGTACTTGTTCGCTTCGAAGTTCTATGTGCCCACAAACTTCTAGCAAAATCTCATGCCACATCCTTTGATTATTTTTTTTATAACTTTGGCCATATTTTCTTTTATGATTTTATTAGTTGCTTCAGCCTGACCATTAGATTGGGCATAATATGGGGTTGACTTTGACATTGTAATCCCCAATTTATTTGCAAAAGCAACCACATCACCTTCGAATATAGAAGCATTGTCAGATACAATGGTTTGAGGAATACCAAATCTATAGATTACGTTTTCTAAAAATTTGATAACTGATGCTTGAGTCACAGTTTGCATGGGTTCTGCTTCCACCCATTTAGTGAAATAATCTGTGGCTATAATAATGAATCCATGACCCTTCGAAGAAGGAGGACTAATTTTCCCTATCACAACAATGACCCAGCCTCTAAAGGGCCAAGGTTTCACCACAAATTGAAGATCAACAGTTGGTAAACGTTTCAAAGGACCATGTTTTTGACATTCTTGACATCCTTTGGCAAATTTAATACAATCTTTTAAAATTGTTGGCCAGTAGATGCTATGCCTTCGAAGTAACCATCTCATTTTAACCCAGACTGATGAGCACCACATAATCCTTCATGAATTTGAGCTATAGACTCAATTCCTTCGAGACTACTTAAATATTCAAGTAGCAATCCATCACTTCCTCTTTTGAATAATTTTTCATTGTTCATGATGTAATTGACAGATTTCAATCTTATGCTTCGACTAGGCTTCTCATTCAATCCTGAGAGATAATCTATGATTGGTTTTTTCCAATCATCATGAATCTCTACATTTGAGATGTAATCAAAAGGTAATCTATTCACCAATATAGGCAATAATTTCCTATAAGTAACTTGCTCCATCTCAATATTTTTGATACTTGCTCTAAATCCTGATGCCCTTTGAGCCATATCATTAGCTTCTTTATTAAAGCTTCTAGGAATATGCAAGAGGTTTATAATATCAAATTTGGATAATAAACCCATTGTACTGTCATAGGATACCTTTAGAGCATTACTCATACACTTATATTCCCCCTTCATATGATTTATAACCAATTGGGAATCCCCAAAAATATCCACAAATGTAGCTTTAAGGTCTAACAAGGTTTTGAGATCCATTATTAGAGCTTCATACTCAACTTGATTATTAGTACATTGAGTTGAATCAAGTTTAAAACCATATTTGGTTTTAATCCTCTCAGGTGATTCAATAATGAACCCGATACCTGCAGCAAATTCAGTTTACAAAGTATAATGATACAAATAAATTCATTGATCTGACCATATATTTTTACCTTGGATATATTATCCAAGATGGTGGTTATTTTGTGATTGTCTTGAATACTTTCAAAATAATAGAATACCTTGAATCTTATTCAAGATGACATGAGAAGTACACAATATGAAATTATATAGGGATTCCTTGGAATTAACCAAGATGAAATGAGTGATTCTTTAAAGATTTTCAAGATGATGAATTGTGTTCTCATTGGAACCAATTGTTGATTAATTTGAATACCATTACTTGAGTAATGAGATAGTTAAAGAAAAAAATATGAATTATGGTTTTCTTAACCAAAGGTTTTCCACTGTACTAGAAAAGTATAGTGATGAGGTTTGGAAATCCCTATGAGGTGATTAATATTGTATACCATGTGTATATATTAGGAGGTGGAGCTATTTGTTGAAAGCCAATGAAGGAGTGGTTCGGTTTGTGATTTTCTGTATGAAACTTTAATGTTCAAGAAAATCAAGACCACTTGTTTTGATCCATTGTGGTTGTACTTTAATGTTGGGAGACTATAAGTACTACAATGAAAAAAAATCAAGTTTATGGAGATAATTATTTATAAAAGTTTTAGCTAAAGTTAAATTCTAGATTGCATTGAGGGGGATAGGCCTAAAGCCTAAAGAAAGAAAAATTGCCTATGAGGATACCCTACCTAGGGACCAGAGATCCTGAGAACTAGGTTCAAAGGGAAGAACGAATGATAGAGTGGTTTGATACATGCACTAATTGAGCACTAGCTCATTGGCTATCCCTATGATGTAGGTGCATGGATCTCATGACAGATATGAGGTTGAGTTATTCTCAACTCTTAATAAGTTCTATAGCCATTATTGGTGGGATGTTAGAGTCATGAGAACATCCTTGATAGACTCACGTATTTGAGTGTGGAAGTGGGGCCGCTTCCAATGAGAATTGGGCTAATTCTCTAGAGCGCTCAAGAAGCCGGGTATAGCACATGGCCGTTAACGTGCTAGCTTTGAAGCTTGGATTAGAGTGCTGAAAAATTGTATGTGTGACGCAATATCTCGTTTCCCCAAAGCAGTCATAGTTCAAGACATTGTCACTACTGACTCTGGAGAAAAATTTGTTGAACGCTATGTGGGGGTTTGTGGATACCGGGCTTCGGACCACTTCTCTCGTTCGAGATTGTTTTGAAAAGGAAAAGAAAAGGTCTGTTGAAAACAGATACAGAGTCGCCACTTGGTCTTTAAGGAACCAAGAAACCTAATTTTGACTCACCCAAGCGGATAAGGGCACCGGCCCTTCATAACCAAAGAACTTGGTTCGGGGTTTTGGTACGAGAGAGGAAGGAGCCTTTGTCGCGACTAAAACACCCTCTACTCGTCCCGTCTTTCGACGGGCCTCAATTAGCATCCAAATAATCATCTTATACTAGGTTTGGTTCGGCAATTAATACTATGATAGTATATTACATCACATAAGAATCTTGAAATTGAAAATCAAAAGATAAGATATCATTCATAAAATCTAAGTCAAATATCATACAATGTAAAGTGAAAATCACACAAATAAACCTAGGAAAAATCGTCTAATCATATATCAATTAATCAAGTTTTCCTAATCTAAAGGGGACATAAATTGTTCTTGAAGCAAATAATTAAAGAAATCAAAATATGCTTAGCAAACTAGAATGATGCATGTTATTTTTTGAGAAAAGAAGATCTCTCAATCCCCGGGACGGATGAGAAAGGATGATTAGATCGAGGGGAAGCATGAACGTGTGATCAAGTTCATTCCTTATAATCTTCTTGGATTAAGAGTTACAAAAACCCCAAATCTTGCATGAATGTATTGTATGAACCTAAAAATGTGCAAAGGTTGTAGTGTGTTTTGTGTTCATGGACTTCTAAAATGACTTAGAAGTCTAAAATGTGCATGAATGAATGGATTAAATCAACATGGGATATATACAAATGTAGTATGAACTACTTCCTAAGATGTGAGCTAATTTGGAATGCATATGAGCATCAAATCAAAGAATAAAAGTTGAAATGTGCTTGCTGTGAATAGTGGACAGACTGCATATGGCACTTTGCAACATTATAATGGGAGGTCAAACGTGCCTAGAAAAATGTGAGAAAAATCTGAGATCATTCTTATTGTGTCTAGAAAATAACCCAAAAAGCCAAACATCAATAGCTATCACAGATTAAAAGAAAAAAATCAGAATGTACACATGACTCAGAAACAAAAGCTGCACTGTTGACTGATTTTGTATGAGTTTTCATAAATCAAAGAAAAGGTTTATGATGACCCATTATATACCAAAAGTTTCCTAAGACACCCAAGTTTTATAAAAAAAATAGAAAAGGTATATGTACAGTGATGAAAATGTCCAGAATAAGTGCAAGAAGTTGGGTGAACATTCTGTGAGAACAGAGGCAGATTATGAATGTGAACTTCTCACATCCAAAACAAATACTCTCATATTTCTATAATTGATGGGAAACATTAGGGACAAACTATGATGTATTAGGAAGGTTTTCCAAGTGGTTTCATCATCATAACTTGAGTATTTAATTCAAAACAAATCTCTGAATCTGAACAGCTCACTGTTTTGGGTCATTGTTTTAGAGATATTGAAGAAAACAAAGTTTTATTTCTTGAAATCAAATGAGAGGGATTGAGAGGGGGTTTTGAAATAGATGTTTTGAAAACATATTTCCAACACTCAATAAGGATTATGACCACTTAGAATACTAACACCAAACTCATCATTAAGAATCTCCAAGATTGTTGGAGAGATTTATTTTATTTTTGGGCATAACTTCAATACATTCCAAGAATACCTTGGAAGTATTGAGGTTATGATCATCATCTATCAAACATGTTTTTGAGGTCAAGAGCTACTATCCATAAGGATTCACTCACCCCAAACTTCATGTCATCACTTAGATGATGATGAACTAGTAAGTAAATAAAGAAAATAAAAAGAAATGAGATGAGGAGAGATGAACATATATATAATCAAGCAAGTAGATGATAATCAATAGATGATATTCATGAAGCATGAGACTTGTAGATTGGTGTATCACTCATATGTAATGACACTAGACATGGAAGAAGCTTCCACACTCTTGAATGCTCACTAAAATAGTGGTTGGGAGTATTGAATGTTGAAGTAAATGGAAGTAATGAAGTAAAAACAAAGTTAGAAACTCACTTTTTGTTTTGAAAAATCAAAGAAGAAAGCTTCTTTTCTCTCCACTCTAACCTTATCTCTACACTTTCTCTCCCAAACTTTCTCTAAACTTGCATTTGACTCTCTCTAAAATGAGGAGTAATGGGGTGTTTATATAGGCCAACTTGGGGTGTTTTTGGGATTTAGAAAGTACTCCCATTGGTCCCAAACATCTGAAATCATGAAACCACGTCGTTTTGGATTTTAATTAATCAAAATGGGACCACCAAAATATTTACAAAAACTTACTGTTCTGGAGGTGAGTGCCGCGGCGGCACTGGGCCACTGCCGCGGCGGCAGTGGGCCAGTGCCGCGGCGGCACTGCTCCTCCCTTCGTCTGGATAATGCTGTTTAGGCCCCCCCGAAGTTCCGGTATTCGCGAAAAGGCCCTATTTCGTCCAAAATTCACAGAAAATGCGTACGAACTCCAAATTGAGGTTGTGATATACCGTTGGAAAGGTAATGGAGTCTACTTTACATAAAAAATAGTTCGGGGATAGGTCACTTTGAAAAGTTTTGCGGTATTCGCGATAAAAGCCGATTTGATCGCCTTTTTCGCCTTTGGAAATTCATAATAAATTCGTTTTAAATCCAGAAATTATGTGCGATATACCGTTGGAAAGCTATTGACCTCTAGTATCCATGAAAAATATTTGAAAATTGTTTCGGTTCCCCGATTCCAAAGTCAAATCTTGGTCAAACCGGTCAAACCTGGGATTCCCGGGAAGTTCTGGGAACCTCTGGGAGCTCCCAGGAGCTGATGTTTTCGCTCGATTTTCTTTTGGAACTTGTTTTAATACTTTTCTCATGATTTAGAATGGTTCTGGTGAATTCAGACACTTTCGGTCAAACTTGGTCAAACTCTGGTCAAACCTGGTCAAACCTTGGTCAAGCCGGTCAACGGGGACTTTCGGGGAACCTCCGGGACTTCCGGGGGTCTCGGGGAGCTGACGATTTCTTCCGATTTTATTTAAAAACTCATTTTATCACTTTTCTTACGACGTAGCATGTTTTCAGAACTTTGGGACCAAATCTGGGAGTTTTCGGACTTTCAAGGGCATTTTGGTCATTCTGAGCATTCTGAGAGATAGAGCTGACTTCCGAGAGTCCTTTTGAGTCTCTTACGATCATTGTGATCCACCAAGCTATGGGTCTCCTAAATCTGATAGCCGACAAAATGGGGTGTCTACAGTTTGCCCCTCTTTGGCAGGAACTTGCGAGGCAACGCATGTCGCAAGCGAGTGCCAAAGTTTTGAAGAGACAGGACTTTTTGGAGGCTATAGATTTAGGATAAAAACGTTGCAAAAGATGCAATGATGAAAAAAAGATGCTGAGGTCAGTGCTGGTCGTGCTCTGCGTGAGCTGCCTACGTATCCCAAGGGGAATCAGACCAGGACGTAGTTCAGGGCACAAAGGAACAAATCACACATGCACAACAAGACATGCGGATGCTATGCTATGATATGCAATGCATGGATGTGATATGAATTGTGTCATGAGTCCTATCATGCCTAGTGTTATGACCCTAGTATGAGCAGGTGCTGTGGGGTGTGCCACTCCGAGTGGGCTGGTGTTGTGTTAGTATTTGTGACTGTGATGTGGTGGATGACTCAGATAAGGGCATTGAAGTCTAGAAGACTCCGGGTTTTAGGGGCAAACTTCTGGAAGTACGCTTTGCGAGCGAATGTAATTGGGTGTGGGGTCTCAGAGGACTATGATCGAAGACATCTTTTGGCAAGTAACCGACGGACACAGGGGCTCCGGAAATTAAGAGACTGATATAGAAGTCACGGGACGAATGTGAAATCCTGGGACGTCCTGTGATGAACATGGAGGCACCGACGGTGTGATGAGAGCGATGGACCGACGATGTTTGCATTGAGATGACGAGTCGACAATGGACTACTGACGGTGTAATAAACCCGCTGAAGATTAATCTGAATCTGCTGGGGATAAAGCGATACTTTCTAGGATCTCTCTTCAACTGCTCCTTTTGATCGAATCTTTCGGGCTTGCCGGGGTCTCTGGGAGCCGGTATCTGTCTGCTTTTGTCCTCGGAGGATGACGCAGGGTTCACGGGGAATCTCTTTTGGTGCTCAATCCAAAGAGGGCTGGTCAGGGCCTCTGGGAGCTGGTATTTGTCTGCTTTTGTCCTCGGAGGATGATGTAGGGTTCACGGGAAATCTCTTTTGGTGCTCAATCCAAGAGAGCCTGTCAGGGCCTCTGGGAGCTGGTATCTGTCTGCTTTTGTCCTCGGAGGATGATGCAGGGTTCACGGGGAATCTCTTTTGGTGCTCAATCCAAGAGGGCCTGTCAGGGCCTCTGGGAGCTGGTATCTGTCTGCTTTTGTCCTCGGAGGATGATGCAGGGTTCACGGGGAATCTCTTTTGGTGCTCAATCCAAGAGAGCCTGTCAGGGCCTCTGGGAGCTGGTATCTGTCTGCTTTTGTCCTCGGAGGATGATGCAGGGTTCACGGGGAATCTCTTTTGGTGCTCAATCCAAGAGGGCCTGTCAGGGCCTCTGGGAGCTGGTATCTGTCTGCTTTTGTCCTCGGGGAATCTCTTTTGGTGCTCAATCCAAGAGAGCCTGTCAGGGCCTCTGGGAGCTGGTATCTGTCTGCTTTTGTCCTCGGAGGATGATGCAGGGTTCACGGGGAATCTCTTTTCTTTCTTCGGTGCAATAACTGAAAACCAGGATCAGTTACCAGAATTATCGGAATTCGCGACGATTGTCCTGAAACGACCGACTCGGGTCTTCGGGAGCTGATTTTTCCCAGTTTTTGCCTGCTGGAGGTAGTTCTGACAACTTTTAGTCTGCTTGGGGTAAAACCTCATAGATCTTGATTGGAATGGGCCATCGGGGCTGATCGGGGCCAAAAACGGGCTGAAAAAGGCCAAAACGGGCCAAAACGGGGCAAAACGGAGCAAAATGGAGCGACGCGGGGCCCACGGGGAGCAGTGCCGCGGCGGCACTGGGCCACTGCCGCGGCGGCAGTTGGCCAGTGCCGCGGCGGCACTGGGTGGCCGGACTTCATCTTCTTATATGTCGGGTTTTTGAGCTTTCCAAGCTCATTCTTGGCCATTTTGAGGTGTTTTTGAAGCCAAAATTCACCAAAACGCAGCTTGTGCGTGCTCAGGTGAGTAATCTTTCCCCGTAGTTGGATTTTTGATTGGTGTTTTGGTTTGCCCAAATTTTCAAGAAGAAATTTAAAATGTGACTTCCATTTTTCTTGTAGATCCATGGCTTCGAGCTCAAGGAGACCGTCTAAGAAGGCCAAAGGACGAATGAAGGCCGAGATGCACACCCCAGACGTGATTTTGCGAGACCCCCAACACCACCTTTCGGCCGCGGCTCTAGCGAGCTTGGTATGTGAAACTTTCGACATTTTAGGACCACTTTTATGTACTATGCTAGTTTTGTGAGCCGTAGTGTGCACTTAGAGACCGTTAGATGCTTGACTTGTGCTCAAATGTTGATTTCGTGAATTTTTGCTCTCGGGTTGTGAATAGTGATTTTGTGCATCTTTTGTCGCCTTTGTTGTGTGCAGGTGCCGGAAGTGGCCTTGAAAGGCCATGGTAGCCTTGCCCATGCTTTCTTATGGTATACCCAGCTTTCGCCCACCGTTAAGAGGATGGTTGATGATGCCGGGTTTGGAGGCTTTGTCCGCTTGGTTTCGAAAAGTAGCAACGATCTGGCTCACTTCTATGCACTGGCCGAGAGGTGGTGGGACACTACCAATACTTTCCACCTGCCGTTCGGAGAGATGACTATGACGCCTTTTGATTTCTCCATGATCACGGGCTTGAGGGTCGGCGGGAAGCGCCTGGTTCTGGACTATTTTTATGAGATTGACCCGGAGGCGGTGGAGATGTTGATTGGGGCTGTTCCCCCCAACTTGGAAAGGCATTGGTTTCCCTGCGGCTGGCTTTACCGGGCCTATGGTAGAGGTAATCACAATCTGAACAATTCCCAGCTTTTGAGGGTTTACCTTCTGTATGTCCTCGGGTGCTCCATCTTTGCGACAAGGAACGACCGGGTGAGCTTGAGGCTCCTTTCTTGCCTGGCGACCATTGGTGAGATCCCCTCCTACAACTGGGGCGGTGCTGCCCTGGCTCATCTCTACAAGCATATGGGGGAGGTCTCTTGGGGTGATGTTAAATCTACTGGGGGATTCTGGCGAGCTTGGGAGGTACGCACTGCTTCTTCTTTTATTTTCCATCTCTTTGATTTTCATATCTGTTCTGATTTCTCCTTTGTCTGTGCAGCTTTGGAGTTTTGAATACTTGAAGATGTTGGCTCCCTCCCCAGCGGACGAGTCAGGCGAGGATGAGGATGGTATGGCTCCTGTGCCTCTATTCCCACGAGGCTTGAGATGGCGGAGGGACGTTGTTGGGGTGCAGAGCGGGGCCCATCGGATTGTTTTGCTTCGGAACTTCTTAACTGGGTTGACAGCCTCTAGTGTTGATTGGACGCCTTGGGAGGGCGTCGCTTATGCCGCCACTGAGGAGATACAAGCGGTTAAATCTCTTACCTCTTGCCGCCTTCTGCTGGAGAGTACTGAGTGCAGGCAGTGGTTCCTTGGTGAGCGGGTGTCTCGGCAGGTGGTTGGTGGTTCCCAGTATCGCGTCCCTCACGATCCTCCTGTGATGGATGCTAGTGACCTTTCTGGAGATGCTCTGCTGGCGGCTTTAGCTGGCACCGATGTTTGGGACCATTTTCTTTCTGAGACCATTTATGAGGCTTACCGTGGCCGTTTCCTGATGCCTAACTTCCCACTCCTGGAGGTGAGTTCTTTTTGTATTTTTTGTTTATATTCATTGTCCATGTTTTTGATTTATCTTTTCCTAACTTATTCTGTGCCTTTAGCTTCGCGAGATGTACAGGAGACAGGCTCCTCAGGCTCCCGACCCTATCCCCCCTTGGGATTGGACTGTCAATGTTCTAGGCGCTGATGGCACTCCCCAAATGATGGAGGTGCCGCGAGTCACATGTGGGTACCCTACTCAGCCAGCGGGCGTCCTCAATGTTCCTTGGAGTTACGCTGAGGAGGGTCACGCCTTGGCAGCTAGCCTACGGTCCCTGGTCCTTACACGAGACCACCGGGTATGTCTCTAATTTTGCACTTTCTTAAGGTTACGAGGTTCTAACCCTGGATTTTTTTATTTTGACAGATGGATGGTATGCGGCAATTTGCCGCCAATCAGATGGCGTCCTTGGTAAGTCTCTGACTCGACTCTGTTTTTGTACTTTTTGTTGTTCCCTTACTGATTGCCCTCATTTTTATTTGTGTGTGCAGTATCGTGGAGGCGGGGCTGGCTCATCGAGGACTGGTCCAAGATGTAGAGGCGGTAGGAGGAGGCCGTCGCCGACGTACACTCCGGGTGGTCCGACGGAGGACGAAGAAGAGGAGGACTGAGGCTTCCCAAGCGGGAATTATTATTTTATTTTCTTTTCCTGTTTTCGATTGGGTTGTACTGAGGATATGATTATTAGGACAGTGTAGGACGATGTGTAGCACAATTTGTGACCTTTTGACAGAGTATTATGATGTTTTGCCTCCTAGGCCGGATATCTTCCGGTTTAGAGGCGCAGTTGTGTGCTTGTTGATATATGTGCATTGTGATTGCTGGATGTTACTGCGATGGGCAGTTTTGTGATAGTGAGTGCTTTTGCCTTGCAGGTGGGATAGTCCGTGAAACGGGGAGGTGCTGCCGAAATTTTGAATTTTGCTAGAGCCGTGACAGAAAATATGGCTTTGTATGATCCTGCTCATCTCACAGCTTGGCTAAACATTACGGATGGCGTGGAGCGGATCAACCTCTTCAGCTATGGCTTGACCGAGCTGTTTTCTCTTCGCCAGATGACCCTGAATACAGAATTCTTGCGTGCTGCCATTGCTTACTGGGACCCAGTGAACCATGTCTTCAACTTCAACGGCCTGGAAATATGCCCCATGCTTGAGGAGTTCTGCGCTATTCTCGGCTATGATTCTGACTCGGACTTGATTCTCCCTTCTGTTGATACCCTCAGCCCTACGCGAGCCTTGGCTGAATACCTGAATTGCTCTGTCACTATTTCCCGCCGGCTGATTCAAGGTGAGGCTCTCAACATTGCTTCTATTATTGCCCGGTATGCCAATCCTGGGAATCCCAGCATGTATGATGCTTCCCGTGGGGCCGCTTTGATATTGTGCATGACTTCGCACTTCCTGTTCTCGAGCACTTCCGTTGACTTGGTGCATGTGTGCCTCGGGCTGAAACTTAGCAGGAATCCCATGGCCATGGTTCTAGCTGAAACTCTGAACGGTTTGGATAATGCCTTCAATCAAGGGACTCCTCTTCTTTCTGGGGCACCTTTGGTGTTACAGGCTTGGCTTTACGAGCGCCTTCAGCTGTGGACGGGCCATATACCACCGATTTACTTTCGTCGAGCCGTGCTTCATTCTCACTATACCTTTGCCGGTTGGGTGGGCATGATGAGCACCTTATCTGAGGCTGACATTTGCTGGATCGTGAGGCGTTGGGGCCTCTATGCTATCACCACGAGCCTCAGGGGTCACCAGAGAGTGTGGTTGATGGGTCTGAGAGAGACTTCTTTCTATCATCCTCGCCGCTTGGCCCGACAGTATGGACAGGTTCAGGAGGTTCCCCGGGGGTTTACTGAGAGGGTCTTTGCTTCCAGGATCAGAGCTACCACTATTGCTGCTTTTATTGATGGTTGGACTGACCGAGTAAAGGCCTACTTCTAAAGACCTTCGAAGAAATAAAAGACACTAAGACGAAACTAGTCCTGACTGATTTTGCTCATTCCTCCAAGTGTCTTTGAACATGTGGTTGCTTTTTGAAAGACTTTTATTTCTTTGATTATTCCTGCTTATGTAATATTCAAAGTTTGTTTATCGGTGAACCTTGGTTATTTTGGGAATCTCATTTTATGCATTTTAGCTTTCTGAAAACATGTTGTAACTTGAGATTTCAATTAGTTGTTGCTTTTGGTACTTGCTTGAGCATGCTGGGGTTGTTAGAGGCAAACGAGGCGGGTAGCCGAAGTTTGCCCCTAGTTTGGGATATATATGGTTGTGAGGCAAACGAGGTAGATGACCGACGTTTGCCCCTAGTTTAGAAGAGGTTCAGGCAAACGAGGCGAGTGGCCGAAGTTTGCCCCTAGTGTGGAGGGTGGTTTTTGGGTTATGGTAAGGACCGCGACTTTATTTTCTCACGTGCTCATAATTTTTGCCTAGGCACCAAGGAGGTGACCTAGCGAGCTATTTTCTCTCTTTTGTTATTGCTCACTTTGGATTTAGCTCTAATTTTTGCCTAGGCGTCCTTTCGGATTTTCGACCTAGCGAGCCATCCTTCTTTTTCTTTTTGAAAGTCTGCCTACGTACCCCCGAGCGGGGATCAGGTCCAACGTAGTTCGGGCCAAGGTTTTGAAAGGAAAGGTTATTTTTGTTGGTGGAGCGACCGAACCGATGTGGTTGCCTACGTATCCCCGAGTGGGAATCAGGTCGAGCGTAGTTCAAGGCAAGGCTTGAAAGAAATGGTTATTTTTGTCAAGCATAGTACTTTTTGAGGCGATCCATGTTGATCGGTTCTTTGAATTCGACACCATCGAGGTCCATGAGGTAAGCTGCTCCTCCAGAAAGGATTGTTTTGACGATGTAAGGGCCTACCCATTTAGGTTTGAACTTCCCACGGGGGTCAAAGATCGGAGCTCGCAATTCCTTAAGGACAAGGTCGCCCTTGACAATCTTCCTTGGGCGAACCCTTTTGTTGAAAGCACGGGCTATTCTCTTTTGATAGATTCGGACATGGTCCACCGCCGCTAGGCGCTTTTCATCTATGAGGGCCAATTCCTCGTATCTTTCTTTCAACCAATCTGATTCTGAAATTTCACATTCTGCCATCACGCGTAGAGACGGCAGTTCTATCTCGACCGGGAGTACCGCTTCTATCCCATATACCAGCGAGTAAGGAGTTGCTCCCGTGGACGTCCTTATCGACGTTCTGTATCCCCAAAGCGCGAACGGTAGCTTTTCATGCCAGTCTTTATAGGTATCGGCCGATTTCTGCAGTATGGCCTTGATATTCTTGTTTGCAGCTTCGACTGCCCCATTGGTTTGCGGCCTATACGGCGACGACTTGTGATAAGTGATCTTGTATTCCTCGAACAGATCCCTGACTTCTGCCTTGAAATGACTTTCGTTATCCGAAATAATCTCATGAGGAACTCCATAACGGCAGATGAGATTTCTTTTGATGAATTTGGCCACTTCTTTGGCCCCCAACTTGGTGTAAGATGCAGCTTCTACCCATTTTGTGAAGTAGTCTATGGCCACCAGGATGTACCGATTTCCATTTGAGGCTTTCGGAACGATCTCGCCAATGATGTCGATTCCCCAGGTTGAGAATGGCCAAGGCGAAGTCATGCTGTACAGAAGGGATGGTGGTGTATGCATCATGTTTGCATGAATCTGGCACTTGTGACACCTCCTCACGTACTCACAACAATCTTTCTCCAATGTTGTCCAGTAGTACCCTTGTCTTATGATTTTCTTAGCCAGCATGTGACTGTTCATGTGTGGACCGCATACCCCCTCGTGTATTTCTTCCATCATTCTTTTGGAACTCTTTCCGAACAAGCAGGTTAGGTTGTGACCATTATATCCTTTCTTCAGCAATTTCCCACCGCAAATGACGAATTGTGCGGCGAATCTTCTAATGACCCTTTTGTCTTTCTCGGTGGACTCTTGGGGGTATATCCCCTTTTCTATGAAATCCCAAACATCCCGATACCACGGCATTTCATTCTCTTCTTCTTCGATTGCGGCGATCATATTGAACGAAGGCTCGTACCTCTGCTCTATTACCAAAGGCATCATCTTGACCCCCATAGGAATCTTGATCATGGAGGCTAAGGTAGCCAACGAATCTGCCAACTAGTTCTCTTCCCTGGGCAAGTAGAGGAATGTGATATCCTTGAACTGCCTCTTGAGCTGGTCGAGACGATCATGATAGGGCTTCAACCTTTCTTCTTTTACTTTCCATTCTCCTCTAGCTTGAGATATGATGAGGTTTGAGTCCCCGAAGACGTCTAACTTCTGAACCCTCAGTTCTAAGGCTGCTTCCATCCCCAGAATGCACGCTTCATATTCGGCGGTGTTGTTGGTGGAGTTATAGTTGAGCTTGATCGCTAATGGAGTATGATCCCCGCTTGGTGATACGAGAATCATCCCTACTCCGTATCCTTTCATGTTGGCCGCTCCATCAAAGTACAACTTCCACTGTTCTTCCTTGATTTCCATGATATTCTCGTCCGGAAACGGAAAGTCCCCACTTTCTTCGGAGTCAACGGCATGCTCTGCGAGATGCTCAGCTACGGTTCTCCCTTTTACTGACTTGCTCGTAACATACTTGATATCGAACTCGGATAATAGAAGTAACCAACGGGATATACGACCGGTCAGGGCTGGTTTTTCGAGAAGGTATTTTAGAGGATCCATGCGGGATATGAGCACAACTGGAAAGGCCAGCATGTAGTGCCTTAGTCGGCGGGTGCACCAAACCAAGGCCCAACAAGTTTTTTCGAGGGTAGAATAGTTGAGCTCATACCCAGTCATCCTCTTGCTGAGGTAATATATGGCTTTTTCGGAGTGGCTTTCTTCTCCTTCTTGGGCTAGCATGCAACCCATGGCATTTTCGGAGACAGACAGGTAAAGGAATAAGGGCTTACGAGGAGTAGGTGGTGAAAGGACAGGTGGATTTTGAAGGTAGGCTTTTATTTTATCGAAAGCGGCTTGGCATTGGTCATCCCATTGGAACTTCTCCCCTTTTCTCAACAATCGGAACAGAGGATCGCATGTAGCTGTGAGTTTAGAAATGAAGCGGCTGATGAACTGGATTCTTCCGAGGAACCCCCGTACTTCTTTTTCATTCCGTGGTGACGTCATTTCGAGGATTGCCTTGATCTTAGAGGGGTCCACCTCTATTCCCCTTTGTGTGATGAGAAAACCCAGGAGTTTACCGGAGGTTACGCCGAAAGTGCATTTCTTTGGATTCAGCCTCATCTTGTATTTGCGCAACCTTTCGAAGAACTTTTCCAGCGCTACCAGGTGCCCTTCTCTATCCTTGGATTTTACAATCATGTCGTCTACATATACTTCTACCTCTTTGTGAATCATATCATGCAGCAGAGTGGTGGCAGCTCTTTGGTACGTTGCCCCCGCGTTCTTGAGCCCAAAGGGCATTACTCTATAACAGTAGGTTCCCCAAGGGGTGGTGAACGTCGTCTTTTCCCGATCTTCTGGCGCCATTAGAATCTGATTATACCCTGAGAAGCCATCCATGAAAGACAGTAGCTCATGTCCTGCGGTGTTATCTACCAAAACGTCAATGTGGGGAAGCGGGAAGTCATCCTTGGGACTGGCCTTGTTTAGATCACGAAAGTCGACGCACACACGAACTTTCCCATCCTTCTTCGGGACTGGCACGATGTTGGCAACCCATTCCGGGTATTCGGTGACAATGATGAACCCTGCCTTGAACTGCTTCTCCACCTCTTCTTTAACCTTGAGTGCCCATTCCGGTCTCATGCGCCTCAGTTTCTGCTTGACAGGTTTGGAATTAGGGAGGAGAGGAATATGATGTTGGACGATGTCGGGATCGACCCCAGGCATGTCTTCGTAAGACCAAGCAAAAACATCTTTGAACTCTTTTAGCAAGAGGGTTAATTTTTCTTTTTCTTCTTTATTAAGGGTTGAGCCAATTTGCACAATCTGTGGATTATCTATTTCACCTAAGTTAACTGATAAAGTATCTTCGATTATTTCATAAGCAGGTGGTTTTTCAATTAGTTGCTTTAGTTCGATTGGGAGATCCTCGGAGGGATCTGTGCATTCACAAGTGTCAGACACAGAGGAGTAAGCAGAATCGTCTTTCATTTCATTCATGACAGGTGGAGTGATTACATTGGATAGTGGTGGGCTTACAGCAGCCGACTCCAGTACAGACTCGATAACTGGTAGTACAGACTTTGGGGGGATAGGGGATTGGGAGACACAGACAGATGACTCTACAGCCTGGTTGCTCAGACCCTCCTCAGCAGGCTTGATCTGATCATCTTGGCTCTTGGCCCTCTTCTTCTCTTCCTCTTCAGCGGATTCTTCCCACATCTTCTTGATCGCCTCAGTGTCAAGGTATTTTAACCAGTCTTCCTCTGGGGTCTTTCCAACTTCTTCGGGGTAGAACGGGTCTTGATATGGGGGCCTCTCGCAGTCAGCGAAGATTTCAAGCCCAGGGTGCCTTCTCCCGGTGGTTCGATGGATCCATGGTTCAGGGAACCCGAAGTAAGGGAAATCATCCCCTTCCTTGACGAATTGTCCATTTAAAGTCTTGCGGTATGGCGGGAGACCCTTCACCCTCTTCTTCCATGGCCTTTGTAGCTCGACGTCCTCATCAGTGGGCTTGTACCCCAACCCGAAAGTGCCTTGTTGTCCTTTGATCTGCGGGAATTCCCGAATTCCTTGCTGGCGCCGACCCAACCCCATTCCGGGGAAGTAGTTCATCTTACGGACAATGTTGACGACTGCGGAGTGGACCTCAAGGAATCGGTCTTCGTCTTCGATCACATGAACTTCTTCCATGAAGAATCCTCCGATTTCTCCTTCTTCCAGTTCAGGTATTTGGACTTCAAAAATGGGAGCGTAATTCGGGAAGGCCTCACTTCCCCAACTATTACCAAGGATGACCTTTACCTCCCTCTCATGAATGTACTTGATCATTTGATGCACAGTGGATGATACAGCTTTGTTGGCGTGAAGCCAGGGTCTCCCAATTAGCAGATTGAACGAGGCAGGTATGTCCATGACTTGAAAAATCTCGGTGCTCACCAAAGATCCCACCCGGATTTGGAGAGAAACAGTTCCCATCACATTTCTTCTAGTGTTGTCATAGGCCCTCACGGATTGCACAGATGGCGTAATGTCGAGGATACTGACCCCCAAAGCAGTGGCAGTTCTTAAGGCACAAACATTCAAAGCAGAACCTGTATCGACTAGACAAAACGGCACCTGTTGCTCCTTACATCCCACAGTAATGTATAACGCCTTGTTGTGCGCGGATCCCTCTGGCGGCAGGTCCTCGTCGGAGAATGTAATGATGGGGTCGGGGGTAAGTGCACCCAAGAAAGTTACCATGTCCTCCGGCGCGACATCGATGGGGACTTCAATCCCAGCCAAGGCATTTAACACGGCTTGCCTGTGCTTATAAGATGTCACCATAATATCCCACATCGAGAGATGCGCTTGGGTTTTCTTTAGCTGCTTGATCAGCTCATTGTCTTCTTCGATGACCTCATCCATCTTACCCTTCCCCTTGTCTTTAACTGGACCTTTTTCGATGGCTTCGGTGGCAGGCTGTGGAGGCTGGTAATGGCGGCCTGACCTGGTTAGGTGATCAATCTCAACAGGAGTAGGCCCTTCTACAGTCCCATCCTTTTTAAACCAATCACAATCCGTTCCCACAAATGGCTTTTCTGGCTCGTTCCAGATGGAAGCATCACTCTCGTCGTTAGGATCATACCATTTGAGGTCTACCGCCCCTAGGTCATGCTCTTCCAGGAAAAACAAGTCTTGCTCGTCGTCAAGCTGCTGCTGCCACTCGTCATTCTCCCCTCCGATCAGATGAATCCCCTCAGAATCCGGGATGTCAATGTAAAGCAAGGGTTGTCCTAGGGGGGTGATATAAGTAGCAGGGTTGAAGGGTACGGGACTGGACTCAATGAGGTTGACATTTTGGTGGTTTGGTAGAGGATTTTGGGTGATATGAGGCTGCTTTGGTGGCGACTCGATGATATTCTGGTCGATGAGGTCTTGGATGTCGTGGCGGAGGCGCATGCAATCATCAGTGTTATGGCCGGGGGCTTGGTGGTAAGTACATCGCTTGGACATATCGCAGTTAGGCGGGAGCGGGGTATTTCGAGGCTGGAGTAATTGGAGATGGCCTTTTTTGAGGAGGCGATCTAGGGCTGAGGAGAGAGAGATTTCTAGCTTGGCAAAACTGCGAAGGGGCTTTTTCTGGAAAGGGCGGTTGGAGGATTTTGCCTGGTTGGAGGGTTGGTATGGCCTTGGAGGATATGCCATGGGTTGGCCGCTAAGGGCATTGACATCCGGGGGATTCCGGGGGTAGTTGGGCCTTCTTGGCTGGCTCGGAGGGTCTTCCTTCTTGATCTTCCCCTCCCTGATAGCATCTTCGATTCGGGTTCCGACTTCAAACAACTCCTCAAAGGTGGAGATGGACTGGTAGAATAATTTCTCATGATAGAGCGGCTGCAGATTCCGGATGAGCATCCTTACCTGTTCTTTCTCGATTGGCCGGTGGGTCATTTGGGCTACCTTGTTCCTCCATCTGCTCAGAAATGCAGCGAAGGATTCATTGTTGCTTTGCCGGGTTGTTTCCAAATCCCTGACGGTGACGTCCAGCTCTTGATTGTAAGAGTAATGATCGACAAAGACTTGGACAATGTCCTCCCAGGCCCGGGTTTTGGAGGCTTCCAAGGTTAGGAACCACGATAGTGCAGATTTTGCCAGAGTTTGCGGGAATAGCATCGCAATGTGCTCGTGGGTGCAACCCATGGACTGGAAGATACTCATACATAGCTTCACGTGGCTTTTCGGGTTTCCCGTTCCATCAAAGCGATCGATGGCAGGCATTTTGAAATTCTCTGGCAGTTTCAGCTTGACAGGCTCGAAGAGGCCTTCCAGATCCAACATGTAATCGTCGATACCCTTGCTTTTTCTGAGTACGCTTTCCAGTTTATCGACCTTGTCCAACTTTTCTTGGAGCTTTTTCTCATACGTAAGCGGTGGGACCCCTTGAAACCAGTTTTCCTCCCCATTATTCTCGTGTAGAGGAGGCTCAAACCCTGGTGGCGGAAACTCGGGCGGAGGTCGCGGCTGTTGCTGCTTCAGTTCTTCCATGAATTTTAGGACTTGGGCTAGACTGTCTGATTGTTGGCTTATAGTCGCTCCCAATTCAGTAACCTTGTTTTCCAACTCTTCCCTATTCATGCTGACGTAAGCTGTCGGACTGATTCTGATTAACCGATTATCCGCACTTCTGACCCACGAATAAGACCCTGACTGCTGACCTTGGGAATCTATACTGACCTGACAGATTTTGAAAGGGCTAGATTAGATCTTTGACAGTGGTGACTTTAGGCAGACAAAGATAGTGATGTGGACCGACTCGAAACAGTGCGTGCAAATTGATGGGGAATGGTGCATGCAAATGGGACAAACATGCGGATGTAAGCCCTAATCTATATGATGCTCCTATTTCTAACAGATAGCAGCTAAACAAATAAGGTCCTAGTCATACAGAGTGTGCTAACCTTACTTTCTAGTATGATCACCAAGGGATAACACGGATTTCCAAGATACCCCGGAAATTCGGACAGAGTTTCTGGGAGAAACTGGTTAATGTGGTTATATCTGGGATATTCGGGCAGAGTTTCTGGGAGAAACTGGTCAATGTAGTTGTATCTGGGATATTTGGACAGAGTTTCCGGGAGAAACTGGTCAATATGGTCATATCTGGGATATTCGGACAGAGTTTCTGGGAGAAACTGGTCAATATGGTCATATCTGGGATATTCGGACAGAGTTTCTGGGAGAAACTGGTAAGTACGGTTATAGTGATCATACTTTCTAGCAGGTTTTCATACTCCTATGTCTCAAGACCGACAAACAAGGTGTGCGGTGTATATCTTTGCGAGCATGGAGCAGACATCCTTGTCATGATGCTTAGGCAGGTCAACTCAATGTGACCACATATGAGTGATTGCCTTGGGAATCATAAGAAAGAGGTTCTGTTCTATGTCACACAAGCGTCCACACCGCTCAGGTAATCCCATCAGGGCATACAGCAGTTATATCATGTTGTCCTATCTGAAAAGATAAATGAACAGTCCTATGAAAGGTTCTACAGGAATCTATATGCAAAGGCTGGGTTTAGTCAAAGAGGGTCCGTTGACGAGAGTTCCAATATACCGTCAGGGAGACAGTACGGAGGTTTTTACTCTTTTTGATATACCTTGGAAGGTACAGTATCAACGGTGACTTGTGCCCTGGCACAGCAAGACCTGAACAATGTCAGCGCCGCGTTTCAGACACAGTCGGGGGGGGGGAAAATGCAAGAGTGCAATGCGGTGAACCAAAACACAGTAAAAAGATGATTTTAAGGATGCTTCTTATGAGTCAAACCTCTGTATTATTTTGTTTTAAAAAATAAAATCCCCAGTGGAGTCGCCAGATTGTGGATACCGGGCTTCGGACCACTTCTCTCGTTCGAGATTGTTTTGAAAAGGAAAAGAAAAGGTCTGTTGAAAACAGATACAGAGTCGCCACTTGGTCTTTAAGGAACCAAGAAACCTAATTTTGACTCACCCAAGCGGATAAGGGCACCGGCCCTTCATAACCAAAGAACTTGGTTCGGGGTTTTGGTACGAGAGAGGAAGGAGCCTTTGTCGCGACTAAAACACCCTCTACTCGTCCCGTCTTTCGACGGGCCTCAATTAGCATCCAAATAATCATCTTATACTAGGTTTGGTTCGGCAATTAATACTATGATAGTATATTACATCACATAAGAATCTTGAAATTGAAAATCAAAAGATAAGATATCATTCATAAAATCTAAGTCAAATATCATACAATGTAAAGTGAAAATCACACAAATAAACCTAGGAAAAATCGTCTAATCATATATCAATTAATCAAGTTTTCCTAATCTAAAGGGGACATAAATTGTTCTTGAAGCAAATAATTAAAGAAATCAAAATATGCTTAGCAAACTAGAATGATGCATGTTATTTTTTGAGAAAAGAAGATCTCTCAATCCCCGGGACGGATGAGAAAGGATGATTAGATCGAGGGGAAGCATGAACGTGTGATCAAGTTCATTCCTTATAATCTTCTTGGATTAAGAGTTACAAAAACCCCAAATCTTGCATGAATGTATTGTATGAACCTAAAAATGTGCAAAGGTTGTAGTGTGTTTTGTGTTCATGGACTTCTAAAATGACTTAGAAGTCTAAAATGTGCATGAATGAATGGATTAAATCAACATGGGATATATACAAATGTAGTATGAACTACTTCCTAAGATGTGAGCTAATTTGGAATGCATATGAGCATCAAATCAAAGAATAAAAGTTGAAATGTGCTTGCTGTGAATAGTGGACAGACTGCATATGGCACTTTGCAACATTATAATGGGAGGTCAAACGTGCCTAGAAAAATGTGAGAAAAATCTGAGATCATTCTTATTGTGTCTAGAAAATAACCCAAAAAGCCAAACATCAATAGCTATCACAGATTAAAAGAAAAAAATCAGAATGTACACATGACTCAGAAACAAAAGCTGCACTGTTGACTGATTTTGTATGATTTTTCATAAATCAAAGAAAAGGTTTATGATGACCCATTATATACCAAAAGTTTCCTAAGACACCCAAGTTTTATAAAAAAAATAGAAAAGGTATATGTACAGTGATGAAAATGTCCAGAATAAGTGCAAGAAGTTGGGTGAACATTCTGTGAGAACAGAGGCAGATTATGAATGTGAACTTCTCACATCCAAAACAAATACTCTCATATTTCTATAATTGATGGGAAACATTAGGGACAAACTATGATGTATTAGGAAGGTTTTCCAAGTGGTTTCATCATCATAACTTGAGTATTTAATTCAAAACAAATCTCTGAATCTGAACAGCTCACTGTTTTGGGTCATTGTTTTAGAGATATTGAAGAAAACAAAGTTTTATTTCTTGAAATCAAATGAGAGGGATTGAGAGGGGGTTTTGAAATAGATGTTTTGAAAACATATTTCCAACACTCAATAAGGATTATGACCACTTAGAATACTAACACCAAACTCATCATTAAGAATCTCCAAGATTGTTGGAGAGATTTATTTTATTTTTGGGCATAACTTCAATACATTCCAAGAATACCTTGGAAGTATTGAGGTTATGATCATCATCTATCAAACATGTTTTTGAGGTCAAGAGCTACTATCCATAAGGATTCACTCACCCCAAACTTCATGTCATCACTTAGATGATGATGAACTAGTAAGTAAATAAAGAAAATAAAAAGAAATGAGATGAGGAGAGATGAACATATATATAATCAAGCAAGTAGATGATAATCAATAGATGATATTCATGAAGCATGAGACTTGTAGATTGGTGTATCACTCATATGTAATGACACTAGACATGGAAGAAGCTTCCACACTCTTGAATGCTCACTAAAATAGTGGTTGGGAGTATTGAATGTTGAAGTAAATGGAAGTAATGAAGTAAAAACAAAGTTAGAAACTCACTTTTTGTTTTGAAAAATCAAAGAAGAAAGCTTCTTTTCTCTCCACTCTAACCTTATCTCTACACTTTCTCTCCCAAACTTTCTCTAAACTTGCATTTGACTCTCTCTAAAATGAGGAGTAATGGGGTGTTTATATAGGCCAACTTGGGGTGTTTTTGGGATTTAGAAAGTACTCCCATTGGTCCCAAACATCTGAAATCATGAAACCACGTCGTTTTGGATTTTAATTAATCAAAATGGGACCACCAAAATATTTACAAAAACTTACTGTTCTGGAGGTGAGTGCCGCGGCGGCACTGGGCCACTGCCGCGGCGGCAGTGGGCCAGTGCCGCGGCGGCACTGCTCCTCCCTTCGTCTGGATAATGCTGTTTAGGCCCCCCCGAAGTTCCGGTATTCGCGAAAAGGCCCTATTTCGTCCAAAATTCACAGAAAATGCGTACGAACTCCAAATTGAGGTTGTGATATACCGTTGGAAAGGTAATGGAGTCTACTTTACATAAAAAATAGTTCGGGGATAGGTCACTTTGAAAAGTTTTGCGGTATTCGCGATAAAAGCCGATTTGATCGCCTTTTTCGCCTTTGGAAATTCATAATAAATTCGTTTTAAATCCAGAAATTATGTGCGATATACCGTTGGAAAGCTATTGACCTCTAGTATCCATGAAAAATATTTGAAAATTGTTTCGGTTCCCCGATTCCAAAGTCAAATCTTGGTCAAACCGGTCAAACCTGGGATTCCCGGGAAGTTCTGGGAACCTCTGGGAGCTCCCAGGAGCTGATGTTTTCGCTCGATTTTCTTTTGGAACTTGTTTTAATACTTTTCTCATGATTTAGAATGGTTCTGGTGAATTCAGACACTTTCGGTCAAACTTGGTCAAACTCTGGTCAAACCTGGTCAAACCTTGGTCAAGCCGGTCAACGGGGACTTTCGGGGAACCTCCGGGACTTCCGGGGGTCTCGGGGAGCTGACGATTTCTTCCGGTTTTATTTAAAAACTCATTTTATCACTTTTCTTACGACGTAGCATGTTTTCAGAACTTTGGGACCAAATCTGGGAGTTTTCGGACTTTCAAGGGCATTTTGGTCATTCTGAGCATTCTGAGAGATAGAGCTGACTTCCGAGAGTCCTTTTGAGTCTCTTACGATCATTGTGATCCACCAAGCTATGGGTCTCCTAAATCTGATAGCCGACAAAATGGGGTGTCTACAGGGTTCAAGCCATTGGTACCCTAACGATGCATAATGTTTTTATCTTTACCCAATATGTGTATATTTTATTTTTACTAAAATAAGTGGGGGAATGTTGGATTATTTTAATAAAATATAATTTATTTGAGTTGATGATATACACGTATGTATATATGTTTTAACTCTATCAAACCACAGTTTTGGTTTTAACCATTGTATTGAATTTTGGTTCCTGATGGTTATTACCTTAGTTCGTTTTTATATCCCAGTGAATATTACTTTAAAAGTTATCATTATTACCCAACAGTTTTTTTTACATAATGGTTTATTGAATACTATAATTAAAACTTTCATCAGTTATGGTTCGGAAAAGTCTATATATGACTGTCAGTGTTAGCCAAACATGTTATGGAATATATATGTATCTACGGGTATAGAAGAAGTTGGGTTCACTTCTGTTTATCTCCTTCTTGAGCTTGTAATTGTAGACACCCCATTTTTTCGGATATCAGATTTAGGAGACCCATAGCTTGGTGGTTCACAACGATAGAAAAAGTCTAAAAAAAGGACTCCTGGAAGTTAGTTCTATCTCTCAAAATGCTCAGAATGACCAAAATACCCTTGAAAGGCCAAAAACTCGTAGATTTAGACCGAAAGTTCTGGAAACACACTACATTATATAAAAAGTAATAGAATGACTTTCAAAGCAAAATCAGATAAAATCATCAGCTCTCAGAGACCCCCGGAAATCCCTATAGTTCCCGAAAAGTCCCCATTGACCGGTTTGATCCAAGTTTGACCAGGGTTTGACTGAAATCATCCAAATTCGTCTGAAAGTTCTAAGATCATTCTAGATCATGTGAAAAGTAGTAAAATGAGTTTTAAAAGAAAATCGGACGAAAACGTCAGCTCCTGGGAGCTCCCAGAGGTTCCCAGAACTTTTAGAGATCCCAAGTTTGTCCGATTTGACCCGTAAATTGACTTTGAAACCAGAGCGCCATATTTTTTTTAAAACATTTTTCATGGATACTATAGGTCAATAGCTTTCTAACGGTATATCACACATAATTTTTGGATTTAAAACAAATTTATTATGATTTTTTGAAGGTGGAAAAGGCGATCAAATTGGCTTTTATCGCGAGTACCGCAAAATTTTTCAAAGTTACCTGACTCAAAAACATTTTATATGTAAAATAGACTCCATTACCTTTCCAATGGTATATCAAAAGCTCAATTTGGAGTTTGTATGCATTTTCTGTGAATTTCGGACGAAATAGGGCCTCTTCGTAAATATCGAAACCTCTGGGGGCCTAAATAAAAATTTTTGGGCGTCTGAGGAGAAGTGCTGTGGCGGCACTGGGCCATTGCCGCGGTGGCACATGGCCTGTGCCGCGTCGGCACTCAACTCCCGTAGAAGCCATTTTTGTAATATATTTTGGGGGTCCAAATTGAACAATTGGAAGTCAAACCGACATAGTTTGATGTTCACAGATGTTTGGGACCAGTGGGAGCACTTTCTCAATCCCAAAACCACCCCAAATTGACGTATATAAATCCCCCTTTGCTCTTGATTTTGGGGGGGCCAAGTGCAAAGTTTGAGGAAGTTGTAGAGAGAAAGAGAGATAGCGATAGGTTTAGAAGAGAGAAAGGGAGCTTCTCCTACTGATTTTCCATAAGAAAGTGAGTTTTAATCTTGTTTTCTTCCATTATCCCTCTTTATACTTCATATTCAAATCATCCCCAACCACCATTCTTGAGCAATCTTGAGTTAGGAAGCTACTTCCATGTCCAAATGTCAAAATCTATGAGTGAAACACCAAACTACAAGTCCAAAATCACATTGATTATCATCTATTGATTGTTATTATTTGCTTGTTTATATAAATGTTCATCTCTCCTTACCTCATTTCCTTTTTATTTTTCTTTATTTACTTTCTAGTTCATCATCATGTAGATGATGACATGGTGTTTGTGGTGAGTGAATCCTTATGGATAGTAGCTCTAGACCTCAAAAACATGTTTGATAGATGGTGATTCCAACTTCAATACTTCCAAAGTGTTCTTGAAGTTATGCTAAAATGAAAACAACTCTCTCCAATAATCTTAGAAGTTTTTAACTTGGGTTTGATGTTGATATTCCAAGAGGTCATAATCTCCATTTGATGTTGAAAACATGCTTTCAAAACCCCTCTAAAACCCCTAACATTTGGATTCCAACAAATAAACCTTGTTTTCTTAAGAAATCTTCAAAACAGTGAATGATCTGAGTTCAAAGATTTCTCTAGAACCCAATACTCAATGTATGGATGCAAGACCACTTGTAAAGTCTTCCTAACTCATTAAAGAACACCCAGGATTTTTGGTTTGACTTGGAAATACTTGGAAGGGTTCCATTTGGACTCAAACATTCCTCCCAGACATTCTGTTTTTGCTGTCACAGCAGCTAGGTTGACTTCTAACTTGTCTTTCAGAAAAATTTTCCCAACAGAGTGACCTCAACTTATTTTTACCTTGAACTTCAATGTCTTAGAAAACCTTCTGTATAATATGGTCCCCTAGATGTTTTGTTTTCATTTTCTAAGATTTTTCAACATTTCAATCGACAGTACGGGCTCTGTTTCTGAGCAACCTCTCTTGTTGATATGATTTCTCTCAATCTGTATTAGTTATTGAAGTTTGGCTTTTTGATTTGTATTCTAGACACAACAAAGATAATCTCCATTAAACATCATGCACTAAAAACATTCCTAACCCCACTTTTCATATTTACAAGATCAACTCACTGTTCTTTCCACTATTCACAGCAATCATGCTTTTACTTTCATTCTTTGATTTGATGCTTACTTGTACTCCAAATTAGCTCATATCTTAGGACGTAGTTCATACTATATTTGTACACATCCTATAATAACATTCTTCATACATTCATGCATACTCTAGATTTCTAAGTCACTTTAGAAAGTCCATGAACACAAAGCACACTACAACCTTTGCACATTCTAGGACCATACATTGCATTCATGCAAGATTTGGGGTTTTGGTAACTCCTAATCTAAGAAGATCATAAGGAATGAACTTGATCACATGTTCATACTTCCCCTCGATCTAATCTTCCTTTCTCATCCGTTCCGGGGATTGAGAGGTCTTATTTTCTCAAAGATCAACATGCATCATTCTAGCTTGTTAAGCACAATTTGATTTCTTTGATTATTTGTTTAAAGAACAATCCATGTCCCCTCTTAGATTAAGAAAACTTGATTACTTGATACATGATTAGACAATTTTTCTTAGGTTTGTTAGTGTGATCTTCCACTTTTACATTGTGTGATATTTGGCTTAGATCATGTTAATGATATATTATCTTTTGATCTTCCATTTCAAATTCTTATGAGATGTAATATACTATCATAGTATTAATTGTCGAACCAAACATAGTATAAGATGATTATTTGGATGGTAATTGAGTCCCGTCGAAAGTCGGGGCGAGTTGAGGGTGTTTAAGTCGCGACAAAGGCTCCTTCCTCTCTTGTACCAAAATCCCGAGCCAAGTTCTTTGGTTATGAAGAGCTGGTGCCCTTTATCCATTTGGGTGAGTCAAATTAGGTTTCTTGGTTCCTTAAAGACCAAGTGGTGACTATGTGTCTGTTTTCAACAGACCTTTTCTTACCTCTCCCTTTTTCAAATCAATTTCAAAACTAAAAGGAAAATCAATTCCGAAACCCCGAAAAGCGAAATGGGGGTGGAAGACCGGATTTCTGCGTGTCCACAATCTGGCGACTCTACTGGGGATTTTTTATTTTCAAAACAAAATAATACAGAGGTTTGACTCATAAGAAGCATCCTTAAAGTCATCTTTTTACTGTGTCTGGTTCACCGCATAGCACTTCTGCATCTCCCCCTCCGTCTGTGTCTGAAACGCGGCGCTGACTTTGTTCAGGTTTTGCTGTGCCAGAGCACAAGTCACCGTTGATACTGTACTTTCCAAGGTATATCAAAAAGATTAAAAACTTCCATACAGTCTCTCTAACAGTGTATTGGAACTCTCGTCACTGGACCCTCTTAGACTAAACCCAGCCTTTGCATATAGATTCCTGTAGAACCTTTCATAGGACTGTTCATTTATCTTTCCAGGTAGGACAATGTGATATAATTATTGTATGCCCTTACGGGATTACCTGCGCAGTGTAGATGCTTATGTGACATGAGGCAGAATCTCTTTCCTATGATTCCCAAGGCAATCACTCACATGGAATTACATTGAGTTCACCTGCCTAGGTACCATGATAAGGATGTCTGCTCCATGTTCACAGAGATATACACCGTAAACCTTCTTTGTTGGTCCTAAGACATAGGAGTATGAAAACTTTGTAGACAGTATGATCATTGTCATATTTACCATTTCCTCCCAGAAACTCTATCCAAATCTCCCAGATTTTCCAGATATACCAGTTTCTCCTAAAAACTCGGTCTAAATCTCCCAGATTTCCCAAATATACCAGTTTATCCCAAAAACTCTGTCAAATCCCTCAGATTACCCAGAAATCTCAGTTTCTCCCAGAAACTCTGATATACTTGTTTCTCCCATAAACTCTGTCCGACTTACCCAAATATACCTGTTTTCCCAAAAACTCTATCCAAATCTCCCAGATTTCCCAAAAAATACCTGTTTCTCTCGAAACTCTATCCAATCCGCCTAGATTTCCCAAAAATCCCTGTTTGTCACAAAAACCTTGAAATCCTTGCTTTTTCCGAAAACTTCTCTTAGAAACTCTGATATCCCTGTTTCTCCCAGAAACTCTGTCTAATTTACCCAAATTTCCCTGAAATTCTATTTTTTTCCAGAAACTCTACCCAGATTTCCCAAAAATCCCTATTTCTCCCCAGAATACCCGAAAATCTCAGTTTTTCCCAGGAACCCCGATATACTTATTTCTCTGTCCAAATTTCCCAAAAATACCTATTTCTCCCAGAAACTCTGCCCGAATTTCCTAGAAATGCCCAAAAAACCAATTTCTCTCATAAACTATGTCCAAATCACCCAAATATACCTGTTTTCCCAGAAGCTCTGTCCAAATCTCCTAAAATTTTCAAAAATCCTAGCAACTCCGTCCAAACTTCCCAGAGATGCCTAGATGTACAAATTTCTCCTAGAAATTCTGATTTCCCATTTTCACCCAGAAACTCTATCCAATCCGCCTAGATTTCCTAGAAATCCCTGTTTATCCCAGAAACCTTGGAATCCCTTCTTTTCCAATAAACCTTCCCAGATTTTCCTTGTTTCTCTCAGAAACTCTGATTTCCAAGTCTTTTTCAAAAACTCTGCCCAACTTACCCGGAAATACCTATTTCTTCCAGAAACTCTGTCTAATCCACCTAGATTTCCCTGAAATCCTTATTTCTCCTAGAAACTCTCATAACTTCTGGAAATTCCTCTGAATCTTCCAAATTCCTATTTCTCCCAGAAACTCTGTCCAAACTTCCCGAAATATCCCAAAAATCCCTATTATCCCTTGGTGATCATACTAGAAAGTAAGGTTAGGACACTCTGTATGGCTAGGGCCTTACTTGTTTAACTGCTATCTGTTAGAAGTAGGGGCATCATATAGATTAGGGATTGCATCCGCATGCTTGTCTCATGTGCATACACAATTCATGTTAGTTCACTTGCACGCACATCTTGTCAACCTCACATGTGTTAGTCTCATACACATCAAATGCATACATGCCATCATCCTCACTCATCTCCATCATTGTATAGAAGTCGTATACATACTGCAACTGTCATCGGTTCACATCGATAAATTCTTCAAAATTCTGATCATCTCTCCCCACTAGGAGTCCATAAGAAGTATTTTGCGCCTTTACCGATTTGGGCTGTTACTTCTATCGTAGTCTCAGGTAAGGACACTTTTGTACCTCCCCAGATTCTTTGTCTTGCTCATGGGCTAGCTAAGACCATCATAAACCCACCAAGGCCCAGGCCATGACATCGACAGTTACATACGCCTTCGCCATGATATCCAAGACCTCATCGGTCAAAAAATCATTGAGCCGTCACCCATCCAACCCTATGTCAATCAAAAAGGCGCCCCTGGCTTCATCAAAGCTAAAGTCTCTGGCGCATCTGTTCAAATGGTCCCCTTTCGCTAAGGCCTTTAAATGTTGAACCTGTGCAATGAAGTGGTGGTGTTTGAGACTTTTGCTAACAAAGAAAATGAGGATGCTCTTTCGAAAAAGAAAAAAAAGAATAAGCGAGTCACCGTGATACTCCATTTGAGACCAGGTCAAGTCTAGTCGAGTCTGTCCTATGTTGGAGTCTATTTCAAGTCTAGTCTTGTGGTCGAGTGTATTTGTCATCTAGTCGTTATGAGTCTGTAATGTAATCCTTCCCTCTTGATGAAGTGAAATCTCAGTTTGCCTAAGCTGATGTGTCTAGTCATAAATACATGAATCACTGAACTATAATGTCACTTTTCAAATTACCATGGATGTTACTCTGCTAATAAATTTTTGCATCAAACGAAAAATCCTGAAAGGTCAAAGTCGATTTTGCGCTGACACCATTGAAGAGCCGAGAATTGAATAGTCTTACTTTTAGAATTTAAAGATGCTCTTGCCTCAATCCTGAAAAGACATGCTTGGAACTGACTTGGGGTTTCCCAACACCTTTTTTCCACCATTTCAAAGCCTTGGGCCCAAACCAATTGAGAGCCATACGAACCTGTGCAGACTTAGTCCTTGATGGTAGCCAAACATTTTAGTGAGTTTCATCTCCCCTTTCAAAAAAAAAAAGAAAAGAAAAGCTCACTAGGTTGAAAACACGAAAAGGGCACCTAGGCAAAAGTTAGAGCAAAAAAGGTGTTGATTTCCAAAATCTGGCCCTAGCCAGTCAAGATGTTGGAGAAAATTTTGATGAAACAAATTAGAGAATCATACGCTTCAAGGTACATCATAAGAACGTGCCTAGATCACATTTCCAAAGGCATGGAACAACCACAAATAAATTTTGAGAGCTGACATGCACATTCTGGAATTCTGAGATTGCGATTAAAAGATCTCACAAGAATCAACTACATGAAAAGAAAAATTAACTAGCTAGGCGAAAGTGAAAAGGATCAATCCTCAAAATAAAAAGAAAAGAAAAGAAAAGAAAAGAAAAGAAAGGGAGATCGAAACCGAATCCTATTATTCAAAGCTACCATATGTGGCTCAAGTTTGAACTTATTTGACGATTGGTTTGAAAAACCCTCATACCTCAACCAATTTCTTTCAAACCTTGCCCTGAACTACGCTCGACCTGATTCCCACTCAGGGATACGTAGGCAACTGCATCGGTTCGGTCACCCTACTCACAAAATATCACATCTCCTTCAAGCCTTGCCTTGAACTACGCTCGATCTGATTCCCACTCGGGGATACGTAGGCAACCGCATCTACTCGATCGACACCATCATAATCAACCCCTTTTCTTTCAAGGTCCTGTCCCAAACTACGTTGGACCTGATACCCGCTCGGGGGTACGTAGGCAGACTTTCAAAAAGAAAAGAAGGATGGCTTGCTAGGTCGAAAATCCGAAAGGATGCCTCGGCAAAAATTAGAGCTAAATCCAAGGTGAGCAATATAAAAAGAGAGAAAAGAGCTCGCTAGGTCTCCTCACTGGTACCTAGGCAAAAGTTATGAGCATTTAAGAGATTAAAGTCACGGTCCTTGTCTCAAGTTGGAAAATCACCTTCCACACTAGGGGTAAACTTCGGCTACCCACCTCATTTGCCTGAACTTGTCTATCTACCCTTCATACAAGGGGAAAACTTCGATCACCTACCTCGTTTGCCCAAGTCCTCCAATAAACCATCATCGAAACTAGGGGCAAACTTTGGTCACCCACCTCGTTTGCCTATGAATTCCACTTCCTACTCCTTAAACTAGGGGCAAACTTTGTTTGCCTAACACCATCCCTTCACACCAAGGACAAGTTTTCAAGTCACCTAGTTGTTTTGAAAATTTTGAAATAGAGCATCTTTTATTCTAAAAGCTAGGGCTTTAATTCAATGCACATCATGGGCGAAGCAAAGAATTGATTAGATCAATAGGGAGAAACTTTTAAAATGAGATTTATCATCAAAATGCTGCCACGTTAAGATGAGGAGTGAACACAAAAGAGAAATGGTACATCATTTATGGAAAATGTACATCAAATCTTGGCAAGTCGAACTTCTTCCAATTTGGTGTCAAATGTGTTGCCCTAGTGCGACGATGTCTGTCAGTTTTTAGGTCTGTTGTAGTCTCAAGTGTGTAAGTCAACAGTGACTAACAACTTTCAAATCAAGTTATAAAATTTTTAAGAGCATTTCAAGGACAATGCAAGCAAGAGAACCGAGCACCGTCACTGTACCAGTCAAGGCGTCAGCATGATCCCCGTACAACATAAGTCCATAACTGGCGGTTGATGATCTTCCTTCGTCCTAGCAACATAAGTCCATGAGTGGTTGTTGATCATCTTTCTTCATTCATGCAACATAAGTCCATGAATGGATGTTGATGATCTTCCTTTCTCCTAGCAACTTAAGTCCATGAGTGGCTATTGCCTATCTCCTTTTGTTCAAGCAACATAAGTCCATGAGTGGTTGTTGATCACCTTCCTCCATCAATGCAAAATCCTTAGCCGCCGTAGATCATCTCTGTATCCTTCAAATAGAATGACACCTTTACTCCCATCAGTGGGCAAATTTTCTTCCCTAGCAGAGTACATTTAATCCTTTCCTCCCCAATAGAGTCGTTTCACAACCAACAGATTCAATTTGTCCCCAGCAAGCTTATCGATTCGTACATCATTAGTTTAATCCATGATAGTCACAGTAGTTCACTGTCGACTCGTCATCTCGATTCATACATCGTCAGTTCTTCTGATCACGGTTAGTCCAACTATTGATCCAATATATGACAGTCACAATAGTTCACTGTCGACTCTTCATCTCGATTAGTACATCGTCAGTCCAATCTATAACAGTCACAGTAGTTCACTGTCGACTCGTCATCTCGATTCATACATCGTCAGTTATTCTGATCACGGTTAGTCCAACTGTTAATCCAATACATGACAGTCACAGTAGTTCACTGTCAACTCGTTATCTCGATTAGTACATCGTCAGTCCAATCTATGGCAGTCACAGTAGTTCACTGTCGACTCGTCATCTCGATTCATACATTATTAGTTCTTCTGATCACGGTTAGTCCAACTATTGATCCAATCCATGACAGTCACAGTAACTTACTGTCGAACTCGTCATCTTGATTAGTACATCGTCAGTCCAATCGACGGCAGTCATAGTAGTTCACTATCGACTCGTCATCTCGATTAGTACATCGTTAGTAGTTCACTGTCAACCTGTCATCTTAATTCGTACATCGTCAACTCGTCATCATCATTAATTTACCGTCACTCTCATTCAAAAAATGTCGTGTTTATCAGCCCTCTAGATTGAGGCACGTTTGTCAACCCTCTAGATTGAGGCAAAGTCATCGCCCTCTAGATTGAGGCAAGTCATTTATCATCAACCCTCTAGATTAAGGCATGTTTGTCAGCCCTCTAGATTGAGGCAAAGTCATTTTTATCGGCCCTCTAGATTGAGGCAAGTCATTTGTCATCAGCCCTTTAGATTGAGGCATGTTTGTCAGCCCTCTAGATTGAGGCAAAGTCATTTTTATCGGCCCTCTAGATTGAGGCAAGTCATTCGTCATCAGTCCTCTAGATTTAGGGAAATCTTTCATCGCCAGCCCTCTAGATTGAGGCGAATCTTTCATTATAAACCCTCTAGGTTAGGGTAGGACTTCCACATCCATCAATCATTTTAGGGATTCCAGCTCACGAAGGCCCTAAACCGGCTCCTTTGGATTGAGCATTACAGGATTTGATTAACCGTGAGAGATTTAGAAATGGATCCTAGTTCCTGGCCAAGAATTGAAGAGAGATTCTCAGAGAATCCATCAGCTCCCAAAGGTCCTAACCGGCTCTTTTGGATTGAGCATTACAAAATTTGATCAACCATGAGAGATTCAGAGATAGATCCTGGTTCTCGGTCAATTCGATCAACCGTGAGAGATTCAGAGACGAGTCCTGGTTCTAGTTCCGAAGTTAAGAAAGATTCCCAAAGAATCCCCCACTATCCCCAGTAGAAGATAACGACAATCAGAACCAACTCTCTAGAATAATCGTCCTAAAACACCGCCCGCAGTCAAAAGACCCGACTCCCGGGGCAAGCACTGTCTATTCACAATTCACGGCTCCGTTGTTTATTGTAAGCTTCCTCACGCGTCGGTTATCGTGAGCTTCCTCACTTATCGTAAGCTTCCTCACTCTGGTTGTCTCACCTGTCAATTATCGTGAGCTACCTCACTCATCCTGAGCCTCCTCACTTATCATGAGCTTTCTCACCTGTCAGTTATCGTGAGCTACCTCACTTATCATGAGCCTCCTCACTTGTCATGAGCTTTCTCACTCGCCGGTTATAATGAGCTTCCTCACTTATCGTGAGCTTCCTCACTCTAGTTTTCTCACCTGTCAATTATCGTGAGCTATCTCACTTATCATGAGCCTTCTCATTTATTATGAGCTTTCTCACCCGTCGATTATCGTGAGCTTTCTCACTTATCGTGAGCTTTCTCACTCTGGTTATCTCACCTGTCAGTTATCGTGAGCTACCTCACTCACCATGAGCCTCCTCACTTATCATGAGCTTTCTCACCTATCAGTTATCGTGAGCCTCCTCACTTATCATGAGCTTTCTCACCCATCGGTTATCGTGAGCTTCCTCACTTATCGTGAGCTTCCTCACTCTAGTTTTCTCACCTGCCAGTTATCGTGAGCTACATTACTTATCGTGAGCCTCCTCACTTATCATGAGCTTTCTCACCCGTCAGTTATCGTGAGCTTCCTCACTCTCGTAATCTCACCTATCAATTATTGTGAGCTTCCTCACTTATTGTGAGCTTCCTCACTCCTTTGTCCAAAAATCACTAGCTTTCTCGCCAAACAATTATCATGAGCTTCCTCACCAACTCAGCTATCGTGAGCTTCCTCACTCCTCTGTCCAAAATCATAAGCTTCCTTACCAAATAATTATCATGAGCTTCCTCATCAGCTCAGCTATCGTGAGCTTCCTCACTCCTCTGTCCAAAATCATGAGCTTCCTCACCAAACAATTATCATGTGCTTCCTCACTTATTGTGAGCTTCTTCACTCCTTTGTCCAAAAATCACGAGCTTCCTAACCAAATAATTATCATGAGCTTCCTCACCAACCCCTCACCAAACAATTATCATGAGCTTCCTCACTAACTCAGCTATCGTAAGCTTCCACACTCCTCTGTCCAAAATCATGAGCTTCCTCATCAACTCAGCTGTCGTGAGCTTCCTTACTCCTCTGTCCAAAATCATGAGCTTCCTTACCACTCAGTTACCGCGAGCTTCCTCACTTCTTTATCCAAAAGAATGGGCTTCCTCCCTATTCAATTTCCGTGAGCTTTCTTACTCATCGTGAGCTTTATCACTTATCAGTTATCGTGAGCCCCTTTACCTACCGATCATATTTCATGAGCCCCCTATACCTACCTATCAGATATTGTGAGCCCCCTCACCTGTTGATTATCGTGAGCTCCCTCACCTGTCGGTCATCTTCAATTGTCATTCTCAAGGACTTCGCATCCGGTCCCCTTTATTCACAAAGCACACTTCCTGTAATTCAAGAAGTTTGCCCCGAGACCTAGAGTCTTCAACACCTTGGTATCCTTATCAGGATCAACCACTGCATTAGAGTCAAACAAACACTAGCACAACTTAAGCCCACTCGGTGTGGCATACCCCACAGCACTAGCTTATACTAGGATCAGAACACTAGACATGATAGGACTCATGACACAATTCATATCACATACATGTATTGCATATCATCCTAATAGCGTAGCATCCATCTGTCTTGTTGTACATGTGTGATTCATTCCTTTGTGCCCCGAACTCCGTCCTGGCCTGATTCCCCTACGGATACGTAGGTAGCTCACGTAGAGCACGACCAGCACTAGCCTCAGCATCATCCTTGCATCTTTGCAACACTTTTATCCTAAATCTATAGTCTCCAAAAAGAACAGTCTCTTCAAAGCTATGGCACTCATTTACGACATGCGTTGCCTCGCAAGTTCATACCAAAGAGGGGCAAACTGTAGACACCCCATTTTGTCGGCTATCTGATTTAGGAGACCCATAGCTTGGTGCTTAACAATGATTGAAAAAGACTCAAAAAAAGGACTCATGGAAGTTAGTTCTATCTCTCAAAATGCTCAGAATGACCAAAATACCCCTAAAAGGCCGAAAACTCCCAGATTTAGATCGAAAGTTCTGGAAACACACTACATCATAGAAAAAGTAATAAAATGACTTTTAAAGCAAAATCAAATAAAATCATCAGCTCTTAGAGACCCCCGGAAGTCCCGGAAGTTCTCGAAAAGTCCCTGTTGACCGGTTTGACCCAAGTTTGACCAAGGTTTGACAGAAATCATTCGAATTCGTTCAAAAGTTTTGAGATCATTCTAGATTATGTGAAAAGTACTAAAATGAGTTTTAAAAGAAAATCAAACTAAAACGTGAACTCCTGGGAGCTCCCAGAGGTTCCCAGAACTTCTAGAGATCTCAGGTTTGACCGATTTGACCCGAAAGTTGACTTTGAAACCGGAGCGCCGTATCATTTTTCAAACACTTTTCATGGATACTAGAGGTCAATAGCTTTCCAACGGTATATCACACATAATTTCTGGATTTAAAATGAATTTATTATGAGTTTCCGAAGGTGGAAAAGGCGATCAAATTCGCTTTTATCGCGAATACCGCAAAACTTTTCAAAGTGACCTGACTCCAAAACATTTTTTATATAAAATCAACTCCACTACCATTCCAATGGTATATCACAAGCTCAATTTGGAGTTCGTATGCATTTTCTTTGAATTTCGGACGAAATAGGGCCTTTTCGCAAATACCAGAACCTCTGGGGGCCTAAATAAAAATTTTTGGGCGTCTGAGGAGCAGTACTGCGGCAGCACTGGGCCACTGCCATGGTGGTACATGGCCAGTGCTGCAGCGGCACTCAACTCTCACAGAAGCCATTTTTGTAATATATTTTGGGTGTCCAATTTGAATAATTGGAAGTCAAAACGACATAGTTTGATGTTCACAGATCTTTAGTACCAACGGGAGCACTTTCTAAATCCCAAATCCACCCCACATTGGCCTATATAAACCCCCCCTTTGTTCTTCATTTTGGGGGGGCCAGGTGCAAAGTTTGAGAAAGTTGTAGAGAGAAAGATAGATAGAGATAGGTTTAGAAGAGAAAAAGGGAGCTTCTCTCACTGATTTTCCATAAGAAAGTGGGTTTTAATCTTGTTTTCTTCCATTATCCCTCTATATACTTCATACTCAAATCATCCCCAATCACCATTCTTGAGCAATCTTGAGTTAGGAAGCTACTTCCATGTCCAAATGTCAAAATCTATGAGTGAAACACCAAGCTACAAGTCCAAAATCACATTGATTATCATCATTGATTGTTATTATTTGCTTGTTTATATCAATGTTCATCTCTTCTTACCTCATTTCTTTTTTATTTTTCTTTATTTACTTACTAGTTCATCATCATCTAGATGAGGACATGGTGTTTGTGGTAAGTGAATCCTTATGGATAGTAGCTCTTGACCTCAAAAACATGTTTGATAGATGGTGATTCCAACTTCAATACTTCCAAAGTAATCTTGAAGTTATGCTCAAATGAAAACAAATCTCTCCAACAATCTTGGAAGTTGTTGACTTGGTTTTAATGTTGATATTCCAAGAGGTTATAATCTCCATTTGATGTTGAAAATGTGCTTTCAAAACCCCTATTTCAAAACTCCTCTAAAACCCCCAACATTTGGATTCCAAGAAATAAACCTTGTTTTCTCAAGAAATCGTCAAAACAGTGAATGATTTGAGTTCAAAGATTTCTCTAGAACATAATACTCAATGTATGGATGCAAGACCACTTGAAAAGTCTTCCTAACTCATTAAAGAACACGTAAAATTTTTGGTTTGACTTGGAAATACTTGGAATGGTTCCATTTGGACCCAAACATTCCTCCCAGACATTCTGTTTTTGCTGTCATAGTAGCTAGGTTGACTTGTAACTTGTCTTTCAGAAAACGTTTCCCAACAAAGTGCCCTCAACTTATTTTTCTCTTTAACTTCAGTGTCTTAGAAAACGTTCTGTATAATATGGGTGCCTAGATGTTTTGTTTTCATTTTCTAAGATTTTTCAACATTTTAGTCAACAATACAGACTATATTTCTGAGCAACCTCTCTTGTTGATATGATTTCTCTCAATCTGTATTAGTTATTGCAGTTTGGCTTTTTGATTTGTATTCTAGACACAACAAGGATAATCTCCCTAAAACATCATGCACTAAAAACATTCCTAACCCCACTTTTCATTTTTTACAAGATCAACTCATTGTTCTGTCCACTATTCGTAGCAAGCATGCTTTTACTTTCATTCTTTGATTTTATGCTTACATGTACTCCAAATTAGCTCATATCTTATGACGTAGTTCATACTTCATTTATACACATCTTATAATAACATTCTTTATACATTCATGCATACTCTCGACTTCTAAGTCACTTAGAAAGTCCATGAACACAAAGCACACTACAATCTTTGCACATTCTAGGATCATACATTGCATTCATGTAAGATTTGGGGTTTCGGTGACTCCTAATCTAAGAAGATCATAAGGCATGAACTTGATCACACGTTCATGCTTCCCCTTAATCTAATCTTCCTTTCTCATCCGTTCCGGGGATTGAGAGGTCTTCTTTTCTCAAAGATTAACATGCATCATTCTAGCTTGTTAAGTACATTTTGATTTCTTTGATTATTTGTTTAAAGAACAATCCATATCCCCTCTTAGATTAAGAAAATTTGATTACTTGATACATGATTAGACAATTTTTCGTAGGTTTGTTTGTGCGATCTTCCACTTTTACATTGTGTGATATTTGGCTTAGATCTTGTGAATGACATATTATCTGTTGATCTTCCATTTCAAAATTCTTATGAGATGTAATATACTATCATAGTATTAATTTTTGAACCAAACATAGTATAAGATGATAATTTGGATGGTAATTGAGTCCCGTCGAAAGACGGGGCGAGTTGAGAGTGTTTTAGTCGCGGTAAAGTCTCCTTCCTCTCTCGTACCAAAACCCTGAGCCAAGATCTTTGGTTATGAAGGGCCGGTGCCCTTTATCCATTTGGGTGAGTCAAATTAGGTTTCTTGGTTCCTTAAAGACCAAGTGGCGACTCTGTACATGTTTTCAACCGACCTTTTCTTACCTCTCCCTTTTTCAAATCAATTTCAAAACTAAAAGGAAAATCAATTCTGAAACCCCAGAAAGCAGAACGGGGGTGGAAGACCGGATTTTCGCATGTCAATAGTAATCTACACAACTTGTATTTTTGTCCAGCAAGATATACACAACTAGTATTTTATTCTAGCTTTATATGAGTGTTGTTTGGGTAAAAAAGGCACTATTGGGCAAGCTTCTTGCCATATCAAGTTGTGCAGACATGATAGGCATACTGCAAGGATGGCTAGGCTGTTGTATCCCAAAGACAGCGTGACAGTTTCCTACTGCACCAAGTATTACTCGTAGAGGGCGCGTATCATCTCAAGAGAGCGTATCGCGCCTCATCCTAGTCACTCTCTTATTGGTTCTATTCATGGAATTGACGGTTCTTCTATTCTTTGGTGGATTCTTTAAACATATTGTCATTACCATCTCTCCCAATTACTGCAAGCATCTGGCCACCATAATGTCCCTTCAAGTGACAGCCATCTAGCCCAATCACTGGTCTACAACCAACCAAACCCTTTCCTTTTGTGCACCAAGTCTCACATACATTCTTTGAAAAGTAGGTTGCAATCCAGGAGTTGGTCTTTGCACTCTCAATTTCATGTAACTAGTAGGGTTGTACTTCCTAAAAGTAGGACAATAATCCCATAGCCTAGTATATTGCTTCTTGTGATCACCTCCTATTACTCTTTTTGCCTTTCTCTTTACCCTATACACTTGGCTTCTGCTCACATTTACCATGATGTCCCTCTGAATAGTCCTCTGCATTAACTTCCAATTAGGATCATCCCTCAGCTTCTCTTCTCTAGGTACTTCTTGGACAAGTACCTAGAAGTGACAAGATGATTTTCATAACTTTTTCCACACTTGTGTATTGGGTTTAAAGACTTAATCTGGAAAGTGTTCTCCATTTGCATAGGAGAAGCGTGTATCCTTCACCCACACTCATTTTTATAGACTGTTGTGATTCTATCATTCTCATTCCTTAAGTACTTGATGTCATATCCATTTTGGACACTCCACTCTTTCTGATCTTCTCTGAAAACTTGAGCATTTGTGAATTTCATACCCACTTTCAACTCAGGTTTTACCATATCTAAGTCTTCATTGAACTCTGGGAAACTTCCACCATCTTTTCCTTCAGAAGAGCTATCCAAACTATGCAACTATATCTTCATCTCCAGCATCTGTGTACCAGTCCTCTGGAAAGGCTATATTTCCCTCATATTCCACAACTATATTCCCCTCATCAACAATCTGTCTATCAGCAAATATATTCTCATCTTCCTTCCCTCTAATACTTCATTTAACCACACAGGATCATAGATGTCATCACTTTCTTCGCCTCTCACCTACTGGACCTTTATCATTTTCATCATCCTCTTGGACAGTATCAAGTGGGTCTTCAGTATTTTCAGCATTTGGGAATATATAATTCAAAGTCCCCACATCCATAGCATACCCAACAATTTCTGGCCCACTAACCCCATCTGAATTTAGCACCATTGATGAATCATCTCGTGTATCTATAAAAACCACAGCCATTGGTAGCCCAATATGCATTTTAAACATTTCCGTCACATGTTCATCTAACTCTATAGGTTTCAGCCCATTTTCAATTATTTTACATGGCATCCTATAGTAGATTTTGCTTGTTGGCAGATAGCCAAACTTACTAAACATGTGTTTTACTTCAAAAAAAGACATCAAGTCAGGGTCACAGTTTTCAAAGTAATCTACCTTTCCCCCTTTATACAGTAAATGTGGTTTCCAAACAAAGTGTCCCCCATGGTACATCTCAATTGAAAACAAGTCTCCCATTCTGCATCATAACAAATTTAAAAAAAAACTTTTTAAAAACCAAAAAATGTCAGAGACAATACATGGCCCATGTCTGTAAAAAACAATTCAAAAGAAAAATGAATTTTTTGTTAAAAACATTAAGCTAGAAGCATGGTCCCACAAGAATAACATCTTCTTGACTTTTTGAATGCAAACAAATTTCTTTAACAGTTACGCTCCCTACAAGAATGTCATCTTCTTGCCTTTTTTAATGCAAACAAATTCATTCCCAATGAAAGCCAAAAAAAAAACACTATTGACTTTAACAGTTAATGAGAAAAGTTTGCACATACCTTTTTGAATTTCCCAACGATTCTCAGAAACACTAGCTTCACTCTTGTCGTGTCGAAACCCTAGGTTGAATCACCATTTTCTTCAACTGAATTGTCTCTTTCTTTGAGACAAATCCTAGGAATATTGATAAGTGGTCCCTCGCTACAGTGTTTGGTGTATTTAGATGGAAATAAGAGAGGGCACATTAGATTTTTCCTCTTCGGCGTTAGTAAATCCAACAGTAGCAGTTGGCCCATTAGTTCAGGGGGTATTGTGTTAAGTTATATAACACAGACACGAGAGAAGTTATGTTGACTTGGTCCGACAACTACCTCCTAAAATTCCTCCTCCACCTAGTTGTCCACTTTCTACTCCATAGTGAAAACGTCTCTCTGTTTCGGTTATATAGCATATACGATATACATAGTATACAAATATGCTCACTGCTTCATTTTATATATATTACTGGTTCAGTCATATTCACTAGAGAGACAGATGAATGTCTTCCTCATCTTTGGTTCATTTTGCAAACCAAAATTAATACAGAAATTTTTTGTATCAACCTCCTTTAAATTTTTACCATATTGGACATATACAGAATACAATTTCAAGTTTCGGTGTAGTCCAATTCTTTTCCAGTATTGTGCAGACTACTGGACATAATATTTGTTGTGTGTGGCTGATATATCCTAGAGGTTGATACTCCTCTTCTGCAACGGTGAGTAGACCGTAGAGGCGCGAAAAGAGAGTGACATTGTCCATGCCTCAGCCTGACAAGTGTTCCAATTAATTTCAGCAATAATTCCCAACAGTAATATAGATGCAGTGATGTGGAACAGGTTTCTGGTTCAGAATGTTCACATGTTAAATTGGGTTAACCTCCCAGTAGTGGGGAGTCAAAAGCGGGTGTTTAATGTGCATGTGCGTGTATGTGTGTCTGCTGGGCAGCTCGTCGGACTTGAATCTCTGTTTCTGGTAAACTACATTACCGCAATGTTTTGGTTATAAAATGAATTGTGTGAGGTTCACCCTTATTATACCAAGTATTATAAACCACATGTTATATTAGAGCATTTTGTTCAGTTTTGGGCTGAGAGGAGGGAAATAAGGGATGGGGAAAGTGAGTGAAAGAGAAAATTCTAAGCACAAATTTGCTTCATTTGTAACTTTTTGACTAGGTTGAATCCATGATATATGAATCCTTGGATTTGAATGGAGGGTAAAATTGAATTGCCCAAGTCAATCAAGATGGCACATATTTTTTTATTTTCCTTTTCTGTAGACACATGATAATATGATATGCAAGGGAGAAATAGCAGTAAATTTTTTTTGGTGTATATTCTCTCTTATTTTATCATTCTTCATACTAGACAATAATAAATGTGTAAGAGGACGAATCTTAGGGTCTTAATACTAATTGTACGGTTGTATCACGAGGGGTGGTGGAGCCAAAAATTTGTACTTGGGACCGAATTACTAGGTAGACTACCAAATAAAAACACGGGAGGTCAGGGACATTGTTCCGAGGTGAATTTTTATGGACTTATTTGTACATATTTTTGGGTATGATTTTTGTATCATAAAGCTTCGAATTCTACTATGTAAAATGTTTGTCCTATTTGAGAGTTGGAATATTTGGTGTTTTTCTGAGTATTGTAATCATTTGGCTTATACTTCACAACAATGAGTGTTGTATTGTATGCATGAATCCCTTTTTAAAAGAGTAATACTATGCTTCCTAAATTTGAATCACAAAGTTGGTTCTTAAATGACATAATTGTTGAACCAAAATACTTTGGTAGTGATTGATCATACCACATGTCACTGCATGCATTTGATATAATTGGCAAAATATTTGAGAACAAATTTAGAACTTATATTTGCCGAGTGTCTAGCCCAATTGACACAGCCTCTCTCTTCCCAGTAGGGAGGGAGAAGGTTCGAATCCCCATAGGGGATTCTAGTTGGTTGCTTTTTCAATTATTCTTCAGTCAAAATGAGTGGCCCTTATTGGGCTTTGTTGTGGGCCAGTGTGGGTGTGCATGTGTCTGTATTCAGTCTGGATCCAGGAAAGTAAACAAAAAAAATTAGAACTTATATTGGGGAAGTATAATATTATTGTTTTCTAAATGTTAATATTTTGGAGGGGCTAATACAGAGATTAATTCCAAAATTTACATGTGTAATAGAAGATTTAAAAAAGTTTGTAGACGACGTGGCGTCCGGGTCATAAGAGCAACTCCAATGGGGGATCCAAATGGGTATCCAATTCCAAAAGATACTAAAATGGATCCCTTCATCCCAAAAAATGCACTCCAATGGGGGATTCAAAAGGGGATTCATTATGCAAACTCATGGTTTGGGTCTCCAAACTTATAGCCTTTGGAGAGAGAAAGTGAGGGGATGCATATTTTGTGGAATGATCCTAGCCATTGGTTTGTGAATAAAATAATTTTTTTAGTGTATTTATGGTTGAGATACATCAAACTATATTAAACAATAAAATAACTACTAGTTTTGGGTACAATAAAATGACGATTTAAATAACCAAATAGTATTTTGAATACGCAAATTTGGTAACTACCCTTAGAGTTGCTCTAAGCTCCGAACGATGAGACTTGTAAATGGGGGAAGACGTAAGAAATTTAGGGCCTGAATAGAAAATGAATAAAGAGGAAGAAAAAAGAATCGTATTGGGTCTAAATTAATAAATGAACCAAGGTTGAACCCTCCATAAAATTTGACGAAAAGTAAAAATGAATGAGAAGGAAATGGTGATGGCAAGTGGCATCTAATGATTCTCTTTTATATTATTAGTTAGCCATGAAGTATGAACCCGTGGAAGAAAATAGTAACTAGATCAAGTAAAAATAATTTATTCTCAATAGTTTTTTGTCATATAATTCCCCCTAATAAGGACAATTTATTCTCTATAGATTTTTGTCATATAATTCCCCCTAATGAGAATTTATTCTCTATAGATTTTTGTCTATAGATTTTTGTCATATAATTCCCCCTAATAAGGAGAATTAATTTATTCTCTATGCTTTAAACACGTGTACTTTGTGCTGTTTGAATTTTTCATACTTTTCTGTGCACCACTTACATAGCATAAGGTACATGCATTTAAAGCTGTGTCAAAAAGTGTGTATGTAGCACTACTCATTACAAGTTTGTCCTTATTTCACACACGTATAGCATTCTATTTCATCACCCCCAGCATGCGTTTCAATGTAGTTTTTATTTTTGTTTTTTATACTTTAAAATGCCATAAATTTCAAACCACAACTCCATTTTAAATCGAATTTATATATTTGTAATCTCCCAATTATGGACACAAGGCTCGGTTTGGTTTGTTTGGTTATATATTTGTAATTTAGAATAAAAGATCTATCAAACAAGATCTATAGTGACTGTGAAAAAATGAAAAAAATTAATAATAATAATTTAAGACAGTGGCACGCTGCATGTTTGTAGCGTAATGCCATTGTCTTTACATATCACTGTCACAAACAGTGACATGTTGTAATAATCTTTGAAAAAATAATTTGCTTTTGATGATATGTTACTGTCTTTATCTAGACAATATTGTAAAGATAGTAACATCCAAAAAATGGCCATAGTTTTGCGTTTTATTGGTCAATTTTATAGAAATGTTACTATTGCGACATGTTACTGTTTATTTATGCAAAATCATTTTACTAATTTTTATTGATATGTTATTATTTTTCGCATGGGGATAGTATTTAAAGGCAGTAACATACGCTAAATGATCCTATTTTGGCTATTTTTTGCGACAATGACATGTTACGATCTTCGAAAAAATATTTTGTACTTAGATAATATGTTACTATTTTCACCTGGAGAGTGACGGTAACATTACCTGGGCAGCACTTAATGACAGTAACATGTTCTAAAATGGCCATAACTTTGCTATTTTGTGACCATTTTGGATGCTTTTTTTAGGCTAATTTTTCTAGATCTACATAGTGGAAGTGTTCGATTTTACAAAAACAAAAATGAAATAAAATAAAATTGGTATTCGTTTTTGAGCTGCAAAATTTTGATTTTTTAGGAAAGAATTTTATAGGCAATATGGAATTATAAAGCTTGTTTTGTAGATCACAGATATAAAAAATTATCAAAAATTGATTTGTGTTTTGAAAGTTATGGCATTTTAAAAATTGAAAAACTGAGAAAACTATTTTTGAGAAACGTGCTAATTTGTTGAAGAAGACTCGCGTAAATAGCATTTGAGGGCCATTTTGGTCCAAAGAAAAACTGAAGAACCTTTGACACTGACAAAAAATTACGGGGACTAATTCTCTATTATTAGTTATTGTAGAGACTTGTGGTCACGCGCCCCCAATAAAAAATTGGGGAGGTGTAATTTAATTTGAATGTGATCGTTGGATTTTCTAAATATGGTAGTAAATGTAAAAGGAATGTCAATCCTCACATTAAAGGAGGTGTGATTCTGTAATAAGTACTTATATTTATAAATGTATATAATATAGGCATGTCCACACAAAGTACACACTACACACACAGCAATTCAAGAGTCAGAGCACGAAGAGAAGGATTAAGATGGCCCCCATACCATGTACTGCATTGTTTTTAATCTTATTCTTTGTGTCAACCTCTAATGCTGATTTGATAGAAAACATTTGTTCAACAAGCATGTATCATGATCTATGTGTGTCAACTCTGAGATCGAATCCTCAAAGCTCTACTGCTGATGTTAAAGGACTTGCCCTAATTATGCTTCAAGCGTAGCAGGCCAAAGCCAAAGATAATTTTTTACAAGTGAAAAAATTGCTAGCGAAAGCTACCAATAAATTATTAAAAGATTGCCTCACCATTTGCGATGGTCAATACAACCAAATTCTTGATGATGTCTCAAAGACAATCAAATTTGTGGAATCAAAGTTGTATAGAGAGGCCAGGACACAATTGACATGGGCGCTACTGGTAATGCGGATACATGTGAGTCGTCATTCAGTGATATACCAACTACTCCTCCTTCGCCATTAACTCAACGGAATGAAATTTTCACACACCTTGGTATTGTATCCGGGGATATTATTTATCTTATCAAAGAAGGGTGAATTTTTGAAACATTTGACTGGAATAAATGGTAATGAATAAATACTAATATATAGTATTTCTTTCTTGCTTTCCTCTTTCCAATTTTTTTTCCCAGCTATCTTGTTGTTTCTTCTAATTCTCGTGTCCTGGTCATTTGGGGTAACTGTTTCAATTGTATGCCTTTTTCACAATTGATTGCACATGCCTTCAAAATAAAATAAAATCACCTGCCTCATCCTAGTCACTCTCTTATTGGTTATATTCATGGAATTAATGGTTCTTCTATTCTTTGGTGGATTCTTTAAACATACTGTCATTACCATCTCTCCCAATTACTGAATGCATATGGCCACCATAATGTCCCTTCAAGTGACAGCCATCTAGCCCAATCACTGGTCTACAACCAACCAAACCCTTTCCTTTTGTGCACCAAGTCTCACATACATTCTTTGAAAAGTAGGTTGCAATCCAGGAGTTGGTCTTTGCACTATCAATTTCATGTAACTAGTAGGGTTGTACTTCCTAAAAGTAGGACAATAATCCCATAGCCTAGTATATTGCTTCTTATGATCACCTCCTATTACTCTTTTTGCCTTTCTCTTTACCCTATACACTTGGCTTCTGCTCACATTTACCATGATGTCCCTCTGAATAGTCCTCTGAATAGGAACTAACTTCCAATTAGGATCATCCCTCATCTTCTCTTCTCTAGGTATGGACAAGTACCTAGAAGTGACAAGATGATTTTCATAACTTTTTCCACACTTGTGTATTGGGTTTAATGACTTAATCTGGAAAATTTTCACCATTTGCATAGGAGAAGCGTGTATCCTTCACCCACACTCATTTTTATAGATTGTTGTGATTTTATCATTCTCATTCTTTAAGTACTTGATGTCATATCCATTTTGGACACTCCACTCTTTTTTATCTTCTATGAAAATTTGAGCATTTATGAATTTCATACCCACTTTCAACTCAGGTTTTACCATATCTAAGTCTTCATTGAACTCTGGGAAACTTCCACCATCTTTTCCTTCAAAAGAGATATCCAAACTATGCAACTATATCTTCATCTCCAGCATCTGTGTACCAGTCCTCTGGAAAGGCTATATTTCCCTCATATTCCACAACTATATTCCCCTCATCAACAATCTGCCTATCAGCATATATATTCTCATCTTCCTTCCCTCTAATCCTTCATTTAACCACACAGGATCATAGATGTCATCACTTTCTTCGCCTCTCACCTACTGGACCTTTATCATTTTCATCATCCTCTTGGACAGTATCAAGTGGATCTTAAGTATTTTCAGCATTTGGGAATATATAATTCAGAGTCCCCACATCCATAGCATACCCAACAATTTCTGGCCCACTAACCCCATCTGAATTTAGCAACATTGATGAATCATCTCGTGTATCTATATAGACCACAGCCATTGGCAGCCCAATATGCATTTTAAACATTTCCGTCACATGTTCATCTAACTCTATAGGTTTCAGCCCATCTTCAATTATTTTACATTGCATCCTATAGTAGATTTTGCTTGTTGGCAGATACCCAAACTTACTAAACATGTGTTTTACTTCAAAAAAAGACATCAAGTCAAGGTCACAGTTTTCAAAGTAATCTACCTTTCCCCCTTTATACAGTAAATGTGGTTTCCAAACAAAGTGTCCCCCATGGTACATCTCAATTGAAAACAAGTCTCCCATTCTGCACCATAGCAAATTTAAAAAGAACTTTTTAAAAACCAAAAAATGTCAGAGACAATACATGGCCCATGTCTGTAAAAAACAATTCAAAAGAAAGATGAATTTTTTGTTAAAAACATTAAGCTAGAAGCATGGTCCCTACAAGAACAACATCTTCTTGACTTTTTGAATGCAAACAAATTTCTTTAACAGTTACGCTCCCTACAAGAATGTCATCTTCTTGCCTTTTTTAATGCAAACAAATTCATTCCCAATGAAAGCCAAAAAAAAAAAAAAAACACTATTGACTTTAACAGTTAATGAGAAAAGTTTGCACATACCTTTTTGAATTTCCCAACGATTCTCAGAAACACTAGCTTCACTCTTGTCGTGTCGAAACCCTAGGTTGAATCACCATTTTCTTCAACTAAATTGTCTCTTTCTTCGAGACAAATCCTAGGAGTACTGATAAGTGGTCCCTCACTACAGTGTTTGGTGTATTTAGATGGAAATAAGAGAGGGCACATTAGATTTTTCCTCTTCGGCATTAGTAAATCCAACAGTAGCAGTTGGCCCATTCGTTCAAGGGGTAATGTGTTAAGTTATATAACACAGACATGAGAGAAGTTATGTTGACTTGGTCCGACAACTACCTCCTAAAATTCCTCCTCTACCTAGTTGTCCACTTTCTACTCCATAGTGAAAACGTCTCTCTGTTTCGGTTATATAGCATATACGATATACATAGTATACAAATATGCTCACTGCTTCGTTTTATATATATTACTGGTTCAGTCAGATTCACTAGAGAGACAGATGAATGTCTTCCTCATCTTTGGTTCATTTTGCAAACCAAAATTACAGGAAATTTTTGTATCAACCTCCTTTAAATTTTTACCATATTCGACATATACAGAATACAATTTCAAGTTTCGGTGTAGTCGAATTCTTTTCCAGGATTGTGCAGGCTACTGGACATAATATTTGTTGTGTGTGGTTGATATATCCTAGAGGTTGATACTCCTCTTCTGCAACGGTGAGTAGATCGTAGAGGCGCGAAAAGAGAGTGACATTGTCCGTGCCTCAGCTTGACAAGTGTTCCAATTAATTTCAGCAATAATTCCCAACAGTAATATAGATGCAGTGATGTGGAACAGGTTTCTGGTTCAGAATGTTCACATATTAAATTGGGTTAACTTCCCAGTAGTGGGGAGTCAAAAGCGGGTGTTTCATGTGCATGTGCGTGTATGTGTGTCTGCTGGGCAGCTCGTCGGACTTGAATCTCTGTTTCTGGTAAACTACATTACCGCAATGTTTTGGTTATAAAATGACTTGTGTGAGGTTCACCCTTATTATACCAAGTATTATAAACCACATGTTATATTAGAGCATTTTGTTCAGTTTTGGGCTGAGTGGAGGGAAATGAGGGCAAGGATGGGGAAAGTGAGTGAAAGAGAAAATTCTAAGCACAAATTTGCTTCATTTGTAACTTTTTGACTAGGTTGAATCCATGATATATGAATCCTTGTCACTACAAAAAACTGGGCTTTTTGTGACGAATGTTTTTGCGACGGATCAAAATCCGTCACAAATACTTTTTTTGTGACGGATTTTGTGACGGAATGTATCCGACACAAATAAAAATTTTTTTGTGACGGAAATGTACTAATCCGACACAAATTATTTTTATTTGTGACGGAAACGTACCAATCCGACACAAATAAAGTTTTATTTGTGACGGAAACGTACCCATCCGTCACAAATACTTTAAGCCTGGGAAAAATTAGGGGCAAAATACAAAAATAAGTTTAGGAGTTAAAGTTACAAATAATCATACTTACCAAGAATTAGATTAGTTTGATATTTAAACTTCTGAAAAAAAAAAAAAAAGAAAAATAAAAATAAAAGCAAAGACAAACTCCCGCTACCCTAAATCCGTAAATCCTCATTTTCACTCCTGCGCAGCTATGTGCTCTCTCTCTCTCTCTCTCTCTCTCTCTCTCTCTCTCTCTCTCGCTCTCTGGTAAAACTCCCACAGACATGCTCTCTCTCTCTCTCTGGTAAAACTTCTCGTTGAAGGCCCCCAGCACTGGTCGCCGTGACACCCACCGCCGGTCGCCGTGACAACGCCACCGCCACCGCTTTGCCGTTCTCTGTTGTTGTTTTTGATATCCATCTTTCTCAACTAAGGTACTTATCATCTACTCTGTCCTCATGTTAAGATTGCAATTGTTGCTGCTAATGTTTCAATTTGTTGTATGGCTTTACCTTTTTTTTGAAATTTGAATGTTGAGTTAAATTTATTTTTGCCCTAAATCCCCATTTTTGCCCTATTTGTTGTTGCTGCTAATGTTTCAATTTGTTATGTGGCTTTCCCTTTTCAATCTGTTGTAAACTTATTTTTGCCCTAACCTGATGGTGGAAGGGGGTGGGTTTAAGCACAAGAAAATTGGACTAACGTCTAACTATGCGAGCATATCCCTACTTTTTTTCAATCTTTTCTTTTACATCATTTTTTACAACTATGTATTAGGTCTATTACCAAGTGTCAAGATGGTGGAAAAGGGTAGACTGGGACAAATCTAAGTGGGTTTAGAAGTTCTTGAGTGTACTTGTATAATTTCTTTTTCTAAAAATGAAATATTTTCCCTTTGTTTACTGTATGACAGTTTTTTTTTTTTTTTTTTTTTTTTTTCGATTGAAATTTCGAACTACAAAGTTGAAAGGTTAGAATTATCAATCCAATTAGTGCTGAGTTTAGCTAGCTGTATTTTTAAAGTTAATCCAAAATCATATTGATTGTTTTCTAATTCAATAAAATTCCAATTCCGAGGCCTAAATTACACATACCAAATCAGCGTAAGAGTGAATGTTTTATTATTTTGTAAGTTGCCACTATACTTATCTAAAATGAGGTGCATTTCTCTTCAATGATGAATAAATAATGACATCTTCTCCTGGAAATGACGATTTTATGTCATTTGGGTGTGTCAATCCAAAGTAGGAGTTCTTGAATTCACCTACATTTGATACTTGCTTAATGTTTTTCAGTGGTTATCTTAAAATATTTAGTAATGATGTAGTTTTTTTTTTTGGATTTGGATGGATTTAAATTCTAGATTTAATAGAGTTCTCTTGAGGTGGGCTCTATTATATCCAAGTGCCCAATACAATTTTGTTCTTATCTATGCTTATCTATGTGAACAATGGCATTGTTTTCTCTCATTTAGGATCAATATCTTAAGTTTGTAGAGGTCTCTCATTCCTACAGATTATTAAATCTTTCATTGCTCAAGTGGCTAGCTTCGTGTGGACAGTTGGATCTCTCAACTCATTTATTCTTTGCCTCTTGCAATTATTAGTTTAATTAAAATGTATTTCCTTCTTGTTAAATTTATGAATTTCTTATTAAGTTTTGCCTCATATCCATTCTTTTCTCCTTGTCTTTTGACACATGTCTCAACTTTTTGTTTGTTTTTCCTAATCTTGTTCCTTGCTTCAACATGTGTGAGTAATTTGTATTTATTGTTTCTTGACTGGCCATATGAAGAGGAAGAGAGGTGCAGAAGAGTGGAAGCCCATAGGAAAACAAGCAAAATTCAAAATCCAAGGTTAGTATTAAATTCTTCTTTAGTTTTGTTGTTAATGGAGGTTATTTTTGTTTATCGAGTAATTGATATTTGACCCATCATACTGATTAATTCATATGTTGCCTGCTTTTCATTTCCTCATGTACCTTTTTATTAGATTCCTATCAACCTTATGTTCTTATAATTGGCATCTTGTTTTAAGATGTTTACATCACTTCTTTGAATGACATCTTACTCATGAATGCAACATTAGTTTAAATTTCAACATCTTTGATATATTGTCTAGACTGGTAATATGCACACTCTTTTGCAAGGTAGGCACATTTGTATTGGATACTGATAATCCTTGAGATAATTTTGTTTTAAAAGACTGAGTTATTGTAATCAAGTGAAGGATTTGCAATGTTTTGTGTGTTGATTTTATCGTAACTACCATCATTTCGACCTTTAGGTATGAAAAGGGTAATCAATATAATACAGAAAAGGGTCGAAGTTGTTTTGTGTTGTTTTGATTTTTTTTTCCATTGTTGTTTCTTCCCTAAATTCACAGCTCATTTTATTGCCATTTGTCGATGTTGTTATCACTTGGCTATTAGATAATAGTTAAGACTCATGGTTCATTTCGTGATATTATATTGGTGTTCTTGCTTGTGGCCTTTGGCCTTTTTTATGATGTCTTAAGCTTCTTGTGTATTTTAGTCTCATATTCTACCGAGCTTGTAGAGAAATGACGTTTAGTATTTGAAATCTTCAACATGCAAGGATTGGTAAGCTAATATTTACCAGTGAATGCTATATCACTAGTGAATCGAATTTCGGTACATTTAGTATTGGAGATTTCTAAAATCTAGGCTTGTTTTTGAATAATTGTAGTAAAAATCTGGGCTTGTTTTTAATTAATTATGATAAAAAATCTATTTCTATAATATTTACATGAAAAATTTGCGCAGATGATGGAGACCAATGCCATATTGTACCCAAGTAAAAAGGATTGGCTCACTTCCACGTTGGTGGTTTTACTTGGCAAGTTGGATTGCTGAATTTACATGTCTAGATTTTCTTGACTACACATTTCTTAGTATTGTGTTTAGCTTAGGACAAGCTCAATTTAATTCAGTTACAGAATAAAGACTTCTGTATTATGAAAGAATTCTCAAAGTGTATTGAGCTTGCTTTTGTGATGGCAAGGGTCGAAGTTGGACACCAGAAGGTGCACGAGGGAAGCCTAGGGCTCATTGAATATTTTCAGATCAAGTCCTTGTAAGAACACCTCTCTCTCTCTCTCTCTCTCTCTCTCTCTCTCTCTCTCTCTCTCTCTCTCCATGAGGTAACTTAGGCTTTGGCTGTCTGTTGAGAAGCAATCTTCATAGACCCATTTCGAAATATTTGTTCTTTGATGTCAATACTTTGAGAAAAGAGAGCTATACATGACTCACTTTTACCATTCCCTCTTTTCCCACTAAATCTGGAAGTTTATGACAAATCTAACAAGACCCATTTGATCAGTTTTAACTGGAGATGGGTTTTTAACAGACAACTCCCTGGCTCTGTACCCACTAAGGTATTTCAAAGAATTTTTTTTTTCTTTTTTCTTTTTCTTTTGAATATTTTAAAAATCCCTTTGTGGGTTTCTTCATTGATCTATTTATTTTTTATCTTGCTATGTTCTTTTCTTTTGTTTAAGCTCTGTTTGTGAATATTAAATTCAAGCTTGCTTTGGATGCTGAGATAATTATGGGAAAAAAATGAAATCTCTCTGTGGTTGAATTCTCTGATTTTCCAGTTTAGGATTATGCAAACTATTCTGAGACACTCTTAAACAAGGCTGCTTTTGGGTGGCACAAAATTGGGATGATTTGGACTCCAAAAATGAAATAATTTAGGGTCACTTTATGTCTTAAACTTGTATGGAACATACTATTATAACAAGTCCTAGTACAGAAGAAGAGTCCCCCTCTGTATAGATGATCTTGTGTACTTCAAAAAACTAAGTTAAAGAGTTATACCGAAGCTACATGCCTCAACTTGAGGCAAGCTTCACTTCAGAATTGTACTACTATTTAAAGTCGAACTTGTTAGCTCTTCCAAATTGCTTGCTAAGGTGTTTGTTTAGATTATGGAGAATCTGATCAAGATTAATTTCCTAGTACTTGAAGAATTCATGACATTTACCTACCTTGCATATCATCAAAAGATTGTGAGGAAGAAAAACAACTTACATCAAAAGATTGCTTTTACTTTCAGAACAACATAGAAAAAAGAATTCCATCTAATTTGAGGTTTGCTTTCCCTAATTATTAGAGCTTTTGTACAAATTGGCAGCTCCTATTTTAATTGCATCGGGCGCATAGTTGAAAGCTTTCCAAGATGTTCTCTAACCTCGAACACGATATATTGCATTTCCCAAGACTCCCTCAATTCTAAATAAACTTAATATCAGGTTTCTTATTGTTCTCATCTACATTATTATTGTTCTCATCTACATTATATGCATTATCAAACTTTATCATTTACGTCATCCTCAGGAGTCACTGACCATCCCAAACTACCTCCTTAGTGGAAGTTTATCATACTTTTTCTGGTAATGCTTCCTTCCACTTTCCATGGGCTCTTCCATTCATTTTTCACGTAGGTGCTTTCTTATAAAATTATGCACATGTTGATGCAGTATCACTAGCTAGGATTTAGTATGCTAGATCATAAAAGTGCCAAAGAGTTTATTTTGGGTTGTGATAAGTTTTATACATGTTTATGAAAATTTTCGGATGTTATAGAAATAGAGGAAACTTTGCCGATTTTTTTTAAGGAATCTTTGCCCTTTTTGTTTTGTTCTTATGTTACTTGTTTGGATAATTTTATATTTGTATTTTTGGTCTTGTTTTGCTCTTTGGGTTGCTAGGTGGCTGCATTATTATATGTTTAATTGAATTTTTGTTTTCTATTTCAGATTGTGGCGAGAGATTGGAGGATTTAGACCATGATGAGAATCAATTGTGAGCGTGAAGACTTTGTTTAGATTATTGTCATTTTATTTTTATTTCTACTAATGCCAACTATGAAATAATTATGTATGAACTTGTACTTTATTGAATTTTGTTTTATCTTTAATTAACATGCTTTTAAATTTTGTGTGGTTCTATAGTTAAAAATAAGTATGTCATAATTTATTGTGTTGGAGAAAATAATGATTTTTGATGACAATATATAAATTTCCGTCACAAATATTATTTGTTTTGTGACGGTCTTGGTAATAATTGTGGTCACAATATTTAAAATTCTATCACAAATACTATTTGTGACGATCTTGGGTTGACACAAATAAAGTACACAAATCCGTCACAAATAGTATTTGTGACGGTTTTTGGTTGACACAAATAAAGTACATAAATCCGTCACAAATAGTATTTGTGACAGTTTCAGGACGACACAAATAAAGTGCCTAAAATCAATGTGACACTACTATTTGTGTCGCACAAAAATCCGTCACAAATACTATTTGTGACGGTTCGGGTCGACACAAATAAACTGTCACAAATTATAAGTATATGTGACACTATTTTTTGTGTCACACGCAAATCCGACATAAAATCCGTCACAAATACTTTTTTGTGACGGAATTTGACCGACATAGACTTTTTGTGACGCTCCTAACTTGTGTCGGGCACAAATCCGTCACAAAAGATGCAATTCCGTCACAAATACTTATTGTGACGGAATTGCACCGTTTTTGTGACGAATTTTTTCCGTCACAAAAAACATATTTGTTTTGTAGTGTTGGATTTGAATGGAGGGTAAAATTGAATTGCCCAAGTCAATCAAGATGACACATTTTTTTATTTTCCTTTTCTGTAGACAGTAGATACATGATAATATGATATGCAAGGGAGAAATAGCAGTAAATTTTTTTTGGTGTATGTTCTCTCTTATTTTATCATTCTTCATACTAGACAATAATAAATGTGAAAGAGGACGAATCTTAGGGTCTTAATACTAATTGTACGGTTGTATGACGAGGGGTGGTGGAGCCAAAAATTTGTACTTGGGACTAAATTATTAGGTAGACTACTAAATAGGAGCACGGGAGGTCGGGGACATCGTCCCGAGGTGAATTTTTATGGACCTATTTGTACATATTTTTGGAGATTTTTGTATCATAAAGCTTCGAATTCTACTATGTAAAATGTTTGTCCTATTTGAGAGTTGGAATATTTGGTGTTTTTCTGAGTATTGTAATTATTTGGCTTATACTTCACAACAATGAGTGTTGTATTATGCATGAACCCCTTTTTAAAAGAGTAATACTATGCTTCCCAAATTTGAATCACAAAGTTGGTTCTTAAATGACATAATTGTTGAACCAAAATACTTTGGTAGTGATTGATCATACCACATGTCACTGCATGCATTTGATATAATTGACAAAATATTTGAGAACAAATTTAGAACTTATATTTGCCGAGCGTCTAGCCCAATTGACACAACCTCTCTCTTCCCAGTGGGGAGGGAGAAGGTTCGAATCCCCATAGGGGATTCTAGTTGGTTGCTTTTCCAATTATTCTTTAGTACTCAGAATGAGTTGGCCTTATTGGGCTTTGTTGTGGGCCAGTGTGGGTGTGCATGTGTCTGTATTCAGCCTGGATCCAAGTAAGTAAATAAAAAAATTTAGAACTTATATTGGGGAAGTATAATATTATTGTTTTCTAAATGTTAATATTTTGGAGGGGCTAATACATAGATTAATTCCAAAATTTACATGTGTAATAGAAGATTTAAAAAAGTTTGTAGACGACGTGGCGTCCGAGTCATAAGAGCAACTCTAATGGGGGATTCAAATGGGTATCCAAATCCAAAAGATACTAAAATAGATCCCTTCATCTCAAAAAATACACTCCAATGGGGGATCCAAAATGGGATCCATTATGCAAACTCATGGTTTGGGTCTCCAAACTTATAGCCTTTGGAGAGAGAAAGTGAGGGGATGCATATTTTGTGGAATGATCCTAACCATTGGTTTGTGAATAAAATAATATTTTTTGTGTATCTATGGTTGAGATACATCAAAATATATTAAACAATAAAATGACTACTAGTTTTGGGTACTATAGTTAGAGTGCATGAGATTTATTTGGTATGTAAAACACTATTTAAGTAACCAAATAGTATTTTAAATACGCAAATTTGATGCCTACTCTTAGAGTTGCTCTAAGCGCCGAACGATGAGACTTGTAAATGGGGGAACACGTAAGAAATTTAGGGCCTGAATAGAAAATGAATAAAGAGGAAGAAAAAAGAATCGTAGTGGGTCTAAATTAATAAATGAACCAAGGTTGAACCCTCCAGAAAATTTGAGGAAAAGTAAAAATGAATGAGAAGCAAATGGTGATGGCAAGTGGCATCCAATGATTCTCTTTTATATTATTAGTTGAGTAAAGATTGGGGCACACCCATTTCCACAATCTCACCCTCCAGAATCTGATGTGTCAAACATGTAGTGGGATGGGACCCACCATTTAACACAACCCCACATATGATACTCCCACTACATGATTGACACATCAGATTGTGGGAGGTGAGGTTGTGGAAATGGTTGTGCCTGGAGTTTTACTCTTATTAGTTAGCCATGAAGTATGAACCCGGGGAAGAAAATAGTAACTAGAGCAAGTAAAAATAGTTTATTCTCTATAGATTTTTGTCATATAATTCCCCCTAATAAGGAGAATTTATTGTCTATAGATTTTTGTCTATAGATTTTTGTCATATAATTCCCCCTAATAAGGAGAATTAATTTATTCTCTATGCTTTAAACACATGTACTTTGTGCTGTTTCAATTTTTCATCCTTTTCTGTGCACCACTTACATAGCATAAGGTACATGCATTTAAGATGTGTGTCAAAAAGTGTGTCAAAAAGTGTGTATGTAGCACTACTCATTCACAATAGTTGGTCTTAAAGTGATATGGACATGAGTTTTTGAATTGTTTGGCATTCAGTCCAATTTTAAACAGATTTTAAGTTAATAGACAAGTTTGTCCTTATTTCACACACGTATAGCATGATATTTTATCACCCCCAGCATGCGTTTCAATGTAGTTTTTATTTTTGTTTTTTATACTTTAAAATGCCATAAATTTCAAACCACAACTCCATTTTAAATCGAATTTATATATTTGTAATCTCCCAATTATGGGACACAAGGCTCAGTTTGGTTTGTTTGGTTATATATTTGTAATTTAGAATAAAAGATCTATCAAACAAGATCTATAGTGACTGTGAAAAAAATGCAAAATAATAATAAATTAAGACAGTGGCACGCTGCATGTTTGTAGCGTAATGCCATTGTCTTTACATATCACTGTCACAAAGAGTGACATGTTGTAATAATCTTTGAAAAAATAATTTGCTTTTATTGATATGTTACTGTCTTTATCTAGACAATATTGTAAAGATAGTGACATCCAAAAAATGGCTATAATTTTGCGTTTTATTGGTCAATTTTATAGAAATGTTACTATTGCGACATGTTACTATTTATTTATGGAAAACTATTTTACTAATTTTTAATGATATGTTATTATTTTTCGCATGGGGATAGTATTTAAAGGCAGTAACATACGCTAAATGATCCTATTTTGGCTATTTTTTGCGACAATGACATGTTACAATCTTCTAAAAAATATTTTGTACATAGATAATATGTTACTATTTTCACCTGGAGAGTAACGGTAACATTACCTGGGCATCACTTAATGACAGTAACATGTTCTAAAATGGCCATAACTTTGCTATTTTGTGACCGTTTTGGATGCTTTTTTTAGGCTAATTTTTCCAGATCTACACAGTGGAAGTGTTCGATTTTACAAAAACAAAAATGAAATAAAATAAAATTGATATTCATTTTTGAGCTGCAAAATTTTGATTTTGTAGGGAAGAATTTTATAGGCAATATGGAATTATAGAGCTTGTTTTGTAGATCACAGATATAAAAAATTATCAAAAATTGATTTGTGTTTTGAAAGTTATGGCATTTTAAAAATTGAAAAACTGAGAAAACTATTTTTGAGAAACGTGCTAATTTGTTGGAGAAGACTCACGTAAATAGTATTTGAGGGCCATTTTGGTTCAAAGAAAAATTGAAGAACCTTTGACACTAACAAAAAATTGCAGGGACTAATTTTCTATTATTGATTATTGTAGGGACTTGTGGTCACGCGCCCCAATAAAAAATTGGGGAGGCGTAATTTAATTAGAATGTGATCGTTTGATTTTGTAAATATGGTAGTAAATGTAAAAGGAATGTCAATCCTCACATTAAAGGAGGTGTGATTCTGTAATAAGTACTTATATTTATAAATGTATATAATATAGGCATGTCCACACAAAGTACACACTACACACAGCAATTCAAGAGTCAGAGCACGAAGAGAAGGATTAAGATGGCCCCCATACCATGTACTGCATTGTTTTTAATCTTATTCTTTGTGTCAACCTCTAATGCTGATTTGATAGAAAACATTTGTTCAACAAGCATGTATCATGATCTATGTGTGTCAACTCTGAGATCGAATCCTCAAAGTTCTACTGCTGATGTAAAAGGACTTGCCCTAATTATGCTTCAAGCGTTGCAGGCCAAATCCCAAGATAATTTTTTACAAGTGAAAAAATTGCTAGCGAAAGCTACCAATAAATCATTAAAAGATTGCCTCACCATTTGCGATGGTCAATACAACCAAATTCTTGATGATGTTTCAAAGACAATCAAATTTGTGGAATCAAAGTTGTATAGAGAGGCCAGGACACAATTGACATGGGCTACTGGTAATGCGGATACATGTGAGTCGTCATTCAGTGATATACCAACTACTCCTCCTTCGCCATTAACTCAACGGAATGAAATTTTCACACACCTTGCTATTGTATCCGGGGATATTATTTATCTTATCAAAGAAGGGTGAATTTTTGAAATATTTGATTGGAATAAATGGTAATGAATAAATACTAATATATAGTATTTCTTTCTTGCTTTCCTCCTTCCATTTTTTTTCCCAGCTATCTTGTTGTTTCTTCTAATTCTTGTGTCCTGGTCATTTGGGGTAACTGTTTCTACTGTAGGCCTTTGTTATTCACCAATCAATTTTGCTTGACCTTTTTCACAATTGATTGCACATGCCTTAAAAATAAAAAAAAATAAAATCACCTGCCAAAGAAAGGGCTAAGACTAATGATTATTCTTTAGAAATAAAGCCACGTTTGGATGGCAGTCATTTCTAAGCATAAAAATTGTATTGGGGAGGCCACTAGTCTCTAATAGCTATCCACTTAAATAGAAGAGAAAACAAACACATGAGGAATAAGGTATTGTTTGAAATCACTTCGCAAATGTAAATTTGGACCTAAATGGATTTTTGGAACCCAAATTCATAGATGGACATTGGAATGGACTAATATTTTTCGGCTTGTATGAACACCCCCTATAAGATACAGTGGAATGATCATTTATTTTGGAATGGTTGTTCCCAATTAAGTAGGGATGTGCATTTCTTACCAAAACTTAAAGATTGCCCATTCTATACCCACTGGAATAATAACTATTGTAAAATGCAAATTTTTTTGTAAGATATTAAATATTTGGATTAAAATCTAAGAGATTCACAAGATATTAAATTTAGGCTTGGGCCTAAAACAATTAAAAAAAATTAAATGTTTAATCACAATATTAAATATTAAACGATATTTCGTAAATAGATTAAATAATGAGTTGGACAAGAAAATGTTCAATAATTAATGTTGAATGTTATATCATCAAAAACTATATATTAAATACTCAGGCTAAAAAATATTAAGAAAATTACACATTTGACAAAATAATTCATAAAAATATTCAATATCCAATTTGTAGACTTAGAAAATCCGCGATATAATATTAAATATTCGTTAAACAATAGTCCAAGATAATCCATAAAATATGAAAATAAACATTTCAATAAAAGAGACTATCATAAAAATATTTGGTCTTTTTACAAATCGTATTGAATATTTTATAAATAATGGATATTAACTATTTGCATTTGTTTGTGCCATAAAAATATAGCCCAGTAATATGTTGACACGTGTAAGATTTAAGAGTTACGGTAAGGTGTTGACACGTGTAATGTTCAAAGGTATCTGCATTGCTCTTTGTGGAAGAATAGAAGTATGACACTTGGAAGGATTTAAACAAGAAGATCTAAGCGCGAGCAGTTTGTCTTTCAATAAGGATCAAATTCAGAGAGTAACTGTCAATGCACGTGTTGAAAGATCAAGCAGTTTGAAGCAACATGTTATAGCACGTGGAAATCTAAAGGAGCAGTTACTTTGAGATCTTATAAATAGAAGAAGAGATGAAGAGCAAAAGAGACACAAAAAACACGTCAACTAACTCCTTAGCAATACACTTCTGCTGTTACTTTGCATGTTCATTTCCTTAGGAGTAGAATACCACTTCGAAGTCCTCTTCGAGGTTAGGATTTGTACTTTACTCTATGTTAAATAAAGTATTTCCTTTCTATTCACAGTTTCATAGTATTTAGTGTTAGAATAACTTAGTTTATATTTTTTTACCGCTGTTTGTCATTTCTACACGATAAAAGTCCTTTTAATTAAGGCATTTGAACTATCACAATTGGCCTAGTGAGGTGCATTTGACTTACACAATCACACTATCTCATTGGTAACTTGCTTGCTTGGCACGCTCGCACACACAAAATTACACTAATACTTTCGAAGGATAAATAGCCAAACAGTACTATAAATGTTTTGTGCAAATAGTAAATATTTAAATTAAACTCAATTTTGCTACTAATTGAATAGATTGACGAATATACTTGATCCAAAACTCCCCCCTCCCCCAGACTCCATTTTAGCAAAAAGCCCTTCTAGGGGATCTCCCATGGCAGGAGCCCCTAGATCTCTTGTTTTTCTTGTGTTTTGTCTCTCTATATGAGAGTGTTGTCCTTCCTTGTGGGGGTGTTGGTCCTTCTGTTTGAGGGTTTCTGTCACGCCCCGACGTAGCATAAATATGGAAAGTGTTTAATTTCCTTTATGGACCCGTAGGTCGCGACAGTTTGAAGGATCGATTCCGTCCCAAAACGTCGAACAACATAAAACCATTAATCAGAGTAGGGTAATCAGGGCTCATAAAAATTTTTCTAACTTATTACATCCTATGGTACGGGGTTTACTAAGGCACAGACCGCCTTGAAAATAAAACAATACTTAAAGTCTATTACAGTCATCCTTATTACAAAACCAAAACATATCTTAAAGCACATGAACATAAAACATATAAAAGTAACATCTCTTCTCAGCAACTGATCTCAATTAGCATAATCATACGGTTCATCCTGATTATTACCTGCAAAGCCTGGACACGAATGTCCAGGACGCATCAACGCCGTCAGCTTCAAGAAGCTGGTGAGTATTAAAAACAATACTTTGAATGTAAAAACATACTCATTTACCTTTTTCCCATTTCCATTTAAATACCACAAGTTTATATTTATGATAAAGAGCTCGTTTTAGAAAACAACCACAACATTATTTAAAAGATAATTTCACACATATGTGACCGTGTATGAGAACAATGCACCATCTCATCTATCCGACTCTTTTCTCTCGACAACACCCAACAACCCTCTATCCTACTCCTGGTATCTTTGAAACACTAAGATAGCCACACTTTAGCAACGGGGCGCCAGGGAGTATCCAGTTTGCCTCACACTTTGGTCCGGGGTACCAGGGAGTGTCCAATGCCTCACACTTTGAATACCCTAACCGCCATGCAAATACCGGGGCAACCCCCTCACAAGTATCCAGACTCGAGTTATCAGGGAGTGTCCATAGGCCACACTTTAGCACTTCCATGGGTGCCAGTGAGTGTCCAAGTTCGGCTTCACACACTTTAACGCTTCCATGGGCGTCAGGGAGTGTCCATATTTGCCACCTTCGCATTTCAAAGACACCATCTTCCGCATTTTCAACTACAACCACAACCACAACCACAATCACAACCACAACCACAACTCAAACTCATACTCTTTCCACACAATCATTACTCTTTTCCACACTATCATTACTCTTTTACACACTACCAACACTCACCATGCATGTACAACTGACTCCACATGAATGTCATCAAACTTTAAACATAAAGGAATTCACAGAATTAAAGAAATAATACGCGTACGGGGATTGAAAATTCGTAATTCATTGCCTTAATCATTTTAAACATAACTAATAGCATTCTAAAAACTGCTACTGAAATCCTCGTTTTCTGTCCAAATGGTGCAGAATCTGAGAAAATTGCATTAGACAAAAAGTGTGCAGAATCGAGTTTTGCTTGGGACAACGCGGGCAGAACCTTAAATTTCATTCTTTTTCCTAACAAAAATCTGAAAACAAAATTCTGCTACTGTTAAAATTAAAAGAGAAAATATTAGATTGAATTTCTAATATACTTTTTCTGCTACTGTAATCCTCATTTTCTGCCCAAACGGTGCAAAATCTGAGAAAATTGCATTAGACGAAAAGTGTGCAGAATCGAGTTTTGCTTGGGATAACGCGGGCAGAACCTTAAATTTCATTCGTTTTCCTAACAAAAATCTGAAAACAAAATTCTGCTACTGTTAAAATTAACTACCTAAATCAGTAAATAAGGAATGAGTTACATTTTGAGTGAGTTAGTAATACTCACCGTGATGTAGATTGAAGAAGTTGTTGAGAAAGAAATACAAGAATTAAGAATCTCCAATTTCAAGCTTGGCTATGGAGGATTGAGCTCTTCAAATTCTGAAATTATTATCTCTCTATGTGACTATCTCAAGTTCTCTATGTTAGGAGTGTAGAATGTGTAGTGTGGTTGGTGTATAAATAATCAAACTCCCACTTAGAAAACATTTGTCTAACATCCCACTCATTCTCCATTAATCTCCACTAATTACAAAGAAAGTGCAGCAATGATGTGTAAATATACACTTGCAATTCATAATGCTCCATTGATAATTGAAAGGGTAGGTGGAGTTGGTGTGGGTCAAGGTGTGTTTGGGAATCAAGCTTATGGTATTAGGACAACACACATACTACAAGCATTTGCCAAACAAGGCCTAAGGGAAAACATTAGCAATAATAATTGGGTATAAAGAAATTTGTCCAATCAGTTACTCCCAAAATTCTGTGGAAGTTTAACACTGCGCGGACAGTTTTAAACCTAAACTAGTATTTTCGTGACACGGTGTTTATCACAAAAATACAGAAAATTCATTTTAATGTTAGAAATAGTTTTCTGATTTTATAAAAATACAGTTTGAGTTTTAAAAGAAATAATTCCACCGTTTTGAAATACAGATTTGAAATTTAACACAGGTATTGCCAGTTTTTATGAAAATTGCATTTTGACCCCAAAAGTAATTTCAATATGAGATTAGTCAAGAAATAAATTTTTCACATAAGGATAAAAGCAGACAAAATATATATAATTTTAAATATGACAATGCAAGAAAAATGCAGGTTATTACACCCTTCCTCCCTTAAACAGGATTTCGTCCCCGAAATCAAGACTAACTAGTCATGAAATAACTCCGGGTACTTCTTCCTCATATCAGCTTCAACTTCCCACGAGGCTTCATTCTCGTCATGGTGATTCCACTGAACCTTCACCAACGGGATCTCCTTATTTCTTAACTTCTTGATACTCTGATCCAGAATCTTCACAGGTCTCTCCTTGTAAGAAACGTTATGACTCGTCTCAATGTCGTCATAACTAACCACGTGCGAGGGATCTCGTATGTATTTCCTCAACATACTCACGTGAAACACGTTGTGAACCCCAGACATCTTCGGTGGTAGTGCCAGTCGATAGGCTACTAACCCGATACGTTCCAAAATCTCAAACGGTCCAATGAAACGCGGAGCTAACTTCCCTCTCTTGAGACCAAAGCGTACTACTCCTCGTGTTGGTGAAACCTTAAGAAGTACGTGATCTCCCACACTAAACTCCAGATCTTTTCGGCGTCGATCATCATAACTCTTATACCGGCTCTGAGCGGTTCTCATCCTTTCCTTGACCAAGGAAATCTTCTCGTTGGTTTCTCTAACCAAATCTGGTCCCAACAATTCTGTGTCCCCAACCTCTGCCCAACACAATGGAGAACGACATGGTCGTCCGTACAGTGCTTCGAACGGAGCCATACCGATACTCGTATGATAACTATTGTTATAGGCAAATTCAACCAACGGCAAGTGTGTCTCCCAAGATTCTTCAAAATCGATCACACAAGCCCTAAGCATATCCTCCATGATCTGATTAACACGCTCAGTTTGCCCATCTGTCTGAGGGTGAAAAGCAGTACTCATCTTGAGTGAAGTTCCCATAGCTTCTTGCAGACTTTCCCAAAATCCAGAAGTAAAACGTGCGTCACGGTCTGACACAATCGTCACAGGTGCACCGTGAAGTCGCACAACTTGTTGTATGTACATCCGGCTCATCTTTTCCACCGGATATGTCATACTATAAGCGATAAAATGAGCTGACTTCGTCAATCGATCCACAATTACCCAAATAGCGTCATGATTCTGCTGCGACCGGGGCAATCCTACTACAAAATCCATCGTAATGTGCTCCCACTTCCAACCAGGAATAGGTAGCGGTTGCAACAATCCTGACGGTCTCTGATGTTCGGCCTTGACTTGCTGACACGTCAAACACTTGGATACAAACTCGGCCACATCCTTCTTCATGCCTTCCCACCAGAAATTCCTCTTCAAATCTTTATACATCTTCGTTCCTCCCGGGTGAACTGTATACCTTGATTTATGTGCTTCTTCCAGGATATCCTTCCTTAACTCTCCATCACCGGGCACGCACAATCTATTCCTGCACCGATACCCTCCATCGATTCCCACCTTCCATTCTGTCGGGTCCTTCTCTGACATCTTCTTGAACCATGATTGAAACTTCTCATCTTCTTTCTGAGCTCCAATAATGCGGTCAATGAGAACAGGCTGTAGGATAAGACATCCGAAAAGTTGTCCTTCTCCTCTTTCAGCACTCTGTATATCAAACTCTTCCAACGTCTCCAATGCTCGCCATTCTCTAACCATTAAGGAGGCGATCGTCTCACGAGTCTGCCGACTCAAAGCATCAGCGACCACATTAGCTTTACCAGGGTGGTATTCCAACGTGAAGTCGTAATCTTTGATCAACTCCATCCATCTGCGCTGCCTCATGTTCAACTCTTTCTGTGTGAACAAATACTTCAGACTCTTGTGATCGGAGAACAAATCAAACTTCTCACCGTAGAGATAATGTCTCCAAATCTTGAGTGCAAATACCACTGCTGCCAACTCCAAATCATGAATAGGATAGTTCAACTCATTCGGCTTCAGCTGTCTAGATCCATAGGCTATAACTTTACCATCTTACATAAGTACACACCCTAGTCCTTGATATGATGCGTCACTAAAGATAGTGAACTTCTCACCAGGCTTGGGTATTGCTAGTACTGGTGCGGTAGTGAGTCTCTCTTTCAACTCTAGAAAGGCTCGCTCATGCTTCTCTGTCCACTCGAACTTCAAATTCTTCTTCGTCAACCCAGTCAAAGGTGCAGCTATCTTAGAAAATCCCTCAACAAATCTCCTGTAATAGCCTGCGAGTCCAAGAAAACTCCGAACTTCTGTAGGGTTGCTCGGTCTAACCCAGTTGGATACAGCATCGGTCTTGGACGAATCCACAGAAATTCCTTGAGATGACACCTTGTGTCCCAAAAATTTCACTTCTTGCAACCAGAACTCACACTTACTGAACTTGGCATACAAGTGGTGGTCCTTAAGCGTCTGCATCGTAATCCGTAGATGTTGCTCGTGTTCTTCTCTTGACTTAGAATAGATCAAAATATCATCAATAAAGACGATGACAAACTGATCTAAATAAGGCTTGAACACACTGTTCATCAGATCCATAAACACTGCCGGGGCGTTCGTCAATCCAAACGGCATCACCAGAAATTCATAATGACCATATCGGGTTCTGAAAGCAGTCTTAGGTATGTCTTCCTTCCGTACCCTCAACTGATGATATCCCGACCTAAGGTCTATCTTGGAAAATATCGTAGCTCCTTGTAGTTGATCAAATAAATCGTCGATCCGAGGCAAAGGATACTTGTTCTTGATTGTCACTCGATTCAATTCTCTGTAGTCGATACACAGCCTGAGCGTCCCGTCCTTCTTCTTCACAAATAACACCGGTGCTCCCCAAGGCGATGTACTTGGACGTACAAAACCTAGGTTCTCGAGCTCTTGAACTTGTCCCTTCAATTCTAGTAGTTCTGTGGGGGCCATTCTGTAGGGAACCTTGGTAATCGGTACAGTACCCGGTATAAGCTCAATACAGAACTCTATACTTCTCTCGGGCGGTAATCCAGAAATGTCTTGAAATACTTCTTCGAAGTCCTTGACTACAGGTATAGATGAAGCTGTCACCTCTGTACTGACGACTTCGATGTTGGCTAAACATCTTGTGAGGAACATATCTCCCGAAGGGTTACATTGAAAATCAAAGGGTTGATTCTCATTGTCGGAGAATGTAATTCTCTTCCTCGCACAATCCAACTTCACTTGATTCTGAGACAGCCAATCCATTCCTAGGATTATGTCGAACTCCTTCATCGATAGAACAATCAACCTCGCAGGGATTTCTCAGTCTCCTAATCTTAAGGGACAATCCTTGCACACATGTCCTAAACTGACCGCAGCTCCTATTGGTGATGTAGCCTTCAAAGCTTTCTCTAAGCGATGAGGTAAGATACCCAATCTCCGAATTGTATTAACAGATATGAATGATAGAGCAGCACCCGTATCGAATAATACTCTAACATGGGAGTTAAATAGAGTCAATGTACCTTCCACTACTTGCTGATCAGGTTGAGCTTCTCCATGATCTCCTTCTTCATATACAGCTCCATCATATCCAGCGGCATCAGGAATAACAGCATTCAAGCGGGTCTGACCCTGTTGCCCATAAGTCGCTTGCTTAGGAGCAGTGCAGAACCTGCTGATGTGACCTGGTTCACCACAGTTGAAGCAGACTATTCCTGGCTGAGCAGCACGCCTTGGTGCCTTGCAGTCCCGAGCCACATGTCCAGGGTTGCCACAGTTGAAGCACTTTACGCCACTACTTCCTTCTCCTACTCGGGGTTGAGTCGGATAGGTAATAGCTTGTGCCTTCTTGCTTCCGTCAAGGTTCCTCTTCTGCCCTTGGGTACGATTCATTGGTGGTCTATTCCCAAAATTACCCCTCTGAGGCGGTCGGAATTCAAATTGTTTACGGTATACTCGAGCATCTTCTTCCAGATCGGTAGCCAGACCGACTAGTCCTTCAAACGATTTGTCTAGGTGGCCGAGGGTCAGGCGACGAATCTGCGGTGCCAACCCTTGATTATACTTCCGGATCTTCTTCTCCTCAGTATCAACCATGTGCGGGGCAAACCGTGACAGCCTCTCAAACTGTGTGGTATACTCTTGCACCGACTTGGTTCCTTGCGTCAGATCCATGAATTCCTTCTCTCTTCTGTGCCTCTCCGTAGCCGGGAAGTACTTCTCCAGGAATCTCCCTTTGAACGCCGTCCACGTCATCCCCATAGCAGCGGTGTTCCCGATAGTGGCTATGACCGAGTCCCACCAATCTGCAGCGGCGTCGGTTAGTTGAAATGTAGCCAGCCTCCTCTTGTCCATCTCGTTGCATTGGACAGCTTCGAACATGCGGTCCATCTGTCTTAACCATTGTTCCGCCTTCCAGGGATCCGTGGTACCCGCAAATTGCTCGGGTCTGAGCGCACGGAATCTCTCCAGCAGCTTATCTCCCGTCTGGCGGTCTCGTTGGTTTTCATTCGCATTACTAACCCTCTCGAGACGTCTGATAAAAGCTTCAAATATTCCCGTGGGGTCGGCAGCCTCGGGCGCTCCTTCAATCAGATTTCTGTTCCTCCTTGGTCTTCCAGCCATTCTATGCATGATAGGGGTAGTAGAATGAGAAACATGCATGCAACAGTACTATGACAAAAATTTTCAAAGGAGTATTTATCACTATATCACATACTCGTATTATCACATAAGCATACAATAAAATATATATTAAGTACATATAATACTCGTATTCGAACTAGGGCTGTCTAATAGCAAAGAGGTCGTATTCTTATCCTCTAGACTCTGGGTTGTGGGCCATACTGACTGTTCCGGGATTTGACTCAGGAAGTTTGTCAGTGCCTAAGCTATTAATGAGGGCTATGGTATGCTTTTAACTCCTTAGAAACTTGGCTACTATCTGTCTGTAGGGGCATCATAAGTTACAGCTATCTCGGCTAATCCTAAAGGGATACGTCTGAAGATATACGGAAATTACTATCATTCTTGTCGATGTGACAAGACAAACGGGTAATCATTTCTATGATAAAACCAACTTAGAATTTTAGTTTCTGAACTAAGGGTAATCCGTACTAAACTAACACTAGAACTTGGTTGTATAGCTTAGTAAAACTTAAGGGTAACCTATGTCACTAATCTATGGCGTGAATAACTGAGTCTGGTCAATCTAGAAAACCTATGGCTCTGATACCACCAAATCCTGTCACGCCCCGACGTAGCATAAATATGGAAAGCGTTTAATTTCCTTTATGGACCCGTAGGTCGCGACAGTTTGAAGGATCGATTCCGTCCCAAAACGTCGAACAACATAAAACCATTAATCAGAGTAGGGTAATCAGGGCTCATAAAAAATTTTCTAACTTATTACATCCTATGGTACGGGGTTTACTAAGGCACAGACCGCCTTGAAAATAAAACAATACTTAAAGTCTATTACAGTCATCCTTATTACAAAACCAAAACATATCTTAAAGCACATGAACATAAAACATATAAAAGTAACATCTCTTCTCAGCAACTGATCTCAATTAGCATAATCATACGGTTCATCCTGATTATTACCTGCAAAGCCTGGACACGAATGTCCAGGACGCATCAACGCCGTCAGCTTCAAGAAGCTGGTGAGTATTAAAAACAATACTTTGAATGTAAAAACATACTCATTTACCTTTTTCCCATTTCCATTTAAATACCACAAGTTTATATTTAAGATAAAGAGCTCGTTTTAGAAAACAACCACAACATTATTTAAAAGATAATTTCACACATATGTGACCGTGTATGAGAACAATGCACCATCTCATCTATCCGACTCTTTTCTCTCGACAACACCCAACAACCCTCTATCCTACTCCTGGTATCTTTGAAACACTAAGATAGCCACACTTTAGCAACGGGGCGCCAGGGAGTATCCAGTTTGCCTCACACTTTGGTCCGGGGTACCAGGGAGTGTCCAATGCCTCACACTTTGAATACCCTAACCGCCATGCAAATACCGGGGCAACCCCCTCACAAGTATCCAGACTCGAGTTATCAGGGAGTGTCCATAGGCCACACTTTAGCACTTCCATGGGTGCCAGTGAGTGTCCAAGTTCGGCTTCACACACTTTAACGCTTCCATGGGCGTCAGGGAGTGTCCATATTTGCCACCTTCGCATTTCAAAGACACCCTCTTCCGCATTTTCAACTACAACCACAACCACAACCACAATCACAACCACAACCACAACTCAAACTCATACTCTTTCCACACAATCATTACTCTTTTCCACACTATCATTACTCTTTTACACACTACCAACACTCACCATGCATGTACAACTGACTCCACATGAATGTCATCAAACTTTAAACATAAAGGAATTCACAGAATTAAAGAAATAATACGCGTACGGGGATTGAAAATTCGTAATTCATTGCCTTAATCATTTTAAACATAACTAATAGCATTCTAAAAACTGCTACTGAAATCCTCGTTTTCTGTCCAAATGGTGCAGAATCTGAGAAAATTGCATTAGACAAAAAGTGTGCAGAATCGAGTTTTGCTTGGGACAACGCGGGCAGAACCTTAAATTTCATTCGTTTTCCTAACAAAAATCTGAAAACAAAATTCTGCTACTGTTAAAATTAAAAGAGAAAATATTAGATTGAATTTCTAATATACTTTTTCTGCTACTGTAATCCTCATTTTCTGCCCAAACGGTGCAAAATCTGAGAAAATTGCATTAGACGAAAAGTGTGCAGAATCGAGTTTTGCTTGGGACAACGCGGGCAGAACCTTAAATTTCATTCGTTTTCCTAACAAAAATCTGAAAACAAAATTCTGCTACTGTTAAAATTAACTACCTAAATCAGTAAATAAGGAATGAGTTACATTTTGAGTGAGTTAGTAATACTCACCGTGATGTAGATTGAAGAAGTTGTTGAGAAAGAAATACAAGAATTAAGAATCTCCAATTTCAAGCTTGGCTATGGAGGATTGAGCTCTTCAAATTCTGAAATTATTATCTCTCTATGTGACTCTCTCAAGCTCTCTATGTTAGGAGTGTAGAATGTGTAGTGTGGTTGGTGTATAAATAATCAAACTCCCACTTAGAAAACATTTGCCTAACATCCCACTCATTCTCCATTAATCTCCACTAATTACAAAGAAAGTGCAGCAATGATGTGTAAATATACACTTGCAATTCATAATGCTCCATTGATAATTGAAAGGGTAGGTGGAGTTGGTGTGGGTCAAGGTGTGTTTGGGAATCAAGCTTATGGTATTAGGACAACACACATACTACAAGCATTTGCCAAACAAGGCCTAAGGGAAAACATTAGCAATAATAATTGGGTATAAAGAAATTTGTCCAATCAGTTACTCCCAAAATTCTGTGGAAGTTTAACACTGCGCGGACAGTTTTAAACCTAAACTAGTATTTTCGTGACACGGTGTTTATCACAAAAATACAGAAAATTCATTTTAATGTTAGAAATAGTTTTCTGATTTTATAAAAATACAGTTTGAGTTTTAAAAGAAATAATTCCACCGTTTTGAAATACAGATTTGAAATTTAACACAGGTATTGCCAGTTTTTATGAAAATTGCATTTTGACCCCAAAAGTAATTTCAATATGAGATTAGTCAAGAAATAAATTTTTCACATAAGGATAAAAGCAGACAAAATATATATAATTTTAAATATGACAATGCAAGAAAAATGCAGGTTATTACAGTTTGTTTGCTTTTTTGTTTTTGTTTTGGTTGGTTTGGGTGCTCCAATTCTTTGTTCTGTGGTTAGATCCACGATGTTTCTGTCAAATTTGGTGTTTTCACCATATCTGATATTTTGATGGGCTCTTTTCGTAGTGACAATGCTTTTGGAATGATCTTTGATGTAGGTGTTGATGATAGCTTTCCCTTTAGCCTGCTCTGATCAAGCTACACCACAGTCTGAGATATCAAGGATTTGGGAGATTCGCAGTACGAATCAAAAGATTTTTGTTGTCGTGATTATACTGATTCCTCTGTCTGATTGTAATGATTCCTTCTGGAATAGGCTTCCTCTGTCTGATTGTATTGATTCCTTCTGGTGCTTTTGTTGTCAAAATGAAATGATCTCATTATCCCAAAAAAAATTATCTGACTAATTTGGTTGTTCAAACCATTAAACCAATGAAGAATGTAATTAACATTTCAGTCCTGAAATTTTAGCCAAATAAAGGAATGAAATGACTATAACAATTCTTTTCATTTTTCATTCCATTATCAATCCTAGTCATTATTGCATACTAAACATGCCCTTATTATTTGAAGACAATTACCTAAAGTGTGATATAAGAAGCCAGAAACAACAGGAGGGTACAACACATTCTATGTTCCATGGTATATTGGTGATTATAATGCAAAAGAAAGGATAGGAGCAAAATTATCACCTTTGCCTGTAAAAATAAATGTAAGAGGTATAAATATATCATTAGTTATAGGAAAATTTGATAAAAAGACATTAGCATAAGCTTTTTTGGTACTAAAGACAACTTAAGTCAAATATTGAAGATAAGTCCTCCCAATAGTCTTAGACTATAATACCCTTATCTTCATCATCTAACCCTAACTAAACCCTATCTTCCATTACCACCAGACCCCAGCCACCTCCAATCACCACCTCTGCCACCACCCCCCGTCATCTCCAACGACCACCCTCATCACGTATGACATTTGGCGACCACCACCACCCCTACCACCTCTCACCATCACCTTTGGTATATTCGGCCACCACCCCCGTGACATCTGGACACCAACCTGCCATTCCTGACCTCCAACGACCACCACCTATCACTCACCTGAGCCTACCTCTCCCCCGAAATCGTACGACTACACCACTATAAAAGTTAAGTAAAATTTCACTAAAAAAGTTAAGTCAAATAATATTTGTTATAACTCAAAGTTAAGTAAAAATTCACTTAACTTAACCAATATAAAGTAAAATTCACTTAAAATCTTCAGAGATAGCTAGAGATGGTTAGCACGAGTTGGAAATTTTCGGATCTGGTTCGTGCTGGTCGGAAATGATCAGATCTAATTGGCGTTTGTCAGAGATGGCCAGATTTGGAACTCACGATGATGGTGGTGGTGGTGTTCATGGTCGACAGCTCTGGTGGTGGCTACAACAATGACAGTAGTGGTGGTTGTTGTTGGTGATGGCTCGCAATGGTGGTTATGTTAGGAAACTGCGTTCCCAGAATCCGTTGACAGCGCGTATAAATTGGTACTGCAAAAAATTACGTGAAAGCTACAATAATCCTACAACAGTGGAACTAGGGTTTGTTATTTCACTTTTAGTCCCATATTAGTGGCCTGCTAGTCTCCAATTTAGGTTGGATTCCACTATGTTTACTTGCCAATAGGAAAATATGTCTAAGTTAATATGAATAAATAAATAACTAATTGGGAGAATATAGAAAACAATGATGGTACGGTTTCTTAAAAGGCAGTTATTCACATGGCCCTTCTCTCCTCTATAAAAGGCACAAAACTTTCCCTTGGAAGGAACGTCCATCAATTAACAGTATTTTGGTTTTGTGCATATTGAGAGACAGAGAGAAGAATAAGTCATTTGAAGGTTTGATTTGTCAAGGGGTTTTCGATTCTTGTCACTGTCAATGCAATGGCAAACAACGGTATATATTTAATTTTAGCGTTTGATAGATCTTGAGATGTATTAGATTCAAGATACGTATATTTTTCATATGAAAGTATGATTATTTTATCAATTATAGATTTATAGTTGGTATCAGAGCATCGTTTAGAATCAATACATCTTGGAATAAAAGAGATTATAGACGAGAATTTTGTGACGTAAATATTTTTTTTTTGTTTTCTCTATGCACTTGTCATGCCCCGTAGTAGCAAAAATAGAGAAAATAAATTCCCTTTTAGACTCGTAGGCCATGACAGTTGATAGTCACCATATTGTCCACAACCAAAGTCAAGCCATCAGAGTAATGATTCAAACCACGCATTGGAAAGTTCTAAGGTCTATATATAAAACAGAGTGTAATAGTGAACTATTACAAAACTTGAGTATCTGCAGAAACGTAATTAAAGTACTAAAGCAACATATACCGATTATGAACGTGACTATTACAGAGTCTCTAAAAACATAAGCATAAACTATCACAGCAAGCTCTAAATCTTCAGCTTGCGTAGTAGTCAGCATCAGCATAACCTCCATCATCATAGGCTCCATCCTCGTAACCCCTATCCATATATGCATCTCTTGCATACTCATAATCCTGGCTAGCTGGACGGCGAATATCCAGCGGCATAAACGCCATCAGCTATGAAAACCGAGTGAATGTAAACACTAACAGAGGATTTATAAATTTGCAGTATATAAAATAACAACATCAATAAAAGGATCATCTCATCGTTCGCATGCATGAATGCACCAACTCAATATAGAACAATGGACGTCGTCCCAACCAGTCCCAATACATCCCATAGACTCTTGGGTCCACATTAATTAGACGCATAGTCCCATACCTACGGTCTGTCAGACACCGACACACAGCCCAAACATTTCGGCCAACCTTCCAAGATATAATACTGCACGTAGCTCTGATATAATATGGCACTCAGCTCTGACATACAATAGCACTTAGCTTCGCTATACCACAGCACTCAGCTCCATCTGTCACAGCCCAATCCCACAATAGCAGAATCGGAGCCCGTGGCTCGCCACCGAGGCAAAACCAATTCATTAACATTAACAAAAATCTTAGTTTTAAGAACATGCAGTGGAAAAGAAACATAATTCTCTTTCTAGTACGTACCGGGGCCAACCGAAAATAAACTATATGCCCGGAAGCTTCAAAATTCAATCCAATTAGTTTTCCGTTAAACGGGTCCCAAAAGAAGCTTCAGTTTGTAATTAGAACTTTTGAAAAGATTTGGAAGTAGGCTGGCAAGGGGTATCTCAACGGGTCGAACATCCCTCTCGACCGGTCGAAAGTCCCATCGACCAAGTGCCTTTAATGAAGTTTCAAGTAGAGGGGCATTCGACTAGTCAAATGGGTCCCTTCAACTGGTCGAAAGTACCTTAATAGCAAAACCACTTGTTCCTGTCCAACTTTCGATGCGACAAAAAGTGCCCTATCCAATTCTATTTCTTGCAAAACTTTATGAAAGTTATTTAAACATATGTAACAACCTGTCACTTTGAGTAAAACGTTTACTGAACATATTAAGGGTACGTTTGGCACAAATCTCAATAGTGCTATAGGTTTTGAATAAACATGAACTATCGACTCCTTTACGTACTTAAATCCAAGCTCATGAGTTCTTTCACAGCTACAACATATCAAAAGACATATGCGATATATTATAACGTTTTAAAACATATCCAGAGCTTCTATTCTCCAATTCCTTTTATTATCTATTATTCGATCCTATTACAAAGTGAAATAAATGATTCGATTACAAAACTACGAGATAAACAAGATAAGTTGCCTTCTAAGTGGATTCCCGACATCTTGCGATCACTTTCCTGATTCCTAGCCGGCATTAACACCTGAAATGGTTATTTGAATAACCACACATAATCGATTTGTTTAAGCTAACGCTTAGTGAATAAAACAACAAATGCACATGAATGATAAACATGCTCGCATTCACATTTCTACATTTCATACTAGTCTTCGGATTCTCACGTGTACATTCCATACTCCTAATCCGCGACTCCTCGCCAATAAGTCTACGCAAGAAGGTAAGTGACAAGCGGGGGTATTTGTAAAATACAACCGTGCTAAAAGAAGAAAATACCCTAAATTAGTTTATAATTTCCCTGTTTATCTGCAATTTGAATTACAATGCCAGTTTTTATATAATATGATTAATCTATGATAAGTGGTATTATTTTAGTGGTTATGTGTGCAGATTATTGTTGCTGTGTGAAGAATTGAACAAGCAAGATAAAAGAAAGTGACTGGGTTTAATGAAGACAAGTGAAAAAGGAAAAGAGAGTTTCAATTGATCGAAGAAGGCTCGAGCGATCGAGGCTTTGATCGATCAAAATGAGTTCAAGCGCTCGAAGATCCCAGAAGTTCAATCGATCGAGAGATGTTCGATCGATCGAACATGGCTTTTATTAGAACATACGCGCACGCAGCGGGGACATTGGTTGTAACCCTAGCTTTAGGTTTTTCTATATATGTCAGTTGTATTCACGCTAAAAATGATGCCTACATTACTTTTCATCAGTTTTATATCGAGAGAGAGAGAGAGTTTCTTTTTGTTTTGTAGGTGTTTATCAAGGATTTCTAGTGTTTTGATTGGATTCTTTAACGTTTAATAATAGTTCTTCATTCCAGGTTACTTCGTATTACTTTATTTGTATTCTGCTTGTAGTTTATTATAGTTCAATCTGTTAGACTAGTAGTTTTTGCATGCTAGATAAATTCACACCATTAGTTTTATAATTTTCATGATTAAAACGTAACCAAACAAGACTTTAATGGACCTTTACATTAAAAACAATTCTGTGATACTCCAAACCATGTCTGAGTAGTCCCCAGGTTGGGAGATCATGATGAAACCGTGATCTCAAGCCTCTGCCATGCAGCAGAATAATTCCTGTGTTCGATCGATCGAAGTTAGTTCGATCGATCAGACCAGAGACATTGTTAATCGATCGAAGTCAGTTCGATCGATCGAGGGATGAAGATGTTCAATCGATCGAAAACGCGTCGATCGATCGAACTCTCTGATTCTTGAGAACATTCTATGCAGTATTCCTAGACTTTCTGCTATACTAATTTGTTATCAAACTGTCCCCAAACGCTCAGTTTGTCAAAGCAGTCTGTAAACTTAAAGCCTTAAGGCATTTTTCTTCAATACATTTTGCAAACCACCCTCAATGCTAACACCATTGTAGGTGCGAGTCTTAACTATTGTTTTAAACCGCTTTCATGTATTTCGAACTTAATTGTGATGACATAGTCCCGGTCATGAAAGGACTGTGGATTCTTTACCTTTAGATAAATACGGAATACTATAAAGAATGTGCTCTAATGAGCTTCAACGTAATTGCATGGTAGATGGCTAGGTCGCGGTGGATTCGTGTAATCCCGACATTCCCTTTTATTAAGAAAAATGTTTTAAATCATCACTTTAATTAATTAGTTAGTAATTAGTTTAATCTAGTTTAATTGCTTTATCTTTAGTAGTTGACAAACTGTGGAACTTTATGTTCTACATCCCTTTAAAAAATTGATTTTTATTTTTCTATTTAGATATTAATCTAGGTATTTAGTTTAACATCTTCTCTGTGGGATCGACCTGGACTTAACCTGATTACTACTTGCACGATTACCTACACTTGGGTATAGCACACAAGCGCACACAGAAAAATTCTCGTGTCAAGTTTTTGGCGCCGTTGTCGGGGAAGGCGACAAGCTAACGCTTAGATTACCTTAATCTATCCTTATCTCTTTCTGTTTTCCTTTTTCTTTTATTCTTTAGATTAAAAGCTACTTAGGGTCTTTCCCTTTATGTCCGATAATTCCATCGAAGGAATTTACGAAAACCCACTCTATTCATCCGATTCATCTAGTTGTATTAATCCCATAGTTACACCTATTGATTCAATGGCCGATAATCAAAGTGAAAACGGTGATAATGTGGTTGTACCAATCGACGATTCACTTCGTCCTTTGTGCGATCTCATGACACCTGAACATGCTCCAACACCTTCTTGTATTCTCATTCCACCTCATGCTGGCGAATTTTAATTTCGTAATGGAATGATTCAACTCCTTCCTACCTTCCATGGAATGGATAGCGAGAAGGCATATCTGCACGTCAAGGACTTCTAGGATGTTTGTAAAACATTTTCACAGAATTGTCCTGTAGACGTGACACGTCTAATGTTATTTCCTTTCACCTTGAAGGATAAAGCAAAAGCGTGGTTACTCACCTTAAAGCCAAATTCAATCTACACCTGGCATGTGATGAACACTGCATTTCTAAAGAAATTCTTTCCACCTCGCATGACCACGGAGCTTAAACGACAAATAAACTCTTACAAACAAAAGAGCAATGAAACTTTCACCCAAACTTGGGAGCGTTTCAAGGATTTGCTACTCTCTTGCCCACACCACGGGTATGAGAAATGGCGAACCATAAGCTACTTTTATGAAGGATTAAATGGTGAAACTAAAAAGTTGGTTGAACCATGAGTTCAGGGCCATTTCTTCGCAAAAACACTGAAGAAGCTGAAGCTCACTTCGAGTGGTTAGCTGAACATACCCATGAGTGGTCGAATTCAGACGATGTCCCACGCTCATAGATATCCTGTGTGGAAGAGAAAAGTTTATACCAACTAAAAAGTGAGGATCATCTGATGAATAAGTATGAAGAACTAGTGAAGAAAGTGGAAGAGTTGGGAATGAAAGGAGAAAGTTCTAGGCAGGTTTTACCTGAAGAACCCTGCGGCACATGCAATATGTTGGGACATACCAATCAATACTGTCCCAATGTGCCGTATTTTCAAGAACAACCCCCCATGGAAATGAATGCCATGCAAGGGTATAGGGGGGTGGGGAATTCCTACAACAATTATAATTCACAAAATAATAACAATAGATGGAATCACCCAGGGTTTGATTGGAAAAACAATGCTGGGACCCAAAATCAATACCAACAATAGCCCTATAACAACAATAACCATTATCAAAGGCAATTCAATAAGCAACCCCAACCATTCAATCAAAATAGACCTAATAACTATAACCAAGCGCAACCCTCTAATCAATAGTCAAACGTATACGTTCCCCCACACAAAAAGTCACAGGAGAAAGATCCTCTTTCTAACGTGAATCTAACGCAGCAGTTAATTCAAATGATGAGCAAGATGTCTGCAACGTTAGAGAGGATGGATGCACGACAAGAGGGATTGGGAGGAACGTTTCCTGCTCAACCACTTCCAAACCCTAAGGGATTCAACAATGGTCCCAATAACCATGAACATGCCAAAGCCATGACAACTCTGAGAAGCGGCAAGGTCATAGGGCAAAACATGCCTCACTCTACTCCTGAGGAATATGAAGAGGATAAAGTGGTGACTAAGAGCAAACCATCTACTCAGGAAGAGGAGCAACTCAATAATAATGAACCATTGGTTGAAAAAGATGAAGCTCCTGAACGAGTAAAAGAAACTGAGAGAAGGCCTGGAAAGAAGCTTGCCAGTGACGAATCACCCAAATGCCCTTTCCCCGCGCCTTACCCTCAAAGGCTTAAGAAACCCCAAAACGAGGCAAAGAATCAGGAGTTCTTGGAACTGTTCAAACAAGTCAAAATCAATCTTCCACTCCTTGATGCAATCAAACAAGTGCCGGCCTATGCTAAGTACCTTAAAGACTTATGCACGGTCAAGAGGAGGCAAAGTGTGAAGAAACACGCTTATGTAGCCTGCCATGCAAGCACAATCATTCAAAATGAATTGCCTCCCAAGCTTAAAGATCCTGGCACCCCAACTGTCTCATGTCGGATTGGGAATCAAAGGATAGACAATGCACTCCTTGATCTAGGAGCAAGTGTAAACCTGTTGCCATACTCAGTCTATAAACAACTAGGGTTGGGTGAACTCAAACCCACCCGAGTTGTGTTGCAACTGGCAGATAGGTCAGTCAAATATCCTAGAGGAATATTAGAGGACGTTCTAGTGCAGATAGACACCTTTGTCTTCCCGGTTGATTTTGTGATATTGGATACGAACCCGTGTCTAATCCATGTTCACAAATCCCGGTGATTTTTGGACATCCATTCCTCAACACCATTGATGCCACAATCAAAATAAGAAGTGGTATCATGACCATCGTATTCGGGAATATGACCTTAAATGTCAAGATATTTTCAAATCCCCGACCTGAAGAATACGAGGACGAAGAAGAAGTTAACTTCATCGAAACGATCATCGAAGACGAGGCTAATTTTGTTAACTATAAAGATCCTTTGGAAGTAGTAGTGTCACAATTTGACACAGTCTACAAACCTAACGATTCAACTTTATTGGACACTGCCCTAAATCATGCCTGCCTCATGATGGATACGCGAGAGGAGGATAGAGCTGAATGCATGTGGGTCACACCATATGAACCCTTGCCTCCAAAAACGAAGTTAACTATGCCTTCGAACTTTCATTTTCCCGATTTAGAATTAAAGGAGCTTCCAAAAGAGCTCAAATACGCTTTTCTGGGGACTAAAAAGACTTATCCTGTGATAATCTCATCCACGTTGAACTCTGAACAACATGATAAGTTAATTCAAATGCTCAAACAGCACAAAGGAGCATTGGGATGGACTATTGTCGACCTAAAAGGCATAAGCCCATCTATTTGCACCTATAAGATATATATGGAGGAAGATGCCAAACTTTCGTGACAAATGCAGAGGTGTCTGGATCCCAATATGCAAGAAGTTGTCAAAAATGAAGTCCTAAAACTTCTGGACATTGAGATTATATATCCTATCTCTGACAGCTCTTGGGTTAGTCCAACCCAGGTGGTGCCCAAAAAGGCTGGTATAACAGTTATCCCAAACAAAGACGGCGAGTTAGTACCAACACGCGTCCCCACTGGATGGCGGATGTGTTTGATTATCGAAAGTTAAATACTGTGACCCAGAAAGACCACTTTCCATTGCCATTCATGGATCAAATGCTAGAAAGAGTGCCGGGTCATTAATTTTATTGCTTCTTGGACGGATATAGTGGCTATAACCAAATCGAAATTGCTCCTGAAGATCAGGAGAAGATGACTTTTCCTTGTCCGTTTGGTACATTCGCCTACCGTCGTATGCCCTTCGGCTTATGCAATGCACCTGCCACTTTTCATCGGTGCATGTTGAGCATATTCAGTGATATGGTCGAACACACACTCGAGGTCTTTATGGACGACTTCTCAGTGTTTGGCCATAGTTTTGATAACTGCCTGGAAAACCTTAAGAATGTGTTAGCGAGATGCGAGGACAAACACTTAGTACTAAACTGGGAAAAGTGTCACTTCATGGTGACCAAGGGAATTGTCCTCGGCCACATTATTTTTGATATGGGTATCCAAGTCGATAAAGCAAAAATCGATATAATTTCAAATCTACCCGTCCCTCGTACAGTCCGAGACATCCGATCTTTTCTGGGACATACGGGATTCTATCGTCGCTTTATCAAAAATTTTAGTGCAATCTCCCAACCACTGTGTCAACTGTTAGCTAAAGACATGCCATTCGAATGGTCGAAAAACTATCAAACATCTTTTGACGCACTAAAAGAACACCTTAGCTCCGCACCGATAATACAGGCACCCGACTGGAGTTTGCCTTTTGAGTTAATGTGCGATGCAAGCGACTATGCCATTGCCGTAGTTCTAGGACAGAGGAAGGATAATAAGCCTTATGTAATCTACTATGCTAGTCGAACACTTAAAGAAGCTCAAATGAATTATACGACTACCGAAAAAGAACTACTGGCAATAGTCTTCGCTCTAGATAAGTTCAGGTCATATCTAATAGGGTCCCCAATCATCTGTTTTACAGACCACTCGGCCCTCAAGTACCTATTATCTAAGAAAGATGCGAAACAGAGGCTTATCAGCTAGATACTCCTACTCCAGGAATTTGGTATCACTATCAAGGATAAAAAAGGAGTAGAGAATGTGGTCGCCGACCATTTATCTCAGTTGACATTTACTGACAACACTGAGCCTGTACCAATAAAAGATGAATTCCCAGACGAGCAACTAATGGTTGTTTCCAGTTTGCCTTGGTACGCGGATATAATAAATTACCTTGTTATAGGAGAGACCCCAAGTCATTGGTCAAATCAGGACAAGAAAAGGTTCCTTTCATTCGCACGTCATTTCTTTTTCGATGACCCTTACTTATTTAAGTATTGTGCTGATCAGGTCATCAGACGTTGTGTCCCGAATGAGGACATAACTGTAATTTTGGCCTCCTATCATTCTGAAGCCTGCGATGGCCATTTTGCCTCCCAAAAGACCGCACATAAAGTCCTACACAGCGGCTTCTATTGGCCCACTGTGTTCAAAGATGCCTATGCTTTTTGTAAATCGTGCCAACAATGTCAAATGCTTGGTACAATTTTGAAAATGAACTCCATGCCCTTAACTCCAATTATCACAATTGAAATATTCGATTATTGGGGCATAGACATTATGGGTCCTTTTCCATAATCTAACAACTGTGAATATATACTCCTGGCTGTGGAATATATATCAAAATGGGTAGAAGTGATACCGACGAGACGCAATGACTACAAAACGGTAATGTCCTTCCTTAAGGAAAACATCCTATCGCGTTTCGGAACCCCAAAAGCACTAATCATTGACCAAGGCAAACACTTTTGCAATAGGCCTTTGGAGTCACTACTCAAGAAATACGGGGTGAATTACAAGATCACTCTAGCCTACCACCCACAAACAAACGGACAGGCAGAGTTGGCTAATCGTGAAATCAAGCATATACTAGAAAAGACGGTTAGTTTCAACAGGAAAGACTGGGCTTATAAACTGACTGATGCTCTTTGGTCATACCGTACTGCCTATAAGACAAATCTGGGGATGTCCCCGTATAGGTTAGTGTATGGCAAGGCATGTCACCTTTCCGTCGAAATCGAGCACAAAGCATATTGGGCAACACGCTCATTAAACTTTGACATTAAAGAGGGAGGTCATCTCCGGAAACTCCAGTTGGCTGAACTGGAAGAAGTCCGTAAAGATGCATACGACAATGCTAAACTTCACAAGGAAAGGTTGAAGGCTCGCCATAATAGAACAATTTTTCAAAAATCTTTCGAGCCGGGACAAAAAGTTTTATTATATGATTCACGCCTTCATCTCTTCCTAGGAAAACTCCGATCTCGGTGGACAGGACCCTTCATAGTCAAATCTGTTTTTCCACATGGGGTTGTCGAGTTATTCAATCCTAAGAACGACGAAAGTTTCAAGGTCAATGGCCAAAGGTTAAAACCGTTCTTAGAGGATTTCCAACCAGAGATCGAGCTCATCCAACTGGATGAGCCCGACTATTCCTCGACCTAAAATGCTCAAGTGCGTATTCGCCATGTTGTTGTATTCTTTCCTTCACTGCATTTTGCTTTATTTTAGTTCTTTTGTTTATCTATTTTTGAGTGTGATCTTGACCTTAACCTGCTATTCCATTTTTATCTATCATCTGCAGGCTGTTCAACATGAGAGATGATGATGTTCACTCAATTGTGTCATGGGCTGATTCGGAATATCATAACCCCCCTTGGACTGCCAATGAGATAGCATTTTGTCTTGCTCCTTAACAAGGGCCAGGGGCAGAAGATGTCATTGACTTAACCCAAGGATACATCCCATACAACCCTGCTCTCCTCCAGATCAATCCTTTTGAGCACATGGAATTTCCTGAAGAGGAGGGAGAACCAGAGGGATATGTTGTTTGGGAAGTCGATGATGCTCTGATGGAACAGTGGGAGAATGATTCAATGTGGGAACCATGGGAAGAAGAAGATTTACAGGATGTGGTGTCGGAACGCCATAATGCTGTATTCATTTATGTTGATGACTTCCTTGTCATCCAAGTGGTTCCCTACATTTATGTGCACTTGAGTTATTTGTTGTTCCGGCTTCAATGCCCTCTACCTGCTAGTGCACCTGGTGATATCAGGCCAATAGTGAGGTTATTTCTTGGTCACATTTCCTGTTTTGTTTATTCCTTTAGTTCTTTCGTTTGTTTATTTAATTTCTTTCTTTCTTTTTGTTCTCTTTTGGTTTCCTTTGTCAGGGGTGTTACTATGAATAATATGTTACCGCCGCTGTTCCTTCCACATCAGTTGTTCTAGGGAATTAGACCATACATAAGGTCCCCGGGTACTCTGCCGCAAGAGGAAAGTCTGTTGCAAACTTACACGCCGTTATCGCCATCTCCATCCGGATCACCTCCTGCATGTGCGATCAATTCTTTGGAGAGTTCAGACTTGCTCAATGATGCCCTGGATGCTTTTCGGCTATTCTGGAAAAGGGAATCATCAAATTTGGACCCCACATTCGAAGCTTTGGCAGAGACAGAAGTTGTGGAAAAAGATATTTTCATGCTTGAAGAGTAGTGCTCCACTTCAATTGTATTCTGTCATTTCATCTTTCTTTCATCAATTGAAGTGTATTCCTAGATAAAGTTTTATTACTTTCTATTTCTTTTAGTTTTTCTTTATCAATAAGATTTTAAATACGATGTTGGGGGCAATAATGTTGCAAATGGATGCAACTACAATGATTTATTTTTATAAAATTTGCAATTTTCTATTTATCAAGATGATTTCTGGCCTACATGACCAGTCTTTGAACTGTTTTATCACTTTCCTCTATGTCCAGACCAATGTGGGTTAGTTGGGGGTGTATAATCCTTTAATTCAATAATATTGTAAAATTTCTAAGTTCGATCGATCGAACTCACCTCAATCGATCGAAATTATCAGTACCTCAAGCGCTTCAACAGGCCTCAATCAATCGAACTTTCTCGATCGATCGAGACTTGTATTTAAACGAGGCGTCTGCTACACACCTTCTCAGTTTCTCATTCTCTCTCTCACGTTCGAGCGATCGGAGACAGAGGAGAATCTCGCTGATTTTGAACCCCCATGCACAACCACATCACCTGAGGAGAGCCTGACCCCTCGGATCATCATCTTCAACCTCCTCATCCCCCTTGTCGCGTGTATCTCGAGGTGAGGTCTCGGTACACCCCCTCGTGTCTTTCTTTTCGTTCGAATTTGATATGCCCCAAAACATCCCCCAATCACCTACCGACAAGTGGAGCCTAGGATGGGGCCAACCCCATGATCTTAGCCCATGACCGGTCATCAATGATCATAGAAGAAGAAAGTGGTGCACACAATCCCACGATTATAGCCCAAACAATGGGTAGTTCAGCCCACTCTACTAAGTAGTGGAGTAGTGGGATTAGTGCTATGACTTAGTCCAACCCATTATGTGTAGTGGAGTAGTGGGAGTAGTGCTCTTAGAAAAATGCAGTTGCAATCCCTATATATACATAGCTCCAACTCATAAAAAGGTACACAATTCCTCCCTCTCAAACTAATATATTTCATACTCCCTCACAGACTAACTGGATCGTAGAGGAGGCTTTGGGTATACACCCATTGCCTTATTTTGCAGGTATTGTATGAAGCACATCAAGATGCGAGGCGCGTGCACTCTCAATCCAAAGTACGTGTAGATTTTTGGCTTCATCAGTTGGCGCCGTCTGTGGGAACGACGCTTTATTGCTCTGTTTCTCACCAAATTCATTAAAACTCGTTGACAATACGCTCGAAGAAGAAAAAATTTGCGGCTAATCTAATCGATCTGTCATCTACTCCCTTGAAAAAGAGATAAGTCTGCTAAATTTTTACAATCCATGATAATAATTTAAAGTCAGAATCGCACATATATTTTGTACCTATTTTACTAGTGCCGTCACTCACGATCTGGCACGTCTATCTTTCTCTCCTATAGTTGATTAGATCATACATAACATGATTGTTGAACTCTATTGTGTTTGGATAATGCCTAATTCATGGAGCTGACCTTATAATAGTTAAGGCAATCACAAACATGGCTCAAACCTCAAAGAATTTATTAATCAAATCTGTCTACATACCCAACATGGCTGATATCATGTGATGTCACTCATGAATTTAATTACCAAATTAGGTGGCCTGGCCCAATGACACTAACTGTGGATCTATACTAAATTGAATGATGCATTTGTATGAGCCGAGCAGAGGCCTAGCTCACCAATGATGTCATATTGGTGTCAAGGTTCTCAAAATCATATTAGCATGGTTGATGTGGTTCAGATCAGGAAGTAATTATCACGGCCAATTGATGTGGTTCATTAATTTTAGGGTATAGCAAATACTCATGTGGGCAAGGTCAGAAGAAGAGCCCAACATCCTCTACCCCTGAAATTTTCTTTGTACCAATTTGTGTGCTTTCTAATGGAAACAAAAAGGGACGACCAATGAGTTGAAAAGTTATGGGTTAGCATTTTGCAAAGACCAGTTAACCTATCGCTAGATCCAGTTTATTTGTGCAAAGATTATTGGTATCATATACCTCTCCGATTAAATTTTTAAGAAGGTTTCATAAACTACGGGATATGTAATCCTGGTTTTATCAAACTCGTTATATCAAAATTGGATGTTTTTTAGAAACAAATCTTAATTTTGGGTTAACTTCCAGTGTGTGTCCCCAAGAGAGAGTGGTTTATGAAACCTTCTCATTATTCTTGTACCCATCTTAAGCCCAAATCAGACTTATTAGATTAGTACAATCAGGTTTCATCTGTGGACCTTAGTTATCCTCCGTCTACAAAAACTTTGGGAGTCTAAACCCAATTTTTACAGTGCAAAGACTTGGGGTTTATCAACCTTCAAGGATGAGTGGGCTATTAAACCTCTTGTCTAATAAAACGTATTAATTTCATATTTCTTTTGGTCAAAGCTCAAAAGGATTTGTTTAATATTGAGGTTGGCTAGAAGAGGCAATGACAACAAAGCTATCATATATATGGCTCTAGAGCACACAGTTATCCCAAAACTGAATGGTTTATGTGGAACCCAGTTTTCCAACGCTTTTAGACAAGTCTCTATATGTACACATGCATTTACATAGGTGGTTGGACTATCAGTCCAAGCTCCTCTTCTGAGTAAGGAAGCGCGATACATCAATCTCAAAGATAAAAGATTGTATTCACGAGATATTGTCTCAGTAGCCATTTAAGGATGATAATTGATATACTACAAAAATCTTCATGGGCTAATTGCCAAATCCAAAATTTTTTGTGAAGTGACCTTTATAACACGGGATCACAACATCAATGTTTAAAAAGGTAGAAAATTGCATCATGTTTTATTAGATCAAGGATCACATTGTCTATTCAAAAAACCAAACTCACATGATGCTAGTACAAGCCACCCGCTTAATTCATTGGCTCACAGTAGTTAAATTGCACAACTCTCTATGTGACTATGTGTACCCAGTTACACTTGAGCAACTTTGTGTATATGATCATTAAAGATAAAGAATACTAATATGCTTATAATTAATTTGAATTTCATGATCCTCGGCCTGCCATCCTCAACTTTATAAAGTTACATATACTCTCCACCCAGCTAGAGACTTTAACACGTTAATGTTCATTTTCAAAATGTTTGTACCATTTTGGTCAAAAGGTTAATCTATATCTCATCATGTATATCCTGCTTGAACTGAGATTTGTTACAACGATTCAAGATTTAAGTATCAAGGATCGGGTCTCCCTTGCCTTCGGCTGTCATGCCCAAGCGTCTAAACTCAAGACCCTCAACTTGGATCGGTCCTATCTCGATCAAATATGAATTTGAGTAGCACACTAAGTACAACTACATATTGGATTTGCATGCCAATGTTAGTTATAAGAGCACGCCAAGATTACCCAGATCTAATTTAGATCCCAGCTCAAGATATCATTTAGCAGATCTCGCGTGAATCATCTAGACCTTGCACAAGCCGAGCTCTATTATGGTCAAGGCTCTCTCAAGTCTCTTGTTCCAATAACAAGGCGATTAAACAACAGAAAGTTCAAGATCAGATATATATTATTAAGGGAGTCTGGTTGTTCAAATCAGGATCATCATTTAGAGCTTGCTACCTCTCTAGATCGGGACATGTTACTCATTCGGTGCATTTGTGCTTTAAACCATGACTGTAAGTTTTTTGTTTATTTATTGACTTAATCCCCTCCTGCAGTATCTGGCAAAATATGTTTACGCAGGTAGCCTAGGATCTATATTCAAATCTGTAAGAACAGAAAGAGATTTGGCAATTCAGATCTTACGGTGCCAGCTCAAAATGACCTCCTAAGCGTCAAATCAGAATCTAGAAGAAGGCTGGATAATTCATCTCATCCTTTAGCACGAAGCTCAAGCAGGCCTAAAAAGCCCAGGCTATAATGAAGCATGAGTGCAAAAGGCCCGAAGTCCTGAGCTCATCACAGCCCGGACAACACCCAAAGACCAAGTGTCATGGGTTCAGAAGAAAGTCCCAATCTTAGCTCGGGCAACACCCAAAGACCAAGTGTCATGGGTTCAGAAAAAAGACCTGATCTGAGCTCGGGCAACACCCAAAGACCAAGTGTCATGGGTTCAGAAGAAAGACCCGATCTCAACTCGGGCAACACCCAAAGACCAAGTGTCATGGGTTAAAAAAAAAGACCCGATCTTAGCTCGGGCAACACCCAAAGACCAAGTGTCATGGGTTCAGAAGAAAGACCCGATCTCAACTCGGGCAACACCCAAAGACCAAGTGTCATGGGTCCAAAAGAAAGACCCAATCTCAGCTCGGGCAACACCCAAAGACCAAGAGTCATGGGTTTAGAAAAAAGACCCGATCTTAGCTCGGGCAACACCCAAAGACCAAGTGTCATGGGTTCAGAAAAAAGACCCGATCTCAGGTCGGGCAACACCCAAAGACCAAGTGTCATGGGTTCAGAAGAAAGACCCGATCTCAGGTCGGGCAACACCCAAAGACCAAGTGTCATGGGTTCAGTAGAAAGACCCGATCTCAGCTCGGGCAACACCCAAAGACCAAGAGTCATGGGTTATGAAAAAAGACCCGATCTTAGCTTGGGCAACACCCAAAGACCAAGTGTCATGGGTTCAGTAGAAAGCTCCGAGCTCATTATAGCTCAAGCACGCCCAAAGACCAAGCGTCACGGGTCTAAAAACTCTGAGCTCATTATAGCTCGAGCACGCCCAAAAGACCAAGCGTCACGGGTCAAAAAGCTCAGAGAGCTCATTATAGCTTAAACATACCCAACGACTACGTGTCACGGGCTCAAAGAAAAAAAAGAAAGAAAAAAAAAAAGAATTGAGCCTCAGCTCGGGCAAGACCTGAGATCTTAAGGCTTCAATAAAGCCTAAGCATTACAGGTCTACAAGGAAGACCTGAGCATAACTCAGGCATGACCTAAAAACCTTAAGCTACAATAAAGCCTAAGTGTCATAGGTCTCAAATAAATAAATAAATAAACTCGAGCTCATTACAACTCGGGCAGACCTAAAATTCTTAGGCTACAATTAAGCCCAAGTGTCGCAGAGTTCGTCCCAGGCAATCTAAAATTTTTTAATAAAAGTTAAATTCTTGGGTATTACCACTAAATTTGTCTCCCAATGTTGTTATCATCCTCAAAAGTTTTGAGGATAAAAACTTTGAGGGGGAGTATAAAAGGCATGCAAACATACAAAGAAGGGCATTACGCTGACTCTTAGTCCACTCAATAGACCATAACAGTCGAAATCTCCTCTAGTCTTAGACCACAAGTTCCCAACTTGAGTGGACCGCACCAAAGTTGGTCCAAAACTTGGGTTGCACAAAGTCTTCTCTCATAGCCCAGATTATGATTAATTCGGCATTTCAAAGGCTAAGGTCGCATTACCTCTAGAATCAAAGACGTGACACCGCACTGGGCATTCACCAACGCAAAAAGCTTGGAGCTAACAAGCCAGCTCCAACCAGGGAGGGGCCTTCGGCTAACCACATCGTTGGAAAATCTAGGGACATGGTTTATAGACCAAAAACACAAAAACCCTAATTCTCTTAAATACTTGCTCCTTACTTTTGGAGAAAGAGGTGGGGACATTACACCGAGAAGAAATTGAGTACGTAGTAATTGATTTATAAGGCTCTGCTAGAACGTTGCAGATCATGTTAAAGTTAGATCCGGTTCTTTATCAGGAACTCGTTGACTTCTTGATGAACAATCTGGATGTATTTGTCTGGTCTGCTAATTATTTAGTGGACCCTATCATCATCACTCATCGTTTATCAATGGACACTAAACTTTACCGTGTAAAGCAGAAGAGGAGACCTTTCATCCTATACAGGAACAAGATTATCAACAAAGAAGCACATCGTCTATCTCAGTACGGACTGTTCAGAGATGTCGACTACCCAGATTGGCTTGCTAATGCGGATGTAGTTCCAAAGGAAAACGGCAAGAGGCTTATGTGTCCGAATTGGTCATATTCAACACACCTCACCTAGATCAAGATTTACTCAGATCAGCATAGCTCAACCAACCTACAAACCTTAAGCTATAATAAAGATTTAAGTGATAAAGGTCGGGCAATTGGCTGATCCAAAAATCCGTAGAGCCTCGTATCACGGATCAATGTGACTTAAGGACTTGAAAATGGGGCAAATGACTTCAAGGCCAACATCTTGAAGGGGGAATATCTCGACACTTCTACCATCAATGCAACAAGAATGATCTGGCTAAGCACGTGACTGAGTCCATTCAGACATCAGATGAGATGTTCTTCTCATCACCTTCAGAGTTGCTACGGATCGATCGATTTTCGAGTTCACTCTCCCAAACTAAATTCATGTTTTCAGTATAAGTTGATTAGAACAAATATGCTTAGAGCACTGTATTCAATATAGTTCGATTAAATCGGGCGAATCCAGATTTTGTTTCTCTTAGAAGACCCCGAGCTCAAGTAGCTTGGGCATGTTGCATAATTCAGGGTCAAGTCAAGCTATTGTTTACGCTCTAAATCTTGACTCGGCTTAACTTTTTAGTTCTTTTTAGAACTTTTCCTGACTTGGCACAACCTGAGCACTATATAAAAAGGCCCGGTGGTCCTAGAAACCTTCACTCTTCTTAGAGCCCCAGCCTTTGACCTACTGAGCTCATGAACAGGCTTTACACAAGTACGTCTCACAGCCATAAGACTTACGAGCAGGCGAAAACACTAGATAAATTCCAAGTGGCTAGGACACTTTGGCACTAGTCTCGAGGCCGATAACCTTGGGTAACCCTTGAGTATGCCACATTGGGCATGTTCCAGTCATACTAGGAAAAGCCTAACTTGGCAACCGATTTTATTTTTGGATGTCTTGCACATGTCAAGAAATTATACGATGGATCATCATTCTAATCTGTAACTTAGGATCTTATTCAAAAAAAAAACTAGTCGAGAAGAACATTAAAAGAGTCTTGAACAACAAAGACAAGAAAGAAAAGCTTAGAGATCTTATCTGACTCAACAAAGCTCGTGCAATATCATGCATTCTAGCTAGGATAATCTTCCCCTCTCAATCCAATAATTAGTACTGAGAGTTGAGGGGGGAGTAACTGATATGCCCCAAAACATCACCTAATCACCTACCAACAAGTGGAGGCTAGGATGGGCCAACCCCATGATCTTAGCCCATGACCGGTCATCAATGATCATAGAAGAAGAAAGTGGTGCACACAATCCGACGATTATAGCCCAAACAATAGGTAGTTCAGCCCACTCTACCAAGTAGTGGAGTAGTGGGATTAGTGCTATGACTTAGTCTAACCCATTATGTGAAGTGGAGTAGTGGGAGTAGTGCTCCTAGAAAAATGCAGTTGCAATCCCTATATATACATAGCTCCAACACATAAAAAGGTACACAATTCCTCCCTCTCAAACTAATAGATTTCATACTCCCTGACGGACTAACTGGATCGTCGGAGGAGGCTTTGGGTATACACCCATTGCCTTAATATGAAGCACATCAAGATGTGAGGCGCGTGCACTCTTAATCCAAAGTACGTGCAGATTTTTGGCTTCATCAGAATTGTATTGGGGGTGCCCCCAATTAGTATTTATCCTTTATTTGATGTTTTTTTCTTAATTTTTATGTTTGCGGGCTATTCCCGTTATCTATCATTGTCACTGCACCTTTGCTGTGTTCGATCGATCGAACTTGGTTCGAACAATCAAGCTCAGCCACAGTTCAATCGATCAAACTAGGTTCGAGCGATCGAACCCAGCATCTTTTCGATTGATCGAAGAGCAATAGTTTCTATATCTTTTCTATTTTTCTCTATTTTCTTGTATTTACTGTCTGCTCTCCCATTTCAGGGCTTTCACGATGAATCCTATCATCGGTTATCAAGTCCAAGCCACTTGATCTCACTATACCCGACCACATACCAGATCACGGGCTTAGAAACGAGGAGGAGAGGATGTGGTTTACGAGATACTTCCAGTCTAGGAAGGTTATGTTAGAGCGGCCACTGGAGTCCGTTTGGCTCTCAGCCCCATGGTTTCTATGATGGATTAGAGACCAGCCATTATGGTATGACATGTTGATCCAGACAAAGAGGATCAACATCCACTGGATTCGAGAAGCCTGCTTCTCTATGATCAAGGATCCCGCGGCCCCATTCACATATAGATCATTCTTCCGCGGGCACGAGATCATATTCAGCCCTGCCACCATTTCAGCTGCTCTAGGGGTACCTGAGGTACCAGATTGTTTTTATCCTCGCCTACCAGGAGCCCCAGAGATGCCTCCGACCACCATTATCTGTGAGCTTACAGGCGGCGCAATTCAGATCTGGAACGGCGTTTCTCTCATCGAGGATAAGCTTCTCACTGAGAACTATCACCTCCTCCATCTGACGCTGGTGAACTGCATTTTCATGACATCTTACCACGAGAAGTTCGCTGCGTGGTATGCCCGTGCCCTGTATGCTATTGGGACAGGACAGCGAGTCTGTCTGTCTCGCCTATATATTGACTTCCTGGTCCAGCCTACGCGGTACATCGCCGCCAAGCGCCATCTTAAGGGTGCTTGGCCTATACATCGGGTCATTGAGCAAGCTGGACTAGTTCCATTGGCCACAGATTCGATCATTCAGGCCTCGAGTCGATTTGGCGAGACGGCGGCCCGCCGTTCTGATGCTCAGAAGAGGAGAAATGCAAAGGGTAAGGCAAAGATTGGAGCGAAGAGGAAGAGGGGAGGAGGCACTGATACGGAGGGTGCAGCTTCTGGGATGCCCACAAAGGCTGAGGAGCTTGATTTTGATAATGAGGTTGATCCTCGTATTGAGGTTGCCCAGTTCGAGCTGAGACAGCAATCTCAGGCTCCCGCCCAGGGAGAGTCTTCTTCTTTTGCGCCTCTCCTTACGGTTCACGAGTTGCTATTGGAGGAGAGAGAGGCCCGGATTAGACTTGAGGGCAAGGTAGATCAGATGTTGACTTTGCTGGAGGTAATCTTGATCCAGATCGGAGTCGATCAGTCGGTTCACGCGACTTCTGCACCACCCCCAGTGATCCACCTACACTGCTCCAGCTCCGTCCACCGTCCCACTTACCACTTTTGTTATTCCATCATCCACCACCGGTCCATCATCTTCAGTTCCACCTGCACCGGCTGATCCTTCTGCTCCTTCTACATCGGTGACACCGCCTGCTTCTGAGACACCACTTCCACCACCTCCAGTCGTGACGGATCCATTATTAGCTACATCAGCTGCTCCAACTGTGAGTGACCAGGCGATGGTTACTACTGTTGCTGAGGGTGGAGATGGGGATGCTCCGGATTTGGTTATTGAGATATTATCGGATGTTGCTGATGATGTATAGAGTCTGATGGATCAGTGTTTTTGGTTGTTTTGGTGGGATATGACTGTTTTTTTTTCTTTTCTCTCTCTTATTTTTTTGGTGGGTTGGGTTAGTTGGACATGTTGGTTATTTTTGTTGTATGGATTTTGTAATCACTGTTCTGTTATTCCATTGTATTATTATACCAGTGATTAGTTCTATTTATGTATGGATCTTATGCTTATCTTTTGTATTATATTTGATCCTGCCTGTTTGGAGTTTGTATGCTTTCTTTACAGGTTGTTACACTTGCGGTTATTACTATGATTTGACAGGTGATATCTCTCTATCTATATTTGAAAATTATCTTCTGAGGACATCGCAATTTTCAGTTGGGGGTGGGATGTAGATAGATAGTCACCTGCACATGTCTATACTTAGCAATCTGAATACATTTATTGTACATGTCATACAATCTCAGTTGAATTTGGAAATTTTGAACAAATTTTAAGTTAAAGTAAGAATTGGATTTTTTTTTTTTTGAAAATACAAAACTTAATTGGTAGAATAACTCTAAATATTCACTCCTATTTAGCTGTTATCAAGCAATGACATGACCATTTTATTCTGATCCTTTTATGAATTAAGTTCACGTGTTTTTTCTAGTTTTTCTAGGATGAATGCATATGTTGACCATTCTTGTATCCAAATCATTTGCACGTGTTAATAGTTTGCGAAAAACTTAAAATAAGAGTTAATACGACTTTCGTACTTTAAGGAATAAAGTAGTGGAAACTAGTTACCCTTAGTGAGTTTTTGAATCCAATCTTCAATTTTGACGGAATTATCACATTAAATTCGAATTGTTTTATTGAACAAGCGTCTTAATTCATTGAATAGTCTCGAATTCTTCATTTTGGCTGCTTATTAGAGGAGAACGTTCAGGATTTACCAACTAAACTCAATGAACATTTAAGTGTTAAAAATTAAGAAGTTGAGAAAATGATTTAAGCCATCGTTATTTGCTCCCTATCTTTCCATTTACCTGTATCAACATTCCAGAATATGCATTGTTCTCAATCCCACACCTAGTAAATAATGCCGAATCTATTATGAAATTTTAAATCCCTAATCTTATACTTTGACCTCAATACACCCCATTGCACACCCAATGTGATTAAATTATTGAAGTATGAGGAGGGAGTAGTAGCGGGAAGGGCTGCATAAAAGGAAAAAGGGAAGGAGAAAGTCCACTTAAAAAAAATAATAATAATAATAAATGGAGAGGATGGTTGGAATGAAGTGAAGAAGAAATTACTAAACCCAATCACATGCTGAAAATGTGCAATTTCTTACCCCTCTAATTGCTACCCTATTAAATAAAAATCGTCAAGTCAAAGCCTTAATGGTTTTCAACAACTTAGTTAAACACAAACGTGTAATTTGAGTTATCCACGGTATTTCGCTCCTCTAGTAAGTAGTATTCCGTTCGTGAGACTATACACTCTAAATGTTCATCTTTTATAGAGTCGAGTATGAAAGCATTAGTATCCGAAAAATCACTCATATCAAAGCTTTCATACCATGTGCGATCATTATTAACCAAGTTTCTGTGAGATGTTCATTTTTGAGTGTAATAACCATGTGAGAATTGAGTTGAAACTACAAGTTCCGAGAGCATGATAGTTTAAACAACTCTAAATAAAGTTTGATGTATAGCTGTTAATTTCACACACACACGGATACATGGATGTGATGCATCTGTTATTTTTATCTTGGTGACATGAGGAGCATGTGTATTTCTTTCATGGTTTGAATGAGGATGATATATTTTGTAGAGCTAAATTAATAGTTGAATAGAAGGGAGTGTTTAAAAATTATTATTCTATATCTTTTTGAGCTTAAAATCAGAGAATTTTGTGGGTACATTCACTACAAACCCTCACGAGACAACACTCGTCCAGTAGGGGGAACCTAAGGGTTTAACGGCTTGTTGCATTTGCTAAATGCAACCGCGATTCCTGCGAAAGTGAGTTAGGTAGTTTTTATTTTTTTATTATTATTTACTTAGATTAGTTCGTTTTTGTTTTAATGTGTTTTATTTTAATCATTGTAGTATTAGTTTAGCTTGTTTTATTTTTGCTTTATTGCTAGGGACTAGCAAATCGCTAGTTGGGGGTTGTGACAAGCGGGGGTATTTGTAAAATACAACCGCGCTAAAAGAAGAAAATACACTAAATTAGTTTATAATTTCCCTGTTTATCTGCAATTTGAATTACAATGCCAGTTTTTATATAATACGATTAATCTATGATAAGTGGTATTGTTTTAGTGGTTATGTGTGCAGATTACTGTTGCTGTGTGAAGAATTGAACAAGCAAGATAAAAGGAAGTGACTGGGTTTAATGAAGATAAGTGAAAAAGGAAAAGAGAGTTTCGATCGATCGAAGAGCCTAGCGATTGAGGCTTCGATCGATCGAAATGAGTTCAAGCGCTCGAAGATCCCAGAAGTTCAATCGATCGAGAGATGTTCGATCGATCGAACATGGCTTTTATCAGAACATACGCGCACGCAACGGGGACATTGGTTGTAACCCTAGCTTTAGGTTTTTCTATATATATCAGTTGTATTCACGCTAAAAAGGACGCCCACATTACTTTTCATCAGTTTTATACAGAGAGAGAGAGAGTTTCTTTTTGTTTTGTAGGTGTTTATCAAGGATTTCTAGTGTTTTGGTTGGATTCTTTAACGTTTAATAATAGTTCTTCATTCCAAGTTACTTCGTATTACTTTATTTATATTCTGCTTGTAGTTTATTATAGTTCAATCTGTTAGACTAGTAGTTTTTGCATGCTAGATAAATTTACACCATTAGTTTTATAATTTTCATGATTAAAACGCAACCAAACAAGACTTTAATGGACCTTTACTTTAAAAATAATTCTGTGATACTCCAGACCATGTCTGAGTAGTCCCCAGGTTGGGAGATCACGATGAAACCGTGATCTCAAGCCTCTGCCATGCAGTAGAATAATTCCTGTGTTCGATCGATTGATGTTAGTACGATCAATCGGACCAGAGACATTGTCAATCGATCAAAGTCAGTTCGATCGATCGAGGGATGAAGATGTTCGATCGATCGAAAGCGTGTCGATCGATCGAACTCTCTGATTCTTGAGAACATTCTATCCAGTATTCCTAGACTTTCTGCTTTACTAATTTGTTATCAAACTGTCCCCAAACGCTCAGTTTGTCAAAGCAGTCTGTAAACTTAAAGCCTTAAGGCATTTTTCTTCAATACATTTTGCAAACCACCCTCAATGCTAACACCATTGTAGGTGCGAGTCTTAACTATTGTTTTACACCGCTTTCATGTATTTCGAACTTAATTGTGATGACATAGTCCCGGTCATCAAAAGGACTATGGATTCTTTACCTTTAGATAAATACGGAATACTGTAGAGAATGTGCTTGAATGAGCTTCAACGTAATTGCATGGTAGATGGCTAGGTCGCGGTGGATTTGTATAATCCCAACATTCCCTTTTATTAAGAAAAATGTTTTAAATCATCGCTTTAATTAATTAGTTAGTAATTAGTTTAATCTAGTATAATTGCTTTATCTTTAGTAGTTGACAAACTGTGGAACTTTGTGTTCTACATCCCTTTAAAATATTGATTTTTATTTTTCTTTTTAGAGATTAATCTAGGTATTTAGTCTAACATCTTCTCTGTGGGATCGACCTGGACTTAACCAGATTACTACTTGCACGATTACCTACACTTGGGTATAGCACACAAGCGCACACAGAAATATTCTCGACTATTTCTCTAGTTGAGGAAACCGCCCGCATAGCTGAGAAAAGTATCGATCGATATCGACAAGGGCAACAAGGAAAGAGAGAAAATGACAATAGGGCAAGAGTCAAGGCAATGCGAAGAAATAATTTACGCAAAGTTCGGGGTCGAATGTGGGTAGCCAAGGAGGAAGTACTTTCGTTGGAGACTCGAGGCCATTGTGCCCAATATATAACTTGTGACACAAAGGAACTTGCAACCTATTGATTACGGTTACCATTGTAAGCAATTAGGGTACATCTCCAAAAACTGTCCTATGAATACGAATGTGACTACGCCGAGCATAACCTCGAATACCAAAAGCTACAACCCAGAGATGAGGGGGAAATGTTTCGAGTGTGGACAACTAGGGCATATAGCGAAGAACTGTCTGAGTAAGAGATAACTGGGAATGATTACTGGGACATCGAGTGTGCCAAGTGGATCAGGGATAGAACCACGTGCGAAAAAAGGGAAATGAGTCATGCAACAACAAGGACGATACTTCTAGCTCAGGTCAGGGAATACGGATGATACAGTCGTATTAGGTATTCTTCCTATTTGTTCACATCCTGGACGTATACTCATGGATTTTAGTTCAACTCACTCATTTGTATCCCGTGATTTTGTTAAGCATTTAACTGTTAAGTCCGAACTGCTAGGATATGATTTGTGCATATCATTGCCTACTAGTGAACCTTTAGTAACTTCTTCGGTATTCAAGTCGTGTAAGATCAAGATAGGTGATAAGATCTTGAGCGTTGATTTGATTCTGTTGACAGTGAACTACTTTGATGTTATCTTGGGTATGGATTGGTTATCGATCAATCAAGCTAGAATTGATTATGAGCAAAAATGGGTTAGTTTCTATCCGTCAGGTCAAGAAGAGTTTACTTTTCAGGGTAAGGGTGTGACCGTACCACCGTACTTGATATCGACCATTCAAGCTAGTAAGATGTTGAAGAAAGGTTGTTCGAGTTTCTTATGTTCGATTGTTGATACGCGAGTTCTTGAACCACTAGTAAAAGATATTCCAGTAGTTTGAGAATTTCCACATGTTTTTCCCAACAAGTTACCCGACGTATTGATTGAAAGAGAGCTTGAGTTTACAATAGAAGTAGTACCTGGGTCACAACCAGTATCCAAAGCACCGTACCGAATGGCACCAGTAGAGTTGAAGGAATTGAAGGTTCAGTTACAAGAGCTACTTGAGAAGGGTTTTATTCGACCAAGTATTTTTCCTTGGGGAGCTACAATTTTTTTTAAAGAAGAAGGATGGGACAATGCGTATGTGCATCAACTATCGAGAGTTGAATAAGTTGACTGCCAAGAACAAGTATCCATTACCGCGAATAGATGAATTATTTGATCAGTTGCAAGGAGCTCAAGAATTTTTGAAGATTGCCTTGAGATCCAGTTACCAGTAGTTGAAAGTCAAAGAAGAAGACATTGAGAAAATAGCTTTCAGGATTGGATATGGTCACTTTGAATTTCTAGTTATGCCGTTTTGAGTGACTAACGCACCAGCCGCTTTCATGGACTTGATGAATCGTGTTGTCAAAGACTACTTAGATGAATTTGTTATTGTGTTCATAGATGACATCCTAATCTATTCCAAGAGTGTGGAAGATCATGAGCATTATTTGCGATTAGCCTTACAACAATTACGTGAGAAGAGATTGTTTGGAAAATTGAAAAAGAGTGAATTTTGGTTGACAGAGATTGCTTTTCTTGGACATATAGTGTTGGCGAAAGAAATTTTTGTAGATCCTCAGAAGATAGAAGCCGTTACCAATTGGGTGAGATCGACCAATGTAACAGAGATCCGAAGTTTCCTAGGATTAGCTGGTTATTATCGGAGGTTTGTGAAGGACTTTTCACGTATAGCAATGCCGATGACACAATTGATGAGGAAAGCTGTTGCTTTTGTATGGAGTTTGGAATTTGAGGAAAGCTGTTTGCTTTTGTGACCCTGGTACTACTTCAATCAATACGTCGGGTAACTTGTTGGGAAAAACATGTGGAAATTCTCAAACTACTGGAATATCTTTTACTAGTGGTTCAAGAACTCGCGTATCAACAATCGAACATAAGAAACTCGAACAACCTTTCTTCAACATCTTACTAGCTTGAATGGTCGATATCAAGTACGGTGGTACGGTCACACCCTTACCCTGAAAAGTAAACTCTTCTTGACCTGACGGATAGAAACTAACCCATTTTTGCTCATAATCAATTCTAGCTTGATTGATCGATAACCAATCCATACCCAAGATAACATCAAAGTAGTTCACTGTCAACAGAATCAAATCAACGCTCAAGATCTTATCACCTATCTTGATCTTACACGACTTGAATACCGAAGAAGTTACTAAAGGTTCACTAGTAGGCAATGATATGCACAAATCATATCCTAGCAGTTCGGACTTAACAGTTAAATGCTTAACAAAATCACGGGATACAAATGAGTGAGTTGAACTAAAATCCATGAGTATACGTCCAGGATGTGAACAAATAAGAAGAATACCTAATACGACTGTATCATCCGTATTCCCTGACCTGAGCTAGAAGTATCGTCCTTGTTGTTGCATGACTCATTTCCCTTTTTTCGCACGTGGTTCTATCCCTGATCCACTTGGCACACTCGATGTCCCAGTAATCATTCCCAGTTATCTCTTACTCAGACAGTTCTTCGCTATATGCCCTAGTTGTCCACACTCGAAACATTTCCCCCTCATCTCTGGGTTGTAGCTTTTGGTATTCGAGGTTATGCTCGGCGTAGTCACATTCGTATTCATAGGACAGTTTTTGGAGATGTACCCTAATTGCTTACAATGGTAACCGTAATCAATAGGTTGCAAGTTCCTTTGTGTCACAAGTTATATATTGGGCACAATGGCCTCGAGTCTCCAACGAAAGTACTTCCTCCTTGGCTACCCACATTCGACCCCGAACTTTGCGTAAATTATTTCTTCGCATTGCCTTGACTCTTGCCCTATTGTCATTTTCTCTCTTTCCTTGTTGCCCTTGTCGATATCGATCGATACTTTTCTCAGCTATGCGGGCGGTTTCCTCAACTAGAGAAATAGTCGGGTGTTGCAACATGTCCACACGGCTACGGATATTCTCCCTAAGCCTTCCTCAAACTTACGAGCCTTATCCCCATTAGTCGGAACAATAGTTTTCCCAAAGCGCAATAAGGCATTGTAACGGGATACGTACTCACTCACAATCATGTCTCCCTGGATCAAACTTGCAAACTCTTGGCATTTCTGAGTATAATCAGATTGCGGAAAGAACCGTCGGTTGAATTCCTCTTTAAATGCTTCCCACGTGGTCGGCTTTACTTGTTCAAGCACATTGTTCCACCAATCCATTACTTTGCCCATCAATGGATCGGATGCGCACAAAATTTTTTCCTTGTCGGTACATATCACAGTACGGAAATGTCTTTCCATGTCCATCATCCAATGATCGGCCAAGTCTATGTCAACCTGCCCATGGTACAACGTCAGTTTTTGCTTATGGAATTATTCCACAATTGTATGTTGAGCTCTTGGTACCAGTGGTGTATTGATATAACGGACTTCAATCGGTGGAGCCTGAACATTCCTCTGATCTCGTTCACTTACAGCTTATACAAAAATTTCTTCCATATTCACTATCTGATCCATTCGTGAATGCGGTGACAACTCTCTTATCGAGTCAGCCATAAAGTTTTAAGAACTCGTCCTGTTAAGTTTAATGCATAAAGACGATGCATGCTATGCCACAAGAAATATATATATGCATAGTTCGTCATCACATCAACAAATGTAACACGTGAATCATTTCTACAATGCTCGTAATATTATCTTTATGATTACACACTCCACTCAACGTCGCTCAGTATATAACATCACTCATTCCCAAAGCTCTAAACCTACTACTCTAGTACCGCTAAATGTCACAGCCCGGTTCCACAATAGCAGAACCGGAGCCCGTGGCACGCCAGCAAGGCAAAACAAATTCATTAATGTTCCCAAAAATCTTAGTTTTAAGAACATATAGCGGAAGAGAAACATAATTCTCATTTTAGTACGTACCGGAGCCAACCAAAAATAAACTATTCACCTGGAGGGTTCAAAATTCAATCCAATTAATTTTTCCTTAAATGAATCCCAAAAGAATCTTAAGTTTGTAATTAAAACGTTTGAAAAGGTTTGGAAGTAGGAGAACCAACTAAGCTAGCAGGTGGTATCTCGACCGGTTGAACGTCCCTATCGATCGGTCAAAAGTCCCATCGACCAGGTGCCTTTACTGAAGTTTCAAGCAAAGGGGAATTCAACGGGTCGAATGGGTCCCTTCGACTAGTCGAAAGTCCCTTGACAGCAAAACTACTTGTTCCTGTCCAACTTTTGACGCGACAAAAAGTGCCCTATCTAATTCCATTTCTTCCGAAACTCTTTGAAAGTTATTTAAACATATATAACAACCTGTCACTTTAAGTAAAACGTTTACTGAACACATTAAGGGTTCGTTTGGCATAAATCTCAACATGAACTATCGACTCCTTTACGTACTTAATTTCAAGCTCATTAGTTTACTGAAAAAACATACGCGATGTATTATAACGTTTCAAAACATATCCAGAGCTTCTATTCTCCAAATTCCCTTTACCATCTATTATCTGATTCTATTACAAAATGAAATAAATGATTCGATTACAAAACTACAAGATAAACAAGACAAGTCACCTTCTAAGTGGACTCCCGACATCTTGCGATCACTTTCTCGATTCCTCGCCGGTATTAACACCTAAAATGGTTATTTGAATAACCACACATATTCGATTTGTTTAAGCTAACGCTTACTGAATAAACAATAAATGCACATGAATGATAAACATACTCGCATTCACATCTCTACATTTCATACTAGTCTCCGGAGTCTCACGTGTACGTTCTATAATCGTAATCCGTGACTCCTCGCCAATAAGTGCACGCAGAAAGGTAAGACCCATGATTCTTTTCTTCAATCGTGCGACCTTAATGCCTATACGACTCCACAATATGGCTTAGTAACCACGTGCTCCTTTGACCCAAATAACAACTCAACATGCTCAGATCACATATCACCATGCTTTCAAAAATCAAAATATTTTACCGTCCTATTGGGCCTACTTATCAATATAATTGTCCAATATGAACTACACAATATATATCTCTAAACTAACACATGCTATTCATATAAAATAGGGACACATGTCAAGAAATCATTCCAAAAACATAGTTGAATCACTCACCTCCGAATACCGCTCCTATAATACGATCCAAAGAAAACCCAAGCACAAAGAACGTACAGATTTCCATCTAGTACAATCCTAATGGATCAAAAGTCCAATTATCAACTTTTATGAAAAATTATAGAAAATCACTTTTCATAAATCTTAGCCAAACAAGCCATAATAGGTATCAAAACAATGGCCTTACCTTGAAGAGTACAAATATGAAATTTAGTGAAAAACCAGCGGACGAATGGTCGTCGTTTGGCGTCGAGAAGCTCTAAGCAATCAAATCCCCCCTTTTGGCCTCTTTCTTGAAACTTAGGTTAAACTTTATGAAAATATCAAGATCATCTCTATCTATATATAGGCAACACTTTCAGAAGTTGTGTTTACCTGCCCACGAGTTTTCAAAACTCCTAATCAGTCTCTAAAATTTTCTACACAGCTAATTCATAGCTTTACCAATGAAATCTCAAAATTATAATAGTTTTTGACTAATTTCCGTTTGGTTGCTAAAACACAAGTTTCTACATGACTTTTACGAAATTGCTAATTAGCCTACCAAATTAATAGCGTGTTAATTCGTCCTCACCAGGATGCTAAACGTAACAACAAAAATATATTTTAAACCAGAAAATAATACAGATAGTGAAACAAACAGGTAACATTTATTTTCAGATAAACATTTAAGGTATTCCACAATTAACGTCTCATACTCGGATAGACTTCACACCATCCAAACTCTCATTCACACTGTCTCAGAGGGTTCTCTAATACAGATACCCAAATTGACTCGTGAGTCAAAACTCACTCAAACATGTGCCAAAATGCACAATCCATCACCTTATCATGCATGGCAATGTAATGAAATGCAATAACACAAATACGGGTGTTATACCATCATATCACTGCACCCAACTCTATCATGCTACGGCACTCAGCTCTACCATAACACTCAGCAATACCACAGCCCTTAGCAATATCACAACACTCAGCAATACTACAACACTCAGCAATATAACGCTACGGCACTTAGCTCCACCATAGCACACAACAATACAATAGCACTCAGCAATACTACAGTACTCAATAATATCACTACGACATGCAGCCCTAATATGCTACGGTACGAAGCCCCGATATTCTACGACACTCCAACCCCAAAACATTACGGACACCAACCTCGATATATTAGAATCGACACAAAGTCCTATATCACATAACCTCCCAAATTTAACACGCAGTCCAATTCTATCATACGTCAACCTGACACGTAGTCCAACACTATCATACATCAATCTGACAAGTAGTCCTGATCCCATCTCAGCATCTGACATCACATGATCTCACCAACAACATTCATACATATAAATATAAATAGTATCGACCTCTGCGGTCGACAAACCCACTACTATGCACGTCGACTTCTCATCCGCTTAACAACATTATATCATCATTATACAATTGGTTCCACTGTTCAACGCATTAAGCCCATTATTCCATGTGTGTATTATTCTAATACAGCTTCTACCAATCAACGTATGATAATATACAACTTAACAGTTCATCGGATATAAATAACCAAAATATTTAACAAACTGTCATGTTCGATCGATTGAGCAATGTTCGATCTATTGAGAATATTAAAGTTTGATTGATTGAACAATATTCGCTCGATTGAGATCGGTCTGAGTTCAATCGCTCGAAAGCAGTTCGATCGATTAAACGCTAGTTTTCTTCCCAAACTAAACTGGATCATTTATGCACGTTCAGGGTCCGTTCTTTTTTGCCAAAACACATATATATCAACTTATCTATGCTACTAAGTGAGTATAGGTGCTCACTGGGAAAGCTGGTGACACCGACAATCTCGAGTAGCCTCGGGTACCTCGGTTAGCTTTCTCTCCTCTTTCTTCTTCTCTTTTCGTTCTTTTACTTTCTGTCCTTTGTCTTTTTCTTCTTCTTTCTCTGCTTCTGCTTCTTCTCTGTTTCTAGAATACGTAAACTGATAATAACAAGTTCGATCGATCGAAGTGAGTTCAATCGATTAAGACCAGGTCGGTCAGGGTTAGATCGATTGAGATCAGGTCAATCGGTTGAGAATGGGGACATGTTATAAATTCAAGTTAGTAGAGTTTTGATCGCTTAAAATGGGCTCGACCGATTGAAAAATGAAACCCTCGATCGATCATAATTAGTTCGATCGATCAAAACTGAAATTATAGGAAATGTAAATACAAGTACACTAAAAATACAGGGTATTACATCATCCCCCTCTAATTAAAGATTTCGTCCCCAAAATCCGAGCTAAGCGTCGTTAAAAAAATCTGGAAACTTCTCCCTCATCTCTGACTCCAATTCCCAAGAAGCTTCTCTTTCGTCGTGAAACTTCCACTGGATCTTCACTAATGGAATCTCTTTATTCCTCAGCTTCTTAACTCCTCGATCCAGAATTTGCACTGGTCCTTCATGAAATGACACATTATCATTGAAGTCGATATCTTCAAAGTTGATCTTATGACTCGGATTATGAGCATACTTCCTTAACATGCTAACGTGAAACATGTCGTGTACTCCCGACATCTTAGGCGATAACGCAAGTGTAACACCCGTACCCGGGAAAAGGGTTATTTATATGTTAATATGCATTAATTCATGTGATTAGTGTATATAATGGTTAAGGGAAGGCTTGGACTCGCCCATGTGAAAAGTGTTCAGAGAGGGACACTAATTGGAAAAGTCCCCAATGAGGTGGGACAGGTATTAAAATGGAAACCAACAAAGGGTTAATTAGTAATTTGCATTTTAAATTATTAAATGCATTTTATATGCTTACATGGATATTTGTTAAGTTGCTTTCATAAAATCATATTATGTGTTAGCATTAGCTTGGACACCCAAATAAGGATATAAATGAAAAAGATTTAAAATTAGTAGGTAAAATAGCAATTTCACAAAATATGTGGGACCCACGTTGGGGCCCATACAAAACTTAGACAAACACCCATTACATAATTGGGTAGTTAATGGAATGTTTGGGGAATTTCATAATAGAACTTAAGAAAAATCGGGGGTATAAACAGAAATAGGGGAAACTTGTGACAGATCACATGCATGTGATGTGTGTGTGTCATTAGGAGAGCTTAGACTCTCAATTTTTACAGAAATTAAAACAAAAGAGAAGAGAGCTCGGGGAGAGAAACGGAGAAACCGTCACCGACGCCGTAATTCCGCCGTTCATCGGATTCATGAATCGAAGCCATTTTCGGACTCGTGGAGGTGAGACGAACGTTTATATACCCTTAATTTATGTTTAAATTATTGGATTTTGGTAGCTCACACTAATTGGTGAGACACCATCTACCAAAATTCTTGTAGGAATCTTGTTGGAGTAGAAATTGAGCTCTAATTGGTGAAATTTAGCACTTCTCTAGCTTTATTCTGGGTATAATTAGTGAGTAAGGTGAGTTTTCTACACTAAATATAATTGTGTTTAATGGATTCAAAGCTATATGTGATGTTAGAGATGATAATTCATGATTAGGAATTATAAAGATGTTAATCATGTGAATTCCATGCCAATTCTATGAAAATTATATGTTGATACATGAATATGTGTTTATGTGCTTATATGTCTATGTGATCGTCAATGAGCACCGGGGAAATGGTTCATTGTTGGAAGTAATAAGGGTGGTGTAGAGGAAGAATCTGATAAATACGGAAGTCCAATGAATAGAAGTGGCCACGGGACCAAGGGAGGTGTTCGGGTCTGAATGAACCATATAACCGGTGACTCAGCGATTACGTTTGTGTTTTATGTATTAATTGTAGCATTGCACGTGTTAAGCATAAAATCATGTTTAGAATGTTCACTAAGCGTAATGCTTAAGAAAATCGTTTTCCTATTTCTGTTGTGGTACATAACAACAACCGCAGGTTCGGAGCCGTATCCGGAGAGGAAATGACGCACGTTGGGAGAGATGGGGGAGATTTGAGCTTCATACATATGAACTTCTTTGGAACTTGTAAAATGATGTAAAATGGTTACTTTCTGTAATAACCTGCATTTTCATCTGATTGCATTGTCATATTTTAAATTAAATATACATTGTCTGCTTTTATTTTAATTTCAATTCTTATGTGTAGAATTTATTTCTCGCTTGATTTCATGTTTGAATTCTTGTTGGGGTCAAACTGCAATTATATGAACTTTAGCAATACCTGTGTTGAATTTGAAAATCTGCATTTCAAAACGGTGGAAATGTTTTCTTTTAATTCAAGCTGTACTTTTATAAAACCAGAAAACCATTTCATATCTTAAAACAAAAATTCTGTATTTTTGTGGTGACCACCGCGCCACGAAAATACCAATTTATGTCCAAAACTGTCCATGCTGTGTTGAACTTCCACAGATTTTGGAAGTGATGTAAAGTGTGATTAGACATACACTTTACTTTCTATTTATGGCAACTCATCATTGTCTTGTGCCTTATTTGGGAATGCTTTGTGTGTATGTGTATATCTTATGCCATAAGTTTAATTTCCCAAACACCCACAAGTTGGCCCCTACTAGTCTACTTGACTCTTGAAGGATCTGTGAAGTTAATTGTAATGTATCTGTGTATACACATAGATTAGGTGCTGAGTATTAGTTTGTTTCTAACCAAACTAATGTTGTAGAGTGATGAAGGCTTTACTTGGCCTCCAAGTCCATATCAATTTACTCTCTATATATGTATATACACTACCCACACTTTGTGAACACATCTGCACATTCTTACAAATCACACTGAGAGAAAAGAGAGAACACAGAGAGTTCATACAGAATTCATTTTAGAGAGAGAGAGCCTATATCTCCATAGCTTAAAGCTTGAAGCTTCAATTGGGTTTCTTATATATCTATTTCTTTCTCAACAACCTCTTCATTCTTGAACACAGTGAGTAATTTAAACTCACTCGTAATGTAATTCATGTTCATTTACTGTTTGTATGTGTATAAGTGTATATCACCCTTGAAGCTCTTACGTATGAACTCCATAGCCTTGAAAATCAAGATTTTTTCCCCCTCAACCAAAATCCATTTTCTCAGATAATAATGAAAGTTTATAGTACATATAGTCTATGGTTGAAGTTTTAGATCTTAATTTAACCCCATGAGAAAGTCTATAAGGAAATTAGTTTTGACATGCTTTGATTTTTCATGAAATTGGAGAGCTATAGTTTAAATCATGTTAAATTGATTATAGATTCTTAATCTTCATTGAAAAACGAAGAGATCCATATATAATAAGGCTAGGTTTTGTCCAGTTTACAAAATGGGTCTGAAAATCTGAAACAGGGGAAAACTGGGGAAGAAGACGAAGTTTCTGCTGAAGCTCGTGCGCGAGGTTGGCGTTCCCAGGCAGACAGAAAAGATTTAATAAAGAAAAATGAAAATGGCCAAATCGCGCGAGCGGACCGCGCGAGCGATCCGCGCGCGGGCGATTTCCCTGTACTCTGGCAGTGACAAAAGTTTTATAAAAGAAAAGGAAAAATGGGCATATCGCGCGAGCGACCCCTCGCGCGAGCGACCCGCGCCCGCGATCTGTCAGTTTATGGTTTTTGTCCGTTTTGTGTTCAGGGACTGTTTGGTCCAACTTTTAAGGACTGTTAAGGCCCTGTTTGGGAAAATTATTAAAACACAATCCTAATTGATTATGTTTGAACGTGTAGAACGTTGTATTATGACTTATCAATCCCCGTATGTACGTTGTGCCTTTAATTCAGCGATTTACTTTATGTTTAAGTTCATGTCATTCATGTGGGGTCAGTGGTACATGCATGTGGGTGTCAGTCAGTGGGGAAAAGAGTAATGGTCAGTGTGGAAAGAGGATGAGATTGAGATTGAGATTGCGGTTGTGGTTGTGGTTGAGATTACGGCGAGGGTATCTTTGAAATGCGACGGTGGCAAATATGGACACTCCCTGACGCCCATGGAAGCGTTAAAGTGTGTGACGCCGAACTGGGACATACCCTGGCACCCATGGTAGTGCTAAAGTGTGGCCTACGGACACTCCCTGATACCCGAGTCTGGATACTGCGTGAGGTTGCTCCGGTATTTGCATGGCGATTTAGGTATTCAAAGTGTGAGGCAATGGACACTCCCTGGTACCCCGGACCAAAGTGTGAGGCAAACTGGACACTCCCTAGCGCCCCATTGCTAAAGTGTGGCTATCTTAGTATTTCAAAGATACTAGAGTGAGATGGTGGGTTGTGGTGTCTGTCGAGAGAAAAGAGTCGGCAAGATGAGTGTGGTACATTGTCTCATACACGAGCATATATTTTATGAATGAACGACTTTTAATATATTCCTCGTTGTTTTACGAATTGAATTCTTTCTACAGTTTAACTATTGATTTATACAAAATTGAAAAATGGGAAAAGGTAAATGGGTATGTTTTACATTCAAAGTCATGTTTTTAATACTCACCAGCTTCTTGAAGCTGACGACGTTGATGCGTCCTGGACATTCATGTTCAGGCTTTTCAGGTTATGATCAGGAAGGACCTTATGACTACGCTAACTGAGAACGGTTGCTTTTGGAATGAGAAAACTGTTTATTTATTATATGCTTTAAGTTTACATGTTTTAAGTTATGGACCGTTTTGTAATAAGGATGATTGTAATAGACATTAAGTTATTGTTTTGTTTCAAGGCGGTCTGTGCCTTTAGATGACCCGTGCTGTAATACTTATTAAGTTAGAAAAATATTTTTAAGCCTTGATTTCTCTGCTCTATTTATTATGTTTATGTTGTTGACGTTTGGGACGGAATCGATCCTTCAAACTGTCGCAGCCTACGGGTTCATAAAGGAAATTAAACGCTTTCCTTATTTATGCTACGTCGGGGCGTGACACTTTCATGTTAATATTTATAATTAGGTTATTGGAGATGAATTTGGATCTTAAAGTTGTATTTTGGAGAGTTGGAAGTGAATTTGGGAACTTTTGTGTAATCTATCTTGTTTTGCTCAAGTGGTGTATGTTGGTAGTTAGGACCATCTTGGCGAGTCCAGATGAGTCGCAAAGTGTTGTTGACAAGTTAAATTTGTATGTGTAATGTTGGTTATAATCTTGGGCTCATGTCTAGCAAGTTTTATAAACTTTGGATGAGAATTGAGTTTAAAACTTCAAAACTTGTCTTTGATTCAAATTGAGGTGAATTCGTAGTTGGTTTGATCCAATCATAAGTGTGAATGTGTTCCACATACTTGGTTAGGGTTAAAATGTATTTAGAAATATGTTTGGGAAGTTTCTTGCAAGTTCTATGTGGTTTGGATGAGTATTGGTAAGTTTTGGTAATGTTTTGACAGCAAAATTTAGCAGCAGAACCTGTTCTGCAGGTCGCAGATCGATCCGGGTTTGTGAAGGGATCGATCCGGGTTTGTGAAGGGATCGATCCGGCCTTTTTTGGAGGCATTCTGCTTTCAAATCAAGTAAATGGATCGATCTGGGTTTTAGAGCGGATTGATCCGCTTGAATTTTTAACTACACGTCCACTTTTACGGAAACATGCATAACTCTTTCTAGAAAATTGGGATTCGTGCGCTATTTTTTGTGTTGGAACCAGGACTCAAAGACCTATCTTTTGGTATAAAAATTTGATATACTTATTTAATGACCATTCAGCCCTTGGGGGCTATTTTGTCAATCTAAAGTTCTTTAAAGTGGTTAATTTATGTTTTTCTACCTAGGTTGTGTATTTTGGGTACGTACAAGCTTATTGCACGTGTCGTAATCCACCGGGTGTGGCTTGGGGTGTGACAATTTTTGGTATCAGAGTAGTAGGCTAGAGCCTTTGGGGACGAGAGGCGTACAGCGCGTAGTGAGCACACAACAACACGTAGTTGCATAAACATGCATACACGTTTACTTAGCATGCTTTTAATATTGATTAGCATGCCATGTGTTTATTTAAAGTAACCTCTGTGTGTGTAATAATGTGGCTGCCAGGCATTATCTCTAGAGGTGACACCTCAAACCGAATGGAACGGGTCGAAAGAGCAATTGAAGGGTTGGTACGCATGGCAAAAACACATGTGGTTGAGGAGAGACCGGTACAACCGAATCTGAATCCAAGGGAGGAAGTTGTTACAATTTCAAAATTTCATAAACAGAAGTCGACAATATTCTGTGGGGAAGCCAATCCGATGAAGGCAAACTTTTGGGTTTCTGATATGGAGAAAATTTTCAGGGTGTTACCGTGTACAGAGGAACAGAAAGTTCTATTTGCCGCTGATACATTAAAAGATGAGCTGCAATATTGGTGGCGTACCAAGCTGGGCCAGAATCAACCAACTACTTGGGATCAATTCCTTGAAATCTTCAATGAGCAATACTTTCCGGAATCATTTGGGGATCAAAAGGTTCAGGAATTTATGGAGTTGATACAAGGAGGAAAGACAGTCTGGGAGTACTTGACACAATTTACCAGTTTGGCAAGATTTGCTGGGGATATTGTAACGACCGAGAAAGTGAAAGCAAGAAAGTTTGTGGCAGAACTACGAGGTGACATTCGAGGGCGAGTAACCGTATTCCGTCCAGAGACCTATGCTAAGGCATTAGATATCGCCTCCATAGTTAAAAAAGATCTCGGTTATATTTCAAACATGCCACCATCATCGAGTCAACAAAACAAAGGGCTGGGTCGAGTCAGTTCAGTAGCCAAGGGAGTGCAAAAAGGCAGAGCTCAGGAGGATCATCAGCTAGTATCGGTAGTGGTTCTAGTGGGAACAAGCCGAGATGACACATCGCTAGGAATTGTTCAAATCAGGTTATGGATATGAGGGGTCGATGCTTCACTTGTAAGGAGTTGGGACATCAAGCTAAGGATTGTCCAACCAAGCGTTAGGGAGCTTCTGGTTCTGGTTCAGATGCGGTAAGTACTATTACACCAAGATCTACTCAACAACCTCCGAGGAGGGAGCTGCAGGAGGCAAGATCATTTCAGCTTAGACCAGGGGAGACTACTTCTGCTGATACCATCATTTCAGGTATGGTTCCCATTTGCTCATACCTAGCAAATGTACTTATAGATTCGGGATCCACACACTCATTTGTATCACATCATTTTGCTAAGCAACTAGATAGACCATTAGAGTTTTTGGACTATGACTTATCTGTTACCATACCGTTGGGGGCTCCGATGATTAGTTCAAGGTGTTTAGAAAATGCGACATAAATATAGGTGGTAAAAGCTTAACGATTGATTTAGTACCATTGATTGTTCAGCATTTTGATGTCATATTAGGTATGGATTGGTTAGCGGCTAATCATGCTAACATTGATTGTAACAATAAAGGGGTAGTATTTCGTATTCCGAATCAACATGTATTCTACTTCAAAGGCAAAGGTGTGGTATCACCGCCGTATATCGTGTCAGCTATTGAAGCTTATCGTTTATTAAAGAAGGGCTGTCGGAGATTTCTGTGTAGTATTCTCGATACTAGAGGCCCTGATCTAAAACTTGAAGATATTCCAATTGTTAGAGAATTTTTGGATGTATTTCCAGAAGAGTTGCCTAGTGTACTAATCGACCGGGAGATTGAATTTGGTATGATGTTATGCCGGGGACACAACCTATCTCACGAGCACCATATCGAATGGCACCAGTTGAGCTGAAAGAGTTAAAGATTCAGTTGCAAGAGTTGTTGGACAAGGGTTTTATTCCGCCTAGTGTGTCTCCGTGGGGTGTACCAGTATTATTTGTGAAGAAGAAGGATGGTACAATGCGGATGTGACTTGATTATCGGGAAATCAACAAAGTAACAATCAAGAACAAGTACCCATTGCCACGTATCAACGATCTATTTGATCAGCTTCAAGGGGCTCAGGTATTCTCAAAAATTAACTTGAGGTCAGGGTACCACCAACTGAAAGTTAAAGTTGAGGATGTAGAGAAGACAGCCTTCAGGACCCGATACAGACACTATAAATTTCTAGTGATACTGTTTGGGGTTACTAAAGCGCCAGCTGCCTTTATGGATTTGATGAATAGAGTTTTTAAATCTTACTTGGATGAATCCGTGATAGTCTTCATTGATGATATTCTAATTTATTCAAAAAGTCTAGAGGAGTATGAACGACACTTGAGACTAGTTTTGCAGCGACTATGAGAAAAACAATTGTTTGGGAAATTGAAGAAAAGTGAGTTTTGGTTTACGAGTGTCAAATTTCTGGGGCATATGATCTCTAAAGAAGGTATTTTTGTAGATCCGCAGAAGATTGAAGCTGTAATGAATTGGTCAAAGCCAACTAATGTGTCAAAGATTTGAAATTTCTTGGGGTTAGCTGGATACTATAGAAGGTTTGTTAAAGACTTTTTTAGAATTGCGACTCCAATGAAAAAGTTAATGAGAAAAGATGTACCGTTCGAATGGAACAAGGAATGTGATGAATGTTTCTTAACATTGAAGAAAAAGTTAACTACGGCACTGATACTTACGATTCCGACAAGTATTGGGAATTTCAGAATTTATAGTGATGCTTCTCACCAAGGCTTGGGATGCGTGCTAACACAAGATGATAAGGTAATAGCCTATGCTTCAAGGCAGTTGAGATCTCACGAGAAGAACTACCTGACCCATGACTTGAAATTAGCGGCGGTAATTTTTGCATTAAAAATTTGGATACATTACCTATACGGAGAGACGTGTGAGATCTTCATCGACCACAAGAGTCTAAAATACCTATTCACTCAGAGGGATCTTAATATGAGACAAAGAAGATGGTTGGAACTTATGAAAGACTATGACTTGAAAATTCACTATCATCCAGGAAAGCCAATGTAGTTGCCGATGCCTTGAGTCGAAAGTCGTCAGAAAACTTAACTTATGCCTTAACAGCACAGGAAGAGCTAGTGAAAGAATTTGTACAATTGGAACTTAAAGTCATTCCTAGAATGGAATGTGATTTAATGGCTGCGATTGTGGCACAGTCGGGTTTAATTGGTGAAATCAAGACTAATCAACTTTTAGACCCTGGATTTAAGAAGATTGTGGGTGAATTACCTGAGGATAGAAGGCCCGAGTTTAGCTTTCAAGACGGTGTTCTAAAATACAATCGATTGTGTGTTCCTAAAGTTAGTGATTTGAGAGACAAAGTTATGGAAGAGGCTCACAACACTAGATATTCAATACATCCGGGTAGTACCAAAATGTACCGAGACTTGCGAGAAATTTATTGGTGGAGTGGTATGAAGCGAGAAGTCGTAGAATTTGTGTCTAAATGTATGACGTGTCAAAAGGTAAAAATGGAACATCAACGACCTGGAGGAGAGTTACATCCTCTAGAGATACCGGAGTGGAAGTGAGAGCATATCACGATGGATTTTGTATCGGGTTTTCCAAAATCTCAAAAGTCGAATGATAGTATTTGGGTCATTGTTGACCGGTTTACTAAGTCAGCCCATTTCTTACCTATCAAAATCAATGATCCATCGAAACTTGCAAAGATTTATATCAGAAAAAGTGTTCAGCTTCATGGGACACCAGTGTCGATAGTGTCGGATTGTGACACTCAGTTTGTGTCTAGATTTTGGGATAGTTTGCAGAGGGCTATAGGGACAGCTTTACATTTTAGCACTGCTTTTCATCCCCAGACTGATGGGCAGTCCGAAAGGGTGATTCAAATTTTGGAAGATATGTTGAGAGTTTGTGTTATGGATTTCAAGGCCGACTGGGAGACTCATTTGCCTCTAATTGAGTTCTCTTACAATAACAGTTTCCAAACCAGCATTGGAATGGCGCCTTATGAGGCATTATATGGAAGAAAGTGTAGATCGTCGGTTTGTTGGATAGAAGTTGGTGAAAAATAGATTTTGGGACCAGAGATAGTTTAAATCACTAATGACAAGATTCGAATATTGATTAAGCAACGGTTACAAACGGCTCAAAGTCGTTCTAAAAGCTACGCGGATACAGGTAGAAGACTGTTGGAGTTTGAAGTCGGTGACTATGTATTTTTGAAGGTATTGCCTTCAAAAGGCATAGCTCGGTTAGGTAAGAAAAGTAAGCTCAATCTGAGATATGTTGGACCATATTTGATCCATAACCGAGTTGGGCCGTTAGCTTATCGGTTAGAGCTACCACAAGAGTTGGAGAATGTTCATAACGTGTTCCACGTGTGCTTAGACGTTATGTGCCGGATTTGAAACATGTTATCGTTCAAGAACCGTTAGAGATTCGAGAGGACTTGACTTACGTAGAACATCCAGTACAAATCCTTGATAGGAAGGATCAAGTTTTGCGAACTAAGGTAATTCCCTTGGTAATGGTTCAATGGCAAAGCCATTCAGTGGGAGTGAGAGGATGAAATCCGAACCAAATACCCGCATCTCTTTGATTTTTGAGGTAAGAGTAAGTTTGGGGACCAAACTTCTTTTTAGGGAGGGAGAAATGTAACACCCGTACCCGGGAAAAGGGTTATTTATATGTTAATATGCATTAATTCATGTTATTAGTGTATATAATGGTTAAGGGGAGACTTGGACTCGCCCGTGTGAAAAGTGTTCAGAGAGGGACACTAGTTGGAAAAGTCTCCAATGAGGTGGGACAGGTATTGAAATGGAACTCAACAAAGGGTTAATTAGTAATTTGCATTTTAAATGATTAAATGCATTTTATATGCTTACATGGATATTTGTTAAGTTGCTTTCATAAAATCATATTATGTGTTAGCATTAGCTTGGACACCCAAATAAGGGTATAAATGAAAAAGATTTAAAATTAGTAGGTATGATAGCAATTTCACAAAATATGTGGGATCCACGTTGGGACCCATACGAAACTTAGACAAACACCCATTAGATAATTGGATAGTTAATGGAATGTTTGGGGGATTTCATAATAGAACTTAAGAAAAATTGGGGGTGTAAACAGAAATAGGGAAAACTTGTGACACATCACATGTCATTAGGAGAGCTTAGACTCTCAATTTTTACAAAAATCAAAACAAAAGAGAAGAGAGCTCGAGGAGAGAAACGGAGAAACTGTCACCGACGTCGTAATTCCGCCGTTCCGTCACCACCGTTCGTCGGATTCACGAATCGAAACTATTTTTGAACTTGTGGAGGTGAGACAAACATTTATATACCCTTAATTTACATTTAAATTGTTGGATTTTGGTAGCTCACACTAATTGGTGAGACACCCTATACCGAAATTCTTGTAGGAATCTTGTTGGAGTAGAAATTGAGCTCTAATTGGTGAAATTCAGCACTTCTCTAGCTTAATATTGGGTATAATCAGTGAGTAAGGTGAGTTTTCTACACTAAATCTGATTGTGTTTAATGGGTTCAAAGCTATATGTGATGTTAGAGATGATAATTCATGATTAGGAATTACAAAGATGTTAATCATGTGAATTCCATGCCAATTCTATGAAAATTATATGTTGATACATGGATATGTGTTTATAAGCATAAATATGTGTTTATTTGCTTATATGTCTATGTGGTAGTTAATGAGCACCGGGGAAATGGTTCATTGTTGGGAATAATAAGGGTGGCGTAGAGGAAGAATCCGATAAATACAGAAGTCCAAGGAATAGAAGTGGCCACGGGTCCAAGGGAGGTCTTCGGGTCTGAATGAACCATATAACCGGTGACTCGGCGATTACGTTTGTGTTTTATGTATTAATTATAGCATTGCACGTGTTAAGCATACAATCATGTTTAGAATACTCACTAAGCGTAACGCTTAAGAAAATCGCTTTCCTATTTCTGTTGTGGTACATAACAACCACCGCAGGTTCGGAGCCGTATCCAGAGAGGAAATGACGTGCTTTGGGAGAGATGGGAGAGATGGGGGAGATTTGAGCTTCATACATATGAACTTCTTAGGAACTTCTAAAATGATGTAAATTATGGTTACTTTCATGTTAATATTTATACTTAGGTTGTTGGAGATGAATTTGGATCTTAAAGTTGTATTTTGGATAGTTGGAAGTGAATTTGGGAACTTTTGTGTAGTCTCTCTTGTTTTGTTCAAATGGTGTAAGTTGGTAGTTAGGACCATCTTGGCGAGTCCGGATGAGTCTCAAGTGTTGTTGACAAGTTAAATTTGTATGTGTAATGTTGGTTATAATCTTGGGCTCATATCTAGCAAGTTTTATAAACTTTGGATAAGAATTGAGTTTAAAACTTCAAAACTTGTCTTTGATTCAAATTGAGGTGAATTCGTAGTTGGTTTGATCCAATCATAAATGTGAATGTGTTCCACATAGTCGGTTAGTGTTAAAATGTATTTAAAATGTGTTTGGGAAGTTTCTTGCAAGTTCCATATGATTTGGATGAGTGTTGGTAAGTTTTGGTAATGTTTTGACAACAAAATTTAGCAGCAAAACCTATTCTGCAGGTCGCGGATCGATCCGGGTTTGTGAAGGGATCGATCCGGCCTTTTTTTGGAGGCATTCTGCTTTCAAATCAAGTAAATGGATCGATCTGGATTTTAGAGCGGATCGATCTGCTTGTATTTTTCACTGCACGTCCACTTTTACGGAAATGTGCATAACTCTTTCTAGAAAATTGGGATTCACGCACCGTTTTTTGCATTGGAACCGGGATTCAAAGACCTATCTTTTGTTATAAAAATTTGATATTCTTATTTATTGACCATTCAGCCCTTGGGGGCTGTTTTTTCAACCTAAAGTTCTTTAAAGTGGTTTAATTTATGTTTTTCTCCCTAGGTTGTGTATTTTGGGTACGTACAAGCTTGTTGCACGTGTCCTAATCCACCGGGGGTGGGTTGGGGTGTGATAGCAAGTTTGTAGGCAGCCTTTTCTACATGCTCGAGAACCTCAAACAGTCCAATGAAACGCAGTGCTAGCTTTCCTATCTTCTGTCCAAATCTAACAATTCCTCGCACCGGAGATACTTTAAGTAGCACATGATCTCCTATACTGAATTCTAAACTTCGGTGACATTTATGCGCGTAACTCTTGTGTCTACTCTGTGTTGTATGCATCCTTTCTTTCACGATCTGGATCTTTTCGTTAGTTTTCCAAACTAATTCATGTCCAAGCAGTTGATTATCTCCAACCTCTACCCAACACAAAGGCGATCGGCACGGTCGTCCATACAATGCCTTGAAAGGTGCCATTCCTATACTCGAATGGTGACTATTGTTGTATGCAAACTCTATCAATGATAGATGAGTCTTCTATGAGCTCTCAAAATCAATAACACATGCTCGCAGCATGTCTTCCAGTACTTGGTTAACCCGTTCAGTCCGTGGATAAAAGGTAGTGCTCAAGTTTAATGAAGTCCCCAAAGCTGTTTGTAGACTTTTCAGAACTCTATAGTGAATCTCGAATCACGTTCAGATACGATAGAGGCGGGTACACCATGCAGTCATACAACTTATTGTTTATACATATGGCTCAAACGCTAAACTGGATACGACATACTGTAAGCTATGAAATGAGCTAATTTGGTAAGTCGATCCACAACTACCCAAATAGTGTCATAGTTTTGCTGAGACCTCAGCAAACCTACCACGTAGTCCATAGTGATATGTTTCCACTTCAATTTGAGAACTGGTAATGGTTGTAGAAGTCTTGGAGGCTTCTGATGTTTCGCCTTCACTTGCTTACACGTAAGACACTGAGACACGTGCTCAGCAATTTCTTGTTTCATTCCTTGAAGTTTCTCTTCAAATCTTTGTACATATTTGTACCTCCTGGGTGGATAGTCATTCACGACTTGTGAGCTTTGTCCAGTATATCCTTTCTAAGATTATCTTCCTCTGGCACACAAAATCTGCCTCTACATCTGAGTGCTTCGTCTGCACCAATACTCCAATTCTCTACCGCATTGCTTGTGAACCATTCCTGAAGTCCCTCATTCTTCTTCTGTGCCTCTAAAATACTACTGATGAGTATTGGTTACACCATGAGACATCCAAAGTGTCGTCCTTTACTTGGATCTGAGGCCTGAATACCAAATTCAGCCAAAGTTTCCAATGCTCGCCACTCTTTGACCATAAGATAAACTACTGCTATCCTCTTGGGTTTCCGACTCAACACATTGACCACCACGTTTGCCTTTCCAAGGTGATACTACAACGTGAAATCATAATCCTTTATCAATTCCATCCAACGTCGTTGCCTCATGTTCAACTTCCTTTGAGAGAACACGCATCTCAAACTCTTGTGGTCCAAAAAATAGATCAAACTTCTCGCCGTAGAGATAATGCCTCCAAATCTTGAGAACAAAAACAATCACGGCTAGCTCGAGGTCATACATTGGATAGTTTAACTCGTGAGGTTTCAATTGTCATGATCCTTATGCGATTACCTTCACATCTTTCATCAGAACACATCTGAGTCCTTGGTGTGATGCATCGCTATAAATGGTGAACTGCTCACCGCTCTTAGGTATTGCCAGCACTGACATTGTGGTTAATCATTGTTTCAATTCCTGGAATGTGCGTTCATGCTTGTTACTCCATTCAAACTTTAAGTCCTTCTTCGTTAGTCCAATAAGAGGAGCTGCGATCTTGGAGAATTCTTCCACAAATCTCCGATAGTATCTAGCCAATCCAAGAAAACTTCTGACTTCCGTTGCGGTGGTTGGTATATTCCAATCCAATACTGCATCTATCTTTGACGAGTCTACAACTATTCCATCCTGCGAGACGACATGCCCTAGAAATTTAACTTTCTTTAGCCAAAATTCACACTTGCTAAACTTCACATACAATTGATTATCTCGGAGAGTTTAGAGTGCGATCCTTATATGTTTCTCATGTGCCTCATATTCCTCCATAGTCTTTAAGTAGATTTATCGTCAATAAACAGGATAATGAACTGGTCGAAGTATGGTCTAAGTACTCTATTTATTAGATCCATGAATACCACTAGGGCATTGGTTAATCGAAAAGTCATAACCAAGAACTCATAGTGCCTATACCTCATCCTGAAAGCATTCTTTGAAATAAGTTGGGTCGAACCAATAGTTGGTGATATCCGGAATGTAGATCAATCTTTGAGAAAGTCGTTACTCCTTGCAGCTGATCAAACAGATCATCGATTCTAGGGAGTGGGTACTTATTCTTAATCGTGACCTTGTTAAGCTCCCTATAGTCTATACAAAGCCGTTGAGTTCTATCCTTCTTTTTGACGAATAGCACTGGTGCACCCCAAGGCGACGTGCTGGGGCGAACAAACTTGAGATCTTCTAACTCATGTACTTGCTTCTTCAATTCTTACATCTTCGTTGGTGCCATCCGATAAGGAGCCTTCGATTATGGTAAAGTACCAGGCACTAACTCGATACAAAAGTCAATCTCATGCTTAGGTGGCAATCCTAAAATATTCTGAACACATCCTCAAAGTCTCGGACCACAGGAATCTGTGCAACTGTGAGTTCTGAACTTGAGCTCTCAGTAGCTGCTAGACAACTGGTAAGAAAATCGTTAATAGAGGGGTTGCATTGAAAATCGAAAGGTTGGCTTCCCAGTACTAGAAATGTAATCATCTTATTAGCAACTTAGCACGATACTTTGTGAGCCAAACAAATTCTAAGATGATGTCAAATTCCTTCATTGACAAAATGATTACATCTGTGGGAAGAATTCTATCCTCAAGGATTAAGGCATAGTCCTTGCATACTTTCCCTAACTTTACAGTCACTCCCAAAGGTGATACCGCATTCAGGGCTATGTCAAGCGCCTGGGGTACTAAACCCAAAAGTTTAACAATTCTAATAGTAATAAACGAATTTGAATCAAATAGAACTTTAACTCGAGTGCTGAATAACGTAAGAGTACCTTCTATGTTCTGTTGTTCAGCCTCATCAAATCCCGCATTCTCTGGGAGGATAGTATTCATACGAGCCTGTCCCACTTGGCTATGAGCAGCCGGTCCATTGTATGCTCTACGGGGTGCTCTACAGTCATTGCTGATATGGTCGTGATTGCCACAGTTATAGCAGCGAATGCCCGACCGGTTATAGTTCTTGGGAGCTCGACAATCCTTAGCCACATGGCCTGGCTTCCCACAGTTAAAGCATCCACCAGTATTGCTTCCAGTAGCAATAATGAGTTCGAGGCTTTTAGAACAATTTCACCGATGATATGGATTCCCCAGGTTGAGAATGGCCAAGGAGAGGTCATGCTGTATAGAAGAGATGGCAGTACATGCATCATGTTTGCATGGATCTGGCACTTGTGACACCTTCTCACGTATTCACAACAATCTTTCTCCAATGTTGTCCAGTAGTACCCTTGTCTTACAATCTTCTTGGCCAGCATGTGACCGTTCATGTGTGGACCGCATACCCCCTCGTGTATTTCTTCCATCATTCTTCTGGAGCTTTTTCCAAACAAGCAAGTCAGGTTGTGACCATTGTACCCTTTCTTCAACAATTTTTCCCTGCAAATGATGAACTGTGCTGCGAACCTTCGAATTACTCTTTTGTCTTTCTCGGAAGATTCTAGGGGATATGCCCCCTTTTCTATGAATTCCCAAACATCTTGGTACCATGGTGTTTCGTTCTCTTCTTCTTCGATCGTGGCGACCATGTTGAATGAAGGCTCGTATCTTTGCTCAATTACCAAAGACATCATTTTGACTCCCACGAAAATTTTGATCATGGAGGCTAAGGTAGCCAACGAATCTGCTAGCTGGTTCTCTTCCCTGGGTAGGTAAAAGAACATCACACTTTTGAACTGTTTCTTGAGCCCATCGAGATGGTCACGATAGGGTTTTAATCTTTCTTCTTTCACCTTCCACTCCCCCCTGGCTTGTGACACAATGAGGTTGGAATCTCCGAAGATAACTAATTTCTGAATTTTCAGTTCTATGGCTGCTTCCATCCCTAGAATGCATGCCTCATATTCAGCAGTGTTGTTGGTGGAGTTATATTTGAGCTTGACTGCCAATGGGGTATGGTCCCCATTTGGTGACACTAGAATCATTCCTACTCCGTAGCCTTTCATGTTGGTTGCTCCATCAAAGTACAACTTCCACTCTTCTTCCTTGATTTTTATGATATTCTCGTCCGGGAACGAAAAATCTCCATTTACATCAGAATCAATGGTGTGTTCAGCAAGATGTTCAGCTATAGTTCTCCCTTTTACCGATTTGCTTGTCACATACTTGATATCGAATTCGGATAGTAGAAGTAACCAACGGGATATACGACCGGATAGGGCGGGTTTTTCAAGGAGATATTTTAGAGGATCCATACGGGATATGAGCACAATTAGGAAGGCCAGCATATAGTGCCTCAGTCGGCGAGTGCACCAAACCAAGGCCCAATATGTTTTTTCGAGTATAGAGTAGTTGAGCTCATACCCAGTCATCCTCTTGCTAAGGTAATATATGGCTTTTTCGGAGTGGCTTTCTTCTCCTTCTTGGGCTAGCATGCAACCCATGGCATTTTCGAAGACAGATAGGTAAAGGAATAAGGGCTTATGAGGAGTGGGTGGTGAAAAGATGGGCGAATTTTGAAGGTAGGCTTTTATTTTGTCGAAAGCGGCTTGGCATTGGTCATCCCATTGGAACTTCTCTCATTTTCTCAGCAATCGGAACAAAGGATCACATGTAGTTGTGAGTTTGAAGATGAAGCTGCTGATAAATTGGATTCTTCCGAGAAACCCTCTCACTTCATTTTCATTCTGTGGTGGTGCCATTTCTAAGATTACCTTGATCTTAGAGGGATCCACCTCTATCCCCCTTTGTGTGATGAGAAAACCCAGGAGCTTACCGGAGGTCACACAGAAAGTGCATTTTTTTGGATTCAACCTCATCTTGTATTTGCGCAACCTTTCAAAAAACTTTTCCAGTGCCACCAGGTGTCCTTCTTGTCCTCGGACTTCACGATCATGTCATCTACGTACACTTCTACTTCCTTGTGAATCATGTCATGCAGCAGAGTGGTGGCAGCTCTTTGGTAGGTTGCTCCAGCATTCTTAAGTCTGAAAGGCATTACTCTATAATAGTAGATTCCCCAAGGCGTGGTGAATATCGTCTTTTCCCGATCTTCTGGCACCATTAGAATCTAATTGTACCCTAAAAAGCTATTCCTGAACGATAGTAGCTCATGTTCCATAGTGTAATCCACTAAGACATCGATGTGGGGAAGCGGGAAGTCATCCTTAGGACTAGCTCTGTTTAGATCACGGAAGTCGACGCATACATGAACTTTTCCATCCTTTTTGGGGACTGGCACGATATTGGCAACCCATTCCGGATACTCGGTAACAATGATGAACCCTGCCTTGAATTGTTTCTCTACTTCTTCTTTGACCTTGAGTGCCCATTTCGGCCTCATGCGCCTAAGTTTCTGCTTGACGGGTTTAGAATTGGGAAGGAGGGGACTGCGATGTTGGACGATGTCGGGATCGACCCCAGGCATGTCCTCATAAAATCAAGCAAAAACATCTTTGAATTCTTTTAGCGAGAGAGTCAATTTTTCTTTTTCTTTTTTATTCAGAGTTGAGCCAATTTGCACAATTTGTGGATTATCTATTTCACATAGGTTAGCCGATAAAGTATCTTCGATTATTTTATAAGCAGGTGGTTTTTCAATTAGTTGCTTAAGTTCAATTGAGAGATCCTTGGAGGGATCTGTGCATTCACAAGTATTAAACACAGAGGAGTAAGCAGAATCGTCTTTCATTTCATTCATGACAGGTGGAGTGATTACATTAGACAGTGGTGGGCTTGCAGCAGCCGACTCTGGTACAGACTCGATAATTGGAAGTACAGACTCTGGGGGAACAGGGGATAGGGAGACAGATGACTCTATAGCCTGGTTGCTCAGACCCTCCTCAGTTGGCTTGATCTGATCATCTTGGCTCTTGGCCCTCTTTTCTTCCTTTTCTTCGGCGAACTCTTCCCACATTTTCTCAATGGCTTCAGTGTCCAGATACTCGAACTAGTCTTCCTCTGGGGTTTTTTCAATTTCTTCGGGATAGAACGGATTTTGATAGGGGGGCCTTTCACAGTCAGCGAAGATTTCAAGCCTGGGGTGCCTTCTTCCAGTGACCTGATGGATCCAAGGTTTTGAGAACCAAAAATAGGGGAAATCATCCCCTTCTTTGATGAATTGCCCATTCAACGTTTTATGGTATGGTGGGAGACTCCTCACTCTTTTCTTCCACGGCCTCTTTAGCCCGACGTCTTCTTCAGTGGGCTTGTATCCCAACCCAAAAGTGCCTTGTTGCCCTTTGATCTGAGGGAACTCACGAATCCCTTGCTGACGTCGGCCCAATCCCATTCCAGGTAAATAGTTCATTCTGTGGACGATGTTGACAACTGCAGAGTAGATCTCGAGGAACCTGTCTTCATCATTGATCATGTGGACTTCTTCCATGAAGAATCTGCCAATTTGTCCTTCTTCTAGTTCAGGTATTTGGATATCAAAGATGGGAGCATAGTTTGGGAAAGCTTCATTACCCCAACTATTGCCAAGGATGATTTTTACCTCCTTCTCATGAATGTACTTGATCATTTGATGCATAGTGGATGATACAGCTTTGTTGACATGTAGCCAGGGCCTCCCGATCAATAAATTGAACGAGGCAGGTATGTCCATAACTTGAAAGATTTCAGTGCTAACCAAAGATCCTACCTGGATTTGGAGAGAAACAGTCCCCATCACATTTCACTTGGTGTTATAGTAGGCCCTCACAGATTGCATAGATGGTGTGATGTCAAGGACATTAACCCCTAAGGCGGTGGCAGTCCTTAGAGCACAAACATTTAGGGCGGAGCCTGTATCGACCAGACAGAATGGCACCTACTGTCCCTTACATCCAACAGTGATGTACAAAGCTTTGTTATGTGTAGACCCTTCCGGCGGCAGGTCCTCATCAGAAAATGTAATGATTGGGTCAGGGGTGAGTGCGCCCAAGAAAGCCACCATGTCTTCCGATGCAGCGTCGATGGGGACATCAATCCCAGCCAAGGCATTCAACACAGCTTACCTATGCTTGTAGGATGTTACCATGATGTCCCACATCGAGAGATGTGCTTGGGTTTTCTTCAACTGCTTTATCAACTCATTGTCTTCTTCGATGATCTCATCCATTTTTCCCTTTCCCTTGTCTTTGATCGGACTTTTTTTGATTGCTTCAGTGGTAGGCTGTGGAGGATGATAATGACGGCCTGACCTAGTCAGATGATCAATATTGGCAAGAGTAGGCCCTTTTACATTCCCATCTTCTTTGAACCAGTCACAATCTGTTCCCACAAATGGTTTCTCCGGCTCGTTCCAGATAGAAGTATCGCTTTCACTGTTGGGATCATACCATTTGAGATCCACTACCCCTAGATCGTATTCTTCCAAGAAGAATAGATCTTGTTCATCAGTCAGCTGTTGCTGCCACTCATCGTCACCTCCTTCAATCAGATGAATTCCCATAAATTTTGGGATGTCAATGAAGGGTAAAGGTTGACCTAAGGGGGTGATATAGGTAGTAGGGTTGAAGGATACATGGTTGGACTCAATGAGGATGATATTTTGGTGGTTTGGTAGAGGATTTTGAGTGATATGGGGCTGCTTTGGAGGTGGCTCAATGATATTCTGGTCAATGAGGTCTTGGATATCATGACGAAGGCGCATGCAATCATCGGTGTTGTGGTCGGGGGCTTGGTGGTAGGTGCATCTTTTGGACATATCGCAGTTTGGCGGGAGTGGGGTATTTCGAGGCTCTAGTTCTAGTAGTTGTAAAAATTTATTTTTATGTAATTGATGATTTCATGTTCAAAATTATGTAGCAAAACTTTGTGTACTGTATTTCTTAAATTTAAAATATTTGTTTTCTTGTATGACCTTTGTCAAGTTGTAGTAATAAAGTATTCCTATTTAAAATTATATTTAATATTTCTAGTCTAGTAGTACTTATAGTTGTCCCCTAAAATAGTTTGAAACCCCAAATTTTCAGTTTTTATAGTAATATTTTTATTCACTAGAAGACAGATTTTGCAAGTAAATATCATATTTCTTAGCCACTTAGTTGTTGTATCACCTACCAAAGCCCCAAGCACACCATATTCATATCTCACTCCAAAAGTAGATAAGGATTTGGTTTGGCCTTATTTGTGTTCTTGCACTTCAACCACTGTGACACCACAAGAATCCAAAGTCAAAGGTTTAGTATTTTATTATTAATTTAGCATTTTCATTTATGTATATTTTATTAGCCTAGTTGTACTAAACTTTGTCATTTTGCAGATTCCACAAATTCAACCCCAGCTCATGTTAAGTAAAGAAAATAATATAATAATATTAATTTTCACATTTACCTTGGTTTTATACCTTTAGTTTTAATTGAGCAGTCACTGTTTACACCTATTTAATTTATCTGTAAATTTTATTTGGAAGACAGTTTCAATTCTAAAATGGTAGGCTAAAACTTTAATTGGGGATATGTAATGAAAACTTAGAAACCACAGTTTCTGTGCACTAATCTTTAATGGGCAAATTTATCTAGATGGGTTGTTTTTCCATTTATAGCCAAAAATATCTATGTATCTATCGTTTATGACCATTTAACATGTTTATATACTATGGCTATATTGGGCTCAAAAGAGTACATATTTGAAATAAAAAGCCTAATTGTGGATTGTCAAACTATGCCTTTTGTCATAAAAAACACCTAACATACTCAAACAACTCATATGACAAAGTTAATATTTCAAATATGTGTTTATATATATTTCTATCCAATAATGGATAGACAATTGTGTAGTGGCAGAGTGGTGGGGACTGGACGCTGAATAACCCACGTCCGCGGCGGGGCATGGTTCGAACCTGGCTACTGCCCAATTGCCTTTTTATTTTTCTTTAAATCAAACGACGTCGGTTCATATCAAACCTGACACACTTGATATTACCCTGACTAGTGAAAGTTCATTTTTAAATAAAGAATGATTCTGCGGTCTTAAATGCCAAATGCTTTTTAAATGCACAAAAATTGTGGGATCTAATGTTGGTTTGCATATTCCCAATTCCTTTAAATCATTTCCCCCTAGTTAATTAATATTTCCTATTTTATAATAATTTTGCTTAAATATCTGTATTATTTCCATCTTTCGCTATTATTAAATCTAAAAAGTTTATCTCACAAAAATTTAGCTTTTATATATTTTTCTTCCTTTTCTTACTAGTATGTTAGTTAATTTATTTTGCACTGTTAAAATCTTTACCATAAACTGTTAAAAAAAAAATAAGCTTTAATTACTTTTATTGCAAAAAATATAAAAATTACTAGTTTAGTAAAACCCCATAAAAATCCATCATCTTTTATTTTCTTTTTAGTGACAAGATAGTTATCTGCCTAACTTTATAAAATTTTATTCCGTTTCCTGTGGGTTCGACCTGGACTTCCAGAACTTTATTACTTGTACGATCACCTACACTTGGGTGTGATAAGAAAACGCGTCAATAGGATGTCGTCAAGTTTTTGGCGCCGTTGCCGGGGAAAGGTTAATAAAAAATAAATAATAAAATAAGTTACGTTTAAAACTATTTTCTCCTACTATATCTATATCTATATCTATATCTATATATATACTTATTCTATTTTATAAATATTCTAGTTTTTTTTTTTTTGAAAATGATAACATAAAAAAAATGTATAAAAAATTAAAAAAAAAACTATATATAATTTCTTTCCTTGTGAAATAATATATATAAATATATATTTATAAGTACGTAAGTGTATATCTTCTAAAAAAAAGCATATATTTATATACATATATAAATCTATCTTCTAAACAAAACATAAAAATAAAAAATATATAAAATAAAAAAAAAAGAGTTTTATTTTTACTTAGCTAATAATAATAATAATCATAATAATATTATTATCAGTTAGTTTTCACTTACTTCTTATGTCCTTAGATACTACTGAGGCTTTATATCAAGCATCACATAATTTTAATATTTTTACTGATTGATCTAGTATACAATTTCCTAGAATCATGGCTGAAATTGAAGGCATGGAAGGAATAACTGATAATACTCATAATGAATATAGGGATAATATACCACAACCTGTCTTATCAGAACGTGAGCGATGGTCTTTACGTGGTATATTTATGCCAGAACAAATCATCACTCCTTCTTGCATCACACTATCTAGACATACAGGAAATTTTCATTTTAAATATATCATGCTACCATGCTTACCAACTTACCACGGAATTCAGAAAGAATATGCTTATGTCCATATTCGTGAATTTGAAGAAGTGTATGAAACGTTTGCTGATCAAACTTGTCCTATTGAGATAATCTATCTCAAACTTTTTCTTTTTTCTTTAAAGGATGAAGCTGAATCTTGGCTTTTATCTCTCCACCCTGGATCTATAACTTCATGGCCAGATATGAATCAAACATTTCTAAATAAATTCTATCAAATGAATTTAACTTATTGCTTGATGCGAGAATATAAAATTTTCACTGAAAAAAGAGAAGGAACCATGCATTAAAGACTGTGAATTTTTTGTAGATCTCCTACAAACCTGTCCACATCATGGATTTAAAAATGGCGTATAATTAATTACTTCTATGAAACATTGGATTCAGAGTCAAAGGAAATAATTGAAGCCATGTATCAAGGGGAATTTTTTAAAAATACTGACGAAGCTGAATCATATTTGGATTGGCTTAGCAAAGATGCTGCACAAAGGAAAAAAAGAATAAAAGGCTAAAAAATCACAGCCATTACAAACTGAAGATGAATTTGTCATGAAAATTGAAGAGTTAACTCGCAAGCTAGTATCTGTTAAACTGGAGAAAGCTAATTCTCCTCTATCTAAAAATAAATTAAAACTTTGCAGTACATGTCATATGATGAGGTACTCTATAGAAAAATGTCTTAATACTCCTGTTGATCAAAGATTTATCCCCGCGCAAAATGTTCTATTATATAACTCAAAATTGCATCTTATTAAAAGAAAAATGAAATCTCGATGGACTGGTCCATACATTGTAAAAAAATGTTTATCCTTATGGAACTATCGTGATTGAGGACCCTAAAGATGGAAATACATTTAAAGTCAGTAGGCATAAATTAAAACCATTCTTAGGAGATTTTGAAACTGAATTGGAGTCCTTTCCTTTGGAGGACCCCAACTGTGATACCTCTTAAATTCATAAATCATGATTAGAATTGTACATAGTAGGAATTTTATTTTTTATTTTTTTTTACTATTTAATATTTTTCAGGAATTATAACATATTATCTGATGTTACAGGTAACAAAGAGATATGAACCCATCTAATCATCACAGAACTGCAAAAATGAGTATAAATCATGCCAGTTCGTCTAACAATAACAACTATCCTCCAGAGGATAAAACTTCCTCAGATGATGATACACCCCCAAGATTTGAATATCTCATGGACTCTGACGAGGATGAAATGTTCTACGCTAGGTGTGTCGATAGAATTTACGACACTGATGAAGAAATTGATTATTTAGTGGAACCTGACCAACCTAGGGAGTGGAATGATGAACCAATATTTGATGGATTAGATGACTGGCAGAATATTAGCACAAACTACGATGAATGGGAACAAGCTCAGTATGAGGTGTTCCAAGAACTATATCATGAATATGAAGAAAATGAATGGGAGCGATATTTAACATCTTAGTACAATTCCCCATTTATGATGATAATGACATTATATTTGGATGGGGGCGTTTGTTAAATAAAGTTGTTGACGAAGAAATGTTAAGATACGCCTTCCAGAGGCATTGGTTCTTTTTCCTACTCGAATGGGGGACATCTCTAGTCCCTGTCTTCATTTAGCAATTCATACCTGAAAGAGTCATTGTCAGATATGATATATTCATGGAAATAACACTCTATGATGATCCCGAAAGATATAGCTCTGACACCTACTTGAGGTTTCGAGTCTATTGTCCTAGACCCCGAAATGATCATCTTTCAGGAGCAATAAACCCAGTTAACGTCTAAATATGTGTAAAAAAAATTTAATAATAATAATAATAATAATTCCTGTCTTTATTTTTATTATACTTTTCTTTTTGTTATATATATATATATATAAATAAATAAATAAATCATCACTATGTTTTAAGTATCAGAACCACTTGCACTTATTATTTTATGAGTTCTGATTTTTATCAAGTCTTACAAATCTCAAGTATTGCTATCTAATAAATGTACTAAATTGTATGTTTAAACTATCCCATTACAGTCCAAAATAAAAAGGCATATCAAAAGTATTGTTAGTTTAAAAAAGTATGTTGCTAAAACTGCCATATAGCAAAATTTGAATACAAAATCGATCCTTTGAAACTGCAGTTCAAAAGGTCAATTGTACAGTAATTCTTGATAACTTTAACTCAACACAGTGATTGTATATTTATTTTTATATATAAGTTAATTTGGTCATTATTATTCTATCATTTCTTTTTGTATTTCTTTTTATAACAGGCGTTATCCTTAGCTTCTTTTTCTCATCTCACTCATTGAGGACAATCTCAGACTCAGTTGGGGGGGGGGGGGGGGGACGGTTTCACAATTAACACCTGTTTGTTTATTTTATTCTTATTTCATAAAAAAAAAATTTAATCTTTTTAGAGAGAGATACACTAAAAAAGAGAAAATGGTTTTATATAGGGCTTTGAACCCTAAAAACTTTTCCCTCTCTCTTTTTCCTTTCTTTTTCTTCTTCCTCTCCTCTCTCGCCGCAATCTCTCTCTCACTCTCTGCAACTCTCTCACTCTCTTCCCCCAATCTCTCAATCTCACATTTTTTTTTTTAATTTTCTTCAATCCAAAATCAAGATCCACTCTACTGATCACTAAAGGTAAGATCTATAATCCAGAGAAAAGCTTGATTTTGATTTTATTCTCTATTTTTCCGATTCAGCTTATATTTTTATTTTTATTTTAGATTTTTATTTTCTCTCTTTTCCATTATTTAACAAAAATGATATCCATAAGTTGTAGGTACTCACGCACCAAAGAAGCTTGGAAATATCACTCGATCTACGGCCCTACCAGGTTTTCAGATTTTCAAGAGACAGGTGATATTTTTCCGTTTCTTTGTTTAAAAAAAAAATTGGACGACGCGCTAGCTATTGGTCTTATGTATTTTGAACTTTACCTTGTCATTTTATTAATTGTTGTTATGATAATGCTGCGTTGCTCTTGTTAAAAAAATATATATATGAATGACGAACACGTCACCGCTCTTATGATTTTCGAAGTTTATACCATAATTTTCCTTAATATTGTTATTGTAATGATACGCTGTCTTGGACTTTTCTAAAAAAAAAAAAAAAAAAGAGAGAGAGAAAAATGTAGTTTTCTAGTTTTTTTGTTTTAAAAAAAAAAAAATTAGTTTCTGAATGTATATATTTATATGTATTTTTATACATAAATATTTTTAGTTTTTAAATAAAATTCCCACCCACCCCCTCTAAGCTCTCTTTAATTAGATCTTAGTTGATAGTTGGAAGGAGTGGAGGGTTGAGTCTAGCCTCTCTTGTTGGCTGAGAGTATAAAAAATGGATCCAATAGTCGATGACCAGACGTTAATGGGTCGCTCACTTGTTTCTGAACAGAAGAAACCCTTAGCTGGCACTAGCCTTTATGCTATCAAAAGGAAAGCTAAAAGGTTAGGATGGTGTTTGAATTGTTATAGAGAAGAATGTCCTGGTTTAATTGCTCATAATGGCACATTTTTTAAAGTTTACTACTGCTATAAAACACAATTCAAATCAAAACAAAAGAAAACTTTGGTTGAGAAAGAGGACTGGATCCTTTGATACCCAAATAAGTTTTGTTTTCCCATCCCTCATTTCTTTTTATTTTTATTTTTAGTTTTTGTACAGTCAATAATTTTCAGTTAGGTCAGACTCTAAAATGATCCTACGTGTACATCTGGCTTTCATTAGCTGGTTCGATAGGAGTAATTTGCATGATCCCATCATCACCAGATATGTCTAGTGCGGTGAATGACTCTAGAAGTAGCAAAAAACTAGGTAAAGCCAGAGTTATCTCTTAGCCTCTTACTGATGTTTTTAGCTTGCTAGTGATTCTAGACCCATCTCTTTTACTAGAGGTGGATGGGCTATCATGACAACTTGGACGCTCCGGATTGCGTAACCTCTTTTGTATAGGTGCAGAGGATACTAGTCGCATCATATATGTATCCAACTTAGTGGATATGCTTAGGATTTTTCAAAAGTTTTTTCTTTTACTCTATATAAGATAAATTTGACACGTTAATGTTATTTTAGGTATGTTAATAGCATACAACACATTGTCACATGTTTTACTATTTTCAAATGCTAGAAACTCTTTAAACATTAAACACTTTGAAACAGTGTGAAAATATTTGCTGAATCTAAATGGATGAGTAAGCATAAACTATGCAGTTTAAAGACAAGTAGTGGAAACTAATTAACCCATGTGAGCTTTTGTGCCAATCTTTCTTTACGAGGGTTACTATTTCTTTTCAGTCTCATTTTATTCTCTTTATCATACCACTCGTTGAAAGTCTCATTATTTTTCTTTGACTGATCATTAGAAGAGAACGTTCAGGATTTACCATTAGAACTTCTAAATTACTTGAATGAACAAAGTCAATCGATTTTTAAAATGATTTAGGCCATCTTTTCTTTCAAATGCACCCCCCTTCACCTTATACTGCCTTATTCTCAATTCTCTCCAAATCATGCCTTACTCCACCTGGGAGTACAAACCTCACTTCATAACCAGGTATGTGATTGGACTGTATTGATATTACAAGAAGTGGTAAAGAAAGAAATGAGTTGATTTCAAAAAAAAAATGAGAAACTAAAAAAAAATAATCAACTGTACATATGATAAAAAGGAGAAGAAAAGAAGAGGTTGGAATGAATTGCGCAAACACTCCAATCACATGCTTAGAACAAATACACCCCAAATCTCCTACTCATCTTAATTTCTAACATACCAGTCAAAGTCCTAATGATTTAAAAGAAATTGATTTTTAAATTTAAGTGATAAGAATGTTCTCCACGGTAGATCGCTCTTCTAATGCTAAGTATTCTTTCATGAGACTTATTGTACTCCAAATACCGATATATTGAGTCATCAAAAAAAAAATTTGGAAGCAATTCCTCTATCTTTGCTTCCCTACCAAGTGAGATGTTCTCTACACTAGTTTCTGAGAGTTTCTCCTTAAAAGAGTGAAATCCTAGTGAGATTTGAGTTAAAGCTACAAGTTTTATGACTGTTAATAGTTATGTAAACTTTGAAATTAAGATCAGTTGCTTGACTTTTCAAGTACACACTGTAAGTTTAAAGAGTATAAAAAAAATGCTACCATTGACAAACTGTGAGTATATGTGTTGCATTACTATTACATACTTGAAAATTTCATTTTATTGTCAAATTTAATCTTATCTGTTGTAAAAGGAGAAAATCTACATTTATTTTTATTTTACTTTATTTTTACATTTAAAAAAAAATTTTGAATTTTGTGGGTATATTCACTGCAAACCCTCACGAGACAACACTCGTCCACTAGGGGTAACCTAGGGGTTTAACGGCTTGTTGCATACGTTAAATGCAATCGCGATTCCTGCTACAGTGAGTTAGATTTTATTTTCTTTAGTTTATTCCTGCTTTTAAATAAAACTTCTAGAACAATTTCTCTTTCACTTCATTGCTAGGGACTAGAAATAAGTTAGTTGAGGGGTGTGACAAACACTGAATATTGCACATTCATGTGCCAATATAATAGACATAGTGCTCATTTAATCCCCCAAATTCCTAGTTTTACACGCATATTTGAATTAATATAATTTAATGGTGATGTCACTCAAATGCGTGTAATTATGTGTTTTTACATATTTTATATATTTAGGTAAAAATGAAGTGAAATAAAGGGAAGGAAAGAAGTAGCAACCACACTGTAGTATCTCCAATATGAATAGTAATGAATAATAATGAATAGTAGTGAATAGTAACCAAACAGTAACAATTACTGTTTGGTTGGCTAAAAAAAATGAAAATGACGGAATATGCTTGGATGTCAGTTGATTTTTTTAAACAAAGTTTTTGTTCCCTCTCTCACAAATTGTACAGATTTTCAAACATGTCAGAGAGCGGAGAAAAATAGGAGCTCATGAAGATCACGCGAAGAGAAGAATTGGCATAGTGACGAATGCAGTGGTGATTTTTCTTTCATAAATCGTCTATAAAAGGCAAGCCTACAACAACGAGCCAAGACACAAGATGCAACACAGAACTCCACAAGCACAACATAATCACTGTTAGGGAGAGAATAGTTTAGGGGAGGTTATCATGTGAGCACTTTATATTGTCCCTAGAAATAGGAAACTTTAGCTTTTCTTTGCCTTTTCTAGTTCTAGTAGTTATAAAAATTTATTTTTATGTAAATTGATGATTTCATGTTCAAAAATATGTAGCAAAACTTTGTGTACTGTATTTTTCAAATTTAAAATATTTGTTTTCTTGTATGACCTTTGTCAATTTGTAGTAGTAAAATATTCCTATTTAAAATTAGATTTAATATTTCTAGTCTAGTAGTACTTATAGTTGTCCCCTAAAATAGTTTGAAACCCCAAATTTTTAGTTTTTATAGCAATATTTTTATTCACTAGAAGACAGATTTTGCAAGTAAATATCATATTTCTTAGCCACGTAGTTGTTGTAATCACCTACCAAAGCCCCAAGCACACCATATTCATATCTCACTCCAAAAGTAGATAAGGATTTGATTTGGCCTTATTTGTGTTCTTGCAGTTCAACCACTGTGACACCACAAGAATCCAAAGTCTAAGATTTAGTATTTTATTATTAATTCAGTATTTCCATTTATGTATATTTTGTTAGCCTAGTTGTACTAAACTTTGTCATTTTGCAGATTCCACAAATTCAACCACAGCTCATGTTAAGTAAAGAAAATAATATGATAATATTAATTTTCACCTTTACCATGGTTTTATAGCTTTAGTTTTAATTGAGCAGTCACTGTTTACACCTATTTAATTCATCTTTAAATTTTATTTGGAAGACAATTTCAATTCCAAAATGGTAGGCTAAAACTTTAATTGGGGATATGTAATAAAAACTTAGAAACCACAGCTTCTGTGCACTAATCTTAAATGGGCAAATTTATCTAGATGGGTTGTTTTTCCATTTATAGCCAAAAATATCTATGTATCTATCGTTTATGACCATTTAACATGTTTATATACTATGGCTATATTGGGCTCAAAAGAGTACATATTTGAAATAAAAAGCCTAATTGTGGATTGTCAAACTATGCCTTTTGTCATAAAAAAACACCTAGCATACTCAAATAACTCATATGACAAAGTTAATATTTCAAATATGTGTTTATATATATTTCTATCCAATAATGGATAGACAATTGTGTAGTGGCAGAGTGGTGGGGACTGGACGCCGAATAACCCACGTCCGCGGCGGGGCACGGTTTGAACCTGGCTACTGCCCAATTGCCTTTTTTATTTTTCTTTAAACCAAACGACGTCGTTTCATATCAAACCTGACACACTTGATATGACCCTGATTAGTGAAAGTTCATTTTTAAATAAAGAATGACTATGCGGTCTTAAATGCCAAATACTTTTTAAATGCACAAAAGTTGTGGGATCTAGTGTTGATTTGAATATTCCCAATTCCTTTAAATCATTTTCCCCTAGTTAATTAATATTTTCTGTTTTATAATAGTTTTGCTTAAATATCTGTATTATTTCCATCTTTCGCTATTATTAAATCTAAAAAGTTTATCTCACAAAAATTTAGCTTTTACATATTTTTCTTCCTTTTCTTACTAGTATGTTAGTTAATTTATTTTGCACTGTTAAAATCTTTACCATAAACTGTTAAGAAAAAAATAAGCTTTAATTACTTTTATTACAAAAAATATAAAAATTAGTAGTTTAGTAAAACCCCACAAAAATCCATCATCTTTTATTTTCTTTTTAGTGACAAAATAGTTATCTGCCTAACTTTATAAAATTTTATTCCGTTCCCTGTGGGTTCGACTTAGACTTCCAGAACTTTATTACTTGTACTATCACCTACACTTGGGTGTGATAAGAAAACGCGTCAATAGGATGTCGCCATTCACCCTGCGCAAGTCCAAGCAATACTATTTGAAATCCACGAAGGAGTGTGCGGGAATCACATCGGAGGCCGGGCACTCTCCAGAAAGGCCCTATTGCAAGGTTATTACTGGCCAATCATGGCCCGAGATTCCCAGGAGTACGTCAGAAGGTGTGACAAGTGTCAGAGATACTGTCCCATGATGAACCGTCCGAGAGAGCTCCAGACACCAATCCACAGCCCCTGGCCGTTCGTGCAATGGGGTATCGACATTGTAGGTCCCCTACCAATGGGAAAAGGACAGGTCAAGTTTGCCGTGATCGTCGTTGATTACTTCACCAAATGGGTAGAGGCCGAGCCCTTGGCGATGATAACCGAACAAAAAATGGAAAACTTTGTGGAAAGGAATATTCTCAGTCGGTTCGGCACTCCCCGGGTCCTGGTCAGCGACAACGGCAGACAATTTGACACCCCTATCTTCAGGCAATTTTGCTCGAGCTATGGGATACTGAATCATTACTCCTCCCCCGAGCACCCACAAGCCAACGGTCAAGCCGAGGTAATGAACCGGACAATCTTGCAGTCAATCAAAACAAGGCTTGAAGGCGCCAAAGGGTTGTGGGCTGAAGAACTACCAACCCTTCTGTGGGCCTACCGCACTACACCCCGAGCGGCAACAGGCGAGACGCCATTCTCTTTAACTTACGGATTTGAGGTGGTGGTCCCCACAGAGCTCGAGTTGCCTACATATCGGGTGGCCAACTTCAGTGCGCCGGATAACGAAGAAGCTCTCAAGTCAGAACTGGACTTGGTGGAGGAAAAAAGAGACCGGGCCTACCTAAATGTGGCGGCCTACAAGCAACGGGTTTCTCGATACTACAATAGCAAGGTGAAGCACTGCAGTTTTCAAGTCGGAGACCTCGTCCTTAGTGAACCAGTCTACCCGAATCCCGAGCCATGGGAAATTGGGGCCAAATTGGAAAAGCCCATACAAAGTAACCCGGATCAACCGACCGGGAACTTACTAGCTACAGAGTATGGATGGGCACGATCTCTCTTACCCTTGGAATGTGCAACACCTCCGCAAGTATTATTAGTAGTACTTGGCCGCGGGAATTTTGTATTGATAGGAAAATTTGTTTTTGTAGCTCTGATCGAGCAATCATTATAAATTTTTATTTTGAAATAAAATTGAATAGTTTACTTTGAAAATTTATTCCTGTTAGTACCCCGTGCAATGCAGAAAAGTCCTCGGGCCTAACCCCGAGGCAGAAAAGACCTCGGGCTCCAAACCCAGGCACAGAAAAGACCTCGGGCTCCGAACCCAGGCACAGAAAAGACCTTGGGCTCCAAACCCAGGCACAAAAAGACCTCAGGCTCCGAACCCAGGCATAAAAAAGACCTCGGACTCCGAACCCAGGCATAAAAAGACCTCGGGCTCCGAACCCAGGCACAAAAGGACCCTACAACCACCCATGTTCCAGGTCGGTTTCCTATGGTTGCTCTTCAACACGCCCCCGCCTTCACAGGACGCTCGGGGGGCAAGGGGATACTAGACCTAAATAGGAAATTACTTAAAGCTTCGCTTAGGTCTAGCCGACAACGGGGGCAAACCCCTAGGTGGCCGACGATGGCTAGCTTCAAAGGACCCTGCAACCACCCATGTTCCAGGTCGATTTCCTACGGCCACTCAATCCTGCACTCTCGCCTTAGAAAAATGCTTGGGGGCAGGGCAATATTAGGCCAAAACAGGAAATCACACCGGTCACTAAAAGAACTTGGAAGATATTCCTAAGGGCTTACAGTGATCAGAGATCTACATCCCGGACGGTAAAACAGGATACTCCTAAAATACACCGGGACATCCCGGACGGTAAAACAGGGTATGCCTATAATACACCGGGACATCCCAGACACTAAACAGGACCAGTTCCTACGGCACTCTGGGCAATTACCTTTAAAACAAGTCAAGAAGACTAGGTGTTCTGTCGGTTACTGTCCTAAACCATTTGCTAAGGTGAGGGTTAGGTCGGCTAAAAACCGATCGGATACTAGCAATTAAAAATAGGCACAGTACAGAAAAACAGTTAATGGAAAGGAAGGTTGACCTCAGGGGCCTTTTCATTAATTAAAACAGAAACTGTACAAAGCCTCGGGGGCAGTTGTAGTAGCCTCCCCAAAAAGAGAAAAAAAACTACAACAAAACAAAAAGAAAAAAAAAACTAGTCTACAACCACCATTTCTCCCTCCTCCGCAGCCTCCTCATCAATAGAGGGTCCCCAGCAGGTGCAGCTTCAGCGGTGATCTCGGAGTCAGCCTGCCCTTCCTTCCAATAATTGGACTCCGCCTAGGAATAATCGGACAAGTCCCAGTCAGGGTGGTCAGCAGCAGCCCGCTTCGTCAGGTCAGTGTAGCCCGTGAGGAACCCAGCTTCGAATTCCTCCTCAGCCTCCTTGGCTTCAGCCTCCCGAGCAGCAGTAACCTCCGAGAGCGTGGCCGTCATGGCTGCCACGTCCTTCTCGGCAGAGATCCTCCTAGCCTCCGCGGCTGCAGCCTTAGTCTCTGCAACCTTCTTGTCGGCGATCCTCCCGGCCTCCGCGGCTGTAGGCTTAGCCTCCACAACCTTTCGGGCAGTCCGCTCGGTTGACAGAGAGTCGCGGATCTCCCCGAGCTCCAGGGCAGTTGCCCGGGATTTTTCTTCTTCCACGGTGAGAGCAAACTCTGCGGACTCCCGGGCAGCCCTCTCCACGGAAAGGTTAGCCTCTGCAGTGGCCAACCTCTTGGCAATGCCAGGAAGGGAGGTCTCAGCCCCGGCCGTAATACAGCCAATCTGCAAGAACATGAAAACGTCAGGGTGCACTTGTCGATCTGACTCTGCAACAGCCCGGGCCGTACCCTTCTACGGACGTCGTCCGTCGTCTTGACCTCCGGCCTAGAGGAGGGGCCCGCGCGACCAGTCTCCTCCATGCTCGGGAAGGAGACCTCGGACGGTTTGGTAGCAGGGGAAGGTGGTGGTGGAGCAGCAATCGTCACAACGGGCGAGGAGGTAGCAGCTGCCTCCTTCTCAGCCCGGATGGAAATCCCCCGGGAAATCCTCTTGAGGGGGCTGGCCCTCGGCGGGGTCTGACTTCTTCCTCTTCTGGCTAGCCCGGGCCATCAGGGCCGCCTCCTTCTCCTTCAGGGCTGCCGCGTTCTTAGGAGCCATTTCTGCAAAACCAGAGAGCATGTCAGTTCAGCAAAGTACCAAACGAAAAGAAAATCGGACGGTCAAGAGATGGTATTTACTCAGAATGATCGCCGGGAGGACGGGAGCTGTAAAGCGCTGGGGCTTGTAGGAGATCTTTGGGCTTCCCGACCGAGTCAGTACCTTGTTAATGTCAGTTGGGTCCTCCACCAGAGACAGGACCCTCGCTTGGAGCTCGTCGGGAAGACTTGACAAGTCAATTGCTCCCACTACAAAGCAAACATATAAATGGGTTAGTCAAGGCAAAATAGAAAGACTAATCAAGAAAGAAAATTGGTCGGGCTTACTCCTCAGCTCCGCCGCCCAGGAGGTCCTCAATTGTATACTCGGTGCCTTTTCACACAGCCCCAGGGTGGACACTTGGAAGAATTTCTTCTTCCATCCTTTATTATTGCTCGGGCAGTTGACAATTATCTTCCGCCCCTGCCTGGCCCTGAGCGAGAAGAAACCGGACTCCCCATGGACTTTGAAGGGCCGGTGAGTCCAGAAGAACTCCTGTAAAGTAAGCTCATACCCGAGGACTTGGGGCCACAAGGATATGCACCTCATCATATATCGCCAACCGTTCGGGGCAAGCTGCCCGGGGGAGATCCCGAGTTAGATAAGCGCATCCTGGGCAACTGGGTGGAGAGGCAAGCGAAGGCCCGCCATGAAAGCATCCTCATACAAAGTGACGAAGCCCGACTCGTGGAAGTGAGCTCCGCCATCATGGACGGTAAGGGAAAAGGGGTCGAGAAGGTCATATCTGTCCCTGATCCAATCCAAATCAGGGGCGCGCAGAATACTGACAATGGACTCGCATGAGAAGACGACCCCGGGGCTGTTCGATACAGACCCCTCGTCGCCCGAACCCGGAGATGTCGAGGCCATAGGAGAATCCCGGCGCGTTTCCTCAGGAGACGCCCGGGCAGGGATCATCCCCTCACTCTACTGATCAGAAGGGGCCAATGAGGGAGGGTCTAAGCTTGCACTTGAGGACCCTGACTGCAACTGCTCGTCTTCCAATCGGGATGATGAGTTGAAGTCTGAATGGCACATGATTAAGTCTGTGGAAGATCGAGGGAAGACGAACTAAGAATGGGTCAAGAACTCCTAGCCTGATGTACTGAGGAGGTAGATCTAACAACCTAAAGGGCAGGTCGTATAAGATTCTGGAAGAAATGTAACACTCTCTCAGGACTCTCCCGGGAATACCCGTTCGGTTAAACTGCTCTAGCGTACCCCCGGACTGGAAGAAATGACAAAATCAAAAAAAGAAAAAAATCCCACGCTCGGTCTAATCCAAGTGGGTTCGCTCCCTCCAACTCTGTTCAGAAAAGAAGAAGAGAATGAAGAACCGAAGACAGAAAGGAAGGACTTACAAGGTTTCGCTCAGAAAAGAGGTCGAGAATCTTGCTCGAGATCTTGTATGCTCTCAAACTGCGGTAAACTCTCTCACTTGGCAGCAAGATTTGAAGAATTAGCAAGTGTCCCTTATATAAGAATAGCGGACGGTCCAAATCAATCAGATCCAACGGCTCAGGTGTTTTCCCACCAAGAGCTGCCAGACAGTTGTCACCGCGGGCACGTGAAGGGCATATCTTCCAGAATCTAAATAACTCGCTCGCGCATTAAGTGCATGACGTAACGGTCAGGTTACCACGCAACTATTCGGTTACATCCTAACCGACTTCGCTGGATCCTGACCAGGCCAATTACTCCTAGACACGTGGCAATACCAACACCCGAGCTCCTACTTGTTCCGGTCGGATATTCCACCGGGTGATCTGGAAGGTGGGCCCCATCCCGAGCAGCATTCCAGGAGGACATCCGGACGGTTTCCAAGGCAATACAGATTTTCGAATCCTCGCTCGATGAAGCATCCAGTCAGTTCCAAAAATGGGGGGCAGCTGATATGTCCAAAATTATCCAGCTATGACGTCAGCCTGCCACATCACCAAGAGGTGCTGATTACTCCAGTAGAGGCGCCAATAGCTGAGCAATCCCGAGGTGTTCGTCAGAACCATGCGGTTCCTGTCAACAGGCCGGGAAAGGAAGACCGCGGCATCCCGTGGTCCTGGTCTATCCAGCAGTTTCCTAAACCAGCTACAAGTCTGCAAGATGGAATGTGGCAGTTTCCTGAACCACTTAGGAAACTCTCCACAAATCATGCAAATCAATTCTAATTAGGTTAGGCTTCCTAATCCTATTAACTTACCATGTAAGGGTGGACTCTTGCATCTATAAAAGAGCCCACCTACCCTCTCTAGAGGGATCCGAAAATAATTCTCTAGCTAACAAGCATACAACAAAGAACTCACCATCAATACGCATATACCCGGCTGGTATTACTGGTAGTGCCGCCCCTCTTTGTTGGCTCACCAGGCCCGCCGGTGATCTGCTAGTGAGAGCGCACAGACGCAACCGTGGACGTAGGTCACCTCGTTAACGGGACCGAACCACATACAAATTATTCTTGTCTTTTTCTCTTTCTACCTTTCTTACCAATTCTAGGCAGCATCAGTCACTTAGATTCAAAAGCTAACAGCTCTACTGCCCTACACATATTACGTCTACGTTATAATGGAAAAGCCTATCCAGGCAACGATGAAGAAGAATACTCTGATCCTCAAGAGGGAGGCTATAATGAAGGTTACCCCGAGAGGGATTACTCAGAGGAATACACTGACGAAGGGCATGAATATGCCAGCTGAACAAAAGAATCTAGCTTAGTATTATATTAGAATTTCCCTTCTGCTCTAAAACTATCTTTTGTCTGTTGAAATATTTTAAGTGGCATCGATCGTCCAAACTTATATTTTTGTGGTTTTCATTTGGAACTGTTGTAATAGCTTAGTACTCAAACGCTCAAAGTTACCCCATGAATACCATTAGATGTTTTATACCATCCCTCTTATTTTATAACCGTGTTAGAAAGTTTGCAAGGACAGGCCAGTCTTATGTAACTAGTCATTGCTCACAAATTCGGAAAAAAAATATTTTATTACCCTCTAATTTTTGCTACTCCGGGGCGTGACACATCTATAGAGAGAGATGAACAATCAGGCAAATCATCTAGCTGAGGGAGGGGCGTTTAGATCAGCCCCTTTTGTAGCTTGTTTTTTTTAGCAAAACTAGATGGGGTAATCTTCTGCTAGTCAGAGCAAAACTGGTTTTATGGTGAATTGAAGGATTGGAGATTTTGGTGGCTGGTCACAAAGTCTGCGCTTTTTAGTTTTCACATATATGCTCGGCTAGTGTGTATGCATGCCTGGTTCTCAGCCGTGATCTTGGAGTTTACACTTTTCAGTGCTTTGGCCTTTTAATTGTTATTTATCTTTTGGATTTACAAGGTGTTGGAAATTATAAAAGGATACGACTATGATACTAATTGAGATGTGCAACAGTTTGTATTGTCCTTAAGAACAATTCAGCCCCTCGGAGTCAATGACTCGATGCACAAGGCCTCAGCTCTAGGATTCAACAATCAGTTTCTTCCAAACGTGCACTCGAATTCAAAGAATACCTGAGTGCTCAGAATTGCTCCAGTAATGACAGTGAAGTAATAAAAAGAAAGGCTAAAGAACTAGTAAATGGAAGAGTTTTTTTCTGTATATATTGGAATGAGAAGACAATATCTATTTTATATAAAAAAAAAAATGATGTATATGTCTATATACAAAACACTTAGACCAATGTTCTATATACACACATGGTAAACATATATATATGTTATAAAGATATATCAATGAGCTCTTCTTTAAGGACTGCAATGTTTTTCACATGTAAAATTAAAAATTGTAACATCTTTTCCATTAAAAATAATCAGTGAAACAACTTTACCAAAAAGTAATTTCAAAGAGTAAAAATGTGATCAATCTCTCTTACGTGCGAGGGTACAAATCGAACGGCATTCGTGTATGTACCGCATGACTGTGGAAGTTTTTATTTTTAAGCCAAATCAGACGGTCCAAATTCAAGATTTGCAACCCCCATGCGTGCACGTGAGAGAGCATTTTCACAATACATGCTTACTAAACTTGAGATGTGAAATCTTATATAAGGAGAAATTAAGTCTCATGTTTAACCAATGTGAGAATTTGTCAAATCAAGCTAAAAGGCTTTGTTTAATTTTTTGAAATATAAAGGCCCAAAGGCCAAGCAATATAAAATAAGAGTAATATTTGGGGCACTAACAACATCCACTAACACTGTACCACTAGGAGAGAGATAGAGTGTATTAGTAAGTGTTAGTGGATGGTGATAGTGCCTTAGCATTGCCCTTAAAATAAATCCAACACAAGGCAGGGTTAAGTTCTGCCATGGGTTATTTTGTGCTGATTTTTGTTTCAACTTTTTGTACATATTGGTTCTTTCTTTAGAATTGGTATGTCGATGTGAATTGATTTTTATTTTTTATTTTTTTAAAGTTTTTTTGGGAAGGTCTGCTTTAGGGTGTATTTCACTTTGGCTTCTTTTTGAAGCTTTCAAATATAAGATTGTTTTATTTGGGATCTAGGGGTTTGTGGGTTTTGTTGGCCCCTTCAGAAGATGTAATTTGTACAGTGGAGCTTTGGCTCCATGATTTACAAATAAATGAAATTTGTTGTTAAAAGAAAGACAACGTTAGTAGAAAGTGCAATGAAGTGGCATATGTATTCACTTGTCATGGAATTTTGTCCAAATAAAAAACCACTTGTTCGTCAAACTAAATTAATTTAAAATGAGAGATGGTTTGTTAACTTTTTATTAATAAAATCTAATTTTTAAAAAAAAAAAAAAAAACTTCACTTGAATAATCTTAGGCTAAAAATACTTTGGTATCCCTACTTATAGTGAAGTTTCACTCTGATCTCTATATTTCGATTGTAACACTTTAAAACCTCAATTTACAAACTCATTATAATCAAGGATAATTGCTAAATGCATTAAAAAATGTATAATCGAATGGACCAAAATAAAACTTTTATTAAATTACATGTACTAAAGTGTTTATAAATCTAACGTTTACTTTGAGTCATATGGCTCATTCCATTATAGTTTTTGGACACCATTAATTATGATATGGTTCAAAGTAAAACTTTTGCTATAAGCACATGATCGGTACGAATTGACTTTTAGTCATAATTTTACTGTCTTTCCTTGCTAAGTGTGTCCTCGAGTCCTCCTGTAGTTGAGATATGACCTCTATTTGTAGGTTTAGAATTGATTAAATATATGTTTGCCTTCTTTAAATTAGTATTCGCATTAACAAGATCATATATTCTAAGATAAGCTAACCATCATTTCTGTTTTTCAGGGCATCTCTTGATTTGGAACCCATATATGACGAAATTGAGTTTTGATGTTTTTTTTTTTTTTGGTCTGTATCTTAAAAACAAACCACATTTATGACATGTAAAGGTGTTCTTAACATGAGTGGAGTTAGTAAGTTATAGTTAATAGGGTAATACTTGGGACACAACCTTCATACAACTTTCATACAACCTCCCCAAAAGATGTGTCTATCTCTTTCCTGTGTCACTGTGGGGTCCAGTGACATCACAGGAGAGAGATAGACACATCTTTTGGGGAGGTTGTATGAAAGTTGTATGAAAGTTGTGTCCCAAATATTACTCTAGTTAATAATACACGGACACACATCTTTTGTTTACAACCTGTAATCACACAATATATCTGTCACTCTTAATAAAAGTATAGTCACATATTCATTTAGATTGGGTTGTAAAAAAAAAAGGTATATTACAGTAATACCTCTTGAACTATAAGCATTTTTCACTAACACCCCCTTAAATTATAACTGGTTTTTACTAATAGCCCTGAACAAAAAAACTCAATACTACAGCCTCCTTATCTACGTTTAAACATTTTTTTTATCAAAAAAAAAAAATTCGATGTTTAAACATTTTAAACCATTTAACTTCAGGTCAGCAGGGGCGGATGTAAAGAGGTACAAGGGGGGGCTCAAGCCCCCCTTAGGTTTTGAAAAAATTGTACACTTGCACTAAAATTTTTTTTTATAATTAGCCCCCCTGAAAAATACAATTAGCCCCCCCTAATATTATAAAATTGTCATATTAAGCCCTCTTTCTCTTATATTTTTGTGCTAATTATAAAATCCCTCCTCCCTCTTATGTTTTTGGGTTAATTTTTTTAGCATTAATTTATAACATCTACACAAAATATACACAAAAAACGTATAAACAGGTCCAAAATTTTTTTTTTCAGGGGCGCTGCCCCAGAACTCCCGAACAAACCTCTGTTAAGCCCCCCTGTATTAATTTTCTAGATCCGCCCCCTGTTCAGGTGTGTTTGATAACCCAATTAAGTGCTGAAAATGAAAACTTTCAGCACTTATTTGTTTTTCATGTGTTTGATAATATTCACTTAACTGAAAAAAGTACTCAAAAATGTGCTGAAAAAGTTGAGTAAAAAAAAAGTTACTGAATTAAATTAATCAAAGAACACTGTCCATGGTTTTGGCTTTTAAAAATTATCTTTGTTGACAAACATGCCCTTACATTTTACTATCTATATAGAATTATCATTCCTAGTTTTCCCTCTCTGAATGCTTCCTCTCTCTGGATTGTCTAGCCGCCGAATTAAATTTGCGGCTGTTCGGTTACAGTGCCTATATAAATGGGTCGTGCGTGTATGTGTGGGTGTATCATAGAATGTTAGAGATTGGTGGTGTCAGGTGTGGAGAGAATTGGGTGAGTGCCCAGTGGCTTGCATGTGAGTGAAATGTTTGTGTGAGAGATACAGGTGTGAGTCGGTGCTATTGTGCATCACAAAGAGAGAGGAATTGGGTTAGCAAGAATTAGTGCTTGTGTGAGATTTCCTTGTGTGTGTTTGCTTGCACTATTGTTCTGTGCAGGTGTTTGCAATAATTTCTAGTATGGTGTGCGTCGGGCGTGTCAAAGTCCGCGTGGACTCAAAGTGGTGGTGATTACCTAATCTGACTTCTAATCAGGCGATTGTTATTAACAATAAAACAACAGAATGTGGGTTTTTTCTCTACTCTGATGCAAGCAAGAAATTACAAATGAAAACTGAAAAAGGGCAAACTAAATACAACAATTCAGAATACCTCCATAGACATCGTCATCTTCATTGATTGAAGAATAGTGATTACAAACGTTCAAAGTAACAAATGCGAGCACTCGGGAACAATAAGAACTCACAAATCATTCGAGATCACTCAAGAACAAAAACAGAATTGTTATGAGGAGAAACTAAAGTCTGCTGAGAGCAGAAGTGACGTGTGTGTTAGCCCCTTCAAATGTTGCACCACCTGCCCTATTTATAGACTTGTGGGCGTAACCGTTCATGTTAGTGGGGATAATGGGGTTAGTGGGGTACGTGGCCCCTAGTTTCCAGGCGTGTACCAGTTTCTGCTCCCACTATATCCCACGATCAACTTCCATGACTTGTGTGATGATCTCACTTCTGCCATGTTTTTCTTTCACGTAACTGCTTCCCTTCCAGCTCAGCATATTCTGAAGACCACGTTCTCATCCATGCTTAACTGCCTACCACCTGAGTAGATCCAGGACCGATTGCGTCCTTCCCTGAGTAGCTTAATCCTTGCTGGTGATAGAAATCGGTCTTCTATTCAGTAGGAAGCCTACTCGCGTTGCTCGGTTTCTTTTAACCGATGTTGCCTTTGACTTTTACTGACTCCATGGATTGCTTTTACCACTTCCTAAGCCCGATATTACATTTTCTTACATGGCTGCTGTTAGCTATCATCCTATGGTCTTACTGCAGAATCTGTAGAGGAGGTCATCGGCCTTATCTGCTGATGTCGAGGTGTATGTCCCTGATCCTTTTCAATATCAGCCTTGCTTATTGGGGCTGATATCTTCATTAGAGTCGCGTTCCTCTTGCCAATATTAGGGTTCAATTGTCATAAATAGGTTGGGGATCGGTCAAGTATGACCGATGTTAGGGCTATTGTTGATGCTACTTTGCCACTAGCCATACTTGTTAAAACTAGGGTATTTCTTTGAGAACCTTGTATCATCCTGTACTCGGTCTTGACACCGATATCCTCATATTGAATGTACCATCCTTGCCAGCAGCTAGATTAGATATCAGTCTTTTCTACGTCATCGGCCTCATCACCTGTTTGTCTACTACATGGTCCTGTGATGACGTCCTCAGTCTATATGACCGTCACTGGTCTTGGGAAACCCTAATTTAGGGTGGAAACAATGCCCCCAAAACGTCTTGTCAAACGTGGCGCCATCAGTTTGATGAGACGTTTTTAAATTCAAATTTAATGTCACTCTGCAACTGGCGGCGTACGTTCCCACGTGGCATCTTCCCAGTAGTTCTTTCTGCCTTGTTTCCAGAATCGAGGCGTGCCTCTTGGGAAACCGTTCTCAAATCATGATGACCCCCTTCTCCTTCTATAAAAACCTTTTTGTCCTTATTATTTTCCACCTTTTCACTTTCTTGCCTTACTTTCTCAGGAAAAATTTCTCTCCTCTCAAATCTCCATGGCTTCCTCCTCTGCAACCAGTGCTTCCCAAGCCGCCGGCGCCACTTCTTCTTCCCCTGCTGCTATCGGTACTGCGCCGGTGGCTAAAACCTACGCCACCGCTATAAAATATGCCATTGATGCCACTCCGGGGTTGATTAATCCTCAGGTATTGACTTCTCTACCTTCTAGTTCTTCCATGGGGCTTGGTCCTTCTCTAATTTCCTTTCCTCCATCCTCTTTGGATCCTTATGTTCCTTTAGTTGTAGAAGATAACGAACTACCCTACCAGTGGCCCTCCTTCGATTGGGGTTCCCAATATGCTCCTTCCAACCCTTTACAAAATTGGCATATTCCTTCTCCTGACTGGATCTCTTGGGTAGACCGATTGGCGAAGGTGAAAAAGGACCTCTGGAGGGCCCTTGACATCTATGATGCCATTATGCTTAGCCGAGAGAAGTTCTACCTTGATAAGCCTCTTTTCTTTTCCTCCCTTTTTTTCTGGTCGACCTCGGCCAATGCTTTCTTCTTCCGTTGCGGCTTTATGAGCCCAACCATTCAGGACGTCTGTTTTCTCACCGGTTTGCCCGCTCATGGTGAGGAAATCACTCCCAACCTTTCTTCCTTTCTTCAATTTGAACATCCTAGGACCTCAACGTGCAAGAGTTCTCGGATTGTTATTGGCTTTGGCTATTTTCTTTCGGCCAGTATGGGACAAGGGGAGGTTACTGATCAAGAACTTGTTGCCTTCTTGATCTACTGGCTGAACCGCTTTATCTTTTGCTCAGCCTCGTATGGCATAACAAAGGAATATCATCATATCGCCCTTGCGTTGCCCGAAGGAAAAAAACTGGCCCTTGCCCCTCTCGTCCTTTCCCATCTTTACCGAGGCATTCTCGAGTTCATTTTTTCAGGTTTTCAAAATTCAGGAGGAGCCCTCTGGCTCCTCCAATACTGGCTTCAATCTTACTTCCCTGAGAAGTGCATGGTCGATAATTTCGATCCCGCTACTCTTCCCGAGTATTCTTCCGCATTCGCTTTTCACTTTGCTGGTTTTGGCTCGATGGGTCTTTCTTTTGATCACCTTTTTTCTTTTTTTTACGAGCATATGGGCAATCAGTCGCCCCAACAATTTCTTCCTTTTCACCCCTGTCTCCGATGTCCGGGCTGGCTTCTTCATAGCCCCGGCCAAGCTCCTGAGACCGAACGTGAGGAACATGAAGCCATTTGGGCCAGCTTTTTAGTTGGCCGAGATCTTTTGTATAGCCTCACCATCCCTCAACATAATAACAAGTGCGGGGTGGAGTATTATAATGCTCCAGCCTTTGCCCGACAATTCGGGCTGCAGCAATTAATCCCTCTCCCCCCCTTCAGAACTTTTAACCGATCTATGGCCGGACGATCTCTTTTCTCTGACCTAGCCAGGATTGAGAAATGTGCGTCAAACAATGAAGCTGCTCGGACCGGCCTCAAGTTTGTTCCATTTCTAGAGCTGCCTTCAACATCCACCGAGTTTGATACTTGGTGGTCCAAAATAATATCGGACTTACGATCCGAGCCAGTTTTTGCAGTCCTAAGACGCATTTATCCTCATGTTTCTGAAAAACCCTCTCGTTCCACTAACCCTTCTTTGATTCAGACTATAGGGCAGAAGAGGAAAACCCACGCGTCCAAAGGTAAATCCGCCTATCAAGCTGTTCTTGCTTTTGAAAAGTTATTCAAATTCAAATTTGATCCCAGATATCCCGAGATCATGCGGTCTGATATGAAGTGGCATTTGAGGGCACTTGAGCAGGAATACATAGACAAAGCAGTAAGAGCATATATAAAGTACTTACAGACGGCTGATTATTCATCCATCATGTCCTATGAGCAGTTTCTCAAGCCCTTTGAATGTCGGCCCCCTCCCTTGCCATACGCCAATTTTACGATTGCCATTCCGATGGTGGATAAGCAGGCATCGTCCACGATGGAACCCTGGGAAAGAGTTACTTATACCGGGCTGCATGATCTCGGCGTGGTTGATCATTCATCGGCCATATGGGTTGTAGAAACTGGAGCACCAGTTTTAGGTATTTCCTTTTTTTATGTTTCATTATGCCTTCCACTTCTCTAACTGATTCTATTTCCCGTTCTTATTCAGAGGATCTTCCACGAGAGAATCCTTCCGGCGTGACCGATATTGAGTCAGACGAAGACGTCCCTCTCTCAACTCGTCAACGTCGTAACGTGTCGACGACCACCGTCAAATCGGCCAAGGTATCAAAATTCCCGTGTTTGCTATGCTTTCAAATATGTAAAATTTTGAGGCTGACCTATACTTGTTTTGATATTAGGGGGCTGGCGGTGCTGCTGCCAAGAAGACTGGCCAGGCGATGATGAAGCCTCCAACTTCTCGGGCAAAGATGCCCCCACCTCCAAAATCTCCTTTGAAACCTCCAACTCCAACGTCCTGCCCAGCTGCACTAGCGGAGACCGCTCCTCAGATGACCTATGATCAGCTGATGGTCGAGCTCCAACGATTAAGAGGGCTGGACGAGGCCAGGCAGGCCATCCTTCGTGGTGCGGCCGAGGTATTGTCACCTGCCACTGACAGTACCGGTGCTGGTGATAATTTGGGAACTACTGAGGATGAGAGGCCCTCTGAATCGGATCGCAATGATCCCATCGAACTTAGCGATCCTAGAACCCCTCGAGATATTGAGGTTATGGATGAGCAAGATGTCCCCGATCAGCTTCCTTCCACCGGTGGTTCTAATACCGAAACATCGGCCTCTCTGCCGGTCCAAGTGCAGGCACCCGCTGCCCCACCACCCCTACCGGCGACTTCCTCGACCAGCTCCCCCTCGGTCTAGGTAATCTTGCTTGTTCCTTTCCCCTTTTCCTTCTGCTGCTTCATTGTACTTTGATACTTAATATATCTTAATGTATCTCTTCTTGCAGGTTTCCAGCTCTCTTCCCATCCCCGACTTCAGCTCGGTCTCGTTTGTCGAGACCTTCTTCGCTCTCCTCAATCCTGAGCAACTCCTTCAGGCCGAGCCCATCGTTGCTCAGGCTACTGCTGGTCCTTCTGCTGCTGAATATCAACGGGTTGAGTTTGTCTAAGCCCCGACCTCCAGGTAATTATATCTTCTAAGAAGCCATTTCATTTTTGTACCAGCCTGGTGTGCTCCATATATTCCTTCGTGTATCTCAGCCATTACTTTCATGGCCTCGAGTTTCTCTAAGCATCTCAATAAGACTTCGTCCTTGAAGCTTTTCTTAAACAACTCTCCATCAAGTAGGATACAAGAGGACAACTTTGTTTTCCTCTGGGTCTCCCCGCTTGGATACAAGAGGCATCTGATTATTGGGACTCTCCAGTCCTGATCGTTCATGACTACTGAGAATGCTTCTGTTGCCATCTCTCGTTGTCTTACCGATGGTAATATTCTCCTTTGCACTCTCAACTTTTCACTATCAGTGACTTCCAATTTAGTTCCTGACGCAACCTGTGCCAAATCATTGGCCTCGGAATTATAAGCTTGACTGGATTTCAAGCACAGAAAGGCGAAGAATAGATATTCGCCTGTGCTTGTTTGTCTGCCAGAAAGGCTTGCACTCTGGCTACACTGGCCTGCATGGCCACTGCTTTTCTATACTTCACTGATGATGGGCTCTGGTCCATTGGGTATGTCAAGTTCTTTATCGTCGTCGATCAGCGTAATCACGATTGATGGCCGATCAAGTTGCTTGTACACCTGAATCAATTGATTCTTATGATCCTTTACCATGGTGGCCGCTCTCGGCCTACCGTTCTTGTCTGTTCCGATGAATTTAACTGGGCCAATGTCGTCTTCATATAAAATGGCTTCCGAACAATGAACTCTGGCAACGAAAGGCTTGTGATCATCCCAAACTACTTCTACCTCATCATCGTTCCAGAAAATCAGGAATTGGTGCAAAGTCGATGGAATACACCAATTGGTGTGAATCCAATCCCTACCAAACAAGGCATTGTATGAAGCTCCAGAGTCCACCACGAAGAAGGCTGTCATGGTGGTTTTTTTTCCCACTGTGAGCTCTACTGGGAGGATTCCTTTGGTCTTTGCTGGTGTCCCTGTGAACCCACAAACTGTGAGCTCAGTTGGGATCAATTCTTTCTCATCGCGTTGTAACTTCAACAACATAATTGATGGTAGGATGTTCACCACTGCTCCATTATCGATTAGCACCCTTGAATACGTCACTCCATCAATAGCCGCGTTAATGTAAAATGGCTTTAGATGCTGTGACATCCCTACCGCTGGTTTTTCAAAGACTACCTTTGCGGGTTTCTTTCATTCTTCATCCTCGGTTTTTGGTCTGATTATCGAGACCTTTGGCTTCTCCGTTTTTACTTCTTGGTTGATAAACACGGGCGTCGATGGAACCTTGTCTTCATGCATATCATCTTCCATTTTTCTTTCCTGGTCCGGTTTCACTCCGAAAGACATCGGCAAAGTGTACACCATATTCACCGAGAAGTCTTTTGGAACGCTCTCGAAGTGGATAAACTTCTCCAATGATTCTTCGTAGTCTGAATCGATATCGGCCCTTTCTAAATCCGACTCGTTCACTTCCGGAATTGATGTTTTAAGCTTCTGAGGCTTTACATCTCGGTCTTCAGCCTCAATCTTTTCCTTTCCTTTACGGCTTGAGATCACCCTCGGCACTATATCCTTTTATTGATCTGCTCGCTTCTTCTCCAAATGGTATTTGGCTTCCCAATCTCGAGCTGCTTGCCTTAGCCGCTGCATTCTTCTTTTCTGGGTCTTACTGAAGTATGCATGGTCTGGGAATTTGGGGTGCTCCACTCTTCTCCATCGGTTCACTTCAGCCTGTGGTGGAACCACCATCAGCGGAGATCGGTCTTGGCGTTGGTAAGTTTTCCGTCTCACATCCCTAGCCACTTGCCTTGATATCTTCAGATATTGCTCGTGCTTTCGAAAGTCAGGCCTCCTGTGGTACTCCTGGTTTGGATAGGTGAGGCGGCTTTGGATCGGCCTTCTCGGGCTTGGTGGCTGATCCGCTTTTTCCTTCTTTTGTTTAGGTTTTTTGGTTACCTCGCCTTGCACTTTGGACACAACCCTTGATTGATCAGATCAACCATCGATTGCAAATTTGGGCCATTATTTGCCTCGAGAGTAACCTTGTCTGACACCACACTAGAAGCCAATCTCGTTCCTAATTTTCGTTCCTTCAGTTTCGTGCTTGATTCGGCAACATCAACTCCTCTGAGATCGATCTTTTCCCTTGGTCTCCGCAGGATGGTGAAATCAAGTGTCACCATGTTTGCCCCCACTATCTCTGGAAATGGGTTACTATCAACTCCCATTACTTCTTTCTCCTTTTCGGCAAACTTCAGGTTTCCATTATCAATCATATCCTGCAAAACATTTCAGAATACCAAGTAATTGTTAGTGGTATGGCGCCAAGAGTTGTACCATTTGCAGTACTCTTTTCCTTTCAGCTCGTTGGCCGAAGGTAATTTAATGTCGTGAGGAAGCCGAATTTGTCTATCGGCCATCATAAAGTTGAAAATCTGGTCAGCCATTGCAATGTTCAATGAGTATTGTTTGCCGGCCTCAAAAGGATGCTTTCGGTCGGTTTAGGCAATGGCTGGCATAGATATGGCCGTTTTGAAACGATCTCGGCCACGTCCACTTTGGTGTTGATTTCATATTCAGTAGCATGGATATCATAGTTGGGATCCCTGTAATAGGTTCCCTTAGATGAATTCTTCCTTTCTTGCTCTTCTTCTAGCATGCGCTCATATCGGGCTGCTCGAGTTGCCAGCTCGAAGAGATCGCGGAAACCCATGCCCTCGAAACTTTTTCCTGAGTTCGAAGGAGAGTCCCCCAAGGGCTATATTGACAATTCTTCTTCGGGTAATATGACCTTGTAGCGATGCTTAGCTCGTTTGAACCTAGCAATGTACACTTCTGCTGATTCACTCGGTAGCTGATACAACCTCGTCAAATTAGCCATAGAGACTTCGGGCTCTGTTCGATAAAACTGGGCGTGGAAAGCTTCCTCCATTTGGTTCTAAGTGTGGAATGAGTTTGGAGGTAAGTTGATGTACCAACTGAAAGTCACCCCGGTCAAGGGGTTGGGGAACAACTTTAGTAGCATATCCCCTTGGTGACTCACTTCTCCGCTTTGAAGCAGGAAACAACCGATGTGCTCCACAGCCGATTGATCTCCTTCACCAGAGAACATTGTGAAATTGGGCACCTTGTATCCTCGTGGAAGAGGCATTCTTTCAATGGCATCACTATGCGGCCTCCTATACATGGGCTGCTGAGTCCTTCGAAGAAGGCCGCCAAAATCTTGATTACTGACTTCGGCGATCTGTTCTCGGTCAACTCTCACCGTTTGGGTTGGATTAGCCCTTCTCATGCCGGGCTCATGTTCTAGTCCGATTCTATCATTCCCCATTTGTTCATCTTCGGTGACTATATTGTCTCCGAACAACGGGTTGATTCTCCCCCAGTGTCGGTCTGAATCCTGCCCGTTTAGACCGACCAGTGGTTCCCTAATGGTGACGCTTGGTCGGACCACTACCCGAGGTGGGTTTCTAGTTTCTCCTAAAATCTCTTTGCCATCCCTCCTTGGCGGTGTAACGTATTTTTCAGTCTGGGAGGAAGAAGGGGCATTCTGGCTTGCCCCCAACCCAACCCGAGACAGGGAAGTTGGTGGAATAGAGGGCTGTGGAGGATCATCCGCTTGATGCTCCTTCCACTCCCTCATTTCACGGAGCATCTCACTCACTTGGGTAAAGGTTTGGTCTTACCTAATGGACATCTCAGCCAATCGTTGGTTGAACATTCCCATTAAGTGATTACTCATGTTAGACAAGTCGGCCGGACTGGCTACTGAGCTAATGACCGGGTCTGTGACAGGTTCAATGATAGGGTCTAAAAAAGGTTCGCGTGAGCCTACTTCCTGGGAAATTCCCTTAGATCGTGTTCCCTTTCCAGCCATTTGACACGGGGTCCCACCGGGCGTGCCAAAAATTGTTTGCAATAATTTCTGGTATGGTGTGCGTCGGGCGTGCCAGAGTCCGCGTGGACTCAAAGTGGTGGTGATTACCTAATCTGACTTCTAATCAGGCGATTGTTATTAACAATAAAACAACAGAATGTGGGATTTTTCTCTACTCTGATGCAAGCAAGAAATTGCAAATGGAAACTGAAAAAGGGCAAACTAAATACAACAATTCAGAATACCTCCATAGACATCGTTATCTTCATTGATTGAAGAATAGTGATTACAAACGTTCAAAGTAACAAATGCGAGCACTCGGGAACAATAAGAACTCACAAATCATTCGAGATCACTCAAGAACAAAAATGGACTTGTTATGAGGAGAAACTAAAGTCTGCTGAGAGCAGAAGTGGCGTGTGTGTTAGCCCTTTCAAATGTTGCACCACCTGCCCTATTTATAGACTTGTGGGCGTAACCGTTCATGTTAGTGGGGATAATGGGGTTAGTGGGGTACGTGGCCCCTAGTTTCTAGGCGTGTACCAGTTTTTGCTCCCACTATGTCCCACGATCAACTTCCATGACTTGTGTGATGATCTCACTTCTGCCATGTTTCTCTTTCACGTAACTGCTTCCCTTCCAGCTCAGCATATTCTGAAGACCACGTTCTCATCCATGCTTAACTGCCTACCACCTGAGTAGATCCAGGACCGATTGCGTCCTTCATTGAGTAGCTTAATCCTTGCTGGTGATAGAAATCGGCCTTCTATTCAGTAGGAAGCCTACTCGCGTTCCTCGGTTTCTTTTAACCGATGTTGCCTTTGACTTTTACTGACTCTATGGACTACTTTTACCACTTCCTAAGCCCGATATTACATTTTCTTGCATGGCTGCTGTTAGCTATCATCTTATGGTCTTACTGCAGGATCTGTAGAGGAGGTCATCGGCCTTATCTGCTGATGCCGAGGTGTATGTCCCTGATCCTTTCCGATATCAGCCTTGCTTATTGGGGGCCGATATCTTCATTAGAGCCGTGTTCCTCTTGCCGATATTAGGGTTCAATAGTCATAAATAGGTTGGGGATCAGTCAAGTATGACCGATGTTAGGGCTATTGTTGATGCTACTTTGCCAATAGCCATACCTATTAAAACTGGGGTATTTCTTTGAGAACCTTATATCATCCTGTCCTCGGTCTTGACACCAATATCCTCATATTGAATGTACCATCCTTGCCAGCAGCTAGATTAGATATCAGTCTTTCCTACGTCATCGGCCTCATCACCTGTTCGTCTACTACATGGTCCTGTGATGACGTCCTCAGTCTATATGACCTTCACGTGCCTTGGGAAACCCTAATTTAGGGTGTAAACAGTAGGTGCTATATCTTGTTGGTTTATGATATAATTGAAGTGCTATTTGTTGCTTGCAAAGTTGCAATACAAAAGATGGGTGGTACATTTTGTGTGGTGACTGGCCTCTGCTCTTAAATACTCCCTTTGTTCCATTTTATGCGTTATTTTTGGGAACAAAAAGAATCTACACCTACTTTTCACAATTGTCCAAAATCATTACACTTTTTTTTTTTATGTTTTGTTTTGGTATTGATTGCAAAGAAGGGTAGTTTGAGAAACTAAGTAAAATTTACATACTAATTTAGGAAAGTGGACAATAAATTTGGGACATCCCAAATAGAAAAAGGGACATAAAATGGGACGGAGGAAATAGTCAAAGCTAAGCATATTTAAGATATTATTATAATAAAAACATGTTTATTTTTTTTTCTTCATGTTACCAAAATAAAATGATGAGCGATTGGGATAAAATTGTAATCTTCTAAGAATTCAGTAGTTTACTTTTATATTAGTATTATCAAACAATCTAATTATACTCAACACTTAAATTTCAGTATTTAAAATATTAATTTACAATACTGCAAATTTAACAGTTTAATATTTTTAATACTTAATTTTAAACACTAACTTAGGGTCCGTTTGATAACCATTTCATTTTTTTGTTTTCGTTTTTCAGTTTTTGTGTTGGAAGTTTTTGTGTTCATTTCAAAAAAACGAAAACAAAAAATGCGTTTGGTAACTTTGTTTCGTTTTTAAAAAAAAAAAAACAAAAACAAAAAAATGCGTTTGGTAACTCTGTTTTGTTTTCGAAACAAAAATCAAAATATCACCTATTTAACAATATTGAGTACAATATTGTAATATTCATGCCTGTATGCATTTAACTATGGCATAAAAAAGCAACCAAATTAAAGTGAAATAGAAATTTCATTAAAAAAAAAACTCTCTTTCTTCCTCATACAAAAATAAAACATAAAGTTCATATATTGTCCAAACATCGAAATTGGTAAATTTGCAAGTAATGTTCAATGATGAACATTATCCCAAAGCTGACTTGCAATTTGATCTCTAACACGAGACATTTGGCGCAGCTGGCTTTGACTCACATCAATGTCAACTGGGACTCTAGAACTACTTCCTGGTGTCTCTCCCTCGTTTCCATTGGTCATCACTTGTTCAGTCCCATATTCTTCAAATAAGCGATCTATTGAACCATGCATCCTTATAAAGTTATGAACAGTACAACAAGCAGTAGGAATATATTTTTGTGTTTGTAAGGAGTAAGGAGGCATTTTCGTCAATATTGGAAATCGAGCCTTTAGCACCCCAAAGCATCGTTCGATGACATTACGCAACGAAGAGTGACGATGATTGAACAACTCTTCATGATTAGTTGGTTGACGTCCACTTCCTCGAAAGTCTCGTAAATGATATCGTTCCCCTCGATATGGAGAAAGAAATCCCGGCATGTTGGTATACCCAGAATCAACGACATAATACTTGTCTGTAAAAGTCACAACATAATTATTTATAAGAAATTGCACAGAATAATTGAACTGTTTTTTTTTCAAATAAAGGAATACCTCTAGGTGGTTTTGGAAATTTATTCTCTGGATTATTAACACACTCAATGAAAACTCGGGCATCATTTGCAGTCCCTTCCCAACCCGTCAACACATATGTGAAACGCATGTCGAAGGAGCAAGCACACATAACATTTTGTGTTGGATCTGTCTTCTTGCCACGGTATGGTATTTGCTCATTAACCGGCACAGATGCATCAACATGTGTTCCATCAATAGCGCCAATACAGTTCTTTAATAATAACACAAGTAACAAAATTCAATTTACAATACACCAAAATGATACTTAAATTGCAAGTGATTTAAACAAATTACACTCTTACCTTGAAAAATGGGTAAAATCTTGGGTTGAATCGAATTTGAGGTGGCACCACATCAAAGTTAGGAGGCACAATTATGTGAACCCCTAGTCTACACACCGCCTTCAAAACTTTGTGGAAATAAGCAGAAATAGTTTGCCCTGAATGTTGGAATCGTTCTGCAACTAAACGATTTCTCTCATTATGAGATATAGTCAACAAAAATATAGCTACTTGCTCTTGCACTGTAAGGTATCTAGATGCCGCCAAATTGCCCTTATCTTTTAACTCTTCACAGAAAAGGATGAACACTTCTTTGCTCATCCTAAAGTTGTCAAAACACCTATCCTCATGACCATTCAATATTTCCAATACATACTCGTGCCCGCTAAGTTGGGAAGTCCTACAAGGTTTCCTCCCTATTGCCACACTATTCTCTACCCTTCTAGCGAATGACATTAGAAGAAAGAAACGCTCATCCATGTCAATGCTATCCATTAGCAATTCATCATCTTCATTTTCCTCAATTGAATAGTTCGATGAATTTGGATTATCCATTCGCAAACCTGCTTTACATATACAACTCTTAAACAAAATATAATTTCCAAATAATGATAGAACGCAAAAGCCTCTAAAATAATGTAATTCCAAATAATTATAGAACATAAAAGCCTTCAACACAATACCCTTTCCAAATTAACATAGAATATAAAATCATTCAACATATCACATAAGAACATAATATCAAAGTCTTGAACATAAAGCTTCGAGTCTTAAAGATAAGAACATAATATCATGTCTTAAACATAAAGCCCCTAGTCTTAAACATAAGAACATAATATCAAAGTCTTAAACATAAAGCCCCTATTCTTAAACATAAGAATATAATATCACAGTCTTAAACATAAATGCCCTAAGTCCTAAACATAAACTTCACCGATCAACTTGAATTAACATCAAAGACTACGGATCCAATCTTTTCTCCTATGTTCGGGCATTGCCATAAAGGCCTTCCTCCAATTCAATTCACCAATCAACTTGTCCAAAGCTTTTGCATATGCAACCCCATCAATGTCCTCAAGTGAGTTCAATATATCCATGCAATCTTGTAATAAATCATTAATTTGAATCCCACTTGCTGAGGTCATGCCAGTCCTGGAACCCAAGAATCTTTGCTCCATTATCTCAGTCCTCCTCTTTGAATCCTCGACAAATGAGGCTAGGGAAAGTGCAATTAAGTCGTTAGCACTATCCTTTCTACCACGTTTCCCACCTTTAGGATTGCTTGACTGAGTTGGACGACGGTCCCTAGAAGTGAGAGATTCAGCTACATCACAGTCACCATCATCATCCTTTGGGTCATAGGAGGGGTCTTTCTCATCTTCAGAGGGAAGTTGGGTTGAGGCGTGAGCATTGGCCCCTGTTGCAGTGGTGTCCCCATAAATGCGCATCAACTTTGGGTATTGAGGGCATCCTTTCTTTTTGAATTTTTTGGCATGCTTATTTACCTTTACAAAGTAATAATATTTTACATTAGTTGTAATTAATGAACTATTGGACAATAATTTACTATACAAAAACTAAAAAGATCACATGTATACCTTATACAACCTTTCCCACACTTCGTCTTTAGCTTCAACACTATAGATAATAGGATCCCAACCTACACCAGTCTCCCTCAACAATGCAGAGAAATCCCTATAGACCATTCTAAGCTGGTTAAATTTATTTTTCAGTTGCCCCAGAGTATAGCCATAACTAGTATTTTCCTTCATTTTCTCTGTCATAAATGCCCAAGACTTCTTAGTGAAAGTTGTTGTAGTCTTATTTTGTTTTGCAACCTCTTCGTCCATTAGATCGATGAAAAAATCCTCGTGCTTTGAAATCCAAGGACCATCATTCTTAATATCATCTTTTCCCACCTCAATAACATCATCATCCTTATTGATTGACATCTACATTCCCACAACACATTTTAAAATAATTAAAACTTGCACCTCAATGAAAGTACACAAACACAAAATCAGGTAAAGAAATCCACAATAATTGATGCTCAGTTAGGCCATGTTTTTTATGCTAATTTAGGACACTATAAACATTAATTATGAATGGAAATAACAAAATTCAAGTGACAAAACAGGCATGCTTGTGGATTATGAGCAGACACTTTGCGAATTGTGAATTTGTGAGTCAGTTCCCTTCCTTTTTTTCTTGAGCTACTATTAAATTTAGAAAATTGTAATTTCTAATGTTATTGAAGCATCTTTTCCTTCTCTAAAGTACATGAACCAGCTGGGCATGTATTTACTGTCATGTTGAAAGGTTGTGCAGGCTTTGTATCTTAGTAATAATGGGCTCAAATCCCTCCCTTCTACACTATTCAAAATGTGCATACAGCTTTCGACGCTGGATATCCATGCCACGGAGATAACAATGCAAGTTCTCCGCCAGGTATTGATGTTTCATCCTGCTGCCGACATCAACTAGTCTAATTTGTTCTCTCTGTCAGAAACATGTGATCAGGGGGTTTTCTTTTGATTTCAGTTCGAAGGCTGGGAAGATTTTGACAAGCGTCGTCGCTTAAAACATCAGAAGCACCTGGATTTTCGTGCGATGGACTCTGCTGAATTCGATGAAGGCGCTGATAAAAGCTGATGGTCACAGGTCCACAATGCGGAGTATTTTTGTGAATGGTGCCTTGGTTATATGACATGTTCGGATGAACAAAGGAATTTGTCTTCGTACAGACCCAACATTGCAAATCTGATTTGAGTTTTAAAAGAATTACAGAACTCAGAATGTATATACCAATATAGAGTTTTGCTTCTTACACAAGTGGTGTCATTTCAAAATTGTGTTCACATCATGTTCCCTATAAGTCAATAACCTACGGTACCCCTAGTGAAAATCTCTACAATTATTTCAATGAAAAAAAAACTGGCATTCTCAGGCAAATCACTTGAAGTTGAAGGCAATGTTTGATTTACATGTTCAATGAGAGTGGAAAAGGTTTAGATATAACTTTCACGAGTACAAGGCCATGAAAAAGGAAAACACAATTTCCATCAGAAAGAATATATTAAAGTTACTAAAATTATTGGTCAGAATAGAAGAGTTGGAAGAAAAAATGTCCTACAATTTCCTTTTGTCTCATGTTTTCCATGACACCATCAAAAGAGAGAGTTCGATCGGGAAAAAACTAAGAGAGAAGATGATCACCTTAAAATTATTTTTTTCTTCGTTAAATCCGGAAATTTCACAAGAAGGTTCAAAATAAAGAACAAAAATCCTTAGTTGTCAGCCTTCACAAAAGGGAGTGTGAGACATCCAGAATTAATAAGGCCTGTTCGCAACTGGTGAATCCAGAGAGTCAAAAAATAGCCGCAATTGCATAGAGTAGAAAATGTTAGCCCTGTTCGCAACTGGTGAATCCAGAGAGTCAAAAAATAGCCGTAGTTAGATTCAAAAAAATCTCCTAATTGTTTGTAGTATATCTTTTGTGGGTTGAAAAAATATAGTGGAATTGTTGAAAAACTCACTTGGAATTACCATTACATCAAATGGATACAACTGCCAACATCACATTTATAAACCAAATCACAAAGATCATAAAACCCATTATATGTATTTTGGTTGCTGCACATATCTTAGTTCAGAAATAAAAACAAACACAAGGTGTCCTAGAATTTGCGGCCCAAGTATTGTGTCTATGTCTAAGGAGAGGAATACTAGGTTTGAAGTTTGAGAACAGGTGTCCTAGAAGTTTGAGGTTTGAAAATAAACAAATCAAATCAAAATACAAATCCATTATGATATTATGTTCTTATGTTTAAATTCATACCAAATTTTACTTACCTAGCACATATTCATCACAGATGAACAAATATGGGTGAAAATAAACAAATCAAAGATGAATGAGTGTACCTTTTACTATTGAAGATGAAGATGACAAAGTCAGTTCCCCAAATCTGCAATCCGAAAATTGATTTTAGGGTTTCAGATTAAGACAACCAAAATACAAATCCATTATGATTACCCATATATATATATATATATATATAGAGAGAGAGAGAGAGAGAGAGAGAGAGAGAGAGAGACGATACAGTTGAGAGGACGATATAGTTGAGAAAGATGAGAGAGAGAGAGAGAGAGAGAGAGGGAGACGATACAGTTGAGAGAGAGAGAGAGACCATACCTCAGTTCATTGAGAGAGACGATCTTTTGGTTTCAGATCTGATCGGGTTTTGTCTTTCGCCAACCCGTCGTTTCAAATTTTTTATAAAATCGATTTTGCTTTTTTTGGAAGCTACTAATTTTTGTTTTCATTTTTGGTCCCTTTTTTGAAATTGATTTTGAAAAAAAAAACAAAATGAAGTTTACCAAACGCTTTTTTTATTGCCATTTTCAAAAAAATGAAAACAAAAACAAAAAAAACCAAAACGAAATGGTTATCAAACAGACCCTTAATTTTCAATTTTATCAAACACCATTCCTCAGCCAAAAACACAAAATGACCTGAATACCCTGTATTATTTTAGTGCGCCGTTCACCGGCCCCGATTCACACACGTTTAGAAGCCGATGCAGTAAACTTAGGGTTTTCATGTCGCCGGGGGTTGGCTGGGATCAATAGAGATGAACTAACTTCATCCACAAAGTTGGATGTGTGCATCTGATATATGACAAAAAAAAAACAAGGGTTTCAATTCTTCCTCAAGACATGCGAGCAAAAAAGGGTTTCAATCCTTCTTCATCGTCGGTTTATAAAGGTCAGGTATAATCACATGTCATATTTGTTAGATTTTAGTGTTTGGCGAATGAATTTGTTACATTTTTGCAAATGAATTTGTTACAGTCTTGGTTTGCATTCTTTATTTACAGTCAAGTTGGTGAAATAAAATGGTTATCCAAAAAGTTAATCCTTATTACTTGTGTGATTGAATTGTATTTTTTTTTTTTTACTTTCGGAGAAAAGTTAATCAAAAAGAAAAGAAAAAGTCAAATGGTATCTACAAGAAAACCAAAGGGGCATTCCCCAAGATATACAAGAAGGCACAGAGAAACAACTAGATACAAATCTAGAAACATGGGATGGAAACCTTTGTAGGCCACAACGAACAGAAAGATCACCTCCCAAATCAGACACACTAAGGTAGACATCCAAGGAAACAAAAAAAAAAAAAAAAAAAAAACCACAAACTGACGGAGTGCCTTAATGGCATTTCTTCTTTTGCTTGACCATTTTTTTGTTTGTTTGGGAAAAAGGGTTAATAGAATAAAAGAAAAGCCAAGAGGCACGTACCAATGGTAGAAGGGGCATTCTCCAGGATATACAATGGAGATCAAACAACTTGCTAGGCACTGAGAATTGACCCCATTCTACATACAAGTCCATAGAATAGGCTCCATCCCAAACTAGCTACTTAGACCACATCGAAGGACTGACCTAAACACTAAGTAGGTTGCCAGGGTATGTAGCGACCTTTAGGACGACTTCCACTGAACTTCATCTTCGCTTCCCTCTTTATCTGTCGGGAGGAAAGGGAACTAGCTAAGAAGCACCGACATGGATACGACACGATGCGAATACGTGAACACAATATTTCTCAAAAAAACAAGATACGAATACGTTGGGGATGCGTTGTTGTTGTTTTTTTATTATTTATTATTTTTTAAATATATTTGTTTTACCATGTCTAATCAAAGTTGGCATAAAAACACCTAAATCATAACAATATTATGACATTATCAATAATAACAAAGCCGACAAATAAAATTCAATAACGTCTGTATAAATCAACATTCATCCACATTCATCAACCAAGTTTCGAAGCACATTTGCTAACTACTAAATAGACTAAATAGTTTACGTACTTGTTCCCAAAACCAAGTCCTTTGTATATTTTGGTGTCATCTTGTTCCTTCTCGTCGAGTGCACAAAGGAGTATAAACTCCAATACCTCTCACAACATGACGAAGAAGAAGGGTGCACAAGTAGCTTCAAAGATAAAGTTTGAAGCAAAGGTGCACGTGCACCATAGGTTACCCACCAATGGTGAATGGAATCAACATCCACAAACTCTCCCGACCTACATGAGTATCCGACATGTGTACAAAGAGTGTCGGTTCAAGAAAAACTAAAAAAAAATTAGGACACGATAATTTGAGTATCTGACACGTGTCCAAAGAGTATCAGAGAGTGTCATTGTCGGATACGCTATTTATACTGATACGGAGGGCAAGAAAGAGTGTCGGTGCTTCAAAGGGAACTAGCAGGAGCCGGGGAATCATCCTCAAACTCATCCTCACTCTCTTCAATCTCCCCTTCATGGTTGTTACTAGGAGGCTCTCGAGCTTCTAGTTCATCATCAACCTCTTGAACATTTTGGGGAAGAGCAGCGAACATATTACTCTTCATCCGGGAAACAGGTCTAGTGTCCTCAAACACCTTAGAGGAGCTAGCTTCATTTTGCATCCCACTAGCAAACCCGACCTTGGACTTACCCTTACCAATCACTACATTCCATTGTCCCTTGCTCTGAGACCCGGCTTTAGGACTCTTCCCACTCTCTTGCTCATTCTGATTATCTTTCTTCGAAACTATTTTCCAAACACTCCTCCTTTTTCCTGTAGCTACTTTGATAACTAGGCATCAGTTTCATAACTTTAGAGCAGTCATGCCCAAACTTGCAGCACTTTGAACATCTGATGGGGGACCATTGGTACTCCACATGGATTTTCGACAACACTGGTCCTCCGTTACTCTCATCTTCTGCTTCAATATTAAAGTCTGTAATGAGGTCCTGCTCAGTATTAACCTCAATGCAGATCCTGACAAAGGTGATCCGTCTACGAGAGGCAGTCATTTTGTCCACCCGTAAAGGTCTGCCAATGAAACTAGCATTAAAGGTTAAAACCTTTGGGATTCCAGTACTCTAGAGGGATTCCATAGAAATTGACCCAAATAGGAATTGTCTGTATAGCCTCTTTGTCTAACCTGAGGTTTGGTTTCCATGGCCTTAAAAGAATGGGTTGCCCAGCTATGTGCCAAGGTCCCCCCTCTAAGATAGCATCTCTTCTTTCTGAACTTGAGAAGGTAAAGAAGAAAACCCAAAATTCGTAGCAAGAGTGTCAACAAGACCTTCTTTAGCCCAAAACCTGTCCGTAGCCGTAATGACGAGGGAATAAGGGAGTTTCTTCCCCACAAAGTGTCCTACCAGAGTGGCTGCCCAATCTTTCTTCCCTTCTTCTGTTAGGATTTTAGGAACTGTGAGAGTTAAATGCTCATTTTTAACGCCATGATCAACATAATCCAAATTAAATGGGGCAATATTGTCGAAAACATTTTTGAAAGCTTCTTAATCGAGGCTGTACCAACCTTTGAGGTGAGGGGAGCAGTGTGCTTAGAAAACAAAGAAGCAAAAGAAACATGTCTTTGTTGGGAATAAGGGACAGTAGGCAAGGGGCAAGCTTAGCATCATGAGTTGCTGAGCAACTGATAAGTGGATTGCACAAACAACTCGTGGAGTGGCCTCCTAAGTGGTAGTATGGTCTTGCTGATCGCACATGCATGGAGAACTCACCAAATTGGCGGTGGGGCCCAAAACACCTTTAATTAGCATTGGAGCCGCAATAGAAGAATCATTGGAAGAACATGCAGCTGCAACATGTGGTGGACCCACCTTATTAGCAAAAGCTAAGCAACAAGGTTCCACATTGGCAGCAACAAGGCAGCTAGTATTAAGAGTTGACTCGTTGGAATCCACGTGATCGTGGACAAGTTTCGGCATGGAAGGATGGCATGTGGCAGGAGGGGACATAACATACAGCTTGGGAGTCTCTATATTGTCTGTGGGCTCCACAAGTTGATTAGTACAGGGAGTAATAAAAGCTGGAGTAACATCACATGCGCTCCCCGAGTAAGGTACATCAACATGGGACAGACCATGCTCCTTGGGCAGCGCACAAAAGTCTAACACTTGCGGTTTACCCATGTGAAGACCTGCAGGCTTAGGCGTGTAGAATACACTTCCTCGTAGGCTAGAGGGTGTATACATATCAGTATGTATAGGAGCGTGGGCCTCACTTGCAGCAAACACCCGAGATTGCGTGATTGTATCTGATTTAGGATCAAGAAATGTACTATCCTCATCTACCACCCTTGAAAGAATAGAAGGTTTATGTGGATGTTCATGAACAACTTTGATTGGGCAAGTTTCTTGGAGACAAAAGTTGGAATCTAGATTATCCAGCCAAACCAGATCAGCCAAGGAAGCCGAAGGAGAACTTCGCTTAACAGAAATGGAGTCAATCATGGAACCAATAGGACTGATTGCAACTTTAGTTTCATTCTCTTTAACCATGGTGGTCCACGCAAGTTCAGGAAGAGGCCGAGGATGAGCATCAGTAGCACTGGTATCCAATGGAACCGGACCAACCAAGGCATCAACAAGGTTATTAGTATTAGCCTGAAGGACTTCGAGAAGGAAGCATTCAAATTTACTTGACTCAACCAGATCAGAGACCTTAGAAGTGGGATGATCATAAGCAACGTCAAATTTACTCTTACTATCATCTATCTTGGTCTTCAGCTCGGTAGTCTTAGATGAGATAGACGATATATGTGGGTTAGCTAGATTCAAGCTTGAATCATCCACAACTTCAAGCTTAGATGCTTTAGTTGCTACAACAACCTTGGTCGAGAGAATAAGCCTTCAGACCATGTATCTGCTTCCAAATGTCACCAACACTCACTCACATATGGATCTTTAGGCGGTCCCCGACATCTTAAGGATCGTTTAAGATCCCCCTAATTTGTGATATCCAACTCCTCAGCAGCACAATCCACATTGGTTGCTGCAATATTAGTTGCTGATACAAAATGTTGGAGTTCTGTTAAGGATAGTCTGATCTTTGATGAAGAGGCTGAAGATGACCTTCTAGGCCTATCTTTCTTGCCCATGATGGCTAAGAAATTAAGTTTCTAGAGAGATGGGGGAGCCTCTCTCTAGACATTTTTGACTTGTCTCACCTAACTATGGTTTTTCTAGTTTATGTTTTTATTGTGGTGCTTGACCTTCTTTTTGGTATTACATCTGCGGTTAGGATCTGGGGGCTCATCAAGGAGAGAGAGAATCGAGAGAACATCATCCTCAAGGGAACCTTCCTCCACAGACGCATCCGAGCTATCAAGATGATGTTCAATATCATAAATGTAAGGGATTAACTCATTAAAAGAGTTACCAATCTTAATTTGCTGAGCACTAATATCTGTCTGAGCTTTCTTGTTACTCAATCTATGATCTGTTTTCGAAACCCCTTCATTAGGATTTAAAGACGAGGAACCAGGCAGCTTAGAAGGACAAACAACACTCGGCGTTTCTGAAGCTACAACCTCCTTTGATTTACCCTTACCAACCACTTCAATCCATGGACCCTCACTCTAAGACCCTACCATAGAATTCTTCTTGGAGGAATTTTGCTCATTCTGATCGTGCTTAACCGGCATGCATTGATGTGTAGGATTCTTCTTGACTGGGTTGGAGAAGGTAGCCTGGGCCTGGCTACAATCATGCCCAAAACATTTGCATTGGTTGCATCTAGAAGGGGTTCACTGGTACTCAACTTGGATAGTAATCAAATCACTACTAGGGGAATCTTCTGCTTCCAACTCAAAGCTCTTAATTCACTCCGCTTGGGCATCAACTTCCACAAAAATTCTAGCATATGTGATCCGTCGACGGCTAGTAGTCATTTTTTCCACATGAAGAGGCTTGCCAACCATGCTAGCAATGTAGCTAAGGCCCTTCGGAGTCCAATATTTGGGCGAATATTATAGAAGTGCACCCATAAAGGGATCCTGGTCACTCTATCCTTCGCAAGAGATAGATGAGGTTCCCATTTACGAAGGATGGTAGGTTTTCCATCAACATTCCAAGGGCCACCCTCCAATTGTTTGTTTGTCCACATGATAGGGATCCTGGTCATTTACGAAGGATGATAGGTTCCCCAGTAGCGCTTATCTCTATTTTCTATGCTTATCAGTTCAATTGTTTGTCAATATGGGGAAGTCTAAGAAAACGACTGCTCCTTCGTTGGTGCACAGACCCTTATATGTGTGCGTATATCCACACACAGAGAGAGAGAGAGAGAGAGAGAGAGAGAGAGAGAGAGAGAGAGAGAGAGAGAGAGAGAGAGAGAGAGTCAATACACACCTATAATTTCAGCAAGAGAGAGATTTCTGGAGGCTGAAGAAATTTTCATGGAGGTTAGAGAGAGAGAGAGAGAGAGAGAGAGAGAGAGAGAGAGAGAGAGAGAGAGAGAGAGAGCATACCCATTAAGGGAAAATATGTTCAAATGGCATCTAATTCATGCCACTTGATTTGCACATGAACAAGATCTGTTAGTTTTTTGGATGCCTGGCAAACGGAAGAGGCATAGGCCTAAATATTGTTTGTGCTAAAGCCCACAAACATCTTTGTAGTTTAGTCATAACAGATTTGGCTAGATAATGTGAACTTAGAGGACATATGTTTTCGGGAAGACTCCAATTTCAATTTAGTGCCTAGTACTTGATTCCCTCAAGTGCCTTTCATTTCTTTTCTTCTTCTTCTTCTTTTTTTATTTTATTTTTATTTTTATTTTTTTTAAGTACACATTCTTTGCGTTGCATGTATTAAACTGGTAGCAGTCTGAAGACAGTACTTTTAGAATGGAAAACATAAAGCTGAGAGAGATGGGAATGTAACAAAAAAATCCAATTTTTAATCGTTCAAGCTGGTACCACATCAATTAAGCATATTTGCACTAAGTGCCGTGCGTTGACTTGGGTTGTTACTCCAATTTGGTTTTCCACCTGTAGCGGATTTTATATTTCAAACACAAATAACTCTGCCCTCCACTCTGCCACCTCAAAAAGGGGAAAAAATGAATGAATTAATTAATTAATTAAAGAGGAAGAAGAAAAGAGTACAATTGCAGTGTGTTGTCTGGAATAGTAGATAATTGTTTTAATCTAAAACCTTCTTATATTTGCAATTATTGGCTTGTTTAAACAACATCTCTTGACCACTACAAATTACATTAGAGTTCGATTATGACTTTGGATATTAACGAAGCCAAAAGAGCATTCCTGTAGTTCAACGTATTACATGTGGGAGGAAATAATTATTAGTACAACTAATATTCCAAGTTATAGTAAATCAAGATAATAGGGTATTCCAGTTGCCGGAATCCAGCTATCGCCTTGGATGAAATTCCTCACAGTGAAATTAGCTGCTTCTGTACTCTTATTGATAACCTTGGCCCATGGTACTCGGGCAACAGTATTAGCGCCCGGTCCCCTATTACCATACTCCGCATAGTACACATTATTGACTCCTTGGTCTTTCCATTCTAGCCAACCACGGGGGTTGATTAGATCATCTATGAAGCTCTGCATTATCACTGTTCTTGCGAAAAGTTTCCACGGCCTACCCAGATATGTGTTATAAGTTGATCTATATGGACGCAGGTCTTCTGCAGCTGTTATAGTGCAGTTCTGTATAATTATTCCTCCTTCTTGACTATCAGATTCTCTTCCTTGGGCTGCTATAGCATTTGATTGCCATGGTAGTGGTCTACGTGCATAGAGAATACAATTTTGCAAGACCACAGATGCCTTCCCAAAAATAAAATCTACAGTACCGTAAACCTCACACTCCCTGTAGAATTGAAAGCCCCTGTGGACGCAAAGGGTATCCTGATACCCTTCAAATCGGCATCTATAAAAGGAGGAATAGTCAGCTGTACTCATTAGTGCTACAGCCTGGTTCCCTTTCGGTCCAGCAGCATTTTGGAAGCATATGTCGCGTGCTATGAAGCCTGATCCACTTATCACTTTTGAAAAAAAAAAAAAAACACATCTTAGCCCGTTATTGCATCAAGTATGGAATTTTATGTGATACCCGGAGGTATCAACTGTTTTATGTGTCACATTAATCACCTAGGTCACAGAAGACCTCTAGTAGCTTTTTTTAAAAATGCTTATGTAGAATATGCTTTTTCATTTTGTATATCTACCAATCTGTTCATTTTTTTTCTTCTCCTTTATATATGTTTCCCTTGTAGGTGTTGAGATGATACTTTTTTTTTTCCCAATAAATAAGGTAGGCTTTGCTATCGGTTAAAGCAACTGACCTGCTGTAGCGGTATAATAGGTCTTGAAACCACTACTGACACTTCTATTACCAGATATAATTGTCTTTCCCATACCATCGCCAATGAATACTAGATTGGTCTTCTCCATTTCAATATTTATGTTCTCCGAATAGAAACCTTCTTTGATTCTTATGTTGAATCTTTTAGAACTGTGGCTGGGAGCATATAGTATGGCATCTGTAATTTTGGTGAAATTACCCGTGCCATCTTGTGCCACCACAATATCAAAAGACACAGATTGGATTGCTATACTCGAGTAAAGAGCAAGCAATACAGTAAGGACAAACATTCTCATCTCGAAACAGCTTTTCGCACGTCTTTTTTCAATTTCTTTGATTGAACTTTTGCTCTCAATTTGTTCCTGCAAAGATTGGAAGACATTTTATGAAATGAAGATTTAACTGGTGAAACTAGACTAAAATACATACTTAGCCAGTTAGTGTTGAAAACTACAGGATGTAGCTCAATTTTGGATTAATTCTAGCTCAAAAGAGTACCTCTTTTAACATCTGCGTCTTTTTCAGATTATTAGAGGTCAAGAACCATATTTGCCTTACACTATCTTTGAGATATAATCTTCTATCAGTGCAACTAAGATTGTTTGAACGATCACATATATACTAGGCACACAATTGAGCCGACACATGACAGATAAGGCCTATTTAGCTACCTATAACCGTCATTTACATAGAAACATACCAATAACCCTTATATGCATAGAAACATTCAGCATCAAAGATTTGACTACGAGGGTAGTATTACTCAAGTTCTTAATTGAGAAACAAAAATATTGCGTCCTTAGCTCATCATATGAATAAGACCCTAAACACAGTTTTTTGAAAAATTGTTTTTAAAAACACTGAAGCACTGGTTTATCAAAATATTGTGCCTTGGTTGGTTGTTAACAACTGTTCTTTGAAATTCCAAGGCAGCTTAAATTGGGCTAGGAAAATGAAATAATTAAAAAAATAGGCGAAAGATAGTCATAATTTCATTCTTTGTTTGATAACATGGAAACTATGGAGAAAAATACGCAAATTAGGCAAGCAGAAGATAATTCTGACCACAATTTTTCTGCTTAACTTATGGTGGTTGTGTGTGTGGTGGGGGGGGGGGGGGGGGTGGGGTTGGGGTTTGATCCTAGAGTATTCCTTGAATCAAAGTAAATGAGTTTTACTAATTTCGGTATTTAGTTGGTTGGCAAATATAGGTGGAGGAAAGGAAAAATTCGCTCTCATCTTTTTCTCACACCTGAAAAAGAAAAGAAGGAGCTTGGGGTTCGAATGTCAATTATTTTACAATTTGGCTGATCATTTCCATGCATTTCATACTAGATCATTCCCACTAGGTTGGTTGTTGGGCCTATATATGAAGGCTAAGAAAGACTTTATTTTGGTACAGCAGTCTTTCGTGGTGTAAAATTAACAAGGGAAAAAAAAGAGGGCAGAATTAGAAAACTTATGTGACGGGAAACAAACAAACAAATAAAAAAGGGGGGGGGGGGGGGGGGGGGGGGGGGGGGGGGGGGGGGGGATGCCAATGTGAAGATGGCATCCCTGCATTGTGAAGCTTTTAGGCCTCCCTCCCACACGTACACGCCCGCAACCCCCCCCCCCCCCCCCCCCACCTTGCCCGAAAAAAAAAAAATCAATTTTGATATTTGTTCTTGCTTCTTGATTTTGAATCATTTCCCATAGTGTTCAAGATACAGAAAAAGAAAAAGCTTAGAATTTACTTGGGAGATAGCTGCATATTCAAATATCTGGCAGCTATGTTACATGGACTCTTCTAAATAAGTGAAGTACCCGTGTTAACAAGACTCTTTGCGGACATGGGTATGACACTTGGGTAGGATCCTTCTAGTGTAGTTTAGTATAATTTTCATCCAAGAAAGGCGAAGTACCCGTGTCGGATATGGCATCCACACCCGTGTCCTCCGGACACTTTGAAGAGTGCATGTAACATAGTCTGGCAGACATGAAAATTACTCGTCCTCAAAAGGATTAAGTCCTCATGATATCATTGTGAGAGCTGAAAAATGCAATAAAGAATTTCTATTGTGCTACCTATTCGGAACCAATAGAGAATCTTCCTACAGTTAACAGATAGCTCCTTTTGGAAAGAAACTGGATGAAAATAAATATATGTTTAGGATTAAGGTGTTCGTCAGCAATAGTTGCAGAAGCAGAGTATTTTGGAGCTCTAATTGTAGAACTCATGGTGTTCTTCTTGGAAGTGTTTGTAACTCCTTTCGTCCACATTAATTGCTGGCACCCCAATTGTTGTGTACTCTATCTTGCTGGGGAACCAAATTGAGACACAGTGTATAGGGGTGTAAAAATTAATATTTAATGCAATAATATGAAAATGTACTAAGGTAATGAGTAAAGGAAAATACAAAGCCTCCAAAAAATGAATCAGCCTTTTGAGATTAGTGTTGCAGCAACTCAAACCAGATCAGATTGTTTTTGAGTAGAAGCATAAAGCAGGAATGATATGAGCTCTTTACCTTGGTGATTGCAGCTAGCAGAATTTAGTTTTGAACTCACCTTTCCCCGCCTTTTCAATGTCTGAAGTTGAGTAAGGCTAAGTTCAAGAATTTTGTTTTGAACTTTCCAAGGGATTATGAATGAGGTGTTAGAACATGGATTGAACTCTGCCTGTACTATCTCTCTTTAGTTTCTATGGTGTTCACAATAGGTCTATTTATACGCGTGTTAGAGGGCTAGTAAGAAAAGCCTCAATCAAGTTGTCACTGCTATGATGTAGCATCTTGTACTCTTAGTAACCTTTATCTTCAATTCTATCTATAAACGTTGTGTTTATCTTTGTATGTAAAATTTTCTGCTCTTAGCATCGTTAATTCTTTCTATAAATGTCATATTTATCCATAATAGATGGTGAATGTAATGTGGAATACATGCCTCTAAACTACAGTGTTCATTCTTGATAGTGGTATCAGGTAAGTGTAATTTTTTTTTTCCTGTGTAGTATTCTTTTATGTGACTTTTATGATTTGCTGCTTGAACTACAGTTGAGCATACGTATGAATTTTATATATGTAGATATACGCATTTATCTTAAAAAAACATCAATCACGAAAATTAGAACCTGTATGCTGTTCTTGTCTCTGTCTATGGAGTGTATGGAATTGAGCTATCAGTTGGTAAAAACATGCTTTAATCTACAGGACACCACGACGTAGTTTACTCTCTAGCTTGCTCCTCTATTCTGTTGTAGGAAAGCTCAAAGTCCTTAAACCCAATGACACGTGCATACGAAATCCTTAATTGAAACTCAAAATTTTGGCAACATCTCCTTTCTTATTCAATGTGTAATTATACTATTTGTTTGCTGCTGTATTTTTCTGTACACTGTTTTTATGTTGTTTTACTTCCTTTAATTTCCTGCAAGGTGAGAGACGGGGAGAAAGAGGGGGGCTACTTTTATTTATGTTTCTGCCCACGCTAATTTATTTTTCTTTTGTGGAAAGGGGTTTCTCTGTCTTCTAAACTTGATTACCGCCAATACATTGATTCTTTCCATTACATGAAGGTTAATTATCAATTTCTTTATGGGCAACTGATTTTGAAATTCAAGGAGGATAAACATGCACATGGAGTTCATTTACTATAGTGGCTACATGATAGGAGTTCGTAGAGAGTTTGGTGGGGGTTTAGTGAAAATAGAATCTTGCTTCATTATAGTGAAACTGTTGGAAATGCTAAGATTACTTAGTGGACAAAGACGCATCCATGATGAAATAAGTGAAGTATAATTTTAGGTGTAACAACCCTTAGAAATACGATGTTCTATATTTGATTGTATTGATAAGGATGGACCATGTAAAAAGAATTAGAAAGTTTTCCGTAGTGCAAAGGAGCATCAAGGGGTAGGGTCATTCTGTCTCAGAAAAACGATATTGCGCTATGTTGATTACAATGAGGATGGCTTATTAAAGCATTTGAGGTTTATCATTGTACAAATGGAGCAACCATGGATGAAATAGGTAAGTAATAATTCTAGGGGTAACCACTCACCTAAGCGCCATGTTAAGAGAAATGAACACCCCAACCCCCAACCACACACACACACACACCCCACACCCCAAAGTAGTACTTTTTTCCATCCCAAGGTGGTGGCCTTTTGTGTTTTTTTTACCCTTTTCTACATGTTTATCTTCTCTCTGTTTTTTTTGGAAATGTGAATTGCAACCAATATGTCTTGTATTATTGTTCAAGGACTCGGGATTTTCTATGCTAGTTGTCATATTCTTTGTACATTATGATCTTAATCATGGTATAGTGTGGGCACATTTGTGGTAAAGTAGGGAGGCACACTTATTGATTTTTATACTCCATCTTGTTTTAGAGAGTGAAAAGACAAAAGGAAAGGCAAAAATTATTTTTTCTTTGTTTGATAACCTTGGATGATGTTGAGAAAAAACTGAGCAAATGAGAAACATTTAGAATGGGATATGGGTATTGTAGATAATGGCGAGATCGAATAGACATATTTAGTGAAACACCAAATACTGGCCATTCACCGTTAAGTTAACTAAGTGAAATGCGGCTTTGATACACCTCCTGGTAATAATGACATCCAGTGACATTATTGATTGTATAATCAAAATGTTGGTTTTATATTTATCGTGATGGCAGTGATTAAATTTCAATATTAAAATTTGAATCGAAGTTCTGTCTTTCCTTTATTCTCTTTTGTTTTTTTTTTTCATTTCTTCTAATTCTATCTTGTCATGGTCTAAATTTAGGTCTTCGAAAAAACTTGGAAGCCAAAAAAAAAAAAAAACAAACAAAAGAATGCTGTAATGATATGCATGATAATGATATGAATGGACTTCAACTGATATTCTTCTTCATAATTCCATGCAGGAGGATGTTAAAAGTCAGGCATCTTCTTCATCACATGTTTTTAACTCAGCAGTCGAGGTCAGGCAGACCAGCACTAAGCAGCACGTTAGGCTGCAGCTCAAGATTTGAGAACATCTTGCTATAATTTTCTTCTTCGTTTTGTGTACTGTGTTTGTACTAATCTAGGACGAAGACATCATCTTGAGTTCAATCGACTGTATATGCTCCCAAACCGGTTGCTATCATTTTCTTGCTGTAGTAACACTAGAAAATATTACATTAGTGACAAAACATTTCAATGTTACCTTAAAATAGAATTTCTCAGCATTGAGATCAACACTGAAAAATACGAAAATCTTGTAAACATATATATATATATATGTATTTTTTTATTTTTAATTTTTTTACCTTAAAAAAACGGAGCATTCACATTGAAACAGACGGAAAATGTTATTTTCGTAATCCTTTTCTGATTTGTCGTTAAATTATGAACTAACCATCAAATTTACCTTGAAAGCAGATTACTGTAATAACTATTATAAGTAATGCTTTATGTTGCATTCTTTGTGTGTCTGGTAAACTAGGGCTATGAGGGCCATGAGGCTATCACAATTGACTTACGGAATTTCTTTTTTACTCTAGTTATACTCAGCATTTTAAGCTATTTTTATTTTCTTAAAAATGTTCATAAAACATTTTACATGAGATCAACACTGGAAAATACGAAAATATTGTAAGCATTTTATTTTTATTTTTTACCTTAAAAAAGGGAGCATTAACATTGAAACAAACGAAAAACGTTATTTTCCTAATCCTTTTCTGATTTGTAGTTCAATTATGCACTATACATCAAGTTTACCTTGAAAGCAGATTATTGTAATAACTATTTTAAGTAATGCTTTATGTTGCTTTCTTTGTGTGTCTGGTAAACCAGGGCTATCACAATTGTGTACTATGCTACTTTTATTATATGGAAATATTTGGGACACATTTTTTGACACACTATGTTTTAAAATACGAGTAATGATAGGTGCACAACGAAATGCACAATGAATTGCACAAACGTGCATTACAGACTTTTCAGCACAAAGTCCAACCCTGTAATGCACGTTTGTGCAATTCGTTGTGCACCTATCATTATTCTTAAAACACATATCTTGTGCTGTTTGAATTTTTCACACTTTTTTGTGCACCACTTACACAGCACACAGAGTACATGCATTTAAAGCTGGGTGTCAAAAAGAGAGAGAGAGAGAGAGAGAGAGAGTGTGTGTGTGTGTGTGTGTGTGTGTGTAGCAATACTCTTTATTATATAAGGAAGGTTTGAAGTTTTAAAATTGACTGTTTGAAATGACGCTTATACAGATATGAGAGCATTTTTGCTCACCTAAATATTATTCATCCAAGCATCTCATTGGATGAGTAGGTGGAACTCACAATTTCACATTATTTTATTTATTTTTATTCATAAAAAGTGGTGGGTCCTATATGCTTACCCCAATGAGGTGCTTAGGTGAGCAATGAATGAGTGAACATTTTTGAGTGAGCAAATTCTTACAAATATCAATAATACTAGGGTGACAAAACACTTTTTACAAACACTCTATCTTTCTCCTGGGTGGCACTATGGGATCCCACAGTACCACATAGGAGAGATATAGTGTGTTTGAGTATTTGTAAAAAGTGTGTTACCCAAATATTACTCTACAAACATTGTATAGTACAAGTGTACAACTAGCCCAAAATAGAAAATGGGAAAATTAAAAATCAGTCAATAATTTATTGACAATTTAAAAGTCAGTCATGTGATTTTTGAACAATAAAAGGAAATCTGTTTAAAGTGTAGAAATTAAAAATCAATCAACTATTTTCTTAAAATATCAAAACTACCCCTCTCTCTCTCTCACTCTTCTTCCCTTTGGTCTCTTCTCGCTCCTCACATGGGCACCAACACCACCACCACCTACCGCCACCACTTGCCGGCGCCGTCTCCACCACCACCTGTCACTGCCACCACCACCACCACTACCCTTAAAGGGCCACCACCAAACCCAACCCAAACCCCACCACCACCAAACCCCAACCTCACTCTCTTTGATCTCCTCTCTCTCCTCACATGGCCACCAACTCCACCACCACCTGTCACCGCCGCAGCCACCACCACCACCAAACTCCAACCTCTCTCTCTTCCCTCTCTTTGATCTCCTCTCTCTTTTTCTCTTTCTCTTTCTCTCTAACTCTCTCTAGTAAGGAAGAAAAAGCCATAGACGGCCACCACCACCACTGTAGACACCACATTTTATCGGCTATCAGATTTAGGAGACCCATAGCTTGGTGGTTCACAATGATCGAAAAAGGACTCAAAAGGACTCCTGGAAGTTGGTTCTATTTCTCAAAATGCTAAGAATGACCCAAATGCCCCTAAAAGCCCGAAAACTCCCAAATGTGGTCCAAAAGTTCTGGAAACATGCTATGTCGTAAGAAAAGTAAAAAAAAAGAGTTATTAAGTAAAGTCAGATGAAATCGTCAGCTCCCAGAGACCTCCGGAAGACCCGAGAGTTCCTGGAAAGTCCCCGTTGACCAGTTTGACCAAGGTTTGACTAGGTTTGACCAAGTTTGACCGAAATCGACCAAATTCGACGGAATCATTCTAGATCACGTGGAAAGTATTAAAATGAGTTTTAAAATAAAATCGAGCGAAAACATCAGCTCCTGTGAGCTCCTAGAGGTTTCCAGCCAAGAATCCCAAGTTTGACCAGTTTGACCAAAATTTGACTTTGAAACCGGAGCACCGTAACAATTTTCAAATATTTTTTATGGATACTAGAGGTCAATAGCTTTCCGACGGTATATCACACATAATGTTTGGATTTAAAACGAGTTTATTATGAATTTCTGAAGGCAAAAAAGGCGATCAAATTGGCTTTTATCGCAAATACCGCAAAACCTTTCAAAGTGACCTATCCCCGAACTATTTTTTTTATGTAAAGTAGACTCCATTACCTTTCCAACGGTATATCACAACCTCAATTTGGAGTTCGTATACATTTTCTGTGAATTTCGGACAAAATAGGGCCTTTACGCGAATACCGGAACCTCTGGGGGTCTAAACATAAATTTTTGGGCGTCTGAGGAGCAGTGCCGCCGCGGCACTGGCTCACTGCTGCCCCAGCACAGGCCCAGTGCCTTCGCGGCACTCAACCCTCGCAGAGTCCATTTTTGTAATTTCTTTGGGGGTTCAATTTGATTAATTGAAAGCCAAAACGACATAGTTTTGTGTTCACAGATGTTTGGGACCAATGGAAACACTTTCTAAATCCCAAAATCACCCCAAATTGGCCTATGTAAACCCCCCATCGCTCTTCATTTTGGGGGGGGGGGGGGGCAAGTGCAAAGCTTGAAAAGTTGTAGAGAAGAAGAGAGATAGAGATAGGTTTAGAAGAGAGAAAGGGAGCTTCTCCCATTGATTTTCCATAAGAAAGTGAGTTTTAATCTTGTTTTCTTCCATTATCCTTCTATATACTTCACATTCAAAGTCCACTCCAACCCTCATTCTTGAGCATTCATGAGATAGGAAGCTACTTCCATGTCCAAATGTCAAAATCTATGAGTGAAACACCAAACTACAAGTCCAAAATCACATTGATTATCATCTATTGATTGCTATTTACTTGCTTGTTTATATATGTGTTCATCTCTTCTTCCCTCATTTCTTTTTGATTTTCTTTATTTACTTACTAGTTCATCATCATCTAGATGATGACATGAAGTTTGAGGTGAGTGAATCCTTATGGATAGTAGCTCTTAACCTCAAAAACATGTATGATAGATGATGATCATAACTTCAATACCTCCAAGGTATCCTTGAAGTTATGTTCAAATAAAAAATGAATCTTTCCAACAATCTTGGAAGTTCTTGATGATGAGTTTGATGTTGACTTTGTTAAGTGGCTATAATCTTCATTGAGTATTAAAATATGCTTTCAAAACTTCAATTTTAAAACCCTCTTCTTGAAACCCTCACTTTGATTTCAAGGGATAAACCTTGTTTTTCCCAAAATCTTCAAAACAGTGAGTGATCTGAGTTCAAAGATTTCTCTAGAACTCAATACTCAATATATGGATGCAAGGCCACTTGGAAAGTCTTCCTAACTCATTAGAGAACACCCATGATTTTTGGTTTGACTTGAAAATACTTGAAAATGGTCCATTTGGACCCAAACATTTCTTCCAGACATTCTGCCTCTTCTGTCACAGCAGCTTGGTTGACGTCCAACTTCTTTTTCAGAAAACTTTTCCAAAAGAGGTGGTCCCAACTTATTTTTCCCTTAAACTTCAATGTCTTAGGGAAAATTCTGTATAAAATGGGCCTTTAGATCATTTGTTTTCATTTTCTAAGATTTTTCAACATTTTAGTCGAAAAATATCCCATGATGATTTCATTCATCCATTCATACACATTCTAGACTTCTAAGTCATTCTAGGAATCCATGAACACAAGGCACACTACAACCTTAGCACATTCTAGATACATACATTGCATCCATGCAAAGATTTGGGGCTTTTGTGACTCCTAATCTAAGACGATTATAAGGAATGATCATGATCACACGTTCATGCTTCCCCTCGATCTAATCCTCCTTTCTCATCAGTCCCGGGGATTGAGAGATCTTCTTTTTCTCAAAGAATAACATGCATCATACTAGCTTGCTAAGTATATTTTGATTTCTTTGATTATTTGTTTCAAGAACAATTCATGTCCCCCTTTAGATTAGGAAGTCTTGATTATTTGATATATGATTAGACGATTTTTCCTAGGTTCAGTTGTGTGATCTTTCACTTTACATTATATGATATTTGGCTTAGATCTTATGAATGATATCTTATCTTTAGATCTTCCATTTCAAGTTTCTTATGTAATGTAGTATACTATCATAGTATTATTTGTCGAACCAAAAATAGTATAAGATGATTATTTGGATGCTAATTGAGGCCCGTCGAAAGACGGGGCGAGTTGAGGGTGTTTTAGTCGCGACAAAGACTCCTTCCTCTCTCGTACCAAAACCTCGAGCCAAGTTCTTTGGTTATGAAGGGCCGGTGCCCTTTATCCGTTTGGGTGAGTCCAAATTAGGTTTCTTGGTTCCTTAAAGACCAAGTGGCGACTCTGTATCTGTTTTCAATAGACCATTTTCTTTCTTTGATCCAATTCAAATTTCAAACAAAAGCAGCAAGTGGTGGAATTCCGCGTGTCCACAATCTGGCGACTCTGCTGGGGATATTTATTTTCAAAACAAAGTAATACAGAGGTTTGACTAATAAGAAGCATCCTTAAAATCATCTTTTTGCTGTGTCTGGTTCACCGCATTGCACTCTTGCATTTCCCCCCGTCCGACTGTGTCTAAAACGCAGCGCTGACATTGTTCAGGTCTTGCTGTGCCAGGGCACAAGTCATCGTTGATACTGTACCTTCCAAGGTATATCAAAAAGAGTAAACATTTTCGTACTGTCTCTCTGACGGTATATTGGAACTCTCATCAACGGACCCTCTTTGACTAAACCCAGCCTTTGCATATAGATTCCTGTAGAACCTTTCATAGAACTGTTGATTTATCTTTTCAGATAGGACAATGTGATATAACTGCTATATGCCCTGACGGGATTACCTGCGCGGTGTAGACACTTATGTGACATGAGGCAGAACCTCTTTCTTATGATCCCCAAGGCAATCACTCACATGTGATCACATTGAGTCGACCTGCCTAGGCACCATGACAAAGATGTCTGCTCCATGCTCACAAAGATATACACCGCAAACCTTGTTTGTCGGTCCTTAGACATAGGAGTATGAAAACCTTCTAGAAAGTATGATCACTATCACCATATTAACCAGTTTCTTCCATAAACTCTGTCCAGATATCTCAGATATAACCATATTAACCAGTTTCTCCCAAAAACTCTGTCCAGATATAACCATATTAACTAGTTTCTCTCAGAAACTCTGTCCAGATATCCCAGATATAACCATATTAACCAGTTTTTCCCAGAAACTCTGTCTAAATCTCCCAGATTTCCCAGATATACCAGTTTCTCCCAGAAACTCTGTCCTATCTTCCCAGATATACTAGTTTCTCCCAGAAACTCTATCCAAATTTCTTAGAAATACCCAAAGTACCTATTTTCCCAGAAGCTCTGCCCAAATCTCCCAGATTCTCCAAAAATCCCAGCATCTCTGCCCAAATCACCTAGAAATGCCCAGATATACTTGATTATCCTAGAAACTTTATCTAAATTTCCCAGAAATACCCATAGTACTTGTTTCCCTCAAAAACTCTGCCTAAATCACCCAGAAATGCCCAGATATACTTGTTTCTCCTAGAAACTCTACCCATATTTCTCAGAAATACCCACAATACCAGTTTCTCCTAGAAGCTCAGTCCAAATCAACCAGAAATCCCTATTTCCCCTAGAAACTCAAATGACTTCTAGAAATTTCTCCGAATCTTCCAAATCCCTGTTTCTCCCAGAAACTCTGTCCAAAATTCCCGAAGTATCCCGGAAATCCCTGTTATCCCTTGGTGATCATACTGGAAAGTAAGGTTAGCACACTCTGTATGGCTAGGACCTTATTTGTTTAACTGCTATCTGTTAGAAGTAGGGGCATCATATCGATTAGGGTTTGCATCTGCATGCTTGTCTCATATGCATACACGATTCGTGTCAGTCTATATGCACGCACATCTTGTCAGTCTCACATATGTCAGTCTCTACACATCAAGCGCGTACATGTCATCATCCTTACCCATCTCAATCATTGTATAGAAGTTGTATACATACCGCAACCATCATCAGTTCACATCGATAAATTCTTTGAGACTCTGATCAGCTCTCCCCACTAGGAGTCCATAAGAAGTACTTCGTGCCTCTGTTAATTTGGGCTTTTACTTCTATTTGCAGAAAACATAGCCCCGGATAAGGACACCTCTGTACCTTCCCAAATTCATTGTCTCAATCGTGGGCTAGCCCAGACTATCATAATGGCCTACCAAGCTCTCGAAGGAAAAGTGGACAAACTACAAACCACTGTTGAACAACTAAGTTTAAGGATAAGCCGATTTGAGAAAATGGTGCAGAGCATCAATAAAGGAAAGTATGGGTTGCCCGACGCCGTCTATCCAAGCCTATTTCCACATCCGAATCTCTACTTGTATCCAAGCCCATACCCTAGCCTTGGTAATCCTAGACCATATCCAACTCCAAGAGCCACTCCAAGGACCCACTTGAACCCAAAGTTTAACAAAGCCCGCAACCCAAGAACCTTTACCAACCTGGGTATGCCGTTGTCTATTATCCTTGATAACCTCATCAAAAAGGGGCACCTCCAACTCCTTCAACCTCGTGTCGATCTCCCTCCGCCTAGTTGTGACCTGTCCAAAATTTGTGCCTACCATCAAAGCCCAGGCCATGACACCGACAGTTGCATGCGCCTTCGCCATGATATCCAGGACCTCCTCGATCAGAAAATCATTGAGCCATCGCCCATCCAACCCTATGTCAACCAAAGTGTCAGCTTCATCGAACCTAAAGCCCCTGGCTTATCTGTTCAAATGATCCCCTTTGCTGAGGCCAATGATTGTTGAAGCTACACGGTGAACTAATAGTCTTTGGGACTTCTTCTGAAAAAAAAATAATAATAATAAATGGGTCACAAAGACACTCCATTTGAGACCAAGATGAGTCTGTCCTATGTTTTGAATCTATTTCAAGTTTAGTCTTATGGTCGAGTCTGTCTACCATCGAGTAGTTATGGGTCTGTGTCAAGTAATGTAATCCCTCTCTCTTGCTAATGGAATAAAGTCTCATTTTGCCTAATCTGATGTGTATAGTCATAAGTGCATGAATCGCTGAACTGAAGGGTCACTTCGCAAATTACCATGGATATTACTGTGCTAAATTTTTTTTTTAAAAATAAAAAAAGAATCCTGAAAAGGTCAAAGTCAATTTTGCGCTGACACCGATGAAGAGCCGAGAATTGAATAGTCTTACTTTAAGAATTTAAAGATGCTTTTGCTCAAATCTTGAAAAGACATACTTGAGACTGATTTGGGGCTTGCCCAACACCCTTTCCACCATTTCTACCATTTCAAAGCCTTGGGCCCAACCCAATTGATAGCCATGCGAACCTGTGCGGACTTGGTCCTTGATGGTAGCCGAACATTTTAGTGAGTTTCATCTCCACTTAAAAAAAAAAAAAAAGAGGCTCGCTAGGTTGAAAACCCAAAAGGGCACCTAGGCAAAAGTTAGAGCTGAAAAAGGTGTTGATTTCCAAGATCTGACCTTAGCCAGTCAAAATGACGGGGAAAATGAAAGGAAGAAAATTTTGGTGATACAGATAATTGTACACTTCAAGGTACGTCATGAGAACATGCCTAGATCAGATTTCAAAAGGCTCGGAACGACCACAAATAAATTCTGAGAAATGATATGCACATTCTGGAATTCTGAAATTGTAATCAAAAGATCTCACAAGAATCAAATATGTGAAAAGGAAAATTGACTGGCCAGACGAAAGTGAAAAGGATCAATCCTCAAAACAAAAAAAAAAAAAAAGAGAAAGAAAAGAAAAGAAAAGAAAGGGAGATGGAAACTGAATCCTCCTCTTCAAAGCTACCACAAGTGGCTCAAGTTTGAACTTATTTGATGATTGGTTTGAAAAACCCACATACCCAATTTCTTTCAAGACCTTGCCTTGAACTACGCTCGACCTGATTCCCGCTCGGGGATACATAGGCAACCACATCAGTTCGGTCAACACCATCATAATCAAACCACTTTCTTTCAAGCCTTGCCTTGAACTACGCTCGACCTGATTCCCGCTCAGGGATACGTAGGCAGCCACAATGGTTCGGTCACCCCACCTACCTAAAATCAACCCGCTTCTTTCCGACCATGGCCCGAACTACGTTGGACCTGATCCCCACTTAGGGGTACGTAGGCAGACTTTCAAAAAAGAAGGATGCCTCGCTAGGTCGAAAATCTAAAAGGACGCCTAGGCAAAAATTAGAGCTAAATCCAAAGTGAGCAATAAAAAAAGAGAGAAAAGAGCTCGTTAGGTCACCTCACTGGTGCCTAGGCAAAAGTTATGAGCATTTAAGAGATTAAAGTCAAGGTCCTTGCCTCAAACCAGAAATCACCTTCCACACTAGGGGCAAACTTTGGCAACTCGCGTCGTTTGCCTAAATTTTACTACCTACCCTTTATACAAGGGGCAAACTTCAGTCACCTACCTCGTTTGCCCAAAACCTCCAATGAACCTTTCTCCAAACTAGGGGAAAACTTCGGTCAGTTACCTCGTTTGCCTACCGATCCCACTTCATGCCCTTCAAACTAGGGGCAAACTTCGTTTGCCACCCGATCCCTATACATCTATGGTAAGCCTTCAAGTCACAAACATTGTCTTGAACAGATGGAAATGGAGCATCTTTTATTCTATAAGCTATGGCACTAATTCAAAGCACATCTTGGGAGAAGCAAAGAAATTGATTAGATCAGTAGGGAGGAGTTTTCAAAAATAAGATTCACCATCAAAGTGATGCCGCGTTAAGGTGAGAAGTAAACACAAAAGAGAAATGGTACATCATTTATGACAAGAGCACATTAAGTTTTGGCAAGTCGAGCTTGTTTCATTTCAGTGTCGAATGTGTCGTCCTCGTGTGTCGATGTCTGTTAGTCGTCAAGTCTGTCGCAGTCTCAAATAAGTGAACTGACAGTTACTAATAATGAATTTTCCAAATAAAGTTATAAATTTTTTTAAGAGTGTTCAAAGGACAATGCAAGCAGGGGTACCAAACACTATTACTGCACCAGTGAAGGCGTCAGCATGAGAAGCGTCCAAACTTGGGGAAAATTTCATCCCTTTCCAAACCGTCAAGAGTTAACCATCTTCGTTCATGCAACATAAGTCCATGAGTGGCTGTTGATGATCTTCCTTCCTCCTAGGAACATAAGTCCATAAGTGGCTGTTGCTCATCTTCGTTCATGCAACATAAGTCCATGAGTGGTTGTTGATGATCTTCCATTCTCCTAGCAACATAAGTCCATGACTGGCTGTTGATCCTTCATCATCACCCCTATAGATTGAGGCAAATCCTTCATTGTTAGCCCACTAGATTGAGGCAAATCCTTCATCGCTAGCCCTCTAGATTGAGGCAAATCCTTCATCATCAGCCCTCTAGATTAAGGAAAATCCTTCATCATCAGCCCTCTAGATTGAGGCAAATCATTCATCGCCAGCTCTCTAGATTGAGGCGAATCCTTCATCACCAGCCCTCTTTGAGGCAAATCCTTCATCAATAGCCCTCTAGATTGAGGCAAATCCTTCATCATAAACCCTCTAGATTGAGGCAAATCTTTCATCACCAGCCCTCTAGATTGAGGCAAATCCTTCATCATCAGCCCTCTAGATTGAGGCAAATCTTTCATCACCAGCCCTCTAGATTGAGGCAAATCCTTCATCATCAGCCCTCTAGATTGAGGCAAATCCTTCATTGTTAGCCCTCTAGATTGAGGCAAATCCTTCATCATCAGCCCTCTAGATTGAGGCAAATCCTTCATCATCAGCCCCCTAGATTGAGGCAAATCCTTCATTATTAGCCCTCTAGATTTAGGCAAATCCTTCATCACCAGCCCTCTAGATTGAGGCAAATCCTTCATCAACAGCCCTCAAGATTGAGGCAAATCCTTCATCATCAGCCCTCTAGATTGAGGAAAATCCTTCATCGCCAGCCCTCTAGATTGAGGCAAATCCTTCATCGCCAGCCCTTTAGATTGAGGCAAATTCTTCATCATCAGCCCTCTAGATTGAGGCAAATCCTTCAACAACCCTCAAGATTGAGGCAAATCCTTCATCATCAGCCCTCTAAATTGAGGCAAATCCTTCATCATCAGCCCTCTAGATTGAGGAAAATCCTTCATTGTCAGCTCTCTAGATTGAGGCAAATCCTTCATTGTCAGCCCTCTAGATTGAGGTAATCCTTCATCGCCAACCCTCTAGATTGAGGCAAATCCTTCATTGTTAGCCCTCTAGATTGAGGAAAATCCTTCATCATCAGCCCTCCAGATTGAGGCAAAACCTTCATTGTTAGCCCTCTAGATTGAGGCAAATCCTTCATAACCAGCCCTCTAGATTGAGGCAAATCCTTCATCAATAACCCTCTAGATTGAGGCAAATCCTTCATCATCAGCCCTTTAGATTGAGGCAAATCCTTCAACAACCCTCAAGATTGAGGCAAATCCTTCATCATCAGCCCTCTAGATTGAGGCAAATCTTTCATCACCAGCCCTCTAGATTGAGGCAAATCCTTCATCATCAGCCCTCTAGATTGAGGCAAATCCTTCATTGTTAGCCCTCTAGATTGAGGCAAATCCTTCATCACCAGCCCTCTAGATTGAGGCAAATCCTTCATCATCAGCCCTCTAGATTGAGGCAAATCCTTCATCATCAGCCCCCTAGATTGAGGAAAATCCTTCATTATTAGCCCTCTAGATTTAGGCAAATCCTTCATCACCAGCCCTCTAGATTGAGGCAAATCCTTCATCAACAGCCCTCAAGATTGGGGCAAATCCTTCATCATCAGCCCTCTAGATTGAGGAAAATCCTTCATCGCCAGCCCTCTAGATTGAGGCAAATCCGTCATCGCCAGCCCTTTAGATTGAGGCAAATTCTTCATCATCAGCCCTCTAGATTGAGGCAAATCCTTCAACAACCTTCAAGATTGAGGCAAATCCTTCATCATCAGCCCTCTAAATTGAGGCAAATCCTTCATCATCAGCCCTCTAGATTGAGGCAAATCCTTCATTGTCAGCTCTCTAGATTGAAATTGAGGCAAATCCTTCATCATCAGCTCTCTAGATTGAGGTAAATCCTTCATTGTCAGCCCTCTAGATTGAGGTAAATCCTTCATCGCCAACCCTCTAGATTGAGGCAAATCCTTCATTGTTAGCCCTCTAGATTGAGGAAAATCCTTCATCATCAGCCCTCCAGATTGAGGCAAAACCTTCATTGTTAGCCCTCTAGATTGAGGCAAATCCTTCATAACCAGCCCTCTAGATTGAGGCAAATCCTTCATCAATAACCCTCTAGATTGAGGCAAATCCTTCATCAATAACCCTCTAGATTGAGGCAAATCCTTCATCATCAGCCCTTTAGATTGAGGCAAATCCTTCAACAGCCCTCAAGATTGAGGCAAATCCTTCATCATCAGCCCTCTAGATTGAGGCAAATCCTTCATCATCAGCCCTCTAGATTGAGGCAAATCCTTCATCATCAGCCCTCTAGATTGAGGCAAATCCTTCATTGTCAGCCCTCTTGATTGAGACAAATCCTTCATCACCAACCCTCTAGATTGAGGCAAATCCTTCATTGTTAGCCCTCTAGATTGAGGCAAATCCTTCATCATCAGCCCTCTAGATTGAGGCAAATCCTTCATCATCAGCCCTCTAGATTGAGGCAAATCCTTCATTATTAGCCCTCTAGATTGAGGCAAATCTTTCATCACCAGCCCTCTAGATTGAGGCAAATCCTTCATCAACAGCCCTCTAGATTGAGGCAAATCCTTCATTGTTAGCCCTCTAGATTGAGGCAAATCTTTCATTACCAGCCCTCTAGATTGAGGCAAATCCTTCATCAACAGCCCTCTAGATTGAGGCAAATCCTTCATCAACAGCCCTCTAGATTAAGGCAAATCCTTCATCAACAACCCTCTAGATTGAGGCGAATCCTTCATCATCAGCCCTCTAGATTGAGGCAAATCCTTCATCACCAGCCCTATAGATTAAGGCAAATCCTTCATCAACAGCCCTCTAGATTGAGGCGAATCCTTCATCATCAGCCCTCTAGATTGAGGCAAATCCTTTATTGTTAGCCCTCTATATTGAGGCAAATCCTTCATCGCTAGCCCTCTAGATTGAGGCAAATCCTTCATCATCAGCCCTCTAGATTGAGGCAAATCCTTCATCATCAGCCCTCTAGATTGAGGCAAATCCTTCATCATCAGCCCTCTAGATTGAGGCAAATCCTTCATTGTCAGCCCTTTAGATTGAGGCAAATCCTTCATCGTCAGCCCTCTAGATTGAGGCAAATCCTTCATTATCAGCCCTTTAGATTGAGGCAAATCCTTCATCGTCAGCCCTCAAGATTGAGGCAAATCCTTCATCGGTCATTTCGATCAACTGTGAGAGATTCGGAGACGAATCCTGGATCTAGTGCAGAAGTTAAAAAAGATTCCTGAAGAATCCCCCACTATCCCTACCAGAAGATAACGACAATCAGAACCAACTCTCGGGATCAGCCAATAATTGAAAGCACCGCCCGCCGTCAAATTACCCCGATTCCCAGGGCAAGCACGATCAATTCACAATTCAAGGCTCCTCTGTCCAAAATCATGAGCTTCTCACCAAATAATTATCATGAGCTTCCTCACCAACTCAGCTATCGAACTTTCTCACCAAACAATTATCATGAGATTCCTCGCCAACTCAGCTATCGTGAGCTTCCTCACTCCTCTGACCAAAATCATGAGCTTCCTCACCACTCGGTTATCGTGAGCTTCCTCACTCCTTCGTCCAAAATCGTGAGCTTTCTCACTTATTGTGAGCTTCCTCACTCCTTCGTCTAAAATTATAAGCTTCCTTATTCTTCCGTCCAAATCATGAGCTTGAGATTCCTCACCACTCGTTTATCGTGAGTTTCCTCACTCCTTCCTCCGAAACCGTTAGCTTTCTCACTTATCGTGAGCTTCGTCACTCATTTATCCAAAATCGTGAGTCCCCCTCACCTACCTATTGATTATTGCGAGCTTCCTTGCCTGTCGCTTATCGTGAGCTTTCTCACTTATCGTGAGCTTCCTCACTCCTTTGTCCAAGATCATGAGCTTCTTCACTTATTATGAGCATTCTCACTTGTCGCTCCTGAGCTTCCTCACTCTGGTTTTCTCAAACTGTCAGTTATCGTGAGCTCCATCACTTGTCAGTTATCTTTAGTTATCATCCTCGAGGACCCCGTGTCTGATCCGTTTTGCTTACAAAGCATACTTCCCAAATTTCAGAAGTTTATCCCTAGACCCAGAGTCTTCTAAACCTTGGTGTCACTATTCGGGTCAATAACTGCATCACAATTAGAAACACTAGCACGACACAAGTCCACTCGGAGTGGTACACCCCACAGCACCAGTTCATACTAGGATCAGAACACCAGGCATGATAGGACTCATGACACAATTCATATCACATCCATGCATTGCATATCATCCTCATAGCATAGCATCTGCCTATCTCGTTGTGTATGTGTGATTTGCTCCTTTGTGCCTTGAACTACGTCCTGGTCTGATCCCCTTGGGATACATAGGCAGCTCATGCAGAGAACGACCAACACTGACCTCAGTATTTTTTTTCATCATTGCATCCTTTGCAACGTTTTTATCCTAAATCTATAACCTCCAAAAGACCTGTCTCTTCAAAGCTTTGGCACTCACTTACGACATGCGTTGCCTCACAAGTTCATGCCAAAGAGGGGCAAACTGTAGACACCCCATTTTGTCGGCTATCAGATTTAGGAGACCCATAGCTTGGTGGTTCACAATGATCGAAAAAGGACTCAAAAGGACTCCTGGAAGTTGGTTCTATTTCTCAAAATGCTCAGAATGACCAAAATGCCCCTGAAAGCCCGAAAACTCCCAAATGTGGTCTAAAAGTTCTGGAAACATGCTATGTTGTAAGAAAAGTAAAAAAAATGAGTTTTTAAGTAAAGTCAGATGAAATCGTCAGCTCCCAGAGATCCCCGAAAGACCCGGGAGTTCCCGGAAAGTCCCCGTTGACCAGTTTGACCAAGGTTTGACCAAGTTTGACCGAAATCGTCCAAATTTTCCAGAATCATTCTAGATCACGTGGAAAGTATTAAAATGAGTTTTAAAAGAAAATCGAGCGAAAACATCAGCTCCTGGGAGCTCCCAGAGGTTTCCAGAACTTCCCAAGAATCCCAAGTTTGACCAGTTTGACCAAAATTTGACTTTGAAACCGGAGCACGATAACAATTTTCAAATATTTTTTTATGGATACTAGAGGTCAATAGCTTTGTGACGGTATATCACACATAATTTTTGGATTTAAAACGAGTTTATTATGAATTTCTGAAGGCGAAAAAGGCGATCAAATTGGCTTTTATCGCAAATACCGCAAAACTTTTCAAAGTGACCTATCCCCGAACTATTTTTTTTTTATGTAAAGTAGACTCCATTACCTTTCCAACGATATATCACAACCTCAATTTGGAGTTCGTATGCATTTTCTGTGAATTTTGGACAAAATAGGGCCTTTTCGCGAATACCGGAACCTCTGGGGGCCTAAACGTAAATTTATGGGCGTCTGAGGAGCAGTGCCGCCGCGGCACTGGCCCACTGCTGCCGCGGCACAGGCCCAGTGCCGCCGCGGCACTCAACCCTCGCAGAGTCCATTTTTGTAATTTCTTTGGGGGTTCAATTTGATTAATTGAAAGCCAAAATGACATAGTTTTGTGTTCACAGATGTTTGGGACCAATGGAAACACTTTCTAAATCCCAAAATCACCCCAAATTGGCCTATATAAACCCTCCATTGCTCTTCATTTTTGGGGGGCCAAGTGCAAAGCTTGAAAAGTTGTAGAGAAGAAGAGAGATAGAGATAGGTTTAGAAGAGAGAAAGGGAGCTTCTCCCATTGATTTTCCATAAGAAAGTGAGTTTTAATCTTGTTTTCTTCCATTATCCTTCTATATACTTCACATTCAAAGTCCACTCCAACCCTCATTCTTGAGCATTCATGAGATAGGAAGCTACTTCCATGTCCAAATGTCAAAATCTATGAGTGAAACACAAAACTACAAGTCCAAAATCACATTGATTATCATCTATTGATTGCTATTTACTTGCTTGTTTATATATGTGTTCATCTCTTCTTCCCTCATTTCTTTTTGATTTTCTTTATTTACTTACTAGTTCATCATCATCTAGATGATGATATGAAGTTTGAGGTGAGTGAATCCTTATGGATAGTAGCTCTTAACCTCAAAAACATGTTTAATAGATGATGATCATAACTTCAATACCTCCAAGGTATCCTTGAAGTTATGTTCAAATAAAAAAATGAATCTTTCCAACAATCTTGGAAGTTCTTGATGATGAGTTTGATGTTGACTTTGTTAAGTGGCTATAATCTTCATTAAGTATTAAAATATGCTTTCAAAACTTCAATTTCAAAACCCTCTTCTTGAAACCCTCACTTTGATTTCAAGGGATAAACCTTGTTTTCCCCAAAATCTTCAAAATAGTGAGTCAAAACAGTGAGTGATCTGAGTTCAAAGATTTCTCTAGAACTCAATACTCAATATATGGATGAAAGGCCACTTGGAAAGTCTTCCTAACTCATTAAAGAACACCCATGATTTTTAGTTTGACTTGAAAATACTTGAAAATGGTCCATTTGGACCCAAACATTTCTTCCAGACATTCTGCCTCTTCTGTCACAGCAGCTTGGTTGACGTCCAACTTCTTTTTCAGAAAGCTTTTCCAAAAGGGGTGGTCCCAACTTATTTTTCCCTTAAACTTCAATGTCTTAGGGAACATTCTGTATAAAATGGGTCTTTAGATCATTTGTTTTCATTTTCTAAGATTTTTCAACATTTCAGTCGACAGTACGGACTCTGTTTCTGAGTGACCTCCATTGTTTATATGATTTATCTCAATCTGTAATAGTTATTAGAGTTTGGCTTTTTGGGTTGTGTTCTAGACACAATAAGGAAGATCTCCATAAACCATAATGCATTGAAAACATTCCTAACCCTTCTTTTGAAATTTCAAAAGATCTAGTTATTGTTCTGTCCACTATTCACAGCAAGCACATTTTGACTTTCATTCTTTGATTTGATGCTTACATGCACTCCAAATTAGCTCATGTCTTAGGAATATTTCATACTACATTTGTAAATATTCCATGATGATTTCATTAATCTATTCATACACATTCTAGACTTCTAAGTCATTCTAGGAATCCATGAACACAAGGCACACTACAACCTTAGCACATTCTAGATACATACATTGCATCCATGCAAAGATTTGGGGCTTTTGTGACTCCTAATCTAAGAAGAATATAACGAATGATCATGATCACACGTTCATGCTTCCCCTCGATCTAATCCTCCTTTCTCATCCGTCCTGGGGATTGAGAGATCTTCTTTTTCTCAAAGAATAACATGCATCATACTAGCTTGCTAAGTATATTTTGATTTCTTTGATTATTTGTTTCAAGAACAATTCATGTCCCCCTTTAGATTAGGAAGTCTTGATTATTTGATATATGATTAGACGATTTTTCCTAGGTTCGGTTGTGTGATCTTTCACTTTACATTGTATGATACACTACACCAAATGGCCAGATTTCTAACAGACATATTTTTTTATTACTAACGAATATATCCGTTACTAATTAGTAACGGATATATCCGTTAGAAATTGTATTTTATCCGTTAGTAATGACAATACAATGGCAATTTTGTAAATAAAAACTCAAAAATTAAAAATGTGGTGACAATTTTATAAATAAAAATTAAAAAATTAAAAGTACGGTGGCAATTTTGTAATAAACAATACACAAAAATTTTGCCCAAAACTTTTTTTCCCCCTAACATTTCCCCCTAAAACAACTCCTATAGATTCCCCCCCCCCCCCCCCCCCCCCCCCCAAAAAAAAAAAAAACACTCTCAAGCCTTTTGCAGGCAAGAGAGAAGGAAAGGAGAAAGGGATTACGCCGCCGCTTCCCGCCCCTGTCGTCGCCGCCGTCCATGCTTGCCACCGCTGTCGGAACTAGAAAAGGTTCTCTTCTTTCCTTCCTCCTTCTTCTTCTTCTTCTTCTTCTTCTAAACCCTAGATCCCCTTTATTATTCTTCCTTCTTCTTATTCTTCTTCTAAACCCTAGAATCGGCTGAATGTGTATAAGTGTATGTGTATCAGTGTATAGAGAGAGACAGAGACACAGAAACGTGTATAGCGGCCGGACTTGGTCCTGCTCGCCGGCGATTGGGCTTCAGAATACTCCGGTTGGCAGTAGCCGGCGAGGCCGAGGCCGAGGCCGTTCCACGAACAGTGTGCTACCTTCTTGGTACCCAAGAACTCCTCTCCGGGACATCACTGCTATTGTGCGGGTAATTGAATTCTTTTCACTTTCTTGATGATTTAGGTCTATGTATAGTTGATTCATTTCTTTCACATTCTCTCTTTGTTCTCAATTTTACTTATGTTATTCCAGTTTTTGGTTTCTTCCCTAGTTTACTGCTTTAATCTATACGACATTGATGAAAAAGATTGGGTAGAATTAGGTTCAATTAAGTTCTAGACAATAGTTAATGAGAATCATAAGATCTGATAGTCATTTGTGGGGTTATTGATTGAGTTGGAATCTTCATCTTCATAATGGGAAGTGGACTTTCTATCAAGTCTTGAGAGTAGAATTAGGGTCAGACATCACTGCTGTTGTGCGGGTAATGACTCTCTCACTTTGCTCATTAGGGTTTATGTGTAACTTGATTTGCATATTAAAAAAATCAATTTCACTTTTTCACATTCATTCTCTGTTCTCAATATCATCTCTATTATTCTTGTTTTTGGTTGGTTCCCTAGTTTACTACTTTGATTTATCAACAATGTTTGTACCTAAGGTGGGTTTTTGATGAAAATTGGGTAGAGTTGGGTTCAATTAATTTGAGTAAGTTAATTTGATCTGATTGTTCTGATATTCTTTTGTGGTTATTTATTTGGTAACTCTGGTTCTTGATTGAGTTGGAATATTTAGATGTGAAGTGACTTTCTATGAATCTTATAGTAGAATTAGGGTCATAAGGTCATTCTTTGATCTAGAGAAACTTATATTGCTTTTGTCAAGGTATTGATAGCCACTGATAAGTTGTCATTTGTTCTATTACTAACAGTAACGGGATTGGAGTGATGGGATGTTTACTCTAATTATGTTTATAATTACCATCTTTGAGTACTGTTAGGATAGTGAATATAGTAATCAAATATGCAGACTATGGGAGGAGAGAGTACGGATCATCAAATTTTGGTGGGAAAAAATATCACTCTACCTAACTGTTGGAAAGCCATCTAAATACATTAAAATATTCAAGTGGACACTCATTTGATTACTAACTTACTATTGTTGGAGTTCATTGGATAAAAATAACTATTTGGGTCATAAAAAACACTGTTCAAACTGAAATTGTATTTTGATAACTCAATTTGATTACCCTGTTGGAGTTGCTCTAACAGTTGTTTAACTCAGTCATTTGGTTCTCTCTCTCTCTCTCTCTCTCTCTCTCTCTCTCTCTCAAGAACTTAATCTCCATGTTCTTATTGTTCTCCTTCAAGGAGTACATAAAACAAAAATTGTTTAAAGGGGTAAATGTAAATTGTAAAATAATCTATAAAAGTTGAATGAGGCAGTTGGTCCCTCTTCTTATGTTTCTCGTATTCCAGTCTCTCTCTCTCTCTCTCTCTCTCTCTCTCTCTCTCATGTGCATATCTTTTATCAGTGCATATTTGGACATAAGGCATAACAACTTACCACAGTCTATGTAGTACCTGGAACCAATTGTTTATAGTAGAACATGGGTTCAAGCCACAATAAGGTTATGTCACCTAAAACAAGTTGTTTTGATGCTATTGCTAAAGGCACCCCAAAAGTTAAACAACTTAAAAAAGTAGAGAAACTGATGGTTCATATATTCATGCTGAGTAGTATGGTGTTGAATGGGAAAAAATGCCTACTGATAACATATTGTATATTTTCTCATTATTGATTATCACCAGTTTTTTTATCCCTTATTGGTAACAGGGAGTGGATATGTTTGGGAAACCGGTGGGCTTTCTTAAATTCAATGCGGAAATTGTTGACAAGGAAACGGAGAAAAAGGTATCTGATTAGCATCTCGATGTTTCAAATTTTATTCCCGTATTGCTTGGTCTGTAAGGGTGGACTCAAACTTTAGTCGTGGTCCATTCCTTTTGATAAGCAGCAAAACAATATTACCTTAAAAAAATCTTAAGATATTTATAAACTTTAGATCAAAACCAATATGAAGATTAAAAAGAAAGAATCCAAAAAAATCAATCAGAAAAACAGGGGCCTAAAGTGCCGATGTAATAAGAAGGAATGTTTGCTAGTAGTCTTCATCAATTTTTATTTGACAGAGTTATGTATCATGTGAAAACCAATTCCATTATCACAAAGTACTAAGCATTTTTTGAACAACTAAAAGACTGGTAGAAAAGAAAATGTAGCTAGAAAGATCCTTTGTTAATTTTCCATGATATCATATGCCAAGTGCCCAAAACTTGTTCATCCTATTAATTGAAGTCTAATAACATGCATATAGGGGGGACCAAAACGAACCATAGAACTTGTATTAGCAATCCCACATGTCATTAGCTGATTGATCACCATATCTAGGAAATAGGGACCCATAATATTCGCATCATTACTTGGAGTAATATTGCTATGTTTCCCAAATTTGCATCCCAAATGTGGTTCCAATACATGTGTTAGTGGGATATGTTGAAGTGGTGCCACCATCATTAAAGGTTGTCTCGCTACCACATGTGTTGGGAATGACATTTGGGATAAAAATTTGGGAAGCCTAGCATTACTCATTGGAATTAGAAATTTTGTTTTTTAGTCCCAATATTTCTCTTGCATCTTGCATCTTTATGGGTTAGATATAAATCTTACAACTTTCAACTTGTGTAAACCATTCATCAATTATGTTTTGATTTTCATATGGTTTTCAGGTTTCTGACTTCTTTTCTAAGTTAATACAGAGGAGGGTGTCTCCAAAGAGTTACCAACAAGCTCTTGGTGAGTTTTATGTTACACAAAAATTTCTAGAGAATTTCTCTGGTGATCAGGTAATTTTAGATCAGCCCAGTTGTCTCTTTTTGGTTTGATTGATTTAGATAAAGTAAAAGGACATTCGTTAATTTCAAATAGTCTTCACATGGCCTATCAATGGTATTTTGACTTGTATCTCATTTAGATGGCAAAGCTATTAATTATTGAAGTTCTACAATGTTTTGCGCTCCTACGACATCTATATGCATTAGAGTCATCAAGTTTGTGCCTTTTATTTATTAAAATTTTTTTGGGGGGAGTTTTTGAAAGAATTGACTTCTCTTTTAGCGAATGAAAATTTCTAGACCTCAACTAACACAATTACAATTTTTTTTAAAGAGATGCTTTTGAGACATGGTTGTTTTCAAATTTTCTACATGGACTCTTCAAGTAGTGCTTTTCATTATTCTACCATTTATATGTTCTCCGTTCCTTCATAACTGGTAGGTTCATTTCTTGGCAAGGTCTTTTGCAGTACCTGGGAATCATCCTGGGCAGCAGAGTCATGGTTTTCGCTGGCCTTATGGTCCTGTAAGTTGTCCTTTTATTAATATACATCGAGCCCATTTTGGTTAGCTCTTAAAATAATCGCTTCCTGGAAAAAAGAGATGTTTTGAAAAAGCTACAAGTTGGAGCTTTTGAACTACTTCCAAAGAATCTAATACACTCGGAGCCCATTTGGTATTGCTGTGGGAATAACATATTCTTCCTGTAATAATGTCACTAAAAAATAGCAATTTGCTGCTTTTGATTTAAGCTGGTTTTTCAGCTTTAAAGTGGATTCATTTTTCGAAAAAGCTATGAAATGGTCCTAAGTAAGCCTATCCAGTTGGCTCAGGCTCTTAGTCACTAACCCATCTGAATTGACTTTCCAAGTGCACTTAAAATTTTGAAATTTTTGGACACGCAGTTAGTCCAATTAACATCAATAAACCCTCTTCCTACTAATTGGTTCTAGGATAATCCTTGTCTACTATTGGGTTATTGTACTTTAGGAAGCCGAATAGGCTTATGTTAGGTCATCTAGTAAGTTATTTTAATGTGATGCACTCTGAAGATATTTCAAGTGCAAGCAAGTTTTGACTATTGCCTTCCACTAGGCACTAGCTGGAAAGAAAATAGGATTTTCCGTGAATATACCGATCAACATTCCTCTCACTGGTTCCACATTTCTCTGAAATTTAGTTGCTGCCCACTTCATCTATAATCCTCCTATGAACAGTTCTTCACAGGACCTTTCTTGTTCATAAAGCCTCTGATACCCATGTACTAATTGCATGTATAAATTGTTTCTTAGTTTTTTCATCCTCTGAAATGATTCACCCCTGCAAGATAAATTCGGCACAACAATTCCACCTTGTGCCGTTCTCTGTGTAATCCTTCTCTCTCTCTCCCCCCCCCCCCTTCTCCCCTTGTTTATCTTTCTGCTTTTTCTTTGTCTTCCGAATTTATCTTTCTGCTTTTTCTTTGAAAAGACATTCTTCCAATTTGAAATGAGAATTATTTTGCCATAGTTTTTCCTTTTTCTGATGAGTATCACCTTAGGTGCCAAAATGGGGTGCTACCTACGTGTACATGGCTCATTGATGAAACGTAGCCATAATAAAAGTAGTTTAATTTTGTAAATGCTTACAACCTATCAATGTTCCCCTCTTTTTTTAGTTAAAAAACTATTACTTTTGGCGCCAACACATGATTGCATCTCATGTACACACGATCTATATAAAACTATACTAAAAGTACACATAATTTATACCCTCCTAAGATCTATAGGAGAATCAAAAGTAGCAAGGAACCTGTAAGGCCCTAGCCCAAAAAAGAGGCAAATTGCAACTTTGCAACTAACATCTACTTGCCCATTGCAATACTGTATGAACTTGGAGACCATTCTTACATCTTATAATTCTTATTGTTCTTCCTTTGGAGACCATTCTTCTGCACTATTCTCTTTCTCCCCTGCTTCTCCATTCTCTTTTCATAATTTAAAGATCCTCACGGACATCACATCAGTCTCCACATGTTTAGGCATCTGCCTTCCTTTTTTTTCATATATATGTTGAGTTTCGTGCTTAGTCTCCCCAAAGTAGTCTACATCTGTGTATGCCCTCAAAACACACACGCGCACGGACGCACATACACACAATACACGCATAAAATAATGAAAGAAAGCAAGAATGAGTGAGGTTGGGTGTCATTTTCCAATGGGAAAAGATCGTTGATGCAAATAAATGTTTTATGTGGTAGGTTTGAACCTGATATGCTAGTATTCTCTGGATGCTATTATGGTAGAGGTGAAAAGAAATGCAAAGAACAAATTTAGAGTCAATTAGCTCTTGTTTAACTAGATTGTAGTACCCCAGTTAAAGTGACCAAGTTGAAGAGCAAAGGTCTTTTAAGTTGAATATAATAGTATATATAAAAGACGAGTGAGTTGCTAAAACTTTAGGTTCTTGAATATCTAATGAGCAGTTTGGAGGCTTGTATAGCTTCAATCACCAACTAAGTAATTATCCTCTTTTTGCTATTTATTACCAGAATGATTAACAGATCTTGTTGCTATTCATGGTGGAAGAAAACAACTGTAGTAATGTTGGAGTGTGATCATTGATTCATGTTCAATGGTCACACCTACTTCTCTATTTTAGGGCTTATTCCAAAATACATACATAGATAAGATATATATCTAAGGTCTTTCACCTTGTCTTCCTGGTTATTGACACAGGTTTTTGAGGGCAGCAGAGCCATGAGTAAAAGAGAAAGCTATGGTGGTGAAAAGAGTTCATTGGTCTTTCTATATGTTATGGTTTTCTTTGGTAGGCTTTGTTCAAGGGGGATTTGTGATATGACTCGAGTGTTGGTTAAAATATGTTCAAGAAGATTGAATGGCGAGGGATGTAGTTTATATAACTACTTAAATTTCAGACATGTTTTGTTTGTTAGTTTAGGTTTGAGTGGAAGAACTCTTTAAATTTCCGACTTTGTTAGACATGTATGAACTCTTTACTTTGTTATGATTATTATGGATTATCTTTGTTGTTTTGGGAATAGAGATGTTGGTTAGACATGGTCATAGATTTATCTTATTATTTTTGTGTTTGGTATAGACTAATATGCTTGTTAATTAGGTGAAAAAAAAATTTTGGGAAGCATATAAATAAATAATATTTTTTTTAGATTTATGAATATTTCTAACGGATATATCCGTTAGTAAATTTGTTAGTATTTTTTTAAAAAAATTTTGGAAATTACTAACGGATATATCCGTTAGTAATAGTTAACAAACCGTTAGTATTCAATATAAATCTTTTAAAATTTGTTGAAAAAACCGTTAGTAAGTAGCTTTCTAACGGATATATCCGTTAGAAATCCTTTGATTTATTAACGGATATATCCGTTAGTAAATCCGTTAGTAATATTACTAACGCTAAAATACTAACGGATATATCCGTTAGCAACATTTATTCTAACGGATATATCCGTTAGTAATGAGGCAATATGGTGTAGTGATATTTGGTTTAGATCTTATGAATGATATCTTATCTTTAGATCTTCCATTTCAAGTTTCTTATGTAATGTAGTATACGATCATAGTATTATTTGTCGAACCAAACATAGTATAAGATGATTATTTGGATGCTAATTGAGGCCCGTCGAAAGACGGGGCGAGTTGAGGGTGTTTTAGTCGCGACAAAGGCTCCTTCCTCTCTCGTACCAAAACCCCGAGCCAAGTTCTTTGGTTATGAAGGGCCGGTGCCCTTTATCCGTTTGGGTGAGTCAAAATTAGGTTTCTTGGTTCCTTAAAGACCAAGTGACGACTCTATATCTGTTTTCAATAGACCATTTTCTTTCTTTGATCCAAATCAAATTTCAAACAAAAGCAGCAAGTGGTGGAATTCTGCGTGTCCACAACCATCACCATTGACCGCCGCCATTGTAGGGAAAAAAAAGTTGCAGGTTTTGGAGCAACTGACCAAACAGAAGGAGCAACTCACCAAACGTTATTGGGAGCAACTATCCAAATGTAAGGAGCAACTCTCCAAACGGTATTGAGAGCAACTTTCCAAACTTAAGGAGCAACTCTCCAAACGTAAGGAGCAACTGTCCAAACAGTTTGGGGAGTTGCTCCCAATGCAGTTTGGTTAGTTGTTCCCGATGCCGTTTGGTGAGTTGCTCCCGATAACGTTTAGTAAGTTGCTCCTTACATTTGGTGAGTTGCTCCTTATGTTTGGAAAGTTGCTCTCGATACTGTTTGGTGAGTTGCTCCTTACGTTTAGATAGTTGCTCCCAATAGCGTTTGGTGAGTTGCTTCTTATGTTTGGCCAGTTGCTCCAAAATTTGCATCTTTTTTTCCACTACAATGGCGGCGGTCGATGGTAGTGGTGGCCGTCTATGCCTTTCTCTTCCTCCTAGAGAGAGGGAGAGAGAGAGAGAGAGAAACGAGGAGATCAAAGAGAGGGAAGAGATAGAGAGAGAGAGAGGTTGGGGTTTGGTTTGGGTTTGGTGGTGGTGGTCCTTTGAGGGTGGTGGTGGGGTTTGGGTTTGAGTTTGGTGGTGGTGGTGGCCCTTTAAGGGTAGTGGTAGTGGTAGTGGTTGTGGTGGTGGCGGCGGCAGGTGGTGGCGGCAGATGGTGGTGGAGTTGGTGGCCATGTGAGGAAAGATAAGAGATCAAAGAGAGAGGGAGAGAGAGAGAGAGGGATTGGGGTTTGGTGGTGGTGGTGGTGGTGGTGATTGCCCTTTGAGGGTGGTCGTGGTGGCGACAGGTGGTGGTGGTGGTGGTGGTGGTAGTAGTGGTTGCCCTTTGAGGGTGGAGGTGGTGGTGGTGGCAGGTGGTGGTGGTGCGGCAGCAGGTGGCGGTGGTGGGCTGGTGAGAAGAAAGAGAAGAGATTAAAGAGGGAGGGCAGTTTTGACATTTTACACATAACTTGATGTGTTTTTAATTTTTAAAAAGTACATAACTGACTTTTAAATTGTCAACAAATTTTGACTGATTTTTAATTCTGCCGGTGTACTATGGCCAACCAATTAAGTAGAGATTGGCGTAAACTTGCTTACCATCTTTTATACGTATTCCTTTTTTTTTTTGGGCCGAAAGAGTAAAATTGAAAACAAAAAAATTAAAGCGCAAAAGGGCCCTCGAAATCCCAAACACCAAAAGAGGAATAGAATCAATGAGGACGAGCCAGAGAAATTACAAGAAAAACAAGAAACGGCCCAATGGCAATATTGTATTTTTGGGCAACAAAATTGGCACTTGTGTGCACTTTAATTTAACAACTTTCCAAGATTCAAAAAAGTTTAGCCAAATGTTTTCCCTGGATGGCAACATCAAAGTTTGCCTTAATCCATCCGAGTGGAGGAGAGGAGGCGTCCAGCCTTCTTTCATTGTAGACGACTGGGAAAGATATCTTTGAGCATGCATTCCTATGATCAATTGCCAAAGAATCTAACTGGATTTTTCATTGAGGGATCAAATCGAGCATCATCATGATGAAGTGTACCTAGTTGTTTCTGAGACTCCGGGTTAGCTCAAGCACATTAATAGCAGCAAAGATCTTAATCTCTCGGGCTTCTTCCCCGTATTATTCCTATTTGTTAAGTCCTATTCTAAGGGTAGGGTAAAAGACAAAAGCCACAGTGTAATTCAAACCAATGTTTGAAGGAATATATTTTTATTATTTATTGGTTATAGAAGAAAGTAATTCAAACACATCTATGTCTGAATTTGTACTTAAACCTATGAGTCTATGACCATCTAAAAAATTGTAATATAACTAATAATTTTAGGGATTACTTTTTCGTAGCATCATTTTTTAGAATGACCTTACTCAATGTTGAAATGCTTTAAAGTTAGTGAATTCGTTCATTCAAATTTATGGAATGTCCAAATGAACCAAAAGAGGAAGAAACTCACAAGTAGGGGTGTATATGAGCCGAGCTTTCTAGGCTCGGCTTGAGCTTGGGTTCTGCTCGAAGGAATTGCAACATGCTCAAGCTCAGCTCGAGCTCGCTTAAAATGTAAACGAGCCAGCTCGAGCTCGGCTCGATTAAAAGTTAGTCAGCTCAAGCTCGGCTCGGGCTCGGCTCGATTAGTTAACAAACCACTTGTTAAAAAAATAAAGAGCTCCATAACAGCTTCTTCCACTTGTTCCTAGAAGAAAAACAAAAAGAAAAAGAGAAAGCAAATATTGTTACAACAAATTATATTAAAAAAGGAATAGGTTAAACTTTGGTTTTCCAACTATAAAGAGCATAAAGATAAGTAAGCAAATTGGATTCCATCATACCAAAGCCCATCTAAGGAAAAGTGTAATTCTGGATATCTTCTTCTGATTCTTTCTGAAAATGAAGTAAAAGTATGTATCCCATATCATTAGCATGAAAATAAACTCCTGAGTAAGAAAACACATAGAAGAGTAGTAAATGGGAAAAATCATTTTACCTTTGAAATTTTTTTCATCCCACGAGAATGACGTGCCCAATCAGCTCCACATAACAGAACTTGCACAGTATCCTCTTTTAAAGACGCACGATAGGGGTCAATAACCCTACCACCAGCATTGAAGGCCGTCTCAGAAGCCACTGAAGTAATAGGAATAGACAGAATATCGATTGCCATCTTTGATAAAATGTGAAACTTAAGCTGATTTGTTTTCCACCATTCAATAGCATCGAAACGCTCACCCGCATTACGATTACAAAGATAAACATTTTCCTCCATGTATACATCTAAATCTGATTTTGTTGGTTGAATTGTGTCAACTTGCCTAACATAGGAGTCATACCTGGACTGTCCTGAAATTTTCCCACGGCTAGCAGTGCTATTAGAAGACCTAACCTGTTGACCACTACCTACTATAGATGACTTAATATTACTTGTTACATGATTAGACGCATATTCATTGTAAAGCTCAAGTAAAGCGTCTTTAACCACACCTACATAGTAAGATGCTTCCTCCTCGGGATAGACTTCATGAAAAGCATAACGCACTAACATCATCTTATACCTTGGATCCAAAAACGCACCTATTGCCATCAACAAGTTACATTCACCCCAATACTTGTCAAATTTGACAGACATCCTGAAAGCCATTGATTTTATAAAATCATTATCATCCACTAACCTCTCATTTATCACTTCTTTGATCCTCCATCAAATCTGAAGTAGGGTAATCGCTCCCCGAAATAATATTTGTCACCTCATTGAAAACTTCTAAGAATTCACATACCTTTTCAACCTTTTCCCATTCATCAGGAGTGGGTAACAATGTGTAGCAAGGGTCTCTTTCTTGATATCTTGGGAAAACTTCTTTGAACTCCCAAGCGGTGGCTAACATTGAATAAATGGAATTCCAACGAGTAGAACAATCTAAGACGAAATATTTTGTTAGACAAGCTCAATTGGTTCTTAATATCACTAAACTTTGCAAGACGGGCTTCTGTAAGAACCACATATTTCAGACTCTTACAGACATTATCAATGATATTTCCTATCTCTTTGAGTCCCTCTTGAACTAAGAGATTAACTATATGTGCAGTACAACGCACATGAAATAAATTACCATCTAAAGCCAACTTGTTTTTTGATGCAAAATTATCTTTTAGGACTCTCAAGGCCACATCATTATATTTTACATTATCAACTGTTACACTAGTCACCTTCTCTTCAATTCCCCATTCCACAAGACAGTTGTAAATAGAATCAGCAACTACAACTCTAGAAATTGGAAGTGGTACATGAACAAAATTTAAGACACGTTTTTGTAACTTCCAATCATGTATGAAGTGCCCCGTGATGACCATGTACTCAATAGTCTGAGCATTAGACCTCCACATATCTGTCGTGATACTAATTTTTGAGACATGTTTTAACAAAGACTTTATTTTCTTTTTCTCAATCTCATAGCTGTTTACACAATCTTGCTTGGCAAGATTGCGTGAAATCCTTTGCCATTGTGGCATGCCAGTGCGACAGAATATATTAAACATATCGTGCTCCACAAAAGTGAATGGTAACTCCATGATTAGTACCATACGTGCAAGTGTCTCTCGCATTTTTGCATTATCATATTTAAAGTTCACAACAGAAATTGTGTCAGGTCCAGTGCTAACGGTAGTTAATTTACGTTGATTTGAGTCAACAAGCTGCTTAGCCTGACAATTATCTAGGTGCCTTAGGAAGTGTGAAGTAGCCCCTCCCTTAGAAATTGTAAGGCGGTTTTTACAATACTTACATTCGGCTTTTTTGATACAACATACTATAATTTCAGTAAACTCATCCCATACAAGTCACAAATTAACTCGATAATGATGTGTGTGTGTGTGTGTGTGTGTGTGTGTGTGTGTGTGTGTTTTTTCACGATTTTCTAGTTCCGAGAAGAACATACCTCTTGATTTCCTTGAAATGTAATGGTCGCAAGCAACATTAAAATTTCGGTTGGAAATATATCACAAGCCTATAATAGATTATGTGGGGAAAAAGTAAAGAGACTGGGATAAAAACTACTAGAATTAAACGAACAGCTAGTTTTTTTTTTTTTTTTTTGTGCTGCCCCCCCTGGAAGCAGCAGCAGAAGAAAAAGTTCCTGGGGTTACAATGTTAGACCCATTATAAGATACCGCCCAAATGGAGTCAGTAAGTGACCCAATTACAAATCACATAATGGACATTTTGTCAATCACCATCTGTCCAGTCTTTTTTGAACAACCCAAAACAAAATCCATTTTAAGCCCCAAAACACTACTAACCTGCCATGATACCACGAACAAAAATTCACAGTCCAATCAAGAAACATCAATGAAGCATATAACCAAACGCCGGAGATATATATATATATATATATATGTATATTTAAAAAAAGAAAAAGGCAACAAAATTAATCCAACGATACAAGGCCCGAAATTTAGAGAAAGATAACAAAATCTACTTGCTGCGGCCAACCCAAGTCGATAGGAGCTCGACCACCAAATATGTATGCTTCTAAAAGTGTCACGCCCCGACGTAGCATAAATAAGGAAAGCGTTTAATTTCCTTTATGGACCCGTAGGTCGCGACAGTTTGAAGGATCGATTCCGTCCCAAATGTCAAACAACAATAAGCATAATCAGAGTAGAGCAATTAAGGCTTATAAAAATTTTTCTAACGTAACAATTATTACAGCCCAGGGTCACTAAAGGCACAAGCCGCCTTAAAACAAAACAATATCTATAGTCTATTACAGTCATCCTTATTACAAAACAGTTCATAACTTATAAACAAATTAACATATATAATAAAGAGTTCTTCTTCGGTGGACGTCCTTAGTTTGCATAATCATACTGCTTAGAATGTTCATAACTTGAAAAGCCTGAACACGAATGTCCAGGGCACATCAACGCCGTCAGCTTATTGAAGCTGGTGAGTATTAAAAACACAGCTCGAATGTAAAACATACTTAATTACCATTTTCTTTCATTTTACAGTTCCATTTCTCGACAGGTTAAGATATATAGAAATTCATTCATTCATGAAACAACAAGGGTAACGTCATAATTATTATCTTATAAGACATATGACCGTGCATGAAACCAATGCGACCATTCTCATCTTACCAACTCTTTTCTCTCGACAGACACAACACCCAACTCTCTCACACTAGTATCTTTGAAATACTCCGATAGCCACACTTTAGCACAGGGGTGCCAAGGAATGTCCAGTTTGCCTCACACTTTAGTACGGGGTAGCAGGGAGTGTCCAATGCCACACTTTGACCGTACCACGCACGTTAGGGAGTGTCCAGTAGACCACACTTTAGCACTACCATGGGTGCCAGGGAATGTCCAAGTTCGGCGTCACACACTTTAGCGCTACCATAGGCGCCAGGGAGTGTCCAGTTTTTGCCACTGTCGCATTTCAAAGGTACTCTAGCCGCAATATCAAAACACAACACACTTTGGTACAACATTACCAGTGAGTGTCCACACACAAACTTAACTACATACTCTTTCCACACTGACCAAAACCCATATGTATGTACAACTGACTCCTCATGTAAGACATGTGACTATGTCCGGAAATGTAAATTATCACAACATAAAACAACGAGCTTACAAGGGTAACTAAGTCATAATTCATTTTTTTTATAATCTTAACATAATAAACAGGGTGCTGATCCAACATAACTACCAAATAATACTTAGACAGTCTTTTAAATTTATTCCAAACAGTCCCTTAATGGAAAACAGACCAAAGCAGAAAACTGCCAGATCGCGGGCGCAGGTCACTCGCGCGGTATGCCCATTTTTTGTTTTCTTTTCTAAAACCTTTTAAACTGCCTGAGTACAGGAAGATCGTGCGCGCAGGCCGCTCGTGCGGGTCGCTCGCGCGGTCTTCTCGCGCAATTTTCCCAATTTTCATTTTTCTTTTACAAAAATTTTCTATCTGCCTGGAAACACAAACCTAGCGCGTGCGAGCCGCTCGCGCGCGCGAGTTTGTGCAGAGGCTTCATCTTCTTCGCAAAAATGCCCTGTTTCAGTTTTAAAACCATTTTGTGACCCATTTTGCAATTCTGAAGTAAATAGTACAAATAGTATATGAATCTTTTCAGTTTTTTGCAAGGATTAAGAATCTACGATCAATTTTACATGAATTAATCTGTAGCTCTCGGATTTTACGAAAATCTGAGAGGCGTCAAAACTTCAATTCTAATATACTTCCTCAACTGAGTAAATTAGACTATAATATTGTAAACATGACCTCTACATACTGAAGTCTTTCATATTTATCTAACAAAACAAATTTTGATTGAGTTTGGAAATTCGTGATTTTTCAAGTAATAGCTAGCAACGTAAGATTTCCAATGGAGTTTCATATATTAAGCTATACACACAGAAATTAGGCATGAAATTGCATTCATAGTGAGTTTAGAACACTCACTAAGATAGAAGATGTGTGTTTGTTGAGAGAGAAATAGAAATACAAGAACCAAATAGAAGATTGGCTATGGAGGATTGAAGATTTCCTCTACTAAAATGAATCTGTAATTTCTCTGTCTCTAAAATATTTGTATAACTCTCTGCACTTCTTCTGAAATTTAGTTGTAAGAACTCCAGAGATTATGAGATGTGTGTGTGTGAGTAGTGCATATATAGAGAGCGATTTGAGATGAACTTGGAGGCCAAGTACTTTGTGGTTTACTCAACAAAATGTTTTATTTCCAGATTTCTACATTGCATAATATATACACAGATACAAATGTATAGACATTCCTACAAATTCTGAAGAGGCAACATTACACTAGTAGGGGCCAAGAGTTGTTTGGCAATTTAGCTTATGGTCACAACAATAACACACACTAAGGAGGTATAGCCAAACAAGACATAAGCTAGTTGCATAAGAATCCAAATATGTGTTTGGGTAAAATTGCTTAAGGCACAACAATTACACACACACATAAAGCATTCCCAAACAAGACATAGGCAATCATTAGTTGCTATAAATGGAAAAGTAAGTGTCAAATCCTCATTTGTGGAGATTCCCAATCTGTGGGAGATCATCGCGGCGCGGACAGTTTTGAATATAAACTGGTATTTTCGTGTCGCGGTGATCTCCTCAAAAATACAGAAAATTTATTTTAATGTAGGAAATGATTTCCCGGTTAAAAAAATACAGTTTGAATCCAAAAAAAATTATTTCTACTATTTTGAAATACAGTTTTAAATTTTAACACAGGTACTTCTAAATTATAGAATTTTCATTTACAGTCCAACCAGACTTTTAATACAAATTAAACAAGAAATAAAATTTCGAAACAGGGAAATTGTAATTAAAATAAAAGCAGACAATACAAATGGAATATAAATATGGCAAATGAAATTAGAATTAATTAAATGAAATATAGGTTGTTACACCCTTGCTCCCTTAAACAGGATTTCTGCAACGACCTACCTTCCCATCTAGCAACAATATTGTCCGCTTTGGGTCTAAACACAAAGAACTTCCCAGGGGGTCACCCATCCCTGGTACTGCTCTGGCAGCAACACGCTTAACTGTGAAGTTATTTCATGTTTAGCTCCCTCACGGTTTTAAAAGGCCTTGTTGCATATAGAGGGGCGATTAATCCTTATAAACTAGTCCAGGAACTTCACCCCAGGCGATGTGGGACAAGTCCCCACACCCGACCTCACCTCATCCGTCTTGGCCATCCTGCCTCAGGAGTATTGGCTCTTGGTCATCACAATCCACCCTTCTTAAGGGCCACACGTCCTCGTGTGGGACCTGCCCCCACACTTCCGGCTGGGTTTCCGCTCTGATACCATTTGCAACGACCTACCTCCCCATCTAACAACAATATTGTCCGCTTTGGGCCTAAACACAAAGAACTTCCTAGGGGGTCACCCATCCCTGGTACTGCTCTGGCAGAAGCACGCTTAACTGTGAAGTTCTTTCATATTTAGCTCCCTCACGGTTTTAAAAGGCCTTGTTGCATATAGAGGGGCGATTAATCCTTATAAACTAGTCCAGGAACTTCACCCCAGGCGATGTGGGACAAGTCCTCACACCCGACCTCAACTCATCCGTCTTGGCCATCCTGCCTCAGGAGTATTGGCTCTTGGTCATCACAATGATGTAACAACCTGCATTTGCATTTAATTTTAATCTGACATTTCCATAATTAATCTGTATTTTTGCATTGTCATATTTATTATACATTGACTGCTTTTAATTTTGTTTCAATTCTCACATGTTAAATCTTGATTCTTGACTTAATTACTATTGAAATTCTTATTGGGGTCAAACTGCGATTTTATAAAATTTAGCAACACCTCTGTTAGATTTCAAAACTGTATTTCAAAATGGTGGAAATGTTTACTTTCAACTCAATCAGTATTTTTATAAAATCAAAAAATCATTTCCTACATTAAAATGAATTTTCTGTATTTTTGTGACGAACACTGCGCCCCGAAAATACCAGTTTATGTTCAAAACTGTCTGCGCCGCGTTGGGATTCCACAGATTCTGGAATCTTTGTAAAGCAAAGACATGACATTTGCTTTATTTCCATTTAAGGCAAGCAATGATTGGTTAAGCCTTGTTTGGGAATTCTTTCAATTTATGTGTAATTGTAGTGCCATAAGCTTAAACTCCCAAACACCTCTAATTTGACCCCTTCTAACCTATAGGTGACCCTTAGAACATCTGTGGAGTGTATATTATTGTATATACGTAAGTATTTTGCTGAGAATTCCTGTATACCATCAAGTTGTATGTATTCTTGGGCACCAAGTTCACTCATTAAGAGCTTCTATATATACACCACATTCACCCTCACACTAACACATTCTGCACTCACATAATATAGAGAGAATTTCAGAGAGAGAAGAAAGAGTTTGCACAAAATTTATTCAGAAAATATTATAGAGAGAGAAAAGCTCTTAATCACCATAGCCAAGCTTGAGTTTGGATTTATTATATTGCTCTTCTTTCTCAAAAATTTCTTCTACACTTATCACAGTGAGTATTTCTAACTCACCTAGAATGTAATTCAGATTGTATTTACTATTTTGAGTAGCCCTATTTGTAATCACCATTGATGAATTTACGTAAGAACTCCATGGCTTGAAAATACGAATTTTTCCATCTTAATCAAAATGAGTTTTTAGAGATGATTTAGGAAGATTATGGTTCATAGAAGATACTGCTAAAGTTTTAGAATCAATTTTGTTAACATGAGAAAGTATATAAGAAATTAAGTTTTGTTAACTTTTAGTTTTCATAAAATTCTAAAGTTAGAGATTGATTCATGTAAAATTGATTTCATATTCTTAATCTTTGTTGAAAAACAAAGAATTTCGTATATTACATGCCTTATGAATGTTCGGATTTGAAAATGGGTCAATTTGAACCTTAAAAACCGAAACAGAGCAGTTTCAGCAAAGAAGACGAAGCCTTTGCTTCATCTCGTGCACGTGATCGCACGAGCGAGGGTCGCGCAAGCGGCCGGCGCGAGCGACCTATCGCGCAAGCGACCCGCGCAAGCGAGGTGGCTGGTTCGAGATAGACAGAAAAGGTTTTATAAAAGAAAAAGGAAAATTGGGCATATCGCTCGAGCGGCTTGCGCGCGCGAGCTGTGTGTTTTCTGGCAGAAAGGAAAGGTTTTAAAATAAAACGGAAAATGGGCATATCGCGCGAGCGGTCCGCGCGACCGACCCCCGCGTGCGACTCCTAGAAGTTTCTAGTTTTGCTGATTTTGTGATAAGGTACTGTTTGGGATAAAATTTATATACTATTTGAAATACTGTTTGGGAAATTTATTAAATCAGAATCTTAATTGGTTATGTTTGAACGGTTAAAACGTTGTATTGTGACTTATCAATCCCTGTACGCACGTCGTTTGTATAAATCAGTGAACTGCCTCATGTTTTAAAGTTTCATGACATACATGTGGAGTCAGTTGTACATGCATGGTGAGTGTGAAGGTTGGTCAGTATGAAAAAGAGTAATGGTCAGTGTGGCATAGTGAGTGCGGTTGAGATTGTGTTGTGGACACTCCCTGGTAAGTGAGTACCAAAGTGTGTTGTGATTGAGATTGCGGTGAGAGTGTCTTTAAAGTGCGACGGTGGCAAAACTGGACACTCCCTGATGACCATGGTAGCGTCAAAGTGTGTGAGGCCGAACTTGGACATTCCCTAGCACCCATGGTAGTGCTAAAGTGTGGCCTACGGACACTCCCTGATACCCGAGTCTGGATACTGCGTGAGGGTTCCTCCTCCGGTGTTTGCATGGCGGATTAGGTATTAAAGTGTGAGGCACTGGACACTCCCTAGTACCCCAGACCAAAGTGTGAGGCAAACTAGACATTCCCTGGCACCCCTGTGCTAAAGTGTGGTTATCGGAGTATTTTAAAGATACTGGCGTGTGATAGTGGGTTGTTGGGTTTTGTCGAGAGAAAAGAGTTGGTAAGATGAGATGGTGCATTGTTCTCATACACGGTCACATATATGTGAATTATATTTTTTAAATGATATTGTGCTTGTTTCCTAAAATGAACTCCTATCTTTAATGTAAACTTATTGGATTTAATGAGAATTGGAAAATGGTAAATGAGTATGTGTTACATTCAAAGTTATGTTTTTAATACTCATCAGCTTCTTGCAGCTGACGACGTTGATGCGTCCTGGACATTCGTGTTCAGGTTTTTCAGGTTATGATCAGGCTGAACATTATGATTATGCAAACTGAGAACGGCTGCTTTGGATGATAAGACTGTTATCTATACTCCATGTTTTAAGTTTTAAACTGTTTTGTAATAAGGATGACTATAATAGATATTAAGTTATTGTTTTGATTTAAGGCGGTTTGTGTCTTTAGAGACCCCGTGCTGTAATATGTAATAAGTTAGAAAAATATTTGTAAGTCTTGATTGCTCTGCTCTGATTTTTATGTTTTTGTTGTTCGACGTTTGGGACGGAATCGATCCTTCAAACTATCGCGACCTACGGGTTCATAAAGGAAATTAAACGCTTTTCTTATTTATGCTACGTCGGGGCGTGACATTTTCGTCCCCGAAATCAAGACTAACTAGTCCTGAAACGACTCCGGGTACTTTTTCTCATATCAGCTTCAACTTCCCACGAGACTTCATTCTCGTCATGGTGATTCTACTAAACCTTCACCAATGGAATGTCCTTATTCCTCAGCTTCTGGATACTCTGATCTAGAATCTTCACGGTCCTCTCCTTGTAGGAAACGTTATGACTCGTCTCAATATCGTCAAAACTAACCACATGAAAAGGGTCTCGTATGTACTTTCTCAGCATACTCACATGGAATACATTGTGAACCCCAGAAATCTTTGGTGGTAGCTCCAGTCGATAAGCTACTTTTCTGACACGTTCCAAAATCTCGAACGGTCTAATGAAATGCGGGGCAAACTTTCCTCTCTTGAGACCGAAGCATACTACTCCTCGGGTCGGTGAAACCTTCAAGAATATGTGATCCCCAACACTGAATTCCAAATCTTTCCGGCGTCGATCGGCATAACTCTTATACCTGCTTTGAGCGGTTCTCATCCTTTCCTTGACTAGAAAAATCTTCTCGTTGGTTTCTCTAACCAAATTTGGTCCCAACAATTCTGTATCTCAGACTTCTGCCCAACACAACGGAGAACGACATGGTCGTCCGTACAATGCCTCGAACGGAGCCATCCCGATACTCGTATGATAACTGTTGTTATAGGCAAATTCGACCAAAGGCAAGTGTGTCTCCCAAGATTCTTCGAAATTGATGACACAAGCCCTAAGCATATCCTCCATAATCTGATTAACGCGCTTAGTCTGCCCATCTGTCTGAGGGTGAAAAGAAGTACTCATCTTGAGCGAGGTTCCTATAGCTTCTTGCACACTTTTCCAGAAACCAGAAGTAAAACTTGCATTGCGGTCTGACACAATCGACACAGATGCACCGTGAAGTCGCACAACTTCTTGTATGTCCGTCCGGCTCATCTTCTCTACCGGGTATGTCATATTATAAGCAATGAAATGAGAAGACTTCATCAGTCGATCTACAATTACACAAATGGCATCATGATTCTGCTGCGATCGGGGCAATCCTACTACGAAATCCATGATTATGTGCTCCCACTTCCAACCAGGAATAGGTAGCGATTGCAACAATCTCGAGGTCTCTGATGTTCAGCTTTGACTTGTTGACATGTCAAACACTTAGATACAAATTCGGCCACATCCTTCTTCATACCTTCCCACCAGAAATTTTTCTTCAAATCTTTGTACATTTTCATTCCTCCTGGGTGAACTGTATAACTTGACTTTTGTGCTTCGTCCAGAATATCCTTCCTAAGCTCTCCATAATCTGGCACACATAATCTATTCCTGCATCGGTATCCTCCATCGATTCCCATCTTTCATTCTGTCGGATTTTTCTCTGACATTTTATCGAACCATGTCTGAAACTTCTCATCTTTTTTCTGTGCTCCAATAATGCGGTCGATAAGAACGGGCTATAGGATAAGACATCCAAAAAGTTGTCCTTCTCCTTCCTCAGCACTCTGTATTTTGAACTCCGCCAACGTCTCCAATGCTCGCCATTCTCTAACCATTAAGGAGGCGATCGTCTCACAAGTCTGTCGACTCAAAATATCAGCGACCACATTAGCTTTACCAGGGTGGTATTCTAACGTGAAGTCGTAATCTATAATCAGCTCCATCCATCTGCGTTGCCTCATGTTCAACTCTTTCTCTGTGTGAACAAATATTTCAGAATCTTGTGATCGGAGAACAAATCAAACTTCTCACCATAGAGATAGTGTCTCCAAATCTTGAGTGCAAAAACTACTGTCGCCAATTCCAAATCATGAATGGGGTAGTTCAACTCGTTCGGCTTCAGCTATCTTGATCCATAAGCGATAACTCTACCATCTTGCATAAGTACACACCCCAATCCTTGATATGACGTGTCACTGAATATAGTGAACTTCTCATCAGGCTTGGGTATAGCTAGTATCGGTGAGGTAGTGAGTCTCTCTTTCAACTCTAGAAAGGCTCGCTCGTGCTTCTCAGCCCATTCGAATTTTAAATTCTTCTTCATCAATCCAATTAATGGTGCTGCTATCTTGGAGAATCCCTCAACGAATCTCCGGTAATAGCCTGCGAGTCCAAGAAAACTCCGAACCTTTGTAGGGTTGCTCAGTCTAACCCAATTTGACACAGCATCGGTCTTGGATGAATCCACAGAAATTCCTTGAGACGACCCCTTGTGTCCCAAAAATTTAACTTCTTGCAACCAGAACTTATACTTACTGAACTTAGCGTACAAGTGGTGATCCTTGAGTGTCTGCATCGCAATCCGTAGATGTTGCTCGTGTTCCTCTGTTGACTTAGAATAGATCAAGATATCATCTATGAAGACGATGACAAACTAATCCAAATAAGGCTTAAACACTCTGTTCATCAGATCCATAAACACTGCCGGGGCATTCGTCATTCCAAACGGCATCACCAAAAACTCATAGTGACCATATTAGGTCCAATACAGTCTTAGGTATATCTTCTTTTCGTACCCTCAACTGATGATATCCCGACCGTAGGTTCATTTTGGAAATTGTCGAAGCTCCTTGTAGTTGATCAAATAAGTCGTCAATCCTCGGTAAGGGGTTCAATTCTCTGTAGTCGATACATAGCCTGAGCATCCCGTCCTTCTTCTTCACAAATAACACTGGTGCTCCCCAAGGTGATGTACTTGGACGTACACAACCTAGGTTCTCGAGCTCTTGTACTTGTTCCTTCAACTCCAATAGTTCGGTGGGGGCAATTCTGTAGGGAACCTTGGTGATCGGAGTCATACCTGGTATAAGCTCAATACAGAACTCTATACTTCTTCCGGGCGGTAAACCAGAAACGTCTTGAAATACTTCTTCGAAGTCCTTTACTACAGGTATAGACAATGCTATCATCTTTGTACTGACGACTTCGATATTCGCTAAACATCTTGTGAGGAACATATCTCCCAAGGGGTTACATTGAAAATCAAAGGGTTGATTCTCATTGTCGAGGAATGTAATTCTCTTCCTCGCACAATCCAACTTCGCTTGATTCTGAGAGAGCCAATCCATTCCTAGGATTGTGTCGAACCCCTTCATCGATAGGACAATCAGCCTTGCAGGGATTTCACGGTCTCCTAGCCGTAAGGGACAATCCTTGCACACGTGTCCTAACTTGACTGCGGCTCCTAATGGTGAGGTTGCCTTCAAAGCTTTCTCTAACCGGTGAGGTAAGATACCCAATCTCCGAATAGTATTAACAGATATAAATGAAAGAGCAGCTCTCGTATCAAATAAAACTTTAACATGGGAGTTAAATAGGGTTAATGTACCTTCTACTGCTTGCTGATCAGGTTGAGCTTCTTCATAGTTTCCTTCTTCGTACACAGTCCCATCATATCCTGCTGCGTCGAGATAACATCATTTAAGCGGGTCTGACCTTGCTGACTGTAGGTCACCTACTTAGGGGTAGTGCAGAACTTGCTGATGTGGGCTGGTTCACCACAGTTGTAGCAGACTATACCTTGCTAATTAGCACGCCTTAGTGCCTTGTAATCTCGAGCCAAATGACTGGGATTGCCACAATTGAAGCATTTCCCAGCACTACTCCCTTCACCAACTCGAGGTTGAGTCGAATAGGTGGTAGCTTGGGTCTTCTTGCTCCCATCAAAATTCCTCTTTTGTCCTTGGTTTCGGTACACCGGTGGCTTATTTCCAAAGTTACCCAATTGAGGTGGTCAGAATTCAAACTGTTTGCGGTTCACCCGAGTGTCTTCTTCTAGATCGGTAGCCAAGCCAACCAATCCCTTAAATGACTTATCTAGGTGACCGAGAGTCTAGTGGCGAATCTGTGGTGCCAACCCTTGGTTATATTTCCTTATCTTCTTATCTTCAGTATCAACCAGGTGGGGAGTGAACTGAGACAGTCTCTCGAACTGTGTGGTATACTCCTGCACAGACTTGGTCCCTTGAGTCAGGTCCATGAATTCCTTCTCCCTCCTATGCCTCTCCATAGCCAGGAAGTACTTCTCCAAAAATCTTCCCTTAAATGTAGTCCACGTCATTCCCATAGCAGTTGTGTTTCCAATGGTGGCTATCACCGAGTCCCACCAATCTGTGGCGACATCGGTCAATTGGAAGGTAGCTAACCTTCTCTTATCCATTTCACTGCATTGAATAGCTTCGAACATACGGTCCATTTGTCTTAACCATTGTTCGGTCTTCCAGGGTTCTGCGGTTCCCGCAAACTTCTCGGGCCTTAGCACACGGAATCTCTCCAACAGCTTGTCCCCAGTTTGGCGGTCTCGTCGGTTTTCGTTTGTATTGCTAATCCTCTCGAGGCGTCTGACGAAAGCTTCAAACATTCCTGTGGGATCGGCAGCCAAAGGTGCCTCCTCGATCAAGTTCCTGTTCCTCCTGGGTCTTCCAACCATTCTATGCATGTCAATGATAAATGAATGAGGAATATGCATGAAGCAATGATATAGAACGGTGACATAAAGCATGTTTAATGACAACAACATTCAAAAGGTATTTCTATATATTTATAACTTTTTGTCAATTTGATACAAAAAGCGTGTATGACCATATCAGTGCCTACCCTATCTATATGGGTTAGGACGTACAATGTCCATGCAAGAGTTAAAGTTTAAAAAATGGGGTCATTGCCCTATACTCAAATGCATATAAATATAGTTTGCAAAAAGAGATAGAGCTACTAGTCAAAAATATAGTCAATATGCACAAGAGGGATATCTAAGCGGCCAGTCATCCCCGTAGGTAGTCATCAAAAGGTCAAACGAGTCCTGCAAAGTGGGGGTATTTGTAAAATACAACCGCGCTAAAAGGAAGAATTGTATTAGTTTTTTATCACAACTTCCCGTGTTATCCGCAATTTGCATTGCAAGGCTAATTTTTATACAATATGATTAATCTATGATAAGTTGTATTGTTTTAGCTATTGTTTGTGCAGATTACTGCTGTGTGGACTAAACAGATGAACATCAAAATGAATGGAATGCTGGAATGAAAACAAAAGAAGTCAAAGCTGAAATGTGGAGTTCGATCGATCTAAGACGGTTCGATCGATCGAGAGTTCGATCGCTTGCAGTGTGTTGAAGCGCTTGAGGATTAAGGGTTCGATCGATCGAGAGCAGTTCGATCGATCGAACGGGGTATTTCCAGTAACATTTGTGTGCGCAGCAGATGCGGGTTTTAACCCTAGTTTATTAGGTTTTCTTATATATAGGAGTTTTGTACACGTCCATAGGGAGACACACATTACATTTTTACAGTTTGTTTAGAGAGAGAGATAGAGTTTTGTGTTTGGTTTTGTAGGTTATTCATTGAAGTTTCATTGGTAAACCGGATTTCTTAAGTTTAATACGAGTATTCTTCATTCCAGGTTATATATTTATTGTTTATTCATATCTTGCACTCGGTAGTCGTAGTTTAATCGTTCTTCTCATAGTATTACATGCTAAATATCTTTAAAACCTTAGTTTTTAGATTTTCCATGAAAAACTTGCAACCAAACAAGGCGTTAATGTTTTCTTACGTTAAAAATCAATCTTTGACACTCCAGACGATGTCTGAGTAGTCCCAGGTTGGGAGAACACGATGAAACAGTGATCTCCAGCCTCTGCCATGCAGCAGAATAATCGCTGTGTTCGATCGATCGAAGTTAGTTCGATCGATCGAACCAGAGACAGTCAAGCGATCGAAGTCAGTTCGATCGATTGAGGGATGAAGGTCTTCGATCGATCGAAAGCGCGTCGATCGATCGAACTCCCTGATTCTTGAGGATGTTCCCTGCAGTATTCCAGGACCTTTTGTTTTAAGATTTGTTATCATTCTGTCACAAATAAATGCTCAGTTTGTCAAAACAGTTTTAAAATTAAGGCCCTAGGGCATTTTCTTTCAATACATTTTGCAAACCATCTTCAATGCTAACACCATTGAGGATGCGAGTCTTAACTATTGGATTAAACCGCTTTTACGTATTTTAATTTAATTGTGATGATATGGTCCCGGTCATGAAAGGGCCATAGAATCTTTATCTTTTGAGGAATACGGAAAACTGTGGGTAATGGACTCCGTTGTGCTTCAAGGCAAATGCATGGTAGATAGCTAGATTACTGTGGATTCGTGTAATCCCAACATTTTCTTTTAAAAGTTCAACATCCTACTTTAGAGTACTGTCTTAAATAGCTAGTTAGATTGTTCAGTTAATTTTAATTATTTTCAGTAGTAATCCTAGTTTGTGGAACTCTGTGTTCCGCACCATCGTTCAAACCTATTCATTTTATTTTGCTTTCTTTTAGAGGATAGTCTAATTCAATAGGTCAACACCTTCCCTGTGGGATCGACCTGGTCTTACCAGTTACTACTTGCAAGTCTACCTACACTTGGGTATTGCACAAGAGCGCACAAGATTTTTCGCGTGTCAAGTTTTTGGCGCCGTTGCCGGGGAAGGCGACGATCAATTCCTTAGATTACCTCAGTCTCTCTTCATCTCTTTCTATTTTTAGTTTCTCTTATTTTCAGTTCTTTTAGGTAAGTTCTCACCCTAGGGACTCTCCTAGTTCATGTCCGAGAATTCTATTGAAGGAATTTTTGGAAATCCATTCTACCGCTCTGACTCTGATAGTTCCATCAACCCGATAGTCACTCCAACTGCATCAATGGATGATCATCAGAGTGAAAATGGTGACAATAATTTGGTGCCAATTGATGAGGCACTCCGTCCTCTTTGCGATCTTATGCAACCAGAACATGCACCTACGCCCTCTTGCATTCAAATCCCATCGCATAATGGCGAATTTTAGTTTCGCAATGGGATGATTCAATTGCTTCCCACTTTTCATGGGATGGAAAGTGAGAAGGCGTATTTACATGTCACCGATTTTGAGGATGTTTGTAAAACATTCTCGCAAAATTGTCCTAGGGAGGTGACGCATCTAATGCTATTCCCCTTCACTTTGAAAGATAAAGCGAAGGCGTGGCTCCACTCCCTAAAACCGAATTCAATTTTCACCTGGCATGCGATGAGCACCGCGTTTCTGAAGAAATTCTATCCTACTCGCATGACCACAGACCTTCAGCGTCAAATCAATTCCTATAAACAAAAGAGCAATGAAACCTTCACACAAGCGTGGGAGCGTTTCAAAGATTTGCTTCTCTCGTGCCCACACCATGGGTTTGAGAAATGGCGAACTATCAGCTTCTTTTATCAAGGATTGAATGGTGAAACAAAGAAGTTGGTGGAAACAATGAGCTCTGGACCATTTTTGCGTAAAAACACTGAAGAGGCCGAAGCCCATTTCGAATGGTTAGCTGAATACGCTCATGAATGGTCAAATTCTGACAATATCTCACGCTCACAGATATCCTGTGTAGAAGAGAAAAGCCTATACCAGCTAACCAATGAAGATCACCTCATGACTAAGTATGCAGAGCTAGCAAAGAAGGTAGAGGAGTTAAGCATGAAAGGAGAGAGCTCTAGGCAAGTCATGCCTGAAGAACCATGTGGCACATGCAACATGTTGGGACATACAACTCAATATTGTCCTAATGTGCCATATTTTCAAGAGCAAGCCCCTGTAGAGATGAATGCCATGCAAGGTTTTCGAGGGGCGGGAAATTCCAACAATAACTTTCAAAGTAACAATAGATGGAATCACCCCGGTTTTGATTGGAGAAATAATGCTGGGGCCCAAAATCAATATCAAGGGCAAAACAATAGGCCAGCCCAGCATTACAATCAAAACAGAACGAATAATTACCATCAAGCTCAACCCTCCAATGCACCACAAACTAATGCCTATGTGCCACCGCACAAAAAGGTACAAGAAGAAGAGCCACTTGCTAATGCCAATCTAACACAGCAACTCATCCAAATGATCAGTAGAATGTCTGCCACGTTAGAGAGGATAGATGCACGGCAAGAAGGCTCAGGAGGAACATTCCCTGCCCAACCACTTCCGAACCCCAAAGGACATAACAATGGTCCTAACAATCAAGAACATGCTAAGGCTGTGACTACACTGAGAAGTGGAAAAATCATAGAGAAAAGCATGCCTCTGTCCACTCCCGAAGTATACAAAGAGGAGGAAGTGGTGGATGAAGAAGTTGAGCTACCATCTACTCGAGAGGAGGAGTCGTCTACTAATGACGAACCAATAAAGGCAAACATTGAAGCTCCTAGAGTAGAAGACAAAGTTGAGCGAAGGTCTGGAAAGGAATCTGTTAAGGAGGAACCACCAAAATGCCCCTTTCCTGCACCTTATCCTCAACGGTTGAAGAAACCCAAGAATGAGACAAAGAATCAGGAGTTTCTGGAATTGTTTAAGCAAGTTAAGATTAACCTTCCACTCCTAGATGCTATCAAGCAAGTGCCGGCCTATGCTAAGTATCTCAAAGATCTATGCACGGTCAAGAGGAGGCAAAGCGTGAAGAAACATGCTTATGTCGCGTGCCAAGCAAGCGCGATCATTCAAAATGAGTTGCCTCCAAAACTCAAAGATCCCGGTACACCTACTGTCTCATGCCGAATTGCGAATCAAAAGATAGATAACGCACTCCTCGATTTAGGAGCAAGCGTGAACCTGCTGCCATATTCAATCTATAAACAGCTAGGGTTGGGTGAACTTAAACCCACCCGAGTCGCGTTGCAATTGGCAGACAGATCTGTGAAGTACCCTAGAGGGGTATTAGAGGACGTCCTTGTCCAAATAGATTCTTTTGTCTTTCCGGTTGATTTCGTGATATTAGACACCGAACCTGTGTCTAATCCTGGTGCACATATCCCGGTTATCTTTGGACGGCCGTTCCTCAACACTATTGATGCCACAATCAAGATTAGAAGTGGCATCATGACTATCGTATTCGGGAACATGACATTGAATGTCAAGATTTTTTCTAATCCCCGACCTGAAGAATACGATGATGAGGAAGAAATCCATTATATAGACACGGTCATTGAAGATGAAGTTGACTTGGTCGACTACAAAGATCCTTTGGAAGTTGTGATGACTCAATTTGGCGATATCTATCAGCCTGCAGAGTCAACTCCATTGGATGCTGACCTGAACCAGACGTGTCTTATGATGGATACGATAGAGGAGGATAGAGCCGATTGCATGTGGGTAATGCCATATGAACAACTGCCTCCTAAAACCAAGTTGGTAATGCCCTCTAGTTTCCAGTTTTCGGAGTTAGAATTGAAGGAGCTTCCCAAAGAGCTAAAATATGCGTTCCTAGGGACTGGAAAAACTTATCCTGTGATCATTTCATCTGCTTTAACTCATGAACAGGAAAGTAAGCTAGTGGAAATGCTGACTAAGCATAAGGATGCTATGGGATGGACAATTGCTGACCTCAAAGGCATAAGCCCATCGATATGCACGCATAAGATATATCTGGAGGAAGACGCTAAACCCTCAAGGCAAATGCAAAGGCGTCTGAATCCCAACATGCAAGAAGTAGTTAAAAAGGAAGTGCTAAAGCTACTTGATGTTGGGATGATATATCAGATATCTGATAGTCCTTGGGTTAGTCCTACCCAAGTAGTTCCAAAGAAAGCAGGCATAACAGTCATCCCGAATAAAGAAGGTGAATTAGTACCAACACGTATCCCCACTGGATGGAGGATGTGTATTGACTACAGGAAGTTAAATACTGTGACCCGAAAGGACCATTTTCCTTTGCCATTCATGGATCAAATGCTAGAACGTGTGGCGGGTCACAAGTATTACTGCTTTTTGGATGGATACAGTGGATATAATCAAATCGAGATTGCTCCTGAAGATCAGGAGAAAACCACTTTCACGTGTCCATTCGGTACTTTTGCCTACCGACGAATGCCGTTTGGCTTATGTAATGCACCGGCTACCTTTCAGCGGTGCATGCTAAGCATCTTTAGTGACATGGTCGAAAACATCCTTGAAGTCTTCATGGATGATTTTTCAGTGTTCGGCCATAGCTTCGAAGATTGCCTCAGCAATCTTGAGCAGGTTTTAATGAGGTGTGAGGACAAACACCTAGTCTTGAATTGGGAGAAGTGTCACTTTATGGTGACCAAGGTATAGTTCTCGGCCACATAATATCCGATGAAGGAATCCAAGTGGATAAGGCTAAGATCGACATAATCTTAAATCTACCTGTCCCCCGTACAGTAAGAGACATCCGTTCATTCTTGGGGCATGCAGGTTTTTATCGTCGATTTATCCAGAACTTCAGTGCAATCTCTCGACCCCTTTGTCAACTTCTTGTCAAAGATGCACCTTTCGAGTGGTCAGAGAGTTGCCAAAAGTCCTTTGAGGATCTAAAAGATCTCCTCACCTCCGCACCTATAATACAGGCACCCGACTGGAGTTTGCCTTTTGAATTAATGTGCGATGCTAGTGATTACGCCATTGGCGCAGTCTTAGGCCAGAGAAAGGACAATAAGCCACATGTGATATACTATGCCAGCCAAACTTTGAATGAAGCTCAAATGAATTACACTACTACTGAAAAGGAGCTGCTGGCTGTAGTATTCGCTTTGGATAAGTTTAGGTCTTATCTGATAGGGTCACCAATCATCTATTTTACAGATCATTCGGCTCTCAAGTATCTCTTGTCAAAGAAAGACGCTAAACAACGGCTTATTCGCTGGATACTCTTACTCCAAGATTTTGATTTAACACTCAAAGATAAGAAAGGAGTAGAGAATGTGGTTGCGGATCATTTATCCCGGTTGACTTTTATCGACAACACTGAATCCCAATCCATTAAAGATGAATTCCCAGACGAACAGCTACTGGCAGTAAGTAGTCTGCCTTGGTATGCTGATGTGGTAAACTACCTTGTCACGGGAGAAACACCAACTCATTGGTCGAACCAAGATAGGAAACGGTTCCTCTCGTTCGCGCGCCATTTCTTCTTTGATGACCCTTACTTGTTCAAGTACTGTGCTGATCAGGTCATCAGGCGCTGCGTCCCCAACGAGGATATAACCGTAATATTAGCGTCATGCCATTCTGAGGCATGCGGTGGCCATTTCGCGTCACAGAAGACCGCACAAAAAGTCTTACAAAGCGGTTTTTACTGGCCCCAGTCTTCAAAGATGCTTATTCCTTTTGTAAGACATGCCAACGCTGTCAAAAGCTTGGAACCATTTCTAAAAGGAATTCTATGCCTTTAACCCCTATCATCACAATTGAGATATTTGATTGTTGGGGCATAGATTTCATGGGCCCATTTCCCAAGTCGAATAACTGTGAATACATACTCCTTGCTGTCGAGTATGTATCCAAATGGGTAGAAGCGATACCAACGAGACGAAATGACCACAGAACGGTCATGTCATTTCTAAGAGAGCATATTTTGTCTCGTTTTGGTACTCCGAAAGCTTTACTAAGTGACCAAGGCAAGCATTTCTGCAATAGGCCCTTGGAGTCACTTCTCAAGAAATACGGAGTCCATCATAAAATCGCTCTTGCCTATCATCCACAGTCAAATGGGCAAGCAGAATTGGCTAACCGAGAAATCAAGCATATTCTCGAGAAGACGGTTAGTTCCAATCGAAAAGACTGGGCATACAAATTGACTGACGCGTTATGGGCATACCGTACTGCTTATAAGACGAATCTTGGTATGTCCCCGTATAGACTGGTTTACGGGAAAGCTTGCCACCTTCCTGTTGAAATTGAACATAAAGCTTATTGGGCGACACGCTCATTGAACTTTGACATTCAAGAGGGAGGTCAGCTACGCAAGCTCCAACTTGCAGAGTTAGAGGAAATACGACGAGATGCGTATGACTCTACAAAGTTGTATAAGGAAAAGTTGAAGGCTCGGCACGATCGTACGATTTTTCGTAAATCATTTGAGCCGGGGCAGAAAGTATTGCTGTATGACTCTCGCCTCCACCTTTTCCCAGGAAAGCTCCGTTCCCGTTGGACAGGCCCGTTCATCGTAAAAACTGTTTTTCCACATGGGGCTGTCGAGATTGTCAATTCAAAGAACGATGATTGTTTCAAGGTCAATGGCCAAAGATTGAAACCGTTCTTGGAGAATTTCCACACTGAGGTTGAGCACATCCAGCTGGATGAGCCCAGCTATTCTCACACTTAAAAATCCAAAGTGGAATTCCAATTTGTTGTTGTATGTTTTTTCTTTCCCTGCATTTTAGTTCTCTCTTTTGTTTTTAAGTTTTTGTTCATTCTTTCGTGTTTGTGATCTTGTTCTAATCCATTATACTTTAAACCACTCTGTTGCAGGTGAATATGCGAGGTGATGATGTTCATTCTGTCGGTTCTTGGGCTGATTCAGAATGTCGTTGTGGCACCTGGACTGAGGGTGAACTCACACCTTGCCCCTTGCTTCATCAAGATCCTGAAGCTCATTCTCTCATTAATGCTGCTCAAGGGTACATTCCATATCCACCAGCTCTCCTGGACATCAATCCATACGAAAATATGGGATTTCAGGATTACGAAGAGGTGGATGAGGAAGAAGACCTGTACATGGGACGAATGGTGGATGATGCACTCATGGCACAGTGGGAAAATGATGATATGTGGGAGCCATGGGAAGATCATGACCTTCAGGATGTCGTCCCAGACCGCCACAATGCCGTCTTTGTTTTTGTTGATGACTTCCTTGTTCCTGAGTTGGTCCCATACCGCTATGTGCACCTGAGCTACCTGCTATTCAGGCTCCAATGCCCTTTACCAGCCAGTGCATTTTGGGAACCTATGCCAATAGTGAGGTTGGAACTTGTCACATTTCTTTGTATTTTTTTTTTTTTTTTGTTTCTATTCTTTATTTTTCTTTTTGTGTTAATTCGTGTTTCTTGTATTCTGTTATTTTGATTTCAGTTTGTTGTCTTTTGTCCAGGATTGTCACTATGTTCCTAAATGGTATTCCGGTATTCCTTCCACATCAACTGATTCATGGTCTTGGGCCCTACATAAGGCCCCCACTCACTCCGTCGCGAGAGGACAGTCCGTTGCGCAATCACACTCCTTTAACCTTGTCTCCATCCGGATCACCTCTTGCATGGGCTTTCAATTCCTTGGAGACTCCAGACTTGTTTGATGATGTCCTTGCTGCTTTTCGATTGTTCTGGGAAAGGGAATCATCGAGTTTGGACTTCACTTCTGAAGATTCGGCGGGTTATGAAGAGATTGTGGAAGAGGAAATCTTTATACTCAAAGATTAGTGCTACATTTCAGTTGTTTCTGTTTCATTACATCTTTTATTTATCAACTGGAATGTAATCCTTGACAGAGTTTTTATTGGTTTTAGTTTTTAGTTTTATTTTGTTTGGTTTTTTTTTAGTTAAATAAGGGTCTAAATACCATGTGGGAGAATTTGGTTGCAATGTGGATATTTTTATAAAATTTTGATTGACAATAAATTGCAAATTTCTATTCTGAGGATGAATTTCTGTCCCACATGCCTGTAATTCAACTGCTTTTCAGTCTCTCTGCATGTCCAGAATGGTTTCTGATAGTTGGGTGTGATGTGGTTCATGTTTCCCATTGAATTCTGGAATTTTTGTGTTCGATCGATCGAACCCAGTTCGATCGATCGAAACCGGGATGTTCAAGCGCTTGTAGTTTATGTTCAATCGATTGAGGGATTTGTGTTCGATCGATCGACCATAGTTCGATCGATCGAACGAAGCATTTAAACGAGGCGTCTTCAGGACACCTCTTCATTTCCCTCACTCTCACTCTCAATCGCTCGAGCACAGAGGAGGGGGCGACTCGGCAATTTTCGTACCCTTGCATTCAATAAGACGCCCTGATCACTCCTCTGATCATCCTCATCATCATATCATCATCCCCTCCATCTCCACTGCGTGTTCTACACCGAGGTAGGCCCCACTTGTTTGTGTCTTTCTCTTCCGTAACGTTCGTGTTAGAAAATCCCAAGGGGGTGTCCCCTTGGTCTTAGGATCTTCTTTTGTTAGCGTAACTTTTGTTTCCTTTTCGTTTCTGCGATCGCTGTGTTCGATCGCTCGAACTGAATTCGAGCGATCGAAGGGGAGATGTTCGATCGATCGAACAATGTTCAAGCGATCGAAGTCTACCACAGTTCAATCGATCGAACCCAGTTCAATCGATCGAACTCCAGCAGTGGCAGTTTTGTTTCTTCTTCTCCCTGTTCTTATCTGTGTCTTGTGTGGTCTTATTTTCAGGACTGCCAGATGAATCCAGTGATGGGCTACCATAAGTGTAAGCCCCTCAGCCGTATTATACCAGATCCGGTACCCGCACACGGGTTCCGGAATGACGAGGACAGGCTATGGTTTGAGCGGCATTTTCAGACACGGATGGTGATGGTCGAGCGCCCTATTGAGCACATCTGGACGGAGAGCCAATGGTTTCTTACACGGATCCGCTCTATGCCTCATTGGTTCCATCTCCTGTCGTTGGCCAAGAGTGTCAATCTATCCTGGATTCGAGGTGCGTGTGCGACTATGATCAGCGACCCGTATGCACCATTCACATACTATGCCTTCTTCCGGAGTCGCCCGTTCATCATCAGTCCCGCCACCGTTTCAGCCGCGTTGGGGGTACCAGAGGTACCAGATTATGTTTGCCCCCACCGGCCTGATGCACCAGTGACCCCACCATCCACTATTATCCGAGAGCTCACTGGAGGCGCCGTCCCGTCTTGGGATGGCGATGCTTTGATCGAGGACCACTTTCTCACTGATGGCTACCACATGCTTCACCTGGTCCTCAGCAACTGCCTCCTAGTGACTTCCTATCGAGAGAAGATCGCGGCTTGGTATGCGCGAGTCTTATATGCAGTGGGGACAGGACAGCCAGTTTGCATACCACGTCTCTACATTGACTTTATGGTCCACCCCACCCGTTATATCTCGTCCAAGAAGCACCTGAAGGGTGCTTGGGCTATTCAGAGGGTCATGGCTGATGCCGGGTTCCTCGAGCTCGCTGGAGATGATGTCCGCCCTTCTCCCCGCAGATTTAGCGAGGCGGCTGCTCGCCGCTCCGACGCCCAGAAGAGGAAGCGAAAGGGGAAAGGGAAAGCGAGGGTGAGGGGGAGGAAGAAGAGGCGTGGTGGGACGGACACAGAGGCGGGAGCTTCAGGGACACCCACCGAGGTGGAGGAGCTTGATTCGGATGATGAGGATGATCCAGTTGCTGCGGTTCGGCAGTTTGAGCTGCGACAGCGGTCGCAGACTCAGGCCCAGGGAGAGTCTTCTTCTTCTGTGCCTCTCCCGACAGTTCACGAGCTACTATTGGAGGAGAGAGAGGCCAGGATTAGACTCGAGGGCCGGATAGACCATCTCCAGACCTTGCTGGAGTCCATTTTGATTCAGATTGGGGTTGAGTCGACTGTTCATTCTACTCCGCATCCATCGATGGCCCCGTCTGCACCACCTACCACTGATCCATCATCTGCTGCTGCCCCGGATTCTGCTGCAGCCGATCCATCTACTACTACCCCTGCTACTACCATATTGCCGCCTGCTCCCATCGACATCCCTTCTGATGTAGCTGATGATACGCCGTCTGGGGTCGATTAGTTTTAGTTGGGGAGGTGGTGGTTATGTTTCCTTTTGGTTAGTTATTGTACTGATTTTTGTTATAGTTTAGGTTGGTTGGACAGGTTGGTTGTTTTGGTTGGATTCTTTGGTTAGTTGGTTCTGTATGGACATTATGTATCACTGTTTTTATTTTATTCTGTTCATATTACAGTGGTTTAGTTTGTTTGGATCATGGTTTTATCATGTTACTTTTATCTATTGATCCTGTTTGTTTTGGAGATTGTGTTCTACTTTTCTATGCTAGGTTGCTTGCTTGAGATCATCGATTTGCTCCATACAGGTGATACCCATCTATTTTATTTATTGAAAATCAACTTCTGGGGACTTTGTTGTTTTCAGTTGGGGGTAGGAGATAATAGATAGGTATACACCCGTAATGATCAGGTTTTGCACTTGGAAATGTTTTAAATTTAATAAGAACACAGTCTGTTAAAATTTTGAACATTTTTTTTTTGAATCGTATTGATAGAATAACTCTGAATAACCTTTCCTGTTTGTTAATTAGACAATGACACATTTGTAGTATTCGCATCTTTTTATGGATTAAATCCACGCGTTTTTTCGGTATCACTGAAATGAATTGCATTTGTAAAGCTATTAAGTACCCAATACTTTTGTGCACTAATTAGCAGCCATGTAGAAAACCTGAAAATTGAGTTAAAATGAATATTGTGCGAAAAGAACAAGTAGTGGAAGCTAATAACCCTTTGTGAGCTATTGAGCCAATCGTCATTTCTGAGGGGATTCTCATACATTATCGAATGGTTTTTCTTGCATATACTTGTGAATTCGTTGTTAAGTCTCAGTTTTCTTTAAAAATTTTGACTGCTTGGTAGAGGAGAATGTTCAGGATTTACCAATTAAACTCGATGAACACTTAAGTGCTAAAAATTGAAAGTTGAGAAAATGATTCAAGCCATCGTTTACCCATTCCTTTACCTAATATAGCTCACCTACATTCATTGAATCGTTTCACCCCTGATCCCACCTCAATTAAATATTTCCAATGAAATCACAAGAATCTAAATCCTTGATCTATACCTTGACCTCATTGAACCGTTTGATAAATTTGTTGAGAATGAGTCATCAAAGTATGTGAAATGGAAGGAAGTTGTTGTGGGATGTTCCAGGTTAAAAAAAAAAAAAAAAAATGATGAATGAAGGAGAAAAAGAAAAAGAAAAAGAAAAAAAAAAAGAAAAAAAAAGAGAGTATATGAAATGAATGGGAGAATGGGTGGAGAAAAGAATAAAGAATAAAAAAAAAAGAGAAGTTGAAATTCCATCACATACTAAGAAAAGCACACTCTTCTCTACAACACCCCCACCTACTAAATAAAAGCCGTAATTCAAAGTCTTGAAGATTCTCAACAATTGGTTTGAACATGAAAGTGTGAGTTGAGTTGTCCACGGTATTTCGCTCCTCTAGTAAGTAGTGTTCCATTCATGAGACTATACACTCTTAAATGTTCGTTTTTCATAGAGTCAAGTATGAAAGCATTAGCACTTAGAATATCATCCTTATCAAAGCTTTCATACGATGTGCGATCATTGTAAAGCAAGTTTCTGAGAGACGTTCTTTTTGAGTGCGACCAATGTGAGAATTGAGCTAAAACTGCAAGTTTCCAAAGTACAATAGTCTGGATAACTCTTAATAAGGGTTGGACGCATGGTTGTTAAATTCACACACACACGGGTGCATGATGGTAATACATTTGTATATTTTACTTAGTGATATAGGGGAGCATGTGGATCTCTTTCATGGGTTGATAGAGGATATGATATTATTGTAGAGTCGAATTAACAATTTAATGGAAGGGTGAATTCTACAAGTTATTCTAAATCTTTTTGAGCTTAAAATTGGAATTTTGTGGGCATATTCACTGCAAACCCTCACGAGACAACACTCGTCCACTAGGGGGAACCTAGGGGTTTAACGGCTTGTTGCATTCGCTAAATGCAACCGCGATTCCTGCGAAAGTGAGTTAGGATTTTTCTTTCTATCTTAGTTTAGGTTGTTTTTAGTTTTTCTTTGTTTCTTGGTCGTGGTAGTATTAGTTTAGGAGTTTTTATTTTATTTTATTTCGCTTTATCGCTAGGGACTAGCAATAAGCTAGTTGGGGGTTGTGCAAAGTGGGGGTATTTGTAAAATACAACCGCGCTAAAAGGAAGAATTGTATTAGTTTTTTATCACAACTTCCCGTGTTATCCGCAATTTGCATTGCAAGGCTAATTTTTATACAATATGATTAATCTATGATAAGTTGTATTGTTTTAGCTATTGTTTGTGCAGATTACTGCTGTGTGGACTAAACAGATGAACATCAGAATGAATGGAATGATGGAATGAAAACAAAAGAAGTCAAAGCTGAAATGTGGAGTTCGATCGATCTAAGACGGTTCGATCGATCGAGAGTTCGATCGCTTGCAGTGTGTTGAAGCGCTTGAGGATTAAGGGTTCGATCGATCGAGAGCAGTTCGATCGATCGAACGGGGTATTTCCAGTAACATTTGCGTGCGCAGCAGATGCGGGTTTTAACCCTAGTTTCTTAGGTTTTCTTATATATAGGAGTTTTGTACACGTCCATAGGGAGACACACATTACATTTTTACAGTTTGTTTAGAGAGAGAGATAGAGTTTTGTGTTTGGTTTTGTAGGTTATTCATTGAAGTTTCATTGGTAAACCGGATTTCTTAAGTTTAATATGAGTATTCTTCATTCCAGGTTATATATTTATTGTTTATTCATATCTTGCACTCGGTAGTCGTAGTTTAATCGTTCTTCTCATAGTATTACATGCTAAATATCTTTAAAACCTTAGTTTTTAGATTTTCCATGAAAAACTTGCAACCAAACAAGGTGTTAATGTTTTCTTACGTTAAAAATCAATCTTTGACACTCCAGACGATGTCTGAGTAGTCCCAGGTTGGGAGAACACGATGAAACAGTGATCTCCAGCCTCTGCCATGCAGCAGAATAATCGCTGTGTTCGATCGATCGAAGTTAGTTCGATCGATCGAACCAGAGACAGTCAAGCGATCGAAGTCAGTTCGATCGATTGAGGGATGAAGGTCTTCGATCGATCGAAAGCGCGTCGATCGATCGAACTCCCTGATTCTTGAGGATGTTCCCTGCAGTATTCCAGGACCTTTTGTTTTAAGATTTGTTATCATTCTGTCCCAAATAAATGCTCAGTTTGTCAAAACAGTTTTAAAATTAAGGCCCTAGGGCATTTTCTTTCAATACATTTTGCAAACCATCTTCAATGCTAACACCATTGAGGATGCGAGTCTTAACTATTGGATTAAACCGCTTTTACGTATTTTAATTTAATTGTGATGATATGGTCCCGGTCATGAAAGGGCCATAGAATCTTTATCTTTTGAGGAATACGGAAAACTGTGGGTAATGGACTCCGTTGTGCTTCAAGGCAAATGCATGGTAGATAGCTAGATTACTGTGGATTCGTGTAATCCCAACATTTTCTTTTAAAAGTTCAACATCCTACTTTAGAGTACTGTCTTAAATAGCTAGTTAGATTGTTCAGTTAATTTTAATTATTTTCAGTAGTAATCCTAGTTTGTGGAACTGTGTGTTCCGCACCATCGTTCAAACCTATTCATTTTATTTTGCTTTCTTTTAGAGGATAGTCTAATTCAATAGGTCAACACCTTCCCTGTGGGATCGACCTGGTCTTACCAGTTACTACTTGCACGTCTACCTACACTTGGGTATTGCACAAGAGCGCACAAGATTTTTCGCGTGTCAAGTCCGCCTGATGAAAACGCTGAACATGAGAGGAGCCCATCCCAAAATTACAGCTATGCGAGGTCATCAATGAAGCAGGCCCTGCCTCAGCTGGCACTCCCTCTGGCAAAGCTAGCTCGAGTGCTATTGCCTCCTCAAGGTCGACTGCGAAGTCACCCAACCCGATGTCGTCCTCCTCATCAACATCTTCCCCGCCTATGGGAACAAAATGGACAGCCTCGTCATCATCCTCGGCAACAGGAACCGTTGGCTCCTCTGCAGGAAAAATTGGCTGAGGCATCTCCAGTTGTGCGAGATGAGCATGCACAAGCTGAACCTCCAAGGCAGATAGAAGGGATCGCTATTAAATAAACGAACCATCTCGACCTACACTAAGCACTGGACCTCAACAAAGTACAGCATCTCGAGGTGAGCACGGGATAGGTCAACTAGCCCTAACATGTGAATTTGGTGCCAGAGATCTAACTCAACTGTCGCAGCTGCCCGCTGCTCGATAGCGGTGAAATAAAATGTCGCCGAAGCAGGTACTATAGCTCCCAAGGTAACCCAATGTCCCCCAAAAGCGTCGGGTACGAAGAGTGGCTGAGCTGGATCCATACCTGAAAAAGGTACTAACTTAAATCAGGACAGATATAATCTTAGGCATTTGGGTTCTGAGTCTATCCTCCTGTCGTATTATCGGGTGTGTGAAGCTTAAGCTAGCAGAACTATGGAATCGGGTCTGTACTGGTAAACCCTAACTTGGCTAAACTGTCTTGAGATAACCTGGCTCTGATACCACTAAATCTTGTCACACCCCGACGTAGCATAAATAAGGAAAGCGTTTAATTTCCTTTATGGACCCGAGGTCGCAACAGTTTGAAGGGTCGATTCTGTCCTAAACGTCAAACAGCAATAAGCACAATCACAGTAGAGCAATTAAGGCTTATAAAAAATTTTTTAACTTAACAATTATTGCGGTCCGGGGTCACTAAAGGCACAAGCCGCCTTAAAACAAAACAATATCTATAGTCTATTACATTCATCCTTATTACAAAACAGTTCATAACTTAGAAACAAATTAAACATATAACAAAGAGTTCTTCTTTGGTGGGCGTCCTTAAATTGCATAATCATACTGCTCAACACGTTTATAACCTGAAAAACCTGAACACAAATGTCCAGGGCGCATCAACGCCGCCAGCTTATTGAAGCTGGTGAGTATTAAAAACACAGCTCGAATAAAATATACTTAATTACCGTTTTCTTTCATTTTACAGTTCCATTTCTCGACAGGTTAAGATATATAGAAATTCATTCATTCATGAAACAACAAGGGTAACGTCATAATTATTATCTTATAAGACATGTGACCGTGCATGAAACCAATGCGACCATTCACATCTTACCAACTCTTTTCTCTCGACAGACACAACACCCAACTCTCTCACACTAGTATCTTTGAAATACTCCGATAGCCATACTTTAGCACATGGGTGCCAGGGAATGTCCATTTTGCCTCACACTTTAGTACAGGGTACCAGGGAGTGTCCAATGCCTCACACTTTGACCATACCACGCACGTCAGGGAGTGTCCAGTAGGCCACACTTTAGCACTGCCATGGTGCCAAAAAATGTCCAAGTTCGGCGTCACACACTTTAGCGCTACCATGGGTGCTAGGGAGTGTCTAGTTTTGCCACCGTCGCATTTTAAAGATACTCTAGCCACAATCTCAAAACACAACACACTTTGGTACACCATTACCAGTGAGTGTCCACACACAAACTTAACCACATCCTCTTTCTACACTGACCAACACCCATATGTATGTACAACTGACTCCTCATGTAAGACATGCGACTATGTCAAGAAATGTAAATTATCAAAACATAAAACAACGAGCGTACAAGGGTAACTAAGTCATAATTCATATTTTTTATAATCTAAACATAATAAATGGGGTACTGATTCAACATAACTTTCCAAACAGTACTTAAACAGTCTTTTAAATTTATTCCAAACAGTCCCTTAACGGAAAACAGACCAAAGCAGAAAACGGCCAGGTCGCGCGCACGGATCGCTTGCGCGATATGCCCATTTTTCGTTTTCTTTTCTAAAACTTTTCAAACTGCCCGAGTATAGGAAGATCGTGCACGCAGACCGCTCGCGCAGGTCGCTCACCTAATTTTCCCAATTTTCATTTTTGTTTTACAAAACTTTTTGTCTACCTGAAAACAAAAACTTCGCGCGCGCGGGCCGCTAGCACGACCCTCGCTCGCGCGATCGCATGCGCGAGTTTGTGCAGAGGCTTCATCTTCTTCGCAGAAATGCCCTATTTCAGTTTTAAAACCATTTTGTGACCCATTTTGCAATTCCAAAGTAAATAGTACATATAATATATGAATCTTTTCGGTTTTTCGCAAGGATTAAGAATCTACGATCAATTTTACATGAATTAATCCGTAGCTCTCCGATTTTACGAAAATTCGAGAGGCGTCAAAACTTCAATCCTAATATACTTCCTCAATTGAGTAAATCAGACTCTAATATTGTAAACATGACCTCTATATACTGAAATCTTTCATATTTATCTAACAAAACAAATTTTGATTGAGTTTGGAAATTCATGATTTTTCAAGCAAACGCTAGCAACGTAAGATTTCCAATGGAGTTTCATATATTAAGCTATACACACAGAAGTTAGGCATGAAATTGCATTCATAGTGAGTTTAAAACACTCACTGAGGTAGAAGATGTGTGTTTGTTGAGAGAGAAATAGAAATACAAGAACCAAATAGAAGCTTGGCTATGGAGGATTGAAGATTTCCTCTACTAAAATGAATCTATAATTTCTCTGTCTCTAAAATATTTGTATAACTCTCTGCACTTCTTCTGAAATTTAGTTGTAAAAACTCCAGAGATTGTGAGATGTGTGTGTGTAAGTAGTGCATATATAGAGAGCAATTTGAGATGAACTTGGAGGCCAAGTACTTTGTGATTTTACTCAACAAAAGGTTTTATTTCCAGATTTCTACATTGCATAATATATACACAGATACATACGTATAGACATTCCTACAAAATCTGAAGAGGCAACATTAGACTAGTAGGGGCCAATCTAGAGTTGTTTGGCAATTTAGCTTATGGTCACAACAATAGCATACACTAAGGAGGTATAGCCACACAAGACATAAGCTAGTTGCATAACAATCCAAATATGTTTTTGGGTAAAATTGCTTTAGGCACAACAATTACACACACACATAAAGCATTCCCAAACAAGACATAGGCAATCATTATTTGCCATAAATGGAAAAGTAAGTGTCAAATCCTCATTGGTGGAGATTCCCAATCTGTGGGAGATCATCGCGGCGCGGACAGTTTTGAACATAAACTTGTATTTTCGTGTCGTGGTGATCTCCTAAAAAATACAGAAAATTTATTTTAATGTAGGAAATGATTTCCCAGTTATAAAAATACAGTTTGAATCCAAAGAAATTATTTCCACTATTTTGAAACACAGTTTTGAAATTTAACACAGGTACTTCTAAATTATAGAATTTGCATTTAGACCCCAACCAGACTTTTAATACAAATTAAACTAGAAATAAAATTTCAAAACAGGAAAATTGTAATTAAAATAAAAGCAGACAATACAAATGGAATTTAAATATGACAAATGAAATTAGAATTGATTAAATGAAATGTAGGCTGTTACAAAAAGAATGCTTGAGAGACTCTGAAAAAATAACACACACCAAAATGCGCGTGCACACAGTTGCTAAGCAACAAAATGCACACCTGTGAAACGAATGACATCAAAGGGCTACCCCAACTCGAATCAAAATGAACACAGCCCCCCAAAAGAACCGACCACACGCACCCATGAGATAATGATAATAAGACTGACATTACGTTGTAATTGAAAGCAGAACAACTCTTTCCCCACCCCGAATTTACGAAGGAAATCAGCCATATCATTGGCCCCTCTCAGAATACGGTTGAAAGACACCCTATTCTGCTATGGTTTTCGTTAATAATAGAGTTGTATTTCCAAATATTCAAATTCGAATATAGAAAGAACAGCAGTTGAATCGGCCAAGTTCTGAATCATATACCATTTGGTGCTACAAATGAATGAACAACTAGCTAGTTGCCTGGTACTTTACAATATAGCAAGATTTTCAATTTCCTTGTGACCTTTAATTTCATTTATTAATGAAAATCATGTGTTTTAATCTAAAGCAATTAAGGACTACATAGAATAGGAGGAATGTGAATTACACAATATTGAAGGAGGAGCGTTCCACCAACTCTGTATAAGACAGTAGTGGATCGAGAAGCAAATCAATTCAAATCTAGCTAAACACGAGAAAAATTGAGATGGCCTCTATCTATGCATGCAATGAATAAACCCTCTGGTTTATTCAAAAAAAAATTTCTCCCTTAGCTCTTCATGAAAATTGAGGTTTTAACATCCTTTTGATAAATATATAACTCATACATATCAGCAACAACTAATATGTTTAAATGGATGTAGCATGAGAATGGGTATCCAAAACATCAACATTTTTCTTTTTTAAACCCCTTAACTACTAAAGTAGCTTTTATAACTTTTTTCAATAGAACCACTGGATTAAAAAAATACTTTACTAAGGCTCCATTTACCATATGCTCTAAATTCATTATGGCTAGATGGGATAAAACTAGAGGTTAAGAATCTCCACTATTCTTTAATTAAAAAAAATAATGTTATGCTGATAAAAATCAGCATCAATAGATTCAAAAGGCACTTAATGTTTTTTGTCTAAGAGTTAACAAGCCTTACAATCCAAAAAGACACATTCTACAATATTACTAGCTTGTTTATGTCTCTTAGGATCAAAAATACTAACAAGGCGTGACATTTCCAGACTCATGAATTTGGTCATCGACCTATCACGACTCATGAATTTGAAATTTATTTTTCATTTCTTTTTAAAAGTTTTATACATACTTTTTCTAACAAGGCGTGACATTTCCTATTGTCCAAGCAAAAAACAATGCGCAAAAACAATGTCGTCGTTGCAGGGGCGAATCCAGGGAGTTAGTCTAGTGGGGGCAACTTTTACCCACAAGGTTTTACTACATATTATTATTTTTTTTTATATATATTTGATGAAAAAAATAAAATAAAATTAACAGTCAATTGGTAAATGAAACTTTTGTTGCCGAACAATTGGCGATTCAATTAGGGTACCATAAATTGAACTGTTATCAAGTCCTCGAATTTGAATAGATTATATTTCTTCGGAGATGTGTGTGGTTATTGATATAAAAAATTGACTACCCAATTCCGTTTCAAGTGCAACACCAAGACCTAGTTACACCACCATCAAAGAGCTTGTTTAGTTTGAAAAGCACAATTTGGTTACTACATAGAAATGCTAATTTTTAGACAATTTTGATGGTCGGAAGGTCAAATCAATTTTAGAGGTCAAACGGAGGTTTAAAACGTACTTTGCCTTCCAGGAAAAGCATGGGAATGGTAAGTTTCGTGAAAGTCAGGTCAATACACAAATCCAGTGATGCAACGATCGAGTTGAATGGTTCTACTTCAATCTAATGGAGCATAAGTTAAACGTGTACGTAAACCAAGATCATTTGATCTAGTTGAAGCGAGTCTCAATAGGGGGGTGTTATCCCCCTTTGGTTGAGGGTTCAAAACTCCACAATAGTATAGTTGTATTGTGGCTAGAATTTCTTGGCTTCCCAAAAGGAAATCAAGGGCTCAAATCCCCCAGGGTCGTGTGAATGGGTTAGAAGGACAAATCTCAAGTAGCTAGCTGGACGACCCGTATCCAGAACTTTGTGTGGTTTGAATCCTACCACTCATTCATCTCACTGATTTACCTAGTGCGTGTGTTGTAGGGTCGGTACACGTGCTTAGGATTTGCCCCCTGTTCTACTCCGATAAAACGACAATAGGTACTAATTCTGAAGTCACGAAGGACAGACTGAGGGAATTGTCCTCGTCATCCGACCAAAAAAAAAAGTAAAATGTGTAATTTGGCTGTCAAGACATTGGATATATGAGGCTTGGTTTTCTCCTCCAAACAAAAGTATAGTGTCTAATCGAGTCCAAATTTGTAAAGGTTCGCCTCCATTTTGAGATTAATTAAGAACCTACTACTTTTGTAACTTCATTAGCATATTGGTAGATTCGTAATTGGGATCCTTTTGCAAAGGGTAATAGGTGGGTTTATAGACTTAGTGGATTTGAAGGCCAAGTACATGGTGATTTGGGCAATTCACTGTTGGAAACGGCATAGACTGTGCGAGCTTTGAGTGGAGGGCATATACTTGAAAGCGCCATTGCTTGGCATAGCTTTCTCTTCCAAAAGATTAAAAATTATGGCTGATGTATGCTCAAACAGTTACCATGACGGCACTTGCACAGTGCCATCAAATAGGCGCATGTGTCGTGTTATTCATGCTCTTGAGCAAAATTATAATCATAATTCGATCTTTGAAAAGTTCATGTAAAATCTCTTTTAGCTCCAAATCAAGCTCACATATGTTGACATTGGAAAGCTTATTAGTTTTATTTATTTATTTATTTTTAATTTTTTCAAAGTCGAGATTGGTAAAAAAAAGAAAAAAAAAGGGATTCTGGGGGCCAAAATGCTTAACAAGGGTATTGTGGAAATTTGAACTAAAAGTCCCCACTTTTTGTTTTAAACTCATTTTTTTTAAAGTGTCTCGAGAATGATGGATCTGACTCATCACCAATGGTTTGGTTGGTCCAGGGATGTTTCAGCTATTTTTCATTGGCAAACGACATTTCGATTTGAATTTTTTTTCTTGTAGAACAAGCGAGGACCTGTAGAAAATGTTATGATAAATTGTCAACTGATTTTTATCACTAAAGTTCAAAATGAGATTTTTACAATGACTATCTAAATTTGGTTCCTCGAAACCCAAAATTCCCTTAAGCCCCTTAGACCATCTAGTTACTGAGTCCTTCGCCGATCCTCCCAATTTTTAGTACGCATATAAATCCACACTTAGACTTTAGTTCCACCTCACTTAGAAAAGCATGTGATAGGCCACAACTGGGTATTCAAGGTCAAACAAAATTCCAATGTTAGTATTGCAAGGCATAAGTCTAGGCCAGTTGCAAAGGGATTTCACAAAACTTAAGGTTTTGACAGCTTTGAAAACTTTTAGACTAGTAGTAAAGCATCCAACCATTAGACTTGTGCTTACCTTGGCTCACACTTCAACTATAGTCTACCTAACAACTCGATATATCGAATGCCCCTGCACGCCATACTTGAAGAAGGAGTTTTGTGCTCCAAGGCCTCATTTGTTTCACGGAATTGGACTAACAGTCCATTTTAATTTAATACACCCACATCTAATACACCGAAAAGGCTGGATAATATTTGGGACAACTTGTCCACACGGACAACTAAGCCTCCAGATGGCCACTAATGTAAAAGAGGGGGGGGGGGGGGGGGGGGGGGGGGGGTCCACTCTTAAAAGTTATCAAGTGTTCTTTCCTCTTTTTGAAAAGGGTGTTTGCTACCACAAAATCATACGCTACGGCGAAATCAATCTGGCTCGTTGATCTTGAACAAATAAGGAAAAAGATTAAAAAAAAATGGTTATGTGGTTGAGTGAATTTTCATTTAATTAAGCTATGTAGTGTAACACCCCGTATTTTTTTTTTTTTTGATATAAATTTTCAATTTAAAATATGTTAAGGAAGTAACCTCAATTTTTATGTGTTATTAATTGGCTGTGTACGTTTATATTTTTATGGTCATTTATTTACTTGTGGGTAATTATTGTTTTATTGTTATTAATTACTGTATGAAGTTTTGTAAAGTTAAGTGATAAGGTTAAAGTGGTAAAAATTTAAATTGGCCAAATTATTAAAAAGTGATGTTAATTTTAGCAGTATTTATAGGCCCGTAAATGTATAAAATAATGTAATTAACATTCAGATTAAGTATCGGGGTCATGGGTACCCATTGGGCTAATCATTTTAGTACTTTGTACTGCATTTTGGGCTTATATGATGTCTTTTTGTGAGCCCATAAGATAAAAAATGGGATTTTTAGTATGAGTAGTGCTACATACACACTTTTTGACACACAGCTTTAAATGCATGTACCCCGTGTTGTGTAAGTGGTGCATAGAACAATGTAAAAAATTCAAACAGCACAAGGTACATGTGTTTAAAGCATAGTGTGTCAAAAAGTGTGTCAAAAAGTGTGTGTACCAAACATTTCCCTTTTAGTATTTGTATGTTAATAATATACATGGGTGTATTTATATCTTTCTACCTACATTTAATTAAGCTTGTACTGATTCTGCACAGTTTTTATGTTTTAAGTTTTTCTTGATTCTGCACCATTTGGGCAGAAATTTAAGAATACAATAGCGGTTTTTAGTATGGTTAAACGTGCGAAATTTAGTGAATGTAAAAATTTATTCTATTTGTTAGTATGACTTTATGAAAATTTATTTGGAGATACATGAATTCTCATATAATGTTGAGCTATGAAAAATAAGTGATAGTCATTGACTTTGAGTCCGATGAACTTTTATAATTCCGAGAATACAAAAATGGTTTCAAGTTCCTTAGTGTTCACCGCTTCTAGTTGGTTAATTTTTTTTTTGGTAGCTCGACTTGCTCAGTGTACTTTTTTGTCAGTGGCTTTGTGATCAAGTTGGCCTAAGCCTTATGCTCGACTTTATTTATAGACGTCTAGGCATATTGACCGGCCTTCTGTTTTGTATACCTGGTTTGGTTGATACCAAAACCAAACTGGCACCAGAGTGGATGTTGGTAGTATGTCCGGGCACACATAGGATATATGTGTGGGTGTACCATGGAGGGTGGCCAAGTGGTGAACCTAGGAAATTGAATAATGAATCGTTCATAACAGTAAGAGTGTGGTTGTAAATAAATTCCCGAAGAGTTAATCGTTCAAATAAATTACTTCTTTGATTGTTGTTAGTTAACTTCAATTGTTTTTAACATGTAGCTTAGGATTAAGATTTACATTCTAGTGATATTTTAATAAAAAGGGATTCTACACATTTTTGTGGTATTTTTGTGGTTACTAACTTTTGTATTGTAGGATGGTGGGCCCATTAACATTTTTACAAGTTTAGCTCACCATAAGTAGATTGGTAAGTATGAAATTCGTATTAGCTTTAAGTTTCGGGCAAGAGACTACTTGCCACCACATAAATGGAAACTAATCTATTTTCCAGATATGTGTGTGGAACTACCTGTCTTGGCCCAAGAGCATTATAGTATGGTTTGTAGTATACGGGTTCAAGTTGGATCCCTAAGACTTGCTGTTTTGTTTAACTCATACCAGTCATGTGATTGACCCGAGTGTGTTATGCATTCGGGGGCATTTCTATATGAAACGTAGTCGAATGTATTTGTGCAATTAGTTTTTGGAGATTTTCGTTAGAGCTTCTATTTGGGTGAAGAGATTGTCGATGTGTTGTTTATTATTAGAGCTGTACTTATTTTTGTTGCACATGATTGAATTTCTGGCAGTGTAGGCCACTTATGTATAATTGTAATAAAAGTTGTATATTAGGTATTGGGAACATTGTAGTTGCTCTGACCAATGGATGTATAGATTTTATTTTGATTTGTTTTCTTTTCGCCGAACTCTGTAAAGAGGGTTTTATTTAATGAAAATAAAATTTCTTTTGTAAATCGAATTGATGTAATATTTATAATGGAACTTTATTTATTTTATTATGAAATGGATGTTTGAGAATACAAATTTAATAATAAAGAGTTTTTCTTTAAACACAAGATCACATGTTCTTATTTAAGGAGTATTAAATACTGTTTTCAATAAATTTTCTTTTAGCCTATGTGAGGGAGTCACTCTCAGGGTTTTGAAAAGTGAATATTAGTCTGGATACATTCTCTGTTGTCCAAAATCGGGGTGTGACAGTTTGGTATCAGAACTTTAGGTTAACTTAGACTCTTTGTCACTAGGTGATTCTTGGATTGTGGTTGGGAGTTGGTCAGAGCTTTAGATTTATGAATTTCTTTGGGCTTGCGGCTACGTGGTACTTATGTGTTTTCCTTGTGTCACTTATGTATTGTTTATGTGGTGTTTATGTGTTGCTTATGTGACATGTATGCGTTTTTAATTTAGTAGTTAATTTGTATAGCTCTAAGTGCATGTCATTGCACGATGACCGAGTATAACTGCATGATATTACATGATAATCATATGTGTTACTATAAATTCATACATAATAATGCATACATTTATTGTTGAAAATGGCGGAGTAGTTAAGGAGAGTTGGAGTTTGATCAGGTAGTGGAGTTCTTGCGTAATATCATACCATTTTTCTTTGAGATTTTATTTCCTGCCATATGTCGGTTTATTATTCAAGAGGATTATTATTTTATTGGAGTATCAAAATTTCTCATATTTTCCTAAGACTTATTACATGACTAGCGAAGCTCTACTTCTCTCTTATCATCGCCGGATATTATGAGGCAGATTTATCATTTCAGATATTATGGGTTTCTTCTTATTATGATATTAATTATTATCACTTGGTATTCTGCTGCTACAACCAGCTCTTATTTATTTATGTGAAGACTTAATTAATATCAGCGTTCTGGATTTCTTATTATGAAGACGATGTTGTCTACGAGCATTCTGTCCATGCAATTGTTCTTTATATTCCTATGTGGGAGTTCCATTCTTTCTGAAATGTATATCGAACCGACGACTGATCGGATCAGGAAATTGTAGTTCAAGAGCAAACTAATCGCGATAAGTAGTACTCGGAAGTACGGGATCGATCTACAGGGACTAGTATGAAAAACAACAGATTTGGTAGTTTTAGAATCTTAGTATCCACAATAAACAAAAGGAGTGTAGAAAAGAGGAAAGAAAAATAGGCCTAAGTCTTTTTGCTTGTAAAGTTCTTCAAACAAACTATTACTATAGTGACTTAAAGATGGAGAACTAGAATCGAGAAAGTAAGGAATTACAACTAGTGTTAACAACTTTTAAAACCTTGAAGATTAGGAAGGGAAATTGGGATTTGGAATAGCTTAAAGAGATTTAAAAGATGAGATTGGGAAGCTATCTCTACCTTGAACTTTTTCCAAACCAAACGAAATATATTCTGATTATTGTTTGAATAACAATATCATTGAGGCAAAAGATCAAACATATAGTAGTCAACTAACATGATAGATCCTAGTCTCATTGATATTCAGGAAATTAGATGTTACTCTTTGAGAATCCTTTCATTCCTGATGCTTGACATCAACAATGAACTTTTTCCTAGAATCCAATCTAAATTCAAGAATTCTAAGCATAATTTCAAATACAAAACTTTTCTTGAAGAACAATAGTTCAAGGATTGAGATATGGCTTCCCAACCTTGGAGATTTAGCTACACATAGTCATAGTTAAGATAACAAACTTAAAGCAGGATAGAAATGATAACTCTAACATAAAACTCCAACTAATTTCAACCTACACTAATGGAATGATAAGATTCTTACAAAGAGTTTTCAATTTAAAACTAAGAGAGCAAGAGAGAAGAAGATGGAAACCTAAAAACAATCCAGAACCAACTGCCCCTCTTTTCTTCCTCTTAACTCCCTTCTTATATCAAAGCCAAAAACACCAAGAGAGCCCTAATTCAAGTCCCCATGGCTGCTGAAGTGAAGGGGAGGGTCAAATCAACTCTGTATTACAAGTTCTGAGGTCTTTTCTGTTAGAATGTCAAACTTGTAATAAACCGGGCTTCTGATTTTCGTAGGATTGGATTGATCCGGTTGGGACCCGGATCGATCATGTTTGGCAGTGTGCGCACCATGTTTATCATTTTTAAGTCTATTTTCTTTAATTTCTTCCTAATTTCTATGAAACTTAGCATAGGGGCCTCATTTTTTAGGTCCATTTGAAAGTTTGCTTGAGGCCTCGGCCAAATTTTGGCATCTCAGGGCCGGCCTTGCCAGAATAGGTTGTTAGGTAAGGCCACACCCCGTCGCCACTCTCTTCCCACCGTACACTCGAAGTGTTCTTATACTTTATTGCCACGTCAGCATTTTTATTCTAAATGCAAAGAATTTTTCTTTTTCCTCCTCAAAAATTCTTTGATATATTCTAGTTATTTTGGTTGTATTATATATCTTAGTAATTTTGATCTTAAATGGTTGTAACTTGGTCACAACATGCGGTAATTTTGAAAATCAATTTGAGTTTGAGCCAAATCAGTTTTTTGAGTTACCACATGTTAGGATCAACTTGTAACATTTTGGAATTAAATTAATATATTTTGCCACCAAATTTGAATATAGGATATAACTAAAACCACTAGAATGTATCATAGAAGACCCCTTTTGAGTCTTGCGCTTTTTGTTCTGTTTAGGATTTATCACAGGACTTTCCACTTTGAGAAACCAAGGAAGAACACAAAAAAGCATTAAAGATGCTTTTGTGCTTTAGTTGTTTTATTTTTTTTTTAGCAGATTTCATCATTCCGTGGACTCATGGACTCAGCATACATCCATGCACACATACATACATTACACATAACATGCACGGGATCTTCTATGAAACATAGTAGTGGAGAAAATTTTGGTTGTGGGACTTAAAAAAAAATCCACTCTGATTGATTGTAGAGTCCCAAGTACGAATGCCATGTGTTACCATTATAGCTAGTACCCAAAACTTTCTCATCCTAGTACGTTTGGTTGATCATACATCTGAAATTAGAGCCAATATGCTATAATTGTCAGAACGTCACAAGTAAGTTCCAACTGATACTAACTGTGAAGACCGACTTTCAAAGTAACCATATTGGTTTTCAAAATTATTACTAGTTGACACTAAAATACAATATTTTGAAACTAAAAACATTAGAATGTATGATTTAATCAAAAAATTATCATACAATTTTCCAAACATGAACTCACATGTTTCAACCTCTGTATTCACCTCTTCTCAAATATAGATATATATATATATATACACAAATCCTTCGCTTACAATAAAAATCAAGACGCATTGGGTGATTATGGATTATGGAATCTATAGAATTCTGCTACTTTTTGTAAATTGACAAAGGAAACGTCGCCGTAGCCACCCTCTTCCCACTGTACACTCGAAGTGTTTTGATACTTTATTGCCACGTCAGCATTTTTATTCTAAAGGTATAGATTTTTTTTTTATTGAAAAAATCTTTGATACATTCTAGTTATTTTGGTTGTCTGATACGTCCTAGTAATTTTTGTCTCAAAAGGTTATATATATAACTTGGTCCTAATATGCAGTAACTTTGAAAATTAATTTGATTTTAAACAAAATTAATTTTAAGAGTTATCTCATGTTAGGACCAAATTAATATTTTAGAACTAAATTAATGTATTTTGCCACCAAATTTTGAGTGTAGAATTTATATAACTAAAATAAAAATGCTACACCCACACTAAATTCCACACCCAACACATCCTGACCCTTGATTTCAGTGAATCATGTGTAAGACCCATGTGACCAGAAATATTAGATGTCAAATTAGGTATGAATGTAGCATTACTCTAAATTAAACCACTACAATGTATCATAGAAGACCCCTTTTGAGTTTGCGCGATTTTAATGTGAATGTATCATAGGATTAAGGATGCCTTTCGTGTTTCAGTTGCTTTCTTTTTTTGAGCAAACGTTGAATCACGCCGTGGACTCGTGGACTCGTGGACTCAGTATACTTACATGAACACATATACACATTATAGTACTCCATTTGTTCCATTTTATTGTGTCCACCTTTGAGAGTTCAATTTATTAAGGGGACATAATAATTGTCATTCAAATAACATAAAATTAAAAGTTCTAAAAAAATGCACTCTGATTGGTTGCAGGGTACCACGTAAGATATCCATGTGCATGGTACTCCCAAAGTACCCAAAACTTTCTCAAATGGATCTCAATTTGGTGCCAGTATATTGTAACTATGGTCCAAATCATCACAAGTATGTCCCAACTTGTAGTAACTTTGAAGACGGATTTTCAAAGTAACCAAAGTGGTTTTCAAATTTATTACAAGTGATTAAAATACAACATTGTAGGACCAAAAATACTGGACTATATGATATAACCAAAAGCATGTACAAGTTATAACACACGCTTCGACCTCTGCATATCATCTCTTCTTAAATATACAAATTCTTCACTTCCAATAAAAATCAAGGCACCTTGGCTGATTATGGAATCTATAGATTTCAGATACTTGTTTATAGTTGTAATTAACATCCTCAAATCACATTCACCCACCCCTTTTAATTGGGATCCATTTAACTTATTACTACTGTATCATCATTATCCAATCTTATGGTTTCTCTCAATTTTCATCCTTGTGTTTCCCATAACTTCCATGAAAGTGGGTCTTCCATTCTCAGGCAATACAGGGCATATCATAGTACAGATGGAAGATCACTTCTCCTTTTCTCTAATGCTTTCATTAATGGCTTCCCTCATCTTCCCACAATCACTCTTTTGGTACACCTACCTTATCATCATCTTCCTCTCTTTCACCTCTTTTTGGGTTTTGAATTTGTTTTCAAAGTTCTCAAGTTGGCTCAGAAGATCAATCCCAGTTTGGAACATTTATATCAGTACCACTCTTACCCACAATCCAAACAGGCCCCAAGCTGATGAAGTTCTTGAATTGTATCTCCAACAAGAAGGCCCAAGCTTAGAAGATGGAGGTGCACTATTCTCTTGGTCTATACACACACACAACCTATTTCTTTTCACTTCTGTTAATTCCTCTGTTTTATTTAATTGATGTATATGGTCTAGGAAAATTTTTAGGTGAGCTCTCTCCATCTCGTAATCTATGGATTTTAGTCTCTTTATAGTTCCAATAATATTGGGATTGGACAAGTCTAGATTCGCTCCGGATCGTTAAGTAGTTTAATTAGCAATATGAATTTAGGCAATCCGGTCCGATAGACCCGGTTGGATTTATCTTACAAACAAAATTGAGTTGCATATATATAGAGATAGAGAGTCTAGCACCAGTGCGCATTTGATAAGCGCACTGGGTGAACGTACTGGGCTTTTAGCCTTAAAATACTGCGGGCCACCCCACTGACCTGCGTAATGGGTGAACGCACTGGACTTTTAAGTCTAGAATATATATATACTATATTCTACAAATTTAATCTCAGTCGTCAATTATTTTGGATTGATGGCAGGTATTTTTTTTCCATAATAAATTGCTTTAATGTGATAAACGATGATTTAAAATTTTTTTTTTGAAGGCATTAAAGAAAAAATAAAAAATTTATGGTAATACAAAAATATAGAAAGATTTGAGTTGTCGTTTTAGATCCAATAGATGAATCCAAGTATCCAGATCCTAACGAATCCGAATATGGATCAAACTTAGGCAACTTGATGGATAAAATGTCTAGAACTGGATAATAGAATTTCCCAAAGGATCGAATCTGGATGTTGTGGATTCGGTCCATTTACCGACCGACTTTGAGCCCGTGCCGATAGAGAGAGATTGATATGTCTAGGAGTATAAACAGTACGCTTTAGTTCGGTCCAGTTTTCAAACAAACTAAACGATTTTAAACTTGTTTAGTATAATTTCACGGATCGATTCGATTTTTACACTGGCCGAATATTTTGAAAATCGATCGAACTAATCGGTTCGATCAGTCTTGTCGTTTGCTTATCCCCCTATAAATGTCCAAAAAACGAGTGAACTCGGCCCCTCATCTAAAATTGTTGAATATTAAGAAAGTTATAGTGTGGGAAAGTTCGTGGCCAAATACGGCTGCTGACTAGGAGTGTACATCGGTTGATTTTTTTTTTCTTCAATTTTTCCATGTCTGATAAAGCAATCAAAATGGTCGATTCGATTCGATTTTCAAGAGTGAGTAATTTTTTAAAAATTAACCGAATTGGTCGATTGGGTCCGTCTTCAACCCTACTGCTGACTGCCTGCGCGCATGGCTGTCAGTCATGAGGAAGAAAATGGCGTCTATGTAGTGGGATGGGCATTATGTTGGCTTTAGTTCAACAAAGTTTGGGTTGGGTTTTTATTTTGATAAAATCAATGGGTTTGGGCTTATCAAATGATTGTGCTGGTTTTGTTTAATTTGAGTTGTGGGCTAATTTATTTAGTAACTACGGGCTGGCTTGTGATCTAGGAAGCACCGATACTCTAAAGGAGATGCCGTATTTATGTCCGACACACCTTTGACATTGACACGCCCCCAACACGGCACCGACACGTGTCGGACATGCCAAATACGTGTCTAGATTTTTTTAAGTATATTTTATATTTCGACACGGTAGCAACACGTTTCCGACACACCATCGACACGGCAAGGACACATCTCCAACACACCATCGACACGGTTCTGACACTTATTCCGACACGTTATGGGTTTTTTAAAAGAGGAATCTTAAATGTTTGGGGCAAAAGTGTTATTACGTAAAATAAGATTGTAAAAGAGGAGTTTATATTAACAAACACGTTATGGGTTTTTTAAAAGAGGAATCTTAAATGTTTGGGGCAAAAGTGTTATTACGTAAAATAAGATTGTAAAAGAGGAGTTTATATTAAAAAGTTAAGACAAGTAATGGCAAATCGAAGTTATAGTCCATGTGTTACAGATCTGGAATTGTTCGAAAAAGTGGTATTAGTGCAAATTTTTGTGAAAGAAATTAGGGAGTAATCAAAAAGCACCTAAGAAAAATTATTACTCATTAAATATCCAAAATTTCAAAGTCAATATAACCATTCCCTCTGTCCCAAATTAAGTGTCCACTTTCCTAAATTGGTATATAATTTTTACTTGCTTTCCGAAACTACCTTTATAATACAGATAAAATAACATTTATGTGTGGTCACAAAATAAGCAAAAAGTCAAACACCAATCATATCCAAGGATTAAATTAGTAAGTGACTATTTAAGGAACCAAAAAAATTAGGGAGAATTATTAGAAAATCCAAAAAGTAACCCTCATAAGTTTAAAACTCCAATTCGTTTGACCATTTTTTAAAAAGGACAAAAGGAATCTAAATCAGTGCTCGTACGGTATAAGTGCGCGTACCATAGAAGATCTCGTACATGAATTCAGTCAAAACGTCAAGTCACGAGCCCCCACGTGCGCGACCCACGCGCGCTGCTCTCTGCCCAGTCTGCTCGCACCATGCGAGCAATGTACCTTATCAATTCCAATTTCGAAAAATGTTTTTAAACTTTAAACATCCATAACTTTTGACCTACAACTCCATTTTTTGCAAATTTTATACCGTTGGAATCGTGTCGACGAGAGCTACAAAACTAGTACCATTATTGATATGTTTTGAGAAAAAAAATTTCATGTTTTTACATATATGAATAATAAGTGAAATTTCACTTGATATACATAAAAATATTAAGTGAAATTTCACTCAATTCTAGAGCTTTAAAAGCTCTCCTTAAAAAAGCCCTAAATTCAATTTTTGCAAAGCTCATAAACTAGTTACCAAATGAATTAACATGAAATTGTGCTTTAAAAAAGTAGAAGCACCAAAATGGGGGCCAAACTAAGCCTTAATGTTCATGTACGAGTTAAGTGAAATTTCACTAAATATTCATGTAGGCATGGTGATTTGTTTTTTTTTTTTTTTTTTAAACAATGCATATTTTGTTCAAATAAGCAAATTTCATAATCAATTATAAAACACAAATACAGAAATTCTTGTTAAAATTTGTTTTTTTTTTATAATTTTTTTTTCTCAAAACATACAAATTTGTCATACATAAATATTAAGTGAAAATTCACTGAACCCGTACAATTCTTCTTCGTGAAAAACTTGAAGTTAAACTTAACATTCGTGTACTCGTTCAGTGAGATTCACTTAGTGTGTCAAGTGAAATATCAAAAACTATCCCAAAAGTCGCTAGAAGTAACTCTCTAGAGTTTAAGGTCTAATTTGATACTTACTTTGTTAAAAAGTCCCTCAAATGTCAATTTAAGTAAAATTTCACTTAATATTCATGTACAAGTTCAGTGAAATTTCACTTAATATTCATGTATGCCAAGTGAAATTTCACTCTTTTTTTTTCTCTTTCATACTAAACAATGCGTATTTCGTTTAAATAAAAAATTCACTGAACTCGTACAATTCTTCTTCCTGAAAAACTTGAAGTTAAACTTAACATTCGTGTACTCGTTCAGTGAGATTCACTTAGTGTGTCAAGTGAAATTTCACTAACTATCCCAAAAGTCGCTAGAAGTAACTCTCTAGAGTTTAAGGTCTAATTTGATACTTACTTTGTTAAAAAGTCCCTCAAATGTCAATTTAAGTAAAATTTCACTTAATATTCATGTACAAGTTCAGTGAAATTTCACTTAATATTCATGTATGCCAAGTGAAATTTCACTCTATTTTTTTCTCTTTCATATTAAACAATGCATATTTCGTTTAAATAAAAAATGAAAAAAATTAAATTTCACAAATCAATTATAAAATATAGTTTTTCAACACAAACAAGTGCAAAATTCTTGTGAAATTTCACTAAAACTCTCATTAAGAACAAAGTGAACATTCAGTTTTTTTTTTCTCACAACATATCAACTTGGCATACGTGAATATTACGTGAAAATTCAATAACTCATACATGAATATTATATGAAAATTATATTAGGTTCGTCTAGAACATGACATGTAAAAATAAAAGTTTTTTTCTTTTTCTCAAAAAGGTATCAACAATGGCACTAGTTTTGTAGCTCTCGTCGACACGGTTCCAACGGTATAAAAAATTTGTAAGAAACAGAGTTGTAGATCAAAAGTTATGGAGGTTTAAAGTTTAAAAATACAATTTTGAAATAGATATCATACAATACAACCACTCATATGGTGTGAGTGGTTGAACCAAGTAGCGCGTGCTGGAACGTGCAACTAGTGACATGAGATTTTCTATGGTGCATGCATTTATATCGTGTGAGTACTATATAAGATTCCTTTTGTCCTTTTTAGAAAATGGTCAAACCAATTGAAGTTTTTAACTTTTGAGAGTTAGTTGAGGGGTTTTCCAACAATTATCTAAAAAAATTAACATGATAAAACTTTCATAAATAATGTGCAAAATGGAAGTAAACACTTATTTTGGGACGGTGTGAGTATTATTTAATTAGGCAGATCAAGGCAGGATTGTCCAAGACAATTAGATCCAAGAGTAAAGATTTAAGCACCGAAAAAATGCACCAAATTTGTGCACCGAATCATCGGTGCCGTCCATTTCGGTGGACCCCACACCATGTACGTGTGAGATCCACAAAAATGGATGGCACCGATCATTCGGTCCACAATTTTGGTGCATTTTTTCGGTAACTCTAGCATTGTTGTTAGACCCAAATTGGAACTTCAAAAATTCTTAACTTATTGTGATTAGGACCCAAATTGAAAGTTGTTAGACCCTGTGAGCCCACTATATAGAATACTGAAAACTAGTTAGGACCCATAGGCATACTATTCGGAAAATGAACATTGTGCCCTTGAATCTTTAAAAACTCAGAACTTAATGTATCTAACTCATGAATAAGCACGGTTAGAACCTACCAACTGAGGATATTTGAAGAACAATTAAACTTAACGAAACTCAACTCTGTAAACAGACCAATTATCCTAAGGTTTCCAGACATTTCAAACACAATGGTAAGCTCAAGTTGAACTCATAAAAAAGCGAAGGACATCTTGGATACGTACAAGAATATAAATTTGAACAATCATATAAATGCCACTCCAGTTCTAAAGTAAGTAATATTCTTGACACTCGATGAAATGTTATTGATCAATGCTCCTCATACAATTGAAATTATTTTATGATCATGATTGTGGAATTGGCCTAACATGGACGGACTATGCATTCACGAGATAAATTGTGGAGTTGATGGAGGAATTGGGTGGAAGTTCTATAGGAACCAAATTTTGTGTGAGTCGCTAGAGTAAAACGATGTGGCACCATAGACTCGGCAATTGGGATCCAAGGGCCCTCCATCTCTGCTAGAATAAGTGAATTCTCAGGGAGAGTGTACATTTTTAGGCCTATTTTCTTCTATTTTCTCCTTAATTTCTACGAAACTTATCGTTTTTAGGCTTATTTTATTCAAAATTCTTCCTCATTCTTATGAAACTTAGTATAGAGACCTCATTTTTTAGGCCCCTTTAAAAGTTCGCTTGAGGTCTCGGCCAAATTTTGGCATCTCAAGGCCGGCCCTGATGCATTGCCAATTAAATTGATGAAATGTCATTGCTACTCACATATGAACTACGTATCTATAGACCATTACAATTGGCTGACAAGCTTATATAGAATATAATATATGGAAAAGATTCACAAGCTTTGTTGAACAACGTTGAAATTTTCTTTTCCAGGTGTAGCTGAGCAGGAGCTTTAGTGGAACTTCTGATGCTTTAATCATAGGAATATGTTTAATTTTGCATCTGTCATAATTTAAGATATTATTGTTTTGTGTATTGTTAGGTATAGACTGGGAGTACCTTTTATGTTATGTGTAGAACGTATTAATAGTAGGATTGTGATGTACAAAGTATGTAGCTTCCACTTATTGTTACAAGTTTGCTTATATCTTACAAGTCTTAAGCAATGTTAATCTAAGATCAAATTTTAGACTTTTAGCTCTTTTGCCTCTGGTTCTGAACACAATGGACAATTCGGTCAACAACCTATCACGACTCATGAATCTAATTTTTTTTTATTTTATTTTGCTTTTGCTATACGGGCCGTAACATTTCCTATCGTCCAAGCAAAGAACGATGTCATTGTTGCAGGGGCGAATCGAGAAATTTAGTTGAGGGAGAGCATCTTTTACCAACAATGTTTTACTAGATTTTTTAATATTTGATGACAACAAAAAAAATTAAATAAATTAAATTAATGGTCGATTCGTAAATGAAACTTTTTGGCGAACAAGTGCGCATTTCAATTAGGGCACGGTAAACTGAACCATTGTCAATGACTGGAATTTGAAGAGATTAAATTTCTTAGCAGATGTGTGTGATTATCAATGGACACAACACAAGTGATACGAAAAAGTAACCATCCAATTCCATTTCAAGTGCAACACAAAGATCTAGTTACACCACCTTCAAAGAGTTTTGTTTGGTTTGAAAAGCACAACTTGGTTTACTATATAGAAATGTTAATTTTGCAATGACCTAAAACATTAGAAAATATGGACAACTTTGAATGTTTCGAAGGTCAAATCAATTTCGAAGGTCAAACGGAGGTTTAAAACATAATTTGCCTTGCAGGCAATCTGGGTTGCTTTGAATGTTTAAATGGAAAAGAATGGGGATGGTAAATTCATTGAAATCAAGTCAATACAAAAATCCCAGTGATGAAACAAGTTAATTAGAGTCTTGCAATTAGTTATGCTTCAAGCCAAAGGAGCATAATTAATTGTCTATTTTGCTTCTCAAGACATTGGATATATAAAAGGCCTATTCAACAAAACATGGAATGTGATGATATAAATGGTTGAATGTAATTCGATGAAACTAATGTCTAAATGATCTACCAACACAAGTTACACTAAAATTTACAGAGAATTTAAACAACATTACGAAAGTGAAGATCAAATTCTTAAAATAGGCCAAAATGGGTAACAAACCTATAATCCATGAAAATTAGACCACAGATTTAGCACCAAGTCCGATAAAACTACTATTAGAGAGAGTTGAAGTACTACAAACAACAATTACAGAATTCTAAGAACGATTCAATGGCTACATGTAGTGTATGACAAAAGATGTTTAAAATGATATTTAAAATGAAAAACAAATTCATAAATTTTTTAAAGAGATGGTTGGGGTCATACAGTCATATAGCTTCTCCCCGTTTTTTCTCCTCCAAACAAAGGTGTAGTGTCTAATCAAGTTCAAATTTGTAAAGGTTTGCCTCAATTTTGAGATTAATTAAGAACCTACTACTTTTTTAACTTCGCCAGCATATAGGTAGATTCTTTAATTGGGATTCTTTTGCATAAGGGCCACACGTGGGTTTATATAGACTCGGTGGACTTGAAGGCCAATTACATGGTGAATTAATGGGCAATTTACTGTTGGAAACGACAAGAGTATGCGAGTTTTGAGCTGAAAGCGCCATTGCTTGGCATAGCTTTCTCTTCTAAAAGATTAAAATTTACGGCTGATGTGTGCTGAAGCAGCCAATGATAGTGATAAACTTACCATGCGAAATCAAGGAATTGATTTTGGGTCAATAGAATCCACGTGATCACTCTGTGATTACTCTCCATCAACTATGGTCAACAATATATCCCTAGGCTAAAGCCTTAGAATAAAATTTGTGTATTTATTCTTTTAGACTGTACTTACTGCCATAGATTGTGCTATAAAGTTTGTATATATATGGTACATATACCACCACGATTTGGTGTGGTTTGTAACCATAACACAAAAGCATTATGTGCAAACTTTCATGGTATCAGAGCCATTGAAATCCAACGATTTTTTTCCCTCTTCCTGGCTCTTTCAATTCAACAATGGAAGGAACTACTTCAAATATTTCTAGTGTTGTTGTATGTAGCCTATCTGGGTTCTTGTCAATTAAGCTTGATAGAACTAATTATCCCCTATGGTTGGCTCAAATTTCTTCTATTCTCAAGAGTAGAAAGTGCATGGGCATTGTTGATGGTATTGTTGTGTGTCCATCACAATTCAAAATTGGTGAAAATGGTGTTGCTACAACCGAGATTGATCTAGCCTATGATGATTGGCAACGAAAGGATCAATTGATCTTGAGTTGGATTAACAACTCCTTGACTCCTTCTGTTCTTTCGACTGTTGCACGCTCCAAGTCATCTTATGAGACATGGACCTCGCTGGAAAAGAGATACGCATCCTAGTCACATAATCGCATTCTCCAAATTACGCAATGAATTATTTACTACTAAAAGAGAAGGTCTCACCATTATCGACTTTGTGGACAAGATTAATCATATTGCTGACAATCTTGCGTTGGCAGGCAAACCAATAGACGATGATGATCTTATTTCTATCATTATGAACAATGTTGGATCTACTTATGAATCTACTATGAGTTTTGCCCAAGCAAGAGATACACCTATTTCCTATGATGACCTTGTTGCTCTTCTTCCTGGTGCTGAAATGAGACTCAAAGCTCAAAATACTCCGGCTCTTGAGGTCACTCCGACTGCCTTGTATACTCCAAAAATTTGCCAAAATACCAACTCTGGACGGGGTGATCCACGGGTTTCCTTCCATAGAGATCGGGGTCGTGGTCGTGCTTCCTCCATTCCTCCTTCTAATACTTCTAATGCTGGCTTTACATCATCAAAATCTAGTGCACCCATTTGTCAGATATGTAACAGACGTGGGCACACTACTATTGACTGCTATAACCATATGAATTAAGCTTTTGAAGGTTGTGTTCTCACACAATGTCTTAGTGTTGTGGCAGTTGCAGCACCATATTCTCATCCACCTTCCACATTTTCTCTCAACACGCATACCCCATGGATCACTGATACCGGCGCATCCTCTCATATCATCAAGGACCTTGCTAATCTTGTCGTCCATGATGAATATCAAGGTCTAGACCAAGTTGCTATTGGTAATGGTGTAGGTTTGAATATTTCTCACATTGGTTCATCCCATATACACCATCCTTCCACCTCCTTTAAATTAAAAAACATTCTTTATTATCCTTCTATTGCCACTAATCTTCTCTCTGTTCATCAATTTACACTTGATAATAATTGTTTCTTTGTGTTCTTCTCTGATTATTTCTTTGTGAAGGACCTAAAATCAGGGAAGACGCTTTTCCATGGAACGAGTGACAATGGACTATATCCATTCAACTTTCACAACCAAATTTCTACCAAAAACGGGTGTCCTTTTGCTTTCATTGGTGTTCGTGTTGGTCAGTTGGTGCACAAGAATGGCAATCTAGGCTTGGTCATCCTGCTTCTCGTACTCTTCAGCACCTTATGTCCAATAAAAGTTTGCCTCTTGAAAGATCAAGCTTAGTTTCATTTTGTTAGTCATCTCCTTTAGGAAAGAGTACAAAGTTGTCGTTTCAACTATCTAATTCAGTTGCTAAGGGTCCTTTAGATTTAATACATTATGATGTTTGGTGTTCTCCTACTGCTTCCATCAAAGGATCATGATACCATGTCTTGTTTGTGGATGATTTCTGGATATTTCCAATGCATTTTTAAACATGAAGTTCATGGTATCTTCGTAAAATTTAAATTGCATGTTGAAAATATGTTTCATCCACTATTAAAGCTTGCCAATCCGATCAAGGTGGTTCATATACCAAAACTGCATTTCAAAGTGTTTTAGCTAACCATGGAATTCATTTTAGAACATCTTGTCTAGGTCACCTTGAACAAAATGGTCTAGCTGAACGCAAACACCGCCATATTGTTGAAAAAGGCCTTACGCTTCTTGCTCATGCTCATATGTCTGTTACTTATTGGGTTGATGCCTTTAGCATCGCTGTGTACTTAATCAATCTCCTCCCCACTAGAGTGCTTAAAAATTCCACTCCTTATGCCAAATTGTTCGATCGGCATCCCTCATACGAATTTCTTTGAATTTTTGGTTGTGCATGCTTCCCTTACTTGCGTCCTTATGACACCAACAAATTACAATTTAGATCAAAGAGGTGTGTGTTCGGTTATTCACTCAATCAACAGGGTTATCGTTGTCTTGATCCAACCACAGGTCGTGTTTACCTGTCATGTCATGTTGTTTTTGATGAACATTCTTTCCCTTTTCAACATGTTGCAGTTGCCTCCTCTCACTCCATGGTCTTCAGTGATTCCTTTGTGCCTTTACTAGATATGGTTACAATACCATCTCCGCCTCCTGTTGCTCACCTCCCCCCCTTTACTTCCAATACCTTACATGCTTGTCCACAACATCACACTGTCGTCAACCCCACCTAATCCACCACCAGCTCCATCATCGTTTCCTCTTCCTACCCTTGAGCCTGAGCAATTATCACCTCTTGCTCAGTCTTCTCATTCCATGCTTACAAGGAGTAAAGTTGGGATATGTAAACCCAACCCAAAATATGCTTTACACGTAGAACTTACTAAAGAAATTAAACCTTCTTGTTTTAGTCAAGCAGTTAAACAGGAACCATGGAGGCATGCTATGGGCGCTGAATTTAATGCATTACAACATAATGGAACTTGGCCTTTGGTCCCTCCTCGGTCTAATATGAATATTTTATCAAATAAATGGATATTTAAAATAAAAGGAGAGTTGATGGTTCAGTCGAGCGCTACAAGGCCTAGCTTGTGGCTAATGGTTTTCATCAACAAGAGGGTCTGGATTACAATGAGACCTTTAGTCCAGTCGTGAAGCATTCCACCATTCGCTTATATGGTTTAAAATAAGCACCTCGGGCTTGGTTTACATACTTTTTAGATTATCTTGAGGACCTCGGTTTCATGGAATCTAAGTCTAACTATTCATTATTTATCTTTCAACAAGAGAAGCTTCTTATTATTCTTCTCATTTATGTCGATGACATTTTAATCACTGGAAATCATGCATCTTATGTGGCAAAGTTTATTCACAAACTTGGTGATTCTGTTTTCAATGAAAGATTTGGATCCTTTAAATTACTTTCTTGGCATAGAGGCAACATATGGTGATGGCGGGTTATACTTAACCCAAACTAAGTATATTGTTGGTCTGCTAAATCATACCAAATTTTTGGATGTTAAACCCGTGTCTTCTCCAACCTCTATCGGTAAAAAGTTAAGTGCTTATGATGGTAAGCCACTTCTTGATGCTACCGAATATCGACATGTGGTAGGTGCTCTTCAATATTTAACCATCACACGTCCGGATGTCTCTTTTGCTATTAATCAAGTGTGCCAGTTCATGCATCAACCCACTACCATTCATTGGTCTACTGTCAAGCGAATTCTACGGTATTTGAAAACTACACATACTCATGATCTCTTCTATCATCCTAATTCGCTCACATTAACTATGTTTTCTGATGCCGACTATGCTGGCAATCCAAATGATTAGCATTCAATTGGTGGCTATTCAATACCAAAACACTACAATCAGGTTCAGGCAAAGTGTCAGAAAATATCCACCCAACGACATCCACATTAACAAATCAGACAAAAAAAGATAGTCAAAGAAAAAAAAAGATGCTGCTTATGTGCAGTGACCTCTACTTATTTTTTAATCCATACAAAAATGAAAGGGAAAAAACGAGTTAGTCTAGGTTATAAATACGCTTTAATTGATGAATCATAAATGCATCGCATATCATGAATCGAAGGCAATACATATACATATCGCTACAACACATCAAAAGACTGCAATTTTTTTTTTTGGGAATAAATCGATATATAACAAATTACAAAAACTAAGCCAGCAACTTAATCAAAATCAGAGAAGCTACCAACCAAAATCCAAAAGATCGATGAGTAGTACTTACAGGTGAGAGTAAAGGTAACAATGCAAAATCGACGGTTGCCAGTGGACAGAGAGAGTATTGGGGCGTGGATTGGTTTGATTCTGAGAGGGAGGGAGGGTAGGTTGCAGATCGTGAGAGAGAGGGTATCCTGAGAAAACCCTAACTCAGTCACACTACTTCTAAAACAACTATTACAAATATGGTTTTGGTAATTACTAATTAGGCCTTTCAAAACTGTCACTTTTTTCTTCTTTTTTATTTATTTATTTTTTTTTTTAATTTTTTTTTTCTATTTTGGCCTCCCACCTATTTGTAAATTGTATGCGACGGTGTCGTTTAAATTTATCTTTACTTTTTATTTGTTACAATAGCTTTAGGATTGATTTGGGAATGCAGGAAAATGTTTTTTTTTTTTCATTTAGAAAAAAATAAAAATAAAAACTAAGGGCTCGCATGGTAATGTTGTGGTTTTTGGTTTTTGTTTTATTTTTGAATCGATAACAGTGAACTCCCAATACAAAAAAATAGAAACAAAAACTGAAACCCAAAAACTACTACGTTACCATGCGAGCCCTAAGGATTTATTTGGGAAGGTAAAAAAAAAAACAGTTCTTTGTTCCAAAAGTAATCTTTGGACCGAATCATGTCTTCTTTTAAGTAATCCCAAACAACCCCTAAACAATATATATATATACTGTATATATTATACATATATTGTGGTCAGCCATTTAAAAAAGAAAGAAAAATAAATTTGTTTTGGCAGTAGCACTACTACCAGGAAAACTGTAGAAAAAAGCTACTTTTTCTGGCTCTTCTCTTTTTGTCGTAAAAAGTGCCAGGAAAAAGTCAAATTTTTGTGGCACTACCACTACCGTCGTAACAACTACCGGGAAAAATCAGCTTTTCTAGCGGTTAACTTTACATCGTATTAATCGTCGAGAATAGTACTTTTTCCGGCACTCTTTTTACCACTATAAAGAACCATCGAGAAAAACTATCTTTTTCGACACTTTTTCTAATATCGGAAAATAACCGCCGAGAAAAGCCCATTTTCCTGTAGTGTACAGACTCTTATACACATTCGTTGATTGCAATTTGCAACCACTAACTAAACACTTCCAACAGCTCAACTAATTCTACTTGAGCCACTCTCCTTGTGACACATGTCCCTCTCCAACCTTATTTGATTCATGACATCAATAAAATCCACTCCAATGGCTATTAGGGAGTGTGTGTAAACTCGCACAAATATATAGCTTCAGCATAAGCATGGATCAAAAAAGAAAAAGAAAAATCTACTTGAAAAATACGAACATGACAACCACAAGATCACATACAGACCAGCCATTTCCATTGAATGCAGAAAATCAAAACCCTATACAGATCAAATATCACAGATCTAAGACAATAAGATCAATAGAAGGGCAATTGATTATACCCATTTTTATGTCAAAATCATATACAAAACTCAAAGTCTATAACTTAAGCATGCATATATTAATTTGTAATTGAATATATGAAATCAATATGCAAAAATATAAGATATAAATATGATTTACATATTGATCAATGGATCTATGAATTTACAAGAAATAAAAAAAATAAAAAATAAAAAAAAAACACTAGAGAGAGTTCGATCTGTATATTACCTTGTGAGAGCTTCAATGCGAGCCTTTGTGGGAGCATGAGAGGAAGGGTTTGTAGAGCTCCATTTGTTTTACTAAATTAAGGCATAATCTTTCATACTACAGCAACATATAATTAACTCAACTATAAAGAAAAAGAAACATGAACAATATCATAGACTGATAATCTGGGCAACATTTCTATAAACAAATACAAAGATTCATTGGTTGCTGACTAAATATATGAAAAGAAACAAATCAAGAGGAAAAAAAAAAAAGAAAACAAAATGAGTGTAATTAGTGTTTAAGCTGTTGAAGTGAGCTCTTTCACTTTCTCAGATTCCAAAAAAAAATAAGCTCATATAAAGTTTTAGTTTTCACAAATTTTCCTACAAATTCTCAACAACCAAACAGAGAAGTACGCAAAAGCAAGCCAATCTCCTTACCTAATCGATACTGAATCAAAAGGACATATGATTCTCTCAGTTCTCTCCAAGATACGGAATCCAAAATTAAAGTTAATTTGACTCCGGAGGTCTGCTTCAAAGCCTTCAATAAATCAGTCTGATGATATATATATAGATAGATCAAATACTAACCGACTCCAAAGTTGAGCCCTAGAATCGCAAATATCAATCCCAGTTGAAAAAAATCCAACATCTGCAATACTTACTGAAATGAACAATCAAAATGTAAGAGTAAATCATTAAACTTAGAGATTGAGTCAAACTTACTGAAATGAACAACTGTCCAAGTGAAGGAAGAGACGAGAAACGGTTGTCAGAAAGAGATTAGGGCTTCTTTGATTCATGAGGTAGGAAAGAGAGACGACAAGAGAGAGGTAGGAGAGAGAGAGAGAGAGAGAGAGAGAGAGAGAGAGACAGCAAAAGAGAGTTAGGGCTTCATCTTCTTCTTCGATTCCCTTCGTTCATCTTCTCTCTAAAAACCCTAAGTTGATTGAAGCTTTGAAGAAGAGAAAGCTATGAAGCAGTTTTATGTATAAAATAGGCTCATTAAAAAATTAAAAAAAATAGCGAGCGTGTCCTCAAGAATGGTGCCAAATTTTGAGAGTGAGGAGGGATGTGAGAAAAATTGGGAGGGAAATAAAGTGCTTAGAAAATATTTCATTCAGGGTACATTTGTCACTGTTAAAGACAGTACTGACTATTGTACCATAACCTTTGTCACTGCTATAAGCAGTGACAAATTATTACTTTTGTCACCAATAGCATTTTGTCACTCTCACAGACAGTGACAATTTTGTCACTGCTTGGTACAGTGACAAAGCTAGCGAAAAAAAGGGTGACAAATGGGTTGTTTTGGTGTGGTGATTTTTCCTACTTATCTTTAGCCCCTTAGTCTCTAGTGCTTCTTTCCAAGGTTCTAGTTTAGTGTTAGAGTCCCCCTTTAGTCTCATCAATCAAGACAATATCATCTGCGAACAACATACACCATGGGACTTCATCTTGGATGTGTCTAGTCAATTCATCCATAATTAGGGCGAATAAATAAGGGCTCAAGGCCTACCCTTGGTGCAGCCTACGTTAATTGAGAATTCGCTTGTTTCTCTGGCTAGTGATCTAATTGTAGTAACTACTTCATCATACATATCCTTCACCATGTCAATATAATCCTTGGTCACTCCCTTCTTCTCTAGCACCCACCAATCTTTAGTCACCTTATCATAAGCTTTCTCAAAATCAATAAAAATCATATGTGGATCTTTTTTCTTTGTTCTATACTTTTCCATTAGTCTCCTAAGTAAATAAATTGCTTCCATAGTTGACCTCCCAGGCATAAATCCAAACAGATTTTCTGACACTGATGTTGCGCCTCTTAAGCAATGCTCCATCACTCTCTCCCACAGCTTCATAGTATGGCTCATCAACTTAATACCTTTATAATTGTTGCATTATTGTACATCTCCTTTATTCTTATATATAGGTATTAGAATCCTCTTTCTCAACTCATCAGGCATTTTCTAGTCATTAAAATCTTATTAAAAACTTTTGTAAGCCAAGATGTCCCCACATCTCCCAAGCATTTCCAAACCTCAATGGGGATCCCATCTGGTCCTAAGGCCTTGTTGGATTTCATCTTCTTCAAAGCAAATTCCACCTCAAATTTCCTTATTCTCCGATAGAATCTGTATTCTCTAGTTTCATCGCAACTTCCAGTTTCTTCTTCAATTGTGTTATCCATATGTTTTTCATTTCGCAACTTCTCAAAATAACTCTTCCACCTTTCCTTAATCTCTTCGTCGTTCACTAAAACCCTAGAGTCATCGCTTTTTATATACTTAACCTGATTAATGTCTCTTGTTTTCCTTTTTCTCGACTTAGCTAGCTTATAAATACATTTTTCTCCCTATCTAGTGTCTAGCTTGGTGTAGAAGTCGTCATAGGCTTTCATTTTAGCAACTCTAACTGTCCTTTTAACCTCCTTATTTGCACATTTATAACTCTTGAAGTTTTCCCCACTTCTATCATTTTGCCACTTCTTAAAGCAATCCTTTTTTTAATTTTATTGCAGCTTGGACCTCTTCATTCCACCACCAAGTATCTTTAGATACTAACCCTCTTCTTTTCGACTCTTCAAGGACTTACTTCAATATTCTTGTGCCCCCTCTCAAATTTTCAAAATTATTTTTTACCCCGATGTATTTTATATTATATGCATTTTTGCTCCCTCTCAACTTTCTAAAATTTTTTTGCCCAAAAAAAACATTCTAAGTTTTTAACCCTTTATATTTTGTAGTATATGCATTTATGCCCTTAAAATTTTAATTTATCCGTTGAAATCTAAAAAATTTCACTTTGATCCTTAAATTTTCTCATTTTATCCAAACTAACATCCTATTTACTCAATTAGCCCAAAATATTTAAGTCCCTATAGATGTTCTTTTTGCACATACTAAAGATTCTTTGTTTTACAAGTGAAGCTAGGAAAAATCGAGAATAAATTAACATTTTTTCAAAAGAGATATGGATGGATTCATTTATCTATAATTATGTTTTAGTCATCAACCTACTGAGATGATGTTACCCAAAGGATGACTTGGACAATCTGTAAGCAGAAATTCATGGAGTTCATTATAAATTATTGGATAACTCTTGGAGCACATAAGAATCTCACATAAAACAAGATACATAAACCACAATGTGTCTACCTCTCTCTTGATAGAGTCCACTGATATTGTGGGGTCCACAGAGAAGAGAGATAAACACATAAAATTTATGTATCTTGTTTATGTGTGATTCTTATGTGCTCCAAGAGTTATCCTAACTAATTTTAAGCTCTATTCTCAGTTCATCTGATTAAAAGTGGTGAAAGTCTTCAATTCCACATAAAAATAAAAATAAAAATAAAAATAAAAAATACTGTAAAAAAGAGAGAAAAAAAAATGAAATAGAAAATGGAACATTGTTTATTAAAACTAGCCCACATAACCTGGATTGCCGGCAAAATAGGAGAGGAAAGTTCTCGGTTGCCTCCTTTGCACAATGGATTGCGAGCACAGACTTTTTGCTCAAATTGGTTGCCGCCTTAGTTGGTTTTCCAAGCATGCAAAACCAAACGAGAAGTGCTAGGCACACATTTCAAATCACACATTAAATCACACCCTATGTTTTAAAGGCATGTACTCTGTGCTGTTTGAATTTTTCACACTTTTCTGTATACCACTTACACAGCACAGTGTACATGCATTTAAAGCAATAGTGTGATTTGGAATGTGGTTTGGAGTGTATGCCTACCATTTCTCAAACCAAAATATTTGTAGTTATGAGCAGTCTTTTTCATTCATATATGTTGACACCTCAGTCCATTTTGGTAAATTCTATGATACATTTTAGCCATTTAAGAAGTATGGTACATTGTATTAATTAAGTTTGGTAACAAAATGCTGTATATATAGGTGTTAAAGTGTAGAAGTTATTCATGTTAGGAAACTGTGTTCCCAGAATCCATTGACAGCGCGTATAAGTTGGTACTGCAAAAAAAATTACGTGAAAACTACGATAACCCTACAAGGGCGGAACTAGGGTTACCTTAATCTACTAAAACGGATTGCTGTAGTAGGCGAATCGAGAACACGGGCTCGATAACAGCTCACGATCTTCTACCGTATTCCTTTGCTGCCAGAATATCGAACTGAGTGTGGGCTCTTTCGAAATCCTTTCTGTTTTCTACTCTCCCTCTTTTACGCTCTCTTTTCTATTCCGAGTTATATTTCTCTATATAGAAAAACGCTAACTGAGGAGAGAGCCAAAGCAGCATATATATAGGCTACGATAAGGACCATAAGAAGTCAATAAGGAATAGGCTTCCTTATGGAATTAGGAAACCCTAATTCGAACTGAATCAGATTCCTATTTTCATAAATTATAATTCATACCACTAAAGAATTATAATTGCACTCCTACCCTTATCTCAAAAATATATTTCGAGCTCCATGTTATTAAATGCTTATTATCTCCCCATGTTAAGATTACAGATATCCATTAATTAAATATAATTACTGACAATCATATTTAATTAATTTCTTAAAATTCCTTGAGATCCTCTACTTAACTTATCTGATATGTCGGATACAAAATCCACCTGCAGGGTTTGACATAATCAAAACTTATAAGCTTTCTCAAGGGGATATCATCAATCCCAAAATTGAGACATGGATTCCATCATTAATTAATATCCATCACACAATTAATATTGCCACCCAATCCAATGAGATATTGACCCATTTAAGGATCTCACCCTTTTAGGGATCAAAGTGTAAATAACAAATGTACGTGTCTACAAATTAACTTAGGATTTAGAGCATAAGCACTCATAATAGCCATGAGGTATTAATTATCTTATAAGTCAGTATAAAGATAATTATCCCAAGTCAGTCCCGTTTAATACACAAAGTGTACCAGCATAGTGAGTTAAAACTATACCGTTTTCTGTAGTCAAGACAAACCTACTACAACACCATGATGCAGTCCTACCGATGGTGTGTCCAATCCCATCTAAGACTGTAAACCAAAATCTTACATTCTATAATATCTGATGGCCTGATCTTCCGTGTATAAGCCGAACTCTACACACCAAACCACCTACTATATAGAATGAGAGACACACATGCATAATATTAAATAAATAATATAATACAAACATTGCCCACATAGATTCTCATAAAAAATGGATTAACTGATTTTATTAAATGAATAATAAATCAACTACATAAAGCATGGCTTTTAGTATATATCCCTAACAATCTCCCACTTAGACTCAAAGCCATGATGCGACACACCTCACTCCTATCCCTTCTACATGACTGTCAAAAGTCTTGGCCGGTAAGCTCTTGGTGAAAGGATCTGCCAGGTTATTTGCTGATGCTATCTTGGTCACTTCAACATCACCTCTTTGCACGATCTCTCATATCTGGTGATACTTACGCTCAATGTGTTTTCCCTTCTTATGGGCCCTTGGTTCCTTTGAGTTAGCAACCGCTCCGCTATTATCGCAATAAAGAGTAATAGCCGATTGTACCGCAGGTACCACTCTTAGATCCATAAGGAAGTTTCTGAGCCAAACGGCCTCCTTAGCGGCTTCCGAAGCAGCCACATACTCGGCTTCCATGGTGGAATCAGCAATACATGACTGCTTGATACTCCTCCAAGTAATGGCTCCACCTCCTAGGGTAAACACATATCCTGAGGTAGATTTTCTGGAATCCCTATCTGACATGAAATCAGAATCTGTGTACCCAATGGGTACAAGACTGTCTGCTTGGTAAACTAACATATAGTCTCGAGTCCTTTTCAGGTACTTGAGAATATTTTTCACTGCAGTCCAATGTTCTTGCCCTAGATTAGACTGATATCTACTAACCATGCCAACAGCAAAGCAGATGTCAGGTCTAGTACATAGCATAGCATACATTAGGCTTCCTACTGCCGAGGCATAAGGAACTGCCTTCATCTTCTCTATCTCATCAGGTGTCTTAGGACACTGATCCTTAGATAGCGTAATTCCGTGTCTGAAGGGAAGGAATCCCTTCTTGGAATCTTGCATGCTAAACCTTGCAAGAATATTGTCAATATAAGTGCCTTGTGACAAGCCCAACATCCTATTCTTGCGATCTCGCATAAGCTTGATCCCTAGGATGTGACCGGCTTCTCCCAAGTCCTTCATATCGAATTGACTGGACAACCATACCCTTACAGAAGATAATACCCCCACATCATTTCCGATTAGCAAGATATCATCCACATATAGTACTAAGAACACCACCACTCTTCCATCATATTTCTTGTACACACAAGATTCATCTGCACATTGATCAAAATCAAAAGACTTGATTGCTTGATCAAAGAGGATATTCCAAGACCTAGATGCCTGCTTAAGTCCATAAATGGACTTCTTAAGCTTGCACAACATTTGTTCTTGGCCCTTCGCAATGAACCCGTCTGGTTGCATCATATAGATGCACTCGTCAAGATTCGCATTTAGAAATGCTGTCTTGACATCCATTTGCCAAATTTCATAATCGAAATGTGCAGCAATGGATAAGAGAATCCGGATAGACTTTAGCATGGCCACCGGCGAAAAGGTTTCCTCATAATCGATTCCCTCTTTTTGAGTAAACCCTTTCGCAACAAGCCTTGCTTTAAAGGTTTCCACCTTACCGTCTGCTCATCTCTTCTTCTTATAGATCCACTTACATCCAATGGATTTTATTTCATTGGGTGGTTCTATAAGATCCCAGACTTGATTGGAGTACATAGACTCCATTTCAGATTTCATAGCCTTTTGCCAAAGATCTGCATCTTTATCTTGGAGTGCTTCATTGTAGTTACAGGGGTCGGTACCTTGTTCATCAGGGACCCGGTCATAAGACTCTCCTAAGAACATATACCGGTCAGGTTGAATAATAACCCTCCCACTACGACGAGGCACAACCCGTGTCTGTGTATCACTGATATTTTGTTGTGAAGATTCTGAACTTAATACACCATTATCTACACGTTGTACTAGTTCAGGAACCTACGTGTTAATGGTTGGTTCAGGATCTACACGAGTTTCGATAATCCTCCCACTACGACGTGGTAATGGAATATCGATAACTCTTTCTTGTGGTGTTTCTTCTCGTACCGTTGGTATCGAAGAAGTATGTCTCGGTGTCTCTCCTCTCATTTCCTCTAGAACAATACGACTTCTAGGCTTGTGGTCCATAACATAGTCCTCTTCTAAGAATGTGGCATTGGTGCTAACAATAACCTTCTGATCCTTAGGACTATAAAACAGACCACCTTTAGTTTCTCTTGGATACCCAACAAAGAAACATACTTCTGTTCTTGATTCCAACTTTTCTGCGTTCCCTTTCAGCACATGTGCTGGACTACCCCAGATCCGAACATGCCGCAGACTAGGCTTTCGCCCAGTCCACAATTCTGTGGGAGTAGTAGGTACTGACTTAGATGGTACAAAGTTTAGAATGTATGCAGCTGTCTCTAATGCGTATCCCCAAAAGGAAATTGGTAAATCCGAGTAACTCATCATAGATCTTACCATATCCATGAGAGTCCTGTTCCTTCTTTCTGCTACACCGTTCTGCTGAGGCATACGGGGTGCAAACAATTGGGATGTAATCCCTTACTCCAATAAATATTCCCTAAACTCTCACAAGAGGTACTCTCCACCACGATCAGATCGTAGTGTCTTGATACATTTACCTAGACGCTTCTCCGTTTCAGCCTTGAAGTCGTTGAATTTCTCAAAGCATTCAGACTTACGCCGCATCAAATAAATGTACCCATACCTTGAGTAATCATCGATGAAAGTGACAAAGTACTCAAATCCCCCTCTTGCTTGGACAGTCATAGGACCACACAAATCAGAGTGAACCAGTTCCAACAGCTCTTTTGCTCTATAGCCTTTGGCCGAGAATGGCCTCTTGGTCATTTTACCTTCCAAGCAGGATTCACAAACTGGAAGTGCCTCCACTTCCAATGAGCCTAATGGCCCATTTTGAACCAGTCTTTGAATCCTTTTCAAATTAATATGACCAAGGCGTAAGTGCCAAAGATGCGTTTGGTTCATCCTCGAAGGTTCTTTTCTCTTAAATGGCAAACTATTTGTGTTATTCAATTCATTAAGTTGCAGTATAGGAGAGATAGGATTTATAATATAAAGATCATCCACCAATTGACTAGAACAAATAAAACGTTTATTTTCTTTAATAACTACTACTTTATTAAAATGAACCGAATATCCATTCTTTACTAAACTAGAAACTGAAACTAAATTCCTTCTAATAGAAGGTACATAAAAGTAATTTTTTAATATTAAAACCCTATCTCTACCAAAACTAAGATGTAGATCTCCTACTGCAACTGCTGCCACTCTCGTAGCATTTCCCATATATAGATAAATCTCTCCATCACTGAGCTGCCTGGTTCCCTGGAACCCCTGCAAAGAATTGCATACATGATCAGTGGCTCCCGTATCTACACACCAGGTACCGGTAGATCGGACTGGTAAACATGTTTCAACGACTAGTAAATGAGATTTACCTTGATTCTTCTGTTTGGCGAGATAAACTGGACATTGCTTCTTCCAGTGTCCTGGCTGCTTGCAAATAAAACATTTGCCTTTAGGCTTTCCCAGTTGTCCTCGTGGCCTTTGGATTGGCAGAGGACCCGCGGCCTTCTTTTGAGCCTTTTTCATTTTCTTCTTGCCTTTCGGCTTTGAAGCAGAACCTTTCTCAAACACAAGAGCACTCCCTGACTTTCTGTTGAGACCCTCAGCTGCCTGGAGTTCTTTAAGCAGCTCCGCCAAGGTATATTTAAATTTATTCATGTTGTAATTGAGGCGGAATTGCTTAAAAGACTCTGGCAGTGACTAGAGTACGATATCGACCTGGGTTTCCCCGTCGATTTCAGCTCCAAGGATCTCTAGTTCATTAAGAAGAGATATCATCTTAAGAACATGATCCCTTACAGGCGTCCCCTCAGCCATGGTTGTGTTCATCAAGTCTTTCATAGCAACCTGCCTAGCAGCACGACTTTGATCCCCGAACATCTCTCGGAGGCTCTCCATCATGTCATAGGCACTGGTCATTGACTGATGCTGATGTTGCAGAACATTTGACATGGATGCCAAAATGTAACACCGCGCCATCTCATCAGCCTTGACCCATTTCTTGTGAGCCTGGGTTTCATCAGCGGTTGCCCCCTCACCAGGTTGCTCAGGACATTCTTGAGTAAGCACAAACTTGTACTCTTCAGCAGTTAACACAATATCCAAATTCCTTTTCCATTCTATATAGTTTGGTCCAGTAAGTTTGTTTTCTTTAAGTATAACAGCAAGTGGATTGAAAGTACCCATTTGAAAGCCTGAGAATCAAATAACATAAATAATTACGTTTGGGCAAAAATTACTATGGATTCGAGTTGAAAATATTGGTTTCCTCTACCATATTTGAAAGGAATCCGCCACCAACCTGATACATCGCGAATAGTATGACTCGATGGGAAGCCATATACTATCCATCATTTGTTCAGATAGACAATTGCCTTTTAATTTTACTATCCAGGCAATGTACTTTGCCTAATAAAATTAAACTGCTGACTTGTTTTGGTCCTATAAATAATAACAGTGACTCAGATGGAGAGGATATTATTATTTATAGCTAAGTGTATACCATCACTTAATTCTAGGTCAAGAGTTTCATGAGGACCACCTCTGATGGAGAGGTGACCCACACCAACAATCACCCAAAACATTCTTGTAAAGAAGTTTGTACTGATGATTCCATGATCAGCTACATCCGATAGGGAGGATGACACTAGAGCCATCACACAAATTAATCATATCATCTACAAACCAGTGATGGAGACCATGGGATTTATACTTGATAAATTCCCTCTCCCACTTAGAATTTTTAAAAAAATTAAGGGTTATAATTTTTTAGAAAAACTTTTTAATTTAATTAATAAAAATAATAGAATACTTGACAAGGATTAATTCATCCTTACTTGTGAAATCCACATGTGTAGATAATAAAATTATTCTATTCTCATGATTTTAGAAAATAAGTACTTATGTTTTTAAATTATGGAATTAGTTTTATTTCTAAATACACATGTAGTTGTCCATCATTTTAAATTAATATAAATTAACCATACAGCTAGACATCTGAAATGGGTCTAGGAATAATTATCCATGTTGTCCTATGCATTAAACATAAAACAATAATAATCATTCAATCACAATAAATAAGGAAACCACAATAAAATAGGAATCCCACTATTATGGTCAAGTTGCAACTCTTGTGAAGAAATCTTCATTGAACCCGATTAGCTCTATGTCGCCACTACGCCAGAAGGAAGTTCTAGATCTACTGGAGGAATATAAGATCATACATCACATGTCAGCACCATATAGGCCACAAACAAATGGGGCAGTTGAAGCAGCCAATAAGAATTTGAAAACGATTCTGAGGAAGATGCCTGATACGCACCGGGATTGGCATGAGAAATTACCATATGCATTGTGGGGATACAGAACATCCATTAGAACATCTACAGGAGCCACTCCTTATTCCCTGGCTTATGGAATGGAAGCAGTGCTCCCAGTCGAAATTGAACTACCATCGTTAAGAATTGTGACTGAATGCGAGATTCCAGAATTTAATTGGTTAAGAAACTGATATAAAGAGCTAATGTTACTTGATGAAAAGAGGGTAGCTGCAATTGATCATGTACATGTGTATCAGAGGAGAATAGCTTGAGCATTCAACAAGAAAGTATATCCAAGAAAACTCGAAGAAGGCACCTTTTTATGATCGTAGAGGGAAATTCAAACCAAATTGGGTTGGTCCATACACCATCAAGAAGCTTCTCTCTGGAGGGACAGCATACCTGATGTATCTGTTGGAAAAACAGGTTTAAATGGAAAGTTTAAACGCGCAGCGGAAAAATCAAGTTATGAAACTTTATTGGCATGCCCGGATCTACTACTCGTCAATTCTACAGATACGCACAAGAGGGGACACGAGTTATACCTTAGTGTCTTGAACCCAATTCTGATCTTCACTAGATGATCTTCACCCTTATGACTCCTGCGGATGCCTGCCAGAAAGACTAGGATTGGTGGGAACCCTAATGGAGAGGATAGAGAAGGTTTTGGGACTCCAAAACAGTTTCTGCAGCTTCTGACGTTCAAAACGACGAACAACTTTTTCCAGAACGCAGCTGCCCTATTTATAGATTCCCAGAACCGACCTAGACTTCGAGCGATCGAAGTGCCTTCGATCGATCGAACATTCGATCGATCGAACCATCTTCGATCGATCGAACCTTCAGACTTCAATCGATCGAGACATCTTCGATCGATCGAACCTGTCTGGACATCATCCTCAAGCATCTTTCCAAGCATCCTAGCGGAGCTAAGAGTGGGACCTCCTAGGCTCTTTATTGTTGGCTCAGACCAGTTTGTTAATTACCATGACCAAACTCTTTGATCAGCAAACTAACTAACTGGTCAGTTAAAGTTTACTCCACTATAAAACGATAACTGAACTCCAACGCAAAAGAACATATCCGAAGCGATAACTAGACTTGTATGGTGTACTAATGTCCCTCTACCGTCAGCATTCGTAATCATATTCAGGTAATCGGATAACTGTTACTGTCAACCTGAATCATGATTACTTCTTGTATTCCTTGAGTCCCATTCACCTCTCATGATTACCAAACATGTTGATTGTAATAACCTGCATTTTCATGCATTATCATATTTAAAATTTTCATTATCATTGGCATTATTATATTCAAAATTTAATATATATTGTCTGTTTATATGTTAATTTCGATTCTTATGTGAAAAGTTTAATTCTTGACTAATTGAAATTACTTTTGGGGTCAAAATGCAATTTTCATAAAAACTTGCAATACCTGTGTTAAAATTCAAAACTGTATTTCAAAACGGTGGAATTATTTCTTTTAAACTCAAACTGTATTTTTATGAAATCAGAAAACTATTTCTAACGTTAAAATGAATTCTCTGTATTTTTGTGATAAACACCGTATCACGAAAATACCAGTGTAAGTTTAAAACTGTCCGCGCAGTGTTAAACTTCCACGGAATTTTGGAAGTAAATGATTGAACAAATATATTTATACCCAAATTATTATGCTGATGCTTTTCCTTAGGCCTTGTTTGGCAAATGTTGTAGTATGTGTGTTGTCCTTATGCCATAAGCTAGATTACCCAAACACACTTTGACAACACATCATCTCCACCAACCACCTACAATCTTCAGTGGAGAATAAAGAGCAATTTTACACATCATATCTGCATATTCATTGTATTTAATGGAGGTTAATGGAGTTTGAGTGGGGTGTTAGGCCAATGTTTCTTGGTAAGAGTTTGGTTATTTATACACCCAACCACACTACACATTCTGCACTTCCATCACAACACATTTCAGAATTCACAGAGAGTTTAGAGAGTGCAGAGAGTTCTTCAATTTCGTAGAGAGAGAGAAGAGCTCAATCCTCCATAGCCAAAGCTTGGAATTCGGGAATTTCGTAATTATATTTCTGTCTCAACAATTTCTTCAATCTATATCACGGTGAGTATTACTAACTCACTCCAAATGTAACTCATTCCTTATTTACTGATTTAGGTAGTTAATTTTAACAGTAGCAGAATTTTGTTTTCAGATTTTTGTTAGGAAAACGAATGAAATTTAAGGTTCTGCCCGCGTTGTCCCAAGTAAAACTCGATTCTGCACACTTTTCGTCTAATGCAATTTTCTCAGATTTTGCACGGTTTGGGCAGAAAATGAGGATTACAGTAGCAGAAAAAGTATATTAGAAATTCAATCTAATATTTTCTCTTTTAATTTTAACAGTAGCAGAATTTTGTTTTCAGATTTTTGTTAGGAAAACGAATGAAATTTAAGGTTCTGCCCGCGTTGTCCCAAGTAAAACTCGATTCTGCACACTTTTCGTCTAATGCAATTTTCTCAGATTCTGCACCGTTTGGACAGAAAACGAGGATTTCAGTAGCAGTTTTTTTAGAATGCTATTAGTTATGTTTAAAATGATTAAGGCAATGAATTACGAATTTTCAATCCCCGTACGCGTATTATTTCTTTAATTCTGTGAATTCCTTTATGTTTAAAGTTTGATGACATTCATGTGGAGTCAGTTGTACATGCATGGTGAGTGTTGGTAGTGTGTAAAAGAGTAATGATAGTGTGGAAAAGAGTAATGATTGTGTGGAAAGAGTATGAGTTTGAGTTGTGGTTGTGGTTGTGGTTGTGGTTGTAATTGTGGCTGTGGTTATGGTTGTGGTTGTGGATGTGATTGTGGTTGGAGTTGAAAAAGAGGATGAGGGTGTCTTTGAAATGCGAAGGTGGCAAAAATGGACACTCCCTGACGCCCATGGAAGCGTTAAAGTGTGTGAAGCCGAACTTGGACACTCACTGGCACCCATGGAAGTGCTAAAGTGTGGCCTATAGACACTCCCTGAATGACTCGAGTCTGGATACCTGTGTGGGGGTTGCCCCGGTATTTGCATGGCGGTTAGGGTATTCAAAGTGTGAGGCATTGGACACTCCCTGGTACCCCGGACCAAAGTGTGAGGCAAACTGGACACTCCCTGGCGCCCCGTTGCTAAAGTGTGGCTATCTTAGTATTTCAAAGATACCAGGAGTAGGATAGAGGGTTGTTGGGTGTTGTCAAGAGAAAAGAGTCGGATAGATGAGATGGTGCATTGTTCTCATACACGGTCACATATGTGTGAAATTATCTTTTAAATAATGTTGTGGTTGTTTTCTAAAACGAGTTTTTTTTATCATAAATATAAACTTGTGGTATTTAAATGGAAATGGGAAAAAGGTAAATGAGTATGTTTTACATTCAGAGTTATGTTTTTAATACTCACCAGCTTCTTGAAGCTGACGGCGTTGATGCGTCCTGGACATTCGTGTTCAGGCTTTGCAGGTTATAATCAGGATGAACCATATGACTATGCTAATTGAGATCAACTGCTGAGAAGAGAATTTACTTTTATATGCTTTATGTTTATGTGCTTTAAGATATGATTTGGTTTTGTAATAAGGATGACTGTAATAGACTTTAAGTTATTGTTTTATTTTAAGGCGGTCTGTGCCTTAGTTAACCCCGTACCATAAGTTGTAATAAGTTAGAAAATTTTTTATGAGCCCTGTTTGCCCTACTCTGATTAATAGTTTTATGTTGTTAGAAGTTTTTGGGACGGAATCGATCCTTCAAACTGTCGCGACCTACGGGTCCATAAAGGAAATTAAACGCTTTCCATATTTATGCTACGTCGGGGCGTGACAGGATTTGGTGGTATCAGAGCCATAGGTTTTCTAGATTGACCAGGCTCAGTTTTTCACGCCATAGATTAGTGACATAGGTTACCCTAAAGTTTTACTAAGCTATACAACCAAGTTCTAGTGTTAGTTTAGTACGGATTACCCTTAGTTCAGAAACTAAAATTCTAAGTTGGTTTTATCATAGAAATGATTACCCGTTTGTCTTGTCACATCGACAAAAATAATAGCAATTTCCATATACCTTCAGACATATAGTAGCCGAGTTTCTAAGGAGTTAAAGCATACCATAGCCCTCATTAATAGCTTAGGCACTGACGAATTTCCTGAGACAAATCTCGGAATAGTCAGTATGGCCCACAACCAGAGTCTAGAGGATAAGAATACAACCTCTTTGCTATTAGACAGCCCTAGTTCGAATACGTGTTATATGTACTTAATATATATTTTATTGTATGCTTATGTGATAATACGAGTATGTGATATAGTGATATATACTATTTTGAAAATTTTTGTCATAGTACTGTTGCATGCATGTTTCTCATTCTACTACCCCTATCATGCATAGAATGGCTGGAAGACCAAGGAGGAACAGAAATCTGATTGAAGGAGCGCCCGAGGCTGCCGACCCCACGGGAATATTTGAAGCTTTTATTAGACGTCTCGAGAGGGTTAGTAATGCGAATGAAAACCAACGAGACCGCCAGACGGGAGATAAGCTGCTGGAAAGATTCCGTGCGCTCAGGCCCGAGCAATTTGCGGGTACCACGGATCCCTGGAAGGCGGAGCAATGGTTAAGACAGATGGACCGCATGTTCGAAGCTGTCCAATGCAACGAGATGGACAAAAGGAGATTGGCTACTTTTCAACTAACCGACGCCGCTGCAGATTGGTGGGACTCGGTCATAGCCACTATCGGAAACACCGCTGCTATGGGGATGACATGGACGGCGTTCAAAGGGAGATTCCTGGAGAAGTACTTTCCGGCTACGGAGAGGCACAGAAGAGAGAAGGAGTTTATGGATCTGACGCAAGGAACCAAGACGGTGCAAGAGTATACCACACAGTTCGAGAGGCTGTCACGGTTTGCCCCGCACATGGTTGATACTGAGGAGAAGAAGATCCGGAAGTATAACCAAGGGTTGGCACCGCAGATTCGTCGCCTGACTCTCGGCCACCTAGACAAATCGTTTGAAGGACTAGTCGGCCTGGCTACCGACCTGGAAGAAGATGCAAGAGTATACCGTAAACAATTCGAATTCCGACCGCCTCAGAGGGGTAATTTTGGGAATAGACCACCAATGAATCGTACCCAAGGGCAGAAGAGGAACTTTGATGGGAGCAAGAAGGCACAAGCTATTACCCATCCGACTCAACCCCGAGTAGGAGAAGGAAGTAGTGGAGTAAAGTGCTTCAACTGTGGCAACCCTGGACATGTGGCTCGGGACTGCAGGGCACCAAGGCGTGCTGCTCAGCCAGGAATAGTCTGCTTCAACTGTGGTGAACCAGGTCACATCAGCAGGTTCTGCACTGCTCCTAAGCAAGCAACTTATGGACAACAGGGTCAGACCCGCTTGAATGCTGTTATTCCTGATGCCGCTGGATATGATGGAGCTGTATATGAAGAAGGAGATCTTGGAGAAGTTCAACCTGATCAGCAAGCAGTGGAAGGTACATTGACTCTATTTAACTCCCATGTTAGAGTATTATTCGATACGGGTGCTGCTCTATCATTCATATCTGTTAATACAATTCGGAGATTGGGTATCTTACCTCATCGCTTAGAGAAAGCTTTGAAGGCTACATCACCAATAGGAGCTGCGGTCAGTTTAGGACATGTGTGCAAGGATTGTCCCTTAAGATTAGGAGACCGAGAAATCCCTGCGAGGTTGATTGTTCTATCGATGAAGGAGTTCGACATAATCCTAGGAATGGATTGGCTGTCTCAGAATCAAGTGAAGTTGGATTGCGCGAGGAAGAGAATTACATTCTCCGACAATGAGAATCAACCCTTTGATTTTCAATGTAACCCTTCGGGAGATATGTTCCTCACAAGATGTTTAGCCAACATCGAAGTCGTCAGTACAGAGGTGACAGCATCATCTATACCTGTAGTCAAGGACTTCGAAGAAGTATTTCAAGACATTTCTGGATTACCGCCCGAGAGAAGTATAGAGTTCTGTATTGAGCTTATACCGGGTACCGTACCAATTACCAAGGTTCCCTACAGAATGGCCCCCACAGAACTGCTAGAATTAAAGGGACAAGTACAAGAGCTCGAGAACCTAGGTTTTGTACGTCCAAGTACATCGCCTTGGGGAGCACCGGTGTTGTTTGTGAAGAAGAAGGACGGGACGCTCAGGCTGTGTATCGACTACAGAGAATTGAATCGAGTGACAATCAAGAACAAGTATCCTTTGCCTCGGATCGACGATTTATTTGATCAACTACAAGGAGCTACGATATTTTCCAAGATAGACCTAAGGTCGGGGTATCATCAGTTGAGGGTACGGAAGGAAGACATACCTAAGACTGCTTTCAGAACCCGATATGGTCATTATGAATTTCTGGTGATGCCGTTTGGATTGACGAACGCCCCGGCAGTGTTTATGGATCTGATGAACAGAGTGTTCAAGCCTTATTTAGATCAGTTTGTCATCGTCTTTATTGATGATATTTTGATCTATTCTAAGTCAAGAGAAGAACACGAGCAACATCTTCGGATTACGATGCAGACGCTTAAGGACCACCACTTGTATGCCAAGTTCAGTAAGTGTGAGTTCTGGTTGCAAGAAGTGAAATTTTTGGGACACAAGGTGTCATCTCAAGGAATTTCTGTGGATTCGTCCAAGACCGATGCTGTATCCAACTGGGTTAGGCCAAGCAACCCTACAGAAGTTCGGAGTTTTCTTGGACTCGCAGGCTATTACAGGAGATTTGTTGAGGGATTCTCCAAGATAGCTGCACCATTGACTGGGTTGACAAAGAAGAATTTGAAATTCGAATGGACAGAGAAGCATGAGCGAGCCTTTCTAGAGTTGAAAGAGAGACTCACTACCGCACCAGTACTAGCAATACCCAAGCCTGGTGAGAAGTTCACTATCTTTAGTGACGCATCATATCAAGGACTAGGGTGTGTACTTATGCAAGATGGCAGAGTTATAGCCTATGGATCCAGGCAGCTGAAGCCGAATGAGTTGAACTACCCTATTCATGATTTGGAGTTGGCAGCAGTGGTTTTTGCACTCAAGATTTGGAGACATTATCTCTACGGTGAGAAGTTTGATTTGTTCTCCGATCACAAGAGTCTGAAGTATTTGTTCACACAGAAAGAGTTGAACATGAGGCAGCGCAGATGGATGGAGTTGATCAAAGATTACGACTTCACGTTGGAATACCACCCTGGTAAAGCTAATGTGGTCGCTGATGCTTTGAGTCGGCAGACTCATGAGACGATCGCCTCCTTAATGGTTAGAGAATGGCGAGCATTGGAGACGTTGGCAGAGTTTGATGTACAGAGTGCTGAAAGAGGAGAAGGACAACTTTTCGGATGTCTTATCCTACAGCCTGTTCTCATTGACCGCATTATTGGAGCTCAGAAAAAAGATGAGAAGTTTCAATCATGGTTCAAGAAGATGTCAGAGAAGGACCCGACAGAATGGAAGGTGGGAATCGATGGAGGGTATCGGTGCAGGAATAGATTGTGTGTGCCCGGTGATGGAGAGTTAAGGAAGGATATCCTGGAAGAAGCACATAAATCAAGGTATACAGTTCACCCGGGAGGAACGAAGATGTATAAAGATTTGAAGAGGAATTTCTGGTGGGAAGGCATGAAGAAGGATGTGGCCGAGTTTGTATCCAAGTGTTTGACGTGTCAGCAAGTCAAGGCCGAACATCAGAGACCGTCAGGATTGTTGCAACCGCTACCTATTCCTGGTTGGAAGTGGGAGCACATTACGATGGATTTTGTAGTAGGATTGCCTCGATCACAGCAGAATCATGACGCTATTTGGGTAATTGTGGATCGATTAACGAAGTCGGCTCATTTTATCGCCTACAGTATGACATACCCGGTGGAAAAGATGAGCCGGATGTACATACAACAAGTTGTGCGACTTCACGGTGCACCTGTGTCGATTGTGTCAGACCGTGACGCACGTTTTACTTCTGGATTTTGGGAAAGTTTGCAAGAAGCTATGGGAACCTCGCTCAAGATGAGTACTGCTTTTCACCCTCAGACAGATGGGCAAACTGAGCGTGTTAATCAGATCATGGAGGATATGCTTAGGGCTTGTGTGATCGATTTTGAAGAATCTTGGGAGACACACTTGCCTTTGGTTGAATTTGCCTATAACAATAGTTATCACGCGAGTATCGGTATGGCTCCGTTCGAGGCACTGTACGGACGACCGTGTCGTTCTCCATTGTGTTGGGCAGAAGTTGGTGATATAGAGTTGTTGGGACCGGATTTGGTTAGAGAAACCAATCAGAAGATTTCCTTGGTCAAGGAAAGGATGAGAACCGCTCAGAGCCGGTATAAGAGTTATGCTGATCGACGCCGAAAAGATTTGGAATTCAGTGTTGGAGATCACGTACTTCTTAAGGTTTCACCAACACGAGGAGTAGTACGCTTTGGTCTCAAGAGGGGGAAGTTAGCTCCGCGTTTTATTGGACCGTTTGAGATTTTGGAACGTATCGGGAAAGTGGCCTATCAACTGGCGCTACCACCAAAGATGTCTGGGGTTCACAACGTGTTTCACGTGAGTATGTTGAGGAAGTACATACGAGATCCCTCGCATGTGGTTAGTTATGACGACATTGAGACGAGTCATAACGTTTCTTACAAGGAGAGACCGGTGAAGATTCTGGATCAGAGTATCAAGAAGTTGAGGAATAAGGATATCCCGTTGGTAAAAGTTCAGTGGAATCACCATGACGAGAATGAAGCCTCGTGGGAAGTTGAAGCTGATATGAGGAAGAAGTACCCGGAGTTGTTTCAGGACTAATTAGTCTTGATTTCGGGGACGAAATCCTGTTTAAGGGGGGAAGGGTGTAATAACCTGCATTTTCATGCATTATCATATTTAAAATTTTCATTATCATTGGCATTATTATATTCAAAATTTAATATATATTGTCTGTTTATATGTTAATTTCGATTCTTATGTGAAAAGTTTAATTCTTGACTAATTGAAATTACTTTTGGGGTCAAAATGCAATTTTCATAAAAACTTGCAATACCTGTGTTAAAATTCAAAACTGTATTTCAAAACGGTGGAATTATTTCTTTTAAACTCAAACTGTATTTTTATGAAATCAGAAAACTATTTCTAACGTTAAAATGAATTCTCTGTATTTTTGTGATAAACACCGTATCACGAAAATACCAGTGTAAGTTTAAAACTGTCCGCGCAGTGTTAAACTTCCACGGAATTTTGGAAGTAAATGATTGAACAAATATATTTATACCCAAATTATTATGCTGATGCTTTTCCTTAGGCCTTGTTTGGCAAATGTTGTAGTATGTGTGTTGTCCTTATGCCATAAGCTAGATTACCCAAACACACTTTGACAACACATCATCTCCACCAACCACCTACAATCTTCAGTGGAGAATAAAGAGCAATTTTACACATCATATCTGCATATTCATTGTATTTAATGGAGGTTAATGGAGTTTGAGTGGGGTGTTAGGCCAATGTTTCTTGGTAAGAGTTTGGTTATTTATACACCCAACCACACTACACATTCTGCACTTCCATCACAACACATTTCAGAATTCACAGAGAGTTTAGAGAGTGCAGAGAGTTCTTCAATTTCGTAGAGAGAGAGAAGAGCTCAATCCTCCATAGCCAAAGCTTGGAATTCGGGAATTTCGTAATTATATTTCTGTCTCAACAATTTCTTCAATCTATATCACGGTGAGTATTACTAACTCACTCCAAATGTAACTCATTCCTTATTTACTGATTTAGGTAGTTAATTTTAACAGTAGCAGAATTTTGTTTTCAGATTTTTGTTAGGAAAACGAATGAAATTTAAGGTTCTGCCCGCGTTGTCCCAAGTAAAACTCGATTCTGCACACTTTTCGTCTAATGCAATTTTCTCAGATTTTGCACGGTTTGGGCAGAAAATGAGGATTACAGTAGCAGAAAAAGTATATTAGAAATTCAATCTAATATTTTCTCTTTTAATTTTAACAGTAGCAGAATTTTGTTTTCAGATTTTTGTTAGGAAAACGAATGAAATTTAAGGTTCTGCCCGCGTTGTCCCAAGTAAAACTCGATTCTGCACACTTTTCGTCTAATGCAATTTTCTCAGATTCTGCACCGTTTGGACAGAAAACGAGGATTTCAGTAGCAGTTTTTTTAGAATGCTATTAGTTATGTTTAAAATGATTAAGGCAATGAATTACGAATTTTCAATCCCCGTACGCGTATTATTTCTTTAATTCTGTGAATTCCTTTATGTTTAAAGTTTGATGACATTCATGTGGAGTCAGTTGTACATGCATGGTGAGTGTTGGTAGTGTGTAAAAGAGTAATGATAGTGTGGAAAAGAGTAATGATTGTGTGGAAAGAGTATGAGTTTGAGTTGTGGTTGTGGTTGTGGTTGTGGTTGTAATTGTGGCTGTGGTTATGGTTGTGGTTGTGGATGTGATTGTGGTTGGAGTTGAAAAAGAGGATGAGGGTGTCTTTGAAATGCGAAGGTGGCAAAAATGGACACTCCCTGACGCCCATGGAAGCGTTAAAGTGTGTGAAGCCGAACTTGGACACTCACTGGCACCCATGGAAGTGCTAAAGTGTGGCCTATAGACACTCCCTGAATGACTCGAGTCTGGATACCTGTGTGGGGGTTGCCCCGGTATTTGCATGGCGGTTAGGGTATTCAAAGTGTGAGGCATTGGACACTCCCTGGTACCCCGGACCAAAGTGTGAGGCAAACTGGACACTCCCTGGCGCCCCGTTGCTAAAGTGTGGCTATCTTAGTATTTCAAAGATACCAGGAGTAGGATAGAGGGTTGTTGGGTGTTGTCAAGAGAAAAGAGTCGGATAGATGAGATGGTGCATTGTTCTCATACACGGTCACATATGTGTGAAATTATCTTTTAAATAATGTTGTGGTTGTTTTCTAAAACGAGTTTTTTTTATCATAAATATAAACTTGTGGTATTTAAATGGAAATGGGAAAAAGGTAAATGAGTATGTTTTACATTCAGAGTTATGTTTTTAATACTCACCAGCTTCTTGAAGCTGACGGCGTTGATGCGTCCTGGACATTCGTGTTCAGGCTTTGCAGGTTATAATCAGGATGAACCATATGACTATGCTAATTGAGATCAACTGCTGAGAAGAGAATTTACTTTTATATGCTTTATGTTTATGTGCTTTAAGATATGATTTGGTTTTGTAATAAGGATGACTGTAATAGACTTTAAGTTATTGTTTTATTTTAAGGCGGTCTGTGCCTTAGTTAACCCCGTACCATAAGTTGTAATAAGTTAGAAAATTTTTTATGAGCCCTGTTTGCCCTACTCTGATTAATAGTTTTATGTTGTTAGAAGTTTTTGGGACGGAATCGATCCTTCAAACTGTCGCGACCTACGGGTCCATAAAGGAAATTAAACGCTTTCCATATTTATGCTACGTCGGGGCGTGACATTGATAACTCTTATCAACAAGACTGCAGTACTCAGTAATCGACTTGGTGACATTCTCAAGGGAATGCTTACTCTGAAACAGAGGGTAGATTCTATCTTGACAATATATGTTCACAACCCTATGAACATGACATACCCAAGATACCCAGGTGTTGATCTTTTATAGACCTCACTGATTGGTAAGTCAAAGCAGTCATATCCACAGTCTGTGTTCATAATCGTCTCAAGATTGAGAACACGTACCTTATACAAGTTATGAGTTCCTATTGACTGTTGACAGCCTTAAGCGTCAATAGGAAAGCTCAGGTCCGTCAATGCACTATAAGCACTAGCATATCAACTAAGAGCTACACTCTAGTGATTGAGATTAATCACTCCATCCAATGGTAGTTAATTATGCTACAGTGTAGACTTGATGAGATATCCAGTCTCATCATCCACTGTGACACATTCTAAGTATTAAAGAATAGTAATTCGTATCTCACTTGTGTGCATCTCATACACACACGAATTACTTACTATAATACTTAAGGATTAACAATCATCTCATGAAAAGAACATACACAATGAAATGTAAAGCTGATATCCATATATTAAAATGTCAATGTCTCATACATAAAGTAATGGTTTGAGGGCACAAACCCAACAGTATCTAGATGGAGTTGAATTCAATCCGATTTGCCATCAACAACTGCCTTCCAAAACTGTTTTCTGAAACTGCCTTCAGAAACTGCCTCCAGATTGCTTTCTGAAACAGCTTGTAAACTGTCTTCACGAACTGTCTTCACAGATTTACTTGAGATATATTACACAAACCCTATGCCTCCATAAAGGAGTTCACATGCTATTTCTTTGCAGTAAATTAACCACACATCAATTAAGCGTGGGATCCAATACACACAAATCCTATGCCTCCATAAAGGAGTTCACATGCTATATTGAAACAGCAAAATTAACCACGGATAAAACCATCGTGGGATCCAATCACACAAAATCCGTGACCATAATAGTGGAATAAGAACGCTGCAAAACAAGGGTTAGCACAGTTCTACGTTCTATCCATCCATCAAAAACACGCATAAGATCTGTTTTATTGGACAACATGGTTGCGTCCAACCCATACGCAGAATCAACGTTGCTCTGATACCACTGTTAGGAAACTGTGTTCCCAGAATCCATTGACAGCGCGTATAAGTTGGTACTGCAAAAAAAATTACGTGAAAACTACGATAACCCTACAAGGGCGGAACTAGGGTTACCTTAATCTACTAAAACGGATTGCTGTAGTAGGCGAATCGAGAACACGGGCTCGATAACAGCTCACGATCTTCTACCGTATTCCTTTGCTGCCAGAATATCGAACTGAGTGTGGGCTCTTTCGAAATCCTTTCTGTTTTCTGCTCTCCCTCTTTTACGCTCTCTTTTCTATTCCGAGTTATATTTCTCTATATAGAAAAACGCTAACTGAGGAGAGAGCCAAAGCAGCATATATATAGGCTACGATAGGGACTATAAGAAGTCAATAAGGAATAGGCTTCCTTATAGAATTAGGAAACCCTAATTCGAACTGAATCAGATTCCTATTTTCATAAATTATAATTCATACCACTAAAGAATTATAATTGCACTCCTACCCTTATCTCAAAAATATATTTCGAGCTCCATGTTATTAAATGCTTATTATCTCCCCATGTTAAGATTACAGATATCCATTAATTAAATATAATTACTGACAATCATATTTAATTAATTTCTTAAAATTTCTTGAGATCCTCTGCTTAACTTATCTGATATGTCGGATACAAAATTCACCTGCAGGGTTTGACATAATCAAAACTTATAAGCTTTCTCAAGGGGATATCATCAATCCCAAAATTGAGACATGGATTCCATCATTAATTAATATCCACCACACAATTAATATTGCCACCCAATCCAATGAGATATTGACCCATTTAAGGATCTCACCCTTTTAGGGATCAAAGTGTAAATAACAAATGTACGTGTCTACAAATTAACTTAGGATTTAGAGCATAAGCACTCATAATAGCCATGAGGTATTAATTATCTTATAAGTCAGTATAAAGATAATTACCCCAAGTCAGTCCCGTTTAATACACAAAGTGTACCAGTATAGTGAGTTGAAATATACCGTTTTCCGTAGTTAAGACAAACCTACTACAACACCATGCTGCAGTCATACCGATGGTGTGTCCAATCCCATCTAAGACTGTAAACCAAAATCTTACATTCTATAATATCTGATGACCTGATCTTCCGTGTGTAAGCCGAACTCTACACACCAAACCACCTACTATATAGAATGAGAGACACACATGCATAACATTAAATAAATAATATAATACAAACATTGCCCACATAGATTCTCATAAAAAAAATGGATTAACTGATTTTATTAAATGAATAATAAATCAACTACATAAAGTATGACTTTTAGTATATATCCCTAACAATTCAGTGAGCCCGTCACACCACATCAGCATGTTTACGTGGTGTGATTATTTAATCTTAACCATCCAGTTGTCCCTTACTTTTAAGGAGATCATGACAAGTGGTTAATAAAATTTCAAATTTCAAATATAATAACCACTTGTGATAATCTCCCTGGAAGGAGGGGGCAAGTGGCCGGTTAAGATTAAATGATCACACCACGTCAGCATATTGATATGGCGTGACGGGCTCACTAAAGAATTTCTCGTTAAAGTGTTTGTACAGTAACATTTACAAAATAGTGGCTTCCAAAAACCAAGTAAATATTTTTTTTTTTAAATCACGTAGTTTTGAAAGTACAACAATTTGAAATCAAGAAATAACCTTTTGGCATTAAGTGGCGTCAATGTACAAGTGTAATACATCTATAATCACTAGAATGCATCAGAAAAGCTCTAGAGATTTATGAGTGGGTCTTTTTTTTTTTTTTACATCCAAATGGAATAAATTATACTAATTCTGGTCAAATTGATTGAAGCTACATTTGGGAACATGCATTTATATATATATATATATTATATGTATCTTCACAAGAAAGCTACACAACCCAGCGTCCACATAGACAAATGTCTAGCGCATGTTCCGGCAGTTAATGATTTTTAAATCAGATATAGACAAATAGCGAGATACTGTCTATGTTCCGGGGTTCATTGGGGTTTACTGATTTTTAAATGAGATTGAATAATACTGCACGAGGAACAGCCGCAAAATGAAGGAAACACCAAAACAAATTTTTTTCGTACGCGGCAATGACACATCAATATTGACAAATACATAATGGGACGATTAGCACTACACACCGGCCACTTGCAAAACGTTCATCAAGGTTTTTTTTTTTTTTTTTTTTTCATTTTTTTTTTTTAAATCTCATTATGCTCGGTGTACCAGTTTTGGTCCAAAGGAGTACCTTTTATGCTTAACAACTTGAAATTATTGTAACTTCTGTCTTAAAATTTAAGCTAAAATGTAAAATCGTAATTTTTTTTATGAAACATATAAAATATTCCCTTTTTGTAAAATTAACATCCATAGTTGCGTAAATTTCAAAGAAAAAAATATGAAATCCAAAAAAAAAAAAAAAAATCACCCAAAAAGCCAAAAAACTGAGAACATTATCGCCGTTAATAAAAATAGATACTATTACTAACTGTTTGCAAACAAATCAAATCTCAAAATAATGTTGCACATTATCTATTTTTATAATATTTTCAAGTTCAATAGATCTCAAAGAAATGTTTGAAAAAAAAATTATCGAAAAAGGTCAAAAAAAATGAGGAAGTTATGATTATTTAATTCAAACAAATAAAATTAGTTATTTGTCAACATATAATATTATCTGTTTAGATAAATAAAAATGTAAAACGAGACTCTAAATTACTTTTCTTTTGTACAATTTTCAAGTCAAATGTGTTGATCTCGAAAAAAACTACATGAAATCAAAAAATAAATAAATAAATAAATCAAAAGGCTCTATGGTTATCTAAAGTTAATAGACAATACTACCTCCGTCCCATTTTATGTGTCCATCTTGAGGAATCCAACTATTTAAGGGGACAAAAAGAATCTACACCTACTTTTCACAATTGCCCATAATCATTGCACTTTCTTTTTTCTTTTTGTTTTGGTGTTAATTGCAAGGAAGGGTAGTTTGGGAAACTAAGTAAAATTTGTATAATAATTTAAGAAAGTGGACAACAATTTTGGGACATCCCAAAAAGGAAAGATGGACACATCAAATGGGACGGAGGGAGTATTATATTAGTAATTTTTGTTAGGTACAAGGGTAAAAAAAGTCTGAAAAATAAGAAAAAAGAAAGAAAGAGGGGCTTTAATTGGTAGTGCAAAACAAGCGAGGGACTTAAGCTAAAAAAAAAAGTGGCGGGCTTTTCTCCCCCACTGCCACATTACCAAGGTTTTATCACCCACTTTTCCATGTATAAAGGGATTTTCAACGGCTCTTAGATCCAAACACATCTAGCAAAAATGCATGTGTGTGTTTTCCTTAATGCATTTAATTCGTCATTCGCACTTTTTTGGTTAAAAATACCCTCTCACACCTAAAAAACTTTAAATTTTTTATAACTTTTGCTCTACAAGTCCGATTTCTGTAAGCTTTGATGTTATGGAATCAGAAAATGCCATCTATCAAACGAGATTAGTATTGAAATTAAAATTTTGGAAAGAAAAGGCAAAAAAATTTAAACTAAAAGATGAATGTATTTTTTTTTTTGCATGAATCAAAAAAATATATATATAGATAAATTTTTATATTGTAAAATTGTCATCCATAGGTACGTAGATCTCAAAAATAAAAATACATGAAATTAAAAAATATTGATTTACCCATAAAGGCAAAAAAAAAATAAGAAAGTTAGAATCATTTATTTCAAAAAGAAAAGATAATATTATCTATTCACTAATATGATTATCTGTTTACAAAGAGATAATATTAGTAGTCATTCAATCAAATAAAAAGCTCCAAATGAGGCTCAAAACTATTTGTTTCTGCATAATTTTCAAGTTCATGCAAGAAATGATAAAACTATGACCATATAAAGTTGGCAATTTTCAAACAAATAATGTTATCTATTTGAATTATGAGTTGTCGCTGTTTGAGGATCAAAATTACCCGTTCGTACAAAATTAGCAAGTACAGTGCATAAATCTTAAAAAAACACATTAAATAAAAAAAATAGTTCATTCAAAAAAGCCAAAAAAATCATGGTCATTTAAAAGTGACATTTCTCAAACATATATTTTACATTACATGTTTGAAACACATTATCAATTACGGAGTATATGTTTTCGTTATTTGAGGCTTAAATATACCTATTTTTTATTTAAGCCATAAATATACCTATTTTTATTTAAGCCTTAAAATGCCAAAAAAATCATGGTCGTTTAAAAGTGACATTTCTCAAACATATATATTACATTACATGTTTGAAACACATTATCAATTATATGTTTTCGCAGTTTGAGGCTTAAATATACCTATTTTGCAACATTGGCAAGTCCAATGGATAGATCTAGGAAAAATACATATGAAATAAAAAAAAAATCAAAAATCAAAATCACCCATGGGGCCAAAAAATAAGAAAGCTATGCCCATCTAAAATTGTCAATTTCAAACAGATAATAGATAAAAATCTTTGACAACCAACTAATTTTTTTTTTCCATATCTCATATGGATCTTGTTTTAAAGATCTCGATTTCACGATTCCAAAAATTTAAATTTTATGAAAAAACTTGTTTAAAAATTTGAAATAATGGACGTTGAAAGTTTAAAGAAAATTGATGATGACCTAACCTGACATAACTAACTATCAAAGAGTAAAAATGACTGAGAATAAGAAAAGAAAAAAAAAATGGACTCTTATTGGTACCAAAAAAGTAGCGAGAAGGACCTTAGCTAAAAATGTCAAAAACTTTAGATTTTTTCTTATACCACCTCATTTTGAGGGATTTCTTACCAAAAATCCCATGTATACATAGAATGTTAGTTAAAAATCCCTGATATTAGATGAATTGCGTTTAAGAGTGAATTTATTTTTAATTTTAGTCAAAAACCCTAACTAGTGAAATTAAATCTAATCAAATCTTTATGTTACCAAATTTTACTTTACTATTTTCTGGAGAGTAACTTTTGACTAAAATAAAAAACATGTTGGACCTAAGATCAAAAAAGTCTATTTTAGAGGACATTTGACTAAAATTCCCATAAATGGACTTAGGGACCATTAGCCACAGCCCGTGGGCAGGAGTTCTTGAGACACAATGTTTTGCTTGTTTAACTAGCTTATTAGGTCATTTGCATACCTTTTGGTCAAGACTATCCCTCTATGACTAAAAATTTTCAAATTGCGATAACTTTTGCTCTTCAAGCTCAATTTTTATAAAATTTGAAGTTTTGAAATAAAAAAAAATGAGATTTATGAAATGAGATCTATACTGACAATGAAATTCTTATTTAAAAAAAAAACTAAGATTAAATTAAATGACAAAAATGTATTTTGAATGGATATAATAAAAACACTTATTTTACAAAGTTGACATGCATAGATATGCATATATATCTTTTAAAATACACGAAACCTAAAAAAAATGGACAAAAAGGCCAAAAAAAAAAATTTAAATTAAAAAACAAAAAGAAAAAAAGAAAAAAGAAAGTTATGACTGTTTGGATTAGATTATCTGTTCGTGCTGTATGAGACTCAAAATTACCTGATTTTGTAAAATGGCAAACTCAATGCGTAGATCTTGAAAAGAAAAAATAAAAATAAAAATCGAAGGGTTTGTGTGAATAATGGAATGGTAAACATTACTCATTTTAAAGTTTCCCACGGTAAGTTATGACCGTTTAAAGTTGACATTTTTCAGCAGATAGTACTATGATAGAGAATAAATTTTAGACGGATGATCCGTACTAATATACTTTAACAGAATCCAATAGGGAGCTACCAAGTCAGATTTGTAAGCTACTTAGGAGAGAAGGTGCGAACACAAAAGATTTCCTTATAAGTGCTAAACCAAAAGCTGAATTCACGCCTCAAAATCTGAATTCACCCCTCAAAACAGTCAAAACATTGGTGAGAAATTTTTGCATGTGTTAAGAGTACCACATGGAAAGATGGTGTAACACCTTGTGCGCAACTAAACAGTGACATGTGTCAAAAGCCTTTAGCCCATTGGACAACACACACAATTGGTGGTGGAGAAGCATAGATGATTACTCTTTCTTCTTTTTTAACATTGCTGACATTCTTGTCTTCATTTAATGAAGATTATGCCCCTTTTCACGTGACTTTGACTGGTGGGACCTTTTTAATTTACTTTAATTATTGTTTGGAATTGAGTACATTTTTTTTTTCGGAAAATGTTATACCCATACAGTGAATCACACACTTTTTTTACACACAGCTTTAAATACTTGTACCATTGCTGTATAAGTGGAGCACAAAAAAGTGTTAAAAAAATTCAAACAGCACAAGGTACAAGCATTTAAAGCTGTGGAAAAAGTGTGTGGTTCACTGTGTGGGTCTAGCATTTTCCTTATTTATCCCTCCAAATTTGTTCACTCTCTTCTCTCATTGGCTAATGCAGTGAGACTCAAGATTAAATGAGAATTAATTAATAGTGTAAAGTACTGAACCCAACTACAATGCAATGGGAAAGGAGGATGAGCAAAATGTGATCAATTCTAGTAAATAGTGGCTCTTTTTTTTCTTTTAATTATTTATCAGGATACTAGTGGGTCTTACCATTACAGAATTGGGAAATTTTTTTAAATTTTTTTTTTACTATAATGGTTTTAATTTGGGTCATTCGGCCATAGGTCCCTATAATGAACACTTTCCAATCATAGGTTACTAAATTTTTTTTTTTAATCCCAAAAGTCCCTGCTTTTTTTTTTTTCCTGGGGGGAGGGGGGACAAAAATGCCCCCAAAAATCACTGTAGCGCGCACTATAGTAGTCCTTTTTTCTCTTCAAAATGCCATGACTTTCAATCCGCATCTCTATTTTTCAAAAAATATATATATCCGAAATATACAAAACAAGATCTATAAAACAAAATTCACATTGACTATAAAAATACCCAAAAAAATCATATCACAAAAAATTCACATTGACTATAAAAATACCCAAAAAAAATTAAAGTTTTAAGTTACCAAAATTAAATTAAACTATGGACAATTGACATGATCTTCCCAATCGTTAACCATGGGATTTACCAAAACTTCCCACTTAGATGCATCTTCAGATCGGATTTTATACCACCATGGCACAACCTTTGGAATTGATGCGCCTTGTTTTAAAAAGATTTTCATGAAGTGGGAATCATCATACAAAATAATAGGAATAATCTGAAAATTAGCTGCTGGCCCCATTCTCAAAGGTAAATACGTGCAAGATTGTAAGGGCGAGAGAACACAAAAAATACAGTTGAACGTGCTAGCAAATAGTGGTCCCATTTCAGGGAGTTGCATCCAATACTTTTTTCCACATCCATGTTCATTAAAATAATCTAACCCTTTTTCTATCACCTTGTAGTTTTTTTCACCACCCAACTGATAAGTGTAAGATTCTCTATGCTCCCTTAGTTCATTCAACATAGACATCCGAACATCCTTCCATCCGTCATCCTTACTCTTACCCAATAATTCAGCACAAGCTCTGAATCCACAATGACCATCAGGTGCAACATCTTCCAATTTATACACAACATGTTCTTTAATTTTTGGATTGAAGAGAGCTAAAACTTGTTCAATTAACTCCTCATCGGTTAAATCTTTCAATACTACCGGTTGCAGTTCTTTGATAGTCTTTGCATACTCAGATTGCCCCTTTGTAGCCCACAGCATCAAATCCTATTAGAGAAAGACAAATCATATTACTTAAGTAATAAAATCACATGCTAATAAAAAAGGTAATAAAATCACATACCATAAAAGTTGAATGTTTAGGATCATCCGACATGGAATACGTAGGAGATGATAGATAATGCGTTCTTGAAGAGGCCTAGAATAAACAATAGATTAGAAATTAACCCAAGCTATGTAACCCAATATATTTTAGGGAGCTTCGGCTATAGCCCCCTCAAATAAAACCCTTCCAAAACAATACACATGCAATATATAAAGAGAAAATGAAAATTCATTACCTCAGAAAAATTAGAAGGGTAAGATGCACCTAAGTTTATAGGTGAAATGCTTGTACTAGCATTGTGTCTGAGTTCATAAAAAAAAAGAATGAAAAAAAATAAAATAAAAAAAAAGTAGAGAGAAAAGTATTAGATGTGAGAATAGCACTAATAAAAATTAAAATATGCTAAAGTGAAAAGTGATTTTAGTTACCTTTTTTTTTTTTTTTTTTTTTTTTGACGGGCAATTGCTTTTGAAGTGCCCTGTTTCCCTGCAAATGCTACACTTGCGCTTTTTTTTAGCCTGATTTTCTATCGGGTGTTTTTGTCTTAGTGATTTTGAACGTCCCCGTGAAAGAACATAAGGAGGGTTTGCCAAAGTAAACTCCAAATCCGATAGTACTTGGTTTCTACTCTCGTGTATTGTTTTACTTCCTAGATCACCTTCATTTTCATCTCCCTCACTCTCATCATCCATTAACAAAAGCTCGTTATGTACCTTTTCTAAAACGACTCCAAGGTGTTTGTATTTTTTTTGTGACTTTTTCCCTTCTTCAACAACTTGTAAAAATTGTATCATAAGACTGTTTGTTCTTATAGTGGAATATATTTGTGGATCTTCTTGTGTCACATCACTTGATATTTCATGTATAACCCGTCGCTTGGCGTTCATTGTCCACCTTTCTAGAGCATACTGTTGGGGGAGAGAATTAACAAGAGACTTTTTTTATAAAAACAGTGAGTATGTGCCTGCAAAGGATTCCAATGAACTCGAACATGTGGCATGTACAACTGGCTTTGTTCTCAAGAGAATTATGTGAAACCTCATATACTGGACCATGATTCTCGTATGACAACACTTTGTATGTCTTCGTTAGGCCATCTTCACGCTCCTTACATGCTTTATATTTTTGACTTGAGAATAGTTCTGTTTGGAACAATTTAAATATCTTTCTCGTATAAACTTCTGCCGCATCTACTTCTATTCTATAGCATGTCCTCAAAATTGCACAAGAATTCTTTGTTTTTACATCTTTTTCTTTCTCTTTAAGATATCTGGAATTCATTGCTTTCTCATATTGAAAGACAAAGTCACTTACCAATGTACTTGAACGTACAAAATCCTTAAAAAAACTTGTTCATACTCTCACTTCTTTGTGTACACTACACCAAATGGCCAGATTTCTAACAGACAGATTTTTTGATTACTAACGGATATATCCGTTACTAATTAGTAACGGATATATCCGTTAGAAATGGTTTTATATCCGTTAGTAATGACAATACAGTGGCAATTTTGTAAATAAAAACTCAAAAATTAAAAATACAATGGCAATTTTGTAAATAAAAATTAAAATAAAAAAATACGGTCATAATTTTATAAATAAACACTACACAAAAATTTTCCTACAGATTTTTCCCCCCCAAAACATTTACACCTACAGATTTTTCCCCCTAACATTTCCCCTCCAAAAGATTTACTCCTACAGATTTTCCCCCCTAACATATCCCCTCCCCCAAAAAAAAAAACACTCTCAAGCCTTTTGCAGACGAGGGAAGGAAAGGAGAAAGGGACTAGGCCGCCGCTTCCCGCCCCTGCCGCCGCCGCCCATGCCTGTCCCCGCTGCCGGAACTAGAAAATGCTCTCTTCCTTCCTTCCTTCTTCTTCTTCTTCTAATAAACCCTAGATCCCCTTTATTCTTCTTCCTTCTTCCTTCTTATTCTTCTTCTAAACCCTAGATCGTGGGCTGAACGTGTATTAGTGTATGTGTATCAGTGTATAAAGAGAGACAGAGACACAGAAACGTGTATCAGTGTATGTGTTTGTGTGTGTATCAGTGTGTGTGTGTGTGTGTTTGTTGGTTTTTCAGATTAATGCCTCTATTTGACCCCTTGTTAGGTTTATACTTTTTAAAACACTCTAATTCTTTGTATGGGGTTGATTGTGCCTTTTTGTTGCTTAACAGTGGTGGTGAGTGTCAGCAATTTTGAACTGGTGCAGTGGTGCTGGTCGTTTTACTCCTCGTCTTCATCTCACGGTGAGCAAGTTCCTGTTTTAATCTCTAGTTTGATTGATGTCTTTTGTGGTTAGATAACTTAGATATACTTGATATTCTCTGTTACTAAACCATAGTTACTTATTACAGTAGTATTTTTGCTCCCATTTTCTTTACTTTTTTCCCATGTACTTCGCCAAACCTATAGAAATGAATAAAAAGTTACATTTCTATGAGGTCGATAATGGGGTAAAGTGTGACTGTTGCTTTTGGGGGCTGTTTTCTATATGTTGATTCATACGACTGGTTGGATGTATTGATGTTGTTGAGTCTTTTTTTTTTATGTATTTTGAAATCTTGGATTTGTTGGATGCCTTGATGTGTGGGTTTCTTCTTTTCTAAAGGTGGTGGTGATCCAAATAGTTATGGGTTTTAGTCTTTTATGGCTATGTACACATGGTGTTTGAAGAAAGGTTTAAAAGAGGCTGACATGTTTTTTGGGACTCTTTTTTTTTTTGTTTGAACAGCCAAATCAATATTAAATAAAAAGGCTTAAAAGCCAAAATGATTACATATCAAACAGTGAAATCAAACAACCCCAAGAAGATATATCAGATTTATACACCCCACTATGACATAAACATAAGCATATGGTTTGTGCAAGGGCTGGTCTTGGGATTGTTCTTGTTCTGGGTGCTTTGTCTTGGTAGTTGTCCTACCTTTCATTGTATAAATGGCTTATTAATAAACTTTAGATGCTAAAAAAAATAAAATAAACAAACTGGATCAAGTATAGTGATGCTTGAGCTTTTTGTAAGCTTATACTACCTCCGTCCCATTTTATGTGTCCATTTTAGGGAATCCAACTATTCAAGAAAGAATCTACACCTACTTTCCACAATTGCCCATAATCATTGCACTTTCTTTTTTTATTTTGTTTTGGTATTGATTGCAAGGAAGGGTAGTTTGGGAAACTAAGTATAATTAGCATACTAATTTAGGAAAGTGGACAACAATTTTGGGACATCCCAAAAAGGAAAGATGGACACATAAAATGGGACGGAGGGAGTAAACAATAGTCGAATGATTATTTTAAAATGATTATAAACAACTTTAGTTCTAAGTTTAGAAAATAAGAAAATAGAAAAATATTAGAGAAGGCAAGTAATATCGCATAGGTGACAATCTACATCAGAATCCTATAACATGGATTTGAGTTTATATAGTCTCTTTGATTGGTTTACTTGATGAATGCCAACTTTCAGACTTGCCAATAGTTTTATTCAATCAATCAGCCTGTCACCTATGAGAAAATAAGAAAAACCATAATGTTTTTGTTTATGCTATTAATAAACTTGTACTTGGAACTGTACCCCTGTCCTAAATTCAATCAATCATCCTATCAAGTTATATTTTTGCTTTTGCTCCATTTTGCCCTATTTCTTTGCTAGTTGTTGCACTTGTGATAAGTGACAGGGCTGGAGCAGCAGCGTTTTGGACTGACTTTTCTAGTGTTTTTTTTTTTGCTGTGTTTCTCTTTATTCAACTCCCTTTCTACCAAATGCTGTGTTTGTCTTTAGATAGACCTAGTCTCCACACAATTGAGTAGGTTTAATTGAAAAAAATACTACTCCCTCTGTCCCATATTAAGAGTCTTTGATGCCATTTTTTGATGTCCCATTTTAAGAGTCCTGTTTGAAAAGTCAAAGTACTTTAATACACACTTTCTAAATTTGTCCTTTATTATATCTAACTCTTCCCTCTCTTTTTTTTTGATATGACACTATAATTTTGAATTTCAAAAAGGGCAATGTTGGAAAGTTGAAAATCTCACCAAAATTAAGGTTGTCCCTTAATAAGTTGGAATTCCCAAAAGAGACTCTTAATATGGGACGGAGGGAGTATGTAAAAAGAAAATTTTGGATACTGATATAGATAGTTGGTGTGCAGATACAACCAGGTCAGCCACTGGATGAATTTGGATTAGTGTTGTCTTTAGATAGACCTAGTCCCCACACAATTGAGTAGGTTTAATTGAAAAAAATACTATGCAAAAAGAAAATTTTGGATACTGATATAGATAGTTCGTGTGCAGATACAACCAGGTCAGCCACTCGATGAAATGTCTATGGCTTTCATTTTACGCGACTTGCTGCACGCAATTGAATATCTCCACAATGAAGGGAAGATTCATAGGGATATTAAAGGTTCCCCCCCACTCTGTGTATAATTTAAATTTCAGTGTCAAAGTTCTATACTAAGAAATTCAATTCTTTTGCAATGGAAACCTTCATATGATATGACGATCTTAAAATTTTGTTTCTGTGGTAAGTATTACATAATGCCCGTAAGGCCGTAAGTGAAGTTTGTCTCTCTTCTTTATTCCTGATGGTATATTGACAGCTCTGTATTATTGTTATTTTGGCAGCGGCAAACATTTTGTTGACAGAGAATGGTGATGTTAAGGTACATTGTCCTTGCCCAAACAAATCAGTATCATATAATTTTGCACTGAGCCTGAATTATTGGAAACGCGGTATTTTGTACTTATTTTGGTTTTCTTAAGTACATATTTTTGACCTTATAATAGGTTGCAGACTTTGGAGTTTCTGCACAATTAACAAGGACAATTTCAAGAAGAAAGGTACTGTTATTGCTATGACATACAGACATAGCATTATGCTTTATCGAAGATGCATTCATAATTGTTACAATCTTTGCTGCTACAGTTTTGCGTATCTATTGTCTTCGAGTTGGAGTTGAAAGGACCGTCATCATATAACCTTGCATTTCTCATGTGTAAGCTTTTTGCCTCAATAGTGATCTGTTTCTGTTTGTGTTTGTGCTAGTACAATTTAGAAAAGGCCACCATTTTCTATGTGGATATGACATTTTGCTTGCTGCTTGTTAGTTGCGGTCCTGTCCTTTGTTCACTCTTGTGCTCGTCCGTTCCTCATTAACCATTGTCGTCTGAACAATTTCTTCTATATTATTAGGGGATCAGCACAGGTCCTTTTATATCTTTAGGGAAACTATTTGGGAATGCTTAAAACATTCATTTTGTTGATGTCTGTGTGGCCTTGAGAGCAGAAAATAAAACTGAAAGGAGAAATGCATTTCAATGTGTTCAGTCAGTAATTTTCCAATCTTTTTATCACTGAAACAAGTCATTCTGCTATATAAGATTCTCATAAGAATCATTTATTTCTGTATAACTTCCACTAGTCCTAGGCTATAGGTCAGGATTGTGGCTAGGAAGTAGGAAGTATACTGTATCAACAAGTCTGCTATAGTTAAAATAGTCCTCGCTAAAATAGTCCAAGAAACAAGATTATTACTTGTATGATAGTATATTGAAATCTCTAATCATATGCCTTTGCTACAAAGTTCTTCAAAAATGGACGAAGCAATCCTGTTAAAGTCCTATAAATACATTCAAACACTAATTTCCTGTTCAAATATAAGAAAAATATGAATTTATTGCTATGTCCTTGTGTCATTAGATTCATGAATTTCGGAAGTCTGACACTTAGACACCTATAGACCCAAGTCCATGTAACATTGTTGGTGACAATATGGTAATCATGAGATCTAAGTTGTTTTTCAGCTTTAAAGTGGATTCAATTTTTGAAAAAGCTGGAAAATATTAAAATTTTCTTAATTAACATTTAGCTATTCTAACTTCACGAATTTCGACACCAAATATGTGCCTTTTTACACGATGGGAATTGGTTTGCTGCTATTTTTTGGGAATGGATTTATTCTTTTTATTAACTTCTTGCTAGAAATACACCTTTTCAATGCAACTTAAACTTTACTGTTTGCTGCTACCATTTAATTGGACTAATTTGTTGATTTGATCATTGTCATTATGTAGTATATTTGATCTCCTATCATATCAACCCATAACCTATTTGAGACTCACCTGCTTGGGTTTCTTGCAAGAAGGCGTCTTGTTCATTGATTTTATCTATAGGGATTTGCAAAGGAATTACTAGAGTATTAGAGGTGTTGAACAAGGCTACTTAGAGGGATTTTTACAAGAACCAGGTATTACTTCTTGTCTATTTCCTTTTAGTAGAAAGTTTTCTTACTCTTAAGGAATAAACTAGTGGTAAAAAGAGCAGTAACCCAGTTCACATGCGTGCACAGTATAGCCACTGCCCAGTCCACGCATGTGCACATTGTGGGCCCAGCACTGAGTGTGAGACGCTCCTCCGTGCACATCAATTTGAGGACCTCTTATGTGTGCTTTTTTCTGTGCTATTGCATTAAAATACATTCATATCCTTAGCCTTGCATTAAAAGCACATGCCATAGCTCCCAAAGTAGTCCCAGCACACACGACTTGGCATGCAGTTGTGCACGCGCAGCACGTGCACATCACACGCATGTGAGAACATCACTGCTTTAACGTACATCACATGTATCAAAACTAGATTCTGATTATGAGAGAACATCACTGCGTTAAACTATGTGTCTTGTGCTGCTATTGTTCTTCAAACGCTCTTATGCATATTAGTATGATCATATAAAACTTGTTGAACATATAAGTCAAGTTAATTTCCCTAAATTTCTTGAGATAGTGCAATTCCCAATTGAAAGAGCTTACTATTAGATTTTTTCTCTAACTTTTCTGCAGTCATTTGTGTTACATTTGATCCCTTTAGTCTTCTATATTTCGTTCATTTTTTGAACTTTTCATTAAACGTTACTCTAAAATTTTACACATATGCATGCAGGTACTTTGTCACGTTGTTCCTTATTGAAGTTGCGGAAAGAAGGCTTAGATGGTCATGAGAAGATTAAGGTTATATGTGTGTTTAGTTATCCTTTTGAAGCAATGAGACGAGTCCTTTCTATTTAGTTTTGTAGTCTATTTTGTAATTGATCACAGTGTATTGAATGTTGCAATGCAAGCCCAATGAATTATTTTTGTTGTATTGGGTATAAAGATATTGGTTAAATATGAATGAATACTTTACTTGTTATGAATACTTTGGATTATTTTTGTTGTGTTGGACATATTAATCTTCTTATTTTGTGTGATTGGTATAGATTAATATGCTTGTTAATTAGCTGCAAAAAAATAAAATAAAATTGGGAAGCATTTAAATAATATATTTTTTTAAATTTATGCATATTTCTAACGGATATATTCGTTAGTATATCCGTTAGTATTTTTTTAAATTTTTAGAAATTACTAACGGATATATCTGTTAGTAACAGTTGACAAACCGTTAGTATTCATTATAAATCTTTTAAAAATAGTTGAAGAAAACCGTTGTTAAGTAGCTTTCTAACGGATATATCCGTTAGAAATACTTTGATTTACTAACGGATTTACTAACGGATATATCTGTTAGTAAAATTAATTTTACTAACGGATATATCCGTTAGTAAATCCGTTAGTAATATTACTAACGCTAAAATACTAACGGATATATCCGTTAGTAACATTTATTCTAACGGATATATCTGTTAGTAGTGAGTCCATATGGTGTAGTGGTAGTTGACATCCCAGCGCAAAATGTTGTGCGTAAATAAGCAGGAATCCATTTCTCACGCCTTACATATAGATCTTGTAGGCAACTGTTTTCCCCTAGTTCATATCTTAAAATCAATTCATTCCATGCTATTTCAAATTCTTCAATTGTGATAGTGTCATGAATGCATTGGTGAAACTTTCCTCGAAAAGAAGGGTATGTGTTATACACATGAGCCAAGTGTTCTGGAATCTTTTGTAAAATATGCCACATACACAAACGATGAGTAGTGTTAGGTAACACTTGGGTAATTGCCTTTGCCATGGCCTTGTCATCATCTGTAATGATTGTAGATAGAGCTTGTCCAAGCATGGCCTCAAGCCAAGTTTATAATAACCATGTGTAGGACTCTGTTGTTTCATTCACTAGTAAAGCACATCCAAACATGATTGACTGGTGGTGGTGGTTGACCCCAGTAAATGGAACAAAAGGCATGCCGTAACAATTAGTCAAGTACGTAGCATCAATTGAAACAACATCTCCAAAGTATTGATATGCCAACCTTGACCTTGCATCTGCCCAGAAACAATTCCCCATTGATCTATTTTCTTCAACTTGAATTGCATAAACGAAGCCTGGATTTTTAGCTTGACTCTTTTTAAAGTAATTGTACATTCTTTGAGCATCTCCACATTCTAAAAGTTTTCTCCTTTTGCTTCCTATGTAGTTTTGAAGATCAACTGCTACACAACCGACATTGTAATCACTGCCAGATTCTTGACTTAGCACTGACATTATCTTTCTAGTAGGCACACCAGCCTCATTAAGCATATTAACAAGACTCTTCTGAGCTGATGTTATACCTCTATGTCCACGAAGCAAACGCGTACTTTTTGGAGAACAAAAGTCATGATTTTGCCCTATTACAAACTTGCTAACAATCTATTTTGTTTTATCTCTTTGCAAACCCATCATTGCTTTACATCCAATCCGAGTGATACTGTCCTTCTTATGGTAACGTTGACGACGATGTCCTTCCCTTGAACAAGCATAATCCACTCTAATTAATGACTTATCTTTGCGTGATAAACGTGTATGGCTTTTCTTAATGCTGAAACCATTTCTCAATGCATATGCCTTATAGCATGTCTCAGCATCTTCAAGTTCATCAAAAGCCTCCCTTCACATGGTTCAAAAGGACCACTATATGCACATGATTTGATCGACATAGTAGTTCTACGACACAAAATTAACAATTTTCAAAGTTAGGATAAAATGACATTAAAATACAAGTAAGTAACCTAATATCATGGACACATGAATTTGTATAAATCGATCCACAGATTTACAAATTTGAATCAATTAAATAAAAATCAATTAACTCATAAAATTGAACAATTCGCGCAACCAAACGCCCTCTAATGGAATTGTAATACATTTATTATATTTAGGCTCTTTTTGAAATTAAGTGGTATATTATCAAGGGGCACATAGAGATAAGGACGCCATGATAAGTTTTCTTCTTATTAAGGACAACATGAATCTTAGTTTAATCAAAACTCCTTTAACAAAAACATATTTTAACAAAAAGGACCAAAAAATTTGACAAAACAAATTCGTATAGTTTGTTAAAAAAAATAAATTTCATAATCAATTATAAAAACACGATTTTTTACATCAAACAAATATAGAAATTCTTTTGAAATTTTACTAAAACTCACCCTATGAAGATTCGTTTTGTTTTTTTTTTTTTTGTCTTTCTCAAAATATATCAACTTGACATACATAAATATTAAGTGAAATTTCACTTGACTGTTACACGAATATTAAGTAAAATTTCCATTTTGGTTTGTCCCAAAAAAAAAAAATGGCATGTAAAAAAAATGATTTTTTTTTGCTCAAAATCTATTAACAATGGTACTAGTTTTGTAGGTCTCGTTGACACGATTTCAACGGTATAAAATTTACAAAAAATGGAGTGATAGATAAAAAGTTATGGAGTTTTAAAGTTTAAAAAACATTTGTGATATAAGAGTTACTATGGTGCATTACTCGTACCGTGCAAGTGGGGGGTGGGCGTGATGCGGCGTGAAGAGTTGAGATTCCTTTTGGGGAGGAATTATTCCACGTGATTCGCGCGTGCATAGCAAGCCCATTTAGTGACTGAGATTCATTTTAAGGGCAAATTTGTAACTTCATCTTTTTTCTCCTTTTCTCTAAATGATAAATGATTTTTCCTATTATCAAACGCACTGAAAAAAAATAAATGTTACTGTTATTTTTTTCTTTATGACTTAATTGAGTTATCAAACACACCCTTAAATTGTTAAAACACGATCACACATATAAACACATAGTATTACTGCAACATCCTCCGGTTAAAATCTAGAATTATACATGGAAACAATTGAATTTATCATGTATATCACATATACTTGAAAAACATTTAGGATCCAAAATTTGAAAAACATAATAGGAGTATTATTCTATGAAACAATGAATTTATCATGTATATCACATATACTTGAAAAGCATTTAGGATCTAAAATTTGAAAAACATAATATTATTCTACAAATACAAAATATAAATATATATATACAGTGAGGCTCTTAAGTGAACAGGGTTGAGTGAATATACCCAGTGAACATGTTTTTTTAGCCTAAAAGAACTTGCGGGTCAACGGGGCGGGCTGATCAGCGGGGCAGCCCGTGGATTCTTTTAGGCTAAAACACATGTTCACTGGGTATGTTCACTCAACCCTGTTCACTTAAGGACTTAACCATATATATTTATATTTGCCTGTTTGCACATAAAGGAAGAAAGAAAGGAGTAATACTTACAAATTTTGAAGCATACAAATAGAAATCTTGGAATACGTTATGGTGGAGAGACTCACTAGTTATTTATTTATTATTTTATGAAGTAAAGGCATTTAGTTTCTTGTCTCTAAATAGAGTTCTATTAGTACTAAAAGTAAATGTAAAAAGAGTTTAGACGAACTAAGTTACCAAATTCTTCAAGAAATAAAAAAAAAAGAAAAAAGATTAGTTGTCACTTGTCACTTATCAAAACAGTAGATAAAGCAAATTAAAAAGGGTCCCACCAGTCAAAGTCACGTGAAAGGGGCATAATCTTCATTAAATGAAGACAAGAATGTCAGCAATGTTAAAAAAGAGGAAAGAATAATCATCTATGCTTCTCCACCACCAATTGTGTGTGTTGTCCAATGGGCTAAAGGCTTTTGACACATGTCACTGTTTAGTTGGGCACAAGGTGTTACACCATCTTTCCATGTGGTATTCTTAACACATGCAAAAATTTCTCACCAACGTTTTGACTGTTTTGAGGGGTGAATTCAGATTTTGAGGCGTGAATTCAGCTTTTGGTTTCGCACGTATAAGGAAATCTTTTGTGTTCGCACCTTCTCTCCTAAGTAGTTTACAAATCTGATTTGGTAGCTCCCTATTGGATTCCGTTAAAGTATATTAGTACGGATCATCCGTCTAAAATTTATTCTCACTATGATATGTTTGGATCAAAATATCTCTTTTCACTATTTGAGTCTCAAAATTATTAGTTTTTGCAAATTTGGCAAGGCCAATGCATAGATCAAGAAAAAAAAATGCATGAAATAAAAAAAATATATCACATAAAAAAGCTGAAAAATGATAAAATTTTGGTAATTTAAATTGGACATTTTTCAAACAGATAATATTATCTATGATATATGATATATTAAATCATTAATAAACAATAAAAAAAATTAATTTCTTTTTTCAGAATATCATATCACATATGGATATTTATTTAAAGATCTCGATTTCACGATTCCAAAACAAAGTTGCAAATTGACATTATGGAATTTTAAAATTTTAAAAAATTAATGATGATATTGCATAACTAATTCTCAATGCCTTTCAATCCCAGATGTTTTAGACAAAGGCAACTTTGCCATCAAATTGTAAAATGAGTGACCGTGCACATCGAATATGCATTCAACTGTGAAGGGACTTTTTTTAAAAAATATATATGTAAGATTTGAGCTTCTACAACTTAAATTTCAGGGAATTCCACCAAATTTGGCATTTTGACTACCAAATAAAATAACTTTACCAAATCCAGCACTACGCCGTAGCGAAAGGAACGGAAATGACGGTTATAGAGAAAGTAATGACGCAATTAAATTTATTCAATTTGATTTGGCTGCGAATTTCAGATTCACACACTGACACACGTAATTCTGATGTGGAGCTTACTAGCAAGAAGTTATTCGGTGAGGCTGTCACACTGTTATTATATTAATATGGTGTGACATTTCAATCAATAGAAATATATAATTATTAAAATTAAGAAGACATCACAACTTCACAAGTGAAAAAGGATGTGGATCCTGAAAATAAGGGGCATGACTTGCTTAAAATCAACAACTAATTATATATCCTGTCACTTAAATTTAGTGGCCACACAATCTAATGTGATTGCCACATCATACTTCATCAGTATGATTACATGGTGTTACGGGTGCACTTAATAACTGATCTATGATCTTGTTGACCACCTGACTATTTTTTTCCCACTAACCTATCGCGTGAGGAATTTCTCAAAAGCTTATTGGGACGGCCCAACGTTCCGCTTAATTACAATATATACCGTTGATATTTAGTCCTTGTTTCGTTTTAGTTTATGTAGTTTTAATTATATTAATTTGATCCTTGAAATTTTAAACATAATTAATTTAGTCCAAATGTCCCATTTTATCAAAAAATTTCACGGAATTCACCCATTGTTACGCACAGTTACACTAATAAGCAAGTGGAGGGATTGGTGGTGTTCCATTTTTGCCTTTGAAAAGTGCGACAGTGATTACCACATGAGTAAATTCAGTCAACTTTTCTAACAGAATTAGACATTTAGATCAACTTGATTCTATTTAAAACTCAGGGACCTGTGGATATCACAAATTTTCTTTTATCCACAACTTTTCTTTTTAAAAGTTTTCTCTTTCGAAATAAAAAAACATGAGTCGCCACTTAATTTTTAAAAAGAAAATTAAGAAATCATTTCAAAAAGGAAACTAATCGTTTGCGAAACCAAAGATAGACTAGGTCCGGGGATTATGGAATGAGAGAGGAAGGAGTCCGTCGGACTAAAACACCCTCCCTCATCCTATCTCGCGATAGGCCTCTACTCAACATCCTTTTAATCAAATTTATTAATCTAAGCATGCTCTCATTTAATACATAGATATAAGTATACACTACACAAGCATGTTGAAATGGTGTACAATTGCTAATAACAAAAAATCATTCAAAACCACTTAATTCAAGTAACAGGCAAAATGACATGCAAAATAGAGAACTAGAAAACTTACCCGGGATCCGGCCACGAATATAAAACGTGCAATGCATGTAAATAGACAAAAACCCTAAGAAAAGAGTCTCTAATCACATATATACATATACGGCAAATCCTAGTTCTAAGGTGTCGTACATGGAGTTGAAAATCAATTAAAATCAAAAAATACAATAAACTAGAGGGGAGTTGAGAAATCGTACCTCAAAAGCGCTGCAAAACAAAGGGTTAGTTCACATACATTGAACAAAATATATCACTATATCCTAAGTAACAAATCCTAACACAAGGTGAATTCTATTTACGAATATTAATCTATATGAATGAATGCACATGCATATGTGAATACGAACAATATAAGAGCTATGAACTACTCATTGATTTGGATCATTTAGACTCTGTTTTTAAGCTTAAACAATCTTTAGAGTGCGGTATAAGCCTTAGGTTAAGAAAAGATAATTTGAATCATCATTTTACAAAGTCGGCTAAAACTATCAAAGAATTCTAAAAATTCCAGAGAGCAGACTCAAACTTCAACAAATGGAAAAGCATGCTTCCCATGGTTTGATGTTAATAAATTTTGGACACAAGGTGCCTCTGTGAGTCTAGTTCCTAACCCAAAAAGAAAATCAAAGTTTCAACGGTTAGATCTTTAGGAATTGGGTAAAAACTAGACATCACTCAGGAATTTATAACTATCTGTCCAGAGTTTTTGTTTGATTTTCTAAACATAGTAAAAAAATCAGAAACACTTTGTTCTTTTTAGGGTATCTCCCTAACACATTAAACCTCATAGAAAAAATTATTTGAGGTCAAGGAAACTTACTTAAGATTCTGATCTATTAACTTTGAAACGGATTTACTGTTCTGAAATTCTGGACAGATTATTGTTACTTCACAAAATCTATAACCAAACCATGATATCCATGAGATCCTACTAAAAAACAATTGCAGTGGTGGACCTTTGTGTTATGAATACTCTCCAGTTGGTTTCAATCGATTCCAACGGTTTATTATTTAACTAAAAATCGTTGATCGAAAATAGTTTGTGAACCCACTGTTTTCATTTGTCAAGTTCAAATTTATTTGTTAACCCCAACTATTAAACCATGAATTTGGGCTTAAACCAAACCATTTCTTCTACCATTTGATGGTCACTGAAGACTAGAGACATCTTAAACTTGTAGGTTTCAATGAAGTATGAATAAGCTTCACAAAACCCCAAGACAATGAGCTCAAACTTATAGACAAAAGTTTGGATTCATATCATTGCTCCTACCATTTTGATGGTCATTGGAGGCTAAAGACACACATACATGTAGGTTTTAATGAAGTATGAACAACCCCACAAAACCTAAGAAAAGGATGAGCCTAAATCATAGAGATGGACATAGACTAAACTACTTAATTATCCTACCATTTGATGGTCATTGGAGACTAATGACACTTGAACTCATGGGTTTTAATGGAGTACGGGGGACTTCATAAAACCCCAAAGTAATAAGCTCAAACTATGGAATATATTAAAAATCAACCTCAATCCCCTCATGAATCATAAGTTCATAAGAATATTGAGGGATTCTAAACACAAAGATTCAAGTAAGACATTGAAAGTCTCATGAATCTAGGAAATAAACACAATCAAAGAAAAAGGACCAAGGTTTTATTTCAAGATTTATTTAATCTTTAAACACTAAACTATTTTGATCCAAACTAATGAGATGAAAGCTCAATCACAATATATGTGGTGTGTGATGAAATGAGGTGAGAAGAGAGGTTTTGAAAATGTGTAAGAGATTCTAAGTATCTAAATATTGTGATTGAACTACTAAATAAACTAATTAGTTTAGAGTTTTACCTCTAAGAGTCCTCAACTTCTTGGTTTCTTAGCCTTCCAAGTGATGATCAAGCCTTTCTTCTTGCTCTTTCTCTCAACCAAATCTCTCTACTACTCTCTTAATTTGAAAAGTTTTGAGGGAGAATCAATATTGGGATGCTAACATTCTAATCTTCCTCTTCCAATAATGGGATATACACCTATATATAGGCAATCATTAGGGGGCTATCTTGGAAATTTCGTAGCCACCTTAATTCCCGCCGCCTTTTGATGGTATAAACCGACCTAGTTTAGGACAGGCTGTCATAAAAATGCGGCATTCGGGGAGAAAGCAACGGCACTCAATGAATGTCGTTGCGGCACTGACCGTTAGCCGGAACGACTTTCAAAGAATGCCGGAACGGCACTCACAGAATGCCGCAACATCTCCTCAGACTGCCTTCTTTTTAAAAAAAAAGAATTTTTTTTTGCGGCACTTGGTAAGATTCGCAGCATTCACGGAATGCCCTACGGCACTCGATAGATTGTCGTGCGGCAACCCGTGACTGTCGCAGCCATCCTAATGTGTCGTTTGTCTCTGTTTTCCTCTCTTCTCTCTTTTTCTTTTTTTGTTTTGAATTAGAAAAGTCTTCGGAAGAGCTTAAATCACCTTTGGAAGTCTTGGATTAATCGGACACTTGTCATCATCGGATTTTAGAGGTAACACTCCTCTTGATTCGACGTGTGGTCAAAATTAGGGTGTCTACAGGACCAAATTAACACAATTAAAATTAGAAGGACTAAAACGAAACTGAGACCATATGCTTCAGGGGTTTATTTTGTATTTAATCTTCGAACTTATAAGTTGCATCATTTTGCAGTTGCACAAAAGTCCAACTTATAAGTTGCACCATTTTGCAACAGGGACAAAAGTCCAACTTATAATTTGCAACTGACAAAATGCCACTGCACTACACAAATATAACCAAAATACCACTGCTCAAATTATATAAGCACTCGCACATTTGGAATTGCACCGGAATGTTTCTTTTTTCTCTTCCTTTCTCATATTCTTTTAAGCCTTGTGTTCTCAGCTTCTTCATCTTCACTTGAATCACAGATACGAGAATGAAAGATATAGAGATAAAATACCTTTTGGTATTTGGGGTTAATATCCTCAAATCATACTCACCCACACCTTTGAATTGGGACCCATTTTACATACTAGAGTTGTATAGTAATCCCAATTACTCATTCACAATTTTATGGGTTCTTGCTATTCTCTTCCTTGTATTCCCAATCAGTTCCATGAAAGTGGGTCTTCCAATATTTTCAGACAATAGTACACGTGTACAGATTGAAGCCAACTTCTCTATGACCCTCATGGTTTCACTAATGGCTTCACTTATCTTCCCACAACCACTCTTTTGGTATGCCTATCTTTTCATCATCTTCCTATCTTTCAACTCTTTTTGGATTTTGAATTTGTTTTCAAAGTTCTCAAGGTGGCTAAGAAGATCAAAACCAGTTTGGAACAATTTTGTGATCAATACCACGATTACCAACCATCCAAACACTCCCCATGTTGGTGAAGTTCTTCAACTACATGATCTCCAACAAGAAGAAGGGCCAAATGAAGAAGCGTATGTACAACAAGACGGTCCAAGTGATTTAGAAGATGGAGGTGGAGGACTAGGCGCTGAATCTGTATGATATATATGCATACATATTTACTCACATGTATTGCGTGATATATATATACATATGTAGTCTCCTCTGTGAAGCTGCATGAAAATATCAGGTAGGTTGCACTATATAAATATATATATATATATATATGTATATTTAAACAGTTAGGCTCTAAAGCATATTGAATATGTACATTGGGATTTTTAGCTTAAAAAAATTGCAAGCACACCTGCTAACCGCGCCCCATCGTCCCGTCGTGCCGCTAGCCCGGGATTTTTCTAAAAATCGCAATGGACTTTAGTGCCATGACTGTATATGTATATATACAGTCTCGACTGTCGATAAGTTGATCTCTATATGTGTATATATATGTATGTATATGTATATATGTATATATAGTCTCCACTGCATGAAAATATCAATATGAATCGGTTGGTACATATATAATATTATTGTGGTCCTCTATATAATCTATGATATCGCTCATGTGTATGATCTATATGATATATATAAATTCCCTCAGGCTGTGTAGTACACATACATGCACATACATGTAATATATTAAATAGTCCGACCTACTTAATTTCACTTTGTGGGTCTTTATTTCTTTTTCGTTTATTTGATTTCCTCTTCTCTGGGAAATTCCATGTTGTAACGAATGTATCTGTTGCCCAATAAATGAAGTGCTGTGTTGTAATAATTTGTCTTTCTGCTATATTAATTCAGTATCAGTTGGTCATGGAATATCTTGAGACGTTTGCCTGTAATTGATTAGTTTTCGAATTAAGAATTAATACGTATATATTTCTTACTTTTGTAAAGAAAAACAGTGGAAATTAAAATAACTATAAGAAAGAGAAATAATAGTTCTTTGAATAGCTAGAAAAGCGCAAAAATAAATTTTGATTCCCACGATGTGCCTGGAGTGGCTCTAACCCTCTCCTCTGATCCCTTTGAAATTTCTCTCCTATATTATCAATATTTTGTTAACAATGGTTGATAGTGGATTATAATTGATAAATTTTGGCCCAATGGTACCATTTCGGTTGGTCTAAATTAAAAGGCAAATATTTTAAAACTTGGATTGGATTACTATGGGACCAATATACTAGCTTTTTTTTTTCTTTCAAAATTAAGATGGGTTAAATTAAGGGGAAATTACTGAAACGGACAATTATGGAATATTTGTTAAATTTTAAGACAATTTAAAAATACACTTAACAAAAAGGACAAAATATTGACAGCTGGTGCTCGCACGGTATAAGTACGCGCACTATAACATCTCTCATGTACAACCCAAACAAAATGCAAAATTCTTATGAAATTTTACTAAAACTCTCCTTAAGAACAAAGTGAACATTTTTTTTTCCTCACAACATATCAACTTGGCATACGTGAATGTTAAGTGAAAATTCAATAACCCAGACACGAATATTATGTGAATTTTATTTGGTTCGTCTAGAACATGGCATGTAAAAATCAGAGTTTTTTTCTTTTACTCAAAAGGTATCAACAATGGTACTAGTTTTGTAGCTCTCGTCGACATGGTTCCAACGGTATAAAATTTGTAAGAAACAGAGTTGTAGATCAAAAGTTATGGAGGTTTAAAGTTTAAAAAAACATTTTTAAAATGGATATCATATGGTACAGTCACTCACACGATGTGAGTGGCTGAAGGCAGCAAGGCGCGCGAGGCGCTTGAAGCCCACGTGGGAACTTCTATGATGCTTGCACTTATAGCGTGTGGGCACTGACTTAGATCCCTTTTGTCCTTTTTAGAAAATGGTCAAACTAATTTGAGTTTTAAACTTTTAAGAGTTACTTGTAGCGATTTTCCAATAATTTTCTATTAAATTAAAAAGCAAGAAGTTGGACAAATGTTCAGATTGGGCAGAATTACCAATTAGACCAAAATTTTATATACAACAAATTAAACTTTTCCAAAATTTTGGGGTTGGCTACGCTCGGCCCGGGGCCGAGCCCGCACTTGTAGAGAGTATCAAGAAATTGTGGAAATTTTTAGCGTTAGGGTTATTCAGAGTAATATTTGGGGCACTAACAAATTTCACTAATACCAACAGTCACACCCACACTCTATCTCTCTTTTAGTGGCACTGTGGGGTCCACAGTAGGCTCAAACTGCCACTAGGAGAGAGATAGAGAGTGTGTGTGTTATTGAGATTTGTTAGTGCCCTAGCATTGTTGGGTTATTTAAGTATGAAGTGTGGGTGTACTGAGTAATTTCGTTTTAATTAAATTGGAGAGGTGGGTGTGAATAAGTGGGCACAGAGAGTAAAAATAGTGGGTGTAAATAGAAATTTTCCAAAATAATATGTCAACCAAACAGGCGCTAATGAGTAATTACACAAATGTTGCAACATTTATAAAGCAGTAGTGGCTCTCAAATGCAAATTGATCTTTTAAAGAACAAGGTGATTTCTAAAGTTACAATTGTTTTATGTCCCTCAATTTTTTTTTTTAAACAGAAATACCCACCATATGAACAACCTGGTCACATGAAATCAAATCTCGTGTGAGAAAAATGTCCAACCACTTGCACGTGCGCCAACCTTTCCATCGGCTCGCACCGTGTGATTGCGCACACTATAGCAGGGCCAATTTTGATTTTTTTTTTCTTTAAAACTTTAAATCTCCATAACTTTTGATCTACAACTCCATTTTTTGAAAATTTTACACCATTGGAATCATGTCGACGAGACCTACAAAATTAGTGTCATTGTTGATATATTTTGAGCCAAAAAAAAAAAAAACACAAATTTTCACATGCCTTGCTCCTCAGAAGACTAGTGAAAATTTCACCATTGTCGGGAAATTTCACCACATGTTGAATGTGGTGAAATTTCACCACTATTTTGACTATATTTAAACCCTATGCCACATTTCAAACGTGGTAAAATTTCAACATTATTTTGAGCATATTTTGAAACAGTAGTGAAATTTTACTACTTTTAATTCTGTATGTCAAAACTTGAGAAATTGATGAAATTCTTCACCACAATCATAATTTCACCACTTTTAATCATAGTGGTGAAATGTTACCACTTGTTATTCCAAATGTCAAAACATTTGAAGTTTATGAAAGTATTCACCACAATCATAATTTCATCACTTTGATAAACACAAGTTTCTCTACATTCAAAGTGGTGAAATTTCACCAGTGTTTTGAGGAACACGGTTGTCAAGGCATTTTTTTTTCTCAAAACATATCAACAATGGTACTAGTTTTGAAACTCTTGTCGATACGATTCTATTGGTATAAAATTTGTAGAAGTTGGAGTTATAAATCAAAAGTTATGGAGGTTTAAATTTGTACTCCCTCCATCCCATAATAAGTGTCCACTTCCATTTTGCACATTGTTTAAGAAAGTTGTATTATATTAGTTTTTTTGGTTCATTAAAGGGTCACTTTCCAATTTTACCCTTAGATGTGATGGGTGTTTGACTTTTTGCTTGTTTTGAGACCATAAATAAATGCTACTTTATCTTTATTATAAGGGTAGTTTTGGAATTAAGTAAAATCTATATGCCAATTTAGGAAAGTGGACATTTATTGTGGGACATCCAAAAAAGGAAATGTGGACACTTATTATGAGACGGAGAGAGTAGTTTGGTAGATTCTCATGCGAAAAATATTCTCATGCAAGTGGGCGCGCGTGTAATAATGGTAATTCTGGGTTTTTGTTTTTATTTTGCCTTTTTATCAAATAGATTTATTTGGTAAGGGACCTAAACCAAAATAAAAATAATTTATTATCCTTAAACCACTATATTTTTTCTTAACTTGGGATCTCCAACTAATTTTTCCTTTATTTTTTTGGAGTGAAATAAATAACTTAAAATTTATAATACATTCTAAACCGCTAATAGACAGAAGTTCTGACGTGTTATAAGATGTTCTTCGTTTGGCATCCATATGTATTAAATGATATGAATAATCTAAGATGTCCTCATTCGTTTTATAGTGTCCACAATTGTTTCAAGAAGTCCACATCTGTTCTACAACGTCAACAATTGTTTCTTGAGTGTCCACAATTGTTTTATACCGTCAACAATTGTTTCTTGAGAATCCACAATTGTTTTATACCGTCAACAATTGTTTCTTGAGAATCCACAATTGTTTTATACTGTCAACAATTGTTTCTTGAGAATCCACAAATTGTTTCAAGAACTCCACAATTTCAAGAAGGATATATCAAAGAAGTTTCCTGCAAAAAGGCTATAAGCGGGTTTTCTTTTAGCCGACCAAAATTAAAGCTATATTTTGTGATATGGGCAAGACCCAAATAGTGAAAGATAGATAACCAAAAGTAGAGAGAGAGAATCAGAAAGACTGATAATCTTTTTTTCATATCCCATGCTCGTACGTACATTAACTATTTAAAGGAAATGCAGTAACTAATCTAACTAGTGCATGCATAAAAATAAAAATAAAAAAATAAAAAAAACGTACAAGTGGGTGCAAGGTGGTTATGGACAGATGAACTATGGACTAAACTATCCTATAACAAGAAATAGTGGCCCACTATTCTATAAACAAGAGATAGTGGCCAACTAAGCCTAAAACAATGCATGGGATTAGATAATGGGTGTGGTTATAGAAATCACTGCGTTGACATGGCTTGGGAACATATCAATCCCGTCCCCTTGCAATATCCTTGGCCGCAAGGATAAACTTAGACTTAGAAACATGAAATTTCAGAGATAGAGTCAGGTGGGTTTGGTTCGGGAGGTGGGTTGTGGGTTAATTGATGGGAAGTCTTCAATCATGAGGAGTTGGGGATTGCTACAGTGATGGCCTGGTACGTACTTTTCATCACAGTAGTAACAAAGACCTTTGTCTCGGCGTGCTCGAGCTTCTTGGCCGGTGATTTTTTTAAACGGTGTTGGGGAGGTGGTGTTGGTGGGGTTTAGTTTGTCGGCGGGTGGAGGACCAACGATACCGGCAGCATAAGTTGTTGATGGAATATATATTTGTGGTGTACGGGGGAGAGTTGATGACCTGGGAAAATTGTGGATTTGTTTGGGAGGGCATTGTGTTCTTCAATTAGTCGGGCCACGCCAATGGCCTCGGATAAGGTTCGAGGTTTCTTGAGTTTCACATCTAGACGAACTTCATCTTTGAGATCGGCTATAAAACACTCAATCAAATAATTCTCGGGTAAAGCCTCGACGAGTTGGGAGAGTCATTCAAACTCCTCCTGGTAAACATTCACTGTGGTGATCTGTTTAAGCCGCGTGAGGGCTTCGGAGGGGTCGTCGAAGTCGGTGGGCGCGAATCGACGAAGCAAGGCCGTAGTGAAATCACCTCAGTTTAAGGGCCCTCTGAAAATGCCACTGTAAGGCAATTCCTTCGAGATGGAAAGAGGCAAGCTGGACTTGTTGAGTGGGAGCAATAAGTTGAAATTCAAAGTACTGTTCGAATCGATAGATCCATCCGGTAGGATCATCTCCGGAGAATTTTGGGAAGATGAGTTTAAGGGTGGTGGCCGAAGGGTTCGGGGAATTTCCGACAGCTTGATGAAGGTTTTGAACTTGGTGGGGGTTGATAGAGGAAGAGGCAAATGGATTGTCGTCAGACATTGTGGGTTGAGGTATGGAGTGGCGAATGGTATTAAGGGCCTACAACTCGATAAGGACCGATTGCATGGTGGTATGGACTTGGGTAAACTGGTCATTGATTTGATCAAACTTTGACTCGTGACGAGCCAAAACCTCACTTACTTCATTTCAAAATTCGGTGTTGGTTTTGCCACGGGTGTCCATGGAATCTTGCGGCTCTGATACCACTGATATGGGCAAGACCCAAATAGTGAAAGATAGATAACCAAAAGTAGAGAGAGAATAAGAGAGACTGATAATCTTTTTTTTCATATCACATGCTCGTACGTACATTAGCTATTTAAAGGAAATGCAGTAACTAATCTAACTAGTGCATGCATAAAAAAAAAAGGGAACGTGCAAGGTGGTTATGGACAGATGGACTATGGACTAAACTATCCTATAACAAGAAATAGTGGCCCACTATTCTATAAACAAGATATAGTGGCCAACTAAGCCTAAAACAATGCATGGGATTAGATAATGGGTGTGGTTATGGAAATAACTGCGTTGACATGGCTTGGGAGCATATCAATCCCGTCCCCTTGCAATATCCTTGGCCGCAAGGATAAACTTAGACTTAGAAACATGAAATTTCAGAGATAGAGTCAGGTGGGTTTGGTTCGGGATGTGGGTTGTGGGTGAATGGGAAGTCTTCAATCATTAGGAGTTGGGGATTGCTACAGTGATGGCCTGGTACGTACTTTTCATCACAGTAGTAACAAAGGCCTTTGTCTCGGCGCGCTCGAGCTTCTTAGCCGGTGATTTTTTTAAACGGTGTTGGGGAAGTGGTGTTGGAGGGGTTTAGTTTGTCGGCGGGTGGTGGACCAACGATACCGATAGCAGAAGTTGTTGATGGAATACATATTTGTGGTGTACGGGGGGGAGTTGATGACCTGGAAAAAATTGTGGATTTGTTTTGGAGGGCATTGCGTTCTTCAATTAGTCGGGCCACGCCAATGGCCTCGGATAAGGTTCGAGATTTCTTGAGTTTCACATCTAGACGAACTTCATCTTTGAGACCGGCTATAAAACACTCAATCAAATAATTCTCGGGTAAAGCCTCGACGAGTTGGGAGAGTCGTTCAAACTCCTCCTGGTAAACTTTCACTATGGTGATCTGTTTAAGCCGCGTGAGGGCTTCGGAGGGGTCATCGAAGTCGGTGGGCCCGAATCGACGAAGCAAGGCCGTAGTGAAATCACCCCAGTTTAAGGGCCCTCTGAATTTGGTGAGCCATCGATACCACTGTAAGGCAATTCCTTTGAGATGGAAAGAGGCAAGCTGGACTTGTTGAGTGTGAGCAATACGTTGAAATTCAAAGTACTGTTCGGCTCGATAGATCCATCCGGTAGGATCATCTCCGGAGAATTTTGGGAAGATGAGTTTAAGGGTGGTGGCAGGAGGGTTCGGGGAATTTCCGACAGCTTGATGAAGGTTTTGAACTTGGTGGGGGTTGATAGAGGAAGAGGCAAATGGATTGTCGTCAGACATTGTGGGTTGAGGTGCGGAGTGGCGAATGGTATGAAGGGCCTGCAACTCGGTAAGGACCGATTGCATGGTGGTATGGACTTGGGTAAACTGGTCATTGATTTCATCAAACTTCGACTCGTGACGAGCCAAAACCTCCCTTACTTCATTTTGGAATTCGGTGTTGGTTTTGCCACGGGTGTCCATGGAATCTTGCGGCTCTGATACCACTGATATGGGCAAGACCCAAATAGTAAAAGATAGATAACCAAAAGTAGAGAGAGAATAAGAGAGACTGATAATCTTTTTTTCATATCCCATGCTCGTACGTAGATTAGCTATTTAAAGGAAATACAGGAACTAATCTAACTAGTGCATGCATAAAAAAAAGGGAACGTGCAAGTGGGTGCAAGTGGTTATGGACAGATGGACTAAACTATCCTATAACAATAAATAATGGCCCACTATTCTATAAACAAGAGATAGTGGCCAACTAAGCCTAAAACAATGCATGGGATTAGATAATGGGTGTGGTTATGGAAATCACTGCGTTGACATGGCTTGGGAACATATCAATCTGATATGGGCAAGACCCAAATAGTGAAAGATAGATAAAGAAAATGTTATGGGTAAAGACCCAGAACAACATGAGATAGAGAGAGACTTAGAGTGAGAGAGAGAGAGATAAGACAAGGTTGGAATATAATATTTTCATTAATTCCTCCCCTTCATGTCTCGGCTATTTCATATATATAGCCATATGTGCAGCATTATATACCTATCACTAAGATGCATACAGAATTAAATAATGAATACTAACATATGCCTATCACTAATTGGATTACTACATGCATGCATGCATAAAACTATGGAAGTAAGTTTAGTGGTCTAGTGGCTGCATGAAAGTGGAGGCAGTGGTGGATGAGTGGTGGGAAAAGTACGTACGTGGGTACGTGGGGTTGTTGTGGGTTGTTGCATGAGAATAGACTTGTTGCATGGTATGGCTGGTGGTGTGTGTACGGTACGTATCAATCCATCCCTCTTAGAATGACCTTGTCCTCAAGGTCATTGTACCACATTCCCCTCCTGGTTCCCAATTTCTCATTATTTGTCAATCATGCAAGGAAAGACCACTCAAATTTTTTGGCTTGATATGAATGTGGCGGCAGTAGCGAGAGATTTGACGACAGACAAGTCGACGGAAACACAACCGATGAAAATGACGTGAAACTTGTGCCGTGAACCTTTTGCACTTGGGTGCGTCTTTCGTCTTCAATGACACTCGTTTCTTACATCCGGATTTGAGTGGAAGAAGTCGACGGAAATTCAACCGACGACAGCAACGTGAAACATGTGGCGTGAACCTTTTGCACGTGGTTGCGTCTTTCATCTTTGATAACGTTTTGTTCACTTTCAATTGTACATGTTTCTTTCGCTCGACTTGTTTTGGCTTCTGTGGGGTTGCATTCTTAGCCTCCGGCACTTTTTGAAACATGAGTTTGAGTTGTTGAAAATCGTCGGCGAGACAATGATATGCTTCTCTTGATCTTTGAAGCATCAACATCACCTTCCTCAAATCATCTTCAATTGATGCAACAATCTCAGAGGTAGAACCCATAGCCACAAGATCTTGCGGCTCTGATACCACTGATATGGGAAAGACCCAAATAGTGAAAGATAGATAAAGAAAATGTTATGGGTAAAGACCCAGAACAACATGAGATAGAGAGAGACTTAGAGAGAGAGAGATAAGACAAGGTTGGAAGATAATATTTTCATTCATTCCTCCCCTTCATGTCTCGGCTATTCCATATATATAGCCATATATGCAGCATTACATACCTATCACTAAGATGCATACAGAATTAAATAATGAATACTAAAATATGCCTATCACTAATTGGATTACTACATGCATGCATGCATGAAACTAGGGAAGTAAGTTTAGTGGTCTAGTGGCTGCATGAAAGTGGAGGCAGTGGTGGATGAATGGTGGAAAATAGGTCCAGTACGTACGTGGGTACGTGGGGTTGTTGTGGGTTGTTGCATGAGAATAGACTTGCTGTATGGTATGTCTGGTGGTGTGTGTACGGTACGTATCAATTTGCAAATGACTCTGAGACAGTCGTGGTTACCCAAGACTTATTCAATAAAATTGTAATATCATGATGATGTTGAAGTGGTGTGATGCTTTAATTACATGAGGTCATGTAAGTCCGACCCTAAAAATAAGGAATATATGATTAAAAATAGATATATATATATATATTCACATATATACGGCGCTCCTTGCATATATATAGGGGTGGGGCTAAATGCACCAGCCGTTATGCTAAATAATCATACCACCCTTTATTACACTGACTTTCCTTGAGGTTTGGTATAATAATAAATAGGCCCATTAGTTTGATAAAAAAGTTTTCTAACTAACCTTCCTGAAAAACTTGACTCGTGAGGAGTAGTTCATGAAATATTTGACCTGTATTTGCTTTTTTAGCAAGTTTGAAAATTGGAGTGCTTAAGGATAATAAAAGTCGAGTTGTCAACCGACCCTCACACACAACATTTAAAATCCCAAAATACTCATTTTCAGGAATTTGAGCAGATCATCCTCCATCTTCACCACCTCTTCCTTTGGGTTTGAGTTACGTTCATTAGAATTCCAAAAGAGAAAAATAGCTATTTGGTTATTGAATAACCACCGCAGGTACGGAAATGGGAAGAGGAGAGGAAATTATCCTCACGATGGTTGGGCATGAGAGTTGTGGATAATTATATATATACATATTTTTTATATGGGGAGGGAGATGAGGTTCGAACACCGAACCTATATATTGGAAGAGACTTATATATATATATATCAAGCTATTTACCACTTGAGCAATGCCAACCGAGTTGTACTGATTTACCATGTTTGTACATGCCCTAGATTCTAGAGGTTGTATTAGTGTAAGAACTTTGTGAGTCTTCATTTCTTTATTTTTTTGTTTGTTTATTTGATTTCCTCTTTTGGGGCAATTCTAAGTTTGTAAAGGACGTTCTGGTGTTGCCCAATAAACGAAGTGTAGTGTTGTAATAATTTCATAATTTGTCTTTCTTCTCCAAATTTTATTACATATTACTATATTTTAACTAAAATATTGGCTATCAATGGTCATAGAACGGTTAATTCTCACCCCATCTATTTTCCTCTTTACAGTACCCATTATTTAATGAATTTTTATCGTTGTAATTCTAGTCTTGTACAAAATAACCTTCAATACTTGTGCTTTCGATCATTGACCATTTCTGCTTGGATTTCAGTAGTATCTGTTTATAGCTAATTAGTTTTAGGACTAAGAAACCTTTATACTTTTGCTTTCAATCATTGACCATTTGGGTTTTACTTGTGCACTACAATTATTGGTCTAAAATGGGGTGAATTAGACTGTCTTGTCATTGTAATTGTGTCTTTCCAATCTGCTCAAGGATTATTATTTTCTTAGTCTTTATGGTGAAGAAGGTTAAAGTGACAAAATTCTGGTTCGCAGTAATGTGTGACTTATCCTATGATATAAGTCTTGTCACATTAAAAGGTATGTCATAGCTTGCGATAGGATACCTTTTATTTTTGGGTAAATTACACTGACCTAGCTCTCTTCATGTATAGTCTAACTGTATGGATTTTTTTTGGTATTTTAAAAAATTGCACTAACCTTTCTTGAGATTTAGGTTTGTGAACACTCATCTCCCCTGTCACACCCTAACCCGCCACACTCGGATTAGGACCGTATAACAGAGAGTTACCCAAAACAAAACACCTCTTAGTAACAGTAAAACAAGAGTTAAACATAATAAAATAACTTCTTTGGATTAAACCAGCCTAAGTGTAAAATAGTCATTAAGAAAATATAGTCAAATTTTATATCAAAAGATAGCTCTTCGAGTCTTGGTTCCAACATAAAAAAACGACGCGTGAATTCGAATTTTCTAAAAAGAGTTATGTCCGTTTTCGTAAAAGTCGTCAGGCTAAAAAGATACCTGCGGATTCCCTATTTAATAGCTACAAACTAACAACCTAAGGCCAAATTACACATTCCAGAGCAGAAACCCAGTCGGAAGTGTGGGGCAGGTCCCACATGAGGACGTGTAGCCCTTAAGGAGGGTGAATTGTGACGATCAAAAGCCAATACTCCTGAGGCAAGAAGGTCAAGACGGATGAGGTGAGGTCAGGTGTGGGGGCTTGTCCTACATTACATGGGGTGAAGTTCATGGACTAGTTTATAAGTATTAATCACCCCCTCTATATGCAACAAGGCCTCCTCGCCCGAGTGGTGAAGGAACAAAACCTTGAGGGCAGGCTTCAGTGTTCGAAACCTGGTAGGACCCAAAGAGGACAATATTGGAGAGAGGTAGGTTGCAGAAGCTTTGATACCTTAACAAGGCCTTTTAAAATCGTGAGGGAGTTAAACACAAAAGAACTCCACAGTTAAGCATGCTACTGCCAGAACAGTACCAGAGATGGGTGATCCCCGGAGAAGTTTTTTGTGTTTGGACCCAAAGCGAACAATGTTGTTGCTAAACGGGGAGGGGGGTCGTTACATCCCCTCTCTTAGTGGGCTGCTAGAACTTGGACGTAAAATGTAGATGTCATTCATTTAAGTTTCCTGAATGAGAAAAATGCCTTTGGTAATGGAAGGAAAAGAAAAAAGCCACCTAGATAAATTACATTTGCTAAATGAGCCGCTGGCCCCCTGTTGTCCACGAGTAAATATTCAGTGAAACAGGGATACCACGTCAGCATCTATCCTTTCTCATATATTTTAAAATTGTGATGAAGTAGAGGAATGATTCCCCTAAAAAATAAGAGACAGATGGATTAATTACGAGACATTACAGATAAGTGATATCATGTCATCGAAAATACCCATTTCATTGAATATTTGGCCGCTGTCCACGACGAATGCAATTGAAAGGGAATACATTAGGAGAAATCAAATTGAAGGTTGTTGATGTAATGTATATGGGTGTACTTGTATGAAATTGAAGATTTAATTTTTTGTTTGTTTAAAGTCATTCCGGCATTATGAATTTGATAGATATATGTATATAGAAAAAAATAAAGAGTAGGAAGAAAAAAATAGAAGATCAGATAGAGTTTTTAGAGAGATAAATAGTGCTTGGATGTTGGGTTTTGTAGTGTTGGATTTGAAAAGAAAAACTGTGGAAATTAAAAAATTTTCCCTCCGTCCCTTAAAAATAGTCCACAAATCTCATTTGAGATGTCCCAAAATTATTATCTACTTTTCTAAATTGGTATACATTTTTTACTTACTTTCCAAAACTACCCTTCTTTGAAATCTACACTAAGATAGCTAAAAAGTAGTTGTAATAATTAGGGGCAATTGTGGAAAGTATGTGTATTTGTCCTCTTAAAACGTTGAGTTCCTAAAGGTGACCTATTTTTAACAGACGGAGGGAGTATAAGAAAGAGAGGGAAAATGATAAATAATGGAAGTTAGGGAATTATATGGTGATGAAAAACAGGTTTGAAAATTGAATAAGGGTTAATTAATGATAAATCCCTAGATAGTATAATTATATAGCTTAAGGTTCTTGAGTTAAACATGTTTATAATTAAGTCCCTGATATTTTTTAGGGACTAAAATGTCCCACCCTCATCAAGTTTGGTAATCTTCAAAATTGTACTCCCCCTCCATTAATGTATTTTAACAAAATTTCTCTCCAACAATTAAGGCAATCAAAATTTGAAATTCATCATCACTCATAATGACAACCATTTTCAGCCACAATCATCTTCATCGCCCTACCAGCCACCACCACACACCCCACTGCAGATGCACTTATATCTGAAAGATTCACAGCAGTTTCTATAAATTTCACGATATGATTTGTGAATTTCACAACATTTTCTTAAAAATCGGGATTGGAAGAAAAAGGTACAACATGATTTGTGAATTTCATATATTCTGGAAAAATGGGAATAGAAGAGATAGGAAAAACATGATTTGTGAATTTCACATGTTCTGGAAAAATCGGGATTGGAAGAGATAGGAAAAATATGATTTGTGAATTTCACAATATGCTCTGGAAAAATGGAAATGGAAGAGAGAGTCCCAGCATGATTTGTGAATTTTACAACATATTCTGGAAAACGAAAATGAAAGAGACAAAGAGTCATAACATGATTTGTGAATTTCACAACATGTTCTGGAAAACGAAAATGGAAGAGAAAGTCACAACATATGATTTGTGAATCTCACATGTTCTGAAAAATAGGAATGGGAGAGAGAGTGAGAGAGAGAGGTCACCACTTACACATGGCTGAATCCAACACCGTTGTATTTCATTAGTAAAATTGCAAAAATCACTTCTGCCATGTGTATTGCGCTCTAGTCCTACTTTAACACAATACAAATAAATATCAAGAGGAACATGTTGAAAACAAATGACTACTACATTTTTACACGTTTGACTATAGCAATTTAATGTGTTGTTTAATGTTAATTGATAATGCCATAATTCACACAATAAATAAGTCAATCAATTTGCATTTGTTTCTTACATGAAAGGAAAGTGCACAATCAAATTAAGTCATCCATAGGAGTCATTCAATATATTCCAATACCATAAAATAAGTGTAGCTAATTAAGGAGAGTATTATTTTCAGAAAATAGCAATTATAAGGGTATTATGGTCACAAAAAAACTTTAACCATGGTTAATGAAATATATCAGGATATGAGGGATTTTATATTGAAATAGATTCATGGGTGTCCTTGAGTCATATATTTGCAATGATCAGGGATTTAAGGCTAATTGTCTTATTGAATAATTATGCCCCCAACTCTCCAACCATGAACTCTATTATATGGAGGTTTGCATTATTATATTCATTTTTATACAAAAGTTGAAAATTTCAATGCACTCTGTCTCTACAAATGAATATAATATATATTTTTCTTCATTACTTTACTTCTAGGTACGTAATTACCCCATATTCATACTCTCTCTCCTCAAATGTGGAAAACCAAAAATGATTTTCCAAAATGGAGAATCATTTGGGGAACTGTTGGAGATCCAAAAATACATTTTGATTACTCAAAATAGCTAGAAAGTAACTATGGGTAATGTGACTGGAATGGCTCTAACCCTCTCCTCTGGTCCCTTTGAAATTTCTCTCCTATTGTCACGCCCCAGCGTAGCAAAGTGGGGAAAATTTTAAATTTTCATGTTTGGACCCGTGTATACGTGATAAGTTTGACGATCATGTGATTGTCCATACACCAAGATAATAGTAATAAATAGTAAATAGAACAGCAATAATAAATATGGTACGTCTAGGCATTCTTAATATTAAACATTAGAGTCTTAAAGCGTAATTATTACATCAACAGAGAAAAAAAAAAGAAAGAATAATAGCCCAGGCACAAAGCCCTACTACAACATAATAATAAGTCTGGCATCTAGTGCCTCAACATAAACAAAACATATATGAAGCTAAATTTTCAACTCCCGCCAGCTAACTTGCAAATCCGTAACCTTCCTCGGCATACTCCTCCTCTAGATAATTTGCTTCTGCAAATTTTGGACGTTTGATTGTCCAGGACATAAAGTCGTTAGCTTGCATACATGCTGAGTGAGTAAACCTACTGCACTGAATAGGCTCAGAAAACATTTGGTTAATCCATTAGATAAAGTAAAACGTTCCTCTTATTCCTTTGAAAACATTATCATTAAAACCTTCTTAATCTAGTTCTTAACGTATTACAAAGGTTAGGTAACTTTTCGACGACACACTCAGACCTTGGAATCACAATTGACATAATTAATGAATTACTTTGGACTATTAGCCCAATCTGTACATGCTCGGCGTACTAGGATCGTCAATCCAATCTTTACCGACCGATACTTTGCATGCATCCGACACAATTGCCGTTGGCCTAGAATATCTCTGCCTTACAGCCGCTAGGTTACCATCTTGTCATCTCTGCCTTTATGGCCACTTGCTTGAAATCTGCCTTACAACCTTCATACTTGGTAATTCCAATCTTATTCCATTCGGCCTTGGTTAACTTGTCATCTCTGCCTTACGGTCACTTGCTGGACATCAGCCCACATGGCTATTAACCATCTTAACATCCGAACAAGACAGTACCGACGAGATACTAATAAGCTTGCCACTAAGGCATTCACAACAACTAGAAAAGACAAGAAACGATTACTCTTTCTCAACAAAACACAAGGACCAGACTGACGGACACGATCGTTACACTATTAGCATTATCGCATCTTCTGCATGTTGTACAAGTCGTTTACGCACATTATTCAAGGGATAGTGTACATAAGTACTCCCCATTATGGTTCACGTCGTTCTCGCATGTCACACATATAGGCTTTACAGATTGGTTACGTCTCATACTTAGGAAATCACATGTTCATTCTTAAAACAGTGAGCTCGAGCGCTCGCCTTTGTAAATCACAGAATTCTTCCTTCTTCTTCATTATAAAAGTCGTATATTCTAAAGTACTATTCCAACATCATAAAGTACAGATACTAATAAGCACATGCATGCATATATATAAAGTACAACTCAAGGTATAAGTATCCCAGCACATAGTACCACCACACATAGTATAATTCATCTTAAATATAATAAGCAGCAAACAATTCTTACAAATACTGCCAAACATGAGCGCTCAAGCCTCTCGAGCGCTCCCGCCTGGCCTATTTGTTGGGCTCGAGTGCTCGCGTGAGCTTGAGCGCTTGGGTTTAGCAGTTTCAAAACAGTAACTAATTGAGCAGCAAAAATTAAGCCTTAGATCTTAATGCATGTTGCATGCATGGGCTTTGATCATCAAAATAAATTTATAAAACATGATTATGAGTGAGTAAGAGTACTCACCAAGATCAAGATGATCTAGATGATGAAAATGATGAAGAAATGTATGATGATCTTCAAGAACACCTCAATCTAACTTCAACCAAGCTTCAAGGCTTCCAAACCTCTTCTCTACTCCTTGATCCTTCAAGAACTTCACTTCTAGGACTTCAAATTCATGTTGTGTGAGTGTGTTTGTGTGCAAGGAGTGTGTGGATCATGGAATTGAGGACATGCAAAGGTGTATATGAGTGTGTGCATGTAAGTGAAAGCATAAGAGCTTTCAAAAGCTCTCTCTCAAGAATCCTCTCTGGAAATGTAGGTTTCTAATGCCCAAAATGCTAAGAAATGTTTGGTATTTATAGAACTTGAGGGCCCAAGGTCAAAATAATCATTTCACTAATCATATAGAGATCTTATGAGCAAAAGTATTTTCGTCACTAGGTTGAAGTTAACCATTTGACATAGAAGTGAACTCTTTGACAGAAAGAGTACTCAAAACTTACCACTCATGTTGCGTATTTGTACATATTTATTTTCTGTAAATTGGTCTTGTATATGTGGCACTGTATGCAGGTTTGCCAAGAAATCTGGACCAAGAAATTGTATAACACGTTTACCATAGATTGAGAAGATGAATTGGCATGTATGCGTACATTTACACGAGTGATTATTTTGAATTCTTTAAAACTATGGTGGCGGCAGTAGTGTTATTTTTTTGGGCAGTCTAACATGATTCGAGAGATTTCATATGTTTTTATGAATTTTGTTAATGAATGAGTGTAATGTTGATGTGGTTTCGTTTTTGTTTGCTTTTGATTATATATTTGAAATTTGAACTTACTGTTTTAATGATTTTTTTCAGCTTCAAATTTCTTTACACATCAATTATATGATTCTTTGGTTAACTTTTAATGAAGTTGGCAAAAACTGAATAAAACAAGGATCATTATCCTAGCATGGTTGCTTCTAACATTTGGCCAAAAGCCAAACGCTCAAATTTGTATTTTCTTTTTTGGGATTTGAATTCGCTTTTCCTTTAATGAAGGATGTGTGATTAATATTCAACATTAATATTTGCACCAAGAAACAAAGGTTAGTTAGAAGTGTGCGTTTATTGGGTGTATTGTTGTTGGGTGAGCTGACAAAACCGAAGCTAAGATACTAACTTTTGGAGGAAAACTCTGGGGCTATAGAATTTTTTTCCGGTACATGCATGTGTGTATCATATTTTTTGCAATTCAATGTTTTGTATAATAAGCAGATAGTTTTTGTTTTTGTGGAGCATTCTTTTATGTTAATTTTGGTATTAATGTGATCTCTATTGATTAGTTCAGTTTTATTTGGACTTTGATTAATTCTATTTGATCCGCAATTGATGTAAATTTGGGCTCTTTGGGAAGCCGTGTCTCATTGTCGTCATCGTTTTCTTGGTGCTGTGATTTTTACATTGAATGTCATTGCTGCTATTAAAGGCGAGAAAGCTACTACTGCTAACCATTTGGATAACATTTCGTCCGGCAATTTAGTTGCTCATATGTTGAATAAGTTTGCTATAGGCTTACGGCTTACCTAAGGACATTTTTGGGGTTGATAACTTCCCTCCATGGTTCGTTCACATAGGTAAATCGTGTTGTAACTTTAACTCCTGATTGAATAAAATTCTACTTTCATTTGTTAAAAAAAAAATTAGAAAAACGAAAATAGGTAGCAACATCTATGTTATGTAAGAGTTATACTATTTGACAACAAACCGTGCATAGTTCAAGGGTATCGACTAGTTGTTTATTAAAACTAGCCCACATAACCTGGATTACCGGCAAAATAGGAAAGGAAAGGTCTCGGTAGCTTCCTTTGCACAATGGATTGCGAGCACAAACTTTTTGCTCAGATTGGTTGCCGCCTTAGTTGGTCTTCCAAGCATGCAAAATCAAAGTATTTGTAGTTATGAGCAGTCTTTTTCATTCATATATGTCGACACCTCAGTCCCTTTTGGTAAATCTATGATACATTTAGCAATTTAAGATGTATGATACATTGTACTCCTTCCGTCCCATTTTCTGAGTTTTGTATTCCATTTTGGGATGTCCCAAAATTAGTGTCCACTTTCCTAAATTGGTGTACAATTTTTACTTACTTTTCAAAACTATCCCTCCTTGAAATCTACACCAAGACAAAATTAAAAAAGTACTCCCTCCGTCTCATTTTAAGTGTCCATCTTTCATTTTTGGGATGTCCCAAAATTGTTGGCCACTTTCCTAAATTAGTATGCAAATTTTACATAATTTTCCAAACTACCCTTCCTTGCAGTCAACACCAAAACAAAACCAAAAAAGAAAGTACAATGATTATGGGCAATTGTGGAAAGTAGGTATAGATTCTTTTTGTCCCCTTAAATAGTTAGATTCCCCAAGATGGACACATAAAAATGGGACTGAGGGAGTAGTTGTAATGATTAGGAGCAATTGCGGAAAGTAGGTGAGATTCTTTTTGTCCCATTAATAAGTTGAGTTACAAAAGATGGACTCACAAAATGAGAGGGAGGGAGTATTAACTAAGTTTGGTAACAAAATGTTGTATATAGGTGTTAAAGTGTTTGCACAGTAACATTTACAAAATCTGATTGATGAAGGGAAAAAGGAGTGGCAATCCACCTTAGTTGGACACTTTGTGGGGAAGAAAAAGAATCCGCCGTATGCTATTGTTTCCAAAACTACAGAACGGCTCTGGGGTAATAAAGGACTTATTAATACCCTGGACAATTCCGGATTTTATTTCTTCACATTCTCCAGTGTGGAGGAAAGGGATGCTGTGCTTGAAGGTAGCCCTTGGTATATCTGGGGTCAACCTCTCATTCTAAGTCCTTGGAAGCCAAATTTGAAGTTAAATAAAGAGGAGATTCACGCTATTCCTACTTGGGTCAACTAATTGGGCATCCCCTTGGAGCTTTGGAATCGTAAGGGTATTAGCTTTTCATTGCTAGCTACCTTAGTAAATCGCTGCGATGGACAGGGTTATTGCCAATCGCAGGCGTGTGTCCTATGCAAGGGTGTGTGTGGAAGTGAGTGGAGCGCATGATTTAATCACCAAGTTTGCTCTCGAGACTGAAGATGAGATGGGCGGAATTATTTTAATGGACAATACTGTGGAATACCAGTGGACCCCTCCCAGGTGTGCTAAATGCTCCGCATTTGGTCATGATTGTTCTAGAGATGTGACCCTGAGACCTGTCCCGGCTCGTCGCAATTTCCTTCGTCATCCTCTCCATCCCTCCTTTCCCACTTGTTCATATAACAAGAAACCAGAGATTGGGAAATGGATAGTTGTGAAAGGTAAAGGTAAAGGTAAGTTGGTTGATCCTGTAGATCTGCCCCGGAGTGAGGGCAATATGTATTCTGTGCTTTCCCCTTATGTTGAATAGGGTCCAAGTCAAAGTGAAGATGTGGTCTGTCCTCTTGGAAAAGATTTGGGTATGGCTAGTCCTTCTCAACATGCCTCTACTGGGTTTGATACCTGCCCAGAGGCTTCCAGCTCTCCCCTTGATGATGGATGTGAAGTTAGTGAGTATGATTATGAGGAAGTTCCCCCGGTTATCAAGAGCATTGCCTCCAACAGACAGATGAAACGGGAGGCGAAGATAAAATTTAGTGGGAACATTCCTAAAGGTCGGCATAGAAACTAATTGTGTTCAGCTTCTGTTGTCAGTTTTTGTAGTGCCTTGCTTTTGTTGCGTTGGCCTTGTTTAGCCTTTTTAGGCTTTGTTTGTAGTTTAGAGGTAGACTCTGTCTTCTTTTTTTTCTTAGCTGGTTTTTGAGCTTATTGTAATATCCTACGGTTTGGCCCTTTTTTTTCGTAAATTAACCATTTTTCTGAAGAAAAAAAAACCAAGTAAATTTTTTTTTTTAAATCACGTAATTTTCAAAGTACAACAATTTGGAATCAAGAAATAACATTTTGCCATTAAAGTGGCGTCAATGTACAAGTGTAATACATCTATAATCACTAGAAATGCATCGGAAAAGCTCTAGAGATTTATAAGTGGGTCTTTTTTTTTTTTTTTTTTTGACATCCAAATGGACTAAATCATATAAATTCTGGTCCAATTGATTGAAGCTACATTTGGGAACATGCATATATATATATATATATATACTAGTTGGAGTTCTGCGCGTTGCGCAGCAAATTTAATTGTGGCGTTTCGTATGGTTAAGTGGTTGTTAAAAGTGTATAATAAGATGTTAAAACAGTTAAATGAGAAATTGTAAATGTAACTATTTAATCTAAAACTCTTCTTACGGAAGAAGTTGATAATTCTGACTATCTTATAAATCAGTAGTAAATGTACCTAATAAAGCGCCACTAAAAATATATGACACAAGTAGGGTATTTCCTCTAAAAAAAAGGGCATGACTGTGTTTGTAGGCCTTCATTGATATTTGAATACAATCTATAAATCATGAATTGGAGGGAAGAAGTTGACCAAAATGTAAATATTAGTGACCAATTCATAATAGCTAGTAAAATAGCCACTTTGTTTGACATTTTATATATACCAGAACTTAAATTTTAGAGAAGAAGTTGACCAAAATGTGAAATTAGTGACCAATTCCTAAATAGCCACTAAAATAGCCACTTTTTAAAACTTTTTTAAAGTGAATAATAAATATCCAAAACCTGCTGATCTAAATGCAATTACACATATTACAATATGTGAATCTTAAATTTGAGAGATTAAGTTGAGCAAATTGTAAATATTAGTGATCAATTCCTAAATAACCACTAAAATAACCGCTTTTTTTTACTTTTTATGAAGTGCATAATAAATATCCCAAAAATTATTGACCCAAATGTAATTAGACACAAATTGTTGATTGAAATCTCATTTCAGAGAAGAAGTTGACCAAATTGTAAACATTAGTGACCAATTCCTAAATAGCCACCAACATAGCCACTTTGTTGACTTTTTTTAAGTCAATAATAAATATCCCAAAAACTGTTGACCCAAATGTAATTAAACACAAGATTGTTGATTAAAACCTCATTATTATATTAAATAAAATTTCAAAAGCTGACTTTAATGCAATTATTTATCCAAAATTACAGATTTACCCTCACACAAATCTATATATCCTTACGATGTATAGATAGATATATGAGTAATTATGTTGTAGTGAAGGACAAAATAGGAAGTTCATATTTTTTGACGTGCTTGTTTGTTCGTTTTTATAGTATAGTAGATATAGGGCAATGCTATAGTGAGCAGCTTCTCATATGAAAAGGCGGGTTTTAACCATTGGATGAGCATCTAGCTATAAAATTTTCAGGAATCTGGAGAAGCATCTATTGATAGATGCTCATCTAAACTGCCTTCTCATATGAGAAACTTCTCATAATAGACTTACCCTTATATATATATATATATCTGAGTCAAGCTAGACCCACACAGTGAACCACACACTTTTTTCACAAACAGTTTTAAATGCTTGTACCCTGTGCTGTATACATGGAAAAGGTACAAACATTTAAAGTTGTGTGTGAAAAAAGTGTGTGGTTCATTGTGTGAATCTAGCATTTTTCTATATATCTTCACAAGAAAGCTACCTAACCCAGTGTCCACATAGACAAAGGGAAAGACTGTGATACGGAATGGTGGTATTTTCGTATGATAGGATTTGGTGCGGACAAACAATGAATGGACAAGATTGATCAAGGTATACCATCCAAGGGTGGCTGTTAATCCAACACATGGTCACTGACAGCATTTACTTTACAGCTGGCGCATTAAATGTGCATTTAATGCCCACTAAACTGGTGTAGCCGGTTGTTATAACAGGTTGTAATATATTTCGTTCCTTCTGTAAGAAATTGTGTTCCTCGTGTAAGAAATTGTGTTCCTCTATAATAAAAATTGTTCCCACTAAACTGTCAATGACAGCATTTACTTTACAGCTGGCGCATTAAATGTGCATTTAATGCCCACTAAACTGGTGTAGCCGGTTGTTATAACAGGTTGTAATATATTTCGTTCCTTCTGTAAGAAATTGTGTTCCTCGTGTAAGAAATTGTGTTCCTCTATAATAAAAATTGTTTCTCAGCTTCATTTGTTGTACTTATTGTGTTCCTAATGTACTTACTGTTTAAGGTTGTTGGAGATGGCTGTTTATTAAATAGGAGCAAGTTGTTTATTAATAACACATATCAACCACATCATTTATTGAATAACAACACAAATGTTATAAACAACCTAAAACAAAACACACAGATTGTTTCTTCCATTTATTTTTTCTTCATTTGTTGCTTATCATTTCAAGCATAAACAGATCATTCCTTTCATTCATTTTAATTTTCATTTCAAGCATAATTCATAGACATTTGGATTATACTTGAAGCCAATTGGATTACAACTGAAGCCATTTGAAGTTCTCCCAACAAGAGAAGACAATAGTGTTTTAGGTAATATTTATATTTGATGCCTAATTTTTTTTTTTTTTGGAGTGTTCATCCTTTATTAGGTATTTGTTTCAACATTTTTGAAGTTACTTTAGTGTAGTGAAATAAAAACGTGATACATACAACACTTTTTTATGCATTCTCTTACAAACATGATGTGAAAATAAATGTGATACCCCACTCGTACAAACATTTGTAGTAATATGAGTGTTTTTACATGTATACTGAATAGTATACATGGAACAATAAGGGTACAATATTTCTTATTTATGGAACAATATGGGTACAATATATCTTAATTATGGAACAATACGGGTATAGAATATCTTTATCATAGAACAATAAGGGTACAAAATATATTAATCATGAAACAATAAGGATACAAAATTTCTTCATCACAAAACAACAAGGGTACAAAATATATTAACCATGGAGCAACAACGGTACAAAATTTACTAATCATGAAACTAAAAGGGTACAGAATATATTATATGCATACTTAAATAGCTCACTACACAACCTTGTCTTGAAAAAACATACTTAAAGCTAAACAAAGCATACCATAACGAAACTAATCAGAAAGGAGGTCCAAACCAGATAAATCGCCATAGTATTCATAGCAACAGAAAGGTTGTCCATCATCTCTGATTAGACACCCAGGAAGAAAACGTTGAAAATCCCGATCAACATCATCTTCAGTATAATCCGGTAGATTGGGATATACATCAGCATAAGATGGATCATCTTCAATATCTTGTATAGCAAAGACTGGGGGTCATAATATTTTTTTACATCTTCGATTGCGTGAAAACGCATCAATCGTCGTTTCATCTGTCGAATCTCTTACTTCAGCAAATGTATGACCCGGTCGTCATCCCTATTAGGATTTTGCATGAAATCAGGAGCGCGAGAAATCGGTACTGGTAACCCATGCCAACGACAATATACTTCGCACTCACACCTTATGCTAAACAATTTTGTCCATCGCAGATCATCTCCAATAAGAACTGCATTGTTTGGTAGTTAAGTGTGAGCGTCACCAATGATTATGTGTCCAACATTTGAGAAAGAGAAATTATAAGGTATTGGGGTGTTGACAAAAGAACGTCTTTTTCCATACCAAGTTTGACCTTTAGGATATGTGTAAGAGCAATATATATGCCATACATCGCTAATTGAAGGAGCATTACTGGCTCTTCTTCCCCTTCCTCCACTTCTCCCTCCACCTCTACCTCTTCTCATCCTTAGGAGATTTGAGTACACATTATGTTACTTGCAACCCCTCTTGTTTTTTATGGAACAACAAGGGTACATAATTTCTTAATCATGGAACAATAAGGGTACATAATTTCTTAATAATGGAATAATAATGGTACATAATTTCTTAATCTTGGAACAAGAAGGGTACATATTTTCTTAATCATGGAACAATAAGGGTACATAATTTCTTAATTTTGGAACAACAAGGGTACATAATTTCTTAATCTTGGAACAACAAGGGTACATAATTTATTAATCATGGAACAATAAGGGTGCAAAATTTCTTAATAATGGAATTTCATTAAACATAGTTCATATTACACGCATACTTGTCATTTACTAATTTTGTTTGTTTTCTAACAGTGTAAATTCCAATGGATGGTATGCGAAGATCCAAGGGAAAGTCGGTATGCACAGATTTGGATGAAGAAACTTGTTTGGGGAATGATTTATATGATGAAAGCGGATTGGATTACACATATAATGTTCACACGGGGGTTGACAGTAATGACCCAGAAGCTGTACAGAAGTAGGCCACAATAAGTGTTTTAGTGAGTAAGCAACAAGAAGGGTGTAGAATTTCTTAATCATGGAACAAGAAGGGTACAAAATTTATCATCACTGGAATAATAAGGGTACATAATTTCTTAATCATGGAACAAGAAGGGTACAAAATTTCTTAATCATAGAACAATAAGGGTACGTAATTTCTTAATCTTGGAATAACAAGGGTACATAATTTCTTAATCATGGAACAATAAGGGTACATGGATTTCTTAATAATGGAACAAGAAGGGTACAATATTTATTAATTATGAAACATCAAGGGTACATAATTTCTTAATCATGGAACAATAAGGGTACAAAATTTTTAAATCACAAAACAATAAGGGTACAAAATTTCTTAATCATGGAACAACAAGTGTACAAAATCTCTTAATCATGGAACAATCAGGGTACATAATATCTTAATTACAAAACATGCTTAAATCTAAACAAAGCATACCATAATGGAACTAATCAGCAAGGCTCCCCAAAGCAGATAGGTCACCATAGTATTCATAACAACATAAAAACTGCCCATCATCTCTGATTAGATAACTAGGAAGAAAACATTGAAAATCCCCATCAACATCACCGCTTTTAAGAACTCTTACTGTTCACCACTTTTAAGAACGCTTGCGAGTATCGTCCGTTCATAATCAATATGTATTGGTACTCTTGTTCACTGCATTTCGCTTTAAGAACTCTTGCGAGTACAATCATAACGCCCACATCCCAAGCAGATGTACTCACGACCAATCCCTGGCACTGACAGACTTGTATCAAAAATACTAATACCCCACTGACTCAGTCATCCGGTTATCCAATGTTACCTACCGTTACCTCAAACCTTATCTCGTTATTGCGTCGTAATATTAGTAACGTTCCGAACTTGACCCCGTTACTCACCATATTATCTCAATCTCATTATCATATCCCATTGAACAAAGTGAAGTTCGATCGATTGAAGTGTTCTCGATCGATTGAAGTGAAGGTGGTCTCAATCGATTGATGTCATTTCGATCGATTGAGACTCGGTGTGTTCGATCGATTGAACTTGGTTCGATCGCTCGAACGTCTCTCCAGCAGTTCTGGACAGTGAACGTCCAGAGATGCTAGGAGGTGTTTGGGTCATCTTTAAAACGTCCAAAACATGTAAAACATTACACAAATGCTACTGAGTGAGTTTGGAACTCACCGAACGTTGTTAAGGGCGCGTTTGGCTCGTCAAGCTTTGAGCTCTCTCTCTCCAATGGTGATCCTGTCTCCTCTGTCTCTGTCTTCTCTCTCTGTCTACTTTCTTTTCATTCTCTTCCTCTTCTCCTTGTCTGTCTGTCTCTCTCTGACTGAATATATATATATATGTGTATATATATGGATGTGTGTGTATACATATATATCAAAACACAAGCACACAACCTCTCTCTCTCTCACACAACTCTGGTTTTCCAAACACACTACACACACGAACACAATGTATTTATATAGGAAAGGGGGTGCAAGTGGCAATGTTTGCGCAGAAACTGGGATTCGTGATGATAACAAGTTTGATCGATTGAGACTCTTTCGATCGATTGAAAGTAGATCGGCCAATTTTGATCAATTGAAAAAGGGTTTGATCGATTGAAGTGGGTACTACGTCATAAATTCAGGTCGGTAGGGTTTCGATCGCTTGAACTCTGAAATGCTCGATCGCTCGAAGGGACTTCGATCGATTGAAAGTAAAACTTCAAGTATGATCAAGAGAAGTATATAGAATCTCTGTGCATAAATAATTATTGAAAATACAAGGTATTACATATGATGCGCTCACTCATACCGTGCAAGCGCCTAGGGAAGTGGGCTACCCGTGGTTCTGATGGCTAAGATTTCTTTTGTGGGCAAATTTGGCACTTCACCTATTTGTTTCTAATAATTACCATAATTCATAAGTGTATTTTAACCCTTCCTTCCAAAATTATTGTCACACTTTCTATTTATAGAGTAATGTTATGCTTCTCAAATTTTGTATCCCAAATACTTTCCAAATGCATGTGACAGTGGGACCACTCTAACATTCCACAATCAAAATCAGGTGAATCTACTGCCACGTGTATTTGGGAAGCATTTGAGATATAAATTTTGAAAAGCATACAATTGTTGTATTTTTTTTTAACACTTAATACTAATAAGATTATAATTATATTATACTCCGTATAATTTACTACACCTCTTTTGTAAAGTAATTTTAATGTTCTTGTTTTAATGATGTGAAATGGATTTAATTTGTCCAAAAAGTAAAACCAAAGCCTTAGATATATATGTAATAAGTTAGCATTTCTTTTTAAAGTTATAATTATAAATGAAAAATATTAACCCTTTCATTCCAAAATTATTGTCAAACTTTCCATTTATAGATTAATGCTATGCTTTTCAAATTTTGCATCTCAAATACTTCTCAAATACATGTGGAAGTGAGACCAACTTCAATAATGGTGGGACAACTCTATCATTCCATAATCAAAATCATGTGGATCCACTGTCACATGTATTTGAAAAGCATTTGTAATATAGATTTTGGAAAGCATAGCATTATTGTATTTTTTTTTTAAACACTTAATATACTTTTAAGATTGTAATTATATTGTATAATTTATTTCTCCAGCTCTTATATAAGATAAATTTATTGTTCTTGTTTTAAGAGTGCAGTTTTGCTCACCCCAAAATTACTCACTCTTTGCTCACTCTCTTTTTCCATTGACCAATGCAGTGGGGTCCATTACTTTATACTATTAATTAATTTTTATTTAATTATGGGTCTTACTGTATTAGCCAATGGGAGAAGAGAGTGAGCAAAGAGTGAGCAATTTTGGGTAAGCAAAAATGTATTATTATTTTACTTAGGTGAAATGAATTTTATTTGCCCAAAAAGGAAAATAAGAGCCTTAGATATTTAATAAGTTAGCATTTATTTTTAAAGTAATAATTGTTAAAATTTAAATAAAATAGATTGTTTTATAGAAGAGAGGAGGTTTTTTTTAGATATTTTGGTGACCGGATACCTCTTTTGCAGGTGAAAGTTGAAAACCAATAGTTGATTTTTTTGGAAAACTATGATTTTTGTCATGAATGGTCAAGATTTTATCCACCACCAATCCAATGGTAGAACACTAGGGGGACAAGATCTCCGCATGTGCGGACAAAACCACACATCCGTATGGTAGCCAGCGTATATTCCGGCAGTTAATGATTTTTAAATGAGATATAGACAAATAGCGAGATACTGTCTATGTTCCGGGGTTCACTGGCGTTTGATGGTTTTTTTTTTTGTTGGATCATTGGGGTTTACTGATTTTTAAATGAGATTGAATAATACTGCACGAGGAACAGCCGCAAAATGAAACACCAAAACAAATTTTTATCGTACACGGCAATGACACGTCAATATTGACAAATACATAATGAAGACCAATAGCACAACTACACACCGGCCACTTGCAAAACGTTCATCAAGGTTTTATTTTTTTTATTTATTTTTCGTTTATATTTTTAAAAATCTCATTATGCTCTTTGGACCAGTTTTGGTCCAAAGCAGTACCTTTTATGCCTAAAAACATGAAATTATTATAACTTTTGTCTTAAAATTTAAGCTAAAATATAAAATTGTAATTTTTTTTTATGAATCATATAAAATAAAAAAATTTGGTGAAAAGTCTCATTCTACCAATGTTTTTTAGAATAAGTCCACCAATTGGAACATCATAAAAATAGGTCCTATAATTATGATTGTATTTAGGGAGTAATCCAAAATCTCCCATTATGGAATAATTGGATGACTTTTCTACCCCTAATCTCTACATATAGAACCGTATGTATATATGGACATATATTTAATACATAATTAAATATGGAATCAGTTTTCAAATCTTACCAAATCTTACCCAATCCACATTAATATTGCGTATAATATATATAGAAATAATATCCCAATATTTTAGGATTTCACTTTACAAATCTGTTTCATTTATATTGAACACCACTAATACACTTCATCATAATCCATTCGAATGAAATAACACTCCGCACAGTATGAAATTTCGTACTGTGGTTTACAGTATGAAATTTCCTACTCAACTATTTCATACTGTGTGATTTACAATGTGAACTATACAACTATTTCATTTGCCTTAGTTGCATCCACGCCAACGAAAGTTTCAGAATTGAATATATATTAACCAATCTGTGTTCATCCATCTCTCAATTCATCACAAAGTGATCAAACTCGACATTCTATGAAATTTAACAGTGTACAATTTCATACTACAATACTAGGAATAAATTAACACTGTCTTATCACAAATTCATTTGCACATTCATTTTACATTTGACTGTAATAATTCATTAATATCACAATTTTACTTCACATAGTATACAATTTCGCAACACAGCTTTTGAACCAAGAACATGAGTGTTAAATTTCACACTACTACCTTTTGAACAACAACCTTTTAACCACAACATAGTATACAATTTCGCACATCTTTTTGAACCAAGAACATTAGTGTTAAATTTCAACAGTGTAAAATGTAAGTGTCCATCTTCAAACACTTTTAAACTTGGAATTTGGATGGGATCCGAGTAATTGATACAACTTACACAACAAATGTAATTAGTATAAACAATATATATATATATTTATATATTTTAACTACATTCGTACATATGAAACAATAGAAATAGAAAACTCCATGTAGCATTAACAGTGAAATCACAATACAAAGGAACCCAGTTATGATTTTGGAAACCCAAAATCAAAGGAATCAAAAGTATTAATAATGAAATCACAAAACTTTAAAAATTCACACTTTGAACGCCTCTGCCGCCATCTCCGCCGTGGGCAAAACCACCCCATGTAAACCCACCAAGACACCGAACATAGTTACCATCGAAACCATGTAGAAAACAACCTCCAGATCCCTCGATTTCGCCACCCACCACTCGGTGACGGACGACGGCAGCGGCGCCATGCCGGAGGACACTGTCACAATGTAACCACCTTGCGATTTAAAGTACAGCGAGTGTCGCCCCCCACCTTCGGGGCCACCGCCCCCCCCCCCCCCCCCCCACCTTTAGGGCGGGCGCGACAGCGAGTACACGCGGTGCGAGGACGTCGTGAGATCGTTGAAGTTCGATAGAGACCGCTTGATTTACAGAGAGAGACACTGCCCGGAGAAGAAGGATGGGGCTTTTCACACTGGCCGGAGAAGACGATGAGACTACTTCCGAATGATGAGAAGTTTGGCTGCCGCTATTTTTGCTTCTGCTTCATTTTTTTTTAACAGGGTTTGTGTATTCTAGGTTTCTCTGTATATCTATATATATATATGTGTGTGTGTGTGTGTGTGTGTTTATGCATATATATATATATATATAGATTATGTGGTATTTCCTTAATCAATATAGATAAATTTGGTAAGACTGAGGGTAGTTTGGGCCTATTTATTTTTTGTGGACCTTTCATTAAAATGTTATATGGACTAGACCTATTACAAGAAACTTAGAGTAAAATGGACTTTATACTAATTAACTCTATAAAATATTCCCTTCTTGTAAAGTTAACATCCATAGTTGCGTAAATTTTGAAAAACAAAATATGAAATCTATAAAAAAAAATCATCCAAAAAGCCAAAAAACTGAGAACATTATCGTCGTTAATAAAAATAGATACTATTAATAACTGTTTGCAAACAAATCAAATCTCAAAATAATGTTGCACATTATCGATTTTTATAAATTTTTCAAGTTCAATGCATAGATCTCAAAGAAATGTTTGAAAAAAAAATTATTAAAAAATGTCAAAAAATGAGGAAGTTATGGTTGTTTAATTCAAACAAATAAAATTAGTTATTTGTCAACATATAATATTATCTGTTTAGATAGATAAAAATGTAAAACGAGACTCTAAATTACTTATCTTTTGTACAATTTTCAAGTCCAATGTGTTGATCTCGAAAAACTACATGAAATAAAAAAAAAAAAAAAATCAAAAGGCTCTATGGTTATCTAAAGTTAACAGACAATATTATGTTAGTAATTTTTGTCAGGTACAAGGGTAAAAAAAAGTCGAAAAAATAAGAAAAAAAGAAGGAAAGAGGGGTTTTAATTGGCACTGCAAAACAAGCGAGGGACTTGAGCTCAAAAAAAAAAGTGGCGGGCTATTCTCCCCCACTGCCACATTACCAAGGTTTTATCACCCAATACATCTAGCAAAAATGCATGTGTGTGTTTTCCTTAATGCATTTAGTCATTTGCACTTTTTTGGTTAAAAATACCCTTTCACACCTAAAAAACTTTAAATTTTCATGAATTTTGCTCTACAAGTCCGATTTCTGTACGCTTTGATGTTATGGAATCAGAAAATGCCATCTATCAAACAAGATTAGTATTGAAATTAAAATTCTGGAAAGAAAAGGCAAAAAAAATTTAAACTAAATGATGAATGTATTTTTTTTTTGCATGAATCAAAAAAATTAATTACATATATATATATATATATATAAAAATTTTTATATTGTAATATTGTCATCCATAGGTACGTAGATCTCAAAAAAAAAAAAATACATGAAATTAAAAAATATTGATTTACCCATAAAGGCCAAAAAAAATAAGAAAGTAGAATCATTTATTTCAAAAAGAAAAGATAATACGGAGTATTATCCATTCACTAATATGATTATCTATTTACAAACAGATAATATTAGTAGTCATTCAATCAAATAAAAAGCTCCAAATGAGTTGTGGCAAGTCCTATGGATAGATCTAGGAAAAATACATATGAAATATAAAAATCAAAAATCAAAATCACCCATAGGGCCAAAACATAAGAAAGCTATGCCCATCTAAAGTGGTCAATTTTCAAACAGATAATAGATAAAAATCTCTGGACAACCAACTAATTTTTTTTTTCCATATCTCATATGGATCTTGTTTTAAAGATCTCGATTTCACGATTCCAAAAATATAAATTTTATGAAAAAAATTGTTTGAAAATTTGAAATAATGGACGTTGAAAGTTAAAAGAAAATTGATGATGACCTGACCTGACATAACTAACTATCAAAGAGTAAAAATGACTGAGAATAAGAAAAGAAAAAAAATGGACTCTTATTGGTACCAAAAAAGTAGCGAGAAGGACCATAGCTAAAAATGTCAAAAAACTTTAGATTTTTTCTTATACCACCTCATTTTGAGGGATTTCTTACCAAAAATCCCATGTATACATAGAGTGTTAGTTAAAAAATCCCTCATATTAGGTGAATTGCGTTTAAGAGTGAATTTATTTTTAATTTTAGTCAAAAACCCTAACTAGTGAAATTAAATCTAATCAAATCTTTATATTACCAAATTTTACTTTACTATTTACTGTAGAGGAACTTTTGAAAAATAAAAAACAGGGTGGACCTAAGATAAAAAAAAGTCTATTTTAGAGGACATTTGACTAAAATTCCCATAAATGGACTTAGGCACCTTTAGCCACAGCCTGTGGGGCAGGAGTTCTTGAGACATAATGTTTAGCTTGTTTAACTAGCTTATGAGGTCATTTGCATACCTTTTGGTCAAGACTATCCTTCTATGACTAAAAATTTTCAAATTGTGATAACTTTTGCCCTTCAAGCTCAATTTTTATAAAATTTGAAGTTTTGAAATCAGAAAAATGAGATTTATGAAACGAGATCTATACTGACAATGAAATTTTGATTTAAAAAAAATAACTAAGATTAAATTAAATGACAAAAACGTATTTTTGAATGGACATAATAAAAACACTTATTTTACAAAGTTGACATGCATAGATATGCATATATATCTTCAAAAAATACATGAAATCTAACAAAAAATGTACAAAAAGGCAAAAAAAAAAAAAAAAAAAAAAAAAAAGATAAAGTTATGACCGTTTGGATTAGATTATCTGTTCTTGTTGTATGAGACTCAAAATTACCTAATTTTGTAAAATGGCAAATCCAATGCGTAGATCTTGAAAAAAAAAACATGAAAAAAAAAAAACTTACATCGAAGGGTTTGTGTGAATAATGGAATGGTAAACATTACTCATTATAAAGTTTCCCACGGTAAGTTATGGCCGTTTAAAATTGACATTTTTCAGCAGATAGTACTATTATATGTTTGGATCAAATTATCTCTTTTCATTATTTGAGTCTCAAAATTATTAGTTTTTGCGAATTGGGCAAGGCCAATGCATAGATCAAGAAAAAAAAAATGCATGAAATAAAAACAAATCACACAAAAAAGCTAAAAAATGATAAAATTATGGTAATTTAAATTTGACATTTTTCAAACAGATAATATTATCTATGATAGATTAAATCATTAAATAAACAACAAAAAAAATTAATTTCTTTTTTCAAAATATCATATCACATATGGATATTTATTTAATAGAAATACTAGAATTAGTCCTTGATTTGGCATCTATATGAGTTATTGTCCTCTTTATATTGCCAGTATCAAAATAGATACCTGGATTAATAGTCAATTTAAAAATTGATCCTTTCCCCAATATTTTTGTGATCTTTTGGACATATTTACCCCTGAAGTTATATTCAATATCTGATACGCAATTAATGTGGAGTATTTACTATGATTTTTTTAGAAAACGTAACTGTCTCCTAGTGATTGATGCTTGATAATAGCTAAGTGATTAAAATAGATTTTCTCCTAAATTTCATGCTGGTGGTTTAAATCACCATTTTTCTTTAGTTTCAATCTGCCTTATATGGAAGTTCTTTGGACTAAACACATTACGTTTCATTTGATATAGCTGAAATTAGAATTTGGTGAATCGCATCATGTTGATGTAATATTGTCTTCAAGTTCCATCCTGTTGAATTCCTGGAATTGGATGCGTTGCTGGTTGAGTTCGGTTTTAGATTTGAACAGAAACGTGAGGAGGTGTGTTTCTTAACAGGCTTGTGAGTAATTTACATACATGTTCCAGTTTTCTTTTGTCGACCCTTTACATTGTCGTCTATATATCTTTGTGGGTGTCAATGTAAATTATAATAAGATAAGGTTAATCTGAGGTGAGGTTTTGTTCGTTATAATTATTACAGATAGGATCACCGGTTGTAAGATCTTAACATACTGTTTTAGGATTATTGATGAATTATTGATGAATATATCACATATATATGTATATATATGTGAGTAATTCTTAAAGTTGCTAACAGAATTTGTAGACAATCTCCCAGGTTGTCACCGATCATTGTGAGTAACTTTAAAAAGCATTTTAACTCTTTTTTGATGATTTTTATGTTTTAAAAACCATAGACACTCTCCAAGTTGTTAACAGAATATATAGACAATCTCCATGTTTTGTCACCGATCATTGTGTGAGTAACTTTAAAAAGTATTTAACTCTTTTTTGTGCTTGCATGATTTTTATGTTTTAAAAGCCATAGGATCACCAGTTGTAGGATATTAACAGACTGTTTTAGGACTGCAGTGCCGAATTTTATCACGGATAATTGTGAGTAATTTTTGGGCAATGCCGAATTTTATCACGGATAATTGTGAGTAATTTTTGGGCAATGCCGAATTTTATCACGGATAATTGTGAGTAATTTTTGGGCAATGCCGAATTTTATCACGGATAATTGTGAGTAATTTTTGGAAGTTGGTGTAATTGCTTGTGTTTGGATCAATTTCTATCGAGTGTGAACTTTTGGTGTTATGGTCAGTATTAGTTCATAAAATTAATTTTTACATTGTATGCATTGTATGCAGATTGTTTCTTTTAGATGATGGATACGCAAATTACAGTATTATGTTCATATGGAGGTGAAATTTCAGCTACTAGTTTGATGGAGAATACAGGGTTTGATGATTTGTTATCATTTGTTTCTAAAAGATGGCCTAGTCTCAACGAAGATGTATTTACTTTGACATATAGGATTCGTGGATATACTGATTGTTTGTTAGAGGCTGATGAGGATCTTCGAAAGTTGGTTGTTCTTTGTAAGCAAATGAACATATGTCGGGTTGATGTACACGTTACAGTTATGGAGTCTGATAACGACCTAACGGATTCTGATGTGGAATTACATGCTGTTGGAAGTGGTAGTTTGCAGGTTGTTGATGACTTTGTTTGTGAGCCCAACTTCTATTCACACCGTGAGCAAATTTTAATGGGTTCTGGTTGGAGGAGTTGTATTCAGGATATAGGTCAAAAGTTTGAAGGCGGTGCAGTGGAGTTTCGTAAGGCAATATGTAAGTTTTCAATAGAGGTTGGTTTCCAATTCAAGTTCGTGAAGAATGATAAACAACGAGTGACTGCTATTTGTAAATATCGGGATGAGAAGGGATGTAAGTGGCGTATTCATGCTTCGAAGGAGTATGTAAATGGTTTCTTCTACATACGTAGATTCAACAAGGTTCATTCCTGTGGCGTAGTTGTTAGGACCTCCAAACACCCTCGTGTAACTTCAAAGTTGGTTGGAGAGTTGATTGAAGACAAAATTCGGAGTGATCCATTGTTCCAGCCTATTAAAGTAATTGGTGAAATTAAGGATAGATATGGGCTTGACATCAACTACCATCATGCTTGGTTTGGTGTTGAGAATGCTAGGAGAGGTATATATGGTGATCATTCACATTCTTTTGACCAACTCAGATGGTATTTTGAACAGACCCAAAGGGTCAACCCAGGCAGTCATATGGTGCTTGATGTCGATCCAATGACCAGAAGGTTTAGGCGGTGTTTTATTTCCTTTGCTGCGTGCATCAATGGATTCAAGTACATAAGGCCACTGATCTTTCTGGATGGGACGTTCTTGAAAGGTCGCCATAAAGGTGTTGTTCTAGCTGCTTGTTGTAAAACATCCAATCAAGGTTAGTAATTTATGTTTTAATATTTTGTTAATTTGTATATGAAGTTTTGTCCATTAAAGTAGTAATGTGATATAATGACAATAATAGATGAAGGTTTCTTCAAATTTAATATTAATGTTTACCATAAGTTTTTGAGTAATTTTGCGAAAAAAAATATGCATTGTTTGTTATGTGGATTGTCAAATTTGGTACAATTTTTTGTCATTTGTCACTGATCAGTGTGAGCGTGGGTTTGCAGTTGTGAGTAATTTTGTTTATGCCCCCCCCCCCCCCCCTTCTTTTTTTCTTTTTTTTTTTCTTTTCCGAAATCCTAGTAAAAACTTATAAGGCAATATTGTGAGAAATTGTAGCTTAGGCGTATGGTAATGATATTAACAGTTGAAGGTTTTTTCCATTTTCATTATAAATCTTTTTTAGAAGTTTGTGAGTAATTTTCTGGGAAAAAATATTTATTGTCTATGAAAAATTAGTTTTGTATGACAATATTGTGTGTGATAGTTTAATACAGTATGTGAGAAACTGTAGTTTAGGCGTATGGTAATGATATTAAATGATGAAGGTTTTTTTTTACATTTTTTGATATTAATGGTTTTGCAGAAGTGCACAACATTGCGTTTGCAGTTGTTGGTTCTGAGGACAAAGAAAATTGGTCCTGGTTTTTAAAAGAATTGAGGAATCTACTGGATCCTTTTCGGAAGATTACATTTATATCTGATAGGCATGCTGGTATTATTGATGGAATAAAGGAGGTGTTTCCTAATGATTTCCATAGCTTTTGTTTGTTTCACTTGAAGTTCAACTTGTTGGACAAGCTTCGAGGGCTTAAATCTGGTTTTCGTAATCGGATTGTTTATCTGATGTCTGAGTGCGCATATGCACCCGATTTTGATACGTACCGGCAGAAGTTGAATTTGTTGTTGAAGGAAGGTGGACAACGTGTGACTGATTTTTTGAGTAACATACCCGTTGAGAATTGGTGTAATGCATTCTTTAAGGGACAACGATATGGGGAGATGTCATCTAGCTTGGTGGAGTCATGGAACAAAATGATCAATGAAGCACGCCATTTGCCCATTACTAGCTTGATTGATAGTATTCGTCTTAAGACTATGAAAGATATGGCGAAGATGAGATTGCAATGTCAAAAATGGGATGGTCCATTATGCCCTCAAATGCAAGATCGTTTACAAGATGCGTTGGATCTTGGCCGGACTTGGAGGGTTAGCTCAGCGAGTGAGTATTTGTATGAGGTTCATTGCGAGCCGTCTATGCTTGTCAATATTGGTCAGCGTATATGTTCTTGTGGTAATTGGCAACATCATGGGTTCCCTTGTGAGCATGCAGTATCTGTTCTTATTTGCAGCAGTGGGCAAACTGGGAAAGATTTGTTTGATTATATCGAACCGTACTTCTTTAAGAGATACTATGAATTATCCGTTTCCGAACCAATACACCCGATTGTTACCTTTGGTAGGCCGGAGATTGATCCTAATTTTGTTGGTATTATGCCACCTATAACAAAGAAGCAACCCGGAAGGCCGAAGAAGAAAAGGATTCCATCGAGGGGTGAGTTTATACGTGCTGTTAGGTGTGGGAGGTGTGGTAAGAAAGGACGTCATAACAGGAAGTCATGTAGGGAAGTGATTACTACTTGATATTGTAAGGTGCTGGTTTATTGAATAATTTAAAGACTTATGAAATAATGTTTTTATTATTTTTTTGATTTATGCGTATTGGATTGCAGTGATGGGAAAAAAGTGATAATTTTAGTTTGTTGATGAATAATGATTTCATATGATTTTTTAATGCCTTTGTAGTTGTGCAAATGTTGTCCATAGAGAGTATTGGTTTGTCTTTAAGAAAATGCATGGAAAGGTGTTAAAAAAATGTAGTGTACTTGATTTGTCAATGTGAGAAGAATGATCAAAGTCAGATCAATTTTGTGAGTAAAGCAAATTGAGTTTCCCTTTTTTCTGACATATAAGGGTATGGATCAAAGTGAGATCAATTGTGTGATTAAGTGCACATAACCAAAGGGAAATACCTGTGTAATTTGCAAAAATTGAAATTATGATTCCATACAAGGTATAAACATAAAGTTTGTCTCACCATCGTTTATATGTTCATAACATGTAAACAAACAAACCAAAAATTCGACAACACATATCTGTCACTGTCTCTAAAAACATAGTATGTTGATGAATTATAATTTCATATGATTTTTTTATGCCTTTGTAGTTGTGTAAATGTTGTCCATAGGTTTTGTCTTTAAGAAAATCCATGGAAAGTTGGAAAAAAAAACGCAGTGTATTTTATTTGTCACTGTGAGAAGAATGATCAAAGTGAGATCAATTTTGTGAGTATAGTAAATTGAGTTTCTTTTTTCTGACATATAAGGGTATGGATCAAACTAAGATCAATTGTGTGATTAAGTGGACATAACAAAATGAGAATACTTGTTCCACCATCTTTTATATGTTCATAACATGTAAACAAACCAACAAAAAATTCGACAACACATATCTGTCACTGTCTCCAAAAACATAGTTCATAAATGACAGTAACCCCACTAAATAAAACGCTTCCAATCATGCTCACAGAGGCTTTTCATTGTCTAGCTGGTCTTGTTTGAGGGCGAAGATTGAGCTCCAAAAGACTCCTCGTAGCTTCAGGGGTTCAAGACTGACCTGCTGTGTTAAGTAACACGTGTACCAGTCCAGCCCTAGCTTCTATGGCGTCACACTTGACCTTATGTTGATTACGTTGGAAGTATTTTGCAATTAGGTCGCAGACTATAACACCACAGTCTAATGATCCAGGAACTTGTTGTTGTGAGTCAATGACATCAACCAATCTTTGCATGTCTGGATCAAGTGTCCACTTTGATGCGTATTTTTTCTGCAAATCAGAGGAATTTGTAATTTATGTACTACAAGTCTTTTAATATGTGTGTAGTTGTTGTATGTTGTATCTTACCATATCTAGAAGGCCCTGTATGTACGGATCTTTGGTGGAAGGAGTTCTTGGCCTGAGAGAGTTGTAGTATCTCCATGTCTGGAGAAGTGTGTCAAAAACAGCTAGTGTCCAATGTCCAGCTCCCATATTGCGAACTTTACAGAACAACGGAAATATCTTGTATCTGTATTCGCCGTTATCACCTCTAATTTTTGGATCTACAAGTTTTTCCAGCGAATCAGTATCACCACTTCGCAGCCATACCTGTTTGTAGTTCAATTATCAGAAGCATGTTGGTTAAGAGGTTTAATCTAAGAAAGTCAGATGTTGTGTGTATGGTACGTACCAAGCTTAAACTATGGAAAACCAAGCACCGGCCATCAATGTTGTTTGAGCTTGAATCGAATTCCCCACGTGATTGCCGTGTCATCAATATATCAGCAAAACAATCAATCACCTTATCACCAGTACATATGTGTGAAATTGTCAGTAAATGCATTAGAGTTTCCGTTGATTATGTTATGTTCATTGTATCATGGATTTTTGAATTATAGCACTTACATTTGTTGATATCTCCTTCATTAGGATTATTGAACACAAGTCAGCAGCTGTTACTATATCCTTCCCATCTGTATTTTTGTAGACCGTTGTCCTGTTGCATCAACATTGTGTATTATATAAGGTGAATAAATTGGAATTTGTAGTATTAAACATGTTGATGTCAACTTACAGTGTTCCGTATGTGTTAAGCATCTTATGGATTAGCTCTTTGTCGGTGTCTGGAAGTGTATCGTATACATCGGATTTCTCCAACACCGGCAGCAACACCGTTACGTCTTTCAGTTTGTCAAAATCCATTTCGTCGACATCGATTGGATATTCAATTTCCCCTGCTTTCATGATTTCATTGCACTGTTCCTTATTCTGTTTTGCAGCTGCTTCCTTGCCAGTGCGCTGTTTTTTTCCCTTTCTCCAATTTGGGTATATGAATTCTGGCTTCACTGCAGGTTTTCTCTTTTTTTCCCTGATATTCCTTACCAAAGTGGGTGTTAAACGAAGAGTTCTGTGTCCTTTAATCCTTCGTGGAGTCTTGTATGTGATTCGTGTTCCATGCCCCTGTGTGAAACTTTTTACTTCAGCGTAATGCAGTATATGTATTGTATCTAAGTTTGAAAGACAAGTGATACATGTGAGTATATTCGCAGTTTAGCTTTATTTTGTACTCAAAGTGTTTAATTATCTTATGGAATGTTAAGCTTGACCTTTTTATTGGCACTTGAGATCACTGCTTCCAGATGCCTTACTGTTGTTTGCTCTTTGCTTAACTCAGATCTCAACCTTTCAATTTCTTCATCCTTTTGTTCCAGTCTTGTTTGCAATTCCTCGATACATCCCTTTTCTCTCCTTTTCACCCTCTGTATCTGATCAGTGAGAAGCTTGATACGTAATGCGACTGATATGTTGCTAACATTTTGTGGACCAATGTCCTTGGGTGCTTCATCCTGTACATAGTTAAACAGCTCATTATATTCTGCCTTTTTCAGTTCCAGGCTATCCTTGAGCCTTTTCACCTCCTTCTCCAAGCTGATAGTAACTATCGAAAAGAAATTATTATCACGCACCAGGCTCTTTATCACGCTCTGTGGGTCGGAGTTATCAACTTCTTTTGATTCGAAGAAGGATCGCCCTGTTCCATCACTGGGAGGGGAATCTGTGATCAGTACAGGATTGCCAGCATCAGTATGCATTGGTGTTCTGAGTTCAACATCTTCAAATGTTAGATGCTTGGTAACTCGGTTTGTATTGGGTGTTGACTGCTCAGATACCCTATTCCCTGTTGTTGCTGGACTGCAGAATAGGTGAGGCTTCCACATCTCCTGCAGCATGCTCTCTGTTGAGTATTGGACATGATCTTGTTTCATTGATATGTCGTTTAAGCTTCCTAAAGTTGTATCTGCATCCAGATATTCCATATCTGAATTATTAACATCACACATTGCTCTTGACGCATGAGGTGCAGGAGTGGACGACACATCTTGCACATGAGTTTCCTTAGTGGGTGATTCACTAATTTCCAAGTCATTTTTCACATCAGTGATGAATTCACCAATTTCTTGGCTGTGGGTTACTGAGACTGCATCTTCACTGTCTGGTGCTATATTGTCTGTGATATTTACATTAGCTGCACCGTCTTCGTTGTATTGGTCATTGATGTTGGTCTTTTTTCCCATACCATCTTCGCATGCATTGAAAGGTGGAACAGTAAATTTAGAATCCTCAATCCTCATTTTATAAGGCTTGTAGATGATTGTTTCTGACAATGTTTCTACCATCTCCATCCTATTAACCTGCCAACACAAAAAAACAAGTAACTCTTTTGATTAGATACCATTTTTGATTTGTATGGACATATTGTGTATGTAATCAAGATTTATTGACCTTGTATGTTTCTTAACAATAAAGTTGACAATGACCACATTTCTACCAATAAGGTATTGCTGAATATCATCGGTGAGTAATTTACTACCAAAATATTAGTGTTATTCCTTAAAAATATTGTCTCTACTATATACACTCCATTAACATAATAATATACAAAGTGTTTAACGATGTTCACTTATTTTCGGCTCTGCGTACTCTGGAATCAATGCTAATTGAGAACTTTATAAGTGCAAAAATTTTATCTTGTTGAATTTGTATCTGATTAATCCATTAGTGTGAAATTAGTTGATGCAACGAAAATGACATTGAACATTTTTTAAGGTTGTTACCTCGTTCTCTGCCAGGTATTTCAGATCTCTGTTCCGTAGTACTCTCTGCAACTTCACCAAGTTCCATTTTACGAAACGTGGTATATCACCATAGTCTGGCTTTGAGTGCTTTAATTTCAAAGCATCATCATCATCATTCATTATGGTTAGGTGTTCACAAAGCCACAACTGTAATTTTTAATCAATATTGTCAATAATTCTATGAAAAGTGATAATTTTTTGTAAATGAAATTTAACATTGTTTAAGTATGGATGTGTAGAATACCTGTAAGAGCATTGTGCAGCCCGTAACCTTTGTTGCGTCTTTCCGAGATTTGGCAATGGAAGTGAACAATTGATCCAGTATTGCTTTACACCAATTGTATTCACGCATAATCTCAATGTCTCTGGTGTAGTGTACCAAACCCCATTTTACTCGGTCACCCCCCATTGGGAACAATACTGTTGAACATAGTAGAAGGCACAATAACCTCACCGTGTCCTCAACAGAATCATGAGACACGTCGGATATTGTTTCTGTGATTGCTGTCTTGATTCTTGATATTTTTACTTCCCCGCCATTACCAAAATATCTTGTCACGAAATCGGATACGACCTTCTGGGAGTAGGTAATATCAATAGCCCTTGACCCGTTCACGATTCCAAATATCAATGAGACGTCTGCTATTTCAAGTTTCATGTCATTACCTCCAACAGAAAAACATTGGTTTTTGACATTGCAAAGTGGAATCAGCTTCTTTGTGACTTTATCGAACTTTCTACGATACGGCACACGATTTGTTATGAATGCTTCAAATAGATTCCAGAATGGTGTTCGTTTCAGCTCGTTGATATGTTCGACTCTTAAATTTGTCTCATCCATAACCTTTCCAAAGGCTACGAAGCTACAACGAAATTTTTTCCCACGTGCTGCCCTTTCGCGTCTCTTCTTTTCGCTTGATTGTGATTGCCTCTTCCCTTTGCTTGATTGTCCTTGACAAAAATAACCATATCATTAGTGCAGTGTTTATATATGATATTATGGAGTGCGTAAATTCATCACTTTCAAGTAATTGAGTTTGACTTACATAAAAATACTTATGTAGTATAATATCTCAATGTACTATATACAATCTAATGTGAGTAATTTGTATGTAACTGAATTTATACAAGTTATACAACATACAGATAAATCCTTACAGGTTTGTAATCTATAATCAAGAAGCAATTGACTTGTGTGTTTCGAAATTTGTCATGAAGATGAAATTTCTCACTATAATGTACTTGATATCTATACTATTCTTTAAAGGGAGAAGTAGGGGTACCCAAACAAATGTATCTACTGCTTATATTTACAATAAAAGCAACCATTTTTTTCATTCCAATATGAATGTAAATAGGCCTAAACTGTCAGTCGCAAAACCTTTTCGAAAAAAATTGACCCTCAATCTTCACAACTGCCTTTCCACACACACACTATCTCAAATAAACTGAACAGAGAGAAAGGGGCAGTTGCCATTTGTAACTTCACATTTCCAACTCCAACCTTTACAACAATTTTACATCTACATAAGAATACAAGAATTGTAGAATACAGAGTGATTGGGGATAGAGACCAGTCAGTGTTCCGGTGACGTCGTCTTCTTGAGTATGTTTTGTTGGGAGCCTCTACTGTGTTTCATTTATCTGGGATTTTTATGAGTTCAATGTGATTTTTAAATTTTTTGTTTGTTGTCAATATTTGATCGTGTTTCTTATTTTGTTCACTGATTGAGTTTAATCTTATTTTGTTTCTTATTGTCAATATTTTTCATTGTGTTTCTTATTTTGTTCAAAAGATTAAAAGATGTAGTACATCTCCATTTCGACATCAAAATATATTAGCCAAACTTTTATTTAACACATCTGTGCAAATTTTGTGTAGGTGGTTATTTTTTACAATAATATGAATTGCTATAGCAAGTGATGCATTGACCATTTGTACATGTTCTATTTCTGATTTCACCTTTACCCAAATGCAATGATTTGCACATGCAGCGCGTGTGCCCGGCGGCTAGTGTATATAAGTATTTTCATACCCAAATGTCTAATATTCAATAGCAGACTTGGCAGTGAAATCAGGGGCAAGTGAAATTGATGATCAAAATTAGCAATGAAATACATAACTATTAATCAAATTGATAATATATACTGCATATGGTGTTTAATATTGTCTGGTGTGATGATTCTCGTCGATGTGATGAAATCTAAAAGTGAGTAATTTGCATGTAACTGAATTTATACAAGTTATACAACATACAGATAAATCCTTACAGGTTTGGAATCTATAATCAAGAAGCAATTGTCTTATGTCTTTCGAAATTTGTCATGAAGATGAAATTTCTCAATATAATGTACTTGATATGTATTTCTAATAAGGTTTTCATACCCAATTGTCTAATATTCAATATCAGACTTGGCTTGCGAAATATGGGGCAAGTCAAATTGATGATCAAAATTAGCAGTGAAATACATAAATATTAATCAAAATGATAATATATACTGTATATGGTGTTTAATATTGTCTGGTGAGATGATTCTCGTCCATGTGATGAAATCTAAAAGTGAGAAATTTTGAAAACCCTAAGTTTTCTATAAAATACATCAATGTCTTCCCTCTAACATGCAATGGATGCCGATTATGATGAAATCAAGTAACATGCAAAACCATAGTTTCTCACCTTTCACACCCATTATCGCAAATTTGATCGGAACACTAATAGATCTTCCACAGTTTCTCTCCTTCAACCCATTATATGATTCAGACGAGAAGATTTTACACAGAGCCTTGATTTGGGTGAGAAAAAAGGAAGAAGATGTAGGTGGAGCTGTATTTTATGGAAACACCGTGATTCTTGTAGAGTTTGTATACGTTTCCCATTTTGAATCCCTGATTTTTTGAGAATTAATGGGGAGTAATTTGAGTAGATTCAGCATAAGTTTAAACACTATATTCTAACTGATAGACTATTGTAAGCGCGCGAATATAAGTATTGAGGGTATTTTGGTCCGTGAAATTATAAGAGGACTAATTTCTAAACTGATTGATTAGTTGGTCCTATTTCTAGTTTGGATGTAGCTAGAGGACTAAATATTAAAGAACCCTTTATTTAAAGATCTCATTTCACGATTCCAAAAAAAGGTTGAAAATTGACATTATAGAATTTTAAAATTTTTAAAAATTAATAATGATATTGCATAACTAATTCTCAATGCCTTTCAATCCCAGATGTTTTAGACAAAGTCAACTTTGCCATCTAATTGAAAAACCTTAAAATGAGTGGCCGTGCACATCGAATATGTATTCAACTGTGAAGGGACTTTTTTTTAAAAAAAAATAAATAAATAAATTGTCAGATTTGAGCTGCTACAACTTAAATTTCAGGGAATTCCACCAAATTTGGCATTTTGACTACCAAATAAAAAAACTTCACCAAATCCAGCACAACGCCGTAGCGAAAGGAACGGAAATGACGGTTATAGAGAAAGTAATGACGCAATTAAATTTATTCAATTTGATTTGGCTGCGAATTTCAGATTCACACAACGCACGTAATTCTGATGTGGAGCTTCCTAGCAAGAAGCTTTTCGGTGAGACTGACGCACTTTCTCATTATATTAATGTGTCTTGACATTTCAATCAATAAAATATATAATTACTAAAATTAAAAAGACATCACAAGTGAAAAACGATGTTGGCCTTGAAAATAAGGGACATGACTTGCTTAAAATCAACAACTAATTATATATCCTGCCACTTAAATTTAGAGGCCACACAATCCAATGTGATTGCCACATCACACTTCATCTGTATGATTACATGGTGGTACGGGTGCACTTAGGCTTAGTTTGGCCCCCACGTGGCTTTTTAAAAGGAGCTTATGAAATTTACTACTCTTCAAAAAGATATCATGAAACCAAAAAGCCACCTTGAGCTTTTAAAAGCTCCATTCTAGAGCTTTTAAAAGCTCCCCCAAAAAAGCCCTAAGTTCAATTTTTGCAAAGCTCATAAACTAGTTACCAAATGAATTAACATGAAATTGTGCTTTAAAAAAGGAGAAGCACCAAAAGGGGGGCCAAACTAAGCCTTAGTAACTGATCTATGATCGTGTTGACCACCTGATTATTTTTTCCCCACTAACCTATCGCGTAGCTGAGAAATTTCTCAAAGCTTATTGGGACGGCCCAACGTTCCCGCTTAATTACAGTATATACCCTTGATGTTTAGTCCTTGTTTCGTTTTAGTCTCTATAATTTCAATTATATTAATTTGGTCCCTGAAGTTTTAAATATAACTAATTTGGTCCAAATGTTCCATTTTGTCAAAAAAATTCACGGAATTCACCTATTGTTACATACAGTTACGCTAATAAGCAGGTGGAGGGATTGGTGGTGTTTCATTTTTGTCTTTGAAAAGTGCGACATTGCATACCACATGAGTAAATTCAGTCAATTTTTCTCACAGAATTGGACATTTAGATCAACTTGATTCTATTTAAAACTCAGGGACCAAATTAACACAATTAAAATTACAGGGACTAAAATGAAACAGAGACCATACTTCAGGGGTTTTTTTTGTATTTAACCTTCGAACTTATAAGTTGCATCATTTTGCAGTTGCACAAAAGTCCAACTTATAAGTTGCACCGTTTTGCAACGGGACAAAAGTCCAACTTATAAGTTGCAACTGAGAAAATGCCACTGCACTACACAAATATAACCAAAATGCCACTGCTCAAATTATATAAGCACTCACACTGTCACACATTAGGAATTGCACCGGAATGTTTCTTTTTTCTCTTCCTCTCATGTTCTTTTAAGCCTTGTATTCTCAGCTTCTTCATCTTCACTTGAATCACAGATACGAGAATGAAAGATATAGAGATAAAACACCTTTTGGTATTTGGGGTTAATATCCTCAAATCTTATTCACCCACACCTTTGAATTGGGACCCATTTTACATACTAGAGTTGTATAGTAATCCCAATTACTCATTCACAATTTTATGGGTTCTTGCTATTCTCTTCCTTGTATTCCCAATCAGTTCCATGAAAGTGGGTCTTCCAATATTTTCAGGCAATAGTACATCATGCGTACAGATTGAAGCCAACTTCTCTATGACCCTCATGGTTTCACTAATGGCTTCCCTTATCTTCCCACAACCACTCTTTTGGTATGCCCATCTTTTCATCATCTTCCTATCTTTCAACTCTTTTTGGACTTTGATTTTGTTTTCAAAGTTCTCAAGGTGGCTAAGAAGATCAATACCAGTGTGGAACAATTTTGTGATCAATACCACGATTACCAACCATCCAAACACTCCCCGTGTTGGCGAAGTTCTTCAACTACATGATCTCCAACAAGAAGAAGGGCCAAATGAAGAAGCGTACGTCCAACAAGACGGTCCAAGTGATTTAGAAGATGGAGGTGGAGGACTAGGCGCTGAATCTGTATGATATATATACATACATATATATTTACACACATATATTGCGTGATATATATATATACATATATGGTCTCCTCTGTGGAGCTGCATGAAAATATCAGGTAGGTTGCACTATATAAATATATATATGTATATTTATACAGTTAGATTGTAAAGTATACTGGATATGTGCATTGGAATTTTTAGGTTAAAAAAATTGCAGACAGACCTGCTAACCCGCATCCCATTCCGTCGTGCCGGTAGCCCGCGGTTTTTTTAGTCTAAAAATCCCAATAAACTTTAGAGCCATGACTGTATATGTATATACACAGTCTCGACTGTCGATAAGTTGATCTCTATATATGTATATATAGTCTCTCTCCACTGTGGAGCTGCATGAAAATATCAATATGAATCGGTTGGTATATATATAATATTATTGTGGTCCTGTATATAATCTATGATATCGGTCATGTGTATGATCTATATGATATATATAAATTCCCTCAGGCCGTGTAGTACATATACATGTACATACATGTAATATATTAAATAGTCCAACCTACTTAATTTCACTTTGTGGGCCTTTATTTCTTTTTCGTTTATTTGATTTCCTCTTCTCGGGGAAATTTCATGTTGTAACGAATGTATCTGTTGCCCAATAAATGAAGTGCTGTGTTGTAATAATTTGTCTTTCTGCTATATTAATTCAGTATCAGATGGTCCTGGAATATCTTGAGACGTTTGCCTGTAATTGATTAATTTTCGAATTAGGAATTAATACGTATATATTTCTTACTTTTGCAAAGAAAAACAGTGGAAATTAAAATAACTATAAGAAAGAGAAATAACAGTTCTTTGTATGGCTAGAAAAACGCAAAAATAAATTTTTATTCCCCACAATGTGCCTGGAGTGGATCTAACCCCTCCTCTGATCCCTTTGAAATTTCTCTCCTATATTATCAATTTTTTTGTTAACAAGGGTTGATCATGAATTGTAAATGATAAATTTTGGCCTATGGTAAAACCATTTGGATTGGTCTAAATTAAAAGGCAAATATTTCAAAACTTGGACTGGATTGTTACTATGGGACCAATATTATACTAGCTTTTTTTTCTTTCAAAATTAAGGTGGGTTAAATTAAGGGAGAGTTACTGAAAATGACAATTATGAAACACTTGTTAAGTTTAAAGACAACTTAAAAGTACACTTAACAAAAAGGACAAAAAGTTGACAGCTGGTGCTTGCACAGTATAAGTGCGCGCGCCATAACATCTCCCATGCACAACCCTGTCTCCCTCAAGTGCTCACGCGCATGTTGTTGGCTTCAGCCACTCACACCATGTGAGTGGCTGTATCATATGATATCCATTTCAAAATTTTTTTTTTAACTTTAAACCTCCATAACTTTTGATCTACAACTCCGTTTTTCTCAAGTTTTATACCGTTGGAATCGTGTTGACGAGAGCTACAAAACTAAGACCATTGTTGATATCTTTTGAGAAAAAAAAAAAGACGATATTTTGCATGCCTTGTTCAGTTGTTCCTGAAAAACTTGAATTTTTACTTAATATTTGTTTACGCGTTCAGTTACATTTCACTTACTTTTCATGTATGTCAGGTGAAACTTCACTAGAAGTAACTGTCTAGAGTTTAAAGTCCAATTTGATTATTAATTTATTAAAAAAAGTCTCTCAAATGCCAAGTTAAGTGAAATATCACTTAATGTTCATGTCTGATCGAGTTAAGTGAAATTTCACTAAATTTTCGTATATGCATGGTGAATTTTATTATTATTATTTTTTTAAAACAATGCACATTTTGTTAAAATAAGCAAATTTCACAATCAATTATAAAACACAATTTTTCAACCAAAACAAATGCAGGAATTTTTGTTAAAATTCGCCTTTTTAAAATTTTTTTTTCTCAAAACATACAAATTTGGCATACATAAATATTAAGTGAAAATTCACTGGACCCGTACATGCCTTCTTTCTGAAAAACTTGAAGTTAAACTTAACATATGTGTACTCGTTCAGTGAGATTTCACTTGGTTTTCTTATATGGCAAGTGAAACTTTACTAACTATCCCAAAAGTCACTAGAAGTAACTCTCTAGAGTTTAAGGTCCAATTTGATACTTAGTTTGTTAAAATGTCCTTCAAATGTCGATTTAAGTGAAATTTCACTTAATGTTCATTCACGAGTTTAATGACATTTCACTTAATATTCAAGTATGCCAAATGAAATTTCACTCTTTTTTTCACATTAAAACAATGCATTTTCGTTTTAAAAAAATCAAATTTTACAAACAATTATAAAACATAGTTTTCCAACCCAAACAAAATGCAAAATTCTTGTAAAATTTTACTAAAACTCTCCTTAAGAACAAAGTGAACATTTTTTTTCCTATTATGTGAATGTTGAGTGAAAATTCAATAACCCAGACACGAATATTATGTGAAAATTTTATTTGGTTCGTCTGGACATGGCATGTAAAAATCAGAATTTTTTTCTTTTACTCAAAAGGTATCAACAATGGTACTAGTTTTGTAGCTCTCGTCGACATGGTTGCAACGGTATAAAATATGTAAGAAACAGAGTTGTAGATCAAAAGTTATAGAGGTTTAAAGTTTAAAAAAAACATTTTTAAAATGGATATCATATGGTACAGTCACTCACACGATGTGAGTGGCTGAAGGCAGCAAGGCGCGCGAGGCGCTTGAAGCCCACGTGGGAACTTCTATCGTGCTTGCACTTATAGCGTGCGAGCACTGACTTAGATCCCTTTTGTCCTTTTTAAAAAATGGTCAAACTAATTTGAGTTTTAAACTTTTAAGAGTTACTTGTAGCGATTTTTCAATAATTTTCTATTAAATTAAAAGGCAAGAAGTTGGACAAATGTTCAGATTTGGCAGAATTACCATTTAGACCAAAATTTTATATACAACAAATTAAACTTTCCAAAATTTTGGGGTGGGCTACGCTTGGCACGGGGCCGAGCCCGCACTTGTAGAGAGTATCAAGAAATTGTGGAAATTTTTAGGGTTAGGGTTATTCAGAGTAATATTTGGGCCACTAACAAATTTCACTAACACTCACACTCATATTTTATTTCTCTCTTAGTGGCACTGTGGGGTCCATAGTGGACTTAAAGTGCCACTAGGAGAGAGATAGAGGATGTGTGTGTGTTAGCGAGATTTGTTAGTGCCCCTAGCATTGTTGGGTTATTTAAGTATGAAGAGTGGGTGTACTGAGTAATTTCGTTTTATTTAAATCAGAGTGGTGGGCATGAACAAGTGGGTGCAGAGAGTAAAAATAAGGGGTGTAGATAGAATTTTTCCAAAATAATATGTCCACCAAACATGCGCTAATGAGTAATTACACAAATGTTGTAACATTTATAAAGCAGTAGTGGCTCTCAAATGCAAATTGATTTTTAAAGAACAAGGTGCTTTCTGAAGTTAGAATTGTTTTAAGTCCCTCAATTTTTTTTTAGGCAGAAATACCCACCATATGAACAACCTGTCACATGGAATCAAATCTCATGTGAGAAAAATGTCCAACCACCTGCACGCATGCCAACCTTTCCAACGGCTCACACCGTGTGATTGCGCACACCATAGTAGGGCCAATTTTGATTTTTTTTTTCTTTAAAATTTTAAACCTACATAACTTTTGATCTACAACTCCATTTGTTGAAAATTTTATATCTTTGGAATCATGTCGACGAGACGTACAAAACTAGTACCATTGTTGATATATTTTGAGCAAAAAAAAAACACAAATTTTTACATACCTTATTCTTCAGAAGACTAGTGAAAAATTTGTAGATACGATTCTAATGGTATAAAATTTGTAGAAGTTGGAGTTGTAAATCAAAAGTTATGGAGGTTTAAATTTGTAGTTTGGTGAATTCTCATGCGATAAATATTCCCATGCAAGTGGGCGCGCGAGTAATAAGGGTAATTCTGGGTTTTTGTTTTTATTTTGTCTTTTTATCAAATCGATTTATTTGGTAAGGGACCTAAACCAAAATAAAAACAATTTATTGTCCTTAAACCACTATATTTTTTCTTTTCTTAACTTGGGATCCCAGCTAATTTTTCCTTTATTTTTTTGGAGTGAAATAAATAACTTAAAATTTATAATACATTCTAAACCGCTAATAGACAGAAGTTCTGACGTGTTATAAGATGTTCTTCGTTTGGCATCCATATGTATTAAATGATATGAATAATCTAAGATGTCCTCATTTGTTTTATAGTGTCCACAATTGTTTCAAGAAGTCCACAACTGTTCTACAACGTCAACAATTGTTTCTTGAGTGTCCACAATTGTTTTATACCGTCAACAATTGTTTCTTGAGAATCCACAAATTGTTTCAAGAAGTCCACAATTTCAAGAAGGACATATCAAAGAAGTTTCCTGTAAAAAGGCTATAAGCGGGTCTTCGTTTAGCCGACCAAAATTAAAGCTATATTTGCACACGACTCTGAGACAGTCATGGTTACCCAAGACTTATTCAATAAAATTGTAATATCACGATGATGTTGAAGTGGTGTGATGCTTTAATTACATGAAGTCATACAAGTCCGATCCTAAAAATAAGGAATATATGATTAAATATAGATATATATATATATATTCACATATATACTGCGCTCCTTGCATATATATAGGGTGGGGCTAAATGCACCAGCCGTTTTGCTAATTAATCACACCACCCTTTATTACACAGACTTCCCTTGAAGTTTGATATAATAATAAATAGGCCCATTAGTTAGATAAAAAGTTTTCAAACTAACCTTCCTGAAAAACTTGACTCGTGAGGTGTAGTTCATGAGATATTTGACCTGTAATTGCCTTTTTTTTAGCAATTTTGTAAATTGGAGTGCGTAAGGATAATAAAAGTCGAGTTGTCAACCGACCCTCACACACAACATTTAAAATCCCAAAATACTCATTTTCAGGAATTTGAGCAGATCGTCCTCCATCTTCACCACCTCTAGAATTCCACAAAAAAAAAAAAAAAAAAAAAAAGCTATGTGGTTATTGAATAACCACCGCAGGTACGGAAACGGGAAGATCAAGGAGAGGAAATGATCCTCACGATGGGTTGGGCATGAGAGTTGTGGATAAATATATATATATATATATATGTTTTATATGAGGAGGGAGATGAGGTTCGAACACCGAATCTATATATTAGAGGAGACTTATATATATCAAATTATTTACCACTTAAACTATGCCAACCGAGTTGTACTGATTTGTTGGTAAGACCATGTGTTTGTACATGCCCTAGATTCTAGAGGTTGAACTAGTGTAAGAACTTTGTGGGTCTTCATTTATTTTTATTTTTGTTTGTTTATTTGATTTCCTCTTTTGTGGCAATTCTAAGTTTGTGAAGGACGTTCTGGTGTTGCCCAATAAACGAAGTGTAGTGTTGTAATAATTTCATAATTTGCCTTTCTTCTCCAATTTTTATTACATATTACTATGTTTTAACTAAAATATTCGCTATCAATGATCATGGAACGGTTAATTCTCACCCATTTATTTTTCTCTTTACACCCATTATTTAATGAATTTTTATCGTTATAATTGTAGTCTTGTACAAAATAACCTTTAATTAATACTTGTGCTTTCGATCATTGACCATTTCTGCTTGGATTTCAGTAGTGTCTGTTTATAGCTAATTAGTTTTAGGACTAAAAAACCTTTATACTTGTGCTTTCAATCATTGACCATATGGGTTTTACTTGTAGACTACAATTAGTCGATACCCCATGCTATGCACAGGTTGTACAGTGAACGGTATATGAACCAATTGCCAAACTGCTAAACTGGACTCTATCTTAATTCCATCAAATAATGAGAAATATATATACATATATATATATATATTTAAAAAAAAAAAAAAAGGACTAAAGGACCTTATTATGTAAAACCAAAACCTTATAATGCCTCATTGTAAGCACAAAAAATCCTAACTAAAGCATACTCAAGCATTCTTGCTTGGAATCTACATACACCACAAACCAAAATTTTTGTAATCAGAATTTAAAATGGAGGGTGGAATGACACAAAGCCAAATTAGTTAGATAAATTAAAACATAGACTCAAGGATAAATTAAAATATTCCATATCATATGTTAACACTGTTGGAAAATTGGAAGGATACGGCTATGATACTGATTGAGGCGTGCAACAATTTGCACTGTCCTTAAGAACAATTCCGCCCCTCGGAGTCAATGACTCGATGCACAAGGTCTCAGCGCTATGCTCCCCAGGATTCAGCAATCAGTTTCTTCCAAACGTGCACTCGAATTGGAAGAATATATGAGTGCTTAGAATGCTCCAAAAATGAAGATGAATATTTGAGAGAATGATTTTTAAAGAATATCAAAAAGAGAGGAATTTTCTATTTTTCAAATGGGAAGAGAGAAGGCTATTTTATAAGACAAATTGCCCAACGGTCATTTTATTAAAAACAGATTTAATAGCCTCCAACGGCCATATTTTTAATATAGGAGTTAATAGCCTCCAACGGCCATATTTTTAATACAGGAGTCAATAGATTTAATAACCTCCAACGGCCATAATTTTGATACAGCATACTAGTTGCATCAATGTAAATGACTTTGTTTGCATTTTTGAAATAAAAGGCCCAACTCCAAATAAGATAATTCCAACAATCCCCCCCTATTTCAAAAATTTAAACAACATATAAAAAGAAGTGGAGCAAAAGAATTCAATGCATCAAAACTGGTGCCTTTGGGGCTATGAACCAGTCCCTAGGAATACAAGAAGTGATTTACAGGAATTTGGTGAAATAAAAATTTCTATGAACCAGAATCCCTTATTGTAAACCAGTCGTCTTGTACCCACATTGACTCCTCAAAATCTGAGCAACTCTAATCGGTGTGGCACCTCTAGGCCCTGCGCCAGTCCTAAATTTTCATAAGTGCTCTAGAAAACTTGCCCAAGTTTTCATAGAAAGCGGCCCACTTTCACACTTATATAGGTGAATCCATCAGATATGCATTGCAATTAAACATACCATCCAATTTATATGGACTATGGAATTCATTAAGAGTTTAACTCAACCTTTTACATTGCAATTGCACTATACACCATAGGAAGGGACAATAACATAATAAACTTATAGCGCATCTCCAATCAACCAATGACTTGTTATTACCCATATGAACCTATTTATTGGGTTCTCCAATTACATAGGTTGGGTTACCATCATTGTTGATTTTTGTTACAGGCTTAAGTCCCATTCCCCTCGATGTTTCATACACTAGTTCTCTTCTCTAGTGATTTTATTAAAAGATCAGCCAATTTCACTTCTGACCTCGCAAAAGTAATAGATATATCTTCATCATCAAGCAATTGCCTCACAAAATTATGTCTTAGGCGTATATGCCAACTCTTGCCATTATAGGACTTATTTATAGCTCGGCCTATTGCTGCCTGGCTATCTCAATGTAAAGGCACTGATGGAACTGGTTATTCCAACTAGGAACATCTACTAAGAAGCTGCTAATCCACTTAGCCTCAGTACTAGCTTTCTCAAAAACTACAAACTCATATTCCATCATTGCCTTAGCTGTGCAAGTTTACTTGGACAACTTCCAAATCACTGCACCTCCACTAATCATGAAAATAAATTCACTTGTTGATTCATCTCATTTGAATCCGAAAATCAATTCGTATTGCTTTATCCTTCTAAAACTGTAGGAAAACCATAATACATTTTTCCGAATTCATTTCTTCCCGGAGGAGAAATTAATTTCAAGTTGGTAGTACCAAAACATTGGTGTTAAGAGAGCCACCAAGTAAAATATTGCATTTTCTGTTGAAAAGTATCTTTTGGAACAATTGTCCGTTTAAACCGGTTCTGGCTCTGGTGTGATAATGAATCCACATAAGGCTTTATTGCATAAGCAATTTGAGGTCTAGTAATACATACCATAACTTAAACTACCAATAATACTATCATATTTCTTTGGATAAATTATATCACACTCATATATGATTTAATGTAGCATTCGGCTCAAAGGAATCCAAAAAGGTTTGCAAAGAAAATTATTAACTCAAAACATTTTCAATCTCATAAGATTGATCAAGAGAAATACCAACAGGAGCTCTTGTAATTTTAATCTCTAAAATTACCCTCGCTACATCCAAATAGCTTTCATATCAAAATTAAATCTCCATGCAAATATATCATAGCACATATTCTATCACTGTGTTTATGATATAAACATATGTCACTTTCATTAATTTTGAAACTATTTGAAACAATAGTTTAATCAAGATTTTCATTTTCCTAATTGGCTACTAAATTTAAAATGTATATAGGAGTAAATAAGTATTCTCACTTTACTCTTATTCGGATCTATAAAACCCTACCGGTTTATCCGTATAAAATTTCTCCTCTAATTCTCCATTTAATATAAAATGGTTTAACATCCATCTCATAAATATATACTCATACATATCAACAGCTAATAAATTTTAATGGATGTACAACATGAGAATAAGTATCCAAAAATCAACATATTTGTTTTAGCTAAAACCTTCGCTATTAAAGTAGCTTCACATTTTTCAATAAAACGATCGGGTTTAAAATCTTTTTCTTGAGTAAATGTATAAAAACATTTCCAAAGTCTATTTAGCAGTTAGCTTGCTTACTCTTCCGTGGTTCAAAATCAATGTCATGATTTCAGTCATGCATTCTATACTCAATAGATCTAGATGTGACAAAAAATAAGAAGTTAAAAACCTCCACTATTCTTCAGTTTATAAAAATAAATGCTCATAAAAATAATCACCAATAGATTCAAAAGTCACATAGATTTTACGTCCAAAAAATTATAGACTTTACTATCAAGTGCACATCTCAAAGGACATAGCTTATGGCTTTACTAGTAATTCCCTTAAGATTAAAAATCCTACCAAAAGCTAACTAACTCAATATTCAAGAATAATAAATTTTTTTTTTTAAATACTCAAAAAAGAGTAATTAAATACTCAAAAAAGAGTAATTATAGTTTTTTTAGAGTGGTGTACTCTTACAAAAACAAAAATACACAGTTAGTAATATTTGTTTCCAAATATTTGAATAATCTCAATTGGACCTCAAAAGAATAAAATTTCGCGAGTCAAAGTTATTGAGTTAATAGGATATACAAGTTTAATAGGAACTTGTCACACTCAATAATTCCAACAACAATAATTGCACCAATATAAGATACTAGTACCACACATTTGGTGTGTATACTCAATAGTAAAGAACTTTCCTTATATTAGTGGAAAAACACATCTGATCACATACACATGATATTCTCTTACAAATTTTCAAACTCCAAGCAATGCTTATGTGACCCATAGATAGTATAATATGTAGTACTATACTCAAAAACCCAAGTTAAATAAAGTAATACAACGTTGGATCAAAAGATGTGTTTAATCAAACTCTACTACAGATAAACACTATGTTGCCAGTACTGTCAATGGCCTTTTCATATCTCAGCATAAAAATATACTTGTTCGGACATAAAAGCTCCACAAGTAAAAATGCATTGACCATTGAGCATTAAAGCAATCCTTAACATTATTTGATTACTAAAGGTTATGCTATGAAAACGTGTAGACAAGTCCCAACTAAATATGCATATACATGTAGATATATATGTCAGTTTATATATGTCATAACATCCAAAATGATTGTGAGCAATAAAACATTTTCAGATTAAAAACCAACTTCCTTGTAAATAGAAAATAGCAATAGAATCACCAGATCGATGATCCAAATTATGGCAGAAGTACCGTCTTAAAATTAATGGAACTTTGAATAAAATTGGAATAGACTTAATGGATCAATAGCCTAGCTACTGGACAGATCTTGGGTTGAGTCGATCATAGCAGCATCCATAGAAGTTGTTCTTAAGATTTTTGGAAAATTGGAAGGATACGGCTATGATACTGATTGAGGCGTGCAACAATTTGCACTGTCCTTAAGAACAATTCCGCCCCTCGGAGTCAATGACTCGATGCACAAGGTCTCAGCGCTATGCTCCCCAGGATTCAGCAATCAGTTTCTTCCAAACGTGCACTCGAATTGGATGAATATATGAGTGCTTAGAATGCTCCAAAAATGAAGATGAATATTTGAGAGAATGATTTTTAAAGAATATCAAAAAGAGAGGAATTTTCTATTTTTCAAATGGGAAGAGAGAAGGCTATTTTATAAGACAAATTGCCCACCGGTCATTTTATTAAAAACAGATTTAATAGCCTCCAACGACCATATTTTTAATATAGGAGTTAATAGCCTCCAACGGCCATATTTTTAATATAGGAGTTAATAGCCTCCAACGGCCAGATTTTTAATACAGGAGTCAATAGATTTAATAACCTCCAACGGCCATAATTTTGATAGAGCATACTAGTTGCATCAATGTAAATGACTTTGTTTGCATTTTTGAAATAAAAGGCCCAAGTCCAAATAAGATAATTCGAACAAACACAACTCATACAAAATTACAACCACCGTAGTGCACAACATACCGATATGGGATTCAATAATGTATTTGTCGCCGGAGTTCAACTGCGGGAAACATTAAATTGAAGCTAAAAGTAGGTCGAATGACAGCAAATAACTTTCACGCACGATCCAGAATCTGAAACAAATAGCAATCAAAGAGCGTATTTGCATTCTTTAAGCAGGCGGGAAAAAATAACCGAGCATATTTACAATTTTTGGTTAAATTCGTCTCTAACTACCAAGTGAGTACACCCAAAAATTTCAAATTTACATAACTAATGCAGAAGGAAAAAGAAATTAACGACCTAGGGTGAAATTACCTTATCGACAACACATGTATTGACATCATCATTGAGATTTATAGAAAATATGACAACTGAGATACGGAGTCAAAATTTAAACAGCTAGAGTAAAAGCTAGTTTGCTGGAGTACGGAAATGAGGTTATTTATTGAGCCTAATGGAGATGCTCTAACCAATGGCAGATACTCAACGACTACTTTTGTTTCATTAGTTATTTAGTTTTGGAACCATCTACATCGGACATGATATACTAATACGTCAACGACTCTCGAAAAATGTACTACTAAAGATCTGGTTATCATGGCTTAGGCAACAAAATAATTGTATTTAGTCCAACCAAATTCCAAAAAATGATTCCAGCAGCAGATTCACCTCAAAATCTAAAATAAGAATTCGCAAAATAACATTCAACTTCATTTTTCCCCATTACTGACCCATATGTATTTAGTAAACTCAAACCTGAACCTTTTAACTGCTATCTATTGTTGAATAACATGCATGGTGTCCTAACAATGTCCCAAGAAACTTTCCAAATGAACTATACAAGTACAGTTATGGCTACGCTTCCCAAACTTGAATCCCAAATTGGGTTTCCAAATGGCTTAACAGTTGTACCACATGCAATAATAGTAATCGGTTGACAAAGCATTTGAGATTCAAATTTTGAAAAGCATAGATTTACTCTAGCCATATAAACTACTATAATTGTTAACCTACAAAAGGGTTCAATATTATAATAAAGAGTTGAATACATTTTAAACTCTTGTAGTTTGTCACATGTGTCAGTTTGGTCCCTGTAATTTAGAAAATATCACTTTAGTCCCTGTAGTATCATAAGTGTGTCAAATAAGTCCAATAAGTCATTTAGTGACAAATAATTTTGTCACTGAAAGTAATAAAATTCTGACAAAAAGTGTTTGTGGGACTAAAATGACACACTTGTAAAACTGCAAGGACTGAAATGACACTTTCTAAACTACAAGGACCAAAATTGACACAAATGGCAAACTAAGAGGGTGTAAAATGTAGTTAAGCCTATAATATATATCACTGATTTACTTCGCGTTTGCAGGTGCTGTCCCAAATCTCTCCATGGTTCAAGGTGTAGACAATATGAAGGTAAATTTTTATGGCATGGTTGTGCATCTTATGAATTTCAATGAACGTATTTGCAACCTGTAATGTAGCTCAGTGTAGGAATCCATGATTTTGAATCAGGGAAAACGGAAAATGGTCGTTTTGAATCCATGTTTATGTTCGAAGAATTTATCCTTTCCTTTGAAAGATAAAAGGTTGCTAATCTACATGTAGTTTACAGTTTAGACATATCTGGGTGTTAAATTTATTAATTATTCATGTTGCTTTCTAATGGTGCCAAGGAATGTAAACTCCAAGTTACATCACTCACAATGACAATGTGTTACACAGCTAGCAAGTAATCTTTCGTGTAGTTTCGAGCATCAGAAACAACTCTAAAATTGTGTAAAGTGAAATTAAACAAAGAGGGTCCTTCCAAAAAAAAAAAGAAATTTTTATATAAAACTAGAAAGGTTGCCCCGTGCAAGGCACGGGCTTTGGATTTGTAGAAAAAATTGAAAGTAAATTTTTTTTTATGTGAACAAAAAAGAGAAACAAAATAAAATGAAATAATGGTAGCAGGACAAGTAGTCGGAGTAAGTTCAAAAATAACATCATGATGTCCAAACAGCCATGGAATACCTGTAACTAGAAATGGAATAAAGGACATAAAAAAGAAAATTGCTATGCAAAAATATATAAGCACATTATATGTCTTCACTACTAAGAAACATTTTGGAATTGTTAGTTGTAGGCAAAGAGACAAAAATATTTACAAGCAGTGTATCAAAAGAAGTATTAAGGACATCATATATACAACCATATTCCAGAATGGACAAAACTACTACTTAGAGTATTTAGAAGCAAAAGCAGGTTTCTTGAACCATATTTAAGTTCACATTAGCTTTCTTTTGATTTTGCTTGAAAGCTCACTTTTCTGTTGATTTTTGCTTTTAGGAATTCCTTCTTTCTTCACCAAATCTTGTTCAACATGCTGCAAGGTTTGATGGGCATGAGTGGAAACTTTTGGAGCTAAATTGTCATCATTCATACTTGTATCTTCTTCAGTGGAAGCAACCCTTTCTAAATCAGCACTTTGTAGTTGAGTAGTTTCATGTACATTCATAAGTATTGTGATAATGAACTTTTTTTATGTTGGACCCTGAAATTTAGATTCTTTTGCTTTTACATGCCCCCGTATCTCTCCTTCTGTGCGTAATTTTTTTTTTTTTTTTGTAACTTGATTAGTGATTCAATTGGCTGATGGTTTTGCATGACAAACCAAAGTGGAAATTAAAAGGTGATGAATAGTTTTGAGATTTATATGTATACTATTAGATAAATATAAATAGAAAAGCTAAAATGTTTACCTGATTTTGGTTTTGCATTATCATAAGAGCTGTGCATGAGAGAAATTGCTCAGCATCATCTTCAAACAAAACTGCATTAATTATTCATGTGGAGTCGACAGCCTCGACATTGACACAACATCTACACAATTTGAAAGAAATAATGAAGTATTGATTTATGTAATCAAGTTTGAAGAAATTTGCTTTTTGAATAATCTTACATCGGTACTCCATGCATATTCTTCACTTTACACTTGTTGCATGTGAATGATTCTTGATATTGTGCGGATGTTATTTTAGAACAACTGATGCAACCCATATAGTAGAATTTTTTATGCATGTCAACCACGGAGGGAGAACACTTCAAGGTAAAGAATGTCTACAAAAAAATTGGAAAGCTTAGTTGCTATATGTGATTTAGTAATTATAAGAAGATTAAATAGATTGTAGTGTGTGAACATATTAGCATTAAGTATTTTTACATTGTCAGAAGCTAAATCTAAAGCCTTAATTGGAATGATGTCAGTTAAGGATTGGGCGTCAAATCGGTGTGCCAAAGCCAAATAGGGTGCAGAATTCATGAGTGAATCAATCAGATTCTTGTTTGCAATGTACCTGGATTGGTAATGTATAATTAGATAATTGGTCAGAGAATTAAAAGCAGTTAAAATAAAAACTATTGAAAATGTAATTATTGCAAGTTTGAAAGAAACATTATCGCAAGTTTTCATGGCAGCCGAAAAAATATAATTTATTAGTTGAACTAATATTGTGGTGTGACATATAAAAAGTAAAAGTGGATAAAGTAATGATACCACTCTTGAAGGTTTATAGCTTCAGGCACCTGTGGCCTTATTAGAATTGAACTTGATTTCTTGAAGGACAGAGTATCTCCTATATAAAGTGACATTTTATCAATAAGAATAAAATATTGCTAATCTATGATAAGGAAGAAGTTTGATATTGATTAACATACCATGATAGGAAACAACATTTACTCGCATGGCAGCAATGATTGGTTTTTCAACAATCACAGGAGCAAGGGACACACCTTCATTGTCTATAGACTGATTCCATAGTGTTAGAAGAACTGGCTTGAGGCTGGAATTAATGAAGGCAAATTTTTGTAGCAGAAAGGTGAAAAAGTTAGCCAAAACAATATTAAAAGAATACAAACGATGTTACCTGCTATCTGTTACAATTACTTCTTGAATTCTTGCTGGTCCATTACAGGTTTTTTGTTTTCTTTCTAGAAGTAATTGCAAGGCAATTGCAAGAACATCTTTGCAAAAGAAAAGCGAAGAGTGTTATACAATTGAGGTAAAAATATTTACGAAGTAAGAGAGATTGAAGCATTTGAAATAAAAAAAAAAGTACAAACCAATTGCATGAGAGGTATCTCCGTGCCTAAAGATTTTCGAGATAGAAATAAAGTTTAAGGAAACTGGGCTTGCATCATCATCAACCTCTTCAATCAAGCAGTGACTACTAATAGTCCATTGATATTCATTTGGAACAAGCCGATATTTGATTGGAGAATGCTTAACTTGGGCATCTGCTATGAAGCATTTTCGGAATGGTAGCAGAGTATTTTCAAGTAGATCGATATCGTTATTAAACATTGTTGCTTGTACTCGTGTACCCTGATTTCAATGCAACATAGTGATAAAATTAAATGACATGATGAAGCATACAAAATTAAGATATATGAATGTATTTAGGTTGCATAAAGAAAATTAATACAACTAATTTGTTAATTAGTAAAACAAAATTAATAAAAAGAAAGCATTTATAGAAAATTGTGCTGAAGAAACCTACTGTAGAATCACTGAAAATAAGCTTCTGGAATTTGTGTGGACTTGTTGGCGTAGGTCCTCGGGGAATCAACTTCTCAAGCACTGTGATCTTCACTTTCTAACCTTTTGGTGTATTTGGTGTTATATCATTAATAATACAGATTCTCCTAGCCATTCTTCACTATAAACATTAAAGAAAAATAAGATAAGAGAACTTTGTATGAATTAAAGATAAATAATTGGCATATATTTTGAACACTGCATTAAAGTAGTAGTATGAGCAAGTGAAGAACATTATACTTAGAAGAATGTCCATGTATATAAAAGCAATTTGCTATTACCTTGTATAAAATCACACAGAATATGTGTTAGGTACATCATAGCATATTCAATATTCTGATGCTAAAGTCAACACTTCATTGTAGACAACATTACGTGTTGTGATTTCAGGAAGTAAAGATTAATCTTCTGTTGGCACAACAAGAACTGCAACAGAGGATGCTTGCTTTACTCGAGACAAAGCTACATACAATTGTCCATGAGAAAAAACGGGTTGAGGAAGATATACACCCACAAAATCTAGTGTTTGTCCTTAGGCCTTATTTATTGTCATTGCAAAACTTAAACGGATTGGAAATTGAGTCCGCTGAAATCGAAATGTGTTAGTTTCATTTTCAGTAGGCACCAAAGGAATTCGAGGCAAAAAGACATGTTTCCCTTTATGAGCACCAGCGGCAATGACAGCACCTATACTATTAGGCTCAAATGTGTTGCAAATTAGTCGTGTTCCATTACACAGTCCTTTAGATGGATCAATATTCTGAAGCAATATTACAGGAAATTTTATTTTCAACCGCAAAATATGAGGAGGGAATCCAGTTGGTGTGATGGTACTAAACAAGTCTTCTTGTAATCCTTCTTGTGTAATATCGATAGCTTTATCAAAACTTCGATACTCTTTGAATTCTCTAGGAAATTTTTCCATGATTGAATTATTAATTTCATCAACAAAATCATTTTTTGGTGTTAAAATGGCACGCATTATCATTGCATCGATTGAGTATGCATATTTATGCAAATTAGGAAAGGCTAATTCTATTAGGGTGTTCAAAGAATCGCTTCCATTATAAGGTAGAGCCATTACAGAAGGAATTATTATATGATCATCAAAAGTAGGAGGTAATCTTCCATCACCAACTTGAAGAAGAAAGTCACAAAATTTATAGTCGTGAAGTGTTCTCATATTTTCAGTCAACCTTATCTTTTGTATATGAGGCCACAATGGAGATTTTACAAAGCTAGACTCAATTGTTTGTTCAATTGTTGCCTTTGGAATAACTGGGAGGACTTGACGAAAATCCCCTCCAAATACTACAACTTTTCCACCAAAAATAATTGGTGAATCACATATGTCTCGCAACATCCTTTTAAATGCCTCTATACATGTTCGCTTCACCATAGGTGCTTCGTCCCAAATGATAATCCTTGCTACACGCAATAATCTTGCAAGACCACTTTGATTAGTAACACTACACGTTGTAACATCATTCTTAACAGGAATTTTGAATCTAGAATGAGCTGTTCGACCTCCAAGTAATATTGATGTTGCAACACCTGTACTTGCAGTAGCAAGAGCTATATATCCTTTAGATCTAATCGTAGCAAGTAGTGCTCGATAAAGAAAAGTCTTACCTGTACCTCCTGGTCCATCAATGAAGTATGAACCGGCCTCTTTTTTCATTACCTTGTCTAAGATCTCATCATATGCCTTTTTTTGCTTTGTATTTAATGCAAACACACTTTCTATATCAACCAAAGGCACCTCAATATTTGTTCATCATTGATTTATTTGAATCCTCTCTCAATTTCATCGATAACTATTTCTTCATCAATCAACATACAGTCATTGATATTTTTTTCCATGGACTCCAATTGGTATGCTATGTCTTTTAAGGCCTTCATTCTTCCTTGTGCCTCACTAATTCCAGGTAATCGAATAAAGTCCTCGGCCATTGAAGCTGCAAATTGCTCCCATAATGCCCGTGCATTCACTGGATTGCAATACACTAATAGTGTCGAAAATAGACGACGTAGTGACAATGGCATTTCATAAGTACATGATTCCATCAAACAAAGTTTGAAACTATCATCGTGTTGCAAAAACCCATTCCACAGAGCAGTTTCTTTAAAAGAACTTGCTATTTTACCATTGAGCGTTTTCAAGTCCTCAGGGGACGTGGCTCCTCTTTTGTTATTAAGCATTACTCGTATATAATATCGATCTCCTTCAGTAGGTGCAACAGTGACAATTCTTCCTATGCACATTCCTCTCTTTCGACATTCCCATACCCTATCACGTTCATTCCAAACAAAATCTTGTGAGAACTCCTTATAAAGTAACTTTCGCGCATGAGAATATCTCATTTTTATTTCAAAGTATTCTGTTAACATTGTTCTTTTAGATCGAGAAAATTGAACAACATTTTGAAGATTTGACGAATCATGAAATGTAACTGATTGTTGATTTTCCAAATGCAACGGTAAGTTTATGACTGCCGGATGAATTTCAGTAAGCGAAAATCTATATATTCGTCACATGGCTTCTGGTGGGGAGATCCAACGTGCATTTTGAAAGTTAGCAATTTCATCTACATGCACATTATTCTTGTTGGAAGCAACATGAAAAGAGATACGATCATGACCTTTATATATGTTGTTGGAAGCAACAAGGGTTAGTATAGAATCTAACCTTCGACCTTAATTAACTCTCCAGATTTTTAATCTATCAAATTCTAATATCTTTGCCAATTATACTTTCTATAACCAAATCTCAAAAAAGTTTACTATCCATCTATTTGACTACTGTAGAAAATTTAACTATCTATAGCTTACAAGTAAATGGTTATCAAAAAAAGAAAAGCTTACAAATAAATGGAAAATGTAACATTAAACTTAGCATCAAAAATTCTATTCCAAAAGAATACACCGGTCAAGTAATCACCTAATCGGATCAACTATTAGATATTAGCATAAATGTCAAGCAATGAAATTCAACTCAGCGAAGCTTATTCCACACCATATAAGGGTTTTAGATATACATACATACATATACATATATATATATAGAGTGGGAGAGAGATAGATAGATAGATAGATAGATACCACTTCCAGAGCAACTGTCGAGCTAGCAATAATTCTGGAAGCAACCGGAGATTGGAAAATAGGGGCCGGAGAAGAAATTGGCGATGATGAGAAAGAGGAGAATAGTTAGGGCCTTAGGAACGGTACTGAAGAGGACGAAATGAAGAGAAAGTATAAGAATAAGAAGTGATTGTCATTTCCATATATATATATATAGGATTGAGTGATTGACATATTCAATTGAGAAGCTCAGATAATCTATAGCCCTCTTCTCTTCTTCTCTTCTCAGTTCTTTCTGTTTGCTTTCTGCGATTATGAGTTTTACGAGTTGACTCGGAACTTAAGGCTCAAATTGTCAGAGCCCTAAACCGTCATAGATTCAGGGATTAAAAACTGTACTGAAGAATTTGAACGATTGGATGGAGAAAGAGAGACTCGAGCTTTTGACTCTAAATCGCAAGACGAAAAGACCTGCATAAGAAAACGAGTCCATATTATACACACAGACATACACATATATATATACACGGATAACTCTATACACAGTTCACTGATCTTGGGCAGACAAGGGGCTCTCTCTTCTCCGATCGCCGACAGATCCGACGCTCTATTGTTTCAGAGAAGCAGCTCTCTCAGTCTCATGTTTAGTGTTAGGGTTCCGAAAGTGCCTTTGAGAGGGAGAGAGGAGACTGTTTAGGGTAATTTTCTGTCTCATGTTTGGAGTTGGGGGGAAACTAAATATTGGGTGGGGGTTGGGGGGGTTGTTTGGGAGGGTGCATTTTTTGCCATGTTTGTCAATCATACAATAATCATTGTCACTGCTATAGACAGTGACAATATGTTACTTTTATTTGATGATGGCTCTTTCATTTTTTTGATGCTTTATGTTGATGATATGTTAGTCGCTGCTAAGTGTGTGAAAGAGATTATTAGACTGAAATCATTGCTTGGTAGAGAGTTCGAAATGAAAGACTTGGGTGCAGCTAAGAAAATTCTTGGCATGAAAATTCGGAAAGACAGAAGGACTGGTAAGTTATGGGTTTCTTAGGAAAAGTACGTGAAGAAGGTACTGGCGATGTTTAGTATGAGTGATACTAAACCAGTTGGTACACCATTGGCCAATCACTTCGGGTTGTCTGCTAGTCAATGCCCGAAGACAGCAGCAGAAATTGAAGATTTGTCCAAGGTATCGTATGCCAATGCTGTAGGTTGTTTGATGTATGCAATATTGGTTTGCACTAGACCTGATTTGGCACATTCAGTCAGCACAGTTAGCAAATATGTGGTAAATCCAGGGAGAGAGCATTGGAAGGCAATGAAGTGGATTTTAAGATATTTGCAAGGTACAACAGATTATGGCTTTATGTTTTAGAGGCAGCAGGGTTCTATTTCAGTTGTGGAGTATGTAGATACAAATTACACAGGTGATATGGATGACAGAAGGTGTATGACAGGTTATGTGTTTACACTAGCAGGAGGGCCTATATGTTGGAAGTCTACTTTGCAGTCTACTGTGGCACTATCTACAACTGAATCAGAATATATGACAGCAGCTGAGGCTGCAAAGGAAGCTTTGTGGTTAAAGGGTTTAGTCAAGGAACTTGGCGTTGATCAAGGTGGAGTTCAGTTGCATTGTGATAGTCAGAGTGCCATTTATTTGGTGAAGAACCAGGTGTATCATGCAAGAACTAAGCATATAGATGTGAGGTTCCACAAGATAAGGGAATTGGTTTCTACTGGTGATATTCTTTTGGAGAAAATTTATACGATGAAAAATGATGCTGAAATGTTGACAAATCTCATTACTACAGAAAAGTTCAAGCATTGTTTGGAATTGATCAATGTCTCTTCTTGTTGAAGAGGATAAGCACCCCCTACCCTCTATTAGTTCAAGGTAGAGCATGTAATAGTGATCTTCAAGGTGGCTTGATATTCACCAAGGTGGAGATTTTTGGGTATGGCTCATATTATAATGGGTCCGTTACACTAGGTCAAACAGTCAAGGGAAGGGCCATGTAGCCCATGGTGAAGCGAAGCATAGCCATGGACTCAGGTGGGGATGCAGGGGCATAGTCTCCTGCTGTACGGTATGGGTATTTTGGAGATTTTGCCATGTACCTATATGAGATATATATGATGTAACCCTACATCATTTTTTATAGTGGAAACTTCTGGCTCTCCGGTGTGGACGTAGGCACATTACCGAACCACGTAGAAATTTTCTGTGTCTCTTTAATCTTTCTGTTTTTCATATATTGTTTGCGTGTGATTGTTTCGATCCAACATCTTCTTTATATTTACATGTTATCTAAGCATGAAGAAAAAACTCCACAAACCAAAAGAAGCCGATCCTTTTAATTTCATCATTAAGATTATATTTACTTTAATTGGCAATTACAGAATCCAAAAAAATTGGAGAGTTGCTTGTAAGACAGTGGTTGGTTAACCAGATTCCGAATGCCTGGTTTGTAGTCCCTCTTCTCAATATCTTCATGTTTGATTTCAAGTTACTAAGGGAACTCAATTCTCACTAATTAAGCTACATTCTTTCCTTTGAAAGAGCAGAGTTTTTAAGTACTTTAATTAGACATTGTAAAAGCATTTTTGGATAATCAAACTGAACTATGTCAAAAAAAGTCTTGTTGATTTTTAAGTTCAGAAAATGCATACAAGATTAGATATATAAATGAGAGAGAGAGAGAGAGATCATCTGCCAAACATTGGAATCTATCGTTACCGGTTCATATTTAACCAGTTTTCTAGATTCCCAAATAGTCCCTTACGAGGTTTTTGGGAATGCTTAGTATTGTGGTTCATATGTGAACCAAATTCTACATGAATACATTTTTACTCACTCCAAAATTGTTCACCATTTGCTCATCCTCCTTTCTCATTGGTTAATGCAGTGGGCCCCAATATTAAATGAGAATTAATTAATGGTGTAAAGTATTAGGCCCTACTGTATTAGCTAATGAAAGAGGAGAATGAGCAAAGGATGAGCAATTTTGGAGTGAACAAAACTACACTCATTCAAATATTTGGTAAATAACTTCTTTTTTCTTTTCTTTTTCTTTTTTTATATGCACTACACGAGGGGAATGACAAAACACAAGGGCGGGATATCGGAGCAGGCTTTCAGTTACCAAATTTCACATGTGTTATCAGTATCTAGAAGATCGGAATTTGTTTAAAGAAACTCCTTTTTAACTGAGATTCAATATTCCTTAGATGGGCTACGGCAGGAAAAAAGTATTTACTTCTTGCTACTTTATCATTTACTGGAAGAGCTAATCAATTTGAATAGTCAATGTTCCATTCTGTGCTTCAACATCTTATCATTTTTTACCCTTAATGTTATTGTAACTATTTGTTGCGGTAGTATATCAGTATTAGGTACTAAATGTATTTGGTGTTCTGCGTTAATCCTATACTACTTAAGCCTGGTTCTAGCTTTGGCTTTATACTATGCACATTGTTTCATTGGAGTTCCATTGGGATTATTAACCTCCTTAGGATGCCTTGGTTATTCAATGTTTAACTAGTCGACATCCAGTGCAATGCACGGGAATTATCAAAATATTAAAAATACATACAAAAATTAAGAAGTCTATTGTTGCAAACATTTGTTTTAGGTCTTGTTTGGCTGTCCTTGAATGAAAATAGTTTCATTCATATTTTCGTACACAATTTACATTAAAAATGATGAACTTGAATAGTTTCATTTGGAAAAAATGGTGCTTGTGTCAAAAATGATTCTTGCACTCATGAATTTTGGTATTCTAGAGAAATGAAGAAATTGCCTCATAAGAAGAAATATGATGAAGCCTCCCATATTTGTAAATGGATCCATTCATAGTGATGAATTTTGTCTTTTATCTTCTATACAAATTTTGAATGGAATCATTGAATTTGGAGGGACAACGAAACATGCCCTTAACCTTTCCGACCAATTCAAGCTGATGTTCTTTGATATTATATATGGTGATCAAGTTCAACAAAAAAAAAATATGGTGATCAATTTGAAACAAAAACTTTTTTGCCGTCTTTCTCTACAAAATCTCCAATGTAGGATATATATATACATATATATATACACTATATACTTAGAAGAACTGCAAACCTTAGCATACATCTGAGGCGGCGAGACTCCGGGTAAATAAAACATCGTAATCGTAACCCAACACATTTAGATTATCACAACATAAACTTTGTAAAGTAAATTAAAGAAAGAACCTCAGAAAAAAGAAGAAGGAATATTATATGAAATAAAGTCACGATACCTTTTGATTAGTGAACTTCATAATCGATCCCCTTTTCACTGCAAAATGAATGAATAACGCAAAGTTGATAATCACAGTTATCAAATAGCAAAGGCAATGCAATGGATAAAATGCAACAAACTATATTACAAAAGTCAGGAAAAAAAAACACATATCAGCATAATAAGGATTTAAAGATGAATTTCATGGGGAGAGAGAGAGGGAGAAATAAAGCTATATGTATATTATACATATATATATATATATATACACAGCCCAACACTCCAATTAAAGAATACAATGATAAAAAAGAATTAAAGGTCTGTGACTTTCTCTCTCCAATTCATCTATTTTCGGAAAAGAAATTTAATAAATAAAATGACTTTCTCTCCAATGTGCTTCAACTAATTCCAAGATATAATGGTGGTTTAAATGGTAATTAGTGTGCTAGTTTTGGGAGCTTCAAACTGTTACTTTTGGGAAGATCAATATATTTAGTATAATGCAAAGGGAAAAGAGAGAAAGTTAATAAGATGTAGAAAGTTGGGTGGGTGCATTGTGAGAGGTTAACCGAATTGGGATTGGAAGAGTCTTTTTTGTGGTAAATAGCTGGAGAGAGAAGTCTTCTTAAAGTAAAAAGAGGGTGCCACATAGGATATTTGGAGGAAGGAGGGGTGTGCCACTTGGCATAGCTTAGAGTAGAGTTTTGGCTTTGCAATTTAGATATATATATATAATAGATTTAGTATATAAATCACCCAACAAAGAAAAAAAAAAGGAAAAAAAAAAGCCACATAGGAAATTTGGAGGAAGGAAAGGGGTGCCACTTGGCATAACTTGCAAAGGGAAAAGAGAGAAAGTTAATAAGATGTAGAAAGTTGGGTGGGTGCATTGTGAGAGGTTAACCGAACTGGGATTGGAAGAGTCTTTTTTGTGGTAAATAGCTGGAGAGAGAAGTCTTCTTAAAGTAAAAAGAGGGTGCCACATAGGATGTTTGGAGGAAGGAGGGGTGTGCCACTTGGCATAGCTTAGAGTAGAGTTTTGGCTTTGCAATTTAGATATATATAATAGATATATATATATATTTATATAATAGATTTAGTATATAAATCACCCAACAAAGAAAAAAAAAAGGAAAAAAAAAAAAAAAGCCACATAGGAAATTTGGAGGAAGGAAAGGGGTGCCACTTGGCATAGCTTAGAGAAGGCTTTTGGCCTTGTCTTTTATATAATAGATATAATAGATGTATGTTTTAGTTGTAATTTTTTTTGCAAGTTTCCTTCGCTATATGGTGCTGACATGGGATGTTTGGCGGACTGTATTGCTGTACGTATTTTGGGGTGTTGTGTTTCTCTCAATTTCTTATGGGTAATGTTATGTGTTTTTCATTTCAATTACACCATGGGTAATGTCAGGCACACTTTGAAATTCATACTAAATTGGATACACAGTTTTAAATGCATGTATCTTGTGTTATATAAGTGGTATTGAGAAAAGTGTAAAAAATTCACACAGTACAAGGTACATGTATTTAAAGCACAGGATGCCAAATTCAATGTGGATTTCAAAGTGTGCCTAGCATTACTCATTAAGGCCTCGTTTAATAACCATTTCATTTTTTTGTTTTCATATTTTAGTTTTTGTGTTAGAAATTTTTGTATTCATTTTAAAAAAATAAAATAAAAAAGTTTTTTAAAAAGAGAGAACAAAAACAAAAAATGCGTTTGGTAAACTATATTTTTGTGTCAAAATGTTATAACTATTTAGTAAAGAAAATACTTTTGCTCACCCAAAATTTGGTACACCAATGCTCACCCAAGCATCCCATTGGCCAATGCAGTGGGGCACAGGATTAAACAATATTAAACAACATTTGTTTAATCATGGGCCCCACTGCATTGGCCAATGGGATGCTTGGGTGAGCATTGGTGTACCAAATTTTGGGTGAGCAAAAAAATGCTCTCTTTAGTAAAATGACTATTTTGCCTTTAAAATTTTAAAATGACATAACATGTTTTAAAAAAATCAAAATTTAACATCGTCACAGTCTATAAGCTCAGATTGTTATGAAAACCATTTTGGAATCTAAAAAATGTATATGTCGTAAAATGACCATATTACCCTTGAGGTTTACATATAAGAAGTTAACATTGTTAAAATATTCAAATAATATGGAATTACCTACCCAAAGATTTTTCGACGATCTGGATCCAATGGTAGGGTCCATTTGGCCTGAATATATTTGTAAAATGACTATTTTACCCTTTAAATTTTAAAATGCCATAACTTGTTAAAACTAAACTAGAATTGAACATCGTTAGAGCCTGTGAGCTCATATTTAAGATAAAGAACATTTGGGGACCTAAAAAGTACATATATGATCAAATGACCAAATTGCCCATGAGGTTTACATATACAGAGTTAGCATTGTTAAAGTCTTCAAATAATACAAAGTGGCCTATCGTGAGGTTTTTCGACGTTCTGGATCCAATGGTATGGTCCATTTGGGTTGAATATATTTGTAAAATAATTATTTTGCCCTTAAAAATTTTAAATGCCATAGCTTGTTAAAATATAATCAGAATTTAATGTCATCAAAGTCTGTGAACTCATATAATTATGAAGAATATTTTGGAACCTAAAAAGTATGTAGATCATAAAATGACCAAATCGCCCTTGGGGTTTACATACACTACAACAAAAGTGGCTTTAGCGACAAAACATGGCGACAAAATTTCAATTTCGTCGCCAAAAGTATAGTTTTAGCGACAAAATTAAATTTCGTCGCCAAAGAGGCTGAAAAAAACATAAATTTGGCGACGAAATTCAGTTTCGTCGCCAAAAGTGTGAATTTTGGCGACGAAATAATATTTCGTCGCCAAAAGTGATGCCTATGGCGACGAAATATTAATTTGTCGCCAAAAGTGAGTTGTAATGTGATGGCTATAGCGACGAAATATTATTTCGTCGCCAAAAGTGATGCCTATGGGGACGAAATAATATTTCGTCGCCAAAAGTGATTATAATGTGAAGTCTATGGCGACGAAATATTATTTCGTCGGTAAAAGTGATGCCTATGGCGACGAAATATTATTTCGTCGCCAAAAGTGATTTGTAATGTGATGCCTATGGCGACGAAATATTATTTCGTCGCCAAAAGTGATTGTAATGTGATATCTATGGCGACGAAATATTAGTTCGTCGCCAAAAGTGATGCCTACGGCGACGAAATATTATTTCGTCGCCAAAAGTGATTTGTAATGTGATGCCTATGGCGACGGAATATTAATTCGTCGCCAAAAATAATGCCTATGGCGACGAAATATTATTTCGTAGCCAAAAGTGATGACTATGGCGACGAAATATTACTTCGTCGCCAAAAGTGATGCCTAAAGTGAGTTGTAATGTGATGTCTATGGCGACGAAATATTATTTCATCGCCAAAAGTGATACCTATGGCGACGAAATATTATTTCTCGCTAAAAGTGATGCGTTGTGATGTCTATGGCGACGAAATATTATTTCGTCGCCAAAAGTGATGCCTATGGCGACGAAATATTATTTCGTCGCTAAAAGTGATGCCTACCACGCACCGCCACCACTGTCGCCGCACTCACACACCGCCACTACCGGTACCGCTCGCACAGATCGCCGCTCACCGTCACACAGACACCGCTGCTTAGCAAAGACCACCAGCACCGTCTCCCTCCAGGTTTGTCTGTTTGTCTCTCTCTCTATCTCTCTCTCTCTCTCTCTCCAAATCTGTGTGTAAGAGTGTGTATATGTGCATGTTTGCTGTGTGTGAGAGTGTGTAGATACTCAAATAGAAGTTGAATCTCCAAGAGAAGCTTTGGAAATTGAAATCCCCAATTTAAAATCCTTTTGGGTCTGTAGTACGTGTATACAAACCTTTTCTCCAACCCCTCTCTCTCTCTCTCTCTCTCTCTCTCTCTCTCAGGTCTGCTTTAGCCGTACTCTACTCCGCCGCTTCTCCACTTCACCGTCGCCGCCCAACTTTGAATACGTCTCTCTATGTATCTGATTTCTTCTTTCTTATTCCTCTCTTACTCTCTTTCTATTCGAAACTTTGAACATGTCTCTCTCGAGGTGATTCAGGTAATGAGCTCAAGCAATGATCTCGGTTGATATCTTCTTTACATTTATAGGCTATAAATTTAATTTACGCACACATATAAATTTAATTTTACACACATACTAATAATTTCAAAATTTACTTGTATTGCACAATGTTATTGATATTACACACACAATGTCGATAAATTTAATTTTATATTTTAATCATACGCACATGCCAATAATTTTATTTTGATATTTTCATATCACACGCACAATGTCTATAAATTTCATTACATATAATATCATACATTTTTCATATTACACACATGCTTATTTTAAGTATAGTATAGATATCAAAGTCATATTTTTTTTTTACAAAAGTTTTAAACTCCCTCTCTTTTTTTTGGGCAAAAACTTTCCCCTCCCTCTCTTTTTGCTACAAGCTTCCCGTCCCACTGTTGACTTCATCTCTCTCTCTCTCTCTCTCAAACCCAACCCACCCCACCCCACCCCACCTCCCCACCCCCTCCGCATGTCTCTCTCTCTCTCTCACTCTCTCTATCCCCACCCCTACCCCCACCCCACCTCCAAACGGCTCACCATCGCTGCCACCACCTCCTCATCGCCACCATCTACCCTCCCCACCCCGCCGCACCACACCACCCCACCCCACTCAGCCGCCGCTCCCCATCTCGTCGCCGCACCCCACCACCCAGCGGCCACCAACGTTCCCCCAGGTTCTTTCTCTCTCTATATATAGTTATAGCTATATATATCCATGTACATCTAACGATTCAGTGTATATATATTTACAAATTCAGATACAGATCTTTGAAGGCTGATCGTATGTTCTTTGAAGGCTGATCGTGAGAAAGTTGAAAGCCCTAGAAATCACATTACTTTGAAATTGTGTCCTAGGAATCACATTACTCTAAAGCCAGGTTAAGGTTTGTTTCTAAAATTTTCTTTCTAATTTCCTGTGCCCTCAATATTGGAGTGAGTGTTTGGAAATGCTTTTGTTTGAAATGTTTTGGTTAAATTGTGCACTACTCCTTGGCCATGAATGGGATTGATTAAGGTGGATTCACTAAAATGATAAAATTTTAGAATAGAAGTCAATCTGTTTCTAAATTGATTTTAATAGAAGTCAATTTGTTTCGCAAAATTGAAAAACCCAATATGTGTAGATATAGAAAATAATGCATGAAATAATAATTAAAGGGTTGTTTAAAATTAAGGTCTAGTATCAATTGAAAATCCATCACTCTAGCATCAATTGTAACAATTTAATTTAGGATTCAAAATTGATCCCAAGATTAGCATTTAAAATTTACAGTGCACATAATTGTAACAATTTAATTATTTATTTTTTGGGTTAATTATACTCATATTTTTTATCTGTGTTGCTTCTATGGTTTAGATTCAAATTCTCATGAATTTATTTCAAACTTAGTTGTGAGTTGGCCTAAATTAACCTCACATAAGCAGTTAATCCCAAAATTAGCATCACAAAGATGTTAATACAGTATACATCTCAGTTTTGATCAAGACTTTATTTCCTCAATGTCCAATACAGTATACATCTCCATTTTTATCATGGAACATACTATTATGTTATTAATGTATCTTTTAATTATTTACTAATATCTAAGTTAATTTGTTGGGAGTATTTTAGAACCAATTTCACTATAATTTTGGTAAAAAACAATACATGTGATAAATACAAAACAAGGTTAAGAAAATAGAAATAGAAAAATAAAATTAAACTTGCACATATTTGACATGTTTATATAATAACCATAAGGGTTAAATACATTTTACACTCTTGTAGTTTGTTACCTGTGTCAGTTTGGTCCCTGTAATTTAGAAAGTGTTACTTTAGTCCCTGTAGTTTCATAAGTATGACAAATAAGTCCAATAAGTCCTTTAATGACAAATAATTTTGTCACTGAAAGTAAAAGTATTTTGAGTGACTAAAATAACACACTTATTAAACTACATGGACTAAAATGACATTTTTTAAACTACAGGGACAAAATTAACAAAAAGGACAAACTAGGAGGGTGTAAAATGTAGTTAAGCCTTATTTATAAAATATAATATATAGTACAATAAATGAGGTGTTAAGTTGTGGAGACTGGCCCATTTGGCAGATTTAGGTCAATGATTACTTGTATAAATACCTTCTCTCCGTCCCTTGTAAACCCTGGCAGCAGCAGATTAATAAAATACCTCTCTCTCTTTCCGCCGTGGAGTAGCACGATCATCCTGATTGTGTGAATCACGTAATATCCTTGTGTTGTTTCTTTGTTTTCGTACATCTTGTGTTGTGTGTGTTAATCGATTTTCTCTTAACATGAGGTGCCCTTACTAATTAAAATAAAAAATAAAAATAATAATTTATTAACTTAAAATTATGCGCCTAATTAAAAAATGAATGTGCCCTTACCCGGCAATCTTTCCGAAAACTTCCCCCCAACCCCCAATTTTCCCTCTCGTTTTTTACGGTCACCTCCCTCGCATTAGAGCAAAAAAAAAAAAAAAGAGACAAAAAAAGACCCTAGTTTTCCCCCAGCCCCCAATTTTCCCTCTCATTTTTTGGGTCAAAGACCTCACTCACGATCGCCCGACGCTTACCACCTCTATCACTGCCGACAGCACTCCCCGCCACCCCCACCGTCGCCAGTTTTCTACAGGTATGCCTCTCTCTCTCTCTCTTTCTCTCTCTCTCTCTCTCTCTCTCTCTCTCTACTGCGTGTTCGTGTGCGTGTATGTGTGTGCGTGTGTATGTGTGGTGGTGTATGGTCGCTAGAAATTTTAGATTAGTACTTCTAGGGATTTCAGATTGGTATTTTTTGGGATTTTGGACTTAGCTTGGTTAATTTTGTGGTTAGGGTTCAAAATTAGAGTTGAAAATTTTGTGGTTACTGTTATCAATTCTGATATGAATCATAGTCCAGCTCTTACAAAAATCAGATTGCATTCTAACCAAACAAGAGGCGTGTAATTACAACAATTTCAAAAGTTTGTTCTTGGCTTGTACATTACATGATTAGAATATTAATAGTTACCCATGAAATTTCAACTCTCCATGTCACCGTCATTAAGCAAATCTACAAAGTTGAACTACATTTGATTTGGGTAAAAGATGTAGTGTGTTTATGTAAGTATGTGTTTAATCCTTATGATTACATGGCATGGTAGTACATGTACTTTTCTTCTCTAAATGGGCAGGGTCAGTTTTACATGCATATATTTATAGTTACAGATTGATATTATGGCTTTTTACATCTTTGGAAGTGAAATAAAATTCAAGTAAACCCCTTCTACAAAGAGTAATGCTATGATTTTTAAAACTGAACTTCAAATGATATGGGAGAAGTACCACATAAAGTGGTCTGTGGCATCATGATTATTAGGATTCAATTTTTTTCACGATTCCTATCCTTTCTCCATGTTTATCAATAAAATTCAAATGGGTTTTGGTATAGATTTGATTACATTTTGTGTTATGAGTCTGTACTTATTTGGGGGACTTCATTTTTGGGTAAAGAGTTGTCCACTTATATTTTTGTTTGTATAATTTATGTATTGCAGGTCAACATGCTTAGAGAAAGGATTAAATAATATGATTAGACATACAATGTGGTTTGTTCATAGTCTAGTCCTTGGAATCTTTTTACATTATATTATATAAATCCTTTCAAATTATGGGTTGCATCTATTAGGTCCATTTATTCTTATTGGCCGAAAGAAAAGGGAATTCAGCTTCTGTTTCATTGTTCTTTGATACTGATTCGTATGGCTAGGTATAGATTCAATTTTGATGATTTTCAAGCTTATCGGGTAAAAATTTGAACTTTATTCACTTCTTGCTTAAACAGTCCAAAAGTTATTGACTAATTAAATCATTATGACTTTGATTGAATTGTTTATAGAGCAAAATGAGTTAAAGCTATGTGGTAAAATCTATTTATGTAACGGAAATACAATTTTAGAATTGTTTCACCATTATCTGTCTACTTACACTTTGGAGACATTTGTAGACATTTGGATTGTGAGCAATGTCTTCTTCTCCAATTCATTTTTCAATTTGGCTCGACTTAACTTCGATTCTGTGAAATGCTAAATAATTGTTGTGGGGTTCTAATAGTTCCTGAAACACTGAGATATCCGGTTCGTGTTTCCTCTCTCTAATGCTTCTCTTTTCAAAATGTTTAGATGAATTCAAACTTCAACTTTCTAATGCTAGTGATATCTCTCTATTTGTATCTCTAAAACGGGTTTTTTCTCTTTCCATTCTACAGGATATTAGAGCAACTCTGTTTCCAGAGACAAGGGTCTGTTGATCAGCTTTGTTATAGAGGTAAACTATCAACTTTCACATTCTTTTTAGTTCTTTGTTTTCAACCATTGAATCTATTTTTTTTTTTTTACAGGTTACAAAAATGTCGGTGAAGAATGGAAAACCACCACTAAGAAACGTAGAGGTTTGCTTACTTCATAGGTAAACTATGTAAACTTTAGAATTGTGATAGAGATTTAGCGCATAGGGTTAATCTATCATTTGCTACTTTGAGATTGATAGATTGGTTTTGATTTCTCATGCCTACCAGGAATCTACTGTCCATTAGCATGTTTTTAATAGGAAGGAAACACAAAGGAAAACAATTTATTGCTCATCCTATCCTCTTTTCCTCTTCCTATTTCCTCAGCTTTTTTCTTTCTGTTTGTTTACTAAGGAAAATAGGAAGGAAAACAATTCCCTTTGTTTGGGGGGGGGGGGGGGGGGGGGGGGGTTATTTTCGTTTCTTTCCTTACCATAAAGCTGCCTCACAGTTTTAAGCATCTAAACAAGTGGTCTCTGCTCAACACCCACTCAGGGTCCTAAGTAACTGAAACACCCAAAGTAGACCTTTTTTTTTTATAATTATTTTTCCCCTTTTCCTTTTTTAGAACTTTTTTTATAATTATATATATACATATAACATGTATCTATAGATTAATCAATCCTGAGGGAATTAGCCAAATCTGCCCTCTATTGTTGAAAGAGATCAGATTCACATAAGCAATGGCATCCATGTTGGGATATCCACTTACATCACCGGGGCTACAATCACCACGTCGTATCCAATACTACCACCACCTTGCCCCGTCCCATTAATATTTCAATATTGATTCATTTTAATAAGACTGTTGTGAATTAATTGTAATATAAGCCATGAATTAGTTGATGAGCTATGCATATATAAGTCATTCCCACGTCAAATTACAACCTAATCTCATTTATTTAACTCTGCTATTTGGAGTTTCATTATACCAGCAAATATGCAATATAATGATGGTCTAATATGTGTGATATAGGTAACTTGGTTGCGGATTACATTGAAATCGTTGGACAACCCTACTCCAACTACACTGCTACACCGTAAAACGCTGCTTGTACGAGGTATTTTCTAACTTCCATTCATGATTTCATTGTGGATTTTATTTGTTCCTCGGTCATGCTGCCTAATTGAGCCTTGAACTAAGAGTAGTTGCAACCTTCTTTTAAGAACTGTCATTCATTTATTTCCTAAGTTAACCAAACTAGGTTAATATTGAGTGATGGGTTCACAACTTTTTTAATACCTTTAGTTCTCTTTCTTTTGTTCTATAACGTGGAAAATTCGGCTTGTGAGTTGATTATAAGGGTCAATAGATTTGATCTCTTGCAAATCTTATCCAGAAATACCCATTTAATGAAGTTCATCCACAATCTTATTGAACATAAAATTCTAATTTTGTCAAACCTATTGAAGATTAATTCCGCTCCAACGATGTAAACTTTCTTACGTTGATAATCACCCGCAAATTATCAGTTGTTTGTAAAACATGGAACAAACATATCTAGAAGGTATGTTGTATTAATAATTGGCATTAAGGTTACAAGCAAAATGTAAGATAAAAAGAGACTAAGACAGTAACACTTTCTTTAGGTTATATATATATATCTATATATGTTAAAGAAGTTAGAATTAGCAGCTATAAGAATACAAACTGCAATAAAAATATCTAAGCTAAAGTGGAAAATACTACAACATGCAATGTTAGAATGTACTTTAGGCCAATTATACAGTGAAAGCATTGTGTTTTACGATATATAAAGTAAGTCCACTGTGTCTCAGTTAACTTCTAATCTAACTGATCGAGATTTAATTTCACTTGAGTTGGACGCCCTAATTACAATGATACTTTTTATTTTCATATATTACTCCAAACTCATAGTTAAGAAGAAGTAGTAGAAGAAGAGTTAACAATAATCAGGTTGTGTTAGCCATTTTGCCTTAGTACTTGTGTAGTCGATTGTGAAAAAAAAAAAACCCCTGTTTAATAGCTGCCAAACTGAAACATTTTTGGGAAAAAACTAACTAGAGTAATATTATGTTTCCCAAACTTTGTATCCTAAATGGTGCCAAACCACAAATGGCACTAGGCCTACTTTAAAAACTTGTAAATCGAACGTGATATATATAGGATATAGAGCGAGAACGTTTGTGAGTGAGGACATAGAGAGTTAGGGGAAGTGTTAGAGTATCTTGCAACCACGTTTTCATATTGGTTGATATTATTCAGTCTATTTTGTAAAGACCTTTTGCCTCTTCATGCCGTGCCAAATGCAAGTTGCTAACGCAGGGACATCACGTTTACCCATTACAATAAAAAAAAAAGAGGTATAAGAGTTGGGGGGAAAAACACAACACTGTTCCTTTAACCACTTCTTTAAAATTTATTACACAGCGATTTGAAACTATATGGACCAGTGGTTGAACAACTTGATTTTCCAAAGGACAAAAAAATTGACTTTATTATAATTGTTCCCAATTTTACAGTTTCATTTGTTTTTGATCATTTAAAATTTAGGGGTGTGACAATTTGTGGGATGGAAATGATTCTATTGGATGCACAGGTATGACATCTCGAACAAACAAGAGGCTGACCACGAAACAAAACAAATGATGACATTGGTTAAAGTTGCAACTCGAGTGTCGAGACTCCCTTTTTACTCACTTAGTTTAAAAAATTCAACATTGATGTATTCAAAATTCTTCTTCATTTAAAGTCAGTTGGTTCTCAACTGATGTTTACAGCTCCTTCTTAATTGCACAGTTCAAGTAGATAGTGAACTGACATTTTAACAAAATGGCCTAGCTCCAAAAGTGTGACACTATTTTTCATTGTCCAATAATAATGCACAGCCCATGCATAGCACGGGTTTCCGACTAGTTAAATTAATTGTGCTGCTTTTGAATTTGCTTAAATTAAGGTAATGATATTGGTGTCTCCCACATTCAGTTGCTGATATTGGGCTCCCGAACTCTGGGGCTCTTTTTTTCTCAAAGGTAAGCTAATCTATGGTATTCCAATCCTTATTCTATTTTCATGTTCTTTAGTCATCAATCATATTTTTAACGGTATGAACCTTGTTTAAATTTGATACTTGTAATTTAAACTTATAAGCTTCCTTCAATAAAAGCTCACCACTAAATTACCCAAATGCAGCTTTATTCCAACTTTTCCAAAGTCAATTCCCAAAATTCATGATTGAAATACTTCTCTTCATTTGGTTAATTAATAAACAATGACCTAAAAATAAATTAAAACTTTAAATTTTTTGATATACTTCACTTCTTTGAGTTTCGATTGTATATATTTGAGAATGAATAAACGATGTGGATTGAAATACAATCAGTAATCACTTATCCAAAGGAAAGGGAAGACTTAAATAGAATGGCAAGATGAATGAGCTACTAACAGATTGCGCATTGGTGCTTGTCATGGTTTTATAGATTTGCACTCACCAAGTGGCTTACTATGTTTTGAGTTTTAGAACAGGATTTGATGTGTTCCGTTTGCAATCTTTTGATGGATTTTTCTTTCACGTGTTTAGATTGTCTAACAGACTGTTTTATCCGTTTAAGGACTGAAGCTAACCCCATAATATGGAATACAACCAGCTGACTGGAGAGATGCCATTCAATATTGGATTCCTGCAAGTAGATACATTGTATGTTCATGCCACTTCTACTATGCTTATTTACATACTAGTAGTGTAGCACTTTTGAACTTTTCTCTCAAGGCTTAATATTCTAACTAGGTGCTTGCTCCTTATTTTTCTTGGTTCATGACATGATTTTGCCTTTATGCGCTAGATCTTTGCAAAGTAATAAGCTATTGGGGCAAATCCCATCTGTTATAAAGTAATTTGTCTCTTGGTTGCTACTGAATTGTTTAATGTACGTGTGATGGTTTGCGTTAATTGGGATTAAAAATTTCCTTTTAATTGGGAGTCTTCTTGCCTGTAATTGCACATACAATTTGTCACAAGGACTTATGCTATGATTTCTAGATACAACACAGCAGCCCCTCACAGATTTTCAAAAAAAAAAATTAAGTATAATATATTTGCCCATGTAATTCAACTCACCTTATGTTTCCCAAACTTTTATCTTTTCGTTGTTCAGTTATTTGCATTGTGTTGTCTAGTTATATGGAGTTAGTATGGACCAGTTTTTGGAAATTGATAATTCAGTAGAAAAAGATTTTTTTTTTTGTTAAAATGACGTTTTTTCTTATGTTGTCATCTCAAAATGTTCACCTGTTCAAGTTTTTTGATTCGTTTTCCTTTTCTCTTTTTTTTTTCCACTCAATGAATCCGCAAACCAACCAAAGCCTTAATGTACAAGGAATAAATGGTGATTTGAAGATTCCTGGATATCACATAGTTGCTAAGACTATGAAAAATCACAATGTGCATCGCATGTTATAAACGGTCATCATGTACATGAGAAACCTCAGCTGAATAGCAATTACAAAATTAGATTTTTTTTTCTATTGGTCCCAATGCGGTCTAATTCCTTCTAAATTGATACACTTATCATACTTTAAGCTTTAGCTGAGTAACACCTAGTAACACCTTCTGATAGCTACACTAAGTACACTAAATACTTTATGACTAAGCTAATATTAGTTGTGTGTGTATACTGTTTTATTGGTTATGTATTCTTCTACTCTCAATGCTATTATTGCTCTCCTTAAACAGAATGATTCTAATCATTTAAAGTCGTCTACTATGTATGTACGTGGTGCCTTCAAACCCGTGCAATTTAATAATTTTTTTAATTTGTAGTTGTATCTTAAAATATAATTAATATACTTGTTCCTATAAGTTTTCAAGTTTTATTTTTCTTGTTCTGAATGTGAGAACCGAGCGAAACTATTGATCCCTTGTTAAATGAGCTACTCACCTACTTTGTTATGATTTGTTAGCTTGTCTATTAATGCCTTGAGGTAGTTTTAACTCAATTGTATGTGATAGTTTTAACTTCTTGTATGTGAGAGGGTAGCTTGAGTGATAGTGGTTTCTATTTTATCTATTAAATCCAAACCTTTATTTTATACTCGCACCATACTCTATAAAAAAAAAACTGCATGTTATGCACCTAGAAAAAATGAACAAAATAACCACGTGCAAGGCACGTGGTGTTCCCCTAGTCATGTTTTATAAAAGGTTACGCTGAGCCTTTTGCTGTAAGTTGTCATTAATGTCAGCTCTTAAAAACCTGTTTTTGTATCGTCAATTTTGCTTAGATGGAATGTTTGGTCATTAGGGTCTTCAACTTTTTGGTCAATGTTTGCTTGCTACAATGTGTTTTACTTGCCAATGTAGCCAAGCTTTGATAAGCTCTTGAATGTGAATTATGATTATGAAGCAAAAAGCTATAATTTGGATCTCAAGTGCTTTGTTAGTTGTACTACATGAAGTGGTGGAAACAATTTTATGTTCGTTCATTAACTTAAAAGATACTAATGCTTTCCATTGTTTTCATGCAGATTGGGTGCGGATATGGTGGATCGGTAGATAGTCGGCCACATCTTGTTACTTTTGTTATGTAGTCAAACAATTTGTTATGTAGTGAACAATGTACTTTTGTTAATCTTTAGTTTTTTTATGGGTACGTGAACAATTAATGATATTAATTCTTGTTGTTTATTGAAATTACTCAGAAACGTTGAGACTTTTTATGTTTAATATGATTATCTTTATTGGTTTTGAAATTATTGTGATAAACAGGAACGAAAATGATTATAGCATATTCAAGTAATTCTATTTACTAAAATATAAAATTTTAGCGACGAAAATATTTCGTCGCCAATTCATCATATGCAATAGCGACGAATTATTTTCTTCGCCAATTCATTTTTAGCATATGCAATGGCGACGAAATAATTTCGTCGCTAATACAAGCAACCATTTTATATATTTGGCGACAAAATTATTTCGTCGCCATTGCATATGCTGAAAATGAATTGGCGACGAAAATAATTCGTCACCATTACATATGATGAATTGGCGACGAATATTTTTCGTCGCTAATGCAAAATTATTACAAAAAAACAACTCATTTGGCGACAAAATGTGCATCAATGGCGACGAAAATTGTGATCAATAGCGACGAAATTATTTCGTCGCCATTTTTGTCTATGGCGCAAAAGATAAATTTCGTTGCCAGAGGCCTTTGGCGACAAGGCAAAGGCGACGAAATTGGCGACGAAATTTTTTCGTCGCTAAAGCCTTTAGCGACGAAAAAAGGACTTTTAGCGACGAAATCTGTTTGTCGCCAAAACACATTTTTGTTGTAGTGATATTAGAAGTTAACATTATTAAAGTCGTCCAATAATACAGAGTGACCTATCCTTAGGTTATTTGACATTCTGGATCCAATTACACGATCCATTTGGTATGAATCTATTTGTAAAATGACTATTTTACCCTTCAAACTTCAAAATGCCATAACGTATTAAGATTAAACTCGAATTGAACCACGTGACCTATCCCTAGGTTTTTTAAATATATAAGGGCAAAGTAATCATTTCACAAATATATTCATGTAAATATACCCTGCCAATAGATTCAGAACGTCAAAAAATATCGGGCTAGGTCACTATGTATTATTTGAAAACTTTAACAATGTTAACTTCTTATATTTAAGCCCCAATGGCAATTTGGTCATTTTACGATATATATACTTTTGATGCCACAAATGTTCTTCATCTTAAATATGTGCTCACAGGCTCTAACGGTGTTTAATTATAGTTTAGTCTTAACAAGTTATGGAATTTTAAAGTTTGATGGGCAAAATAGTCATTTTACAAGTATATTCAGACCAACTTGACCCTACCATTGGATCCAGAACTTCAAAAACTTAGGAATAGGTCACTCCGTATTATTTGACGACTTTAACAATGTTAATTTCTTATACGTAAGCCCCCAAGGGTAATTTGGTCATTTTATGATCTATTTACTTTTTAGGTTCCAAAATGTTCTTCATAATAATATGAGTTCACTGGTTTTGACAACGTTAAATTCTAATTTTACTTTAACAAGTTATGGCAATTTAAAGTTTTAAGGGAAAAGTAGTCATTTTATAAATATATTCAGGCCAAATGGACCCTATCATTGGATCCAGAACGTCGAAAAACCATGAGGTAGGCCACTTTGTATTATTTGAAAACTTTAACAATGTTAATTTCGTACATGTAACCGCAAGGGCAATTTTGTTCATTTTACCATATATGTACTTTTTAGGTCCCAAATGTTCTTTATCTTAAATATGAGCTCACATGCTTTGATGACGTTCAATTCTAATTTAGTCTTAACAAGTTATGGAATTTTGAAATTTGAAGGGCAAAATAGTTATTTTACAAATATATTTAGGCCAAATGGACCCTACTATTGGATTCAGAACGTCGAAAAACTTAAGGGTAGGTTACTCTGTATTAATTGATGATTTTAACAATGTTAACTTCTTATATATAAGCTCCAAGGGCAATTTGGTCATTTTACCATATATATATATATGCTTTTTAGCTCCCCAAATGGTCTTAATGTTAGAATGAGTTCATAGACTCTGACGACATTCAATTCTAGTTTAGTCTTAACAGTTATGGTATTTTGAAGTATGAAGGACAAAATAGTCATTTTATAAATAGATTCAGACCAAATGGACCCTGCCATTAAATCTAGAACCTTGAATAGCTTTTGGGTATGTCACATTGTGTTATTTGAAAACTTGATTTTTTTTAATTTATTAAATGTAAGATCTAAGGGCAATTTAATCATTTTGCGATTATATACTTTTTTGGTTCTAGCAAAAAAAAAATGTATAGAGTTCACAAGCTCAGACGACGTTCAATTTTGGTTTAATCTTAAATAGTTATGGCTTTTAAAATTTGTAAGGGCAAAATAGTAATTTTGGATACCAACATCGATTTTGGTTTTTTTGGAAGCTACTTATTTTTGTTTTCATTTTTGGTTCCATTCAAAAAAAAAACAAAAAACAAAATTAAGTTTACCAAATGCTTTTTTTATTTCCATTTTCAAAAAAATGAAAACAAAAACAAAAAAAAATCAAAATGAAATGGTTATCAAAAAGACCCTAAACAATTGTCTCTTTTGTAACGGATTATAATTCACGCTTCTTTTGGCCGTTCTGTTGTCTTTTGTGGTAGACTATTTTAAGGCGCTTGAATCATTCATGTTGTGCAAGTAGATCCTAGAAATGCTTGAATTTATCTTGTGCTCTTGTTTTAAAGAGATAGTAATCCTAACTTCAATTGAACCTCGATATTTTACTCTAACACGTACAAAGCGCGTGTTTTCACATAGTGTGTATATATATAAGTAGAAAATATGAGGATGTTGTTCATCAAGGTAGGAAAAACTCTTTTTTGTTTTCAAAAAAAGGGTAAATAAATCCAAAAAGAGTTGTACAAAGTATAAGGGGCATCCCCCAGGATAAAACAATAAGCTCAAAAAAACATGCTCAAAAGAGCAACAAGAAGCCAAGGCTAAGCATGGGATGGGAATCTATCTGATCTATCTGAAACATGGAAATGGAGAGACACCCATCCCTAACATCAGAAGAGTCATGGACAAAAACAAAGAGAAAAAAAAAAAAAAGAAAACAAAAAGATCATATCAAGATCAGTGGCGGCCCTTAGGGCGTCTACCACTAAATTGCATCTTCGCTTCCTTCTTCATCAAAATCATCTTCAAATTCTTCATCAATCTCATGATCATTCATTTCCAAATTATCAATCGTATACTTTCTATCTTGG